>CM061553.1:168902130-173902130 GCA_030864225.1 Capsicum baccatum var. pendulum | reverse complement strand
CTTATTTTTTATAACCCTCCAAAATGTTATGATTTAGAACTGTGATGATATGCATATGTGTGAACTTTATGGGTCTCGTTATGGCATTAGTATTAGGGACATGATAACCACTTGCTGACAGTTGCATGAACTAAATAAGTAGTAGTTGGTAAGGTGACTTTGTGCTATGTGAGTGTGAGATGATACCTAGTTCCCTTTGTATGTTAAATTCAGAACTTGCCTAGTTAATCTTGCTTAGGTTTAAAGATAGTCCATTAGGAAAGGATCATAGGTCATTTTTTATTCTAGTATACTTTTAGCCTAAATGACCTTCCATGTGCAAATTGTATCCCTTGATCCCTGGTTTAAGCCTTATAGAAAATTTTTCTTATTACACCTTTCACATTCCCATTTATATTACAATGAACCTCCTAGTCCTTCTTGGATATGGTGCACCTCAACAGGGTGCAGTAAAAATCTAGTAGGTTTGGGTGTTGTAGAAGAACAAAAGAAAAGAAAATAGAAAAAGAAAATTTGTGAAAAAAAAGAATAAAAGGCCACACCCAAGCTGAATGTTTAGTAAAAGAATAAAAGGGAAAAATAAGGTGGAATAAAAGCTAATTGTCTAGTTAGTGAGACCCTAAAAGTTACTATGGTGCCAAGGAGGTTTAGTTGGTTTAAATATCCATACCTATCGTACCAGCCCCAATCCTATATTACAAGCTGAGAAAAGACCTATAGTGACCCTGACTTAATTATCTGAATGCTAAGGTAAAGAAAATAAGGGCAAACCTATGGTATTTAATATGCATTGATTGGAACTTCTTTGTTGAGTGTGAATGTCTTCTGACCATCCCTGTATTAACATGTATGACTTCATATGAGTAAGTGGGACATTCTTATTGTGAGGCCACTTGAGTCATGTTGCTAGATATATGCTTGTTTCGAGTAGTGTAATTTGTACATATGAGCGGTTGTTTGTTGCTTATGTAGTTTTCATACCTTGATTCCTTTGTGTCACATTGTTGTGCTTCATATTCATACACTGTTGGTTTTGAAAAAGAGATGTAGGAGGGGATGTTATGTTTTGAACTAAATGTGATGACTGACTGCCTTGAATATCTTAGATTCTCCTAGTTAAGCATTATTTTTGTTTATTGTATTTTTGTTGCCTGAGCACATGCAAATATTCTACATTGAGGTTGTTGATATGCAATAGAAATATAGCACTTTTGATGCTTAAAACAAGGAAAATATGTAAGTTTCTAAGGGCTTTTTGTTAGATTTGATCTGTTTAGGTATATTTTGCAAACAAAACCATGATTTGGATGATAAGTTCATGAAAATAGTGAAAAAAGACATTTTTGGTTACTTTTGGAGCAATTATGGATGATTGGGATGATTTCCAGCTTGATCATGATTAATGCATGTTTTAGAGTCAAACAAGAGCTAAAAAACTAACATTCGGCATATACCAAGTCAACATGTGTCTACAAGTAGGACCTACGGATCGCATGTAAAAAGAGGGTGCTAGAAAGTCAAAATTTCAAGATCTGAACATTGCAAGAATTTTTCTCCTGCTACCTGCACCCTGTGCCTGGGTTGCAGGTAGTACCTGCGCCCTGCCAGACCCCAAGTGTAGGAAGTAGGTGACCACTGACCCAATTTTCTCCTATTTTATCCAGGCTTATATTTTAAGGATTTCTCTTGTACTATAAAAACCTTGTATGTACTTTTTAGTCAGAGAGAAAGGAGATATAGAGAGAACACACTTTTAACATTTAGAAACATATAATGATTTCAAGATCTATCTTTGATCTTGAGATTCCATTGTATTAACTTTGATTGATTATTCAGTTTATGGTTGTGGGTTTTTTTTCATCTTATCATTATGATTTCATCTTTGCTTTTCAATATGAATCCTATCAATTTCTTCACAATCATAAGCGGCTAAAGCCCATAGCTGGGGTTGTGGAAACCCTAGAAAATTTACAAAGTAGGAGAAGTGTGACTGTTGATGAGGAACCAATACCTATGGCATGCATTACTTTATCTTCAATATGATTGATTTCACAATGGTTCACAGATTAAGATCCCGCCAAGATATTGCTACTCACTCTAAGGAAAGGGTAGTAACTAGGAAAATATAAATACAACAGTTATTTGCGGAGTTAATAGTCGATCTGTTGCAGCATAATGGTATAAGCGAATGATCATTATCCTTTATCTAATAACTTGAGACTTAAAAGGTGATAGTTAACTGTGATAAGGATAAGGGTTAGTAACATGAAGTTTGAGACTCAATAAGTAAAGGGTGAAATCCTCCTGCTCATCTACATGACTGTAGGAGGTCCATAACTTACTGATTCTGTATGCAAGGTATTGAGTTGGTTCAACAATGCACATAAACCAAAAAATTTAAGATGCCATGGGGAACACAATCCTAGTGTTCACTCAAGACTGATTTTTAACCAAGTTAATATTGTTCTGTGTTCGAGACGACTGCATACAAATCTCCCTATTTACTTTCCTATTTTGCCCATAGTCAGTAATAACTGAGATCTATCAAGCCACGTGTTTCCTTGGTATTTGACCCTAACCATAGTTGGGTTACTATATCTTGATAGAGATTGTATCATCATCTAAAAGGATGTGTTGTTTGCATGTCATCAACCACCACAAGAAAAATTTAAGATTAGCCTTAGTTCACTATCTTTCTTAAAACTATGATATAAAGACACTACCCATCAGAGGTACTAATCTTAAACTTTGCTAGCCCCTATAGTGAAACACCTAGGCTTTGGAACCTTAGAGAAATTTCCTTGGTTGAAGTTTCTAGGTAGGGTATGACTCATGGGTCCTAGTCATACCCTAGGATATGACATAAGGTCCTCTCTCTCGTATATTGATCAGTGTTTATTGGGTACATTATGTCCAAGGTATGGTTTAGCCTCTTCCAAGTCATATGTTAAGGTACGGGTTGTATGTTGCCTAGTCGTATGATTCTTGAGTCCTTGGCCAAAGCATTCTAACTTGGATACGAGTTGTAGGATAAGCGGGAGTTGGTGAAGGATATTCATCGATTGGATAGTCTTGGTGTTTATCTCACGGACTTAGAGAATGGTAGTGTGTTTGTGCAATTGGTGTTACACTTATCTCTTGTGGTTGAGGTAAAAGAAAGGCAAATGTTGGATCCTAACTTGATGTAGATTAAGAGTAATATGGGTCAATAAAAGGTTTTTGACTTTTTGATAGATGGTGATGGTATCTTGAGGTACCAAGGTAGGCTATGTGTCGATGTCGATGGATTGAGAGAAAGGATTATGGCTGAGGCCCATATGTCTCGATATACTATTCATCCCAATTCTACAAAGATGTATCATGATCTTAGGGAGTTTTATTGGTGGAATAATATGAAACGAATAGAGATATGGAAGTGTATGGTGTGTCAACAAGAGAAAGTTGAGCACTTAAGACCTGGTGGTTTGTATCAAGAAATAGAGTTGCCCGAATGGAAGTGGAAAGTGACTAATATAGATTTCATCACCGGTCTTCCCCAGTCTCTGAATCAATGTAATTCTTTTTGGGTTATTGTGGATAGAATGACCAAGTCCTCTCATTTCTTGTCGGACGGAGGATTATGCTAAGTTGTATCTTGCAGAGATTATGAAGTTGCATAGTGCTCCAATTTATATCATCTCAGATCATGAAGCTCCATTTTTATCTCATTTTTGGAAGTTGTTTCAGAAAGGTTTGGAAACTAAGGTGTGCCTTAGTACCACTTTTCACCCGTAAATGGATGGACAAGTGAAGAGGACTATTTAAATATTGCATGACATATTGCATGCTTGTGTGATTGATTATGGTGGTTGTTGGTATGACCATATGCCTTTGATTGAGTTTTATTATAACAATAGTTACCCCTTTAGCATTATAATGGCTCTATTTGAGGCATTGTATGGTAGGAGATGTCGATCTCCTATAAGGTGGTATGAGGTTAGTAAGGGTAAGTTGTTTGGCCCTGATTTGATTCACCAAGCCTTGAAAAAGGTAAAGGTTATTCGTGGTAGATTGAAATCTGCTCAAAGTCGCAAAAAGCCCTATGCAAATGTCAGGCATAAGGATTTAGAATTTAATATTTGTGATTGGATATTCTTGAAGGTATCTCCTATGAAGGGGGGATGCGATTTGGTAAGAAGGAAAAGTTGAGCCTCCGATATGTTGGTCCATATTTGATTTTGAAGAAGGTTGGTAATGTTGCCTACGAATTGGCGTTTCCCTCTAGTTTGAGCTCCATCCACCCGGTATTCCATGTGTTGATGTTATAGAAACGTATAGGTGATCCTTTATTCGTTATTCCCTTAGAGGATGTTGGTGTGTCAGACCCTTTATCCTATGAGGAGATCCCAGTGAGGATCTTGGATCGGCAAGTTCTACATTTTTGAATGAAAGAGGTGGCTTCAGTGAAGCTTCTGTGGTGGAACCAAAAGTCCAAGAAAGCTACTTGGAAGGCGGAAGAGGACATGAAGCCCAAGTAGGTGCATTTGTTTTTCATTCTGAAACCTAATGCTTGAGGTATGTGTTAGTATTCTTAACTTGATTTTGTCTTTGATAGGACATGGATTTATGTTCCTAAATTATGAATTCAGAAAGTGTTTTGGTAGACAATGGGTTCGAGTCCCAAAGTAAATTAAATGAATGGTTGATTGATGATGATCATGGTATATGTCTTATCCTTGTTGTATATCTTTGTGTTCTAACTTGGTTAAAGTTTAGTTTGATTAGTAATAGTGTGTTAACTTATGGTTGTGCTTGTCTTACCCATCATTCGAGAAAGAATGATCCAAGTGAGGGAAAATTGAAACACCTAAGCTTTGGATCCTTAGAGGAATTTTCTCGGTTGAAGTTTCTGGGCAGGGTATGACTCGTGGGTACTATTCATATCCTAGGATACAACTTAAGGTCCTCTCTCTCATATATTGATAAGTGTTTGTTAGGTATATTCTGTCCAAGTTATGGTTTAGCCTCTCCCAAGTCGTATGTTATAGTAAGGGTCATATGTTTCCTAGTTGTATGATGCTTGAGGTCTTGGCTAAAGCATTCTTACTTGGGTACGGGTTGTAGGGTACCACTAGTACCCTAGGGTGCGAGTCATATATTTATATTCGTATCTTAGATTATTTAGGGGTCCATGGTGAGACCTGGGGTACAATTTAGTGTACCACTTGTACCCTAGGGTACGGTTTAAACGTAGGAGTTGTACCCTCCCAGGAGTACATTTTCAGCTTTTAAGCTAAGCACTTTATAGATATTTCCCACCCCAAAACCCTAACCCTGAAGTCCCCTCACTATATATTATGTTGTAGCCTCTTATAACCTATTTTTGAAGATCAATACTTACCAAAAATACTCTTAAAGCCTCTCACAACTTCTCTAATAAGATTGGGGTAAGGGATTATCAAAGAGGCCATCTAGAGACTTAAGGACTAAGAATCTCTCCGTGAATTATCTTGTATAAGGCATCTAACTCTTCCCCTATTATTATTTATCAAATATCATGCTATTTAACATTGTTTATGGGTCTTTAATGGTGGTTTTTGAAACAATTGTTGAAGGTTTTGGTGTATAGCGATGGATAATGTTTACTCTTGTTTAAACTTGTATATATACATATTTTTGGTGATGATTGGCACATGTGGGTACTTATTGATTGGGGTTTAACAAGTGGGTCATGAGTAACCCTAATATTGATGGTTTTCACTTGTGTTTTAGTCAAGGTAAAGGTATGCCCTCAAGGTGTTTGTAAAAATGTCTACTAAAAATAACTAGTCATGTTGTTGGTGATTTGAACTAAGGCAATTTCTTAATGAGTAAGAATGTTTGGAAAATGACCTTGTAAAGGCCTTGTTGTCCCTTTAATGAGTTAATTGGTAACCTTGGTGGTTGGTTTAGTTATAAGGGGTTTAAGTCCCTAGGTAAGAAATCGAATTGTGTTTGAGCTTAAACTTGGTGCAAGAATGCTAATGAATGGTTTGATAAAGATATTGATGACCACAACTTGACTTGAATGGTAGTTGAAACTAATGTATTGGCCTATTAAAGTAATTTATTGATAAATAGTTCATGAAGACCTTGTGATCATGTATGGTATTGAATTATGGCCTTGATAGCTTGAAATGGCTAAGTGAGTTAAAGTCCTAAAATGTTGATTGAGTGGATGTGAATGCATAGACAAAAAGTTAGAGTCCCAATGTCGACAAGTAATGGACACAATGGCTTGTTGTTGGAGTCCATTTGCATAATAAAATGTTTTGTGGTTAGAGTCTACTTATTTGATAAAATGGCTAGTGGTTAGGGTCCACTTATCTTAAAAATGGATTGTGGTTAGCGTTCACTTTTCTAGTAAAAGGCTTGTAGTTAGAGTCTACTTGTATAATTAGATGACGGGTTAGAGTCCTCTTGCTTGATATAACCTAAGTGAGTCTGAGGTTATAGTACTCTACTTCATGGTTCATGTTTGAGTGCTTTGAAATGCATGCTAAGGCCTTGTTATCATTTGACACTTAATGTATCCATATGTATTTACATGTCTATGTGTAAAAATGTGGTGGCTTATGATGGTTTGACTTGGCATTGAATAATGACACTATTTTATCCTCACCCTTGAGTAACATGCTAGTGCTCCAACTACTAACCATCACAGACGTTGTGTCCCCACGTGACACAGAGGCCAAAGTATCTTCTTCTCTTTCTGAGCAGTGTTTAGGTGTTCAAGTGGTTCGAGTATTGACATTGAAGTGGTGAGCTTCCATACTTTAGAAGGCACACATTTCATGGTCTTTTTATCTTATGCCATAGACTCATTTTGGATTCAATTTTGGCTATTATCGGGGGCTTGTCCCGATATATTACTGACTTCAAATTTATAGAGGCTTGTGACTGACTGTGGACTTGGGTAGGCTGGATATTATATCTTGGCATGAATGGAATGATTAGACATTCTTAAGTTATGATTTCTATTTTTGTTCTGTCATCTCATTATATGTGCGGAGGTTATTTGATGATTGTAGGTTGATATGATAGTTAGGTTGGGTTAACGGGTAAACCTCTGGTCCTTGTTGGGCTTGAGATGCCCATATAACAAGGCCCAATTTTGGGCCGGGTGAAGAAGGTATTAGAGCCTAGGTTCATGGCCAATTGGGTGTCCATAAAGTCATGTCAAGTAGCGTCTCTTTTATGGGTGTGTAGCGTGCCACACTTATAAGAGAGAGGCTATAAGATATTTAAAAATATTTCACTTTCTTGTTGTCTTATTTAGAGCTTTATAGTTTAAGGGCTTGGATCCTTCTGATTTTTGTTTTCTCGTCATTCAGATCATGCCTCCAAGAAGATCTGAAGTTCCTGCAAACCCTTTCGTCCTGACTGGGGATAATGTTGATGGGACTCATTCTACTTATAGAATCCATACTTAGTATAGGGGTTTGGTAGTTGATGGTCTAGGAGTTCCACCGGTTCCCTCTAGTCCTCCTCTGATTTCTCAGGTTGATGTGTCGAATGCTAAGTTTTGTCAGTTGATTCATATGATTGCTCAGTTGGTAGCTTCTCAGGCTGAGTGGGGTGCATCTTCTGCTATATCTTCTAAGGTCACAAGGGTTAGCCAATTTATGAGGTTGAGTCCTCTAACCTTTATTGGCGTTATAGTGGAGGAAGATCCCCAAGGTTTTCTGGATGAGATGGAAAAGATTTTTAGTGTTATGCATGCCACTAATGTGGAAGGGGTTGAGTTTGCATCCTATCAGTTGAAGGACATGGTGTACCAATGCTATGAGGACTAGGATCGGACGACGGCTGATGTTGATGAGCCATCTTTGTGGGAAGATTTCACTAATAATTTTCTGGACCGCTTCTTTCCTATGGAGTTGAGGGAAGAAAAGGTGGAAGAGTTTGCAAAACTAAAGCAAGGAAAAATACCCGTCAAGGAATATATCATGAAGTTTCACCAATTGTCTAGGTATGCTCCAGAGATAGTGTTGGATTTGAGTGCTAAGATGAGGAAGTTTTCCAAAGGATTATCTCGTGAGTTGGTCCTTGAGATCAGGACAACTTTGTTAATCGAATACATATATATCTCTAGATTGGTTGCATGGATGTAATAAGTGGAGAAATAGAAAAGAAATAGGTTGAGTTTAGCAAAAAGGAAGGGAAAAAATTTAGGCCCTTTAAGCAAAGTGGTAGAGATGGTGGTAGGTGGCCAAGAAACAAGTGGGGGAGTTTCAGTTCTTTCTCTTCACCTAGCGCTCCTTGCCCAAAGCCATCAGCTAATCATTGGTTTTAGTTTGGTGGTGGTTCCAAGCAATAGGGGCCCAATCTCAGACTAGTGGGGCTTAGTTAGTTCCATCCAACCCTCCTTGTAGATTCTATGGTCAGCATCATCAAAGACCGTGTGAGAAAGTGAGGAAAAGTTGTTTTAGATGTGGTCAGATTGGTCACATGCTGTGAGAGTGCCCCCTCTAGTGGCTTCTTGGGCCAACAGAGCCCCTATTGCTACTTGATTTGCTCTTGAACAGAAGGGTGCTGCTTTTCGTTCTACTTCTTTTTCTGGTATCAAAATTGGCCAGAATCACTTATATACACTTGCTAATTGCCAGGATTCTGAGGCGTCCCCAGATATTGTTATGGGTATATTAATTCTTTACTCCAATAATGTGTATTATTTAATCGATCTGGTTCCACTCTTTCTTATGAGTCCCTATGTTTGGCTGTGTATTTTATCTTTGGCCTTGAGTGTGTCAGTTTCTTTTTCTATTTCTTCCCTGGTAGGATACTCTATGGTTGTTGAAAAAGTCTATAGGGTGTGTGTGGTAGCTTTTGGTAGTAAAGAAACTCTGGTAAACTTGATAGATTTAGACATGGTCGATTTTGATGTTATTCTAGGGATGGATTAGTTTCATTCATGCTATGCCTCTTTAGATTGTCAGACCCGTACAGTCACGTTTAAATTCCCCAATGAGTCAATCACTCTATGGGAAGGGGGTTCTTCTGTGCCTAAGAGGAGGTTCATCTTATATCTTAGATCCCTATAGTTGATTTTTAAAGAGTGTCTGTATTATGTGGTCCAAGTTAAAGATTCTAACTTGGAAGGTCCTTATCTAGAATTGGTTCTTGTGGTTAATAAGTTTCCTGAGGTCTTTCCTGATGACCTTCATGGTATTCTTCCAAATAGAGAAATTGATTTCAGGATTGATCGTATTTTGGACACTCGTCCAATTTCTATCCCTCGTTATAGAATGGCTCCAACCGAGCTAAGGATCTTAAAGAGCAATTGAAAAATCTCTTAGATAAAGGTTTTATCCATCCTAGCATGTCTCCTTGGGGTGCTCCCGTGTGGTTTGTACGTATGAAGGATGGTTTCCTTCAAATGAGCATTGATTATCGATAGTTGTACAAGGTGAGCTTAAAGAATAAGTATCCTCTTCCTAGGATTAATAATTTGTTTGATCAGTTTCAAGGTGGAAAGTATTTCTAAAGATTGATCTTAGGTCGAGTTTTCATCAGCTTAAGATTAGGGAAATGGATATCCCTAAGACTACCTTCAGGACTCGGTATGGTCATAATGAGTTCCTAGTCATGTCTTTTGGGTTGAACAATACCCCGACGACATTCATGGATTTGATGAATAGGGTCTTTCATCCGGTTTTGGATTTGATTGTCATTGTCTTCATTAATGATATCTTGGTTTATTCTAAGAATAAGGCAGATCATGTCGATCACCTCCGTGCTGTGTTGCAAACCTTGAAGTATCATTGTTTGTATGACAACTTCTCAAAGTGTGAGTTTTGGTTTAAGGTTGTGATTTTCCTTGGTCATGTCATCTCTAGTGAAGGAATCATGGTGGATCCACAACAGGTTGCAGCGGTTAAGAAGTGGCCTAGACCTGCGACTCCAACCGATATTTAGAGCTTCTTGGGTCTATCCTGTTACTATAGGATATTTATGGAAAGCTTATAGCTGCTCCATTGACTAAGTTGACCGAAAAGACGGTCAAGTTATTATGGTCAGATGCATGTGAGGGTAGTTTTGAGAAGTTGAAAGATAAATTGACTACGGCTCTAGTTTTGACCTTGCTTGAGGGTGATGATGGTTTCGTAGTGTATTGTGATGCTTCTCGTTTTAGGCTTGGTTATGTGTTGAGGCAGTATGGTAGGGTGGTGGCCTATGCTTCTAGGCAATTGAAAGTTCATGAGAAGAACTGCCCTACTCATGACTTGGAGTTGTTTCTGGTGGTATTTGCATTGAAGATTTGGCGTCATTATCTCTATGGGGTTCATGTTGACATATTTTCTTATCATAAGAGCCTAGTATGTGTTTACTCAGAAGGAGTTAAATCTCAGGAAAAGAAGATAGCTTGAGTTGTTGAAGGACTATGATATGAGTCTCCACTACCATCCAAGTAAAGCTAACACTATTGTTGATTCTCTTAGAAGATTATCCATGGGGATCTTGGTTCATGTTGATGAGGATAAAGAGGAGTTTATGAAGGACATTCACCGATTGGCTAGTCTTGGAGTTCGTCTGACAGACTCGGAGAATGGTGGTGTGTTTGTGCATTCGGTGTCACAGTCGTCTCTTGTGGTTAAGGTAAAGGAAAGGCAAATGTTGGATCCCAACTTGATTAAGATTAAGAGTAATGTGGATCAACAAAAGGTTGTATACTTTGTGACTTGTGGTAAAGGTATCTTGAGGTACCAAGGTAGCCTATGTGATCCCGATGTCAATGGATTGAGGGAAAGGATTAAGGCCGAGGCGCATTGTCACAACCCGAGGCTACCTCCTTGTCAAAACATGGTGCTTAGAACTACAAATGATCCCAAGCTTACCCATGTACTGGCATACTACTTGAGCAACTGATTTAAATTGTATAAAAACTAAATGTTCTAAGCAGAAACACGATCATGAGGAATACTGAATAAATGAAATACTAATAAATTTTACAACATGGTAAAACTGAGGAAAGAAAATTGAATTACATGTAACGACTCTGACTAACTATCTATGAAGACTCTACCATACTGAATATAGACAGGTGGGATATGCCTCCAACTTCCACTAATTAATACACATGAATAATAACAATATAGTACATGAACTATAACTGACTGGAGTCCCCGAAAGGAGAGAACTCATCACCTGTTGGCTGGAAGCTGTAAATTGTCTGATTATGATATGTTGGATACAACGGGTACCTACATTATGAAACAATGTTACCATACAGATGTATGTACGGTCAGTACTTCTGGAATGTACTGAGTAAGTGGGGGTGAATGCAATAAGTAAAACTGAATAGATACATAATCTTAAAACATGCATGCTAAGTGCAAGTAGACTCACCAAGAGATTGAAATCGACCGAAAGCTTAAGTATCTTAAAACATGAGTAACAAACATAATCTGATAAACTGGTAAATCACTACACTTAGTTTCTTAAATCTTTAATTTTGAATAATAAGTAGAACTTAAGCTAGGAAGCGGTAAAACATGAATACTATATGTAAATCTCATGTAAAACTGAACATGCTGTAAAACTAAACTGAGGATCATGTATGGATATTGAACATGAAAAACATGTAAAACTGAGAATGCAAGACCAAGTATAGAATGTGCTGACATTATCTGAATAACATGAATAATCTGTAAAACTAACTGAATAATTATTGAAATCTTATTACTTGGTCAAGCAACGCTGAACTGAGATAAACTCAATACTGACCGAAACTGTGGGAGCTATCATGTAACCTACATAAACTATGTGATCTATCATAGAGTCCAACATCTGAACCACGTTGAGGAGGGTTGTTCTATCCTTGCCAGCGGAGTAGAACCTGAACTGGAGGGATCACAAAATTGAGACCATATTGGGAAAGGGGAAACACTCTCTGGAGAGGCCTCTAAACCTATGGAGGCACGTGGTTTATGGGGAAGTAGAATGCCACTGAACCCATACTTCCCACTCAATGCTAAATCCTACTCCCAACTAAAAGACACTAAATACTAACTGGTGCATGCACTGAAACTGATACTCTTAGGTCATGGTATATTGAAAACATCAGTGCATACAGAGTTTAAAGTAATCATAAATATGTAAACTGATAGTGCTCGACATGATCATAACAAATTGAGTTTAACAATAAAATCATGGACTGACTAGCTTATAAGTTGAAAAGTCTGAAATTACAAGTAAACATATAGGTATCAGGTGTTCATAACCTGCCAGCATTGAATGATTACTAAAATACAATAACAACTTTTAAAAAAAAACAATATGGAGTCAATTTAGAGGCCCAAAACAATGGATTGTTCAATACATGAGTATAATACATGAATTTAAACATGGGAACGCATTAAACTTAGGAGAATAATAATTTCTCATAAAAATAACGAAATTCAAGACAAAATATCAAACTTGTTGTTTTAAAACACGAGTAAGTACAACTATTATGCTCTTTCGTCCCCTAAATCACATGATAATACTATGATTTAAACACATGAGGATTTGGGAATGAAACCTAACTTAAAACATGTAAATTCAACTTGAAAATCATACATTTGGGCCCAAGGCAGAAAGATTAACCTTGTTTGAAACCCCACAACCTTAATTGAATGAATTACTAAAGAAATATTGAAATTGAAGCTTGAATTCTTGAGAGAAGAAGCTTGAATTTTGTTCTTGGGAAGAGAGAGCGTTTTTAGTGAGAAATTTTGAGGTAACAGGCAAATAATGCCCCTTGGAATGTTAAAAATCGTGTTATGGACAATTGGGGTTGGGGGGAAGGACCCAATTAGCCCCTTGGCCTCTTCTTCCCATGGGAATGGTCGTCGCGGTGTGACCCTATTACATTGGAATATACCTTTCGACGCGACCTCTAGTCTAGTGGAATATCCCTCGCAGCGCGGGTCTATCATAACCCTTTATTGTTTCTCACGAAAATGGTCATAACTTTTCGCTTGGGTATAGAATTAAGGTGAAATTGGTATCGTTGGAAAGCTAACTCAATTATATATCATTTGGTGAGTCATGATCTAAAAATTTTAATATATTTCAAAAGTTATACACGCTAAAATTTGATCCTTGTAGAATCGAATACAAAAATTTGGCCGAATCAAAGGCTCTTAGCTCAACTTTGCTCTAAGTGATTCCTATGAAATTTTTTCACATAATAAGCACTCTTATCACTAAGGTAATTATCATGACACATGTATTTACCTGTAAATCATAGGATTAGATTTTACGTACGTAGGAATGACCGTTCGATTTCTAGCTCAAAAATACAGGGTGTTACATTATCTCCTCCTTATAATCATTCATCCTCGATTGATGGATAGGAATTTATTGAAATCTTATAAACGTGGAATTATGTACACATGATATGTCTAGTAATGAAGGATATACTAAGCTGAAACATTAAAACATCCATCATGAAACTGATTCTGAGCTGACTTGACTCTATTGACTTTAAGAAGCTGAATCATTCTGAGAGTTTTGAACTCACTTGAAATGTTCATGATACAATCATACATATAGAACTGCAAAGTGATAACTAACGCAATAAAATTTCAGGAGCTACTAAGGAAGGAGTAAAGTATGCAACTTCTTATTAGGAATTGTTCCTCAACAAAACACGTATAGGGATCAAAAGAAAAGGGCTTCATGGCATCGTCAAGTACATTATGTAAGCATGAATCATGCACTAAACACTTATATACTGAGTCATCACTAAACTGATGAATTTGAAACATGATGCTTGGACTGAAATGAATTCGCAACTTTTATATATGCAAACAAATTACCTCATAGAATAGCTATATTCATCAAAACTCCTGATAGTAAAACTAGATGGAAAGATACAAAACAATAGGGGTTTATCTGTTCAAGTGTTAAACTAAATTGTTGGCTATACGGACTAAATCATACTGAAATCTTATACCCAACTGAAGTATTTCTTCAACACTCTTTCTAAGAAGTTCTAATAACATTAGGGAGCGAAGAATTCTTGGGCATGATTCGAATAAGATATCTGAGTAAGGAATCTTAGTATGGAAAAAACTCTCTAACATAGAGTATAGGCCTATGAAACATAAACTAGGATACAATTACTAAGCCTAACACAATGCAACCTATAACTTTCAAGCTTAGCCACCTTCTCAAATACTCTCTCAACTATACTTTTCCTATTAAATACCATGCTCATTTGATTCAACTTATAATTCTCACATTGGTACATATAACTATGCTATCCAAAGTCTTAGTTGAACTACATGCTCTCGGCATGTTCAAGCCTAACTCAAGATTAAAAAGTGAAACAATAGCACCATAGTACTAGTATAAATCACAAATTCAATACCCCAAGCGTGTTTCATAGCTCTCATCTCATGAATAATTCTTCTTACCACTTTAACAACTAAATTCAATCTCTTACTTAGAATTCACTAACACACAATGCATTCATCCATTTATACACTAACATGACATTCAAGCCTATCATTATAACCACACATGAAATTCCAAAGCATATTTACATATTCTCTAATAATTCTATCAATAACAACTTCCATGCACTATCCTAAGAAGACACACAAAAAAAAATTCAACTGACCTTGGCATATACCAAAAGATTTACCTAAATATTCATTCAAACTTATAGCCTTACATAGAACAAGCGTGCAATGATCTTCTCCTAATACGGAGCATATTTAATCTCCCATCTAAACCATTGATCATCATTTTTTTATAATAACTACCTTAACTTAAGGAGAGGTCACTGAAAGGTTAGAACATGTGGTCCTAAAGAATAAGAGAACACTATGCATAACTTTGACACTTAATTGAGGCCCGAAGAATAGAATATCAACATTATGGATTCATTAAATAGATCTAATATGAGGACATACATGACATAATCTGAATTTCGTTGATCATTAAGAGTCTAGCATGAATACCTGGAACTGAACATAGTGTAAAGCATGTGTACATGAGTCATGAGTTACATGACCTGAGTATGGAGTTCATAAATTCTTGGAATATGATTTGTGCTATTGCGTGGACTAGAACTCCTTATACTAGGAATTGGAAGCATACATGATTCTATAGAAAGTGCATGAAGCTAAGCTATGATCATAGAGCTGACTTATAAGGCTTGAGTAGATGTCGTGATAACTGAAGTATGAAACTTTGTACTGAGATAAGAATGGATCGGGCATCTTCTTCCCTTGCTAATATTCTACAATACTCTGGCATCACTACTAAAATCTGGAAGCCTGACTTGTTTTCTTGTTCTATCCTCTCCCCTTTAGCTTTAAGCCATCATTCTAAGTCAATGGACCCTTTTAACAAACTCTAAACTGAAATGCAACCACTTTACTCTAGAGTATGAGATATGACAATACACATAGATAATAAACTCACCTTGAGAGACTGGACCTAAAAGTGTGAAACCCATTGCTAATACTTCCTTCTGAGATAGAACACTTAACTTTCTATAGCCCCAACAATCACGATATAATAACTTAAACACTAACTAACTTAGAATCATCAGGAGTATCACCATACCCTAAGTTCACACCATCTAGAATTTAAAACTTAGATACTAACACTTAACATGGATACTTCCTCACTTTTAATGAACTATACTAACTTTATTCTTGAACACTCCCTTAATATATATTATCCTTAACTTTCTGTAGCTTCAACAATCATCATCACATACTTACACCCTTCTCGACAACATACTCATCATCAACAACTTAAAGACCATAAATTAGCTAGTAAGAACATCATATACTACACAACTAGCCTCACTCACACTTAGAAACTCAAGGGTATTATAAAGAACACACACTGTAAAAACTTAGAAATAACACAATCCCATATTACCTTGGGTAAACCTCTAAATCACACCCACACCATCATACTTAATTTTACTAAATAAACTTAAATTCTTACATGCACTGTTTCAAGACTATTGGTTCACCTTTCATACAACTAGCCCCATGGATACATAATCTGCTAAATCCAGATAAACTCTATCCCCACTTTTACTGTTGTTAAAACTTTTGGGTTCATGCTTTTAACTCTAGATCATATGTTTTCATAGGATTCTAAGAAGGGATTTGAGAGCATATTTGACTTTGACTCAGTACATAATTTTCATGCACATGAATAAAATATTTCAAACTTTGGAACTTAAAAGCACTGATGGGATACTTTTGAGCCTACGTGCAATCCCATAATTGTTTATGGGGATAATCTAAAAAACTCTATCCATAAGGATTTAAGGTTGGCTATTATTGTTGCCTTAAGAATAAGGCGGAGTTGGCACAAATGATTTTACATAAGAATCTGCATAAGTTCCTTAGAAAACACTTCTGTTGTATGATTTGAGACATGAAGAAACATTTCTTAAATACTATATAGCCTCTCAAAGAAAAGTACAACGTCTTCGTACCGTTCTACAAGACTCCACTAGACACGACTTCATACACACCTTAGGATAGTTAAACTCTGGGCTCTAATACCAAGTTTATTATGACCCGAGGCTACCCCCTAGTCATAACATGGTGCTTAGAAACACAAGTGATTCCATGTTAACCTATGTACTAGCATACTGCTTGAGCAACTATTTTAAATTGACTAAAACTAAATTTACTGAGCAAAAACATGATCATGAGAAAGTATGAACAAATAAAATACTGATAAATTTTACAACATGATAAAACTGAGGAAAGAAACTTGAATTACATGTAATGACTCTGACTGACTATCTATAAAGCCTCTACTATACTGAATATAGATAGTTAGTACATGCCTCCAACAACCACTAATTAATACATATGAATAATAATAATAATAATAATAATAATATAGGAATAAACTACAACTAACTGGAGTTCTTAAAAGAAGAGAACTTATTACCTGTTGGTTGAAAGTTGCAAACTATCTAATTATGATCTATGGGCTACAACTGGTACCTATATTATTAAATAATGTAGCCACACAGACGTATATGTGGTCAGTATTTCTGGAATGTACTGAGTAAGTAAGGGTGAATGCAATAAGTAAAATTGAATAGATACATATTCTTAAAACATGCACGCTAAGTGCAAGTAGAATCACCAAGAGATTGAAATTGATTGAAAGTTGAAGTATCTTAAAACATGAACATAATCTAATAAGCTGATGAGTAATGATGAGTGGTTAATTTACTACTCATTTACACTCAACATTCGTGCACGCTACTATCATTTAAATGTAAAAGTGAGACACATTTGGGGTTAATTGTACTAATTTTCATATTTTGCAGGTATACAAGCGCTGAAAGAAAACATACAAACTTGAGCTGAAAAGGATCAAAAAAGGAGTTGAATTGCAAGAGCTGGACAAGATAAAGTAGGAGAAGGATCTAACCCTCAGTTATCGCGATCGCGGGTGTCAAAGAGCTGGACCAGATGAAATACGAGCAGGATCTAGCCCTCAGTTATCGCGATCGCGGGCGTTAGTTCACAATCATGCCCAGTAAATCTAGTCAACCAATGTGATCACGATAGACTTACCGTGATCATGATCAATCTTCCGCGATTGCATGAGAGCAGAAAATAGCCCAAGGGCAGAAATGTCATTTTGACCAGCCGACCCTAAATCCCATTTAAGACTAGAAATCCATTCATTATAGAAAAATCCATCAATCAAAAACCCTACCTCCCATCCTTAGTTTAGATTTTTTTTATAATTTCTTGGAGCTTGGAGCTTAAATTTACTCTAATTTGAGACAAGATTAAATTATATGAACTTGAAGTATAGATTTGGCTTTGTCTATTAATGATTTATTTGAGTCTACAGTGTGGTTTATCCTCTCTTTATTTTCGTATGAATAACTTTGATGGACATCTTGGTATATTTTTTTTCATTATCCTTATGATGTGCTAGATCTACCTCTTGAGATTATGCTAGATTAGGGTGTAAATATATGTGTGATTTGATTTGTTTGTGCATTTACTAATTTGTGATGTGGGTTCTACTATTGCTCGAATAAATTGGTTTGGATTTGTGGGTGAAAGTCCCAAATACCCAAATGAATTTGATGAATGAAAATCCTAAGCTCTTGAAAGCTCGAACCATCCTTGAAAGAGGGGTTTGGGTGAACTTTAGGAACCCACCTCATCTTTGAAAGAGAGATGTGGGAACCAAAGTAATAGTAGATAATTTATAGGTATGTCTTGCCAATTTTTCACTATCTTAGACATAAGGGTGATTAGGAGGTTGATTATACCATGGTTATCATTCTAGAAACAGGGATACCGAATTGAGGCATTGGGTAGCTTTATTTGACACACTTGTTATGTACTCGAATTGTCAATGAGTGACATCTGTGAGGTTTTGTTGAAAAACTAGCCTCAAGGACCTTAAACTTAGCCTACCACATCATCAATGATTAGAATATGCATCAAATTATCATGTTCCCATGCATAGCTTGCCCCTAGGAAAGCATTGTCCCAAGATCTATTTCATTTGATTAGACTCTAATTATTCTTGGCCTCAAATTAGTCCCTTAGAAGCCCAAGCATTGCCTTTATATTAGACAAGATTGAAAATCCCCCAACCCATTTTGTACCATAGGTTTGAACCTAGCAAGCTACTTTTATCTTGAATTTACTCAATCGTCACTCATATTATTCCTCGTGGATTCGACCCTGACTCTTAGTTGGGTAATATATTGATAACACTCAACTTACACATCAATTTGATAAGAGCAAGGCGATAATTGTCAATATATTTACCTAACTAAGAGTCGGGGTCAAATCCACGAGGAACAATGTAAGTGGCGATTGAGTAAATTTAAAATAAAAGTAGCTTCCTAGGTTCAAACCTATGGTACGAAATGGTTTGTAGGGTTTTCAATCTTGTCTAATGTGAAGGAAATTCTTGGGCTTCTAAGGGACTAATTCAAGACCAAGAATAATTAGAGTATAACAAATTGAAATAGATCTTAGGAAAATGCTTTCCTAGGGGCAAGCTATTCATGGGAACATGATAATTTGATGCATATTCTAATCGTTGATGATGTGGTAGGCTAGGTTTAAAGTCCTTGCGGCTAGTTTTTCAGCAAAACCTCAAAGATGTCACTCATTAACCCTTTTCAGTACCTAACATGTGTGTCAAATAAAGCCACCCAATACCTCAATTGGGAATCCCTATTTCTAGGATGATACCCATGGTATAGTCAACCTCCTAATCACCCTTATGAGATAGTGAAAAATTGGCAAGACATACCTATAAATTATCTACTATTTCTTTGGTTCCCACATCCCTCTTTCAAGGATGAGATGGGTTACTAAAGTTCACCCAAACCCCTCTTTTAAAGATGGTTCAAGCATTTAAGATCTTGGAATTTTCATCCATCAAACCCATTTGAGTATTTACGACATTCACCCACAAATCCCAACCAATTTATACAAGGAATAGTAGAACCCATATCACAAACTAGTAACTGCACATACAAATCAAATCCCACACATATTTACACCCTAATCTAGCATAATCCTAAGAGGTAGATCTAGTACATCATAAGGATAATGAAAACAAATATACCAAGATGTCCATCAAAGTTATTCATTAGAAAATAAAGAGATGAAAAACCACATTTTAGACCCAAATGAATCTTCAATAGACAAAGCCAAACTTACACTTCAAGCTTCTCTAATTTAATCTTGCCTCAAATTAGTGTAAATTTAAGCTCCAAGCTCTAAGAAATTATAGAAAACCCTAAACTAAGGATGGGAGGTAGGGTTTTGGATTGATGGATTTTTCTACAATGAATGGATTTTAAGCCTTAAATGGGATTTAGGGTCGGCTGGTCAAAATAACATTTCTACCCTTTGGCAATTTTCTTCTCTCACACAATCGCAAAAGATTGATCGCAATCATGGTAAGTCCATCGTAATCACATTTGTTGACTAGCTTGACTGTGCGTGATCATGGGAAGATGCCCACGGTCGCGATAATTAAGGGCTAGATCCTGCTCCTGCTTCAGTTTGTCCAGCTCTTGCAATTCAACTCCCTTTTTGATCCTTTTCAGCTCAAGTTTGGGTCTTTTCTTCTCAACACTTGTATAATTGTAAAATATAGGACTTATTATATTTAACCCCAAATGTTTCTCACTTTTACATTTAAATCATAGTACCGTGCATGAATGTTAAGTGTAAATGAGTGGTAAATTCACTACTCGTCAAGTAACTACACTTAGTTTGTTAAATCTTTACTCTTGTAAAATAAGTAGAACCAAAGCTGGGAAGCGGTAAAACATGAATACTGTATGTAAATCTCCTGTAAAGCTAAACATGCTATAAAATTGAACTGACGATCGTGTATGGATACTGAACATAAAAAACATAAACATGTAAAACTGAGAATGCAAGACCAAGTATAACATGTACTAACATGATCTGAATAACATGAATAATCTATAAAACTAACTGAATAATTAATAAAATCTGATTACTTGGTCCAGTAAACCTGAACTGAGATAAACTAAATACTGACTGAAACTGTGGGAGCTATCATTTAACTGACATAAACCGTATGAGCTATCATGGAGTCTAACACCTGACCCACATTGAGGAGGTATATTTTATCCTTGCCATCAGAGTAGAACCCGAACTGGATAGATCACTAAAATGGGACCATATTAGGAAAGGGGAAACACTCTCTATCAAGGCCTCTAAACCTACAATGGCACGTAGTTTCTAGGAGAGTAGGATTTTTTGAATCCACACTTCCCACTCAATGCTAAATCCTACTCCCAACTGAAAGACACTGAAATACTAACTGGTCCATGCATGAAGCTGATAAGCTTAGGTATGGTATTTTGAAAACATCAATGCATATAGAGATTGAAGTAATCATAAACATATAAATTGGTAGCATTCATGATAGTGCTCGACATGAGCATAACAAATTGAGTTTACAATAAAATCATGGGCTGACTGTCTTGTAATTTGAAAAGTCTAAAATAACAAGTAAACACATAGGTATTGGGTATTCATAACCCACCAGGACAGAATGATTACTAAAATACAATAACAACTCTTAAAATAGGGCAGTTCAATACATGAGTATAATACGTGAACTTAAGCATGAAGACGTATTAAACATAGAAAAATAACAATTTCTCATCAAAATAATAAAATTCAAGACAAAATATCAAACTTGTTTTAAAATATGAGTAAGTACAACTATTATACTCTTTAGTACCTTATATCACATGATAATGCTAAGCTTTAAACACATGAGGATTTGGGAATAAACCCAAACTTAAAACATGTAAATTCAACTTGAAAATCATACATTTGAGCACAAACTTAAAAGATTAACCTTGTTCAAAACTCCAAATACCTTAATTGAATGAATTCTTTAAGAAATCTTAAAATTGAAGCTTGAATCCTTGAATTCTTGAGAGAAGAATCTTAAATTTTGTTCTTAGGAAGAGGGAGGCTTTTTAATGAGAAATTTTCATGTAATGGGCAAATAATGCTCGTTGGAATATTAATAATCATGTTTTGAATAATTGGGGTTAAGTGAAAAGGACCCAATAGCCCCTTGAACTCTTTTTCTTATGGCATTGGACCTTGTGTAGCGAACCCTATTACAATGGAATAGCCCTCATGATAATACCCCTAGTCCAGTGGAATAGCCCTCGTAGCGTGGGGCTATCGCTACCCCTTATTGTTTCTGAAAAAATGGTCATAACTTTTTGCTCGAGTATCTGATTAAGGCAAAATTGCTATTGTTGGAAACCTAACTCAATTATCTATCATTTGGTGGGTTTTGAACTGCAAAATTTCCTAAATGTCAAAAATTATACACGTTAAAATTTGACCCTTGTAGAATCAAATACAAAAATATGGATGAATCAATGGCTCTTAGCTAAACTTTTCTCTAAGTGATTCCTATTAACATTTTTCACCTCATAAGCACACTTCTCACTAGGATAATGATCATAACACATCTATTCAAATGTAAATCATGAAATTAGAGTTTACACTTGTATGAATGACGGTTTTATTTCTAACTCAAAAATGTGGAGTGTTAGACTCAGGGGTCTCGGTATGATATTCATCCCGATTCTACAAAGATATATCATGATATGAGGGAGTTTTATTGGTGGAATAATATGAAACAAGATGTGGCTAGATATTTTACTAAGTGTATGGTGTGTCAACAAGTGAAAGTTGAGCACTTGAGACCCGGTAGTTTGTATCAAGAGATAGAGTTTCCTGAATGGAAGTGGGAAGTGATTAATATGGATTTCATCGCCGGTCTTCCCCGATATCAAAATCAATGTGATTTTATTTGGGTTATTTTGGATAGAATGACTAAGTTCGCTCATTTCTTGCCTGTAAGGACTAATTATTTGGCGAAGGATTATGTTAAGTTATATCTTACGGAGATTATGAAGTTGCATGGTGCTTAGATTTATATCATTTTGGATTGTGGTTCTCTATTTTGTCTTATTTTTGGAAGTTTTTTCAAAAAGGTTTGGGAACTAAGGTGTGCCTTAGTACCAGTTTCTCCCCACAAACAGATGGACAAGACGAAAAGACTATCTAAACATTAAAAGATATGTTGTGTGCTGGTGTGATTGATTATGGTGGTAGTTGGTACGACCATTTACCTTTGATTGAGTTTGGTAATAACAATAGTTACAACTCTAGAATTGGTATGGCCCCTTTTAAGGCATTGTATATTAGGAGATGTCGATCTCCTGTAGGGTGGTATGAGGTTGTGAGGGTAAGTTATTTGGCCCAAATTTTATTCACCAAGCCTTGGAAATGGTGAAGGTGATTTATGGTAGGTTGAAATCCGCTCAAAGTAACCAAATGTCCTATACGGATTCAGGCGTAGGGATTTAGAATTTAATATTGGCGATTAGGTATTCCTGAAGGGAGTAATGCAGTTTGGTAAGAAGGGGAAGCTGAGCCCCCGATATGTTGGTCTATATTTGATTTTGAAGAAGGTTGGTAATATTGCATAAGAACTTGAGTTGCCCTATATTTTAAGCTTCATCCACTCGGTATTCCTTGTTTTTATGTTGAAAAAATATATAGGTGATCCTTCATTGGTTATTCTCTCAGAGGATGTTGGTGTGTTGGACTGTTTGTCCACTGAGGAGATCTCAGTGAGGACCTTAGATTGACAATTTTAATGGTTGCGAAAAAAAGAGGTAGCTTTGGTGAAGGTTCTATGGAGAAACCAAAAGTCCGAGGTAGCTACTTGGGAGGCAGAAGAGGATATGAAGTCCAACTAACCGCATTTTTTTTTTGTTCCAAAACTCATGATTGAGGTATGTGTTATTCTTCTTAACTTGATTTATGTCTTTGATAGGCCATGGGTTCAAGTCCCTAAATTGTGAATGGGCAAATATTTTGATAAACAATGGGTTTGAGTACCAAAGTTAGTTGAATGTATGGTTGATTGATAATGATCATGGCATGCGTCTTATCTTTGTTGTATGTCTTTGTGTTCTAACTTGGTTAAAGGTTAGTTTGATATGTAATGGTGTGTTAACTCATGCTTGTACTTGCCTTACCCATCATTCGATGATGAATGATCTAAGTGGGGAAGAATTGAAACACCTAGGCTTTGGACCCTTAGAGGAATTTCCTTGGTTGAAGTTTTTGGGTAGGGTATGACTCATGGGTACAATTCATACCCTAGGATATGACCTAAAGTCCTCTCTTTTGTATATTGATCAGTGTTTGTTGGGTAAGTTCTATCCAAGGTACGGTTTAGCTTCTCCTAAGTCGTATGTTATGGTACGGGTCGTATGATGCTTGAGGTCTTGGACAAATATTCTTACTTGGTTACGAGTTATAGGGTACCACTCATACCTAAGGGTCCGATTCATACATGTGTAGTCATATATTGAGAATATTAGGGGTCCATGGTGAGGCCTAGGGTACGAGTGGTACAATTTAGACATGGGAGTCGTACCCTCCTAGGAGTGAAATTTAAGCTTTTAAGTTAAGGTCTTTATGGACATTTCCCACCCCAAAACCCTTAATTCCCCTCACTATATATCATATTGTATCCTCTCATAACATATTTTGGAAGATAAAAACTCACCAAAAACACTCCTAAATCCTCTCTCAACTTCTCTAACAAGATTGGGGCTAGGGTTTATCAAAGAGGCCATCTAGAGACTTGAGGACCAAGAATCTCTCCGTGAATTATCTTGTATAAGGCATGTGACTCTTCCCCTATTATTATTTCTCAAATATCATGCTATTTAAACATTATTTATGAATCTTTAATTGTGGTTTTTGAAACAATTACTGAGGGTTTTGGTGTATAGTGATGGATAATGTTTACTCCTGTTTAAACTTGTATATTTACTTATTTTTGGTGATGATTGGAACATATGGGTACTTATTGATTGGGGTTTAACAAGTGGATCATGAGTAACCCTAGTATTGATGGTTTTCACTTGGGTTTTGGTCAAGGTAAAGGTATGCCCTCATGGTGTTTGTAAAAAAGTCTACTAGAAATAACTAGTCACATATTGTTAGTGATTTGAAATAAGGTAATGGATTAATGAGTAAGAATGTTTGGTAAATGACCTTGTAAAGGCCTTGTTTTCCCTTTAATAATTTAATTTCTAACCTTGGTGGTTGGTTTGGTTAAAAGGGGTTTAAGTCCCTAAGCATGAAATCGAATTGTGTTTGAGCTAAAGCTTGGTACAAGAATGCTAATGAATGGTTCGATAAAGGTCTTGATGATCACAACTTGACTTGAATGGTCATTGAAACTAATGTATTGTCCTATTAAACTGATTGATTGATAAATAGTTCATGAAGAACTTGTGGTCATGTATGGTGTTGAATTGTGGCCTTGATGGCTTGAAATGGCTAAGTGGGTTAAGGTCCATAAATGTTGATTGAGTGGATGTGAATGCATGGACAAAGGGTTAGAGTCCCAATGTTGAATATTAATGTACACGATGGCTTATGGTTAGATTCTAATTTCCTAATAAGATAGTTGTGGTTAGAGTCCACTCGTTTGATAAAATGGCTAGTGGTTAGAGTCCACTTGTGTAGTAAAATTATTTGTGGTTAGAGTCCACTTGTCTAGAAAAAGTCTTGTGGTTAGAGTCCACTTACATAATGATATGGCTTGAGGTTAGCATCCTCTTGCTTGATATAACCTAAGAGAGTGGAAGGTTAGAGTCCTCCAGTTCATGGTTTGTGTTTGAGTTCTTTGAAATTGCATGCTAAGGCCTTGTTATCTTTTGACACTTGATGTATCCATATATATTTACATGTCTATATGTATAAATGAAGTGGCTTATGATGGTTTGATTTGGCATTAATAATGACACTATTTAATCCTCACCATTGGGTTACATTCTAGTTCTCTAACCGCTAACCGTCTATAGATGTTGTGTCCCCATGTGACATAGAGGCTAGGGCATCTTTTTATCTTCCTGCACAGTGATCAGGTATTCAGGAGGTTCGAGTGTTGACATTGAAGTCGTGAGCTTTCATACTTCGAAATTCACACATTTTATGGTCTTTTTATCTTATGTCATAGACTTATTTTAAATTTGGTTTTGGATATTATTGGGGACTTGTCCCGATATATTACTGACCTTGAATTTGTAGAGGCTTGTGGATGACTATTGACTTGAGTAGGTTGGATGTTGTATAATTTCATGAATGGTGATTAGACATTCTTAAGATATGATTGATAGTTCTGTTCTGTTATCTCATTATATGTTCAGAGTTTATCCGACGCTTGTGGGTTGATGTGATGGTAAGGTTAGGTTAATGTGGAGATCTCCGATCCTTATTGGGCTTGAGATGCCCATATGACAAGGCCCAATTTTGGGTCGTGTCATATAGCTATCACCCTATGAATCAAACTCTCATGGGCATACACATCCACACTAAGGTATTCAATAACATGAACTAGGTATACCTGACATTTGCATACGTAAAATCTCATCTAACAAGATGTCAACAGGGGATCGACATAATCTTATAACTTAATTCTCTTATCCACCAAACAACTTTGTCCCAATTCATCGCTTAAACACTAGACCTCTAGTATATATCACAATTTCCAACTCTAATATTTCCTAAGTTATCAACCTAACCTCTTCCATGCATCCCATCAAGCCTACCAATTTACTCCTATAATTCTCGCATCTCTACCCTCAAGATAACATTCTTTTAACCCCAATTAACATCTAAAGCTCAAACTTGGTGTCTAGAAATATTCATGCACCACTAACGAAGTACCCCTCATAATATACTAGAGCACCCAATAGAGAGGTCACCCTAAATTCCTTATCCAACTGCCAATAGTCTATACAAATTCAATGAGGCTTGTCTTTCTTATGCATTAAAAATACAATAGCACCCCACGGAGAAATGCTAGGGAAGACAAAACCCTTATCATAAAGATCTTTCAAATGCTCCTTAAGTTCTTTCAACTCAGCCGAAATCATTCTATAAGGAGGGATAGAGATAGGACGAGTATCTGGTAGAAGCTCAATCCCAAAGTCTATTTCCCTATCGATAGGAACACCAGGAAGATCATCGAGGAACACTTCAAGAAACTCACATACCATAGGGTCAGATTGATGAGAGGGACCTTCTGAATTAGAATCCTTAACATGCACAAGATGATAAAGACACCCCTTGAAAATTAACTTCTGGGCTCTAATATAAGAAATAAACCTTCCTTTAGAAACTGGGGAACTCCCTTCCCAGGCTATAACTGGCTCATTAGGAAATTTTAAAATGGCCTTATGGGTCCAACAGTCTAAAGAGGCATAGCACTAGTGCAACCAATCCATTCCTAAGATCAAATCAAAGTCAATCATATCCAACTTTATCAAGTCTACCAAGGTCTCCCTACTACAGATTAATACCACACAACCTCTTTTAAATTTTCTAGCCACAACAGAGTCACCCACCAGGGTAGATACAGAAAAAAGGTTAGGAATACACTCAGGGCCAAAACCAAAATGAATAGCCACATAAAGGGTTACATAAGAAAGGGTAGAGCCCGTATCAAGTAAACAATACACATAATGGGAAAAGAGTTGCAATATACCAGTAATGACATCAAGAGATGCCTCAAATTCCTAATGGGTGGGAAGAGCATAGAGATAGTTTCGACCAGTGACGGTACCAAAAGTAGCGCCCTGTGGTGCAGGAGAAAATAACATGGACGAGAAATTTATTATCCCCAGTAGCAACCCTTGAAGGACACTCCCGCTGCATGTGATCATGATGACCATACTTAAAGCACTTACTTTTTCCCTTATTATAGAAACCATGGTGCAACTGACCACAAAATAGATAAGAAGGATAGGGTGGGGCTGACTGAGCTCCACTGGCCTAAAATTGGGCACTTTGTGCCTCAAACCCACTGTTGGCCTGAAATCAATGATCACTAGAAGACCTAGGATAAGAAAAACTGACGATCGCATGGTAAATCCCCCAACTCCCCTTATTAGTCCTTTGCTTCCCATGTCTTTGTGGACTCCCACCCTACTCTGAATATCTAAACTTCTTGCTTTATATATCCCTCACCTTTACCTAATTCATTCTTCCACTAACAAGACTGGACTGGCATCAGAAAGTTCACTATTTGGGTTAATAGAAAAATAGAAAGGCAAAACTCAGCATTATAAATATCTCCTTGAGGTGACTAAGCATGAGTGCCACCATATAGAGAATAATTAGTGAGGACCGATGGAAATCCATAAGGGAAATCAAAAGCAGAGACCCTAGACCAGGTCTATACCTCATAAGCAAGACGAGTTTTATCCACGTCGTCATAAGATGGGACAAAGGAGTTTCCACAAGTATCAGATCTATGGGGAGTCATGATCTAAAATACGATAGTGGAATCTAGAGGAGATCTCAACATCCTGGACTCTATAGCCCGAAAGTAGAACATAAGAAAGGGAAATATTCTTAAAGGCCTCGTAGCCTCTTCCTTATAAGTGAAGTGCACTACATACCCATAAAAGAGACTCTACTTAACACAGCTTTATGGACACCTAATTGACCATGAACCTAGGCTCTAATACCAATTTTTTTATGACCCGAACTAGGGCTTAGCCGTGATAGGTATCTCAAGTCCATCAAGGACTAGAGACCACCCCTCTTTCCTAGTTAAATAGAACATAACACACCTAGCAACGGATGAATTCCAAATACATAACAAAATAGAATAATCAAATGAGGATGTACTAAGAAATCACAATACGAAATCCCAATCCACAGTAATCCACAAAGCCTGTACGACAAACAGAATATAATCTAAGTTGGGTCACAACCCCAATAATATCCAAAAGGAAACCATATGAATAGTCTATGAAATAATAGAATAACAGAACCATGAAATAAAGCTCTTCCAAAGAATAGAACCTCACAACTTTAAACTAGCTGCTAATAATCCTAAAATTATGTCACTGCATAGAAAGAGTAGAAGTGTCTGTGTGTCCAACATCAGGTGAGGATACAACATCTAGAGATGGTTAACGGGTTGAGCTCTAGTATGTAACTCAGGGATAAAGGAACAAAATAATTCCATCATTCCAAGACCAATCCAAAATCAATGCCCATGTACACATACATGCATATATATATATATATATAAGATGCTAGGATGGAGAACAATGTTTAGCATGAACTTTAAAACATTAGCCTAGGCTGTGTATCTTAATCATCATAAAATTACTCATGGGCTATATGGGTCCAGTTGTCTCCCCCTGGTCGGTCCCTAGTGTGTGTTAGTCGCACGTAATAGAGTTATCATAGAAGGCTGGGGATACCTTGTACCCTACACCATCCATGATATAGGTATATATAGTGTAACATAAGAATAAGATCATCAAGACCAACCCTCACATTAGAAAATGTGAGTTTCCAGTTTTATTTACTTAGGATATCTACCTTCAAGGTTAGCTACGCAACCCCTTTTAATGCCCAACTAAAACATTTAACACATAACCCATCTATTAATTTAAGGAGTCAATTATTAAGGCATTATGAAGTGGTATCGTCACACCGACCATATCTTGCAAACGAATGTCATTAAGCCAATACTTTGGGGAATCATTGTACCTCAAACTCCATTATTAAAATCAACTTAGAGGATTCTTGTACCCTGCAAGTTTATCAAGAAAATTGTTCACTTGGAAGAATCCTTATACCCCACAAGGTTTTCAAGACTATTCTTATCCGTTATCCATTTATGCAATACATTAGTTTTAAGAAAAATAGGTCAAACCAAATGATTATTCATATTCTAAAATCAATTATGCAAGTGGGTTGAGGTTCTCATTAAGGTTGATACCAAAATGTAATAATTTAGGGGAATCATTGTACCCCTATTTCTATTATTTGCAAATTTGGGGAATCCTTGTAACCCTACTTTATTCACCATTCCCCTGAACCCCAATGAGTTCATAAATCATCAATTCAATGCATAATAAATCCATAATAATCATGGGAAAAGAATTTAAACAATTTACATACAAAACCCTTAACCAATCATTCAAAATCCAACATCAAAGCCAAGAGAATGTTAAACCAATCCATGCTATAATGAAAACACAAGTTTAGGGAGAGACATACATGCCTTAATAATTACCCTTAGAGCCCTATATGATCAATTTATTGAAACCCTAACCTTATCTTTGAATGGGGAATTTGAGAGAGTTTAAGAGAGTGTTTTCATTTGATAAGTGTTGAAAATAATAGCCCTAATGCGTGTTAAGTACATGGGGTTTAAGTGGGTAAAGAGAGAAATGTCCAAAGTTCCCTCAATAAAAAGACTGAATAATTATTGCCAATGACTATGGTTACTATACGAATTGTAAGGACTCACTACGACTTGTCACCACAATTCGTAGTTTGGACAGTAGCTGAGGGACCCCTCTCTAGAAACCTTACTACTCACGCCATACTGCTTATCAAGAGACCCTATAGCGCATATGGTCTAAGTCATAACTAAGATAGAACTATTTAGGGTACACACGGGTCACCCTATGATTTGGACACCATGACTCATAATGAGTCTTTACGACTCATAGCCTCTAGTTATAACCAGGACAGTAGCATTGGCACCACTCATTGGTCAGATAATGATTTGGCTCCTATGGCTTGTAAAGACACCTTACGACTTATAAGGTGAATCATTGGTTTGGCAGTGAGCTCAAAGATCAAGGATTTTTTTCAAGGACCAAAATCTGGGGTGTTTCATTAACCCAATCAAATTTCTAAGGACAATGCTTAGACTTCGATAAACTTTAAGAATCGAATAGTGCTTAACACAATCAACTTCTAAAGGACAACGCTTATCCTTCAATGACTTCTTGATAGAGTCATGGTTAACCTCATTAAATTTTCAAAAATAATACTTAACTTCGAACAATTTCTCAAGAGAGGGTAGTTCTTAACCCAATTAACTTTCCAAGGACAATGCTCTGCCTCAGACCATTTCTTGATAGAGTCGTGCTTAACCCTATCAAATTTCAAAAAATAATAATTTCTTGAGAAAGGGTAATGCTTAACCCAATTGTATTTTTAGGGACAATGCTCAGCCTCGAAATTTTTTTTGATAAAGTCATGTTTAACCCTGTCAAAATTTTGAAAACAATGCTTAGTTTCAAACACATTATTGATAAAGGATAGTGCTTAATCCACTCAAAATATAACAAAAATCCCTAGCCTTGTATATCTTCTGATGGTGCATAGAATACTCAAGATTTGTAAATGTCACTTTATTTCTGCACTCAAAAAAAAATTATTAGTTTAAAAGGGGAAAGATTGATTTGTGTCTCTGTCAACCCCTTGCTTCAAATATTGATCCATTGTCTTTGGTCATAATCTATATAGCACTCTTAAGATACAATTCTTGATAAAAAAATTTGAGATTCCTAGTTTCATGACCTTAATCTTGCTAGCCTTGAACTTGTAGAAATGCTTCTCGATAGAATTTGAGATCTTCTCAAAAATTCTTACAATGCTCCAAGGAAAACTTTATTATGATAAGACTGAACTTCATAGGAGTGCCTATGTATCTCTCTTAAATGAAGAATCATGTCAAATGTTGTTTAACTTGCATAAGAGAAAATCCAAAAAATTCATATCGTTCCAAGTATATGTAAATATTAAGGTAACTTCAAGTGATTGAAAGACTGGAATGAAGAAACAACATGACACCCCTTCATCAATGCCAGATACGTGCAAGTCATTCTTGGGAAACTAATCAACATCAAGATTTGGCCCCGTCACGTTTATTACTTTGGTATCAATCAGTGCTTGAATTTTATCCTTTAAAGCATGACATTCTTCTGTGGTGTGCCATTTCATCGATGAATTATTAGTGCAAAATTTGGAATGATCAAGCCACTATACATATGTATCCATTATAATTGCAGGAATTGGAGTGATACAACCAATAACCCTTAACCTCTCATAAAGTTGATCTATCGGCTCAGCCAAAAAAGTGTCTTGTCTTAGCTGATTTTTTTGAAACTTATGTCGAGGTTTGATAAATGTATTAGATTATTGATTTATTGGTGGATTTTGATAAGCCAGTGATTGTTAAAATATAGTTGGACGAAGTAGAAAATATACAGGTTGTGCGTTGTGGATAGGATAGTTGATAGGATTATAATACATTATGGGGTAGTTGTATGTCGTTATCAGAGAGGGACATGGAGGTTCTTGATATGTAGGTGTTGGTATTAAAGTGGAGAAAGGGGTGTTTGGTTAATCAGAAGAGTTTTAAGATCTTGTGTACTCAAGGCAACATTTACTTTTTTCATGTCATTGTTCTTACCGGCTTGTGAAACCTTAATTGCTTACAGCGTCTTCAAATTTATTATCATGCCATTTTTAATGCCTTCTTCAATTCTCTCACCCAACTTGATGATGTCAATAATCTTTTGATCTTCAATAAGCATCATTTTTTCATAATATTGTGGCTCTTGGGAACATATGAAATATTCTTTTATTTAATTTTCCTCTAAAGGAGGGCACGCTTTAAAAGCTTCACATATCCTACCCATTCCATATTCTTAAAATGATTCTGTAGATTTTTTCTTTAACTTTTGAATGTAGAACCAATCAAATGCATTCTTAACATTAAACCTAAATTTTTCTATAAAAACAGTTGCCATATCAGTTAATTTTGACCATTTTCTTGCATCTTGTGTGATATACCAAGATGACGCATCTTCAGTTAGAGTCCTCATGAATAACTTCATAAGAATCTATTCATTTTTACCAACTCCTACTACTTGTCATAGTATAGTTTTAAATGGGTTTTGTATCTCCAATTTCAATATACAATTTAATTTAGGAGGTTTGTACCCCTCCCCCGGTTGAACATCGGGATGTATGCACAAGTCCTCATAACTTAGCCCTTTCAAACTCTTACTACATTCAAGTTGTTTCAAACTTTCTACCATGGATTTTATCAAGGAATTTTTTCTGGAGGTTCGGGGTCGTATTGATGGTGAGTGAATGGAGTCATTTGGACATAAATTAGATTTAGAGTATAATTTCCTGGATTATGCAAATGAGACGTATTCATGGTAAACATTGGCAACATACTGTGGGTATATGATGCTATTTGATAATTTAGTGGAGCTGGGTATATGTGGCATTATGGTTGGCAAGAATGTGGATGTTGGTTATTTTCAGAAAGCGTATATATGTGACTTGAATTATTTGAGGGGTGTGAAATAGGAAGTAATGGTAAGGGATGGTTTGTTAATGTGGAGTGGGATTTAGTAGTGGAGTTACCCTCATCTTGTGGCTTGGGAGGAGTATTCAAAGAAAAGGGTAGATTAGACAAATTATGGGATTGCGACAATTCCCTTTGTAATTGGAGGATTCTTTGTTCCATTCTTAAGATCACCTCATTATGCTCATCACTAGCATTGTTATCACTCATTTACTTGTCTTGGTACTTAAGCTTAAGAGAAGGAGTCTGATTCCTCTTAGAATTGATGTGATAGGCGAGAGAATGCATGAATCAATCGACTTGAGAAGGGGAAAACAACAACAAACAAAAGAAAACAATAGAAATTAAAAATTAGTATATTAGTGACAAAAAAAGTAAATAAGATAGCACATAATAAGCACGTTGTTTGACGTTATTTTTATTTTTTGTAGCCTCTTTTGAGCCAGAGGTAGGCCTATTGTTATTTGAGAGATAATTTTGCCATAAAACAATGTCATTTGCTCATAAATAAACCCCAAAATATTAAAAAAATTATTGAACTGAATTGTCTCGTAAATTAAAAGAAAGAAAAATGTAAGGAAATCATAAGGAAAACTAGGAAAGTCCTTACTCAATTTGTCAAATTCATGACGTTGGTTGTACCATTGAACCTAGAAAACAAAGTGTTAGCCTACTCTACCCCAAAGAGAAAATGACAACATGTATGCTTATTTATCTCTCAAAATGTACATAAGTAATGAGACGTTCTTTTTTAGATGATGAAATCCCTTAGAACTTAAGGTCAGGCTTTCTCACACAATGTCCTAGGCTTTGGGGATGTTTATTTCTTAGTAAAGGGATAAATGGTTAGGCTCTAGTAATAAGCGCAGTGGCATGATAAGGTCCCTTCAAGCGGATAACTAGAGAGTGGAAAAGCTTGTGACTGTCGATGCATCATTGATCGACCGATTCATAAGACATTCCCAAAGGGTATTTTAGGAAAGAACGTTCATGTACCCACACAATCATTCGTAAAAAGAAAAATAAAGGAGGTTCCAAGTGAAGAAAAATATGAGCGGAATGATAGTTTATGAGAAGTGATAACACATTGCACATAATAAAAATACAATAACATATTCAATAACAAAAAAATAACATAACATATAGCCAAATATCAAGGGCAAAAGGCAAAAAGGATAATCATGAAGGGACGTATAAAAACACATAAAGGGACCGGGGAAAGGGTTAACATATAGCAAAATAAATCATGATCTTAAGAACAAACAGTATTACACAAATAATCAATTTAGATAAATAGAGAGAATCTCACATAAAACACAAAATCGTAATGGTTAGAACTTAAGTATCACAGCAGAGTCGTCATTTTGTCGCGCCCTATTTTTCTCGCGAAAAGCAAAATTCGACGTGACAGCTCTTTTTATTATGGTTTAAAGAGAGAAGAGCCGCCACCTAACAAATTAAGGTGCGTTAGGCCACCATTCTAGGCTAATTACGAACCAACTAATTAGTCTACGTCATCATAAATTTGGGTAAGAGTTTAAATTACCTCAAAAGGAAAGTGTTAGGCACCTTTTGAGGTCCACAAATGTGATTTTCGACCGAATTCATACTTAACGTGGAGATTCTATGCAATAAACAAAGGTCACTTGTTTATTAACTTAATGTTGCTAAGTGATAAAAATAATAAGCAAAAATACATGCAACCTAATTATTTTTAAAATTACTAATTATATAAGTGATGGTAAAAAATGAACAAGTAACAATGTAAAGTAGATAAGCAAGGAGACAGAAATGACATAATTTATAGCAATATTTACATTAAATTAAAGAATTCAAACTATCCCAAACAAATAAATATATAAAATAAATAAAGGAGAAAAAAACATTCGCAAAATTGGACAAAGGATTTATTTTATTTTATTCGGATCAGAAACCAGTTTTTTAATCAATACTCGGCCCATTAATCAGCAACCGGATTATACACGGATGACAAAGTTGTATGTTGCATTGTCGAAGTAGGTTTCGGTTACCATCATCTCTGAATGTCTACCCACCCCCACCTATTCTGTTGGTAATCCTAAAGGTGTTCTAAAAGAAAGGATGCCTACCCGCCTTAACTTATCGTCTAAGAGGCATTGGACTTTTCTATTTTGAATTTGGATCTAGATAAATAAAACTAGTCTTCATAATTACACTCAAAGCGCGGACAAGCATATAACATACAATGATTTCAAATACGCCTCTTGATTAAATAAGGTTGATTAGGTGATAGACATAACAAAACAGACAATTATTTATTTTTGATATAATTAAACCTATAGGTAGGTTACTAAGTGTCACATAATTATTGACGAAAGATAATTGTCAAATCATTTCAAAATAATGTGTTGTAATTTTGCTAAACGGTGTGTCCATAATCAAGAAAGCATGTTAGGGAATGACAATAGTTAAGTTACTATGCAAGAGATAATTAAACATGTTTTAAATGAGTAAAAGGGCTAGAGTGTTAATTTTAGAGTGCTAGAAAATATATTCTAATGCTGAAAATAATTAACATGTTGGAGACTACGGTTTTTATCACAGAAAATATTTATTACTTCTGGTAATTAACAAAATATTTGCTGAAAATATTTATAAACATGGTGAACATTTGTTTTTGTATACTAAAAAATATGTTTTAAATGTGCGGGAAATTCACTTTCACATGTTGAAAACTCATTTTATATAGAAAATTAATCTTAAAATGCTTAATGATTTTTTTAACTGCTAAAACTGTTTTCCAATTGTTGGAATTTGTCTTTAAAGGCTGGAAAACAAAGTTAATTGTTAAAACATTATTTAATCATTCTGAAAATTAAGATTAGATTTTGAAAAATAAATTAAATACATTATAAGTCAATTTGACGTGCTCGTAGTTAATTTTAATTTGTAAAGTTAATTATTAATCCTAAACATGCTTTCCAGGCAACAAACGAATCAATTAATAAATCCTAAATTAAATTAAATTACGTTTGCATGAGTGATTCACGTAATCACATAAAAGCGCATAAAGGGGCGGGCCCCCCCCCCCCCCCCCCCCCATATGCAGTCCTCATAATTTATTATACATAGCAATGTTTATACAAAATTATTACAGACCTGAATTTCAATAAACAAAAAATAAGAGGAAATGGTGAAGACGGCTAGACATCTGTTAGGCAGCAGCATTTATAACGCGATCCGATCTTGGCTTAATATTGTACCTGCTCAAGCACAATAAAAAAAATACACAACCACAAAACAACCCATTTTTACACTAAAACTATGAATGACCCACAAACATGTATCCTTACACTTATTGAGAAAGCAGAATTTCGATCATTAATAGACAGTATAACAAGCAAGTTTACCAAGGATCGAACAGTCACAAAATCATATCACTCAAAAAGTTTAAGGAATGCGCACTAAATAACCAAAAAAAAAAAAAAATAGTTTACAGAAGATAAGAAAACTAATCGATTAATAGGGATAAACGGATGAAAGAAGAAAAGAAAACCAAACTTTAGTTGCACTCAAGCATGCAAGGACTAGTTCTTAAGGAATATCAACAAGATGAAAGTTCAAGATGATTTGGATGTCATTAGCCAAAAGTTAAAAATGTTATTTGGATGTAGAAAGCAATAGTGTTCAGATTTTCCCTAATGAAGAGCAAGACTCCCTTTTTATGGTCAGGGAGTTATAGTCAATCACGTAATAAAAGAAAAAATAATATTTAGCTTATCAATTCAAGTTAAAATTTCTTAAATGGTGAAATCAATCTTGATTCAAATTGCCATAAATAAGTAAAGAAAAGCAGCCCAACTATTAAAGGAAACCAAAAAAATGGGTAAAGAATAAAATCAAACAACTACAATACCATTTATTTTTACCACAATTAACCAAATAAATAAAGAGATCTGACCAAACATAAATGGGTAAGAGAATCGACAAATCAACACAAGAATTTTTTTTCATATAATTTGAGTTAACTCGGATGGAGAAAAATCCTAGTGTATCATAATTTTTTCAAAATCAAGCAATGAAACCAATTAGCTGTGAAACTAGTTCAAATCGTATCATAATTAGTTAACAAAATAGTTCAAATACACATAAGGTTCAAATACACATAAGAAGTCCATCACAATTCGAAATCAGTGAAACAAAGAACAAAAAAATTCAGAATGGAGAAACTTGTAATTAAAATTAAAATTAGGGTTTCAAAACAGTCTATGAAAATTAGGACTTTTAACATATGACTGCATGCATGATTAAGCAAACATGAATCACAAATTCCTCAACCTACTTTGCCAATTTCAGGTCACAAAATTTGCCAAAGTGAAGCAAAATAAAAGGTAGAAAGGGTTTTAATAATTAAACATAAAATTAAATGTGGGATGGGTCCTCAAGAACCAATCATTTTCAGTGACGAAGGCGGCGACAGCGATGAGAAGGTGGGAGGCTGGTTACGCAATTCCGCCATCGACAGCGGGAATTTTTATTGGGTTTGTCGGCGGAAAGTACAGCGACTGTTGAGTTTCGCCGGCGGATTCGGCTGGAGCGGCTGGTGACTCCACCGGATTGGTTCTGCGATGGGCGACGGTGGTAGAAAATGAAGGCTGGTGGCTGAACGGAGCTAGAGACGAGAAGAAGTGAGGTAGTTGTGCATTTTTGGTGGTTCGCTGGAGAAGGTGGGCTGTAGGTGGACTGGCCGGCAGTGGTCGGCGTCGGTGAAAAAGAGAGAGAGTATAGGGAAGGCAACTGATTTTGTTTTTTGGGGAAATAAGATTAAGGTTTGGGGATTTAATATCAATTTAGGCTAAAATTGATATTATTTGGATAAAATCGGGCTAGAAATTAAATAAATTGAGAAAAAATAAAAAGAAGTAGACTATTATTTAGTAAATATTGTATAATTAGTAGAGAACAATAGTCGATAACAAGGTCATGTAAACCGTTGTTGTTGTTGTTGTTGTTATTGTTGTTGTTGTTGTTGTTATTATTATTATTATTATTATTATTATTATTATTATTAATAATAATAATAATAATAATAATAATAATAATAATAATAGGCAATGTTGGTAAACTATTAGTGTCCATGTTTATGAAAATAATTTAATAAATGTTGACAAGATTATATAAAAAATATTATACTTAAATTAATAAACTATATATATATATATATTATATAAAATACAAAATTAAATTAAAAAATAAGTTGCATACTTCAAAATCATGAATGTAATATATCAATATTTATTTGGCACCAAAATAATACATAAAGAAATATTAATATGCAGAATTAATAATTTTGGTAAAATAGCAGCTTAGGAAGCACATCGAGAGATCAAAATTGGGTGTCAATAGCTGTCCTTCGTTACTTAGGAATGATAGAAGTATTGTCGAGCACAAAAAGTTTATATAGTAGCCAATTTTGTCTGACAAAGAAAATAATTTGTTTGATATGAAGCAACAGGAGGTGATTTTAAAACAGTGTGCTCGAAACTTTGGTTTTAAGTCGCCTACATATCTGTGGTTTTATGAGAATTAGGTCGTATATAGTTCTAGATTTAGGAGCAAATGAGATTCCTAAAGAATTTACGAATGTGAAATTTGAATAAGGATACCACATTTACTTATTCTATTTTAGGGTGGATGAACCCGATGTCTCCAACATATCATATTTTAGGATAGATGAACCCAACATATCTTATTTTAGGGCAGATGAACCCGATGTGTTCAGCATATCCTATTTTAGGGTGGATGAAGTCAACATATCCTATTTTAGGACAGATGAATTTGGTGTCCTTTGTTTATCTATAAATTTTTGTCATTGTCATATCAATAAAAATTGTGAGCACCCTCAAAAATTTCTGCCCCATTTTAAAATATGTTTTGCACTTTCCTACGAATCAAAATATTGTCTATTGGTGTAATTTTCAGGTAATCTCAAAAATTATGCCCCAGTTTTTACTTATGAAGTCTTATCCTGCACCACTCAAAGAAAATATTAGTTCAAAAGAAATGCTTGTCTTGTATTTGAACATCGAGGTTCGAAGTTGTCATTTGAAGTCATAAAATAGGCCAAACGAGCTTAGATTTGTCAAATAGAGTTTTGTTGAAAGCTAATATGGTTTGAATATAAAGGGAAAAGCAAAATTCTATTAGATTAATATCGAACCCAAGAAAGGTTGCCTACATATCCAAATGAAAGTGAGGTCAAATATAGTTCATGATTATAATGACAAACATAAACAAAAGCAAAAGATTTATTAACTAGAAATAGAATTGGTACTTTGCTTGTGATTTTTTCCCCTTCTCAATTTCATTTGATGTGCTTTACGCTTCCTTGTCAATTGCCTTGGGGAAACCTCTATCGAGTCACCTTGGATAATAATTGTCCCAGTGATAGGTCATAACTATTACTTAGTGACCATTATCGTACTATAATCTTGCCTTTTTAATCAAATCTTGGATCTTTTACTTCAATGTTAAACATTTCTCAGTATCATGTCCTTAAATATTTGAATTATATTGTAACACCCCATATTTTCGGGCTAGACATTGAATCATCGTTCTTATGGGTGTAAACTCTAACCCCATGATGCGTATTTGAATACATGTTTCATGCTCATTATCCTAGTGTGAATAGTTGCTTATTAGGTAAAATATTTTCACAGGAATCACTTAGAGCAGAGTTGAGCTAAGAGCCTTTGATTCGACCAAATTTTGGTGTTTGATTTTACAAGGGTCAAATTTGAACGACTATAACTTTTTACATATGTGTAATTTTGTATCTCAAGACCCACCAAATTATAGATAATTTAATTATCTTTCCAACGATACCAAATTCACCTTAATCTGATACCCGGGAGAAAAGTTATGACCATTTTCGTGAGAAACAGTAAGGGTCTGCGATATCTCTGTGACACGGACCTTAGGCCGCGCGTTAGCCTCCGCAACATGGAGAATATGTTTCCTGCACCTATAAGTAACATCCAAAGGGAGTTTTAGTCATTTTCCCTTGCCCTCAAGCACCCAAGTGACGGATTAAAGCCCCAAAAGGACATTATTTTCCCATTATCATCAAAATAACTCACGTATAAACCCTCCCCTTCCCAAGAACAAAGAATTCAAGCTTCTCCTCCTAAGAATTCAAGAGTTCAAGTTTTCAAGTTCAATCCTTCTTCAAGAATTTAACCATTGAGGTATGTGGGGTATTTATCAATGGGTTCCTTTCACCCATTGAGCCCAAAAGCCCTCTTTTTAGTTAAAAGTATGAATTGTATCCTATTTTATGAAATTATCCATGCAACTTATGAACTTGATCCATGTATTTCTTAGTAATTTGAATTCAAGACATTTCAACATGTATTCTCATGTAAACTAGTTTACTTCATGCTTTAAATTTCAATTACTCATGTTCTATTCAAGTGATTCTATGTCAAATCTTCAAGTTATGAATTAAATCATGCGAATATGTTATTTTCTCAAGTTTAAATCATCCCCATGATCAAGTTCATGTATTTCACATAATTATTAAAATATCTTAGGTCTTGGGTCTTTCAACTATGATTTTATACCACTGTTTTAAGCATTGTTTATGGATTTTGTGATCATTCAGTATTGAAGGGTTAGGAACACCAGATACCTATCCATTTATACATGTCTTTGTTTTTAAGTTACAAGTCAGAAAGGTCATAATTATTATTACTATAATCAGACTACCATGTTCATGTTTAGCACTTACCAGTACAGTACCATATCACGGTAGACCTATAATAAAACCAGTGTTATTCAGTTGGGAGTAGGATTTAGCACCGAGCGAAGCTGAGGATGGGGGCTCAGCCACTAGTTATGACTGGGTCCTTAGTAGCAGTTTCTAAGTTCTAGAACTACGTAGCCAACAGAGGATTATGAGATGTCACCCACCAGTTTAGGAATGACACTCTCTTTAGGGTCACCCACCAGTTTAGGACTGAATCCCTAGTCCTTCGGGACATCAAATTAATGGATCCACAGAGCCATGTGTTAGTACCCGTGGCAAGGTATTGACACCCTTCCAACTAAAGTTATAGGTTAGACCCTAATTAGCTCAGATTAGGGCATGTTGGTTATATGATAGCTCCCACAGTTTTTGTCAGTACTCCATCTATACAAGTTCAGGTTTGCTTGACCAAGTAAGCAGATTTTCAATTATTTAGTTATTAAGTTATTCAGATTATTTCAGTACATGCTTTACATGGTCTTGCATTCTCAGTTTTACATGCTCATGTTTTCATATTCAATGTCCATACATGATCCTCAGTTTAGGTTTATAGCATGTTCAACTTTATATGAAATTCACATACAATATTCATGTTTTATTATTTTTCAACTTACAGAATTATTTTTTAGCTCATAATTTATAAATCTCACTACGACTTACAGTTTTCATTTATAGCCATATTTTAAATATATATTTTAGCAAATAACTTATGTCCTTAATTTTAAAGCATGTTTTAAATATTTCCATTATTTAGTGCATGTCTCCATATACTGAGTACATTCCAAAGTACTGACCATATATATGCGCTTGTGGCTTCATCCTTCATAATGTAGATACAAGATGTAGCTCATACACCAGGGTCAGACAGTTCTCAACTTTCAACCAGCAGGTGATGAGTTCTTCTATTTTGGGAACTCCAGTCAGTTGTAGTTCATGTACTGTATTGTTATCATTCTTATGTATTGATTTGTAGTAGTTGGAGGCATGTCCTAACCGCTTACAGTCAATATAGTAGAGGTTTTATAGATAGTCAGTTAGATTCGCAATATGTAATTTAAGTTCTTTCTTCAGTTTTATCATGTTGTAAAATTTATCAGTATTACATTCATTTAGATTTTGGTATGATCATGCTTTCGCTCAGCAAATTTAGCTTGTATTTACATTTTAAATCAGTTTCTCAAATAGTATGTCAGTACAGGGGATCAATTGCAATTTTAAGCACCATATTACGCCTAGGGGTAGCCTTGGTTTGTAAAAAACTTTGTATCAGAGCACAGAGTTCAAGTGTCCTAGGGTGTTTATGAAGTCGTGTCTAGTAGAGTCTTACAGAACAGTATGGAGACGTTTGTACTTTTCTTCTAGAGGCTATAGGGCATTTAGGAAATATTTCTCTTCTTTCATATCTTAGATCATGTTGTAAAGATGTTCTCTAAGAAACTTATATAGATTCTCATCATGCTTTATTCATGTCAACTCTGCCTTATTTTCAAGGTAGTAAAAACAGAATAGCTTAAGTTCCTACCGATAGAGTTTTCTTAGACAGTCCTCGTAGACAGTTCTGAGGTTGTAAGTTGGCTCAAAAAATATCCCACCAATGCCTTTATGTTCCAAAGTATGAAAGATTTCATTCATGATCATGAAATATCGTTCACTAAGCCAAAGTCATATGTGCCCTCAGATACTTTCTCAGAATCCTATGATAGCATATGACCTAGAGTTAGAAGCATGAACCTAGATAGGTAACAACAGTAAAGTGAGGATAGTTTTTATCTGGATTTAGTAGATTATGTATCCATCTGGTTAATTGTATAAAATTTAAGCCAGTAGGCTTGAAACAGTGCATGTAAGAATTTAAGTTTGTTAATCAAAATTTAGTATGATATGTGCATATGAACTAGAGGTGTAACCAAGGTGATATAGGATTGTAGTATTTCTATGTTTTTAAATTGTGTGTGCTTAGATACTATATTTGAGTTGATAAGTATGAATGCGGCTAGTTATGTAGTATACGGTATTCTTACTAGCTAAGTTATGGGTTATAGGTTGTGATGTTGGGTATGATGGTGTAATGGTAATTCTCATGGTTTAGGGAGAAATATAAATTTACAGGTGTGATATGAGTAGGCTATGAAAAAAAAGAGGCAGATTATGTGTTCAGTGAGGCAAGTATGTTTTCGAGAAGGGTGTAAGTATATGATGATTATTGAAGCTAAAGAAAGTTAAGGATAGTATGTATTAAGGGAGTGTTCAAGAATGAAGTTAGTATAGCTCATTAAAAGTTTAGGAATATCCATGTTAAGTGTTAGAATCTAATTTTGAATCTTGGATGATTGAACTAATAAGAAGAAGAGTTTAAATTCTAGATGGTGTGAACTCAGGGTATGGTGATACTCCTGAATATTCAAAGTCAGTCAGTGTTTAAGTTGTTATATGATGACTATTGGGGATATAGAAAGTTAAGAGTTCTATCTCAAAAGGAAGTACTAGTAGTGGGTTTTACACTTTTAGGTATAGTCTTTCTGGGTGAGTTTATTATTTATGTGTATTGTTATATCTCGAACTCCAAAGTAAAAGTGGTTGTAATTCAGTTTAGAGTTTATTAAAGGGGTCCACAGACTTATAATGATGGCTTAAATCTAAGGGGGGATGATAGAACAAGGAACCAAGTCAAGTTTTCAGATTCTAGTAGTGATGCCAGTGTGTTGTATAACATCACTGGGGGGGAAGATGCCCGACCCATTCTTATTCCGGTACAAATTTTGTACTTTAGTTATTATGACATCTAATCAAGCCATACAAGTCAGCTTCATGATCATAGTTCATATTCATGCACTTTCCACAGAATCATATACTCTTCCAATTCCTAGTAAAAGGAGTTCCAGTTCACTAAGAAGTACGAAACATATTCAACGAAGTCCAAACTCAGGTCATGCATCCCATGACTCGTGTACTCATTATTTACAGTATGCTCAGTTCCTATAACTCATAGTGCACCCTTAATGACCAGTGAAATTTAAATTATGTCATGTATATCCTCTGTTTAGACCTCTTTGATAAATCCATGCCTTTGATATTCTATTTCTCAGGCCTCAGCTAAGTGACAAATTTACGTATAGTATCCTTTCATGCTTCAGGTTTGTCATGACCCGAGACTGTCCCATAGTCGTAACACGGTGCTTGGAACCATAAGTGATATGCTAACCCATGAACTGGCATACTTCTTGAGCAACTGATTTTAAATTGTATAAAAACTAAATTTGCTGAGTGGAAACATGATTATAAGAAAATCTAAACAAGTATAATACTGATAAAGTTTACATCATGATAAAAACTGAAGAAAAAACTGAAATTACATGAATGACTCTAACTAACCATCTATAAAGCCTCTACCATACTGACTATAGATAGCTGGGACATGCCTCCAACTACCATTAATCAATATATGTAAATAATCAAAATAAAGTACATGAACTACAACTGACTGGAGTCCTCAAAATAGAAGAATTTATCACCTGCGACTGGAAGCTGCAAACTGTCTAATTATGATGTGTGGGCTACAACTAGTACTTACATTATAAGACAATGTAGCACATAGACATATATTTGGATCAGTACTTTAGAATGTACCAAGTAAGTGGAGGTGAATGCAACAAGAAAAACTGATTAGGTACATAATATTAAAACACGCATGCTAAGTGCAAGTAGACTCACCAAGAGACTGAAATCAACTGAAAGCAGGAGTAGCTTAAAACATGAGTAACAAACATAATCTGATAAAATGGTGAATCACTACACTTAGTTTCTTAAAATATTTACTTTTGTAGAATAAGTAGAACTGAAGCTTGGAAGCAGTAAAAACATAAATACTGTGTGTAAGTCTCATGTAAAGATGAACATGCTATAAAACTGAATTGAGTGTCATGTATGGATACTGAGCATAAAAATATAAACATGTAAAACTGAGAATGCATGACCAATTAAAGCATTTGCTAAAATAATCTGAATAACTGATATCTAAATTTTTATTAAAAGTTGATTACTTGGTTAAGAAAACCTAAACGCCTATATAATAAGTACTGGATGAAACTGTGGGAGGTTTCATATAACCAACATGCCCTAATCTGAGCTAATCAGGGTCTAACCTATAACCCCAGTTGGAATGGTGCCAGTACCGTGCCTCGGGGTACTATCACTGGTTGTATAGATCTACTAATCTATTGTCTCGAAGGACCAGAGTGTCAAGCCTAAACTGATGGGTGACCCCTGAGAGGAAGTCAAGCCTAAACTAATGGGTGACCCCTTGTATCCTATGCTGGCTATATAGTTCTGGAAATTAGGGACTGCTACTTATGAATCTTCCTAAACTGACGGGGAAGCTGTCATCCCTGTATTTGCTCGGTGCTAAATCCTCCTCCCCACTGAACTAACACTGGTCTAAACTGGACTAAGTTTAACTGAATATTATTTCTGATAGTGCTCATCTTGATTATATCAACTGAGTAATATTATATCCATGGTTTAACTAAATTATTACTTCAAAATATAAAATCATGTAAAACACATAGGTATCAGGTGTTCATAACCCGCCAACATTGAAAGATCATAAAATATCAAGGACCCAAAACATATACATTTCATCAAACATGTGAGAATCATGAACTTGAACATGGGAATATGTAAAGTATGAGAAAATAACATGACTGCATGACTAAATTCATAATTTGGGCATTTAACACAAAATTCACTTGAATATCACATGGAAAACTGAAATTTAAAGCATGAAACAACCTAACTTTTCATAGGATCATACATGGACATGAATTGAGTTTAAATTACCAAGGAATACATAAATTTAACCCATATTAAACATATAAAATTCCATAGTACATGAAAAACTCCATAATTGAATTAAAAGGAAAGATTTTGGGCTCAATGGGTGAAGGAGACCAATTGATGAATACCTGCATACCCTAATTGAACGGATTCTTGAAGAAATCTTAAAATTAAAGCTCGAATCCTTGTGTTCTTTAGAGAATAAGCTTGGATTATTGTTCTTGGTAAATCGGAGGATTTTTACGTGAGTTGTTTTAAGGATGATGGGGAAATAATGCCTTTTTTGGTGTTATAAATTGTGTTTTGGACGATTGGGTTTGAGGAGAAAGGACCAAATTACCCCTTGGCCCTTAAGAAGCTAAAATAGTACGAGAATAAACTTTGTGTCGTGTCCCTTATTCCCATGCAGATACCAATGAATTATGGACCTTATTCTGGGGGAGAGACCGGTGCATCGCAGCCATATCGTGGACCCTTACTCTTTCTCATGATAATGGGCATAACTTTTTGCTCGAATATCAGATTAAGGCAAAATTGGTATTATTGGAAATCAAACTCAATTATCTATCATTTGGTGGGTCTTGAGATGAAAAATTCTACATATATAAAAATTTATACACGTTCAAAGTCGACCCTTGTAGAATCGCATGCCAAAATTTGGCTGAATCAAAGACTCTTAGCTCAATTTTGCTCTAAGTTATTTCTATGAATATTTTTTACCTCATAAAAACTTCACACATTAGGATAAAAATCATAAAACATGTATTCAAATATAAATCATAGGATTTGAGTTTATACATGTAGGAACGATAATTTAAAGTCTAGCCCAAAAATATGGGGTATTATAAGGTCCTCATGTTCTAACCTTTCAGTGACCTCTCCTTATGAAATGATAGTGGTGATGAACAATTGTTTATATGGGAGAGAGTAAATTTTTCTAGTTGGGGAAAGATTATTGTATACTTGTTTTATCTTAGGATATAAGTTTGAAGGAATATTAAGGTAAAGTTGTTGATATATGTCATGGTTAGGCCAAATTTTATATGTATTTTCTTGGGGATAGTGCATGGAAGTTGTTATTAATATAGATATTAGAGAATATGGGAAAAAATCCTAGGTGGGTTAGTTACCTAAAAGTTTGTATGTGGTTATAATGATAGGCTTGAATGTCATATTGGAATATAAATGGATAGGTGCATTGTACGCTAGTGAATTCCTAGTAAGAGGTTGAATTTAGTTGTTGAAGTGGTAAGAGGTATTATTCTTGAGATGAGAAGTGGTGAAAATGCATGGTTTACTGAATTTATGGTTTAGACTAGCATTATGGTGTTATATGCAGTACCTTATGATTTCGAGTTAGGCTTGAACATAGTGGGAGTATGTAGCTCAACTCAGACTTTTGTTGGATTAGTTATATGTACCCATGTTAGTATTTAAGGAGTAAGGCTAAGTTTGAATTGGGTAGTTGCATTGCCTAAGGCTTACTAATTCTATCCCAACTTATGTTTCATAGGCCTATGTTCTATGTTACAGAGTTATAGCCATATTAAGATTCCTTGATTACATATCTTATTTAGATCAGGCCCGAGATTCTTTGCTCCCTAATTTTATTAGAGTTACTTGCAAAGATTGTTGAATAAATACCCTAGTTGAGTATGTACTTTCAGTATGAATTAGTCTGTATAGACAACAATTTAGATTAGCAATCAGATAGATAAGCTCCTATGACTTTCTATCTTTCCATCTTCGTCTTACTATCCGAAGTATCATGAATATGGCTATTACATGAAGTAATTTTTCCACATACATGTAAGTTACGAATTCAGTTCAGTCCAAGCATTATTTTTTAGGTTCATCTATTTAGTCATGACTCAGTACATAGTAGTGCAAGATCTCAGTTTTCCAAGTATTCCAGCTCAGACATTGTGATACCTATTATATTTCCTTGGTATCGTTATCTCATGATTTTTGCTTACAAAATGTACTTGGCGATGCCATAAAGCCCTTTTGTTTTAATTCCTATACGTGTTTTGTTGAGGAACAATCCTTAATGAGAAGTTACGTACTTTATTCCCTCCTTAGTAATTTTTGAAATTTTATTGCATCATTTATCACTTCACAGTTCTATATGTATGATTGTATCATGAACATTTTAAGTGAATTAAAAACTCTCAATATGAATCAGTTCCTTATAGTCAATAGAGTCAAGTCAGCTCATAAATTAGTTTCATGATGGATGTTTTAATGTTTCATCTCAGCTATATCCTTTGTTAGAAGACATGTCAGGCCTACATTATTCCCTACTTCTAAGACTTGAACAATTTCCTATCCATCATTCGAGGATGAATGATTCCAAGGGGGAGATAATGTAACACCCCACATTTTTGGGCTAGATATTGAACTGTCATTCCTATATGTGTAAACTCCAATCTTATGATTTTACTTTTAATACATTTATCATGATCATTATCCTAGTGTGAAGAGTTCTTATTAGGAGAAAAATGTTCATAGGAATTACTTAGATTTAAGTTGAGCTAAGAGCCTTTGATTTGGCCAAATTTTGGTGTTTGATTCAACATGGGTCAACTTTGAATGTGTGTAAATTTTTACATATGTATAACTTTTAATCAAATTACACACCAAATTATATATAATTGAATTATTTTTCCAACAATACGAATTTCACCTTAATCTGATACCCGACCAAAAAGTTATGACCATTTTCTTGACAAATAGTAAGGGTCTGTGATAGCTCTGTGATGCGGACCTTAGGCCTCGTGTTAGCCTCCGTGACATAGAGAATATGTTTCTTGCATCAAGAAGTAATATCCCAAGGGGCATTTTAGTCATTTCCCCTTGCCCCTAAGCACCCAAGTGATGGATTAAATCCCCAAAAGGGCATTATCTGCCCATTATCATTAAAATAACTCACATAGAAACCCTCCCCCTTCCCAAGAATGAATAATTCAATCTTCTCTTCCCAAGAATTCAAGAGTTCAAGTTTTCAAGTTCAATCCTTCTTCAAGAATTTATGGGGTATTCATCAATGGGTTTCTTTCACCCATTGAGCTCAAAAATCCTCTTTTTGGTTTGAAGTATGAATTGTATCCTATTTTATGAAATTATCCATGAAACTTATGAACTTGATTCATGTATTTCTTAGTAATTTGAATTCAAGCCATGTCAACATGTGTTCCTATGTAAACTAGTTTACTTCATGCTTTAAATTTCAATTACTTATATTCTATTCAAGTAATTTCATGTCAAATCTTTAAGTTATGAATTAAATCATGTGAATATGTTGTTTTATCATGTTTAATTCATCTTCATGATCAAGTTCATGTATTTCACTCAATTATTGAAATGTCTTAGGTCTTAGGTATTTTAACTATGATTTTATACCACTATTTTATATGTTGTTTACGAATTTTGTGATCATTCAGTGCTGGAGGGTTATGAACACCCGATACCTATCTGTTTATACATGTTTTTGTTTTCAAGTTACTAGTCAGATAGGTCATGATTTTTATTACTATAATGAGACTACCATGTTTATGTTGAGCACTTACTAGTACAGTACCATGTCATATTAGACCCACAATAATACTAGTGTCATTAAGTTAGGAGTAGGATTTAGCACCGAGCAAACCTAGGGATAGGAGCTCACTCGCCAATTCGGACTGAGTCCTTAGTAGCACTTCCTAAGTTCTAAAACTACATAGCTAGCGCAGGATTATGAGATATCACTTGTCAGTTTAGGACTGACACTCTCTAATGGGTCACCCGCTAGTTTAGGACTGACACCCTAGTCCTTCGGGACATCAAATTAGTGGATCCACACAACCATGTGTTAGTACCCGTGGTAAGGTACTAACAACCTTCAAATTGGGGTTACAGGTTGGACCATAATTATCTCTGATTGGGGTATGTCGGTTACATAATAGCTCCCACAGTTTCAGTCTATACAAGTTCAGGTTTGCTTGACTATGTAATCAGATTTTTACTTATTCAGTTATTCAGATCTTTTCAGTACATGTTTTACTTGATCTTGCATTCTCAGTTTTATATGCTCATGTTTTCATACTCAGTATCCATACATGATCCTTAGTTCAGTTTTACAGCATTTTTAGCTTTATATGAGATTCACATACAGTATTCATGTTTTATTGTCTCCTAACTTACAAAATTATTTTTAGCTTAATATTTATAAATATCACTACGACTTATAGTTTTCACGTATAGCCATGTTTTAAATATATGTTTCAGCAAATAACTTGTGTCCTCAGTTTTAAAGCATGCTTTAAATATTTCCATAATTCAATGCATGTCTCCATATACTAAGTACATTCCAAAGTACTGACCACATAAATATGTTTGTGGCTATATCCTTTACAATGTAGGTACAAGATGTAGCGGATACACCAGATTTAGACAGTTTTCAGCTTTCAGCTGGTTATCAGTTCTCCTATTTTGGGAACTCCAGTCAGTTGTAGTTTATGTATGATATTGTTATCATTATTATGTATTGATTTGTGGTAGTTGGGGGCATGTCCCAACCTCCTACATTCAGTATAGTAGAGGCTTCATAGATAGTCAGACAAAGTCACGATATGTAATTCAAGTTCTTTCTTCAGTTTTATTATGTTGTAAACTTTATCAGTGTTATATTTATTCAGATTTTCTCATGATTATGCTTTCGCTCAGCAAATTTAGCTTGTATTTACATTTTAAATCAGTTGCTCAAATAGTATGCCAGTTCATAGGTTATCTTGGGATCACTTGTGATTCTAAGTACCATGTTTCAACTAAGGGGTAGCCTCGGGCCGAGACAGATATGCATAACTTTTGGCTTGGTCAAATTAGAAGTTGAGCATTTAGAAATCCATAATTTTCTTGGTTTTAGAACTCCTTGAGCCCACGGTCTTTGTAATATGCTAGCTAAAGGTTCGATTAAAGGATTAAATGTATGAGGTTTGATTTTCATTGGATGATGAGAATTGGATGGTATTGGCTAATTCTATCATTCAGAATCATGTCAGTCGAAATTTGAATTTTTAAAAGCTTGTGGGTTATAGGTGTCAAAAAGGGCATATGCTTGTTGGTATTTTTATAATGTTGTTCTTGAGGTAGGATGGTTGAGATATCTTCTTTTTCTTAATTCAGTGAGGCCTTTTGTTCTTGACAAGTAGTTTGTATTATAGAAATATCAATAATTTTTCCTGTCCGAACAACATATTCTAATCCTTTTTAATAAGAATTAGATCATTGAACATTTGAATACATAAGTAGCATAACTTTTGGCGTTAAATGCCATTTAGCAACCTAATGAAAGCTTGAACCAACTCTTCTTTGGCATAGAAGGACATGACTTACAAGCTTCCAATCTCCATCGTGTTGTATAATTATCAAAAGATTCATGAGTTATTCTCCTTAATTTGAGCAAGTCTAGCATTATCGGATCCGACCTTGATATCAAACTAGTATTGTCTCACAAAGTCTTGAGCCATTTGTTTTCATGCATGCCACTTGTCAAAGTCTTGTTTAACATACCAAGTGAGTGTTATTCCTAACAAGCTTTGAATGAATAATCTAATTAGGAGAGCTTTATTGTGTCCTATGCCAATTAGTCTACTGCAATAGTCCTTTACAAGCATAATCGGGTTTCCACACCCATCAAACACATTGAATTTTGAAACTTTTTATCCCAAAAGCAAATTAACCCATGGATGTAGACACAGTTTCTTATACCTCAGGTCATAAAAGCCTTTGGAACATAGACATTCATCCAACCTCTTTTCTAAGTCAAGAAACTCTTGTAGTACCATGTTTTGCAAAGTACCAAGAAAAAAATGATATTTGATACTGGGTATGAAGTAAAATTGTGTTAGAAAAATGATCAAAATGGTTATGTATATTTGTCTAATTGCAGATTCTTAGTCGATTCCATGTTCAAATGCTAGACAATCTTGAAACAAAATAAACAAATCAAGCCCAAATAAGTTCAAAGCATGATAAATATAGAAACACATGGAATTCTAGAATGAAGACTATGGCTTAATAAATGATCTAAGTGTAGAGATTTGAGCTTCTAACGCATAAAATAGACGACAGTGATAGAACATGATGGTGAATTTAAACTTGTGGTTGCAACGAAGATAAGAAGGCTAGGGAAATAGAAAAGGTTGACTTTTGTTGAACATCCAATCTATTGACTCAAAACATCCTTTGTGATTGATATCACATCACATTGTGAATTCATCCAACTCTATATAGAAAAATGATAGAACAGAAGAAAGAAAATTTTTGAATGATGAGACCAAACCCATTAAATGAGCGCCAACATATCCCTCTTATAGGGGAATCAGGTCGAACAGAGTTCCAATTACATAAGCAAGGAAGACATGAAAGAAAATTACATATTGTAAAGTTTGAAGTAATTTCAAGTGCTTTGGATCCCAGAGTGGGGAATTAACATAATATCCTCTTCATCAATGCCGAACAAGTACAAGTTATGCTTAGAAAATTAGTCAGCATCATGATTTGGCCCTGTCATACTTATCCTTTGGTATCACTCATTGTTTGAATTCTTTCATTTAAAGTTCAACATTCTTTAGAAGTGTGCCCTTTCTTCCCTAAATGATAAGCATATATTTTAGAATAACCAAGCAAAGTTACATATCTATCCTTTATAATGACAGAAATTGTAGCGATTTAGCCAACAATCCTTGATCTCTCATAAGGTTGGGCTATGGGCTCATCTAAATGAGTGTACTATCTTAATGGATTTTTTTGAAACTTAGCTTGTGGTCTAGTGGATTGATTGTATCATTGATTTGTTAGCAAATTTGGATAAGACATTGGAATGTATTTTTATATTGGAGAAATAGATAGAGGTGGGTACCAAATAGTTTGAGGATGAGGTTTTGTGGAGGATTGGGATAATAGGCTTGGGCATAATTTGGTGTTGAAATGATTTTTGTAGATTGATAGCATATTAATTGAGGGCAGAGTTTCCTTTATATCCTCTCATAGCCTATCAAATTTTGTAGTTCTCTCTTTAATTGGGGACATTTATATGTATCATGACCAAGCATGCCAGAATGGAATACACGATGCTTTTTTGGATCAAAGAAAGGACTTGAAGGGAAATAGGAACCAATTAAGCTTTGGTTGCAGAATATTATGTGACCTCAATATTTCAAAAGTGATTGATGGTGGTTCACCTAAAAGATTCATAGCTTTGAATTTGCTCACTTTGGCATTTGAGGGCTTTGATACCTCATTGATAATTGTCTTTCCTTATCCCTGAATTGTGGTTCAAGAAAATCGACTTTGTCATGTCTTAGAGGTTTGACTATGAACTTCCTCTTCATCTTAAGACCATCACTTTTCATCATCACCGTTAGCTTATCGAGGTAGGCCTTTAAATGAGAATAAGGATTTTTAACCATGACGCATAATAAAAAGTTCAAGTCCTCAACTCTATTCTTATTTTCTTCTCTTGATTTGGATAACTTATCCATCTTTGGTTGTTGAGATGGCCCTACCTCATGGTTAGAAACCTCTCTTTTAGTTTTCTTCTCCTTGCCCATATTGTTAACTCATTAAGTGTTTTATGCAGTGCAATTGAATCTAAACTCAAAGATACTTATGCATCACAATCAGGCATAGGTGAGGTCGTCAACATAGGAGACTCCTTAGTGTAGGTGGGAGTAATAAAATCAATTTCAAATAATTGCTCTGAAAAATCGGGTGGAATACCAGCTAAACCTCAAAGATTAGTCATTATTTATCTGATTTCTCTATTTTTCTTTCCATACTTTTGATGTTTGACTCAAATGGAGTAACTTTAAGTTGATGCAATCCTAAACTCCCATGCTTAGCATCACTATTAATAAGGTTGATAAATATTGTTAACTAGCCATTTTTGATGTTCAACTTTAGTCAACCTTAGAAAAAAGGACTTATAATTAGTGAAAAGGTACACATAAAAAAATATATGATAAATATTTTACTTATTTGAAAATAATGAATTATACTCATTCGGAGTAAATCAAAGTTATAAGAGCTCTATATGACTTAGAGGTTGGGAAGATAGAGTACAACATGAATATGATAACATTAACGATCGAGGTCATGGTAGGAAAATAGTATGTAAACATTGAAAGCATTGAGATAACGAGATCCTAAATAATGAGTTACCCAAAAGATTATAAATGCGACTTGAACCTCTTATCAAAGAAAGAGTTGGACGAAGAGATGACAAGTATGTTAATGGATATTTTAGAAGACAAAGTTGAGTCAAAAAGATGAATTGCGGAAAGTTTTGAATTTTCCCTAAGAGTGTATTTTAGGGTCCTAACATGACAAGAATTCTAAGAGTAAAGAACTTTAAAAGTGAGGAACACTAAGAGTAAGGAATAACTAAGATAGGGATGAAAACAACAAGGTAGGTAAGATACTAACATAGAAATCCAACACATAACAAATAAGATTACACGTCTTTTTGGGGTCATGAACTCCTTTAAACTTTGTGCAAGATTTTGCTAAATTTACATTCAACGCATCAAGGGTGCCAGGGCATCCTAGGCTGAGTGAAACGCATATTCCTTTATAAAAGAATATGCAACCACGGTCTAAAGAATAATAGTTGTTTCATGACATGATTCCCTCAGGTGGACAACTTGAGAGTGAGAAAGATCGTGACTGTCAATGCACCACTGATCGATCAATTCATAAGGTATTTCTTACAAGGGTATTTTAGGAATGAATGTCCATGCAACTACGCAATTGTTCTTAAAAGAAAAAAAGGTTTCAAATGGGGGAAGGAGTAAATGGATGCCAATTAAAATAAAACAATAAGCACATAGTATATAAATAAAGCAGTAATAAAGACATAATTTATGAAAAGCAGTAATATATAAAACACATAAGTAAACGGGCTAAATATAAACAGATAAGAAAAGAAACACATGTTATAATCCACACAATGAAGAAATAGATTAAACATGAAAAATATATCAAATATTTAAGAAAATGAATAAATAAAAGAGAAAAATATGAGTAGAGCACAACAAATGAATAAAAAAATAAAACAAATAATGCCAAATAAGAAGTTAAATTAATCACTTAAAAAACAAATAAAGGAAAAGGAGAAAGAGAGGGATCTTGCAAGAATGAAATAAAAGCATGTAAGTCTTATTACCACATATAAATTTTTAAAAAAAAATGAAAAGAAACAAAAATCCCAAATAAACACGAATCCCTAATGGTTAGGACCTAAGTATCCCCAGCGGAATCGCCATGCTGTTGGGCCTTATTTTTCTCACGAAAAGTGAAATTCGACGTAACAAATCTTTTTTAGATTGATTTAACGAGAAGAATCACTACCCAACGAATTAGGGTGAGATAGGGCATCATTCTAGGCTAATTACAAACCAATTAATTAGTCTATGTGACCAAAAATTGAGTAAGGATTCAAGTTACATCGGAAGGAAGGTGTCAGACACCTTTCAAGGTCCACAAATGTGGGTCTCAGCTGAATCCATATGCTGCATGGGGATTCTATGTGATAAACAAAAGGTCGATTATTTTTTTCTAACTTAATAACTAAGTGATAAATAAGCAAGACATAAAACTTAATTATTTTCTAAGTGATAAAATAAATCAATCAATAAATATATATATATATATATATATATATATATATATATACATACATAGATCAGATAAGCAAAGAGATAGAAATGACACAATTCATATATAGCAAAATATTTATTTAAATAGTAAACCTAAACTACCCCGAAGAATTAAAAATTACAAAGTAAAGAAAAAGAGAAAATAAATTCGAAATATTGGACAAAGAATATATTTTTAACCTATTCGGATCAATGTTGGCTTATTAACGAGTGACAATATCGTATGTCGCATTGTTAGATTCAACTCAGAACAACTTCCATCATTTTCGACTATCTACCCACCCTAACTAGTTTGGTTGTTAAACTTAGAGTGTTCTAAATAAAATGATGAAACTGGCATTTCCTAAAATGCCTACTCGTACCAACTTAATGTCCCAGAGGCATTGGACTCACTATTTTTTGTTTACATCTAGACAAAAGGAAAGTTAGGCTACCTAATTGGACTCGATGTTCTAATCAAACAAACCAACAAGCACTTGGCACGTAATGATCTCATACAAGCCTCCTGATTAATTAAGAGTTGATTACATGATTAACATACATAAAACAGTAGTTCATCTTTTATGTAAGTTAAACCTATAGGCACGATATCTAAGTGATAAATAATTATTTATTTCCAAAACGATTAAACAAACTAACAATTTATTTCAAAAGTGTTGCAGAAAATTGATTAAAGATGTGCAAAAAAATCATTAAGGTATACAGAAAATTGACTAAAATGTACTATAAATTTATTAGAACATGCAGAAAACTGATTAGAAATGTGCAGAAAAATTATTAATAATGTGTAAAAAAAGATTAAAAATGTGTAGAAAATTTAATAATGTGCATAAAATTTGTTAAAGATGTTCATAATAATGTCCAAAAATTTGTTTAAAAGTGAGCAGAAAAAGTGCTAGAAATTTATTTTAAAATACAGAAATTTATTTTAAAGTTCAGATAATTATCTAATGGTAGAAAAACTGTGAATGTGCAAAAAAGTGAGGATAATTAAGTAACCATGCTATAAACTATATTGGCATGCTCAAAATTAATTTTAATATGTCGAAAGTTAATTCAAAACCTTAAACATGATTTCTAGGTGACAATTAATTAATAGTCCTAAATATGTAGCCTAAGTGATAAAGAAATTTGATTAAATATTTAAGTCACTTAATATCGCCCCCCATAAGTTGTCCCAGAAGTTCCATTACACATAGAGTTTATACAGATTATTACAGATCCAATGAATAAAGAAATAAAAAAAAATAGAGAAGAGCTAGGTTGGACAACTCTTATTTACTCTCAAATCACTGGCAACTCCTTTTCTCCTCTAAACGATCACCTATAACCTGTGAACATAAAAAAAACACCAAAATACACAAAATCCAAAACATACCTTTGGCAACACACAACCAATTTTTGACACTGTTGAGATCCTAAGGATCTCAAGGATCCCAGGCAGGCTTATGCCAAAGAGGTTATGCAATTTGCAAAGATTATTTTAAATTCATATACAATAACACTCCGGTGGAAAAAAAATATTTAATTATAAATAGAGGAGGAAAACATGTAAAAGGCAAATAGTACAACAGGAACATCCTGGGTTTTGACCCTTATAAAATTTCTTGGAAATCCATTCTCGAGACCCAATAAGACTCATGGGTACGAGCCGTATACTGGAGTATGGGTGGTATGGTCATGTCATATGTTGGACTAGTGTTAGTTGGTGGGATAGTTTTGGTCACTGGAATGGGTACGACTTAGAGGTGTGAGTCGTAAGGATTTGGTACGAGTTGTAGAAGGGAGTCGTATGGTGGGCAGTATTTGATTCTCCTGGTATTTTATTCTGCCAGGGATATAGGTTATGGGTACGAATCATATGTTGTGGTTACGACTTGGTTGGATGATTCATATACTAGACAGTGTTTGATCCAAGGGTTAAGGCTTGGATACGAGTGGTGGATACCGATCGTATAGGAGGGTACAATTTGTATGGGTCAGTCGTATCCCTGTGATGGGTTTTTAAGAGATTTAAGTGGGGATATTCTGGAGATTTACCTACTTATCCTAACTAGGATCCACAACTTCTAATATACTTAGGAGGTTATTTACCCTATTATTCTATTCATTAACACTTAAAAACTATTCCAAAATACTCCATAATTCTCTCAAGAGCTTTTGGGGCAAGAAGGCTAGGGTTTCATCTTACGAATTGGTTTGGGGCTTGTCTTGGTGATTTCTCTCCATCAATTCTTTGGTATAAGGCACGATTCTTTTTCCTCATTATAATTTCAACTAAAGGTATGGTTTATATGATTGATTTCATGATTTTACTATTTTGCGATTATGTTTTTCAACTATTATTGGGGGTTTTGATATTGAATGCTTGGTTATGATTTTCTATGATTTTAATTATATTTTTATATGCATTAATGGAGGATTTGGACAACTAGATTGCATGGTAATGGTTTAATGGTCTTTGGAATTTATTTTGGTTATATTATACCCCCAAGCTATTTGATAAAATACTTATAAAGATATGTTCATTGCATTGACTTCTTTTAATGGGACTCTTGCATGTTTTAAACTTGATAAAGGATTTATACATGATTTAAATGATTTGAAAAGGATAAAGGATAAATGGTTATGCTTGTGGAGAACATGGAAGTCTCCCAAGTAGATTTAATATGGTAATTGGAAGGGAACCTAAGGTACCATTAACCTAAATGGTTGACTATGGATATTACTTGCAAGTAAAGGGTGGTATGATGATACCACCAATATTGGCCTTGATTAATAAATGATAAATGTATTGCTTTGGACATGGTTGTAATTGGGCATTAATGGTGGGGTGTGTATCTAATCAGTAGAAGGTGGCGGTCCCGGGGGGACCAAAATCAAAAACTCATATTTATCGATATAAGGGGTCTTAATAACCATATGTGTGTGTAGCATTTTTTACTGAGGGATGTACTAGTCATCCCATGAGATATTCCCTGGTCGTACGGATACACTCACTAGGGCTCTTTTAGCAGGGGGAGCTGAACCCATATGGCCCGTGGGTGGTTAAGATGGCAAAGTTACATAACCCATATAAAGATTTTAAGTGCATGCTAAACCCGGTCCCTTTTTCAGGAACTTATATATGTATGGTTGTATTCATTATGGATGGTTTTACTTGGTTTTATGACTGGAATTATTTTATCCTTATCCTAAGATTTATGCTAGCGGTCACTCGCTAAACTTATCTGCTGGCGGCTGTATACCCACGCTATGTAGGAACCGACCATTCTACCCCTCGTATTTAGCATACGAATTTAGTATTAGAATTTGGACTGAAGTGGGGAGCTTCCATCCTTTTGAAAGGCATCATTTCATGTTATGGATTTTTCAGATATTTTTCTATTATTTTGGATATTAATTTTTTCCATGGTTGGGGGCATGTCCCAACCGAATTTGTTTCTTCTTTTGAATAGAGGCTTTGTGGTACTTTTAGGGGTTGGTATGGGCGGTATCGGTAGAGTTGCCAGCCTTAGCATTGGTATTGATATTGAGGATGGCATCATCAGACACAATTTCTCACTGTTCCATCATACTACATTTTGGGATTAATCATATTATGTTTTGATATTCCCCTTGGTTTATGGTCTATGGTTTGGTTTGGTATGGTTGGCGTAGTATGGTTGGACTCAGTTGGGACGATCACGGTTGTAACCCTATCTCAGAGTCTTAATAAGAACAATAACATTATCTTGTTATATATTCAAAATTCATCCCATCTAAGGCTATATATAGGTGGTTGGATTGGGCAACAGGAGACGGTCCCCAGTCCTTGTTGGACTTGGGATGCCTGTTGAGACAAGGCCTGGGATCGGTTCATGTCAATAACAACCACTAGGTCACGGAAATACATAACGGAGTAGGAGGCTTATGACATCAAGCATTTAAAGTACACAGATCAAAATAAGATCACAGTCTCATAAGATTAATACAAAAGAAACTAATGAATCGTTAGAGAAAACTAACCGGTTAATGGCAAGAATAATAAATACAAATAAGAAAATCGAGCTTCCTAAGTAAGAAACAATGGTAATAGATAGTTGCCAAAGCAGCCTCAACTCCAAAATCAAAGAAATATTTTTTTTAACTGTAGAAAAGAGTAATGTTGTTTTGTATGTCTTCCCAAAATAAAAAAAGGGAGATTATTTTTATAGTGAGGAGTAGTACATAATTAGAGAAAGAAAAATATTCAGAAAATCAATTAGTGAGAGTAAAAAAAAGGAAAAGAGATATTTCAAAGAATCAAGTAATGAAATTTTTTTCTTTAGATAAACTGAATCAATTTAGAGTAGTAACTTATGTTACAGATATCATAAATAAGGAGGTAAAAATATTTTTTCATTCTAAATAATGTATGAGAATCAATAAATCAACCCAAAGACATGTTAACTTTCCATATATGAGTAGTAAAAGTTATCTAAATTTTATCAAGGAAAGCAAATCAGTTGTAATCAAAGTAAAGGTGAGTATTAAGATGCAAATCAAGGCCAAACTTAACATGAATCAATCAAAAAAATTAAGTTAACTACTAATGGAGGAGACAAATTAGAAAAAGCGTGAAAATCATGAAAGATTCTTCGCACCCAATTTAATTATTTATCAGCACGTCAATTACCAAACAAATAAAATAAAGTACGTTCAAATTCCCATTCATTAAATTAAGGGTCAGACAAATTTGAATCATCAAACAAATATCAATAATAGTAAAGGCTTTTAAGGGAACAAATTCTAAATTCAAACCCAATAGTAAAATCTCGACCTTATCGATGTCAGAGTAAATAACTAATCAAGCAAGTAAGACAGATTTCAGTACTCGTGAATTAGTATCCAACTATAAATTAGGATTAACCGATGTTCATAAAAATTATGGCTTTTAACACATGGTAGTCTAAGCAAATCAACAACCATAAATCACAAAGAATTGAACAGAAAATCTCCATCAAGCTTCATTAATTTGAAATCTAAAAATCTATCAAAGAAAAAAAAAAGGGGTAGAAAAGGATTTAAATTGGACATAAAAATTAAATACAAAATCAAACCTAGGGATGGATTATTAAGAACCCATTATTTTCTAGGAAAGTTTAGCGAAGTGCGGGTCAACGACACAGTATTGACGGGATAAAGGGTGACGGGTTGAGGTGGTGGCTCGGAAAAGATAAAGCAGCGGTAAATGGTGGAGTCTTCACTGATTGTCGTTAATTGGTGGAGACTGTTCAGTAATGTGATGCCTGTGGTAGTTTTTAGACGGAGTAGCAGCCAGTCAGAGAGGAGAAGAAAGAGGCGGACAGACCGTCAGGGTCCGTTGGCTGGTGGTTCTTCGATGCCTCATCGATAATGGCAACAACGAGAGTCAGAAGACAAGAGGAAGAGGAGATGTGTGGTTCATTGATGGTGCTAAGATAGTAGTGGTTAGGGTGGTGTTTCAACGGTGGAACAGTAGATATGGTGGACTGGCCGATGGTGGGGAAAGAGACAATATAGGGGAGAGGCTTCTATTAGTAATAATAATAATAATAGAGAATTTTTGTAAATTATGTGTGTGCAAGTTAACGAAAATAAATAAATGTTGACAAGATTATGTAAAAAAAATATTATATTTAAATTAATAAATTATATATACTATATAAAAATATGAAATTAAATAATAAAATAAATTGCATACTTTAAAATCATGAATGCAATACACCACTATTTATTTTCCACCAAAATAATACGTAAAAATATTATTTTTAAAATTAATAATATTTGTAAAATAGCATTTTAGGTGGCATATCGAGAGGTCAAAATTGGGTGCCAATATACACCACTCTAGGTTTACCATGCACAAATCCTACTTTGTTAATTCATTATAGTTCTCTCAGTCCTAATCGTGGTGTTTTGTTACTCATAATTGCGGTGATCATATCAAGATTCAATAAGAATTCATGATGAAAACACTTACAATAATCAAGTAACTAATTGGAATAATTATAGATGAACAATGAAATGAAGAACAAATTGAATTATAGAATTAATAGCAAAAGTATGGTAAAGTAAGCTCAACGTATATTGGAATAATACTCAAAATGTGTCTATATAAAATAAAACCCCACATGATGTATTTATAGACATAAATAATCTTATCCTAAACTAACTAGGAGAACTGGGTTGGCATATGTCCACACGGTTTACGTACAGACTACACAGTCCATATAGCCTCTTATATGGATTATCTCCACCAAAATTCAGGTATTTCCTCATATAACGTTATACAGCTCATATATCTTACACATGGTTTATATGGAAATTGCATGACTTGTGTGCTATCCAGATGGCTCGTATGTTATCCACATGACTCGTATGAGATCTCATGGCTCTAAACATTTTGATATCTTCCAATCACCCACGCATAAGTTGAGGTACATGGCTCATGTTTCTTTCATATGGTCTATATGGTGGCTCATGTGCCTTTACTTGGTAGCTTTCTCAACATTTATATCACATGTGGCTTCAGATCCTAGTTTTCTGCAAAACCAACAAAATGCATCATATCCAAATAAAATTGCCTTCATACTTGCAAATATTCATAGTTTTAAGCATCAAAAGTATTGTAAGTTCATGGTACATGAATGGACAAAAACATTATGTTGGAAGACCTGAACACTCAAAAAGCTATCGTGATTATAATTTTGGAAGGAGTATAAGATTAAATAGGTTAAAGATGATATTCGTAGGATGCATTGGGGAAGAACGATTGGGCCAGATGAATATTTTGGTTGAATTTTAGAAAAGTGCATGCAGGGAGATGTGAAGTGGCTGACTGAGTTATTTAATGTCCCTTTCAAGGCGATGAATATGACTGGCACTTAAAATTGTAGTATGATTTGTATAAGAATGAGGGTGACATTCAGAAGTGCAATAACTATAAGGATATCAAGTTGTTAATCCACATTATGAAGGTTTGGGAATGGGTAGTAAAGTTAGGGCTGAGGAGGATCGTGATAATTTTTTAGAATAAATTTAGATTTATACTAGGTCGTTCAACTATAAAAGTCATTCATCTCATAAGGATACAGGTAGAGAATTACAGGGAGAGGAAAAAAGACTTACACACAGTGTCAATCGATTGAGAGAAGGCTTACGATAAAGTTTGCTAGGAGGTTCTATGGTGTTGCTTAGAGATTAGAGGTGTTCCTATGGCATACACTAGGTCAATCACATACATATATGATAAAGTCAAGACTCATGTAAGAACTATAAAAAGAGACTTGGAGCCCTTTCAGTATTTATGGGACTACACCAGGAATCAACTCTTAGACTATTTTTATTTATTTTGGTGATGGATGTATTGATGTAAGGAGAGGTGTCATGTGGTGTATGTTATTTGTATATAATGTTGTTCAGATTAACAAGACCGATAGAGGAGCTAGTACTAAGTTGGAGGTTTGGAGATACACTCTATAGTTTAAAGGATTTAGGTTGAACATGTCCAAGATTGAATATTTGAGGTGCAATTTCAGTAAGGTGATCCATGAGAAGACATGGTAGTGAAGCTTGATACTTAGATCATTTAGAGAAGAGATAGTTTTAAGTATTGATCCAGGGAAATTTGAGATATTAGCAAAGATTTCACTCACTATATTGGTGTAGGGTTGAAACACACTGGGTTTTGGCCCTTGAAAATTTCCTGAATCTTGAACCTTTTGTGCATCATACAACTTACACCATACTATTCATATGTTGTGGATATAGGTTTAGGACCTTAGTAATATATTGGTCAAGGTCATATTGGCCAAGTTCTATTCTTGATACAAAAAGACTCCATACGATTCGTATATACATGATACGAGAAGTATAGGGCCATATAGTATGTTGACCAGTGTCTAGCCAAGATATTTTTGCTTAGGGTATGACTTGAAGGGTACTAGTTGTATGTACGAGTTAGGCTAAGGATTCGTATGTTGGACAGAGTGTGATGTCCAATTTTTTGATCAAGGTACAAGTGAAAGGTACCACTCGTATGATGTAGGTACGAATGGATGGGTCCAACCGTACCCTCTTGTGAGTCTTCTACAACTTTTAAGCTGAGGGTATTTTAGACTTTTACCATCCCAAACCCTTAAGACCCCACATCTTAAAACCTTATTTGGTCATTCATTCTTCACTTAGAAGATTAAGAACACTCTCTTAAAACCTCTCAAGAAGATTGGCTAGGGTTTACTCAAGGTGGTCATCTAAAGGCTTAAGGATCAAAATCCCTGTGTGAGTCTTCATAACTCAGGCATGTTAAACCTCCCTCATTGTTAGTTCAACTAAAGTCATGTTTTAATGAATGGTTCTTATGGTATTATTGTTGATTTGTGTTGGGTTTTGAAATATATGTTGGGGTTTTGGTTATTCTTGGTTGGATAATGTTTTCCCATGTTATTCTTATAGTTTTTCATGTTATAATAATGGTTTGAACATTTGGTTACATGAGAATGGTCAATTGATACTTGGTTTTGGTTTATGAAATCGCATACCCTCAACATGTTTGTTAAAATGCGTATGAGAATGCTTTTGTCACATAGTTTGGCTATTATTGAAAACTTTGCATTACATAACATGGTAATGGAATCTAAATTAGTTTGGATGATTTTTAATGGTTTATAAAGGCCTTGGTGGCCATGACTTTGGTTAAATATGGTTTTGAAAAGGATATGGGGTACAATGAAATCCCCTAAGTAAGTAATCTATGAAAACCTTGTAGGGTACATGGGAATCCCCCAAGTGATTTTAATAATGAAGTTTTGGGTACATGGAAATCCCCTAAGTATTATCTAATGATATTTCTTACAAGCTATAGTCGATATGACGATACCACAATATAATGCCTAAACAATTGACTCCTGGAATTGGTGGTTTGGTTATGTGTTAAATGTTTTAATTGGGCAATAATGGGGGTTGTGATAGCTAGTCGTGAAGGTGTGAGTCCAAAAGTTTAACACGGGAAACTCATGTTTACCGACATGAGGATTGGTCTTGATGACCATGTACTTGTGGGGTACAAGGGAATCCCCCAAGTATATACTCGTACATATATATCATAGAGGGCAAAAGGTACAAGGGAATTCCCAACCACCTATGGTATCTCCAATTCGTGTGGCTACACGCACTGGAGCCCGTTCAGGGGGTAACACTGAACACATATAGACCATGGATGGATTATGATGGTAAATATACACAACCCAAGTCAAAGGTTTTAAATGCATGCTAAACCTGATTCCCTTTCACGATATGATATATATATATATATATATGTATGCATGTGATTGCATATGACTATTTACTTTGGTTTTAAATAATGGCATTATTGTATCATTATTCCTGAGTACATGCTAGCGTTCATCCGCTAACCATCTTTGGGAGTTATATCCCCACACGATGCAGCAATTGGCCATACAACTATTCTTCCTACTCTGTGACTTGGTGATTCAGGTACAGCTTGAGTCAAACTGAAATGGTGAGCTTTTATTTTTCAAAAGGCCCATTTCATGTTATGATTTATCTTATGTCTTTACTATTCCTTTGACATTGGTTTTTGGCTATGGTCGGGAACATGTCCTGACTAGATATTCTTTGGAATTGTTTACAGGCTTTGCATGGACAACTGTGGACTTGGGCATATTATGGTTTTTTGGTTTAGGTTGGATGGTATGACTTGGTTGTATTAGTCTCGGATTTAAACTTATCCCCAAAGTCATTGAATTCTAAATACTCTATCTTATTATATGTTCAGAATTCATCCAGCATAGGTTGTATATTGGTTGGTTGGATTGGGTATAGGGGGTGGTCTCCGATCTTTGTTGGACTTGAGATGCCCGACATAACTAGGCCCTGGTTTGGATTGTGTCAAGGGTTCATAAAATGGTGGCTCGCATCTAGAGTCTTATGTGATAAAAAAGTGCCTCTTAAACTTAAAGAAAAGTTCTACAGAGTAATGGTTAGACCAGTTATGTCGTATGGGGTGAAGTATTGGTCAGTCAAGAACTCTTATATCCAAATATAAAAGTGGCAGAGATGAGGATTTTTTATGGATGTATGAGGTTACTAGGAGAGATATAGTTAAAAATAAATTTGTTAGAGCAGGGTGCGAGTGATTTTGATGGAAGACAAGATGTGGGAAATAAGGTTGATATGGTTCAAACATTTGATGAGAAGATGCACAAATGCTATAGTGCAAAGGTGTGAGCGGTTGGCTATGGATAAATTTAGGTGAGGTAGAGGGAGATAATAGAAATATTGGAGAAAGGTGATTTGTAACACCCCAAAAATCCAAGCCAAGACCAGTTGCAATCTTCAAGTTCATTTTGAACTAGAGATGATGATTCGGTAGTATGAGAGGTTCTTTAGATATGAATTAAGACCATAAGTAACTCCTAACTCATAGCCAAGTTGAAAGATTCCTTAATAATGGAAGTATTGTATAAAATCTTTCTATAGTAAACTTCAAACGAACATAACTCCTTGAGTATAAAGATTTTTACAACTTAGGACCCACCAAATTAAGGTTCTTTGAGTTTTTTTCCAACATTGTCGATCATTCCTCAATCCAATACCTGAGTAAAAATTTAACCCCATTTTATCAAATAGTGTCCATCTGCCAGAGAGTGACGACCCATCCTTGGGTGACAGTCTGTCAGGCTTGGTCATCAAGCTTAACCAGTAAGCTCAAAAAATGGCATAAAAGTGACAAGATGGGTGATGAGATGTCAGGGGGTGATACGACGTCACCCAAATTGTTAGACGAGATTGTTCTACATTGTTAAGCATTTTCAAGCGGGTTGTTTGGTATTTTTCCACTCTTGTAACACCAAAACTATGTCATTTAAGTGATCCCAAGGCTGATTAATAACTAAAAATTACCCAAATCCCACATTCCCTCAAAATCAATCGGCACTAGAGATATAAATCAAAGAAAAAAGGCATTTTTATTCTTTAAGGCAAGAATAAGAGTTCTTCAACTTCAAGCTCCAAATCCAAAGATTTCACCAAAGGTTTTTTCTTAAGATGTGTGGGATTTAATTAATGAATATACTTTCACCCATAAAGTCCCTATGTGAACCCAAATCCTTCATTTGATTCATTCTTTAGAGATTAGGGTTTCTATAAGAAAGTAAGAATTCTTGTAGGTTTTAACTCCTTATTATAATTAGGCCATGAATACATATTTACATAGAATATCACTATCTTTACATATTTATAATTATGAACCCTTAGTATATTGATAAACTCATGATTTGAACTAATAGTATGTAATTTCATATTCCATTCAGATTTTAAAAAAGGTTATGAATAGTTGTATTCTTCAGAGATGGTAGATTATAAGCACCTGAAGACTTAGATTTTCGTATTTGATAGTTGTAAAATTAGTCCTTTTGTTATACATATTTTATGATACTTTTAGATTTAGTGTCTATCACTTCACTCATACATCAAAATTAGTGAACTATTCAGTATTATCAATTTTGCTGACCTTCAGAGTGATTTCTGATAAAGTATATTCTAAACAGTATTTTTAAATAATACATACTAATAGATTATTAGAACTTTATGAGCCAGGATTCACAGAGGTCCATCCTTATAGATAGGTAGGTTGGAATGTACATGCATATATTAGCATCTTATCCTAAGAAAAATAACCTTGAAGTTCGCCCACAAGATGCGTTGTATGGTAGTAGTTTATGTTAGCAACTTATCTGGTGCCTTCTTTACGATAGTCCTACCAAGTTGCAGTTTTTATATACTTCTTTCATGCATTTTAATCCTACCATATCATGTCTCCTACGAACCTTTAAGTCTCATCATTTAGAAAATACATGATTTATATATGTGTACCCATATCACAATTAAGGGTTTCGACTCATGACATTCGATCTGCCATTAATGCTTATGAATATTCTTCCCTAAAATCAAGTTTCACGATTAATATGATATCCAGAATGTCATCAATGATCGTGGATCAATTTTCTTATAAAAATAAAGTTTATTGGTAGTATGGTAGTCAGGTGTGACATCTATGATTATGGACAATATTCTCAAGAGTTATCAGTTAGATTCAGCTAGACTAGTGTTCAGTATATCAAAGTTCTAGAACTACATGCCATCATAAGTTTATTTAGCCTTCCTAGTGGGCATATCCTTTCAGTTTAATAGATCCATACTAGATCAAATCAGCCTTTATACCCTCATAAGGTATATTCATCCCTATCGATGGAGATTATACTTTGAACTCTATGCTTAGGTCACATAGTTATATGTCGATTAATAGTATCACCCATATTTCAAACTCGAATCTTGCATTGACCTTATATTTAGTTTACTCAGCATATTATTGTTCAGTTACATATTTATTTACTTGTTCATTGTATTAGCTTACATTCCTCAGTTCCATGTTAAGTTTATCCTCTTATGTTTAGTTTATGTAGAATAATGCATATCTCATATGTTTGGTATATTTATAGTACTGAATACATACTTTCATTTTCACTATATTGTATTATAATATAGATTCAAATGCTCAACATCCAACCTACAGTTAGCATGATCCTTCATCATCTCAGTAACAAAGTTTGGTGAGTTCTTATCATTCATGGACTAGTTTGCAGTATTTTATTACATTACTATTTTAGTTTTTAGACAATTAGAGTTAGTTGGGGGTTTGTTCTAGTAATTCATCTCAGTAGAGACTTTCAGACAGACAGTAGACTTTCAGCTTCATGTTCATGTTAGATAATTTTCGTTTGGATTCAGATATTGATATTTATTTTTTGGTACTATTATATCATTCAAACTTTAGATTTCACACAGTATTAATTTATTTTATACAGTATTCTTAGTGTCATCCAGATCATGAGTCAACTTGGGGTCACTTGTGACTCTGAGCACCATATTACGACTAAGGGGTAGTCTCGGATCTGACATGATTAGACATGACATAAAGCAGTTACAACTTATCGAGGACATAACAGTAGATAGGAAAGTGTGGAGAAACTGAATTATAGTAGAAGATTAGCAGGAAGGAGTGTGTCCTTTACAGTTAGGAGGCGTGCTTTGTTTTATTATCCACGCCAGTAGTTGTAGTGTTATTTTTATAGCATATTGTTCTTGGAGTTTGGTGATGTTTGTTATTTTGGATAGATCGATTGAAGTATTACTTTATGTTAATATTATTATTATATTTTTTTGTTACTACCTATTATATTTTTGTTCTTATATTATATCTTTTTCTATACTATTTTTGTCGTGAGCTGGGCGTCTATTGAAAACAACCTTTCTACCTCACCTCTGAGTTAGTAGTATAGTCTGCATACATTTCACCCACTTCAAACCCCACTTTATGAAAGTATACTGGATATATTGTTGTTGTTGTTATTTAATTATTAATATAATTTTTATATTAATAAATTAATTATTTAGATATCTTAACTTGATATAGATGTGTCTCATGAACACTGAGACATAATTTGTATATCATTTTCATATTTTAGTATCTCAAGTGATATTTCAACTAATTTTTAACTTAGAAAATATAGTAAAATTTCATTTTTTATCCTTTAAGCCCGATGCCCTTCTTTTATCTGACTCCAATTTCATTCTTTTCTCCCTACACTCATCCTGGAAAACTTTTTGAAACTAACCACACCTAAAATATAGGCTTAATTTTCTCATTTTTAAAGATTTGAAAGAATGCAAGAAACACAATATTACTCCATTCGCTTCATTCTATGCTAAAGCTTTATTTCTCAAAGTTTTCAACTCTAGAAGCATAGGATGAAGTGTTTTATGTTTTAGCTATGGATATTTTTATCCAAATATTAATTAAAAAAGATTTAAATATGTCATTGAACTAGTAAAAATGACACATCTGTATCATCATATGTAAGTTTGACTTGTCTACGCCATCGTCTTTAGAAATTTGACTCATCTATGTCGTTGTCGTTATAGAAAAGTTCATTCATGCCATTATCTTACAGTGGTGATTTTGCAAAACTATTTTTGTCACATGGCCTCTTATTAGAAGTCCTAGACACCAAATCTAAATCAATCAATATGTCACAACTTGAACCAGGGCGTAGTTCTGACGCATTCTCAAGCCCATCGTGGGCCAGAGACCACCCATTTAGCCTAATATCCATAACACAATAAAATAATACAGCATAAGACAACCAAACATGAATATACAAAGAATAGATAAACCAACTAAAAACTAAGATTAAAAAAAACAACCAACCCATAGTGGTCCACAAAAGCTACTACCATAATACCAAAATAAGTCGGGACATGCCCCCGACTATGACAAAAGAGAATCCACAGTTTCCAAAATCTAAAAAGAAGCCTAATGAAATATCAGGGTTTTCTGAAAGATGGAGTCTCACCACTTCATAGCAACTCAATCAATGTACCACACTATCTAACGCTGCACCGAAGTAATAGAAAAACCCTCAGACCCTACATCTTGAAATGATGTAGCGTCCTACGATGGTCAATGAGGCGAGCACTAGCTTGTAACTCAATAGAAAGTGATAAAATAATGTCATTATCAAAAATCATTCAAAACCACATGCACAATATTTATATATAAATATATAGGATGCCTGGATAGGGACGAGGATTATGAACATGAGGTTTTAAATCATTATCCTGAACTGTGTAGATTGCTCTGTCCTAAAGGCACCTATAGGCTATATAGATTCAGCTCACCCTGCTGAAAGGGCCTCAGTACGTGTTAGTCGGACGAACTAAGGAAACCGAGGAAAGGCTAAAGACACCAAGGAGATAGTCATCCAAAATATAGTGTATGCACCAACTACATGATCACGTGGACCCTTACTCTGGCAAACGTGGTTTCTAGTATCGATTCCCCTGGGACCTACACTTTCACAGTGAGCTACACAATTTCCTTTAAGCCTAATTTAAAATAATTTGCACATAAATCCAACCATCAATTAGGGAGTCTTCATTAATGCATTTACCGACTTGGTATCGTCATACCAATATGCTTATTAACCATTAGATTCCCAAGTTCCATTTAAAATCCAAACTATTGCCACCAAGGGCATTCCAAAACCACTTTTCATTATCCATTATCCTTTAATACACTGCAAGGTTCCAAAAGTAAGTTAAGTTATGTAAATTTCATTTTCAAAACTAAAATTATAAAGGTGAGTTGTGGTTAATGTCACTACCATGCCAAAAAATCATCAATTTTGGGAAACCCATGTTCCCCATTTCAATCCCCATAATAATGCATCCATTCAACCCGAAAAATCATTAATCAAAGCATAAGTAGAAACCAATCAAAAGCCCTCAACCCAATTTCAAACCCAACAATTAAATCACATAAATGTTGAATCAATTTATGCCATAATAAAAAATACAAGTTTAGTGATGAGAGACATGCCTGAAATACACAAGAAATTGAAAGAAATTCAAAGGTTGGAGCTTGAATACTGAATCCCTTATGAAACCCTAGTATTCTCTTGCCTTGAGAGTTAAAGAGGAAAAAGTAGTGTTTTAATTTTGATAACTGATTTTAAAGGGGTGATTAGAGTGTTTTTAAGTCATGGGAAAGAGTGTGAAGGGTGAAAAGGACCAAAATGACCTTAATTAAAATATGCAGAAAAACTGAGTACAGTCGTCATAGATCAGGTAATGACTGGTAGGGCCTAACCACAAGTCATGGCCTGAATTCATTATCTAAGGATAAAAAATACCCTCATTGTTATGAAAATGAGTCACTCATCATGACTCGGTGGTTGACACCACGAGTCATAACAAAGACTCATAGTTGGGGACTCAACACCTGGGTAACTTTCTGTTGTGACAACAAGTCCCTTCTAACGACTCATTGTGTCTCACATAGGGTCGTACCCTGGACTCATTGTCAAGGTACCAAACATCGCTACCGATACAATGAGTTCTCATCACAACTCGTTATGTCTCCTAACAAGTTGTTTCCTGAATCATTATCACAGGCAGTTTTGACGTCACTTCAAAATCTTAACTAATTTAACTACTCTGCTCTTGGAGGGTCTAAAACTCAAGAACTTGGGGTTTCACACAATATTACTTAGATTAAAATAAAAAATTATAACCATTAAGAAAATCTGATACAATTAATAAGTCTGGTTTTTATTTTTAATGAGTATAATTTTTATTTCAATGGTGTGGATTAAATTTTATGTTAATGGGTCCGATATTTAATTTGTATTTTACACAATGTTGGTTGATTTGGATTTGGTGATGTAGACCTCTAATAGGAGGCCATGTGGAAAAAATGGCTTTGCAAAACCACTGTTACAAAATAATGGAATGAATGAACTTTTCAACAATGGTAGTGACATAGATGAGTCAAACTTTCAAAAGCAGTAGGATAGATGAGTCAAACTTTCAAAATCAGTGGCATAGATGAGTCAAACTTATAACGGATGACATAAATGAGTCATTTTTAATAGTTCGATGACATATTTGAGTCATTCTAATAGTTTTCGATATTGATTAGGAAAACTTACAAAATAATACACTTAGCAAACACACATTTCATTTGGGTGGCCCAAAACGTACATTGCATTATATTGCTCAAATACGGATATGTCCCAAATCTGTACAGTAACGTTTTTATCGGTTATATAGGGAAAAGTTTTTCTTCCATTCAAAGCTAAACCTTCTCCTTCATTGATTTTGAGCTTCAAATTCCCTCAACTCTAAAAAATATACAATATAGCTGGATAATTTCATCAACATAAGCAATTGGTGAAAATATTCAACATTGTTTAGAATTTTTTTTCTGCAATTCGAGCTTCAATTTTGAATTTTGAGTTTTTTCATTGTTGTTTCTATGGAGGTTTATCTGCTATATCTTTACATAGTAGATAATGGAACAACGACAACAATTTCATCAATTTTATTTTCAACTGTGTTGTTGTTGAATTGGACTTTACTTTTAAAAATTTAGTTGAAGTGATATCGAAGCAGATCAGAGTTGACACTAAATTGAATGTATTGGAAATTGAATTTGTTTCAAAGGCTGGCTTGGCACCAATCGTAATTCGCATCGATACAGGTGCAAAAGTTTATATTCAATTGAAAAAGCAAAATCTTAATTTTACTATTTCATGAATATATTACTAATTTGTTAAAATTTACAGTTTGCCATGCTTAAGATTTTGCTTATTGATTGTGTGTAATACCTCTCTGTAGAAATTGAAATTTTGTGGACTCTACAAAAAGAGTTCAATTTTTGTTAGAGTTCCTACTTTACCTTAAATGTAGCTTGGTGGCTACTCTACCTAAACCATAAATTACGCCTATATAAAGCGTAACATATTTCCTTAAACATGCATCTTGAATATTTCATAAACTTATGGGTATTTGAAACAGGCATCTTGAATATTTCACAAACTTATGGGTATTCGTAAAAAGATCAGGATCTCCAATATCCTACAAAATTATGGGATATTCATAAAGAGATCATCCTATGTTGAGATCATCATAAAGACATTGAAATTATGGGATATTCGAGAAATACGCCATTAACCACCCTCGAATTACAGAGAAATTCGTATCCAAATCTTCCTACATTCGAGAAATACGTCACTGATGGTCGTCGAATTAAAGAGAAAATCAAGAGAGAAGAATCAATGAGGAACAGATTTGTACCCACATCTTTATCAATAAAATTATTGTTTCTTCATATTTTTATTTGTGGTTGAAATTTATTCTCCATGAATTAAATTATGTTGAAAACAAATTGGCACGCCCAGTGGGACCAAATCTGTCCTTCATAAATCAAATATGTGAATCTGTAGCCGAAGGATCGTAAAGATGGAAGCGGTACTCCAAGACTTGTCTTTGAGTTTCATCAAGTCTACACTCCAACAAGCTTGAAGTACGGGGCATTTGTAGACATTAAAATTTTGTGGACTCTATAAAAAGAGTTCAATTTATGTTAGAGTTCTTGGGGGCTACTTTACCCTAAATCTAGCTTGGTGGCTACTCTACCTAAACCTTGAATTACGCCTATATAAAAGGGGCAAATATCCCTTTAAAAGGGCATCTCCAAGATCTCAAATATCCCATAAATTCATGAGATATTGATAAATCTTGAATATCTCTAGACAATTCTATAAACTCATGGAATATCACAAAGTGATCGAAACATCTCTTCTTGATAATCAAATAAATTTATCAAGAAGATCGACAAATGCTCCTTTCATGGAGATCAAATTCAAATATTTCTATGTTCGAGAAATTAAATACGCCACTAACTGCCCTCAAATTATGGAGAAATCCATATCAAATCCAAATATGCCTATGTTCAAAAAATACGCCATTAACGGCCCACAAATTACAGAGAAATTCATATCCAAATCTTCCTACATTCGAGAAATACGCTACTGACGGCCCTCGAATTAAGGAGAAAATCAAGAGAGAAGAATTAACGGAGGAACAGATTTGTACCCAAATCGTTTATCGATAAAATTATTGTTTCTTCATATTTTTATTTGTGATTGAAATTTATTTTTCATGAATTAAATTATGTTGGAAACAACCTCATTTAAAAGAAACATGAATGTATCTACAAATTATAGAAATGTATGTAGAGATTTAAAAACGATGATAAAATGGATAAGCTAGAAACCCAGAGATTACAATGCCATATGTTTTAGTTAGAGAGGAAAACCTGGATGACTTTAGGAAGTTCTATCAGCAATTTGTTGTTCCTTAGTATTTGGGGTCTGCATTATATCTGAATTTTCTTATAAATACAAATTTAAACAAATCAGTAGTGGAAATACTATAACAAATATAAAATGAAAGCATATGGTATACATTTGAGACATACATAGATCTTCTAACATGTGTATAATGTCTTGCATAGATCTTCTAACATGAGTATAATGTCTTGCATAGATCTTCTAACATGAGTATAATGTCTTGGTTTCACTTAGAGTATTTTGAAAAGCTCAGGTCAAATCTTGGCCATATATGAACCATACAAAGTACACACTATAGTCTAATAAGTGTAAAATATAAGTGTGTTACAAAGGAGAGGATCGTCTCTTAATCGCTCCTTGAGGAAAAAATCATACCATGAAGTTGTGTTTCAATTAAAATCAACAGAATATAAAATTTTAAATTCAGCACTTGTAACATATTATTAAATAAATTAGATGCATTACCCGCCTCGAGTTAGTTGGTGTCGAACACAAAATACATCAAAAAATACAATGCATGATAGAAATCAGGAACAATTGCTAACATACATGTAAAACTTCTACTGCACATATTGTCTACCAAAGCTATTCAACAGAAATAAAGGATGTTACCTTTTGAATTTTTTTAATCAAGCATTTTCTTAAATAAGAGTACTTCTTCAAGTGACCTAGTTTTGCATCTCTCCAATAAATATCAATTATGCAATGTGACTATAAGGTAAATTGTTTAATCCATCTTCTCAAGTATATCTATTTTATTGAAAATAATCCAATATTCCATGTCTTCCAGTTTTAAGCTGGAACAATCCTCCTTTCAGTTTACCACTTCAAAGCCTATAACAATCCTCCTTTCAGTTTACCACTTCAAAGCCTATAATATTTATATCAATGCTTATTTCCATCCAACAAAATTAATTAAAATGTCTAAGTTACATGTCAACTATACTAAAAATACATTTTCATTTTACTCATCATTTTTAGCATATCAAGAGAAAAATATATTTCTTTTTCACATTCTACCCTTAGCTTTATTTATTCATTTTTAAAATTTCTATTTCGAACAATCACCATCAAATTTCATTATCAACAAATCAATGAAATAGACAGAGAAATAAAGAAAGAGTTCACCAGAATTAATCAAATGAAAGTAGAGAAGAAACGGGAACATGATGGAAAAAAGAAAGAAAAAATAGAGACGCCAAAAAGGAGTATAAACTCACAACTCAAAGATGGAAATTGAGAGTTAGATGAAGGTTACATCAGGCATATATGCAAAAGATGCAATTTGTGTTGCACACATGGATGTAAAGTCCTTTCACGTATTCAAGAGTCAATCAAAGTGGGATCGAACTATCTTACAAGGTTCTAAACCGATCTCATGTACCACTTTAATGGATGAACAACCCAACCCTTGAAACATACAACAATCTCAGGTAGCGAAGAGACGATATTGAGATCCCAAGAGTTTTCATCGATGTGGTCTCTTCTCACAAGCAACAAGTAACTGTTGGGTTCATAGAAGAGTGAACAGGAAATGGGGAAAAAATGGTGGAGAAGAGGAGACACCAATTTGGAAAGTGTACTCCCAAAATTGGAACTTTGGAGTGTTTATAACGATGAACACTTACGACACATGGTAAGTGAGGCATGAAATAAGAGATGCCTCATACCGTAGTTGTCGTCGCTCGCTTGGCTCGAATTCGGATTCGGATTTGTCAAATCGATCGATGAGATTTATCTTTTTGGACAAAATTTATTTGAATTCCGAAAATACCAATAGTAACGCAATAAATATTTTTTGTGTTAATACTCCATTTATATGATTTCAGTTTCATTATAAAAGCAACGAAAGCATGCATGCAGAAGCTATTTCAAACAGATGCTTCAGATAAATTTTTGAACTAATGTAATTTTTCACTGAAGTGGTGCACAGTTTTGAAACTGAACTGATGCACTATTTCAATAAATTGATGCACTATTTCAGTAAACTGATACACTGCTTCAGAACTGATGCATTGTTTCAATGAACTGACACACTTATTCACGAAATGGCATGCCTGTTCAGAACAGTCACAATGTTTGGACGAATAGACATGAATTTTCAGAAAAGGTTACACCTTTTAGATAAACCTTTACTACTTTCAGAAGAGGCATCTTGTGGCTATAAAAATCTAGTTTCATCCACAGGTTTGCATACAAAATTTTTCAGATTAAAAACTCTCTTTTTGTCTCAAAAATATTCTGCGTGATCACTCAAAACGTTCTGTGATTTCGAAGATATTCCAACCGTTTGAGGTACCACTATTGTTGGTTTGGTTAGCCAATTTATTCTGGGAGAAAAAATTCCACAACCTCGGGTACAGTGAGGGGGATTATTTCCTTAAGGAAAATCCATGAATTCGGACGACTTGGTTATTTACTGTTTCATCTTAATTTCTGCAAAATAAAATACACCTCTTGGAAAGGTCATTTTGATCTTGTGTTGAGGGTATTTGATATTCTTCATTGTGTTCTTCTTTATATTTGAACTCAAGTTGAAGTTGGTGTTGTAATATACAGATTCTGCAAACCCGACTATATTGTGGGAAATAACAATCTTAAGGAAATAACACTATTACAGAATCTGTATAGCTTGTTTTTGGAGATTAAAGTTTTTACTTTCTACTCCGCCTGAACTTAACTAGTGATTTAAAGTCATAAAAACTTCGTCACAAGTTAAAAATCATTCGGTTGACAATTGGAAGTCATAAAAACTTTATTGTTAACTAGAAACAAGAAGAAAAATTTAAAGTTGCTTAATTTTTATAAGTATCTGAAAATACTATGTATTTTTTATCTTGTGGTGACAGAAAAATGGCAACTAAAAGTTAAATGATGGATGCGACAACGTCTGTGGGGGCAACTGATATTGCCACATCAAGTCGCACAAATGCTCCACCAACAATGGCACCGGCGGAGTAGCCCAAAAAGTTTTCGGGCATTGACTCCAAGCGGTGGCAACAAAAGATGTTCTTTTACCTCACCACTTTATGTCTACAATGGTTCACTAGTGAAGATGCTCCTGAGGTGACCGAGGGAACCTCAAACAAAGATCAGTTCGTTATTATAGAAGCTTGGAAGCATTCGGACTTCCTTTACAGGAATTATATTCTGAGTGGTCTCCAAGACGACCTCTACAATGTTTATAGTGGAACAAAGACATCAAAGAAATTGTGGGGGGGCACTTGAACAAAAATATATGACGGAGGATGCAGAAATTAAGAAATTTCTTGTTGCACGGTTCCTGGACTTCAAAATGATAGATAGCAAATCTGTTGTCTCTCAAGTACAGGAGTTGCAAGTCATTATATATGATCTCCTAGCAGAAGGTATATCTTTGAAAAATACCTTAGTTGAACAAATTAAAAATGTTCTTAATACTCACATAAGTTGTTTTTTAGGTTTAATTGTGAATGATTCTTTCCAAGTAGCAACGATAGTTGAGACGCTACCACCATTGTGGAAAGACTTCAAAAACTGCTTAAAGCATAAACGCAAGGAGATGACTGTTGAAGATCTTATTGTCTGACTTCGTATTGAAAAGGATAATAAAGTTGCCAAAAGAAGGTCAAAGGATGAACAAAATAATTCCAAGTAAAGGAAGAAAGCTGAACAAGGAAGCAATCAACCCAAGAAAAGTTCAAGGGAAAATGCTTCAACTGTGGAAAGATTGGCCACAATTCCACAGATTGTCGTGCCCCAAAGAAAGGCAAGAAGAAAAATCAAGAAAATATGATTGAATCCAACAAAGAATGCAATGATCTATGTGCTATGTTTTCAGAATGTAACTTGACGGGGAATCCTCGTGAATGGTGGATGGATTCTGGTGCCACCCATCATGATTGTGCCAACAGATAATTGCTTTTGTCATTTGCTCCGGTTCAAGTAGAAGAAATGATCTACATGGCTAACTCCGCTACTGATAAGGTGAAAGGAACAGGGAAAATATGCTTGAAAATAACTTCAGGCAAGGTCTTGACACTTAACAATGTCTTGTATGTTCCCGAATTACGTAGAAACTTAATCTCTGTTTCAATTCTAGAAAAGAACGGATTCAAATGTGTAACCATTTCTGGAAAAATTATAATTAGCAAAGGAGAAATGTATGTAGGAAAAGACTATCTGACCGAAGGCCTTTATAATATGAATGTAATTACTGTTGAAATAAATAAAAGTTTGAATTCTTCTTATTTGCTTGAGTCTTATGATTTATGGCATGAACGTTTAGTCCATGTTAATTATAAAACATTACAAAAACTGATTAACTTAGAAGTTTTTCCAAACTTTGAGTGCAATAAATCAAAGTGTCAAACGTGTGTGGAATAGAAGTATGCAAAACATCCTTATAAGTCCATTGAAAGGAATTCCAATCCCTTAGACTTAATACACACTGACATTTGTGATATGAAGTCAACACCATCACGTGGTGGAAAAAAGTATTTCATAACTTTTATTGACGATTGCACAAGATATTGTTATGTCTACTTGCTAAATAGTAAGGATGAAGCAATAGATGCGTTTAGGCAATATAAAACTGAAGTTGAAAATCAGTTAGACAAAAAGATCAAAATGATAAGAAGTGATAGGGGTGGAGAATATAAATCTCCCTTTGCACAAATATGTGTAGAGAATGGAATAATCCATCAAACTACGGCCCCATATTCACCTCAATCTAAAGGAATTGTGGAAAGAAAAAACCAAACTTTAAAGGAAATGATGAATGTCTTACTTATAAGTTCTGGTTTACCACAAAACTTATGGGGGGAGGCTATCCTTATGGCTAATTGTATACTCAATAGAGTGCCTCATAGTAAGACACAATCAATTCCTAACGAAAAATAGAAAGAAAGGAAACTCAACTGGAAATATTTCAAAGTGTGGGGGTGTCTAGCGAAGGTCCAAGTTCCTATACCTAAAAGGGTTAAGATAGGACCTAAAACGATGAACTGCGTGTTCATAGGATATGCTAAAAGTAGTAAAGCATGTCGATTTTTAGTTCATAAATCTGAACATCCGAATATTAATGAAAATACGAAAATTGAATTAGATAATGTTGAATTCTTTGAAAACATTTACCCGTATAAAATTAGACATGAACAGTCTAGTGGGGGATCTAAACGACTTCGAGATGAACCAAGTAAGAATGTACATAATGAAGAAAATCCAAGATACAGTACACGTCAAAGAACTTCAACTTCGTTTGGATCATATTTTGTAATATTTCTCTTAGAAAATGAGCCTCAAATGTTTAGAGAAACGATGTCGTTGTCAGACTCATCCTTTTGGAAAAAGGCAGTCAATAGTGAGATAGAGTCAATCTTAAGCAACCATACGTGGGAATTGGTTGACCTTCCTCCCGGAAATAAACTTTTAGGTTCTAAATGGATCTTTAAAAAGAAAATGAAGGCGGATGGTACTATTGACAAATACAAGGCAAGACTTATAGTAAAAGGCTTCAAACAGAAGGAAGGCCTTGATTACTTTGATACATACTCGCCAGTAACAAAGATAACCTCGATTTGAATGTTAATTGCCTTGGCGGTGGTATACGATCTTTAAATCCATCAAATGGATGTGAAGACCGCATTTCTAAATGAAGATTTGGAGGAAGAAATATACATGGAACAACCTGAGGATTTTGTGGTTCCAGAAAAAGAAAATAAGGTGTGTAAACTTATTAAGTCACTTTATGGACTAAAACAAGAACCTAAGCAATGGCATGCAAAGTTTGACCAAACTATGTTGGCAAATGAATTCAAGATAAATGAATGTGACAAAAGTGTATATATTAAAGATACACCAAATCACCAAGTCATTGTTTATTTATATGTGGATGATATGTTGATTATCAGCAGAGACATTTGTGACATAAATGCAACCAAACGAATGTTCGAGAGCAAGTTTGATATGAAAGATCTTGGAGTTGCAGATGTGATCTTAGGTATAAGAATCCATCGAACTCCACAAGGGTTAGCATTGTCACAGTCTCATTATATCGAAAAAGTACTTGACAAGTTCAAGTATATGGAATTCGGTATTGCCAAGACTCTATTGGATGTGAACTTTGCAATTCAAAAGAATGAAGGTGAAAGTGACTCACAATTGGAGTACGCAAGAGTATTGGGATGTTTAATGTATATAATAAACTGTACACGACCATACATAGCATGTACAATTAGTAAATTGAGTTGGTACACGAGTAATCCCAACAAAACTCATTGGATGGCAATGAAAAGTGTTTTGGGGTATCTTAAATACACTCAAAACTATGCTTTGCATTACAATAAATATCCTTCGGTACTTGAAGGATATAGTGATGCAAATTGGATCACCGGATCGAATGAAGTAAAATTTAAAAGTGGATATGTATTTACTATCAGTGGAGGAGCAGTTTCTTTGAAATCATCCAAACAGACTTGTATCTCTCGCTCTACAATGGAATCTGAATTTATCGCATTAGATAAAGCCGGTGAAGAAGCAGAATGGCTCCAAAATTTCTTGGAAGATATTCCGTATTGGACCAAGCCAGTGGCACCAGTATGTATACACTGTGATAGCCAAGCTGCAATAGGTAGGGTAGGGAGCATGATGTACAACGGTAAATCTCGTCACATACGATAGAGACTTAATACCATTAGGGAACTTCTCTTTAGTGGAATTATCACTATTGACTATGTAATATCAAAGGATAATGTGTTGGATCCACTTACAAAATGCCTATCTACAAAAGAAGTGGAAAGAACATCCAATGGAATAGGTTTAAGGCCTAAGATGAGTCAGCATGATAGTAACTCTACCTAACAGACTGGAGATCCCAAGAGTTAGGTTCAAGGAGATCAAACAAAGTTGTGTTTGACAGGTTCAACATTGTCAATTACCCAACCCATTCTCATGATGTAGACAATGTATAGTAAACTAGGATAAGACTTAAGGTGAAAAGTTTGTTAATGATTATCAAAATTTGGCAGATTTGACCATATAGTTTAATCTACAGGATTGAACATTTAGAAATCACCTATGCGAGGGTGAAGTGGAAGTCGCTTCAAGGATAATGTTAGTAAAGGCCTATTCTCTAAGCTCTCATAAAACCAGGACGTGTTCATGGCTGAAAATAATAAAACCATGAGAACCATAACGTTAAAAGTCTGGTTGTGTGACATGTATTGTCTAGGTGTACAATAAAGCTCGAAGATTCAAAGATATCAAATCTACCGATTGACTGAGTGCATCCAATGCATGTTCACTATGGAAAGTTCAAAGAAAAACCCACTTATCCAGATGCAATCAGTCTTTGCTTGATGATCACATACTTTTTCGTAAAAGTTTTATGAAAAATAGTCATTCCCCATTCATGTGGGGGATTGTTGGGTTCATAGAAGTGTGAATGGAAAATAGAGAAAAAATGGTGGAGAAGATGAGACACCAATTTGGAAAGTGTACTCCCAAAATAGGAAAGTTCACTAATTCTCCCACATTGGTGGGAGAAAGGAACTTTGGAGTGTTTATAATGATGAAAAATTACTCCACATAGTAAGTGAGGCAAGAAATAAGAGATTCCTTGCGTCGTTGTCATCTTCGCTCACTCGGCTCGGCTTCAAATTTGGATTTGGATTTGGATTTGTCAAATGATCGATCGATGAGATCTATCTTTTTGGACAAAATTTATTTGAATTTTAAAAATACAAACAGTAACGCAGTAAATATTTTATGTGTTTAATACTTCATTTATATGATTTCAGTTTCATTACAAAAGTAATGAAAGTATGCATGCAGAAGCTATTTCAAACAGATACTTCAGGTAAATTTTTGAACTGATGCAATTTTTCACTGAAATGGTGCCCAGTTTCAAAACTGAACTGAGGCACAGTTTTAGTAAACTGATGCACTACTTCAGAACTGATGCATTGTTTCAATGAACTGACACACTTATTCATGAAATGGCATGCCTGTTCAGAACAGTCACAATGTTTGGACGAATAGACATGAATTTTCAGAAAAGGTTACACCTTTTAGATAAATCTTTGCCACTTTTCAGAAGAGGCATCTTGTGGCTATAAAAACCTGGTTTCATCCACAGGTTTGCATACAAAATTTTTCAAATTAAAAACTCTCTTCTTATCTCAAAAATATTTTGTGTGATCACTCAAAACATTCTATGAGTTCGAAGATATTCCAACCATTTGAGGTACCGCTACTGTTGGTCTGGTTAGCCATTTTATTCTTGGAGAAAAAATTTCACAACCTCGGGTACAGTGAGGGGGATTATTTTCGTAAGAAAAATCCGTGAATTCAGACGACTTGACTATTTTTTGTTTCATCTTAATTTCTGTAAAATAAAATACACCTCTTGGAAAGGTCATTTGATCTTGTGTTGAGGGTATTTGATATACTTCATTGTGTTCTTCTTTATACTTGAACTCAAGTTGAAGTTGGTGTTGTAATATACAAATTCTGCATACTCGACTATATTGTGGGAAATAATAGTAACTCAATCTTACACTACAAGAAATATAATTTTTTATGACGACTTTCAGTGGTGACACAAACAGTTGCCACAAAAGTTAGGATTTCTGTGGTGACATAAAGGTTTCCAGAAAAGGTATAAGATTTAGGGGCGACCGTTAAAGTCGCCACTAATAGGGACATATTTAGTGGCAACTATGCGTAGGTCGCCACAAATATATAGTATTTTTTTGAACAAAATTTGGGTTAGTGGCGACGTACGAGTTGTCGCTACTAAAAGTCTTTTGTGGCGATTTAATTGCTGCTAAAGGGAGATCTACTGTGGTCATTTTTTTGTCACCACTAATACTTCTATTTTATTATTCGTTCCATTTGTATCGGTAACACTACTAAAAAAAGACCAAAAAGCGACACAAAAAAAAGCGACGAACTGTGTCGCTTTAAAAAGCGACGAGAAAAGTGACATTGTCCGTCTCGCTTTTTTAGTTTAATTTTTATTTTTATTTATTTTTTATTAAAATCGACGGCCAATGTCTTAATATCCGTCGTTTTTTTGGCGGATTGTTATGCCAACTAATTAAAAAAGGATTTATAATTTTTTTTATAAATGCAACGGATAGCGTCATAATTTATTTATAAATAATAATAATTAATTATTGAAAAATGACGTAGCCCGTCGATTTTTAAATTTAATTTTTATTTTTATTTATTTTTAATGAAAGTGACGAAAAACGTCGCTATAATTTTTATTTTTAAAAATATTAATTGTGTTGACACCCAATTTTAACCTTACGATACCCCTCTCAGGCTGTTATTTTATATAGTAATTTTACGTAACATTAATTCTTACATGCTTAGTTTATTTTAATATCGATGTCTTACTATTTTTCTCTTCATTTTCACATTTATTAAATTATCATTTTTCATAATTTATTAATTCAAATTCGACATTTTACATATTTTTTATTGATATTTAAACTCCCAAATTAAAATCCAATTGTTGACCCTCTTTTAAATAATTTTGATCTCAGTCATTGATCAAAACTAGTCCAAAGGCTGAGATCATTTCAATCCCCCTTCCTTTTAAAAATTCAAAAGAAACCCTAATCCTCATTCACCCAAAAAATGAGTCGCATATCCTCCCTCTCTCTCTCCTTCTCTCAACGGCTCCGTTCTTCGACCAGCAAAGAAGCTGGCTCGTCGCTGTTGTGTGATAGCCCAAACCATCATAGCACTGCGCCCATCATGATCCAGCAACACTGCCCTCTCCGTTCTCCTTCTCCAAGAATCAACCACCCCAGCATCGTTGCTTCAGCAACCAAATCATCGTCCCTGCCTTCAATGGCCTGTCAGAGTAGGCATCTTTTTATTTTTCTCTCAACATGCATATGAATTTCTTGAAAAAAATATAATTGGTAAAGTTTCATAATCCGACCTATCAAATATGGTAGAGTTAATTAGTATCTTTATGAGAAAAATTGAATAAATAGAGCATGAATGTCGTTATGTCAATCTTCCAGATTGATTCTTACAATTAAAATAAAAATAAAGCATATAACTTGATTATACAAAAAGCATAAGGATAAAGAAATTCCTTATTAGGCGATAGAATAAACAATAAAGAATATTTGTAGACATTTTTGCTACTAATATTTCCCATTTCCAATTACTTTTAAAGTAGAAATTTGTAGTTTTTTGTTATTGACTTCATATCTGTTATAAACCAAACGGGCGAGCCCAACCCAAAAGACTAGCCTAATAGGTGGGAGAACTCATTTGGCTTATAATCCCCTTAGCATTTCTCTATTTTTCCAATGTGGGACAATTGATTCATAACAATCGCCTCCTCTTGAGAACCAACGACCTCGTTGGTCACGGTTGGCACCCCTCTTAGGTACAGGCCACCACTTCTGGAGCATAGACCACCACTCTAAGTCGTGGCTCCACGCGTGGATCAATCCTTGTTGGTCATGGCTGGCACCTCTTTTGGGTCCAGGCCACCACTACTGGCACACAGGCCATCACTACAAGTCACGGCCCAATGTCACGGCTGGCACCTCTCTTAGGTCCAGGCCACCACTATTGGCACAAAGGTCACCACTACAAGTCACGGCGCAATGTGTGGCTCCCCACACGTGGATCGACCTTCACTGGTCACGACTATGCCCAGTTGATCATGGCTGGCACTCCTCTTGGATCCAGGCCACCACTCCTAGCGCGCAGGCCACCACTCTGAGTCACGACCCAACGAGTGGGACTCTCAATAAAAGCACCAATGTTATTAACCAAACGGGAGATCCCAATCCAAAATACTAGCCTACTAGGTGGGAGAACTCATTTGGCTTATAATCCCCTTAGCATTTCTCTATTTTTCCAGTGTGGGACAATTGGTTCATAACAATATCACTCAAATTCTTTGGATAGTTTGGTAGGAATTATTGGTATTATTTAATATAATTTCGCGTTTGATAGTATTTTAACATGTATTGGTTATACATTCTACTCAATTAGTAAATCATAACGTTAACAATACATTATACTAAACACCCTATACAGCTATTAGCACAACTAATCTTATCATTACTAATCTAAACATTATTAATATACCTTTAGTAATATGCTTATACACTCTATCAAATGACCTATTTTATGTTATGATCTTCTATATAATTCTACTAGAAAAGAAAAGAAAAAAATAGTGCATAATGAGCCAATACAACTAAAATTCTTGAAATCGATAATTATATTATGTAAACTATAAAAATTACCACGAGCAGTAAATTAAAATAATTTATTTGCCGAAAGACAATATCTCTAAGGGTCTTATTGACTTAATTAATAATTAATTGAAATAAGTGACAATTATCTGTCTTTAATCTCAAGTTACATCGATCTCTAAGCTAGTCTTTTTATTAAGTATGCAATAGTGGTTATGTGGAAAGATTTTTCTTAGCTAATTTTCTAAGATACTTTGAAATATTTTTTATTGTTCTTCTTTATTTTTGTGTTAGTAATTAAAAATTGAACAAAAGTAATTCTACTAAAAGAATTTTTGATCCTTTTAGTTCCACAAAAAGAAAAATTGATTCCAATGAGTTTAAAGTTCTCCATGGATCAATTTTGTGTTGGTTGTACCTAATATTTGACTATAAGGCCAAGTGGAGCCTCGTGTATTATCAGTTGAGTAACATATTTATTGTAACTCTATGTGAAGCATATTTATATGTATTCTGGTTAGCTGACAGGTTTTCGATAGGCCTATTTACAAAGAAAACTCTGGAATTGTTTTTTAAAATTTTTTGAGAGTTAACAGAATTTTAGGACCACATAATGGATAAAATGAAGTGGAAATTAAGTAAATAATCTCATGAGTGTCTTAGATAATTCTTAAGTAAATCCTTAAGAAAAAATGCGTTAGGAATTGATATGCCTAGCATGAATAAGTTTAGTGGTGTTAGCTGAATTGAGATCTTTTTTTTTTACTGGCCAGAGAGACACAGTTAGGTTACTATTATTTTGGTAAAATAGCTAGGTGACTATTATTAACATACGAGTTAATCTCTACTCCTCGTGACAAGTTATCAATCAACCTGTTTATTCTTACCCTCGTTGTATGTCTATTTGTTGAGCTTTCTGTTAGTTTCATTGTCCTTTTAGTTTATTTTGGTTTAACTAAGAGTAGTTAAAAAGGAAGTACATTTCCTGTAAATAGAAAAGGATAAAACTTTTATTGAGTCAAAGTTCCTAAGCTTTCTTAATCTAATTCATCATTTGAGTAATTAAAAACCTCTCATTTTGGAAGAGCTAGTCTGATAAGTATGTTTTTAGCCCCATTTGTAAGATGAGTATTGAGGGAGATTACCACAAGGGGAAAACTAGTTTGTGGATTCTGGAATCTTTAATGTATTCTGTGATATTTTAATTCAAAGATATTGTTGTCATCTCTTTTACAAAACAACATTAAGATTTCTCAAATCATTTATTGCATTTTAACAAGTTAGAATTGAAACTTTACTTTATTTTTTATTTCAGGGACAGGTAATTTCATGGTGAGAATTGTTAGCCATGAGAAGTTTGAAGATATTTTGTGATTTTCTTTTTCATATGTATATCACACTGTTTGTTACCCATTAAAAACTATATAATTCTCTTGTAGTGAAATATATTTTAATATCGTCTTACCTTTAAGTACTATAGTTGTATTATTGACAACGAAGCAGATAATATATATTTTATATCTTTTTTTGGTGAAAAAAAGTAAGAATTAGTGGCGACCCATAGTCGCCACACAAAGTCATATTAAAAAAAAGTAAAGAAAATTCAACCTTTTGTGGCGACAAAAGATCGCCACTAAAGCATTTGTGGCAACAATGGTCGCGGGTAAAGCCTCATCTTCAGTGGCGACTATCCCAACATCAATTTTTTGAACTTTATTTTGTGGCGTATTTTCTTGTTTTTATGTGGCAAGTTTTGTCGCCACAGAATGTATGTTTTGTGACGACTTACATATGTCGTCACAAAAAACTTTTAATTATCGAGGTAATTGCTATGGCCCTTATGTCGCCACTAAAATAATTAGTGGCAATTTTCCATACTTTAGCAGCTACATTAGTCACCACAAAAGTTAAGATTCTTGTAGTGTTAACTGGGAAGAAATCACATATAATGCATTTGATTAGTGAAAGTTGTACCTAAAATGTTACCTATGCTCTCTATTTGAAAATGGATGGCCATGATGAAAGTGTAAATGGGAAAAAAGGAAATATTTTTTTAATGAATGAGCTAAACTGTCTAGAATAAGGAAAAGAGAAGTTACCTTGACAGGTTGTCACACTATTTGTTTCAGATGACATATTTGTTCCACATGTGGCATACAGGTATAAACCAAGTGCTTAGAAAATTCATGTACTATCAAAAATAAGAAAATATATAAGTAAGCTAGTTTTTCCTGTTGGTGAAATTACAATAAACTTACAACTAAAAATTACAAATGAAGAAAATAAAAAGAATATCTTCATCTTCGGCTGAGGCGCGAATATCTCGTTCTCTTTAAGGAGATTCAAGCCCATTGCAGCAAATGTTTCACTGGTCCAGCAGTAATCTTCTTGACTTGTCCCCTCCAAGATACCACAACCTTCTCAAAGAACAACTCAACAACTCTGGACAAGAGTTGAGTTCAAAGCTCCACAATAAGAATACCTCCCTTCAACTAATGAACTCTCTTTTTTACTATCTTTAGTGAACTCTATATTATCTTGCGTGTGGAAAAATCATGGAAGACCACCTCTATTTATAGAAGAGGAAGTCTTCCATGCAATGAATAAGAATGAATGTGGGGTAGTAAATATAGAATATCAATGGCTTAGAGGTTACGAGAGTTACATGAGTTACACCACATAAAGAATAGGTTAATGGTGGAATTAAGAATGAAAGTTACAAGAGTTACATGAAACTTATGTCCACATTCTACCACCACTAACTATTGTGATTAAAGGCTCATAACACAAATGAAATGGGAGTTAGGAAGTTGAAAAAAAATACAACCATGCAACAATGTGAGATGCTGCCAATTGATTGCATTAAGGTTGGCATCAATTGCCCAAAAAAACTGCTGCAAACTTCCACAAAGTAAAGGTCTTAAAGGACCATTATAATAATGAATTAGGCACTATAATAATATTAAATAATAATATTAAAATGCAACATCAATTCCCCACTCATTTTAATATTAATAAAAGAGTCTACTAGCTGAAGGAAGACTACTATGCATAATAAAGGTGTGCTCTGCATTGAACCTCCACTTAGTAAAACAATAATTTTTACTCCAGGGTTGTAGTGGTCTCAGACTTGAACTATGACTGCTTAAGGAAAATGAAAAGTTACTGTTTACACATAATAGTCAAGGTGTTGACATGAGCTTTATAGCCAGCACATTATGGCCTTGTACTATCCCAGTTTCATGAATGTATTTGAGAATGAGCCCAATTCTTATAGGTAACGGCCTACCTCCATACTCACATAGGTGAAATCCATCTAGAGTGCTCCTATAATTTAGCACCCCACTCATACGAGCTACATATTTTCATTAAGAGTTTTTTTTTAAACTCAACCTCACCCATATTACAGGTTAATACACTCACACCATAAGGAGGGATAAAAAGTAGTGGATTTTTTACAACAAGTCATCATGTCATTTATTTTTTCCATTGAACCTGGTTGTAGGATCTCTAGTCTCCAGGTTGGGTTTCCTCACATATGACTCAAGATTCAATAGGTTTCAATCCCATTGCCCTCGATATGCTCCAGACCTTTTCTCTTACTAAGTCATTAGTAATGGATCTACAAGATTATCACAATATTTGACATAATCAATATTAATGGTACTATTTGTCAAATATGATCTCACATTACTGTGTTTTCTCCTTATAGGTATGGACTTACCATTGTAACAACAGTTTTGAACTCTACCAATTGCAGCGGTGCTATCACAATGAATTAATATAGGAGGAATTGGTTTTTCAAAATAAGATATCTGAAATAACAAATCTCTTAACTAATTCGCTTCCTCACGAGCTGAAGCTAAAGTAATTAGTTCAGCCTCCAAGGTAGAGTTAGCGATAATTATTTTTTTAGATTTCCAACAAATAGCACCACCACCCAAAGTAAAAACATAACCTGTAGTGGATAAGGAATCACCTGATAAAGTGTTCTAATCTACATCACAAAAGCCTTCAAGCACAACAGGATATTTTTTATAGAACAAACTACAATTTTTTATTTCAGTTAAATATGTCATTACTCTCATTATATCATGCCAATGTTCATTAACTGGTATGCTAGTAAACCTGCTAAGTAGTCCTACTGCATAAGCAATATTAGGCCTAGTGCAATCGGTCACCTATCACAAACTTCCAATTATGCTAGCATATTTCTTTTGATTTATAATATCATTTTCACTTTCAACGGGAAATAAGTGATGTAACACCCCGAGATCCCATCTCGAGACGTCACACGGTGCTTATGACCCTGAAGGACCACAAGCTAACCCTTTACTGATATCTGTACCTGTATACTGCATAATATCTAAAATAAATGCGAAAACTATCCATAAGGTTCAACACATCTATGAATACATAAAACTAAAAACTGAATACTAATACATCCATCTGAAAAGCCTCTAAACTATCTAAACTGTGGAGTTGATGGGATATGTCCCTACCTAACTCCGTTAACTGAAAGTAAACAAAATCTGATGCAATAATAGTAAACTAAGATTCTTCCTCGAAAGAAGAGGACTCACGACTATGGCTACTGCTGCTAGCTGGGACTGAACTGCTGAGGAAACTCTGGATCCTGTGCCTCTGAACTTATGGTGTCAAATAGAACACCATACCGCAAATGCGTCAGTACAGGAATGTACCGAGTATGTAGACGAGGTATGTTAAATGCAAGGGCTCATGCATGCATAATATCTAAACTGAATAATCATGAAAATTCCGCACAAGCATACATATACATACATGAATGCATAGATCATAGTCACAATCATCACAACTCTAGAGACTAAAACTCAAATACTGCCTTACTGCAGATTGAACTCACTACTAATATTGAGATACTGTGACACTGACTCATCTGATACTGATGACTGAGAAACTAGATGTACTTATATCGATGAATGAATTCTGAGCTTACTTCTCTCGACTGATAAGATTAAAGATCAACCTCTCTAACGGATGATTAAAGAAGCTATTATCAATGGTAAGGAAATGATCATATCTGAATCTGACAACAAGAATACTCAATAGAATCTTAGATTATGATCAAGCCTGTCTGGCGGCATATCTCTAAATATAATATTAAATAACTATATATGAGACCAAGCCTATCTAACGGATGGTCCATGAATCAATGGAACTATCTAAGTTCCTCATAGAGATAGATAACTGTATCTGATAGTCCTAATTTTTTGAGATTGATACTAAGACTGAGACTGTATCTAAAACTAAAACTGAGACTATGGGAAGTAGTTACTTAATCGATATGCCCCAACCAACCATAGGTAGGGTCCAACCTGTAACCCCAGTTGGAAGGGTGTCAATACCGTGCCACAGGTAAAGACCTCTCTCTGGTCAATCCTCTCTAGCAGATGACCCTCAACAGGAAGTCGACCTAAGGCAATATCATAGTCAAATACTTTCTCTCTCTGTAGGTGACAACCTTTACTGATAAAGACTCCTGCATCCTGCACTGGCTATATAATTTTGGAGGTTAGGGATTGCTACTAACGACTCCAGCCTCTCTCTTGCTAAATGGGAGAAGTCGCCATTTTTTTTCTCGATCGGTGCTAGTTTCTACTCTCAACTGAAAGACTCTGACTGAATTCTTAACTGAACACAGGTAAACTAAATCTGATACTGATCATGTTTCTCAAAAAATCTGACTGAGTTACATTGAGATCACTTAGTTTCATATCTGACGAAAATGGTATTAAATCACGGTATCTAACTGATGATACAGAGCTTAAATAGATTGCTTGAATCACTTCTGAGATTAGAATTTCACACTTGAATACTATTAGATCTGAGCTAATTACAGGACTGAGGCTAGATTACTAGCAATATGAAGATTACAGAGATAACTGAGATTACTGAGATTTCTATAAGTTTTGTAACTGTCTGAGGATACAGCGTTCTATAGTTCACTGAATTCTGAGAATCATGGCTCGACTGGAATTATCAAAAAACTGACATAAGCTCTAGACAACAGCTATATTGTCGGGTATAAATACCCCCAGGACTCGATAACATAAAATAAAGCATTCATTCATCATCATCATAATAATCATTCATTCATCATCACAGTCATTCATTCATCATCATTATCATTAAAGCATCTCTTCAAGTATTTAGGAAATATAACATACCTTCACCTTTACAATAACTAAGGCATCGCGTCAAGACTAGCTTAGGGAAACATACTACTAGATTATACTTCCTTCAACAAGGTTTTACCTCAAGTACTTCATACCTAAATTAGTCTATACATGTATTTAGATATCACATGATTTGGGGAAAACTTCATACTATCATGTCTCAACTTATTTGTTAATCACTTGGCATGTATTAAAAGCTTAGTATATATCAGAGAGCACATAATTGGGGAATTTACAACCATCATATCTCGACCTTTTCACTAAGGTCTTTCAACAACACTAAGAAAGTATGGGTTTACACCTTCTTGGGAATTCATACTGTCATGGCACATTTCACTCACTAAGGCATTTTATCAAACACTAGGCATGCATAAACTAGCTCACAATTTGGGGTTTCCTATTCAACATACTATAATGGCCCTTATGCTTTACCTAATCTTTTAATCAAACCTCTAGGGGACATGCTTCACTTATTCCACCATTTTTACACCCAAAGGACATGAACACATCACATAAAAAATAACTTCAAGAGGGTTTATCACAAACATCACATGGCTTCCACATACAAGGGTCAAAGCTCATGAATCTTGTAAATAAACATAAATTAAAACTCAACAACACATGTAATATCAATTTCAACTCACATGAATCATTAACAACTCATAAACATAAAATTTTTGAGTTTTAAAAAAGGGTACTTGAGCTATTTGGATGAAAGAGACCCAAGAATCGGCATCTACATACCTTGGGAAAACTCTTTTCTTAAAGGTTCTTGGAAAAATTTCTTGATTCCTCTTAATTCTCTCTTGATTTTTGTTGAAGAAAAAGAGAGGGTTTTGATTTTGGAAACCCTAGTTTTTGGAGTGGAAGGAGAGAAAATGAGGTCAAATCCCGTGTAAGGGAGTATATATAGGGGTTGAGAAAAGCCCCTTTTTCCTATTGGAATTAAACTGAAAAATCCTAATTTTACATACTAGCGTGACGCGCCATAATCATGCCAGTTCACTAGAAATTGGACAATTGGAAAACTGCATGACGGCAAAACGCGGTGGAAATCGCGTTGCCATCTTGTTGCGAACTGAAACTATACCGCGATGAGGTGGAATCACTGAGGCTCCCTAGAACTTGATAAATTCTAAAATTAAGCCTTGGCGTGACGTGCTATAATCGCGGAGGCTCACTGGATTTTCACGATTTCTATTTTGGCTGGCTCCACGACGCGCTAAAATTCCAGGTGGCACACTATCTCACTAAAATGGCTCTAACTCTTCACCCGAGTGTCCGATTTGGGAGAATTTTGTATCGATGGAAATCTTATTCAATTCTCTACATGAAAAAAATGTATAAATTAGGTAAATTCCCCACGATTTAGAGTTTTTCATACTTAGGAAGATATTTTTGAAACTTTCAGACTCAGATTTTTGCTTTACTGAATATGCTCTAATGCTCAAACTGGAAGAGGACTTTGCAGGGTATTACAAGTGAACACTAGAATCACATGAAGTTATAACATGCTTGCAATCAAGGAAATTATATTTTTTTCAATATTTTCTCAATATAATGTTACTGGCCAAGGAAAATTCCATCACATATTCTAGTAATTTTTATTCCTAGAATAAAATTTACCTCACCAAGATCTTTCATATCAAAATGGCTTCTAAGAACATTTTTAGTTTCACCAATAACATTCATGTTAGCGGAAAATATCAATAAATCATCAACATATAGGCAAATAATAACATGTGAATTATTCCAAGACTTATGATATATGCATCACACTCATTTACACATTTTTCTTTCTTGACCAGCTTCAAAAACACACTCGGGTTGTTCTATGTAAATCTCTTCACTTAGGTCTGTGTTTAAAAAAATAATTTTTAAATCCATTTGATGAATTTGTAAATCAAAAATTGCCGCAATTGCAACTAATAGTCTAATGGATGTAATTCTAGTTACCAGAGAAAAAGTATCAAAAAATTTTAGGCCTTCTAATTGTTTAAAACTTTTAGCCACTAGCCTAGCTTTGTATTTATCAACAGATCCATCTAATTATAAATTTTTACGTAAGACCCATTTACATTCAATTATTTTACAACCCGGTGGTAAATCAACTAGCTTCCAAGTCTTATTGAAAATTAGTGATTTCTTTTCATCATTTACAACCTCTTTCCAGAAAATAGCGTTATGTGAAGACAAAGCTTCTTTTAAAGTGAGTGGGTCATCTCCAATGTTAAAAGCATAATAATCAGGACCAGAATCTTTTTCTACTCTAGCTCATTTACTTTTTCTTAGCTCAAAACCATCATTTTCTTTATTTTTTAAAGTAGAAGTAGAAGAACTAGGTAGTGACAAAATATTTTCTTTAGTCCTTAGACCCCTACTATTTTAAGAATCAAAAGGGAATTTCTTTTAAGGAAAAATAGCATCACCTGATTCTATTATCACACTATCTTCAAGATTAAAAAATCTATAGGTTGTATCAAGAAAAGCACAAGTAGTAACTTTTTTACCCAACTTAGAGATTTTTCGATCCATTAACCTTACATAGGCTAAGCAACCCCAAACTCTTATATATCTCAAATTTCGCTTATGACCTTTCCATAACTCAAAAGGTGTTAGTTTGATCTTTTTATGAGGCACACGATTAAATACATAACAAGCAGTCAAAAGAGCTTCACCCCAAAAACTTAAAGGTGCACAAGACTCAATTAACATGGCATTAGTTAACTCAACCAAAGTTCTATTATTTCTTTCCATTACACCGTTAGATGCAGGAGAATAAGGATGAGTAGTTTCATGAATTATACCCATTGATCTAACAAAAGAACTGAACTCATGTGACTCATATTCAAGGCCTCTATCACTTCTTATTCTTTTTATTTTTCTATTAAACTGATTTTCAACTTCATGGAGAAAAGTTTTAAAATTCTCAAATGCATCACTTTTATTTTTCATAAAGTAAACATATTTAAACTTATAAAAATCATCAATGAAAGTGATAAAATATCTATTTCCTCCACGAGTTAAAATTCCACCAAGTTCACAAATATCTATATGAACTAATTCTAATTGTTAGTTTTTCTTTCAACTTGAAAATGAGGCCTTTTTGTGATTTTGGCTTTACTACAAGACTCATATTTTTCAAAGTTCTTTTTTATCACTGAAATTAATCCTAAACTACTCATGATTCTCATATAACGATCATTTATATGACACAAACGAGCATACCAAAAATTAGTAAAAGAAAGCATATAAACAGAAGTAGATGTTTTGTTCATTTTAATATTCAACTTGAACATACCATCACATACATACCCCTTTCCCACAAAAATATTATATTTAACAATTACATACTGATCAGGTTCAATAATCTGTTTGAAGCCTGCTTTATTAAGAAGAAAACTACACATCAAATTTTTTCTCATAGAAGGAGTATAAAGTACATCTTTTAAGAATAATACCCTTCCAAAAGTAAACTTCAACTTGACATCTCCTATTCCAAGTACTTGAGTTGTGTGTGAATCTCCAAGCATGATGGTTTTGGGCTCCTCAAAATTTGTATATTTTTCAAACCAATCTTTGTCATAACAGACATGGCTATTTGCACCAGAGTCAGCCACTATCCATCAACATTCTCTACCATGTTAATGCCTGTTATCACTTCCATAAATAGTTCTTTGGTAATGTTTGCCTGAGATTTAGACCCACGTCTCCAAAATCTATAAAATTGAGCAATATACCCACTCTTGCCACAGACAGAGCACGGTCTTTTTTGTTGTACATGTTGATTTTTTGCTTGGTTGTTTCACCATTATTGTCCTTAGGATTTCTACCATCATTTTCTTGAATTTTTTATTCTTAGGCTTCAAAGTGGTATTTTTGTTAGTTTCAGGGGTATCATTATTTGAAGAAGTTAAATTTACCTTCTGTGTGATGTTTTTCTCTTCTGTTTGCAAAAGTGCATCTTGGCCCCTTGCTTCTTCTTCCATGTGGATTCTCATTATCAAAGTCTCAAGAGAAGTTTCCTTTTGCTTGTGGCGCATAGGTTTTTAAAATTTCTTCCATGAAGGTGGAAGTTTATCAATTCTGCCACAAACAATAAGGTTATATCCAATTTTGACTTCCTTGAACATCAGCTCTCCAACAATCATTATAAAATCCTGAGCTTGGTCTACCACTGATTTGTTGTACACCGTTTGGAAATAGAAAAATCTGCTAGCCACATATTTTTTTGCTGCTGCCTCCTCAGTATCATACTTACTCTGCAAGGCTTTTCAAATTTTTTTTGAACTAGAGTAATTTCTATAATAATAATAATAAAAATTATCAGATAGACAATTAAGTAAAAAGTAGCAACACTTGTAGGAGTCACCATCATATTTTTCCACTTTCTCTTGAAGAGAAATGAGTTCTTCATCACTCATGGAAGAGTTATCTACTTTGTTTGGGTTCTTCTCAGTTAACACATAAGAAACATTGAGAAGACTTAAATAGAAAAACACTTTACCCTTCCACCTTTTGAAATGAGTACCGTTGAACCGAAATGACTTATTGAGATCTCTCATCTTGACATCCGTGAATTTTTCAGTTGTTGCTATTGAATTTCCTTACAATTGTGGGTGAAATTACAATAAACCTACAACTGAAAATTACAAGTGAAGAAAATAAAAAGAATATCTTCTTCTTCGGCTAAGGAGCGGATATCTCGCTCTCTTTAAGAAGATTCAAGCCCATGCAACAAATGTTTCACCGGTCCAGCAGTAATCTTCGTGAATTATCCCCTCTAGGATACAACAGTCTTCTCAAAGAACAACTCAACAACTCTGGACAAGAGTTGAGTTCTAATCTCCACAATAAGAACAACGCTCTTCAACTAATGAACTCTTTTTTTTACTATCTTTAGTGAACTCTATATTATCTTGTGTGTGGCATAACCTTGAAAGACCACCTCTATTTATAGGTGAGGAAGTCTTCCATGCAATGAATAAGAATGAATCTAGGGTAGTAAATATAGAATATCAATGGCTTAGAGGTTACGAGAGTTACATGAGTTACACCACATAAACAATAGGTTAATGGTGGAATTAAGAATGAAAGTTACAAGAGTTACATGAAACTTATGTCCATATTATACCACACCAACTATTGTGATTAAAGGATCATAACACAAATGAAATGAGAGTTAGGAGGTTGATAAAAATACAGTCATGCAACAACGTGAGATGCTGCCAATTGATGGTATTAAGGTTGGCATCAATTGCCAACAAAAAAAACTACTGCAAACTCCCACAAAGTAAAGGTCTTAAAGGACCATTATAATAATGAATTAGGCATTATAATAATATTAAAATGAAACATAACTGCCAATATATTTCCTAAGGTCAGTTGTTTAAGAAAGTTAAATGCATCTTGCAATCTAAACAAAGATATCTACATCTCTGTTTCTTTTTTTCATCATATTTCTATTATTTCTCTCTTTTCATTTTCTTATTTTTGATGATTTCTTTATTTATTCCTTCTTTTTCTATTACATTAATCATACATTTTTGCCTTGAAGGCCATACGTTAGACTATTTTGCTTAAACTCAAAAATAAAATACTACTTTGAAAATCATCAAACTTTTTGCATCAATATGAACCATTCGTCCTCCATCTAACGTAAGACTTCCTCCTTGAAGAAGAAAGAGAGTCAATTACTATCCTATGTAGTTTGTTTTCATCGAAAAATTTAGCAAGCTAAATCGAGCAGTTCCTGCAGTCATAAAAACTTGAGGGTAGCAGATGTGTGAAGAGAATTATAATCGCAACGAAATCCAGATCTAATTGCTGGAATTTATATAAACCCCATGATATGTCTAATATTATTTTCTCGCTGAAAAAATAGAATTAATTCTAGGAAAGTACTTTTCTAGCACCCATGTTCAACTTCTATGAGCAACGATGCAATTCGAAAGTTGCTTTTTATGCAAGTTACCAATGCAAGGGTAAGGAAACACCTTAGTAAAGCTATTAGTACAAAATAAGATAGACATTACGTTATGGAAACACCTTAGTAAAGCTACAAGAAATAGATTTTCAACTTTATATGCATACAGTAAACTCAACCATTATAAAATCAAACAGCCAACAACAACATGAATAATAACAAACCCAGTGTATTCCCACATAGTGGAGTCTAGGGAGGGTAAAATATGTGTAGTCCATACCACTACCTCGGGAGAAATAGAAATGTTATTTCTAATAGATCCCTGACTCAAGACAAAGAATAGTAAACAAATTCGTAATAAAGCATGAAACAAGATGGACTAACAAAAATATGACACCCAAAAAGTAATACCCTATACTAATGAACCAAAGGCACCCCCCACCCTTATACCCTCTACTAGCAGCTCCAACTTATGGACATAGCCCTAAGACTACCATCTCGGCTACCCCAAAGATCTCTTAACTACGGACTATGACCCACCCACATGCATTAGCTTTCTAACCTAATTTGTGTCCTCCAGGCCTTCCTATCTAGGGTCATGTCCTCAATAAGTTATAACTGCTCCATGTCACATCTAATTATCTCTCTCTAGTATTTCTTTGGCCTACAACTACATCTACCACCCCTAGGAAATCTATACATCTAATGTAACATCCGTATTTCCACCACCTTCAATTTTTAAATGTAAGAGTTCTTGACTAGCCAATACTCCGCTTCATACAACATGGTCGGACGGATTGCCACCCTTAGAATTTATCTTTAAGATTGGGCAGCACCTTCTTATCACACAACACTTCCGAGGCGAGCTTCCACTCCATCCATCCTACCCCAATACGGTAGGAGACATCCTTATCAATCTCTCCATTCCTCTAAATCATGGACCCGAGATACTTAAAATTATCCCTCTTATAAATAACCGGGGAATCCAACCTTACTACCAGCTCGTCCTCCTGTGTTGTAAGACCTCACAAAATTCTAAGCTTAATTCAGTGTTTTAAAGCTTGTCAAGGGGTCCCAGACATAGAAAATTTAGCAAAGTATCCATACTTAGTGTTATTTTAGCCTTAGAAAGTTGGAAATCCAATTTTGCAACCTATATGCCCACTAAATATTGATATTTAAGTTAATTCATGATCAGGAATATCAATAGGTATTCCAAGATGAGTTTCAGATTCTTCAGACCCCATTTAGACCATGCTTGAGCGACCAAAACAATGAGTCAACTCGATTTTGATGCATCACATCGTCCATCACGTTGACAGATAATTTTTTCCTCATCTCAGTGAAATTTCTAGTGAACCAACGCAGACTCGATGTAGCACATTGGCCATCGCATCGATGCTAATGATATGGTGTGTCGGTCTGCGCGTCGATAGTTCAGTTTATAGGCATTAAAAAGTCACATCTTTAGGGTTAATTAAGTCTTTTTCCCAATCCTTCAGCCCCTACAATACGAAATTTAGCCCTCTTTTAGCAAATTATATTCATTCTTTCACAAATTGCTCAAGAACGAAAAAACCCTTGGTGATTTAATTTTAAAGCCAAGGCTCAATATTCCACCATTAATCTTTAAGAATTTAGCAATCAAGGTATGTGAAGTGTTCATCCAAGGGTCCCTTCCACCCTTGGAGCCCAAAAAATTATTTTCAACTTCAAGTAGTTTGATTTTATGATTTTCATGATTCAAATTAAAGTGTGATCATGATTATTATGTGAATTAGACTTCTATTTCATGATTTATTACATTTTTCATGTGGAATTGATTATTATATGTGTAGATTCATGTGAATCCATGTTAAGCCCTTAAAATTATGAAATTAGAATTGAATCATGATGCTCACTTGTTGTCCAATGTTATGTGCATATACTATGCTCACTAAGTGCTTGATGAATTGTTCATATGAACTAATAAGGGAAAAAAATCATGTCATGCTAGCTTATGTGCAAGTTATATCATGCAAGTGTTTGATAAAATGCCTCCATAAATGAATTATGAACAAGTGCACATGATTATGCTTTTCAAGTTCATGTTATATTTTACTTTTCGTGCTATCGAGTCCTGGGGGCATTCAATACCCGAAATTTTAGCTGCTTATCTAGAGCTACAGTAGTTACAGAATAGTCTCAGTAATATCTCGATCAATAGAATTCAGTCAGTTGCAGAAAATCAGGAAACCTCAGTAGTGATCATAAGTCAGTCATAGTAGTTAGTCCAGACTTCAGTAGTACTCTGTACTCAGTTATCTGACAGAACTCAATAGAATTTTGTTAGACCACGGAACCAGATAAATTAGTTTAGTCTAGCCTAGTACAGACTATAAATCATGGTAATTTTCATTCAGTTGGGAGTAGGATTCAACACCGAGCGAACCCAAGGATGGGGGTATTCCTGCCAGCAGAAGGTTTGACCCTTAGTATCAATCCTTGTGTTACAGAACTACATAGTTATTATAGGTTGAGATATCTTCCTGCTAGATATTATAAGGGTTGATACATCTCATATGAGTTTTTCTGCCAGTGAGGGTTGACAAAAGAGCTTCTTGTCAGAGAGGGTTAACTCACATCTTGTCTTTACCCGTGGCACGGTACTGACACCCTTCTAACTGGGGTTACAGGCTGGACCCTAATCTATTTAGAAAGAGGCATGTCGGTTAGATGATTACCACCATGAACTCAGTTACAATTTACATATTCATGCATGTACTCTCATTCAGTAATATTTACATCATTCGGTCAGTATGGTTCATACATATAAACTCATGCATTTAGACTACCTCACTTAGCATACTAGTACATTCAAAGTACTGACGCATACATTTCTCTTGTGCTGTGATGTCTTGTATCATAGGTTCAGATGCACGAGCCCCTGATCTTCCCTAGTAGTTTTAGACTTTTAGTAGTCAGAGTAGTGGTGAGTCCTCATAGTTTGAGGACATACTTATTAATTTAGTATTATAGTTTATTTCAGTTGTTGAAGTTAGTTGGGGACTTGTCCCATCAATTCCACTTTTCAGACAGTTTAGAGGCTTTTCAGACAAGAGTATTTCCAAATACTTGTTCAAGTTTTTAGTATTGATTTTCAGTTTTGGTACTGTGATACCTTATTCACTATTGGACCTTATGGCAAGTTTTTGCCTATTTTTGCATATTTACAGTATTATTATTTAGTTATTGTAGCAGGTACCCCTCATGGGTTAGCTAATGATCCTTCGGGATTATAAGCACCGTGTAGCATCTAGGGTACAGACTTGAGGCATTACAAACTTGGTATCAAAGCCTAAGGTTCAATAGAGTCATAGAAAGTGTAAAATCTGCATCTAGTAGAGTCTTATGCGTGGGTATGTAGCACACCATACTTATGGACAGGAGGCTACGAGATGTTTTAGGAAAAGTTTGCCTTCTTTCAGTATTTATGTCGTGCGAGTGAGCATGAGCTCCAGTTAACTTCTCTGTATAATCCGTGTGTCTCTTCCATTTATAGAATATGCCTTCATAGAGAACTAAGGTAAGAGAAACGGGAGATCATCTAGAACCCCAGCCCGTCCAACCAGATCCTTTGGACGAACATGTCTCCTATACTGAGTTCAGAGCAGATTTCACCACCCTAGCTCATTCTTTGGCAGACCAGAATGAATGCCCAGCTTCTGTTCCAGAAAACCCAATTTTCAACACTGCTTCTGCCAAGATTCGGGACTTCACCCAAATGAACCCTCCATCTTTCACTGGGTCTAAGTCAGATGAGGACCCTCGGGAATTTATTGATCAGGTCTAGAAAGTTACTGATATTATGGAGGTAACCATTGTTGAGAGTGTTGAGCTAGCCATATATCAGTTTCAGGATGTGGCACACTCATGGTTTAAACAGTGGAAAGCAGAGAGGGCCGCATATATAGGGACCTTAGAATAGAAGGAATTTGTAGTTGCCTTTCTGGATAGGTTCTTCCTGCTAGAGTTGAGGAAAGTGAAGGTTTTGGAGTTTAAAATTTGAAGCAGGGCAATATGACAGTACAAAAGCATTCCCTCAAGTTTACTTAGTTAGCTGAATATTCCCCGCATATAGTAGCAGATAGCAGATCTAAGATGAGTAAGTTTCTGTCTGGGGTTTCTAGCAGTGTGGTCAAAGAATGTAGGACCATAATGTTGATCAAGGAGATAGACATATAGCGGCTCATGGTCCATGCTCAGTAGATAGAGAAGGCAAAGAATAAAGAGAAGGAAAGGGAGAACAAGAGAGCGAGAACGGGTAGCTTCAACTTCGCTCAGCCTAAGTCAGAGGGTGGGAATCGTTCTTAATTCTGGTTGAAATCATCAGTTCTAGATTCTTCCTCAGCCAGTTCTCCTATGCCAAAATTCAGAGATGACAACAGAGATAGGGCGTTAGGCCTTAAACCTCAGGGTAGTGTTAGCAGTGCCCGAACTAATCCCTTTTTCCAAAAATATGGCAGAAAACACCAGGGTTTCTATAGAACTGGCAGTGATATGTGATTTGAATATGGCAAGCCAGGCCACAGGGTCAGACAATATCCTTAGATGGGTTTGCAGAGTTAGCATAATCATCCCCCAGCTCAGTCCGGTCGCTCGAATCAGCAGGGTGCCTCTTCCAATACCACTAGTGGGCAACACCCAAACAGACTCTATACTCTTCAGTCCTGACAGGACCAAGAAAGTTCTCCTGATGTGGTCACTGGTACGTTCCAATTTTATCATTTGAATGTTTACGCTTTGCTAGATCCAGGAGCATCTTTGTCCTTTTCTACTCCTTATATGGATGTTGACTTCGGAGTCAGTCCTGAAATTCTAGAAAAGACTTTATCATTCACTACCCTAGTGGGTAAATCCATCATAGCCAGGCGGGTATACAGGAACTTTTTGGTTGTTGTATCTTAAAAAGTCACTTCAGCAGACTTAGTCGAATTAGAAATGACTAATTTTGATGTTATTCTCAGCATCGATTAGCTTTATTCCTTCTATGCCTCAGTCGACTGCAAAAAAAGAATTTTCTAGTTTTAGTTTCTGAATAAGCCCATCCTAGAGTGGAAGGGTAGTACTCCAGCACTTAGGGGTCTACTTATTTTTTACCTTCGGGCAAGGAAAATGATATCTAAGGGATGTGTCTATCATCTCATTTAAGTTCAGGACTCTAGTTTAGGAACCCCTACTCTCGAATCAGTGTCAGTAGCATGTGAATTCCCAGATGTTTTTCCCAAAGATCTTCCCAGAGTTTTCTCAAAAGGGAAACTGATTTCAGAATCTATCTTCTCCCAGATACTCAACCCATCTCTATTCTGCCAGATAGAATGGCTCCAGCAGAACTCAGAGAGTTAAAGAAACAGATAAAGGATCTCCTAGATAAGGTATTCATCAGACCAAGTGTGTCCTCATAGGGCACACCAGTTTTATTTATGCATAAGAAAGATAGTTCTATCAGAATGTGTATAAACTATCATCAGCTAAATAAAGTCACGGTCAAGAACATGTATCTACTTCTCAGAATTAATGATTTGTTTGACCAACTTCAGGGTGCCAGTTATTTCTCCAAGATAGACCTCAGATTATCATCAGCTCAAAGTTAGGGAATGTGACATCCTAAAGACAGCCTTTAGAACTCGGTATGGCCACTTTGAATTCTTAGTCATGTCCTTTGGTCTTACCAATACCCCAGCAGCCTTCATGGACTTGATGAACCGTGTGTTCAAGTACTTGGACAAGTTCATCATAGTCTTTATAGATGACATTCTTGTCTACTCCCACAGTGAGCATGATCATGTAGACCACCTCAAAATAGTGCTCCAGATTCTCAAAAACCATTAACTATTCACCAAATTCAGTAAGTGTAAATTTTGGCTAAGGTCGGTAGCTTTCCTCAACGATATAGTTTTTGGTGATGGCATTAGAGTTGATCCCCAAAAGACCAAAGCAAGAAACTAGCCTAGACCCATATCTCCATCAGATATTAGGAGTTTCTTTGGCTTGACTGGCTATTACCGATGGTTTGTTAAGGAATTTTCATCTATTGCATCCCCTATATCTAGATTGACTCATAAGAAGGTTAAATTCAGTGGTCAAATTCTTGTGAGAAGAGTTTTCAGGAGTTAAGGACTTGACTCACTACTACTTTAATTTTGAACCTACCAGATGGTTCCGATGGATTTATTATGTATTGTGATGCTTCTAGAGTCGGTTTGGGGTGTATTTTGATACATAGAGGCAAGGTCATAGCCTATTCCTCTAGATAGCTTAAACCCCATGAGAAGAACTATCTTACTCATGATCTTAAGTTAGCAGTAGTAGTTTTTCCTTAAAGATTTGGAGACACTACTTATATCGGGTGCACATTGATGTGGTCACTAACCATAAGAGTGTACAGTATGTGTTCTCTTAGAAAGACCTCAACCTCTGTAAGAAAAGGTGGTTGGAGTGGTTGAAAGACTATGACATGAGTATTCTGTATCATCCGGGCAAGGACAATGTAGTGGCTGATGCTCTCAGTAGAATGTCTATGGGTAGTATTACCCATGTTGAGGACAGTAAGAAGAAGTTAGCTTAAGAGGTTCATCAGCTAGCCCAACTATGTGGCTGCTTAGTCGATTCAGCAAAAGGTAGGGTATGGGTACAGAATAGTTCAGAATCATCCAATGTTTTCAAGGTGAAGGAAAAGCAGGATAGGGATCCCAGTCTAGTCCAGTTGAAAGAATCAGTCAGAGATCAGAAGATAGAGGTTTTCTCCAAAGGGGGAGATAGTATGTTGTGCTGCTAGAGTTGGCTATGTGTGCTAGATATAGATGACTCGAGGCAGCAAATTCTTGTAGAAACATATGGTGTGCCCTACTCTATTCATCCAGGGTCCACTAAGATGTACCGTGATTTGCAGAAGATCTATTGGTGGAGTGGAATGAAGAGAGCTATTGCAGAGTTTGTGGCTAAATGCTCAACATGTCAGCAGGTTAATTAAGCATCAGAATCCTAGTAGGTCCATGCAGGAGTTTAGTATTCCCACCTAGAAATAGGAAAAAGTGAACATGGACTTTGTGATGGGTTTACATCGTACTCGTCATCAGCATGATTCAGTTTGGGTCATCGTAGACAGAATGACCAAATCAGCTCATTTCCTACCTGTCCATACCTCTTATTCAGCTAAGGATTATGCCAAAATCTATGTTAGAGAGTTGTTAAGACTACATAGTATTCTGCTATCTATTATCTCAAATAAAGGTACTCAGTTCACCTCTAATTTCTGGAAGGTCTTCCAAAAGGGTCGTGGTACCCGAGTTCACCTCAGTATAGCTTTTCACCCTCAGACAGATGGTTAAGAAGAAAGGACCATTCAAACTTTAGATGATATACTATGAGAGTATGTGATAGAATTTAAAGGTAGTTGGGATGACCAATTGCCTTCAATTGAATTTGCATATAACAACAACTATTACTCTAGCATTCAGATAGTTCTATTTGAGTCACTTTATGGTAGGAGGTATAGATCTCCCATTGGTTGGTTTGAAGTGGCTGAGGCCACAGTGGCAGGGTCTGACTTGATATTGATGTCTTAGAAAAAGTTCAGTTGATTAGGAAAAGGCTTAAGACAGCTCAAAACTGATAGAAATCGTATGCAGATGTGCGCAGAAAGGATCTCGAGTTTGAGATTAGTGACTATGTGTATCTAACAATATCTCCTATGAAAAGAGTAAAGTGGTTTGGCAGGAAGGGGGAACTCAGTCCCCTATATGTCGGTCCTTACCGAATTCTCAGCCATTTCAGAAAGTTAGCTTACGAGCTTGAGTTGCCTTCAACTTAGCTTCAGTCCATCCAGTGTTTTATGTCTCCTTTCTAAATAAATTCATTGGTGGCCCCTCAGTTGTAATCCCCATATAGGGATTAGATGTTCAGAACAACCTCTCTTACAAAGAGATTCCAATTGAAATCTTTGATTATCAGATTCACAGATTGAGGAACAAAGAAGTCCCTCTAGTCAAAGTTCTTTGAAGGAATCAGTCTATTGACGGAGCTACTTGGAAAGCAAAAGTAGATATCCAGACCAAGTATCCTCACCTTTTCTCCGCAAATCCAAACTCAGCTCAAGTTAACAGTTCCCCTAACTCTATTTAGCTTTACGTTCAGACGTAATTACAAACTTCGTATCAGTTACCATTGCATATTCAATCATGTGTTCATGAGTCAGTTCAGTCATGTATTTATGCATCAGATATACATGTTCAGTATAAGAAACTCATCTTATCAGTAATCCCAGACATGCATTCATGAATCAACTCAGTTATGTACTCATGCATCAGATATGCATGTTCAGTATGAAATTCATTATGTCAGTAATGTCAGTCATATAGTAAGTTTCAGATGTTCATGTTCAGTAAGTAAGTTCAGTTTACCAGTATTCTCCACTTAGTTAGTCTCATTCGAGGATGAATATTCCCAAGGGGGAGATATTGTAAGACCCCACAAAATTCTAAGCTTAATTCAGTCCTTTAAAGCTTGTCAAGAGGTCCCATACTTAGAAAATTTAGCTAAGTGTCCAAACTTAGTGTTATTTTAGCCTTCAAAAGTTGGTAATCCGATTCCACGACCTATACGTCCACTAAATATTGATATTTAAGTTAATTGATGATCAGAAATGTCAATAGGTGTTCCAGATGAGTTTTGGATTTTTGAACCTCGTTTAGACCATGCTCGAGTGACCAAAATAGTGAGTCAACTCGATCTCAATGCATCGCTTTGATAGATAATTTTTCCCTTATCTCACTGTAATTTCCAGTAAACAAATGCGGACTTGATGTGATGCATTGGCCATCGCGTCGATGCCAATGATGCGGCGTATCGATCTGTGCGTCAATGGTTCAGTTTATAGGCATTAAAAAGTTTCGTCTTCAGGGTTAATTAAGTCCTTTTCCTATGTCCTTCAGCCCCCATAACACAAACTTTAGCCCTCTTTTAGCAAATTATATTCATTCTTCCACAAATTTCTCAAGAGCAAAAACCCCTAGGTGATTTAATTTTAAAGCCAAGGCTCAAGATTCCACCATTAATCTTCAAGAATTTAGCAACCAAGGTATGTGAAGTGTTCATCCAAGGGTCCCTTCCACCCTTGGAGTCGAAGAAACTATTTTCAACTTTAAGTTGTTTGATTTTATGATTTCCATTATTGAAATTAAAGTGTGATCATGATCATTATGTGAATTGGGTTTCTATTTCATGATTTACTACATGTTTCATGTGGAATTGATTATTATGAGTGTAGATTCATGTGAATCCATGTTAAGCCCTTGAAATTATGAAATTAAAATTGAATCATGTTGCTCACTTGTTGTCCAGTGTTATGTGCATATATTATGCTCACTAAGTGCTTGATGAATTGTTCATGTGAACTAATAAGGGAAAGAAATCAGGTCACGCTTGCTTATGTGCAAGTTATATCATGCAAGTGTTTGATAAAATGCCTCCATGAATAAATTATGAACAAGTGCACATGATTATGATTTTCAAGTTCATGAATGTTTTACTTTTCACGCTATCAAGTCCTGGGGGTATTCAATACCCAAAATCTTAGCTGCTTATCTAAATCTACGGTAGTTACAGAACAGTCTCAGTAATGTCTTGATTAGTAGAATTTAGTCAGTTGCAGAAACTCAGGAGACCTTAGTAGCGATCATAACTCAGTCACAGTATTGAGACCAGACCTCAGTAATACTCTGTACTCAGTCAGCTGACAGAACTCAGTAGAATTCTGTCAGTCCATGAAACTCAGAGAAATTAGTTCAGTTCAGTCTAGTCTAGTACAAATTAGAAATCATGTTCGTGTCCTTTCAGTTGGCAGTAGGATTAAGCATCGAGCGAACCCAGGGATGGGGGCATTCCTGCCGGTAGAGGGTTTGACCCTTAGTAGCAATCCATGTGTTACAGAACTACGTAGCCAATGTAGGTTGAGATATATTCCTGACAATTGTTATGAGGGTTGATACATCTCATATGAGATTTCCTGCCAGGGAGGGTTGACAAAAGAGCTTCCTGTCAGAGAGGGTTAACTCACAGCTTGTCTTTACCCGTTGCACGGTACTGACACCCTTCCAACTAGGGTTACAGGTTGGACCTCAATCCATTTAGAAAGGGGCATGTCAGTTAGATGAATACCTTCCACAGTCTCAATTTCAGATTCACTCTCAGAATAGAACTCAGTTCAGTTTTGTAGATCCTAGACTTTCAGACATAGACACTCAGCTCAATACGGAACTCAGCATAGTTCCACAGGATCAAGACTTTTAGATACAGCTATTCAATTATCAGTAATTCAGTATCAGTATACTCAGATATCAGTTGACCAATAGTCATACTCAGTATTCAGTGCTGTCACGACCTCAGTTACAGTTTATATATTCATGCATGAACTCTCATTCTTCACACCATTCAGTTAGTATGGTTCATGCATATGAACCCATGCATTTCAGCCTATCTCACTTAGCATACCAGTACATTCAAAGTACTGACACATATGTTTCTCTTGCACTTAATGTATTATATCATAGGTTCAGACGTACGGGCCCCCGATCATCCCTAGTAGTTTCAGACTTTTAGCAACCAGGGTAGTGGTGAGTCCTCATAGTTTAAGGAAATGCTTAGTATTTCAGTATTGTAGTTTTTTCAGTAGTTGGAGTTAGTTGGGGACTTGTCCCATTAACTCCACTTTTTAGACAGTTTAGAGGCTTTTTAGACTAGAGTATTTCCAGACAGTTGTTCAAGTTTTCAGTATTGATTTTCAGTTTTGGTATTATGATACCTTATTCAATATTATTCAGTATTGGACCTTATGGCAAGTTTCCACCTATTTTTGCATATTTACAGTATTATTATTTAATTATTGCAGCAGGTACCACTCATGGATTAGCTTGTGGTCCTTTGGGATTATAAGCACCGTGTAGCATCCGGTGTACAGACTCAGAGTGTTACATTCCTCAAGTCATTAAAATTGCATTCCATATGCTTTGTCTTACTCCTACTCAACCTGAACCCTTTAGACTATGAAATCAAATAGTCAATCCAATTTATTCTTAAAAAGAAATTGTGATTAAAAAATCAGCACAGAATTTAAAATAATTGAAGTATTGAACCATTGTCATTAGAAAACAACCTCAAAGAAATGAATCTTGGGCCTAGCTCAACCAAAAACACTAGGTCATGAGGGAGGATTACCCAAGTCCATATAAGGAAACCAATTGTGCATCTTTTTTTTCAATATGGGGCTCTTAAGAACAATCAACACTGCACTCTAACATATAACAAGTGCTCATCTACTAATCAAAAGATAAGAGATGTATGATTACTTCATAGAATTAAGTTTAGTGTCGCTAGAGTATATAGACCAGAATTGGGTAGAATTTTAAAATATGAAGCTTTCAATGTTCCATTCCTGGATCTTATCTTTGCAATTTCCTCTCTTTATTCGACATGTAAATACAATGGCCTACATATGAGAAATTAACAAACTAAAAAGACATACATATCAAGAAATAAGTGGAAGAAACACTACATTTTAATAACCAAAAATAAAAAAAAAATATTTGAAATACAATCCCCTAAATAGAAAAGACGGAAAGAAGGAGAAAAAGAACCAGCAGCCATAATTTTTAATGAACTCTAAATTAAGTACATGTAACATTATTACTTTCCAAATTCCAAATGAAATAATAAGATTGAAAAAATTGCACCGAATGGAGAAATCGACAAAAGAAACTTTAAAAAATGATATTAGGGGTTCGTAGGTATCACTGAAATAGAGGTTTATAATAAAAATATGCAAGATAACACGCAATAATCATGGGAAAAACTTAAACATAAAGATTAGAAGAAGAAAAAGAAGAAAAAGAAGAGAAATCGTGGAATAAAAGAAAGCCGACAAAGGCAGTAATAGAATTTAAAAGGGATAAGTGAATGAAAATATATGTTTCAAAGATGCAATAGACATGTATTTTAGAAGTAATAAGGTAAGTTACAAAATTGACCCTTTATAATTTCTTTTTGATACAACTTTCAATATTTTTAATACAACAATTTGATGTCATGAAAGTCCTAGGCTTGCTGGCTTATAAATAAGAGAATATAATTATATTTACTAGTTGAATTTTTATCTTTTATAGGTATGACCTATATTGTGTGGGTGATAAATGTACTTGATTATTCAAATCTTCTACCATATATTAAACTAAAGTATTCAAGATGAGAAAATTCAACAATGTACATACATGCCCCTTTGTCGATACATACTTGAGATAAAATTAAGCTACATCTAGTGTGATTGTTGGTATAATTGTAGACAAGCTTACCGATCCAATGCAGTTTACACTGCCCCAATTATTATAGCTACATACAAAAGCAATATAAAATAAAATTGTCATACATGAAAGCTTAAAAGGCTAAAAAATACATTGAAATTGATAAATGATAAATCATCTAATTCTTATATGATGTTGCCTAGGTACTTATATATTTAAGAGAAATCAAACCCGGAAAGTTATACAAAAATTGTAAAAATCAAAGGATGGGAGGTATCTCTATACGTTTGTTGCACTCGCCGCTTATATAAAAGGTTGAAAATATTGTAGACCAATCAAGATCTTGGACATAAGCTTTCTTAAAACAGATTACAAGTAACAATATTACTGGCTTGCACGCATGATGAAATTGGTAATTTCATAGAATCAAATTTTTTGATTGCAAATTATATATATTTGTATACTACATTATATATGCTTATATATGTTTGATTTTTTGTATGTTTGAAATCTAATTACCTGTACTGTATATATAGGAAAAATTCTCTCACTTCCCATGCAATTGTTGATTTTGAAAATAACAATTCTTGAGAATAATTTTTTATGCAAATAAAGAATTTTTTTTAAATTCAAGAAGGCATATGTATCGTTTTAGATCAAGATGAAGGCATCTTACATGTCGTACCAATAGTATATCCAAAAATTTCACATTGTTTTTGTATGTTTTATTTGTGAAAGAATATTAAGGGTAATTTAAAAAATATCATAATCAGTTGAAAAATATTTTCCTTGCTTTGACAAAAGCTTACAAAGTACTTTATAATAGATATAACAAAAATTATTTCAAGGATATCAGAATACTTGTTGAAAATTGACTACAAAAAGATTTAGGACATATTGCAAACAAGGATGCTAAAGACATGCCAATAATAAATTTACTGAAGTTCATGAAAAAAATGATAACAAAGTGAAACTGCAAAAATAAAAGAGAGAAATCAAATCAACCACTGGGTTTAATGAAAAATATGAAAACCTCCTAAAAATGTAGAAGAATCAAAGAAAATGACAATAAATGAAGATCAACAATAATACATGTTGCGTTTTTATATATTATGTGGGATATGGTAGTATATAATTGTATACTATTTTGAATAATTATTTATATTGATGTATTATATATTTATTAAAACTTATGTAGGTCAAACCTTCTATAGATCAACTGTACACTGTCTTTTCAGAGATGAAACGAAGCATTGTGTGTCTTGCTGAAGGAATCAACAATTGTTGCAAATTTCAAATGGATGAACTTTCACGTGCATATGCTTTGACGATTTTAAAGCACAAACAACTGAAGCCAGTGTTGTATTACTATTGTTACTAAAAGAGAATATCTTCTAAAAACGTAAGAATCTACAGTGCTTTTTCTAGATGAGAGTACATGGGTGATCCCAAGTTCTAGAAAATATGGATAGACCTCCAAAAGAGAGAAGAAATACAAGAAGGTCACAAAAGAAAAAACAGAAAACACATTTAGAAAAGGGGACAAAATTTTCATGTTCAGTATGCGAACAAGGTGGTCATAACAGAAAAACATGTGGCAATATACCAATAGAATAATGATAGTCTCATACGTTACCTTTTATAATACATTTATTATTTGATAAAATATTATTAAAAGCACTTTATGTTATTATTTTCATTACATAGTAATGTTACATTTGATAAACAACAATCTTTTCTGTCAAGAATGTATAATGAGTTGTCTAGAATGATTTGATGTATGTATGTATATATATACATAATGATCTATTATTACTTATAGATCTATTATTATTTTTTATAAAAATCTATTATTATTTTTCTATTAAAAATATAATTTGTTAGATAAAACAATATTTATATAACAAAAATGCAGTATACAAATCAGTAATCAACAAAGTTCAACCACAAATCTTTTAAAAGTAACAAAACTTCTAAAAATATGTCATCAAAAAACAGTAATAACATTGATATTGACACAAACTTTATATATATATATATATATCATATGTATATATATATATATAAAGAGAGAGAGAGAGAGATGTTGATACCAACTTTTTAGCAGATACAGTATGCATATCACAATTGTATATATGTGCATACTGCATTGTATATTCATGTATGCAGATATAATATGCATATTAATTTGCAGGGGATTCTATATATTGCATTGTGTGTATATATATATATATATATATATATATATACTGCATTGTATATTCATGTATACAGAGCTATTCTGCATATATTAATTTTTAGGAATCATATATACTGCATTATATATTCATGTACACAGATTTATTTTTCTGCCAGTGAGGGTTGACAAAAGAGCTTCTTGTCAGAGAGGGTTAACTCACATCTTGTCTTTACCCGTGGCACGGTACTGACACCCTTCTAACTGGGGTTACAGGCTGGACCCTAATCTATTTAGAAAGAGGCATGTCGGTTAGATGATTACCACCATGAACTCAGTTACAATTTACATATTCATGCATGTACTCTCATTCAGTAATATTTACATCATTCGGTCAGTATGGTTCATACATATAAACTCATGCATTTAGACTACCTCACTTAGCATACTAGTACATTCAAAGTACTGACGCATACATTTCTCTTGTGCTGTGATGTCTTGTATCATAGGTTCAGATGCACGAGCCCCTGATCTTCCCTAGTAGTTTTAGACTTTTAGTAGTCAGAGTAGTGGTGAGTCCTCATAGTTTGAGGACATACTTATTAATTTAGTATTATAGTTTATTTCAGTTGTTGAAGTTAGTTGGGGACTTGTCCCATCAATTCCACTTTTCAGACAGTTTAGAGGCTTTTCAGACAAGAGTATTTCCAAATACTTGTTCAAGTTTTTAGTATTGATTTTCAGTTTTGGTACTGTGATACCTTATTCACTATTGGACCTTATGGCAAGTTTTTGCCTATTTTTGCATATTTACAGTATTATTATTTAGTTATTGTAGCAGGTACCCCTCATGGGTTAGCTAATGATCCTTCGGGATTATAAGCACCGTGTAGCATCTAGGGTACAGACTTGAGGCATTACAAACTTGGTATCAAAGCCTAAGGTTCAATAGAGTCATAGAAAGTGTAAAATCTGCATCTAGTAGAGTCTTATGCGTGGGTATGTAGCACACCATACTTATGGACAGGAGGCTACGAGATGTTTTAGGAAAAGTTTGCCTTCTTTCAGTATTTATGTCGTGCGAGTGAGCATGAGCTCCAGTTAACTTCTCTGTATAATCCGTGTGTCTCTTCCATTTATAGAATATGCCTTCATAGAGAACTAAGGTAAGAGAAACGGGAGATCATCTAGAACCCCAGCCCGTCCAACCAGATCCTTTGGACGAACATGTCTCCTATACTGAGTTCAGAGCAGATTTCACCACCCTAGCTCATTCTTTGGCAGACCAGAATGAATGCCCAGCTTCTGTTCCAGAAAACCCAATTTTCAACACTGCTTCTGCCAAGATTCGGGACTTCACCCAAATGAACCCTCCATCTTTCACTGGGTCTAAGTCAGATGAGGACCCTCGGGAATTTATTGATCAGGTCTAGAAAGTTACTGATATTATGGAGGTAACCATTGTTGAGAGTGTTGAGCTAGCCATATATCAGTTTCAGGATGTGGCACACTCATGGTTTAAACAGTGGAAAGCAGAGAGGGCCGCATATATAGGGACCTTAGAATAGAAGGAATTTGTAGTTGCCTTTCTGGATAGGTTCTTCCTGCTAGAGTTGAGGAAAGTGAAGGTTTTGGAGTTTAAAATTTGAAGCAGGGCAATATGACAGTACAAAAGCATTCCCTCAAGTTTACTTAGTTAGCTGAATATTCCCCGCATATAGTAGCAGATAGCAGATCTAAGATGAGTAAGTTTCTGTCTGGGGTTTCTAGCAGTGTGGTCAAAGAATGTAGGACCATAATGTTGATCAAGGAGATAGACATATAGCGGCTCATGGTCCATGCTCAGTAGATAGAGAAGGCAAAGAATAAAGAGAAGGAAAGGGAGAACAAGAGAGCGAGAACGGGTAGTTTCAACTTCGCTCAGCCTAAGTCAGAGGGTGGGAATCGTTCTTAATTCTGGTTGAAATCATCAGTTCTATATTCTTCCTCAGCCAGTTCTCCTATGCCAAAATTCAGAGATGACAACAGAGATAGGGCGTTAGGCCTTAAACCTCAGGGTAGTGTTAGCAGTGCCCGAACTAATCCCTTTTTCCAAAAATATGGCAGAAAACACCAGGGTTTCTATAGAACTGGCAGTGATATGTGATTTGAATATGGCAAGCCAGGCCACAGGGTCAGACAATATCCTTAGATGGGTTTGCAGAGTTAGCATAATCATCCCCCAGCTCAGTCCGGTCGCTCGAATCAGCAGGGTGCCTCTTCCAATACCACTAGTGGGCAACACCCAAACAGACTCTATACTCTTCAGTCCTGACAGGACCAAGAAAGTTCTCCTGATGTGGTCACTGGTACGTTCCAATTTTATCATTTGAATGTTTACGCTTTGCTAGATCCAGGAGCATCTTTGTCCTTTTCTACTCCTTATATGGATGTTGACTTCGGAGTCAGTCCTGAAATTCTAGAAAAGACTTTATCATTCACTACCCTAGTGGGTAAATCCATCATAGCCAGGCGGGTATACAGGAACTTTTTGGTTGTTGTATCTTAAAAAGTCACTTCAGCAGACTTAGTCGAATTAGAAATGACTAATTTTGATGTTATTCTCAGCATCGATTAGCTTTATTCCTTCTATGCCTCAGTCGACTGCAAAAAAAGAATTTTCTAGTTTTAGTTTCTGAATAAGCCCATCCTAGAGTGGAAGGGTAGTACTCCAGCACTTAGGGGTCTACTTATTTTTTACCTTCGGGCAAGGAAAATGATATCTAAGGGATGTGTCTATCATCTCATTTAAGTCCAGGACTCTAGTTTAGGAACCCCTACTCTCGAATCAGTGTCAGTAGCATGTGAATTCCCAGATGTTTTTCCCAAAGATCTTCCCAGAGTTTTCTCAAAAGGGAAACTGATTTCAGAATCTATCTTCTCCCAGATACTCAACCCATCTCTATTCTGCCAGATAGAATGGCTCCAGCAGAACTCAGAGAGTTAAAGAAACAGATAAAGGATCTCCTAGATAAGGTATTCATCAGACCAAGTGTGTCCTCATAGGGCACACCAGTTTTATTTATGCATAAGAAAGATAGTTCTATCAGAATGTGTATAAACTATCATCAGCTAAATAAAGTCACGGTCAAGAACATGTATCTACTTCTCAGAATTGATGATTTGTTTGACCAACTTCAGGGTGCCAGTTATTTCTCCAAGATAGACCTCAGATTATCATCAGCTCAGAGTTAGGGAATGTGACATCCTAAAGACAGCCTTTAGAACTCGGTATGGCCACTTTGAATTCTTAGTCATGTCCTTTGGTCTTACCAATACCCCAGCAGCCTTCATGGACTTGATGAACCGTGTGTTCAAGTACTTGGACAAGTTCATCATAGTCTTTATAGATGACATTCTTGTCTACTCCCACAGTGAGCATGATCATGTAGACCACCTCAAAATAGTGCTCCAGATTCTCAAAAACCATTAACTATTCACCAAATTCAGTAAGTGTAAATTTTGGCTAAGGTCGGTAGCTTTCCTCAACGATATAGTTTTTGGTGATGGCATTAGAGTTGATCCCCAAAAGACCAAAGCAAGAAACTAGCCTAGACCCATATCTCCATCAGATATTAGGAGTTTCTTTGGCTTGACTGGCTATTACCGATGGTTTGTTAAGGAATTTTCATCTATTGCATCCCCTATATCTAGATTGACTCATAAGAAGGTTAAATTCAGTGGTCAAATTCTTGTGAGAAGAGTTTTCAGGAGTTAAGGACTTGACTCACTACTACTTTAATTTTGAACCTACCAGATGGTTCCGATGGATTTATTATGTATTGTGATGCTTCTAGAGTCGGTTTGGGGTGTATTTTGATACATAGAGGCAAGGTCATAGCCTATTCCTCTAGATAGCTTAAACCCCATGAGAAGAACTATCTTACTCATGATCTTAAGTTAGCAGTAGTAGTTTTTCCTTAAAGATTTGGAGACACTACTTATATCGGGTGCACATTGATGTGGTCACTAACCATAAGAGTGTACAGTATGTGTTCTCTTAGAAAGACCTCAACCTCTGTAAGAAAAGGTGGTTGGAGTGGTTGAAAGACTATGACATGAGTATTCTGTATCATCCGGGCAAGGACAATGTAGTGGCTGATGCTCTCAGTAGAATGTCTATGGGTAGTATTACCCATGTTGAGGACAGTAAGAAGAAGTTAGCTTAAGAGGTTCATCAGCTAGCCCAACTATGTGGCTGCTTAGTCGATTCAGCAAAAGGTAGGGTATGGGTACAGAATAGTTCAGAATCATCCAATGTTTTCAAGGTGAAGGAAAAGCAGGATAGGGATCCCAGTCTAGTCCAGTTGAAAGAATCAGTCAGAGATCAGAAGATAGAGGTTTTCTCCAAAGGGGGAGATAGTATGTTGTGCTGCTAGAGTTGGCTATGTGTGCTAGATATAGATGACTCGAGGCAGCAAATTCTTGTAGAAACATATGGTGTGCCCTACTCTATTCATCCAGGGTCCACTAAGATGTACCGTGATTTGCAGAAGATCTATTGGTGGAGTGGAATGAAGAGAGCTATTGCAGAGTTTGTGGCTAAATGCTCAACATGTCAGCAGGTTAATTAAGCATCAGAATCCTAGTAGGTCCATGCAGGAGTTTAGTATTCCCACCTAGAAATAGGAAAAAGTGAACATGGACTTTGTGATGGGTTTACATCGTACTCGTCATCAGCATGATTCAGTTTGGGTCATCGTAGACAGAATGACCAAATCAGCTCATTTCCTACCTGTCCATACCTCTTATTCAGCTAAGGATTATGCCAAAATCTATGTTAGAGAGTTGTTAAGACTACATAGTATTCTGCTATCTATTATCTCAAATAAAGGTACTCAGTTCACCTCTAATTTCTGGAAGGTCTTCCAAAAGGGTCGTGGTACCCGAGTTCACCTCAGTATAGCTTTTCACCCTCAGACAGATGGTTAAGAAGAAAGGACCATTCAAACTTTAGATGATATACTATGAGAGTATGTGATAGAATTTAAAGGTAGTTGGGATGACCAATTGCCTTCAATTGAATTTGCATATAACAACAACTATTACTCTAGCATTCAGATAGTTCTATTTGAGTCACTTTATGGTAGGAGGTATAGATCTCCCATTGGTTGGTTTGAAGTGGCTGAGGCCACAGTGGCAGGGTCTGACTTGATATTGATGTCTTAGAAAAAGTTCAGTTGATTAGGAAAAGGCTTAAGACAGCTCAAAACTGATAGAAATCGTATGCAGATGTGCGCAGAAAGGATCTCGAGTTTGAGATTAGTGACTATGTGTATCTAACAATATCTCCTATGAAAAGAGTAAAGTGGTTTGGCAGGAAGGGGGAACTCAGTCCCCTATATGTCGGTCCTTACCGAATTCTCAGCCATTTCAGAAAGTTAGCTTACGAGCTTGAGTTGCCTTCAACTTAGCTTCAGTCCATCCAGTGTTTTATGTCTCCTTTCTAAATAAATTCATTGGTGGCCCCTCAGTTGTAATCCCCATATAGGGATTAGATGTTCAGAACAACCTCTCTTACAAAGAGATTCCAATTGAAATCTTTGATTATCAGATTCACAGATTGAGGAACAAAGAAGTCCCTCTAGTCAAAGTTCTTTGAAGGAATCAGTCTATTGACGGAGCTACTTGGAAAGCAAAAGTAGATATCCAGACCAAGTATCCTCACCTTTTCTCCGCAAATCCAAACTCAGCTCAAGTTAACAGTTCCCCTAACTCTATTTAGCTTTACGTTCAGACGTAATTACAAACTTCGTATCAGTTACCATTGCATATTCAATCATGTGTTCATGAGTCAGTTCAGTCATGTATTTATGCATCAGATATACATGTTCAGTATAAGAAACTCATCTTATCAGTAATCCCAGACATGCATTCATGAATCAACTCAGTTATGTACTCATGCATCAGATATGCATGTTCAGTATGAAATTCATTATGTCAGTAATGTCAGTCATATAGTAAGTTTCAGATGTTCATGTTCAGTAAGTAAGTTCAGTTTACCAGTATTCTCCACTTAGTTAGTCTCATTCGAGGATGAATATTCCCAAGGGGGAGATATTGTAAGACCCCACAAAATTCTAAGCTTAATTCAGTCCTTTAAAGCTTGTCAAGAGGTCCCATACTTAGAAAATTTAGCTAAGTGTCCAAACTTAGTGTTATTTTAGCCTTCAAAAGTTGGTAATCCGATTCCACGACCTATACGTCCACTAAATATTGATATTTAAGTTAATTGATGATCAGAAATGTCAATAGGTGTTCCAGATGAGTTTTGGATTTTTGAACCTCGTTTAGACCATGCTCGAGTGACCAAAATAGTGAGTCAACTCGATCTCAATGCATCGCTTTGATAGATAATTTTTCCCTTATCTCACTGTAATTTCCAGTAAACAAATGCGGACTTGATGTGATGCATTGGCCATCGCGTCGATGCCAATGATGCGGCGTATCGATCTGTGCGTCAATGGTTCAGTTTATAGGCATTAAAAAGTTTCGTCTTCAGGGTTAATTAAGTCCTTTTCCTATGTCCTTCAGCCCCCATAACACAAACTTTAGCCCTCTTTTAGCAAATTATATTCATTCTTCCACAAATTTCTCAAGAGCAAAAACCCCTAGGTGATTTAATTTTAAAGCCAAGGCTCAAGATTCCACCATTAATCTTCAAGAATTTAGCAACCAAGGTATGTGAAGTGTTCATCCAAGGGTCCCTTCCACCCTTGGAGTCGAAGAAACTATTTTCAACTTTAAGTTGTTTGATTTTATGATTTCCATTATTGAAATTAAAGTGTGATCATGATCATTATGTGAATTGGGTTTCTATTTCATGATTTACTACATGTTTCATGTGGAATTGATTATTATGAGTGTAGATTCATGTGAATCCATGTTAAGCCCTTGAAATTATGAAATTAAAATTGAATCATGTTGCTCACTTGTTGTCCAGTGTTATGTGCATATATTATGCTCACTAAGTGCTTGATGAATTGTTCATGTGAACTAATAAGGGAAAGAAATCAGGTCACGCTTGCTTATGTGCAAGTTATATCATGCAAGTGTTTGATAAAATGCCTCCATGAATAAATTATGAACAAGTGCACATGATTATGATTTTCAAGTTCATGAATGTTTTACTTTTCACGCTATCAAGTCCTGGGGGTATTCAATACCCAAAATCTTAGCTGCTTATCTAAATCTACGGTAGTTACAGAACAGTCTCAGTAATGTCTTGATTAGTAGAATTTAGTCAGTTGCAGAAACTCAGGAGACCTTAGTAGCGATCATAACTCAGTCACAGTATTGAGACCAGACCTCAGTAATACTCTGTACTCAGTCAGCTGACAGAACTCAGTAGAATTCTGTCAGTCCATGAAACTCAGAGAAATTAGTTCAGTTCAGTCTAGTCTAGTACAAATTAGAAATCATGTTCGTGTCCTTTCAGTTGGCAGTAGGATTAAGCATCGAGCGAACCCAGGGATGGGGGCATTCCTGCCGGTAGAGGGTTTGACCCTTAGTAGCAATCCATGTGTTACAGAACTACGTAGCCAATGTAGGTTGAGATATATTCCTGACAATTGTTATGAGGGTTGATACATCTCATATGAGATTTCCTGCCAGGGAGGGTTGACAAAAGAGCTTCCTGTCAGAGAGGGTTAACTCACAGCTTGTCTTTACCCGTTGCACGGTACTGACACCCTTCCAACTAGGGTTACAGGTTGGACCTCAATCCATTTAGAAAGGGGCATGTCAGTTAGATGAATACCTTCCACAGTCTCAATTTCAGATTCACTCTCAGAATAGAACTCAGTTCAGTTTTGTAGATCCTAGACTTTCAGACATAGACACTCAGCTCAATACGGAACTCAGCATAGTTCCACAGGATCAAGACTTTTAGATACAGCTATTCAATTATCAGTAATTCAGTATCAGTATACTCAGATATCAGTTGACCAATAGTCATACTCAGTATTCAGTGCTGTCACGACCTCAGTTACAGTTTATATATTCATGCATGAACTCTCATTCTTCACACCATTCAGTTAGTATGGTTCATGCATATGAACCCATGCATTTCAGCCTATCTCACTTAGCATACCAGTACATTCAAAGTACTGACACATATGTTTCTCTTGCACTTAATGTATTATATCATAGGTTCAGACGTACGGGCCCCCGATCATCCCTAGTAGTTTCAGACTTTTAGCAACCAGGGTAGTGGTGAGTCCTCATAGTTTAAGGAAATGCTTAGTATTTCAGTATTGTAGTTTTTTCAGTAGTTGGAGTTAGTTGGGGACTTGTCCCATTAACTCCACTTTTTAGACAGTTTAGAGGCTTTTTAGACTAGAGTATTTCCAGACAGTTGTTCAAGTTTTCAGTATTGATTTTCAGTTTTGGTATTATGATACCTTATTCAATATTATTCAGTATTGGACCTTATGGCAAGTTTCCACCTATTTTTGCATATTTACAGTATTATTATTTAATTATTGCAGCAGGTACCACTCATGGATTAGCTTGTGGTCCTTTGGGATTATAAGCACCGTGTAGCATCCGGTGTACAGACTCAGAGTGTTACATTCCTCAAGTCATTAAAATTGCATTCCATATGCTTTGTCTTACTCCTACTCAACCTGAACCCTTTAGACTATGAAATCAAATAGTCAATCCAATTTATTCTTAAAAAGAAATTGTGATTAAAAAATCAGCACAGAATTTAAAATAATTGAAGTATTGAACCATTGTCATTAGAAAACAACCTCAAAGAAATGAATCTTGGGCCTAGCTCAACCAAAAACACTAGGTCATGAGGGAGGATTACCCAAGTCCATATAAGGAAACCAATTGTGCATCTTTTTTTTCAATATGGGGCTCTTAAGAACAATCAACACTGCACTCTAACATATAACAAGTGCTCATCTACTAATCAAAAGATAAGAGATGTATGATTACTTCATAGAATTAAGTTTAGTGTCGCTAGAGTATATAGACCAGAATTGGGTAGAATTTTAAAATATGAAGCTTTCAATGTTCCATTCCTGGATCTTATCTTTGCAATTTCCTCTCTTTATTCGACATGTAAATACAATGGCCTACATATGAGAAATTAACAAACTAAAAAGACATACATATCAAGAAATAAGTGGAAGAAACACTACATTTTAATAACCAAAAATAAAAAAAAAATATTTGAAATACAATCCCCTAAATAGAAAAGACGGAAAGAAGGAGAAAAAGAACCAGCAGCCATAATTTTTAATGAACTCTAAATTAAGTACATGTAACATTATTACTTTCCAAATTCCAAATGAAATAATAAGATTGAAAAAATTGCACCGAATGGAGAAATCGACAAAAGAAACTTTAAAAAATGATATTAGGGGTTCGTAGGTATCACTGAAATAGAGGTTTATAATAAAAATATGCAAGATAACACGCAATAATCATGGGAAAAACTTAAACATAAAGATTAGAAGAAGAAAAAGAAGAAAAAGAAGAGAAATCGTGGAATAAAAGAAAGCCGACAAAGGCAGTAATAGAATTTAAAAGGGATAAGTGAATGAAAATATATGTTTCAAAGATGCAATAGACATGTATTTTAGAAGTAATAAGGTAAGTTACAAAATTGACCCTTTATAATTTCTTTTTGATACAACTTTCAATATTTTTAATACAACAATTTGATGTCATGAAAGTCCTAGGCTTGCTGGCTTATAAATAAGAGAATATAATTATATTTACTAGTTGAATTTTTATCTTTTATAGGTATGACCTATATTGTGTGGGTGATAAATGTACTTGATTATTCAAATCTTCTACCATATATTAAACTAAAGTATTCAAGATGAGAAAATTCAACAATGTACATACATGCCCCTTTGTCGATACATACTTGAGATAAAATTAAGCTACATCTAGTGTGATTGTTGGTATAATTGTAGACAAGCTTACCGATCCAATGCAGTTTACACTGCCCCAATTATTATAGCTACATACAAAAGCAATATAAAATAAAATTGTCATACATGAAAGCTTAAAAGGCTAAAAAATACATTGAAATTGATAAATGATAAATCATCTAATTCTTATATGATGTTGCCTAGGTACTTATATATTTAAGAGAAATCAAACCCGGAAAGTTATACAAAAATTGTAAAAATCAAAGGATGGGAGGTATCTCTATACGTTTGTTGCACTCGCCGCTTATATAAAAGGTTGAAAATATTGTAGACCAATCAAGATCTTGGACATAAGCTTTCTTAAAACAGATTACAAGTAACAATATTACTGGCTTGCACGCATGATGAAATTGGTAATTTCATAGAATCAAATTTTTTGATTGCAAATTATATATATTTGTATACTACATTATATATGCTTATATATGTTTGATTTTTTGTATGTTTGAAATCTAATTACCTGTACTGTATATATAGGAAAAATTCTCTCACTTCCCATGCAATTGTTGATTTTGAAAATAACAATTCTTGAGAATAATTTTTTATGCAAATAAAGAATTTTTTTTAAATTCAAGAAGGCATATGTATCGTTTTAGATCAAGATGAAGGCATCTTACATGTCGTACCAATAGTATATCCAAAAATTTCACATTGTTTTTGTATGTTTTATTTGTGAAAGAATATTAAGGGTAATTTAAAAAATATCATAATCAGTTGAAAAATATTTTCTTTGCTTTGACAAAAGCTTACAAAGTACTTTATAATAGATATAACAAAAATTATTTCAAGGATATCAGAATACTTGTTGAAAATTGACTACAAAAAGATTTAGGACATATTGCAAACAAGGATGCTAAAGACATGCCAATAATAAATTTACTGAAGTTCATGAAAAAAATGATAACAAAGTGAAACTGCAAAAATAAAAGAGAGAAATCAAATCAACCACTGGGTTTAATGAAAAATATGAAAACCTCCTAAAAATGTAGAAGAATCAAAGAAAATGACAATAAATGAAGATCAACAATAATACATGTTGCGTTTTTATATATTATGTGGGATATGGTAGTATATAATTGTATACTATTTTGAATAATTATTTATATTGATGTATTATATATTTATTAAAACTTATGTAGGTCAAACCTTCTATAGATCAACTGTACACTGTCTTTTCAGAGATGAAACGAAGCATTGTGTGTCTTGCTGAAGGAATCAACAATTGTTGCAAATTTCAAATGGATGAACTTTCACGTGCATATGCTTTGACGATTTTAAAGCACAAACAACTGAAGCCAGTGTTGTATTACTATTGTTACTAAAAGAGAATATCTTCTAAAAACGTAAGAATCTACAGTGCTTTTTCTAGATGAGAGTACATGGGTGATCCCAAGTTCTAGAAAATATGGATAGACCTCCAAAAGAGAGAAGAAATACAAGAAGGTCACAAAAGAAAAAACAGAAAACACATTTAGAAAAGGGGACAAAATTTTCATGTTCAGTATGCGAACAAGGTGGTCATAACAGAAAAACATGTGGCAATATACCAATAGAATAATGATAGTCTCATACGTTACCTTTTATAATACATTTATTATTTGATAAAATATTATTAAAAGCACTTTATGTTATTATTTTCATTACATAGTAATGTTACATTTGATAAACAACAATCTTTTCTGTCAAGAATGTATAATGAGTTGTCTAGAATGATTTGATGTATGTATGTATATATATACATAATGATCTATTATTACTTATAGATCTATTATTATTTTTTATAAAAATCTATTATTATTTTTCTATTAAAAATATAATTTGTTAGATAAAACAATATTTATATAACAAAAATGCAGTATACAAATCAGTAATCAACAAAGTTCAACCACAAATCTTTTAAAAGTAACAAAACTTCTAAAAATATGTCATCAAAAAACAGTAATAACATTGATATTGACACAAACTTTATATATATATATATATATCATATGTATATATATATATATAAAGAGAGAGAGAGAGAGATGTTGATACCAACTTTTTAGCAGATACAGTATGCATATCACAATTGTATATATGTGCATACTGCATTGTATATTCATGTATGCAGATATAATATGCATATTAATTTGCAGGGGATTCTATATATTGCATTGTGTATATATATATATATATATATATATATATATATATATATATATATATATATATATATATATATATATATATATATATATATATATATACTGCATTGTATATTCATGTATACAGAGCTATTCTGCATATATTAATTTTTAGGAATCATATATACTGCATTATATATTCATGTACACAGATTTATTCTACATATTAATATGCGGTGATAATGTATTTATTGCATTGTATATTCATGTATATTTTTTTATAATGATCTATTTTATTTTATTATTAAAAACATAATTTTTTAGATAAAAAACATCTATAAAAATACAGCATACAAATCAGTTATCAATCAACTCAATCACAAATCTTATTAAAAGTAACAAAACTTGTAAAAATATATGTCATCAAAAAAAAGTAACAACATTGATCAAAACACTACAACTATTAAATAATTTATTTACACAAAATACCACAACAAAACTAAAATTAAACTAATTTCTTTGGATGTTCTCTCGTTTTTGCTTGAAATATGCACCGGTAGATTCGTCGTCACTTACTGCTCGATCGGCCTATTTCTTCGTACGATAATTTCACGTCATATTTGCATACCTCCAACAAAGTATCTCAATATGAAAAAATTCATTTTTAGTTTTTTATCATGTATAAAAAATTTAGCAAACGCAACAGTAGAAACACCAGAATCATTGTAAAATGAGAAAACATATATCTATTAATAAGTTACTGAAAAGTTTTAAAAAAACACTAAAGCAAATCAAACAAAAATTAGAATAATATCAATCAGCTTATTGGGGCAAATCATCAATAAGATGAATAGAAAAAATCTTCACATCAGGTAGCTCAATATCCTTCTCAACGTAAAAATTAGAACGATTCAGAAAGTATGAAAGTAGAACTAAATATGGCAACAACTCTTGCCTCACACGTGAGTCATTCAATGCTTTTCGCGAAGAATCGTATACATGGTGCACCAATAAAAAAATTAGGAATTTTAAAAATTCAATGACCAACTTTCAAAAAAATTCACTTCATATAAATCAAAAATTAAACACAATAAATCTTATGTCACGCAATGTTTGCATCACAGTGGAAGCCTCTAACGTATTCTTCTACCACATGCTTTGCTGGGATAGTAGAAAAATCACTATTATTTCTCATAATTTTTTTTATAAAGCATGGTGATATAGTTATTGAAAGCAAGGTCAACTGTAGTAAATTGTATTACAATGTCAGTTTGTATTTTGCCTTTTTCTGCAGATAATAGACGAGCACTTTGTAATAAAAAATAAACAAAAAAATCCAAATCATAGTAAGTAAAAAAATTTAAAAATTAGCTATACAAAATTATACAAAAACATATATAAAGAATAAATATAGTGTCAGTCAAAATTCGTCCGCCAAATTCAAGAAAATAGAACTATTTCTTCACCAAGTCTCGTTTCTCCTTCTCCACATGATACAATATCCCCATAGATTACCTGCTAAGAGCATCAGCAACCATAATTGCTTTACCTGGGTGATAGTGGAGACTCATGTCGTAGTCCTTGAGCAACTTAAGTCATCTTGTTTGTCTGAGATTCAACTCCTTCTGGGTGAAAACAAACTACTGGCTCTTATTTCTTATATCCACATGTATTGAGATGTAAACAAAAGGCACAGAAAGATGTTTTTTCTCTTCACTAAAAAGATCTGTTCCACTTCAAAATCATAAGAGATTAAAATATAAGCAAATTCATCAAATAGGGAATATTGAAATCAATAAATAAGCAGATTAAAGAGTATAAAGTACCGTTTTGACATATTTTGTCTTTCTTGAACAAATAAAAGAAACATTATGATAAAAATAAGAAGAAAACAAAATTATCAACATGCATCATGAAAGGATACTTCACCTCAAAAGTATACTTGAGCACTAGTTAGGATGCTCTCACAACAAATTCTATCACCAATGGAGATTTGACAAATTGTTCTACATAACATCTGCGACCAAATAAATGATCAAAAGTGTTGTGATCTTTCACATCAATAGCTCTAGTTACACATAGCACAAGTTGAGATATTTGTATCTTGATGTACTCTTCATCGCTAAATACATTTCAATAATTAACAGTTAAATTGTCACCCTGGCCAATTAATTTAGTTGCACACACTCGATAGGGGCTATATTTATAATATGTTTAAAGTGAAGAACCTTAAAAATATTGTTTGAACTTTTTTGTAAGACCCCATAAGATCTTAGCTCAATATTGCTTACTATTGCATGTTAAAAGGGTCCAAGACTTAGAAAGTTTCACTAAGTGTTAAGACTTAGTCAATTCAAAGCCCCTAAAATTTGATGATTTTATTTTCGATCTTTCTAACATCGAAAAGTAAATTTTTAAGTTGAGTCATGATCAAGGTTGTCAATAGTACATCTCGGGTGAGTTTCAGAATTTTTGGACTAGCATAAGGGTGTGTTTGGATTTCCAAAATAGTAGCACCACCTGGATAAACCCGCATCTTGTGCCCTAGTACACTAGTAGGGGTATTCGTGGTAGAGCCCACGGCGCGTGCTCCATCGCGGCCCCCTTAATTTCCAACTTTCAGTCATGTTTTACAAGGGCATTTGGGTCTTTCCCTTTCACCCATTTGGTCCATAATATGGGATTTAGGGTCCTAAAAGCATAATTTGCTATCTTATTTACAAAATCCTCTAAAAAAAAACATTTTCTCCTAAGAACAAACTCTAACCTCTTTAAAAGAATCAAGGGATTCAAGCTTAATTTCCAAGAAAATCATCAAGAACTTTCACGAATTCATCAATTAAGGTATGTGTAATGTTCATTCATGGGTCTTTTTCACCCATGGAGTCCAAGAATCCGTTTATAAGATTTAAATTATGGTTTTACATGTTACTATGAATTATCTCCATGAAACTCTTATGAATTTCGATCATGTATTATGTTTCCAAGAGTTTTTGATAGAACGAGCCTTTACACATTTGAAATTTGAAATATGTTCATCAATATCTTGGTAATTTTATTTCAAGTCATGATTACAATTGTTTTCACACAGGATGGATTATAGTATGTTTTAAATGTTGTAGTTTCCATAAATTCTTATGTGATTCAAAATAAATTCTCAGTTTATGATTTTGTCATGTGATCGTACTATCTCATCATATTTAAAAGCATCCCCATGTTAAAGTATTGATCTCCATGTGTTTGATAAATTACCAAAATGGTGGTTTTTAAGTAATGATTCTCTATTATGGTTGTCAAAGCTTGCATGTCCTTATTGATATTTCCATTTGGTCTTGAAGGGTTATAAACACCCATTACATTGCTGTTTACAGAATTTTAGTAGTTTCAGAGCAAATTCAGATAAACCAATAGCATTATCACTCAGTAGTTATCATGATCAATTCCTTGTTAGTTTAGTTCAATAATCAGTGTCTTTTAGTTGGGAGTAGGATTTAGCATCGAGTGAATGTAAGACAATGGCTTCCCCATCAGTTAGGAAAAGTCGTTAGTAGTAGTCCATGTATTCTAAAACCACGTAGCCAGCATATGTTATAAAGATTTATCCATCAGTTTCAGCTTGACTACCTCCCAGGGGTCACCCATCAGTTTAGGCTTGACTCCTCCCAAGGATTACCCATCAGTTTAGGCTTGATACCCTGGTTCTTCAGTAGCTTGGTGGATCCACATAGCCATTGTTAGTACTCGTGGCACAGTAATAACACCCTTCCAACTGGGGTCACAGGTTGAACCCCTATCAGTTCAGATTTAGGGTATGTTAGTTAGATGATACCTCTCACAGTTTCAGTCTCAATTTAATATTTAATATAGAATTTAGTTTCAGGTTTGCATTGACCATAGTGTATAGTTATAAGTTATCAGTAATTTAGTATAAGTATTTTAGTATTTTAGTTACAGACTATTTCAGAATCATATTATATGCTCGGTCATGCATTTTAAAATTTTACAACTTTTATGTATTTTATTCATAAGTTATCTCATGCTATTCAGTTAGCAATTACTTCATGCACATAAGCCTATGCATTTTAGCCTAACCTCATCTTGAATATAGTACATTCAAAGTACTGACCGCATACTCATTTCTTGCACTATGATATTTAATATCATAGGTTCAGATGTATAGTTTCCAAATCGTGCTTAGACAATTTATCTTATCAACAACAGCAGCAGCAGTGGTGAGTCCTCATATTTCGAGGACCTATTAGATATCTTTCAATATTTCCTTTTAGTTAGTTAGACGAAGTCAGTTTGGGGCTTGCCATAAACTCCTCAGTTAGTTTAGAGGCTTTCAGACACTTCAGACAGTTAGTTAGTTTGTCGGTCCTATCAGTTAGATTTCAATATTTCCGCATATGTTTTAGTTTTGTTGATTCAGTTGCATCATTTTTAGAACTTAAAACCTTATGGCATTTTTTAGTTAATTTCTATACATGTCTTTTATTATCAATTTGATTCAATGCTCATAGCAGGTACCAGCTCATGGGTTAACTTGTCGTCCTTTAGGATTGTAAGCACCGTGTGGCGACCAGGGTGTATTTTTGGGTCGTTACAAACTTGGTATCAGATCCTAAGGTTTTAAAGTGTCCTAGGGAGTCTAAAAGATGGGTTTAGTAGAGTCTTGTACATGGGTGTAAAGCGTGCCACACTTATGGAAAATAGGCTACAAGATATTTTAGGAAAAGTTTCCCTTCTTTTAGTTTTTGTGTCATACAAAAGAGCATGAGCTCAGTTTTAACTTCCTTTATCATTCATTCTTCCCTTCTATTTATAAAAAATGCCTCTCAATAAGAACAACGGAAAAAAAAAATAGGAATCTGCCCGCACCTCAACCTGTTCAAGAAGATCCCCTGAATGAGCATGTCTCTCATACTAAGTTCAGATCTACCTTTACCACCCTAGCTCACTCAATAGCAGTACAAAATAATCAGCAGGCTACTTTCCCAGCCAATCTAGTGGCTAACAGATGCATCTACAATTTAGGACTTCACCCAAATAAATCCCCCCCAGTTTTTAGGATCTAAGTCTGATTAGGATCCACAAGAGTTCCTTGATATGGTTTAAAAAGTGACTGGTACTATGGGTGTTACGTCTAGTGAGAGTACAGAGTTGGTTGCTTACCAATTATAGGATGTAGCTCACATCTGGTATAAGTAGTAGAGAGAGTATAGGGGCGTAGATGCAGGGCTAGTGGAGTGGAAGGAGTTTGCCACAACCTTTTTAGATAGCTTCTTTCCCTTAAAGTTAAGGGAACTAAGGTGCTGGAGCTTATTAATTTAAAGTAGGGTGATATGAGTGTGAAGGAATACTCACTTAAGTTTACTCATTTGGCGAGGTATGCTCCTTCAGTGGTGACTTTTATAGGTCTAGAATGCGTAAGTTCGTGCTTGGTATATCTAATAGTATGGTAGAGTGTAGAACTGCCATGTTGATTAAGGAGAAGGACATATCTAGGCTAATAGTCTGTGCTCAACAAAATAAGGTACAGAAACTTAAAGAGAGTGAGAGAAATAATAAGAGGTCCAGAACATATAGCTTTAATTTTCTCAGCCTAAGTCAGGGGTTGGTAATCGTTCTCAGTTCTATCAAAAGTTTTCAGCCCCAGCTCCTTCTTCAGCTAGTGCACCAGTACCAAAGTTTAGGAATGACAGTCATGATAGGGCGCCAGGCTCCAAGACCCCAGGTGGTGTGAATAGTGGTCGTACCAATCCACTTTGCCAAGAATATGGTAAAAATCATCAAGGTGAGTGTAGAGCTTGCAGTGATATGTGTTTTGGGTATGGTAAGCCAGGCCATAGGCTTTGGGAATATCGAGTAGTTTCTTAAAGGGGAAGAGAATTAAGCCAACAGGTCCAATCCAATCAGTCAACAGCTCTAGTAGGTTGCCCGACTCAACAGGGCACCACTTCTAGTTCCAGTAGTGGTCATCGTCAGAACAGGCCGTATGTACTCTAGTCCTAATAGGATTAGAAAAGTTCTCCTGATGTGTTTGTGGGTATGTGGAAGTTCTTTCATCTCCATGCTTATTCTTTGTTAAATCCCAAAGCTTCACTTCTTTTGTAAACACCCTACATAGCTGTTAATATTGATGTTAGTCCCAAGGCTCTAGCGGAGCCCTTCTCAATGTCTACCCCACTAGGTAAATCCATAGCCAGATGGGTATACAAAAAATTTCCAGCTATAGTATCCCAAAAAATCACTTTAGTTGATTTCAAAATTAGAGCCATTCATTTTCAGTTTCCAATTAAACTAGTCATCAAATAGAGAGGTAGTACCGCAGTGCTTAGGGGTCAGATGTGTTTTAAATCCCTTTTCAGAATCCTATGATAGCATCTGACCTAAAGTTAGAGGCATGAACCCAAGAGTTTAGGAGTAGTAAAGTGGGATAGTATTATCTGGATTTAATAAATTTTGTATCCATAGGGATAGCTGTATGAAGGTTAATCAATAGGCTTGAACAGTGCATCCAAGAATTTAAGTATTTTATTTGAATTGTAAGTATAGAGATGTGATATTAGTAGGCTATAAAGAAAGTTATTATGGTTCATTAAGTGTTTGAGAATATCCATTTAAGTGTTAGAATCTAAGTTTAAGTCTTTGAAGATTGAGCAAATAGAAAGTAGAGTTGAAGCACTAGATGGTATGAACTCATGGTTTGGTGATACTCCTAAAAATTTCTAAGTTATTCAGTACTTAAGTTATTGTGTCATATTATTAAGGCTATAGAAAGCTAAGAATTATGTATTAGAAGGAAGTACTAGCAGTGGGCCTTACATTATTAGGTGTAGTCATTCAGGGTTATTATAGTAGTTATATGCATTGTTATGTCTCAGACTCTAGAGTAAAGTTATTGCAGTTCAGTTTGGAGTTATTTGAAAGGGTTTCACAGAGTTAGAGTGATGTCTCAATGCTAATGGGGATATGATAGAACCAGTAACCAATTCAGGCTCTCAGGTTCTAGTAGTAATGTCAGTGTATTGTAGAACATCAGTAGGGAAGATGATGCCCAACCCATTCTCATCTTAGTGCAAAGTTTTGTACTTAAGTCATTATGATATCTACTCATGCCTTACATGTCATCTCTATGATCATAGATCGTATTCGTGTATTTTATGGAAAATCGTGTACTCTCCCAGTTCCTAGTATAAGGAGTTCCAATCCACTCAGCAGTACGAATCATGTTCCATGAATTCAGGAACTCCATACTCAGGTTATGCAGCTCATGACTTATATATTCATACTTTACAGTATGTTAAGTTCCAGTACTCATGCTACACACTTAATGATCAGGGAACTTCATACTATGTCATATATATCCTCAGTTTTGATCTATATAATGAATCCATAATGTTGATACTCTATTCCTTAGGCCTTAATAAAGTGTCGAGCCATGCATAGCATCCTTTCATGTTTCAGGTCCTCATGTTCTAACCTTTCAGTAACTTTTTCTTATATCAAGCTAGCGATGATGGACATTTTTTTAGATGGGAGAGAGTGAATATTTCTTATTGATGAAAAAGTGTTGTATGTTTATTTTAGCTAAGGTTGTAAGTGTGAAGTAAGATTGAGGCCAAGTTTTGATATATGTCATGGTTGGTTGAAATTTTATGTGTATGTTTTTTGGGGTAGTGTATGGAAGTTGTTAAGGATAGAGGTTTGGAGGATATGAGGAAAATGTTTTTATGGGTGTATTTTTAGAAGGGTAAATGTGGTTATAATGATAGGCTTGAATGTCATGTTGGTATATATAAGTGGATAGATACATTGTGCATTAGTGTATGGCTAGTAAAAGATTGAACATAGATGTTGAAAAGGTAATAAGAATTATTCGTGAGATGAGAAGTTGTGAAAATGCAGGGTGTGTTGAATTCATGATTTAGACTAGTATTAAAGTATTTTGTATGCACTTTGTAGATTCAAGTAGGCTTGAACATAGTGAGAGAATTCAGTTCAACTTAAACTTCAGTAGGTAGAGTTATCAGTGTCCATGTGAATATTTTTAAGTAGCCTAAAGTAAAGTGCAGTCGTGAAGTGGAATGTATAGTTGAGTATAAGCTTTCAGTATAATTCTGGACATTTAGCCAGCAGTTCAGTTAGTGGTCAGACAGACAAGTTCCTATGGTTTTTTCATCTTCCGATATAGTCTTACTATCTAATGTTTCATGAATATGGCTATTCCAAGAGATAGTTTATCCGCATCCATGTAAATAGTGAATCCAGATCAGTCCATGCATCATATTTCAGAATCTAGATATTTTGTTATGATTCAGTTTGTAAGTGTCTCGTGCATTATCTCAGCCTTTTGTAATGCCCCGAGTCTGTACCCTGGATGCTACACGGTGCTCATAATCCCAAAGTACCACAAGTAATACATGACTAGTACCTTTTGCAATAACTGAATAATAATATTGTAAAATATGCAAAAATTAGGTGGAAACTGGCCATAAGGTTCAAAACTGTAAATAAATAATGTATACTAAAATCTAAATACTGAAAATAATTGTCTGAAATACTCTAGTCTGAAAAGCCTCTACTGTCTAAATCATGGAGTTGATAGGTGATAACGCTCAATCTACAGCTCTCGTAGGAGTGTAAAGCGGTCGTTGTCAAATATATAACCCAACTGGGTTGGGTATCGATCCCACAGGGAATAGCCGGTCAATAAGTAAGCAAAGATTATTAGACTTTTGGTGCAAGTCTCGTGGAAGGGGGGATTTTAATATGCAAATAATGTAATCAAAATAGTAAAGTAAAAGCAGAAAATAGAAGAGTAAAAACGGTTTGCTTAGCAGGTTGTTGATCAATGAGAATTGAGAGTTGGGATTATGTCCACCTTATGAGTTATACGTCTCTATTGGCTATGAGTTATGAGGAATTCAGACATGCATGTGCTTATAGAGAATTGTATTCTATGGTAAATCCAAGCGTCTTTCGACCTTAAGAAGGACTATTTTACTTTAACTCTTTCGAGCTTAAAGCATGTCTAACGGTACAAATTCTCCAAGAGGTTAATCCAGTTACGGCACTAACTTTTTAACAAGGGTTGGTTCCCTATTACCTTGACATTATCTCTTTTCCAGACATATAACTTTTCTTTCGAACAAGTTAATGCTATACTGGCGTATTCTATGCGTTTGCAACCACAAGAATTTCCATTAAGATGAAGAGAATAATGATACAAGCAGCATACGTGTCAAGAACTCACAAACTCATAGCAATAGATAGTATCTCATAAGGCTTCCATAACCCCAACAGAGAAGTTTAGCTATTCATGAGTGCGATGGAAATCACAATAGACATTATCATTATACCACAATAAAAAATCTCACGTGTAGTATGGTGTGGTATGGTGTTAGGCGTGAATTCCTTGCAAAATAGCGATTCTCTTGTTGTAAAATTAAAAGTTGAATAGATGAAAAATAATGTCAACAATGAATTAATAAAGAAAGGGGAAGGATGGAATAGGGATGAGGGTGGTGAAGAATTGTTTTGATGGATGGATGGATGGTGGATGGATGGGAATAATAAAAATCTCCAGCAAAATAGGGTATTTATAACACCCATATCCTATTCCTACTAGGCTACTGCGTACTTATCCTAATCCTAATAAATTACTGCATCATTATCCTAATCCTAATAGGTTACTGCTGATCCCCAAAGTCTTGAGAAATGCTGTTTTTGCCCGGGATAGGTTTTCCATGCATCACTTTTAGTCCATAGGCATCCAAACGCTGCTCTCTTTCTTTCATGAAGCTTCCTTTGGCGTCAAGTTATCCATAAAATGCTGAAATCTGCATCATTTATACCTGAAAACTTGCTAATCACGTTTGTTAGCTCACTTACAGGAAAAAGGACTAAAAGTGCATGAATTATATAATTTGTCCTCAAAACTTAGCTAAAATATAGGTAAAATATAGTACTTTAGGCGTGTAAATTCGCCTATCATCAACACCCCACACTTAAGGCTTTGTTCGTCCTCGAACAAACTATCATGTCCATCTAAACATCTACTTGGGATTTCACAGTAACAACACAAAATATTCATCAAGACAAGCACGTCAATCATTAACAAAGAGTAGTTTTCTGATCAATAGTAGAAACAATTCAACCACCAACATAGACTCGTGATGGTGATTAATTCGTGTCCACAAGTTGAGGTACAAAGAATCATACACAACTACCCAAGACTCATCAACCATGTGTGTCTCACCATATATCACCCATAATCACTCACAAGTATTGTATATATTTCAAACATGGGTATAAGATTATCCTTGCTCTCACTCTCACAAAGAATTCATATGTTGCAACTGATGACCATAGGCTTGCCCTTAGTGTAATGCTCCACTAAATATCAGAATGCTAAGCTTAGGATCAAATAGGTCTTTTGCTGATTGTAATGCAGGCTAAGGGACGGGTAGGACTATTTTGGCCAGAAATAGTGACTATGTTCCTAAGCTCTTTAATACATCACATTATGCCATTAATACTTTTCTTTCAAACAACCTTTCTACTTTTTTTTATTCTACCACCCTTTTTTTCCACCTTTGTTTTTCAATTTTAAACATAATTAACTTTTCAGTTTTCCTTTCCCTTTTTTTTTCTTTTCATAACACCTCTTATGATAGAAATTCTTTTTCATAACAAATTCAAGCACCATTACATTCTAAAGCATCATACTCACCCAATTTCCTCTTATTTTGTCACATGACTTTACACTTTAAAGCACTAAGGAATTTGGATCAAATTATGGTCTTGAAAAAATGGATTAGGCTTACATATGAGGTTGTCAAAGAAAATAGGCTAAAGGCTCAAAGGGGTTAACTAGGGTAATGTCCATGGGTAGGTAAAAAGAAGGTAAACAAGTCTAGGTTGCCAAAGAAATGCCTAAAACATCTCCTAGACTTGCACTCCTTATTTTTGCTTTACATACATACCAGGCAAGTTCTAGCATCAGCCACAAACACAGAATATACTACATCCTCACACACACAAGGCACATGGTCGACTTTATTGGGAGTAGCATAGACTCTTGACCCAACAGATGAAGGAATTGAACCACACAATATCACATAGTGAGTCACAATTAGAGCCTAAACGTCTCAATAGTCATGATTTTAGCACAAACTCTTGTCATAATCTCATGCTTCCTATTAGAATAATTTCATGCGAAGTTAAGTTTAAAAAAATTAACTAATAAAAAAAATTAACTACTAAAAAGAAAACAAAACAAACATAAATGCAAATGCAGATAGAGAAGTATAGCATGCAAATACCAGCACCCCACACTTAGACGGGACACACTGCCCTCAGTGGAAAATAAATAAGAAGAACCTGGTTAGTCGGACTCCTCCTCTATGTCTGGGGTCATACCCCCTTCGTCGGAATCATCATTGGAGTCGTCGTCATCAGAATTCTCCTCCACGTCAGAGTCTGGCATTCGTTGATCATCATCGGTTGGCATAGCATCATCAAGAGGTTCCTCAAAATATGTACCTACTCCACACATCGCCTTCACATGCTCATTTATTGGGTAGTCATAACCCAATTGTTGGGGATCTGCAGCAGTTGGAACACGGCCACCGCTCATCATTGTAAATCGAGTCATGCCATAAAGATGGCGAAAGAAACTCTCATCTCGAGCATGCCTTTCTGAAGTGGTAAGGTTGACGCCATGCGTAGTTTTAGCATCCTTAACCTTCGTGAGGTCAACCTTCTTTGGGTTGTGTGGGAGTTTATGATCAGCCAGTTCCTCTTCGATGTCTTCCTTTATTAATATTGCGGTCAACAGATTGCCAAAACTGAAGTGGGACCTCTTGTGTAGCCTAGCTTTCCGCATTGTGGATCGAATAATTGCCCCAATGTTGATAGGGACATTTGTCATCAGTGCGTATACCAAGCACACTCTATCTCGTGTTATCATTGTGTACTGAGTCCCTGGAATTAGGCAAGAGTTGACTATGCGCAACCATATTCTTGCTTCTCTATTCAAAGGAGCATATGGGAAGGTGTTGTGTCGTCCGGTATCCTTGTGTCTACTCCACCGTGCCATGGATCTTGTTCCACAAAGTGTGTGTCGAATGGCTCTATATGGAGGTCTATTGTACAGCTCCTTGAATGGTGATGGATCGACGGATGGCAAGCCTAGAAAGGAGTTGAAGAACTCCGCATTTAGTTACAGAACTTGGCCCAGAATCTTGATTTCACTCCCTGTGGTTTTCGGTGACCAGTTGGCATAGAATTCTCTTGTTAGATCGAGATTGCACTCTCCCATCTCTCGGAAGATGAAATCAAGATGTAACGCCATTATCTTGGCCAACATGCGCGGTTCTTTATTTGCTAGGCTTTCCTTGTTTATCAATTCCACATGAACATATTTCTTCTCTTTATTTTTCCTATACCATTCCTTTGCTTCCTCCTCTAAAACCCATTTAATTCCGAACATGCAGCGTGGTACGTGCATCGAGGAGGACTCTCCTTGCTCTTTGCATCCTCTTTTCTTGCCTTTTTGGGAAGTGGTTGCCTTATCTTTGCCTTGTCTTGCTTTGGGTGCCATTGTACCTGAGACTAAAACAATGTTCATGTTAGCGTCATCTCGATGGATGCAATCTATAAACAAGCAGTAGTGGCACCACCCCACACTTAGTTTGTTGGTACAGACTAGTGAAGTGAAAGTTTGTCGATTACTCAGACTTCATCGATATACGTTTTAGGCGCTATATTCCAACAATATAATCAGTGCAGTCATACTTCTTGTAATCTTAGCAATACTTTCATGTTTGATATATCAAGACTACTACATAGAGATTGAATCAAGGTATAGCATCTAGAAATAATCGCAACTTCATATGTTGGTAGTCAACCATAATTCTCATCTCGATGAACAAGTCATTCCAACATGTAAGCTTTCTATTGACAAGAGTATGCAATTTTTGTGACCATGTTAAATCCGCAAAAGTATGACAGTGCATCATAATCAAATATAAGTTGGAAACAATTTAAGATCACCCTTACGTATTCAATTACTCACTTAGTTGTATCACAACACATCAACCACATTCAAATCACCAATACTACTTCAAGATTTAACAATTCATAATAGGAGTAGTAGTGTAGTACTTACGGAATATAAATGAAGAACAAAGAAGTACTTACTTGGTTGATGACCTTGGATGATGTTCTTGTAAAGTAAAAGAGCAAAAGGAAAATTTTTTAGAGGATTTGGAGAGGTAGGCGGCGTTTATGCTAGGTTTGCAATGTATTTTTGGTCTAAGACTAAGTCTCTTATTTATAGGGCAAGCTTGGGTCAGGTTTTGACCCATTTAAATTCGGATTTGGAGACCAAAAGTGACCATAGGCGGCGCCTAATGCTTTGCCTATGCTTGGCATAGGCGGCGCCTTTTGCAAAGCATTGTTGGGCATAGGCGGCGCCTATGCCATGGCATTGTTAGGCATAGGCGGCGCCTTTTACATAGCATATGAGATTCAGAGACAAAAGGCATTGGCATAGGCGGCGCCTATGCTATGGCATACTTGGGCATGGGCGGCGCCTATGCTATGGCACACTAGATTCCGAGAGCTTAGGCCATAGTATAGGCCTTGCCTTGTTCGTGGCCTAGTTTTACATAGGCCTAGCCTTTTTCGTTGCCTATATTTTCATAAGCAATGCCCAATCCATAGCCTTTTGCTTCTTCATTCCTAACTTACCACCTTTAACATGTAATACGTTCAAATCAAAATTTGAAACCAATCTCCTCGTTTATGCCTCTTGCACCTACATTTACTTAAAAACAACCAAAAATGATTAGAACGATGGGTTGCCTCCCATCAAGCGCCTTAGTTTTGGTCGTGGCTCGACAAAATCCTAAGAAAACAAAAATAACAAAAACAATTAAAAACGATGGGTTGCCTCCCACTAAGCGCTTGATTTATTGTCGTGGCACGACATAGCTATCTCGATTACTCAGACTTCATCGAGATAGATGATGCATCATTTTCTGAATGGATTCAGACGATGCTGATACTTACTTGTAGGCATGCAATTTTCTTTGAGATGACTCTTGTGCATACATATCCCAGGAGGGATACCAATTATATCATCAATAGACCAACCCATAGCTCTCTTGTACCTCTTTAGAGCAGAGATGAGAGCCTCTACGTGCTGTTCACCTAAATCAACCACAACACTTACCGAAAGTGTATTTTCACTTCCCAAGAACGTATACCTTAGGTAACTTGGTAGCTCTTTCGATTCTAGCATTGGTGGTTTTTCAATGGAAGTCTTTGCTGTTTGTGAAGGTTGATTCGTGAGATCAAGGTCCAACTTCTTAGGAGCATGAGAATATGACCCTATTTCTGTTAGAGCACACATAGTTTCTTCATAATCTTCATCATCCTCATGCTCAACATTCAGCAGCGCAGCAGACAATGACTCAACAGTAAGCGGCTTCTCTACAAATAATGCTTTCTTATCCTCACAATGAACATCAGCTACAGAGAACACATCCATATATCTCGGCTGCTTCATTGCTTTGCATATATCAAAGTGGACCACTTCGTCATTCAACCGAAATAAAAGCTCATTAGCTCTCATGTAAATAAGCACACTTCTTGTTGCAAGGAAAGGACGTCCCAAGATTATGGGAACTTCAGAATCCACCTCACAATCCAGAATAACGAAGTCTGCAGGAAATATGAATGAAGAAACCTTCACCAACACATCATTCAAGATACCCACAGGTCATTTTACCGACCTATCAGTCATCACGAGCCTCATATTGGTTGGTGTCGGATCGCCTAACCCCAACTTCTTGTAGATGGATAGTGGCATCAAATTGATGCTAGCACCCAGATCTCACAATGCCTTGGCAATGTTCAAAGATCCAACAGTGCAAGGAATAGTGAAGGCACCAGGGTCGGCCTTCTTCTGAACTAGTGATCGGGTAGCGATTGCGCTGCAGTGATGAACAGTATCCTTCAACTCATATTTTGCTGCTCGCTTCTTTGTCAAAAGATCCTTCATAAATTTCGCATACCCAGGCATTTGTTCTAGTGCCTCTACCAACGGAACATTAATGGTCAGCTGATTTAACATATTCATGAATTTGCTGACCTTTGTATCATCCGCAATCTTCTTTAATCTTTGAGGAAAAGGTGGTGGTGGATAAGGAATTGTTTTCTCCACGGATTTCTTCTCCTCTTGCTTCCATTTTTTAGCCTTTTCAGGCTGCAACATACTCGGTGTGACGTCATAGACGTCGTGGGTGGTTTCTACGGCAGCTTCTCCTTTTGCCTTATCATTAATGTCTGATGCCTTGTCAACCACTTGCTTGCCTTTGGATGAAGTTTCCAGCACCTTACCACTTCGGGTAGTAATAGCCATGCATGATTCGTTATTCCTTGGATTTTGCACAGTGTCGCTAGGTAAGGTGCCAGCCTTTCTTTGATTGAGTGCTGCTGAAAGTTGGCTCAATTGCTGCTCTATTTGCTTGATTGAAGTGGAATGTGAGTCAATCAATTGCTTCATTGAGGAAAAATCATTTATTACCTCTGTTACTCCCGCGCTAGTTGCTTCCACTCCTTTCAACAGTTTAGCCATCATATCTTCCATGCTTCCGAAACCAGATGTGGTGGTGTCACGTCTTCCTGGGGGAACGTATAAACCACTCTTTTCATTCTTGTTCTTCCAACTACCTTGGTCCTTGTTTCCAGATTTATCATAGTAGTTCCGACCTTGGTTTCCTTGGGTATTACCTTGGAAACCCCCCTGATTGCTTAAGTAGTTGGCCTCTTCTTCCGAATCAGATTCGTCTTTTCCTTTTAACGCAACAGCTTTGACTTTTTTGGTCTTCCCTGATAATAGATGTTTTGTAAGAAGATCCACTTATGTTTTCAGGTGCTCCATATCTTGATCACGTTCTTCTTCTCTTCTCCTTTGGTCTGTAGTCATGCCAATAGATAAAGTGGGGCTTGCTACCTCAGAATCCCTGGTATGCCAAGCTCTACTTTGCTTCGTCATCCGATCTAGCATATTGCTTGCCTGCCCAAAGGTGAGGTCCATAAATGATCCTACAGCCGCATTATCCACCACTGGTTTAGTTATTGAATTCAAGGCTCTGTATAGTATCTCCATTAGGTGGACATTGGTCATGTGATAGTTCGGGCACCTCATAAGCTTCGTCTTGAACCTCTCCCATGTTTCATGAAGAGCTTCGGTTGGAAGATGCCGAAAGTTGCTGATTTTATCTCTTAATTGTGCTCTTTTGGATGGCGGAAAGAATCTTTCTAGGAAAGTGTCTCTCAATTGCCTCCAATTTGTAATAGAATCAGGAGTCAGCCCATTCAACCATAGAGTTGCCTCCCCAGACAGAGACAATGGAAATAGGCGTAATCGAATTGCATTCTGACCAACGCCAGGATTTTCAAACGACTTGCATGTAGAAATAAAGTTGATGAGATGCATATTCGGATCATCGCCTGCTAGTCCACCAAATAATCCCTTGAGTTGCAATAACTGAATCATGGTGCTTGTGATGTTGAACTTGGCTCCGGGTGCCAATGGTGGAGGAATAATGGCTCCTGTGGCTCCGGCTCCATCAAGATCATCATCATCATCGTCGAAAGCTGGTTGTACAGGTCGGCGTTCATGCTTAAACCTTGCTTGACGATCTCTTCTGTTGGCAGGTGTTGCGATCTAAGCAGCATGCCTAGGGTTTAGTAACTCGTCATCACCTAGGTCCTCGTCATCAGGATTTATTGCTCGCCCGGGGTTATCAATATTCTGTTGATGCACTTGAGCGGCGGCTAGAGCAGCTAGTCTCTCCTATTCCTGTTGAGCAGCCATCCTTTCAATTTCGTGTTGTGTATCCATTCTGCCAATACGTTGTGGTTCAGGATTGATAGGTAATAACGGTTGACCAAAACTTCGAGTATGGGGCATGCACTGAATAAAAACCTGCAGAGAACAAAAACAAAAACTAAAAGTAAAAGTACGAGATTCTTTGACCAAAGGGTCTAGTAATTATCACAAACTTAATTGACACTCGTATTCCCCGGCAACGGCGCCAATTTTTGATAACGCTCAATCTACAGCTCTCGTAGGAGTGTAAAGCGGTCGTTGTCAAATATATAACCCAACTGGGTTGGGTATCGATCCCACAGGAAATAGCCGGTCAATAAGTAAGCAAAGATTATTAGACTTTTGGTGCAAGTCTCGTGGAAGGGGGGATTTTAATGTGCAAATAATCTAATCAAAATAGTAAAGTAAAAGCAGAAAATAGAAGAGTAAAAACGGTTTGCTTGGTAGGTTGTTGATCAATGAGAATTGAGAGTTGGGATTATGTCCACCTTATAAGTTATACGTCTCTATTGGCTATGAGTTATGCGGAATTCAGACATGCATGTGCTTATAGAGAATTGTATTCTATGGTAAATCCAAGCATCTTTCGACCTTAACAAGGACTATTTCACTTTAACTCTTTCGAGCTTAAAGAGTGTCTAACGGTACAAATTCTCCAAGAGGTTAATCCAGTTACGGCACTAACTTTTTAACAAGGGTTGGTGCCCTATTACCTTGACATTATCTCTTTTCCAGACATATAACTTTTCTTTCGAACAAGTTAATGCTATACTGGCGTATTCTATGCGTTTGCAACCATAAGAATTTCCATTAAGATGAAGAGAATAATGATACAAGCAGCATACGTGTCAAGAACTCACAAACTCATAGCAATAGATAGTATCTCATAAGACTTCCATAACCCCAACAGAGAAGTTTAGCTATTCATGAGTGCGATGGAAATCACAATAGACATTATTATTATACCACAATAAAAAATCTCACGTGTAGTATGGTGTGGTATGGCGTCAGGCGTGAATTCCTTGCAAAATAGTGATTCTCTTGTTGTAAAAATTAAAAGTCGAATAGATGAAAAATAATGTCAACAATGAATAAATAAAGAAAGGGGAAGGATGGAATAGGGATGAGGGTGGTGGAGATTTGTTTTGATGGATGGATGGATGGTGGATGGATGGGAATAATAAAATCTCCAGCAAAATAGGGTATTTATAACACCCATATCCTATTCCTACTAGGCTACTGCGTACTTATCCTAATCCTAATAAATTACTGCATCATTATCCTAATCCTAATAGGTTACTGCTGATCCCCAAAGTCTTGAGAATTGCTGTTTTTGCCTTTTTAACAGGGGTTGGTGCCCTATTACCTTGACATTATCTCTTTTCCAGACATATAACTTTTCTTTCGAACAAGTTAATGCTATACTGGCGTATTCTATGTGTTTGCAACCACAAGAATTTCCATTAAGATGAAGAGAATAATGATACAAGCAGCATACGTGTCAAGAACTCACAAACTCATAGCAATAGATAGTATCTCATAAGGCTTCCATAACCCCAACAGAGAAGTTTAGCTATTCATGAGTGCGATGGAAATCACAATAGACATTATCATTATACCACAATAAAAAATCTCACGTGTAGTATGGTGTGGTATGGCGTTAGGCGTGAATTCCTTACAAAATAGCGATTCTCTTGTTGTAAAATTAAAAGTCGAATAGATGAAAAATAATGTCAACAATGAATTAATAAAGAAAGGGGAAGGATGGAATAGGGATGAGGGTGGTGGAGAATTGTTTTGATGGCTGAATGGATGGTGGATGGATGGGAATAATAAAAATCTCCAGCAAAATAGGGTATTTATAACACCCATATCCTATTCCTACTAGGCTACTGCGTACTTATCCTAATCCTAATAAATTACTGCATCATTATCCTAATCCTAATAGGTTACTGCTGATCCCCAAAGTCTTGAGAAATGTTGTTTTTGCCCTGGACAGGTTTTCCATGTATCACTTTCAGTCCATAGGCGTCCAAACGTTGCTCTCCTTCTTTCGTGAAGCTTCCTTTGGCGTCAAGTTATCCATAAAATGCTGAAATCTGCATCATTTATACCTGAAAACTTGCTAATCACATTTGTTAGCTCACTTACAGGAAAAAGGACTAAAAGTGCATGAATTATATAATTTGTCCTCAAAACTTAGCTAAAATATGAGTAAAATATAGTACTTTAGGCGTATAAATTCGCCTATCATCAATAGGACAAGTCCCCAACTAACTCCGACTACTAAAATAAACTAAAATACTAAAATAAAACCATATCCTCGGACTATGAGAACCCACCACTAACTTTGGCTGCTGAATATCTAAACTGCTAAGTATGGTCCGGAGCTCAACCATCTGAACCTATGATATAAGACATCATAGTGAAAAAGAAAGGTATGCATCAGTACTTTGAATGTACTGGTATGCTAGGTGAGGTAGGCTAAGATGCATGGGTTCATATGCATGAACAATATTGACTGAATTACATAAATATAATTGAATGAGAGTACATGCATGACTATGTGAACTGTAACTGAGATCGGGATAATAATGGATACTAAGTCTGAATACTGATTAACTGGTATCTGAGTTTTCTGATACTACATTACTAATAACTGAATGATTGTATCTAACAAGATTAATTCTGTGGAACCGTGCTGAGTTCTGTACCAAACTGGGTGACTATTTCTGACAGTCCTGAATCTGTAGAAATGAACTGAGTTCTATACTAAGACTGAATCTAAAATTGAGACTGTGGGAGGTAATTATCTAACCGACATGCCCCTTTCTGAACTGATTGGGGTCCAACTTGTAACCCCAGTTGGAAGGGTATCAATACCGTGCCACAGGTAGAGATAAGTTATGAGTTAACCCTCTCTGACATGAAGCTCTTTCATCAACCCTCGTTGGCAGAAAAACTTAAGTGAGATGTATCAACCCTTATCTGGATAGAAGATATATCAACCTACGTTGTCTACATAGTTCTGTAACACAGGGACTGCTACTAAGGGCCAAACCCTCTTCTGGAAGGAATGCCCCCATCCTTGGGTTCGCTCGGTGATGAATCCTACTCCCAACTGAATAGACACTGAACTGATTTCCCAGTTCATACCAGGCTTGACTGAACTGTTACTAAGTTTACTAAGTTCCGTTGACTGACAAAAATACTACTAAATTCTATTAGCTGAATGAGTTTACTGAGGTCCGAACTGAGTACTGAACTAGACTAGACTAATAATGAGTCTATTGAGTTTTCCTGAGTCCTGTAACTGACTGAGAGTACTACTAATCATGATATGACTGAGATTATTCTATAAATGACACTGGCTCTAGGTAAACAACTAAATTATCGGGTATTAAATACCCCTAGGACTCGATAGCCTAAATTATAAGACATAGCACAATCTTGAGACATGATAGCTAGTGCTTGATCATCATTCATTCACTGGGACATTCTAGCAATTATTTGCATGACATGAACTTGAATGCATGCTAACATGATATCATTTCATTATTAAACTCACATGAGCAATTCATCAAACACTTGGATGGCATATTATAGGCACATAATACTAAACAACATGTGAGCTTCATGATTCAATTCCAAATTCACAATTCCATGGGTTCCAACATGAATTCACATGATAAATCACACATATCAATTAATTTTACATCAATCTTGTAATAAATCATAAAATGGAAAACCCAATTAAAATAATACTCAAGAATACACTTTAATTTTGAATTATGAAAATCATGAAATCAATCTACTTGAAGTTTAAAAGAGTTTCTTGGACTTCAAGGGTGGAAGGACCCTTGGATGAACACTTCACATACCTTGGTTACTAAATTCTTGAAGAAAAATGGTGAAACCTTGAGCCTTGACTTTGAAAATAAATCACCTAGGGTTCTTGTTCTTGAGCAATTTGAGAGAAAGTGAGTGTATTTTGTTTGATGAGGGTTGAATCTCGTGTTTTAAGGCTGAATATGGGTGGTAAAAAAACCCATATACCTCTAAGAACACGATTTTTAATGACCGAAAACCAAACTATCAACGCGCAGACCGATGCGCCGCATCATTGGAATCAACGTGATAGCCAATGCACTGCGTTGAGCCTGCATCGGTTCATTGGAATTTGTATTGGGCTGAGGGAAAAATTATCTATCGACGCGATGCGTTGAGATCGCATTGACTCACTATTTTGGTCACTCAAACGTGGTCTAAATAAGGTCCAAAAAATTCAAAACTTATTCGAGAACACCTACTGACACTCCTGATCATGAATCAATCTAAAGATCGATACCTTAAGGTCAGAAGAGTAGTGAAATAGAGTTGTCAACTTAAGAAGGCCAAAGTAATACTAAGTCTGAATACTTCGTTAGAATTTTTCTAGGTCTGGGACCCCTTAACAAGCTTTTAAGGGACTGACTTAGGCTTAGGATTTTGCAGGGTCTAACACCTTTCCTTAGTATTTCAGCCAAGTCAGTATCATTCGAAGGACGAAATATACTAAGGGGAGATATTTTAATACCCAAGTTTTCATGTCCTAAATCTCTCATCTTTTCTCCATAAAATAAAATCCATCTTGAAGTAATGGGTACTCATAAGTTGAATATCTCATTTTTTTCTCATCCTTATAACCATTCTTATGTCCTTGCATGTATTCTTGAAATCATTTCAGCCATGTATCATGTTTCAACCTCAGTCATGTAATCATGTTTTTAGTTATGCATGTTCAGTATATAATCTCAGTTCCTCAGTGTTCTCAGTTAATCAGTCTTATTCGAGGAAGAATGTTTTCAAGGGGAACATATTGTAAGACCCCGTAAGATCTTAGCTTAATCTAGCTTACTATTGCATGTTAAAGGGGTCCATGACTTGGAAACTTTCACTAAGTGTTAAGACTTAGTCAATTACAAAGCCCCTAAACTTTAATGATTCTATTTTCGACCTTCCCGACATCAAAAAATAAATTTTTAAGTTGATTCTTGATCGGGGTTATTGATAGTACATCTCGGGTGAGTTTTGGAATTCTCAGATGAGTGTAAGGGTGTGTTTGGATTTCCAAAATAGTAGCTCCATTGAGATAAGCCTGCATCGTGCACCCCAGTAAACTGGTAGGGGTGCCCGTGGCAGAACTGCAGTGCATGCTCCAGTCCGGCGGACCAGAGCCCCCAGTGCATGCTTCATCGCGGCCCACCTTAATTTTCATATTTTACTCACGTCTTTTCAAGGGCATTTGGGTCTTTCCTTTACCCATTTAGTCCATAACATGGGATTTAGGGTCCCAAAAGAATAATTTGCTATCTTATTCAAAAAAATCCTCTCAAAAGAAAGCATTCTCTCTCAAGAACAAACCCTAGGCTCTTCAAAAGAATCAAGGAATTCAAGCTTAATTTCTAATAAAATCATCAACAACATTCACGAATTCATAAATTAAGGTATGTGTGATATTCATTCATGGGTCCTTTTCACCCATGGAGTCCAAGAATCTATTTTTAAGATTTAAATTATGGTTTTACATGTTACTACGAATTATCTCCACGAAACTCTTATGAATTTCAATCATGTATTATGTTTCCAAGAGTTTTTGATAGAAAGAGCCTTTACACGTTTGAAAGTTGAAATATGTTCATCAATATCTTGGTAATTTGATTTCAAGTCATGATTACAATTGTTTTTATGCAGGATGGATTATAGTATGTTTTAAATATTGTAGTTTCTGTAACATGTTCATGCGATTCAAAATAAATTCTCAGTTTATGATTTTGTCATGTGATCGTGCTTAGGGGTGGGCATTCGGTATTTGATTCGGTACTTTTGAAGTTCAGGTTGGGTAATTTGTTAATCAGTATTTGAGAGTAGATACCACATACCATACTTTAAAACCTCAGTTGGGTAATTTGATAATCGGTAAATTAAGATGTGGTTCGGTACGGTATTTGGTAATACCATATTAAAATTTGAGGTTTGCAAACTACGTGTAAACTTCAAAGAGTATATTTAATAAAAACCCTATTTAATATTCTTTTTTGTGCTTTTTATGAATATATTACCAATGTTCAAGAGATTCTTTAAAATAACTAATATTATAGTCTATTGCTTTAGTTAAACATATCGTATTATTTAATATACAACAACAACAACAAACCCAGTGTATTCCCACATAGTGAGGTCTGGAGAGGGTAAGATGTACGCAGTCCATACCTCTAACTCTAAAGAAGTAGAAAGGTTGTTTCCGATAGACCCCCGGCTCGAGACACGGAATACTAGACAAATTCATAGTAAAGCATGGAACAAGATGGCATAACATAAATACGACACCCACAAGTAATAGTAAATAGAGAAAAGTAAACAGATTCATAATAAAGCATGAAACAAGGTATCATAACAAGAGTAATACCCCCACCAAGTAATTCGCTACACTAGCGACCCAAACTGACCCTAGCATTCTGCGCTAATTCGCGTCCTCCAGATCTTCCTATCTAGGGGCATGTCCTCAGTGAGCTGTAACTTCTCCATGTCCCGCCTAATCACCTCTCCCCAGTACTTCTTCAGCCTACCTCTACCCCACCTAAAACCATCCAAAGCTAGCCTCTCACACCTACGAACGGGGGCATCCATACCCCTCTTCATCACATGTCTGAACCATCTCAATAGGACTTCCAGCATCTTATTCTCCACTGGAGTCACACCAACCTTCTCCCTGATGTCTCATTTTGAACTTTATCCCCCTAGTCAGCCCACACATCCAACACAATATCCACATTTTCGCCACCTTCATTTTTTGAATGTGGGAGTTCTTAACTGGCCAACACTCCGCTCCATACAACATGGCCGAATGGACTGCCACCCTGTAGAATTTGCCTTTAATCTTGAGCGGCACCTTCTTATCACACAACATCCCCGAAGCGAGCTTCCACTTTATCCATCCCGCCCCAAAATGGTGCGAGACATCCTCGTCAATCTCACCGTTACCCTGAATCACAGACCCGAGATACTTGAAACTATCCTTCTTACATACCACCTGTGATTCCAACTTCACCAACACCTCATTCTCCAGCCTCACATCATTAAACTTGCATTCCAAATACTCTGTCTTACTCCTACTCAACCTAAACCCTTTAGACTCAAGAGTTTGTCTCCACACTTCTAATTTATCATTCACACCCACCCACCCCCCTCCCCCGTGTCTCATCAATCAAAACTACATCATCTGGAAAAATCATACACCAAGGCACCTCTCCTTGAATACACCGCGTCAACACATCCATCACCAAAGCAAACAAAAAGGGACTAAGAGTAGATCCCTAATGCAATCCTGTCAAGACAGTGAAATGCTCTGAGTCTCCTCCCGCCGTCCTCACCTGAGTTTTAGCTCCATCATACATGTCCTTAATTGATCTGATATATGCCACCGGGACTTCACTCACCTCCAAGCATCTCCAAAGCACCTCTCTGGAGACTTTGTCGTATGCCTTCTCCAAGTCGATAAACACTATGTGCCGGTCCTTCTTCCTTTCCCTATACTGTTCCACCAGCCTCCATACCAGGTAAATTTCCTCCGTCGTCGAGCGGCTAAGCATAAATCCAAACTGGTTCTCCAAAATAGATACTATGCATCTCAGCTTTACCTCGACCACTCTCTCCCAAATCTTCATAGAGTGACTCAATAACTTAATACACCTATAGTTAATGCAACTCTTAATATCACCCTTGTTCTTATAAAGAGGGATCATAGTACTCCACCTCCAAGCCTCGGGCATTTTCACCATCTTAAAAATTCCATTAAAAAATCAAGTCAACCACGATATTCCGTCTAATAATCTCTGAGCTCTGATTTAATATATATATATATATATATATATATATATATATATATATATTATTAAATAATTTGATAAATGGCAAATACCAAATACCAAAAGTTATTAATATCTTATACCAAATCCAATCCCGAATACCAAAATATTAAAATTTTACTCTCAAATTTCATACCAAATACCAAATTACTGAATACCAATTACTAAATTTTTGGGTTCGGTTCGATAATTTGATTTTCGATATTTTATGCCCAACCCTAATCATGCTATCTCATCGTGTTTAAAAGCATTCCCGTGTTAAAGTATTGATCTCCATGTGTTTGATAAAATTCTAAATTGATGGTTTGTAAGTAATGATTCCCTATTATGGTTGTCAAAGCTTGCATGTCCTTATTGATATTTCCATTGAGTCTTGGAGGGTTATTAACACCCATTATGCAGCTGTTTATAGAATTTCAGTAGTTTCAGAATGGTTTTGGATAAACCAATAGCATTATCATTCAGTAGTTATCATGATCAGTTCCTTATCCAGTTAAACTCAGTTTTCAGTAATCAATGTCTTTTAGTTGGGAGTAGGATTTAGCACTGAGTGAATGCAGGATGATGACTTCCTTATTAGTTAGGCAAAGTCGTTAGTAGCAGTTCCAATATTCTAGAACTGCATAGATAGTGTGGGTTATAAGGAGTCACCTATCAGTTCAAGCTTGACTAGCTCCCAGAGGTCACCCGTTAGTTTACGCTTGATTCCGCCCAAGTATCACATGTCAGTTTAGGCTTGATACCCTAGTTCTTCAGTAGCTTAGTGGTTCCACACAACCATTGTTAGTACCCGTGGCACGACACTAACACCCTTCTAAATAGGGTCACAGGTTGGACCCCTATCAGCTTAGATTTGGGCCATGTTGGTTAGATGATACCTCCCATAGTTTCAGACTCAGTTCTATATTTAGTATAGAATTCAGTTTCAGGTTTGCATTAACCATAGCATACAGTTATCAGTTATTCAATATCAGTATTACAATATTTTAATTTATACACTATTTCAAAATTATGTTATATACTTGGTCATGCATTCTCAGATTTTACAGCTTTTGTGTATTTTATGCATCAGTTATCTCAGGCAATTCAGTCAGCATTTACTCTATACACATAAGCCTATGCATTTCAGCATAGCCTCATCTTGCATACCAGTATATTCAAAGTACTTACCGCATACTCATTTCTTGCGCTATGATGTTTAATAACATAGGTTCAGATGTACAGTTTCCTGGTCATGCTTAGACAGTTCATCTTATCAACAGTAGAAGTAGCAACAGCAACAGTGTTGAACCCTCATGTTTCGAGGACCTATTATGTTTCTTTCAGTATTTCCTTTCAGTTAGTCAGTCGGAGTTAGTTGGGGACTTGTCCCATCAACTTCTCAGTCAGTTTAGAGGCTTTCAAACACTTCAGACAGTCAGTTAGTTTGTTAGTCCTATCAGTCAGATTTCAGTAATTTCGCATATGTTTAGTTTTGTGGATTCAGTTGTATTGTTTTCAGAACATAAAACCTTATGGCATTTTTCAGTTAATTTTTGCACATGTCCTTTATTATCAGTTTTATCTAGTGCTCACAGTAGGTACCAGCTCATGGGTTATATTGTAGTCCTTTGGGATCGTAAGCCCCGTGTGGCGACCACAATGCATTTTTAGGTCGTTACATTTTTGCTCTTCATTAAAAGTTTTTTCTTTAAATAAAATCATTTTTCACTATTTTATCTAATATTAAGAGTTAAAGATTAATTAAATATATTTATAGTAATGGTAAAACCTTTCCTTATTAAAAGCAATCAGAATTAATGACAACTAATATTTTTTTCACTAGCTTAAGAATTCTAAATAAACTAAATTTGATTTTAAGAAGATTTGAAACATCTAGAAATAAATATAAAAGTGTTAGAATAAGAAAAATTTATGAAGAACCAAATTTTTAAAAGTTTTAAGTAACTAATAAGAATGTAATCAATGATTTTATAAAGATTTGACTTTAAAATTAAGAAAAAAAATTAAATTTAGAAAAAATAACCAAATCACAAACATGGTTCAAATAGATGTGTCTCTCTTAGCCTCTGGTAGCAAAGAAATGAGGTACGACATTACAAACGCAAAAGTGATGATCCATCAACTACTTGAAACTTTTAGTACTAAAATATATATGTGCTTACACTAAAATATATGTTTATGTTTACATTATTTTAGTAAAGTGTGAAGAATCTTTGAAAAGTGATTTAAACTTTACACTTCATTAAAAATCTCTAAAATAGATAAAATCATTTAATTTTAAATAATCAAACATTACACGTGCGGGGTACGTGCGGTTAAACTAGTATTATAAAAATCTAACAAAAATTATCATTATCTTCAGTGTTGCTTTTGATAGCTACTAACTTTAAGTCAGCTGCCACGCAAAAAGAAAATAAATTTTATAGAGGATATTTATATTCATATACTGCAGTATATATGCATGTATACTGCATTGTATATTTATGTATAAAAATGCAGTCTACAACAGGGGTCATGTATATACTATATTTATATCCAAAATGATACAATGCAGTACACATAAATAGATTTAAAAAATGATTAGATAATGATAATCAAAACACAATCAATAGACGCATCAGCTTGATTTGGGAGGACAACGTCATGAACTCACTCAAAGGATAGAGCAACATCATGAGATTATTGCTTAATAGAGAATGCAGCATCATGATATTGCTTTGTCGAGATAGCAACATGAACTTCAGACGTGAGGAGACGAACATTATCAACTTCCTCAGAAAGGGAAGAATTATGACCTTTAATGCTAATACGAACATCAGAATATTGTCCAAAAATAGTATCATAGTATAATTCATATGCATCCTAATCATCATAACCTACTTTAGAAGTCTAAAAAAATATACAAAGCATCATATTTCATTTTAACATGAAGAGGGAAAAAAGTGGTGTAGTTCAATTAAGGTATATAGAAAGCTCCAAGCAGCTAACATTGACCAACTTTATTCTCTAAACACCACAACAGGACCACTTTTACCTAAATTACCTCTTGATGCCCCTGCACATGTAGAAACTCAACATTCATTTTCTTTAACCTAGTAATTTTCAAATGAGCAAAGGTTGTACCGTTGAAGTGTCATTCTTTAATTGATTCACCTTAGCTTTCAAAGCATCTCGATTGATATAAGAATCATACCTTGCTTAAGATTGCTCTTTCATATTTTGATGTTGAGATTACATTTTGTGATCCACCGCAATCAATATTCATATGTTTAGAAAAGTAATTGATATTCAACTTTGACAATTGCTCACTGGTTGGTCAAAATTATAGTACTTCAACTAAGCAAGCCCAAAAAATAAATATGAGTCACTAAAATAAAATATATACAAAATTATACCCCCATATACAACAAGAAACACACATATAAAGTAAACTAAACTATGCAGAAAATATCATATACAATCAAATAAACTCTCATAAAATAATCCAAGTTGCACTAAATAAAAAAATAAAGAATAAAAAATAAAAAAATACTTTATCAATACTAGACATGCAGATACCATTGATGAGTTTGAGAAGTGTTGGAGAATCAGTCACTTTTCAATTAACAATACACATCTATTTCACCGACACGAACAACAAGACTTCCATGCACTATATAGCCACATTCATAAAATCATGTTTGTAATGTCATGGACAAACCTTCAAACCTATACGTTGACAAGAACTCACATTGTTTATCCCTCATTTTTGTAAGAATTTTCTCAAAACACTTTTTCATAAGCAAAAATATCATATTCACCACTTTCAATCATATTAAAATCTGCTTTACTAATACTAGAATCATTACTATGTGAAAACAGAAAGTGGTAAGTAAATATAGTTAAAGTCGTCTTAAATGTATCATCGTCCAACTTTCGCTTTTTCTTCTTAAGCAATTAAATAACTCTTACCGCAAAAAATCATTTGTTTCATATTTTGAAAGTATTTCATGATTAATCAATTCACTATAGGTTTCTCATATACAGTCACATCATCGTCAATATATTTCAACCCCATCTTAACAACAAATTCTTCAATTTCAAAACTCAAAATAGTACCGTTTATTTTGATCCACAACTCTCTCTCGACTTCTGGAACTATCTCCCTCAACAAAAGAGCATGTATTAGTTGATTTTGTGTCTTAATAAAAGGCAAATTTAGCAAGTATCCAAAACAATTGTTCTGAAATAATTCAAGCTGCAACTCGTTCAATCCAACAGTAACAATATTAACTATATCAGGCTCAATGTAACAATCAATCCTATTGTGAAAATATGTTGTTGGTTATATATAATAGTTACCAAACTTCATATCAAAAAATGTAAAATCAAATCAATTAAAAGAGGTCGAAGAAAAAAAAAATGATGATGCACAACACAATTCAAAAGAAGTACTTTAATGATAGTTTTTGTCTTAATCTCTTTAAGTCCAGTTGACATCCTTTGTTCTTTTGTTATTCCATAAATACTACTTCTAACATCAAATCTTTTGTCTTTCTTCATTTAACAAGACGACACTCACCATTATCTTCATCAGCAAGTTGCAACTTTTTTTTGCTTTGACAACAGGATTTTTCTTCTTTTTAGCCAGCGACTTTACTTTTTTAAGGAGCTTTCCAACCTCCTTATATTTCGAGTAAGTCACACGTTTAATAACTGCTTGAACACCTTGTATATAAGTAACGGGAGATTCAAAAACAGAATTATCACGTTCCTAATATTATGTATCAACAGACGAAGTATGTGATTTTGTAAATTTTGTCATTTTCAATTAACTACTCTAACAAATATAATATTTCATACATAAACTAATAAAAAATAAAATTACTTACAAAAAATAAATTGCAACATCAGTAAAAATACCTAAAATCACTAATAAGCAATTTGCCACCCCCAAAAGCATTAAAAAGTATAAAATAAATTAAAATAAAGTGACACTGAAATGAAAAACATAAATAAATCATAAATAGGAACAACAAAAGTAAAAAAAATACCAAAATTAACATAAAGCCAAAAATTGCAAAAAGAACAATAATAATTGCACCATAAAAAACACGAAAAATAGCAGAACCCCCAAAATTTTATCAAAAAAGAATTTTAAATACAGAAAATATTTTATGAAGTAAAATAAAAATTGAAATACTATAAAAATAAAATAAACAGAGAAATATACCCTCCAGAAGAATCAATACGTAAAAATAGATCATAAAACAACAATGGTGGAAGAGAAATTTACTTGAGAATATAGAGCAAGAAAATTGTGACTAAATATTTGGAAAAAGAGAACAAATAAAAGATAAAAAATATTAAATGAACTATTGGGCTATTGAATGTAATATAACATTTTGGTCTTGTACAAATTGGGCCATATATGGCAATTAATATAGAAGAAAAAAAGTAAGTGAAAATTATCCCCTCTACAATTATTAGATTGAAAATTATAAGTTACAGCAACACTTTTAGATAATTGCATTAATAAATTTTTAATTGCATGTTACAGCAACTTTTTAAAATATATATATATTTTATTTTATTTACAAAATTTTATTTTATATTTATACAATAAAATTAATTTTCTTTTTATAGAATGATATCCAATTTCTCCTTAAATAGTGTTTTGATAATTATTGAAAGAGTATATTATCGTATAAATAAATATCTTCATTTGTTATCCCTAAATTTATCTATTTCAAAAGGTTTCACACCTTTTAAAAACTACTTTTATTAAAAGAATACTTTTGTAAGACCCCGTAAGATCCTAGCTCAATTCAGCTTATCATTGCATGTAAAAGGGGTCCAAGAGTTAGAAAATTTCACTAAGTGTTAAGACTTAGTCATTTAAAAATCACCTTAAACTTTGAGGAATTTATTTTTGACCTTTCCGACCTTAGAATGTCAATTTGATAGTTGATTCATGATCAGGGGTGTCAAAGGTACATCTCGGGTAAGTTCTAGAATTTTCGAACGAGCGTAAGGGCATGTTTAGAAGTCCAAAATAGTAGCACCACTGGGATAAGCCTGTGTCGCACGCCCCAGACCACTAGTAGGGGTGCCACGGCAGAGCCTGTGGCGCGTGCTCCATCGTGGCCCTTCTTAATTTCCAACTTTCTGTTACATTTTTTCAAGGGCATTTGGTTCTTTTTCCTTTACCCACTTGATACATAACATGGGATTTAGAGTCCCAAAAGAATTACTTTTCATCTTTTACACAAAATTCCCTTAAAAGAAAGCAATCCATCTCTCAAGAACAAACCCTAGCCTCTTCAAAATTCAAGCTCAAACTTCAAAGAGTCACCAAAAACCTTTACGAATTCTACAATTAAGGAATGTGTGATGTTCATTCATGGGTCCTTTCACCCATGGAGTCCATGAATCCGTTTTTAAGTTTAAATCCATGATTTTTACATGTTATTATGAATTATCTACATGAAGCTATTATGAACTTTAATTTCAAATTATGTTTACCATGTGTTTTTGTTGGAATTTGCCTGTGACACGTTTGAATGGTGGGTTTTGCATGTTACATCCTTAAACTAAGATTTTATTTTTTTTGCAATTATGTTAGTAGCACATGTTTTAACTATTCTCATGCTTTAACTTATGACTCTCATGTGTTTAATGAAATGCCTAAGTATTGAATGTTGAACAAGGATTTCCCTCAATGGTTTCAAAGTTTTCATGTGGTCCTATTGTTATTTCTATCGAGTCCTAGGGGTTGTGAATACCTAAAATTTTGTTGTTTACTTAGTCTTAGTATTTTCAAAATAGTTTCAGACATGTATAAGTATTATCAGTTTAGTCAGTTATCATGTCGGTCAAACTTAGATCAGTTTAGTAATCAGTATCAGTTTAGTTGAGAGTAGGATTTAGCACCAAACGAACACTGGGATGGGGGCATTCCTATTAGTATAGGGTTTGACCCTTGGTAGAAATCTTTGAGTTACAGAACTGCGTAGCCAGCATAGGTTTGAGATGTCTTTCTGTTAGTTTAAGGTTGACACATATCTCATGAGTCTTTCTGTTAGTTTAGGGTTGACAAGATGTCTTCCTGCTAATTTAGGGTTGACACAACCATTGTTACCCATGGCACGGTACTATCACCCTTCCAACTGGGATCGCAGGTTGGACCCCTATCAGCTCAAATTTGGGGCATGTTGGTTAGATGATACCTCCCACAGTTTTAGTTTCAGTACTCAGAATAGAATTCAGTTTATTTTATTTGACCATAGCATACAGTTTATCAGTATTCAGTTACCATATTTCAGTATTTCAATTTTACAGATTATTTCAGATATATTATATGCTTGGTTTTACATTCTCAGTCTTTCAGTTTCTTATGTACTCATCTTTAGTTACCTCATTTCATTCAGTTAGTTACTATCTCATGCACATGAACCCATGCATTTTAATCTCACCTTATCTCATACACCAGTACATTTAAATAACTGACCACATACTTATTTCTTGTGCTATGATATTTAATATCATAGTTTCAGACTCACAGCTCCCTAATCGCGCTTAGACAGCTCATTTTATCAGCAACATTAGTGAGTCCTCATGTTTCGAGGACCTATTATGTTTTTTTCAGTATTTTTTTAGTTAGTCAGTCGAAGTTAGTTGGGGGCTTGTCCCATCAACTCCTCAATCAGTTTAGAGGCTTTCAAATATTCAGTTAGCTTGTCAGTCCTATTAGTCAAACTTTTAGTATTTCCGTATATGTTTCAATTTTTTGGATTTAGTTGTATTGTTTTCAGAACTTACAACCTGATGGCATTTTTTAGTTAATTTCTTCACATGTCTTTTATTATTAGTTTTATCCAATGCTCACAGCAGGTACCAGCTCATGGGTTAGCTTGTGGTTCTTGGGGATCATAAGCATTGCGTGGCGACTATGGTGTATTCCTGGGTCATTACAAAATTGATATTAGAGCCTAAGGTTTTACAGTGTCCTAGGGATTCTAAAAGTCATGTTGAGTAGAGTCTTGTGCATGTGTGTGAAGCGCGCCAAACTTATGGTCAAGAAGCTACAAGATATTTTAGGAAAAGTTTTCCTTCTTTCAGTATTCATGTCATGCGAATGAGCATGAGCTCAATTTAATATCTCTTTATAATTTATTTTATTTTTATTTACAGAAAATACCTTCCAAAAATAATAATGAAAGAAAAAATGAGAATCAACCCATACCTCTGCCTATTTAGGAAGATTCCCTGGATGAGCATGTCTCTCACGTCAAGTTTAGAGCTGCTTTCACTACTTTAGCTTATTCAGTAGCTACTCAAAATAATCAGTAGGCTACTATCCCAACCAATCCAGTGTCTATAGTGTTTCAGCTAAAATTTGAGATTTCACCCAAATGAACCCTCTTTTGTTTTCTGAATCCAATTCTGATGAGGGTCTGTAGGAGTTTCTTAATATGGTTCAGAAGGTTACTGACATTATGGGTGTCCTATCTAGTGAGAGTGCAGAGTTGGCTACTTACCAATTGCAAGATGTAGCTCACACCTGGTATAAGCAGTGGAAGGGGGATAAAGATGTTGAGGCAGGGCTTATAGAGTGGGGGGAGTTTGCTACAGCCTTTTTAGATAGATTCTTCCTTTTAGAGTTGAGGAAAGCTAAGGTGCTAGAGTTTATTAATTTAAGTGTGGAGAAGTATTCACTTAAGTTTAAACAGTTAGCTAGGTATGCTCCTAAAGTGGTGTCAAATAATAGGTTTAGAATGAGTAAGTTTATTTTTTGGTGTAGCTAATAGTGTAGTCAAGGAGTGTAGGACTTCTATATTGATTAAGGAGATGGACTTGTCTAGGCTTATGGTCCCTACTCAGCAGATTAAGAAAGACAAGGCTAAGAAAAAAAAAAGAGTAAGAGGGCTAGGAAGAGTAGTTTTAATTGTGCTCAGCCAGGGTCAGAGGGTGGTAACTGCTCTCAATTCCGTCAGAAGTTTTTTGCCCCAGTTTCGTCTTTAGCTAGTACTCCAGTACCAAAGTTCAGGAATGACAGTCGGGATAGGGTGCTAGGCTCTAAGACCCAGGGTAGTAGGAACGGTGGTCGTACCTATCCATTTTATGGTGAATGTGGTAGGAATTATAAAAGTGTGTAGAGCTGGCAGCAATGTGTGTTTTGGAAGTGGCGAGCAAGGCCACAGAGTTAGAGAATATCATAAGGTTGGTCTACAGAGTCAGCACAGTCGTCCTCCAGCTCTAGTAGGTCCTCAACCTAGAAAGGTGCCACTTTCAGTGCCATCAGTGGTCAACACCAAAATAGACTTTATGAACTCTATTCTCGGCATTATCAAGAAAGTTCTCCTGATTTGGTTACGGGTATGTTACAATTCTTTTATTTGCGTGCTTATACTTTGTTAGATCCCAAGCTTCACTCTCTTTTGTAACCCCCTAAATAGTTACCAAATTCAATATCAATCTCAAAACTCTAGTAGAGCCCTTCATAATATCCACCCAGTGGGAAAATTTACCATAGCCAGATGGGTATACAAAGATTGCCCGATTACCGTACCCCCAAAAATCACTTTAGTTGATTGAAGAATTAAAGTCATTTAGCTTCAGTTTCCTAATGAACCAATCATCAAATTGAGGGGCAGTACTTCAGTGCTTAGGAGTTAGATGTGTTTCTAGATCTTCTCTCAAAATCCTTTGACAGTATATGACCTAGAATTAGAAGAATAAACCCAGAAGTTTAGCAGCAATAAAGTGGGGATAGTATTATCTGGATTTAGTAAATTTTGTATCCATAGGGCTAGTTGCATGAAGCTAAATCAATAGGCTTGAATAGTGCATGCAAGAATTTATGTTGTTGATTTGAAATATAAGTTTAGAGATGTGATATTAGTATGCTATAAAGAAAGTTAGTATAGTTCATTAAGAGTCTGAGAATATCCATGTTAAGTGTTAAAAGCTAAGCTTGAATCTTGGAAAATTGAGCTAATGGAAAGTAAAGTTGAAGCACTAGATGGTGTGAACTCATGGTATGGTGATACTCCTAGAAATATTAAGTTAGTGAGTGTTTTAGTTATTGTATGTGATTGTTGAGTTTATAGAAAGCTAAGAATTATGTATCAGAAGGAAGTACTAGTAGTAGGCCTTATATTATAAGGTGTAGTCTTTCAGGGTAAGTATAGTATTTATGTGCATTGTTATGTCTCAAACTCTAGAGTAAAGTGATTGCAGTTCAGTTTAGAGTTATTTGAAAGGGTTCCACAGACTTAGAGTGATGGCTTAAAGCTAAGGGGAAGCTGATGGGACCAGTAACCAAGTCAGGCTCTCAGGTTCTAGTAGTGACATCAGGTTATTATAGAACAACACTAGGGAGAGAGATAACCAATCCATTCTTATCACAGTGCAAATTTTTGTACTTTAGTCATCCTGATATCAACTCATGCCTTATATGTCAGCTCTATGATCATAGCTCATATTCGTGCACCTTATGGAAAATCATGTACTCTCTCAGTTCCTAGTATGAGGAGTTCCAATCCACTCAGTAGTCTGAATCATGTTCCATGAATTCAGGAACTCCAAACTCAGGTTGCACAGCTTATGACTCATGTGAGCTTTACGGTATGTTTAGTTTCAGTACTCATGATACACTCTTAATGATTAGTGAACTTCAAACTATGTCATGTATATCCTTAGTTTTTATCTATGTAATGAATCCACAATATTGATACTCTATTCCTCAGGCCTCAGTAAAGTGCTGAGTCATGCATAGTATCCTTTCATGTTTTAGATCCTCATGTTCTAACCTTTCAGTGAGTTTTCCTTATGTCAAGCTAGTGATGATGAATGATTGTTTAGATGGGAGAGAGTGAATATTTCTTTTTAATGAAAGAGTTTTGCATGTTTGTTTTAGCTAAGGCTATAAGTGTAAAGTAAGATTGAGGTAAAGGTTTTGATATATTTCATAGTTAGTTGAAATTTTGTTTGTGTTTTCTTAGGGTACTGTATGGAAGTTGTTAATGATAGAGGTTTGGAAGATACGAGGAAGATGTTTCTATAGGTGTTTGTTTAGAAGGGTGAAAGTGGCTATAATGATAGGCTTGAATGTCATGTTGGTATATATAAGTGGATGGATGCATTGTGCATTAGTAAATGGCTAGTAAAATGTTGAACGCAAATGTTGAAGAGGTAATAAGAATTATTCGTGAAATGGGAAGTTGTGAAAATACAGGGTGTACTGAATTCATGATTCAAACTAGTATTAAAGTGTTATGTGTACACATTATAGATTCGAGTACGCTTAAACATAGTGAGAGAATTCAGTTTAGCTCAGACTTTAGTAGGTAGAGTTATCGGTGCCTATGTGAATATTTTCAGTAGCCTCAAGTGATGTGCAGTTTTGAAGTAGAATGTATAGTTGAGTATAAGCTTTCAGTATAATTCAGTCGTTCAGCCAGCAGTTCAGTTAGTAGTCAGACAGACAAGTTCCTATGGTTTTCCATCTTCCGATCTAGTCGTACTATTTAGGGTTTCATAAGTATGGCTATTCCAAGAGATAGTTTATCCGCATCCACGTAAATAATGAATCCAGTTTAGTCCATGCATCATGTTTTAGGTTTTAGCTATTCAGTCATGATTCAGTTCGTAAGTGTCTATGCATTATCTCAGTCTTTCCTTAGTATTTCAGCCAAGTCGGTATAATTTGGGGGACGAAATATCCCAAGGGGGAGATATTGTATTACCTGATTCTTTATATCCTAAATCTCTTATATTTTATCCATAAAATAAAAATCCAGCTTGAAGTGATGGGTACTAATAAGTTGACTCTCTTATTTCGATCTTAACCTTATAACTATTTTTATGTCATTACATGTATTCGCGAAATCAATTTAGTCATGTATCATATTTCAGAATCAGTCGTGTAATCATGTTTCTAGTCATGCATCTTCAGTATATGATCTCAGTTCTCCCAGTATTGTAAGTTAATCAGTCTTATTCAAAGACGAATGTTCTCAAGGGGAGATATTATAAGACCCTATAAGATCCTAGCTCAATTCAGCTCACTATTGTATGTAAAAGGGGTCCAAGAGTTAAAAAATTTCACTAAGTGTTAGGACTTAGTCATTTTCAAAGCCCCTTAAACTTTGATGATTTTATTTTCGACTTTTCCATCCTTAGAATGTTGATTTTAAAGTTGATTCATGCTCAGAGGTGTCAAAGGTACATCTCGAGTATGTTTTGGAATTTTCGAATGAGCGTAAAGGCATGTTTGGAAGTCCAAAACAGTAGCACTATGGGGATAAGTCTGTGTTGCACCCCAGTCCACTGGTAGGGGTGCCCGTGGCAAAGCCCGCGATGCGTGCTCCAGCATGGCCTCCTTAATTTCCAACTTTCAGTCATATTTTTTCAAGGGCAATTAGGACTTTTCCCCTCACCCAATTGATCCATAACACGGGATTTATAATATTAAAAGAATTATTTACCATCTTTTACACAAAATTCCCTCAAGAAAAGAAAACAATCCTCTCTCAAGAACAAACCCTAGCCTCTTTAAAATTCAAGCTTAAACTACAAGAAATCACCAAGAACCTTTACGAATTCTTCAAATAAGGTATGTGTGATGTTCATTCATGGGTCCTTTCACCCATGGAGTCCAAGAATCCGTTTTCAAATTTAAAGCCACGATTTTTACATGTTATTATGAATTATCTACATGAAGCTATTAAGAACTTTGTTTTCAAATTATGTTTATCATGTGTTTTCGTTAGAATTTTCTCGTGACACGTTTGAATGGTAATTTTTGCATGTTACATTCTTAAACCAGGATTTTATTTTTTCAATTATGTTAGTAGCACATGTTTTAACTATTCCCATGCTTTAACTTTTGACCCTCATGTGTTTGATGGAATGCCTAAGTATTGAATGTTGAACAAGGATTCCCCTCTATGGTTTTAAAGTTTTCATGTGGTCCTATTGTTATTGCTATCGAGTCCTGGGGATTGTGAATACCTAAAATTTTTTTTTTTACTTAGTCTTAGTATTTTCAAAAAAGTTGTAGACACGTATAAGTATTGTCAGTTTAGTCAGTTATCATGCCAGTCAAACTTAGATCAGTTTAGTAATCAGTATCAGCTTAGTTGAGAGTAGGATTCAACACCGAGCGAACCCTAGGATTGGGGAATTCCTGTTAGTATAGGGTTTGACCCTTGGTACAAATCCTTGAGTTATAGAACTATGTAGCCAACATAGGTTTGAGATGTCTTTCTGCTAGTTAGGGTTGACACATATCTCATGAGTCTTTCTGTTAGTTTAGGGTCGACAAGATGTCTTCCTACTAGTTTAGGGTTGACACAACCATTGTTACCCATGGCACGGTACTATCACCCTTCCAACTGGGATCGCAGGTTAGACCGTTATCAGCTCAGATTTGGGGCATGTCGGTTAGATGATACCTCCCACAATTTTAGTTTCAGTACTCAGAACAGAATTCAGTTTATTTTATTTGACCATAGCATACAGTTTATCAGTATTCAGTTACCAGATATCAGTATTTCAATTTTACAGATTATTTTAGATATATTATATGCTTGTTTTTTCATTCTCAATATTTCAGTTTCTCATGTACTCATATTCAGTTACCTCATTTCATTCAATTAGTTACTATCTCATGCACATGAACCCATGCATTTCAATCTCACCTTATCTCATACACCAGAACATTTAAAGTACTGACCATATACTTATTTCTTGTGCTATGATGTTTAATATCATAGGTTCAGACTCACAGCTCCCTAATCGCGCTTAGACAGTTCATTTTATCAGCAGCATTAGTGAGTCTTCATGTTTCGAGGACCTATTATGTTTATTTTAGTATTTTTTTAGTTAGTCAGTTAGAGTTAGTTGGGGGCTTGTTCCATCAACTCCTCAATCAGTATAGAGGCTTTCAAACATTCAGTTAGTTTGTCAGTCCTATTAGTCAGACTTTTAGTATTTCCGTATATGTTTCAATTTTATGGATATAGTTATATTGTTTTCAAAACTTACAACCTTATGGTATTTTTTAGTTAATTTCTTCACATGTTTTTTATTATTAGTTTTATCCAATGCTCACAACAGGTACCAGCTTATGGGTTAGCTTGTGGTCCTTGGGGATCATAAGCATTGCGTGGCGACTATGGTGTATTCCCGGGTCATTACAAACTTGATATCAGAGAATAAGGTTTTACAGTGTCCTAGGGAGTCTAAAAGTCACGTTAAGTAGAGTCTTGTGCATGTGTGTGAAGCGCACCACACTTATGGTCACGAGGCTACAAGACGTTTTAGGAAAAGTCTCCCTTCTTTCAGTATTTATGTTATGCAAATGAGCATGAGCTCAATTTAAACTCTCTTTATAATTTATTTTATCTTCTGTTATAGAAAATACCTTCCAAAAAGAATAACAAAAGAAATAACGAGAATCAACCCGCACCTCTGCCTATTCAGGAAGATCCCTTGGATGAGCATGTCTCTCACGCCAAGTTTAGAGCTTCTTTCACTACATTATCTTAATCAGTAGCTACTTAAAATAATCAGCAAGCTACTATCCCAACCAATCCAGTGGCTAATATCGTTTCAGCTAAAATTTAGGATTTCACCCAAATGAACCCTTCTTTGTTTTTTTGATCCAATTCTGATGAGGATCCGCAGGAGTTTTTGATATGGTTCAGAAGGTTACTGACATTATGGGTGTCCTATCTAGTGAGAGTGCAAAGTTGGTTGCTTACTAATTACAGGATGTAGCTCACACCTGGTATAAGCAATGGAAGGGGGATAAAGATGTTGAGGCAGGGCTTATTGAGTGGGGGGAGTTTGCTATAACCTTTTTACATAGATTCTTTCTTTTAGAGTTAAGGAAATCTAAGGTGCTGGAGTTTATTAATTTAAAGCAAGGTAGCATGAGTGTGGAGGAGTATTCACTTAAGTTTAAACAGTTGGCTAGGTATGCTCCTAATGTGGTGTCTGATAACAAGTTTAGAATGAGTAAGTTTGTTTTTGGTGTAGCTAATAGTTTATTCAAGGAGTGTAGGACTTCTATGTTGATTAAGGAGATGGACTTGTCTAGGATTATGGTCCCTGCTCAGCAGATTAAGAAGGAGAAGGCTAAAGAAAAAGAAAAAGAGAGAGTGAGAGAGCTAGGAAGAGTAGTTTTAATTTTGCTCAGCCAGGGTCAGAAGGTGGTAACTGCACTGAGTTCCGTCAGAAGTTTTTTAGCCCCAGCTCCGTCTTTAACTATTCCCATGCATTAACTTATGACCCTCATATATTTGATGAAATGCCTATGTGTTGAATGTTGAACAAGGATTCTCCTCAATGGTTTCAAAGTATTCATGTGGTCCTATTGTTATTGATATCGAGTCCCGGGGGTTATTAATACCTGAAATTTTGCTATTTACTTAGGCTCGGTATTTTCAAAATAGTTTCAAACACGTATAAGTATTGTCAGTTCAGTCAGTTATCATGTCAATCAAACTTAGATCAGTTTAGTAATCAGTATCAGTTTAGTTGAGAGTAGGATTCAGCACCAAGCGAATCTTGGGATAGGGGCATTCTTATTAGTTTAGGGTTTGACCCTTGGAAGAAATCCCTGAGTTACAGAACTACATAGCCAGCGTAGGTTTGAGATGTCTTTATGCTAGTTTAGGGTTGACACATATATCATGAGTCTTCCTGTTAGTTTAGGGTTGACAAGATGTCTTCTAATTAGTTTAGGGTTGACACAACTATTGTTACCCATGGCACGATACTAACACCCTTCCAGCTGGGGTCACCGGTTGGACCCCTATTAGCTCAGATTTGGGGCATGTCGGTTAGATGATACCTCCTACAGTTTTAGTTTCAGTACTCAATACAGAATTTAGTTTAGTTTATTGGACCATAGCATACAATTTATCAGTTAGCAGATTTTAGTATTTCAATTTTACATATTATTTCATATATATTATATGCTTGGTCTTACATTCTCAGTATTTCAATTTCTCATGTACTCATATTCAGTTACCTCATGTCCATTCAGTTAGTTACTATCTCATCCATATGAACCTATACATTTCAGCCTCACCTCATCTCATACACCAGTACATTCAAAGTATTGACCATATACTTATTTCTTATGCTATGATGTTTAATATCATAGGTTCAGATGCACAGTTCCATGATCGCGCTTAGACAGTTCATCTTATCAGTGGCAGCAGCAGTGGTGAGTCCTCATGTTTCGAGGACCTATGATGTTTATTTCAGTATTTCTTTTTAGTTAATTAGTCGGAGTTAGTTGGGGGTTTGTCCCATCAACTCCTCAGTCAGTTTAGAGGCTTTTAAACACTTCAGATAGTCAGTTATTTTGCCAGTCCTATCAGTCAGACTTTCAGTATTTCCGCATGTGTTTTAGTTTTATGGATTCAGTTGTATTGTTTTTAGAACTTAAAACCTTATGGCCTGTTCAGTTAAATTCCCCACATGTCTTTTATTATCAGTTTTATTCAGTGCTCACAGTAGGTACCAGCTCATGGGCTAGCTTGTCATCCTTTGAGATCGTAAGCACCGTGTGGCGACCAGGGTGTATTCCCAGGTCGTTACAACTTTTTTTTTTACTTAAACGTATTTTTTCTACTTTCATTCTCAATGTACGTTTCTTCTCCATTTACATACTCAAATTATTTCTTGAATAAAAAATTAGGGTTTACCTTTGTTAACGCATTTCCTTACTCATATTTTCATTCTTATCTAATGTGAGTTTTACTGGTACAATACTTTGAAAAGTGTTTTCTATTTTTCAAATTTCGTGTGAATTCTAAGTAAAGCCGCAACTATAGTTATTTATTCTTCTATTTCTGATTGTGATAAGGGTAAAAAAAATTATTAAAAATAGGTCTAACATCAAGAAACAAAAAGAGAGCTTACCCGACAAAATTTAACCATCCGAGAAGCTCAATTTGAACGTGCATATCGAAAGAAATATCAACAAAAAAGGTTGATATTTCAACCAACAAATTCAATGCTTCCAACCATCGTATGATATATGGTGCATTACTTTGGGATTATGCTCGAAAAAGCAAGATGGTGGTGCGATAAGTGAAAATGAGGTGACTGACAATATTATGAGCAGACTCGGTGGTCCAACGATTTTGAGAGACATTGTTAGTTCAACTATCCCTAATAAAATAAGGCATACATAGACATGGATATTGTATTTTAATATTTTTTGGCGCTCATTAATATTGTCTTTCAATGATTGTTGGTATGAATAAAACTAAGTTTTGGTACTTTAACAGTTTTTATTTAATGTTATTTTAATTTTAAAGTTGTTTCATATTTCACATCATTGAATGAATTCGATATCAATTAAGTTTGTGTCAACCAGATGTACTGCAATGTTTTTTTTATAAATCTTGATTCTTTTTTTTCAGTATGAAAGATGTCAGTATTCATTAAATCTTAATTTAATATAAAAATAGATGAGATAGAATCTTGATTCAAAGAGACAAACACATTGTGTATGAAATGAGTGTATAAATTGATATCACCTAAATTGAATATCATAATCCATAAATAGCAGTTTATATATCTATTGCATACATATTTTCATACATGTGACATGTAAGAAATCACTTTATAAACTGATTCCATTCAATTTATAATCTTAAGTATATCTTCTTAATTGAATATCACAATCATATTATACTTATTCTATATAAATATAACACGTAAGAAACTATTTTATATACCTTGAATGTAATATTGATATTATACAGGTTTCATACATGAAATAATTTTAAAAATACAAGTTTGTACAGTTATTTCATACACTTAAATAATTAAAAACGTATAATATTTGGTGAAAGTCGATTTTTGTACCAACTTCTGCAATCATTATACTCATTTCATATAAATATAACACGTAAGAAATTATTTTATAAACCTTGAATGAAATATTGATATTTCATACTAATTTCATACACGAAACAGTCTAATAACTATATACAAGATAATTTTCACTATATTATTCTTGTGAAAGATTTCGATCTACATTCAAATCCTTATTTATATTGTTACCAACACAAATAATGGATTATTCAATATTTTCTCTAATATCCATTAACATATCTTTTATTGTTATATACAATAGATATTTAACAAAGAAATTGACAATACTCCTTATATCAAAAAAAAAACAGAATAAAAGGTAAATTAGAAGAAAGGGAATTTTTTTATGAAGGAAAAGAAATCGTTGGTTGAATAATAATTTTTTTTAAATGAAGTATGTGTAAAATCTTTTTTAGAGATATTTAAGGGAATGACTAATATCCTGACAATAAATGTCATCCCTTATTTTGGGTATAAAAATCAATTTTTCCATATATAAAATTTGTATTTTCTTATTTATATTATTAGAAAAATATTTTTATTTCTTTTTTTATAACCTGAATGCTACAACTTTCAAAGATGAAAGTTAGGCTATAAGTTGCAATTAACCATCTAAGAAAAGGTTATTTGAATTTTTTCTCCAAAAAGTAAAAGAAGTAGCAAATTTAAACTCATAATTAAGCTAAATAGCAACACTTTTACAAAAATAAGTTATATAACAAAAATAGCAATATTTTTAGTGAGACTAACATGTGTAACTTCTTCTATTTTCACTCCATTGCATTTATTTCATTCCTTTTTTGATTGTAACTCTTTTATATTTTTTTCAATTATTCTCCTATTTTTTAGATTTCAAATTCAACTATATGTCTCACATTTTTTACACAAGGTCATGTTTCACAAAATCAGATAACCATTAATTTCAGTTATTGCATGTTATCTCTTCTACAAAATTCATCTAATTTTTATTTCATATTTTTTTTTACCATCGTTAGTGTCATATTTTATTTTTTAAAGCTTTTATTTTTAGAATTTTGGAGGTCTATTTTAATAGCAGAACACACACCATACGGAAGAACTAATAGAGGTATACCTCATGTCAAGTTATTTTTGATAATCTGTAAGACCAAACATAATTCTCTCGTAGTCTAAGCCTTAGAGCGTGTTCAGTGAAGTGTTAATCCAGACCTAAAAGGGTGAGAAGTGTCTTTCCAAGTGAAAACTATTTTGAACTGTGTATAATTCTTCTAATATCAACTTTTTGTCATGTAGAGAATTGAATAAGCTTTCTGTCGATACCAAATTCGCCCAAATTCGACACTCGGGTGAAGAGTTAGAGCTATTTTAGTGAGACAGTGTGCCACCTAGCACTTTAGCTCGTCGCGGAGCCAGCCAAAATGGCAATCATTAAAATCCAGTGAGCGTCCATGATTATGGTGCATCGCTCCAAGGGTTAATTTTAGAATTGTCAATTTCCAGTGCACCAACGCAATTCCACCGCGTCAAGGTGCCTTTCCAGTTCGCAACCAAGGTGGCAACGCGATTTCCACCGCGTTACACCTTCAAGCAGTTTCTCGATTGTCTACTTTCCAGTGAGCTGGCGCAATTATGGCGCGTCGCGCAGCATGTATAATCGGGATTCTTCAATTTAATTCCAAAGGCGAAAAGGGTCTTTTCCCAACCCCTATATATACTCCTTAACACGGGATTTGACCTCATTTCACCTAAAATATCATTGTTTTCTCTCAAAGTTTTTCAAGAACAAGAGCTAGGGTTCCAAAATCAAAACCCTTCCATCTTATTCAAGAGAAATTAAGAAATCAAAAACCTTTCCAAGAGCTTTCAAGACAAAGTTTCTCTAAGGTATACAGATATTGATTCTTGAGTCTCTTTCATCCAAGAAGCTCAAGAACCCTTTTCTAAATTTCAAAGCTTTTATGTTTATGAGTTTTCATGATTCATGTGAGTTGAAATTGATGTTCATGCTATTATTGATTTGTGATTCATGTTTGTTTACAAGATTTTCAAGCTTTGACCCTAGTATGTGATATTCATGTGATGTTCATAATAAACCCTCTTCAAGTTGCTTGTTAAGTGATGTGTTCATGTCAATTAAGTGTAGAAATTGTTGAATAAGCAAATCATGCTCCCCAAATGTTTGATAAAATGCTTATGTGAAGAAATTAGAATCATTATAGCATGTTGACTAGAAATCCCCAATTGTGTGCAAGCCCATGCATGCCAAGTGTTTGTTAAAAAGCCTTCGTGAATGAATTGTGATATGATAGCATGAAATTCCCTAATTATGTGCTCTTTGATACATGCTAAGACTTTAACACATGCCAAGTGTTTGATGCAAGGCCTTGTTTAATGGAGTATGATCCAATAGCATGTCCCCCTATGTTATTACATGATTAGGATTCCTAAATGCTTGAAGTGATGCCTTAGTGATTTTGATGGTGAATGATTGTCCATGGTCTTGCTTATTCAAGAATGGTTATGTTTTACTTTTATGTTATCAAGTGTTGGGGGTATTTATACTCGATAATTTAGCTGTTGTCTAGAGCCCGTGTTAGTTTTCACGATAATTCTAATCGAGCCATGATTCTCAGAACTCAGCGAGTTATAGAACTTGGTATTCTTAAACAGATACAGAATTTAAGAAATCTGAGTAATCTCTGTAATCATCATAATCTCAGTATCACTAGTAATCTAGCCTCAGTTCTGTACCCAACTCAGATTGAGTAGTATTCAAGTGTTCAGTTCTGACCTCTGTAGTAATCGAGTACTCTATTCAAAGGTCAGTGTCATTCAGTTAGATAACGAGATTCAGTAGTATTCCATCATATACGGAACCAAGGGAATTCAGCTTAACTCAATCAGATCATTCAAGAAACATGATCAGTATTAGATTCAGCTTAGTTAGTGTTCAGTTAAGAATCAGTTCAGAGTCTTTCAGTTGGGAGTAGGAGCTAGAACTGAGCGAGAGCAGGGATGGCGGCTCCCCATCAGAGAGGCAGAGTCAGTAGGAGCAATTCCTGAGCTCCAGAATTGCGTAGCCAGCGCAGGATGTAGGAGTCACCCATCAAGAAAGGTTGGTCACCCATCAGATAGGCTTCACTATTATATGCCTTAGGCTTGATTTCCTGCGAGGGTCACCCATCAGATAGGCTTGACCAAAGAGGTCTTTAACCATGGCACGGTATTGACACCCTTCCAGCTGGGATTGCAAGTTGGACCCCACCAGTTGAGATTCGGTGTATATCAGTTAAGTGACTACTTCCCACAGTTGCAGTTTCAGTATTAATCTTCAGAAATTAGGATTGTCAGATACAGTCATCTATCTCAGTAAGGAACTCAGATAGTTTCGTTGATTCAGGGACCACCCGTCAGATAGGCTTGGTCCCATATAAAGCTATTCAGTATTAGATCTATCAATCACCTATCAGATAGGCTTGATCTCAGTCTCATATTCAGTTGAGTAATCTCATTATTAGATCCCGAGAACACCCATCAGATAGTCTTGATCTCAGTCTCAGATTCAGTTGAGTATTCTTGTTATCAGATCTAGAGATCACCCGTCAGATAAGCTTGATCTCTGTCTCAGATTTCGTTGAGTATTCTTGTTATCGGATCTAGAGATTACCCGTCAGACAGGCTTAATCTCAGTCTCAGATATATTGAGTATTTTTATTATCAGATCTAGAGATCACCCATTAGATAAGCTTGATCTCAGTCTCAGATTCAGTTGAGTATTCTTGTTGTCAGATTCAAACATGATCTTTTCTTATCATTGATAGTAGATTTCGGAATCATCCGTTAGAGAGGTTTGATCTCCGATGCAGTCAGTCAAGAATAGAAAGCTCAAAATTCAGTCAATGACATGAGTATATTTAGTCAATCATCTTCAGTATCCTCAGATTCCGAGATCACTCGCTAGATGAGACTGATCTCAACTTCAGTACTCAGTTATTGGTATTAGATAATTCAGTTGTTCAGTATCTCAGTATTTGCAGTAAGTTCAGATGTCATTAATGCAGTATTCGAGTTTCAGTATTCAAAGTCGTGATGGTTGTTATGGTTTGTGCATTCATGCATATGTTCTTATTCAGTACTATCATGATTATTCAGTTAAGTAATTGTTCATGCATAAGCCCTTGCATTTAGCGTTACCTCATCTTCATACTCGGTACATTCCCGTACTGACGCATTTACGCTAGGGTGTTTTATTTGACACCATAGGTTCATAGGCACGAGATCCAGAGTACCCTTAGCAGCTCAGTCCCAGTCAGCAGCAGTAGACATAGCAATGAGTCTTCTTTAGTTGAGGATGATCCTTATTTTTATTATCATCATATCAGATTTGGTTTAATTTTAGTAGACAGAGTTAGTTGGGGACATGTCTCATCAACTCCACAGTTCAGACAGTTTAGAGGCTTTTCGGACAGATGTATCAGTATTCAGTTTTCAATTTTGAGTATTTTTAGATATTTTGTACCTTATGGCAAATTTTTGCATTTATTATCTATATTATGCAGTGTTCAGGTACAGATATCAGTAGAGGGTTCGCTTATGGTCCTTCGGGATCATGAGCACCGTGTGACATTCCAGTTCCAGAAAAATCGGGCCATTACATAATCCATCATCCTTTAGTGCTGGACTTTCTCAAGTTGAAAATATAAATATTATTCACCTATACAGTAACAAAATTAGTGATCATTGAAGAGGTGAGATCGAAACATCATAATGATCTAGGAAGATTGCTGAAATTTAAAAAAAAAAATTGAAATAAAAAATTCTCCAAAATCCTCCAAAAATTCAAATATAAAAAACAAATGACTTGCAGGAACTAGCAAAATTTCAAGTCCATAAGTTGAAAAATCTTCTGAAGATGATTCCGTGGAAGATGAAGAAGAAGAGATATTTTATTTTTTTGAATTTTGTAATTATTTGTGTATGTAATAGTATCTAAGTGAGTTCTCTATGTTAAATAGTATTTTTTACTAATGATATGTATTGTATATGTATTTAACACTAATAGGTGGCGTATTTGTAATGTTTAAGTGTTTCTATATTTACAAATATATTTAGTTGTTGGGTACTGATTTATGTATATATATACACACACACACACACGTACATATACATATGTGTTATGTAAATGTATATGTATTTGGATATATTCAGAGTTGTATATCTAATGAAAAAAATCATCATTTTCTACTAAAACTATACATGAAAAGTTGAAGACATACCTAAACTATTAAAGTGACTTAATACATACTTATACTATTTAAAAGTGAATTTATTTACCCCTCAAAACTGACCTGACAAAGGATATGATATCCACATTCCTTCACGCTCGTGAAAAGAAAAAAAAGCTTATTAAAACGTCCACATGTCATCATTCAATTGGATTTTATCAACTTAGTATGTTTAATTAGTTTTTTGTTTATATTTATATAGCTTTTATTTTCTTTCTTTAATTTTTTGTGTGTTTTCCTTTTCTTCTTTTTTCCTCTTCGTCTTTGTCTTTTTTCATATTTTCTCTCCTCTTTCTTAACTCCATCTCTAATTTCTTAGCTCTATTTCTTCTCTCAACCTCCATTAATTCACCGATGACTTCACAAATACACTTATTCTTTTTACTTTTTTTCGGAATCTTGTTGTAGGTAGTTGAGAATTAAATTAGACTATGGATTGTTCAAATTTTATAAAATTGGGTTGTGAGTATCTTGAATTCACGATTTGGGTTTTGGGTTTTTCGCATTTTACTGACATGTTTTGTGGGTTTCTCAAATTTTACAAATTGGGTTATGAATTTATCAAATTTTATAAAATTGAATTATGGATTTCTTGTATTTACAAATTGAATTGTGAATTACTTAAATTTTTACTGAATTGGGTTGTGGGTTTCTTGAATTTCAAGAGTTGAGTTATGTGTTTGCATATTGAATTATGATTTGCCTGAGTTTTATCGAATTAAGTTTGGGTTTCTTGAATTTCACAAAAATGGCGGGAAGATTGTGAAATAGTAAAAGAATTGAAGTTATTTTGCTTATTGAATTCGGGTGTCTTTGACTCGATCGAATTCGTTTGTTTTATCAATAAATGAGCTTTGCCCAAATTTAAACTAAAAGAAAAAATTGAAGTTGGTGATTAATCTAGGGAAAAAAAGTGAAAAAAATATGTTATTAACATGTGTCAGCGCGTGTATACATATTCAAGACAAAATCTGATTATGACGTTTTAAGGGGAAAATAAATTTATTTTTAAATAGTATATGTGTGTATTAGGTCACTTCAATAGTTTAGGTGTGTCTTCGACTTTTCGAGTATAGTTTAGGATTGAAATGATGACTTTACCTTATATCTAATAGAGATTTATGTCATTTTTTTACTATAATTGTAATGTATAAGTGGTGGTATAGTTACAAATGTATTTAGTTGTTAGGTACTAATTGTATATATACATATATTTAATCGATCAAAATATGCAAATACATTCAAAATACATATATTCTATTTCAATTTGAATTGAATATTCCTAAACGTAACAAAATCAAGTTCAACCAAAATAACAAATTGACGGAATCTGTAAGTACATTCAAAATGCATATATTCGACCAGTCAAAATATGCAAATACATTCAAAATACATATATTGATTTTAATCTGAATTGAATATTTTGAATGTAACAAAATCGAGTTCGATCAAAATAACAAAATCGACAAAATTTGTAAATACACTCAAAATACATATATTCCAGTGAAATACATATATGAAAGATCTCAAAATCAATTTTGGTGAAATACATATACGAAAGATCTCAAAATCAAGTTCGAGATTGAATTCTGAATCAATAAATATGATTTATTTTAAAGATCGGGAAGGAAAAACATTATGGTTAAATCATTTTTGAATTTGAATTGAACTGTTGAAAAGAAAGTATGTATTTGTTTAATAAGAATTCTTTATGAAAAGGGAATCTTCAATTTAAAATGTACGGCGCCGTAGTGATTTATTTATTGTTTATTTATCTCAACAGGGTAGAGGAAAAAAGAGATTGTTGAGCTATTTGTATTTTGTGGATAAAAATATCCTCAAATACAAAATACAAGTTTTTATATTGGATAATTATCAATATTTTTCTATGAAGCATTTAATTAAAGAATTAAATTTGCTATTTGTAAACTTTTCGCAATATAGAATGAGCTATAGTGAGTAATGTAACATTTGTAGTTGCACTTTATTATAATTTTTCCAATTAATTAAAGTAATGAACATTATTTCTAAGATAATAATACTTATGTAATGAGATAAGTACCAAACAGGCTTATGCTCGATAAAAGCATAAGCAGAGTAAGTTTTCATGGACAATGTTATTATCATAACAATATTTATTTCCCTAATATTAATGCTAGTTGATTTTTTAACTTACTATATATCGATAATTAAATGCATTTTGTATTTGTTTATCCAAAAAAAAAATGTACTAACTAAACTATAATTAGAAGAATTCTATTCAATTTATTTATTAATTCAATCTGAACAATACAAACCCTTTGATAAAACATAACGTTTCCCATCTTGCAAAGAGAATGAAAATGAAAAAAAAAAAAAAGGGAAACTAACAAAGGATAAGAAAGGAGGGGGAAGGCAAGATTGGAAATTTACTAATTGGAACAACATCCGTCCAAATTTCAAAAACAGAGCACAGTGGGATAGCACAATAATTGAACTATTATTATTTTCACCAATAATTGAGGCCAATTCACCTAACATAGGGGTATACCTATTTTGATCCGATAATGTTAGTAATATGTTTAAAATTAATACTACCTTCGTCCCATTTTATATGTCGTCATTTGATCGGATACGGAGTTTAAGAAATAAGTAATGACTTTGTAAAGTTTACAAAATTATCCCTTTTAATGTTTACTTTTTAGTTGTCTTTTCTTAATAAGTGGGATCCACTAAAGATAAAATAGGAATGATTTCATTAAATAATTACCAAATAAGGAAAGATGACATTCTTTTTTAAACAGACCAAAAGAAAATAACGACACATAAAATGGGATAAAGAAGGTATTATAGAATCAAAGTTTTCAATATCCATTCAGCAGTGATGTTTTCAGTAGTCTACCATATCCATTCAGCAGTGATTTACTCTCCTCTTATATTTTTATTTATCTCATACACTAAAAAACAATTATTCTACTATTTTTTTGTTTAATATGAATTTTTATTAACTATTTAACATAATCCAAACATGAATGGACCAACCCATTAAATAAAATTACAAAAAAAAATCCAACATATATTTGGGTCGGTCCACATACAGACCCGATCCACTTAAAATAGAAAATAAAAGGGAGTAAGGTTTCTAAATTGGAGCTCATTTGAGCTCAACCTCCTTTCACCGCCTCCTTCATGGTTTTCTTCAAGAATCTCCGGTTTGAACTACTTCTGCTTTGGGTGATTAACACCCTTCCTTAGTTGATTTAGCTTGATTCCATTTCCAACTTGCAAGAGTAAGTTATTTCTGACTATTTTTTTTACTATTAGCTCCTTCTCCATTACTGCTTAACCTATGTTCTTCATTTTTTCTAGCTGGTTTCTTCAGTGTAAGGGTGTAATCAATTTTTTTTTGTGCTACCAAGTTGGGTCTCGTCCACTGAAGCTTAATGTTGTATCCGAGTACCAGATTCTTCTAGTTGGATCTTATCGATGACTTCGATCGCATGCAATGTCAATCTGACCATGTAACCCCCCAATCTACTAAAAATCTAATTTTATTGGCTGGTGTAGATAAACTAAATAGTACTTTCCCTTTTTTATGTAACTTTGCTAAATTTAAATATGTAGTATATGAACTGCTTATCATGAATTTACCCAGTCTTGGTAGTCTTAGTACCTCTTTGTCAATGCTAATCTCAAGGAAGGACATTGTTGCTTGTCACTATTTATAATCCTCCTTCCTGTACTTGGTAGCTAATTAAATGATGTGTACATGAATTCCTGTTTTTCCAATGTCAAATTTGCAAGATAATATGCTAGTTGATTGCCCTCTCTCTATATATGTGTTGAAAAAGTACCTGCTTAGCTAATAATAACTGCCATATTAGACTAATTTTATCTGCTATTTTCCATGGGACTTCCCATTGCTTTGTCAGTAATTTTTGCATAAGTAGTGCATCAGTCTGCATGATAACCTTTACCTGACTTGATTTATTACAATGTAATGTTGCTTGTAGAATAGCTATAACTTCTGCTTTCATGTTCTTTATATCTTTCATTACTGCTCCTTCTGCATGCAACAAGTCACCCTGTGTGTCACTAAGACAAAAAGCCCAAGAACTACTTCCACCATTTCTCTTAGAAACTCTATCAAAATTATACTTCACCCAATTAGCCTCTAGTATTTTCCATAACACTGTTTCAACTTCTGCAAGATATTTGGCCACTCTAGTGGAAAATCCAAAGCTGGATTTTCACTTTTAATAGCATTCTCAAATACTTAGAGACATTAAATATCAGTCTCTGCATTATTACTCCTTTTTCATTATGCTTCAAAGAGTTTCATCTTTTCCACAATTCTCATATGATCGTCCTAGGGATTGCTCTGAAATATGCTTTCTCTCTTACTTTCACTTGTGCCTCCCACCATGGTAGAATTGAATTTCTGAAACTCAACTCTTGTATGTTAATACCTACACAAGAACAAAAATAGGATCAAGTCCTATTAGCAGTATAAGATTTCAGCAGAATATGAGAGATAGTCTCCTGAGCTAGATTCTGACAACACCAGCATTTGGATAGTTCTTCTATTCCCCATCTTCTAATAGTATCATCAACTGAGACGTTGCCTTTCCACATTCTCTACATAAAGAAATAAATCTTGAAAGGTAAATCGTTTATCCATATATGATTGTAAATTTTATTAGGATGCTCTTTGTATCTCACATATTGCCAAGTTGTGTTCACACTAAATTTTCCTTTTGAATCTATACTCCATATTGTACTGTCATATTGATCTAGCTGCTGAGGAGGTGTTACTGTCTGCTAAATATGCTCTACTATCTCTTTTGTAAACAACTCTGTTAAAAAATCCTCATTCCATTGTCCATTAAGCATTAAATCGCCGACCTTCTGTTGTTTATCCTCCAACTCCTTACTATCTTACATGATAGTAATAGATCTTCAATGCTTGTCCAGTTGTCATACCAAATATGAGCATCCCCTCTTTAATCCTCCATATTATTAGGTGGTCTGTGAGATCCTTTACCTGTAACATCTTTTTCTAAACTTGGGACCCCCTTCATTTTTTCACATAACTTCCTTGGGATGTGATTTCCTGCAATACTTATTCATCATGTACTCACTCCATGTAGATTTCTTAGTCCTAAAGTTCCACCACAATTTACAAAATAAGGTTGTGGAAACATCCTTCAATAGTCTGAACCCCAATCCCCTTTCTTCTTTAGGTAAGCATAATTTTGACCAAGCAACCCAATGTCTACCCCTTTCTCCTATTTTACTGCTTCAAAAAACTTAGCAAAAAAAATTTGAATAGTATATAGGACATTCTTTGGAGGATTCATCACAGATAGACAGTGAATTGGTATGCTTTGTAGAACATGTTTTATTAAAATAGCCCTTCCCCCAAAAGATACAAGTTTACCTTTCCAAGTTTGTAGCTTGCTGGTGATTCTATTCATTAATTGCTGGTAATACACTTTTTTCTTCCTCATGTAGAAAATAGGATATCCTAAATAGTTAAAGGGGAATTCCTGCCTTAATATACCTGTAGCCACTTCTACCATGATTACTACCCCATTGGACACAGATCCATGCAAATGTAAGGCACTCTTGTCATTATTGATCTTCTGTCTAGATACCCTCTCATACTTTTCCAAAGTGGCAGTCACTATCATATCATCTACAAAGGCAAGATGATTGATTTTTGGACTACCTCTAGGCATTCTAAAGAGCTTAAATTCTTTCTTGTTCATCATCTCATTCAAACTTCTAGATAGCACTTCAGATGTAATGATGAATAGAGTAGAAGATAATAGATCTCCTTACTTCAGACCTCTAGAAGATTTAAAGAAACCCTTAGGTTGTCCATTCATCAGTATGGAATACCAATTGCTAGACAATAATTTAAACACCATGTCAATAATTTCTTCACAAAAACCTATCCTTCTTAATACCTTTGTCAAAAATAGCCACTCAAATCTGTCATATGCCTTCATCATATCCAGCTTGATTACCATATTTTAAGGTTTACCTCTTTTTTTTTTATTTCAGCCACTATCTCTTAAACAACTAAAATATTTTCTGTCATGCTTCTACCTTGAACAAATCCAGCCTGCTCTTCAGAAACTATATCAGGCAGAATACTCTTGAAACTTTCATGAATAATTTTGGAGAATATCTTGTTCATAAAATTGCTAAGTGAGATAGGTCTCAAGTCTGAAAAATTATTCACCATCCGTTTCTTAGGCAAAAGTATCAAATTAGTATGAGTGATAAACCTGGGAAACTCTCCCCATAGAAAAATGGTATTACCATCTGCTGTAAGTCGGTTGATAATATATCCCAAGCATCCTGAAAAAAAGCACCTGTCATACCATCAGGATCAGTTGCACTATTCCTATTCAAACCCATCACTGTCTTCTTAACTTCATCAATGGTTGGAATTTTTTTTAATTCCAAATTCTGCTCAGTTGTCACTATATTTGGAAACATATCCAGCATAGAAAAATCCTCAGAATCTTCTTATTTTTTGAATTGATGCTGATAAAATTTAATTTCAGCCTCAGTTATTTCATCTTAATTATCTAACCATTCCCCTTCACCATTCTGAATTCTCTAAATCTTAAGCCTTGATCTTCTTCCTTTGATTATAGCATGAAATAATTTTGTGTTTCTCTTCCAATCTTTGAACCACTCAAATCCAGCCTTTTATCTCCAGAATTCCTCTTCTTTTTTCAGTTGCATAGCTAATTCAGCTTAAGCTTTGAATAGTTAGCATTATTCATTCCAGTAGGATCTTCTTCAAACTGTTTTTCCCTTACATTAATTACCTCCTCAAGAGTTGCAATCTTTTAAAAGATATTTCTAAAAGTTTGCTTGCTCCATTAAGTTAGTGCAACTTTGGTCTTCTTCAATTTTTGATAGAATATGATAAAGGGATTACCTCATATATCAATATTTCAATTCTGTCTAATCACTTCTAAGCATCATTCCTCTTGCAGCCAGAAATTAAGGAAAGGTTTAACCAGATTTACTTGCTGAGTACTAAACTTTATCAATATTGGTGCATGATCTGAACCACTTCTGATCAAATTATCCACTGCATTCTATCATTCACTAATACCCTATCAGCCTTTTGAAAATGCATTCTCCACTAAGTTTTTCATTCCACCAAGTGAATTTACTACCCGTAAAAGTAGCCTCTTCTAAATTACATATGTTAATGCTTTGGTTAAAGACAGTTGTCCCCTCTACTGTAACTGGTAACCCTCCTAAATTCTTCTCTTAATTTCTTATAACATTAAAATATTCTCCTACCAACCAAGGATCCTGATTTGCCATTGCCATATCTTCTAGTGATTCCCATAATTACATCCTCTCATTTTGATTGCATTTAGCATAAACCAAAGCCATCTTTACCATAACTCCTGCTTGCCGATTCTCCAACTTGAGTGTGATTTTCTACTCTTCATCTCTAACCATACTAAAAGTCATAGTTGAATCCATAAAGGCTCATATCTTTCCTGAAGTATTAGATATAGCATGTTGTATTCTAAGCCTTCTTTTATACTCTTCTATACAATGACTCTCTTGAAATGGCTCCATAAGACCTATGAACCCAAACTGAAACTTCTTGTGCATTGTTATCAACCTTGTAAAAGCTTTCTGAGTATTAAGTTAGTGCAGCTTTGGTCTTCTTCAATTTTAGACATAGATTTGTCAATAGTACTCCTTGTGCCTATTAAGCTTGCTACAGTTGTACCAGCTTTATTCCTTTTTTTTTGTTATATTTTCCCTGCTTTGTCATTAGAGGATTAATCTATTTTGGGGATAAATTTTCTTTAATTGTTGCATTTTTAATACTATATCCCATATCTTCATCATCCAAGTTAGCTTTCTTATTATTCACTCCCTCTATCATGTTCCCTGCTTCAATTGCCAGTGGCGCAATATCTTTCAACACTTCTTAATCCTTTCTCTCTTTGTCATCCATTATGACCATCTACTTCTTTACATCATTTTGGTGCTCTACCTTATCTTGTGGAACTTGTGTAACTAGATGTTTCTGCTCTTTTTGTGGTGTATCTTCTGATGTTTTTGCTTCTTGTAACTGTGATTCCCTTTTCTTATTACCACTGTCCACACTATTCACCTGATGTTGATCTTCATCCCCCTTGTTGCTAATTTGGTTCTCATCTTCTAAATTTTTTCCTGACTTTCTAAAACTTTTAGTAACCTACTTTTTTTGTGCTTTTTGGCCTCTGTCCCTTGCTGGTACTATTGTGTTCATCTGCTTCACCTTGCATCAAAAGCATTTGATGTTTGAATTTCTACCTCCTTGTCTAGTTTCTTTCCCAAAATATGACTATACTTGTCCTTTCTATACTTTTTTCTTCTTTGCAACCATTGATAAGGATTGACTTTCATTCTTTGAGCTACTACATCTTCCTGCTTTGATTCTTCCTTGTTCTCTTCCTCCTTCTCTTCACCTTTATCTTCTTTGTTTGTTTTTTCCTGCTCAAATAATTCCGAATGCTCATTCCATTATGTAGCCTCATCATGTCTTTTTAAGCAACACACTTTATAGTATTTTGGTTTATGATCATACTGTATGCGTATCTATTTCGACTTTATAGTTCTAGTACTATCATTTTCCTTATTAATCTTAATCCTATGAGGCAATTTTGCTATAAGATCCACTTCTACCTTGATTCTAGCACAGCTTAGTCTTGTATAATTTTTTGTAGCCATATCTACAGTTAAAGGCTTACCTACTACAGAAGCAATAGAGAAAATAGCCTCCGTTGCAAAAAAATTTGGTGGTAGATATGGTAATGATATCCATGCAACTCTTATAGTGGTTTCAACATCTGGTTCAAACCAAGGATCCCACTTGAGTGTCTTCATCTGCCACAACCTTTCCTTCGCTTTAATATAATATGCAGTGGTTGATAACAATCTCACATAATCCTCCATCCGATTCAAACGTATCAAGATGTGTCTTGTATCAAGTACTCCTATTATGCAATCTCCCTTGATTCCGTATTGTTGTGGGATTGCTTTCCGTAGCTCATTAACATCTGGTTTATCATCTGAGAATTTTTCCACAATTGCATACTGAAGATTCTCTTGAAGTATCATGTTCTGAACCTCAGAAGCTTTCCATACGATGCTTGGTTCACCATGCAGCATTACCACCGATTTAGGATTAACCTTATCATTCTCGTGCATACAAGGTTTAGGTTTCAATAAGTCAGCATATTTTGGACCAGTAACTTTATCCTTAGGTTCCCCTTCCATAATATGTTTCAAAGAATCCTCCGATGGGGTATTCCCACCGGATGAAGTGGCCATTTTGATCGAAAAAGTATTGAAAGATTGGATGAATTTTGCCTGCGCCGCCTAGGGTTTTGAAAAAAAATATAGGACTCAGGATTCATTATTCTACTTGCTCAATTTAAAGAATTTAGAGAAACTTGACCATTTGTGTAACTATATTGTTCTTGTTGTTAGTTACTAGTCCCTTTATTTTATTTATTTGGCTTATTTTGACTTAGTACGAAGTTTTAAAAAAATAATATTTTTTAATCATATGATTTTAAATTAAAGGTATATCTAATATAGTAAAATGCTTGTTCATGTCGTGCATCTGAACATGTATGTGGCAAGTTAAAATTAAAAACATTCTTTTTGAAATAAATTTTTTAAAAAAGTATGTCAAATAAATTGAAACAAAGAAAGTTTATTTTTTAATATTTAGATGACTCATAATCAATTAATTATAAAAGTGATATTATAAATTATCAATTTATTTACTATCTTGAGAGGATCGTCCAGTCAAACATACACAAGTATTAGCCAATAGCTAGCTGCATTGTTTCCGACACTAAGGACCCGTTTGGTAGGCCGTATTAAGTAGAATAATCCTTGGATTAAATTTAGTCTCATTCAATACATTGTTTGGTTACTTCTTTTAACTTAATACGTGGATTGCTTATACAACATATGTGGTATTATTTTATCCATAGTAAGTGGAGGGATAACTTATCCAAGGTTTAATAATTCATGAATAAGACCCTAAATGACCGAATTATCCCTCAATTTCTTTTTCTAAATTTCTTTTATAATTTGATGTCCTGTTTAATTATATTGAGTTAGTTATAAATATCCTATTTAATGTTTCAAATCCGATTCATTGTAATTTGATGATTTCATAATTAATGTCTGCTTCTTCTTTTTTTAACATATTTGATTTGCTTTATTTATTGGGTTGAATTTTTCTTGGGGGGGGGGGGGGGGGGCTTTTTAAATTAAAAAAATTTAGTTCATGGATTGGTGACTGGAATATTTATTTTCTTAAAATAAGTTTTAGGTAATTAAACATTTATGTAGCCTTAAATCTAAAATTTAAGGCATATTTAACCAATAAAATAAATATTGAAAGTACACCATGCTATTAAGGATTTTCGTAATGGCATATCACACCTGAAAATTAGTAAAAAAATTTATTAAAATTTTAGTTTTTAACTTGACTAATTTAATGTAACAGAAAATCTCATAAAAATTCAAGGATATAAATGTAAAGAAGATTTTTATAGAATTTTAAATCAAATACAATTCATGATATATTTTATTTTTAATACAATGAATCCAACACTTATAAAAAATAATCTCTGAATAACTAATCTCTTCATTACTAATCCTTACATTGTTAATTCATGTATTACCTATATTCCTACCAAAGGACCCATGCCTAATTGGCATACAGCTAAATGCACCTGAGAATCCCGAGGTCTATTCAGTAAAACCCAGATTAACATAAGGGCAAATCCGTCACTCCAACTTTATCTTTCCATCATAAATAATCAGATTCCATATCACCGGTACGTTTCGCAAAATACCATAAAACAGCCACAACGTAAACGAAATTTCCCAAATGGTTCAAATTTGAACCTAGACAAAAACATCATTATAATTATTATTAATTGTTTTTGTGTGTATGTGTAGGAGAGCGAGAGATATATAACTCTCTCAACTATACTGAACATTATACAGATCTCCATGGGTCTTTGGGAAGCTTTGCTCAATTGGCTTCGAAGGTATGTAACATTTTTACGTTTTTTTTCATCAAGGATTTATTATATGGCCAATCTTGATTAATTAGTTTGAAATTGAGTAATATAACTGAGATGGATTTTGTAATGTAAAAACTTAGTAAAAATGTTAGCCGATTCCTTTATTTGGTATATGTGTTGGTAGCGCTTAGGTCTAAGACTTATATGATAGCTAGTCATCAGGTGATGAATTTCTATTGGTTTAAACCTTCGACCAGCAACTAAGGTCTTTTCAGGACAAATGCCAAATGCATGGAAAGCAGAAAATGCGGCTTAGCCAGCGAGCTCTAGTCCCCTACAATAAGGATTTGACTTTTATTTAGGCGGGTTGCAAATTCGATAGATCCCAATCTGAGATCAATCTCGGTCCTTCTAACCCCGGCCTCCAAGCAGGTGAGAAGGAAAGACTAGTGCTTAGAAATCCGGCGACATTGAACTTAAACTAGCTGCTGTCCTTGAAAGAGAGGAAAGCTCCATGATGCCGGTCGAGATGGAGCTGGGAGCAACCTGCCCTGCCTCTTCTAGAAAGCTTTGGTTGATAGGTGATGCCTACTCACTCGAACAATGCTCTGAACATGAAAGTATGCAGTTCCGCCCCCTTCTTCCATGTTGAGTCACAAGCAGCGCCTAGGAAAGCACGGATGAGCCACGTGCAGGGAAACTTGCATGTGTGGTTCTTGCTGGGGAAACATAATCCCTTGCACGCGTGTATAATAAGGAAGAAAACCTTGCTGGCTATTTCGTATTCTTGATAGCACAGGAAAGAGAGATTCCAGAATCTCTTGACTTCACCGCTACACATCTTTCAAATGCATGCAAGTTGATCCTGATACCATGTTATTAAAAGAAAAACCCTTTGTGAGCTCATAAATTTGGACTTTTGTGAGTTGAATATTAATTTATGATTTGCTAGTACTTGTATTTTCCCTTTTTGTTTCGGGAATGTAAATGAGATGATACATATAACTCAACGCAATTACCATTAATATTTTATTGACTCTATGGACACCTAAATAATTAAATGATAAGTTAATCGGACTCTTATTTTTGGTGACGTACTCTTGTCGACATGATATGGGTATAGGTGTGGGTGTGGGGTGTAGGATCGTACCTAATCTGGTCAACAAATTTTGGATACTTTGACCAAAATTGAGAGAAAATTCCGGACTGATTCAGTGAAAAGGAGTGATCAACTTTTGGTGCTTTGAAGCAAATTGAATACCTTGTTTATGGAAATTACTATGCCGCTCCTGTTCCTTTTTTCTCCTTGACACCTTCTAGGTTTCTCCTTTTGATCAATATTTATTCCTCAAGTTCTCCACATGATATCTCCTAATTTAGGTTTTAGAAGAACTTTATTTTTATCTGAATTCCCTCACCCATATCTATACCTAGATTCGTATTTCAAAATCGTAAAATTTTGTTTATGAAGGATCTGACCTCTAGATCCCCACCCGTATTGGACACCCTCACCCGAATTCGAGCAACTTAGATTAAATGTGTTCTCTCTACTTGCTTAAGCTTTTACATGAGTGGATCACTAAATGGATCTATGATTTCAAGTCCACTCGTTGATTTCGAGAAAACCGAATCAATTGGCCTCGAAGAAGCCAATTCACAAGGAAAGGTCCCACTCAGAGCCCTACTTCCCTCTTTCCGACCTCATCACTTCAATTCAAGGGCAAACCCATTTCCTAGTCACCGGGCGCTTGTGTTTTCCTAGCCGACTCGCACACGACCGTCTTTCTTCCGGAAACTTACTCTTGAAAGCGTTGCATGTTGCTACTAGAGGGCAAAGGAATTAGCTTATGATGAAGAATAACAACAAAAAAACTTTTTGGGCTTCAAATTCTGTGACTCATAAGCCCTCCGTATCTAAAGATAGATGGCTAAAGGGCGGGTTCCGCAGTTAACTAAGAAGGCGGAAAGGAGCCCGCTTACCCACTCCCCTTTCCCCCAATTGCTAGGAGCCTCGCCCTTTTGACTTGATATGTCAAGAAGACTACAACAGTAGATCACCTTTTTTTTTGCTTCAAAAAAATTTACCAAAATTGAGAGAAAATTCCGGACTGATTCAGTGAAAAGGAGTGATCGACTTTTGGTACTTTGAAGAAAATTGAATACCTTGTATATGGAAATTACTATGCCGCTGCTGTTCCTTTTATCCCCTTGACACCTTCTAGGATTCTCCTTTTGATCAATATTTATTTTTCAAGCTCTCCACATGATATCTCCTAATTTAGGTTTTAGAAGAACTTTATTTTAATCTGAATTCCCTCACCCATATCTATACCTAGATTCGTATTTCAGAATCATAAAATTTTGCTTATGAAGGATCTAACCTCTAGATCCCCACCCGTATTGGACACCCTCACCCAAATTCGAGCAACTTAGATTAAATGTGTTCTCTCTACTTGCTTAAGCTTTTACATGAGATTGGTCATACTTAAAAAGGATCGTTTAGTACTTGTGTTGAGAATTATGAGGTTGTAGGTTCAAATCTTATCAAAGACCAAAAAACTAAGCGATTTCTTTGTTTGGTATATATTGGTAAGAGGTAGCAGATATCCTAGGCGAACTAGTAAGTGGTCACAAAGTGGCCGTGATATCGTGGTATTAAAAGAAAAACCTTTGCGAGCTCTCTATTGTTAATTTTTATCACTACAAAAAATTTCTTTGAAAGAACTGTTTCGTTTGTGATAAATTTGGACTTTTGTGAGTTGAATACTCCCTTTGTTTCAAAAAGAATGACTTACTTTCCTTTTTAGTCTGTTTTAAAAAGAATGCCCCTTTTCTTTTTGAACAATATTTTAATTTCAATTTTCCACATGGCATATTTAAGACCACAAGATTAAAGGGCATTTTGATACATTTGACATAACTTTAATGTAAGGCCACAAACTTCAAAATCATCTTTATTTTCTTAAACTCTGTGCCAAGTCAAAACAGGTCATTCTTTTTGAAACGGAGTATGTATTGATTTATGATTGTTGTTACTTGTCCCTTTTTGTTTCAGGAATGTAAATGAGATAATATATGTAGCTCAATACGAGTACCATTAATAGTTTATTGACTCTACTGAGACCTAAATAATTAAACATGTGATCTTTCTACCGGCTTAAGCTTTTACATGAGATTGGCCACACTTAGAGAGACTTATTTTTTATTTTGATCAACGGGCATACTATAGAAATTGTGTAGTCCCCCTCAAAAGGTAGCCTATCACAAAAAGGGTCCTGACTACTACACTAGTTACAAACTGTCTAGCACATCACAAATATCTTCAGTTTGTGTTAACATTTCCTGTTAGCATTTCCTATTTACACCAAAAGTAAAAGAGTCCTAAACAATTCGTCTTGAACTTCCTAATGTTGCTATTTTTTTTCCTCAAAACATCTCTGATTCCTTTCTTCCCATATAGACCACCAAATACCTGCTTGGACAATCCTCCATCTCTCCTCCTTGTTGGCTGTATTAACATCTCTGTTCCAGCATTGTAAAACTTCTTTAATGCTACCTGGCATCACCCACCTAATTTTCTTTAGGTTGATAAAACATTTCCACAGATGGTCAGCCCATTTGCAATGTAAGAAAAGATGATTGATTGTCTCTGTATGTTCAGCACAAAAATAACATCTTGAACATAGTTGAAATCCTCTCTTAGTCTGATTTTCAAGAGTCAGAACTGCTTCTTTCACCAATAACCATCTATAAAACAGGCAACTTCGTTTGGAATTTTAACTTTTCATATCATTTTCCATGGCCGACACTCCACCTGATTGTTGCAGGAATTAGAACCTTGTAAGCAGATTTTACTGAGAATTCCCCCAGCTGTCAGACTGCCAAACCAACATGTCCTCCTCAAAAAAACCATTGAACCGGGCAATAATGTTGTAGAAATCTGCCCATATAGTAAGGTGCTCGCAAAGAGACTCACATTTAGTGTCAAGAGTGATTGATTTACTGAGGCAGATTAGGACTTTGTTCGTGAACTTGGAGGACAATGGTGATGACATGGCCTCATATTTTAGAAATTTATATTGCTGAGTTTAATGGCATCAATTCATGAAGATGGAGCCAAGCCTGTGGAAAAAGAGTTCAAGAGCAATATTCTTGGTTAACTTCCCCAATGCACTTCACGATAACAAAACTAGGGGGCGCAAGGGGGTTTGTTAAAAACTTAAAACTGTATATACAAGGTCAAAATTATGTTTTTGGTAGATAGTGAATGCCTTTGACTTCTTGATATGTTTACTTTTATTTTTTATGTATATATAGTAGATGATGAATCCTCTGGCTTCTTCGTGTGTTTGCTTCTTTTATATTTTGACTCTCCTTAGTGAAAATCCCTGCTCCACCGCCAACATCACTCATTATCTAGTCTCCTCCCCAGCATTTGAAGTATATGGAAGAAGTGTCATTTATTTCTATGACAAGAAAATTTTGATTTGTGTTCAACTTTGTATTATTCAACCCTTCGGACTTAAGCAGACGCTAACACTAGTTGCAGTATTCATTCAGACTTTTGTTTGTTCTAATCAAGCTTGGAACTTCCACGTCTTCCACATACCAAACATTTTGCATAAGGTGCCAGTAGCATTTCTTCCGCCTAAGTTCTTGTCTTTTTGTAACTCTAGGCTTTCTTTACTAAATTATGTGCCCTCTTGGAGGTTAATTTCCATAGACTGATTGATTCTCTGGTCTCTAAGGCCTCCTCTCACAAGAAGCATAATTTATTTGTGTGGATGATGAACGAGCTCCAGTGTCACCTGATCCCTACGATTGGACTCCTATCCTAGAATTTCAAAGGACTAGATGATGAAAGGTGAAAATGTGAAGTCAAAGCTATCTCCCTCTATACATTTTTATCTTATGCATGAACTTTCAACGAAGCTCAAGAGGGTTGTTTCGGGAGATGAACATTGGCATATCTGTGATTATTTTGTCCATCCTGCTTGCTATTTGTTTTTGGTCCCTCAACTTAACCTTGTGTATAATTGTTACTTCTGCTTTGTGGTTTAAAGTTTGAGAACTGGAAGTTATTTTTATATTTATTTTCAGAGGGCTTATAGCACTCGTTGGAGTTGCCATTTCGCATATCCACTTGTACTTTGATTGCTTTGGCCCACCTCCTCTTATGAAAAGGTTCCTCATATCAGCTCATTAAATCTTGTTTTTCCTTCAGCCTCTTCTTTCAGCAGGAAATGGAGCTTTCTTTGATAGGGCTGCAGAATGCAGGAAAAACATCACTTGTAAATGTCATTGCTGTAAGTAGATTAGTGATTGTTCTTCCATGTTTATCTTTTTGTATCCTTTTTCTGTTATGTACTCTGATGCCTTAATAATACTTGTTCCTCCTGTCATTATTAGACTGGTGGATACAGTGAAGACATGATACCGACAGTAAGTTGTCGCCTAGCTCTTAGTCATAAGCCAAAACCAAAATTCACTACATCATTTTGATCTGTGATAATAATACGAAATCTATTGGATGTTCAGGTGGGATTTAACATGCGGAAAGTGACTAAGGGAAATGTGACTATAAAATTGTGGGACCTTGGAGGTCAACCCAGATTCCGCAGTATGTGGGAAAGATACTGTCGTGCTGTTTCTGCTATAGTGTATGCTCCCTTCTTCAGCGTACTTGATTACATTGTGCAGATGCTACTATTCCTTCCTCATTGGTCTCTTGTAGATGGAAGTAAATGAATTCAGTTATATACTTTCATTTATAGTCGCAAATTCACTGCATGTTGTCTTTTTATTATGCATAGTCATGATACTTTTGGAAGTAGTAATGGAAGACAACACGTTGGTAGATCACTGGTCTTCTTGTTGTTTGATTGCATTTATTTTTCTAAAAATTACGCAAATACACAACTTATGTTTTCAATATTACAAAAAATCCCAACTCCCTAAACATATTACAAAAATCTCAACACATACACAGAATGCTATGTATATGTCGGCTATGTTATGTATATTAACAGGGAGAGAGAGTAAAGTAATTAAAAAAGTGAGAGTGTAATTACTTCCAAAACGGTTGGTATTTATGTTATTTATGCTATTTTTTTTTTCCAACCGTGATTTGTTAAAGATCAGCCGCTAGTCCAAATTACCTGATCAGGTTTACCTTTCTTTTAGTTGTTTTTTTAAAAAATTATTAAGTTATTCTATTAATGATCCTGGTACCCATTAATATTGTTCTTGAGCTGTTTAAATGTCTTTCCCTGCAGTTATGTTGTTGATGCTGCTGATCATGATAACGTAAGTATTTCAAGAAGTGAAATCCATGACCTGATGAGCAAGCCATCATTGAGTGGTATTCCATTGCTGGTATTGGGTAACAAGATCGACAAGCCTGGAGCCCTTTCCAAGCACGCTTTGACTGATCAGATGTAAGCAGATAAATTTGCACTCTCATTGTTCTCCCTCTTTGCAGTTCACTATGGTTGATTAGGGGAAGGGGATGGTGTTTGCTTCCCTTTTTCAAGCCTTATCTCTGCCTCACTTAATTCATTTTGGCCAATTGGTCAAAATGTGTAGTGACTTGTGATAGGAAGGAAGCAAATTCATTTGCATTTCCTTATGTTCCCGTTCTTTTTGCTACCCCTCTATCTCCCCACCCACCCCCACCCCCTCTTTTTTTTAAACCTCAGTTGAACACTGCATTACATGTTTTCTTCATTTTGGTTCTTTTTTTGAATGATGATGTGTTATTTGGCAGGGATTTGAAATCTATTACAGATAGGGAGGTGTGTTGCTATATGATATCATGCAAAAATTCCACCAATATTGACTCAGTTATTGATTGGCTTGTTAAGCACTCAAAATCAATGAGTTGAGCTGCGAAATGAAGCCCAGCTCCAAGTGGTTCAAGCCCTCTCTTGTTCTTGTACTACTACTGATCAATATGTTAAAGTTGTCAGGTTATTCCTTTTGCTGGTTTCCGCATAGTTTTCTTTATGTAAAGCAAATTATTTTCCCAATTGAAAAGAGTTGGTACGTGTATTCTTATGTGATTATCCATGCCTGCAAATTGTGTACACCTCTTTCCTTCAATGGAAATATGGGCACCAACGTGTTCTTTGGGAAGGACAACTTTGATTTATTTGAAGAAACTAATTTGTTTTTATTTCTCTATTTATATTCCAGTCTATGTTGTTGATGCCAAATTATGAATTACAGCAATTATTCGAATTCCAATACATTATGATGAGCTTTTCGTGCTTCAGTTGGCAATATAGTTAACCAAATTTTATTTTCACATTAAAAAGTGGCTAATCTTTGAATAGTTGGACATATGTTGCTTAAAGTTTATTAACAATCCAAAAAGTGGTTAGTTGTAATTTTCCTCTTGTTCTATTCAAGGAGAGTGTCATGCAGTTTCACCTACATATTTAAAACTCTATTCTAGAGTTTCACTTTTACATATTGTGTTGAAGTTTCGACTTGTAGGCGGAAGCCCAGAAACTTTGAATCAGTCTCACCGGGCGAGTTCAATTCAGTTGCATAAGTGCTGCTTTTTCTAATATGCGTACCTGTAGACCGTGGTGCTGGAGGATTTAGCATAGACCCCTACCTTGTGTATAACAAGTACGCCTTTCCTTCCAATTCCTAGATTGAAACAAGTTTCGGTCCTTTCCGGAGACAGGAAGAAAGATCACTATTGAACACCAACAGCATCCTACCTAGAAAAGAGCTATACGACAAGTCCTTGTAACGGATAAACTAACTACTTTTCAATTACATTTCAAAGGTCAATTATTTTTCAGCAGCGAGTCCTACTTCGATTCGTTTCCACTTTCAAATGAAATTAAGAACAAGATGAAGCCATGGGAGGAAGTACTTGGAAAGAGGTCAAAGTTCTCGCTGCCAACCCAAATTTTCACTAGTTTCAAACCCCTATTTTACTTCTAAGTCGTAATCTCATTTCACAATAGTCCCAATTTTGCAAAATCCTGCAGTGACCAGTTACTGAATTGATAAATTCACACTAGACCATGTAATGCACTCTATCTGCTGAATTACGTGCAGGTCAAAGGATAAAATACACGTAAAGGTTATGTAAATCGGAGCTAAACAGATGTGTAAATGAAGAATTAGTCAATTTCAGTGAAGCATAGTAGCAACTAGATGCTTAGGACGAGTAATATACCACGAGATAGACTTATCAAGAGGCTCAATTAACACACTCCAAATACACAAGAATCAAACGAACATCTATGGAGCACAAGAAGGAACCTTAGCTAAACTCTAAAAATTGACCCAACAAGAAAAAAAAAACGGATGAAAGTGAACAACCAAATCAAGCATAGGCCACCTTACAAAGCAGACAAGGATACATACCTGAAATTTTATCTTTTTTTTTGTAATTATTTTACAGGCACATCTTTTTACACTTCTTTGCTATGCTTACACTTACTGGGTACAGATTAACAACGATTTTTCCATTTAATCCAAGCTTATTGCAGATCCACTACAGAGACGAGCAGAAATCCCCCTTCTGTTCTTACGAAAAGGGGCTGTCAAAGCGTATACCACTTCTATCAGGTAGCAGCTTCTTCATGTAATACTTTGACCTACGAGAAAGATCGATCTTTTTCCTTCTTTGAGATGGTATGAGGTCGATGGGACATTCAGAAAAACCGCGCCTCACAAACCTGTATAGGAGAGAAACACATACACGAAACATCAAATTAACAAACCAATATTAATGCTATTTTTCTTGCTTCAAATTCAGTCTCAACAATTGGAACATTTTATGAATCAAACTACAATTTAAAAACTTAATGGTGAGGTTTCTTGTATATATCAAGGAGTGGGACCATCAAAAATTCAAAAGAAGGTTTATTAAGGATTTGGAATTGTAGAATAGTTTAAGGAATTAGGAGTGTGTTGCACTTACATAAACTGGATAAGAAGTCAAACAATATCCAGGTAACGTGCACATATTGAATAAAGATGGACAAACAGAAGGAAATTTGACCAATAACATATACGGCAAAAGACAAGAAAAAGAACAGAAAAATGTGTATTACATAATTATTTACAAGGTACAACGCCAAAACTGTGGAACATAGAAGTGTAGATCATCTGGGCACAATAACTTGGTGAGATTTCATTTCACGGTGGCTTTGGGTAATTGAGAATTTTGATATGATCAGACTCTGATTGGATTGAGGGGATTAACACTGTTTTATCATAAAATACAGTAACTTGATTCTAACAAGGTAAAGTCAATACACTCCAACATAAGTAATGGCATTAGGGACTGCGATCACCCAAAAAACTACAACAACAACAACATACCCAGTGTATTCCCGTGGGGTCTGGGGAGGGTAGAGTGTATGCAGAACATACCACTACCTCAGATGAAGTAGAGAGGCTGTTTCCGATAGACCCCCGGCTTAGGACCGATAACAGTATAACAAACACAAAACATAAATGCATATAAACTAGTACAATCTGTAAAATAAACTAACGTCACTAGCCATAAGATAATACTACAGCCACAAGATAATACTAAAAACTATTTATTCGAAACCATAGACATCACTCAACACTACGAACAAGAAACTTCATACACAAATAAAGAACGCTCCCCTATTATTACCGACGCACTCTCACCCCCTAACCCTCTACCCTAATTCGCATTCTCCACACCTTCCTATCAAGGGTCATATCCCTTCATAAGCTGTAACTGCTCCATATCATTGCTAATCACCTCCCTCCACCCCACCTAAAACCATCCATAGCTAGTGTCTCACACCTAAGCACCGGACCATCAGAGCCCCTCCTCATCACGTGCCTGAACCAACATTACCTCACTTCTCGCATCTTATCCTCCACCAAAGTCACTCCCACCTTCTCCCGAATAATCTCATTTCTCACCCTTTCTCTCTTGGTATCTCTTGGTATGGCCACACATCCATCGCAACATCCTCATCTTCTTCACCTTTAATTTTTGGATGTGGGAGTTCTTAACTGATCAACACTCCGCTCTATACAACATAGCCGACCGGACTGCTACTCCGTATAACTTTCATTCAAGCTTCGGGGGCACCTTCTTATCACATAAAACTACCGAAGCGAGACTCTATTTCAACTACCCAGCCCCAATACAATGCGTGATATCCTCGTCAATCTCACCATTGCCCTGAATCATCCTCTCCTTCTTTTAAATGGCCTGAAAGTCCACCTTCACAACCACGTCAACCTCTTACGACACATCACTAAACTTTACACTCCAAGTACTCCGTCTTGTTCCTGCTTAACCGAAATCCTTTAGACTCAAGGGTTTGTCTCCAAATCTCCAACTTATCATTAACTCCTCCCCGAATCTCGTCAATCAGTACCACATCATCAGCAAATAACATACACCAAACACTAAGACACCTCCCTTGAATATGTCGCATCAAAACATTTATCACCAAGGCAAATAAAAAAGGGCTAAAAGTCAATCCCTGATACAACCTTATCAAAACCGAAAAGTGCTCCGAATCTCCACCTACCGTCCTCACCCGAGTCTTCACGCCATCATACATGACCTAAATCAACCTAGTGTACGCCACAGGCACTCCTCTAGCCTCCAAGCACCCCATAGAATATCTCTCTGGGAACTCTGTCATAAGCCTTCTCAAGATCAATAAACACCAGGTGCAAGTCCTCTTCCTCTCCCGAAACTGTGTTCCACTAATCTCCTTACAAGATGAATGGCCTCAGTAGTAGAGCGACCTAGCATAAAACCAAACTGATTCTCAAAGATAGTCACGCTCCTTCTCAGCCTCAACTCTACCACTCTTTCCCAAACCTTCATAGTATGACTCAACAACTTAATACCTCTATAGTTGTTGCAACTCTGGATGTCTCCCTTGTTCTTATACAATGGAATCATCGTACTCCACCTCTTCCTAATGAAGGCATCCTCAACCAACACAGTACCATCCTCGCCTTTGATGCACTTCACTTGGTCAAGGTCACGAGCCCTCTGCTCCCTGGCCTTGGCAAGCCTACACAACTTCTTATCCCCGCCTTTCTCTTCTAAAGTTGCATACAAGCTCTCAAAAGTTACCGTCTTGGCTGCCGTAACCGCTAACTTAGCCTCTCTCCTAGCTAACTTATACTCCTCCTTATTCGTCCGCCTCTGCTCATCATCCTTGCTCTCAACCAACTTAGCATAAGCCACCTTCGTAGACTCCACCTTCCTCTTAACCTCTTCGTTCCACCACCAGTCCCCTTGATGCTAGCCAGATCGACCCCTCGAAACACCCAACACCTCTCTAGCGGTCTCCCTAATGCAACTGAAATCACCCAAAAAGCTACGGGAAGTATTTCAGCCATTGATGAATAAACAATGAAGTTTCCCAATGAGATTGGTTGGGCTTGTCCAAAGCCACATCTAATGCCAACAATCACTTCATGGCGTCATACTCTTTTAACTCTAAAACATTTTTTTGTTACAAGAAAGAATCATCTAAAGGAAAATAAACTGTCTAGTAGAGTAGATCTGTAATTTCTCTTTTTGCATTTGAAGGGGCAGATGAATCAATTTTCATGATTATTTGACAAGTTTCAAAAAAAAAACACTTTCTTTTATCTTCTCTCTGAAAATTCCAATTTGGATACTTTTTACAAAATACCGAGTAAATAAATACTTTTTGAGCAAATCACATTAAAGTGACTATGAATCATAGTTTAACGGTAGTCAACAAGTCATCAAGGAGCCAACATATTCACTTCTAGCATTAATTCTGCGCAAGTGTTACAGGTACTTCGCATGTGCCTAAGAGTCTAAGACATACACATCGCTTTTTGAAAGAGCATATACTTCTTCTTTTTCTTTTTTTTTTTTGGGGGGGGGGGGATGGGGGGGATTTTATTTTATAACTCAAACACATTGTTTAATGTTTAGTAATAATGTCATTTTCAAAATTATATACTAATTGATATGGATTACAGGCACAACAGCGTACCCAAGAACAAGTAGTAGTAATAATAAGAGTCAACCAAGAGGAACTTTTTTTTCCTTTATGATTCTCTGTACCTTGAAACAGCATCTTAGCTTTATCTCAAATACAATTTAAATATTGCAACAAATTTAGTGTTACACAGGTAGCTGCCATTGCCCATTGCATTTTAATTCGCAATCAATGTTCATTCACCAATTGGAAGAACAATGCATATATTGGTCAGGGTACAAGGAAAGTGGAAACAAACATACCAATCAGCTGTGCGAGTTGTAAGCAGGAACAGCATTTGCAATCCTAGGGAGGATGCCTTCTTCTCAGTGTAATCTGCAATTTTTTTGGAATAGAAAGTCATTGGCTATTGCAGTAATAAGCACAGAACTTCAATTCAGACCAAAAAGTTCAAGGACACCAACTGTGTTTAGGTAGATAGAAGTAAGCAAACATATAACAGTTTTAGCAGCCAAGGGTGTGGCCTAGTGGTCAATGAAGTGGGTTGGGAACCTGAGGTCTCATGTTCAAATCCCAACAAAGACAAAACACTAGGGGGTTCTTCCTATCTGTCCTACTTTGGTGGAGAGAGTTACCTGGTATTTGTTGCTGGTAGGAGGTGGCAGGTATCCCAGGGATTTACCCGAGGCGCGCGAAAGCTGGCCCGAACACCACGGTTATCAAAAAAAAAGTTTTATCTCAACTTTTAAGGACACAACATTCTTCAATAAAGTGCAAGACCAACAAAGCACGACTGTGACAAATTATCTGATACAATCCTGGATAGCCAGAACACACATGGGGTCAACATTACATCCCCACTTGATCAACCCATGCATTAGCGCCCAGAGTGTAAAAATTTCTTTTGGTTGCCTCATTTGCAACTATAATATATCTCCAAGGGACTCATTTTCATTATTGTTATTGTTCAGATTCGGGAAGAATTATTAGAAAACAAAAACAAACAAAAAAAAAACAGGAGAAAAGAATCTTGTTTAATTTTTGGCTAGACTAAAATCTTCCATTGTTAAGGCAAAAATTTGGATTCTTATTAAGAACAATCTAGTGCAAGTTCACATTAAAATGTTCTTAATATTGCACTCAGTATTTCATCGAGTCTGCAACCGAAATGGGCCCCCATTTTAAATAAATGACAGAAATATGCCACGTAACTAAAAGGTGACAAAAATAAGCTTACACACTTTTTAAGTGTACTATATACTTTAATTTTAACGGAACCAAGTTAACGTGGTTAACTTCATGGAAACGTATAGAGCGCATAAAATTTATGCGTTATCCATTTTTTTTTATATAGCGTACAAAAGTTATGCGCTATATGTAATAAATGGATAACGCACAACTTTTATGCGCCATATAAAATAAAAGTGCTTTATCCATTTTATTTTATATGGTACGTAACTTTTAGGAGCTATACACTGAAAATTCAGTCCCCCTTTATTACAGACTGTTTTCAGAATCTTTCATATTGATGTGGCATATGAATATGGTGCCAAAAATATATGCGCTATGTGTAAAAAAAAAAAAATTTCAACCGTAGCTTGAAAACTTCTATGTAAAGAGAAAGATGTATTCACTTCATCTATTATCACTCCACATCTTCATACGACTTCAAAAGTTCATCAGAATTTTTGTTCATTTGAATCTTAGAAAATGAATACTGAATGTGTTGAGAGTCGCACTTTTTTGGGATTGTAAAATCATGCATGAGGGTAATACAGTGTACTATAGTTATCCCCACGTCCAACGCTAAGTATCCAATTTCAATTAGTTATGATGAATTTCCTGAATCAACTTTTAGAAGGATGAAAATAAAAAGTGATGATTTATTTATAATCGGACAATATCCAAACTCCTCATCATCACAAGGATTGGTAAATTATGGGGAATGAATTATCTCTGATGATGAGTCATTGACTGAATTTTTGAGGGCTCCTTATGATTATGCCATTCAAATAAAGCTAAATATTCTTCAAGTTTATGTTAAGAAGGAGCTTAGGACTCGTCATGCGCACTCTCCTTCGCAAGATGTCTACACGCAACTTGAGAATTCAACTAGTGTTGTTGATGCCCGTTTAACTCGGTATAGCACTTTTTCCGACATGAATGCTCCCCAACATATTATGTTGGATAACATGTCATCACAATCCTCAATACCTGATTTGAACGAAACTTTGAATGAAAGTGACTGGTGTTGCCGAATGAAGTTTCCTTATGCTTCTCGGGAGGATGGGAGTCCATGTGAGGATGACTCTTCGCCATCTTCTGGAAGTGGATATCGATTAATTAGTGTTATTATTTAATAATATTTATTTTCACTGGTTTGTGTCTATTTCTTATGTCATATATTTGTTCTATATTTTTAGGGTCTATATTTTTAGGGACTTAACTCTACCTGAAACGAATAATGATGGATTTTTTGGACAAGATTATAGTTTGGTCAATCATGTCACAGCTTGGATGGATGGATAATGCTAGAACATCTTCAAATGTTCCTCTCTCACTGAGTTTTGGTGTAGCCGACTATTATCGGTGGGTCTAAAATATAGTCGATAGTAAGTTATGTTGGTTCACTGCATGTATTTTTAATTTATTTAGTTTTTGGTATGTATTAAAAATATCTCATTTTTTGAAATAGAGGAATAATGTCACGTCAGATGAGCATGTTGTCCCAGACGATATTAAAAACAGTGATCAGCCAAATTATGACCAATTATCACAGGGTCATGATAGTGAGCCTAATAATGTTGAGAGAGATAGCGAGCCTAATAATGCGGAGGCATCGGGGGATGAATGCCCATATGACCCATTGAGTGGTGTTGATGATATTATAAACCCAAATTCCGCATAGAGATGTCCATGAGCCTTTTTCCTCGACAAGAATCAATTCCACAGTCACCAATTCGAAGACCGACACCAATGTCACTACCAATCAATAGGCCACGTTTTTATTCTAATGAAATTTCATATCTTGATCATTTTCCTGAAGGATCAGATATGTTTGCGGATATGCATGAAAATGATCATCCCTTAAGGTATGTGGCGTAAACTGACATTTTCTAAACGATTACATATTTTCTAAACGATTCTTTTTATCTTTGTAGCGAGATGTTCAAATCAAAAATAGATTTGCAAAGGGCAGTTAAGCTCTTACACTACAAAGAGAGAAGGGAGTTCTTTGTTGTTCAGTTGAGAAAGGAACAACAACAATATACCTAGTGTATTCCCACATAGTGGGGTCTGGGGAGGGTAGAGTGTACGCAAACCATACCACTACCTCAGATGAAGTAGAGAGGCAGTTTCGGATAGACCCCCGGCTTAGGACCGATAACAATATAACAAACACAAAACATAAATGCATAAAAACTAGAACAGTATACAAAATAAACTACTACCGCTAGCCATAAGATAATACTAGAAACTAACTATTTGAAACCCTAGACACGAATAAAGAACGCTCCCCTACTGTTACCGATGCACTCCCGCACCTTCCTATCAACGATCATGTCCTTCGTAAGTTGTAACTGCTCCATATCATGCTTAATCACCTCCCTCCAATATTTCTTCGGCCTACCTCTACCCCACCTAAAACCATCCATAGCCAGTGTCTCACACCTCCGCACTGGAGCATCGGAGCCCTTCCTCATCACGTGCCCAAACCAACGTAACCTCACTTCTCGCATCTTGTCCTCCACCGAAGCCACCCCACCTTCTCCCGAATAATCTCATTCCTCACCCTATCTCTCCTGGTATGGCCACACATCCATCGCAACTTCTTCATCTCCGCCACCTTTAACTTTTGGATGTGGGAGTTCTTAACTGGCCAACACTCCGTTCCATACAACATAACCGGTCGGACTGCCACTCTGTAGAACTTACCTTTAAGCTTTGTGGGAACCTTCTTATCACTTAAAACTCTCGACACGAGCCTCCATTATAACCACCCTGCCCCAATACGATGCGTGACATCTTTATCAATCTCACCATTGCCCTGAATCATAGACCCCAGATACTTAAAACTCCCCCTCTTCTGAATGGCCTGAGAGTCCAGCTTCACAACCACGTCAGCCTCCTCCGTCTTAGTCCTGCTCAACCGAAATCTTGTAGACTCAAAGGTCTGTCTCCAAATCTCCAACTTATCATTAACCCCTCCACGGGTCTCGTCAATCAATACCACATCATCAGCAAATAACATACACCAAGGCACCTCCCCTTGAATATGACACATCAAAACATCCATCACCAAAGCAAATAAAAAAGGGCTAAGAGTCGATCCCTGGTGCAACCCTATCAAAATCGAAAAATGCTCTGAATCGCCTCTTACCGTCCTAACACGAGTCTTTGCGCCATCATACATGTCCTGAATCGACCTAGTGTACGCCACGGGCACCCCTCTTGCCTCCAAGCACCTCCACAGAATCTCTCCGGGAACTCTGTGATATGCCTTCTCCCGATCAATAAACACCATGTGCAAGTCCTTCTTCCTCTCCCGAAACTGTGTTCCACTAATCTCCTTACAAGATGAATGACCTTAGTCGTAGAGCGACCTGGCATAAAACCGAACTGATTCTCAGAGATAGTCACGATCCTTCTCAGCCTCAACTCTACCACCCTTTCCCAAACCTTCATGGTATGACTGAACAACTTAATACCTCTATAGTTGTTGCAACTTTGGATGTCCTCCTTGTTCTTATACAAAGGAATCATCTTGCTCCACGCTTCAGGCATCCTCGCCGCCCTAAAAATGATGTTAAACAACCTTGTCAACCACTCCAAACCCGCCCCGCCAGTGCTCTTCCGAAAATCCACTGGAATCTCGTCTGGCCCCATCGCCATACCCCGTCACATCCTGCGAATAGCCTCCTTGACCTCCTCAATCTTGATACGCCTACCATATCCATAATTGCGACATTCCTCAGATTTCTCCAAGTCCCCCAACACGAAACCTTTGTCCCTCTCGTCGTTCAAGAGTTTATGAAAATAGGACTGCCACCTCTTCCTAATGAGGGCATCCTCAACCAACACTGTACCATCCTCTCCCTTAATGCACTTCACTTGATCAAGGTCATGAGCCCTTCGCTCTCTGGCCTTGGCAAGCCTATAGAACTTCTTATCCTCACCTTTCTCCTCTAAAGCCGCATACAAGCTCTCAAAAGTTGTTGTTTTAGCCGTCGTAACCGCTTCTTAGCCTCTCTTCTAGCTACTTTATACTCCTCTTTATTCGTCTGTCTCTCCTCATCATCCTTGCTCTCCACCAACTTAGCATACGCTACTTTAGACTCCACCTTTCTCCTAACCTCTTCGTTCCACCATCAGTCCCCTCGATGCTTACTAGATCGACCTCTCGAGACACCCAACACCTCTCCAGCGATCTCCCTAATGCAACTGCCAGTCGTCTCCCACATATTATCCACATCCCCTCTACTGTCCCAAGCCCCCCTACTCATCAACTTCTCTCCCATCTCCAACGCACTAGCCAGAGTCAAGCTACCCCACTTAATCCTGGGCCTTATTGATGACCACGTCCATACCAACAACCTATGTTGAGTCGAAAGATTCTCGCTAGAAATGACTTTATAATCTTTACATAGCGCTTTATCATCCTTTCTAAGGAGCAAAATGTCTAACTGAACTACGAAAAGTAATAAGGTGCTCCTCCTTTTTCGGAAAGCTCGAATTCTCTTTCCACAACCCAAAAGCCCTAGAAAAATCCAAAAGAAAAGCTCCTCCTTCATTCCTCTCCCCAAAACCGACACCGCCATGCACATCATCATAACCTCTCGACAGAGACCCAAAATGCCCATTGAAATCTCCTCCTCCTCCACGAAAAGCTTCTCAGTGCTCGGGACGCCCCTCACCACCTAATCCAAAACCTCCCAAAAGCCCTTTTTCTCCTCCTCGTCCAAACCTACTTGCAGAGCATAGGCACTAATAACGTTCAACGAAGACCCTCCAATGACCAACTTAATAGACATCAACCTATCACTGACTCTCTTAACCTCCACCACATGCTCCCTAAGTCCTCCATCTACTAAGATACCTACCCCATTTTTGTCTCACACTACCCGAGTACCACAACTTATATCACATCTCTCGCCTTAATGCCTACCCATTTAGTTTCCTGGATACACGTTGTACTAAGCCCCCTCTTTTTAAGAATCTTCACCAGCTTTATAGACTTACCCTGGAGCGTCCCTATGTTCCAGGACCTAACTCTCAACCTAGAAGCACCCTTATCCCACCTGGCCCTACTCCCCCTTGCCCCCAACCCGGCCTCAAACCTAGACCCGACCCCCTCTCCGCCCCCAACCTATGACATGACCCTACTCCACTATCTATCATCCCAGCCACCACTCATAAGGATACAATAGAAGAAGAAAAGAAAAAGGGGACAAAAAACACGAGCAAAAGGGTACGGCAAAACCAGCTAAATCAGCAAACAGAAACTAGCAAGCGGGCTTGATACTCACAAACAACAGATAGTATATGTATGCTAATAAAAATACCTACTAAGTTACGGAGGAACCGAAACCAGTAATCCCATTGGAACAATCGAGACAACCAGACAAGAAATCAAGATAGAAAAAAAATAGGAAACCTAATACCAAATACGCTAAGGAGGAATACACTAGAGAAGAGTGAAACGAGTGCACCTGATATTAGGGGAAGACGCAATGAAGGACGATTTCTTGATCTTTTTGTTGAATTCTGGCAAATTGGTGCGGAAATTGGTCACCAAAATTTGTTGTCGTTGCCTTTACCCTACTGTTGGTGCCGCTTCCCTGTAATTTACCGCCGGAGATTGTGCTGGTCGCCGACAAATGTGTTGGTCATCAGAATCTTGATGTGGCTGCTTGAAGTGCCGGATCTAGTCTTATAGTACCTGAAAAAGGGTGAAAAGGGGTTTTAAAGACAGGAGAAAAGAGCCAAAATACTTGCCGAAAATCGGAGTCACTAGCCGAAAACTGGTGTTCGCCCGTGGAACTCCGGCGACGCTGGTTCTCCATCGGAATTTGAGAAGATAGATGTGGACGGTTGGTTTCACCGGTGGCGTTGGTCTCACTAGCGATGGTGAGAGTAGTGGAGTCTCACCGGCGGTTCTTGGTTTTGTGACTGGTGGTCTGTTTCGGTGTTAAGAAAGTGAGTTTCGCCAGAGAAAAATGATCAGGGATTGTTTAATAACAACAACAAACCCAGTATATTCCCACATCATGGGGTCTGGGGAGGGTAGAATATACGCAGTCCATACCACTACCTCTAAAGAAGTATAGAGGTTGTTTCCGATAGACCCCCGGCTTAAGACAAAGAACAGTATACAAAAAAAAAATCAAAAGCATGGGACATGATAAAATAACACAGGCACGACATCCACAAAAATATCAAGGATTGTTCGCCGGAGAAAAAGATCAGAGATGTTCGCCGGAGAAATGACGATTGTTCGTCGGAGAAAAATTATCGGCGGTTCGTTCTCTCTGTGATCAGAGGAGAGAGAATTGTGGCAAAACGGGTCTCAAACAATTCTCGAAAACTACATCGATCCGTCAAGATTAAACAGCGAAAATTACTCGTCGGAGAGTTGCCGAAAAACGTCGCCGGCGACTGCCTAATGATTTGTCTTTACTCACCTGATATGTAGGTGCTAAGAAAGGAAGTCTTTAGAATTTGTTTTGCTCTTACACTATAAAGAAGGGAGGGAGTTCCTTCTTGTTAAGTCTAGAAAGAAAGTCTTGCAAATTTGTTTTGTTCTCAACTACTGTATCAACAACACTAGTTGGATTCTTGGGCTACATCTGCATGTGTAGGAGAGTGCGCACGACAGTCCTACGCTCCTTCTTAACATAAACTTGAAGAATATTTAGCTTTATTTGACTGGCATAATCATAAGGAGCCCTCGAAAATTCAGTCAACGACTCATCGTTAGATATAATCCATTCCCCATAATTTACCAATCCTTGTGATGAGAAAGAGTTTGAATAATATCCGATTATAAATAAACCATAATCATCACTTTTTATTTTCATCATTCTAAAAATTGAATCAGGAAATTCATCATAACTAATTGAAATTGGATACTTAGTATTAGACTTAGGGAGATACTATAATATACTATATTACTCTCGTGAACAATTTCACCATCCCAAAAAGCGCAACTCTAACAAATTCAATATCCATTTTCTAAGATTCAAATGAACAAAAATTATGAACTTTTGAAGTCGTATGAAGGTGGCAGTGTTAAAAGATAAAGTGTATATATCTTCTCTTTATATAGAGGTTTCAAGATCTAGTTGAAATTTTTTTTAACACATAACACATTTTTGGCATCATATTCATATGCCACATCTTTGAGGGAACACACGTAAGAGTGTTGGTAAGGGACTCTTATATCTAATCGTTTGCTTTCGAGATCTTCCATAGGTAAAAGGAGGTTTGGAGGAATTGATAATCATGAACACGGTGCCTAAAGGTATAATAGTCGAGTACAGTGTCAAAACTGTTCATTATATCTAAATGGGGGAAGCTTATGTCCGACGGGAATTTCAAATGGAGATCTTTGCTTGTAATGGCGTCTCTTGGAAAGGGGAAAAAATGGAGTTACTTCAAGAGTTCTCTTACAATGATTAAGAGAAAGATATAATTTATGTGATAAACAATGTACGAGGTTACAGCCTGTAATTATTACTTTGGATGACATAAAAGAGAGAAAAAAGAGTTGACATCCCATGAATGATGAAAACCCTGATACTCCGAACAAAAGTGAGACTGAGATAGAAAAGTTTGAGAGGAGTAGGGCTGGCAACGGAACCGGAACTTTCCGTTCCATTCCAATAGTGGCGTTTCCGATTGATTTACGGTACCGGTAACGACACGGTCCGGTTGGTTCCGGTTTACCGGTACCCAATTGTCCGAAAAACGATACCGGTCCGGACCTACGAAAAATTCCGGTATTTCCGGTTCCGGTTGACCGGTTTCCGGTCCGTAACTTTTAAAATTTGGCCTTTTTAAAAAAAAAAAAAAAAAAAAACTTGATTTGCAACGGCTCTTTTGGCCATTGCATTTCAACCGTTATTACCCCCCCCCCCCCCACCTTCCAATTACCCCCCACCACCCTTTAAAATTTTTACTATAAATATACTTCATTTCAATTATTTTTTCACACAAATATTATCAATTTTCATACTCTCTTAATATTCTCTCAAATTCTCTCTACATATTTCTAGTTTTATTATATTAGTTGAACACTTAAATGAGGATTCATTTATTATATTAGTTGGAGTTGAAGATTTTTTGAAGATATTACAAGCTTCAATTATCATCTTTTAATTCCGACATTTGTTATACGTCTACTTTTACGCAATCGTTCAGTATATTCGTTCCAACTTTAATCTCTTTTTATTTACGTTAATTATCTATATTTTTTATTTTTAGTATCTACATTTATTTACGAACATCAATTTGTATTTGTATTGCTTGTTTTAATATTTTATTTTGAAATATGGATTTTGAAAAAAATAGCAGTGGTAAAAAATCAAATTTTGGTAAGGTCTTTCGTAGAAATAAAAAAATTAAGGCTAGTACTAGTTCATTACTGGCTAGATTTAATGAAACTTCATTATCACAACCTAATGGTTTCGATGTTGGTATCGGTATGGAATTAGATAATGAGACCCTGAATAGGCGTTATAATAATTTTGAGGAAGACTTACTAGAGGAAGATGATATAGAAGAACAAGAATTAGGTGATACCCCTTACCCCTACTAGTCCGGTTACGGAATTACCGGAACACGGTGAAGAACTGTCCCCTTTACCGGAATTTACTAGGGCCAAAGGTACCGAACGTACTAAAAAGTCTTTAGTTTGGAAATTTATGAAGCATGATAGGGTAAAAAGTACTGCTACTTGCAATAAATGCAAGAATGTTTTTAAACATTTGACTGGGGGGAAAAATGGCGGGACAGGATTGCTAACTTCGCATTTGATGAGATGTAATAAAGAATTTATTCGTCTAAAAAATGAGGATAAGGCAAAAAAAGATGGTACAACATTTGTACATGAATTTGTAGGAGGTAATATGGTTCAAACACGTTTAGACATGTTTAACCCGGCTGAAGCAAGTTCATCCTCGATATATAGTGAAGATGTAGATAGAGAAGAACTAGCGAAAATGGTTGCTGATATGGGTTTGCCTTTTAGTTTTCCTTCGCATCCCGGTTTTATTCATTATATTCAACGAGTATATAATCCCTCTTTTAAAGGTTTTTCACGAAATACAATTAAAAATGATATTTTTAAATTTCAAGTTGAACATTGTCATTTTCTTCGTTGCTTATTTGATAAATTTGATGGTAGAATATCTGATACTTCTGATATGGGTACTAGTGTTGTCGGTAATAATTATTTTACTCTCACGGCTCATTGGATTGATCACGATTGGAATATGCAAAAAAGAATTATTGCTTATAAATATGTCGATGAGTCTAAAATCGGTATGTATATAGCTAATACAATAGCGGAGAACATGAAATATTTTAGATTTATTGGTAAACCTATGGCATGCACATTAGATAATGTTTCTAATAATTTGAAAGCTATTGACGAGTTAAAAATTAGATTATGTTTAATGTATCAAGATCATTTTCATGTTAGATGTTCTGCACATATTTTAAATTTGATAGTACATGATGGTATTCATTTGTTTGGAAATGGTTGTCTTAAAGTGCGAATTGCTTGTAGTTCTATGTTTAAAAATAAAAAAAAAGTTGTAATGGATGATTTTAAACGTAAATGTGAACAATGTGGTCTTCCATATAGAAAAATTCCAAAAGAAATTCCTACTAGATGGAATTCTTTGTTTCAAATGTTTGAAGTTGTTGTTATATATCGTAAACCTATACAATTAGTTTATAATTCTTATAATGAGGATGTTAATTTAATGCTAGATGAAGATGATTGGACTGAAGTAGAAGAACTTTGTAAATTTTTAAAAACTTTTTATCAAGCTACGAACACAGTATCTGCTCAATATACTCCAACTATTTGTTCTGTTTTAGTAATTATTAGTGCTACTTCTAAAGTACTTGTTGAATATAAAAAAATATGTCCTAACAAAGAGGCAATTGAAGCTATGATTGAAAAATTTTAAAAATATTATTTTCCTATTCCACAAATTCTTTTAACAACTAATTTATTAAACCCATTTTATAAAGAACATGGTACAGTGATATTGGTTAGAAAATTATACAACAATTTAGAAATTGGACTTCATCAAAAGCCATCAGTTGAAACTTGTTGTGCTAGCATAGTATCTACAGCTAGGAGTTTATATAACTTGTATCAAGTTATGGAACAAAATATTGGGCCGATTGAACCTCCTAGTTCTAGACGTAGATATGATGATTTAGATGACGAGATGGGCGAAGAACTTGGTCTTCAATGGTGTAGGAGTAATGATTTTGATTCGTATCTTTCGCAGGACCGGGAAAATATTAGAGATGAAACTGGAAAACAACAACTTTTATCGTGGTGGAAGACCCGGATCAGACAATTTTCAAAACTTTCAAGGATGGTTCGAGATTTGTTATCAGCTCAAGCTTTTTCAGTTGCTTCGGAGCAAGCTTTCAGCGCAGGAAGATTTATAATAGGAGATCATCGGTATTCGTTAGCAAGGGATAGTTTGGAGATTTCGGTATTATTTAGAGATTGGATCAATGCCGAACGAAGAAATTTTGGGCTCCCCAAATTACCGCCCCATATTGAAGACGAAATAGATGAAATTTTTGAAGAAAATAGTGATGATGGAATGGAAGCAATGGAGGAATAAGGAAATAGACCAATTCCGGAGGATTTATCCGTCGAAGAATTAGAAAAGTTACGCCAAAAAAATTATAGACAATTTAGATATTAATAAGATTCTACAATAGAAATCTAATTCACACAGAACCCTTCCTAGAAGGTGGCTGCGTAAATTAGATTTACATTTAATATCTTTGTAATAAATGTATAACGTACAAAATTTGAATAAATATAACGGTTATTCGCCTAATTTTGTTTTAAATTTTCTCTTTTGTTTGTTGCAATTATGAAAAAAAAAATATTATATTAAGTATTTAAGTTTATAAAGTTAGAAAAAAATTTAACTTCTTAAACTTACTAAAAATATTATATTACCTTAACATATATTTTGTAAGTTAAAATTTAAAACCTTTTACAATAATTAAAACTTAAACTTATTATAAAAAAGTTAATAAATTATATAAACTATATAAGTTAAAAATATATATATAACTTATATATTAATCTCATTAAGTTATAATCTAAATTAAAACTTAAAAAGAAAAAAAAAAACTGGTACCCGCGGCGATATTCCGGTAACGTTCCGATATCGCTCCGGTCCGTTCCGGTTCCACACCGGTAGCTAGCGGACTGGTCCGAACAAGGAAAATTTTCCGGGAATCCGGTAACTCCGATTCCGACGATATAAAACGGTAATGAGGTTCCGGTACCGTTCCGGATCCGGTCAAACCGATCCGGCGGTTCCGATTCCGGTCCGTTGACAGCTTTAGAGAGGATTAAGGGGGAGCATGTTGTCATTGTGAAAAATATAAGAGAAATATATTATTGAATTGTTGTAACTACATGAATGATTACATTGAGGCCCTATTTATAGAGATTACATTTCAATCCTTTTTCTAATAGGACACTACATTACAATCCCTTCCCAAGTAGGATTCTATATATTATTCCTATTCTACTTATATTCTAACACTCCTCCTCAAGCTGGTGCATAGAAGACATATGTACCAAGCTTGTTATGGATGTAACTAATTCGAGGATCGGTGAGGGACTTGGTGAAGATATCTGCAAGAAAACTGATAAGGATTGCTTTAGATGTCTGGGAGACCTCAACTGAAACAGAACAAACTAAAAAAGTGATCCGAAAAACAGTAAACATCTCTGGAAAGTCGATGCGTCGCTGGGAAATTGCCGAAAACTAGAATAAAATATATGCGTCATCTCAAAATTAAGAGTGGATCTTGAACAAGATAGTCACCGAAGAACTGGCCACACGCTGAATTATTAGATTTGATGGATGAAAAATGGTCACCATTTGAGAAAAAATTATATGGGTAGGGTCGAAATGATGACACGACCCTACTGAAAAGAGAATTATATGGGTAGGTCAAAATGATGGCATGATCCTACTGAGAAATAGAAATTATAGGGGTAGATTTGAAATGATGACATAACCCTACTGAAAAATAGAAATTATATGGGTAGGGTTGGAATGACGATACGACCCCACTAAAAAAGAGATTATATGGGTAGGGTTGGAATGATGGCACAACCTACTGAAAAAGAGAACTTATATGGATAGGGTCGGAATAATGGCACGACCCTACGCAAATCAGATCTGAGGAATTACTGTAAAGACATGGAACTACACAAATCAGATCTAAGGAGTCACCGGAAAGATGCATGGTGCTATGCATCTCAAATATGAGAAAGTAGTCCTAAAAGAAGCACGGTGCTAAGAAAAATAGATATGAAAAAGTAATCATCGGACAGATGCATGGTGCTATGCAAAGATATGAGAAAATAGTCACTAGAAAGATGCACAATAAGCCAGTGACCCAACTTTTGGTATCATAATCATTGGCCAGACGGGTGGCAAGTATGGATTATAACCGCCCGCCGGCAGCGAAAACTCTTTGATTCTTTACCAAGATCGTGGAAGCTCTGGTACCACGTGAAAAATATAAGAGAAATATATTATTGAATTGTTGTAACTATATGAATGATTACATTGAGGCCCTATTTATAGATATTACATTCCAATCTTTTTTTCTAATAGGACACTACATTACAATCACTAGAAAGATACACAGTGAGTCAGTGACCCAACTTTTGCTAACATAATCATTAGCCAGACGGGTAGCATATATGGATTATAACCGCCCGCCAGCAGCGGAAACTCTTTGATTCTTTACCAAGATCGTGGAAGCTCTGATACCATGTGAAAAATATAAGATAAATATATTATTGAATTGATGTAACTATATGAATGATTACTTTGAGGCCCTATTTATAGATATTACATTCCAATCCTTTTTCTAATAGGACACTATATTGCAATCCCTTCCCAAGTAGGATTCTATATGTTATTCCTATTCCTACTCATATTCTAATAGTCATCCTAAAAGAGAAAAATGAGTAGTAGTGTCGTGCAAGGTTAGTGGGACACTGGGATGTCAAGTGAGCAAAGCATGGTGAAACAAGCAGAGGAGAACCAAGAGGGAAAAATAGAGAGTAACCAAAAGTGTTCTAAGTGATGTTCTCCGAAAGACAATGAAAGGGAAAAAAAAGAGACTGAGTGGGAAACTCTCTTGTTTATTTTCTAACCTATTAACACTTTTCTGGTTTTAGTTTTAGTGATACTTTTATGAAGGAAAAGATGAAGAGTCTCTTGAAACAGAAGATGGGAATCGTGATGTTGAAGTTACCACATAACCAATTGAATTCCAAAAAGTGTTTGGTAACTCTAGAGCGTGCGGGAGAATAAACTTTGTAGGGTGGAGGAAGAATGCTCAGTTGTTGATTTCTTTTGTTGTTGAAATATCTTGAACTTTAAATTGTTCTCTTGTTTAATGTGTTTGCAACTTCATAGGACAAATGCAAATAACCACAGCATCCTGAAACTGCTTACATGCATTATATATCGCAAAGGGTAATTAGTTTTACTATGAGAGAAGAGTCACTATACCAAGTAATTTGTCTCCTTGTCCTTGGCCACGACAATCAGGAGAAACGGCAATAGCAGCAACCTCTCCACATTTTTCTTCAAAGTAAGGGAAGAGAGCAGCACAAGCTATAACATGGCCTTCTCTCTCCACAACAATGAATGAATGCAGCACTTCCACCAGCTAGAACAAGTTAAAAACACACAATTATGAAAAAGAAAAATGATATACAAACATTAACCAAATAGAAGCTGATCTGACAACTATTTGCACATAATAAAAAGAATCAAGAGTAACCTCTTCCTCACTCCGTCTGATCAATGTTCCAGACTCTTCAAGAGGTTGTAATAATTGTTTGATCTCGGGAATATCTGACAGCCTAGCCATTCGTGTTCCTTCGTAAAGATCACTGAGGAAGAGAGATTCATGCACATCTTAGCCGAAGGATAGTCATAAAAAGGATAGCAAATATCAATTAGCTATGTCTTAATATAACTATCCGACTGAGAGTACAACTGTTAATTCTAGAGATGGGGAAATCATGAACTTCTGTGGTGAGAAACATAATGTCAAATTGGGGGTGGAACAGACAACCAGACATATGCAGATTGTCACTTCTCATGGAGTTCTATATATCAATATTCTAAAAAGAAGGCTAAGTGCATTTGGCAACATAAGTAGCTGGTTAAACATCTCTAGAAATTCTGGATCATATTTCTAATAGTCATATACCAAAAGTGTATCCTAAGGGATTGAATCTTTTAAGTTGCACCATCGATTTCTCCACAAAGAAAATAAAATGTCAAACTTGGATAGGAATAATAGCACAGTAATTTCCTGCTATTCTTCTCCATCTTTGGTGGTGTTTTAACCATGATACTGAAAGGTGGCTCGCATTAGCCCGATTTGTTACTCTTAACCTACTGAGCTCGTTAATTGTAGATTATATTTTGTCTTCTCGTACATCACTTACTTCGACAGGGAGCTCTTTTTACCATGGATTTGACGGTTCAAAAACACAAAGAAAAAAGAATATTATTGATCAACTTAAAGAGGAAACAATGAAAATGTGGAAAACTGAATATCAACATGCCTTGACTGAATTACAATCAACATTTGCATACCTAGCTACCATTGTCCCAACTCCATCTCTTTGGAACAATTCCTTTAGTAAAACTCCACCAATAGTACCATCCAGCAGGTGAACTCTTTGAACACCTCCCTGATGGCAAATGGAGTACATAATTGGCAAAAGTTTTAACTAATAAGCCAATAGAGGTATCATATATAATATTTATAAATGAGGTGTCAGTTTAGTAGAGACATGACAATTTCATCAAGTAAAGTAGTGAGATGACAGATCATAGATCACTGTGAAAGTTGATAGTTACTAGACATGGCAAACCATATAGCCATAGTATGCAGTGAGAACACGAAGTTGACTATTCTGTTAATATACATTTCTGTACTGCACAAGCTATTATAAAAGAAGTTTAACAGCAAAGAGAGATATCTTCCAAAATCTACCCCTTTAGCCATCAAGGTTCAAGTTTAGAGAACATGCAATTTTGCTAATGTATATGTAGGGTTTCGGTAAATTAACATGACAATTATTGTCTAGTTTAGACACTTCCATAAATCTGCAGATATAGTGATTAGACAGCCAGGATCTTACTCTGCACACAAAAGCAGCTGCAGCTAACTCTGAAAGATAACCATTTAGTCGACTTAGCCTCTCTTGTCCTCCAATGGCAAAACCCTGCTCAGTAGACCAAAGCCCATTCCCATTGTCAAAACCAACACCATTCTGAAAAACACTGTATCTTTGGCTAAAACCATTCATATTGTAGGAAGAGGTCGATCCATCGGAACCATTGTGACCCAAAAGATTGAAGTCCTCCTGACTGACAGCTTTTACATAATTAGCTGCTGTCTCACTTTGTTCTGCTCGTTTGCGAACCAACATGTCAGCATCTTGAAGAGTCAAGAAACGAATAAGACGGCCAGACTCATCCAGAATTGGACCATCTATTATACAAATCAGTTTCTCTGCTCCTAGAGCCACGGCACAAGCTGTGGCAACTTCGTATGTGCTTCAATAAAATAGAACACATTAGCAATCCTAAGACCCGAGGCAAAATAAAGAAGGAAAGAGAAAACACATCCACAAAACACTGACTCGATATTGAATAGTAGGGAATGTTGTATGCTGAGCATCTAAGCTTAATCAATCAGAAATTGTTTATAGAAATAAGAAAACCATGTCACACTTTAGGAACTGCAAAATGAACTAACTCGGCATGGAATCATGAAATAGGTGGACCACTGTGTAATGCAAGTTGAGTTCCAGTGGAAGTAGATTGATTTAAACGATAAGCATTCACCCCGAGGGCTGTGACCCACTCAACATATCCACAAACACTAACTCACAATGGTAGTTTCCGAGAAATGTTGTGTACTGAGCATCTAGCTTTAACTAATTAGAGATAGTTTTGTAAAAAAAATGAAAAACTAGTACACATCAAGAAATGAAAGTAATCTCTGCAAACACATGACCCACAGTTTAAAACAAGCTAAGTTCCCAAGAAAGCAGATTGATATAAAAAAAATATAGCATTCCGTAGAGGGCTCTGACACACATAAAATCGTGAAATTATTGACTTCTACCCATAGTAAGGGATAAAGATGCGTTCGAAGTCAAATGTTAAGCTAATTTTATCTCAACAAGTCCATCTATATCACCCCTCCAATAGATGGTAGTCATTTTTGACCCATATATGTGTGTGTGCGCGCATGCAAAGACTTTTTTTTACAAGAAATAGTACTATCTTGTAATAAAAGAAGTAAGAGCAGAGATAGTTATAGGTGTACTTCCTTCTCACCCTGTTGAGAGTCTTTGAATTATATCTAAAACTACATGTATCGTGAAGAAACTGATTGATAGGAAATATAAGCGTTACTATAAGAAACCACCCAAGTTGAGTGTAACCAATTCAATCAAGCACATATAAACCCAAATGTGTGACCAAAATGAGATCAACCCGAGGTAATATTTCTTTTACAAGAGTTAATTTTACACTTCTTCTGGTAATAGTTGACATGCATCCCAGGCATAAACACATTCTTGCTAGTTATTTCTCATTTATTTTCATGTTTTCACTAGAAGACTTCCTTTTGATTGACTTCTGGATTTTGATCCTACACTCAGATTTAAGTATTGCAATCTTCCAACTGCTCGAGTTTTTACTCAGAGAGAGAGAGAGAGAGAGAGAGAAGGAGCATTGTCTGCCTGTCAAACAGTTGAAGAGTTAAAAGAGGAAAATGTCCCATTAGTTTTAAGTAAACATGAAAATGGCAATTTACAGTTTGATTAAAAGAGAGGGTAGAATAGGGAAATGGACCACTACTAAGCTTAAGTCTTTTATGTATCACTATGCTTTAGTGTGTAGCTTCCTGAAATTCTGTTTATTGCTGATTTTAATGACTTAAGTAGAACAAGATGCAGACTAATGATGCACGACATCAACAAAGATACCTATCAAAAGCCATAAAGCATACTTGCAGTTCAAAACTTCCCCAGAGCTGGAATATCCAAGATTGCTTAATAACACAATGCTATCCTGATAAAGCCTCTCACGAATGCGAGAAACATCTATCTTCTTTACTTCACCAGTCGCTGCATAATCGACTCCTTCTACAACTCCTCTTCTCTGCCGGAAATTGTAATGAAAATCCCAAGTCAAACTCATTGTCATTGAAATGACACTGGATGCAGAAAATTGGAAACCAAAAAGAATGAAAAATAAATTTACTATTATTTACATTATGCAATTGGTTTATATTCTCACCTTCATAGATAGAAAATTACCATTAGCAACACTAACACCATCATGCCAGCGACTATTTTCTCCATGCTGGCGGACACCAGTCAATGATGGCCCAGGAGACAACTTTGCTTCTATCATAAGACGAGTTCTCCCAGCTGCATCCATTGCAGCCATCAGTGAATCAGGGTCTGTTACTCTGTAGCGGCCTACATACTTGGGCTCACTTCCTGTAAGCAAAGAGTTATCAAATCACTTGCTTCTGAAGATATTCTTCTTAAATAGAGGAAAAACCGTAGTTTAGGGAAAACAAAAATAATATGATGGTGCTAATTGAAAAAGAAGAAATAGAAGACTTTGAATAGTAAAGATGGTTAAACTCCTTCAAAACTATTGGTTATTTTTTAAATGCATATTATCAAAGCTTTGATGTTACTGATTTCTCTTTCTATAAATGAAAATGGCTGACAGAGCTTTGGGTTTCTCCATGTTATAGTCAATGTAATAGGAAATACGATCTTGCATCTAAACTATTTACTAGGTTATGAGCACCAGCTCATCATTAGCAAGTTGATCAAGCTTTAACCTGAAGTCTTCACTGTTTAGAGCAAACAAAGCAGTTTCCCTCAAGCAATTGTCGAGCCAAATTAGAGGCAGAATACCATTTAGACTCTCCAGAGTTTTATTAGCTTGAAATCTTCGGAGTTTGTTAGTAAAACATGCCTATTCTCCTCATTTGATAGGACGATACATGTACCAACACAGGGACACTTTCTAAAGGAAGATAACATCAAGACGAGGAAAAATCAACATTCTTAAGCAAAATAAACATTTTACTTGAGACAAAGTCATCAAGATTCCATATGAGATAACTAAACTCTATCAATCACAAACTAGTCGACACCAGCTATGAATCAACTGAATTCACATTCAGGTCCATTTCATTCCAATACTAAGTACTCCAGAGTGTTTTTAAATCCCATTAGGAGTTCTCTAAAACAAGAGGTTCTCTAAATCTCACAATACATGGACATATAAGTCTTTCATTAATACACGAAGACTCCTGTTAAATACCGACATAATGTAAGTGGAGTCTAAGTTGAAAATAATTGTCTGTCATTACGAATAATAAACTATAAGAAGATGAAATAAAAATCTTCTATCAGCATCAGAAGTAGTGAAGAAAACACACGTGCGGCGACAAACTAGCAATATCAAAACGAGCAGAAAAAGAAAATAACAGCATTTCTCTTACCTCTTTCAACCAGAAACCTATCAATTTGGATATGAGTTCCGGGTACAAGAACAAACTTGATTCCCAACCCATGAAGGAGAGAGATATCCTGCACAGTTTGTGCGTAAATCAAAACGTCATGCTTTAGTGAAAGTGGGATAAATCAACAACTAATGAACTTGATATTAGCAAAAATCAATCAATCACTACTCAATCCAAACTAACTAGTCCAATTCGACTACATACAACAACATCATACCCAGGAAGTCCTACAACTAATAAGGAAAGGTATAATAGAACTGTTAGAATATTATTAGAAATAGGAATAGTATATACCAATCCTACTTGGAAAAGGATTGTACTATAGTGTCTATAAATAGGGTCTTGATGTAATTATGTAAACACACCATTCAATAATATTTTTCTCCATTATTTCTCACATGGTATCAGAGCATTGGTGAGAAACTTCAGAAAAGAAAAAAAAAAAAAACCTTCAGTCACCGTAGTCAATTCCGAAGACTGATTTGTGTCATTCTTTATTTTGTGGATAGTGTGAAAAATACAACACCACCAAGAGGCTCAGAAAGCTCAGGCGACGCAAACCCGACCTAAAACCACCAGAAAATAAGCCCCACGCGCCTTCCGGAAATCAGCAAGTTCAATCACGCGCAGGCACGTGTGCATTCTTCGGTTGAATTTTTTGAGTGGTTCCTTTTTTGTTGGGGTCGCCGTCCTTTTCCGATTCGGCCAGTTACCTTATATTCAAATTCTGACAACTTTTTTGAAGATTCCGGCCGCCGGAGTTAGGGTTCCGGCGGCTTCAGTTTTCTTTTCCTGACAGTTTTTTTTTATTCAAAGATTCAGTTACAGTTCTTGGTACTTTCAAGTTAAAATTCACAACATGTCTTTTGGGTATGATGTTTTTAGCCCTAAAACTACCGGTATCGGAAATTCAAGCCCTATGATCACTTCCGAACCATTAATGGGAAGTTCAAATTATTTAGCCTGGGCTTCCTCAGTTGAGTTGTGGTGCAAAGGTCAAGGTGTCCAAGATCATTTAACAAACAAGGCTAGTGTGGTAGATAAAAAGGGAAAGTCTAGCGCGGAAGATGCGAAAGCTAAAGAGCAATGGGATAAAGTTGATGCTCAACTATGTAGTCTCTTATGGCGATCTATTGATTCCAAGTTGATGCCCTTGTTTCGTCCATTCCAGACGTGTTATTTAGTTTGGGAAAAGGCTCGTGCTTTATACACTAATGATATATCTCGTTTTTATGATGTGATAGCTCGAATGACCAATTTGAAGAAACAGGAATCCGATATGTCTACTTACTTGGGACAAGTACAAGGGACAAGTACAAGCAGTCATGAAAGAATTTGATACATTGATGTCCGTCACTGCGAATGTAGAAAAACAACAAGAGCACAGACAAAAGTTGTTTTTAGTTCTTACACTTGCTGGACTTTCTACTGACCATGATGTTGTATGTGATCAGATTTTAGCTAGTCCTACGGTTCCTACAAATGATGAGTTATTCTCTCATCTGCTTCGTCTTGCCGCGCCTCCCAGTCACAAAGTAGTTTCATCACCTACTATTCTTGCATCTCAAACCATAGAAAAACAAACATATCAGCCTACGAAAAATCGGCGAGGAGGAGGTCGTTTTGGAAAATCTTGATCAAAGTGTAGTTATTGTCATAAAGTTGCACACACTCAGCAGGATACATGGAGGTCGTTTTGGAAAATCTCGATCGAAGTGTAGTTATTGTCATAAAGTTGAACACACTCAGGATATATAACATAGTTTGTATGGTCGACCACCCAGTTATGAGCCTGCTGCTGTAAAGGAATATAATGAGTTCCTTCAAAATCGAGCAAGTAAGCAGACATCTCCACAGCCTAATCAACCATCCAATAATGCTCATATTGCCCAAACAGAATATGATGAGTTCTTCCAGTATAGAGCAAGTAAACAGACATCTTCACAAGTACCCTCAGCTGCCCAGTCTGATGCTTCAGTTGCTGGTAATCCTTTTGATTGTGTTTCACAGTCTAGTACTCTTGGATCATGGGTTGTAGACTCAGGTGCTTCTGATCATATTTCAGGTAACGAATCACTTTTGTCTAATATTGTTTATTCACAATCTCTTCCTGCTATTACTTTAGCCAATGGGATCCGAACAAAACCAAAAGGAATTGGAAAAGCCAAACCCCTATCTTTTGTCACTCTGGACTCTGTTCTTTATGTCTCTGGTTGTCCTTTTACTCTTGAATCTGTTGGTCGTTTGACACGTGCCCTTAATTGTAGCATAACCTTTCTTGATGACTCTTTTCTAATGCAGGACCGCAGTGCAGGACAGACGATTGGCGCAGGACATGAATCACAAGGCCTTTACCATCTTACCTCTTCAAATTCCTTCACAGCATGCTCCGTTACAAGCCTTCCAGACCTAATTCACAAATGTTTGGGACATCCGAGTCTATCCAAGCTACAAAAGATGGTGCCTAGTTTGTCCACAATAGATTGTGAGTCCTGTCAACTTGGGAAACACACCCATGATATTTTCCCACGTAGTATTGAGTCGTTCCGAGTCTATTTTCTCATTAGTACATTCTGATGTTTGGGGTCCTAGTAGAGTCAGTTCACCTTTAGGTTTTTGTTATTTTGTTAGTTTCATTGATGATTTTTCAAGATGTACTTGGTTTTCTTAATGAAAGATCGTTCTGAGATATTTTCTAGATTCAAAAATTTTTGTGCTGAAATACAGACTCAATTTGGTGTTTCTATTCGTACTTTTCGTAGTGACAATGCTTAGAATACTTATCCTCTCAGTTTCAGGAGTTTATGACTCATCAAGGAATTGTTCACCAGACATCTTGTCCATACACCCCTCAGCAAAATGGTATAGCAGAAAGAAAAAATAGGCATCTTCTTGAGACTGCTCGTACTCTTCTCATTGAATCTCATGTTCCGCTACAATTTTGGGGCGATGCAGTTCTCACATCTTGTTATCTAATTAATAGAATGCCATCATCTTCCCTTCAAAATAAAGTTCCCCACTCTATATTGTTTCCACAGTCACATCTCTACTCTATCCCCCCTCGTGTCTTTGGGAGCACATGTTTTGTCCATAACTTAGCCCCTGAAAAGATAAATTAGCCCCTAGTGCTCTCAAGTGAGTCTTCCTTGGTTACTCTCGAGTTCAAAAAGGGTATCGTTGTATTCACCAGATCTTCGTCGCTACTTTATGTCCGCCGATGTCACTTTTTTTTAATCTCGACCTTACTATATATCTTCTGATCATCCTGATATCTTTGAGATTTTACTCGTATCTCCAGTCTTACCTGCACCATCTTTGGTCTTACCCATATCTCTAGACTTACCCGACCCAACCTTTAAGGAATCAACAGTTACTTCTACGTCTCCTGCTACAGTGCCACAACTTCTGACTTATCATCGTCGTCCACGTCCACCATTAGTCCCAGATGATTCATGTCATGCGTCGAACGTTGCTCCTACTGCAGACTTGCCTTCTTCTAGCTACATCAGTTGCACTTCAAAAAGGTATGTGTTCCACTCGTAATGCTAACCCACACTATACTTTCTTTAGTTATCATCATTTATCATCACCCCATTATGCTTTTGTATCGTCTTTGTCATTTATTTCCATACCTAAGACTATAGGTGAAGCACTTTCTCATTCAGGATGGAAGCAGGCTATGATAAATGAGATGTCTGCTTTACATGCGACTAAATCTATTTTTGGTTGCCGTTGGGTTTATTCGGTTAATGTTGGTCCAGACGGTCAGGTTGATCGGCTTAAGGCTCGCCTTATTGCCAAAGGATACACACAAATATTTGGGCTTGATTGTAGTGACACTTTTTCTCTGGTGGCTAAAATAGCATTTGTCTGTCTTTTCCTATCTATTGTTGTCGTTCGTCATTGGCCTCTTTATCAGTTGGATATTAAGAATGTTTTTCTGTATGGTGATCTTGAGGAAGAAGTCTATACGGAGCAACCACCTGGTTTTGGTTTTGTTACTCAGGGAGAGTCTAGTAGCCTTATATGTCAATTACGCAGGTCACTCTATGGTCTGAAACAGTCTCCACGAGCTTGGTTTGGAAAATTCAGCACAGTAATTCAGCAGTTTGGCATGATTCGTAGTGGAGCTGATCACTTAGTGTTTTATCAACATTCTCACCAAATTTGTGTATTTATCTGGTGGTTTATGTTGATGATATTGTTCACCGGCAATGATGAAGATGGTATCTCCAAATTGAAGCAACATCTCTTTCAGCACTTTCAGACCAAAGACCTCGGCAGACTGAAATATTTTCTAGGTATTAAAGTTGCTCAGTCCAGATCAGGTATTGTTACTTCTCAACGCAAGTATGCCTTAGACATTCTTGAAGAGACAGAAATGATGGGATATAGACCCATTGACACTCTTATGGATCCAAATGCCAAACTTCTACCAGGACAGGGGGAGCCACTCAGTGATTCTGAAAGGTATAAGCGGTTGGTTGGAAAGTTGAATTATCTCACCGTGACTAAACCTGACATATCCTTTCCTGTGAGTGTTGTAAGTCAGTTTATGACTTCCCCCTGTGATAGTCATTGGGATGCAGTTGTTCGTATTCTGCGATATATAAAGTCAGCTCTAGGTAAAGGACTACTCTCTGAGGATCGAGGTCACGAGCATATCATTGGATACACAGTGGAAACACAGATGCTGATTGGGCAGGATCACCCTCTGATAGACGTTCTACCTCCGGATATTGTGTTTTAGTAGGAGGTAATGAGGAGTAAGAAATAGAGTGTGGTTGTTCGATCTAGTGCAGAAGCAGAATATCGAGCAATGGTTGTAGCAACTTGTGAGCTAGTTTGGATCAAACAGTTGCTGAGAGAATTAAAATTTGGAGAAATCGATAAGATGAAACTTGCGTGTGATAATCAAGCAGCCCTTCATATCGCATCAAATCCAGTGTTTCATAAGAGGACTAAACACATAGAGATTGATTGTCACTTTGTCAGAGAAAAGATACTCTCAGGAGATATTGTTACAAAATTTGTGAAGTCAAGTGATCAACTTGCAGATATCTTCACCAAGTCCCTCACCGGTACTCGTATTCATTACATTTGTAACAAGCTAGGTATATATGATTTGTATGCACCAGCTTGAGGGGAAGTGTTAGAATATTATTAGAAATAGGAATAGTATATACCAAATCCTATTTGGAAAAAGATTGTAGTATAGTGTGTCTTGATGTAATTATGTAAACACACCATTCAATAATGTTTTTCTCCATTATTTCTCACAAAAACAAGAACAACAACAACAACAAACCCAGTGTAGTCCCACAAAGTGGGGTCTGGGAAGGGTAAGATGTACGCAGTCCATACCGCTACCTCCGAAGAAGTAGAGAGGTTGTTTCCGATAGACCCCAGCTCAAGATTCATAAACAGAGGATGGATGACAAAACAGAAAAAACAAGAATAAGAAATAATAGAAATAAAACCAGAGAAAAAACGAAAATACGAGAAATAAAGGCAACACTAAATAAGAAAATAAGAAATAAGAAATAGGCATACCAACGACACCTACGTACACAGTCCTAGGGTTACGAACCCGGCTACACAAGATCTCTCCTGACTGCCTGCTACAACCCACACACTCACACTTGCCTTCTACCCTTATCCTCAACCTCCACACCTTCCTATCTAGGGTCATATCCTCAGTAAGCTAAAGCTGCTCCATGTCATGCCTAATCACCTCCCTCCAGTATTTTTTCGGCCTACCTCTACTCCTCTTAAAACCATCCAAAACTAGCCTCTCACACCTACGAACGGTGGGGCATCCGCGCCCCTCCTCATCACATGCCCAAACCATCTCAGTCTTCCTTCCCGCATCTTGTCCTCCACCCAGTGTTTTGGACGGCGAAAGGCGACAAAAGGCGACAAGGCCCTGCCTCGCCGCGCCTTTCGAATGTGCGGCAACAATTAATATAAAAAACTAAAACAACATATATATGATCAAAATTTCAATAACACTAATATATTAGGAAATATTTCAAGTCAAGAATTAAAAAAATATAGTATATAGATACCAAAAGTGTAGAACTTAAATGACTCAACAGTTGAAATTGAAAGTTGTTAATGATCAAATAATTTAATTAGTATATTAATATTACCATCATGCTATATTAATTCTACAATCTACACAAGTTATTAACAAAAATTACATAATGTTATAAGAAAAAAAGAAAGTCTATTAATATTACCACTGATTATGTATATTAATATAATAAGTATATTAAAAAAATTACATAATAAGTATATTAATAGTCCCACTGATTATAACAGTAAAACTATTAATAACAGTACCAAAATAGAAGAAAAAGTTCACTGTTACAGAGTTGCCGGCCGCCGAAAAATAGAAGAAAAAGAAGATAAAAAGAGGAAGGAAAAAAAACTAACAGTACCAAAAGACATTCAGTCGCTGGATTAAGAAGAAAAAGAAATAGAAATCACTGTTTACTGAAGTTTCGGAAGTCGCCGGAGTTCGTCGCCGGAATCAAACTTCTGAGGTGAATGGTAGCAGCCACCGTCACCAATTTGTAAATTGGTAGTGTTAAAATGTGTAAATAAACCCTAAAATTAGCTTATATACCTAAAACCCTAATTTTTTAAAACACAATTAAAAGGCGTCGCCTTTATCGCCGCCTCACCTCGCCTCGCCACGTCGCCTTTCTCGCAAAGGCGTCACCTTTTGATTTTCGCCTCGCCATTCGCCATTGGCGACGAGGCGCTCGCCTTTTACAACACTGCCTCCACCGAAGCCACTCCCATCTTTTCCCAGATAACCTTATTCCTAACTCTGTCCCCTCTAGTAAGCCCACACATCCAACGTAACATTTTCATTTCCGCCACCTTCAATTTTTAGATGTGGGAGCGCTTGACCGGCCAACACTCCGCTCCATACAACATGGCTGGGCGAACTGCCACTCTATAGAATTTGCCTTTAAGCTTAAGGGGCACCTTCTTATCATACAACACTCCCGAGGCGAGCCTCCACTTCATCCAACCTGCTCCAATACGTTTAGAGACATCCTCATCAATCTCACCATTCCCTTTAATCGTAAACCCAAGATACTTAAAACTATCCCTCTTACAAACATCCTGGGAGTCCAACCTCACCACCACTTCGTCCTCCTGCCTCAAGTCACTGAACTTGCATTCCAAATACTCCGTCTTGGACCTACTCAACCTGAACCCCTTAGACTCAAGGGTTTGCCTCCAAACCTCCAATTTGTCATTCACACACACCCGCATCTCATCAGTCAGCACTATATCGTCTGTAAATAACATATACCAAGGCACCTCCCCTTGAATACTCCGCTTCAACACGTCCATCACCAACGCGAATAGGAACGAACTAAGAATCGATCCCTGATGCAACCCCGTCTCGATCGGAAAATGCTCTGAGTTTCCTCCCACCATCCTCACCCGGGTCTTCCCTCCATCGTACATGTCCTTAATAGCTCTGATGTACGCCACCGGGACCCCTCTCACCTCCAACCATCTCTAAAGAACCTCCTTCGGCACTTTATCGTACGCCTTTTCTAGGTCGATGAACACCAAGTGTAAATCCCTCTTCCTTTCTCTATACTGCTCCACCAATCTCCTCACTAGGTGGATTGCCTCTGTCGTTGAGCGATCAGACATAACTCCAAACTGATTCTCCGAAACGGACACGACCTTCCTCAATCTTCACTCAACCACTCTCTCCCAAATCTTCATAGTGTGACTCAACAACTTAATACCCCTATAGTTGTTGCAACTCTGAATGTCACCCTTATTTTTATATAACGGAATCATCGTACTCCATCTCCAAGTCCCAGGCATTCTCGCAGTCTTGAAAATGTCGTTAAACAAATCCGTCAACCACCTTAAACCTGCCCCACCAGCATACTTCCAAATATCCACCGGAATCTCGTCAGGCCCCGTCGCCCTACCCCTCCGCATCCTATGAATAGCCTCACTAACCTCCTCAACCTTAAAACGCCTACAGTAACTGAAATCACGGCTCTCCTCCGAGTGCTCCAACTCGCCTAACTCAATGCCTCTGTCCCCCTCCTCGTTCAGAAGGCTATGAAAGTATTCCTGACATCTCTTCTTAATGTGAACATCCTCCACCAAAACACTACCATCCTCCCCCTTAATGCACTTCACTTGATCGAGGTCACGACCCTTCCGCTCCCTAGCCTTAGCAAGCCTATACAACCTCTTTTCCCCACCTTTCTCCTCTAACCCCGCATACAAGCTCTCAAACGTTGCTGACTTAACAGCCGTAACTGTTAACTTAGCCTCCTTCCTTGCTACTTTGTAAACCTCCCTATTCACCCGCTTCTGCGCTTCATCTTTACTCTCAATCAACTTAACATACGACTCCTTCTTAATCTCCACTTTCTTCTTCACTTCTTCATTCCACCACCAGTCCCCCTAATGACGTCCTGCTCGACCCCTCGAAACACCCAACACTTCTCTAGCAGTCTCCGTGATACAGCTGGCAGCCCTATCCCATATAACATCCACGTCCCCCTGCACTCCCACACCCCCGTTCCCGCTACCTTTTCCCCTATCTCCAGGGCACTAACTAGCGTCAAGCCACCCCATTTAATTCTAGGTTGACCCGCCCCGGCCCTTCTCCTCTTGCCCTTCTTGATAGACAAGTCCATCACTAGTGTGGTAATCGAAATAAAATAAACAACGGATTGTAACATATGTCAAAAGAAAATAGCTATGATAGGCAATAAACTACATGAACAAGACAAATACAATACTCTAAACTACCATCACACTTACCCCATCGAAAAGCTAGACAACGCTCAACTACCTACTAATATCTTTCTACCCTAACCCGCAATCTACATACCCTCCTATCTAATTCAATGGTATATATGTTTTGTATCCATTTCTCTTTATTCAAGCCCATTAAGAATCTTATATTTTTGGTCAGTTAGAGTTCTTTTAAAATTTAAACTTCTCTAAATCATACACTTACCTGTGCAGTTACAAAACATCTCTAACAAAATGTTCTTTCCAAAAAAAAAAAAAACTTGCACTTTCCACTACTAGAAAAGGAAAAAGAAAAAAACATCCTGAGTACATAACTATTCTCTCTGTTTCATGTTACTTAGCACATGTTGATCTGGCATACCCCTTAAAAGTTTAGATTAGAGGTGTATTTTATTAAACTGGACTTATTAATGATGTATTAAAATGCTAAATTTAACTATTTCTCCTTCCGTTTATTTTTTCTCGGTCATATTTGGACTTGATATGGTTATTTTACCACACTACTCCTATTAATTGACACTACCCTAGTCCTCTATTAATTGATGTAGTATTAATCATGCAAAATGACTTAAAAAATAAGTAATTAACCTTAAAAGGTAAAATATGAAAAATAATATTCCCTCCATTTCAAAAAGAATGACCTATTTTGACTTGGCACAAAGTTTAAAAAACATAAAGAATTGAATCTTGTGTCCTTAAATTAGAGTTCTGTTAAATGTATCAAAATGTGCTTTAATCTTGTGGTCCTAAATATGTCATGTGAAAAATTGAAATTAAAGTATTGTCAAAAAGGAAAAGGGGTCATTCTTTTTTAAACTAAATAAAAAGAAAAGCAGTTCATTCTTTTTTAAATGGATAGAGTACCTTTTAGTGAAAATCCATTTTTGGGATGGTGGACAAGTAAAATAAGCGACAACATACGGTGTGTCTGGGGACGGTAAAAGTGGGCAAGTAAAATGAATGGAGGAAATACTACTCTATACGGTAGTATAGAAAAAAAAAGACTCACTTGATTTGCTAAAGCAAAATGAAATATTTATTTTTATTACAGGCGTCTAAGTAAAATGAAAAGAGGAAGTAGAAGCCAAAGTTAAAGCAGGACGTGCCATGAGAAGATGATCCAAATGAGGGCTATCAACAATTTCAGCTGAAATTAACACAACAAAAGTACTCCCTCTATGTGCAAGAAAATAAGGCCAAGCTTCTCTAAAAAAATCCAACGAATAAATCATCTTTTATAACACTGTTCAAAGCTGCAGCACTCTCAGTCTCCCCGTTAACCCCGCACTTAATTGATATTCTCTTCACAAAATTAACTCCGAATGACAACATTTTTCGTCTTCCCCGAGAAGAAAATGGTTGTATACGTTGTTTAGTAACTGGAGTACCAGAACTTGACGGTAAAATTGACATTGGGACTTGGTGGAGTCGAAGAATTTTGAAGAAAAGTATTTGCTGGATGCCGAAGTGGATGTGAACCAGCAAGAACCGGTGTAGTTACTGGTTAATTGCTGAACCGCTACGTCCGGTTAGACCGGGTGTTTTGTTTAGGTAAGGATATTGATTCGGTGGCGCTCGGCGGAGGCTAGCAACCATAAATGTTTATCTATTATTCTACCATCTACACTATACTATACTAGATGTCGAGGCCGTGGCTCAATATATGTTATTATTTAGTTATATGTGATATAAATAAAATTTAGATAATTAAATATATTTTTAATATGCTTTAAATATTTTAAATTATTAATTTTCGTAATTTATAATACATTTTATGTAATTTGTAAATAATATATGTTACTCTAATTGTTTAAATTTTTGTAGCATCGATAGTCAATTATATTTTTAGAATATTTAAGTTTTCAATTATTGAGATTTATAATACCTTTTTTTAATTTCAATTTAAGTAGTACAGATATAATTTCTAGAGTCAACTAAATATTTTATATTTTTAAAAAAAATTAAGTTGTTATGTAACATATTATTTTTTTAGATATTTTAACTTGTTAATTATTGTAATTTATAATACTTTTTTATGTAATTTTCAAATAATACATGTTACTCTCCTCGACGAAATTTTTGTGGCGTTGATATTCAATTATATTTTTAACTATTCCAATTTAAGTGACACTGATATAATTTAAAAACTCAACTAAATATTTTATATCTTTTAAATTTTTAAATTGTTAATTATTGTGATCTATAGTATTTTTTATGTATTTTTTAAAAATGTATAATAGATTTTTTTTTAAAATATTTTAAGCCGTTAAATATTATAATTTATAATATATTTTAGAGAAAATATCCAATTACCCCCTGAACTATATCCAAAAAAGTTATGACACACCTGAATTTAAAAGGGAGTCTGATTACCCCTGAACTAATTAAAAGTGAAATTTCCACCCCCTTAGTGCCTATGTGGCACATACGTGGTACACACGTGTGCCTACGTGGACACTTCAGTGTGTTATGCCACGTATGTGCCAATTAGGCACTAAGGGGGTGAAAATTTTACTTTTAATTAGTTCAGGGGTAATAGGGTCCCCTTTAAGTTGAAGTATGTCATAGCCTTTTTGGTATAGTTCAGGGGTAATAGGGTCCCCTTTAAGTTGAGGTGTGTCATAGCCTTTTTGGAATAGTTCAGGGGTAATAGGTCCCCTTTAAGTTGAGGTGTGTCATAGCCTTTTTGGTATAGTTCAGGGGTAATTGGATATTATCTCTATATTTTATGTTATTTTAAAATAATATATATTACTCTCCTTGTCCAAAAATTTGTGACACTGATAGTCAATTATATTTTTAAAATGGTTTAACTTTTTAATTAATGTGATTTATAGTACTTTTTCTTCTATTATAAATTAAGTGATTATAAATAATTTCCAGAGTCAGTCAAATATTTTATATCTTTTAAATTTTTTAAGTTGTTAATTATTGTGATTTACATAAATTTTTTTCGTATCTTTTTGAAATATAAACAAATTAAAAAAATAAGACAAACAAATTAAAATGGATGAAAAAAATGAAGGCTGGACCAATGAAGTTGTGTCAGAACAGACAGATTAATCTTTAAATTTTTTAAGTTGTCAATTATTGTGATGTATAGTATTTTTTACGTATTTTTTAAAAAATATATGGCATATTTTTTTTCATATTTTAAGTTGTTAACTATTGCAATTTATAATATTTTTTATTAATATTTAAATAATATATGTTATTCTCTCTATCCAAACTTTGTTAGCATTGATAGTCAATCATATTTTTTAAATAATTTAATTTTTTAATTATTGTGATTTATTATATTTTCACTTCTATTCCAATTTAAGTGGCACAATATTTAGATGGTCATAATAATTAATTAGGGATGATATAGTAAAATCATGATTGAAGCAGCAAATTAAACATGTTTTAAATAATTTATAATAACTAACTAGAAATGATATAACAAAATTATTATAAAAAATTACTTCTGAGAAAAAAAATTAAGTAGATCTCATATATGACGTCAAGTTAATTCAACATTAAATGTTATTAATTTTTAATACTTAAATGATTCTATAATAATTTTTTTAATATTAATTTTTTAATACATAGGCGACTTATAATAATTAATTAGGGGTGATATAGTTAAATTATGGTTGAAGCAACTGAAGCAAAAATGTCATAAATGTCTATTTACTTTTTTTATTAAATACTATTAATTTTCTAATACGTAGAAGACATATAATAATTAATTAGGAGCGATATAGTAAAATTATGGAGCAAGAAGCTAAATAGTCGACAAGTGGACGACCGGAAGCTGCACACTCCCTCTCCTATTCACTCTTATTATATAGAGTAAAGTAATATCTTTTAAATATTTTAAGTTGTTAATTATTATTATTCATAGTATTTTTAACACTATTCAACTAATTGTCCCAATTATGCAACATCGCAAAAATTTTGAGAAGCAATTAATTTTTTCATCATGCCTTTTAAATATTTTAAAATTAATTACTGTGTATAGTATTATTTTTTTTTACGTAAATTTAGAATAAATATAAATAGTTCTAAAAAAATCCTCAAGTAATAATAAATGGAACTTTGAGAAGCTTAGTTGTCATTTAAAAAAAATGACCCTAAGCTCATCATTCACTCTTATTCATTTTCCAAACTGACTCTAAGCTCATTAGAAAAATATAAGAGGGATTTTGAGGAACTTATTTATCATTTTTTAAAGTTGATTCAAAGCTCCTCTCATTCTTACTTTTATATATCTTTTAAATATTTTAAGTTGTTAATTATTATTATCTATAGTATTTTTTATGTCATTTTCAAATAGTTATCCCAATTTAAGCAACACTGCAAAAAAATTGAGAAGCAATCAATTTTTCATCATGCATTTTAAATATTTAATATTAATTATTATAATGTATAATTTTTTTATGAAAATTTTAAATAAATATAAGTAATTCTATAAAAATCCTCAAATAATAATAAATGAAACTTTGAGGAGTTTAGTTGTCAATTAAAAAAAACGACCCTAAGTTCCTCAATGTAGTTTTTAAGTTGTTAATTATTATTATTTATAGTACTTTTTGTATCATTTTCAAATAGTTATCCCAATTTAAGCAACGCTGTAAAAAAATTGAGAAGCAATTAATTTTTTATCATGCCTTTTAAATATTTTAACATTCATTATTATAATGTATGATATTTTTTTTATGTAAATTTTAAATAAATATAACTAATTCTAAAAAAATCCTTAAATAATAATAAATGAAACTTTGAGGAGCTTAGTTGTCATTTTTAAAAAATGACCCCAAGCTCCTCATTTTAGTCCTCATTCACTCTTATTATATAGAGTAAAGTAATACTATGGGAAGTTATGAAATTATATATTGCTTTTAATTTTTAAAAATATATTTTTAAATATTTAAATTAATTATTTTCTAAAATTTTAAATTTATTGTAATAGAATGAATTATTAATAAAATATTTTGGACCATAAATTTCAATTTATTTTCTTTTAGGAAATGTCTTTTTATTTTATTATACTTATGACTCTTTTGTCCTATACAAAATTAACAACAACAACAACCCCAGTGTATTCCCACAAAGTAGAGTTTGGGGAGGGTAAGATGTACGCAGTCCATAATGCTACCTCCGAAGAAGGAGAGGTTGTTTCCGATAGACCCCCGGCTCAAGATAAAGAATAGTAAACAAGGGGATGGATGACATAACAGAAATAAGGAATAAGAAATAATAAAATAGAAATTAGAGAAATACGAAATACGAGAAATAAGTGCAACACGAAACAAGAAAGTAGGAACTAAGAAATAAGAAATATGACACCCACCTAGTAATAACATAAACTCACATACCAAAGTACCTATGTACACAGTCCTACAATTACTAACCCAGCTACACAAGATCTCTCCTGACTGCTTGCTACCATACTCATACTAGCCTTCTACCTTTATCTGCGACCTCCACAGCTTCCTATGTAGGATCATGTCCTCAGTAAGCTGACTTTTTATTTAAAAAATAATATTCTCTTCATCTGATTTTATGTATTATTTTTTTTTAGTCCATTTCAAAGAGCGTATCATTTTATTATTACTAAAATAATTTGATTTTAAATTTTATAACTATATAAATATTTAAAATTTATTTTAAACTATAAATTTTTAAAATATATTTTGCTCAGTCAAACAATACTAGTTCGGGAAATGAAGGGAGTAATATTTTTCTATATGAAAAATATCTCTCTCTCTCTATATATATATAAAAGAGTCATTAGAGGTTGCTGATGTGGCATGCCTCAATGCTCAGTAAACATATTTATCTTTTTTTTTTTTTCTAAATTTAATTTATTACCATTTATTTTTTTTAATAACTAATAAACCCATTAATTAACCATTAACACAATATACCCTCGTTTTCCTCTTTTTTTCCCTCCTCACTCAGCTTTTCTTGATTACACATTTTTGGCATTGGCTCTCAAAACTCTGATGGAAGAATGGAGGAATCAATCTCAGTTACATTGGGTAGATTATTGTTGTTGTATTCAATTATAATTTCATTGATTTTTATGAACCATAGGCTGCTAGAAGATTTGAACTTGCTAGGTTCATCCTTTAAAATTCTTAGCGCCGAGAATGGAGGTGTTATTGATGAAGGGGTTACGAAAAAAATGAGAGAATTGGAGGAAATATTTTTGAAATTGAACCCCCAGACTGAGGAGTTTGTGCCTCCTTTACTCTTCAGCAACCATGATGTAGTGTCAATATCTCCAAGTGGAGAGCAATTTGGCTTTGATGCTTTCAATTTTGTAACGCAAAATGGACTCGCCGATGAAATTTTCAACAGAAAGGTATCTATCTTTTCCTGTTTTCATTTAGTAGCTACTGAAAGACAGTTTATTTGCAAATATTAGGTTCTTTCGTTGACAGTTTGTTCTTATGGGTTGCCTTATTTATGTTAAAATGTAATCTATAACTTAAGGTGGGAAATTTCATAATTGGTATCATACCTCAATTATTCTATTGTAGTATTGTTATTTATGTTCTATTACTGTGTGTTGTTTTCTAGTATTACTTCTTTTGCGGACTTCTTTAGACTGTTTTTTCTTGAGCACATCAAAAACGTCTCTAACTCTTAAGGTAGTGATAAGGTGTAGGTGCACTTTACTCTTCTAGAGCCACTTTGTGGGACTATACTGGGTATATTGTTGTTATCATGCAAGAACATATATGGATGAGAATATAGTAAGGTCTAAAAAGGTGCAATGATGTTTCTCTCTGTCCTCATTGTCTAAAAAAGACAAGTTTATTGTCTTTCACCTTTTGTAAGCTTATTTTTAATGAGTCGTTATAATATAGTCGTGGCTAATAATTTTGGTTGAAATGTACTAGTAGTAGAAGAGAAATGACTATGATTTTGATAGAAGACGGGAGAATCTACGGACAACCATGGCTCAACGTGAAGAGGTTATAAGGAGGATATTTTATGTGTCTGAAATTAATCATCAGGTACAAAAAGGAGGGACAGTGAGGGCACAGAGTATTTGTTCATTATTTATTAATTATTTTATATTCATCTTTATTCGCGGGCTTGTTGTTCTTATTTTCTGTAAGTGACTGAAGAGCAACTTACTACACTCTTTTTTATTTGTGGGCAGGTGATTATGTTTTTCGTTTGATCATGCTTCCGCGTTCAATCATAATTTATAACACTTTATAATAATATGTTTATGAAATATTTTCTTGTCATAATCTAACCTTAATGTGCAGAAGTTGGTTGACTGTCGCATATGTGGAGAGCCCAATTTTGTACTTCAATTCGCCTTTATAGAATTTACTGATGAAGGTCCAATTCTGTACTCCGATTCGCTTTTATAGAATTTACTGATGAAGGTATGTTGAATTTTCTTGTAGAAGATTAAATGAAGGGTTATTGACGTGCCTTCTCTTTGACATTTCAAAATCCCCATTCACAATTAATATAGGGTTGCGCAATTCTTACATGGTCTGGTGCAAAAGAATTACCACTTACTTTTGGTGGCACAGTTGTGCATTAGATATTTTTGGTTAAAGTTGTCATCCAACACCATGTTGTCTCATGTATGGTGAACTATAAGCTTTGTTTTGACTATTTTAATTTTCATTAAAGTTGTTATCTAACGCCACGTTGTCCCATGTATGATCTGCAGAAGGTGCAAGGAATGTTATGAGTTTTGTTGGAACTATGCTTGGGTTTAACAGGTGAAATTGCTTCTCTACAAAACTAGAATTGCACCAGTTAATTCAACATTTCTTCCAAGGGTGAGAAATTGTATTTATTTTTTTGTATTTCCCTTTAACAAAATTATTGTTGAGGGCGATGAACAGATACCTGTCTATTGTTTAAATTGAAATATTTTTCCTTTGACACTGATATGTAGTCAGAAGATGAAAGGAGGCACAAACTCCTTTCATCACTATCCCTCACTAAAAAGAGGAATAGTGAGGGCATGGAGTATTTGTTCATTATTTATTGATTATTTCATCTTCATCTATTTTGGGGGGCTTGTTGTTCTTATTTTTTATAAGTGACTGATGGGCAACTTACAGGGCAACTTACTACACTCTTTCTTACTTGCGGGCAGGTGATTATGTTTCTCGTTTGGTCATGCTTCTACGTTCAATCATAATTTATAGCACTTTAAAATAATATGTTTATGCAATATTTTCTTGTCATAATCTGACTAACCTTAATGTGCGGAAGGTAGTTGACTGTCGCATATGTGGGAGAGCTTAATTCTGTACTCCGATTCACTTTTATAGAATGTACTGATGAAAGTCCAATTCTGTATTCCAATTCGCCTTTATAGAATTTACTGATGAAGGTATGTTGAACCATAAGCTTTGTTTTGACAAATTTCAGGTAAGGATACATTTTAGCCTGTGGGTGTTTCTAAATTACTACTATCTGATCTAGTTATGGGGTCACTCTAATGTATATTCCGATTTATCTTCCAACTGAGCTTTATTGATGTGTAACTAATGTTGAACAATTATTAGGAGGTATTTAACTGTTGGTTATTGGTGTTCTTCTACATTGGCATTTGAATTTTCAGGAACTTATCATGACTACAATATTTATTTTTTCTCAAATTTAAACATCGCAAGGAGAATAGAAAGGACTGCTTGAGGACTCTATTTGCTCTCATTGAAGAGGCCGGAAAGGCTAACAAAATGGTAGAGAATGTTCGAACTTCATATGTGAAGCAAAGGCTCAAAGAAAATCCTGCATCCATGGAAAGGCTGTGGGCAAAAACCACGAAGTTGAAAGAATCTAGCTTGTGGCATGCATGAGATTTGTTGTTTGCAGCTTTCATTTTCTTGAAGAAAATTAAATGAACGGTTATTGATGTGCCTTCTCTTTGACATTTCAAAATTCACATTCACAATTAATACAAGTTTGTGCAATTCTTACATGGTCTGGTGCAAAAGAATTACCACTTACTTTTGGTGACAGCTGTGAATTAAATATTTTTGGTTAAAGTTGTCATCCAACACCACGTTGTCTTATATATGGTGAACCATAAGCTTTATTTTGATAATTTTTATTTTTGGTTAAAGTTGTTGTCCAACACCACGCTGTCCCATGTATGATCTGCAGAAGGTGCAAGAAATGCTCTGAGTCTTGCCGGAACTATGCTTGGGTTTTACCCGTGAAAGTGCTTCCCTCCAAAATTGGAATTGCACTAGTTAATTCAACATTTCTTCCAAAGGTGAGAAATTGTGTGTATTTTTTTGTATTTCCCTTTAACAAAATTGTTGTTGAGGGCGATGAACAGATACCTGTCTATAGCTTATATTGAAATATTTTTTCTTTGACACTGATATGTAGTCGGAAGATGAAAAGGAGATGTGTGCAAGAACTATATACTGTACAAATATTGATAAGAAGGTAATTTTGGGTTTGTAATCCCAGTCTCACATAGTTGAAGAAAATCTATGGAGATAATACTTCATGACTTGTTCATTTGTATGATATGGGTTACTCAAGCAAATGTCAAGCTTTTTTTCGAGTACTTTTGTGGAAAGGTTTGTAACTTTTCACCTGACTTGTCTAAAGTGCTTATCCTACTTAAGGTCCTTACTCTATACGATTTTTTTCTCTAACTCAGGTTAAGCACTTGAGGTTGATTGATGACTATCATTATTCCACTCGTATAGGTTTTATCGAGTTTGTTATGATAACTTCCATGAGCTTTTCTTGATTTTGTTATCTAATATATCATACTCCTCTGAACTTTTGCTTTTTCTACTCTTAAGGACTTCTAGAACCTCCATTTCAAATATTTGTGGTCTTTCACTATCCATGCTTGTGATTTAGCATTATTATGATGTTATTGCTTAATTTAGTCTTTTATATTTTTCAAAGTGTAAAGAGATTCGTTCTCGCGTTTCTGATTTCATATTGGCAAATTATATTTTTTATAATAGCTTGTCACTCATGTGAATTTGAATTTTTGTTGACATACACTGTATATGATTTAAAGTTTTTTTTCGTTATTTGTTGGAATGTCTGTCTAAGCTTATGTTGATATCTTTGTCACCACAAACTAATCCTAATCTTTCTAACTAGATAACATGAGTCATGTGATCATTACTTTCTATTTGATAATAATCTTTTGCTTTGATTCTTGGTAATGCTTCTCATCTCAAACACTATTGTCTGGTTCATGCAGTCATACGATGATGCTTTTGGTTTAACTCCTGGTTTAGAATCACATGGTGAGTGATTCAGGTCATCAAAACTGAAAAGAGTTCACCCTCATTAACTTGTTCCTTCATCTTCCACATTTATAACTCTCAGTGTCTTTAATTTTGTATTACTCATTGAATTATTACATTGCTAATTTAGTTTTAACTCTCATTAATCCTTTCTTTCATATTCCTCATTTGTAACTACAAATCCTATAATGTGTATGAAGAGGGGCATGGATGCCCCGATTCGTAGGTGTGAGAGGCTAGCTTTGGATGGTTTTAGACGGAGTAAGGGTAGGCCGAAGATGCACTGGGGAGAGGTGATTAGGCGGGACATGAAGCAGTTACAGCTCATTGAGGACATGACCCTAGATAGGAAGATCTGGAGGACGCGAATTAGGGCAGAAGGCTAGGGTCAGTTTGGGTTGCTAGTGTAGGGAATTACTTGGTGGGGGTATTATTCTTGTTATGATACCTTGTTTCATGCTTTATTACGAATCTGTTTTACTTTTCTCTGTTTTCTATTACTTGTGGGTGTCGTATTTAGGTTATGTCATCTTGTTCCATGCTTTACTATGATTTTGTTTAGTATTCCGTGTCTCGAGCCGGGGGTCTATCGGAAACAACATTTCTACTTCTTTAGAGGTAGAGGTATGAACTGCGTACATCTTACCTTCCCCAGACCTCAATATGTGGAAATACACTGAATTTGTTGTTGTTGTTGTATTAATTTATGAATAACTGTATTGCTAATTTATTTTTGTGCCATTTGATACTCTAATTATAGTAGATTAAATAGAATTTAAGACAAGATCTGATTAAGAAATAACTTTAAATTTCATGCACTTTGAATGGTGAAAAATAAGTCACTCAGGACTGCGCGAAGAACGGACAAATTACTTAATTATTTTAATAAATAAATAAAAAGATGTATCACTATTTGAGCGGGCTTCCTCGTAAAACGCCACCTTTAATGTATGAGCACCGACGAATTGCCATTGGGCTATAAAAAGTTATTTAATTGAAAATCCTTTTACTTTATTTGAAAGTACAACAACAACAACAACAACAAACCCAGTGTATTCCCACCTAGTGGGGTCTGGGGGGGGTAAGATGTACGCAGTCCATACCTCTACCTCTGAAGAAGTAGAAAGGCTGTTTCCGATAGACCCCCGGCTCAAGACAGTCGCCACACAAATATAAATATAAATATAAATATAAATATAAATATAAATATAAATATAAAGTAACGCATAGGTAGTAGGAAACATCGGGAAGCACTCAGATACATAATAAAACATGGAACACCGAAATCATAACAAGAAGAAGAATAGGAATAGGAATAAAAATAAGAGTAGGAAGAATAACAGGAATAATGCCCCCAAACTGGCCCTAGTCTTCTGCCCTAATCCTCGCCCTCCAGACCTTCCTATCTAGGGTCATGTCCTCGGTGAGCTGTAGCTGCTCCATGTCCCGTCTAATCACCTCTCCCCAGTACTTCTTCGGCCTACCCCTACCCCGCCTAAAACCATCCAACGCTAGCCTCTCACACCTACGAACCGGGGCATCCATGTCCCTCCTCTTCACGTGTCCAAACCAACTCAATCGGACTTCCCGCATCTTGCACTCCACTGGAGCCACCCCAACCTTCTCCCTGATAGTCTCATTCCGAACTCTGTCCCCTCTAGTCATCCCACACATCCAGCGCAACATTCGCATTTCCGCCACCTTCAATTTTTGGATGTGGGAGTTCTTAACTGGCCAACACTCCGCTCCATACAACATGGCCGGACGGACTACCATCCTGTAGAATTTGCCTTTAAGCTTGGGCGGCACCTTCTTATCACACAACACCCCCGACGCGAGCTTCCACTTCAACCATCCCGCCCCAATACGGTGCGAGATATCCTCGTCAATCTCACCGTTACCCTGAATCACGGATCCGAGATACTTGAAACTATCCCTCTTACATACCTCCTGCGATTCCAGCTTCACTACCACCTCATCCTCCAACCTCACGTCATTAAACTTGCATTCCAAATACTCTGTCTTGCTTCTGCTCAACCTGAACCCTTTAGACTCAAGAGTTTGTCTCCACACCTCTAATTTGTCATTCACACCCTTTCGGGTCTCGTCAATCAGAACTACATCGTCTGCAAAAAGCATACACCAAGGCACTTCCCCTTGAATATTCCGCGTCAACACATCCATCACCAAAGCAAACAAAAAAGGACTAAGAGTGGATCCCTGATGCAATCCTGTCAAGACAGTAAAATGCTCTGAGTCTCCTCCCGCCGTCCTCACCTGAGTTTTCGCTCCATCATACATATCTTTAACTGCTCTGATATAAGCCATCGGGACTCGACTCACCTCCAAGCATCTCCAAAGCACCTCCCTGGGGACTTTGTCGTAAGCCTTCTCTAGATCGATAAACACCATGTGCAGGTCCTTCTTCCTTTCCCTATACTGTTCCACCAGCCTCCGTACCAGGTGAATTGCCTCCGTCGTCGAGCGCCCAGGCATAAATCCGAACTGATTTTCCGAAATAGACACTATCCGTCTCAGCCTCCCCTCGACGACTCTCTCCCAAATCTTCATAGAGTGACTCAATAACTTAATCCCCCTATAGTTATTGCAACTCTGGATGTCACCCTTATTCTTATAGAGAGGGATTATGGTACTCCACCTCCATGCCTCGGGCATCTTTGCCGTCTTGAAGATTTCGTTAAACAGACCAGTCAACCACCTTACCCCAGCCTCTCCAACGTACTTCCAAAACTCCACCGGTATCTCATCCGGCCCCGTCGCCCTACCCCTCCGCATCCTGCGAACAGCCTCTCTAACCTCCTCTACCCTAAAACGTCTACAATAACTAAACTCCCGACACTCCTCTGAGCGCTCCAGTTCCCCTAACACAATAGCTCTATCCCCTTCGTCATTCAAGAGCCTATGGAAGTACGACTTCCATCTATTCTTAATATGGCTGTCCTCCATCAACACTCTGCCGTCCTCCCCCTTAATGCACCTCACCTGATCGAGATCACGGCCCTTCCTCTCCCTAGCCTTTGCGAGTCTAAACAACTTTTTCTCCCCTCCCTTCCCCTGTAACCCCGCATACAGGCTCTCAAACGCGGCCGTCTTAGCTGCCGTGACTGCTGACTTAGCCTCCTTCCGAGCTTGCTTGTACTCTTTCCTGTTTACCCGCTTCTCTTCTTCGTCTCTGCTCTCAACCAACTTAGCATACGCCTCTTTCTTGGTCCTCACTTTCATCTCCACCTCTTCATTCCACCACCAATCCCCTTGATGGTGCCCAGCCCGGCCCCTAGAAACACCTAACACCTCACTAGCCTTCTCCCTGATGCACCTAGCCGCCCTATCCCACATATCATCCACGTCCCCCCTACACTCCCACACCCCCATTCCCGCCAACTTCTCCCCTATCTCCCACGCATTCACTGGCGTCAAACCGCCCCACTTAATTCTAGGTCTACCCTCCTTACTCCTCCTCTTACTATTCTTCTTTATACCCAAGTCCATGACCAAGAGCCTATGCTGGGTCGAAAGATTCTCACTCGGGATGACCTTACAGTCCCTACACAACACCCTATCCCCTTTCCTGATCAACATGAAGTCAATCTGGGTCCTGGCTATCGCGCTTCGAAAGGTGATGAGGTGATCGTCCTTCTTCGGGAAGCCCGAGTTCACCACCACCAGCCCAAAGGACCTTGCGAACTCCAAAAGAGTAGCCCCCTCTTCATTTCTCACCCCAAAGCCAAACCCACCATGCACATCACCAAAACCTCCCGGTAACGCCCCGATGTGCCCGTTGAAATCACCTGCTACAACCATCTTCTCCGAGCTAGGCACGCCTCTCAGCACCTCCTCCAAAGCCTCCCAAAACCGCAACTTCTCCTCCCCCTCCGAGCCCACTTGCGGTGCATAGGCACTACACACATTCAGGGTAAACCCCCGAATGACCAACTTAATAGTCATCAACCTATCGCTGATCCTCTTCACCTCTACAACCTGGCCTCTAAGCTCTTCATCTACTAAGATGCCAACTCCATTTCTCCGCCTCTCGCTCCCAGAGTACCACAGCTTGTAACCATCCACATCCCTAGCCTTAGACCCTACCCACTTGGTCTCTTGAATACACGCGATATTGATCCTCCTTTTCCTAAGAATCTTCACAAGCTCTATAGACTTACCCTGAAGGGTCCCTATATTCCAAGACCCAACCCTCAGCCTACCATCACTAACCCCACTACCTCCCCTACCGCCCCCGCAGCCAAACCGTGGCCTCCCTCCCACTCCCGCCCTTACGTCATCCCCCGCCCCCACAACGGCCCCACACCCCAAACCCCTCGGCCATGACCCTATCCGCCCATTACCGCCCCCAGCCAGTACACAGAAAAATATAAGAAAAAAATACTCAAAGGCCAGAAATGACCACAACAACAACAGCAACAGACAGCAGGCACAGCAACAACAAACAACAGATAATAGCAACAATAGGCAGCAGATAATATTAACAAATCACAAGCCGATAAGCAGTGCAAGAGAACAACCACAACAACAGCAACAACAGCCAAAATTTTATTTTCATTATAATTTGTAAATATTATAATTAATATAATATCATCTCAACTCTAATTTTAAAATTTTCAAATAAACAAAAAATAAATATTTAATTTATAAGATCAAACTCCTACCAGAATAACTCTTTCAAGTTATAAGAATTTTATTTTTTGTTCAAACACTAACAATAGTATGACACGTGAATCACATGAACGCACATCGGATTAGGTAGAAAATAGCATCATAGCATCATAGTATATATATATATATATATATATATATATTCGTTAACCAATAGTCATAAAATGGTCCTCTTCAAAAGTTATTTGCGTTTTCATTTTTCACAGACAAGTGGTTTCATATGAAACCTATGGTCCAAGAATATTAAGAGCAACAGCATAAATGAAACCTATGGTCCAAGAATATTAAGAGCAACAGAAAATTATCTTGTGTGACTTATGTATAAAATATAATTGTAATTATATTAGTAAAATTTATTACTGGTACTTACCATCACGGTATGCTGCCTACAGCATACACCCCCCCTTTAGGATGCTGCCCTCCCCACATCCTGTGTCAATGAGAAATTTTAATTTTATTCATCAACCTATCATTTTCTTTTATTTTTTAAAAAGGATCAAATGGTCAAACTACACTAACTCGTCATTCAAATTCGGGTAGAAAGATTCAAATCCTCATAACCATACACACAAAAACAGAGGAAGAAGGAGAGAAGACATACCTTGAGTATGGATGACATGTAAGGACTGTCAATAATCTCAGCTGAAAGAACAACAACAAATGTCCTACCCCTATGCGCAAGAAAATGCGGCTGCGCTTCCCTCATCATCCTCACAAATTCCTCCCCCTTATCATTATCACCATCCTTTGTTGAGTCACTTACCGATGCTATTTTAGACGAACCATAATAATAATCATTTTCACCCATAGTAATCACTCTACCATTCTCAGTTCCACTACAACAATTCAAACAAATCCCATGTCTCTCATCTCTCCTCATCCCAACAAATCTCGAAAATCTACCACCTCCCCTTATTGCAAAACCAAACTTTCCCCTTATTCCAAAATTCAATCCATTATTCAATTTCAACATCGCCATGATTTTTGTGAAAAATTCAAGAACAACTGTGAAAATTGACTAATTAATAACAAGAAAAATATCAACAATTGGATTTTTCTTTTTTTTTCTCGCTAAAGGCTTTTTTTGTTGTAGTGTTATAAAATGATGTGTCACAAAGACGCGACGACAGGGAGGCGCTCATGAAGACAAAAGAAAAACATTAGTATATGTTGTTCAAGTCTATCAGAAGGTGCAGAAATAGTTATAGCATTGAATGCCGGAAAATTTGTATACTAAACAGTAGAAGTGAAGAGAAGACAACTTAATTGGCAAATTTTGACAACGTGTTTATGTTTACGAACGGCAGCTAGCTCCATAACTTCTCAACACTTATAGATCAATTGTCTGTACGTTGTTGTATTATTTCTTTTTGGTGGGAAAACTAAACAAAAATTATGTAAAAGATGAAATTATTGAGATAGATTCTTAATTGGAGGTGGAAATCAAATCAATGATTAAGAACCATAGAATTGCAATTGGCCATTGTGGTGGGGCGGGGTGGGGTGGGAGGAGAGGAATGGTATAAACATAAAATGTGGCTTTTGGTAATGAGTTTTCAAGAATCATTTCTGACAAATTGGGCTCTTTTAGGGTAGGTATATATGTTTTTTTAGGGTAATGTGGTTGTTGGAAAGGGTGTGTTTGGTAGGAAGGAATTTCTTTATGAAAATTGTTTTTTTTTTTTGGACAAATAAGTAGGGTTTCTGACGAATTTTTTAGTGTTTAGAGTAGTTAGTAACTAAAAAGGTATTATTTCAAGAATATTTAGAGTTCGTTTGAAACAAGGGATAGGGAATAATTTATCTCAACATTAATTTTAAGACGAACTTATCTCATATTAGGTTGAGATAAAATGCACGAGATAACTCATTCGGAAATCAGTTATTTTGAAATTGTTGTGTTATTTTATTTCACCTTGAAAATGAAATAACTAATTTCAAAATAATTTGTTTTCCAACTAAATCACTCTGGATATGTAATCTAGTGAAGCACCGCAAGAGTAGGATGGTATGGGGAGGAGGGGCGAGGGTTAAAGTACTGGTGAGTGGAAAAAAGACAATTAATTTGAAATGTCCAAACTTGTTTTTGTTATAAAAAGATTATTTTTCCTCATTTTTAAAGAATTTATATTTTCTAAAAGAGTATTTTTTTTAAAATAGACTAATCAAACAACAAAAAATTGAAAACATTTTTCCTCCGTACCAAACAGATTCTAATTACTAACTTATTATGGTGTACTATAAGGGGATGTTTGGTTCAAATGCAAAATATTCCACAATTATATTTTGAGATTAAAATCAGAAATGAACAATTTATATCAAAATAGTATAAATGTATATTAATTTTAACTATTACCTCTCACCTAACAAATAAATCTCATCTTAAAATTCGCAACGGGATAATCTACATAATCCCTTGAATCAAGGGGTCGATAGAGTGTATAATAATAATACAAATTATGGTGTATAATAATACTTGTATTGGAATAATACCCACGAAAATACTTAAACTTTAACTAAATTTTCAGAGGAGCATACTGAACTTTGCGGGGGTCCTATTACCCCCTAGACTTTTTTTTTGTATTTTAATGACATATATCGGACAACTTTTATACTTACTCAGTCAACCCATTAGCTGTGGATACACGCGCCCGTTTAAATAATAATTATCCCATTTAATTTTTGTTTTAAGTCCTACTTATCCACAAATGTAATAAAAGTTAAATAATTAATAAATAAAAAGGGACCTTTCCTCTTCTCTACACTCAACAAACACCTCACCTTTTCAATCATCTCTTTCACTCTTAATAATCATTTCTCACTTTAACTACACTTTTAAAAAAAATTGCTTGCAAGATCAATGTTAAAAACTGTTCGGGTGTTCCTCGAGATGTTATTTCGTATCGGGAGCTGTGAGAGTATTGGTGTTGAACAAGTCTTGAAGGTTAGCTTTGCTAAACTTAAAAATTGAAACTTTATGACAATTTTTTTAGGGTTATTGTTCAACAAGTTTGTAGTTTCATAATTTGTCAGATTTAGGGTTTTTTGCTATTCTAAAACATTCTTATTTTTATCAATGAGTTGGGGCTTTTTTGTAATCTAAATTGACTCTTCTTGTGTGACTAATTACTGCATGTTTGAATAATCAAATTTTTCTTAATTGTAACTCGTTGTGAATGTGACTAAATTTCAGGAATGGGTGATTTTACATATATAACCCTGAGATATTTTCATGGTAGTGTTTTGAATAGTAAAAGTAAAAAACCAGAATATGAGGGTAGTGAAGTCACAAATATTTTTGATGTGGATGTGGATAAATTATCTTATTTTGAGCTAACTGGTTTTTTAAAAGAGTTAGGATATGGTATAACAAGGTGCACGTTTTATCTAAGGCTACCTAAAGAGGACTTTCTGTTATCTTTTCAATGTGATGAGGATATTTTTAAACTTTCACAATCCTTTGAAAATGGGGATATTGTTGAGGTGTACGTTTGTCACATGGTTGATCAACTTGATCAAGTTGATGGTCCCATTGGTTTGTTGGAATACACTACTACCAATGAGGAATCTTTTGTTGCTTTTAATAAAGAAGGGGACAAGGGGGTCCATGAAGGGGATATGGTTGTTGAAAAAGGGGTTGAGAGTGGTCATTTTAATGAAGCACCAACTACTGCAGCATATGTTGAGCTTGAAAATGAGGCTGCATCTAGTAAGGCCTCATTTACTGGTGCTGTTACAGTTGGTGGTGAGGCTGCAGCATGTGGTGTAGCTGCAGCTACTGCTGAGGCTGCACCTGGTAAGGCCTTATCTGCTGGTGTTGTTACAGTTGGTGGTGAGACTGCAGCTAGTGGTGAAGCTGCAACTACTTTTGAGGCTGCAAATACTGATGCTTCTGACCTCTCAACTGAAAACAACTCAAATTCAGACCATGAAGATCTATTTGTTGAAGATGATGCTAAATTTAAAAGTGATGTGCATGAGGAGGACATAAAATTGAGGGCTGGAAGGAGGAAATACCAGAGGAGGAAGAGAAGAGAAAGAAAATCTAATAAACCTACAAAAGTTCCTGTTGGTGAAGTTGGTCCAGATCTGGGATTTGAAGAGACAAAAATTACTGATAAAAGTTTAAAAGGTAAAGTTGTTGGGGATAAGCCTGTGTATTGTAGTTCTGATGACTATAGTGTGGACTCTAATTTAGAAGATGGGTTAGGAAGGATAGATAGTAGAAAGGTAGTGTATGATAATTCTGCAAAACAGGTTGTGTGGCAATTGGACATGGTTTTTGAGGATAAGAATGAGTTTAGAGATGCAGTTACAAAATATCCACTTTAAAGAGGTGTTAAGTTAGAGAAGTATATTAATGAGTATAAAAAGGTTAGGGTTAGATTTTAGGAAGGGTGTATTTGGTTGTTATATGCAAATATTAACAAGTCTACCAATGATTTTTAAATTAAAACCTACAATCCTAAGCATAGGTGTATCAAAACCACTAGAAATTCCCTGTTTAATTATAACACCCTGAAAAATGGGTCTCGGAGCGTCACACAGTGCTTGAGGCTACGAGTAGCCCCAAGCTAACCATTCATTTTCATTTAGTTCAACACAAATCAACGAGGTTTCCATAAATTATTTTCATTTAGTATCTCACCCAGATCATTGTGTACAAGGAGTTATGATCGTTTGAAGTTGACCCAAAAATTCACTTTTGATAGGCTAAAGTAGATCGACCATAACTTTTTGCTTCGATAGACAAATTGGATGAAACTAATTTCATTGGAAAGAGAACTCGCAGAGCTTTCCGTTGATATATAGTAGATCACCCAGATCATTATGTACAAGGAGTTATGATCGTTTAAAGTTGGACCAAAAATACATTAGGCCTCAGTACTTTTTCCTGTACGTTTTACTGTTCACTACTATTCATGATTCGATCGGAATGTTTATAACTCGTCGCTCGGGTGTCCATTTTGGATGATCCATATATCGTTGGAAAGATTATTCAATACTCTACGCAATGATGGGTCATAATCTAAGACATTATGCACAGAAAACTTTATAATTCATTCTAGAAGATAGAACCCAACACGTTTATGCACAAAATTTCAACGAAAAATTTCTTGGGGTATTACATCATCCCCCCCTTGGAAACATTCATCCTCGAATGACGCTATACATGCCAAGATTAGATAGGGAATAGATCATACAACTGAAACCATTCGTTACACTCATCACCACATCGTTTCTCACTCCGAATGCAACATAGAATGCATAAATTCAAGAAACTACAGCTGAACACATAATAAATGACAGCTGAACTACTGCAAATTTTATCAAAAGTGCATGATTTAGGAAAGAATGGTAACTTTGGCTTGATCAAAGCTCGCAAAAAATAGGTGCGGGTACTTGGATCGCATATCCGCCTCAGCTTCCCAAGTTGCACCCTCAATAAATTGGTTTCGCCACAACACCTTGACCAAGGTAACTTCTTTGTTCCTTAGTCTTCGGATACTAAAATCAAGAATCTCAACAAAAATCTCATCAAAAGAAAGATTTTCTTGAATGTCAGCACTCACAGAGAAATCCACTACCACAGCATCGCTAATATGCTTTCTAAGCATGGAGACATGGAATATTGGATGTACAGAGGACAACTCGGAAAGCAATTCGACCTCATAAGCTACCTTACCAACATGGCTAAGAATTTTGTAAGGACAAACATAACAGGGACTAATCTTCCCCTTCTTTTCGAATCTCTTCACCCTCCTCATGGGTGAAATTTTCAGATACACTAGGTCACCAACTTCAAACTCAAGGTCTCTCCTTCTAACATCCGCATATGACTTCTGACGACTCTGCACTATTTTTAACCTTTCCCTAATCAACTTAACTTTTTCCATAGCCTCAAATACCGAATCAGGACCACTCACAGTCGCTTCACCCACCTAGAACCAACCTATGGGTGATCTACACTTCCTCCTATATAAGGCTTCAAACGGAGCCATGCCAATACTAGAGTGGAAACTGTTATTGTAAGCAAACTCTATCAACGGTAAGTGATCATCCCAACTTCCCTTAAAGTCAAGTGTACAAGCTTTCAACATATCCTCTAAGGTTTGGATGGTCCGCTCAGCCTGACCATCGGTCTGCGGATGAAAAGCAAAACTCAAAAGCACTTGGGTACCAAGACCCTTCTGAAAAGCTTTCTAAAATTACGAAGTGAACTGAGTACCCCTATCCAAAATGATAGACAAGGGAACTCCATGCAGTCTGACTAGCTCTCGGATATACAATCTAGCATAATCCTCAGCAGTATATGAAATATGAATAGGCAAGAAATGAGCAGACTTAGTCAACCTATCAACCACAACCCAAATGGAATCATGATGGAGTCGGGAAGAAGGTAAACCAATCACGAAGTCCATATTTATCTCTTTCCACTTCCAAGTGGGAATACTAAACTCTTACATCATACCACCAGGTCTTTGGTGTTCAACCTTAACCTGTTGGTGTGTTGCACACTGTCACGTCTCAAATCCTATTAGGGCGGACTGGCATCCGTAATCGAGGAGGCCCGGGAGAACCAGCTCATAACCTTATACTTCCCATGCATACCTCTATGACAACCCGAAATTCGAACAACATCATGTCGCATATAAAAGAAAATAATCACCTGTATAAGCTCGAGCACACATATATATGTATATACAATACTTGGCCGTTGGATCCATTACGTCTATTAACAAAACACCACCTTGACTGTACATTAGGTCTACAGAGCCTCTAGACAATACACAGAGTTTAACTAAGGTCGGGACACACCCCGCCATATAACTAACTTCTATACAATACCAAAAGTGACTAGATATGACATGGAAAGCCCTGAAGTAAACTGGAGCTCACCAAAAGCAGCTGGATATCCTGGCTCCTACTTGTGCGGTGTATGAGCTGAGGTACCTGTGCCTGCAGCATGAAATGCAGGTCCCCCGTGGGGGACGTCAGTACAAAATATGTACTGAGTATGTAAAGCTGTAGATAATTACATATGATATAGGAGCTCAATAGAAATCAGAAACAAGTGAATAAATCAATATATGAGTGGACCACACTTACTAAAACTTGTGACAACCTGTACATTGTATTTATTCAATCACTTTACCTCTGTTCTTATCATCTTTATAACCATTACTGTACTGTACTGTGACCATTAGGCTGCCTCTAGTACATATCAACTTGGATCGACTCATGATAAGCTTATGCCCCTAGGATACCACCCATAAACACATAAATAGGGATCGACCCATGATAGGCTTATGCCCCTGGGATAACACCCGATAAGAGAGAACTCCCATCACTTAGTTCAATTAATCTTTGAGATTGTTATTTCAGTTGCCATCACATTTTTGATACTTTGAAACAATGATACATCAATAAGAGATATATCAATAGACCATCAATGCAATAACAATGAAGTAAGAACTCATTGGCACATCAATGAAGTGTTTTGGAGTCATCAATGTCATTACAATGAAGTAGAAACTTATTGGTATATCAATGAAACGTTTTGAAGTCATTAATAGCACATGGATCTTGTTTGAGTAACCGGATACCTTCTGACATTCATTAGTGCAATAAACATGTAAGATTTGGAAGACAAGTAAGTATTGGAATGTCTTGATATCTTGTAGGGTGGAAACAAATTCATTGGTAACGTAGGACATCATACAAAACCATTATGGATCACATGTTATTGAATAACTTGGAAAACTTTCTTAATAGAACAATTGTTCACTTTCATGCCAAAGATATGGTATAGAGTATGCTTTACATACTTGACTATCAACCTTCAATACTAGTCCCAAATGGACTTCCCGTCTTTTCGGATTACTTATCTACAATGAACATATATAGCAATCTAGTATTAGCAACCAAACGTCACAATTCAATTATTTGAATTCACCAAACTAGTGGTTGAGTAGTAAGCCTTAATTACACCATAAAGGGTGTCACTTTAACCTTCTTATACTCCGATTACATTCACATGCCATGCATATTCATACAACATCCTCCAATATCAAGTTTGGATTCATTTATCCTTCCAACCAATCCATTAAACCAAATTGAGCCATAGACATAAATAATCATCAATTCAATAGTATATCACCATATCCACCTTTCATAACTCAATTATCATATCCACCTTCCACAATTCAATACAACCAAACCATACAAAATAGTCCATAACCCTATTTTCATCACCTTTCAATAACAACCAATACATATAATCCTCTATCACACATATATATATGGAAAAGAACAAAGGCAAACAATATTCATACCTTAGAATTCACCTCTTGATTATGCAATCTTGTTTGCACAAATAATAGGTGTTGTTCGAAGCTCTCGAGATGACAAACGCAGTTATCAGATTACTTTGGAATTTCTACGGTTGAATCAAAAGTAATTTAAAGGTCAAATTTGGCTAGGGTTTGTTCTTTCTCAATGATTGATGATGAAAATGAGTTTTTGAACTCATATACATGTATATATACACATATTCCCGTCCATAATATAATAGGAAATGACCAAAATGCCTTTAAAATTTAAATAATGCCAAATCTGTCCTTTGGTGGACTGTTTTGATAAGCTAAAGTAGATCGACCATAACTATTTGCTACGATATTGGATTTGGGTGAAATTGGTATCGTTGGAAAGATAATTCAAAGTTATTGCATTTCATATAAAGTAGGACACCCAGTTCGTCCTGTACAAGGAGTTATGATCATTTGAAGTTGACCCTAAAAATCTGTTTTGAGAGGCTGAAGTAAAACGAGTATAACTCCTTACTCGAACATTGGATTTGGATGGAACCAATTGAATTGGAAAGAAGACTCAAAGATCTTTCTTTTCATAGGTCATAGCTCTCCCAGTTCATTATATTAAGGGAGTTATGATCGTTCGAAGTGGACCCAAAAAATTGGCTGGCCTCAGTAGTTTGTGTGCAGGAAATTTTCCTGCATATTTACTCTTCCCAAATATCCCGGCCACCGTTTTATAGTTTCGAACGTGCTCGATTATATCCGAAACCTATCCGTTTTTGAAAATATTTATATCATTGGAAATCTTATTCAATAACCTTCGCATGGAACCATCGACGGGCAAATTCTGGTATAAATAAATTAAAAAAATTAATTCCATATAAATAAGACCAATACACGTACTTGAATACGCCAATACATGTACTTAAATATGGGGTGTTACATCACACTTAGCTACAAAAGATGCTATATCTTTCTTCATGCCACTCCACCAATAGATTTCCCGCAAGTCTCGGTACATCTTGGTGGCACCAGGATGAATAGAATATCGCACCCCGTGCGCTTCAGCCATAATCCTCTGTCTCAGATCATCAACATTCGGGACACACAATCTACCCTGCAATCTCAACACACCATCTCCCCTTGGGAGAAAACCTCTACTTTTTGGTCCTTGACTGACTCCTTCAGTCTGACCAAACTAGCATCTAAGTGTTGCTTTTCCTTGACTTCCGAAACCAAGGAGGATTCGAAACTACTCTGAACCCCTATACTACCTTCAGTATAGTCAAACAACCTAACCCCCAATCTAGCCAAATGATGTACATCACGAGCCAACTCTTTCTTACCTTCTACCACATGCGAAACACTACCCATGGACACTCTACTTAGGGCATCCGCCACAATATTGGCCTTGCCCGGATGGTACAACACACTCATATCATAGTCCTTTAACAATTCTAACCATCGTCTCTGCCTAAGATTTAATTCTCTCTGGGTAAACACATACTGCAGACTCTTATGATCAGTGAAAATATCAACATGGACACCATACAAATAGTGTCTCCAGATTTTTAAAGCAAACACAACAGCAGCCAACTCAAGCTAATGGGTGGGGTAATTTTTCTCATGGGGTTTCAACTGTCTAGAAGCATAAGCTATCACCTTACCCTTCTGCATCAATACGCAACCCAACCCAACTCTTGAAGTATCACAATACACCACAAAACCATCAACACCATCAGGTAAAGTCAAAATAGGGGCTGAAGTGAGTCGAGTCTTCAAATCCTGAAAACTCTTCTCACAAGATTTGGACCACAAGAACTTCACTTTCTTTTGGGTCAACCGAGTCATAGGAGATGCTATAGAGGAGAAACCCTCAACAAAACGGAAGTAATAGCCAGCTAAACCCAAGAAACTTTGGATATCAGTCAGAGAAATAGGTCTAGACCAATTTCTAACAGCTTTGGTCTTTTGGGGATCAACTCTAATACCCTCGGAAGAAATGATATGACCCAGAAAAGCAACTGACCTTAGCCAAAACTCACACTTACTAAACTTGGCAAACAACTTGTGATCTCTAAGGGTTTGCAAGACAGTTCGGAGATGATCAGAATGTTCATCCTCACTACGGGAGTACATGGGTATATCATCGATGAACACTATGAAAAACATATCCAGATATGGTCTGAACACTCGATTCATGAGGTCCATGAAAGCTGTTGGGGCATTAGTTAACCCGAAAGACATAGCAAGAAACTCAAAATGGCCATAATAAGTTTGGAAAGAGATTTTCGGGATGTCACACTCCCTAACTTTGAGTTGATGATAGCCGGAATGAAGGTCTATCTTTGAGAAATAACTTGCACCTTGCAATTGGTCAAACAAATCATCTATTCTCGGAATGGGGTACTTATTTTTCACGGTGACTTTATTCAGTTGGCGATAATCAATGCACATACGCAAAGAGCCATCTTTCTTTCTCACAAACAACAAAGGAGCACCCCAAGGAGAAACACTAGGCCTTATGAAACCCTTATCTAGTAGATCTTTGAGTTGCTCTTTCAACTCCTTAAGTTCTGCAGAGGCCATACGATAAGGAGGAATATAAATGGGATAAGTATCAGGAAGAAGATCAATCCCGAACTATATCTCTCTATCAGGAGGTATCCCTGGCAGATCATCCAAAAAGAAATCAGAAAACTCATTTACGACGTTAACAGACTGGAGAGTTGGAGTATCAGACTTAGTTTCTTTGACTCTAACTAAATGGTAAATACACCCCTTGAAAATAAGCTTTCTAGCTTTGAGGTAAGAGATAAAATGACTCTTGGGTGGCACAGAATTCCTAGACCACTCAAACACGGATGCAGCCAAAAACTGAAACTTGATCACTCGGGTCCGATAATTAATAGAGGCATAAGAAGAATACAGCCAGTACATACCCAGAATCACATTAAAATCTACCATATCTAACTCAATCAGACCAGCCAACAAGACTCGTAGAGGCATATTTCTGAAAGGGGAGAGCACGAATCAATAGCAGAGAGAGACACTTTAAGCACGATAGACTTCTAAAAAAAAGAATCACAATTTTTCCTAAAATGTCTTATAGCCTCTTGCTCATAGATGTGGCGCGCTACATACCGATGATCAAGACTCTACTTAACACGGCTTGTCAGACTCCCTAGGACACCTTAAAACCTTAGGCTCTGATACCAAGTTTGTAACGCCCCAAAAAACGGGTCCCGGAGCGTCACACGGTGCTTGAGCCTACGAGTGGCCCCAAGCTAACCATTTGAGCCATTTTCATTCAGTTCAACACAAATCAATGGGGTTTCCATAGATAACCCTCAAGTATTAACAAGTCTACCAATGATTTTTAAATTAAAACCTACAATCCTAAGCATAGGCGTATCAAAACCACTAGAAATTCCATGTTTAATTATAACGCCCTGGAAAATGGGTCCCGGAGCGTCATACGGTGCTTTAGGCTACGAGTAGCCCCAAGCTAACCATTCATTTTTATTTAGTTCAACACAAATCAACGGGGTTTCCATAAATAACCCTTAAATATCAACAGAGTAATCATCATCCAAGAATAGAAGAATTTCAGAAAGATAACAAAATACGACTTATTAGTCAACTTCCAACATATATACTAGTATGAGAAGCCTCTAAGAAAATCAATAAAATCAGTGAGCCATTGAGACATGACCCAACTGACTTATATCCTATATGTTTGATAATTTTCAACAGATGAGTCATCTGTTGCAACAACTTAGTCATCTATTGCAACAAATGTCTATATTTATTTGATAATTTTCAATAGATGAGTCATTTGTTACAACAGGTTAGTCATTTGTTGCAACATATGTCTATATTTGTTTGGTCATTTCCAACAGATGTCTTTATCTATTTGGTCATTTCCAACAGATGTCTTTATCTGTTTAGTCATTTTCAACAGATTACTCATCTTTTGCAATATGTTAGTCATCTATTGATTCATATTAAGTTATTATATTAGTAATGACTAAATTTATTTAACTAGAATCAAACATGAATTAATAAATTCAATTACAGTTTCAATTAATCTCATGGTAATTATTCTATCAACTAAGTGTGTTCGTCTTGAGTAGAGTGATCAATTGATTAATTTTATTTGAAATGATTAAAACCAAACCATAATTAGAAATAACTATATTGATTTAACTAAAATTAAAGATGAATTAGTAAGTTGACTTACAATTTCAATTAATTTTATAGTAATTACACGATCAACTAAGTGTTTCGTCTTAAGTAGAACGATCAATTGACCAATTTTATTTGAAATAATCAAAATCAAGCAATTATTAGTAATAATTAAATTAATTTAACTAAAATTAAAGATGAATTGATAATTTTAATTACGATTTCAATTAATCTCATAGTTAGTAATTACATGATCATCTAAGTGTATTCGTCTTGAATAAAGTGTTAATTGACCAATTTTATTTGAACTAGTTCAAATTAAGATATTATTAGTAAAAACTACATTGATATAACTAAAATTAAAGATGAATTGATAAGTTTAATTACGATTTCAATTATTCTCATATTAATTAGATGATCATCTTAGTGTGTTCGTTCTAAGTAGAGTGATCAATTGACTAATTTTATTTGAAATGATTCAAATTAAGCCATTATTAGTAATAGCCAAATTGATTTAATAATTACAATTTCAATTAATCTCATAGTAATTACATGATCATTTAAGTGTATAACCTATTGCAACAGATTTAATCTGTTGCAACAGATGAGTCATTTGTTGAAAATTATCAAGTAGATATACACATATGTTGTAATAGATTAGCCATCTGTTGTAATCAATGTCTTTATATAATGGTCATTTACAATAGATGACCAATATGTTGCAACATATGACTTTATCTGTTTGTTATTTCCAACATATTACTAATCTGGTGCAATAGGTGACTAATCTGTTGCAACAGATGTCTTTATTTGTTTGGTCATTTTCAGCAGATTACTCATATTTTGCAATATCTTAGTCATCTATTAATTCATATTAAGTCATTATATTAGTAATAACTAAATTGATTTAACTAGAGTTAATAAGTTCAATTACTGTTTCAGTTAATCTCGTGGTAATTACACGATCAACTAAGTATGTTCGTCCTGAGTAGAGTGATCAATTGATCAATTTTATTTGAAATAATTCAAACCAAGCCATAATTAGAAATAACTATATTTAAATTAAAGATGAATTAGTAAGTTCACTTACAATTTCAATTAATTTTATAGTAATTACAAGATCAACTAAGTGTTTCATCTTAAGTAGAATGATCAATTGACCAATTTGATTTGAAATAATTAAAATTAAGTAATTATTAGTAATAACAACATTGATTTAACCAAAATTAAAGATGAATTGATAATTTAATTATGATTTCAATTAATCTCATAGTAATTACATGATCATCTAAGTGTATTCGTCTTGAGTAAAGTGTTAATTGACTAGTTTTATTTGAAATGATTCAAATTAAGACATTATTAGAAATAACAACATTGATTTAACTAAAATTAAAGATGAATTGATAAGTTCAATTGCGATTTCAATTAATATGTTGCAATAGATGAGTAATCTGTTGCAAAAGACCAAACAGTTAAAGACATTTGTTGAAAATGATCAAAAATATATAGACATCTGTTGCAACAGTTGACTAACCTGTTGCAATAGCTAACTCATCTATTGAAAATCATCCAACAAATATAGACATCTATTGCAATAGATGACTAAATTATTGCAACATATGACTCATCTATTGAAAATTATTAAATAGATAAGATATATGTGAACTCAGAACCAAAATGAGCCACAAAATTTAAAAAGTGACCAAAATAGGTCACCTATTTAAAAAGTTACCAAAATTGGCTAAACGTAACAATTTATTATGTTTTCTATTTTTTTCTTAACGATCAATTAACGGAGTTGACTTTTACAATTTCTTACGTTTTACATTTTTTTTTGTAAAACGTAAAAAATTCTTATGTTTTATAAAAAAAATATAAAACGTAAGAATTTCTTAGATTTTACACGATGACCGAGGAAAAAAATGCAGTAAATTATCAAATCAATTAAAAAGATACTAAAAAATGAGTTGTTCAACATAACAAAAAGTTACGTTCTTAACTTTTTTATAGCAGTGGTCCCCCACCCACAATTCCTTTTTCCACAAATGTCCCATCACTTCTACTTTTTCCTCTTTTTACATATAATAATTATGAATGTTTTGATTAATTAAATTTATTTATATTTTACATGTAGTTCAAATAATTTATTTTTTTCTCTATGTAATAAATATTTATGTTTTACATAAAAAATTTAAAAAATAGAAGTATCAATTACCTCATTAACTTAACAATTTTCTTATATTTATTTTATATAAAAAAAATAATCACTTCTATCCTTAATTATCCGGTTTCTCTCTAAAAAAAATTTTACTTTTGAGTTTTTCTCAACTCCAAAATAGTTAAATGTTGAATTATAATCGATCAAATATGCTACTATATACAATAATTATATTTTTTTGGTGTGTTAAAAATATGAAATTAATTTTTGCAGATAGTGATTCATTGTAGTTTTTGATTAGTGTTTCAATTAGGATATTGAGGAGACTCACATGCACAAATATGTTTCATATTATAATTAATGGAGTAAAAAATAATAATTTAATTAGGAACACTCCTAAATTAATATAAGAAAATATATTTTTTTAGGAACACTCCTAAAAAAATATAATTCTTCTATATAGTAGCATATTTGATCGATGATAATTTAACATTTCACTATTTTAGAGTAGAGAAAAACTCAAAAGTTTAATTTTTTTAAAGAGAAATCGGATAATTAAGGATAGAACTGATTATTTTTTGATATAGAATAAATATAAGAAAATTGTCAAGTTAATGAGGTAATTGATACTTCTTTTTTTGTTTTATTTTTAATGTAAAACGTAAAAATTTATTAGAAAAATAAATTATTTGAACTACATGTAAAATATAAATAAATTTAAGTAATAAAAAAATTCATAATTATCATATGTAAAAAGAGGAAAAAGTAGAAGTGATGAGACATTTGTGAAAAAAGGAATTGTGGGTGGGGGACCACTGCTATAAAAAAGTGAAGAACGTAACTTTTTGTTACGTTGAACAACTCTTTTTTTTAGTATCTTTTTAATTGATTTGACAATTTATTGTATTTTTTCATCGGTTATCGTGTAAAACGTAAGAATTTCTTACGTTTTTTATTTTTCTTTTATAAAACGTAAGAATTTCTTACGTTTTACAAAAAAAATGTAAAACATAAGAAATTCTTACGTTTTTGTAAAAGTCAATTTCGTTAGTTGACCGTTAAAAAAGTAAAAAACATAATAAATTATTACGTTTAGCCTATTTTGATAACTTTTAAATAGGTGGTCTATTTTGGTCTCTTTTTAAATTCCGTGGCTCATTTTGATTACGAGTTAGATATATGTTGAAAAGCAATTTAAAATACTAAAGCTCAAATATTTTTAGGAGAACTCAAACATTTGTCCCCTTGTCTAAGGTCTTGTATTAAAGACCTGTCTTCAATTTTAATTAAATTAATTTAGTTATTATTAATAATTGCTTAATATGCATAAACAAATGACTAACCTATTATAAACATCTGTTGCAATAGATGACTAATTTGTTGTAACAAATAGATAATCTGTTGGAAAATAATTAAAATACTAGGAAGCTCAAATATTTTTAGGAGAACACAAATGTTTGTCCTATTGTCGTAGAGACGTCTTTAATTTTAGCTAAATCAATTTAGTTATTACTAATAATTGCTTAATTTTAATCAACAGATGACTAGCATGTTGCATCAGATGATTCATCTGTTGGAAATTATCAAACAGATAGAAAATCTGTTGTAACAGATGGGTCAACTATTAGAAAGCAATTAAAATATTAGGAAACTTAAATGTTTTTAGGTGAACTCAAATGTTTGTCCCCTTGATCCTTTTGAATTTGATGTATGATATATTATTTTTGTATTATTTACCTATTTTATGAAATTTTACACTTGTTTTTACTTATTCGTTGTGCCCCTGTTGAATTTTTTTTAAAAAAAATTTAGGTCAAATTTGTTCGTATATCACTTGGACATTACTTCATAGCTTATTTTGTAAGTAAAATTATAATTTTTGTTGAATTTCTTGTTTGGTGTATCTGCTACTGCTACAATGGATAGAACCTGTAACATGAATCCAACATATGAGTCATTTATTGCAACAAGTGAGTAATCTGTTGTAATATATGACTAATCTGTTGCAACAGATGACCCATATGTTTGATTCATATTACAACACTATAAAACGAATCCAACAGATGAGTAATCTATTGCAACAGATTAGTCATATATGTTACAACAGATTACTCATTTGTTGCAACAGATTACTCATTTGTTGCAAAAAATTAGTCATATATGTTGCAACAGATTACTCATTTGTTGTAAAAAATTAGTCATATATATTGCAACAGATTAGTCATAGATGTTGCAATATATTACTAATTTGTGCAATAGATTAGTCATATATGTTGCAACAGATTACTAATTGCGCAACATATTAGTCATATATGTTGCAATAGATTACTAATCTGTGCAACAAATTACTAATTTGTGCATATATGTTGCAACAAATACTCATCTGTTGGATTCACATTACATGTTTTATCCATTATTAAAAAACTGCAGTAGCAGATATATTCAGATGAGAAATTCAACTAAAAAATAACAAACATTAAAAAAATAACAAAAAACATAAAAAAAAATAACAAACACCAACAAATCAAGTTCCTCATTTTCATCATAACTTAAAAGTTCTAATTTTTTACTACTGAAAAACAAAAAGAAACGATGAAGAACTAAAAGTTGTTGTCGCCGGAGAATGTTGTCACATCGACTGACGGTTGAAAGTAAAAAAGGAACGGGAAAGAACTCAAAACTATTTGTTACCAGAGGTTGAAGTTGCACAAGATTGAAGGAAGAAATTTGAAAAGTTATTGGTTGGGAGAAGTTAGAGAGAGAAACTATCGAGAGAAAGAGAGAAGAGAGAGAGATTGATTTGCAGAGGGAAAGAAGTTTTGTGGGTGTGGGTTAATTTATATTTTTGAAAAAATTAAAAATTTAGAAAATATTAATCAAGTCCACAATTAACCTAATCAAGTTTTTTAATTATGTTTGTCCCTTTAAATTGGTCAATGTCACCAAACCTTCATTCAAGACTTAAAAGACACCTTCCTTCAATTTTCTCATGTAACTTTGATCATAATTCAAGAATGTACTAGATGCTTATCTCTTATTTTAAAAAAAAAAGTATTTTAATAGGTGATTTTTCAAATATCGGTGATCATTAAAAGTTTCTTAAATTTGAATGGTCAACATGAATTCTAGATGAAGATTTTCTACCTTTGTGTTTCGATTTTTACTAAGGTATTTGATTAAATTCATAATAAAATTGACTTGATTTATATATGATAACTAATGATTGAAAGATTAAATTCATAAAGCAAAAACGTTGCATTGAACGTGAAATTTTGATATGTTGCCACATGGACAACTTTTAAGGAAAAAAGGCTTGGAATAAAATCTGTGCACTAGTTTAAGCCTTAAGGAAGTTGGTGGCCCTGTAATTTTCTCTTTGGGTTTGTTTGGTACGAAGGAAAACATTTTCGAGAAAATGTTTTTCAGTTTTCTTATATTTGATTGGCTTATATGTTTTGGAAAATGTTTTTCAAATCAACTTATTTTTCTTAAATCTAAGGAAAGTGACTTCCCTTAAAAAATTAAGGAAAATATTTTCCAAACTCTTTTTCGACCTCACGTTAAAGTGGGAATGTTCATAAAATTCTCAAAATCATCTACCCCATCCCCAATATCCTATCACCCCCACCCCACCACTACCCCTACCCCTACCCCCAAAATTCAATTGTTTTAAAAAGTATTTCAAAAATTTTTCTTAGTCCATCCCCTACCCCCACCCCACCCCTACGCCTATCAAACCCCCCTCCAAAAATAATATCTACATTTTATTAAAAAATTTAAACTCTTCTCTTACCCCAAACCCCTACCCTACCTTCCCCCCTACCAGCCCCCTCTCCCATCCTCCCAACAACTTAAAAAAATTAAATTTACTTTTTAAAATTTTTTAATTTTTTTCTCCCCCCTCACTCCCCTACCCTGACTCCCAGCTCCTACTAACCCTCCCCCTCACCAATTTTTAAAAACAATTAACAAAAAAATTCATAACTTTTTCTTACCCCACCCCTACTACCGATTCTGACACCCTCACCCACCCGCCTACCAACCCTCTTCCCAATAAAAGATTTAATTATTTTTAATTTATTTTTTAAAAAAGAATTTTAAAATGTATTTTTATGCTTTAGATAAACACTAAAATATATTTTTGAAAAATATTTTTTCATTCACCAACCAAATATTAGAAAATATTTTCTAGAACATATTTTCCATCCACCAACCAAACATAAGAAAACAAGTAAGAAATCAACTTGTTTTCCAGGAAAACATTTTATAGGAAAATATTTTCCTTCATACCAAACCCCATTTCTCGTACACTAGTTATACGTATTTGTGTGATATATAAATAATATTAAAAAAAAAATTTATATCGAAATGGGTTATTTGAACATATTTTATCATATTATCATTTACAAAATTTTAACTATCATATTATTTCTCAATAAATATTTTTAGGCTTAATTCATCACCGGGCCCTCAAATGTGTCCCGAAAATTTACTTAGACCCCTCAAACAAGATATGTACCTATCAGGCCCCTCAAGTGCTAAAATTGGTACCTATCAGACACAAAATGTTGATTTGCCAAGGAGAGTATGTTACACTCTCCTTGGGCGCGTGAATAGTGTCTCAAATGATTTTTTTTAAAAGTCATATTTCAATTTATTTAATACAATAACAAATTTTAGTTAAAAAGAAAAAAAAGCATCCCCCCCCACAGCACCAACCTCAGCCATCTTCTTCTATCTCTATTTTTTTCATTTTAAATTCTTAACAATCTTGTTAATACAGTTAACAATTTTCAATTAAAAAAAGAAAAGAAATGCAGTGGAAGCCATGAACTTTAACATATTAATATATTTCTCTTGTTTTTGCAAAGTAAATTTGATTTCAACGAAACTTTACATTTTTTGGCTAACTTGATATTATTAAAGAATTTAAATTCTAAGGAACCCACAACACAAGAAGAAGAAAAATAACAATAAATATGAATTAGATTGATAAAGAAATAAGATTTGTAAAAAAATGTTGATTTTTTTTTGTTTTACAGAAATGGAGAAGAAGATGATAAGAGGGGGCGAGGGTCGCACGTGTGTGTGTGGGGGGAAGGTAGTGGAAAACGTTCATTTTTTTTTCTTTTGATTATTGATTCTCAAATCAAATATTAAAAAAAGAATAGAGAAGAAGATGGCAACTGGCAAGAAAATGGAGAAAAGATAAAGAACGGGTGGGGTGAGGTGGGGTGGGGGATGTTGAAGGGGACCCCATTTTATTTTTATTTTTTAAAATAAATTTATAATTAGTTTTTAATAATAATTGGACCCACAATGCCACGTGTTAACTTTCAATTAGCTCTTTTTGTCACATCATCGCGTGCGTATTACACACATTTGAGCTTTTAGTTGATTGGACAAAAAAGGCCCAATTGGATCAAAATTCGGGTAGGTTAGGGAGCTGATAAGTACATGCCTTAGTTGAGGGGTCTAACTGAATTTTCGAAAGAAGTATGTGGGCCTGTCGATGACTTAAACTCCTCCCTCTCCCTCACATGCATCCATCCTCACCCCACCCCTTCCCACCCAATCCCACACCTGTAAGCAAATTCATTAAAAAAAATATATGTAAACAAACAAACAAACAACAAACCCAGTGTATTCCCACATAGTGGGGTCTTGGGGGGGGTAAGATGTACACAGTCCATACCTCTACCTCTAAAGAAGTAGAAAGACTGTTTCCGATAGACCTATTAAAATATATATATATATATATATATATGTAAATATAAAAATAAATTTATATTATATATTTTTTATTATATTATTCATAATATAAAGAAGTTAAATTGTTAATATCTCCTCCCCCTCCTTCTTCTTCCACCCTCCATCTCTAACGAAATCTATCTAAATAAAAATAATTATGTAATTACAAAAAAAATATGTTTCATATTCCTTTTAATTATAATATTTATAAATTAAAATATTTTAATGAAATAATATATAATATCAAAATATTGACAAAATTTAGCATTTAAAAATTTAACTAAATCTTTTAATAGAAAGTTTTGATTTACACAGTCGAGTATATTTACTTTAGCAAAATCAAAAAATAAAATTAGAATGAAAAATATTACTTACTTGAATTCAAATTTGAATATAATATGAAAATGAGATCTATTAAACGATCATCGTCTGCATATAAAAATAAAAATACTAAATTAAAAAAATTCTAAAACATAAAGACACAAAGAATGCAATAAAAATATTAATTAACAAATAAAGCTAATGATCAAAGAGCCAAAAAGAAGAAGAAGAGAAGTTCAACCTTATGTATTATTATAGAAATATATATAGGAGAGATTAAGAAGCTATATAATTTCATTTTAAATCAACTTTCATTTAAATTTAAATTCAAATGTCATATCCATTTTATAAAATAAGATCAATTTATTATTCTTTCTTATTCATTTTTTTCAAAAATAATGCATATTTATTTTGTAATATATATATATATATATTTAATCAGTTTGTTACTCTTTGTTCTCCTTACGGTTTCATCGTTTCCTATATTTTTTTTGTTATCTTATTTTCTTACTTTTGTTTGTCTAAGAAATTATTTTATTTTATAAAAGTAATAACGATTTTAAATATACATATTATTTTTAAAATTTTAAAATAATTACATATAAGATTAATGAGGGTTTGAGAATTACAAATTATTTAGATAAATGAAATAATTGTAAAAAACTAAATATTATTGTTGTTGTTGTTGTCGTTGTTACTACTATAGCCATTACTACTACACTATTACGTACTGCTACTAAGTACTACTTTTTAATTATTATTACTATTGCCACCACTACACTACGTAGTATTACTACTATTACTGTTGTTGTTGCTGCTATTATTATTATTATTATTATTATTATTTCATCTTTAATTTAACATTTAAATAAATTATATTAATATATATTAAATAATATTTAAATTTTAAAGAGATAAGTTTATAAAAGAGTAGAAGCCTATTTACTTTCTTTGTTTCAAAATAGTTGGTCCTTGTTGGCTTAACACTTCTCTAAAAAAAAACTTTATTATGAGTTTATTTTACTAAATTAACCTTATTAATTATGCTTTGAAAATATAAATTTGAGTATACACATTTTCTTTATTAATTTAATGATACCGATAGTATTGGAAGAACATAATAATATTCTCTTTATTTCATAAAAGGTACAATTAAACAGAAATAAATATTTTTAGAAAGAGGGTCAAGTATTTTGAAACGAAGGAAGTAGAACTTTTCAATCATTATTTTTTATTTTTAAGCTAATGAAGTTTTTTTATTAAAAAATAATTATTTTTAAATTTAAATATTTTTAATTCTTTAATTCAAAATTTTCATTACAATACTATTAAATTTTATCCTAAAAACTACTAAGTTACTTTTTAATAGCTTATCACTCTACTAATTGTGGTGCTTATTAGAATCCCCTGTATGGCAACTTAAGGAGACTGAGGGGGCATTTAAGTCTTTTAAAGAATGCTTTGTTAAACGTGTTGTACATTTGCTCTCCGATGCTAGCCAAATAGTGAAACACCAGTGGGGCCCTTTTAATTTTTGTCATTTCACACTTGCTTTTGCATTCGTTACTTTATTTTTTTCTTCACTTTTTGGATTCCTCTTCTAAGCATTTCAAATATGCACTTACTTGGGCAATTTAGTTAAAAGTGACAAAAGAGTTTTAAAATGAGGTGTAGGTGACTCAAGTTTTAATAATTGAGTGTAGGTGGCAATTACTTTATTATGGATTAAGAAAGTTGGGAATGTTTGACAGTAACCCAAAAGTTTTTCAATTTACACTTTGACCCAAATGTAAAACCTAATATAACAGGAAACAGAGGAAAAAATATGTATTTCTCTCTCTTCTTATTCATTGTTGTTTTCTCTCTCTTCGTGATTTTTATTGTTCATTATTGTTGTTGCTTTACTCACCATCTTCTGCTTTATTATCATCATCTTCTTCTTCATTATCATCATCATCTTTTTCTTATTGACCATTGTTGTTGTTGTTATCGTTAATGCTGCCAATTGACTAATTTTTTATGTTAAATTTTATTTCGTACATCATTTTGACATTACTTTATAGGTGACTTTGGTAATTAAAATTATGATTTTTACTTGAATTTGTCATTTGGATACACTGCTACTGCTGTTTTTTCAACAATGGATAGAACCCAAAAATAAATCCAACATAAGAGTCATCTGTTGCAATGGAAGACTCATATGTTGAATTCATGTTTATTGTTCTATAGTATTGTAATATGAATCTAACAAATGAGTTATTTGTTAAAACATAGGAGTCATTTGTTGAACTAGATTACTCACCTATTGCAATAGAACCTGAAGTTGATTCCAACAGATGCGTCATTTGTTACAACAGGTGAGTCATCTTTTGCAACAGGTTAGTTATCTTTGTAACATGTCACCCATCTGTTGGAATCAGCTTCAATGGTTCTTCAATACTATAATATCTATCCCAACAAGTGAGTCATCTGTTGCAACAAAGGGATAATCTGTTGTAACAGATGATTCACCTGTTCCAACAGCTGACTCATCCGTTGGAATCAGCTTCAGGTTCTATAGTACCATAATATGAATTCCAATAGGAGAGTCATATGTTGCAACAGATAACTAACATATTGCAACATATTATTCACCTGTTGTAATAGATTACTAATCTGTTGGGGTTTATGTTATGGTACTATAAAATCACTACTAATTTTATTAGTATGTAATTATTAACTTTTTTAAATAATTTTCTTTATTTAGGTACCACTAATGGAGAGATAAAAAACAATGGTGGTAGATTGTCATGGTGAATAGATTGAGAAGAGCAATCGATATGTATGGAGGTGGAAGGAGGGTAAAATGCTAGAGACGGTAGCTACGACAGTCCAAAGTGATGTTTCATATAATGATTTTGTGAACTTAATCATCAGCTATTGTGGACTGAATTATCAACCAAAAGAACTCATCATCAGCTACATGCACAACTCCTTTGAAAATCAGAGGGTACTACATTTTAAGATAACCGATCAAGTTCGGTTGTGTGCTTATCTGAGTGATTCAGCTAGGCCGGTGTTAAGGGTGCATGTGGTTGAAAAATTGAGAGAGAATGAGAACCAAAATGTAGAAGAATAACACTAATAAGACATGTTTGATGATAAGTTGGATGATCTGGACACGGATATTCTAGATGATGATCAAACACCTACGCCCGTTGTTGCGAGCAATACACTGGGCAGTTCTTCTCAATCAACATAGTCGGGCAATCATCAGGATGATGAGACTGGTTTTTACAGGGGAATGGCATTCAAGAATAAGATAGAACTATCTACTTCTTTATTTATTTCTTGCTTGAAAAAAGATTTCAAACTAAAAAAAATGATTAATTCGAGCAAAGTCTTTTCTATTAGGTGTGCAATCCGAACTGCAAGTAGTAGTTGAGGGATGTGAAATACTTAAGTTCTGATAGATTCATCATTAATGTTTATGAAAATTATCACATATGTAGTTCGGAGCAAATTACAAGCCAAAATCCTCACACCACGACAATGGTCCTCGGTCAATATTTCTAAAATAGATTCCCCAATGGCAAAGGCCCTTATACAAGTGATATGGCTAATCAACTCCTTATAGACTTAGGTTTTACGATCAGTTACTGAAAGATATACACGGCCATAGGGATTGCCAAGGACTTGGTTAGAAGGGCACACGAGCACGGGTACGCATTCCTCGATGCCTACCTGATAAGAAAACAAACTTAAAACTTGAACAAATCACCTAGAATCCAAACACAACAAAATAATCTAAAGAGAAGAAAATGAAAGGAAGAAGAACTAACAAGCACACATTTGGATTCAACTAGGAACAAGATGAAAATTGCATTAAAAGTAAGGGATAGTAATGAAACATACACTAACACTAATGAATAGCACCAAAATGTGTATCAAACACCAAGACACACAACACGAATGATGGATAACACCCCACTCTTAGGTAGACACAAAAGAATCAATGTCCTCAAGCACCCACCTTTCTTGCCAAAATGTCACCAAGAGTGATTCCACACTCAAACTTGACCCTATTTTGAATGCCACTCTTAAAGAGAAAAATAAACTACAATACGAGTTCTCTTAATAATTCATCAAAGCTAATGAAAATGGAAGCTAAAATGTCTATTTATACTTATTACAAATAAAGACTAAAATACCCTTAATGAAGGGTGCTCCTTTGGAGTATAAAAATGGAAACCTCAAAAGACCACAATGGCCTTACAATGCTCTCAATCGAGGAGAAAGTATGATAATATTGTCCACCGATGATAATATTGTCCACCGTTCCAAAATAAATCCTAATACTTAGTATTTATATGATTCCAGGAACTGGGGTTTTAAAATTTAAACTCGAAATCATGCTTGACGGGTCGGACGATGGTTCATTACTGAGGCGACAGTCTGTCACCTGGACCATTGCACGACTCTAGTAATACTGCATTCTATTTCTTATCAATGGGTCAGGCGACGGTTCATCGTTTGGTCAACGGTATATCACCTGGACCATCACTGGACTTACAGTGAAACTGCCTTCTGCTTCTGGGCGACAGTTAGGCTGACGGTCCATCACATGGTCGACAGTCCGTTGCCTAAGTCGTCGCTTGTTATTTTTCTCCATTTTTGCCTAGTTTTTCCAAGTTATTCTTCATGATCAGTTCTTGTCCTAAAAACACTAAAGTCCAATGTTAAATACAATAATAGTTTCTTGAAAACACATAATTATCCTAAGAAAAAGGCCTAAAATATTCTGTCAAAAGCCAGAACATCAATTGCATTGACCCACTATTTTGGTCATTCAAACTTGATTCAAACGAGGTCCAAAAAATCCAAAACTCTTTCGGAGTGACCTATTGTAATAACTGATCATGATTCAATCCAAGGATCGACATTTTAAGGTCATTAGGGTCGTGGAATAAGATCACCAACTTAGGAAGGCTAAAAATACTTCTACGTGTAAACACTTATCTAAAATTTCTATGTCTTGGACCTCTTTTTATGCTCTAAAGGACTGAGTTAAGCTTAGGATTTTGTAGGGTCTTACAATATCTCCTCCTTGGGAAACATTCGTCCTCGAATGAGACTGACTAAGTTGAGAATACTGATAGATTGAATTTATATACTGGACATGCACAACTGAGGCATGATCTCATGACTGAAACTACTGATGTACTGAGTTTTCACACTGAACATGTATAACTGAAGCATGACTAAATTCTGAAGGTATGACACATGACTGAGCTATTTCGTGAAGGTATGCATGACATGAGAATGCTATGTAACTTAACTGATATCAAACACATAATGGAAATCTGAGCATGGAAGTGAGTAAATTCAAGGAATAATTATTACCTTGAGTTGAGTTTGTGTTTGCAGAGAAGAGGTGAGGATGCTTGGTCCGTATATCTGATTCATCTTCCTAAGTAGCTCCCTCCACGGATTGATTCTGCAAAAAAACTTTAACTAGAGGAACTCCTTTATTCCTCAGTCTATGAACCTGATGATCAAGAATTTCAACTGGGATCTCTTTATAAGAGAGGTTGTTCTGAACATCTATATCCTCTATATGGACTACAACTGCTGGGTCACCTATGCATTTCTTTAGCAAGGTGACATAAAACACTGGGTGTACTGAGGTTAAGTTTGAAGGTAACTCAAGATCGTAAGTTACCTTTCTAAAACGACTGAGAATTTGGTAAGGACCAACATATCGGGGACTGAGTTTCCTTTTTTTGCCAAACCTCTTCACTCCTTTAATAGGAGAGATTTTCAAATATACATAATCACCAAACTCAAACTCAAGATCCTTTCTTCGCACATCTGTATACAATTTCTGTCGGCTTTGAGTTACCTCAAGCCTTTCCCTGATCTATTGAAATTTTTCTAAGGTATCAAATACCAAGTCAGGCCCTACCACTATGGCCTCACCCATTTCAAACCAACCAATGGGAGATCTGCATATCCTCCTATAGAGTACCTCAAACGGAGCCATCTAAATGCTGGAATGGTAACTGTTATTATATGTGAACTCAATCAAGGGAAAATGGTCATCCTAACTACCCTTAAAGTCAATGGCACACGTTCTTAACATATCTTCCAAAGTCTGAATGGTCTTTTCTGCTTGATAATCTGTTTGAGGGTGGAAGGCTGTACTGAGGTAAACTTGGGTACCAAGACCATTTTGGAAGGCTTTTTAGAAGTGAAAAGTGAATTGCATACCTCTATCTGAAATGATGGATAATGGAGCTCCGTGCAATCTAACCAACTCTCTGACATAGAGCTTGGCATAATCCTCGGTTGAATAAAAGGTATGAATTCGTAAGAAGTGAACTGATTTGGTTGTCCTGTCCACAATTACCCAAATAGAATTATGCTGATGACGAGTACCGGGTAAGCCTATCACAAAATCCATGTTCACCTCCTCCCACTTCCAAGTAGGAATACTGAACTTCTACATAGCTCCACTAGGCTTCTGATGCTTGATCTTAACCTACTGACATGTTGATCACTTAGCTACAAACTCCGCAATGTCTATATTCATCCCACTCCACTAATAGGCTTCCTGCAAGTCGCGGTACATCTTGGTGGCCCCTGGGTGAATCTAGTAGTGTGCACCATGCACTTCTTCAAGAATCCACTATCTCACACCATCTAAACGTGGAACACATAGTCTACCCTGGCAGCGTAACCCACCATCTCCCCCTTGGGAGAAAACCTCTACTTTCTGATGTTTGACTACCCCTTTAAGTTTAACTAAACTGGGATGTCTGTCCTACTTTTCTTTTACTTTTGAAACCAGAGATGATTCCGAACTATTCTGTACCTATACGCTACCCTCTACTGAATCGACTAAGATGACACCTAGTTGGGCAAGATGATGAACTTCCTGAACTAATTTCTTTTTACAATACTCCACGTGAGTAACACTACCCATAGACATCCTACTGAGAGCATCATCCATTATATTGGCCTTGACCGGATGATACAGAACACTTATGTCGTAGTCTTTCAACAACTCTAACCACCTCCTCTAATGCAGGTTTAGGTCTTTTTGGAGAAAACACATACTGAAGGCTTTTATGGTCTGTGAACATATCAACATACTCCCCATACAAATAGTGCCTCCAAATCTTTAAGGAAAATGCCACAACTGCTAACTCAAGATCATAAGTGGGATAGTTCTTTTTATGGGGCTTAAGCTGTCTAGAGGCATAGGCTATGACCTTACCTCTCTGCATCAAAACAGACCCTAAACTAACTCTGGAAGCATCACAATATACCATAAACCCATCTGAACCATCTGGTAAAGTCAAAATTGGGGTTGTAGTGAGACGAGTCTTCAGCTCCTGAAAACTCTTCTCACAGGAATATGACCACTGGAACTTGAATTTCTTCTAAGTCAATCTAGACATGGGGGATGCAATAGACGAAAACCCTTCCATAAATCATTGTTAATAGCCATCCAAACATAAGAAAATCCTGATATCTGATGGAGAGATGGGTCTAGGCTAGTTTCTTACTGCTTTGGTCTTTTAAGGGTCAACTCTAATGCCATCACCAAAAATGATATGACCAAGGAAATCTACTAACCTTAGCCAAAATTCGCACTTACTAAATTTGGCGAACAACTGATAGGATTTGAGAGTTTGTAATATAATTCTAAGATGGTTTGCATGATCACTCTCACTACAGGAGTAGACAAGAATACCATCAATAAAGATAATGATGAACAGGTCCAAGTACTACCTGAATACGCGGTTCATCAAGTCCATGAAGGCTACTGGAGCATTGGTTGACCAAATAACATGACTAAGAATTTGAAGTGACCATACCGAGTTTGGAAAGCTGTCTTCAGAATGTCATATTCTTTGATTCTGAGTTGATGATAACCTGATCTGAGGTCTATCTTACAAAAGTAACTGGCACCTTAAAGTTTGTCAAACAAGTCATCAATTCTGGGAAGTGGATACTTGTTTTTGACTGTGACTTTATTTAGCTGATGGTAGTCTATACATATTCTAAGAGAACCGTTTTTCTTATGCATGAATAGAATTGGTGCACCCTAAAAGGATACACTAGGTCTGATGAATCCCCTATCTAGGAGATCTTTTAACTGTTCTTTTAATTCTTTAAGTTATGTTAGAGCCATTCTGTATGGAAAAATAGAGATGGGCTGAGTATTCAGAAGAAGGTTGTTTTCGAAGTCAATTTGCCTCTTGGGAGGAACCTCAGGAAGATCTTTGGGAAACACATCTGGAAATTCATATGCTACTGACACAGATTCAAGATTTGGGGTCTCTGAACTAGAGTCCTAAACTCAAACGAGATGGTAGACACATTTCTGAGATATCATTTTTCTCATCCTAAGGTAAGAAATAAGCTGACCCCTAAGTGTTGAGGTACTACCCGTCCATTCACGGACAGGTTCATTCAGAAATTGAAAATAGACAATTTTGTTTCTGCAGTCAACTGAAGCATAGCATAAATGAAGCCAATCCATGCCAAGAATGACATTAAAATTTATCATCTCTAATTTTACTAAGTCTGCTAAAGTAACTTTCTGAGATACCATAACCAGACAGTTCCTGTATACCCATCGGGCTATGATAGACTTACCCACTGGGGTAGAGACTGAGAAGGGCTCTGCTAGGATGTCGGGACTGACTCCAAAGTTAACAGCTATATAGGGAGTTACAAAGGATAATAAAGCTTCTGGATCTAGCAAAAGCACAAATATGTAGATGATAAACTAGTAATGTACCAGTGACCATATCAAAAGAACTTTCCTGATCCTGTTGGGATTGAAATGCATAAAGTCTGTTTGGGTGTTGCCGATTGGTGGCACTGGATTCGGCATCCTGCTGATTTGGGTGACTGGACTGAGCTGAAGGACGATTACAATGACCTTGAGAGCCTAACTAAGGATAATCTTTAACCCTATGGCCTATCTTGCCACATCTGAAACACACACCGCTGCTAGCTCTGCAGACACCTTAATGGTTTCTGCCACATCTTTGGCAAAGAGGGTTTGTTTGGGCATTGCTAACACTGCCCTAAGGTTTAGGGCCTGGTGCCTATCTTTATTGTCGTCTATATATTTTAGATCTGGAGCACTGGCTAAGGAAGGATCTGGAACTAATGATTTTGGGCAGAATTGAGGATGATTTCCACCATTTGACTTAGGCTGAGCGAAGTTGAAGCTACCTATTCTAGCTCTCTTGTTCTCCCTCTCCTTATTCTTATTCATAGTCTATTCTATCTACTGAGCATTACCATAAGCCTGGATATGTCCATATCCTTAATCAACATTGTGGCCCTACACTCTTTGACCGTACTGTTAGACACACCCAACATAAATTTACTCATCTTAGATCTGTTATCTGCTACCACATGAGGAGTGTATTTGGCTAACTGAGTAAACTTAAGAGAATACTCTTTTAATTTTATATTGCCCTGCTTCAGATTAATAAACTCCAAAACCTTTGTATCCCTCAACCCCAGGAGGAAGAACCTATCTAGAAAAGCAACATCAAACTCCTCTCATTCTATGGACCTTGAATCTGCAGCCCTTTCTGCCTTCTATTGCTTGAACCATGAGTAACCCATATCCTGCAACTAATATGCGGCTGACTAAACACTCTCAATAGCAGTCACCACCTTAATATCAGTGATTTTTTGCACCTGATCAAGGAATTCCTGTGGGTCCTCATCTGACTTAGACCTGATAAATAATGGAGGGTTCATTCGGGTAAATCCCAATTTCTAGTCGCAATAATACTGGACACTGGGTTGGCCAAAATGCTAGTTAGGAATTCATTCTGGTCTACCACAGAATAAGCTAGAGTGGTAAAAGTTGCTCTGAATTTTGCGTGGGAGACATGCTCATCCAGGGGATCCGCTTGAACAGGCGGAGGTGTTGGTTGGTTTCTTGTTCTCCTTCCATTGTTTATTTTAGGAGGTATGTTCTGTGACAAAAGTAAAAAAAGGATTAGATTGAGAGTGTAACTTGAGCTCATGCTCACTTGCACGATTTAAATACTTAAATAAAGGAAAATTTTCCTAAAACGCCTCATAGCTTCTTGTCCATAAGTGTGGCATGCTACACACCTATGCACAAGACTCTACTAGACACGGATTTCAGACTCCCTAGGACTCTATTAAACCTTAGGCTCTAATATCAAGTTTATAACACCCCGAGTCTGCACCTCGGATGCCACACGGTGCCCATAATCCCGAAGGACCACAAGCTAACTCAAGACTGGTACCTGCTGCGATTACTGAATAATAACTCTGAAAATAATGTGGAAATATAGACTGTCATGCCATAAGGTTCAAAATCTAAAATACTGATAAGAATATCAACTGTAATAATAATAGTTTGCAAAACTAAATAGTATCTAAAAATCTAGTCTGAAAAGCCTTTATTTGAATTGTCTGAAGGTAGAGTTGATAGGACAAGCCCCCAACATACTCCGACTACTGAAATACTGATAAACTAAAAATCTAAAATATAAGCATATACTTGATGGATAATGACTCTCTACTGTAATCTGATACTTCTTACTAGGTCTGGCTAAGCACGATTAGGAACCTAAGTATCCAAACCTATGATATAAGACATTGTAGCATAAGAGAAAGTATGTGTTAGTACATGGAATATACTGGTATGATAGATGAGGTAAGGCTGAATGTAGGGGTTCATATGCATGAACAATAACTAATTGAATGATATAAAGTAACTGAATATGAGAGCATATGGATAACTGAAGTTGCTATAAATACTGAGTTTGCAATATTGTGCATATATGTGTATAGTATACTATATCTGAGCTTTTACTGAATCTGAGTACTGCGTTCTGATAACCAAGTAATTGATATCTGAGATTGCTGATAACTAAATTACTGATACTGGGAGACTATTTTTGACAGTACTGATTCTGTAGAACTGAAGTGAGTTCTATACTAAGACTGAAATTGAAACTGTGGGAGGTACTCATCTAACTGACATGCCTCTCTCTGAGCTGATTGGGGTCCAACCCGTAACCCCAGCTGGAAGAGTGTAAGTACTATGCCATGGGTAAAGACAAGTTGAAGAGTCACCCTCAATCTGACAGGTACTCTGAATGCGAATGGTGGTACCCTTAATCTGGCAGGTATCAACCCTCAATTTGGCAGGTTGATGTCTCAACCTACATTTTCTACATAGTTCTGGAACACAAGGACTACTTCTAAGGATCACACCCTCTACTGGCAGGTAAGTCCCCATCCTTGGGTTTACTCGGTGCTGAATTCTACTCCCAACTAAATGGATTTCTAAATTGTACTAGGCTGGACTGAACTGTTACTAATTGTGTTAACTAACTTAACTGGACTGAGTTCACTGAGTTCTGATGTCTGACTGAATACATTGAGTTTTGTACTATCTAAATCCTATTGATCGTGATATTTCTAAGACTATTCTCTAACTACTGTAGTTCTAGGTCAATAACTAGATTTTCGGGTATTGAATACCCCCAGGACTCGATAACATGAAAAGTGAAGCATAGCATGACCTTAAAAGCATAATAGTACTTGCTTACTAAGAATTGCATTTATGTAGACATTTTATCAAATACTTGATATACATGAACTTGTGCATGAATGGAATCACATAATAGCATGTCATGCTTTCACTAGTCATTCACCTAAGCATTTTAACAAACACTTGGGGACCATTATTGTTTCATATAACAATAAACATGTAATTATATCATGGTTACTACATTCAACTTGTAGTTCAAGAGTTTAATATGAAGATCACATAATTCAATCCACAATTATCTAGTTTTCATGAAATTTGTAATAAATCATGGAATTAAACCCCAAACATCAATTTATACATGAACACGCTTCAATTCTAACATGTATATCATGAAATCATGAACTTGTAGTTTTAAAAAGAGATTCTTGGACTCTATGGGTGAAAGGAATCCATAGATGAACACCTAACATACCTTGGTAATTAAATTTGTGAAGATTGATGGCGTGTTCTAGAAGTTTGAATTTGAAATTAAATTCCCCTAGGGTTTGTTCTTGAGAAACTTTGAGAAAGAATGAGGGATTTTGCCTTTAAGGAGGCTTAATCTCGTGTTTTGGGGATTGATATAAGGTGGTAAAAAACCCATTTGACCCTCTGGACGTGGAATTAAAAGAACAAAAACCGTTCCCAATGATGCGCAGACATAACATATTAATGGCATCGACACGATGTCCAACGCGCTGCATCAAGTTCGCATTCGTTCACTGAAATCTGTACTCTGAGGCTGGGAAAATATTTGTTGATGCGATGGTTGATGCGGCGCATCGAGATCGCATCGACCCACTATTTTGGCCATCCAAACTTGATTCAAACGAGGTTAAAAAAATCCGAAACTCACCCAGAGTGACCTATTGATCTACCTGATTATGATTCAATCCAAGGATTGACATTTTAAGGTTATTAGGGTCGTGGAATAAGATTGCCAACTTAGAAAGGCTAAAAGTACAAGTGTAAATACTTAGCTAAAATTTGCAAGTCTGGGACCTCTTTTCATGCTCTAAAGGATTGAGTTAAGCTTAGGATTTTGCGGGGTGTTACATCGACCAACCCACATTCTATATTCAATTGTTCTATCCAAGTCTTTCAAAATACGAAGATGCGGAGCCAGAATTTTATACCCGAATCATTTATTCTTCTTTCAACAGCCTATGTCTGAACTTGGCCTTAACGAAAGCATGATAAAGATGGTTAGAAGATTCACCTTGAAGAAGATAAATATTCAAAAAACCTTCTTATTTTTTTTACCAAAGCTCTAGAGCCCCAAATTCAATTCTGAAAAGTGCTACGAGATGCTACATGAATCTACTATTGAAATTTCAACACTAAACAAGTCACACCTAATCCATCCAACACACAAGATCTCCCTGAGATACATGACTTTGTTCCTATCCAAGACTATCCTATGGAGAATTTATATTTGATTATATTTAAGCCACCATCATGGGAATTACTGCCCTCTAAGAGAGTCATACATCAGCTAACTCTACAGGACATGTAAATGCATAATTCAACCATAGGTTCAAGTCAACAATAATTTATCTTCTCAAGATTTTTCCTAATGCACAAATCCACAGCTAAAACTTATGCCCAAGTAATCACTACCTCAACATTTTTCACAAGACAAACACGTCAGTGTCAAGCCAAATCACCCTAATATCGCTAATTCTAATTTAAGATATACAAAGTCATTCTTATTTTTATCTAACAATATTTTTATTACGGGATTCACTTTCACCTCAAGAGTGGTCCCCACACCACTAGAACATATGCAAGACCAAACAAAATAAATTGATTACAGGTCATTAACAGTCTTATCACCAATATCACATTCCAGGCAAGTTATAGATCAAATTTTATAGGTATCAACAACCTCTACTAGTTTTTGTCACTTGTATTTAAAACTCATTATTTTTCCAAGCATTAAGAATCCGTTCGCATAAGGAACTCAAAGATAATGTCACTTAGCCAGTCTTCACAGGGAACCCATTATAATTTCAATAATAGAACTGCACAAAAATTCTAAATACAGTCTCAATGATCGGAGTACACAAGGATCCCCACATAATATAAAATAATTGAACCACACAAGGATCCATTCACAACATCATTAACAAGAACCTCTCATTACGGAAAACACATATCACCACAGTCTTTTATTCATGTCACTTTTCACTATGTTTTACCATCAATTTTATTAGTATAATAGTACCAAAAATAAGTAAGCACCTAAGAATTGCTAGTTTCACAATAGCAAGAAATCAAATAATCTCATCACAATTATCAACAAAAAATGACTTAGTCAATTTTCATCACTTAAAATTCAAACAAAAATAATTAACAACAATGACCAAAAATCTAGCAACACAAGTTTAGCCAAATATCAAACACAAGCAGTCAATAAGTTCACAACTTTCATATGTCTTTACCTATTAACAATAGCTTTTAGACCTTATTAAAAAATACCAATTATAATCACCTAGATTTTTAATCAAAATTACTAAGATACCAGTTGGAATAAACTACATTTCAATTGAGCTATGTTAAGATACCAATTGGAATCGTCTAGATACCAATTGGATCAAATCTAATAGTGACAGATTAGGATGGCACTATAGAAAGAAAGAAAGGAAAATGACTTCTACATGACTCATAGCCTTCCAAAGATTGGGTGTAGGGCCCTACATACCAATCTACAAAACTTTACTTGACATTGCTCTTGTACTTATGGGATCGGTGAACCTAACGCTCTGATACCAACTGCCACGACCCAAACTAATGGACCGTGCAGGCACTTATGCTATTCTAAGTAGCTAGGATAACCCTTATTACCCAACTAAAATATGCGGAAGACTTCTATTTTTAAGAAAATATAAAGTAAATTAAATACGAATAAATAAACTTTTTTAAAACTTCTTACAAATGTCCTTCACTATCCCAATATTTGGCCAGACGTGTACAAGAGCTATCTATTACAGCATAGACTGATAATAAAATAAATAATGCAAAGACTCTAACATCTGCCAGGAAGAAAGTGCAGAAGTTAGTACTGAATATCTTCATCCATCTAGTAACTACAAACTAACCTACATCCAGTCTACACTCCTAGAAGGAATGTAGAAGAGTAGGGTCAGTTCAAGCACACGTACTGGTAGGCATCATCAGCCGACCGTGTTAGTTCATATAATCATAAAATAAAATTAAAAAAATAAATCATGACATCTTGAATGGAATATAATTCAATAAAGGTTGTAATAATATTATCACTTTACCTATATAAGTTACATCATCCAGCTACTCTTCCAACTCCATCAACATTATATTCACTACTAACATACTCTAGTCTCATTAATTCATACCATCAACCACAATCTAACCTAATACATAACTATTCCTCTTTATTCACCTTAGCTTTTACATCACTCATATTCACAGGAAAAAACCCATAATCAGAGAAAATCCACACTAAAATCTCGGGCTAACAACCAAATGTTCTCTTAAAATATTAAAGAATGATAAATAACCATTCTGGTAAGCTACAATTAAAAAATGTATAAATGAAGCAAGTTAACCAACATATAGGCAAGTACAAAATTTTACTTTTCAGATACATATCACACAATCAAATACCTAATGAATCAACAATACAACAATAACAGATCAAATAATGCTCAGAAACAAACCACAAAACCATCAAAAGTATCAGCCATACTGTATACATCTACAGACTCAACACAAATATGTACACACATGCTATGGGACTTATTTTTGCCCAAATAGTCATGACCTGCAAGGAAAAATCTATGTTTATGTACCGTACCGATGTGGTACCCGATCCAACATATACATATCCGTATCGGCGTGATACCCGATCCATCATATACATATCTATATCAGCGAGGTACCTAATCCAACATATACATATCCGTACCGGTGTAGTACTTGATCCAACATGTACATATCCGTGCCGGTGTGGTACCTGATCCAACATATACATATTCGTACCGGCGTAGTACTCGATCTAACATATACATATCCGTACCAACGTGGTACCCGATCCAATATATACATATCCGTACCGGCGTGGTACCCGATCCAACATATACATATCCATACTGGCATGGTACCCGATCCAACATATACATATCCATACTGGCATGGTATCCGATCCAACATATACATATCTGTACCGGCGTGGTACCTGATCCAAGATATTCAAGTAATATCAATATAAAATTTATACAGCCTTATAACACACAATATGATGTACCAAGTTTACAAGTACACTTAAAGTCATAAGACAATTTTATTAAGTAAATTTTAATAATCATTTATACACACATCAACAATCCAAACATCAATAATTTCAATCATGTCCAAATACCAATCAACAAGTATTCAATTTAGAAGAATACACATAATTAAGTCGCGTCTAACTTCCAATTAAACTGTAACCTACTATATATATTTTATTAAATTCACACTATCTTTCGGGATGCAATATGACGTACAAAATCTATAAGTGTACTTAAAATCATAAAGAAATTTGATCAAGTACTTTCATTTATCAATATTTTGTCCCTCTTACGGGCATTATTTCAATAATTCATCATGATTATCCACAAGCCATTCATAGCATTACTTTAAGGAGTTATCGTTATCAAACAAGCCATTCATATGCACAATTCAATAAATCATCTTTATCACTAATTAGCCTCTCATGGACATCCAATAGATATAGTATTTTTATCAATACCAATACAAGAATATCATAAAATAAATCACAATTTAATGCTTAAGCATACAAGTCACTATTAGAGTCTTAATTACTCATTAATTATTAAAAGTATCATTACCTTCTTAAATACCGCAACTTTGGTTCTAACCTCACCACCTATAACTATTCACGCGTATCATTATCCTCTACCTTTTTTTACATAATACAATCATCACACTAATTCAAGTCATCTATCCCTTAGATATTACTATGCTCATCAATATTCGATCTTAGCATAATTCTCCTCGTCATATTAATGCACCATACATACAACTAAATACCATTACAACTCAACTAGGTTCATCACTAGAACAACTAAAAAAATATCATGTTCATATATTACATTTACAACAATTTTTTTTGGGCACATAACACATAATATCATAAATATCACATAATCATGGTTTTTGGGGTTAAAGTTAAGTCCTCGTGTGTTTATCCATCTCAACTCCATGCCGTCAGGCCTAGACATGCTCTCTCCCATTAATTCTAAATTATAAAAATATAAAATAACACAATCTTCTACTCATTAAATCTAGCCTACCTGGACGCCAAGCTTTTGGAAGAAACAAGCTGCAACATAGATGCTCTTTCCTTTCCTTCATGCCTGGGAATAATCAATCATCTAAAAATCAAACAATTATAAGAGTAATAAGTTATTACTCTTCAATCAATTATCTTGGGGATTCAAACCTACTAATTCTACCCTTCATTCAAGGTCTATATCATCCCCAAATTTAATTAATCATTAATTATCTCTTTGATGCTTAACCCATCTCCATTAATGGAGTTTTTATACTAAAGGTCTCATCTTTATGGAATTAAAGGTTCCTAACCATCAAAATTCGTAATCTATTTTATGAAATTCATGTTAGGAATTTTTAATTTAAAGTTTAGAATTAGCTCTAGATCATATTAAGAACACCCATGAGTATTTCCTAAAAGAATTCCACCTTTAAAGGTCTTTCTAAGGATTCTAAGATATTAAAGGATTAAAAAACGAAGAAAATAATGGAAAAACTTACCTCCACGAAGGAATTTCAGTTTAATATTTGGGAAATCACTTCTCTAGGGTTGGGGAATAAAATTTGAGATTTTTACACCTGAAATACGGTTGAAGCTGATTTAAATACAACCAGAATTTTTGCTATAGCGAAATCCCATTTCAGCCTAGACAATGCTCAGTAAATCAGTCATAACCTTTTACTTAGAATTTGAATTGAGGAACGGTTTGTTGCATCGAAAAGAGGACTCTGATATCTTTGATTTGATAGGTAATGGAACCCCTAAATCATTATATTCTATGAGATATGGTCATTTAAAGTTGGCCCTAATAAAAACCCATATTGAAACTATGTCAAAAAGAAAGTTTTATACTTAACTTTGTGTTAGGGATATTGTACGACCTTAATTCATACCTAAAGAACATTCAAAACTAAAGTATTGATATTAACACTCACGAATAATTAAAATTCATCAAGTTTGAGTCTATCTAGACACATCCGAAGGCTTAAATCTTCACCAAAAAAGTCGAGGTGACCTAATAAATAAAATATTGGCTATTTTGGAAACAGGTTAATATTGAGGAATGAAAATTAAGAATTTTCATGAATTTATTATGAATAATTTAGTAACGATGAAATGGGTCGTTACACCTTGAAGTTAAGGTGTATTATGAAAAAGAGAATTCTGAGCAAGCAACATGCATATGTCACTGTAGTGAAAAAAATTCTGTTATAGCTCCCGATCAACGCCGCTATAGCGATATGTTTCGCTTTAGAAATGTTGCTATAGCAACGTGAAGATAGTTGTTTTATTTTTAAAATCCCTCAAAATAATTTATTTTTTAAAAAATCATTTTGGTACAAAGGAGAGGCATTTTTTGGTGAAAATTATCAACTAATTGTCATTTTGCTTCATTAAATTAAATATTTCATCCCCGTTAACTATTAAATCAATAATCTAGCCTTAGAACTGCTAGTTTGTATAGTTCAAAAGGGTTAAGGTCAGATTTTGTTGGCTTTCTAGTGCAATAGAGTAAATTGAGAATAAAATCAATGAGTTTTAGTTAATTATTGTTACTTTACCCTTGCATGTAATTAATTCACTAAATCATTCATAGAATTGATAGTTTAGGTGAATTAAGGTAGAAAATCCCTAGAATAAAGAGCGAGTGATCATGAAATTGGCCTTAGGTGTTGGGTGTGAGTTATAATCTCCAACGTGGTAGGTTATTTCATTAATTAAGTAGTTGTATGTACTTTTTAGATCGAGATCAAGTGAAAATTACATAGAAGGGGAAGGCTCCGACTTAGTGGAGTTGTGCAAGCTTGGTTCAAGGTAGGCGATGGTATTGTAGTTTATTCTAATTTGTATTATATGTGCATGTAAACTACTTCTTAGTATGGCTTGTTATTACACGTTCTTGGTGTGGTCAATTAAATGATTTTATCTTGTTTTATGATTTTGACCTACCTTATGGTTAATTGAGAAATATTCTAGAATTTTAACATTCTCGACTTATAAAGGGAATGAGGTTGTCAGACCCTTGTGTTTGGGGTTTTTGATATATGGATGAAATTGTCCCCGACTGTTCATGATTAGAGGTTGGTTATGATACCATAGCATGTATGTACGAGGTTCAGGTGAGTTTGACGATTTCATGAGTGAACATGGGAATATATTTTTATGTTGAATTATTGCTTAGTTTGACTTGGCGTGACTTACTTGACTTTGTTGAAAATGGCTTGACTTATTGCTTGAAAAATCCTAAACTGCTTAATTCAATACTTGTTTTGCTAGGTGTAGGTTAGAATGAGTATGGATTAACTTGTTGTACTATGTTTTGATTAAATTTTCTCATTTTGGGATGGCCAAATAACCTTGCTTGTATACTATTGTTCTTGTCTGTTGATACTAAACTTGCCCTTACCTTTTTTGAGTGCAATGAATATTCAAGCGGATCCTGCAAGACCTCAATTGTGATTCTAGTGTGCAATTTAGATTTCAGGAATGGTCAGTTTATTTGGACTACCATGAAAACTTTCTTTTATGGCATAAGAATACATACAAGTACTTTGATTCAAGATTATAGTACTTTCATTTATCAATCTGGCATAAAATATATGTTAAATCGAGTAATAACATAATGGAAAAAGGGTCAAATTTACTCCTCTACTTTAAAAAATTGACAAATATACCCTTCATCATATTTTGAGAATAATTACCCCTCGATGTTATACTTTGGGGTCAGATTTACCCCTCTACTTTGAAAAATTGGTTAAATATATCTTTCGTCATACTTTGGACCAAATTTACCCTCGTTGTTAAGAAACTTTCAAATGTACCCTTTATTTGACAGAAAATCTCAAATTAACGTTAAATGACTCATTTTTTTTTAAAATAAGACACACTTTAATCTAATCCGCCCGATCCAAACCACAAAAAGTACATAAACAAATATATTCATTCCTCGGTTTTGTTGGCTAAATTTTTTCAATGAACAAATATACTTCTCTTTCAATGTGCAACACTGGTAGGTTGTTTCTAAATGAATAAAAGTAGAATGAAGGGATAATGTAAAAGCATGGAAGTAGAGAAAATGATTATTACAAACTCTATTCCTACTCCAATTATGTTCAAATTTTAAATTTGATATGCAATTTTATATGCATTTAGATTCTAGAATCAGTGGATAAGTTTTTTTGAGCAAATGGCATAATGAAAAATTTATGTAGATTCAAATTGTATATAAAGACAAAAGAATGAAAACAAGTCATGATTGACACGTTGTCACGACCCGAACCGGGGTCCTGGCCGTGACGAGCATTCCCGAACCCGAAGGCCCGAAACGCCCTCTGTCTATCTGGTAATCATGCACATAATTCATATGATCAAAGTAATACGGATTAGACACAATAATACGGAAACATGGTCAACAATTTAAAACAGTTAAAGGCCTAAAAACATGCCCAATAATATTTAATAAACAACTGCAAAATTTTGCAAAATCTCTACGGACATACTATCTGAATAATTGGGACAAGGCCCCCAGCAGACCAAAAACCATACTACAATAAATACCTAAATAACTAGGCCTTCCGAAGCAAAGAAGGCTCACCAACTGAACTCTGAGACAACCCTCTCTGTAGACTCTACTGAGGATCTGGACCCTTAGACTATGCCTTAGTACCTGGGAGGAAGAGGGGTCAGCATAGTTATACTGGCACGCGAAGTAATCCAAAATAGAGTAATTAAACACACACAACATATATATATAATATGTGAGATCAAATGTTCATAAAAAATTATGCATAAAACAGTTTCTGAAAAAACACATGGGCAACTTATGAAAACATGTAACCTGTTTGTAAATCTCAAACTCTGATCTGTGTATTACTTCTGAGTTAGGTGGTATCCCCTACAAGTTTGATATTCCACGGGCGATATGGAATTCGCCATTGACTCGGCGGGGAAGCCTCCAACCCGAGTATGCCGTAAGGGTTGGAGTTCCTGAATCTGATACGCCACATGACACTTAAGTCAACGTATAATAATATAACCGGGTCGGCAAACCACGGTTTTAGGCAATGAGTTTCTTAAACTCAAGCCCTCTTCAGGGAACCACCTAACATCTCTGTATGCCCATTTCTAACCTTTTCTGTACATGCAACATTCTGAATGTCTAAATTCATGATTGTATGAAATATCTATTAGTCTGAGTCTGATATGGCATTGGTCTGAATTGGTATCGTCATACCAATACTTGAAAGTCATGATTTCTGAGCCATAATACATTAAGCCAAATCTTTCATTTAAATGATAATTTAGACCACCAAAAATATGCAACTGATATAGAAGATTTCGTGTTTCGAAACTCAAGTCAAAATCATGCAAAAACTTTATCAACATATGGTGGTCTAGTGCCTTTAGAAAATCCATGAACTGTTTCATTACATGCATTATGAACATTAAAAATTCATGCTAGATTCCCTCTTTAGTGATTTAAAACCACCTTTGAATCATAACAAGAGTTCAATCATTTTATATAGTGCTTTTCAAGGATGCATTGCAAAATAATTCATATGCTATGAGAAATCTGAAAAAATTCATAATAAGAGGGAATTCACCGAAAATCATTCTCTCAACAAGAATTCATTCTTAAATACATGGTTTTATACATTCATATTCTCAAATCACTTTGGGGAAGGTCAAAAGACCAAAACAATGATGTTAAAATATTTAATAAATGAATATATATATAGATTAAAACACCCCATTATAAAATATGATTTTTCTATGTCCATGAGATTTTAGGAAAACCCCATGTACCTCTATTTCGGAAATAATGGGTGCTTCTTAAAGCCTGTGGATTGGAGATTCCGAATCTCTAATCAATTTTGAAAACCCACGGTTGAATCTTGATTTATTTGGGTTTTTAGTTTGAAACCCTTGGGAGTGTTATTGAGAATTTTTAGATGAATGTGGATGTATTTTGGAGAATTGGGGACTGAATTTCATGTTTATGGCTGAATAAGGGTGGGAAAAGGACCATTTTGCCCCAAAAATAGAGTGTTTAAGTCACTTGAAACCATTACATAGGCGCCGCATATGATATTGCCTATATTTACATAGGTCCTGCCTATTCTATCACCTATATTTACATAGGCTCCGCCTGTGCCATCGCATTTGCTTTCCAATGGCCATGTGCGATTGGTTAGGCGACGCATTCTACTTTGAAAAGCCATAACTTCTTACTCGGGTGCCGGATTTTAGGAAAATTGGTATCGTTGGAAAGCAAACTTGAAAACCTATCATTTTACACATAGTAGGCTCTCTAATTCGACAAATACAAAAATTCATGGTCGATAGAAGTTGACACAAATTTTAATGTCCACTTAAACTTAATCGATCAAAGTAGTTTTTAACTCGTCCTTGAGTCAAAGGACCTCTATGGTCTAAATTCAAGCTTGAATGGATTCACATACTACATAAACATGAAAAATTGGCATAGGATTTAAGGATTTGGGATATTAACGCATCAGAGTCATGGTCTATATTGTAGCTCGAAATGCGGGGCGTTACATTGTCTCCCCCTTGGGATCATTCGTCCCCGAATGATGGATAGAATGTCGAAGTCTTAAAGGTATGGGATAACGCAGATATGATATATTCCCTAATAAAGAATACACTGATCGAAAACATGACTATAAGATTGGAACTACTGATGTTTTAAATGTTTATACCGGACATGCATATCCGAGGCATGGAATACATAACTGAAGCTACTAATAGGCTAAATTCTCATAATGAATCATACATATCTGATGCGTGGATCTGTGACCGAGTTGTTCTCATTAATGCAGGACTGAATACACTGATAAGCTAAACTTTTCTATTGAACATGCATTTCTAATGCATGTATATCTGACTGAACTAACGTATGACTAAATACACAATAATAACTGATGTGAAGCTTATAATAAGAATCTATGCATGCAACTGAATGGGGTATCTCCCCCTTGGTACCCTATGTCCCTCTATGAATGCTCAATTCACTAAGATACTCGGAAAATTGAAGCGATGCACAAGGCACCTACGAATTGAATCATAACTAAACATCTGGAATCTAAATTTTATACATGATGCATGAAATGGGCTATACTCATAACTACTAGTATACTCTATCTTAGAATAGTAGAATGCCTGAGATTTTGAGTAGCATGAATAAGTGCAAAGATGAGAAAACAAGTCATGCGAATCTAACTGCTAAACTGACTTATTGGCCATATAGACTGAATTACACTACACCCTCATACTTAACTGGAGTATCTCTTCATCACAATTCTCTAAAGAAATTCTAGCAGTAATAGAGAGCGATGAATCTTGGGTATGGATTACACAAGACATCCAACTGAGGAATCACCACATTGACACTACTCTGCAGTCTGGAACATAGACATATAACTCCTGAATTAGGATAGAATTACCAGGCCTTTGGCATTACAACTTCTTACTTTCAAGCTTAGCACACTTCTCGAATATCACTTAAATATACTATTCTCCTTAAATATCATATTCATTTAACTTAGCTTAAAATTCTCATATGAGCATTGACAAATCTTTCTAGTAATGTCAAAAATAACTTAATCCCTTCGCCGTGATCAAGCCTAACTCTAAGTCAGAAAAATACAACATGCCAGACCACACTATTATTCTAAACCATATGAAGAAATCTTCTATATCTCCTTTAAAGATCACATCCTAAGTATAACATGCCTTACCACTTCAATGACTACTCTGAACTCTTACTATGAAGTCGCTAGCGCATATAGCATTCCTTTACAACAATCTCAACATGTTATTCAAGCCTATCTTTATAACCACCTATGAACTTCAAAGCAAACACTCATAAAGGCATACTTCACATATTCTCTAAACCACTATCAATATCACTCCCACGAGCTACCCCAAGAACATACACATACAAAATTCCACTAACCATCACATAAATAAAAACTTGGCCCCAAATCTTACTTCATACTTATGGCCTTATCTAAACAAACGTACTATGATCTTCCATCAACAAGGAATAATTACTCATCACCACTATCATCGCATAAGGAGGATTCACAAAAAGGTTAGAACATAAGATCTGGAGGCATGGAATGATACTATATGAATCTTGACACTTATCTGAGGCCTGAAGAATAGCAAAACAACAACAGGGACTCACCAAAGCGCTCTGAATTTAGGGTATTCATGGCTATAAGCTGAATTTTGCCAATCATTTGGCGTAAAGCATGAGTTATGGAAATGGAGCACATTATAAAGCGTGAGTACATGACTCTCTATCATATGTATGAACGTGAGCTGATCATGGAACTAAATCGTAAAGCATGAGTAGGTATTAAGATCACTGACAAATACTGAGATAGGAATGGGTTAAGATTCACCCTTACTTTTTGATGTTCTATATCATCATGACATCACTACAAGAATCTGAGAGTCTTAGTTGGTTATTCATTTAGTCATCTCCCCCTTAGCTTCAAGCCATCATCTTAAGTTTTTGGAAGATACCTTACTAGACTTTAAACTTAACTGCACTCATTGCACTCTGGGTTCTGAAATATGACAATACACAAAATTAATGAAACTTAACCCGAAAGACCACATATGAGAGTGGAACGCCTACTGCTAATACTACCTTCTGAGGCACACTCTATCATTTTGTAACCCCAATAGTCATCATCTATTACTCAAACACTTACTAACTTTGAATCTTCATGAGTATCCCCAAAGTTGAAGTGCATACCCTCTAGTTCCTCTACTCTTATTTCTATTAGCACGACTTTCAAGGACCCGAGCTTAGATTATAACACCTAACATGGGTATCACCAAGACTTCAATGAGCCACTCTATTTCTATCATAGTATACCAACATAGCAATTTCAAACTTATTTTCCTCTACCATGAGAATTAAGTTCATATCAAAAGGCTCAACGCTATCAATCAAAGGTCCTTAACTTGGCTATTTAGAACACCATATACCATCTAGCTAGTCTTTTTCCACCTAGCAACTCAACGGTACCAGTAGCCACACACAATATGTAATAGCCTTAGAAAAATACTACAGCTTCATACCATCTTGGGCATACTTCTACATCACATATACAGTGTCATACTTCATTACAAATCAAATAAACTTAGGCACTTGCATAAACTATTCAAGCCTATAGATCATTTCCATATAAATAGTATCATTAATCAAGAAATCATCACATCCACCTCCATGGCCATCAATTGTTTCAAACTTAATGTCTAGTGCTAAACATGATTTACAACCAACCTTAGACACAATGCTCACTTAGAAACTATGAAATAAACATCAAGAAACACTAGTACACTAGAAATTCATAACCACAATAATCGATCATGACCTTACGGTTTTCCTTGTCATAATCTATTAGCACATACTATTTCAACACATCAATCTTACAAATCTAATCCCACGAAGCATGTATCATCAATCTATTGCCACTATTCACCACCACACCATTTAAATTCAAGCCTATAGTCTAGCATCAATCATTTACAACCAATGAAGAGTGCAACATAACATAAATATACTAATCCTTAAAATTGGGATATTCTACCCAAACACTTCAAAAATATATTACATATTTTCTCACAAGTAGTATTAGTTTACAACTACCAATGAGAAGAAGTTTAAGGGGTAAGGTCACATAATAGACATGATCAACCTTAAGCTTATATTATAACTATACAATCTTATCTACTGATACGACTTTCTTACATCACACTTACTTACCCCCAATGGGCATTTAGACTACTTTCAGATACCCCATATGACAATGAGTCTATACTTACAACCTACTGGCTAATGTATCCATTTTCATTCATAGCCTATAAGGGGTTTCTATAACCACTTTAAGTATCCACACTCTGGGCTCTTTCTCAATTTTGAAAGAAAGAAAACAAATAACATTCTGAGTCAACACTTCCTCCACGGACTACCATACAATTCATAAATGGTACCACCATATTAGTCTACCATCACGAAAGGGCAAATCATACTCAATCAACGATTATTCAAGTATAAATATTTAATCACAAAAGTCACTCTCACTCTGACCTCTAACCTTGTGACTTTATATCACAAACTTCTTGGTCTAATTTCACTACCAATAGGTCATGACACTGACACTCTAACTTATACTACTACTCGGGTGGAAATACAATTCCAACAAACACAATAACAATAAGATGAACAACAAGTTGCTAGTGAATCGGAATAGGCCTCACACGGCTTCACTAGACTTTTGTTTTCAACAACACAATGATATCAAGATTACAAGAGCTAGAAGCTTGATACACAATATTCAATGACTCAAGAATACATATCTTACTCTTGTCTCAACTGAATGCCTCATAAGAATGAGGACATAATTTTACACTAGGGAACTCCTCTCCCGTCCTTTGTGGGACTTCTGAAGTTTCTGTAAATAATGGAGGGTTCATTCGGGTAAATCCCAATTTCTAGTCGCAATAATACTGGACACTGGGTTGGCCAAAATGCTAGTTAGGAATTCATTCTGGTCTACCACAGAATAAGCTAGAGTGGTAAAAGTTGCTCTGAATTTTGCGTGGGAGACATGCTCATCCAGGGGATCCGCTTGAACAGGCGGAGGTGTTGGTTGGTTTCTTGTTCTCCTTCCATTGTTTATTTTAGGAGGTATGTTCTGTGACAAAAGTAAAAAAAGGATTAGATTGAGAGTGTAACTTGAGCTCATGCTCACTTGCACGATTTAAATACTTAAATAAAGGAAAATTTTCCTAAAACGCCTCATAGCTTCTTGTCCATAAGTGTGGCATGCTACACACCTATGCACAAGACTCTACTAGACACGGATTTCAGACTCCCTAGGACTCTATTAAACCTTAGGCTCTAATATCAAGTTTATAACACCCCGAGTCTGCACCTCGGATGCCACACGGTGCCCATAATCCCGAAGGACCACAAGCTAACTCAAGACTGGTACCTGCTGCGATTACTGAATAATAACTCTGAAAATAATGTGGAAATATAGACTGTCATGCCATAAGGTTCAAAATCTAAAATACTGATAAGAATATCAACTGTAATAATAATAGTTTGCAAAACTAAATAGTATCTAAAAATCTAGTCTGAAAAGCCTTTATTTGAATTGTCTGAAGGTAGAGTTGATAGGACAAGCCCCCAACATACTCCGACTACTGAAATACTGATAAACTAAAAATCTAAAATATAAGCATATACTTGATGGATAATGACTCTCTACTGTAATCTGATACTTCTTACTAGGTCTGGCTAAGCACGATTAGGAACCTAAGTATCCAAACCTATGATATAAGACATTGTAGCATAAGAGAAAGTATGTGTTAGTACATGGAATATACTGGTATGATAGATGAGGTAAGGCTGAATGTAGGGGTTCATATGCATGAACAATAACTAATTGAATGATATAAAGTAACTGAATATGAGAGCATATGGATAACTGAAGTTGCTATAAATACTGAGTTTGCAATATTGTGCATATATGTGTATACTATATCTGAGCTTTTACTGAATCTGAGTACTGCGTTCTGATAACCAAGTAATTGATATCTGAGATTGCTGATAACTAAATTACTGATACTGGGAGACTATTTTTGACAGTACTGATTCTGTAGAACTGAAGTGAGTTCTATACTAAGACTGAAATTGAAACTGTAGGAGGTACTCATCTAACTGACATGCCTCTCTCTGAGCTGATTGGGGTCCAACCCGTAACCCCAGCTGGAAGAGTGTAAGTACTATGCCATGGGTAAAGACAAGTTGAAGAGTCACCCTCAATCTGACAGGTACTCTGAATGCGAATGGTGGTACCCTTAATCTGGCAGGTATCAACCCTCAATTTGGCAGGTTGATGTCTCAACCTACATTTTCTACATAGTTCTGGAACACAAGGACTACTTCTAAGGATCACACCCTCTACTGGCAGGTAAGTCCCCATCCTTGGGTTTACTCGGTGCTGAATTCTACTCCCAACTAAATGGATTTCTAAATTGTACTAGGCTGGACTGAACTGTTACTAATTGTGTTAACTAACTTAACTGGACTGAGTTCACTGAGTTCTGATGTCTGACTGAATACATTGAGTTTTGTACTATCTAAATCCTATTGATCGTGATATTTCTAAGACTATTCTCTAACTACTGTAGTTCTAGGTCAATAACTAGATTTTCGGGTATTGAATACCCCCAGGACTCGATAACATGAAAAGTGAAGCATAGCATGACCTTAAAAGCATAATAGTACTTGCTTACTAAGAATTGCATTTATGTAGACATTTTATCAAATACTTGATATACATGAACTTGTGCATGAATGGAATCACATAATAGCATGTCATGCTTTCACTAGTCATTCACCTAAGCATTTTAACAAACACTTGGGGACCATTATTGTTTCATATAACAATAAACATGTAATTATATCATGGTTACTACATTCAACTTGTAGTTCAAGAGTTTAATATGAAGATCACATAATTCAATCCACAATTATCTAGTTTTCATGAAATTTGTAATAAATCATGGAATTAAACCCCAAACATCAATTTATACATGAACACGCTTCAATTCTAACATGTATATCATGAAATCATGAACTTGTAGTTTTAAAAAGAGATTCTTGGACTCTATGGGTGAAAGGAATCCATAGATGAACACCTAACATACCTTGGTAATTAAATTTGTGAAGATTGATGGCGTGTTCTAGAAGTTTGAATTTGAAATTAAATTCCCCTAGGGTTTGTTCTTGAGAAACTTTGAGAAAGAATGAGGGATTTTGCCTTTAAGGAGGCTTAATCTCGTGTTTTGGGGATTGATATAAGGTGGTAAAAAACCCATTTGACCCTCTGGACGTGGAATTAAAAGAACAAAAACCGTTCCCAATGATGCGCAGACATAACATATTAATGGCATCGACACGATGTCCAACGCGCTGCATCAAGTTCGCATTCGTTCACTGAAATCTGTACTCTGAGGCTGGGAAAATATTTGTTGATGCGATGGTTGATGCGGCGCATCGAGATCGCATCGACCCACTATTTTGGCCATCCAAACTTGATTCAAACGAGGTTAAAAAAATCCGAAACTCACCCAGAGTGACCTATTGATCTACCTGATTATGATTCAATCCAAGGATTGACATTTTAAGGTTATTAGGGTCGTGGAATAAGATTGCCAACTTAGAAAGGCTAAAAGTACAAGTGTAAATACTTAGCTAAAATTTGCAAGTCTGGGACCTCTTTTCATGCTCTAAAGGATTGAGTTAAGCTTAGGATTTTGCGGGGTGTTACATCGACCAACCCACATTCTATATTCAATTGTTCTATCCAAGTCTTTCAAAATACGAAGATGCGGAGCCAGAATTTTATACCCGAATCATTTATTCTTCTTTCAACAGCCTATGTCTGAACTTGGCCTTAACGAAAGCATGATAAAGATGGTTAGAAGATTCACCTTGAAGAAGATAAATATTCAAAAAACCTTCTTATTTTTTTTACCAAAGCTCTAGAGCCCCAAATTCAATTCTGAAAAGTGCTACGAGATGCTACATGAATCTACTATTGAAATTTCAACACTAAACAAGTCACACCTAATCCATCCAACACACAAGATCTCCCTGAGATACATGACTTTGTTCCTATCCAAGACTATCCTATGGAGAATTTATATTTGATTATATTTAAGCCACCATCATGGGAATTACTGCCCTCTAAGAGAGTCATACATCAGCTAACTCTACAGGACATGTAAATGCATAATTCAACCATAGGTTCAAGTCAACAATAATTTATCTTCTCAAGATTTTTCCTAATGCACAAATCCACAGCTAAAACTTATGCCCAAGTAATCACTACCTCAACATTTTTCACAAGACAAACACGTCAGTGTCAAGCCAAATCACCCTAATATCGCTAATTCTAATTTAAGATATACAAAGTCATTCTTATTTTTATCTAACAATATTTTTATTACGGGATTCACTTTCACCTCAAGAGTGGTCCCCACACCACTAGAACATATGCAAGACCAAACAAAATAAATTGATTACAGGTCATTAACAGTCTTATCACCAATATCACATTCCAGGCAAGTTATAGATCAAATTTTATAGGTATCAACAACCTCTACTAGTTTTTGTCACTTGTATTTAAAACTCATTATTTTTCCAAGCATTAAGAATCCGTTCGCATAAGGAACTCAAAGATAATGTCACTTAGCCAGTCTTCACAGGGAACCCATTATAATTTCAATAATAGAACTGCACAAAAATTCTAAATACAGTCTCAATGATCGGAGTACACAAGGATCCCCACATAATATAAAATAATTGAACCACACAAGGATCCATTCACAACATCATTAACAAGAACCTCTCATTACGGAAAACACATATCACCACAGTCTTTTATTCATGTCACTTTTCACTATGTTTTACCATCAATTTTATTAGTATAATAGTACCAAAAATAAGTAAGCACCTAAGAATTGCTAGTTTCACAATAGCAAGAAATCAAATAATCTCATCACAATTATCAACAAAAAATGACTTAGTCAATTTTCATCACTTAAAATTCAAACAAAAATAATTAACAACAATGACCAAAAATCTAGCAACACAAGTTTAGCCAAATATCAAACACAAGCAGTCAATAAGTTCACAACTTTCATATGTCTTTACCTATTAACAATAGCTTTTAGACCTTATTAAAAAATACCAATTATAATCACCTAGATTTTTAATCAAAATTACTAAGATACCAGTTGGAATAAACTACATTTCAATTGAGCTATGTTAAGATACCAATTGGAATCGTCTAGATACCAATTGGATCAAATCTAATAGTGACAGATTAGGATGGCACTATAGAAAGAAAGAAAGGAAAATGACTTCTACATGACTCATAGCCTTCCAAAGATTGGGTGTAGGGCCCTACATACCAATCTACAAAACTTTACTTGACATTGCTCTTGTACTTATGGGATCGGTGAACCTAACGCTCTGATACCAACTGCCACGACCCAAACTAATGGACCGTGCAGGCACTTATGCTATTCTAAGTAGCTAGGATAACCCTTATTACCCAACTAAAATATGCGGAAGACTTCTATTTTTAAGAAAATATAAAGTAAATTAAATACGAATAAATAAACTTTTTTAAAACTTCTTACAAATGTCCTTCACTATCCCAATATTTGGCCAGACGTGTACAAGAGCTATCTATTACAGCATAGACTGATAATAAAATAAATAATGCAAAGACTCTAACATCTGCCAGGAAGAAAGTGCAGAAGTTAGTACTGAATATCTTCATCCATCTAGTAACTACAAACTAACCTACATCCAGTCTACACTCCTAGAAGGAATGTAGAAGAGTAGGGTCAGTTCAAGCACACGTACTGGTAGGCATCATCAGCCGACCGTGTTAGTTCATATAATCATAAAATAAAATTAAAAAAATAAATCATGACATCTTGAATGGAATATAATTCAATAAAGGTTGTAATAATATTATCACTTTACCTATATAAGTTACATCATCCAGCTACTCTTCCAACTCCATCAACATTATATTCACTACTAACATACTCTAGTCTCATTAATTCATACCATCAACCACAATCTAACCTAATACATAACTATTCCTCTTTATTCACCTTAGCTTTTACATCACTCATATTCACAGGAAAAAACCCATAATCAGAGAAAATCCACACTAAAATCTCGGGCTAACAACCAAATGTTCTCTTAAAATATTAAAGAATGATAAATAACCATTCTGGTAAGCTACAATTAAAAAATGTATAAATGAAGCAAGTTAACCAACATATAGGCAAGTACAAAATTTTACTTTTCAGATACATATCACACAATCAAATACCTAATGAATCAACAATACAACAATAACAGATCAAATAATGCTCAGAAACAAACCACAAAACCATCAAAAGTATCAGCCATACTGTATACATCTACAGACTCAACACAAATATGTACACACATGCTATGGGACTTATTTTTGCCCAAATAGTCATGACCTGCAAGGAAAAATCTATGTTTATGTACCGTACCGATGTGGTACCCGATCCAACATATACATATCCGTATCGGCGTGATACCCGATCCATCATATACATATCTATATCAGCGAGGTACCTAATCCAACATATACATATCCGTACCGGTGTAGTACTTGATCCAACATGTACATATCCGTGCCGGTGTGGTACCTGATCCAACATATACATATTCGTACCGGCGTAGTACTCGATCTAACATATACATATCCGTACCAACGTGGTACCCGATCCAATATATACATATCCGTACCGGCGTGGTACCCGATCCAACATATACATATCCATACTGGCATGGTACCCGATCCAACATATACATATCCATACTGGCATGGTATCCGATCCAACATATACATATCTGTACCGGCGTGGTACCTGATCCAAGATATTCAAGTAATATCAATATAAAATTTATACAGCCTTATAACACACAATATGATGTACCAAGTTTACAAGTACACTTAAAGTCATAAGACAATTTTATTAAGTAAATTTTAATAATCATTTATACACACATCAACAATCCAAACATCAATAATTTCAATCATGTCCAAATACCAATCAACAAGTATTCAATTTAGAAGAATACACATAATTAAGTCGCGTCTAACTTCCAATTAAACTGTAACCTACTATATATATTTTATTAAATTCACACTATCTTTCGGGATGCAATATGACGTACAAAATCTATAAGTGTACTTAAAATCATAAAGAAATTTGATCAAGTACTTTCATTTATCAATATTTTGTCCCTCTTACGGGCATTATTTCAATAATTCATCATGATTATCCACAAGCCATTCATAGCATTACTTTAAGGAGTTATCGTTATCAAACAAGCCATTCATATGCACAATTCAATAAACCATCTTTATCACTAATTAGCCTCTCATGGACATCCAATAGATATAGTATTTTTATCAATACCAATACAAGAATATCATAAAATAAATCACAATTTAATGCTTAAGCATACAAGTCACTATTAGAGTCTTAATTACTCATTAATTATTAAAAGTATCATTACCTTCTTAAATACCGCAACTTTGGTTCTAACCTCACCACCTATAACTATTCACGCGTATCATTATCCTCTACCTTTTTTTACATAATACAATCATCACACTAATTCAAGTCATCTATCCCTTAGATATTACTATGCTCATCAATATTCGATCTTAGCATAATTCTCCTCGTCATATTAATGCACCATACATACAACTAAATACCATTACAACTCAACTAGGTTCATCACTAGAACAACTAAAAAAATATCATGTTCATATATTACATTTACAACAATTTTTTTTGGGCACATAACACATAATATCATAAATATCACATAATCATGGTTTTTGGGGTTAAAGTTAAGTCCTCGTGTGTTTATCCATCTCAACTCCATGCCGTCAGGCCTAGACATGCTCTCTCCCATTAATTCTAAATTATAAAAATATAAAATAACACAATCTTCTACTCATTAAATCTAGCCTACCTGGACGCCAAGCTTTTGGAAGAAACAAGCTGCAACATAGATGCTCTTTCCTTTCCTTCATGCCTGGGAATAATCAATCATCTAAAAATCAAACAATTATAAGAGTAATAAGTTATTACTCTTCAATCAATTATCTTGGGGATTCAAACCTACTAATTCTACCCTTCATTCAAGGTCTATATCATCCCCAAATTTAATTAATCATTAATTATCTCTTTGATGCTTAACCCATCTCCATTAATGGAGTTTTTATACTAAAGGTCTCATCTTTATGGAATTAAAGGTTCCTAACCATCAAAATTCGTAATCTATTTTATGAAATTCATGTTAGGAATTTTTAATTTAAAGTTTAGAATTAGCTCTAGATCATATTAAGAACACCCATGAGTATTTCCTAAAAGAATTCCACCTTTAAAGGTCTTTCTAAGGATTCTAAGATATTAAAGGATTAAAAAACGAAGAAAATAATGGAAAAACTTACCTCCACGAAGGAATTTCAGTTTAATATTTGGGAAATCACTTCTCTAGGGTTGGGGAATAAAATTTGAGATTTTTACACCTGAAATACGGTTGAAGCTGATTTAAATACAACCAGAATTTTTGCTATAGCGAAATCCCATTTCAGCCTAGACAATGCTCAGTAAATCAGTCATAACCTTTTACTTAGAATTTGAATTGAGGAACGGTTTGTTGCATCGAAAAGAGGACTCTGATATCTTTGATTTGATAGGTAATGGAACCCCTAAATCATTATATTCTATGAGATATGGTCATTTAAAGTTGGCCCTAATAAAAACCCATATTGAAACTATGTCAAAAAGAAAGTTTTATACTTAACTTTGTGTTAGGGATATTGTACGACCTTAATTCATACCTAAAGAACATTCAAAACTAAAGTATTGATATTAACACTCACGAATAATTAAAATTCATCAAGTTTGAGTCTATCTAGACACATCCGAAGGCTTAAATCTTCACCAAAAAAGTCGAGGTGACCTAATAAATAAAATATTGGCTATTTTGGAAACAGGTTAATATTGAGGAATGAAAATTAAGAATTTTCATGAATTTATTATGAATAATTTAGTAACGATGAAATGGGTCGTTACACCTTGAAGTTAAGGTGTATTATGAAAAAGAGAATTCTGAGCAAGCAACATGCATATGTCACTGTAGTGAAAAAAATTCTGTTATAGCTCCCGATCAACGCCGCTATAGCGATATGTTTCGCTTTAGAAATGTTGCTATAGCAACGTGAAGATAGTTGTTTTATTTTTAAAATCCCTCAAAATAATTTATTTTTTAAAAAATCATTTTGGTACAAAGGAGAGGCATTTTTTGGTGAAAATTATCAACTAATTGTCATTTTGCTTCATTAAATTAAATATTTCATCCCCGTTAACTATTAAATCAATAATCTAGCCTTAGAACTGCTAGTTTGTATAGTTCAAAAGGGTTAAGGTCAGATTTTGTTGGCTTTCTAGTGCAATAGAGTAAATTGAGAATAAAATCAATGAGTTTTAGTTAATTATTGTTACTTTACCCTTGCATGTAATTAATTCACTAAATCATTCATAGAATTGATAGTTTAGGTGAATTAAGGTAGAAAATCCCTAGAATAAAGAGCGAGTGATCATGAAATTGGCCTTAGGTGTTGGGTGTGAGTTATAATCTCCAACGTGGTAGGTTATTTCATTAATTAAGTAGTTGTATGTACTTTTTAGATCGAGATCAAGTGAAAATTACATAGAAGGGGAAGGCTCCGACTTAGTGGAGTTGTGCAAGCTTGGTTCAAGGTAGGCGATGGTATTGTAGTTTATTCTAATTTGTATTATATGTGCATGTAAACTACTTCTTAGTATGGCTTGTTATTACACGTTCTTGGTGTGGTCAATTAAATGATTTTATCTTGTTTTATGATTTTGACCTACCTTATGGTTAATTGAGAAATATTCTAGAATTTTAACATTCTCGACTTATAAAGGGAATGAGGTTGTCAGACCCTTGTGTTTGGGGTTTTTGATATATGGATGAAATTGTCCCCGACTGTTCATGATTAGAGGTTGGTTATGATACCATAGCATGTATGTACGAGGTTCAGGTGAGTTTGACGATTTCATGAGTGAACATGGGAATATATTTTTATGTTGAATTATTGCTTAGTTTGACTTGGCGTGACTTACTTGACTTTGTTGAAAATGGCTTGACTTATTGCTTGAAAAATCCTAAACTGCTTAATTCAATACTTGTTTTGCTAGGTGTAGGTTAGAATGAGTATGGATTAACTTGTTGTACTATGTTTTGATTAAATTTTCTCATTTTGGGATGGCCAAATAACCTTGCTTGTATACTATTGTTCTTGTCTGTTGATACTAAACTTGCCCTTACCTTTTTTGAGTGCAATGAATATTCAAGCGGATCCTGCAAGACCTCAATTGTGATTCTAGTGTGCAATTTAGATTTCAGGAATGGTCAGCTTATTTGGACTACCATGAAAACTTTCTTTTATGGCATAAGAATACATACAAGTACTTTGATTCAAGATTATAGTACTTTCATTTATCAATCTGGCATAAAATATATGTTAAATCGAGTAATAACATAATGGAAAAAGGGTCAAATTTACTCCTCTACTTTAAAAAATTGACAAATATACCCTTCATCATATTTTGAGAATAATTACCCCTCGATGTTATACTTTGGGGTCAGATTTACCCCTCTACTTTGAAAAATTGGTTAAATATATCTTTCGTCATACTTTGGACCAAATTTACCCTCGTTGTTAAGAAACTTTCAAATGTACCCTTTATTTGACAGAAAATCTCAAATTAACGTTAAATGACTCATTTTTTTTTAAAATAAGACACACTTTAATCTAATCCGCCCGATCCAAACCACAAAAAGTACATAAACAAATATATTCATTCCTCGGTTTTGTTGGCTAAATTTTTTCAATGAACAAATATACTTCTCTTTCAATGTGCAACACTGGTAGGTTGTTTCTAAATGAATAAAAGTAGAATGAAGGGATAATGTAAAAGCATGGAAGTAGAGAAAATGATTATTACAAACTCTATTCCTACTCCAATTATGTTCAAATTTTAAATTTGATATGCAATTTTATATGCATTTAGATTCTAGAATCAGTGGATAAGTTTTTTTGAGCAAATGGCATAATGAAAAATTTATGTAGATTCAAATTGTATATAAAGACAAAAGAATGAAAACAAGTCATGATTGACACGTTGTCACGACCCGAACCGGGGTCCTGGCCGTGACGAGCATTCCCGAACCCGAAGGCCCGAAACGCCCTCTGTCTATCTGGTAATCATGCACATAATTCATATGATCAAAGTAATACGGATTAGACACAATAATACGGAAACATGGTCAACAATTTAAAACAGTTAAAGGCCTAAAAACATGCCCAATAATATTTAATAAACAACTGCAAAATTTTGCAAAATCTCTACTGACATACTATCTGAATAATTGGGACAAGGCCCCCAGCAGACCAAAAACCATACTACAATAAATACCTAAATAACTAGGCCTTCCGAAGCAAAGAAGGCTCACCAACTGAACTCTGAGACAACCCTCTCTGTAGACTCCACTGAGGATCTGGACCCTTAGACTATGCCTTAGTACCTGGGAGGAAGAGGGGTCAGCATAGTTATACTGGCACGCGAAGTAATCCAAAATAGAGTAATTAAACACACACAACATATATATATAATATGTGAGATCAAATGTTCATAAAAAATTATGCATAAAACAGTTTCTGAAAAAACACATGGGCAACTTATGAAAACATGTAACCTGTTTGTAAATCTCAAACTCTGATCTGTGTATTACTTCTGAGTTAGGTGGTATCCCCTACAAGTTTGATATTCCACGGGCGATATGGAATTCGCCATTGACTCGGCGGGGAAGCCTCCAACCCGAGTATGCCGTAAGGGTTGGAGTTCCTGAATCTGATACGCCACATGACACTTAAGTCAACGTATAATAATATAACCGGGTCGGCAAACCACGGTTTTAGGCAATGAGTTTCTTAAACTCAAGCCCTCTTCAGGGAACCACCTAACATCTCTGTATGCCCATTTCTAACCTTTTCTGTACATGCAACATTCTGAATGTCTAAATTCATGATTGTATGAAATATCTATTAGTCTGAGTCTGATATGGCATTGGTCTGAATTGGTATCGTCATACCAATACTTGAAAGTCATGATTTCTGAGCCATAATACATTAAGCCAAATCTTTCATTTAAATGATAATTTAGACCACCAAAAATATGCAACTGATATAGAAGATTTCGTGTTTCGAAACTCAAGTCAAAATCATGCAAAAACTTTATCAACATATGGTGGTCTAGTGCCTTTAGAAAATCCATGAACTGTTTCATTACATGCATTATGAACATTAAAAATTCATGCTAGATTCCCTCTTTAGTGATTTAAAACCACCTTTGAATCATAACAAGAGTTCAATCATTTTATATAGTGCTTTTCAAGGATGCATTGCAAAATAATTCATATGCTATGAGAAATCTGAAAAAATTCATAATAAGAGGGAATTCACCGAAAATCATTCTCTCAACAAGAATTCATTCTTAAATACATGGTTTTATACATTCATATTCTCAAATCACTTTGGGGAAGGTCAAAAGACCAAAACAATGATGTTAAAATATTTAATAAATGAATATATATATAGATTAAAACACCCCATTATAAAATATGATTTTTCTATGTCCATGAGATTTTAGGAAAACCCCATGTACCTCTATTTCGGAAATAATGGGTGCTTCTTAAAGCCTGTGGATTGGAGATTCCGAATCTCTAATCAATTTTGAAAACCCACGGTTGAATCTTGATTTATTTGGGTTTTTAGTTTGAAACCCTTGGGAGTGTTATTGAGAATTTTTAGATGAATGTGGATGTATTTTGGAGAATTGGGGACTGAATTTCATGTTTATGGCTGAATAAGGGTGGGAAAAGGACCATTTTGCCCCAAAAATAGAGTGTTTAAGTCACTTGAAACCATTACATAGGCGCCGCATATGATATTGCCTATATTTACATAGGTCCTGCCTATTCTATCACCTATATTTACATAGGCTCCGCCTGTGCCATCGCATTTGCTTTCCAATGGCCATGTGCGATTGGTTAGGCGACGCATTCTACTTTGAAAAGCCATAACTTCTTACTCGGGTGCCGGATTTTAGGAAAATTGGTATCGTTGGAAAGCAAACTTGAAAACCTATCATTTTACACATAGTAGGCTCTCTAATTCGACAAATACAAAAATTCATGGTCGATAGAAGTTGACACAAATTTTAATGTCCACTTAAACTTAATCGATCAAAGTAGTTTTTAACTCGTCCTTGAGTCAAAGGACCTCTATGGTCTAAATTCAAGCTTGAATGGATTCACATACTACATAAACATGAAAAATTGGCATAGGATTTAAGGATTTGGGATATTAACGCATCAGAGTCATGGTCTATATTGTAGCTCGAAATGCGGGGCGTTACATTGTCTCCCCCTTGGGATCATTCATCCCCGAATGATGGATAGAATGTCGAAGTCTTAAAGGTATGGGATAACGCAGATATGATATATTCCCTAATAAAGAATACACTGATCGAAAACATGACTATAAGATTGGAACTACTGATGTTTTAAATGTTTATACCGGACATGCATATCCGAGGCATGGAATACATAACTGAAGCTACTAATAGGCTAAATTCTCATAATGAATCATACATATCTGATGCGTGGATCTGTGACCGAGTTGTTCTCATTAATGCAGGACTGAATACACTGATAAGCTAAACTTTTCTATTGAACATGCATTTCTAATGCATGTATATCTGACTGAACTAACGTATGACTAAATACACAATAATAACTGATGTGAAGCTTATAATAAGAATCTATGCATGCAACTGAATGGGGTATCTCCCCCTTGGTACCCTATGTCCCTCTATGAATGCTCAATTCACTAAGATACTCGGAAAATTGAAGCGATGCACAAGGCACCTACGAATTGAATCATAACTAAACATCTGGAATCTAAATTTTATACATGATGCATGAAATGGGCTATACTCATAACTACTAGTATACTCTATCTTAGAATAGTAGAATGCCTGAGATTTTGAGTAGCATGAATAAGTGCAAAGATGAGAAAACAAGTCATGCGAATCTAACTGCTAAACTGACTTATTGGCCATATAGACTGAATTACACTACACCCTCATACTTAACTGGAGTATCTCTTCATCACAATTCTCTAAAGAAATTCTAGCAGTAATAGAGAGCGATGAATCTTGGGTATGGATTACACAAGACATCCAACTGAGGAATCACCACATTGACACTACTCTGCAGTCTGGAACATAGACATATAACTCCTGAATTAGGATAGAATTACCAGGCCTTTGGCATTACAACTTCTTACTTTCAAGCTTAGCACACTTCTCGAATATCACTTAAATATACTATTCTCCTTAAATATCATATTCATTTAACTTAGCTTAAAATTCTCATATGAGCATTGACAAATCTTTCTAGTAATGTCAAAAATAACTTAATCCCTTCGCCGTGATCAAGCCTAACTCTAAGTCAGAAAAATACAACATGCCAGACCACACTATTATTCTAAACCATATGAAGAAATCTTCTATATCTCCTTTAAAGATCACATCCTAAGTATAACATGCCTTACCACTTCAATGACTACTCTGAACTCTTACTATGAAGTCGCTAGCGCATATAGCATTCCTTTACAACAATCTCAACATGTTATTCAAGCCTATCTTTATAACCACCTATGAACTTCAAAGCAAACACTCATAAAGGCATACTTCACATATTCTCTAAACCACTATCAATATCACTCCCACGAGCTACCCCAAGAACATACACATACAAAATTCCACTAACCATCACATAAATAAAAACTTGGCCCCAAATCTTACTTCATACTTATGGCCTTATCTAAACAAACGTACTATGATCTTCCATCAACAAGGAATAATTACTCATCACCACTATCATCGCATAAGGAGGATTCACAAAAAGGTTAGAACATAAGATCTGGAGGCATGGAATGATACTATATGAATCTTGACACTTATCTGAGGCCTGAAGAATAGCAAAACAACAACAGGGACTCACCAAAGCGCTCTGAATTTAGGGTATTCATGGCTATAAGCTGAATTTTGCCAATCATTTGGCGTAAAGCATGAGTTATGGAAATGGAGCACATTATAAAGCGTGAGTACATGACTCTCTATCATATGTATGAACGTGAGCTGATCATGGAACTAAATCGTAAAGCATGAGTAGGTATTAAGATCACTGACAAATACTGAGATAGGAATGGGTTAAGATTCACCCTTACTTTTTGATGTTCTATATCATCATGACATCACTACAAGAATCTGAGAGTCTTAGTTGGTTATTCATTTAGTCATCTCCCCCTTAGCTTCAAGCCATCATCTTAAGTTTTTGGAAGATACCTTACTAGACTTTAAACTTAACTGCACTCATTGCACTCTGGGTTCTGAAATATGACAATACACAAAATTAATGAAACTTAACCCGAAAGACCACATATGAGAGTGGAACGCCTACTGCTAATACTACCTTCTGAGGCACACTCTATCATTTTGTAACCCCAATAGTCATCATCTATTACTCAAACACTTACTAACTTTGAATCTTCATGAGTATCCCCAAAGTTGAAGTGCATACCCTCTAGTTCCTCTACTCTTATTTCTATTAGCACGACTTTCAAGGACCCGAGCTTAGATTATAACACCTAACATGGGTATCACCAAGACTTCAATGAGCCACTCTATTTCTATCATAGTATACCAACATAGCAATTTCAAACTTATTTTCCTCTACCATGAGAATTAAGTTCATATCAAAAGGCTCAACGCTATCAATCAAAGGTCCTTAACTTGGCTATTTAGAACACCATATACCATCTAGCTAGTCTTTTTCCACCTAGCAACTCAACGGTACCAGTAGCCACACACAATATGTAATAGCCTTAGAAAAATACTACAGCTTCATACCATCTTGGGCATACTTCTACATCACATATACAGTGTCATACTTCATTACAAATCAAATAAACTTAGGCACTTGCATAAACTATTCAAGCCTATAGATCATTTCCATATAAATAGTATCATTAATCAAGAAATCATCACATCCACCTCCATGGCCATCAATTGTTTCAAACTTAATGTCTAGTGCTAAACATGATTTACAACCAACCTTAGACACAATGCTCACTTAGAAACTATGAAATAAACATCAAGAAACACTAGTACACTAGAAATTCATAACCACAATAATCGATCATGACCTTACGGTTTTCCTTGTCATAATCTATTAGCACATACTATTTCAACACATCAATCTTACAAATCTAATCCCACGAAGCATGTATCATCAATCTATTGCCACTATTCACCACCACACCATTTAAATTCAAGCCTATAGTCTAGCATCAATCATTTACAACCAATGAAGAGTGCAACATAACATAAATATACTAATCCTTAAAATTGGGATATTCTACCCAAACACTTCAAAAATATATTACATATTTTCTCACAAGTAATATTAGTTTACAACTACCAATGAGAAGAAGTTTAAGGGGTAAGGTCACATAATAGACATGATCAACCTTAAGCTTATATTATAACTATACAATCTTATCTACTGATACGACTTTCTTACATCACACTTACTTACCCCCAATGGGCATTTAGACTACTTTCAGATACCCCATATGACAATGAGTCTATACTTACAACCTACTGGCTAATGTATCCATTTTCATTCATAGCCTATAAGGGGTTTCTATAACCACTTTAAGTATCCACACTCTGGGCTCTTTCTCAATTTTGAAAGAAAGAAAACAAATAACATTCTGAGTCAACACTTCCTCCACGGACTACCATACAATTCATAAATGGTACCACCATATTAGTCTACCATCACGAAAGGGCAAATCATACTCAATCAACGATTATTCAAGTATAAATATTTAATCACAAAAGTCACTCTCACTCTGACCTCTAACCTTGTGACTTTATATCACAAACTTCTTGGTCTAATTTCACTACCAATAGGTCATGACACTGACACTCTAACTTATACTACTACTCGGGTGGAAATACAATTCCAACAAACACAATAACAATAAGATGAACAACAAGTTGCTAGTGAATCGGAATAGGCCTCACACGGCTTCACTAGACTTTTGTTTTCAACAACACAATGATATCAAGATTACAAGAGCTAGAAGCTTGATACACAATATTCAATGACTCAAGAATACATATCTTACTCTTGTCTCAACTGAATGCCTCATAAGAATGAGGACATAATTTTACACTAGGGAACTCCTCTCCCGTCCTTTGTGGGACTTCTGAAGTTTCTGTAAGATAATCAAAGAATATCTGGAAACACCAGAGTGAGGAAGAAATTAGGATAACTGTTTTTTTCGTATAGGTGACACTATAACACGAATTAGAGTATGAAGGAGGAATATTCTGACTCTATAACATGAACTAGAACATGAAGAAATAGATACATTCCTAAATGCCTTGTAGCCTCTTGCTTATAAGTGTGGTGCGCTACACACCCATAAATAAGACTCTACCCAATACAATTTTGCAGACACCCTGGGACCATGAACCGTGTTTTGATACCAAGTTTTCACGACCCAAACTGGGGCCCTGGCCATGATGAGAATTCCCAAACCCAAAGGCCCAGAACGCCCTCTGTCTCTCTGGTAATTATGCACATAATTCATATGATCAAAGTAATACAGATTCGACACAATAATATGGAAACATGGTCAATAATTTAAAATAGTTAAAGGCCTGAAAATATGCCCAACAATATTTAATAAACATCTGCAATAGTCTGCGAAATCTGTATTGACATACTATCTGAATAACTGGGACAAGGCCCCAGTAGACCAAAAACTGTACTGAAATAAATACCTAAATGACTAGGCCTTCTGAAGCAAAGAAGGCTCACCAACTGAACTCTAAGACAACCCTGTCTATAGACTCTACTGAGGATCTGGACGCCTAGACTGTGCCTTAGTACTTGGGAGAAAGGGGGGGTCAACACAATTGTACTGGCACACGAAGCAATCCAAAATAGAGTAATTGAATATATATATATATATAATACGTGAGAGAAAATGTTCATCAAACATTATGCATAAAATAGTTTCTGAAAAAACACATGGGCACCTTCTCAAAACATGTAACCTGTCTGTAAATCTCAAACTCTGATCTGTGTATTACTTCTGAGTTAGGTGGTATCCCCTACAAGTCAAATATTCCACGGGCGATATGGAATCCGCCATTGACTCGGCAGGGAAGCCTCCAACCTGAGTATGCCGTAAGAGTTGGAGTTCCTGAATCTGATATACCACACGACACATAAATCAATGTATAATAATATAACTGGGTCGGCAAACCACGGTTTTAGGCAATGAGTTTCTTGAACTCAAGCCCTCTTCAGGGAACAACCTAATATCTCTGTATGCCCATTTCTAACCTTTTTTATACATGCAACTTTCTAAATGTCTAAAATTATGATAGTCTAAAATATCTATTAGTCTGAGTCTAATTTGGCATTGGTCTGTATTGGTATCGTTATACCAAGACTTGCAAGTCATGATTTTTGAGCCATAACACATTAAGCCAAATATTTTATTTAAATGATAATTTAGACCACCAAAAATATGCAACTAATATAGAAGATTTTGTATTTCGAAACTCAAGTCAAAATCATGCAAAAACTTCATCAACATATGGTGGTCTAGTGCCTTTAGAAAATCCAGGCACTCTTTTATTACATGCATTATGAACATTAAACATTCATGCTAGATTCCCTCTTTAGTGATTTAAAACCACCTTTAAATCACAACAAGAGTTCAATCATTTTATATAGTGCTTTTCAAGGATGCATTGCAAAACAATTCATATTCTATGAGAAATCTAAAAAATCATAATAAGAGGGAATTCACCGAAAATCATTCTCTCAACAAGAATTCATTCTTAAATACATGGTTTCATACATTCATATTCTCAAATCACGTTGGGGAAGGTCAAAAGACCAAAACAATGATGTTAAAACATTTAATACATGAATATATATATAGATTAAAAAACCCCATTATAAAATATGATTTTTCTATGCCTATGAGAATTTAGGAAAACCCCATGTACCTCTATTTGGGAAATAATGGGTGCTTCTTAAAGCCTGTGGATTGGAGATTCGGAATCTCTAATCAATTTTGAAAACCCACGGTTGAATCTTGATTTATTTGGGTTTTTAGTTTGAAACCCTTGGAAGTGTTCTTGAGAATTTTTAGATGAATGTGGATGTATTTTGTAGAATTGGGGAACTCCTCTCCCATCCTTTGTGGGACTTCTGAAATTTCTGCAAGATAATCGAAGAATATCTGGAAACACCAGAGTGAGGAAGAAATAAGGATAACTTTTTTTTTCTATGGGTGACACCATAGCACAAATTAGATTATGAAGAAGGAATATTCTAACTCTATAGAACGAACTAGAACATGAAGAAAGAGATACATTCCTAAACGCCTTGTAGCCTCCTGCTTATAAGTGTGGTGCGCTACACACCCATAAATAAGACTCTACCTAACGCGATTTTGCAGACACCCTGGGACCATTAACCATGCTTTGATACCAAGTTTTCACGACCCAAACTGGGGCCCTGTCCGTGATGAGCATTCCCAAACCCGAAGGCCCAGAACGCCCTCTGTCTCTTTGGTAATCATGCACATAATTCATATGATCAAAGTAATACAGATTAGACACAATAAGACAGAAACATGGTCAATAATTTAAAATAGTTAAAGGCCTGAAAACATGCCCAACAATATTTAATAAACATCGGCAATAGTCTGCGAAATCTCTACTGACATACTATCTGAATAACTTGGACAAGGACCCCAACATACAAAAAACCATACTAAAATAGATACCTAAATGACTAGGCCTTCTGAATCAAAGAAGGCTCACCAACTGAACTTTGAGACAACCCTATCTGTAGACTCTACTGAGGATCTGGACGCCTAGACTGTGCCTCAGTACTTGGGAGAAAGGGGGGTCAGCATAATTGTACTGGCATGCGAAGCAATCCAAAATAGTGTAATTGAACATATATATATATATATATATATATATATATATAATACGTGAGAGCAAATGTTCATCAAACATTATGCATAAAACAGTTTTTGAAAAAACACATGGGCACCTTCTAAAAACACGTAACCTGTTTGTAAATCTCAAACTCTTATTTGTGTATTACTTCTGAGTTAGGTGGTATCCCCTACAAGTCTAATATTCCACGGGCAATATGCAATCCACCATTGACTCAGCAGGAAAGCCTCCAACCCGAGTATGCCGCAAGGGTTGGAGTTACTGAATCTGATACGCCACACAACACTTAAGTCAGTGTATAATAATATACCCCGGTCGGCAAACCACGATTTTAGGCAATGAGTTTCTTGAACTCAAGCCCTCTTCAGGGAACCACCTAACATCTCTGTATGCCCATTTCTAACCTTTTTTGTACATGCAACTTTCTGAATGTCTAAAATCATGATAGTCTAAAATATCTATTAGTCTGAGTCTGATATGACATTGGTCTGAATTGGTATCGTCATACCAAGACTTGCAAGTCATGATTTCTGAGCCATAATACATTAAGACAAATCTTTCATTTAAATGATAATTTAGACCACCAAAAATATGCAACTGATATAGAAGATTTCGTGTTTCGAAACTCAAGTCAAAATCATGCAAACACCAGAGTGAGGAAGAAATTAGGATAACTTTTTTTTTCTATGGGTGACACCATAGCACGAATTAGAGTATGAAAGAGGAACATTTTAACTCTATAGCACGAACTAGAACATGAAGAAAGAGATACATTCCTAAATGCCTTGTAGCCTCCTGCTTATAAGTGTGGCGCGCTACACAACCATAAATAAGACTCTACCTAACGCGATTTTCAGACACCCTGGGACCATTAACCATGCTTTGATACCAAGTTTTCACGACCCAAACTGGGGCCCTGTCCGTGATGAGCATTCCCAAACCTGAAGGCCCGAAACGCCCTCTGTCTCTCTGGTAATCATGCACATAATTCATATGATCAAAGTAATACAGATTAGACACAATAAGACAGAAACATGGTCAATAATTTAAAATAGTTAAAGGCCTGAAAACATGCCCAACAATATTTAATAAACATCCGCAATAGTCTGCAAAATCTCTACTGACATACTATCTGAATAACTGGGACAAGGCCCCCAGCAGACCAAAAACCATACTGAAATAAATACATAAATGACTAGGCCTTCTGAAGCAAAGAAGGCTCACCAACTGAACTTTGAGACAACCCTATCTGTAGACTCTACTGAGGATCTGGACGCCTAGACTGTGCCTCAGTACTTGGGAGAAAGGGGGGGTCAGCATAATTGTACTGGCATGCGAAACAATACAAAATAGAGTAATTGAACATATATATATAATACGTGAGAGCAAATGTTCATAAAAAATTATGCATAAAACAGTTTCTGAAAAAACACATGGGCACCTTCTCAAAACATGTAACCTGTCTGTAAATCTCAAACTCTTATTTGTGTATTACTTCTGAGTTAGGTGGTTTCCCCTACAAGTCTAATATTCCACGGGCGATATGGAATCCTCCATTGACTCAGCAGGAAAGCCTCCAACCCGAGTATGCCATAAGGGTTGGAGTTACTGAATCTGATACGCCACACTACACCTAAGTCAGTGTATAATAATATACTCGGGTCGGCAAACCACGATTTTAGGCAATGAGTTTCTTGAACTCAATCCCTTTTCAGGGAACCACCTAACACCTCTGTATGCCCATTTTTAACCTTTTCTGTACATGCAACATTCTGAATGTCTAAAATCATGATAGTCTGAAATATCTATTAGTCCGAGTCTAATTTGGCATTGGTCTGAATTGGTATCGTCATACCAAGACTTGTAAGTCATGATTTTTGAGCCATAATGCATTAAGCCAAATCTTTCATTTAAATGATAATTTAGACCACCAAAAATATGCAACTGATATAGAAGATTTCGTGTTTTGAAACTCAAGTCAAAATCATGCAAAAACTTTATCAACATATGGTGGTCAAGTGCCTTTAGAAAATCCATGAACTCTTTCATTACATGCATTATGAACATTAAAAATTCATGCTAGATTCCCTCTTTAGTGATTTAAAACCACCTTTGAATCATAACAAGAGTTCAATCATTTTATATAGTGCTTTTCAAGGATGCATTGCAAAACAACTCATATGCTATGAGAAATCTAAAAAATCATAATAAGAGGGAATTCACCGAAAATCATTCTCTCAACAAGAATTCATTCTTAAATACATGGTTTCATACATTCATATTCTCAAATCACTTTGGGGAAGGTCAAAAGACCAAAATAATGATGTTAAAATATTTAATAAATGAATATATATATAGATTAAAAAACCCCATTATAAAATGTGATTTTTCTATGTCCATGAGAATTTAGGAAAACCCCGTGTACCTCTATTTCAGAAATAATGGGTGCTTCTTAAAGCCTGTGGATTGGAGAGTTTGAATCTCTAATCAATTTTGAAAACCCACGATTGAATCTTAATTTATTTGGGTTTTTAGTTTGAAACTCTTGGGAGTGTTCTTGAGAATTTTTAGATGAATGTGGATGTATTTTGGAGAATTGGGGACTGAATTTTGTGTTTATGGATGAATAAGGGTGGAAAAAGGACCATTTTGCCCCAAAAATAGAGTGTTTAAGTCACTTGAAACCATTACATAGGCGCCACATATGATATTATCTATATTTACATAGGCGCCACCTATGCCATCGCATATGCTGTCCAGTGGCCATGTGCGATTGGTTAGGCAACACATTCTACTTTGAAAGGCCATAACTTCTTGATCGGGTGCCAGATTTTAGCAAAATTGGTATCGTTGGAAAGCTAATTCAAAAACCTATCATTTTACACATAGTAGTCTCTCTAATTCAATATATATAAAAATTCATGGTCGATAGAAGTTGACACAAATTATAATGTCTACTTAAACTTAATCGATCGAAGTAGTTTTTAACTCGTCCTTAAGTCAAAGGACCTCTATGGTCTAAATTCAAGCTTGAATGTATTCACATACTACATAAACATGCCAAATTGGCATAGGATTTAAGGCTCTGGAATTATCAACGAATCAGAGTCATGGTCTATATTGTAGCCCAAAATGCGGGGCGTTACACACATAAGGAGACTTATTTACTCAATCATCCAAAGAAATGGTCCCAAAAATGGTCCCGAGATGTCACACGGTGCTTAGGACCACAAGTGGTCCCAAGCTAACCCTTCTACTGGCATAACTCATAAGTAACTGAATAAATATGTATAAAAAGAGTCAGTTTACAATGCGGAAACATGAAAATAATAGAATCTGTGAAATTACAATACTGATACAACTTTTATATTCTGATAAGGTCTAAAAAGAGGGACTGAATTTATATAACTGACTCTAACTGACATTTGTGAAGCCTCTACTATACTGACTATAGATAGCTGGGATGACGCGACTCCAGCTACCACTAATTAGTACACACGAGTAAGGAAGTAAGGAACATAAATAACATCTAACTAACATCCCTAAAGTAGGAGGACTCATTATCTGATGGCTAGAATCTGCAACTATCTGATTCTGTCTGTACATGCTACAACTTGTACCTATATTATGAGACAATGTAGCACATAGACGTATATATGGATCAGTACTTAGAGGATGTACTGAGTATATGGGGGTGAAATGCATAAGTAAAACATCATCTCATAATCATCATTTATAAAACAATACATGCTAAATATAAATGACTCACATAAGCTAGAATATCTAAAATACTAAAATCTGTAATCATGAATAACAAATCATACTAGAAAGTTATACTTGTATTCTCCCTTTATAACATTCTGTATAAGTGTAGAAGGACTCACTACTGAATCTGAAATCTGAAAGCTGAAATTTGTAGCTATTATTTTTTCTGTAGGGTATAATATGAGTAAAACTTGTGAGCCTTTACACTTAGTTTTCTAAAAGTTTTTATGTTCTTCTTTTACGATTAAGGAGAATACTTTATCTTAAAATCATTACTATTGGGTTTTAAACTTTTAGGAAAAAACTGTTCTGCAAGGGAGGTTCTCTTAACCGACATAAATCATGCAAGCTACATAGAGTCCAACGTCTTACCTACGTTGGAGAGAGTTCAACATCTTGTCCTCTTAAGAAATAAACCTCATGTTGGGGAGAGGTGTCATGCTCTTTCCAGGGAGTATAATCTCTGCTTAAGTGATCACAACTCTACCAACTATGGGCACTAAATCTCAATCCTATGGTGGCACGTAGTTCTAGGGCATGAGACCTTAGAATCATACCCAACTTGGTGCTAAATACTACCTTTAATTTTCTACTCCCATCTTGTATAAATACACTTTAAAACTCGCATAACGGTTTATTATTGTAATACCCTTGGAAATTTTTTGTTGAAATTTTGTGCGTAAACGTGTTTGGTTCTATGTTCTAGAATGAATTATAAATTTTCCATGTGAAATGTCTTAGATTATGACCCACCATTACGTAGAGTATCAAATAAGCTTTCCAACTATATATGGATTATCCAAAACGGACACCCGAGCGATGAGTTATGAACATTTTGATCGAACCATGAATAGTAGTGAACAGTAAAACGTGCAGGAAAAAGTACTGAAGCCTGGCGTATTTTTGCTCCAACTTTAATTAATCATAACTCCTTGTACATAATTATTTGGGTAATCTACTATATATCAACGGAAATCTCTACGAGTCCTCTTTCCAATGAAATTGGTCTCATCCAATTTGTCTATCGGAGCAAAAAGTTATGGTCAATCTACTTCAGCCTATCAAAAGCAAATTTTTGGGTCAACTTCAAATAATCATAACTCCTCGTACACAATGATCTGGGTGAGATACTATATATCAACGAAAATATATGAGAGTCCTCTTTTTAATGAAATTAGTTTCATATAATTTAGATATCGCAGTAAAACATTATGGTTGATCTACTTCAGACTATCAAAACAGTTTACCAAAAGACAGATTCGAGAATTATTTGATTTTTAGGGGTGTTTTGGTCATTCCCCCTCACCCAAAATCCGTCCAAACCCTATATTAGAGCCTATTAGAAGTATTATATGTTATATTTCATCAAATTTCCTCAAAAGGAAAATCCTAAGCTCATACATCCAACTTCAAGAACCTTCAAAGTTCACCATTAATTCTGCAAATTTATTCAAGATTCCAAGTTCCTAGTTCAAGAACTCCAAGAATCATCATTCAAAGGCACGATTAACATCTCAAAAATGAGTATAGATCTAAAGTTCATCATTCAAGGTATGTGGGGTTTTTCAACAAGAACTCTCTTTTATTCTTGTGCCCAAAAGTAATTTTCTTTACAAAAGCATGATTTTTTATTTGAAGCATAAACCTATATCTTATGATGATTATTATGAAATTTTTATGTTTATGATTTTGAAAGATGAATTTACATGTGTGGTGATATAAAGCATGAATCTTGAATGATATTTATCATGATTTTGATATTTGGGTCGTGAATCCCCATTGGAAATTATTTGTTTTTAGAAAGTGTGTGTTATAAGCAAGTTGATGTTGAATATTTGAGATACTTTTAATGATTTGACCTTTTGGTCTTAATGGAGTTGTTTTGAACTCGAGTGTGAAAGAAATCCACAACGTGGTTGATTTTGATAGATGGGAAGCATGATGGATCCCGATGTATATTTATATATTACTAAAATTATTTTGTTGTAGATTGTCTTTGAAATGATCTGAGCTAAGTTCGGGAGAAATATATAGCACCGAGTGAGAGGTATAAAGTGACCTTACTTCCCTAGAACTACGTGCCCCGTAGGAGTGATCCTGAGGCTGATTTATATAGTGATCACTAGTTTGTGTGGATTTGATATCGATAGTCCTACTCTGATGGCAAGGATAGGAAGACTTTCCCCAACGTGGGTTGTACGTTGGACTTCATGTAGCTCACATGGTTTATGTCGGTTATAGGATCTCCCAGTGTGTGTGTGTTTCCTTGTGTCTATGGTGAATGGTGAAGTAATTTGAAAGTTGAATTGTGAAAGTTATTCTTTCAAAAGATTTAAATGATATTTACATTATGAGAATTGATATTCTTAATGAACTTAAAGTGATTGAAAAATTATATGATGACTCACATGCGTTATCGTACTTATTTCATCCTCTCATGATTATGATGATTTTCTTCAGGTTATGTGAGTATTTCATACATCCTGCATATTTCTTATAAATATTTATGATGATGATATTTATATAATTGCATACACCCCTATATACTCAGTTCCTTTCCATGGTACTGACCCACATCTTTAAATATGGGATGTATTTTCTCAGAATGTAGGTTCAGGTGCTTAGTTCTAGGTTCGACAGTGATTCTTCGGGCACGCTGTTCTTCATCCTCTGTTGTGGTGAGTCCTCATGTTCCGAGGATGTGATGTGTGATTTTGGTTTCATGGAATTGTTTACATTTGATAACTGAGTATGAGTCAGTTTGGGCATATCTCAATGGCTCGCTGGTTTTATTGATTTTCTTAGAGGTTTGTCAGATTAGTATAGATATTGGGAGTTGACTAATAAGTCGTATTTTGTTATCTTTCTGAAATTCTTTTATTCTTGGATGATGATTACGATGTTAATATTTGAGGGTTATTTATGTAAACCTCGTTGATTTGTGTTAAATTGAATGAAAATGGCTAAAAGGGTTAGCTTGGGGCTACTCGTAGCCTCAATCACCGTGTGACGCTCCGAGACCTATTTTCTGAGGCGTTACAAACTTGGTATCAGAGCCTAAGGTTTTAAGGTGTCCTAGGGGGAAGCCGCGTTAAGTAGAGTCTTGATCATCGCTGTGTAGCGTGCCATATCTATGAGCAAGAGGTTATAAGACGTTTTAGGAAAAAGTGTGATTCTTTCTTTCAGAAGTTTATCGTGCTTAAAGTGTCTCTCTCTGCTATTGATTCGTGCTTTTCTCTTTCAGAAATATGCCTCTATTTATTATCGAACCCGAGTGGTCAAGTTTTACTTTCTGAGTGCATCCCTGTTTGAGTGGTCTGGGAATTCTGTGTCACCCAAGAGTCATTTTATCTCTTACCTCAAGGCTAGAATACTTATTTCCCAGGGGTGTATTTACCATTTGGTTAGAGTCAAAGACACTAAGTCTGAGACTCTAACTCTCCAGTCTGTTAATGTCGTCAACGAGTTTTCTGATGTCTTTCAGGATGATTTCCCAAGGATACCTCCTGATAGAGAGATAGAGTTCAGAACTCCTCTGCTTGTACCTGCAGAAGTAGATTGATAAACGCTATGGGTTTTATGGAGTATCCCAACGTCTCCTTCTAGCTCTGGAATTTTATTGTCTTCCAATCGACATAGTTATGCGCATTGCTGAGTTAGCTGATTCATAGCTATAGACTTCAGTTTATCTTCACTAGTCTTTAGCTTTAGCTTTTCTATCTCAGTACCCATACTGTCCACTTTCAATGAAAGCGTAGTTAGGGCGTTGAGTATCTTTTCAAGAGTATTTTCTTCTACCATTTCAGTTTGTGTAGCTCTGTCTTGATATGTAATCTGCAATAACATTTTTGTTAGTACTGATTACTTCTATTATAAATGTGAAATTTAATATGTTTAAAACTAGTCTCCGAATCTCTTTTGTTGTAACTGAATTTTGTATTTTCTTTGTTAGCCACTAGCGTACCTGTGTATTATCTGTTCGCACAATAAATTTGTTATATACAATATATGACTCAAATGCTAACAAACATTTATATAATGAACATAATTCTTTCCTATTTATTTCCCATTTTATTTCTGTCTCGTTGAACGTACCTGAGTAGTACCTACAATTTTTGCTTCATATTTATATTTAAGTACTCCTCCGTAACTATATTCACTGGCATCTGCTTCTACAATATATGTAGATTTTCTATTTTCATCTGGAAATTGTAATTTTGGTAATTCCTTGCAAAGTAATTTTATTTTTTAACTTGTTTTTTATCTTCTTCATTATAATCATATTCTACATCTTTTTTAATTTTTCCTGTAGTGGTTTTAGGTTTTCTGCTAATTTTGGAATATATTCTCTTACTTGGTTTACTAATACTAAAAATGATTGCAATTTCTTTTTTGTATCTAATTCTTCTTTTGAGTTTATTATTTTTTGTACTATCTGTTGTTGCATTTTTACTCCACTTTTATCTATTTGTATTCCTAAAAATTCTATCTGATTTTTCATAATTTCAGCTTTCTTTTCACTTAGACTTATTCCTATTTTTTCTACTATATCTGTAAATTGTTCCAATAATTTTATATGTTCTTCTTTAGTTTTTGTATATAATAATATATCATCTATGTATACTATGCAATTAGGTAATTGTTTAAAATAATTTTCCATAAAATGTTGATATCTACCTGGTGCATTTTTATATCCAAATGGTAATACATTCCACTCATAAAATCCTTGTGGTACTGTAAATGCGGTTAATTCTTTAGATTCTTCTTCTAACTTTAGATGGTAAAATCCTGACTTACAATCGAATTTACTAAAATAATTATATCCTTGGATTTGTCTTATTTTTAATATCTTATTTGGTATTGGATAATTATATGTTATAGTTTTTGCATTTAAATTTCTATAATCAATAACCATCCTACTTTTTCCTCTTTTTTGTTCACTATGTTTATTTACTATAAATGCTGGACTATTATGTTTACTATTATTTTTTTGTATATATTTTTTTTCTAATAATTCATCTATATGCATTTTAAATTCTTTTAAATCGTCAAAATTATATGTTAATGGTTTTTGGGTTATTATACTATTTTTATCTATTAATTCAATTTTAATAGTAGTTTTATGTTTTTCCCATCCTTTTAATGGATCTTCACTATATAATTGTTCTAATTTTTTCTTAACTATTTCTATCTTATTTATTGAAAATATAGTTATTTCTGTTTTATTTATCGAAAATACTAATAATTCTATTGTATCTTCAGTGTTTTTTATATTTTCTAACTTTTGTGTAATTTTTTCACTTCCTTTTATCCAATTAGTTTTCTTTCTTATTTTATTATTAACTCTTTTTGCTCTTACTTTTTGTTTACATGGTGTTGTAAACCACCAATCGTTTCTAGTTATTATGTGTGGGTATAATTTATCTAAAAATGGCTTTCCTAAAAGTATATCTTTTGACGTTAGTTCATAATTATAAATATCTTCTATTGTCAATATCTTATCCCATATTTGTTCTTTTACATTCCTAGCTTTATAAGTAATTAAGCTTCCTTCATTATTAAATTATTTAACTACTATTGGTATTTTTAATTTATCCCATTTACTTTCTGGTAAGCAATTATATCTACATAAATTAGCTTCTGCTCCTGTATCTATCATAGGCGTATAATATCTACTGTAATATCCTTCCACTACTATCTTCATTAATACATATATCTTCATTTTATGTTAAGGCTCTTTTTAAGAATCATTTCTCTCTATTATATGTTATGGTCAATTGTGTATGTTCTATAATATATGGTTTTACTTGTTCTAACCATTTTATTCCTAATATTATATCTGCTTTTTGCATCTCTTCTTTTACTTCAAATTCTATTTTTATTTTTCTAACTCCGATTATTATTTCTTTTTCTGCTATATTTTTACTATTTATTAAGCTTCTTGGTAGATCTGGGCATATATCATTATCAATTTTTATTTCTTCATCTTTTACTAGATATTTTGCTATATAATTTTCTTCTTGTCTTGTGTTTAATAGTATTAAATATTCTTTTTCATTTATTTTTCCTGTTATATAATATTGATTTAAATTACTTATTGAATTCGTTTCATAACTTGTTCTTTTTGACGAGCTTGATGATTCTGGTTTTTCATTAGCTATTCTTTTTGTTGTACTTATTCTATCATTTACTATTTCTAAATTTTTTTTTATGTCTATGTCTCTATAGCTATAATCATTATAATCTATTGTTTTTACAATTTGTTCGAATGGGCTATCTATTTGTATCTTGTTAATCTTATTTTTTCCTGTTATTTTATGTTTTGTTGTTAATACATATAAATTTTTACATCTTGCTGTAAATATTTTACTTCCTGGGGTTAATTTTATACCTGATATCTTCCAATATAATACTAGTGATTTATCTATATTTCTATCTGTTACTGCTACTGAATAGTTTGCACTTATTATAAATTTAAATTTTTGGTATATTAAATTTCCTTTTACGGCAGTTATTATGCTTTTTTCTATAGGTTTTATAATTCTATCATCTGCTAAATATAATTCTATCGGTGTATCTATTCCTTCTCTAAAACAGGCTTTTATTAATATTTCTGTACCTCCAAGATGTACATATTTTATTGGATCTCCTTTTCTTTTTATATCATTTATTTCTTTGTTAATTATCCTTTTTGTTACTAGTGGTATGTTAGCTTTACCTTTTGCATATCTACAGTCTATTACATGTTCTTTCTGGCATACTACGTAATATTCATCTTTTTTTCTAGTAAACATATTTTTTATTGTTGGTATTTTAAATATTTTTTCTACACTTAAATCTAACTCTTTTCCTTTTATTTCATCAAATATATTACTGTCAAATATTATTTTTTGTTCTGTTCCTTCATCATTTAAATATTCTTCCTTTGTTATTATTTTTATATCTTCTTCAGTCATTCGATTCATCTATTTCACTATCTATTTCAGTATCTGTTTCGTTTTCTGAAATTTCATATATACTATCTTCACTTTCTAATTCATAATCTATATAATCTATTTGCATATATTCCATATTATCTATTTTTATTTCGGATATTTGTTTATTTTTTGGATTTTTAGGTAATTTACAATCTCTAGCTAAATGTCCTAACTTTCCACAATTATAACATGTACATTCTTTTATAGATTTTTTCTTCCTATATGGTCTCTTATTTTTGTAATTTTTTACATAATATCTTTTTCTTGGTTTCTTGTATTTGTATTTTGATTTTTTATATTTCTTATATTTCTTATGTCTTTTTCTTTTCTTATAATATCTTTATTCGCATCCAAATTGGGGTGCTATTTTATTTTTGCAACATGCTAAATTTCTTATTAATGTTTTTTCCATTTTTATTTCTTCTCTATATTTCTCACATAAATTTCTATACCATTGTTGTAAAAATTTTATTCTAGCTCCTAATGTATCTACTATTTTTGCTTCTTCCCAACTTTTTATTATCTTTGAACTAAATGGTTCGGGTAATTTATTAAAATATAATTTTCTTATTTCCTTACTTTCTTCTATACTATATGCTCCTTTATAATAATATTCTTTAAATGCGCAATTATATTCGTCTATATAACACATATTACATATTGTTAATTTTAACATTAAATTCCTATTTGTATCTTTTTCTTCATCTTGTTCTTCTTCTATTGTTGTCATACTACCAAATTCATCTTTTATAGCTGTTTCATATTTTTTCAATAATTCTATAGGTGTTAGTTTAGTTGTTGTTGATGATGTTCCTTCCATAGGTTTATTAGCTGTTAATACTTTCTTACTATTTCGGTTAAATTTGAAAACCATAGTTTTACTAATCCTATTAATGTTCTTTCTATATATTCTGGTGCATCTGTTATGTTTATATTATTATCTAGTAATTGTTTTGTCATATATCCTATCCATAATTGTATTATTTTTTCTGTATCTATTACACAGTCTAGGTCTAAAAAATTATAATTTTTATTAACTATTTGTTTTGGTGTCCATTTGTCATATTCATTATATCTTTTAAATTTACTTTTATAATATATGGGTTTTCTTATTTCTGTTGTTTTAGGTATTAGATTATCATCTTCTTTTTTATCAAGAGTATTTATTTCTGTGTTGGTATTTTCTAGGTTTTCTTTATTAATTATTTCTTGTTTTTCGTTAATTTCTAAATTTTTTATATTTGTTAATATCTCTGTATATGTTTCACTATCTTCTGAGTCATAGTTATCTGACTCTTCAACCTCTATATTATTTATTTCTAATTTTTCCTTAAATTGATTTATCTCGTTTATTAATTTTTGTTCTTTATCTTTTTCTTCTTTTTCTTTTTGTCTTTGTTCGTACAGATCTTTTAACATTTGTAGTTCTTTTTCTAATTCAGCAATTCTACTATTTTTAGTTTCTTCTATTTTTCGTATTTCTTCCGTAGTTTGTTGTTTAGTTTTTTCTATTTCCTTTTTTCTATCTATTTCTTCATTTTCTTTTTCTATTCTTACCATTGCTGTTAATTTATCTTCTAATTTTAATTCTTCTTTTTCTAACATTAGATATAAATGTTCTCCTATTTTCTTGTATCTTCTTCCTAGATTAGAAAATACTATTTTTACTTTTGATCCTTCGTGATTTTCATATATTTTTTCATCTATTATAAATTCCTCTTTGTTCATTTTATTGTGAATAGTTTATGTTGATATATATATTCTAAACTATCTATCTGTGATTCTAATTTTGATATTTCATCTTTTTGGGTATTTATTGAGTTTTTACTAACTCTGGCAAATATATTATAATGTAGTCTTTCTTTTCTTAATTTTAATTCTTTACGTTTTTCAGAGATAAATTGTTTTAATTCTTTGTATTTTTGATCTTTATTCATTTAAATTATATTTATAATATCTTGGTGGATATCTAAATCTAATTTTATCATAATTAGGTGGTATGTGTCTCATTCTTCTAGATTTTAAATGGATTATTAATTTTGCTTCAATACTAGATATTAATGTAATTAGGTAAGCTAATCTTTATGGATTTTCTTTTATTTTATTTAGACTTATATATTCTGAATAATTACTAACTAAGGATTCTTTAATTTTTCTAAAAGCTTCTCTATTTTTAAATGGTCTTCTCATAATTAATCTCATAAATAACTAATTTTATAACATCTAACTAACTTATATATCACTTCTGTACTTTTTAAATTACTGGGCTCTGATACCATTTGTAGGGGGGTGCGGATAACTAGGCTAATAAATAGATTTATAATAAATAGATTCATGGAAATTTTCGCCCAATAGTTTTATGTTTTCTTTTATATTAGTTTTCATATGTAGACCAGTTGGCCAAATTATATCAACAATATTATGTTTTTAGTTTATATTGTATCATCTAAATTAGCGGCGTCTTGGTTTACAAACTTTAAGCTTTTATATGACGCCCTCTCAATTTTAAACCCAACACTATATTCTATGATATTCTCAGTTGCTTCCAAAGCTAATTCCATTGTTTCACAAAATTGGGAATATACTTTGTGTCCTATCTTGAGAAGGAAACAGAATGATTGAAAGTCCAAAGAATTTGCAGCAATTAGGTGTAGACTAGAGTCCACTGCTGTCAACCCTTTAAAAATATAATGCTCAAATGGGGAAAGACCAATTACCAAATTTCGAGTCCAACAAAACTCTAATTGATTAGTGACCCACAAAAACTGATATGGAAGGTAAAATTGCACCCCCACCCCCGGAAGATTAGTGTTTTTTGTTAGCTAGCACTGGCAAAATTCATGTCTCAACAGAGTAGCTTACACCATTGATGGATTTACCCATGAAAATATCAACAGAAGAGAATTCAACTCAGCCAACAGAGGCTATATTTGTTTTAACAGTCTAGAAACTGTCAACTATTCAGACAGGAAATATCACCATACCAAACAATTCAATCGAAATAACAATAATACAATATTATTATTACCAACATTCATATAATCTCCATTTGTTCCTTAATAACAAAACAACAATAAAAAAATATAATACAAACATCAACATTTTTTACTAATATGGCAAAAGAAACTCATACCATCAATGAAGTCTTGACATTTCATATGTGGAATTGGTAATTAGACACGTACCAACTATGAACTATCACCACACCAACTATTCAATAGAAATTATCATGGGCAATTTTGTTAAAAGTGACAAAAGAATTTTAAAATGAGATATAGGTGACTCAAGTTTTAATAATTGAGTGTAGGTGAAAGTTACTTTATTAAGGATTAAGAAAGTAAGAAAATTTTCAGAATATCTGACATGTTTTTAAATTTATAATTTGATCCAACGTAAAACCTAATATAACTAGAAATTAAGTAAAAACAAGGTGTGTTTCTCTCTCTTCCCATTTGTTGTAGTTATCTCTCTCTTCGTGATTTTTGTTTTTCATTATTATTGTTGCTTTATTCACCATATTCTTCTTCATTATTATCTACTTTTGTTCATCATCATCATCTTCTTGTTGTTGGCCATTGTTGTTGTTGTTACCGCTACTGTTGCTACTTGATCAAATTTTCTTAGGTCAAATTTTATTCATATATCACTTGGGCATTACTTCATAGGTGATTTTAGTAAGTAAAATTATAATTTTTAGTTGATTTTTCATCTGGGTGTATCTGTTACTGCTGTTTTTTCAATAATAGATAAATCATGTAACGTGAATCTAACAGATGAGTAATCTGTTGCAACATATAACTCATCTATTACAATAGATGAGTCATATATTGCGTCAATATATGGGTAATCTGTTACAACAGATGAGTCATATGTTGCAACAGATTACGCATCTGTTGTGATAGATAAGCCATATGTTGCAATAGATTACTCATTTGTTGGATTCGTATTATAGTGTTGTAACATGAATGCAATATATGGGTCATCTGTTGCAACAAGTGACTCATCTGTTGCAATAGATTGCTCACTTGTTGCAATAGATGACTCATATATTGGATTCACGTTGCAAGTTCTATTCATTGTAGCAGTAGAAGATACACCAAATAAGAAATTCAACAAAAGTCATAATTTTACTTACAAAATCACCTATGAAGTAATGTCCAAGTGATGTATGAACAAAATTTAACCTAAAAAATTTCAAAAATTTCAATAAGGGCACCACAAATAAGTGAAACACATGAAATTTTTTACGAAATAGGTAAAGAAGACAAAAATAGTATATTATACATCAAATACAGAAGGATCAAGGGGACAATTGTTTGAGTTCTCCTGAAAACATTTATCTTCCCTAGTATTTTAATTACTTTCTAATAGATGACCCATCTATTACAATAAATTTTCTATCTGTTTGATAATTTCCAAACGATTAATCATTTGTTGATTCAAATTAAGCAATTATTAGTAATAACTAAATTGATTTAACTAAAATTAAAGATAAGTCTTTAATACAATGGGACAAACATTTGAGATTTCCTAAAAACGTTTAAGTTCCCTAGTATTTTAATTATTTTTCAATAGATGACCTAATTATAGCAACAAGTTAGTCATCTATTGGAACAGATGTTTATACCAAGTTAGTCATTTGTTGATTCAAATTAAGCAATTATTTATAATAACTAAATTGATTTAATTAAAATTGAAGACAACTCTTTAAGACAAGACCTTATACAAGGGGACAAACGTTTGAGTTCTCCTAAAAAAATTTGAGCTTTAGTATTTTAAATTGCTTTTCAACATATATCCTGTCTATTTAATAATTTCCAATAGATGAGTCATATGTTGCAATAGCTTAGTCATCTTTCGCAACAGATGTCTATATTTGTTTGATAATTTTTAATAGATGAGTAAATTATTGCAATAGATGAGTCAATTATGATTTTAATTAATCTCATAGTAATTACATGATCAATTAAGTATTTCGTCCTGAGTAGAATGATTAGTTGACCAATTTTATTTGAAATGGTTCAAATTAAGCCATTATTATTAATAACTACATTGGTTTAACTAAAATTAAAGATGAATTGATGAGTTAACTTACAATTCAATTAATCTCATAGTAATTACATGATTAACTAAATTTATTCGTCCTGAGTGGAGTAATCAATTGATCAATTTTATATGAATTGATTCAAATTGTCTTTATTAGTAATAACTAAATTGATTTAACTAAAATTAAAGATGAACTTACTATCAACTAAGTGTATTCATCATGAATAGAGTGATAATTGACCAATTTTATTTTAAATGAATCTAATTAAGCCGTTATCTGTAATAACTAAATTGATATAACTAAAATTAAAGATGAATTGATAATTTCACTTTAAATTTCAATTAATCTCATACTAATTACATGATCAACTAAGTGTATTTGTCTCGAGGAGAGTGATCAATCGACCAATTTTATTTAAAATGATTCAAAACAAGCTATTATTAGTAACAACTAAATTGATTTTAACTAAATTAAAGATGAATTGATAAGTCCACATACAATTTCAATTAATTTCATAATAATTACGTGATCAACTAAGTGTATTCGTCCTGAATAGGATGATCAATTGATCAATTTTATTTGAAATGATTTAAATTAAGAAATTATTAGTAATAACTAAATTGATTTAACTAAAATTAAAGACAAGACCTTTAGACAAGGGGACAAACGTTCGATTTCTCCTAAAAACATTTCAACTTTAGTATTTTAAATTACTTTTCAACATATATCCTATCTATTAGATAATTTTCAACAGATGAGTCATATGTTGCAACAGCTTAGTCATCTGTTACAACAAATGTCTATATCTGTTTGATAATTTTCATTAGATGAGTCATTTATTGCAACAAGTTAGTCATCTGTTGCAACAGATATCTATATTTGTTTGGGCATTTTCAATAGATGTCTTTATCTGTTTGGTCATTTCCAACAGATTACTCATTGTTGCAACTTGTTAGTCGTCTATTGATTCAAATTAATCCATTATTAGTAATAACTAAATTGATTTAACTAAAATAAAATATGAATTAATAAGTTTAATTACAATTTCAATTAATTCATGGTAATTACACGATCACCAAACTGTGTTCGTCCTGATTAGAGTGATCAATTGACCAATTTTATTTGAAATGATTCAAACTAAGACATCATTAATAACTATATTGATTTAACTAAAATTAAAGATGAATTAGCAATTTCAATTATGATTTCAATTAATCTCATAGTAATTACATGATCAATTAAGTGTTTCGTCCTGAGTAGAATGATCAATTGACAAATTTTATTTGAAATGGTTCAAATTAAGACATTATTAATAATAACTATATTTATTTAACTAAAATTAAAGATGAATTGATGACTTCACTTACAATTCAATTAATCTCATAGTAATTATATAAATAACTAAGTTTATTCGTCCTGAGTAGAGTGGTCAATTGACCAATTTTATTTGAATTGATTCAAATTAAGTCATTATTAGTAATAACTAAATTGATTTAACTAAAATTAAAGATGAACTTACAATTTAAATTAATCTCATAGTAATTACACAATCAACTAAGTGTATTTGTCGTGAATAGAGTGACCAGTTGATCAATTTTATTTGAAATGAATCAAATTAAGCCATTATTCGTAATAACTAAATTGATATAACTAAACTTAAATATGAATTGATAAGTTCACTTACAATTTCAATTAATCTCATATTAATTACATGATCAACTAAGTGTATTCGTCCTGAGGAGAGTGATCAATCGACCAATTTTATTTGAAACGATTCAAATTAAGCTATTATTAGTAACAACTAACTTAATTTTAACTAAATTAAAGATGAATTGATAAGTCCACTTACAATTTTAATTAATTTCTTAGTAATTACATGATCAACTAAGTGTATTCGTCCTGAATAGAATGATCAATTGACCAATTTTATTTTAAATGATACAAATTAAGCAATTATTAGTAATTAAATTGATTTAACTAAAATTAAAGACAAGACCTTAGACAAGGGGACAAATGTTTGAGTTCTTCTAAAAACATTTGTGCTTTAGTATTTTAAATTATTTTTCAACATATATCTTGTCTATCTGATAATTTCCAACAAATGAGTCATATGTTGCAACAAATGTCTATATCATTTTGATAATTTTCAATAAATGAGTCGTTTATTGCAATAAGTTAGTCATCTGTTGCAATAGCTGTCTATATTTGTTTAGTCATTTTTAACAGATGTCTTTATCTGTTTGATCATTTTCAATAGATTACTCATCTGTTGTAACATGTTAGTTATCTATTGATTCAAATTAATCCATTATTAGTAATAACTAAATTGATTTAACTAAAATAAAATATGAATTAATAAGTTTAATTATAATTTCAATTAATCTCATGGTAATTACACGTTCAACTAAGTGTGTTCGTCCTGAGTAGAGTGATCAATTGATCAATTTTATTTGAAATGATTCAAATTAAACCATCATTAGAAATAATTTTATTGATTTAACAAAAATTAAAGATGAATTAGTAAGTTCAATTACTATTTTAATTAATCTCATAGTAATTACATGATCAATTAAGTGTTTCGTCCTGAGTAGAATGATCAATTGAAAAATTTTATTTGAAATGATTCAAATTAAACCATTACTAGTAATAACTATATTGATTTAACTAAAATTAAAGATGAATTGACGAGTTCACTGATAATTCAATTAATCTCATACTAATTACATGATTAACTAAGTTTATTCGTCCTAGGTAGAGTGATCAATTGACTAATTTTATTTGAATTGATTCAAATTAAGCCATTATTAGTAATAAATAAATTGATTTAACTAAATTAAAGATGAACTGACAATTTCAATTGATCTCATAGTAATTATACGATCAACTAAGTGTATTCGTCATGGATAGAGTTATCAATTGACCAATTTTATTTGAAATGGATCTAATTAAGCCATTATTCGTAATAACTAAATTGATATAACTAAAATTAAAGATGAATTGATAAGTTCACTTACAATTTCAATTAATCTCATAGTAATTACATAATCAACTAGGTGTATTCGTCTCGAGGAAAGTGATCAATCGACCAATTTTATTTGGAATGATTCAAATCAAGCTATTATTAGTAACAACTAAATTGATTTTAACTAAATTATAGATGAATTGATAAGTCCACTTATAATTACAATTAATTTCATGATCAACTAAGTGTATTCATCCTAAATAAAATGATCAATTGATCAATTTTATTTGAAATGATTCAAATTAAGAAATTATTAGTAATAAATAAAATTAAACATGAATTAATTAGTTTAATTACATTTTCAATTAATCTCATGGTAATTACACGACCAACTAAGTGTATTTGTCTTAAGTAGAGTGATCAATTGACCAATTTTATTTAAAATGATTCAAAATAATCCATCATTAAAAATAAATATATGGATTTAACTAAAATTAAAAAAGAATTACTAAGTTTAATTATGATTTCAATTAATCTCATAGTAATTACATGATCAACTAAGTGTTTCGTCTTGAGTAGAATGGTCAACTTACCAATTTTATTCAAAATGAATCAAATTAAGATATTATTAGTAATAATTATATTGATTTAAATAAACTTAAAGATGAATTGATAAGTTCACTTACAATTTCAATTAATCTCATAGTAATTACATGATTAACTAAGTGTATTCGTCTTGAGTAGAATTATCAATTGATTAATTTTATTTGAAATGATTCAAATTAAGTAATTATCAATAATATATAAATTGATTTAACTAAAATTAAAGATGAACTTACAACTTTAATTAATTTCATAGTAATTAAATGATCAACTAATTGTATTCGTCATGAATAGAGTTATCAATTGATCAATTTTATTTGAAATGGATAAAATTAAGCCATTATTCGTAATAACTAAATTGATGTAACTAAAATTAAAGATGAATTAATATCTTTAATTATAATTTTAATTAATCTCATTGGAATTACATGATCGACTAAGTGTATTCGTCTCGAGGAGAGTGATCAATTGACTAATTTTATTTGAAATTATTCAAATTAAGTCATTATTAGAATAAATAAATTGATTTTAACTAAATTAAAGATGAATTTGATATGTTCAATTGCAATTTTAATTAATTTTATAGTAATTACATGATCAACTAAGTGTATTCGTCGTGAGTAGAATGATCAATTAACCAATTTTGTTTTAAATAATTAAAATCAAGCAATTATTAGTAATAACTAAATTTATTTAACTAAAATTAAAGATGAATTGATAAGTTCAATTACAATTTTAATTATTCTCATATTAATTACATGATCATTTTAGTGTGTTCGTCCTGAGTAGGGTGTTCAATTGATCAATTTTATTTGAAATGATTCAAATTAAGCCATTATTAGTAATAGCTAAATTTAGTTAATAATTATAATTTTAATTAATCTCATAGTAATTACATGATCATTTAAGTGTATAACCTATTGCAACAGATGAGTCATTTGTTGAAAATTATCAAACAGATATACACATATATTGCAACAGATTGGTCATCTGTTGTAACAAATCTCTTTATCTGTTTGGTCATTTCCAACAGATGACCGATCTATTGCAACATATGACTTTATCTGTTTGGTCATTTTCAACAGATGACTAATCTGTTGCAATAGATGACCAATCTATTGCAATAGATGTCTTTATATGTTTGGTCATTTTTAACATATTACTAATTTATTGAGATAGATGATCAATCTGCTACAATAGATGTCTTTATCTACTTCGTCATTTCCAATAGATTACCCATCTGTTGCAACAGATGGGTCATATGTTATCAATCTATCTTTAACTTTGTTCTAATAGTAAATAATCCTATGTTGTTATTTGATTTTAGTCTATGACTTTACTCTCAACCAAACACTTTCTTTCTTGTAATTGATTCTTTCCACTCCCGAATGTTCAAAAACCTACACCTCTCAACATCTTAAGAAAAAAGAAATAGGAAGAATGAAAAAAAATAAGAATAAACTTAGATAATCAAATATAGATTTTCTCATTCATTACATACAAAATATTTACATTATTAGGTAGATCCGATAAAATAAATTACATATAATAAAAAAATACATAACCTAATTATTATTATTCTTGTCAATCGAAAATCCATTGGGAAACAAACCCCTTAGCTTTCAAATCTCAGGAAGCACCTTTGCTCTCATGGCGTCCAACTCTCACTGGAGTTCATTAACTAGCCTTTCAAGTTCCTGCACGGTGTTAAGAAGAATCGCCATGTACCATATTGGATCAGTCATATCTAGAACATGCATGAACAAATAACATAAAACACTAAACAACATATACTACTGTAATGCCCCGAGACTACACCCTAGGCATCACATGGTGCTTACAATCCCGAAGGACCACAAGCTAACTCATGACTGGTACTTGCTATGAGCTCTGAATAATTATCATGAAACATATGTGGAAGAAAAATTTAAAATGCCATAAGGTTCATAAAATTGAATCAATACTCAGTACATCTGTAGAATAACTTCTAACAGAATGTGTCTGATAGCATCTAACATCTTAAATAAATGAGTTGAAGGGACATGCCCGAACTAACTCCAACTAATGTCTGATAGTAACTGAAAAAAATAAAATACTGTAAATAATAAAATAACTAAACAAGTGTCATGTCCTCGATGGATGAGGACTCCCTACTGTAGCTGTGGCTGATAGACTGATCTGGCTAGGTACGGTCAGGAACCCGAGCATCCGAACCTATGATATAAGACATCATAGTGCAAAGAAAGAGTATGTGTCAATACTTTGAATGTACTGGTATGCTAGGTGAGGTTAGGTTGATATGCATGGATTCAAGTGCATGAGAATAATAACTAAATATCATGAAATAACTGGATGAGAGGATATGGAAGACTCGGACTATTGTAAGTACTGAACATGCAATACCAAGTATATATCATCTATCTGAAGCTGAAGTACTGAGTTTTTGATAACTAAATAACTAATAACAGTAAGTCATGATCGTGTAGAACTGAACTAGGTTTTGTACTGACTACTGAATACTTGATACTGATTACTGAATAATGAATACTAAAACTGTAATTGTGGAAGTTATTATCTAACCAACATACCCCAATAGTAGACTAATTTGGGATCCAACCTGTAACCCAATTAGAAGGGTGTTAGCACCGTGCCACGGGTTACTAACATGAGCTGGGTCAACCCTAATATGGCAGGAAGACTCATGAGATATATATGATTACGTCAACCCTATTCTGGCAGGAAAAGAATTTACCCTATGCTGTCTACATAGTTCTGTAATGCAGGGACTGCAACTAAGGGTTAAACCCTCTGCTGGCAGGAATTCCCCCATCCCTGGATTCGTTCGGTGCTGAATCCTACTCTCAATTGAATCGATACTAAAATAATCACTAGACTATACTAGGCTTGACTGAACTGACACTTGGTTACATTAACTGACCGAGTGATCTCGCTCATGGTATAACTAAATTTGTTCTGTAGACTCTAGAAAACTAGACAACAGCTAAATTTTGGGTTTTTAATACCCCCAGGACTTAATTGCATAGATAATAGAACCATATCTCAACCTTAAAAGCATCACACATAAGTTATCATGCATAATTCCTTCACATGGACATTTTGTCAAACACTTAGGATACATAATTCTTGTATATAAGAATGAGCAATATATGATTATCATAACTACCACATTCAACACCACAATTCAATGATTTAACACGGGGGGTACATAAATCAACATACATTCTAGTTAGTTCACATGAAACTTAAAATATTTTTGGCTTGAAATCCCACACAACACTTACATGAACATAATTCCATTCAAGAATGTAAATCATAATCTAAGTTTTTAAAGAAAGATTCTTGAACTCCAAGGGTGGAAGGAACCTAAGGATGAACATCTAAATATACCTTTATTGTTGAATTCATGGGAATTGTTGGTGATTTCTTGGAACTTGATCATAGACTTGATGAACTGGGGTTTTGATGTTGAGAGAATTTGTGAAATAATGAGTGAATTTGCCTTTTGGGAGGCTAAATTTCTATTAAGGTTGAATTATGTGAGGGGAAAATGACCTAATTACCCCTACAAACCCATAACTTAATACGTAAAATATGCCCAGTGACGTGATAGGTGACGCGCCGCATCGATGGTGATGACATGATAGCCAACGCGATGCATCCTCATCGCGTTGACTTGCTGTTTTGGTCATCAAACGTGCCTCAAATTGTAATGCCCCAAAATCTGATTCTTGGGACGTCACACAGTGCTCTGAACTATAAGTAGTACTGAGCTAACCCTAGCTACTTTCTATTAGCTCTGAATCTCAAAATAGGGAAATATGAATATACAATACTAACAATGTGGAAATACTATCTGAAAAGTCTAAGTATATCTGAAAATAGTGATCACATCAATCTAATAAAACAAATACTAAAAAGTCTAATACGATATCTAAAATCTAAGATTGAATGTAGTAGTCCAACAAGCCTCTACTAACTGAATCTAGAGAGTCACTGGAACTGGCCTTAGCTGACTCGGATTGTCTGAAAAGAGTAATGAAAATATTTACTAACAACAGGAAATCTAAATAGCTATGTCCCCGAACTAAGAGGACTCACCAACTGCAAGAATGTAGATTAGATGCTCGAAAATCACTCTCGTTGCTGAGATTGAGCACCTAAACCTATATTATGAGACAATGTAGCATACAAACGTATATGTGGATTAGTACTTTGATGATGTACTGAGTATATGGGGGTGCATGCAATAAGTAAACACTATCATCACAGTTTATAGAAAACATCATGCATGCTAAATGTAAATGACTCACTTAAGCTTGAGTAATCTGAAAGTCAAATCATGAATAATAAAACATGCATTCTAAATCTTGTGATCCAGTACACTTAGTTCTAAAATTTGTATTTATGTTCTATTTCTCAAATCACATAGGCTAAGTAAAGTCTGAAACTTATTCTGCATGTCTTAAGGCTTTAAATCAATTAAACTATTTTAAGAGCAGGGGACATCTGTTTGGGAGGTTCTTCTAACCGACATACACCATGTGAGCATCTATGGAGTCCCACGACTGGCCCCCATTAGGTAGTGTTGTTCTACCCTTGCCATCGGAATAGAGCAATCTAATCCGAGTGATCACAATCTGAGTCATCCACGTAGAAGTGGGAATAATCTGAATCTGTACCTATGGTGGCACATAGTTCTAGGGTATGAAACCTTGGTAACACACCCAACTTGGTACTAAATACTACTCCCAATCTTAAGGTCAAAATCTTAAGAAATCCACTTCAACAAATAGCACAAGGATCTATAAGAAAACCAATTATGCTCTTTCTTTTCTTTAAATCTCAAATCATATGAACAAAGTGGATTCTTTATCTTAGCTTAGGACCAAAAAGGTGAAATCTTTATCTAAAATCTAAAAATAATCTAGTCGTGGGGTGATTATAGCACAAAAATCTTGAAACAACAATCTTTAAATAAGGTCTAATGACCCAAGCATCAATCTCATGTTAAAACATCTCAAAATTCATACTTTGTAATGTAAACATTCATAAATCATCGTAAAATCTGGAAATCTTAACAATATGCATGGAAATATAAACATAATCATGTGATTCAACTTTTAAATCATGGAAAATCTCATAATCTTGCAAATAATGATAATGGGTATAAACCCGAACTTGAAATTCATGGGAAATCATATAAATTGCAGTAAATTTGTAATAAAAATATAGTTTTTGGCACAAAGATGAAAGAATTATCCTTGTTCAAACCCCACATACCTTAATTGATGAACTAGATGCTAAGACTTGAATCTTGGATCTCTATTCATGCTTTGGTGATGAATTCTTAATGCTCTTGTATTGGGAATCCTCAATCTTGAATTATCTTGGAGAATTAATAGAGGAATTTTTAGATTTTCTTGAAGAGGAAGTATGAGCCTTAGGGTTTTGATTGAGAGAGAATGATGAATGAAGCATAAAATGCTTTGAAATTTGATAAATCTTATGTTTTTGGACGGATTTGGGACTGGGTACTTTACCAAAATACCCCTTTTAAACTCATAAATAGAATTGAAAAAATGACCAAAATTCCGACTTTAGGCCTTGGCGTGATGCTCCATTATCGCGTCAAGCCATTGGAAAATGCCAACTGGGAATATGCATGGTGGTGCGACATGGTGGTATCGCGTTGTCACCTTGGATGGGACCTGGAAACTCATGGACCTTCACTGGAATCAGGCGGACCTTCACTGGAATCGGACAATTGGGGATTTGACCCTCTCCGCGATACGCCAATATAACGGAGAGCCACTGAAAATTGACAAATGTGAATTTTCTCATCTCTGCGATGCGCTAAAGGCCCAGGTGGCACACTGCCAACTTAAAAGTTCCATAACTCTTTCACTAAGTGTCGGAATTGGGCGAAATTGGTATCGATGGAAAGCTTAATCAATTTCCCACATCATGAAAAGTCTAAATCCAAATAATTCCACATGAAATAATTATCATCTATTTTGAAAGCTATTCTTTAACATTCTAGGGATGGATTTTAGCTAGAAAAAGTATGGGGTATTACACAAACGATGTTTGAAAATTTTGAAACTCACCCAAGATGACCTATAGATAACCTTGATTTAGAATAAATCTAAAAATCAACAATCTAAGGCCTGAAAGATTGAAAATAAAACCATTAAAATATCTAGGTCAAAAATAAGACTGTGTCAACACTTAGCTGAAATTTTCTAAGTCTGAAACCTCTTTTGGCATGTTATATGGGGCTGAAATGGGCTAGGACTTTACGAGGTCTTACAACTACTAACTGGTAGTTTAACCAAAAAAAATATGAAACTTAACTAGAATTTAGATTTATGTTAATAATTTTCATATTAGAAGAAAAAACTAAAACACACCTCAACGGACGAACAAGAAATTTATTTTTGAAACAGAAGTGGTTGAAGATGTAATGATGTTTTTATGTAAGACAAGATGCAAGAGATAGAACTGAGGAGACCTATTTATAAAAGATTGAATGAGTGAGTAGTGTAGTGTGTTAGGCAAAAAATCACGACTGTTCACCTCTTTTTTAATTATTATATCTCTTAATTAAATCAAACTTGGTGACTTTTTGATTATTTAAATTAAAAAATAGATTTAAATAACTTTTCACCTTTTTAATACTTTAGTTATTTAAATTAAATATCTACAAATCGTATTTTTTCATATTATTTATTTACGAATCGTTGTTTTAATTAAATGATCAAAAAGTCATGGCCCTTGAGTTCTTCCAACATGTGATCTATCTGTTGCAATATATTATCCACCTATTGCAGTAGATGACCCTTCTGTTGCAACATATGACTCATCTATTGAAATAATTGATTCATTTTTGCAACATAGGGTTCATCTGTTGCAACAGATGGTCCATCTGTTGCAATAGATAGTTCATATGTTGCAATAGATTATTCATCTATTGAAAAAAAATAAATCAGTAGCAATAGAAACAATAACAAATCATCATTTTTACCAAGACCAACAACTTATCAATTTAGTAGTTACTAATAATGGCTTAATTTGAATCGTTTTAAACTAAATTGGTCAATTGATCACTCTTCTCAAGACGAATGCACTTAGTTGATCATGTAATTACTATGAGATTAATTGAAATTGTAAGTGAAATTCATCTTTAATTTTAGTTATATAAATTTAGTTATTATGAATAATGTCTTATTTGATTTATTTTAAATAAAATTGGTCAATTGATCACTCTGTTCATGGAAAATACACTTAGTTGATCGTGTAATTACTATGAGATTAATTGAAATTGTAAGTTCATCTTTAATTTTAGTTAAATAAATTTAGTTATTACTAATAATGACTTAATTTGAATCTATTCAAATAAAATTGGTCAATTGATCACTCTACTCAGGATGAGTACACTTAGTTAATCATGTAATTACTACGAGATTAATTGAAATTGTAAGTGAACACGTCACTTGATCTTCAATTTTAGTTAAATCAATATAGTTATTACTAATAGTGTCTTAATTTGAATCATTTCAATTAAAATTGGCCAATTGATCATTCTACTCAGGACGAAACAATTAGTTGATCATATAATTACTATGAGATTAATTAAAATCGTAATTGAAATTACTAATTCATCTTTAATTCTAGCTAAATCAATATAGTCATTTCTAATGATGGCTTAGTTTGAATCATTTCAAATAAAATTGGTCAATTGATCACTCTGCTTAGGACGAACACACATAATTGATCATATAATTACAATGAGATTAGTTGAAACTGTAATTGAACTTATTAATTCATATTTAATTTTAATTAAATCTATTTAGTCATTACTAATGATGATTTAATTTGAATCAATAGATGACTAACATGTTGTAACAGATAAGTAATCCGTTGGAAATGACCAAGCAAATAAAGACATCTATTGAAAATAACCAAACAGATATAGACATCTTTTGCAACAGAAGACTAACTTGTTGCAATAACTGACTCGTCTATTAAAAATTATCAAAAAGATATAGAAATTTATTGCGATAGATGAATAAACTGTTACAATATATGAATCATCTATTGAAAATTATCAAATAGATAGGATATATGTTGAAAAGTAATTTAAAATACTAAAGCTCAAATGTTTTTAGGAGAACTCAAACATTTTCCGCCTTGTATAAGGTCGTCTTAAAGACTTGTCTTTAATTTTAATTAATTTAATTTAATTATTATTAATAATTGCTTAATTTGAATCAACAAATAACTAACCTATTATAAACCTCTATTGCAACAGATGACTAACTTGTTGCAACAAATAGGTCATCTGTTGAAAAACAATTAAAATACTAGGGAACTCAAACATCTTTAGGAGATCTCAAATGTTTGTCTCATTGTATTAAATACTTGTCTTTAGTTTTAGTTAAATCAATTTAGTTATTACTAATAATTGATTAATCTAAATCAACAGATGACTAACATGTTGCAACAGACAATTCTTCTGTTGGAAATTATCAAACAGATAGAAAATTTATTGTAACAGATGGGTCATCTATTAGAAAGTAATTAAAATACTTGGTAACTTACACGTTTTTAGGAGAACTCAAATATTTGTCCCCTTGTTCGTTTTGCATTTGATGTATGGTATACTATTTTTGTCTTCTTTACCGGTTTCATGAATTTTTTCATGTGTTTCACCTATTCGTTGTGCTCCTATTGAAAATTTTTAGGTTAAATTTTGTTCGTATATTACTTGGACATTACTTCATAGGTGATTTTATAAGTAAAATTATAATTTTTGTTGAATTTCTTATTTTGTGTATCTGCTACTGCTACAATGGATAAAACCTGCAATTTGAATCTAACATATGCGTCATTTGTTGCAACAAGTGAGTAATCTGTTGCAATAGATGATTCACCTGTCTATAATATGAATCCAATAAATGAGTAATATATTACAACATATGACTCATCTGTTGCAACATATTAACCACATGTTGTAGCAACATATGACTCATCTGTTGCAATATATGAGTCATATGTTGCAACATATTACTCATCTGTTAGATTCACGTTACATGTTTTATCCTTTGTTGAAAACACAATAGTAGCAGATATACCCAGATAAAAAATTAAAATAAAAATTATAATTTTAATTACTAAAATCACCTAAGTAACACACACTAAGAACATCAATATTTACCAATAACATTAATATTGTACAAACACAAATAACAAAAACAATAAAAAAAATAACAAACACCAACAAATCAATAGTTGTTTGTTAGATTTGGTCACAAAGATGTCTCTGAAAAAAATAAAATTCAACTCTCATTATTTTTACAACCATGTTCGACAACAAGAACTACAGTTACAATAAAAAATTATATTGCACTTCGAAAAGAGAAGAAAAGAAATACCACAAATTAGGATATTTTTGAGTCCCCATTGTAAATTCAAGCAACAAATATCTAAATTATTAACTCATACTAGAAGAGAATTTAACTCAAGTTCCTCTTTTTCTTCATAACTAAAAAATCCTAATTTTTTACGTGTGAAAATCGAAAAAAAAAATGATGAAGAACTCGAAAATTATTTGTCGTCAGAAATGGGTAAGAACTCAAAATTATTTGTCGTCAGAGGTTGAAGTTGAAGAAGATTGAAGGGAGAAATTTTGAAAGTTGTTGTTTGGGAGAAGTTAGAGAGAAAAACTATCGAGAGATTGAGAGGAGGGGCGGTTGATTTGCATAGAGAAGGGAGTTTTGTGGGTGTGGGTTGATTTGAATTTGTAAAAAGATTAGAAAGTTTTAAAAATGTTAATTAAGTTCATAATGAACTTAATCAACTTTTCTAATTATGTTTGACCCTTTAAGTTGGTCAATGTCACAAATCTTTCGTTCAAGACTTAAATGACACCTTTTCTTCAATTTTCTCAACTATCATACCACACCATACCATATATTCAATAGGAACTATATATCACCATGCCAAATATTCAACAGTACCAACTATATGTCACTATACAAACTATTCAACAGTATCAACAATATATCGCCATACCAACTATAGAGTACATACACATCCGTTTTTTTACATAAATCAAGCATTTATAGGAAATGTTTTTTTTTAAAACTAGTAATGTTGCACTTATAGGAAATGATTTAACCCATATGTTTCCTAAAGAGAAAACTACATTTTATAGGGAACAAATGTTTCTTAAAACCAATTCAACCGTTAAAAATAGAGTTCAAAGTAAATATCTTTCTCTAATTAAAAAGGGTTGAAAAGAATTTAAACCCTCAACCCGCCCTACACCCGTATCCATCCCCCACAATCTTAAACCCACCCTTCCCTGCATAACCTTAAACCCGTCCCGTCCCGTCCCATTGTCATCCCTACAAGTGCGTTTAGCTAAAATCTTATTGTTCTGGAAAAGAAATAGTGCAGCTGTATTTCCAAGAACAATACTTAGGATCGTTTGACATGTGGGATAAGGATAATCTAAGTTACTCGTACTCTTCACTTCTGGTGCTGCACCCGTGTCGACACGACATGGGTAAGGGTGTGGGTGTGTGATCTGTACCTTATTTGGTCAATCGATTTTTGGTACTTTGACCAAAATCGATTGGGAAAGTTCAAACAGATTTAAGAAATTTTGTAATCAAAACAAAAGCTAAGGTGAAATTGAAGAAAATGAAATATCTTGTATATAAAAATTTCTATGTTATTTCTTTTTCTTTTATCTCTTTTTATGACTTTCATTTTGAAAAATATTTTCTCCTCAAGTTTTCCACATAATATCTCATAATTTATATTTTCCAACTCTATTTTTAGATATTTTAATTATTTTTTGCCGAATCCCTACACCCGTATCCATCCCTAGATCCATATCCCTGAATCATTAAATTGAGACCATGAAGGATCCGTACCTGTATAGGACACCCGAACCCAAGTCTGAGTAACTTAGAGGATAATAAGACAAAAATAAAATTATAACGAAGTTGTAACGCCCTGAGAGTACACCCTGGGCTCCATACGGTGGTTACAATCCTGAGGGACCACAAGCTAACCCATGAACTAGTACCTGCCGTGAGCACTGAGTAAACTGATAATAATAGGTCATATGCAGAATTTAACTGAATAATGCCATAAGGTTTTAGGTAATAAATCTAATAAAATCTATAAAGAAAATTAATAATACCGATAAAATATCTGATAATAAAAACTAAAATCTGAGAACTGACTAGCTGTCTGAAATGTCTGAAAGCCTCTAAACTGACTGAATGAGAGTTGATGGGATAGGCCTTAACTAACTCCAACTAATTACTGAAGTGAAAACATGAAAGTAAATATAGTTTGTCCTCAAAATATAAGGACCCACCACTGCTACGATTGATAATCTGTAAGGTCTATGCGCGATCTGGGAACTGAGTGTCCGAACCTACAATTTGGTACATCATAGCGCAAGAAGAAAGTATACAATCAGTACTTTGAATGTACCGGTATGCTAAATGAGGTAGGCTTATATGCATCGTTTCATATGCATGGATAATAACTGACTAAATAAATGTAGTATGACATACTGAATGGAATACATAGAAACTGTAAGTGCTGAAGATGTATGATCAAGCATAAAACATATTCTGAATATAATCTGAAATTTGAAAAATTGAATACTAATAACTGAATAACTGATATTGTATGCTATGGTCAAGCAAATCTAAAACTGAATCACTAAACTGATGACTGGACTGAGACTGTGGGAGCTATCATCTAACTGACATACCCCAATGAGCAAATTTGTGGTCCAACTTGTGACCCCAGTTGAAAGGATATCAGTAATGTGCCACAGGTAACTGACATGCCCCAATGAGCGGAGGGCTCATGACCTTGACCAAGTGAAGTGCATCAAAAGAGAGAATTGTACAGTGTTGGTTGAGGATGCCCTTAATAGGGAGAGGTAGCAGTCCTATTTTCATAAACTTTTGAACAACGAGGGGGATAATGGTTTCGTGTTGGGGGACTTGGAGAAATTTGAGGAGTGCATCAATTATGGTTATTGTATCCGTATCAAAGTTGAGGAGGTTAAGGGGGTGATTCATAGGATGTGTCGGGCTAGGGTGACAGGGCCAGACGAGATTCCAGTGGATTTTTAGAGGAGCACTAGTAGGGAAGGTTTGGAGTGGTTAACTTGGTTGTTTAATGTCATTTTTAGGGAGGCGAGGATACCTGAAGCATGAAAGTGGAGTATGATGGTTCCATTAGATAAGAGGAAGGGAGACATTCAGAGTTATAACAACTATAGAGGCATTAAGTTATTAAGTCATACTATGCAGGTTTGGGAAGGGGTGTAAAGTTGAGGCTGAGAAGAATTGTGAATATCTCTAAGAATCAGTTCAATTTCAAGCCAGGTCGCTCGACCACTGATTCCATTTACCTTGTGAGGAGATTAGTGGAGCAGTTTCGAGAGAGGAAGAAGGATTTGCACATGGTATTTATTGATCTTAAGAAGGCATATGATAGAGTTTTGAGAGAGATTCAATAGAGGTTGTTGGAATCTAGAGGGGTTCTCGTGGCGTACACTAGGTCTATCCAGGATATGTATGATGGGGCAAAGACTCGTGTGAGGATGGTAGATGGAGATTCGGAGCACTTTTCAGTTTTTATAGGGTTGCACCAGGGATAAAATCTTAGCCCATTTTTATTTGCCTTGGTGATGGATATTTTGACGTGACATATTCAAGGATAGGTGACTTGGTGTATGTTATTTGTAGATGGTGTGGTACTGATTAACGAGACTCGAGAAGGACTTAATGATAAGTTGGAGATTTAAAGACAGACGCTTGAGTCTAAAGGATTTTGGTTGATTAAAACTAAGATGGAGTACTTGGAGTGTAGGTTTAGTGATGTGTCGTAAGAAGATGGAGTGGTGGTGAAGTTGGACTCTCAGTCCATTTAGAAGAGGGGGAGTTTCGAGTATCTGGGTCTATGATTCAGGGCAGTGGCGAGATTGGTAAGGATGTCATGCATCGTATTGGGGAAGGGTGGTCGAAATGGAGGCTCGCTTTGGTTGTATTATGTGATAAGAAGGTTCCCCTGAAGCTTAAAGGTAAGTTCTACAGAGTGGTAGTCTGGCCGGCTATGTTGTATGGAGCGGAATATTGGCTAATTAAGAACTCCCACATCTAAAAGTTGAAGGCGGTAGAGATGATAATATTGCAATGGATGTGTGGACATACCAGGAAAGATAGGGTGAGGAATGAGATTATTCGGGAGAAGGTGGGAGTTACTTCAATGGAGGACAAGATACGAGAAGTGAGGTTACATTGGTTTGGGAACGTGATGAGGAGGGGCTTGGATACGTAAGTGCGAAGGTATGGGACACTAGCTATGGATGGTTTTAGGTGGGATAGAGGTAGACTGAAGAAATAATGAAGGGAGGTAACCAGGCATGATATAGAGCAGTTACAACTTAAGTAGGACATGACCCTTGATATGAAGGTGTAGAGGACGTGGATTAGAGTAGAGGGTTAGGGGGGTGGGAGTGCGTCGGTATTAGTAAGGGCGCATTTTTTTGTGTCTGTAGTTTTTTATTCGTGGTGTTGTGTAATGTCTATGATTTCAGTTAGATAGTTCTTAGTATTATCTTATAGTTGTAGTATTATCTTGTTGTTAGCAGTGTTAGTTTATCTTGTATACCATACTAGATTATATGCACTTAACTTTTGTGTTTGTTATACTGTTATCGATTCTAAGCCGAGGGTCTATCGGAAACAGCCTCTCTACTTCACCTGAGGTAGTGGTATGGTCTGCAAACACTCTACCCTCCCTAGACCCCACGATGTGGGAATACAATGGGTATGTTGTTGTTATTGTTGAACTATATATAAACATACGAACTATTGGACAGGAATTATATATCAACATACAAACTATTCGACATGACCTATATATCACCATAACAACCATTCAACAGGAATTATATATCACCATATGAACTATTCGATAGGAACTATACATCACCATACCATCTACAATAGGAACTATATATCAACACATGAACTATATATTACTATAGCAACTATTCAACACGAACTATCACCTTACCAACTATTCAACACAAAAATAAACAAGCATAATAAAGAGTCAACCAGCCAAACTTAGCTATAGCAAACAGAAGCATAAGCTCAAGTAGTTTGATCATTTTTCCTTGCCAAAAACACATAAGCAGTCGATAATGTCTTACAAGGCCAATAATATCTCAATAATTAGATAACTAAATACCAAAAGTCATTCTATCAACATTGACCAATTTCAACTTCTCAATCTCCATTTAGGATAATAATATCATATAATTTGGTAACTACAGATTGTTGTATAATCAATATTTTTCACTTATTATACCTCACTACTCATTCTCTCAAAGATGTTTTGGGAGTTTTCCTTTACAAAGTAACATAAGTTGTGGATAATATCTTACAATCCTAATTAGATAACTACATACCCAAAATTATTCTAACATTGAGGAATTCCAGCTTCTCAGTCTCCATTTAGCTGCCAGCATACTAAAAATCGTTCTCTTATTAAGATTTTCACTAATTACACCTTACTACTCAGATATTCTCAGCAGGAACTGCAGCACAACACAAAAACCACAGATTGGACAATGTCCTATTGCGACAAACTTTTCAATATCAGCACTCAGAGCATTAATTTCATCTAGGGACTTTCGCATCTCAAAAACTTTGAATCTATTTTTTTCTGACAATGCCAAGTTAACCTTACCATACATATGTTGGTATATGCTATATCCAACGTAAGGAACACAAGATAAACCTATAATATCCAAAGCACTTATTCCTTTGAAAGCAGCCACAAAAGGAAGAGGAAAGAAAGATTTGAGGGTTTTTAGGGTTTAAGAAAAAATAAGAGAACTAGAAAAGTGGAGTTTAGTGGGAATTAGTCATTTCAGTACTATTTAGCATGTCAAAAGAGGTCCCAGACTTAGAAAATTTCAGCTAAGAATTTACGCTTAGTTTCATTTTTGGACTTGATATTTCAATGACTTTATTTTCAATCTTTCCGACCTCGGATTTTGATTTTTAAATTAATTCATGATCAAGGATGTCAAAAGTTCATATCGAGTGATTTTCAAAATTTTCATACTAGCGTAAGGGTGAGTTTGTATGTCCAAAATAGTGAGGTCTCGTGATAGTCTCACGATGCGAGATCTATTTCCCATTTTTGGGAGTCGCGATGTGAGATCCATTTCTCGTTTCTGGGAGTCGCAATGCAAGGTTCATTCTTTGTTTCTAGGGGTTGCGCCTCGAGGGTTATTTACATGGGAAAAGAGGCCTAGGGTAGTTTAGTTATTTTTCCCTCACCCAGCTCAGTTAAAACACAAAATTAAACACCCAATAGGGCAAATTACATTCATTATTCACTCAATTCTCTCAAGAGCAAAGCCCTAGATTCTTTAAGTCAAGTCTAAGTTCAAAGAGATTCCCTACAATCTTCACGAAAATCAACAATTGAGGTATGCTAGGTGATCATCCTTGGGTTTCCTTCCACCCTTGGAGTTCAAGAACCCTTTTTAAAGCTACAAGTTTCTTGATTCATGAATTTACATGTGCAAATTAGGTTTTATTTATGTTTGTGTTGTTGTATGGGTTTGAATTCAAGATTTTGTTATGAGTTTCATGAACATAAGATAGCATGTATGTTGATTGATGTAATTCCCATGTTAAAACCCTTGAAATTGCAAGATTAAGATGTAGTCATGATGCTTATATGTTTTTCATTATTATGTATAACAATCACGCTCCCCAAGTATTTGATAGAATATTCATGTGAATTGAATAATGTAATCATGACATGTTAGCATGTGTTCTTATTCATGTATAAGTTCATGGCCTTCAAGTGTTTGGCAAATTACCTCAGTGAATGAATTTTGGAACAATTGACTATTGTTATGCTTTCAAGAAGTACTATGTTTTACCTTTATGACATCGAGTCCTGGGTGTATTTATTGCCCAAAATATAGCTGTTTACTTAGTTGCAGTAGTTATAGAATAGTCCCAGTGAAGGTCAAGAACAGTAGCCCTCAGTCAATTAACAGTACTGAGTGAACTCAGTCCAGTTCAGTCAGTTAACACTATCAGTGTCAGTTCAGTCAAGCTTAGTACAATTTAGTGATCAGTGTCTATTCAGTTGGGAGTAGGATTCAGCACCGAGCGAACCCAGGAATAGGGACATTCCTACCAGCAGGGGTTTGACCCTTAGTAGCAGTCCCTATATTACAGAACTACGTAGCCAGCATAGGGTAAGTTGTTCTCCTGCCAGACTAGGGTTGACGCAACCATAAATAAATATATATATATATATATATATATATATATATATATATATATATATATATATATATATATATATAAAGTTTATGAGTCTTCCTGCCAGATTAGGGTTGACCCAGCATTTTTAGTATCTCTTGGCAAGGTGCTAACACCCTTCCAACTGGGATCACAGGTTGGAACTCAACTCAGTTTATAATTAGGGTATGTTGGTTAGATGAACACTCTCACAGTTATAGTTTCAGTCTCAGTATTCAGTAAAGAACTCAGACAGTTCTACAGGACTATGGCTATCAGTTATCAGTTACTTAGACATTAGGAATTAGTACTTCAGTATCAGTCTAAACTTTTAGGTATCAGTATTTATTTATTAGAACTCAGTACTTCAGTTCCAGTCTAATTCAAATAGACGTTATATGTGTAGTATTGCATATGCAGCATGTTCAGTAGTTACAGTTTTGCATGTACTCTCATCCAGTTACTTTATGATGTTCATTCATTCAGTTATCATCTTATGCATATAAACCCATGTATATCAGCCTACCTCACTTATCATACCAATACATTCCACATACTGACATATACTCTTTCTTTGCCCTATGATGTCTCATATCATAGGTTTGGATGCTCAGGTTTCTGGCCGCACTTAGCAGCTCAGGCTATCAGCAACAGTCATAGTAGTGAGTCCTTATCCAATAGGGATATCATTTTATTTCAATAGTTCAGTATTTCAGTTAGTTCAGTAGTTATTTCAACTAAAGTTAGTTGGGGACTTGTCCCATCAACTCTATATTAAGACAGTTAGAGGCTTTCAGACTACCATAGTTAGATATTTAGTTTTTAGATGTTATTATCAGTACATTCAGTTATTCTTTCAGTATTTTGAGAACCTTATGGCGTATTCAATTATACTTCCGCATATATTTTCAGTATTATTATTCCATATTCATATTGGAGTTAGTTGGAGACTTGTCCCATCAACTCCATATTAAGACAGTTAGATGCTTTCAGACTAGCACAGTCAAATATTTAATTTTTAGATGTTATTATCAGTACATTCAGTTATTATTTCAGTATTTTGAGAACCTTATGGCATATTCAATTATACTTCCTCATATATTTTCAGTATTATTATTCAGTGCTCATAGCAGGTACCAGTCATGGGTTAGTTTATGATCTTTTGGGGTTGTAAGCACCGTGTGACATCTAGGGTACAAACTCAGGTTGTTACATTGAATTACTTTTGAACCACTAGTATTTAGGCTAGGCCTGTGTGTAGGTCACATTATTTGGACAACTGGGGCTGGAACTTCTTTCTGCTCCAATAGATCTGTGGGTTGACTAGGAGCATAAGATTAGAAATGAAGATATTTGAGATAAGGCTACAGTGACTTTGGAGAAGGACAAGATGCGGATTAAGATAGTTGTCAAGACCCAAAAATGAGGGTCATGATGGCACTTTTTGCTGCGTACCTTGACAAGTAAGCCTATCCTTCAAACTGATACAAAAAGAGAAAAAGACAAAAATATCCCAAGGTAAAGCTTCTAGAACGAAGCCAAACCATATAAGCAATCATAACTATGTGGAAAGAACTTATCCAAAACACCAATCATGCCCAAAACCAAGTGTCAATAGTGTAAAAACTACTAATACAATCCAAGAGTCAAATACTTTAGAAAAATAACCACAAAGGATTAATATCTGTCTCCAAATACTAATAAAGACAAACTACTATAGAAAGATAGAGGTGAACTTCGGACACATGAATTTCCATACGCTACCTTGGAAGATCCAACAATCATCCGAGTCAAGTAAACTGAGGTGCACTCAAGATAGGATCTGCACTGAAAGGGTGCAGTAGGCATGAGTAAGGTCCACTTATTAAGTATCATAGCCCGACCAAGCAAAGTAGTAAATAAAGCATACAAAATATACACTAAGGGCACGTCATCTGCAATTAGAAAATATCCCGCAAAGGTAGCCCACACTACTTGCACTAACAGTTCTATAATATCTATATATAATACAACAACACACAAGATAGGGATACAAATATACATAATATCACATACAGGTAGAACAAAAGAGGGACATGTATAATGAAGATCATCAAGTACAATTAAAGAAAGATAGAATAATTAGACGTGAGCTATGGTTGCCACCGTCTCTCCCTAGCCTTTGGCTATGGGACAGATTCTCCAAAATCCTACAAATAAATCTACAAGCACCAATACAAACTCCGATTATGTTGATAAGTTCAATCAAACATAATCAACTATAAATCTTTCACAAACTATTTTAATACCTATTAAAGTTTTTCATGGAATCCCAACGTTAAAATTTATGTTAGATGAACGACAATCTTTTGCCAAAGAGGAGGGACTTCATCAATCCATAATGGTTAAATTATCCACGGGATCACCGGATTTATCAATTGTAAGACCTATTTTTCCTAAGTTTCTCGGCATTAAGGGACATTGTCTTGTTGGGTTGCTTGCTCAAAGGAAACTTCCTATTCGTATGGATCAATATGATGATTTTATGGCTGCATTATCAAGAGGTTTGAATTATTTCATACACAACAAAAAAATCATCAGATTAGGATTTTTTGTGAACTTTGGATTCAACCCTAAGGAGGAGACTGCACGTGCGGCATCATAGATTTCATTTCCAAACTTGTCGATGGATTTGTTTGCTAAGAGATCTTTGCTTTCCATTTCTTCAGCAGTTGGAAAACTATTGATGTGTATAAGGACACACAAGTGAGATCAATACCGAGCACGGCTAGGTTTAGAGTCATCCTTGACTTAATGGACAAGCATCTGGATTGTATTCGACTTCAAAGTGTGGACAAAGTTACGAGCAGAATTATTGAGGAGTTTTAGGAGGTGGTGTATGATAATTTACCTAAATAGTGTACCCATTGTAAGCACCAGGTTCACGATGAAAAGAAGTGTCGATTGTTAATTGAAAAAAAGTAGTGCTCCAAAAAAATGTTGATGCGAGAATAAAGATTGAGGGAACTTATGTTGAAAAATTGCAAGGCGGTACACATGATTATCTAAATATTAAGAAGAAAAAATAAAATAGAGTTAACATGGGGGATATTCCAGTAGGTCAAACTTTGGATAGGGTGTTCAAAAACTTATTGGAAAGAGCACAGACTTAAAAGAAAGATCTTTAAAATCTACCTAGTATTGTGGATACAACTGTCGGGACTAAAATTTGATAGTTTCTAAGCAGGATATGGAGTTGAACAATACTAGAGATGATGTTGGAGATGAGGGTTGGACAATGGTTTCATGAAAACAATCTTTTAGTCCTCAAATTAGCAAATAACTTAATGTGGCAAAGAGACAATGGGTTGCGACAAAGGATGTTGTGGATCCTAACACCTTTGAGGCTTTTTTAGATAAAAATGAGTCTCATTATAATTCGGGCAGTCCTAAATGTCAAATTGCACTTCCACAAGTGACAAATATGCTAATTCAACAACACGCTACAATCTTGATTTGTCCCATACCTGTCTTGAATCCGTTGATGGCTACATTGGATACTTTGACTTGTGAGATCCCTTCTCCATCTATGGAGTCAATTGATGAGAAACAGGATGAATTTGCACATAAATTATTGTTCAAGGGGAATGAACAAGATGTGGATAGGGTAGTGGTCTTAACTTCGACACATTCAAACAATAAGGTTGAAGCCAGGAGTGACCAAAAAGTGGTACAAATATAAAGAGTTGGGAAGATATGGTAGAGGAGGAGAAGCAGGCCTCATCCCCTCCAACGTGTAGCAAGTTGAGTCCAGCAGCCTTAAAATTTGTGCCAAGTTATACAATGGTTCTTCCATCTTTAGTCGTAGAATAACTTGTGGTTCAAACAAGTGCACCTTTGAATGCTATGGATAATCCTACCAAAGGGTTCTAGGCCAAGAGGTATGAGATAGGAGATTTAGCAGAAGATCTAATAGAAGTGTTTGAGGGTGATTTAGGTGTTGACATATTTGACGAAGAAGATAAGGATGAAGTATTGGATGAATGCTTTGCTAAAGTGTCTAGGGGTGGAGATCTTTCACCTAGGCAACAAAGGAAAGGATTCAAGAAAAAAGAAGACTCATGATAGAAAACATAGTTAGGATGGTAAAGTGTCTGAAGAGGTTATTCTAAGACAATTACCAATGAGGATGGCAAGGAAGAAGGAAAAAAGGTTCAATTATATCAGCAAGATTCAATAAGCCAAGAAGAATTGATGAAATATAAAGATAGTTTAGACTAGTTGGAGGAAGAAGATAAGGTGAAGAATCGAATCATTATAGGGTTAAATTTTCTTGAAGATTTTTAATTTTTAAAGAAGCATGGATCTGACTCCACACTTTTTCTTATTTTAATCTTTCACTACTTAAGTATTATCACTTGTAATATCATCATCGAGTTGGTTATTAACTCTGTGATGATCATAGAATATTTAGTTCTTTCTTCTTCTTATTTTCTACATGCATGTTAATTAGAAGAGGTTTTGTTATGCCACAATAGGATTAGTAAGGCAGGGCGTAGACCCCCTTCCTTGTAATTTTTCTTTTGAGTTTTACTTTTAATATATATTTATAAAAAACTAGCCCTAGGCATCTAGCCTAGTGAATTTGCTTAAAAAAAAGAAATAATTAGATGTTAAAAAGTCAAGATATAGATCAAATAGGTAGATGACAAGTCAATATGGCAATTCAAACACAACATAAACATAATAAAGTGGGTTGTATATGATGATGATGATGATAATGAATAGTATTGGCACATAGACTCAAGTTTGGCACACAACCTCAAGTTTGGCACAGAACCTCAAAATCACCAATGTTTGCAACTCTTTTCCGGCATGATCCTTCAGAGATGGTCCATAAAATCCAATATCCAATACCAATATCAAGTATTCTAGTGTTTCCAGTATTTTCAAAGCACATACATAACATAAGACATAAATCAAGTACACATAAGTTACAACAAGTATATATAAAGCAGTAAAACGAACAAGTGAAATGATGCGTATGATGACATGAGAATGACGATGCAATGGTCACAACCATTCAAAATGAGTATTTCCACAACCAATCTACGTGATGTATTTTCACACCCAATCCACATGATTTATTTCCACAACCAACCACAATTTTATAATTCCACAACCACATGAGCCAATAGCTACTCATTACTTCCATTTCATCTATTAATTTCCACATGTCTCAATACCGCTAAGTATGGATATATCACAATATACCAATGAAACCATATTAGGAATTTCAACAACACAATACAACTATTCACGTGTATTCAAGGCTATCAACACCACATAGGATCCCACACGGTCACACATATTACATCATATCTCAATTTCAATAATTACATCACATATAGGCCCCCACATGGGCATAAAACATAGATAGCCATTTTTCAAAACTAGTTTCCACCCTTAACATATATTTTGTACCATCATTTATTACCCAGCCCAGTTTGAAAGTGTTAAGTCATAGCATACCTTGAATGTCGAAACCAATCCGCTACACTTTGAACCCACGACCTTACTTTTCATGAACGACTCCAAAATTCACTAAAAATATCAAATATGAAATCTACGCATCAAAATAAAACCAATGACACCTATATTGACAACTTTTGATTCGGGGTCAAAACGGGCCTTCGGAATGGATTTCTAAAAAAGGACAAGATCAAAACTTTACTTCAAAAATATGGTCCTCATATTTTTAGGAATCTACAGCTGAAAAACAAGTCAAATCGAGTCAAACTCGAGGTTCAAATTGAAGAAAAACCATTTTAAAGCTTTACCGGATAAAATCTTTGAAATCTGGGTTAAAATCAAGAACCGGAGGTTTTTTTAAGGGTTAAATTAATGAAAAACTAGTAATTATAAAATAAAAATATCATTCAAGTGAAAAGAAGTGAAATTGGGGTTTAAAATTAGCCCTAAGATTTTTGGTGTTTTGAAAAATTAATCAAGAAATTACTAAGAAAAGGGTGAATTCTTACTTTAAATCCATAATAAAACCAAGAAATAGGTGTTAATCTAGCTTCCCAAGCTCCCCAAAACATCAATTTTAAGCTCCCACACTATTTAGGGTTTAACTCCCAAGAGGCAAGATGAAAATGAGCAAAATGGACCAAAAAGAGGTACTGCAATATCAGTTTTTCTTGGTCGATCGGACTTCGACGGAGTGTCCGAATTCGTTAGGAGTTTGATACATGCAAATGAACTATGCAACCATACTAAATTTGATGTTTTGGATGCGATGATGATATCAGATTTTCAAAAAAAATATCATTTTCACAAAGTTGACCCCCAAAAGACGATATCACAATTTTTCAAACCGAGGGTCAAAATGAGATTTAAAAGTCGTAAAATCATACCAAACATGCAAACACCCTAAAATTGACATTCCAGATTTTCTGGCAAAGTCAGATTTTCCATCCGAGGTCGTTTCAATCAAATGTGGGTCCCACACCCATATTTTCAATTTTCTAACTTTCCGATCAATAGGTTGAAATGAACTTGGGTGCACTGAGACCCAAACCAAAGGTATACCTAGCCTAAAATTGATATTTTGAAGCTGCTGGCACAGTCCGTTCGGCCATCCACTGAATGAAACAAAAGATATCCCCATAAGTCTAAAATAAGGCTTTTGAAGACATCAAAAACCATAATATTGCATAAATGGTACCAAAATGAATCAAAAACCATGCCAATCACTCCCACACACCAGAAATATCATAATTCAACTACGAGGAGGGGTAAAATAGTCAAATCACACAAACTCACAAATTTCACATATTTTATCAAATTTTTTTAGTTCGTTACATCATTCACCACTAAAAAGCTTGTTTGTCCTCGAACTAAGGCAAAAAAATGCCTGAATCAATGAAGAGCTAAGGTAAGAACTATGCATTAGACTCAACCTCTCAAGTTGACTCATCTATAGGTCGATGTCGTTACAGAACCTTAACCACAATGATCACTCTAGAGCGCAACCACCTAACATCCCTAGCCAAAATGGAAACTAGCTCCTCAACCAATGTAACCGCTCATCTAATAGAACTGACTCCCAATGAATGACATGAGACTCATCTAGAATATAACGGCGAAGCATAGAAACATGAAAAATTAAATGAACAATTGATAGATCAGAGGGCAAAGCCAACTCATAAGCCACATCACCAATAGTCCGAAGTATCTCAAATGGACTAAAAAACATGGGGCTAAGCTTGCCTCTCCTTCCAAACCTCATCATCCCCTTCATGGGTGAAACTCGAAGGAAAACATAATCTCTGATGCCAAATCTCAAGGAACGAAGTCTACAATCAAAATATCACTTCTTTCTACTATGAGCTCCTCTAATTCTATTCTAAATGACCCGAACTCTATCCAAAGACTCACGAAGCAAGTATGTACCTCGAGGTCGCACCTCTAAAACGTCGAACCAACCCACTGAGGAGCAAAACTACCTCAAAAGAATCTATATCAATACTAGAATAGTGGCTATTATTATATGCGAACTCTGGTAAAGCCAAATCCTGCTCCCACCAGCCATCAAAATCCATCACGCATGCACGGAGCCTATCCTACAAAATTTGGATAGTCCGCTCTGACTGGCCATTAGTCTGAGATGAAACGTTTTGCTAAGATCAACCCGAGTACCCAACTCATTCTAAAAAGTCTTCCAAAAGTGAGATATGAACATAGAAGCTTGATCAAAAATAATAAATACTGGCACATAATGCAGACAAACAATCTCACGAATATAGATACGAGTCAACCTCTCAGCACTGAACAATACCTGAACCAAAATAAAATTAGCTGACTTGGTCAATCGATCCACTATGACTCAAACCCTATCAGAACCAAGAGATATATGCAGTAAACCAGTCACAAAATTCATGGTGATGCATTACCACTACCGCTCAGGAATGGACAACCTCTGAAGCAATCCACCAGGTCTCATATACTCGGCCTTCACATGCTGACAACATAGGCAATGAGCCACAAAATCTGTTATATATCACCTCATACCACCCTACCAGTAGTGTTTCCTCAAATCAAGATACATCTTAGTCACAGCTGGATGGACAGAATATCGAGAACAATGGACCTTCTCCAAGATCAACCTAATCCAATCACCCATTCTCGACATACAAAATCGGCCCCCAATCCTTAAAACTCCATACAAATCAAGTGAGGATTCCTTAGACTCCCCACTCAATACTTTATGTCAAATCAACCTCAATCCAACATCGTCAAACTGATAATCTCGAATCTGCTCCATCAAAGAAGATCTAGCCTCCATAAATGACAAGACTCGCCCATGTGTCAAAATATCAAGTCTAACCATCTGGTGAGCTAAAGACTGAACCTCTAAGGACAAGGGCCCCTCTTGGGTCAAAAGATATGTCAAGCTACCTATGCTAGTCGACTTTAGGCTCAAGACATCCGCAACCACATTAGCCTTGCCCGAATGGTAGAGAATAGTCAAGTCATAATCCTTAAGCAACTCAATCCAATAACTCTGCCTCATATTAAAATCTCATTAGGTGAAGAAGTACTGAAGGCTATAATGATCTAAGAAGATCTCACAACGGACTCCATATAAGTAGTGCCTCCACAGCTTCAAGGAAAATACAACTGCGCACAACTCCAAATCATGGGTAGGATAATTCCTCTCATGAGACTTCAACTGATGAGATACATAAGCAATCACCTTGCCCTTCTGCATCAACACAACACCTAACACAACACCTGAAGCATCACAAAAGATGGTAAAACCCACGCCCTCCTTGGGCAAAGGCAATATAGGAGCTGAATTCAATAAATCCTTGAGTTTTTGGAACCTCACCTCACAAGCATCAGATCAGTAGATGAAAATATTTTTCTGAGTCAACTTAGTCAAAAGAGTTGTAATAAAAGAGAAACCCTCTACAAAATGCCGATAATAACCTGCTACGCCGATAAAACTCAAAATCTCGATGGGAGAAATAATTCTAGCCCAATTAAAACTTCAACAATCTCAGCTAGATCAACCATAATACCATCTTTAGTCACCACATGACCCAAGAAAGAAACAGACTCCAACCAAAACTCACACTTAGAGAACTTAGCATACAACTGCTCTGAAGCACAATCCATAAATGCTCCTTATGCTCAACCTCACTCTTGGAATAAACCAAGATATCATCTACAAAAGTAATAACAAAGGAGTTGAGATATTATTAAAGAACCCAATTCATCAACTCCATGAACGTGATAGGGGAATTTGTCAACCCAAAAGACATAACTAAGAACTCATACTGACCATATTGAGTCTAAAAAGATGTCTTCAAAATATACAAAACTCTAATCATCAACTGGTGATAACCAAACCTCAAATTAATCTTTGCAAACACTGCAACACCTTGAGCTGATTAAATAAATCATCAATGCGAGGAATATTGTACTTATTCTTAATCATCAACTTATTTAACTGTTGATAATCAATGCACATCCACATAGACCTATTATTTTTCTTTACAAACAAGACAGGCGCACCCCAAGATGAAACACTAGGTCAGATAAATCTTTTATCCAACAACTCCTGCAACTGATCCTTCAATTCTTTTAACTCTGCTGGGGCTATCCTATAAAGAAGAATAGAAGTGGGCTTGGTGACCGACTCAACATCAATAGCAAAATCAATGTCTCAATTCGGAGGCATACCAGGCAAGTCCGTAGGGAACATATCCATAAACTCATGAACAACCCGACAGAATCCAATGAAAGAGGGGAAACTATGGCATGTATATGATCTAAGTGAGATAAATATCCCCGCTTAACCAATTTACAAGCCTGAACATAAGATATAATCCTCTTAGGACCCGAATGAAGTACACCCTTCCAAGATATCCTTGGCACACCCGGCGAAGCTAAAGTCACAGCCTTAGCAAAATAATCTAAGACAACATGATAAGGAGCCAACTACTCTATGCCTAAAATAACATCAAAATTGACCATATCTAATATAAGCAAATCTACCAAAGTCTCACACCCAACAAAAATTACAACACAATATCGGTACATTCGATCCACCACTAAAAAATCACCTATAAGATTAGATACATGAATAGAAATGGAAAGAGGCTTACTAACAGAATCAAAACTTAGAGCAAAACACATAGACACATAGAAGAAAGTCAATTCAGGATCAACTAACATAGATCCAGGTCAGAAATAAACAAGGAAGATACCTGTAATCATAATATCAGAAGCCTCTGCCTCAGGTCTAGATAGCATAGCATAACACTGTCCATGACTACCAGCTGGCTAGGTAGCCCTATAACTACCACTACGAGCTCTACCATCTCTATTTCTCACATCTTTAGTAGAACCCCTACCTCTTATAGATGAAATAAGAGTAGCTCTAAACATACAACGAGAACAGTCCTTGGCCACCTGAACAATCTTATCACATACATAGCAACCTTTATGACTAGTCTCAACAGGAGAATGTATAACTTGGCCCAAACGGCCACCCTGAACTACTGAACTAGAAGATCCAAGACCTGAGATTTATAAAGTCACCTGCACTGGCCTACCATGGTATCTACGAGAACCTCTAAAATCTCTATATCATGAGATTTGACTCCTAAACTAACTAAAACATCGCGCTTTCTTGGTGCTTCTCTGAGATGCACCAAGAATATGTAGAACAAAGGAGGGACATGTATAATCAATATAATCTCGTATAATTAAAGGAAGATAGAAGAATTAGATGTTAATAAGTCAAGATATAGAACAAATAGATATATGACAAGAAAATATGGAAATTCAAACACAACATAAACACAACAAAGTGGGTGCAATGTATATGATGATGATGATGGTGATGATAATGCATGGTATTGGCACACAGCCTCAAGTTTGCACACAACCTCAAGTTTGGTACACAACCTCAAGTTTGGCACACAACCTCAAGTTTGACACAAAACCTCAAGATCACCAATATTTGCAACTCTTCTCCGATAAAATCCTTCAGAGATGGTCCATAAAATCTAATATCCGATACTAATATCAAGTATTCTAGTGTTTTTAGTATTTTCAAAGCACATACATAACATAAGATATAAATAAAGTACATATACATAACAACAAGTATATATAAAGTAGTAAAACGAACAAGTGATATAATGTGTATGATGATATGAGAATGACAATGCAATGCTAACAACCATTCAAAATGAGTATTTCCACAATCAATCCACGTGATGTATTTTCACAACTAATCCACATGATGTATTTCCACAACAAACCATAATGTTACAATTCTACAACCACGTGAGCCGATATCCACTTCTTACTTCTATTTCATCCATGAATTTTCACATGTATCATATACTAATAAGTATGGATATATAACAATATACCAATGAAACCATATTAGGAATTTAAATAACATAATACAATTATTCACATGTATTAAATGCTATCAACACCACATAGGACCCCACACGATCACACATATCACATCATATCTCGATTTTAACAATTATATCACATATAGGCCCCCACATGGGCACAAAACATAGATAACCATTTTTCATAATTAGTTCCCAATCTTAACATGGATTTTGTACTATCATTTACAACCCAGCCCAGTCTGAAAGAGTTAAGTTATAACCTACCTCGAATGCCGAGACCTTACTTTTCACAAATAATCCCAAACTCCACTAAAAGTATAAAATATGAAATCTACGCTGATTTTGGGTCAAAACGGACCCCCAAAATAGTTTTTCAAAAATGAAGGGTAAAATTAAAAATTTACTTTAAAAATATGTTCCACATATTTTTAGGAATCTACATCTAGAATCCCAAGTTAAATCGAGTCAAAAACAAGATTCAAATCGAGGGGAAACCATTTTTAAGCTTTACCGGGTAAAATTTCTGAAATCTGGGCTAAAATCAAGAATCAGAGTTGTTTTAAGGGTTAAATTGATGAAAAACTAGTGATTATAAAATAAAAATATTATTTAAGTGAAAATAAGTGATATTGGGATTTAAAATCAAACCCTTAGATTTTTGGGGTTTTGAAAAATTAAGCAAGAAATTATTACAAAAAGGGTAAATTCTTACCTTAAATCTGTAATAAAACAACGAAATAGGTATTAATCTAGCTTCCCAAACTCCCAAAAACTTTAATTTTAAGCTCCCACACTATTTTAGGGTTTAACTCCCAAGAGACAAGATGAAAATGAGCAAAATGGGCCAAAAAAAAGTTTTGCAATATCAGTTTTTTAGTCGATCGGACTTCGATGGGGAGCCTAAAATTCGTTCAGAGTATGATACATGTAAAAAACTATGCAAATATACTAAATTCGATGTTATGGATATGATGGAGATATCATATTTTCAAAAAAATATTATTTTCACAAGTTGACCCCCGAAACCCGAAATCACAATTTTTCAAACCAAAGGTCGAAATGAGATTTAAAAGCTGTAAAATCATACCAAATATTCAAACACCCTAAAATTGACATTACAGATCTTCTAGTTAATTTGGATTTTTCAAACGAGGTCGTTTCGATCAAATGTGGGTCCCACACTTATATTTTTAATTTTCCAACTTTCTGATCAATAGATCAAAATGAGTTTGAGTGCATCGAGACCCGAACTAGAGGTATAACCACCCTAAAATTGATATTCTAATGTCGTTGTCCCAGTCTGTTTGTCCATCCATCGCACAGATCAAAAGATATCCCCATAAATCTAAAATAAGGCTCTCAAAGCCATCAAAAACCACAATATCGCATAAATGGTACCAAAATGCATTGAAAATCATGTCAATCACTCCCACACCCTAGAAATATCGTAATGCAACTACGGGGATGGGTAAAATAGTAAAATCACATAAAATAATTTTTTTTACATATTTCATCAAATTTTTTTAAGTCATTACAATAGTTTAGGCATGTGATGAATGAGTGCATTGACTAGGATAGACAAGCTACAATGTTATTTGGACAATTGGGCTAGAACATCTTCTTTAGAAAAGGATTTATTAAATTGTAGAGCTATCCATCAAAATTATAGTAGATAAATATATAACTTATAGGGCTCATTTGGCACAAGAAATAAGGGATAATTAATCTAGAACTGAGTTTAGAATGAAATTATCCTCTATTAAGTTGAGTTAAAATCGCGTGATAACTTGTTCCCCAGTCAAAAAAGCCTTTATATATTAATAATTAGTTTAGCCAAATATTTAAAATCAACTTATTTTAAAAACACTTTTCAAAAAAAGTACTTATGATGAGACTTATAAAAATGACCTCTATTAGGGTGGTCTTGATTTTTTGGTTTGCTTGATAAATTTTGTCTATAGGGCATAACGTTCTAACTATTGCTTATAAGATAAACGTTCATGACATTTCAAAACATTTAACCTGCATAACTGGCAGAAGTTCTGAGTTATATATTGCTCATAAGTCAAACGTTCAAGATATTTTAAGATAGTGAACCTGCTCAACTTATCAAAAGTTATACCTTTTAGGCAAAAGTTAGAACTCAGGACTATTGCCTATCAAACATAAGTTCTAATTTTTTCACATAAGATAGACATTTAAGACTTTTTAAGACATCAAATATTTTTAGTTGACCACAAATTTTGTGTTATAGAACAGATATATTTGACACAAAAATTTAAGATCGAACACTTTTAAAGGATTTCATGGGATGTCTTATATTGTATAACCATCCATAGAAAATTATAGCCAATAGATGTATTACTTGCACAAAACTTGAACTAGTGGGGAACAAGTCTTATCAGTGTTCATCATTTGCCCATAAAAAACTTTTGCACTTTGTAATACTTGCACAAAACTTGAACTAATGGGGGAACAAGTCTTATCAGTGTTCATCATTTGACCATAAAAAACTTTTGCACTTTTTGATTTGTTGGCGATCGTGTTTTTCACATGATTTTTTGTTACTCATGTCAGCATTTTCACGTCCAGTTTGATTAATGTAGTGTTACCACTAATAAAATATGATAATATCACTAACATAAGTCAAGTAAGTAATTTAAGGCTCTTTTTTATTTATGCACTAATGAATCTATTTGCCCTTCGCGTGGTTGTAAAATAAATTTTATTAAATTTTAAAAAAATCTTTTGTGATTTAAGCCAGTAAAAGATTCAATTTTCACATATAAGCATACTAAATTCATGTTTGTGTAGTTTATGTATAAGTGAAATAATATTTTTATTTTACTTAAATGAATGAAAAAAAAAGAAACAAAAATATGACAAACTATAATGCAATAATTTTATTTTACATTTATGTATGTACTAGTTTAGGTATACTCGCTTTATTATTATCATCATCATTATCATATACATTGCACCCGCTTTATTATGTTTATTTTGTGTTTGAATTGCCATATTGACTTGTAATCTACTTATTTATTTATATCTTGACTTGTTAACGTCTAATTGTTCTATCTTTCTTTAATTGTTCTTGATGATCTTGATTATACATGTTTCTCTTTTGTTCTACCTATATGTGATATTATGTATATTTGTATCCCTATCTTGTGTGTTGTTGTATTATATATGGATATTATAAAACTGTTAGTGCAAGCGGTGTGGGCTATCGCTGTGGGATATTTTCTGATTGCAGGTGACGTAACCTTAGTGTATATTTTGTATGCTTTATTTACTACTTTTCCTGGTCGTCCTATGATACCTACTGAGTACAAATAGACTATACTCATTCCTATTGCACCCTTTTGGTGCAAGTCCTAGCTCGAGTGCGCCTCCGCTTGCTTAACTCGGGTGATTCTTAGAGCTTCCAAGGTAGCGGTTGGACATTTATGCGTCCGGAGTTCACCTCTATCTTTCTATAGTAGTTATATCTTTATTAGTATTTGGAGATACATATTATTCACTTTTGATTATTTTTCTAATGTATTTGACTCCTGGATTGTATTAGTAGTTCTTACACTATTGACACCTGGTTTTGGACATGATTGGTATTTTGGATAAGTTTTTTCTACATTGTTATGATTACTTATATGGTTCGTCTTCATCCTAGAAGCCTTACTTTGGAATGTTTCTGTCTTTTCCTCTTTTTGTATCAGTTTGGTTGATAGGCTTACTTGTCAAGGTATTCCACGACAAGTGCCATCATGACCCTCGTTTTTGGGTTGTGACAAATTGGTATCAGAGCCAGGTTTCATTGGTCCCAATAGTGTAAGAACGAGATGTCTAATAGAGTTGTGTTGATCAGTATATAGACGTCCGTATCCATCTTTGAGAGGCTATAGAATATCTTTAGGAAACTTTCCTTATTTTATTCTTTATCATGCAAAGTTCTTTCATACCTTGTGCTCTGAGTTGTGTTTTACTCTTTCTGTGCAAATGGTGTGGCTTATACTACTATTAGTTGAGAGATGCTGTGAGAGATTAGTGGAGATTATTTATCGGTTGTAGGCCTATTGATGCTCCTGAGTTGTCATGGGATCAGTTTGTTGATGCCTTTTGAGAGAGATTCATGCCTTACAGTTTGACAAATTAAATGTGGGATGAGTCGAATCATTTGGAGAGAGGCTCCATGATAGTTGCTGAGTATAAGGCATGTTTCCCTGCCCTATCTAGATATTCATATGATAGTGTTTCCATTGAGTCTAAGAAGACTTAGAGGTTTGGATGTCTCATTTTAATTGGCTATGTATCAGATGGTTATGCTTAGGGCTTTCTTTTAGAGTATTGTAGATCATGCTAGGATGATACAGAGTATTCTTCAAGTATCTCTGGGTGGTGCCAAGAAGGTGCATCATTTTTCTGAGTTCAGAGGTCAGTTTCCCCATGGTAGATATTTTTATGGTTCTCATGGATAGTGTAGGCCAGTGCAGGCGTCCTTACAGAGTTCAGATATTGGACCTTCTAGTTCAGAAGTTCAGGGTAGCCGTTCAGGTCCAGTTGTGCCTTCTCCTATTAAGACTAGTCGTAGAGGTTGCTATATGCCTGATGAGATTGGCCATGTGGTCAAGGACTGTCCTCACTATATGTTTAGAGCTACTCTTATTTTAGCTGTGAGGGGTAGGGGTGCTACTAGAGGTGCGGGGGGTAGAGGTGATGAAGCTCGTGGGGGTGTACGTGGGGCCACTTAAGCAGTTAGTGGTTGTGGTCAGTGTTATGCTATACCAGCTAGACCTGAGGTAGAGGCTTTTGATGTTGTGATTATAGGTATCGGCCCCATATATTTTAGACATGCATCTGTATTATTTGATCTCGGATCAACTTTCTCCTATGTGTCTATGTATTTTTCTCTGGGTTTTAATTCTTTTAGTGTGCCTCTTGCCATGCCAATTCATGTATCTACCCCGATAGGTAATTCTTTAGTGGTGGATTAGGCACACTGATCTTCTGTTGTGACTTTTGTTGGGCGTAAGGCTTTGGTAGATTTGTTTGTATTAGATATGGTCGATTTTGATGTTATTTAGGCATGGATTGATTGTCTCATTATTATGTTGTCTTAGATTGTTTTGCTTAGACTATGACTTTAGCTTCACCGAGTGTGCCAAGGATAGCTTGGAAGGATGTACTTTATTCGGGTCCTAAAAGGGCCATATCTTATGTTCAAGCTCGTAAATTGATTGACATGGGATGTTTATCTTACTTGGCCTATGTTCGTGACACCAGTGTTGTTTTATGCCTCCTTCCTTGGATTCTGTCCATATTTTTCGTGAGTTTATGAATGTATTCTCTACGGACTTGCCTGGTATGCCTCCGGATCAAGATATTGATTCCAGTATTGATGTTAAGCTAAGTACTAAGACTATTTCTATTCTTCCTTATAGGATGGCCCCATCAGAGTTGAAGGAACTAAAGGATCAGTTGTAGGAGTTGTTGGATAAAGGATTTATCTGACCTAGTATTTTCCCTTGGGGTGCACCTATCTTGTTTGTAAAGAAAAAAGATGGGTCATGTATTGATTTTCAACAGTTGAATAAGGTGATGGTTAAGAATAAGTGTCCTCTTCTTTGCATTAATGATTTGTTTGATCAGCTTCGAGTACTGTAGTGTTTTCAAAGATTGATTTGAAATTCATTTATCACCTGCTGAGAATTAGAACTCCGATTATTTTAAAGGCAACTTTTCAGACTTGATATGGTCATTATGAATTCTTGGTCATGTCTTTTGGGTTGACCAATGCCCCTACCACATTCATGGAGTTGATGAACTGGGTGTTTCGACCGTATATTGACTCCTTTGTTTTTGTATTTATAAATGATATGCTGGTTTATTTGGAGAATTTATGGATTGTGCTTCAGAGATTGGGGGATGAGAAGTTTTATGCTAAGTTCTCTAAGTATGAGTTTTGGTTGGAGTCTATTATTTTCTTAGGTGATGTGGTGACTAAGGAAGGTATTATGGTTGATCTAGCCAAGGTTGCAGCAGTTCATGATTGGGCTAGACCTACTTTGCCCATCGAGATTCAGAATTTTTTTAGGCTTGGTAGGTTATAATCAGTGTTTTGTTGAAGGTTTCTCTTCTATTGTAGTTCTGTTGACTAAGTTGACCCAAAAGAAAATTTCTTTTTAGTAGTTCGATGCTTGTGAGGCGGGCTTCCAAAATCTCAAGGATTTGTTGACTTCAGCTCCTATCTTGACTTTACCCAAGGAAGGCGTGGGTTTTACCCTCTGTTGTGATTCTTCAAGTGTTGGGTTAGGTGTTATGTTGATGCAGGGGGTATGGTAATTGCTTATGCATCTCGTCAGTTGAAGCCTTGTGAGAGAAATTATCCTACCCATGATTTGGTGTTGTGCGCAGTCGTGTTTACCTTAAAGCTGGAGAGACACTACTTGTACGGAGTCCATTGTGAGATCTTCTTAGGTCATCGTATTCTTCAGTACTTCTTCACCTAGCGAGATATTAATATGAGGCAACACCATTGGCTTGATTTTCTTAAGGATTATGACTTAACTATTCTCTACCATCCGGGCAAGGCTAATATAATTGTGGATGCCTTAAGCTTAAAGTCGACTAGCATGGGTAGCTTGGCGCATCTTTTGACCCAAGAGAGGCCCTTGGCCTTAGAGGTTCAGTCTTTAGCTCACCAGATGGTTAGACTTGATATTTCGATACCTGGGCATGGTTAGTCATTTATGGAGGCTAGATCTTCTTTGGTGGAGCAGATTCAAGATCATTAGTTTATCGATGTTGGATTGAGGTTGATTCAAGATAAGGTGTTGAGTGGGGAGACTAAGGAAGCCTCACTTGGTTCAGATGGAGTTTTAAAGATTGAGGGTCAAGTTTATGTGCCGAGAGTAGGTGACTGGATTAGGTTGATCTTGGAGGAGGCTCATTGTTCCAGATATTCTATCCATCCAGATATGACTAAGATATATCTTGATTTGAGGCAACACTACTAGTGGGGTAGTATGAGGTAAAATATGGCATATTTTATGGCTCATTGCCTATGTTGTCAGCAAGTTGAGGCCGAGCATACGAGACCTGGTGGATTGCTTTAGAGGTTACCCATTCCCAAGTGGAAGTGGGAATGGATTCAACTTTTTTTTATTCCAGTTTGGGTCTAATTTAGTACTGAGAGGTTAGCCCCTATCTTTATTTGTGTGATTGTGCGTTTGTAGAGGGTATCGGTGTCCATTATTTTGGATCGAAGTTTTGTGTTCACATCTTACTTTTTGAAGACTTTTCAGGATGAGTTGGTTACTTGGGTTGATCATATCATAGCATTTCACCCAGACTGATGGCCAGTCAGAGCGGACTATCTTAGTTTTGGAGTATGCTTCACGCATGTGTGATGGATTTTGGTGGCCAGTAGGAGCAGCATTTGGCTTTAGCAGAGTTTGCATAAATTGATAGCTACCATTTCAGTATTGATACAAATCTTTTTGAGATATCGTATGGTAGGTGTTGTCTCTCCCCAGTAGAATCGTTTGATATTCCAGAGATGAGACCTCGAGGTGTGGACTTGCTCTGTGAGTTTTTGGATAGAGTCTGGGCATTCAGGATAGACTTAGAGTAGCTCGGAGTAAGAAGAAGTGCTATACTGATTGTAGACTTCGTGCCTTAAGATTTGGCATTGAAGATCGTGTTTTCCTTTGAGTTTCACCCACGAAGGATGTGATGAGGTTGGGGAAGAGGGGCAAGCTTATCCCCAGGTATATTGGTACATTTGAGATTCTTTAGACTGTTGGTGATGTGGTTTATGAGTTGGCTTTGCCCGCCTGATTTATCAACTATTCATCTAATTTTTCATGTTTCTATGCTTCGCTGCTATATTTCTGATGAGTCTCATGTCATTTGTTGGGATTCGGTTTAGTTAGATAAGCTATTGTCCTTTGTTCAGGAGCCGGTCTTCATTTTCTTGGCTAGGGATGCTAGGAGGTTGGACTCTAAAGTAATCCCTATGGTTAAGGTCTAGTGGCGACATCGACCTGTAGATGAGGCTACTTGGGAGGTTGAGTCTGATATGAGTAGTTCTTATCCTCATCTCTTTATTGATTCAAGTATTTCTTTGCTTTAGTTCGAGGACGAACTAGATTTTTAGTGGTGGATGATATAACGGCCTAAAAATTTAATGAAATAATTAAAATGATTTTGTATGGTTTGACTATTTTACGCCTCCCCGTAGTTGCATTATGATATTTCTAGGGTGTGGGAGTGATCGGCATAATTTTTTATGCATTTTGGTATCATTTATGCGATATTGTGATTTTTAATGATTTCAAGAGCCTTATTTTAGATTTATGGGGATATCTTTGGATTAGTTCGATGGAGGGCCTAACGGACTGAGCTGGCAGCTGCGGGAATATCGATTTTAGGCTAGGTAGACCTTTGGTTCGGGTCCTGGTGCACCCGAGATCATTTCGACCTATTGATCAAAAAGTTGAAAAATTAAAAATATAGTGTGAGACCCACAATAGATAGAAACGACCTAGGATGAAAAATTCGACTTCGCCAACAAATTCAAAATGTTAATTTTATGGTATTAGCATGTTATGATTTTACGATTTTTAAATCTCATTTCGACCCTCAGTTTGAAAAATTATGATTTCGAGTTTCGTAGGTCAATTTTATGAAAATGATGTTTTTTCAAAAATCTGACTTCGCCAACGCGTCCAAAACGTCAAATTTAGTACGGTTGCATAGTCATTTGTGTAAATTGGATTCCAAACAAATCCTGAGCATCCCGTCGAAGTTCGGCGTGGACTTTAAAGAAAAAACTGCTGCGGCTTTTTCTTTTAATTGTTGGTGCAGATTTTTGCTGCACTATTAAATCAGTTTTGGGCCCATTTTTCCTCATTTTTCATCTTGCCTCTAGAAAATTAAACCCTAAAATAGTTAGGGAGCTTAAAAGTGAAGCTTGTGGGAGCTTGGGAAGCTAGATTAACATCCATTTCTTGATTTCATTACGGATTTAAGGTAAGAAATCATCTATTTTTTTAGTAATTTCTTGAATAATTTTTCAGAATCCCAAAAAAATCTTAGGGCTTGATTTTAAACCCCAATTTTTCTCTTTTTCACTTGAATAATGTTTTTATCTTATAATTACTAGTTTTTCATCAATTTAAACTTCAAAACAACTCTGATTCTTGATTTTAACACAGATTTCAAAGATTTTACCTGGTAAATCTCAAAAATAATTTTTCTTTGATTTGAACATCGCTTTTTACTCGATTTAACTTGGGTTTTCAGTTGTGGGTTCCTAAAAATATGGAAAACATATTTTTGAAGTAAAGTTCTGATTTTACCCTCCTTTTTTGAAAATCCATTTCGGAGGTCTTTTTTGACCCCGAATCAAAAGTAGTCAATATGGGTGTCGTTGGTTTTTTTTTGATACGTAGATTTCATATTTTGTGTTCTTAGTGGAGTTCGAGATTGTTCGTAAAAAATAAATTCATGGGTTTGAAGTGTAGTGGATCGATTTCAGCTTTTGAGGTAGGTTATGGCTTAACTCTTTCAGACTAGGTTGGGTAGTTAATGATGATACAAAATGCATGTTAAGGGTGGAAACTAATCACGAAAAATTTCTATCTATGTATTGTGCCCGTGTGGAGGCCTATATATTATATAATTATCAAAATTGAGATATTATGTAATATGTGTGACCGTGTGGGGTCCTATGTGACACTGATAGCTTTGAATACATGTGAATAATTGTATTATGTTGTTAAAATGCCTAATATTATTTCATTAGTATATTGTGATATATCCATACTTACTAATATATGAGACATGCGGAAATTCATGGATGAAACGGAAGTAATGAGTGGATATTGGCTCACATTGTTGTAGAATTATAACATTGTGGTTGGTTGATACATCAAGTGAATTGGGTGTGAAAATACATCACATAGATTGGTTGTGGAAATACTTATTTTGAATGGTTGTGAACATTGCATCACCATTCTCATGTCATCATACACATCATTTCACTTATTTATTTTATTGCTTTATATGTATACTTGTTGTCATGTATGTGTACTTGATTTATGTCTTATGTTATGTATGTGCTTTGAAAATACTATAATACTGGATATTGGTATCGAATATTAGATTTTATGGACCATTTCCAAAGGATCATGCCGGAGAAGAGTTGCGAATATTGGTGATCTTGAGGCTGTGTGCCAAACTTGAGGCTGTGTGCCAAATTTAACGCGGTGTGCCAAACTTGAAACTGTGTGCCAAACTTGAGGTTGTGTGCCAATACCATGCATCATCATCATCATCATATACATTGCACCCGCTTTATTGTGTTTATGTTGTGTTTGAATTTCCATATTGACTTGTCATTTATCTATTTGTTCTATGTCTTGACTTGTTAACGTCTCATAGTTCTATCTTTCTTTAATTTTTCTTGATGATCTTGATAATACATATCCCTCTTTTGTTCTACCTGTATGTGATATTGTGTATATTTGTATCCCTATCTTTTGTGTTGTTGTATTATATATGGATATTATAGAACTATTAGTGCAAGTGGTGTGGGCTACCATTGTGGAACATTTTTTGATTGTAGGTGACGTGCCCTTGGCGTATATTTTGTATGCTTTATTTACTACTTTGCTTATACATACTGAATACAAGTGGACCATACCTATGCCTACTGCACCCTTTTGGTGCAGGTCCTAGCTCGAGTGCGCCTCAGCTTGCTTGACTCGGGCGATTATTGGAGCTTCCAAAGTAGTGGTTGGACATTTATGTGTTCGGAGTTCACCTCTATCTTTCTATAGTAGTTATGTCTTTATTAGTATTCAGAGACAAATATTATTCCCTTTGGTTATTTTTCTGATGTATTTGACTCATGAATTGTATTAGTAGTTCTTACACTATTGACACCAAGTTTTGGGCATGATTGGTATTTTGGATAAGTTCTTTCCGCATTGTTATGATTACTTATATGGTTTGGCTTCGTTCTAGAAGCCTTACCTTAGGATGTTTGTCTTTTCCTCTTTTTGTATCAGTTTGAGTTATAGGCTTACTTGTCAAGGTACGTCGCGACAAGTGCCATCATGACCCTTGCTTTTGGGTAGTGACAAATAACAACTTATTTCGATACGTGATTTTAAAGTATTTGACTCCGTTTTCTATTTTTTCTTGTCTTTGATTTGGCGTTGAAATTTCACTAATACTCATCCAAGTATTTTCGAAACTCGTTGGAGGAGAGAAACTTCCGTGATATACTTATAATTGCACACAAAAAATCAAGATAGTTATGGAAAAGGATTTTGCAGAGCTTATATTAATCGAATGTATAAAGAAAATGCTACAAGAAACTCCAACGAAGAACAACAACTTTGTGTTAAAGGCTAAAACAAAATGCTTCAGACTTATTTCCCAATCAGCTTTTAATCAAATCGAGTTAGTGCATATGTTTGAGAAATCAAGCTTAGTAAAATAGGTTGTTGAAAAAACACAAACAATTGAGAGATTAATAATAGTTTATATATGGAAGAGTTCTTGAGAAAGACAAACACTTCTCCTTATTTTGATAGTTTGTGAGGAAAAAATATATATTAGAGATCAAAAAATACAAATATATTAGGAAATAAATATTAGTCCAAAATGATATATTAAGTTCCTTGATTTTAGGCACTCTTTGAGGAACATTAAGAGTAAGAAAAGGGTAAGTAAGATATGTATATAAGTTTGGAGAGAGAAAGTGTCAAAAATAAATTTTTGTAATTACTTTTGATAATTGAAATTTTATGTAATACTAGAAACATTGGTTATAGTTTTAAGTAGTTTTTTTCTTTAAAAAATCAAGCGGCATAACAAATTAGCAATATTTTAGTGACTCCTTATACATCCTTATTTTCTCTCTGTTGCTCTCTTTTACATCTCTAACTTTTTTTTCTTTCTTTTTTATCTTTTAATCTTTTTTTTCTTTTTGATTTTTTTTTCTATTTTCGTTTTTCTCTTTTCCGTCTTTTTTTCACCTTTTTCTCACTCTCTTCTATTTCTAGCTTATATTTCTTTTTTGTTCTTTATTGGTTTTTTCTTTTTCATTTTTTTCTTTTTTTTCCTATTTTTATTTTTTCTATTTTTTATTTTTTTATTTCTTTCTTTTGGCTTCATCTCTAGCTTCTATTTCTCTTTTTTTATTCTTCATTTTTTGTTCTTTTTCTATTTTCATTTTTCTTCTTTTTTTCTCTTTTTCTTTTTTTATTTCTTTCTTTTCACTTTTTTTACTCTTTTATCTCTAACTTCTATTTCTCTTTTTTTTTTTTTAAATTTTTTCTTTCATATTTTTTTGGTTCTATTTTATATTTTTTAAAAATATGGCTACGTCAAGAACAAGTCATCGCTGATAATGAAAATATAACAATCGTCCATTGTATTTGTATTTGCACTATCATTTATATCTTCATATTTATTGATACACGTATATTTGTATTTTATAGTTTGCACTTGTACTTGTATGTATTTTGTAGTTCACAAGTGTATTTGTATTTTATAATCCACACCATCATTTATATTTTATACAATTTGCACTTCTATTTAAAAAAAATATTTTGTATTTATATTTTATAGTTGACTGCGTATTGTATTTATATTTTGTAGTTCTATTTGTATGTGTATTTGTATTCTATTTCATCGATGCACTTGTATTTTTAAAGAACTATTTTGTATTTATATTTTTAAGTTGAACGCATATTGTATTTGTATTGTTATTTTATTTATTTGTATTTGAGTTTGTAGTTGACTGCATCATTTTTATCAAGTAAAAATGAATTGTTATTGTTATTTTTATTGCTAGGAATACATGTATTTATATCGAAAACAATCTCTCTACTTCTTCGGAGGTAGCGGTATGGACTGCGTACATTTTACCCTCCCTAGATCCCACTTTGTGGGAATACACTGAGTTTGTTGTTGTAGTAGTTGTTGAATATATGTATTTATATTCATTGATACGAATTATCTTTTATTGATACAAATTGAACAATACAAATGAATAAATTGTAAAAAGACAAATATTACATTTGTATCAAATGATATATGTTTATACAACTTGAACAATACGTATAAAAATAATACATGTTTACATACAAATACAAATGATAAATTTGACATACAAATACTAGCAATACATTAGTATTACATGATACATTGTATAAATATTTGTATATTTTAGACTCAAGCTAAAATAATTAATACACATACTTGTTTGTATACAAATACAAATACAACAACAAACCCAATGTATTCCCACAAAGTGAGGTCTAGGGAGGTTAAATGTACTCAGTCCTTTCCGTTACCTCCGAAGAAGTATGTATACCAATACAAATAATAAAATATAATATTCATGGCAAAACTATTCAAATATAAATAATAAATTTAATTAAAATATATAATTAAATATAAAATATAAAGTACAACAACAAAAAAAGAATAAAAAAATAAAAGAAATAAAAAAATGACAAAATGGAAAAAACAGAACAGTAAAAAAATGAAAATACAAAAAAAAATTGCAAAGAAAAAACAGTAAAAAAAAACTTAAAAAAGAAAAAGGAAGAGAGAAAAAGATTTTTTTTATCATTCACTTATTTTGAGTTTTGAAATTCATTAAGAAAAAATTTGGTACTTTTAGAAATAGGATCTTTAATAATCTTTATGATGAACGTAATTTAAAAAAGCTGAATTTTTGTTATCTTTTTAAACTCAAGTTGTTACCTAAACTGTAGTTATATATGTATTTGATATTATATTGTCGTGAGCATCAAATACATATATATTGTTATTTAGGGTAATTAGCAAAAGATTGTTATGTTCTTCTAATTAATATGCCCAATTTGCGATTTCCACCATCCCATTTTATGTGTCATAGTTTGACCAGGCATGGAGTTTAAGAAATAAGAAAAGACTTCATAATTTTTACTAAATTATCCTGTATTAAAAGGGCCTAAAATGTCCTTCAACTATGTAAAATGGTGTAAAAATGTCCTCCGTCTACCTATTGGGCCAAAATTGTCCTTTTTGTCTGCCCATTGGGCCTAAAATGTACTTCTCACCTATATATTGAGCCCAAAATACCCTCCTTGTCTACCTATTGGGCCTATTTTGCCTTTTTATTTAGGCAAATTACATGAAAAGTCCATCCTTAAAACTTAATTACATAAATAATAGTATTTTTAAAATATTACAAAAATAATTTTTTTACATATATATCCATTTCAAAAAAATCAGAAAAGATAATTATAATTCCTAATTTAATGCTATAATTAATTATCAATTCACCTTAATTTAAGAGATATATTTTCAATCTTCTAATTAAAAGTGGAAAAATAATCCCTACTTTCAAATCTCTCTCTCTTATATTCAAAATTCAAATATTTTTAAATAAACTAAGTATTTCATTATTTTCTCGTGTATGTTTCGCTTTGTTTTCATGTATGTTAATCATTTAGTATTATTTTATTATCGTGTATTTTTAATTCTAATGTAACTGGTTAACCAAAATTTTTTATGGATAAATATTTAGAGAATAAAAATCATTAGGTTGAAAGTACAGATATATCATGTATTTTTATTGTATAAATATAATTTATGTCAAAATTAGATTATTATTATATTTTTTATATAATTTATGAGATAAATATTCATGGTATATCTCATTATGTCGGAAGTACTTTTCTTGTTAAAAAATTATTTATTAAATATAAATATATATTTTTAGTATTACATGGAATAAAGTTTTTATATCTAAAATTTACAATGTATATTTATGATATAAATATAATTTGTATGGTATAAATATACCATATATTTTTACGATATAAATATAATTTGTATAATAGATAAATATATCGTAAGTATTTATGATATAAATATACCATATATTTGTATGGAGGCATCATGAAAGCAGGCAATAAAAATAAAAAACATAAAAATTTTATATAGTATATAAAAAATAAATGAACCAAGGCTTCCACAAAAATAAGAAATAAATAAGAAATATAAAAATTTAATATATATAATTATTTTTGTATATATTAGAATCTATTATAAAAGTAAATATTTTATATGCTATATATCTGACAAAATATTTTATATGTTATATCTGACAACCAACTAATACAGCTATGCATATGCAATAATTTTTTAAAAAATGGTTATTTTATGTTGTTTTTCTTTTTATTGATCAGATCAATTTACAATGACGAAAAATTGATATTGTGCACTATTTATTTGGTCAATATTAATAAAAATAATAGGAATTTCATGTAGTTTACTAAAGATAAGTTGTGGTATTATATAGTTTTTCTTAAATAAAAGGGCAAAATAGGCTCAATAGGTAGACGGAAAGAGCAATTTAGGCCCAATAGGTAGACATAGGGTTGTTCAAAACCAAACCGTATCCAATAAGCCACCTGAAAAATTGACTTATTGGCTTATTGGAATACGCTTATCGGATAAACGGTTAGTGAACAGATTAAATTTTTTTAATTAACGGCTTATTGGAGTGGGAGTGGATTGCACAATTTCCTTATTGGATAAACTGTTAACCCGTTAAGAACTACCATATATACTTATATTTTTTCACCTAAATATAAAATACATATTACTTTAGCATAAATTTTTATAAACCAAGTGTGTTTGTGCTTATAATTATTATAATATAATACTTGAGAAAAGGCTTTAATATAATCCTAGTAGGTGAAATTGGCAAGTGTTTGTCCCATTGGCCCCATTGGCATAGATCGTTGAGTCATTGACGAAACACCCCATTCTTCGATAGGAATAAGTTTTTTAATTACCATTTTGGAGTATCCATGTACTCCAGGGGTAGTTTCTCCAAGGGGGTTGTGATCAAATGTTGCACTGAATGTTTGCACTAATATGTGTTCATAATAAGTCCGGGTTTTGTATGATTCTCCAGTAAAATATACGTTGGCAGTAAGATAATTTTTGAGTATTCGCCATGCTTCTTCAGAATTTTCTTGTCCAGGAATAGGCTGATTTTTAATATATAATATAAGTTCTCTAGCATCCAATTTTTCATATGAAGGCTTATCTTCAGAATTTTCTTGAACTATGGATGCAAAAGAATCTGCAGTTTTTTGTTGATCTGATAGATAAGATTGCAGTTGTTTATATAACGGATGATTTTCAAGAATATCTTCTAAATGTGCAGAAGAGCCAATATTCAGAGTTTTGGATGATGATGATTCATCTTGAGGAATTTTTGAATTAATTAAAGTTCTATTTCCTCGTTGTAATATAGGAAAATTAGAACTTGCAGAGCTATATACAAAATTTCTTCGATCAAAATATGAAGAATTTGTTCGTCCTCCTTGATATGAAGAGTTTTGACTCCTTCCACCCCGTCCTTTTCCTTTAGCTATTTGCCAAGGAGGATCCATATTGCATCAATAATCAGGAATTTGATTAGCATACCATAATATATATTCAGAGAGATCTTCATAAAGTGTGTCCTTTGTGATAAGATCATCAATGACTTTCCAAAGTATGAGCATGTGTAAATCCATATTTAGAGGAACTGCTTTTATAAAGGTGATTCAGAACTTTTCAGAGAAAAAGTGTAGAAAGAACTTCATTATATCTGTAAACATTACTCACTTAAGTCAATATCAAACTAATAAATTTCATTTTCAAGGAATTCGTTGTGGTTAAGGAATAAATCTTCTTCTATTAGGCTACGAATTAGATTTTCTAAAATAAGAAAATGAATATCTTCGTTTAAAGGAATGCATTTGATAATAGTAATTATAGTTTTCTCAGGGAGGAAGTATGTGTAAAAGTTCATGTTAGATATTCGCGAGATAGAAAATCAGGCAAAGAATTTTCACTACCCTTCTTATATTGTATTTCATAATCAAAAGGGGCTAATTGAGCTTTCCATCTTGCAAATATTAATTTAGAGGCATCATGTTTAAAGTCTTTATTAAACATAAATTTAACGGATTGAGCATCAGTCCTAATTATAAATCTTTGATTATGCAAATCATCTTGAAACTTTAAAACACATTTTACAATAGTTAACATTTCATGGGCTACTGTGGCGTATTTTTTCTGACTTTCAGTCCATTTACCAGAATAAAATCGAATCAAACATTCTGTTTTTGTATGGGGATTAACTTGTTTAAGTATTCTGCCATACCCAATATTAGAAGCATCAGTTTCAACGATTTTTAACCAGTTAGGGTTTGCAAGAGAAGTATAAGGGAGAATTTGAACTCGGTTCTTAATTAATTTTACTAAATCGGTGTGTACTTGAGTCCAAGGAGTTTTGTGATCCTTTTTTAGTCTATCATATAAACGAGCTAAATCTCTAGACATATTTTAATAAAGGGGAAATATAATTAAGACTACCGAGGAATCTTTGAAGTTGTTTTTTATCAGTAATAATATCAGGGAACTTTTTAGCAAATTCTAGAACTCGTTGTATAGGCTCAATAGAACCTTAAGAAATATTATGTCCTAAAAATCTAATATTTGTCTGCAATAAACTTGAACCTCCGGATATTCTGATAGAAGAGGAAGAAATTGAAAAGGCTGAAGCATTTTTCAAGAAATGGAACGGAAAAGACAAGATATGACTGTTTGATAAAGACCCCTCTAATTTTTCCTTTTGTAATAGTAAAATCACTGTGCACAGGGACCCATCTATTACTGTGCAAGATTCCCTTTTTTATTATTTATAGACACCTCCTTCTTGTGAAGAGGCAGGAGTCAAGAAGTTCTCTTCTTTTGTTTTCTAAAAGCTCTCCCTCTCTCTCTCTATCTATGTTTGTAACATATTTAAGAATTAAATAAAGGAGAAGCTACTGTTTACTACTATTTCAGTCTGGTTCCCGGCTAATCAGGTACATATTTCTTTCTTACTTATGTGCATTTAATTAAACTTCTACCCTAACCTGACCATAAAGTATTTGAAAAGCCTATTCCACATTGGTTTATTCAATGGTGGACTCAACATGGAATTACAGTCAAAATATTACCTCCAGAATTTTCTTCTCTGTACTATTCATGGAAAAAATCCTCCCCTTTCTTAATAGAATTATATCTTTCAGATCATATTTGTAAAATTGATACTATTGATCAGATGTATTTCTACGTAGAATTCTCTATCCCTTGGATCCATCGATGGTCCGTAGAAATAGGCTATGACACTTAACAAATTCCTGCCTTATACCGAATATTCTATTGCAATTTCTGGCACAAATTGCTTCGAAAAGATCCAGAGAGTAAACTCACCTATGGTCATGATCAAAGGGAGGAAATAATCAAGAAAATTGCTGAATATGAAAAACTCCCAAAAAATCCATTTTGGTTGAAGAAAAAAGTCTTAACTATGTTTCTAGAAGGATATCTGCACATGACGGGAATAAAATGCAAATGATAGAAGAATATTTATCAGAAGTCAGAGATAAATTACTGCAAACTGTTGAGCAAGATTCAGATATCTCAATGAATAGCACCGAAGCAAATACTGAAGATATTACCGATTCTCAACCAAAACCATGTCCTAAAAGTTTTCCATTTTTCAGAAAAAAATTCTTTCTGAATATATTTTCTTGCCTGAGAACCAGGACTAAAATCAATAAGTTGTGTCATCATAGTTAAACAGAATTGATATCAAAATCCATCTCAGATGGGGTAGGATTTTCATTATCAAAATCTTCAACTATATTAGTTTTGGAGTTGATTTTTATCCTTTCTACACCTTTAGGTATAACATGCGAATCTGCAGAATTAATAGTATGCAAGGATGCCGCTCGATTCCTAGCTGGACCATAATCAAGTTCGATAGGATAAATATGATGTATAGAAGGAAGTCTTCTTGGTAATTAAAAAAAATTTCTATAGACTGGCGGATTATTATCAAATTGTAGACAAATTCGTCCATCTGAATTTTGAGTTACTTGAGCTAACTCTGAATTAGTCACATCCTCCGCCAATTATTTTGGGGAAGTGACTGAGTTTAAAATCCATGTTTTGGGGAAGTCAATTTCATCCCATCGAATAGGTCTTCAGGTAGTAACCTTGGATTTTATAAAATTAGTTTCAATAAGCATAGTGCAATCAGAAGTATCATCTATTAATTTACATCGAAGATTTAAACTTGATAATAAACGATAGTATATGCGGTAAGATAATCCTATTAATTCAGATCCAGGGGCATAATCATATCCATGAGTTTTCACATTTAAGGTTAAAGCATGAAGAATATTTACATCAGCTAGAGATAATTGTAAATTTTGCTGAGTGTTAAAATATACAGGACCATAGGCAAAAGTAGATTCAATAGATCCCATTAAGGATTTTATAAAATTTAAATTTCTAGCATCACGCAAAGCAGCTAAAAATGTTTCAGGGAGACCCTTTAGTGTTAAAGGTCGAAAGGCAATTTGTACTAGGCCAATATGTATATAATTATAATTACGTTTAAAAATATCAATATCATGATTATATAGGAGTTGAATAGTCTGTTCATCAGCATTTAAAGCAAGGAATTGTTCAGTTGTTTTAATAATTTGTTTATGTTTTATTTTGTCAAAAAATCCGTATTCATATATGATTTTTAATTCAACTTTTGGAATTGTCCATTTATTTAGTAAATCCATATCTTGAGGTAAATCTACCTCTTCGAGTTTTGTACTCTTAGTACTAACTTATCCCATATCCATAATTTTAAAAGCCTTATATCTATGCTAAAAATCTTCACCCCACTTAACATGTTTACTATGAAAATTCACAGGCTCTGATACCATTAACAGGATCTCTTAGGCTGAGGTATGTCTCTCAGCCTACCAGACCATATAATAATATCGGATAAAAGCCTTATATCTACCTCTTCGAGTTTTGTACTTTTATTACTAACTTCTCCCATATCCATAATTATAATGTTAAGATATTACCGATTCTCAACCTCCGAAAAAAGTCTTAACCCAATATTAGAAGCATCAGTTTCAACGATTTTTAACCAGTTAGGGTTTGAAAGAGAAGTACAAGGGAGAGTTTGAACTCGGTTCTTAATTAATTTTACTAAATCAGTGTGAACTTGAGCCCAAGGAGTTTTGTGATCCTTTTTTAGTCTATCATATAAAGGAGCTAAATCTCTAGACAGATTTTCATAAAAAGGGGAAATATAATTAAGACTACCGAGGAATCTTTGAAGTTGTTTTTTAGCAGTAATAATATTAGGGAACTTCTTAGCAAATTCTAGAACTCGTTGTATAGGCTCAATAGAACCTTGAGAAATATTATGTCCTAAAAATCTAATATTTTTCTGGAATAAACTTATCTTTGGTTTGGAGATGACCAAGCCATTTTGTATAATTATTTGTTTAAACGTATGCAAATGTTTAAAATGAGATTCAAGGGTTTTTGAGAATACCAAAATATCATCAATATAGACAATGATAAAGTCCATATAGGGATTAAAAATGTCATTCATAATTTTTTGAAATTCGGAAGGAGCATTTTTTAAATCGAATGGCATAATATTCCATTCATACTGTCCGAAAGGGACATTAAAAGTCGTCCTATAAGTATGGTCTTTATCAATCTGAATCTGCCAATAACCAAATTTTGAATCGAATTTAGAGAATATATTAGCATCATATAATCTGGAAAGTAAGTCTTTTTTATTCGGTATAGGATACCGAATCCATTTTAAAACTTTATTCAGAGGTTTATAGTTTATGACTAGTCGAGGTAATCCTCGTTCTTTTTTAACAGCATTATTGACATAAAAAGCAGTGCAAGACCAAGGGAATTTTGAAGGTTTTATAAGACCCTTTTGCAGAAGACAATTAATCTCTGTCTTACAGAATTCTACTAACTCTGTATTCATTTGACAGGGTCGAGATTTTGTTGGAATTTTTTCTTCACTGAAGTCATTTTCATAAGGAAGAGAAACAATATGCTTCTTTCGGTTCCAGAAAGCATTTGAATGATCCGCACAAATATCAAGAATCAATTGATTAGAAATTATTTTTATTTTTTCTTGGACTTTTACTGATTTTAAAGTATCAAAAATATTAATACTCATTAGTTCTAATTGTAAAAAATTAATTTGCTTTTGTTTCATACTGATAAGGGCATTTATATCCCTTGTTATAGGATTAGTAATAAAAGGATAAGAGATTTGTTTATTCTTATAAGTAGCCTTAAAACCATTTACATCAATATGTGTATAAGGATAAATAGCATTTATAAAAGGTGTTCCTAAGATAATAGGAGGATATAACTGATTTTTTACTAAAAAGAAGAAATGTGGAATGCAGACTTTATCTGGACATATATGAGTATTTGGTAATTTATAGTTAATATCAAGAGTATGAACAGATGCAGATTTGACTATGTGAGTAGTTTTTTCAAAATATCTAGTTGGAATTAGTCCTTCTTGAATACAACTAACATCAGCACCACTATCAATCATAGCAATATTAGTGATAGAAAATTCCTTATTTATCAGAATAGTGCAATTTATATACCATTTATGAGCAGTAACTATTTGCATCATCCCCAAGAAATAATCCCTTTTTAAATCTTCTGTTGGACTAAGTTTATCAATTTCAGAATTTTCAGAGTATTCTAAATCCTTTTCTTTTCCTTTTGAAGTAATAGAGGTTTCAAGGAGGTCAATAATCTTTTCTTCAATTTTCAAAATTCTATGATCGGAGATCATCTGATTTTGTTTTAAGGAGACAATTTCTTTTTTTAATTGTTCAACTTCGATTTTTAAATCATTAAAGGTAGTATCTCTACCTGGAGTTTGACTCAACGCAAGACGTCGATTAACTTCGGCTAAGGAATAAGACATGTGATAATTATCATAAGAGTTATCTTTAGAAATACTAGTATTAGCAGATGTTTTTTGAGTAGCAAAATTAATGATTTTTTCACGAAGTTTTTCATCAGTAACTTCTTTCAGTAATTCAAGGACATTATCAGCAGTAAGAGTTTGAACATTTAAATCAAGATCTTCGAATTGCGCTTGACGTTTATAATTCATTTCATCATAATTACAAATATCATTATCACAATCATTACATTTATCAACCTGATTGAGTTCACTATTAGAATTAGGTAATTCAAAATCATTTTCAGATGTAGAATCAGATTCGGAATTAGAGGTATATAATAAATTATAAACTTGGTCATGAACTTCTTCAGAAAGTCCTAAGGACTTGAGTTTTTGTAATTTGCAGTTTGGAGCTATATGACCATACTGGTTGCACTTATAGCACTTAATTTTGGCTAACTCTCTTTTTGATCTATTTTTCGTGAATCTGGTAGACTTACGAAAGGATTTTCTAGTTTCACATTCTTCTTTGGTTCTATGCCTAGAACGTTTATTTCTATAGGATCTATTAGGCTTGGAATATCTTTGGGTTTTTCGTGCTAAGGGTTTATCCATACCAAGTTGTTCACAAAAGTCTCCTAATTGGGAATTTTCTCTGAGTTTGTCGATCTTAATTTGTCTGGCTAATTTTAACTTGTTGCAAAGGGCTAAGCCTTCTTGAGTACAAGCTACAATAAGCTAACCATAAGTTTTTTATGAATACTGGACTTCTTCATAAGATCCTCTAAGTGATTTTCTAACTCTTTCAGCAAATAAAGGTGGAAGGCCATCAATGAATTTAGCTTTCCAATGGTCATACTTACTTTCGGGTAAATCCATAACCCTACTAAGAAAGGTATCTTTATACCATCTAAATTCTCCTAAGTGTTTGCATTTTAAACCATTAAGAAGAGTTCTAATGTTTTCATACTGATTGGTAAATCTTCCTCCAAAATGTTTAATAATTGTAAGCATAAGGGTATAGACAGCGTCTGATCGTCCTGCCCAAAGTGGTCTACCTAGATTATCTTTTCTAGGTTTATCATTGGTGGCATTAAAAATAGCCTCGCGTTTATCGTCGTCTAGGAAATTATCCCACCAGCCTCGAAGTTGGCCAGTAAATCCCACAACAATCATTTTACAAATTGTTGGGTCAGTACGATTGGCTCGATTCTCTCAGCAAATAAAGGTGGAAGGCCATCAATGAATTTAGCTTTCCAATGGTCATACTTACTTTCAGGTAAATCCACAACCCTACTAAGAAAGGTATCTTTATACATTCTAAATTCTCCTAAGTGTTTGTATTTTAAACCATTAAGAAGAGTTCTAATGTTTTCATACTGATTGGTAAATCTTCCTCCAAAATGTTCAATAATTGTAAGCATAAGGGTATAGACAGCATCTGATCGTCGTCCTGCCCGAAGTGGTCTACCTAGATTATCTTTTCCAGGTTTATCATTGGTGGCATTAAAAATAGCCTCGCGTTTATCGTCGCCTAGGAAATTATCCCACCAGCCTCGAAGTTGGCCAGTAAATCCCACAACAATCATTTTACAAATTGTTGGGTCAGTACGATTGGCTCGATTCTCTGCCGAAGCAGTGGCTGTGGCAATAGTAGCATACATGGACATCCGATGGATAAGAATAAAGATTTGTTTGATTCCAATCTTTTTCCTCTATCAGAACATCTTGAGGAGTTGGACGTGGATAATATGCAGTAGACATACGGGGAATATCAGCGTATTTTTTTCTAATTATTTTTTAATCATACCTTTTATCTTATTTATCTCGGAAGAGATTACATCTCCAGTATTTTGAGTAGATTCGATATTATCAGCAAAATTAGACTCGAGTTTTTGCACAAAATCATCAGAAATATTAAGAGGTTGAATGTTTAAACGAGAGAATTTTTTGTCTAAGAGTTATCTAATTGGTCTAACTGAGAAACTTTTTCAAATCCTTCTATTTCAGGAGGTCTTTGGATACAAGGTTTAGATAAAATATATCCTTCTTCTTCTTTGTTTTCGGAAGTAGAAGGAATGTTAGAGGAATTCATCTGCGGGCTAAGTTTGTTAACTAATTCAATTAATTCGTCCAGTTTTTTATCAAGAGAGGATATATGTTCTCCTAAAACTTTAACATAAAGACTTAAATAATTATTTTGGGCGATAAGGTTATTTATTTCAGAAACAGTAATTTTTCCCACATCTTCACTACAAATTTTTGAAAAGCAGAAAAAGTTATTCCAGTATTATTAAGTAATATAAAGGAAGACTGAGGAGGAAATATTGCCTGAGTAATTGTACCATCAGAATTTTGATAAGATCTTTCAATTATTTTAATATATGACGACAAATATGCAGACATAAACCATGGTACAAAAAAAATAATGTTATTATGCAAGACACATATTTCATAGAATTCTTCGAAAATATTTCGTAATTCATTTGGATTATAAGTCTCGAAAAACCATGTCCTAAAAGTTTTCCATTTTTCAGAAAAAAATTCTTTCTGAATATATTTTCTTGCCTGAGAACCAGGACTAAAATCAATAAGTTGTGTCATCATAGTTAAACAGAATTGATATCAAAATCCATCTCAGATGGGGTAGGATTTTCATTATCAAAATCTTGAACTATATTAGTTTTGGAGTTGATTTTTATCTTTTGTACACCTTTAGGTATAACATGCGAATCTGCAGAATTAATAGTATGCAAGGATGCCGCTCGATTTCTAGCTGGACCATAATCAGGTTCGATAGGAGAAATATGATGTATAGAAGGAAGTCTTCTTGGTAATGAAAAAGAATTTCTATAGACTAGGGGATTATTATCAAATTGTAGACAAATTCGTCCATCTGAATTTTGAGTTACTTGAGCTAACTCTGAATTAGTCACATCCTCCGCCAATTGTTTTGGGGAAGTGACTGAGTTTAAAATCCATGTTTTGGGGAAGTCAATTTCATCCCATCGAATAGGTCTTCAGGTAGTAACCCTGAATTTTATAAAATTAGTTTCAATAAGCATAGTGCAATCAGAATTATCATCTATTAATTTACATCGAGGATTTAAACTTGATAATAAACGATAGTATATGCGGTAAGATAATCCTATTAATTCAGATCCAGGGGCATAATCATATCGATGAGTTTTCACATTTAAGGTTAAAGCATGAAGAATATTTACATCAGTTAGAGATAATTGTAAATTTTGCTGAGTATTAAAATATACAGGACCATAGGCAAGAGTAGATTCAATAGATCCCATTAAGGATTTTCTAAAATTTAAATTTCTAGCATCACGCAAAGCAGCTAAAAATGTTTCAGGGAGACCCTTTAGTGTTAAAGGTCGAAAGACAATTTGTACTAGGCCAATATGCATATAATTATAATTACGTTTAAAAATATCAATATCATGCTTATATAGGAGTTGAATAGTCTGTTCATCAGCATTTAAAGCAAGGAATTGTTCAGTTGTTTTAATAATTTGTTTATGTTTTATTTTGTCAAAAATCTGTATTCATATATGGTTTTTAATTCAACTTTTGGAATTGTCCATTTATTTAGTAAATCCATATCTTGAGGTAAATCTACCTCTTCGAGTTTTGTACTTTTAGTACTAACTTCTCCCATATCCATAATTATAAAAGCCTTATATCTATGCTAAAAATCTTCACCCCACTTAACATGTTTACTATGAAAATTCACAGGCTCTGATACCATTAACAGGATCTCTTAGGCTAGGGTATGCCTCTCAGCCTACCAGACCATATAATAATATTGGATTAAGCCAAAGTCGGAAGACCGAACCAAAGCACCAACCGAAATAAAAAAGAATCTTAAATAGTTTAATGAGGGTTAGGGTAGAAGTTTAATTAAACGCACACAAGTAAGAAAGAAATATGTACCTGATTAGCCGGGAACCAGACTGGAATAGTAGTAAACAGTAGCTTCTCCTTTATTTAATTCTTAAATATGTTACAAAGAGAGATAGAGAGAGAGAGAGAATTTTTAGAAAACAAGAGGAGTGAAGAAGTTGTCCTTTTGTTTTCTGAAAGCTTATATTATATTATATTATATTATATTATATTATATTATATTATATTATATTATATTATATTATATTATATTATATTATATTATATTATATTATATTATATTATATTATATTATATTATATTATATTATATTATATTATATTATATTATATTATATTATATTATATTATATTAACTTGATGCAGACTTTATCTTGACATATATGAGTATTTGATAATTTATAGTTGATATCAAGAGTATGACCAGATGCAGACTTGACTATGTGAGTAGTTTTTTCAAAATATCTAGTTGGAATTAGTCCTTTTTGAATACAGCTAACATCAGCACCACTATCAATCATAGCAATATTAGTGATAGAAAATTCCTTATTTATCAGAATAGTGCAATTTATATACCATTTATGAGCAGTAACTATTTGCATCATCCCCAAGAAATAATCCCTTTTTAAATCTTCTTTTGGACTAAGTTTATCAATTTTGGAATTTTCAAAGTATTCGAAATCCTTTTCTTTTCCTTTTGAAGTAATTAAAGTTTCAGGGATGTCAAGAATCTTTTCTTCAATTTTCAAAATTCTATGATCGGAGATCATCTGATTTTGTTTTAGGGAGACAATTTCCCTTTTTAATTGTTCAACTTCGATTTTTAAATCATTAAAGGTAGTATCTCTACCTGGAGTTTGACTCAACACAAGACGTCGATTAACCTCGGCCAAGGAATATGACATGTGATAATTATCATGAGAGTTATCGTTAGAAATACTAGTAGAAGTTTTTTGAGTAGCAAAATGAATTATTTTTTCACGAAGTTTTTCATCAGTGACTTCTTTCAGCAATTCAAGGACATTATCAGCAGTAAGAGTTTGAACATTTAAATCAAGATCTTCAAATTGCGCTTGAAGTTTATACATCATTTTATCACAATTACAAATATTATTATCACAATAATTGCATTTGAGAATACCAAAATATCATCAATATAGACAATGATACAGTCCATATAGGGATTAAAAATGTCATTCATAATCCTTTGAAATTCGGAAGGAGCATTTTTCAAACCGAATGGCATAACATTCCATTCATACTGTCCAAAAGGGACATTAAAAGCAGTTCAATAAGTATGTTCTTTATCAATTTGAATTTTCCAATAAACAGATTTTAAATCGAATTTAGAGAATATATTAGCATCATATAATCTGGAAAGTAAGTCTTTTTTATTTGGTATAGGATACCAAATCTATTTTAAAACTTTATTCAGAGGTTTATAGTTTATGACTAGTCGAGGTACTCCTCGTTCTTTTTCAACAACATTATTGACATAAAAAGCAATGCAAGACCAAGGGGATTTTGAAGGTTTTATAAGACCCTTTTGCAGAAGACTATCAATCTCTGTTTTACAGAATTCTACTAACTCTGTATTCATTTGACAGGGTCGAGATTTTGTTGGAATTTTTTCTTCACTGAAGTCATTTTCATAAGGAAGAGAAACAATATGCTTCTTTCGATTCCAGAAAGCATTTGAATGATCCGCACAAATATCAAGAATCAATTGATTAGAAATTATTTTTATTTTTTCTTGGACTTTTACTGATTTTAAAGTATCAAAAATATTAATACTCATTAGTTCTAATTGTAAAAAATTAATTTGCTTTTGTTTCATACTGATAAGTGCATTTATATCCCTTGTTACAGGATTAGTAACAAAAGGATAAGAGATTTGTTTATTCTTATAAGTAGCCTTAAAACCATTTACATCAATATGTGTATAAGGATAAATAGCATTTATAAAAGGCGTTCCTCAGATAATAGGAGGATATAACTGATTTTTTACTAAAAAGAAGAAATATGGAATGCAGATTTTTTAAATAGTTTAATGACTGTATGGGCTCTTTTACCCAAACATGGGGCCTGTCAGAGATTTAATAACCTTATGTTAAACCTATGTGTCTAGAAGTTTTAATTGTGCAGAATTTGCCCTTTTCGTAACAGCACAATGGGCTAGAGAGGCACAACTTACTAGACGGAGTCACAGAGACAAGGTTAACATAAGTGTATTGAACTCGACTGAACCTCCATTTTGGAACCAAGTCAAGAAATTAGAAAGATTCTTTTATATTTTGATAGAGTTTGGAGTTTTCATATTAACATAGCAGCGAAGTTAGATCTTCAACATAGATATAAGAAACCTTTCAGCCGGACATAGTCACGGCTGGGTTAGGGTAGAAGTTTAATTAAATGAACACAAGTAAGAAAAAGATATGTACCTGACTAGCCGGGAACCAGACTGAAATAGTAGTAAACAGTAGCTTCTTCTTTTATTTAATTTTTAAATATGTTACAAAGAGGGATCGAGAGAGAGAGGGAGAGTTTTTAGAAAACAAAAGGAGAGAACTTCTTCACTTCTGCCACTTCACAAGAATGAGGCGTCTATAAATAATAAAAAGAGAATCTTGCACAGTAATGGATGGGTCCCTGTGCATAGTGATTTTACTATTACAAAAGAAAAATGCAGAGGGGACTTATCAAGCAGTCATATCTTGTCTTTGCCTCTTCAGCTTTTTCAATTTCTTCCTCTTCTATCAGAATTTCCGGAGGTTGGGAATCGGTAATATCTTCAGTATTTGCTTCGGTACTATTCATTGAGATGTCTGAATTTTGCTCAACAGTTTGAAGTAATTTATTTCTTACTTTTGATAAATATTCTTCCATCATTTGTATTTTATTCCCGTCATGTGCAGATATTCTTCTAGAGACATAGTTAAGACCTTTTTCTTTAACCAAAATTGATTTTTTGGGAGTGTTTTCATATTCAGCAATTGTTTTGATTATTTCCTCCCGTTGTTCATGACCATAGGTGAGTTTAGTTTCTGGATCTTTTCGAAGCAATTTGTCCCAGAAATTACAATAGAATATTCGATATAAGGCAGGAATTTGTTGAGTGTCATAGCCTATTTCTACAGACCATCGATCGATCCAAGGGATAGAGAATTCTATGTAGAAATACATCTGATTAATAGTATCGATTTTACAAATATGATCTGAAAGATATAATTCTGTTAAGAAAGGGGAGGATTTTTTCCATAAATAATACAAAGAAGAATATTCTGGAGGTAATATTTAGACTGTAGGTCCATATTGAGTCCACCATTGAATAAACCAATTTGGAATAGGCTTCTCAAATACTTTAGCACAAATTTTTATAAACCAAGTGTGTTTGTGCTTATAATTATTATAATATAATACTTGAGAAAAGACTTTAATATAATTCCAGTAGGTGAAATTGGCAAGTGTTTGTCCCATTAGCCCCATTGGCATAGATCGTTGAGTCATTGACGAAATACCCCATTCTTCAATAGGAATAAGTTTTTTAATTACCATTTTGGAGTATCTATGTACTCTAGGGGTAGTTTCTCCGAGGGGGCTGTGATCAAAAGTAGCACTGAATGTTTGCACTAATATATGTTCATAATACGTTCGAGTTTTATATGATTCGCCAGTAAAATATACGTTGGCAGTAAGATAATTTTTAAGTATTCGCCATGCTTCTTCAGAATTTTCTTGACTAGGAATATGCTGATTTTCAATATATAATATAAGTTCTCTAGCATCCAATTTTTCATATGAAGGCTTATCTTCAGAATTTTCTTGAACTATGGATGCAAAAGAATCTGCAGTTTTTTGTTGATCTGATAGATAAGATTGCAGTTGTTTATATAACGGATGATTTTCAGGAATATCTTCTAAATGCACGGAAGATCCAATATTCAGAGTTTTGGATGATGATGATTCATCTTGAGGAATTTTTGAATTAATTAAAGTTCTATTTCCTCGTTGTAATATAGGAAAATTAGAACTTGCAGAGCTATATGCAGAATTTCTTCGATTAAAATATGAAGGGTTTGTTCGTCCTAACCTTGTATCCAAAGACCTCCTGAAATAGAAGGATTTAAAAAGGTTTCTCAATTAGACCAATTAGAAAAACTCTTAGATAAAAAGTTCTCTTGTTTAAACATTCAACCTCTTAATATTTCTAATGATTTTGTGAAAAAACTCGAATCTAATTTTGCTGATAATATCGAATATACTCAAAATACTGGAGATATAATCTCTTCCGAGCTAAATAAGCTAAAAGGTATGATTAAAAAATAACTGGAAAAAAAATACGTTGGTATTCCCCATATGTCTACTGCATATTATCCACGTCCAACTCCTCAAGATGTTCTGATAGAGGAAAGAGATTGGAATCAAACAAATACTTCTTATAGTGGAGAAGCTATTTATGAATGGAATATTGATGGATTATCAGATCGACAAATCTCTTGAGTTTTTGTAATTTGCAGTATGGAGCTATATGACCATACTGGTTGCACTTATAGCACTTAATTTTGGCTAACTCTCTTTTTGATCTATTTTTCGTGAACCTGGTAGACTTACGAAAGGATTTTCTAGTTTCACGTTCTTCTTTGGTCCTATGCCTAGAACGTTTATTTCTATAGGATTTATTAGGCTTGGGATATTTTTGGGTTTTTCTTGCCAAGGTTTTATCCATACCAAATTATTCATAAAAATCTCCTAATTGAGACTTTTCTCTGAGTTTGTCGAGCTTAATCTGTCTAGCTAATTTTAACTCGTTGCAAAGGGCTAAGCCTTCTTGAGTACAAGCTACAATAAGCTGACCGTAAGTTTTTTCTGAATACTGGACTTCGCCATAAGATCCTCTAAGTGATTTTCTAACTCTTTCAGCAAATAAAGGTGGAAGGCCATCAATGAATTTAGCTTTCCAATAGTCATACTTACTTTCGGGTAAATCCATAACCCTACTAAGAAAGGTGTCTTTATACCATCTAAATTCTCCTAAGTGTTTGCATTTTAAACCATTAAGAAGAGTTCTAATGTTTTCATACTGATTGGTAAATCTTCCTCCAAAATGTTCAATAATTGTAAGCATAAGGGTATAGACAGCATCTGATCCTCCTGCCCGAAGTGGTCGACCTAGATTATCTTTTCCAGTTTTATCATTGGTGGAATTAAAAATAGCCTAGCGTTTATCATCGTCTAGGAAATTATATAATTATGGATATGGGATAAGTTAGTACTAAGAGTACAAAACTCGAAGAGGTAGATTTACCTCAAGATATGGATTTACTAAATAAATGGACAATTCCAAAAGTTGAATTAAAAACCATATATGAGTACGGATTTTTTGATAAAATAAAACATAAACAAATTATTAAAACAACTGAGCAACCCCTTGCTTTAAATGCTGATGAACAGACTATTCAACTCCTAAATAAGCATGATATTGATATTTTTAAACGTAATTATAATTACATGCATATTGGCCTAGTACAAATTGCCTTTCGACCTTTAACACTAAAGGGTCTCCCTTAAACATTTTTAGCTGCTTTGCGTGATGATAGAAATTTAAATTTTAGAAAATCCTTAATGGGATCTATTGAATCTACTCTTGCCTATGGTCCTGTATATTTTAATACTCAGCCAAATTTACAATTATCTCTAACTGATGTAAATATTCTTCATGCTTTAACCTTAAATGTGAAAACTCATGGTTATGATTATGCCCCTGGATCTGAGCTTATAAGATTATCTTACCGCATATACTATCGTTTATTATCAACCTTAAATCCTCGATGTAAATTAATAGATGATACTTCTGATTGCACTATGCTTATTGAAACTAATTTTATAAAATTCAGGGTTACTACCCGAAGACCTATTCGATGGGATGAAATTGACTTTCCCAAAACATGGATTTTAAACTCAGTCACTTCTCCAAAACAATTGGCGGAGGATGTGACTAATTCAGAGTTAACCCAAGTAACTCAAAATTCAGATGGACGAATTTGTCTACAATTTGATAATAATCCCCCAGTCTATAGAAATTCTTTTTCACTACCAAGAAGACTTCCTTCTATACATCATATTTCTCCTATCGAACCTGTGGAACCTGATTATGGTCCAGCTAGGAATCGAGCGGCATCCTTGCATACTATTAATTCTGTAGATTTGCATGTTATACCTAAAGGTGTACAAAAGATAAAAATCAACTCTAAAACTAATATAGTTCAAGATTTTGATAATGAAAATCCTACCCCATCTGAGATGGATTTTGATATCAATTCTGTTTAACTATGATGACACAACTTATTGATTTTAGTCCTAGTTCTCAGGCAAGGAAATATATTCAGAAAGAATTTTTTTCTGAAAAATGGAAAACCTTTAGGACATGGTTTTTCGAGACTAATAATCCTGATGAATTACAGAATATTTCCGAAGAATTCTATGAAATATGTGTCTTGCATAATAAAATTATTTTTTTGTACCATGGTTTATGTCTGCATATTTGCCATCATATATCAAAATAATTGAAAGATCTAATCAAAATTCTGATGGTACAATTACTCAGGCACTATATCCTCCTCAGTCTTCCTTTATATTGCCCAATAATACTGGAGTGACTTTTTCTGCTTTCCAAAAATTTGTCAGTGAAGATGTTGGGAAAATTACTGTTTCTAAAATAAATAACCTTATCGCCCAAAATAATTATTTGAGTCTTTATATTGAGGTTTTAGGAGAACATATTTTCTCTCTTGATAAAAAACTTGACGAATTAATTGAGTTAGTTAACAAACTTAGCCCGCAGATGAATTCTTCTAACATTTCTTCTACTTTCGAAAACAAAGAAGAAGAAGGATATATTTTATCTAAACCTTGTATCCAAAGACCTCCTGAAATAGAAGGATTTGAAAAGGTTTCTCAATTAAAATAATTAGAAAAACTCTTAGATAAAAATTTCTCTCATTTAAACATTCAACCTCTTAATATTTCTGATGATTTTGTGTAAAAACTCGAGTCTAATTTTGCTGGTAATATCGAATCTACTCAAAATACTGGAGATATAATCTCTTGTGAGCTAAATAAGCTAAAAGGTATGATTAAAAAACAACTGGGAAAAAAATATGCTGATATTCCCCATATGTCTACTGCATATTATCCACGTCCAACTCCTCAAGATGTTTTGATAGAGGAAAGATATTGGAATCAAACAAATACTTCTTATAGTGGAGAAGCTATTTATGAATGGAATATTGATAGATTATCAGATCAAAAATTTTTTATTCTTATCCATCGGATGTCCATGTATGCTACTATTGCCACAGCCACTGCTTCAGCAGAGAATTGGGCCAATCGTACTGACCCAACAATTTGTAAAATAATTGTTGCGGGATTTACTGGCCAACTTCGAGGCTTGTGGGATAATTTCCTAGACGATGATAAACGCTAGGCTATTTTTAATGCCACCAATGATAATCCTAGAAAAGATAATCTAGGTCGACCACTTCGGCAGGACGATCAGATGCTATCTATACCCTTATGCTTATAATTATTGAACATTTTAGAGGAAGATTTACCAATCAGTATGAAAACATTAGAACTCTTCTTAATGGTTTAAAATGCAAACACTTAGGAGAATTTAGATGGTATAAAGACACCTTTCTTAGTAGGGTTATGGATTTACCCGAAAGTAAGTATGACCATTGGAAAGCTAAATTCATTGATGGCCTTCCACCTTTATTTACTGAAAGAGTTAGAAAATCACTTAGAGGATCTTATGGCGAAGTCCAGTATTCAGAAAAAACTTATGGTCAGCTTATTGTAGCTTGTACTCAAGAAGGCTTAGCCCTTTGCAACGAGTTAAAATTAGCCAGACAAATTAAGCTTGACAAACTCAGAGAAAAATCTCAATTAGGAGATTTTTGTGAATAATTTGGTATGGATAAACCCTTAGCAAGAAAAACCCAAAGATATCCCAAGACTAATAAATCCTATCGAAATAAACGTTCTAGGCATAGGACCAAAGAAGAACGTGAAACTAGAAAATCCTTTCGTAAGTCTACCAGGTTCACGAAAAATAGATCAAAAAGAGAGTTAGCCAAAATTAAGTGCTATAAGTGCAACCCGTATGGTCATATAGCTCCAAACTGCAAATTATAAAAACTTAAGTCCTTAGGACTTTCTGAAGAGGTTCATGACCAAGTTTATAATTTATTATATACCTCTGATTCCGAATCTGATTCTACATCTGAAAATGATTTTGAATTACCTAATTCTGATAGTGAACTCAATCAGGTTGATAAATGCAATGATTGTGTTAATGATATTTGTAATTATGATGAAATGATGTACAAACTTCAAGCGCAATTTGAAGAACTTGATTTAAATGTTCAAACTCTTACTGCTGATAATGTCCTTGAATTGCTGAAAGAAGTCACTGATGAAAGACTTCGTGAAAAAATAATTAATTTTGCTACTCAAAAAACTTCTACTAGTATTTCTAAAGCTAACTCTCATGATAATTATCACATGTCATATTTCTTAGCCAAGGTTAATCGACGTCTTGCGTTGAGTCAAACTCCAGGTAACTACCTTTAATGATTTAAAAATCGAAGTTGAATAATTAAAAAAAGAAATTGTCTCCCTAAAACAAAATCAGATGATCTCCGATCATAGAATTTTGAAAATTGAAGAAAAGATTCTTGACATCCCTAAAATTTCTATTACTTCAAAAGGAAAAGAAAAGGATTTTGAATACTTTGAATATTCCGAAATTAATAAACTTAGTTCAAAAGAAGAGTTAAAAACGGATTATTTCTTGGGGATGATGCAAATAGTTACTGCTCATAAATGGTATATAAATTGCACTATTCTGATAAATAAGGAATTTTATATCACTAATATTGCTATGATTGATAATAGTGTTGATGTTAGCTGTATTCAAGAAGGACTAATTCCAACCAGATATTTTGAAAAAACTACTCACATAGTCAAGTCTGCATCTGGTCATACTCTTGATATCAACTATAGATTACCAAATACTCATATATGTAGAGATAAAGTTTGCATTCCACATTTCTTCTTTTTAGTAAAAAATTAGTTATATCCTCCTATTATCTTAGGAACACCTTTTATAAATGCTATTTATCCTTATACACATATTGATGTAAATGGTTTTAAGGCTACTTATAAGAATAAACAAATCTCTTATCATTTTGTTACTAATCCTGTAACAAGGGATATAAATGCCCTTATCAGTATGAAACAAAAGCAAATTAATTTTTAACAATTATAAATAATGAATATTAATATTTTTGATACATTAAAATCAGTAAAAGTCCAAGAAAAAATAAAAATAATTTCTAATCAATTGATTCTTGATATTTGTGCGGATCATCCAAATGCTTTCTGGAATCGAAAGAAGCATATTGTTTCTCTTCCTTATGAAAATGACTTCAGTGAAGAAAAAATTCCAACAAAATCTCGATCCTGTCAAATGAATACAGAGTTAGTAGAATTCTGTAAGACAGAGATTAATTGTCTTCTGCAAAAGGGTCTTATAAAACCTTCAAAATCCCCTTGGTCTTGCACTGCTTTTTATGTCAATAATGCTGTTAAAAAAGAACGAGGATTACCTCGACTAGTCATAAACTATAAACCTCTGAATAAAGTTTTAAAATGGATTCGGTATCCTATACCGAATAAAAAAGACTTACTTTCCAGAGTATATGATGCTAATATATTCTCTAAATTCGATTCAAAATTTGGTTATTGGCAGATTCAGATTGATAAAGACCATACTTATAGGACGACTTTTAATGTCCCTTTCGGACAGTATGAATGGAATATTATGCCATTCGATTTAAAAAATGCTCCTTCCGAATTTCAAAAAATTATGAATAACATTTTTAATCCCTATATGGACTTTATCATTGTCTATATTGATGATATTTTGGTATTCTCAAAAACCCTTGAATCTCATTTTAAACATTTGCATATGTTTAAACAAATAATTATACAAAATGGCTTGGTCATCTCCAAACCAAAGATAAGTTTATTCCAGACAAATATTAAATTTGTAGGACATAATATTTCTCAAGGTTCTATTGATCCTATACAACAAGTTCTAGAATTTGCTAAAAAAATTCTCTGATATTATTACTGATAAAAAACAACTTCAAAGATTCCTTGGTAGTCTTAATTATATTTCCCCTTTTTATGAAAATCTATCTATAGATTTAGCTCCTTTATATGATAGACTAAAAAAGAATCACAAAACTCCTTGGACTCAAGTCCACACTGATTTAGTAAAATTAATTAAAAATCGAGTTCAAACTCTTCCTTGTACATCTCTTGCAAACCCTAACTGGTTAAAAATCGTTGAAACTGATGCTTCTAATATTGGGTATGACGGAATACTTAAACAAGTTAATCCCCATACAAAAACAAAATGTTTGATTCGATTTTATTCTGGTAAATGGACTGAAAGTCAGAAAAAATACGCCACAGTAGCCCATGAAATGTTAACTATTGTAAAATGTGTTTTAAAATTTCAAGATGATTTGTATAATCAAAGATTTATAATTAGAACTGATGCTCAATCCGTTAAATTTATGTTTAACAAAGACTTTAAACATGATGCCTCTAAATTAATATTTGCAAGATGGCAAGCTCAATTAGCCCCTTTTGATTATGAAATACAATATAAGAAGGGTAGTGAAAATTCTTTGCCTGATTTTCTATCTCGCGAATATCTAACATGAATTTTTACACGTACTTCCTCCATGAGAAAACTATAATTACTATTATCAAATTCATTCCTTTAGACGAAGATATTCATTTTTTTATCTTAGAAAATCTAATTTGTAGCCTAATAGAAGAAGATTTATTCCTTAACCATGACGAATTCCTTGAAAATAAAATTTATTGGTTTGATATTAACTTAAGTGATTAGCGTTTACAGATATAATGAAGTTCTTTCTACACTTCTTCTCTGAAAAGTTCTTAATCACCTTTATAAAAGCAGTTCCTCTAAATATGGACCTACACATGCTCATACTTCGGAAAGTTATTGATGATCTTATCACAAAGGACACACTTTATGAAGATCTCTTTCAATATATGTCATGGTATGCTGATCAAATTCTTGATTATTGATGCAGTATGGATCCTCCTTGGCAACTAGCCAAAGGAAGAGGAAGGGGTGGAAGGAGTCAAAACTCTTCATATCAAGAAGGACGAACAAACCCTTCATATTTTGATCGAAGAAATTCTGCATATAGCTTTGTAAGTTCTAATTTTCCTATATTACAACGAGGAAATAGAACTTTAATTAATTCAAAAATTCCTCAAGATGAATCATCATCATCCAAAACTTTGAATATTGGCTCTTCCGTGCATTTAGAAGATATTCCTGAAAATCATCCGTTATATAAACAACTGCAATCTTATCTATCAGATCAACAAAAAATTGCAGATTCTTTTGCATCCATAGTTCAAGAAAATTCTGAAGATAAGCCTTCATAAGAAAAATTGGATGCTAAAGAACTTATATTATATATTGAAAATCAGCATATTCCTGGTCAAGAAAATTCTGAAAAAGCATGGTGAATACTTAAAAATTATCTAACTGCCAATGTATATTTTACTGGCGAATCATATAAAACCAGACTTATTATGAACATATATTAGTGCAAACATTCAGTGCAACTCTTGATCACAGCCCCCTCGGAGAAACTACCCCTGGAGTACATGGATACTCCAAAATGGTAATTAAAAAATTTATTCCTATTGAAGAATGGGGTATTTCATTAATGACTCAACGATCTATGCCAATGGGGCCAATGGGACAAACACTTGCCAATTTCACCTACTGGGATTATATTAAACCCTTTTCTCAAGTATTATATTATAATAATTATAAGCACAAACACACTTGGTTTATAAAAATTTGTGCTAAAGTATTTGAGAAGCCTATTCCAAATTGGTTTATTCAATGGTGGACTCAACATGGACCTACAGTCAAAATATTACCTCCAGAATATTCTTCTCTGTATTATTCATGAAAAAATCCTCCCCTTCTTAACAGAATTATATCTTTCAGATCATATTTGTAAAATCGATACTATTAATCAGATGTATTTCTACATATAATTCTCTATCCCTTGGAACCGTCGATGGTTCGTAGAAATAGGCTATGACACTCAACAAATTCCTGTCTTATACCGAATATTCTATTGTAATTTCTGGGACAAATTGCTTCGAAAAAATCCAGAAACTAAACTCACCTATGGTCATGATCAATGGGAGGAAATAATCAAGAAAATTGCTGAATATGAAAAAACTCCCAAAAAATCAATTTTAGTTGAAGAATATCTGCACATGACGGGAATAAAATGCAAATGATAGAAGAATATTTATCAGAAGTAAGAGATAAATTACTTCAAACTGTTGAGCAAAATTCAGACATCTCAATGAATAGTACTAAAGCAAATATTGAAGATATTACCTATTCTTAACCTCCGGAAATTCTGATAGAAGAGGAAGAAATTGAAAAAGCTGAAGCATTCATCAAGAAATGGAAAGGCAAAGACAAGATATGACTGCTTGATAAGACCCCTCTGTATTTTTCTTTTGTAATAGTAAAATCACTGTGCACAAGGACCCATCCATTACTGTGCAAAATTCTCTTTTTATTAGTTATACACGCCTCATTCTTGTGAAGAGGCAGAAGCGAAGAAGTCCTTTTGTTTTCTAAAAAGAAAACTCTCCCTCTCTCTCTCTATCCCTCTTTGTAACATATTTAAGAATTAAATAAAAGAAGAAGCTACTGTTTACTACTATTTCAGTATGGTTCCTGGCTAGTCAGGTACATATCTTTTTCTTACTTGTGTTCATTTAATTAAACTTCTACCCTAACCCAGCCGTGACTATGTCCGGCTGAAAGGTTTCTTATATCTATGTTGAAGATCTAACTTCGCTGCCATGTTAACTATGAAAGCTCCAGACTCTATCAAAATATAAAAGAATCTTTCTAATTTCTTGACTTGGTTCCAAAATAAAGGTACAGTCGAGTTCAATACACTTATGTTAACCTTGTCTCTGTGACTCCGTCTAGTAAGTTGTGTCTCTCTAGCCCATTGTGCTGTTACGAAAAGGGCGAATTCTGCACAATTAGAACTTCTAGACACATGGGTTTAACATAAGGTTATTAAATCTCTTACAGGCCCCATGTTTGGGTAAAAGAGCCCATATAGTCATTAAACTATTTAAGATTCTTTTCTGTTTCGGTTGGTGCTTTGGTTCGGTCTTCCGACTTTGGCTTAATCCGATATTGTTATATGGTCTGGCAGGCTGAGTGGCATACCCCAGCCTAAGAGATCTTGTAAATGTTATTATATTATATTATATTATATTATATTATATTATATTATATTATATTATATTATATTATATTATATTATATTATATTATATTATATTATATTATATTATATTATATTATATTATATTATATTATACTACACTACACTACACTACACTACACTACATTATATTATATTATATTATATTATATTATATTATATTATATTATATTATATTATATTATATTATATTATATTATATTATATTATATTATATTATATTATAAAATATAAATTCAAACCTAATGAATCTATATTCTAACCTAAAGGTCCATTCCTAATTAACCCTGATATAATATAAAAATTAAACAGTAAGGTACTAAAGTTACCAAAGCAAAGAAGCAAAACAACAGAAGGGTTGCCAACTTCAAAAGTTTTGCCGACTTTAAACTTTAAATATATTTTCAAAGGAAAGAAAATAGCATTAGGGGCTAAAGTTGATTGGCTAAAAAGAAAATCCAGGAAATAGTTCCTGGTATTAAGTATGTGGACATTGAAGAACATAGTTCAATTGGTGCATCCCCGTGAGCTTGTTACGATCAAATGCTTAATTTGTTGTAATATATGTCACTTTTGTTTCAAGAATGTCATAATATGAAGAGAAATTAATGTACTATAGCTTGGGCGAATGAAACTTTTTATTTACAATATTGAGAGCTCTCTTTGAAACATGCACTACATAAATTGGAAAATTGTTATGATTGAGATTGCTAACTATTCTGTTCTGTTTTCTGAAAGGTATTTGAATTCTAGTAGGAATTGTGGATGTCTAATAAACCGCCCGATAATTATTTATCCGTTACCAAACCAACCAATATCTTATCGGTTGACTAGTGGATTTGTATATTTTAAAATCGATAACCGTTAAGCCAAATCGTTAAATGTAATGGTCCATTCGATCCCTCTGATAAGCAGCCCTATTAGACAGAAAGGGAATTTTAGGTCCAACAGGTAGACGGAGGGCATTTTTGCACCATTTTGCATAGTTGAAAGACATTTTAGTCCCTTTTCCGAAGTAAAATTGTGTCTTTAAATAATTACCAATAAGAAAATATGATATTGAGATGGATAAAAAAGGAAATGACGATAGCCAAAATGGGATGAAGAAAGTATTAATTTGCTATTTGTTGACTTTTCCCAAAATAAAAGTGAAGCGCATATTTAGCCAATAATCAACTTGTTTAAATATCAACAATAATACACCGAAAAATTCAACTTCTTTATACATATTTATATCTAACTATAAGTAACCGGTTAAAAACTATATAAAAATTCTTACCTTCCATCCACCCAAATTTACTCATGATATTTTATTTTTAAAAAGTTAAACCATAAAAAGTTTTGATCAGCATTTGAAAAAATATTTTTTTTTCATTTGATATTGAGAAGAATTGCATCTTATAGTAATTTCCGCCTAATTTTTGAATACTTAAACTTTAATCTTGAAATCTATATATAATATAAAGGAAGGTCATAGAAGAGGTGATGTGACATCTCTCTGTGACCTCCATTTTTATTTATCTTTTTTCTCCTTTTTTTTATTTTTTCTCATCTTTTTTTTAGTTATTTAATCTTATAAAATCATCTCCTTAATTGATATTAATAATATTCATAACTCTCAATCCTTTCACATTCATAACCCTCAAATTTATTATACATGTTTATGATACATTAAAATCACACTAATAAAAAATTATTTTAAGCTATATATAATGATTACTCTATTTTCATTTCTCTATATTCTTCATCTTTTGTCTCTTTGGTTGATTAATGTTTTAATTTATTTATTTGATTTTGGAGATTACAAGGAGATATTATAATAAAAATGGTTAGATATTTATGCATGGTTCAATTTTATGAGATAAAATGAATTGATATGCCTAATATAATTACAGATCTTTTTTTGTTGTATTATATATTTAATATTATTTTTTTCAGTTTTAATGATATGATTCCTTAAAAAATAAATTAATTTTTCTCTTTCCTTCTTTTTGTAGTTTTTAGAGACTTTGATTAATATGTTTTATTTTCTTTGAAGTTTTGAAAGAATTTGATTATGTTATGTTGACAACAAGGTTCTTGTTTCCTCTTTAAATCATGTTTTTGATGATATAATTTCTTTAGAAATGTTTTGATTTTTTCTCCTTGCTTCTCTTTATAGTTCTTAGAGAATTTGATTGGTTATTTTATTTTTGATTCTCTTTGTAGTTTAGCGAGAATTTGATTGCCTTATGTTGATAATAAGATTCTTCTTTCCTTTTAACTCTTAGCTAACTATTCTTCGAAGTTTTTATTTTTTGCCAATATAAATTTATATTTAGTTCATGGAGACTGTCACGACCCAAAAACGAGGGTCATGATGGCACTTGTCGTGGCGTACCTTGACAAGTAAGGCTATCACCCAAGCTGATGCGAAAAGAGAAAAAGACAGAAATATCCCAAGGCAAGGCTTCCAGAATAAAGTCAAACCTTATAAATAATCATAATAATACGGAAAGAACTTATTCAAAATACCAATCATGCTCAAAATTAGGTGTCAATAGTGTAAGAACTACATATACAATACAAGAGTCAAATACATCAGAAAAATAACCACAAAGGAATAATAACTGCCTCCGAATACTAATAAAGACATAACTACTATAGAAAGATAGAGGTGAACTTCGAACCCATGAATGTCCAACCACTACCTTAGAAGCTCCAACAATCGCCCAAGTCAATCAAACTGAGGTACACTTGAGCTAGGACCTGCACTGAAAGAGAGCAGTAGGCATGAGTACGGTTCACTTGTACTCAGTAGGTATCATAGGCCTACCAAGCAAAGTAGTAAATAAAGCATACAAAATATACACTAAGGGCACATGACCTGCAATAAAAAAATGTCCCACAATGGTAGCCCACACCGCTTGCACTAACATTTCTAATATATCTCACATATATTACAACAACACAGCAAGATATAAAACACAAGTATACATTATGTCACTATCGCACCCTATTTTCCTCACGAAAAGAGAAATTCGATGTGACCACTCTTTTGGGGATTGTTTGAAGGAGATGTGAAGAGTCACCACCTAACGTATTAAGGTGTGTTAGGGCACCGGTCTAGGCTAACTACGAACCTATTTTGTTATTTTATCTTAGTTCACTGGAAACTCGGGTAAGGGTTCAAATTACCTTAAGAGGAAGGTGTTAGCACCTTTCGAGGTCCACAAAGGTGATTTCTGATCGAATTCGTACTTTACGTGGGGATTCTATGTGATCAAATAAATGTCTCTTATTTTATTATTAAATTAATATTTAACTGAGTGACAAAGTACTGAATAAACGACATCCTTTATTTATTTTTAATTATTAATTATCTAGGTGATAAAAATCAGTAAAATATATAAATAAGACAAGCGAGGAGGGAGAAGTGATATAAATTACAATAAAGGACACTGCTTATGTAATAAAATAACTACCCCAAATAAATAAACATGTAAAGTAAATAAAAGAATGAATTAAAAAAAAAACAAAGAAAAGTTTTGGTTTCATTCGGATTAGAACCCCAACTTGTTTAATCCTTATCCGACCCACTGGCCGAATTCTTAAATAAGTAACAATATCAAATGTTGTGTAATGTCTCTGACGATCATCTTCTGAATGACTACCCATCCCACCCCACCTAGGTTGGTTGTCAAATCTAAAGGCGTTCTAAGAAAAGGATAAAACTATATCTTTAGGATACCTATCATCCTACTTATCACCCAAGAGGCATTGACTTTGCTAATTTGAATTTGTGGTCTAGACAAATAAAACTATATTTTCCTAAGTCTCAAAGTGCATAGCACATTGGACAGAGGTAGCACATAATAATCTCAAAGATGTCTCTTGATTAATTAAAGTTAATTAAGGTGATTAACATATTGAACAAATAATTACTGATTTATGATGTAGTTAAGCTATAGGCAAGATATCTATGTGCTTATGTCAAACAATGTGTTGTGAATAAAAGCATGTCAAAGGCAACTATGTCTAAGAGTGATAACCATTAATTAATGTGCGACATGTGAATTAATGATAGTGTCAGAAATAAAAATTACACGTTAAAAATATATTATCACGCTGATGTTTAATATTGGCATGCTGAGGAATGCAATGACATACCTAATCTACTATTAACATGCTGAAAAATGTGTCAATACACAGAATTTTCACGTTAACATGCTAAAAATATATTGACATGCTGAAAAATACAATGACTCACTTAATCTACTATTTAACATGCTGAAAATATAGAAGATTAATATTTTAAACATGCTGGAAAATATGTTAATGCGTAGGAATTTCATACTAACATGCTTTAAATATTAACGTGTTGCAATTCGTGTTAACATACCAAAAGATATAATGACATACTTGATCCTAGTTTTTAACAATTTTAACATGCTGAAGAATACATTAATATGCAAAATTTTAATTGTTAACATGCTCATCATATTATCATGCTTAAATATTGTTGACATATTGAAAATGCGCAATGACATACTTAATCCGAGTATGTAACATGCTAAAAATGTATTAATGTGCAAATATTAGTTATTAACATGCTCACCATATTAGAATGCTTAAATATTGTTGACATGTTGAAAACACGCAATGACATACTTAATCCGAGTATCTAACATGCTAAAAATGTATTAATGTGCAAAATTAATTATTAACATGCTCACCATATTAACATGCTTAAATTTGTGTTAACATGCTAAAATGTGCGATGACACTTTTAATCTAGTATTTAACATGTATTTAACATGCTGAAAATTACTTAAACCTACTGTTTAACATATTAACATGCTGGAATATACATCAACGTGCAAGAATTTAATGTTAACATGCTCTAAAATATTAATATGCTTAAATTTGTTTTAACATGCCTAAATTGTGTTAACATGCCAAAACATGCAATGACATGTTAATAAATTGTAGCTTAGGTGTCTAAATACTTCGAGTATTAAGTGATTCACATAGCATGTAATACACGTAAAAGCCTAGATCGAGTTTACCTATACTATTCACAGAGCACGTAAGTCCCCGCCCCCCGAGTAGTCCCCAAAATTTATTATTACAACATAATCGTTCGTACAATAAATTACAAACTGATAAATAAATGAGACAAAAAAAACTAAGCTACGAAAGGAACAAACTGCCTTTCCCAAACTCCCAGCGACTCTTCATACCCAAAATGTCACTTTAGTAGTACCTGTAAATACAATCAACACACCACAACGCACAAGAAGGAACTAGATACCAACACATAGTGTCAAACATTAAAACACATACAAACATAGCAAGCGAACACCGAATAATATCTTAATTACCTCCTATTGACATGCTTTTTCTAATATTTTTTACAACACAAATAATTGTTTCCAAAAGAAGGAAAGTAATTGCATTGAGTGTGAACTTACCGGTCGATGATAACAGATAATAAGAAGAAGAAAACCAAGCATCCTGGGATCCAAAAAATAAATTGCCACTGAGAGGCCGAGATTAACGCTCCAAAAGTAAGTGCAAAAAGTAAAATTTCTATTCTTATCTTTTTTTTCTTTTTTCTTAAGTTTCAGTGGGAGAAAGTGTATAAGTTGTAAATTATCAGTGTCCAAAAATAAGAGAAAGAGGGCTCTTTATATAGTGGAAGGGATACCGTGGCATAAAAGGGAAAAATATATTTAAAAATTAATTTTAGAAATTAAGGGGGAGAAGAAAATATATCAAGAATCCATTAGGGGAGGGATAAATCAATTTAATGCTATATTTACCATAAAATAAAAAACTGATAGATATCAATCCCATATCAGATTTATTTAAATTAAGCATATGACTCACACCATAAATTAAAGATGTAAAAAAATCACAAAAATATGCCCTAGTTAGAATGTAAAAACCAATCCTAAAAAAATCCAACCCATCAAACAAATGAATCATTCCATAATTAAGGGGTGTAAAAATCAAAATCAAAACCATCCAAAACAAACAAGTTATACCATAATAAAAGGGTGCGAAAGGCAGTCTAAAATCATACCCAATTAAGGGATGTAAAAACAGTCTTCAAATCGTGCCATAATCAAGAGTAAAAAGTATCATCGATGTCAGCAATCAATCTTAATGACGTTATCAATTATAATCAGTCAAGCAAATAGGATAGAAAACCTATAAGAGGAAAAACAGTTGCAAGCCTAGCCAAAATTTGGGGTTTAAATAGTTCACAAAAAAGGTGTTTTTACATATGTGGATTTAAACACACAAGCACACATGAACTTGCAAAAATCAATTCAAAATTAGTAATTAAGTCTTGTCAATTTTGAATCTAATAGAAAGCATTGAAAGGAAAAGAAGAAGATGATAACACATTGAACATGTGATTAAAATGAGAAATCAAACCTTGGATGGAATCTTGAGAATTCATCATAAAAAACTGATTCGTATTCTCGGCGAGTTTGTCCGGAAGTAAGGTAGCAGCGACTTGAGGGTTTGTTAACTTTTTCAGCAATGGTATTGGCTTGCCGGCAGCTTTGATGGCTGGTGGCTGGAGGAGGCGGTGATAGGTGGCGGCTGGTAATGTTGTTGTCATTTGGCGCCAGTTGTATGGCTATCAACAGTGGTGGAGCTCACCAAAGGAAGAGAAAGGGAGAGGCGGCAGTGATCTGGTTGCTGGTAGCGTGGCGGCGCTTGGCTGGCAGGAGGATAGAGGGATGGCAACCATTCATCGTCGGTGGAAGCAGTGAAGATGTCAACTGCATGGTGGGGTTTTGGGCGACGGTTTTTCGATAATTTCATTGGTTGTTCCTGCGGGGGTTCATCGCTGGCAGAGAGAGAGGGCGCCGGAGCTGGTGGGGACGGTGATTGCTGGAAAAAGGGATAAGAGATGGAGGAGCAGTGCGGATGTATTTGTTGGCTTCTCCAGTGGAAGCCGACAGTGGCAACTTTGCTCAAGGAGAGAAAAGGGGTAGAGAGAGAAAGAAGAAAGAGGAAGAGCTTTGGGAGTATGCGACTGTAATAAGTTAGGGTTTGGAACAATTAGGTTTAAACAAAAAGAAAAAATGTTTTAATCTCGGCCATTAGGTCAGATTTAATCGATGGCTGAGATTAAAAATTGAGTTTAACTATTGGGTTGTGAAAAGAAAAAATGAACTGAGGAGAAATTGGTCAAAATTGATATTAATAGGTATTGAAGTGCTTAGAAATTCAATAGAAAAGGATTACATTAAATCGACTGTTCTTATAAATATAGTAGATAATAAGGTGTCGCAGTAGACAACACAAATTAAGATCATGGAAAAATATTTTACAAAATCATTGTTAATAATGATAATAATAATAATAATAACAATGATAATAATAATAATATTTGTTATAGTAATAATAAATCTAGATGATATATTTGCAGATAGTGCATATTTATAAAAAAAGATTTAATAAATATTAATAAGATTATGTAAGTTGTCTTATTTGAATTTAATAAATGGTAAAATGATACCAAAAGGTAATAAAATAATTTATACATTTTTAAATCATGAGTGTGGCTTGTGAAAAAGTATTTGATACCAAAATAATGCGTAAACAATATTAGTACTAAAAGACAAAATATAACAGTCTAAGAGAGCATCGGGAGGTCAAAATTGGGTGTTAACAACTGTCCCTTCGTTGCTTGGGCATGATAAAAGAATTATCAATCAACAAATGTTGACGTAGTAGTCAATTTTGTCCGAATGAGAAGGATTCATTGGAATTAAAGTAACAAGAAATGGTTTTAAAAATAGTGTAGCTGATACTTTGGCTTTAAGTCGCCTACATATCTCTAGTTTTACGAGAATCAGGTCGTGTGTTGTTCTGGATTTAGGAATGAGCAATATTCCTAAAGAATGTTATTGATAAAGGCTAGGGTGTCAATAATGGTATCGTGGGTCGGTGAGATGGTAGTGAATAAGATTTGAATTAATGATATGATGAAGGGCATAAAAATGAAAGGTGGGTGAGTTTCAAATTAGGTTTATGCGATGGATGGGTAAATAGGGTGATATTTCGAAAACAGAAACAAAAATTATTTCTGTTTGTTGCTCGTTCTTCGAAGGCTGCATACTTTACAATATTCTAGATGACAAAGGTTAGAGTATGTAACAATAAGAAATTAATAAACATAGAGTGATTGTGGAAATAAAGAAAGCATATCTGTTATATAGTGGGATCAACATTTTGATGCACTATGGGATTAACTGTTTGGCTTCTCATCATGGGATCAGTTTTTCGGCTTCTCGATGTACTGTGGAATCTGCTGTTTGTCTTCTCACCGTGGGATCAGCTTTTGGACTTCTCGATGTACTGTGAAATCATGGTATCAGTTGTTTCCTTATCATCGTGGGATCAGCTCTTTGGCTTCTTGATGCACTATGGAATCATGGGATCAACTCTTTGGATTCTTGATACACTGTGGAATCGTGGCATCAGCTCTTTGGCTTCTCATCGTGAGATCAACTTTTGGGCTTCTCGATGCACTATGGAATCGTAGGATCAGCTGTTTGGCTTCTCATCGTGGGATCAGCTCTTTGGATTCTCGATGCACTGTGGAATTTTGGGATCAGCTCTTTGATTTCTCATCGTGGGATCATCTTTTTGGCTTCTTGATGCATTATGGAATCGTGGGATCAGCTGTTTGGTTGCTCGTGATGAAGTAATCTGTACCTGTTAGTCCTGCCACTTTTATCTCAATTAGATAAAAGTGGTTAACACGGATATGTGTATGAATAGAAGATTGAATGATGTAGTGAAAATAACTATAACAATAAAGATAGTAAAAGATTAAAAAACGTATATGTGGTATTGTTGGATCAACTGTTGGGTCTCTCATCATGATATTGGATTAGTCGTTGGGCCTTCCGTGATAGAGTGATTCCTGTTATCTTTACCTGTTAATCCTGTACTCAAAGAAAAATTATGAGTTTGTAAAAGGGAAGGTTGATTTTTGCCTCTGCCTTGAAGTGTCTTTTTCTTGACGTCGTTATCTGGTTGATGACCCTCGTCCGGGTCTTCACTCGAATAAATAGAAAATAAATGATTGTTTAAAAGAAAATCATGTTTGTAAATAGTTGTTATTTAAAGGTGATAAGTAAAGTTTGTTATAAAAATGTGAAACCTCGTTGAATCATTGACTGTGACATGTTTCGAGACAATACATCTTATAAGACCTTGTTCGCTTGTTTAGGAAATTTTTTAGGACCGCTCAAAAAATTTTTCCCCAATATTGAGTCATCCTGTAGCAAGAATCCCAAAGTTTACTCATAGGAATTTTATGAGGTCGCCTCAAAAAATTATGCCCCAGTTCATAATTATGTCAACGTCATGCCTATATAAATTTTTTGAGGTCCTCTCAAAAATTCTGCCCCAGTTACAATTCTCATAAAGAGGGAAAAAAAGAATTTTGTTAGAATGCGATCGAACTATTTAAGAGCGCCAATGTATCCCTCTTAAACGGGAATCAGGTCAACCATAGTTCCAATTATAATTCAAGGGGCGTGAGATAAAAATTAAATATAGTAACTCTTAACAGCATCTGAATTGATGGGACGCCATCCATTTCGGCAAAAAAGAGTGCTCCTCCTGTCATGACTCGATGAACCACGTAAGGGCCTTGCCAGTTGGGCGAGAATTCGCCCTTTGCCTCATCTTGATGTGGAAAGATTCACTTTAGAACCAGTTATCCAGGTGTGAAGTATATTGGCCTAACTTTTTTGTTGAAAGCTTTGGCCATTCTGTTCTGCTAGAGCTGACCGAAATAAACTGCATTTATCCGCCTTCCATCAACGACAGCTAGTTGCTCAAATCTGCTTTGTATCCATTCAGTGTCACTCAATTCTGCTTCCTAGATGATTCTCAAAGATGGTATCTTGACCTCAGCAGGTATCACTGCTTCACTACCATAAACCAAAAAATAAGGTTAGCTCCTGTGGATGTTCTGATTGTAGTGCGATACCCCAGTATTGCAAAAGGTAACTTTTCATGCCAATGATGATGGTTTTTAATTATCTTGCGCAGTATCCTCTTGATGTTATTGTTCACTGCTTCCACCGCTTCATTCATTTGTGGCATGTATGCTGTGGAATTTCGATGCTTGATCTTGAATTTCTCACATGTGGTTTTTCATTAGGTCGCTATTGAGGTTGGAACCATTGTCAGTAATAATAGATTCAATTTGATAATGACGTCGTCCATATAGACTTCAATTTTCTTGTGGATCGTATCATGGAACAGAGCGGTCATGGCCCTCATGTATGTGGCCCCAATATTTTTCAAACCGAATGGCATGAACTTGTAGCAATAAACCCCTCACAGAGTAATAAAGGTATTTTTCTCAGCGTCATCCTCATGCATTTTGATTTGATGATAACCGGCGAAGTAATCCACAAATGACTGTGTTTCATGCTTTGTACATGTATCAATCAAGATATGAATGTTCGGGAGTGGAAATTCGTCTTTAGGACTGGCTTTATTGAGATCTCTGTAGTCTACAGAAACTCTAACTTTCCTATCCTTATTGGGGATAGGTACAATATTAGCCAACTACGTCGTATACTTCCGCACTCAAAGGATGCCCTCTTCGATCTTCTTCGAGATATTCTTTTTTATTTTCAAACTAAGATCAAGCTTGTACTTTCTAAGTTTCTGCTTGATAGGGTGATAGGATGGGTCAGTGCGTAGTCTATGAGCCACTAATCGAGTACTCAGCCTGTCATGTCGGCATAAGACCAAGCAAAAACATCCGGATGCCTTTTCAGGAACTAAATGTATTCCTCTTTTTCCTCTTTAGACAAGTAAATGCTGACATAGGGTTTTTTTATGTCTTAAGAATCCCTTATATTCACTATTTCTGATTCTGTGAAGTTTGCCTTGGGTTTATCTTCAATATCTTCAACCTTACTAACAAATTCCTGGGGGATTTCAACTTCTTCTGTATTTTCTACTTTGCTTATGTTATGTTGTATTGTATCGTTAGATGTCACAGTCTCAGATTCAATAATTTTAAAGGTAATTCTGCTGAAAGGAAAGAAAGATAAATAAAAAATATTAATAAGCGAAGGAAAAATTTTGTTAATAATGCGAATACGTCTTGAAACATATTGTTGCAATAAAAATGGGGAAACTAAAATTTAAAACTATCTCGAATGATTAATTTTATTATTTTAAAAGAAAAAGTAATGCTAAAACATCCAAACTATGTCAAGTCTACCCAAGTGCTCACCGAGGCCTGGATGGAGTGGTGGTCCAGTGGCTAATGGCAATTTTTTTACCTTGGTTCTGGCTAGGGGATCCTTCTTCCTCGCTAATAATGACTTACAACCGTCTTCCTCGGTTAGAAAGAGAAACTTCAAACTTTCTAAGATGTCTTCTTTGCCATGACCCAAGAAACTGGCTGAACGAAAAGTCTTGAGTAGCGTAGGCAGGGGATTGGGCAGAGGATAGTAGTAGCCTTTCTGAGGCAGCTTTCACTCGAGGTACTCCTCTATGGTGTAGTTATATCCCAATCCAAATATGGTTATTTTAGGTTGTAGTTGTATGGGATCATTATTCCTTGCAACCTAGACCCTAAACCTTTACCCTATTCATACCCTTTTTTAGCATAATCTTTTCACCTATGTCCTTCCAAGTCTTCCTTCGAGAATTATGTCCACCTCCATAGTTTCAATTTCATCATTGACCTTAGGAGAAAAGGCGGTGCCTTTAGTTATGATGAGGCCCTTACGTATTTCCCCTATTTTATTTTCCTTGTTCATCTCATCATTACGAAATCCCGTAGAGTGGAAGATTTGGGATAGAGACAGTGCAGAATCAGTAGTCGTCCTATTTTTTTATTATTTCTCCATCAGCTGTGTAGCCTAATCCACAAGTATTCTCCCTTTAATTGAGCTTCAAGGGGTCAACTATCCTTTGTAATCTAGCACCGAGTCCCTTATCCTCTTTGTATCCCAGCCAACACATGTAGCTTAGAGCATCGAGAGGTTTATGGGGTTGTATGAAGCTTACCATGTCCTCTTCGATATTTCCAATTAGCTCCAAAGCATCAAGACCTCCTTGTCCTCTTTTACCCCATATCAATACCTCTTGTTGTTCATATCTAAATCGGATGAATTGGGGTAATGTAGAAGGGACTGCACCATCCATATGGATCCACAGTCGCCCGAGCAACAAATTGTACAAGGCGGGATGTCAATCACTTGAAAGAATATGGCAAATGTGGCAGGGCCCAGAGTCATATTTAGTGTGATTTCCCTAATAGTGTTTCGCCTAGAGCCATCAAATGCTCTTATAATCCTCACCCAGGATTGTATTTGGGCGTGTCAACTTCCAAACTTGTCAGGGTAACTAAAGGACATATGTTCACCCCTAAGCCTGGATCGATCAACACACGCGCATTTACTTTCCCCCTCATATTGTACGGCGACATACAATGCTCCATTATGCGGCCCTTCTTTGATGCTCCCTACCAACTCGAGGGTATAAAACATGTCTCCATCAAGACCCTTTTTTTCTTCAATAGAGTATATGGGATGTCCTTTCTCTCTATGTATCACAACTTCCTGGTGGTTATATTCAACTTGAGACACTGGTGAAGTGTACAAGATATTGCGCCAATCGCATAAAGTCATGGCCGTCTGAGTAGCAAGTTTTAAGAGGTAAGAATATCCATCACCTAGAAGGTTATGGGGAAAGTGACGGCACCCATCACCATGTCCAACGTGATCTCTCCAATAGTGTTTCTTTGGGATCCATCGAATGTCTTTACGTTCATTTTCCAAGTCTGCATTTTAGCCATATCGACCTCCAATCTTGTCAAAGTATTCAAGGGACAGATGTTTTATCCCAAGCCTGGATCAATTAACACTCTAGATATCATTCCCCCTTCATACTGCAACATGACATGCAAAGCCTGATTATGCGATCTACCTTCGGGTGGCAACTCGTCATCATGGAATGATATTTTGTAAGCTTCAAATACTTGACCCACCATGTGGGCTACCTTTTTGCCTGTTATAGTGGCTGGTACATAAGCTTTACTCAAAATCATCATCAAGGCCTTCTTATGATTTTTAGAAGTTTGTAGCAATGTCAGGATATATATCTGGGCCAGAGTTTTATTCAGTTAATCTGTGACAGAGTACTCCTTAGCTTGTATTTTCTTCCAAATGCCATCTTCTTCAACTTCAATGGCGGACTATTTTCCCTTAATAGAACTTCTTTGAGATAATTTTACGGACGTATATACTCTACCCAATCTGTTCACACCTCTTGCAACGTCTGCCTCAGCTACCTTTGCTTTTCCCAAAATATTGAGTGCATAATTCCATGGAACCGCATAAGGATTATACACAGTCGGGGAAGATCTTACAATAGTGAATGGAGTCTTGGGTGTAGCCACCTCAACTTCAAATGTCGCCCATTTCTGCACACTAATGGCAGTACCATCTCCTTTTTTAATGAACCAAATAGAGTGCTCCAAGTCTACATCCTCATCAATGTCGATCATATTTACTTGGTGATCAGGGAGAGAATTGTTGGTGACATTTGATTATGGGTCCTTCAACTGAATCACCTTAGTATCAATCAGCTGTTGAATTTTATTTTTCAGAGCAAAACACGCCTCGAAGGGGTACCCTCTCATTCTAGAATGGTAGACATAGGTTAGATCATGTCGATACCGTGGCAATTTCATATCAACTTGTACAGCAGGAATAAATGTGATGTGGCCTAATTTTTTGAGTCATTCATATAATTGAGCTATCGGTTTAGCTAAGGGTATATACTGTATTCTTTCAAAGTTTTCCTTGGTTTTAGGAGCAACAGGCTTGGTAACAGGAATGTGAGGGGGTCGGGGGGTTTGAAATTGGATGGGTTGGGCATTGTATATGAGATAAGAAGTGTTTGAGAATTGTGGGTGCATTTGGTAAGGAGTAGCCATTTGGTATATTGGAGCTTGGTATGGCATTTGTAGTGGGTAGGGGGATGTTGAGTATGGAGTTGGAGTTTGTGGATAATTTGGAGGGGATGGATCAAAGGTTTGATAGCTCGAGCCGCTCTCCAAAGGTTGGGCTGCCATCACAGCCCCTATCTCTTTCTTCTTTTTGTTCTCTGCAGCTCCTCCATATTGAGCCTTCAAGTGGATGATGCTACCATTTTTGGGACAATCGTCAAACATTTCCCCTATTCGGATGATAGCGGAGAAACTCCTATCCGTATATGTCAATAGTTTTTCAAGGTATTGTGGCTCTTGTGCCTTAACAAAGTATTCTTTCATTTGTTGTTCTTCAATTGAAGGCCGAGCCTTTGCAGCTTTAGCCCTCCATCTCATAGCATACTCTCGAAAGGACTCATTGGGTTTCTTCCTCAATGCCTGCACATAAGACCAACTGGTAGCATTTTCTATGTTGTATCTAAATCTTTCAACGAAACTGGAGGCTATGTTCCAGCCCACTTCTTCACATCTTGTTCAATATACCACATGAGATCCTTTCCCGTGAGACTTCTCATGAATAACTTCATTATGATCTTTTCATTCTTCCTTACCCCTACCAATTTATCACAATAGACACAGAGGTGTTCCTTGGGATCCCAGTCCCATTGTACATTTCAAACTTGGGAGGCTTATACCCCTCCGATAGTTCCACGTCAGGATGAATTCATAAATCCTCATAGTTAATAACTTTCATTCCTTTGTTTCCCTCTAATTGTCTCAGTCTCTCAACCACGGCCTACATTATATAGTCATTCTCTAGAGTATCAAATGCGGGTTGCGGACAAGTTGGTGGAAGGGTTTCAACATAGATAGGGTTCAGGTTATGTCTACCGGATGTGCGAGGTGATATAACTCTGGATTTTGGGGCTTTTGCGGAGAAGGATAAGTAGAGCTCTTAGGATCTTGAACATAGTGGGTAGGCATATGTGGTGGAGTTGTGATATGATACAAATTTGGTACGTATCAAAAACAAGCCAAAAATAGTCCACAAACAAAGGAAAACCTGGGAGCTTAACAAACACCAAATCTCGATTCCAACAACATCAAGAAACAAGGTGTAAATGACACGAAAACCACTAACAACAACAAGACATAAACAACAATAACGAGAGGAACAATACTACAATAACAACAATCCAACGGTTACAAGATTACAAGAACAACAAGAACCAAACGGTTCACTAGACTACACAACTAATACATGATATGTAAAGATAGGAAGTGAGACATACACTATTACAAGGTTAAGAACCCAAAGATGTATTAAATCTAAGGACCCCTAAGACTTACAATAGAAACACCACACTTTTATGTGACACAATAGGGATTCCACCGCTCAAGCACCAACGTTTCCAAGCAATACACAATCACAAGTGAATCCACACTTGTTCATGTCCTAGTTTAGGCCTAGAGACCCTCTCTCTCCAGAGATGTGTTCTTTCAATAATATTCAACAAAAACTAATGAACTAAAACCCTATATTTTTCTATTTATAGTACTTTACAAATAAAAAGATAAAATGACAAAAAGGCCCTTTAATGACCAAGTAGGCAAATAGGCACCCATGGGGTGTTTTTAGGGGCGGTTTGGAGCCTTTTTTAACACTTCAACTCGTACACCTCTGAGGTTACATCCAAAATACTCAAAAACATTCATCTTCATGATCGTTATTGTATCATCTTCTCCATCTTGAGAGGAATTTGACCTCAAATTCATGGCACTAGCCAAATGAAAATGGCTCCAAAATAGTCCACAAAATATGAAGAAACTGAGAACACAATAATTTCAAGTCTCGGCCAACGTCTTTATTTTGCACCTTGGCTTCAATGATACAAGAACAACAAGGAAAATACAAAAAAACTCCAAAACAGTCCGCAAATCTTAAGGATCCGAGAACCTTTTTGGAGACCACTCTCGGATTCACTACCAACAATAAGATTACAAGATATAGTGGTGTATTTGACACCAAATCAGCAGCCCAAACTAAGATTAACCTCAATATATAATGAACAAGAAGACATAATATTCAAATTTAAAAATAACAACAAGAACACAAGATTACAACACAACAATAAATAAGATTACAAGAAGGTAAAAGGATAGATAGATAGACCACATGAAGGTATAATCTTAAGAACCCAATAATGGACAATCTTGGACCCTTAACACTACACACAACAACAAACCTATCTCTTACAAAGATAAAAGTTTGGATTCCATCTCCCAAGCATCAATGTTTCCAAGTAAACATAATCACTAGTGATTCCACACTAGATCTTGCCTTAGTTTCGGTTAGTGGCTTTTCCAAGACCTAACTATGGTGTTTCAAGTCTTACAAGACTTACAATAATATCCCAAAACTCCAAATGGAAGACCTAACATGTTACTTATATATTTATTACAAAATGAAAGCTAAAAATGACCAAAAGGCCCTTAAGTGATGGGCTCCCATCAAGTGTAGCCCAAGTGTAGTGTTTGGACTGTTTAAGGTGCATAATTAGGTCCTCTTTGGCTCTTCAATTAAACACACCAAGTCTCGGATCCAACACACACTCTCATAAATCGATGTCTGGGATTATTCTTGTATCATCCTCTTCATATTGAGAGGAATTTTCCCACAAATTCACGGCACAAAACATCCCGCAAAAATATGAAACGGCACAAAACAGTCCACAAAATAGGAGGAACCCGAGAGCTCAATACAATAAGTCTCGGTCAACAACTTTATTTTGCACCTCGATATCCTCTCCATCTTAAGACTTGGCTTTAATTCTTATCTGACTCAAGTCTCCTTCTATCATATAAGCATCATCGTAGACTCCATATACTTCTTGTCCCTTTCTTCCATACTCCTCTATATGGACATATCGGTTTTGGGAAAGTGGAGTTTCGGTTGAGAGGGCTATTTGTTAATGTGGAGCTTTAGTTGTAGAGCTTGGATGGAAGGGAATGGGCCTCCAAGTCCTTCTTGTGGGACTTGATCAACTTGCGGGAGAAGTGATCTACCTTGTTCTCAGTTTTGAGGGTAATTAGTAACTTGGCTCATGGCATTTTGTGGTGAACTTGGAGGGTTGAATTTTATAGGCAAAGTCTCGGGGGAAATGGTGATGGAAGGGTTTTGGTCATGACTACTTGAGGAAACATGGAGTCGAGGGGTATAAGCATGGGAGTTCCTTCGACTCTCCATTCAATCCAACCTCTCATTCATAGTAGACTTCTCTCCTCGGATTGAGGACATAGTCATGAGCATAATTTCCATTCCTCGGTTGATAGTTTCATGTTTTTCCAATATATCACCAAGAACATTGTTGTCCAATATGAATTTGACCTCAAATTCATGGCACTAGCCAAATGAAAATGGCTCCAAAATAGTTAACAAAATAAGAAAAAAATCAAGAACACAACAATTTCAAGTCTCAGCCAACGTCTTTATTTTGCACCTTGGCTTCCTCTCCATCTTGAGTTTTGCCTTCAATCTCATCTGGCTCAATTGAGTTTAGCCAAGAAGTTTCACTACAAAACAACAAACGGGTTAGTTGTAAAAGAAAGGTCCTCATACTCTCTCTTTATTTCTTTGTTCTCGGATTCCTCACACTTAATCTCACAAGTATTGTATGCTTGCTTGTACTCCGTGAGGTGTAGAGAGGTAAATTCCAATGTTTACAACGACTCCAAAATAAAAAAAATACACAAGGACATAAACACAAAGAACGGTTTCAAACCAACTCACAATCTAGTAAGTGGTTATTAGCTTGTAAGTTAGTATTGGAATCAACAAAATGAAACTAAAAGATCAAATTTGAGCTTAAAATTTGTCGTTTGAACAATAATTTATGACATGTCACCCCCTAATTAGTCATGGGCCCACACAAGTTTTAATCACCATTCTTGGAATTTTTAGTCCTTATACTTTTGGAATGGAAGACAATTAGTATTTGGAGGAAAAAACACAAGTCTTATAACTCTTTTCAAATTCAACTCAAAAAGGTGAGATTAGACTTGTACTAGTTTCCACAGAACAAGGCTCCTAGAAACAAGGAAAGTGGTTGAAAAAGTTTTTTTCAAGTCAAGAGTGATGTGAGCTAGTCCTTTCACCAACAAGTCTTCCAACTTTGTCTTCACTTTTTCTAGATCTATTAACTACTTTAAGTTGGTCAAGATAAGAGAAGTGATGAAGAACAACAAGAACACAACAACTTTTCAAGAACAACAATAACAACACCTTCAATGCCCACTCCAACCTCCACAACAAGTCCACAAATTTCAGTCTAGGACTTTGTTCACAACACAACTTTAACAAGTTTTTAAGCTAAAATATAGATCTAGATACCTTTAGTGTTAGTGAATCAAGAAACAACAATAACAACAAAGAAATACTAGAGCTAGACTCTACAAATTTCGGCCAAGACTACAACAAGAACACTACAAGTTTCTCGGCCATGAACAAGAACAAGAACAAGAACACTTCTTTCTCTTTTTATTTTTTGATTTTTCTAGCAAGCCCAAGATTGATTTTGTTGGAACAAAATAAACCATAAGCTCTGATACCAAATGATATGATACAAATTTGGTACGTATCAAAAATAAGTCAAAAATAGTCCACAAACAAAGGGAAACCCGAGAGCTCAACAAACACAAAATCTCGATTCCAACAACATCAAGAAACAAGGTGTAAATGACACCAAAAGCACTAACAACAACAAGATATAAACAACAATAACGAGAGGAACAACACTACAATAACAATAATCCAATGATTACACGATTACAAGAACAACAAGAACCAAACGGTTCACTAGACTACACAACTAGTACATGATATGTAAAGATAGGAAGTGAGACATACACTATTACAAGGTTAAGAACCCAAAGATGTATTAAATCTAAGGACCCCTAAGACTTACAATAGCAACATCACACTCTTACGTGACACAAGAGGGATTCCATCGCTCAAGCACCAACGTTTCCAAACAATACACAATCACAAGTGAATCCATACTTGTTTATGTCCTAGTTTAGGCCTAGAGACCCTCTCTCTCAAGAGATATGTTCTTTCAACAATATTCAACAAAAACTAATGAACTAAAACCCTATATTATTCTATTTATAGTACTTTACAAATAAAAAGATAAAATGACAAAAAGTCCCTTTAATGACCAAGTAGGCAAATAGGTACCCATGGAGTGTTTTAGGGGCGGTTTGGAGCCCTTTTTAACACTTCAACTCATACATCTCCGAGGTTACATCCAAAATACTCAAAAACATTCATCTTCATGATCATGCTTGTATCAAGTTGGGATATTTTGGTTGTTTGGGACGGGATTTGGGAGACTTTGCACATATACGGGAATTTGAGGTTGAGGATGAGGCATTGGAGGGTTAGGGAAACTTTGGGACTTTGGTATGACATAGATATCGGCTTGCAATTCAGGAGTATTCAGATTAAGAGATAGTTTGGCCAGATTGCGCACTTGCTCCAGTTCCCTTTGTAACTCCAGAATCCTTTGCTCTATTTTTAGTATTATTTTATTTTGCCCAATAACATTATCTCCTTCAGAACTAGCACCATCTTTATCCATTGCTTCTTTTCCTTTGAAAATTAGAGGAAGAAGAGGAGGAGAAGGAGGATCCCCTTTCGAATTGGTGTGATAGGACAGGATGCACAAATCAACCTATGGGAAGGGGAAAACAAAATAAAAATAACAAAAGGTGGAGAAATTAGTGTGTTAGTGATATAAAAGAATGAATCAAATTAACACATAGCAAGCATATTATTTGACGTTTTCTATTTTGGGAGCCTCTTTTGAGCCAGAGGTAGGACTATCACTGTTTGAGAGATAATCATGCCATAGAATAATGTCATTTGCTCAAAGATAACCCCCAAAAGAAAATTTAAACTTTATTTCACTGTCTCGTAAATTGCAGAAATGAAAATATAAGAAGTCTTGAGAATAAGAGTTAATCTATAATATAAACACATTCTCCTCTTGTTCCTTCTTCTTGTATGCTTCCAAGGCTTTGTCAAAACGGTGGAGGCTTGTCATGAGATAAAACACTGCTAAATTTTCTCACATGCTTCCCACATTGAGGCAGTCCTATCTTTGTTTGTCGAATTTATCATGGAGTTCTTGGATCTTTCTTTCCACGGTCCGAGCACGGTGCTTCCAAGATTCCAACTTTTTCTGCATATCAACAATTTCCTTGGCATTCTCCATGATTATATAGCGGTGGTGTGCTTCAGATTCCAAAGCCCTCTTCTTGAACTTGTGATAGAAAACTTGTGCCTTGGCTTCTTTGTTGTTAACATGTTTACCCCTTTTAATGCTTGTGGCTACTTGATTTTCTAAATCGGCGTACAACCAATCAATATAGCCTATCATATAGCCTGCATGGTACCTGTCTACTGGAATGATTTCCTTATCTAGATGAGTCTTTTTGCCCCAAGTCTTGGCAATGCTATTGTCATTTAGGATCCTATTGTCTTGGTAATCAACTCGGTATGCATCCATGTTAGTAACCCTTGGGATTACTTATTTCCTTCTCGCCTGCCTCATTACTCTGGTAGGAGCGTATGGTTGTAAGCTATGAAGTCCCATCAAAATCAGAGGCTCTTGTTGTTGGGTGGAGACCACAAAATCTGTGCTAGGAAACCATTCGAACATCCATTGGACGGAGTCTTCGATCAAGGTGCCCAACATTTATCCCTACTTTTCTACTTTACCTGGTCGTTTGATCTTTTTAACTCCCATTGTGACTCGGGTATCATGTGTGGTGATGTTGTTGGTTCCAATCGATCTATGCATGCTTTGTACATGGACCTTTTGAAGATGTTCAATCAACTACAACTGTAGTAGCAAGTTGCATCCCTCAAAATGTTTGGCCCCATTTTTGCAATGACTGAGGGACTGGTAAATGTCTGCCACTATCATGGGTACGATCATGCAAGGCCTCTTTTTAATTTCATTACACAAGGCATCGTCTACAGTGATCAAATGAGTATGTACTTTTTCCTCCACTCCAATTGGGAATATCACCATTCGAAGGAAGTAGATGATGAATGCAAAGACTCGTTTACTTTTCCAAGAGTCGGGGTCAGAACCCTCTGCTTCATATTTTTCTTTCCCTTTCTTGTGCCCAAACCGATCAACTAAGTAGTCGCCGTGAATTTTGGATTTCATTACAAATGCCACCATTCTACTGCCGTGAAGACCCAATTTACTGCTAACTTCTTCTAGGGTGACATTTTTTGGGATGATAACCTCAGCCCTCTGCCACCTCTTGTTGATGGCACACTCTTGTTTTCTACGTACCCTCTAATTTTTTCTAGGAGAGGGGTCATCTTTATGTCTCCAAATCTAAACACCGATCTTGTTTCATCCCAAAATGTGATGGCAGCCTCAATAAGCTCTTTATACGGGGTGACTTGCATAAGGGACGACGAGATTCCCAATGCCTTCTCTACTATACATTTTCCATAGTACCCCAAGTCCGACCACCAATGTTTCATGTACAGCGACAAATTTGGAACAATCATTAAATCTAAAAAACAAAGTGTTAGTCTATCCTACCCTACAAAGAGCAAATGATATTATTTTAGCATAATTCTCTCAAAATGCACATAAATAGTGAGGCGTTCTTTTTGGGATCATGGAATCCCTTAGAACTTAGGGCCAGGTTTTCCAACATAACACCCTAGGCTTTCGGGATGTTTATTCCTTAGTAAAGGGATAAAAGGTTTGGTTCTAGGAATAGGAGTGGTTTTGACAAGGTTTCCTCAAGCAGATAACTTGAGAGTGGGAAAAATCATGGATGTCGACGCACTACTGATCGATCGATCCATAAGGCATTTTTCGAAGGGTGTTTTAGGAGAGAATATCCGTGCAACCATGCAAACGTTCGTAAGAAAAAAAAAGTTCCAAGTGGGGGAAAGTATGAGAAAAATTCCAGTTATAGAAAGCAATAACACATAGAACATAGCAAAAATGATATGCTAAGCAATATACAAATAAATAACATGATAACACATAAGCAATAAAAAGGGTAAAAGAAAAAGGGATAGACATGGAGACATGAAAAACACATAAAAAGGGGAAAAGGAGAAAAAACTAATAAATCATGATGTAAATAAACGCTAAAAGGAGAACGTGTAGGAGACAAATCATGATGTGAAAAGAAAACATTATTACACAAACAACAAAATAAATATAGAGAAACCCACATAAAGCACAAATTCATAATGGTTAGAATCTAAGATCCTCAGCAGATTCATCATTCTATCACACCCCATTTTTCTCGTGAAAAGCGAAATTCGACGTGGCCACTCTTTTTGAGATTGTTTGAAGGAGACGTGAAGAATCACCACCTAAAGTATTAACGTGTGTTTGGACACCGAACTAGGCTAACTACGAACCCATTTTGTTATTTTGTCTTAGTTCACCAAAAATCGAGTAAGGTTCAAATTAACTCGAAATGAAGATGTTAGGCACCTTTCGAGGTCCACAAAGATGGTTTCCGACCGAATTAGTACTTTACGTGGAAATTCTATGTGATCAAATAAAGGTCTCTTATTTTATTATTAACTTAATGTTTAACTGAGAGACAAAGTAATGAATAAACGACATTCTTTATTTATTTCTAATTATTAATTATCTATGCGATAAAAATCAATAAAACATATAAATAAGACAAGCAAGGAGAGAGAAGTGATATAAATTACAACAAAGGGGACTACTTATATAATAAACTAACTACCCTAAATAATTAAACATGTAAAGTAAATAAAAGAATAAATTCAAAAAAAACAAAGGAATATTTTGATTTCATTCGGATCAGAACCCCAACTTGTTTAATCCTTCTCTGACCCACTAGACGAATTCTTAAGCAAGCAACAATATCAAATGTCGGGTAATGTCTCCGGTGATCATCACTTCTTCATGACTACCCATCCAACCCTACCTAGAATGGTTGTCAAATCTAAAGACATTCTAAGAAAAAGAATAAAACTAACATCTTTAGGATGCCTATCACCCCACTTATCACCAAAGAGGCATTGGGCTTTGCTAATTCGGATTTGTGATCTAGACAAATAAAGCTATGTTTTTCAAAGACTCAAAGCATGTAATACATTGGACAACAGGTAGCACATAATAATCTCAAAGATACCTCATGGTTTATTAAAGTTAATTAAGGTGATGAACATGTTGAAATAATTACTCATTTATGATGTAGTTAAGCTATAGACATGATATTTATGTGTTTATGTCAAACGATGTGTTGGAAATAAAAGCATGTCAAAGGCAACTATGTCTAAGAGTGATAACCGTTAATTAATGCACACATGCGAATTAGTGATAGTGTAGAAAATTAAAAATTACACGATAAAAATATATTATCATGCTGATGTTTACTGTTGGCATGCTAAGTTATGCAATGAAGTACCTAATCTACTATTAACATGCTGAAAATATTTAATGTCACATGCAGAAAAATGTGTCAATATGCTGAATTTTCACGTTAACATGCTGAAAATGTATTGGCATGCTGAAAAATACAATGACTCACTTAATCTACTATTTAACATGCTAAAAATGTAAAAGATTAATATTTTAAACATTCCGAAAAATATGCTGACGCGCAAGAACTGCATATTAACATGCTCTGAATATTAACGTGCTGAAATTCGTGTTAACATACCAAAATATGTAAAGACATACTTGATCCAAAAAACAGTTTTAACATGATGAAGAACACATTAATATGTAAAAATTTAATTGTTAACGTGCTCACCATATTATCATGCTTAAATATTGTTGACATGTTGAAAACACGCAATGACACACTTAATTAGAGTATCTAACATGCTAAAAATGTATTAATATGTAAAAATTAATTATTAACATGCTCACCATATTAGCATGATTGAATATTGTTGACATGTTGAAAACGCGCAATGACATACTTAATCCGAGTATCTAACATCCAAAAATTGTATTACTGTGCAAAAATTAATTATTAACATGCTCACCATATTAACTTGCTTAAATTTGTGTTAACATGCTAAAATGTGCGATGACATATTTAATCTAGAACATGTATTTAACATGCTGAAAATTGCTTAAACCTACTGTTTAACATATTAACATGCTGGAATATACATCAACGTGCAAGAATTTAACGTAAACATGCTCTAAGATATTGACATGCTTAAATTTGTTTTAACCTGCCTAAATTGTGTTAATACGCCAAAACATGCAATGACATGTTAATAAGTTGTAGCTTAGGTGTCTAAATACTTCGAGTATTAAGTTTTTCAAATAGCATGTAATACACGTAAAATCCTAGATCATGTTTACCTATACTATTCACAGAGCAAGTAAGTCCCTGCCCCCGAGCAGTCCCCAAATTTTATTATTACAACATAATCGTTCGTACAATAAATTACAAACTGATAAATAAATGAGACAAAACAAAACTAAGATACGAAAGGAACAAGCTGACTTTCCCAAACTTCTGGCGACTCTCCATACCCAAAATGTCACTTTAGTAGTACCAGTAAATACAATCAGCACGCCACAACGCACAAGAAGAAACTAGATACCAACACAGTGTGTCAAACAGTAAAACACATACATGCATAGCAAGCGAATACCGAATAATATCTTAATTGCCTCCTATTGACATTCTTTCTAATGATTTTTTAGAACACAAATAATTTTCTCCGAAAGAAGGAAAGTAATTGCATCGAGTGGAAACTTACCAGTCAATGATAAAAGATAATAATAAGAAGAAAACCCAGCAACCCAGGATCCGAAAAACAAATTGCCACTGAGAGATCGAGATTAACGCTCCAAAAGTAAGTGCATAAAGTAAAATTGCTTTTCTTTTCTCTTTTTTTTTCTTTTTGCTAAAGCTTTTAGTAGGAGAAAGTGTATTAAGTTAAAAAAATCCAACCCATCACACATATGAATCATTCCATAATTAAAGGGTGTAAAAATTAAAATCAAAACCATCCAAAACAGGCAAGTTATACCATAATTAGAGGGTGCAGAAGGCAGTCTAAAATCATACCTAATTAAGGGATGTAAAAACAGTCCTCAAATCGTGCCATAATCAAGAGTAAAAAATCATTGATTTCAGCAATCAAGCTTAATGACGTTATCAATTATAATCAGTCAAGCAAATAGGATAGCAAACCTATAAGAAGAAAAACAGTTTCAAGCCTAGCCAAAATTTGGGTTTTAAACAGTTCACAAAAAAAAGTGTTTTTACATATGTGGATTTAAACACTCCAGGGCACATGGACTTGCAAGAATCAATTCAAAATTAGTAATTAAGTTTTGTCAATTTTGAATCTAATAGAAAATATTAAAAGGGATAAAACAAGATGATAACACATTGAACATGCGATTAAAATGAAAAATCAAACCTTGGACGAATTCTTGAGAATTCGTCACGAAAAAATAATTCGTACTCGATGAGTTTCCCCGGCAATGAGGCTGCAACGGCTTGAGGTTCTGTTGACTGGTTCAGCAGTGTTGGTGTTGGTGTTGGCTTGCCAGCCGCTACGATGGCTGGTGACTGGAGGAGGCGGTGATAGGCGACGACTGGTGATGTTGTTATCATTTAGCGTCGGTTGCATAGCTATCAACGGTGGTGAAGCTCGCCAAAGAAGGAGAAAGAGGAAAGTGGCAGTGATCTGGTTGGTGGTAGTGTGGCGGCGCTCGGCTGGCAGGAGGTCGGAGGGATAGTGATCATTCATCATCGTTGGAAGTCGGCTGCACGGTGGGGTTTTGGGCACCAGTTTTCCAGCGGTTTCATTGACTGTTCTAGCCGGGGTTCGTCACTGTCAGAGAGAGAGGGTGCCGGAGCTGGTGGCGACAACGATGGATAGAAAAATGGGGAAGAGATAGTGGGGCAGCGTGGGTGTATTTGCTGGTTTCTCAAGTGAAAGCCAGCGGCGACAACTTTGCTCAAGGAGAGAAAAAGGGTAGAGAGAGAAATAAGAGAGAGGAAGAGCTTTGGGAGTATGCAGCTGTAATGTGTTAGGGTTTGGAGCAATTAGGTTTAAAAATGAAAGAAAAGATGTTTTAATCTCGGCTATTAGATCAGCTTTAATCAATGACTGAGATTAAAAATTGAGTTCAACTATTGGGCTGTGTAAAAAAAAAATGAACAGAGGAGAAATTGGTCAAAATTGACATTAATAGGTATAGAAATGGTTAGAAATTAAATAGAAAAGGATTACATTAAATCGACTGTTATTATAAATATAGTAGTTAATAAGGTGTCGTAGTAGTCAACTCAAATTAAGATCACGAAAAAATATTTTATAAAATCATTGTTAATAATGATAATAATAATAATAATAACAATGATAATAATACTATTTGTTATAGTAATAATAAATCTAGACAATATATTTGCAGATTGTAAGTGCATATTTATAAAAAAGATTTAATAAATATTAATAAAATTATGTAAGATGTTGTATTTGAATTAATAAATTGTAAAATGATACTAAAAGTAATAAAATAATTTATATATTTTAAAATCGTGAATGTGGCTTGTGAAAAATTATTTGACACCAAAATAATGCGTAAATAATATTAGTATTAAAAGAAAAAAAATAACAGTCTAAGAGAGCATCGGAAGGTCAAAATTGGGTGTCTACAGTCACATATAAATAGAACAAGACAGAACATGTAGATACAAGATCATCAAATACAAGAAAAGGAAGGTAAGACAAATACATAGATGACAAGTCAATAAGGCAATACAACACAACATAAACATAATAAAGTAAGTGTAATGTATATGATGATGATGATGATGATGATGATGCACGAGGTCGTCGCACAACCTCCGGGATCGTCGCACAATTTCCGTATACACCCACGGAGCTAAAGCTTCCCGACGTAGGACCCATGAGGGGTTCGTCAACCTGTATACAATCCACATATCCCATATCTTCTTTTCAGCACATCCCTCGAAAAGGGTTTTGTAAGGTGTTACAATATGAAGATGTAATGCTCACAAATAATCACAATGAATACTTCCACAACCAACCACATGATATATTTCCACAACCAACCATAATGATATATTTCCACAACCATATGAGTCAATATCTACTCATTATTTTCGTTTCATCCATAAATTTCCACATGTCTCATATGCCAATAAGGAATGAATATAATCACAATACACCAATGGTACCACATTAAGTATTTTAACAACACAATACAACTATTCACATGTATTTAAGGTTCTCAATATCACATAGGAGCCCACGCAGTCACACATATCACATAATAACTCAATTTTGACAATTACATCACATATAGGCCCCCATACGGACACAACACATAAATAGACATTTTTCATGATTAGTTTCCACCCTTAACATGCATTTTGTATCATCATTTACTAACCAACCCAGTCTGGAAGAGTTAAGACATAACCTACCTCAAAAGTCGAAATCGATCCACTACACTTGAACCAATGATCTTACTTTTCACGAATAATATTGAACACCTCTAAAAATATCAAATATGAAATCTATGAGTCAAGGCAAAATCAACGACACCCATATTGACTACTTTTGATTTGGGGTCAAAACGAACCCTCAAAACAGGTTTCCAAAAAAGAGGGGCAAAAATCAAAACTTTACTTCAAAAACATGTTCCCCATATTTTTAGGAACCTATAGCTGAAAAATCAAGTTAAATCGAGTAAAAAATGAGGTTCAAATTGAAGAAAAACTATTTTTGAGCTTTACCGGGTAAAATCTTTAAAATACAGGTTAAAATCAAGAATCAGAGTTGTTTTGAAGGTTAAATTGATGAAAAACTAATAATTATAAGATAAAAACATTATTCAAGTGAAAAGGAGTAAAATTTGGGTTTAAAAGCATGTCCTAAGAATTTTGGGATTTTAAGAAATTAATCAAGAAATAACTAAGAAAAGGGTGAATTCTTACCTTTAATCCGTAATAAAACCAAGAAAAAAGTATTAATCTAGCTTTCGAATCTCTCACAAACTTTACTTTTAAGCTCACACACTATTTTAGGTTTTAACTCCCAAGAGGCAAGATGAAAAATGAATAAAAAGGGTCACAAAGAGGTATTTATATGTAGAAAAATCTGGTATTGCACCAGATTTTTCACTTCAAATTCACCCCGAATTTCGACAGGGTGCCCGAGATTCATTCGAAGTCCGATATACACAAATGAACTATGCCATCATCCAAAATTTGATGTTCCGGATGCGATGATGATATTAAATTTTCAAAAAAAACATCATCTTCACAAAGTTGATCCCCAAAATCCAAAATCACAATTTTTCAAACCGAGGGTCGAAATGAGATTTAAAAGTCGTAAAATTATACCAAATATGCTAACACCCTAAAATTGATATTTCAGATTTGATGGCGAAGTCGAATTTTTCATCCGAGGTTGTTTCGATCAAATGCGAGTCTCACACCCATATTTTCAATTTTTCAATTTTTCAACTTTCTGAACAATAGGTCGAAGTGCATCGTAACCCAAACCAAAGGTCTACCTAGCCTAAAATTGATATTACAGAGCTGCTGGCACAGTCTGTTCGGTCATCCGTTGCACGGATCAAAAGATATCCACATAAGTCCAAAATAAAGCTCTCGAAGCCATGAAAAACCACAATATTGCATAAATAATATCAAAATGTATCAAAAATTATGTCAATCACTCCCACACCCCAAAAATATCATAATGCATAAAATAGTTAAATCACACAAAAATCATAAATTTCACATATTTCATTAGATTTTTAGCTCCTTAGAGAGACCTCATTCAAGGTTATCTTCTCTTCTTCATCATTTTGATTTACAAATTAACTAACACGTAACTGAAAAAGAGTATATGAAGGTAAGAAATATATTTTCCAATTTTTTTTTTTTACTTTTATAGATTTGGACGTGTTTTCTTAATTTTAACATGTTTTATTAATGTACGTCAAGTAATCAATCATTTAATATCCAATGCTTCAAATCATTAGATGTTTTCCCTGTTTTCTTTTTTTGCTTTCTCTGTGAAGTTTTCAATATTTTTTTCTAGAAAAAATACTTCTGCTGAAATTTTATATTCATTGTTTTGATTTTGTTATTTTTTGAATGTTAGGTTGACAACTTAATTTCTCAGACAATAACAATCGTTGGTCTATTTTTCACAACCGTTAAAAAAAATTAAGTTCATAAATCGATCGTTTTTAAATAATGTGATAAAAATAAATTATCTATTATATTATTAAAATAAATATTAAAATAAATTAAAGAGTATGAAGAAGAACAAAAAATGCAACATACCTTAGAATCAAGTGTCGTTTCTAATAAAAAAGCGGAGAAAGACAAACACTTGTGACCAAATAAAAATGTATGAAAATTTTGTTAAAATATTAAACTTTATAAGTAAATTATTTTTTATTATGAACTTGAAGAGATATAGAAGTAAATGAAGATTATTAAGAGTAGGAGTTATGAATGTGAGGAATGTGGAGTTAAAGATTAATAAATATTATTAAAATAAAAATAATGAAAATGAAGAATTGTGAGTTATGGAGATGACCTTTTAAATACTCCTAAGATAATTAAGAAGAAATAAATATACTTTAAACAAAATTATTGTATTAAAATTTATAAGTAAATTATTATGTAAGAGTTATGAACTTGAAGAGACGTAGAAGTAATGAAGATTATTAAGAGTATGAGTTATGAATATGAGGGACGTGGAGTCAAAGATTAATGAATATTATTAAAAATAAAGTAGTGTGGGTTATGGAGATGACATTTTAAATACTTTTAATATAATTAAGAAGAACAAGTTGAAAACATTGTTAGAAAAAATCCAAAGTAAATTAAGAAAAATAAATTGAAAGTATTGTTTGGAAAGCCCCAAAATAAGAAAGACAATGTAATATGATAAAGTACAAATAGGTTAATATAATAAAGTACACTAACACAGGTTGTGATGCAGTGGATGGGGCTGCTCTATCCTTAACCAGAGGTCGAGGGTTTGACCCTAGGTATGGAGAAAATTCTGCTGGGAGCACTGCTACCTTAATGGGCCCTGCAACGCGCGATCCGGATTAGTCGAGGCTCCAATGCGGGCTCCGAACATCGGATGGAAAACCCCAAAAAAATATAATAAAATACTAAGGGAATAATGATCGAAAGTACATAAAGAAAGCTATCTTTTCACCTTGTAAATATATTTCCTTAGTTTCAATTTGTTTGTCCTACTTTTTTTTTCAATTAGTTTTAATTTTTTTGGGTCAAACACATCGACAACCCTTTTAAGTTGGCATCAACTCGCATGTAGGCACCTTAACTAAGAACTGTTCATTTAGACACCTCAATTAGACTCTTGAAATAGGCGCGTAAGCGGCCTAAAAACTTGGGTTTCAATTTATTTATTTTCTTTTGAAAAAATATAAGTTTCACAATAATGTCTCACTATCACAATTTAATTCTCCTTCTCAAAATGCTCATTATTAAAATGAGAGTTTAAATATGAGATCTCTAATATTTGTGGATCTTATGCAACATAGATAAATATTAAATGAGCGTCAACATAACTAATGAATACCGCAAAAAGATCATTCAAACTTTTAAATTTTGTGCATGATTATAACGCATATGATCCGTAAATTGCATACTAATTTTCATTGATTAGTATTAGATCTATGTGAAAAAGAATTTCATTATTTAGTATACCAAAATTTAATTTTAAATAAAATTGATCAATAAAAATTATAAAAGGGATAATAAACCAAATAACTAATGACAGACTTTTAAAAAATTATCTCTTGTGCCTGTTACTAGATGTATCCTCAACCCTGAAAATGAAAGTACATATATTACCACTTACAAGCTAAAAAATTATTATGCAAAATTGTCAATTATCAGAAGTGTTTGTCCAGAAAGATTTCACGTCTGCTATAGAAGAGGCATAGTTCATAGACACGTTCTCTGGCATATAAATATGGATATAAAGCATGAGAGGAATATAAAGCGAAAGTAACAGAAAATAAATAGAAAGGTTGGATATTATTTTTTTTTTAACCTGGCCAATACTATAGTGGACGGGTATAATACCATTACTAATACTTTGAAGAGAATGATATCATGATATATTTTTTTACATCTCATTGAATGTCATGAATTTTAATTTATTTATTTTTATTATAAAAGTATAAGATTAACAATAATATTTTACTATCACTACTTAATTTTCCTTCTCTCAATGATCATTATTAGAATGAAATTCCTAATATTTATGAATCTTGTGCAATGTAAATACACATTAAATGAGAGTCGGTACAATTAATAAATACCGCAAAAAAGAATCTCTCATATTTTTGAATTTGTGCATGATTATGTTGGGATTGAAATATAATTCATGTATTTTTTTCGCCTTAATTCATCACAAAAATATTTTTTAATTTTTTATTTATTTTAAATTTATTTATGTAAAAAAAATTACTTAATTTATGACCAAGTAAACTTAATATTGTTGGTTGAACCAATATTATTGTCACAATATTCACTAAATTTTATATAAAGTTTTAATAATTATATGTCATTTATAAATAAATATTTTCACATCCACTTTTATGTTGTCATCCTTTTTAATGGTAGATTTTATTTGATTAAAGTTTGAGAATATCTTTTGAGCAATTTATTGAATAAGCAATCTTATGATCGTAATTAACTTAATTATATTTTTTAATTATAATATTCATTAAAAAATTTATGAAATAGTATATTAATTATTAAAAATATATATAATCTTTTCTTATAACTGCGCGAAGGGCGGATTAATACACTGATATGTATTAAATTAATTTAACTCAATTTAACTTTAAAAATAAGTCATATTAACTCTCAACGAACCATGACATTAGTAATAATTATCTAAAACATCCCACTTATTAAATTAGACACTATTATAAACAAAAGCAACACCCCGCGATATTCTTGAACCACAAAAACCATTAGCTCCATACCCAAACCCCAAAAAAGGAAAAAAAAGTTTGCCGATGTATTTTTCTACTTTACAGCCTAGTGCTCTTTTTAGGGTTTAAAAATAGAAGTATCATTATTTCTGGGTAGCTAAAGTGGAAGAAAACACATTTTTCAAAGAATGAAAACAAAATCTATAGAAAATCAAGGATGAAAAAAGATGGGAAAGGGAAACAAATGAGTTAATAGAACAACTTTAAAAAGTAACAACATAAATGGTAAAATCTCAAACCTTACTCCTACCTAGTGAAGATAAAGAGTCTGTCAAACAGTTTAACAAAAGGATATAGACATGTGAACAATTAGAACAAAATAATGTGAAATGGGTAGTATTACACGACACACAGGCGAAAACGAAATAATGCAGTAACCGGTAATAACAAGGACCCTGTTTCAGTCAGGTCATATCCCGGAACTCAGACTTGCTATCATGGACAAATACATGAAGAATATATCACACAAATCAATGCAAAAGAAAAAGTAGGTGAAGTTCTAATGACAACAGACAATCCAATACTTGGAGAATACCACACATACCGTTCTCTTCCTCCCATTTGTTAATTGTTACAGAAGCAAAAAAAAAAACACAGAATAACGACGAGCAATATCACCATTATTGAAAACAGTTACCCATAGCTTACAAACCATTTTCAACGAAGAATCCAATTTTTCCAAAGGCACTCGAAATAGCAATACTAATGAGATAGACTTGCCCACAACAATCTAAACTCAAGCTGTGATCAACCATCTACTGAATAGTTGCATGATCTTTGGAAAGTTTTGCCAAGGGGTAGACACCAAGTGAACATGTGCCAGTTTGAAAACATAATGGATAATAATGTTAGAGCAGGGTGCGGATAACTAGGTTAATAAATAGATTTATTATAGCTAATGAATCTATTCTTTTTTATGCGTGGATATTTTTTAAATTTTATTTATTCTTTTTGTGAGATGTATCCATTAATTTATTTGGTATATTATTTTATCCTGAGTAACTGCAGAGTTACAAATTTTTGTGTAATAATTTATTCTATCTGTACTGTAGTATATATCTAATTCTAAATTTTCTATGTCATTTATTATCTTGTGTTGTTCTTCTCGTAGTGAGTTTTTTATACTATATAAACTATCACATGTACTTTTTTCTAAATTTTCTAAGGTTTTTTCTATCCATATTAACTTTTCTTTTAGATCTTCTATTATTTTTCTAATTCGGTTTCTATAATTAATTTCGTTATTTAGATTATCTTGGTTTTCTCTATTTTTTCTAATATATTCTAACATTCACAATCTTGATCTGAATAATATCCTTCTGGGTAAATGTCTTCGTATATTTGTTCTAAGGCATTTATCATTTCAATTTCGTAGTTTATTACTTCTTCTAATATCATTTTCTTAATATCTATTATTTCTATATCTTTAAGTATATATAAGATTAAAACTTTAAGGTAGTCTAAACGACCTATTTTTTACAATTGATATTTTATAGTTGTTTGTTTTAGCCTTATTAGTTTTTGCATACTTTTATTAAGAGATTTTATGTATTTTTTATTTTCCATGTATCTAACTATATTTATTTTTATCTGTTTTCCTAGTAATTGTATATTTCGCATATCTTTTTCTAAATATTCTACGTAACTTAGCATAATAAGCATTTATAAGAGTAGTTAGGTATATGTGGTATATAATTTACTCTATCCATATAATATTCTCCAAATGCTTTTTCTAATATAATTTTTCTTATATCTGCAACATTTATATCTCTAAGTGCATACAAAATAAGTATCTTAAATTTATCTACCATGACATCAGATATATTATCATTCATTATCATAAAATTGCTTTTTTCAAAATATTCCCTTCAACCATGTACATAATAAAATATAGTCATCTCAGATTACTATATACTAGATTATTCTTAAACAACATGTTTTTCGGTCACTATTAGCATGGTAATTCGGATACTTTTTCCCTTAAACAGCGCCTCGACTCTGGTTACTCCCCGCCACGGCTTCTTGCCTCATTGGTTTCACCTTTAGGATGGCATAGTCCTTAGGGATTTTTCTCCGTTTTCACTTTGCTAATAAACTTCTTAACATATTATTTTTCGAATAATTCTACTATAAAGTAACTAATATGAATTTATTTTATCATATCATGATTGTTGGGAATTATGAATTTAGCTATTCATAATTATAAATAGATATACCTGTTCCGGTAGCTTTGATATTTCTGAGGTTTGTTGCTCCATAGCTTTTTCCATTGCAGTGTATATATTTAATTAACTGGGCTAAATATTTTTGAACGGAATAGAGAGAGTCTTTTGGCTAATGTGTGAAGGCTTTCCCTCTGCAATGCCTTCCTTCTCTTATTTATAGAATGAAAGTATACAAATTTTTTACATCCGTCTAAAAACTATATTAAAAAACTAAAAACTAAAAAGCTAAAAAGACTTAAAAGTCTTTTCTCCTACCTACCTATAAGACTTTCAAACTTTACATTAACTTCTCATTTAATGCTAGTAACTAATGTTATCTTTACGTAAACAACTTTGTACAAATAAGTCTTCCGTCTATTTTGTCATATCTGTTGTATCTCCATTATTGCTCTGGTCTTATCTTTCCAGCTGTCGTCCTTATCTTCTTTTATTCTAACTGAACTGCTGGGATGTCATTATCTCCTCCATTACATTTTGAACATCTGTGGTCTAGATATTTGTGTCCAATAGTCTTGCAATATCTGGTCAATAATTCTTCTGAAATAAATTTTTCTCTGATAGCTCTGGCGATAGGTTCTGTTTCTGGTTTAAGCAACGTGATAATCCATTGCCTAATAGTTTCCATATCTGTTTCTCGTAACTCTTTTGAATTTGAATATATTAATACATGATTTATTGAATAGTAGCTCCATATAGGATTCTGGTTGCAATATGTATTTGCTAGCTCTTGTAAAATTGTAGATAGTCCGATAACTCTTTTGTTCGCATAAAATTTTGGTATCTCGATTCTAGGTATCTCCGGCTGTGAACCAATATCTTGTGGTATAATCATATCTCGTGTCATTCCTATCTTTACAACTTGTATAGGTTTTTTAACTTCATCAAATAATATCTCTGCTGGTGCCGTGTAATTTTTTATAAAAAATAAAGTACCTTTGGTTATTCTTTTAAAAGTGGTAAATGCTTTATATATTTCTGGTATGGTGGATATCTCAGTTCCGTCCGTGGTATATACTGTACTAAGTAATCCATATTCGTAGCAAGTTTTAACTAAGCTTGGTTTGGTTTTAGGTAAGGCAATTAGCTTATTGTATCCGGTCAATTTCTGGGTTATATAGTTTGTATCTGGTTCTTGGATATTTGTAGCTTTGGGGTTACTATTTAAGAAAGTTTGTACGTTGTAGATATTTTCTATATATGTGCGGGCTGTGTAGTTGTATGTCTTTTTGTCTTGGTTTAGACTATCTGGATATGTAGTAACTTGTGGGGGTATAAATATGGGGTCTTTTGATGTATTTGGTGTATATGATTTGTCAAATAGCTTGTTTAGGTTCATATTTTTTCTAACTCCTTTGCTTGTACCTGCAGAAGTAGATTGATAAGCGTTATGGGTTTTATGGAGTATCCCAACGTCTCCTTCTAGCTCTGGAATTTTATTGTCTTCCGATCGACATAGCTCTGCGCATTGCTGAGTTAGCTGATTCATAGCTATAGACTTCAGTTTATCTTCACTAGTCTTTAGCGTTAGCATTTCTGTCTCAGTACCCATCTTTACTATCTCAGTACCCATACTGTCCACTTTCAATGAAAGCGTAGTCAGGGCGTTGAGTATCTTTTCATGTATATTTTCTTCTATCATTTCAGTTTGTGTAGCTTTGTCTTGATATGTAATCTGCAATAACATTTTTGTTAGTACTGATTACTTCTATTACAAATGTAAAATTTAATATGTTTAAAACTAGTCTCCGAATCTCTTTTGTTGTAACTGAATTTTGTATTTTCTTTGTTAGCCACCAGCGTACCTGTGTATTATCTGTTCGCACAATAAATTTGTTATATACAATATATGGCTCAAATGCTAACAAACATTTATATAATGAACATAATTCTTTTCTATTTATTTCCCATTTTATTTCTGTCTCGTTGAACGTACCTGAGTAGTATCTACAATGGTGTTCTATTTTTTCTGCTTCATATCTATATTTAAGTACTCCTCCGTAACTATATTCACTGGCATCTGCTTCTACTATGTATATAAATTTTTTATTTTCATCCGGAAATTGTAATTTTGGTAATTCCTTGCAAAGTAATTTTATTTTTTGAACTTGTTTTTTATCTTCTTCATTATAATTATATTCTATATCCTTTTTTAATTTTTTCTGTAGTGGCTTTAGGTTTTCTGCTAATTTTGGAATATATTTTCTTACTTGGTTTACTAATCCTAAAAATGATTGTAATTTCTTTTTTGTATCTAATTCTTCTTTCGAATTTATTATTTTTTGTACTATATGTTGTTGCATTTTTACTCCACTTTTATCTATTTGTATTCCTAAAAATTCTATCTAATTTTTCATAATTTCGGCTTTCTTTTCACTTAGACTTATTCCTGATTTTTCTATTATATCCGTAAATTGTTCTAATAATTTTATATGTTCTTCTTTAGTTTTTGTATATAATAATATATCATCTATGTATACTATGCAATTAGGTAATTGTTTAAAATAATTATCCATAAAATGTTGATATCTACCTGGTGCATTTTTATATCTAAATGGTAATACATTCCACTCATAAAATTCTTGTGGTACCGTAAATGCAGTTAATTCTTTAGATTCTTCTTCTAACTTTAGAGTGTAAAATCCTGATTTACAATCAAATTTGCTAAAATAATTATATCCTTGGATTTGTCTTATTTTTAATATCTTATTTGGTATTGGATAATTATATGTTATAGTTTTTGCATTTAAATTTCTATAATCAATAACCATCCTACTTTTTCCTCTTTTTTGTTCACTATGTTTATTTACTATAAATGCTGGACTATTATGTTTACTATTACTTTTTTGTATATATTGTTTTTCTAATAATTCATCTATATGCATTTTAAATTCTTTTAGATCGTCAAAATTATATGTTAATGGTTTTTGGGTTATTATGCTGTTCTTGTCTATTAATTCAATTTTTATGGTAGTTTTATGTTTTTCCCATCCTTTTAGTGGATCTTCACTATATAATTGTTCTAATTTTTTCTTAACTATTTCTATCTTATTTATTGAAAATATAGTTATTTTTGTTTTATTTATCGAAAATACTACTAATTCTATTGTATCTTCAGTGGTTTTTATATTTTCTAACTTTTGTGTAATTTTTTCACTTCCTTTTATCCAATCAATTTTCTTTCTTATTTTATTGTTAACTCTTTTTGCTCTTACTTTTTGTTTACATGGTGTTGTAAACCACCAATCGTTTTTAGTTATTACATGTGGATATAGTTTATTTAAAAATGGCATTCCTAAAAGTATATCTTTTGATGTTAGTTCATAATTATAAATTTCTTCTATTGTTAGTATCTTATCCCATATTTGTGCTTTTACATTCCTAGCTTTATAAGTAATTAAGCTTCCTTCATTATTAAATCCTTTAACTACTATTGGTATTTTTAATTTATCCCATTTACTTTCTGGTAAGCAATTATATCTACATAAATTAGCTTCTGCTCTTGTATCTATCATAGGCGTATAATATCTACTGTAATATCCTTCCACTACTATCTTCATTAATACATATATTTTCATTTTATGTTAAGGCTCTTCTTAAGAATAATCTTTCCCTATTATATGTTATGGCTAATTGTGTATGTTCTATATTATATGGTTTTACTTGTTCTAACCATTTTATTCCTAATATTATATCTGCTTTTTGCATTTCTTCTTTTACCTCAAATTCTATTTTTATTTTTCTAATTCCTCCTATTATTATTTCTTTTTCTGCTATATCTTTATTATTTATTAAACTTCTCGGTAGATCTGGGCATATATCATTATCGGTTTTTATTTCTTCATTTTTTACTAAACATTTTGCTATATAATTTTCTTCTTGTCCTATGTTTAATAATATTAAATATTCTTTTTCATTTATTTTTCCTGTTATGTAATATTCGTTTAAATTATTTGTTGAATTTGTTTCATAACTCGTTCTTTTTTATGAGGTTGATGATTCTGGTTTTTCATTAGCTATTCTTTTTGTTGTACTTATTCTATCATTTACTATTTCTAAATTTTCTTCTATATCTATGTCTCTATAGCTATAATCATTATAATCTATTGTTTTTACAATTTGTTCAAATGGGCTATCTATTTGTATCTTGTTAATCTTATTTTTTCCTGTTATTTTATGTTTTGTTGTTAATACATATAAATTTTTACATCTTGCTGTAAATATTTTACTTCCTGGGGTTAATTCTATTCCTCATATCTTCTAATATAATACTAGTGATTTATCTATATTTCTATCTGTTACCGCTACTGAATAATTTGCACTTATTATAAATTTGAATTTTTGGTATATTAAATTTCCTTTTACGGCAGTTATTATGTTTTTTTCTATAGGTTTTATAATTCTATCATCTGCTAAATATAATTCTATTGGTGTATCTATTCCTTCTCTAAAACATGCTTTTATTAATATTTCTGTACCTCCAAGGTATACATATTTTATTGGATCTCCTTTACTTTTTATATTATTTATTTCTTTATTTATTATTCTTTTTGTTACAAGTGGTATACTAGCTTTTCCTTTTGCATATCTACAGTCTATTACATGTTCTTTTTGACATACTACATAATATTCATCTTTTTTCCTAGTAAAAATATTTTTTATTGTTGGTAGTTTAAATATTTTTTCTACACTTAGATCTAACTCTTTTCCTTTTATTTCATCAAATATATTACTGTCAAATATTATTTTTTGTTCTGTTCCTTCGTCATTTAATTATTCTTCCTTTGTTATTATTTTTATATCTTCTTCAGTCATTCGATTCATCTATTTCACTATCTGTTTCGTTTTCTGAAATTTCATATATACTATCTTCACTTTCTAATTCATAATCTATATAATCTATCTGCATATATTCTGTATTTTCTATTTTTATTTCGGATATTTGTTTATTTTTTGAATTTTTGGATAATTTACAATCTCTAGCTAAATGTCTTAACTTTCCACAATTATAACATGTACATTCTTTTATAGATTTTTTCTTTCTATATGGTCTTTTATTTTTGTAATTTTTTACATAATATCTTTTTCTTGGTTTCTTATATTTATATTTGGTTTTTTATATTTCTTATATTTCTTATGTCTTTTTCTTTTCTTATAATATCTTTCTTCGCATCCGAATTGGGGTGCTATTTTATTTTTGCAACATGCTAGATTTCTTATTAATGTTTTTTCCATTTTTAATTCTTCTCTATATTTTTCACATAAGTTTCTATACCATTGTTGTAGAAATTTTATCCTAGCTCCTAACGTATCTACTATTTTTGCTTCTTCCCAACTTTTTATTATTTTTGAACTAAATGGTTCTGGTAATTTATTATAATATAATTTTCTTATTTCCTTACTTTCTTCTATACTATATGCTCCTTTATAATAATATTCTTTAAATGCGCAAGTATATTCGTCTATATAACACATATTACATATTGTTAATTTTATCATTAAATTCCTATTTGTATCTTTTTCTTCATCTTGTTCTTCTTCTAATGTTGTCATACTACCAAATTCATCTTTTATAGCTGTTTCATATTTTTTCAATAATTCTATAGGTGTTAGTTTAGTTGTTGTTGATGATGTTCCTTCCATAGGTTTATTAGTTCTTAATATTTTCTTACTATTTTCAGTTAAATTTGAGAACCATAGTTTTACTGATCCTATTAATGTTTTTTCTATATATTCTGGTGCATCTGTTATGTTTATATTATTATCTAATAATTGTTTTGTCATATATCCTATCCATAATTGTATTGTTTTTTCTGTATCTATTACACAGTCTAGATCTAAAAAGTTATAATTCTTATTAACTATTTGTTTTGGTGTCCATTTGTCATATTCATTATATCTTTTAAATTTATTTTTATAATATATAGGTTTTCTTATTTCTGTTGTCTTAGGTATTATATTTTCATCTTCTTTTTTATCAAGAGTATTTATTTCTGTATTGGTATTTCTAAGTTTTCTTCATTAATTTTTTCTTGTTTTTTGTTAATTTCTAAATCTTTTATATTTGTTAATATTTCCGTATATGTTTCACTATCTTCCGAATCATAATTATCTGTCTCTTCAATATCTATATTATTTATTTCTAATTTTTCTTTAAATTGATTTATCTCGTTTATTAATTTTTGTTCTTTATCTTTTTCTTCCTTTTCTTTTTGTCTTTGTTCGTACAAATCTTTTAACATTTGTAGTTCTTTTTCTAATTCAGCAATTCTACTATTTTTAGTGTCTTCTATTTTTCGTATTTCTTCCGTAGTTTGTTGTTTAATTTTTTCTATTTCCTTTTTTCTATCTATTTCTTCATTTTCTTTTTCTATTCTTACCATTGCTGTTAATTTATCTTCTAATTTTAATTCTTTTTTTTCTAACATTAAATATAAATGTTCTCCTATTTTCTTATATCTTCTTCCTAGATTAGAAAATACTATTTTTATTTTTGACCCTTCGTGATTTTCATATATTTTTTCATCTATTATAAATTCTTCTTTGTTCATTTTATTGTGAATAATTCATGTTGGTATATATATTCTAAACTATCTATTTGTGATTCTAATTTTGATATTTCATCTTTTTGTATATTTATTGAATTTTTACTAACTCCGGCAAATATATTATAATGTAACCTTTCTTTTTTGATTTTTAATTCTTTACGTTTTTCAGAGATAAATTGTTTTAATTCTTTGTATTTTTGCTCTTTATTCATTTAAATTATATTTATAATACCTTGGTGGATATCTAAATCTAATTTTATCATAATTAGGTGGTATGTGTCTCATTCTTCTAGATTTTAAATGAATTATTAATTTTGCTTCAATACTAGATATTAATGTAATTAGGTAAGCTAATCTTTCTGGATTTTCTTTTGTTTTATTTAGTCTTATATATTATGAATAATTACTAACTAAAGATTCTTTAATTTTCCTAAAAGCTTCTCTATTTTTAAATGGTCTTCTCATAATTAACATCTAAATAACATATATCTCACTTCTGTACTTTTTAAATTACTCGGCTCTGATACCATTTGTAGGGGGTGCGGATAACTAGGTTAATAAATAGATTCATTATGCAGGATCAATATAACGTACATATAATCTAGATAACATAAATCATCAAATGATATTGAAAAGCTACTTACTTGTTGAAGCTTTCACACAATTCATTCACTGCTTTGACCTCCAGGGCTATAGTCTTCTACTATATCCTGACTAACTTTTGCTATCAAACTTGTGTGGGCAAGTACTTTTTGGATTCAAAGAGAATATGTCAAGAGATAATAATCTTCTAAATCAAAACCCCCTATTTATTCATGTTTTCTCTTAAAGAGGGGAAAGCTAAGAGGAAAATGTTTTTGTCTTTTTAGTTGTCAAAAACGTTTTCTGCCTCTATATTATCCAAAATATTTTATGCCTTTTAATTGTCCAAAACATTTCTTATTTAAACTCAGAAGATATTTTTTCCTTATAGAAGATCAGTAAATAATATTACTTCTTCTGGTAAGTTCTTTCTCTTTTCCAAAATTGATTAGTTAAGTAGTATAGTAGGGACCGCAGATTTATTAAGTGGGGCTTTCAATTATGATATTAATTCGAAAATGAATGAATTACCATATCATAATAAATTATAAATTATTCCACTAAAACTTTGTAATTGCACTCCTCGATTTAATTTCGAAATCTATCATTACATTTTATTTAACTCTCCATGTTAGAATTATCGACACCAATCAATTAAATTAAATTTCTAAAAAATTTAACTCATTGATTAATTTAATTTCTTATTTACAATGCTTGACTCATTTCACATGACGAATACAAAATCCACCTGCAGGGTTTTCACGTGAAAACTTATAAGCAACCATAAAGGGGTGTTTTCCATCTCAAGTCTGAGACATGGTTCTATCAACTAATTAATATTTCACTAAGTGATTCGTCATCATTTAACCTATTAGGAATATGTTGACTCACAAAAGAGTCTCACCTTTTAATAGATTAAACAACAAAACAAACCACAAAAATTATAATAATTATATCAAAATTAAGAGTATAAGTACAAGTAATGGACTAGAGAAATCGTTTATTAGTATTCAGAACATAAACAAATATCTCTAATTGGTTCGTTCAATACATACGAAATGCACTAGCACAAGAAGTTGGAATATTACCATTTCCATAACTAAGATCAAATTATATTTAATCTTGTGCTACAATCATCAAGATGTTTTTCCTACCTCATCTTTGATTGTGAACATTAATTTATTACTTATAAGAACCAACAATTTTAATCTTTCGTGCATGAGTTAAAATACTTTATACACAAAATTGTATACTATATAAGCAAAAGACACACATTTTAACACAATGATCTATTCAAATAAATTTTTTATTAATATAATAAATCGTCTTTACATGGGATGAAAATATAATACTAATACAAACTACATGGTTAATAGTATATCCTAACAATCTCCCACTTAGACTTATAACCATGAATGCACAACTTTAACACCTATTTCTTCCACTTGCTTATCAAAAACCTTCTGGGTTAATCCCTTTGTAAATGGGCCCGCCAAATTGTTCTTTGACCTAATCTTCAAATCTCTCACATCACCTCTTTGAGTTATATCCCGAATCAAGTGATATTTTCTCTCAATATGCTTACTTTTTTATGGCTTCGTGGTTTTTTTTTGAGTTTGCAACTGCACCACTATTGTCACAGTAAAGTGATAGTAGTGTTTGAACTGAAGAAACAATTCCAAGCTCTTTCAAAAAGTTACCAAGCCAAACAGCCTCTTTAGCCGCTTCAGAGACAGCTACATATTTGACTTTCATGGAGAAATCATCAACACGTGATTGCTTGATACTCCTCCAAACAATGTCTCCACCTCCAAAAATAAACACATATCTTGAGGTGGATTTTCTAGAATCTTTATCAGACTGAAAATCTGAATCAATATACCCAATAGGTATAAGATCCACGGAGTGAAAAACAAGCATGTAATCCCTAGTCCTTTTAAGGTACTTGATTATATTCTTAACTGCAGTCCAATGTTCTTGCCCATGATTAGACTGAAATCTACTAACCATGCCAACAGAAAAGCAGCTATCTGGTCTAGTGCACAACATAACATACACGAGGCTCCCTATAGCAGAAGCATAAAAGACCGCCTTCATTCTCTCTATCTCATTGATTATTTTAGGCGACTGATCTTTTGATAGAGTAACTCCATGCCTAAAAGAAAGGAATCCCTTTTTGGAATTTTGTATGCTAAATTTTTCAAGAATAGTATCAATATAAAATGCTTGAGATAAGCCTAATATCCTTTGTTTGCGATCTCGCATAAGCTTGATCCCAATGATATGAGCCACTTCTTCCAAGTTTTTTATATCAAAACACGAGGACAACCACTCCTTAATAGAATTCAACATGCTCCATTATTTCCTATGAGCAAAAGGTCATGTACGTACAGAATAAAAAATGTACTCTATCTCCATCCTATTTTTTATAAACACATGACACATTTTCACATTGATCAAAATCAAAAGTCTTAATCGAATTATCAAAACAAGTATTCTATGCTCTACATGTTTGTTTCAACCCATAAATGGATTTCTTAAGTTTACAAAACTTATGTTCATTACCACTTTCCATGAAACCTTCTGGTTGTGCCATATAAATGCACTCATCAAGACTTTAATTTAGGAAAGCCGTCTTGACATCCATTTTCCAAATCTCATAGTCATAATGAGCTACAACGGATAAGAGAATCCTAATGGATTTAAGCATAGCTAATGATGAAAAAGTTTTCTCATAATCCATTTCTTCTTTTTGAGTAAACCCTTTTCCAATAAGCCTAGCCTTACAAGTTTGCAATTTTCCATCCACACCTCTCTTTTTCTTATAGATCCATCTACAACCAATAGGTTTGATTCCCGCAGGTGGTTCTACAAGTTCTCAGACTTGATTGGAATACATAGACTCCATTTTAAATTTCATAGCAGCAATCCAGATTTCAGCATCTTTATCATGCAGTGCTTTGACATAATTAAGGGGTTTCGTATTAGGCTTCCCAGGTATTCTATCGTACGATTCTTTCAAGAACGTAAACCATAAAGATTTTCTAATAATTCTCCCACTACGACGATTAGTTGCTACAGGATCTTCTATATATGGTACTAAATTTTGAACACATTGAATGTCTTCCTGCACTATGACAGGTTCCTCAATATTATATTGAACGTTTTCCTCCATAATTGCAGGTTGTTCAACGTTACTCCCACTACTTTGAGGTAGTATAATGACAAGTGTTTGCTCATGTTCAACCTCTTGCCTATTGGTATTTCTCCCATTTCGTGGATGCAGTGGTATGTTAATAACAGTTTTCAAAAACTGTTCTTGTGTTTTATTATTCGTTATTCTATTACTCAATTCGTGTAAGAAAAAATTACTTTTAGAAACGTGGTTCATTAAATAATCCTCCTTAAGAAATCTAGAATTTGTTGAATCCTTAAGACAATAAAATAAAACCCTTTTTGTTCCTTTTGGATATCCAATAAAAATGCACACTTCTGTCCTAGATTCTAACTTATCAGTTTTTCCTTTTAGCACATGCGCTGGACAACCCCAAATCCGAATATGCCGTAAACTAGGCTTGCACCCACTCCATAATTCAAATGGGGTTAAAGGTACTGATTTTGAAGGAACCAAGTTCAGAATATAATTTGTTGTTTCTAATGCATAAACCTAAAAGGAAAAGGGCAAATCTGAATAACTTAACATTGATCTAACCATTTCCATAAGAGTTTTGTTTCGTCGTTCTACCACACTATTTTGTTGTGGTGTTCCTGGAGCAGAATATTGAGATGTAATTCCTGATTCTGATAAGTATTTAATGAATTCCGCAAAAGATATTCTCCACCACGATCAGATCGTAATGTATGAATATGTTTGTTATGTCGCATTTTCGTTATTCCATCTTAAATTTTTTGAATTTTTCAAAGCATTCAGATCTATGGCGCAAAAAATAAATATATCCATATTTTGGGTAATCATCTGTGAAAGTCACAAAATACTCAAAGCCACTTCTTGCTTGTATATTCATAGGACTATACAAATCATTATGAATTAATTCTAACTTATTTCTGGCTCTATTTCCTTTGAAAGAAAAAGGTCTCTTGGTCATTTTACCTTCTAAACAGGATTCACAAATTGGAAGTGCCTCCACTTTTAATGAACTAAAAAATCTATCAGAAACTAACCGTGAGATCCTATTTATATTAATATGACCTAACCGCAAGTGCCATAAGTATGTTCTACTCAATTCTGAAATACATTTTATTTTATGTGATTGAACAACATTATTAAGTTCCATTATTTGTAGCATATCATAGGAAACATCAAATATAAATAAATCATGTATTCTAGGAGTAGAATAATAAAATGCTTATTAAACTTAATAATTACACAATTATTAGAAAATAAACATTATAACCAGCATCCATTATTCTTGAAACTGAAATTAAATTTCTTCTTATAGAAGGTACGTAAAGAAAATTATTCAAAGTCAAAACTCTAGAACTATTAAACGAAATTGAAATATTTCGTATAGCTAAGGCTGGTGCTGGTTCCCTATTTGCTTAAAACATGTTCAGTTCATTTTTCTTTATATGTCCTGTTTCCTGAAATCCCTGCAAAGATGTGCAGATATAATTAGTGGCTCTCGAATCTATAACCCAAAATTCAATAGAAACAGCCGCTAAAAATATTTTAACAATATATGAAAATGATGTACCTTGTTTTTGTATCTTAGCTATGTAGCCGGGATACTGTTTCTTATAATGACCAGGTTGTTTGCAATGATAGCACTTTCCCTTAGGCTTAGCCACACCACCATTAGCACCTGAAACATTACGACTCTTCTTCTTTTTTTTCTTTTCGCCTTTCGGCTTAGAATTAGAAGACGGAGGTTTGTCAACCATTAACGCTGCAGGAGGAACTTGTTGCTTAATGATAGATTCTGCTGCTTGCAGCTCATGCAACAGTTTCGCAGGAGATAATTCCATCTTATTTATGTTATAATTCAAGCAAAAGTGCTGAAAACTGTCTGGAAAAGTCTGTAGGACCAGCTCAACCTGAGATTACTTATCAATAACCGCACCAAGAATTTCTAGATCATTCAAAAAACTCATCATTTTAAAAATATATTCCCTTACCGAAGTTCCTTCAACCATTTTCGTGGTCAAAAGAGCTTTCATGGCCGTCTACTTTGCAATATGATTTTTCTTATCAAACATCTCTTTGAGAGATTCAAGCATATCGTAAGCATTAGTCATGGATTGATGTTGATACTGCAACACATTTGCCATAGAGGCAAGAATGTAGCGCCTTTCCATCTTGTCAGCCTTAACCCACTTATCTTAGGCTTTAATCTCATCATTAGTGGGTTCAGCCGACTTAACAGGACATTTCTCAACCAACACAAATTTAAAGCCTTCAGCAGTAAGAACAATATTCAAATTATGTTTCCAGTCCACATAGTTAGGGCCTTCTAGTTTATTTTGATTCAGGATAGAAGTTAAAGGATTGAATGAAGACATGGTTAATTTGTTATATAATCAAATTAAAATAGATCATTAGACATGCTGTAGAATAATAAAATTCTTAAAACCACATCACACATATAATCATGCACATAAACAGTTAGAATCGTTAGGGAAACTTAACCATTTATGCAAATATACATGTAATGTCGGATATTTTATCTCTTAAATAAAACAGAACCAACTCAGTTAGAGAGTAAACTGTTGATTTAAGTTAGATAAATATCATATTTCATAAGTCTATCATTGAAACAACATGTAACTTAGTTGGAAAGTTAATACAAATCATAAAAAATAAGAGACTATAAAACAGTATTACAATATACAAGTTTATCCAATGGTGAAGATGGCCAATGTCAACATGTAAACTCATACTATTTACTGTTAGTAACAACTAAAAATCATAAGGAATGATCCCTATCATCACTGATTTGCAAAATATAATTTTTTTAGAATTTTTAATTTTTCCGAAAATATAAAATGCTCAAAACCCCATCAAAACGATCCCGAATGGCCAAAAAATGGCTTGGATCACAGTTATTTATGAGTATTGTTCAATGGCTTGTTTCCAATAAACATACCGAATTTCAGATCATTCGAAGTTCGTCAAAAACTGAAAAACTCCAAAACCGATCAAATCGGCAATTATTGGTCGAGCTATTACAAGGGTCAGCAGGGCTGCCTGCACTGCTTGGCCTTACTACTACTGTTCATACAGTGTGTAAAGACTATGGTTGATTTTAGTCAAAGATCATCATAACGTTTTCCTTAATCCACAAAACTAATTTTCACAAACTATGCAAAATTCATTTTATGCTTTCTTAATGATAAACTGAGATTCTCTTGAAATCAATAAAATCATCAAAAACATAAAAAGCAGTCAGCAACAACATGATTTATACAATTATTATCTAAAATATGTACAACAAATCATGTAAGTTCTTTTACATTATCTAGCATATGTAAGAAGATTGCTAATACCAATTATTAGAGCATGCACAACGGAAGCAACAATTCTGCAGGATTAATATAACTTACATATAATTTAGATAACATAAATCATCAAAGAAAATTGAAAAGCTACTTACCTGTTGAAACTTTCACACAATTTGTTCACTGCTTCGACCTCTAGGGCTACAGTTTTCTACTATATCCTGATTAACTTTTTCTATCAAACTTGTGTGGGTAAGTACTTTTTGGATTCAAAAAGAATATGTCAAGAGATAATAATCTTCTGAACCAAAACCCCATTTTTATTCCCGTTTTCTTTTAAAGAGGGAAAAGCCAAGAGGCAAATGTTTTTGTCTTTTTAGTTGTCAAAAATGTTTTCTGCCTCTATACTATCCAAAACGTTTTGTTCCCTTTAATTGTCCAAAACGTTTTCTCATTTAAAATCAGAAGATATCTTTCCTTATAGAAGACCGGTAAATAATATTACTTCTTCGAGTAAGTTCTTTCTCTTTTCCAAAATTGATTAGTTAAGTAGATATAGTAGGGACCGCATATTTATTAAGTGAGGCTTTCGATTATGATATTAATTCGCAAATGAATGAATTATCATATCACAATAAATTACAAATTATTCCAGTAAAAATCTGTAATTGGACTCCTCAATTTAATTTTGAAATCTACCATTACATCTTATTTAAACCTCCATGTTAGAATTACCGACACCAATCAATTAAATTAAATTCTTGAAAAATTTAACTCATTGATTAATTTAATTCTTTATTTACAATGCTTAACTTATTTCACATGACGGATACATAATCCACCTGCAGTGTTTTCACGTGAAAACTTATAAGCAACCATAAAGGGGTGTCTTCTATCTCAAGTCCAAGATATGGTTCTATCAACTAATTAATATTTCATTAAGGGTGTGTTTGGTATGATGGGAAATATTTTCTAAAAAATAATTTCCCAAATTCCTTTGTTGGATTAAAAAAAGATATTAAGAAAATATTTTTCAAAGTGACTTATTTTCCTTTATTTGAGGGAAAATGACTAATCTGATAAGCCAAGGCAAGTCATTTTCTAGATAAAAATTTTGAGAAGCTACACTTATACCCCCACCCCTCTTCTCCACCCCCAACAAATCGAAGTCGAACCCACAAGCAGATCATCGTCGTCTCCAATTTTAGGGCTTTCTCCATCTCTCTCTTCCCACTGCAAGAATTTCAAAGCTATATCCATAACTAATTTCTTTTATGGTGCTTGGTCAAAAATTTCTTCAATTCTTTCTCTTTTGCATATTTGGGTTTCTGATTTGAGGCTAATTTTATTCAAAAATTGAAATTTGAATTTCTGATTTGAGTTTGATTTTGCTCAAAAATTAAAATTTGGGTTTAACTTATCTATGAAAATTGATAAGTTACTGTGAGTTAGTTGAGCGATTAGCATTAGACTGAAGCTATTTGAGTATCTTAGTTATAATAATTGACGCCAATTAGTTGTATATGTATATGTAACAGAGAGTAAAAAGATTGAATCTCTCTTGCTATAATCAGTTGATTTTGCGTGTGTGAGGTGAAAAGATTGAATCTTTCTTGATATAATCAGTTGTGTATATGAATGTGTGTTTGGTAGAGAGTGCAAAAAATTTAGTTGTATGTGTGTCTGTTATATCAATTGTCTGTGTGGAAGAGAGTGAAAAGATTTTTTTTCCTTGATATAATCAGTTGTGTGTGTATGTGTCGGAGAGTGAAAAGGTAGTTTTTCGTGTGTCTGTTGGTTTTTGGGAACCTTTCTATTGTCAAGATGATATGCTCTTAGCTCTCCAATTCCTGAAAAATTTAAATATTGATATACAAAGTGATCCTAGTGAAGTTTTCCTTCTCTCTCTGTGTGTGAAAAGATTGACTCTTTCTTAATATTACCAGTCACTGTTGAGTTTTTGAAATTTGATTGAGAGTCTGCCGGTTTTGAGGATTAATGGAATACTTACTATGTCCTTAATCTGAGATCCTTTGTGGCAGGCATACAAGAACTGAACCTATTGGTTACTTTTGGATTTTGTGTTTCTGTTTTTTAGCTTTGTATGTATTCTTGCACTTTCATATACATCTTACTAGAATTTGTGAATGGAATGCTTGTGGTTTTACTAAAATGAGATTCTTTGTGGTTTCTTTTGCGGTATGCATTTTTCTTTTTTAAATTTTTTAAGTATTCGACTGTCAATTGAATCATTTTCAAGTACACTATAGTGTAATATAGAACGTGTTTGAAGATAATTCAAACAGTTTGGTCGATAATACAACTGTTGTATCTGAATAAATACTGTGGTAATTGATATATGTTGAATATGCCATCTTACACGTTGATTCTTTTTGTTGAAGATGTATCGACAGACGGAATATGGTGCTACGTAGTGTTTTGGGCAGTGGGAAAACCAGACACAAGGTGGAATCTGTTAAAGAATAGACTAATGGCAGCTTGTCCGTCTTGTTCTTCTGCCTCAGACATATCATATTATCATATTAACATGTAAAGATCCAATAAAATTACAACAAATGGTAAATATGAACTCATAACTTTATAGATGGTTCTTGCTTACTAGCAAAGAGAAACTTTAGGAAGACATTAAATAGTCTTCAAAAACTGCGATCAAACTGTATTTAGTATCAGCATATAGGTTTTGTATAAATCACATTTACAATTCAAAAGCAACCAGCTAGTGTAGCCTTGTTCTCTCTTACAAAGAACCTATAGTGCCAAGTAAAATTTACAGAAAAAATGAAATAACAAGAGATGGTTCATCTTAATTTTCTGCACAGAGCTGTAGCTATCTTTGAAACATCTTGTATTTTTGTCATAAATACAACAACATATCCAATATAGACCTTACCACAAAGTAGAGTCTGGGCATCAATGCATGGTCGTGTGGGGTTTTCTCTACCTATCTGCTTCTCTATCCTCTTCATGTATGACACTGCCACAACAATTACTATTCATTGATTATCCTTACCAAACAGATGTATATGCAGTATATGTGGATTCAAAAGAATGCATCACTATGTAAGTGAAAATGTTTGACATCAAAGGACCATGTATGGTGTGCTTATCTATCTATAATTGCATTCCTTTTTCTCGTTCTTGCAATGAAGTCATTTTGGTTGTTTTACTATATCTTTAATACTCATTTGAAGCAATTAATGTACCTTTAAAAACATATCGACTAATTATACTAAGAGTAGAAAAAAAATTGAGCCTAATTTTTTTTTACTCATTTGATCTTGTGAGATGGTTCATGTTTTATTACAATCTTATTTAGTGTCTCTATATCTTGAGCCGAGGGTCTATTGAAAATAATCTCTCTACTTCTTTGGAGGTAGTGATATTAACTGCGTACATTTTATCCTCCCCAGACCCCACTAGGTGAGAATTCACGGGATATGTTGCTATTTGTTGTTGTTGTTCAGTGTGTTCAGTTTTTTAAGTTCTGCTTGTAATTGTATTTTTATGTTAAATTATACAAGTAGAACTAAATGAACTTGATATTAGTTTTTTTCTATATTTATATTGTAAGCATATCCCAATCACGATAAGTTCATCAACAAAAAATTGAAATGTTTGAAGAAATATTTCTTGTGTATGGAAATGATCGAGCTAGGGGAGATCATGCTAAGTCATTTGAAGATATAGATTTGAATTGTTGTTCTGAGAAAGATAATGATAATGACATTGAAGGATCATCCACAAATTAGGATGTACAAGTGACCGAAACTTCTCAAGCTAAGCCAAGTCACAAAAGAAAACGTTTTTTTGAGATGCAAGATGTCGTAGGCGATATATCAATAAAATTTGGAGAAGTGGCAACAATAATTAGTAAGATGATTGATAGTCTCCTAGATGTGATAAAGTTGTACGAAGAAGTTATGGCAATGGAAGGCTATAACAAAGAGTTCCTCGGTGATGCTTTTGATTATTTGGAGCAAAACGACACTTTGGAAAAGGCATTCATGGCAAAAAAATCAAAATCTCCGTAAGGTGTGGTTGGAACGATTCAAGAGACAACAATAGTTATATGGGTTGGAAGAACTTAGCTTTGGAAGCAATAAATATTCGCGCACTTTTGTTTTTGATAATGTACCGTATATTTGCTACCAAAGTTCTCTCTTTTGTGCATTTGAGGGAATATTGATGAGGAAGCTTGAATTATATAATTAGTAGTTGCTTAAACTTTAGTCTCTTGTAATGTTTTGGTACTTGATCGGGTATTGTTTGCTATGCATTAATTAGTTCCTACACGTTGTTAGTAGTATTTTGTAGAAAATATTTTTTCTTTCACTAACCAAACACTAAAAAATATTTTTTTGAAAATATTTTCTACTCATCAACCAAACGCCATAAAATATTTTCCATTCACCAACCAAACATGAGAAAATAAGTAAAAAATCAACTTATTTTCCATAAATGTTTTCCATCATACCAAACACACCCAAATGATTTGTCATCATCCAACCTATTAGGAATATGTTGACTCACAAAAGAGTCCCACCTTTTAATAGATTAAAACAACAAAACAAACCACATAGATCATAATAATTATATCAAGATTAAGAGTATAAGTACAAGTAATGGACTAGAGAAATCGTTTATTAATATTCAGAATATAAACAAATATTTCTAATTGGTCCGTTCAATACAAACGGAATGTACTAGCACAAGAAGTTGGAATATTACCATTCCCATAACTAAGATCAAGTTATATTTAATCTTGTGCTACAATCATCAAGATGTTTGTCCTACCTCATCTTTGATTGTGAACGTCAATTTATTACTTATAAGAACCAACAATTTTAATCTTCCGTGCATGAGTTAAAATACTCCATACACAAAATTGTCTACTATATAAGCAAAGACATACATGTTAACACAATGATCTATTCAAATGAATTTTTTATTAATATAATAAATAATCTTTACATGGAAATAAAATATAATACTATAACACAAACTACATGGTTAATAGTATATCCTAACAAACAACACTGTGTCAATAAAGGTCTTCCAAGAGTATATTATCAGAACAGCAAATGAGCAAAAATAGTTATGTGAAATTGATAATGTACTAGCCTAACAAATCATAAGTTTAGTTGTCTCTGGTATCTCTATTCTCTACCAATACAATTGGCTTGCAAAGAAAAAATGCTTTCTAGGGAATCTACGGTAAAAGTTCTTACACTAGAACTAACATTTAAAGATTTAGCATAATCTAAAGAGTAAAAGTCACATTTCAGATCCTAACATGACAAACATGGTATGGGGGAGAAACTCTATAGGACCTAGAAGTGGAAGAGCTCCGAAACCTCCTTGAGCTACCGTACAAGCTGAAACTTTTCTAGGATGGAACAAAATACATGGCCACACTAGTAGCGGCAGTGGTACTCAGGTAGTTTCTTTTATTCAATTTACATTTTGTAGTACTTGAAGGGGAGACTTAGAGTAGCTGGTAAAGTTGTTGCCATGTGACCAAGAGGTCACGGGTTCAAGCCTTCGAAACAGCCTCCGGCAGAAAAGGTTCAAGCCTTCGAAACAGCCTCCGGCAGAAATGCAAGGTAAGCTTACGTACAGTACACCCTTGTGGTGCGGCCCTTCCCCAGACCCTGCGCATAGCAGAAGCTTTAGTGCACCGGGCTGACCTTTTACGTTTTCTAGTACTTCAATTATTTTCCTATTTTGTTGTAGTTACTGCCCCTTTAAGAATGCTTTGTAAAACATTTTGTAGTTTACTATCGTTTCTTCCTATTCTTGAACTATTTTGTTATGCTTTTTCTTGAGCCGAGAGTCTATCGGGAACCACGTCTCTACCTTCCAAGGTAGGGGTATGATCTGTTTAGCACTATCACTGTACCAACTATTCAACAGGAACTATCATCATACCTGAACTCACCTTACCAACTATTCAACAGGGACTATCATCGTACAACTTTCAACAGGAACTATCACCATACCTGAACTATCACTGTACCAACTATTCAACAAAAACTATTACCGTACCGACTATTCCACAGGAACTATATCACCATACTAATTATTCAACAAGAACTATATACAACCATACCAACCATACAGGAACTGTTTAGCAGCATAACATCTCTTCAACACGAACAATATTTCACCATACAAACTATTCGACAAGAACTATATATCACCATGCGAACTATTCGACAGGAACTATATACAACCATACCAACTATACAAGAACTGTATATCACGATACCAACTATTCAAGACGAACTATATATATCACCATATCTGAATAAACGGGGATAATAAAGAGCCAAGCAGCCAACCTTTGCTAAAACAAACAGAAACATGAGAATCCAAGTATTTTGAGCATTTTCTCTTGCAAAATAACGTAAGTTGTGGATAATGTCTTACAAGGTCAATAATATCTCATATAATTAGATAACTACAATACCAAGAAATAATTCTATCAACATTGACCAATTCCAGCTTCTCAGTCTCCATTTAGTGAAGCAAACTTGTAGAAAACGTCCTCATAACGCCAGCCCATAATTTCTCGATAATTAGATATAATAACTACATACTTACTAATTGTTCTATATATCAATATTTTCACTAATTACACCTTACTACTCAGCGGCCTCATTAAATTGTTAGTTACGTCCTGGAAGAACTACACCGTTCCACCACGGCAAGAACAATATCATCCTCCACGTTTAACCCTCTCAATTTCAGCCTGCATAGCGATCGAACATTGACTCATTTCATTCAGGGGTTCTAGAATCTCAGAAACATCGGAATCAATTTCTTTCAAAATGGTCTTGTATGTTGCCAAACAGATGCTAGTCTATCGCAAATACAAGGTAAGATGCGAAAGTATAGCCCACAAATTTCAATTTCAATGCACTACTTTTTCCAGCCATGGGAGGGAGGAAGAGGAAACAAAGATTTGAGGGTTTTTAGGGTTTAAGAGAAAATGAAGGAAATAGGAAAGTAGTGTAGTGGGAATTAGGAAAGTGAAAATGGATTATTTTTTAGGAAAATTTACATAAATATACATCCTAGTTTCTATTGTTACATGAAATCTCATCTATCAAAACTAATTACAAATATCTCATTTTTTACAATTTCTCTCTCCGACCTTCATATACATATCACCTTCACAATTTATATCTAAAATCAAGCAACCATAATTAAGGAATTTCAAAGTTTGAATTTACAAACCTTATCTTATCAAATTGTTGAACATTTGATTTATTTTGAGGTTCGTTTAATTTCTTAATTTTTTCAGCTTTACGAAATAAAAAATTTACGAGTTACTTGTTGCATGTGCGTAATTCTCAAAACTTAAGCATAGCAATAGGTATGGTCCGATTTTTAGAGAAATAGATCAAAACACCAAAATGATCCCACCAAAATAAAAAGTCGAGGGAAGTTGCTCGTACAAGTTCTAAATAGCTCGTTGCTAAATCTACAAGTAAGATAAAATTAAAAGTGAAGAATCATTACTACCGCGTCTTCAAAGATATAGTGATTTGTTGTTGAATCCATTTTTTTTAATTTACGCATTCTTATACATTGTTATATAAGAGAGTTTTGTTGTTATTTCAACCTTATACATAAATTAGTTATGTATAGTGTTAGAGACGCCTTCTTATATATTAATTTTGTTATGCATATAGTCAGATTACTTTGTAAATCCATGTTGTTATTTTGAACTTTGATCTATAGCGAGTTATGTATATATGTCATTTGTTGGATGCTTTATTTCAATCCATATACATAAATCTGTTATGTATATGTATTGAAATAAGACATCGCTGGACTGTTTAATTTCAGGCATATACATTATAGAGTTACATATATGTTATCATCAAAAGTGTTATACATAGTACAGTTATGTACATGGCTCTATTAGACAAGACGAGTTGTGTGTATTTCAGCCCATATATATAGCGGTGTCTTGTATATGAAAAAATGTTAGGCATGTATATTATGTGTTATCTTTATATTTTCAAGTTTTGTTTCATATATGTGATGCCTGAGATGTGTACTTTGCAAACCCATATGTATAAGGGCTGGGGTTCATTGTTGTCATGTTCTTCAAATATTATAGAAATCCATTTTTTTGGTTTAAAATTTTTTCATACTTACGTAGTAAATTTTTTTTTATACGAGTCTTTTTTTCCGTTTTAAAATTTTCTATGTCTCTTCATTTTATAAGGATTTTTTTCTTTGGTTCTAAAATTTTGTAGGTAATTTATGTGGTAAATTTTCTTTTAGGAGTATATTTTTTAAAAAATTACATAATTAAGGGTTAATCACACATTAATAAGATATAATATTGGATAATTATTAGACTTGATTTATTTCCTTAAATATCTTTTTGGATGATGATTAGACTTGATTTATTTTCTTAAATATAGTTAAGGAAGTTAGTTATGATGCATAAGATACTTATGTATATTAATGTTCAACTATGTATCTGAACAATTAAAATCTGTGAGAGGAAAAATTTATAAAAAAAATTAGGAGAGAAGGTAATTAAGAAGAAACCTGGCGGGATTTATGAAAATTGCCCTTTTTAACCACTTGTATTTGGGCTGGGCCTGCATGTGGATCACATATTTGGGCTACAACATCATTTGGATAATTGAGTTAGAACTTCTCACCACCAATGCTTTCATGAAAGGCATTTTTTGGGGTGAGTTCCAGGGTGAGTCCCGGGGCTAGGCATAGAAAAATGATCTGGGGAAAAAATAAAAAATACAGGTTCATAGGGCGTAAGTCCTAGAATTTGGGCTGTAAGTCTAGGATGTAAAAATATAAGTCCCAAGCATAAAAACGTACTTTTGGGCGTTAAATTTGATTTATTTTATTTTAAAAATATCTTTTCTATAATCAACAACAACAACAACATACCCAGTATGTTCTCACCAAGTGGAGTTTGGGAAGGGTAAGTGTACACAGTCTGTACCACTACCTCAGATTTGAGATGGAGAGGTTGTTTTCGATAAACCTTTAGCTCAAAATAAAACAATCTAGACAAGGAATAGTACAAGAAAAAGATACACTAGAAATCAATACATCTAATCATACCTATACAAGATACACCAAGTGATGCAACAAAAGATATAACATCCTAAACTTGTACTAACCTTCTACCCTAATCTGTTTCCTCCATAACTTCTCATCTAGGGTCATGTCCTCAGTAAGCTGGAGCTTCTCCATGTCATTTCTAATCATCTCTCTTCAATTATTCTTCGGTCTACCTTTACCTCGCTTGAATCCATCCCTAGCCAACCTCTCACACCTCCATACTGGGATATTTGTGCCCTTCCTCATAACATGACCGAACCATCTCAATCTCACTTTCTTCATCTTGACTTACACCAAAGCCACTCCCACCTTATCTTGAATAACCTCATTTCTAATCCTATCTTTCCTAGTATACCCACACATCCACCGAAGCATTCTCGTCTTCACATTTTTTTTCTAAAATATGTAGGAAACCAAGTTTCATAGAAAATGACTTAACCATAAATAATTTTCTAGATAATTATGCTTGAAAATTAACAGAGCAGAGTTTCTTCAAGTTACTAGTTTCAAAAAAAAATTATAGGACAGAGAGCCTATTGCACTATGTTCCTGAAGTAACTCTATTTTTTTTTATCAATGATCTTACACTTTTTATCATTCTTTTTCTTTGAAGTATATAAAAAATAATAAGTGAATTATTAGTTGATAGTAGGGACAACTAGTAGATGTGAATACGACTATCAGATTTTGATTTTATAGGTTATCTCGGCTATATCATATTTTGTGTTGTTATCTTTCTCAAATACTAATTACTTTTTTATATCATTAATGATTATTTAAATTATTTGTAGAATTATTGAAAATTTTATTTTTACTTATATTTTAGTAATAAAATTATAAAAATGAAGACGCATGAGATATATGTCTCGTAGATCTATGGGACTTATGCCCCGTGCCTCGAGGTTTAGGCCTCGCCTCGTGCTATGTAAAATGCTTTGCCTCGTGCCTCACCCTTTAAAACACTGATAACTATTATAGGAGTTGATTAATATCTTATTAAATATTACGACAACTATTTTATAGATACAGATATATATATATATAGTTGAAAAAAGACATCAAAATTACCTTAACTATACCTAAAAAGTTGACTCCACATCTAAAATAATGTGGCGACCTATTACGCACATAATATTATTAAAAGTAAATTTAATAGCTCCTCCCTCAAATGTTGAAAGTCAGTCACACAACCCTACATGACTTACACATGCCTGCGAGATAAGTCCAAGCCACACGTGTAATTCTTATATTTTTCCACTTATTTTTTTTAAATCATTTAAGCTTTTTTCTTCAGACCTTTTTTTACTTGAAGCTAAATGTTCGTGTTTGTTCTCAAGAAGAATCACTATAATATCATCTTCTTATTCCTCCACTGTTGATACAAAATTAGCACAATCAAGCAACAACTCATTCAATTTAATCTTCTTTTCTATTCAATACCAGAATTCGCAACACCAACACCACCTAATTACGCCACCTATTATCAAATATCACACATTATCACTATCACCAAAAATCAACATGCCTAACCAGCAATTTCACTACGTATCTGAAACAAAAAGGATTTTGTGTAATTTCAACGTACTGTTATTGATTTTGAGCAAAATTTAAAGAGGTTTTTTTTATAGGGAGGTTAGGTAGATCTACAAAAATAAAATGTATTAAAAGATTGAATATTGTGCAAAACCCAAAAACTTTTCATAGAGAAAGAATAGAAATACAAAAATAAATTAAAAATTTGATACTCGACTTGACACGTTTGATGGTAGGAGCAATAAGGTTTGATCAATTTTAAAAGTCTCATAAAAAAATATTCTGACCGATGGTGATTCACCCCTCAATATTATTTTATGTTTTTATGTCGAAAAACTATCATGAAAAAAAATTATTTTTTCCATCAACTATGGCAGGATAAAGGTGATTATGTTTAAAAGTAACGAAGAAGAAGATGGATAACGTGAAAGAGAGTGTGTATGTATGTGTGGGGGGTGGGGGGTTGAAGATAAAGAAGATGGGTGGCGTGAATGATAGTGAGGTCGGAGGTAAAAAGTAGTCTTTAGCTTTTTTTCCTTTTCAATAGACGCAACTTCTTTTTTTATTTAATGTTATTTCCACGTCAGCTTTAGTGTGTTACGAAGAGCCCATTTGAGATTTTTGTTATAAAACTGCTTATTTAAGAAACACTTTTATAAAGTAGCTTTTCAAAAAAGTGCTTTTGAAAAAAATAATTTATGTTTGATAAATTCGTTTGAAAAGTATATTTGATAAACAAATTGTGGTTGGATAACCTTTTTTAAGAAGTATTTTTTTGAGACAAATGACCTTAAAGGACATATATTAATAGACTTTTACTACTAAAATCAATTTATAGAGAAAATTTATTTTAAATATCTATTATAATATTTTTAATTTTATTTTATTTTTATTTAATTAAAAAGTCCGTACTCTAAAATTTTCAATTAATATTTATATACATAAATACATTAAAAATACTAAATAATAATATATTACTTTAATAATCTAAATATTATTTAAAAAATCAAACAAAAATGACTATAAAAATTATTCCATAAATTAAATCACTACATATGAAAAAATTTATTTCATAAAGAATTATGATGTAAATATGAAGTATAAAATTTTAAAATTAAACTTTACTCAAACTTATAATATATGTTAATTAATTAATAAGGGATTTTTGTGTGTGCGTGAGTGAGTGAGTGAGTGGAGAAAATTGAAGGAAAGGTATCTTTTAAGTCTTGAATGAAGGATTAGTGATATTGACCAACTTAAAGGGTCAAACATAATTAGGACACTTGATTAAGTTAATTGTGGACTTGATTAATATTTTCAAAACTTTATAATCTTTTCAAAGATACAAATCAACCCACATCCCTCTCCTCCAAATGAACTGTCTCTCTCAAGAGACAGTTCCTCTCAACTCTCTCCCAACCAACAGTTCTACAAAATTTCTCCCTTCAATTTTCGACGATTTCAAGCTTCCATGAAAAATAGCTGGGCGAATTTCTTTTCGACTTTCAACCGTCAATCAGCGTGAAAAAATAGAGGAACTTGAGCCAACTTCTTCGGTGACAACAACTTTGAGTTATTCATCATCCCATTTATTCTTTCACAGGTAAAAAATTATGTCTTTTTAGTTATGAAGAAACAGAGGAACTTGAGCCAACTTCTCTTCTAGTATTGGTTAACAATTTCAATATTTCTTGATTAAATTTGAAATATGGACTGAATAAAATTCTAATTTTTGGCATTTCTTCTCTACTCTTTTTGGTGTGAATTATATTTTGTTGTTGTTATTATAGTTTTTGTTGTCGAACTATTGATTCAATTTGTTGGTGATTTTTGGTCACTATTGATGTTCTTAGTATGCGTGTGTTGTGTTGGTGTTGCTAGGTTGGTTTATTATTTTTCTTGGTAAAAATGGTGTTGCAGTAGATAAACCATATGACGCAACAGATTAACCATCTAGTGAAATAGATTAATCATCTGACGCAATAGATTAACCATCTGATACAATAGATTAAACATCTGATGCAATAAATTAACCATCTGATGCAATAGATTAACCATCTGATGTAACTGACTAACCATTTAATGCAATAGATTAACCATCTAATCCAACAGATAAACCATCTATTCCAACAAATTAAACATCTAACACAACAGATAAAACATCTAATGCAACAGATGAACAAAATAAATCATTCATCTGTTGTGATAGATGACTCTTCTATTTGGAAGAAATCTAAACAATATTGATCCAATAGATAACTTATTTGGCAATAGATGAGTGATCTATTTTAATAGATATGTGTCTTATTTTTATTATTTCTAACGGATTACTCATCCGCTACAATAGGTTGTTTATGGGTTGCAACAGATAACCTACCTGGTGCAATAGATAAGAGATTTATTTTTATTGTTTCTAACAGATAACTTATCCACTGGAATAGGTTAGTTATATACTGCAACGGATATCTTACCTGGTGCAACATATGAGTGATCTATTTTTATTGTTTTCAACGGATTATTCATTTGCTGCAACAGGTTGGTTATATGCTGCAATAAATAAACTACCCGGTGCAACAGATGGGTGATTTGTTTTTATTATTTCTAACAGATTACTTATCCGCTGCAATAGATTGGTTATATGCTACAACAGATATCCTACCTAGTGTAACGGATGGGTGATCTATTTTTATTATTTCCAACGAATTACTCATCCACTGCAATAGGTTGGTTATATGCTGCAATAGATATCCTACCTGGTGCAAAAGATGAGTGTTTTTTATAATTATTTCCAATGAATTACTTATCCGCTGCAACAAGTTGGTTATATGTTGCAACAGATAACCTCCCCAGTGCAATAAATGAGTGATTTATTTTTATTATTTTCGATGGATTACTCATCCGTTACAATAAGTTGGTTATATGTTGCAGCAGATAACCTTCCTGGTGCAACAGATGAGTGGTCTATTTTTATTATTTCTAATGGTTTACTCATTCATTGCAACAGGTCGGTTATATGTTGCAATAGATAACATACCTGTTGTAATAGATGTGTGGTCTGTTACAACTGTTATTTTGCTGTTGTGCATGTTAGATTTACTGTTATCCCTTTTTAACGATGCATTAATCAATTATAATCTATTTTATGTTCCTGTTAATTTAAGATAATATGGCTCCCAAAAGAAAAAATCGAATCAAGTTCAAGTAAAGAAACAAGTAAAGCAGCTAAGCTACATCCACCACTCTATGAGCTTGCTTTACAAGCATTATCTCAATCAGGAGCAGGAGATAATGAACACGGGGAGGAGGAGTGTTTCAAAAGAGATGATCCAAATTCTAATAGCCCTTCCACCGAGGAGTTGGTTAAAACCTTCAGCATTGATTTTTATCTTGTGAGAATGCAGTACGATGATGCCACAAATTTAACGGGTGATTTCATGGTTAAGTCATCCATGGGAAAATATTTTAACGCCTTCAGAAAAATACTTCAAGAATAAAAATTGGATTCTTATTTCAGGGAAAGCTGTTTTGGGCAATATCTTGATTTGCCGGAGGACAACAATTCTTGTTTCCAAATGAAAATGGTATATGAACTTCAGAAGCGTAGGTTTATGTATGAAAATAGAGATAAGATGGATGAGGTGTGGATAAATTACTATGGTATGCCTATTTGTTTTGGTTGGAAGGAGTTTGCCATAATTATTGGACTAAAATGTTATCCCCCTTCTCCTTCTCAAGTTATACCTACTCTAACCCCCTAAAAGCACCCCACACACCCAAAAAAGGCAAAGGCAAGTCGAGTGATCGTGATGACCTAGTTTCTATTATAGGTCCAAGCTTCAAAAATAAAAATTTGATAGAAGCATTAAAAGGTAAAATAACTTTCAAAAAAGTACAAACAATCATTGTGCTTGCTTTGGTTTGTACATAATATTCTTTGGGCAAGAGACGTTAACAATAATATAAGCCTCGATTGAATAAATCTCTCCGAGGATCTTGAGGTATTTAACAACTATCCTTGGGTTTATGAAAGCTTCAAAATGACTGTCAAATATTTGTTAACTCCATTAATGCCAAAGACAGTCAACTTATATGGCTTTTTGTGGGATTTCATGGTAAATATTTCTTTTATTATGATATGATTCATTTTTATTAATTCAATAATGCTTTTGATTTATTGGCGTTATGTTATAGTCTTGGGCATTTGAAGCCATTCCTTATTTGAGACAACAAGTGAACTACTGATGATAGGCGAATTTACACGCCTATAGTGCTATATTTTACCCATATTTTAGCAATGTTTTGAGAACAAATTATATATTTCATGCACTTTTAGTCCTTTTTCCTGTAAGTGAGCTAACGAACATGATTAGCAAGTTTTCAGGTATAAATGATGCAGAATTCAGCATTTTATGGATTACTTGACGCCAAAGAAAGCTTCACGAAAGGAGGAAAACAAAGCTTGGGCGCCAAGGACCAAAAGTGGCGCATGGAAAATCTGTCCCGGGCAAAAACAGCATTTCTGAAGACTTTGGGGTCCAGCAGTAACTTATTAGGATTAGGATAATGATACATTAACCTAGTAGGATTGGGTTAAGTAATTTATTAGCTTAGTAGGAATAGGATATGGGTATTATAAATACCCTATTTTGCTAGAGATTTTTATTCATTCCTCCATTAGTTACAATTCATTCACTACTACTTTTTATTCTTCTATTAATTCTACTTTTTATTCTTCTTCTACTCATCTATTCAATTCTTAATTTCCGCAACAAGAGAAACGTTACTTGCAAAGAAAGTCACGCCTAAACGCCTACCACACTTTGCTACACGAAATCTTTATTGTGGTATAATAATAATGTCTTTTGTGATTTCCTTCACACTCATGGGTAACTAAAACTTCTCTGTTGGGGTTATGGAAGTCTTATGAGATACTATCTAAGGCTATGAGTTTGTGAATTCGTGACACGTGTGTTGCTTATATCATTATTCTCTTCATCTTAATGCAAATTCTTGTGGTTGCAAACGCATAGAATACGCCACTATAGCATTAACTTGTTCGAAAGAAAAGTTATATGTCTGGAAAAGAGATAATGTCAAGGTAATAGGGTCCCATCCCCTATTAAAAAGTTAGTGCCGTAACTGGATTAACCTCTTGGAGAATTTGTACCGTTAGACACGCTTTAAGCTCGAAAGAGTTAAAGTGAAATAGTCCTTGTTGAGGTCGAAAGACGCTTGGATTTACCATCGAATACAATTCTCTATAAGCACATGCATGTCTGAATTCTGCATAACTCATAGCCAATAGAGACGTACAACTCATAAGGTGGACATAACCCCAACCTCTCAATTCTCATTGTTTTACATCTTACCAAACAATCTTTCTTTTTACTTTGCTATTTTCTGTTTCTACTTTACTATTTTGATTACATTATTTGCACATTAAAATCCCCCCTTTCACGAGACTTGCACCAAGAGTCTAATAATCTTTGCTTACTTGTTGACCAAGCTATTCCCTGAGGGATCGATACCCAACCCAGTTGGGTTCTATATTTGACTACGACCGCTTTACACTCCTACGAGAGCTGTAGATTGAGCGTTATCAAAAATTGGCGCCGTTGCCGGGGAATACGAGTGTCAATTAAGTTTGTGATAATTACTAGACCCTTTGGTCAAAGATTCTCGTACTTTTACTTTTAGTTTTTGTTTTTGTTTACTGCAGGTTTTTATTCAGTGCATGCCCCATACTCGAAGTTCTGGTCAACCGTTATTACCTATCAATCCTGAACCACAACGTATTGGTAGAATGGAGTCACAACACGAAATTGAAAGGATGGCTGCTCAACAGGAACAGGCGAGACTAGCTGCTCTAGCCGCCGCTCAAGTGCATCAACAGAATATTGATAACCCTGGGCGAGCAATAAATCCTGACGACGAGGACCTAGGTGATGACGAGTTACTAAACCCTAGGCATGCTGCTGAGATCGCAACACCTACCAACAGAAGAGATCGTCAAGCTAGGTTTAGACCTGAACGCCGAGCTATGCAACCAGCTTTCGACGATGATGATGATGATCTTGATGGAGCCGGAGCCACAGGAGCCATTATTCCTCCACCATTAGCGCCCGGAGCCAAGTTCAACATCACAAGCACCATGATTCAGTTATTGCAACTCAAGGGATTATTTGGTGGACTAGCAGGCGATGATCCGAATATGCATCTCATCAACTTTATTTCTATATGCAAGTCGTTTGACAATCCTGGTGTTGGTCAGAATGCAATTCGATTACGTCTATTTTCATTGTCTCTGTCTGGGGAGGCAACTCTATGGTTGAACGGGCTGACTCCTGATTCTATTACAAATTGGAGGCAATTGAGAGACGCTTTTCTAGAAAGATTCTTTCCGCCATCCAAAAGAGCACAATTAAGAGATGAAATCAGCAACTTTCGTCAGCTTCCAACTGAAGCCCTTCATGAAACATGAGAGAGGTTCAAGACGAAGCTTATGAGGTGCCCAAACCATCACATGACCAATGTCCACCTAATGGAGATACTATACAGAGCCTTGAATTCAATAACTAAACCAGTGGTGGATAATGCGGCTGGAGGATCATTTATGGACCTCACCTTTGGGAAGGCAAGCAATATGCTAGACTGGATAACGAAGCAAAGTAGAGCTTGCATACCAGGGATTCTGAGGTAGCAAGCCCCACTTTCTCTATTGGCATGACTGCAGAACAAAGGAGAAGAGAAGAAGAACGTGATCAAGATATGGCGCACATGAAAACACAAGTGGATCTTCTTACAAAGCATCTATTATCAGGGAAGACCGAAAAAGTTAAAGCTGTTGCGTCAAAAGGAAGAGACGAATCTGATTCGGAAGAAGAGGCCAACTACTTGAACAATCAGGGGGGTTTTCGAGGGAATACCCAAGGAAACCAAGGTCGGAACTATTATGATAAATCTGGAAACAAGGACCAAGGTAGTTGGAAGAACAAGAATGAAAAGAGTGGTTTGTACGTTCCCCCTGGAAGACGTGACGCCATCATATCTAGTTCTGGAAGTATGGAAGACATGATGGCTAAATATTGAAAGGAGTGGAAGCAACGAGCGCAGGAGTAACGGAGGTAGTTAATGATTTGTCCTCTATGAAATAATTAGTTGATTCTCATTCCACTTCAATCAAGCAACTAGAGCAGCAATTGAGCCAACTTTCAGCAGCACTCAATCAAAGAAAGGCTGGCACTTTACCTAGCGACACTGTGCAAAACCCAAGGAATGATGGGTCATGCATGACCATTACTACCCAAAGTGGTAAGGTGCTGGAAACTTCAGCAAAAGGCAAGCAAGTGGTTGACGAAGTAGTGGACATTGATGATAAGGCGAAAGGGGAAGATGCCACAGCAACTGATCCTGACGTCCATAACGTTACCCCTCACGATTTGCAACCTGAAAAAGCTGAAAAACGGAAGCAAGAAGAGAAGAAAACCGTGGAGAGAACAATTCCATACCCACCACCACCTTTCCCTCAAAGATTAAAGAAGGTGGCGGATGACACGAAGTTCAGCAAATTCATGACTATGTTAAAGCAGCTGACCATTAATGTTCCATTAGTGGAGGCACTTGAACAAATGTCTGGGTATGCGAAATTTATGAAGGATCTTTTGACAAAGAAGCGGGCAGCAAGTTATGAGTTGAAAGATGATGTTCATCACTGCAGCACAATCGCTACCCGATCAATAGTTCAGAAGAAGGCTGACCCCGGTGCTTTTACTATTCCTTGCACCCTTGGATCTTTAAATTTTGCCAAGGCATTATGTGATTTAGGAGCCAGCATCAATTTGATGCCACTATCTATCTATAAAGAGTTGGGGTTGGGTGATCCTACTCCAACCAATATGAGGCTCGTAATGGCGGATAGGTCGGTAAAACGACCTGCTGGTATTCTATGTGATGTATTGGTAAAGGTTTCTTCATTCATATTTCCGGCAAACTTTGTTATTTTGGACTGTGAGGCAGATTCAAAAGTTCCCATAATCTTGGGGTGCCCTTTCCTTTCTACAGGAAGTGTGCTTATTGATTTGAGAGCTAATGAGCTTTCATTCCGAATAAATGACGAAGTAGTTCGCTTTGATGTTTGCAAATCAATGAAGCAACCCAAAGAGCTGAATGTATTCTCGGTGGCTGATGTTTACTTTGATGATGATAAAGAATTACTTGAAGAGGAGCAGCTGATTGATGACCCATTGGCGACTTTGCTTATGAATGGTGAGAGTAAGGATGCTGAAAATTGTGAAGAAGCTATTTGTGCTCTATCAGGATTAGGGACATATCGCCATGCTCCCAAGAAGCTGGACCTTGATCTCAAAAATCGACCCACACCACCAGCTAAGCCATCTATTGAAGAGCCACCCACATTAGAATTGAAGGAGCTGCCAAGTCATTTAAAGTATGCATTCTTAGGAAGCGGAAACACACTTCCAGTCATTGTGGCCGCAGATTTGGGTGAGCAACAAGTTGCAGCTCTCATTGCTATTCTAAGGAAGTATATTAGAGCCATTGGATGGACCATTGCGGATATTATTGGTATTCCACCTGGGATTTGTACACATAAGATTCAGCTTGAAGAGAATTGTACACCCACCATTAAGCATCAAAGGCGTCTAAACCCACCTATTCAAGAAGTGGTGAAGAAAGAAATCATCAAGTGGTTAGACGCAGGAGTTGTGTATCCAATCTCTGATAGTACATGGGTAAGCCCGGTACAATGTGTTCCCAAAAAAGGAGGCATGAAGGTGGTCGTAAATGAAAAGAATGAGCTTATTCCACTTAGACCCTTCACCGGATGGAGAGTATGCATGGACTACCGAAAGCTAAATTCATGGACACTCAAAGATCACTTTCCAATGCCATTTATGGACCAAATGCTAGATCGATTAGCGGGGAAAGGATGATTTTGTTTCCTAGATGGTTATTCAGGCTATAATCAGATTTGTATTGCCCCCGAAGACCAAGAGAAGACAACGTTCACATGCCCATATGGTACGTTTGCCTTTAAACGTATGCCATTCGGGCTATGTAACGCACCAGCCACCTTTCAGCGATGTATGATGTCCATTTTTTCTGATATGGTTAAAGACACTTTGGAGGTATTTATGGATGATTTTTCAGTTGTTGGTGAGTCTTTTGAAGTGTTCTTGACAAACCTAAGCATGGCATTGGAACGATGTGTAGAATTCAACCTAGTGCTGAATTGGGAGAAGTGCCACTTTATGGTAAAAGAAGGTATCGTTCTTGGGCATAAAATCTTCGAAAGGGGAATTGAGGTTGATCGAGCGAAAATTGAAATCATTGAGAAGCTACCACCTCCAATTTTTGTGAAGGGAGTTCATAGTTTTCTCGGTCATGCAGGTTTCTATCGACGGTTCATCAAAGATTTCTCCAAAATTACTAGTCCATTGTTCAAACTCTTGGAGAAAGATGCAAAGTTTGACTTCAATGAAGATTGTTTGAAGGCATTTGAATGCCTCAAAGGAAAACTAATTGAAGCTCCTATCATGGTAGCACCAGATTGGTCTCTCCCGTTCGAAGTCATGTGTGATGCTAGTGGGGTAGCCGTTGGTGCTGTACTTGGACAAAGAATGGAGAAGCTATTTCATCCTATCTACTATGCGAGCAAGGTCCTAAACGAAGCCCAAAAGAACTACACTGTCACAGAACAAGAGCTCCTAGCGGTTGTGTATGTGTTTGAGAAGTTCCGAGCTTATCTGTTGGGTACCAAAGTGATCGTTCATACAGACCATGCAGCTCTAAGGTATCTAATGACAAAGAAGGATGCAAAACCAAGACTAATTCGATGGGTTTTGCTGCTGCAAGAATTTGATTTTGAGGTTAAAGATAGAAGAGGTTGTGAGAACCAAGTGGCTGATCATCTATCTAGACTCGAGAACGAGCATGTGGCGCAGCCTGAAATCAAGATTGATGATGCATTCCCTGATGAGGAGATCTTAGCGGCAACAATGGAAGGATTACCATGGTATGACGACTTTGCAAATTTTATGGTGAGTAATGTGGTACCTGCAAACTTATCCTACCATCAAAAGAGGAAGTTTATGCATGACTTACAACACTACTTTTGGGATGTGCCATATTTTTTTCGACGATGCGCGGATGGTATTATCCGACGATGTATATCCTATGTAGAGGTGCCTACTATATTGGAAGCATGCCACACTTCCTAAGTCGGAGGACATCACGCAGGTAATCGGACAGCAAGAAAGGTATTGCAAAGTGGATATTATTGGCCTTCGATATTTAGAGATGCCTACGACTTTGTTAGAAGATGCGACCAATGCCAGCGCCAAGGCGCTATTTCAAAACACTATGAGATGCCTATGTCGAAAATTCTTGAGGTAGAGCTATTTGATGTATGGGGTATTGATTTCATGGGTCCATTCGTAAATTTGTTTGGAATAAAGTACATCCTAGTTTCTGTAGATTATGTCTCAAAATGGGTTGAAGCTGTAGCGTTGGCCGACAATGAAGGAAAGCGTGTTGCAGCATTCTTGAAGAGGAATCTCTTCTCACTTTGGAGTACCACGTACTATTATAAGCGATGGAGGATCTCACTTTTGCAACAAGCTATTCAAATCCGTGTTGGCAAAATATGGTGTCAAGCAACATAAGGTAGCCACGCCTTATCACCCACAAACTAGTGGCCAGGTAGAGGTTTCCAATCGGGAGATCAAGCAAATCCTTGCGAAGACAGTAAATGCTAATAGGAAAGATTGGTCTCGGAAGTTGGACGATGCACTATGGGCCTATAGGACTGCATTCAAAACACCAATTGGCATGTCCCCTTATCAACTAGTTTATGGGAAGGCTTGTCACTTACCCATTGAGCTTGAGCATAAGGCATTGTGGGCATTAAAGCGATTGAATGTGAATTGGGATGATGCAATGAATCTGAGAGTGGAGCAGCTGAACGAGATGGACGAATTCCGTCTCCATGCATATGAAAGGTCAGACCTATACAAGGAGCGGATAAAAAAGTATCATGATCAACGGATTGTTCGACGAAACTTTCAAAAGGATGATATGGTTCTTCTCTTCAACTCCAGATTGAAGCTATTCCCAGGTAAGTTAAAGTCCAAGTGGTCTGGTCCATACAAAGTTATCCAAGTCTACTCGTCTGGAGTAGTTGAGTTGGAAGACAATAATGGTGTTGTCTTCAAAGTGAATGGCCAACGAGTTAAACCCTATATCGGTCCTCTTGATTCGATAAATTATATGGCCATCACTTATCTCGACGAAGTCTAAGTACTCGAGGTAACTATGTCGTGCCGCGACAATAAATAAGGCGCTAGATGGGAGGCAACCTTTTTTATTTTTTGTTTTTTTCTTTTGATAAATAAAAATCCAAAAAGAAGAGTCATGCCATGACCAAAACTAAGGCGCTTGATGGGAGGAAACCCATCGTTCTAATTGTTTTTATTGGTTTTGAGCAAATGTAGGTGCAAGAGGTATAAAACGAGGAGATCGGTTGCAAATTACGATTTGGACATATTACATGTTAAAGGTGGTAAGTTAGGAATGAAGATGCAAAAGGCTATGGATTGAGCATTGCTCATGAAAATATAGGCATCGAACAAGGCTAGGCCTAGGTAAAACTAGGCCACGAACAAGGCAAGGCCCATACTATGGCCTAAGGTCTCGGAATCTAGTGTGCCATAGCATAGGCGCCGCCCATGCTCAAGTATGCCATAGCATAGGCGCCGCCTATGCTAAAGCCTTTTGTCTCTGAATCTCATATGCAAAGTGAAAGGCGCCGCCTATGGTCACCAAATCCTAAGCTAAAGGTGCCGCCTATGATAGACAAGGCTTTGCAAAAGGCGCCGGCTATGCTAAGCATAGGCAAAGCTAAAGGTGCCGCCTATAGTCACTTTTTATCTCCAAATCCGATTTTAAATGGGTCAAAATCCGACCCAACTTGGTTCTATAAATAGGAGACTTAGTCTTAAAGCACAAACACATTGAAAACCTAACTTAGGCACCGCCCATAGCATCCAAATCCTCTCAAAATTTTTTTTTTTGCTCTATTTCTTCACAAGAACATCTCCAAAGGCTTCAATCACGTAAGTACTCTTTTGTTCCTCATTTATTTTTCACAAGTACTACGTTACTACGTCTATTATGAATTGCTAAATCTTGAAGAAGTATTGGTAATGTGAATGTGTTTGAATTATTGATACACAACCAAGTGAGTGTACATATACGTTAGGATAATCTTAACTTGTTTCCAACTTGAATTTGATTTTGATGCATTGTTATACTACTTGCGGAATTGCTATAGTCATTAACATTGCATAATCTTGTCACTTGAATACTTACATGTTGGAATGACTTGTTCATCGGAATGAGACTTATAGTGGCCTACCGACATAGGAGGTTGAGATTATTAATAGATACTATACCTTCATGTAATCCCTATGTAGTAGTCTTGCTATATCCATCATGAAAGTATTGCAAAGATTACAAGCAATGTGACATCTCTGATTTTATTGTTGGAATATAGCACCTACAACGTATGTCGATGAAGTCTAAGTAATCGACCACTTTCACTTCACTAATTTGTATCAACAAACTAAGTGTGGGGTGGTACCCCTATTGCTTGTGTATAGATTGTATCCATTGAGATGATGCTAACATAAACACTGTGTTAAGTCTCAGGTACAATGGCACCCAAAGCAAGACAAGGCAAAGATTAGGCTACCACTTCCCAGAAAGGCAAGAAAAGAGGCCGCAAAGAGCAAGGAGAATCATCCTCAATGCAATTACCACGCCGCATGTTTGGAGTAAAATGGGTTCTTGAGGAGGAAGCGAAATAATGGTATAGGAACAACAAGGAAAGAAAATATGTTCATGTGGACTTGATAAACAAGGAAAGCCTAGCGAAGAAGGAGCCGCGCATGTTGGAAAAGATCATGGCATTACATCTTGATTTCATCTTCTGAGACATGGGAGAATGCAATCTCAATTTGACAAGAGAATTTTATGCCAACTGGTCGCCGAAAACCACAGGCAGCGAAGTCAAGATTCGGGGCCAAGTTTTACAACTCAATGCGGATTTCTTCAACTCTTTTCTTGGCTTGCCTTCAGTAGATCCATCACCATTTAGAGAGCTGTACAGTAGACCTCCATATAGAGCAATTCGACACACACTTTGTGGAAGTAGATTCATGGCAAGGTGGAGCAGACATAAAGACACCGGACGACACAACACCTTCCCATATGCTCCTTTGAATAGGGAAGCAAGGATATGGTTGTGTATTGTCAACTATTGCCTCATACCAGGGACCCAGTACACCAAGATAACAAGAGATAGAGTGTGCTTGGTATACGCATTGATGATGAATGTCCCTATCAACATTCGGGTAATCATTCGATCTACAATGCGGAAGGCTAGGCTACACAAGCGGTCCCACTTCAGCTTCGGCAATCTGTTGACTGCAATCTTGAGGAAGGAAGACATCGAAGAGGAACCGGCTGATCATAGACTCCCACACAATCCAAAGAAGGTTTACCTCACAAAGGTCAAAGATGCTGAAACCACACATAGCGTCAACCTTACTACGACAGAGAGATATGCTCGGGATGAGAGTTTCTTTCGCCATCTTTATGGCATGACTCGGTTCATAATGATGAGTGGTGGACGTGTTCCAACTGCTGAAGAGCTCCAACAGCTGGATCATGACTATCCAATGAATGTGCATGCAAGGGAAATGTGTGGAGTAGGTACATACTTTGAGGAACCTCTTGATGACGATGTGCCGACCGATGATGAGCGACGAATGCCAGACTCCGACGTGGAGGAAAATTCTGATGACGACGACTCCTATGATGATGATTCCAATGAAGGGGGTATGACCCCCGACATAGAGGAGGAGTCCGACTGACCAGGTTTTTCGTATTTATTTTCCACTGAGGGCAGTGTCCCGTCTAAGTGTGGGGTGGTGGTATTTGCATGCTATACTCCTTTATCTGCATTTGCATTTATTTATGTTTGTTTGTTTTAGTTTTTTTTTGTTTTTCATTTTTTTTAGTAGTTAAATTTTTTTACTTAGCTTTGCATGAAATTATTCTAATAGGCAGCATGAGATTATAACAAGAGTTTGTGCTAAAATCATTACTATTGAGACGTTTAGGCTCTAATTGTGACTCGCTATGTGATATTGTGTGGTTCAATTCCTTCATCTGTTGGGGCAAGAGTCTATACTACTCCCAATAAAGTTGACCATGTGCCTTTTGTGTGTGAGATAATAGTATATTCTGTGCTTGTGGCTGATGCTAGAACTTGCCTGGTATGTATGTAAAGCAAAAATAAAGAGTGCAAGTTTAGGAGATGATTTAGGCATTTCTTTGGCAACCTGTAATTGTTTACCTTCATTCTAACCTACCCATGGACATCATCCTAGTTAACCCCTTTTGAGCCTTTAGCCTATGTTCTTTGACAGCCTCATATGTAAGCCTAATCCATTTTTTCAAGACCATAATTTGATCCAAATTCCTAAGTACTTTAAAGTGTAAAGTCATGTGACAAAATAAGAGGAAATTGGGTGAGTACGATGCTTTAGAATGTAATGGTGCTTGAATTTATTATGAAAAAGAATTGCTATCATAAGAGGTATGTTATGAAAAGAAAAAGGAAAAGAAAACTAAAAAGTTAGTTATGTTCAAAAATTGAAAAACAAAAGAGGTGACAAAGGGAGGTAGATTAAAAGAAAGAAAAAAGGTTGTTTGAAAGAAAGCATAAATGGCATATTGTGATGTATTAAAGCACTTAGGGAACTTAGTCACTATTTCTGGCCAAAATAGTCCTACCCGTCCCTTAGCCTACATTACAACCATCAAAAGACCTATTTGATCCTAAGCTTAGCATTCTGATATTTACTGGAGCATTACACTAAGGGCAAGCCTATGGTCATCAGTTGCAACATCTGAATTCTTTGTGAGAGTGAGAGCAAGGATAATCCTATACCCATGTTCGAAATATATACAATACTTGTGAGTGATTATGGGTAATATATGGTGAGACACACATGGTTGATGGTTAATTTATTGCAAAATATAGATTATTTGTCACAATAGATTATCCATCTATTGCACCAGTTGCAGTTGACGAGTAATCTATTGCAACAGACGACCCATCTGTCGTAATATATGGCACATCTATTTTAATATCTTTCTTTGAGGCAAATTATTTTAGTTGAAAGAAGACGTATTGAATCATCCAAAGGGTTAAAGAGATTAGCCTCCTTAATTTTTTTATTGCTCTTTGCAACCAACCACCTGAGGATCCTTGGATGAGAAACCTCATTTGGGTAATCCTTGAACTACTTTTGAAGGGAAGGAATGGCTTCAAATGTGCAAGCCTAAAAAATGTATATAGAAATCAAGCAAAAAAAGTCATAATAACTATATTCAATATAAATTAATGGATGAGTAAAAATAGTGATTAATTTTACCATGAAAACCTAAGGAAATCCATATAATGTGATTGTCCCTGGGGATAGCTTTGTCAGTAAATATTTTACAATCAAGTAGTAGGTGTCGTATCCCCAGGGATAATCATTGAATTTCTCAAAATCATTAGCAAGATCCAACAAATCATCTTCTATGACTTTCTGGGCATCTCTTGCCAATATTATGGAATGGACAAACTAAACTAAGCATAATTTCTCCCTGTACTGCTTTGGTATGGTTTTGTCCTTGAGATCTGCTATCAAATCCCTTGATTTGTAGCTACGTACAACAATGCCCAACAAACTATCTTTTTTTTCCTTATATTTGTTGGACCTTTTGTGGGGGTTTTCCTTGATGAGAGGTTCTTCTGGATGATCACATCTCAAGCCCGTCACTATGGCAAACTCTTTCAATCCAAAATAAATTGGCATGCCACAGTAGTTGATCCAGACTTCATCCATCTTTTTTTCCCTCCTTTGAATCTTTATCATCCCCCGCGTACTTGATCCTATACGTGAGAAGACCATATACCATGGTCATTTGGAAACGGAGAGTGTGGTCCTCAAGCAGCTTAAGAAACTATGCAAAATAGCTCCTCTTAAAAAGTCCATCTATTTTTTTATTCTTCATAATATTCCTAAATTCATCAAAACCTTTCCCCAACTGACATTTAAGTACAAGATTACCAGTTACTTCTGCAGGGTAATCTATCGGCATCACAACTCAAAACCTGTCAATACTAATGGTTTTGATAGGATCATGCTGGGATTTTGATATTAATTCATGCCCCATTGGTGAGAAGAAGTTCTCACTTTCCTCAGCTTTATTTTGCCCTGACTGAGATTGCTTAGAAAGTTCCTCTGAATCTATCTGTACTCTAGCCTTTTTTGTTGGGTGGTCAGAAGTTGATCCACTTTCAGTTTCTTTTTCTTTGGGAGACATCTTTTAACTACAAATAATAGAAAAATAAAAAATACATTACATTTGATGTCTACATAATTTTTTTAAAAAAGGTAAGACAAATTTCAATAAATTATTATACGCCACATTACAAAAAAATTCTCCAACGGATAACCCATCAGTTGGAACAGATGGGGAATCTGTTTGAAGACCTATTTAATATCTCCCAACAGATCTTCCACCTGTTGCAATAGATAGACCACCAATACCACCACCAATTCCACCAATACCAACAACAATACCAAGACCGCCAACACTACCACCAATGCCACAAATACCAACACCAAGACTACCTACACCACCACTAAAACCACAAATACCGACACTACCAACAACATTCACCAACAATACCACAAACACCATCCAATAATACCATGATAGTTAATAAAACACTGCAACAAAAACTAGGGTTTTCTCATGTTCTTCCTATATTTTTAGCATCAAAACTCAAAATTGTTAACCCATTCTCGAAGATAATACAACTAAAAGTCTTTTTTTTATCATTAACTAAAAATCCCTAATTTTTAGAATAAAGAACAAATGTAGAACTGTTCTAGAGCTCTGTTACCTGCGATTAAAGAGAAAATGATGGATATAAGCTAGAATAAAGTCAAAAATAACAACTATGTGGTTGAAAATGAAAAGAAAATCAATCTGTTTTGAAGGGTTGAGCAATATGTTGAGTAGTTGCTATCTGTATTGTTCAGAGAGAGAGAGAGAAGAGCAAGAACCTGAGATTTGAAATGAGGAAAAGTTTTTCCGTAAATGAATGATTTGTATGGGTTGATTTGTAATTTTGAAAAAGAATGACATGTTTTGAAATTGTTTATTTGGTCCGAATTGATATTAATTAATTTTTAAAATATATAGTTTTTAAAATATTAAGTTAATGAGAATCTTTTCAATCAGGGTGATCGATCGACGACTCAGATCGGGATGAATGCAATACCAACACCATGCAATTGTAAAAACTTAATTAAAGTTGTAGTTGACCCTATGAACTAATCCCTAGTTCTACCAAAATCAATTTAGGTACTAGCTTAAAATTAAGTTAATGAGAATCTTTTTAACTCAGAGTGATTGATCGACAACTCGAGTCGGGATAAACGTAATACCAACACCATGCAATTACAAAGACTCAATTGAAGTTGTAGTTGACCCTATGAACTCATCCCTAGTTCTACCTAAATCAATTTAGGTACTAACTTAACATTAAGTTAATGAGAATCTTTTCAACTCAGAGTGACCGATCGATGACTCAGGTCAGGATGAATGCAATACCAACACCATGCAATTGCAAAGACTCAATTGAAGTTGAGTTGGCCCTATAAGCTCATCCCTAGTTCTAACAAAATTACTTTAGGTACTTGCTTAACATTAAGTTAATGAGAATATTTTCAACTCAGAGTGATCGATCGACGACTCAAGTTGGGATGAACGCAATACCAACACCATGCAATTGCAAAGTCTCAATTGAAGTTGTAGTTGACCCTATGACTTCTTCCCTAGTTCTACCTAAATCAATTTAGATACTAGCTTAATATTAAGTTAATGAGAATCTTTTCAACTCAGAGTGATCTATCGATGACTCAGGTCGGGATAAACGCAATACCAACACCATACAATTGCAAAGACTCAATTGAAGTTGTAGTTGACCCTATGACTTCTTCCCTAGTTCTACCTAAATCAATTTAGGTACTATCTTAGCATTAAGTTAAAAAGAATCTTTTCAACTCAGAGTGATCGATCGATGACTCAGGTCGGGATGAACGCAATACCAACACCGTGCAATTGCAAAGACTCAATTGATGTTGTAGTTGACCCTATAAACTTATCCCCAGTTCTACCTAAATCAATTTAGGTACTAGCTTAACATTAAGTTAATGAGAATCTTTTCAACTCAAAGTGATCGATCAATGACTCAGGTCGAGATAAACGTAATACCAACCCCATACAATTGCAAAGACATAATGATGTTGTAGTGACCCAATGAACTCATCCCTAGTTCTACCTAAATCAATTGCAATGAAATCTATTGCAACAAACAATTGAGCAGTTGGAAATTTTTAAATAGATAGTCATGTCTGTTGCAACAGATGACATATCTAATTTAATTATCAAATATACATTAGCATCTGTTGTGATAGATGACTGAGTTATTGAAAATTTTCTAACAGATATTGATATCTATTGTAATAGATGACATATCTGATGACCTTATCAAATGGACATTTACTCTGTTGTTACAGATGACTGAACTGTTGGATTTTTTTAAACAGATATTGATATCCTATTACAACAGATGACATATCTATTTGAAAATCTTTTTTTCTTTTAATTTTAATGCAAGCTTCTGTCTAAAAGAAGAAAGAGAGATAAAATAGTACTACTAAAGGCGGTAAAAATATTTCTTGGATAACTCAAAAATCTTATTGAGTAGTTTTTTCTTCTCTTTTGAATGTCACCCGTCTTTCTCGTACCCCTCAAATTATTAATGAATATTAATTAATGAATATTTAAACCCTAAATTATCTCATCTCTCCTTCAGCCCTAAATTTATTTATTTATCTCTCATCTTTTTCTTTCTCTCTTTTTTAGGGTTATCACATCCTTTTTTCTCTCTTTTCTCTCCTCTTTCTCATAAATATACTTTCAAATATAAATCGATTTATATCTTTCCTCGACTGAAATTACTGTATTGACCCCCTTTTGACATTACAGGTAAGGTATGATTCACTATTGCTCTTTCATTTTCATCTTCTTCTTTGCAACATTTGTTTTTTGTTTAATTACCATTTACCTATATCATATTTATTTAAAAAATTTGAAGGCACTTTTACGTGTTGAATAAATGAACCGAGAATTTTTATTACAATATACGAAAAAGTCATCTCTTGGAAGAAGTTTAAAAGCCTTGTTGGCAGTATCATTTTTTTTGTATGTATTTTGTTTGTTTCTTTTTTGATGATGTTGTTATTAATGTTGTTGGTGGGGTTGATGTTGTTGGAACTTGTTGTGTGTTGTTGTTGATGGTGTTGGAACAAAGGATGTTGCTTCTTTGTTGTTGATGATGTTGTTGATGGTGTTGAAATAAATGATGTTGTTTCTGTGTTGTTGATGTTTTTTATTTATTGTTTCTTTGTAGTTTATAATGTTGTTGATGTTGCAATAGACGGAGAAAGTGTTGGAACAAATCAAACCCCTAGCAAGGCTGGTTTGATGTATTCCAATAGACTCAACATTTGTTACAACAGATGAATAATGTTCTTTCTATTCTTATCTTGTTTGACATCAATTTTTTTCCTCTTCTTTGTAGATATAAGAAACTGAAAGTTGATCAACTTTTGTCCGACCAACACAAGAGGCTACAGTAAAGATAAGTTTGGAGGAATAAGCTACTTGCAGATGGAACCACTTCATATGTGGGAGGTATGCATTACTGATAATGTTATCGTGAATATTATCACAACCCAAACTAGGGCCTGGCCGTGACGGAAATTCCAAACCATGAAAGCCTAGACGTCCTACTCTATCTGATCTGGTAATCATGCACAACATTCATATAATAAAAGGAAATGCGGAATTTTAATCTAATACAAAAACATGGTCATACTTTGGATTCAGTTTAACCATACGAAATGAAATCCAAAATTAACTAAACAACTTCTGGAATAGTCTGCAATATCTCTACAACATGATATAAAGATAACTATCTGAAAAGATGGGATAAGGCCCCCAGTAGACCAAAACAAAGGAATAACATAATCTAAAATGACAGGTCTTTTGGAATAAAGAAGGCTCACCACTGCACGGATCATTTCTCTCTGGATACTCTACTGATTAGCCAGACCCCTAGACTGAGCCTCCAAACTTGGGAGGTAGGGGGTCAATACAATTGTACTGGTACGCAGAGCAAATCCAAAATAATAATTTATATTCAACATATATGAGAGAAATTTAAAATATTTCATAAACATATCATATAGTAAGAAATCTCGTGGGCATTTCTGAAGGACTCTGCAAAATCATTTGAACTCTATGACACTCTTTGATTTACTTTTACGCTAGGTGGTATACCCTACAACGCTGAAATTCCACATGCTATATGGAATCCATCATTGACTCGGCGGGGAAGCCCCTAACCCAAGTGTGCTGCAAGGGTTGGAGAATCTGACTGTGCTACGCCACACGGCCGATGCCAGCGTAAAATAATATACCCGGATTGATAAATCACGGTTTTAGGTTAAGAGTTCCTATAACTCAAACCTTCTTCAGGTAACCACCTAACCCTCTTTAAGCCCCGTTTTAACTCTTTAAAACATGCATTCTATGAAATCAAACTCTGAAAAACATACTCTGTTATGGCATACATACTTATGGTATCATTATACCATTGACATGCAAGTCACATTCTTTGAGCCATTATTAGCACATAATAGTCTCTATTTCAAAACGTAAATCTGGGACCACCATATCAATAAATCACTTCAAAGAAACTCTTTCTTAAAGCTCATGTAAACATATGAAAGAAACTCTTTTTTCAATATTTCAAATACACAAGGTGGTCATGTCAAAGATATCCATCACATGCAATTCTTTCTTTTTAACAGAAGAACAAAATCATATCAAGAATCTCCCTCTCATCATCATCAAAATCATGTTCAACACTTAAATATTGAAAAGATCCTCTTCAAAATATTAAACAAGCATCTTAAATCATTCCCAACAAGTTCATCAACTCTAAATCATCAAATAGAGGTATTTCAATAATAATGCTCTCTATTAAATCTTCAACATCATACATATTCATATAGGTTTAAATCAATTTAAGGGGGAAAGGCCTAAAGACTAAATCAACAATACAATTAAATGTTCATAATGCATAATAAAATCATATATTCCAAAACCCCTTTCTAAAATTCATGCTTGATAATCTTTAAATCATGTTCTAGCGTTTACAAGCCCATATAGTTTTTAGCCTAAACCCTACGTACCTCAATTTAGAAATTTGATGGATGATTCTTGAAGCCTACGATTTGGGAATTCCAAATTTTCACTCAGTTTTGGAAACCCATGGTTGAATCTTGAGTTAATTGGGTTTTTAGTTTGAAACCCTAGAAAGTGTTCTTGTGAATTTTTGAAGAAAGTATGAATAATGAGGTCACTTGGGAGTATAATCCCGCATTTAAGCTGATAAGAGGGTGCAAAATACCTAATATACCCTTAATGAGATGGAATAGAAATATAACTGGGAGCCCGATTTTATGGGCCACCGCAACGCGCAACAATCAATAACCAAAATAACGGTATTTTACAACTAGGACTTAAATTTAGCCATAACTTTTTACCCGGGTATCAGATTTGGGAAAATCTTCTATCGACGGAAAGCTCATTCAATTTCCCACTTGAAGAGATTCAAAATTAAGGAAATTCTATATGGTTTAAACTTTACTCACTTAGGAAGTCAAAATAAATGAGACTAACGCATGAACGATTTGGGGTGTTACATTATCCCCCCGTTAGGATTATTCATCCCTGAATGATAACGCGGAACACAGACAAGTACGATTTTAAACATATTAAGGCCATGAAAGAATAAGACAAGGATTGTACCTTATATTTTGTCGTTCACCGGATCAAATAATTTTGGGTATCTATCTCTCATGTCATCTTATGATTCCCAAGTTACTTCCTAAACCTTTTGAATTATCCACAATACTTTAATCGAAGTTATATCCTTGCTCCTCAACTTTTTAACTAACGATCTAATATTGCAATAGGTTACTCTTCATAGGATAAGCAGTCTTTCACTTTGACCTCCTTTACAGGCAATACTAATGAATGGTCTCCAATACATTTCTTCAACATGGATATGTGAAATATCGGATGAACAAAACCTAAACTTGTAGGCAACTCTAAATCATACGCAACCCCACCTATCCTTCTCAAAATCTGGTATGGCCCTATATAGTGAGGACTCATCTTACCTTTCTTCCTGAATCGCATAACTCCTTTCATAGGGGAGACTTTGAGAAATACCCAATCACCAACTTCAAATTCTAGCTCCCTTCTCTGAACATCGACATAGGATTTGTATCTACTCTGGGCTATTTTAAGTCATTCTCTAATAATTTTCACATCCTCCATTGCCTGATGAACAAGATCAGGCCTAAACAACTGAGTCTCACCCACTTCATACCACCCTATTGGTGATCTACATATTCTCCCATACAAAGCTTCAAATGGAGCCATCTTAATACTGGCATGGTAGTTGTTATTATAAGCGAATGCTATCAATGACACGTGATCTACCCAACAACCTTTAAAGTTAATCACACAATCTCTCAATATATCTTCAAAAGTCTGAATAGTACCTTTGGCTTGCCCATCCTTTTGAGGGTGAAAAGCCGTACTCAGGTTCACTTGGGTACCTAAATCTCTCTGAAAACATCCCCAGAACTGTGAAGAGAATTACGTACCTCGGTAAGAGATGATGGATACAGGTGCTCCACACAAATGGACTATTTCCTCAATGTATAACTTGGCTTAGTCATCTCCCGAATAGTTGGTTCTCATAGGTAGAAAGTGAGCTGACTTGCTCAGCCGGTCTACAATTACCCAAATAGAGTCATACTAGTTTCGAGACCTCGAAAGTCCCTTGACGAAGTCCATATTGATCATCTCCCATTTCCACGAGGGAAAAGCTATCTCTTGGAAAGTTCCATTTGGCCTCATATGCTCTAGTTTCACTTGTTGATAATTCAAACACTTAACAACATAGTTAGCCACATCACATTTTATATTATTCCACCAATATATAGCCTTTAAGTCATGATACATCTTAGTAGATCCTAGGTGAACCACATACCTCAAAGTGTGAGCTTCATCAAGGATCCTCTTTCGTAATCCATCTATATCTGGCACACATAGTCTACCCTGATATCTCAAAATTCCATCACTACAAAATTTAAAAGACATCACCTTCTGTTGACCCACATCTTTCTTGATCTGTATCAAGATGGGATCTTCAATCTTCTTTTCTTTTACTTCAGCACAAAGGGAAGACTTAGCTACCTCATGAACAACCACTTTCCTTTCTTCAGAATCCAAGAGTCACACTCCTAGATTTGTAAGTCGGTTAATATCCTTCACTATCTCCCTCTTTCCCTTTTTAATATACGAAAGACTACCCATAGATATCCTACTAAAGGCATTGGATACCACATTTACCTTGCCCGGATGGCAGTGCAGGCTTATGTCATAATTCTTCAAAATCTCCAACCATCATCTTTGCTTGAGGTTTAATTCTTTCTGCGAGAAAACATACTATAAACTCTTGTGGTCAGTAAATATATAAGCTTGTACTCCATAGAGATAATTCCACCATATTTTAAGCGCAAACACCACAGCCGCTAACTCTAAGTCATGGGTGGGGTAATTTCGCTCATGCACTTTTAATTGCCTAGATGCATAAGCAACCACTTTACCGTACTGCATAAGTACACACCCAAGTCCCACATGGGATGCATCACAGTACACAACAAACCCTTTCATACCTTCCAAAAGAGTCAACACAGGAGCAGTTGTCAACTTATCTTTTAGCTTCTCAAAACTATTCTCACAGGAGTAAGACCACACAAACTTTACCTTTTTCTACATCAACTTAGTGAGAGGTTTAACTATGGAAGAGAAACTTTCTATGAACCTTCTGTAATACCCCACCAAACCCAAGAAGCTCCAAATGTCGGTTGGAGTAGTGGGTCTGGGCCATTTTCTCACAGCCTCAACCTTTTGGGGATCAACCTTAATCTCGTCACTAGACACAATATGTCCCAAGAAAGCAATAGCATTAAGCTAGAATTCACACTTGAAAAACTTTGCATACAACCTATGATATTTGAGAGTTCTAAGGATGATTCAGAGGTGATTAGCATGATCCTCCTCACTCTTAGAATAAATTAAGATATCATCAATAAAAACTATGACAAACAAATCCAGAAAATGATGAAAATCCAGAAAATGATGGAATACCCTATTCATAAGATCCATACAGGCTACAGGGGCGGTAGTCAACCTGAAAGACATGACTAAGAATTCATAATGATCGTATCTAGTTTGGAAAGCTATTTTGGAGATGTCTGACTCTCTAACTTTCAACTGATGGTATCTCAAACGAAGGTCTATCTTTGAAAAACATCTAGCACCCTGAAGCTGGTCAAAAAATCATCAATTCTAGGAAGAGGATATTTATTTTTAATAGTGACCTTGTTCCACTGGCGAAAATCTATACACATACGAAGAGAACCATCTTTCTTTCGCAAGAAAAGTACAAGTGCACCCTAGCGAGAAACACTAAGATGGATAAAACCTTTGCCTAGAAGATCTGCTATTTATTTTTCAATTCTTTTAGTTCTACAGGAACCATTGTATATGGTGGAACATAGATGGGATGGGTATCGAACAACAAAACGATACCAAAATCTATCTCCCTATCAGGTGGTATGCCTAGAAGATTATCAGGAAAAACTTTTGGGAACTCATTCACCATAGGGACAGATTGAAGGGAAAGGCTTTCGATATTTGAATCTTTAACCCAAATAAGATGATACAAGCAACCCTTAGAAATAAGTTTATGGGCTCTGAGGTAAGGTATAAAGTGCCCTCTAGATGCTAAGAAATGTGCCTCCCATTCTATTACTAGTTCATTTGGGAAGGAGAAGGAAAAAATAACCTTTTAGGTTCTACAATCTAACATGGCATAACACGAATGGAGCCAGTCCATCCCTAGGATAGCATCGAAATCAACCATATCTAAGTCTATGAGGTCTGCCACAATGTCCCACCCATAAATAGTCACTACACAATTTTTATACACCCTCCTAGACATAACAGAATCTTCTACCAAAGTAGAAATAAAAAAATTTTGGCAATCACATCGGGCTAGAACCCAAAAATAACATCCACATAAGGTGTCTCGTAAGACAGGGTAGACCCGAGATCAAGTAACACATATACATCATGGGAAAAGATTTGCAAGTACCAGTAACTACATCTAGTGAGGCCACTACCTCCTAGCGGTTGGTCAAGACGTACAACCAGTTGTTGCCACTTTCGAAGGTTAAAGTGGCACCCTTCTAAGGTGGTGGTGGTGCAGAAGAATTAGACTGTGACTTGGCTCTACCAATATTACCCTTTGATGTCGGACAGTCTTTCTCGATATGGCCTGGCTGGCCGTATGAGTAACACACCATAGCGCCAAACTAACATCTCCTTGGATGGTTCCTCCCACATCTCTCACAGCATGGGTATGTCTGAGAGGTATGAGCTACACTTCCCTGAGACTACAAAACTTATATCTTCGACCCTTGTCTAGACTGAAAATCCTAGGGGCACTGTCCGACTGGGGGTCTGGATATCAGAGCACCGACTGCAGATTGTGCATTACCACAAAACTTATTTTTCTGCCATTTGTTACCCCAATTCCCACTCTGCTGCTGACTGTGGATCCAGTCTGTTGTCTTGGCTCTCTTTGCCTGCCTGTCCTTCTCTTTAGATTCAACAATTTTCTTTTTCTTTTCCTCAACTTACTGCATGTGGACTGATAGTCTTGCAAAATCTATGTCCTAGTTCAACATTGATCCCTGACATTTAAGCACTAAGTCATCCAAAAGGCCAGATGTAAATTTTCTCATTCGCTCTCTCATGTTATTAGTCATCTCTGGAGCATAACGGGCTAGTTGGTTGAACCTCAGAGTGTACTCTTGGACACTCATCTTTCCTTGCTTTAGATTCATAAACTCTTCATCTTTGGCCTCTCTCAGCTCGAGAGAAAAAAACCAATCGAGGAAGGCTTCCACGAACTCGGCCTAAACTGTGGGCTCAGCACTCTCACCCTTTGAATTTTCCCACTCGTTATGCCATTGGTTCGCTACATCCTTCAGCTGGTAAGCTGCTAACTCAACCCCCTCTACCTTATCTACATGCAGCACCTTAAAGATCTTCTCCATCTCGTCCACAAAATCTTATGGATCCTCTTCTACCTTGGTACTATTAAAATTGGGTAGGTTCATTCTCATGAACTAGATCACTCTTGTAGCCTCAGACGTAATAGATACAGACCCAATATCTTCTGACCATTAAGTCTATATGGCTACCAACTGTCCAAGCATATGAATGGACTGTCTGAATTCTGCATTAGATACCTCTCTCTCATGAGCCTGGGTATGGTTAGTCCCCATTCAGGGAGATCTAGGTGCCCTAGGTGGGCTGGTCTGAGTAGGTGAGACTCTTGGAGTAGCATTAATCTCTTGAGTCTGAGCTCTATTTCGAGTTCTCATCCCATGAGTAGGACGAACCTTATTTGTCTGTGCATTCTGATCGATAGTACAACAGGGAGGCATGATTGTTTTTCTAAAACACAAGAGACCATTGGTTAGGGGACAATTCAGACTCTGAAGTACGAACTAAATCATACAGAAGATAAACATTCCTAAACGCCTAGTAGCCTCTTGCTAATAAGTGTGGCACGCTACACACCCATAAATAAAATTCTACCCAATGCGATTTCTCAGACACCCCGGGACCATGAATCATGCTCTAATATCAAGTTTTTCACAACCCAAACTAGGGCATGGCCATGACAGACATCCCAAACCATAAAGGCCCGAACGTCCTACTCTATCTGATCTGTAATCATGCGCAACATTTATATAATTAAAAAAAATATAGAATTATAATCTAATACGGAAACATAGTCATACTCTGGATTCAGTTTAACAATATGGAATGAAATCCAAAATTAACTAAACAACTTCTGGAACAGTCTGCAAAATCTCTACTACATGATCTAAAGATAACTGTCTGAAAAATTGGGACAAGGCCCTTAGTAGACCAAAACAAAAGATAACATAATTTGAAATAACAGGCCTTCTAGAACAAAAAAAGCTCACCACTGCCCGGATCACTTCTCCCTGGATACTCTACTGATTAGCCGGACCCCTAGACTAAGCCTCCAAACATCAGAGGTAGGGGGTCAATACAATTATACTGGTACGCAGAGCAAATCCAAAATAATAATTTATATTCAACATATATGTGAGCAATTTAAAAAATTTCATAAATATATCATAAAGTAAGAAATCTCATGGGCACTTCTGAAAGACTTTGTAAAATCATCTGAACTCTATGACACTCTTTGTTTTACTTCTACGCTAGTTGGTATACCCTACAACTATGAAATTTCATGGGTTATATGGAATCCACCATTGACTCAGCGGGGAAGCCCCCAACCCAAGTGTGCTGCAAGGGTCGGAGTCTCTAATTGTGCTACGCCACACGGCCGTTGCCAGCATAAAATAATATATCGGATCAGTAAATCATGGTTTTAGGTTAATGGTTACGTGAACTCAAATATTCTTTAGATAACCACCTAACCCTCTTTAAGCCCAGTTTTAACTCTTTAAAACATGCATTCTCTGAAATCAAACTCTGACAAACATACTCTGTTGTGGCATACATACTTATGGTATGGCCATACCATTGACTTGCAAGTCACATTCTTTGAGCCATTACTAGCATATAATAGTATCTGTTTAAAAACATAAATCTGGTACCACCGTATCAATAAATCACTTCAAAGAAACTCTTTCTTAAAGTTCATGTAAACATATCCAAGAAACTCTTTTTTCAACATTTCAAATACACAAGGTGGTCATGTCAAAGATATCCATCACATGCAATTCTTTCTTTTTGACATAAGAACGAAATCATATCAAGAAACTCCCTCTCATCATCATAAAAATCATGTTAAATACTTAAATATTGAAAAGATCCCCTTCAAAATATTAAACAAGCATCTTAAATCATTCCTAACAAGTTCATCAACTCTAAATCATCAAAGAGAGGGATTTCAATAATAATGCTCTCTATCAAATCTTCAACATCATACATATTCATATAGGTTTAAATCAATTTAAGGGGGAAAGTCCTAAAGACCAAATCAACAATACAATTAAACGTTCATAATGCATAATAAAATCATATATTCCAAAACCCCTTTCTAAAATTCATGCTTGATAATATTTAAATCATGTTCTAGCATTTACAAGCCCATGTAGTTTTTAGGATAAACCCCACGTACCTCAATTTAAAATTTTGATGGATGATCCTTGAAGCCTACAGTTTGGAGATTCCAAATCTTTACTCAATTTTGGAAACCCATGGTTGAATCTTGAGTTAATTGGGTTTTTAGCTTGAAACCCTAGAGAGTTTCTTTATGAATTTTTGAAGAAAGTATGAATAATAAGGTCACTTGGGAGTATAATCCCGTTTTTAAGCTGATAAGGGGGTGAAAAATACCTAATATACCCTTAATGATGAAATAAAAATATAACTAGGAGCCCAATTTTATGGGACACCATGACGCGCCACAATTACGGTGGCTCACTGGAAATTAACGAATGGGATTCTTTGGGTCACCATGATGCGGAGCCATCGCGTTGTCCCACTGGTTGGGACCTGGAACTTCAGTGCGACACCCAAAATTGCGCTAGGCTACTGGAATTTGAAAATTTTTAAATAAACCCCCTCGTCGACGCGCAAAGCACCAAAATGATGGTATTTTACGAATAGGACTTAAATTTAGCCATAACTTCTTGCTCCGGTATATTAGGAAAAATATTCTATCATGAAAAGCTCATTCAATTTTCCACTTGATAGAGAGTCAAAATTAAGGAAATTCTATATTGTTTAAACTTTACTCACTTAGGAAGTTAAAATAAATGAGACTCACGCATGGCCGATTTGGGGTGTTGCAAAAACACATATAGAGTACACTGATTTTGTGAATGTTGTTTTTACCATTTAGTCATTGATTATTCAAAAAAGATATCTGCAATTTTACAGTTAAGTTTGATAAGTACAAACTGATAAGGCTAAGAGACCATGAAGATAGTTCTGACACCTGGTTCAGATTTAATGTCGGTTGTTGCTCATGTTTATGTGTCAAGCATTGTGAAGGGATCTAGTTTTGGTGTCATTGTAAAGAGATTCAATAGTGATTGGACTAACTTTTAGGGTGTATTGGACTCTGAGAGGGCCTTTGAAGCCTCCCACTGCTTCATCCAAGAATGAAAATCAATATAGTTATTTCCCTAGCCCAAGTTTATATGGTTAGGTTGATCAGGGTGATGATTACACGCTAGAAGGTGTGGTAGGAGAATGCCTGAAAGGTTAAATGGGAGTTTGATGAAAGATTCTATCAACTGAGAGCTAACTAAAGAGGAAACATAGGGTAGAAAGGAACTTCTAGCGAATCTGGCTGATAAAACTGACTTAGAATGTGAGAAATCTGAATCAAGTGCAAATATGAAAGTGTATCCAGTAATAAAAAATTTGGTTGTTGTTTCTTTGGAAAAAAAATAGTGCAGATGGTCTCTTTGTTAGGGAGCTGCGACTAGGTAACATAGTCAAGATAATCGCCTACATAGAAAATAGCAGAACACCAAGAAAGAAAGTAGCCTCACGAGCATCAAAGGTTAAAATAATATACAGTAGGTCAATAAAACTTGCACCAATAACAACTGCAGTTAAAATAAGGAATCTAAACAAAGGCGTCAATTTCTGAATTTTAAATTTCATCCCATGCCTTCTTGTTTGTGGTTCTGATTAGGTCCACTGCTATTGATTTGACCTGATCAGAACCACAAATAAGATTGAAAGATTGATTGAGTATCATTAATCCCTTAGCAATATGTAACACCCCAAGTCTGCACCCTGAATGTCATGCGATGCTTACGACTACGAAGGATCATAAGCTAACCCATGACTGGTACCTACTGTGAGTACTGAACAATAATAATGAAATAATATGGAAGTCATACAGAAATGCCATAAGGTTCATAATCTAAATACTGATAAATATAACAACTGATAATAATATTTGAAAATTGAATACTGTCTGAACTAGTCTAGTCTGAAAGCCTCTAACTGAATTGTCTAAACATGGAGTTAATAGGACAAGCCCCCAACTAACTCAAACTAATAAAATACTGAATCTACAGTAATATTGAAATAAGAGAATATCCTCAACAGATAAGGACTCACTACTGAATTTGCTACTGCTAACTAAATCTAGCTAAGCACAGTCAGGAACCTGAGCGTCTGAACCTATGATATAAGATATCATAGCATAAGAAAAAAGTATGTGATCAGTACGTGAAATGTACTGGTATACTGGACAAGGTAAGGATTATACGCATGGGTTCATATGCATGAATAATAACTGACTAAGTGATGTGAATATAACTGAATAAGAGTACACAGATAACTGAAGCTATTGTAAACACTGATTATGTAATACAGTGCATATACATATATCCTGTATTTGAAATTTAAAATAAAACTGAGTACTTAGTTTTGATAACTGAGTAACTGATTTTTGAGATTTTTGATAATTGAATTACTGATAACTGGGTTACTGATAACTGGGTGACTATTACTGACAGTCTTGATTCTATAGAACTGAACTAAGTTATATACTGAAGACTAAAACTAAAATTGTGGGAGGTAATCATCTAACTAATATGCCCCTGTCTGAACTGATTGGGGTCTAATCTGTAACCCCAGTTGGAAGGGTGTCAGTACCGTGCCATGGGTATAGATACTGGCTGTGTGGATCCACTGAAATGTCATCCCGAAGGACTAAGGGTCACCCTCTACTGGCAATTCCCTAATAAGAATGGTATTACCCTCAACTGGTAGGTAAAGCCCTTATCAACCCTCAACTAGCAGGTTGATATCTCAGCCTACGTTGGCTACGTAGTTCTGGAATACAAGGATTACTACAAAGGACTACTCCCTCTACTGATAGGTGAGACCCTAACCTTGGGTTCGCTCAGTGCTGAATCCTACTCCCAACTGAATGACACTGATTATTAGACTAAAATGAACTGGACTGAGTTTCACCGACTTTTGTAACTGACAGAGTACTACTTTTCATGATGTTACTGAGACTATTCTATAGCTACTTTGATCTAGTTAAATAGATAGATTTTTCGGGTATTATATATCCCCAAAACTCAATAGCATCAATAGTAAAACATGGCACAATCTTGAAAGCATACTAGCTAGTCACTTAGTCATGAGTCATTCATTGATATATTTTGTCCAACACTTGCAAGGCATGAACTTGTACATGAATGGGAACATATTCTAACATCTCATGATTGCGCTATTCAATTCACATAGGCATTCTAACAAACACTTGGGAAGCAAGATTATTTCACATAATAATAATAACATATATAAATATCATGGCTACAAAATTCAACTTGTAAATTCAAGGATTTAACATGAAAATCACATAATTCATCACACATGCTATCTTAATTTCATGAAACTTGTAATTAATCATGGATTGAAAATAATATAACAATACACACATGAACAAAATCCAATTCAAACATGTAATTTATGAAATCTCAATCTTGTATTTTTAAAAAGGATTCTTGGGATCCATGGGTGGTAAGGACCCATGGATAAACATCTAACATACTTGGGAATTTTAATTCTTGAAGATTCTTGAGATTGTTCTTGATTCTTAAAGGCTAGGATTTTGCTAATTAGAAGAGAGAATGATCTTGATTTGAGGGAAATTGAGTAAATGATGATCTAATTAGGTTATTAAGGGTTAATTAAAGTGTTTTGAACTGATTTGAGTTATGGAAAAAGACCCAATTGCTTCTGGAAAGAATTAAATTTCCATCACAGAAAATCCTAATTTTGGCTTTCACCGCGATGTGGTGGCATCACGGTGAGCAGTTGGATTTTGTCAGCTAATGTAGTCCAAGGACGAGTGTGAAAATGCACTTTGTCACGACGCGGAGGTATCGCGTAGCCTCACTAGAAAGTGAAAATTACGAAATGACACTCTGGCGAGACGCGCCGTTATCGCGTTGACACTGGAAAAAGATAATTAGGAATTGGAACTTCACCAAAATATGCTGGAATAGCAGTGTCTCACTGGAAACTAACGAATGCCATTTTGACCCTCACCGCAACACGGTACTTCTCAATTTGACATACTATTTCACTAAAAGTATCATAACATCTCACCCGAATATTTGATTTGGGCAAAATTTATATTGTTGGAAAGTTGACTGAATTTCCTAAACAATGATGGGTCTTAAGCTCAAAAATTTTGAGTATTTTTAAAAGTATATATAGGAATTCTCATATACTGAGAGCTAAACTAAGCTAGGAAAATATGGGGTATTATAATATCTCCCGCTTGGGAATATTCATCCTCGAATGAGACTGATTAAGCTGAGAAATACTGATACTGAGTTTACATACTATACATGCATAACTGAAGCATGATTACATGACTGAAACTATTGATAAACTGAGTTTTTATACTGAAATAGGATTACATGGCTGAACTAATTCATGAATGCATGACTGTCATGAAGATGATATGCAACGGTAACTGATACCAAGTTCGTAACTATAACGGAACATAGAACTGAGTAAATCTAAGGAAGACTGTTACTTTAAGTTAAGTCTGAGTTTGTGGAGAAGAGGTAAGGATACTTTATCTTCATATCTGCTTTTGCATCTTAAGTAGCTTTCTCAACGGAGTGGTTCCGCTAAAGAACTTTGACCAAGGGAACTTCTTTGTTCCTTAGTTTGCGAGTCTGACGATCAAGGATTTGGACTGGAACCTCTTTGAAAGAGAGATTATTCAAAATATCTACGCCCTCTAAGGGGACTACAACTGTTGGGTCACCAATGGCATTTCTTTAGCAAGAAGACGTGAAACACTGGGTGTACTGAAGCTAGGTCTGAAGGCAACTAGAGCTCGTAAGCTACCTTTTCAAAATGGATGAGAATTCCGTAAGGACCGACATAGCGGGGACTGAGTTTCCCCTTCTTGACAAACCTCTTCACTTCTTTCATGGGAGAGATTTTCAAGTACATAAAATCACCGGTCACAAATTTGAGATTTTTCTCCTCATATCTGCTTACAATTTTTGTCAGCTCTAGGCTGCCTTAAGCCTTTCTCTGATCAACTGAACCTTCTCTAAGACATCAAACACTAAATCAGGCCTTACTACCGTGGCCTCACCTACCTTAAACCAACCAATTAGAGATATATATCTCTTACCATAAAGAGCCTCAAACGGAGCCATCTGAATACTGGAATGATAGTTGTTATTTTATGCGAATTCGATCAAAGGCAAGTGATCATCCCAACTACCTTTAAAATCAACAGCACACGCTCTTAACATATATTCTAGAGTATCAATGGTCCTTTTTGCTAGACCATTTGTCTGAGGGTGAAAAGTTGTACTGAGGTGAACTTGGGTACCAAGACCCTTTTGGAAGTCTTTCTAAAAATGAGAGGTAAACTGGGTACCTCTATCTGAAATGATGGATACAAGGACTCTGTGGAACCTGAACAACTCTCTAATATAGAGTTTGACATATTCCTCGACTGAATAAAAAGTATAGACTGGCAATAAATGGGCGGATTTGGCTATCCTGTCTAGATAACCCAAATCGAATCATGCAGATAATGAGTACGAGGCAAACCCGTCTCAAAGTCCATGTTCATTACTTCCCATTTCCATGTATGAATACTGAAATCCTACATAAACCCATTAGGCTTCTAGTGCTAAATCTTAACCTGCTGACACGAGAGCACTTAGCTACAAACTCTGGGATATCTATTTTCATCCCACTCTACCAATAGATCTCCCATAAATCACGGTACATCTTAGTGGACCCTAGATGAATTGAGTAACACGCACCGTGCGCTTCTGCAAAAAATTATTGCCTCAACTTATCAACACATGACACACACAGTCTACCATGGCAACGCAATACACCCGCTCCCCCTTTGGAGAAAACCTCTACTTTCTAATCTCTGACTAACCTTTCAACTTAACTAGACTGGGATCCCTATCTTACTTTTCTTTTACTTCATAAAGCAAAGATAATTCTGAACTATTCTGCACCCATACACTACCCCTGCTGAATTAACTAAGTGGACACCTATTCGGGCAAGTGTAATGCCCCAGATCTGGTACCCGAAATGCTCCACGATGCTCATAACCCCGAAGGACCACAAGCTAACCCATGACTGATATTTGTACCTGTATACTGCATAATATACTATATAATTGCAAAAACATAAACTGAAAGGCCATAAGGTTCAAGACTATAACATAACTGATAAAGAGATAACATCTGAATGGGCTATGAAATACCCAAAACAAAAATGAAATAACATGATAGTCTAAACAAGCCTTTAACTAACTGAACTGTATGAATGAGGAGTTGATGGGATATGTCCCCAACTAAATTCAACTAATAAATTACTGTAATTCCCCAAAAAAATAGGTCCCAGAGCGTCACACGGTGCTTGAGGCTACGAGTAGACCCAAGCTAACCCTTTGAGCCATTTTCATTCAGTTCAACATAAATCAATGAGGTTTCCATAAATAACCCTCAAATATCAACAGAGTAATCATTATCCAAGAATAAGAGAATTTCAGAAAGATAACAAAATACGACTTATTAGTCAACTCCCAACATCTATACTAGTCTGACAAGCCTCTAAGAAAATCAACAAAAGCAGCGAGCCATTGAGACATGCCCCAACTGACTCATACTCAGTTATCAAATGTAAATGATTCCGTTAAACCAACATCAGACATCACATACTCGGAACATGAGGACTCACCACAATAGAGGATGTAGAACAGTGTGCCTGAAGAATCACTGTCGAACCTAGAACTGAGCACCTAAACCTACATTCCAAGAAAATATAGCCCACATCCAAAGATGTAGGTCAGTACCATAGAAAGGAACCAAGTATATGGGGGTGTATGTAGTTGTATAAACATCATCATCATAAATATTTATAAGAAATATGCAGGATGTATGAAAGACTCACATAGCCCGAATAAAATTATCATAATCATGAGAGGATGAAATAAGTACAATAACACATGTGAGTCATCATATAATTTGTCAATCACTTTCAGTTCATCAAGAATATCAATTCTCATAATGTAAATATCATTTAAATCTTTCAAAAGAATAACTTTCACAATTCCACTTTCAAATCACTTCACCATTCACCATAGACACAAGGAAACACACACATACTGGAAGATCCTATAACCGACATAAAACATGTGAGCTACATGGAGTCCAACGTACAACCCACGTTGGGGAGAGCCGTCCTATCCTTGCCATCAGAGTAGGACTATTGATATCAAATCCTCATAAACTAGTGCTCACTATATAAATTAGCCTCAGGCTTAATCCTACGAGGGCATGTAGTTCTAGGAAAGTAAGGTCTCTTTATACCTCCCACTCGGTGCTAAAGATTTCTCTCGGACTTAGCTCAGATCATTTCAAAGACAATCCACAACAAAACAATTTTAGTAATATATAAATATACATTGGGAGTCATCATGCTTCCCATCTATCAAAATCAACCACGTTGTGGATTTCGTTCACACTCGAGTTCAAAACAACTCCATTAAGACCAAAAGGTCAAATCATTCAAAATATCTCAAATATTCAACATCAACATGCTTATAACACACACTTTCTCAAAAAAATACAATTTCCAATGGGGATTCATGACCCAAATATCAAAATCATGATAAATATCATTCAAGATTCATACTTTATATCTCCACACATGTAAATTCATCTTTCAAAATCATAAACATCAAAATTTCATAATAATCATCATAAGATATGGGTTCATGCTTGAATTCATAAAAAATCAAATAAAAATCATACCTTTGTAAAGAAAATTACTTTTGGGCACAAGAACGAAAGAGAGTTCTTGTTGAAAAATCCCACATACCTTGAATGATGAACTTTAGATTGATACTCATTTTTGAGATGTTAATCGTGTCTTTGAATGATGGTTCTTGGAGTTCTTGAACTTGGAATCTTGAATAAATTTTCAGAATTAATGGTGAACTTTGGAGGTTCTTGAAGTTGGATGTAGGAGCTTAGGGTTTTCTTTTTGAGGGAATTTGATGAAATATAACATATAATGCTTCTAATAGGCTTTAATATAGGGTTTGGATAGATTTTGGGTGTGGGTGAATGACCAAAACACCCCTAAAAATCAAATAATTCTTGAATTTGTCCTTTGGTGGACTATTTTGATAGTCTGAAGTAGATCAACCATAACGTTTTACTCCGATATCCAAACTAGATGAAACTAATTTCATTAGAAAGATAACTCTCATATCGTTTCATTGATATATAGTATCTCACCCAGATCATTGTGTACAAGGAGTAATGATCGTTTGAAGTTGACCCAAAAATTGACTTTTGATAGGCTAAAGTAGATCAACCATAACTTTTTCCTCCGATAGACAAATTGGATAAAAACTAATTTCATTAGAAAGAGGACTCATAGAGATTTCCGTTGATATATAGTAGATCACCCAAATCATTATGTACAAGAATTTATGATCGTTTAAAGTTGGATCAAAAATACGCTAGGCCTCAGTACTTTTTCCTGCACGTTTTACTGTTCACTACTATTCATGGTTCGATCAAAATGTTCATAACTCGTCGCTCGAGTGTTCATTTTGGATGATAAACATATCGTTGGAAATATTATTCAATAATATACGTAATGGTGGGTCATAATCTAAGACATTCCATATGAAAAATTTATAATTTATTCTAGAGGAAAGAACCCAACACGTTTACGCACAAAATTTCAACGAAAAATTCCCTGGGGTATTACAATTACTTAATGAGATAATAAATAAATAATCATATCCCTGAGAGATGAGGACTCACTGCTAACTCTGAATGCTGAGACTGAAATTCTTATGATGCTCTGGAGCTCGTGCTTCTGAACTTATGGTATAAGACACCATAGCGCAAATGCGTCAGTACTTTGAATGTAGTGGTATGCATGGAAGGTAGGCTGAATGCACAGGGTTCATATGCATGAACAATACTAGCTAACTGACTAATATGAATGTGAGAATACATGCATGAATACATAGTAACTATATCTGAGATCGTGATAACATGAATTTATTGATAACTAACATGACTGATAACTAAATTTTGAAGACTGATATAACTGATGACATGAGTAACTGTATCTGACAGTACTGAATCTAATGGAACTAGCTAAGTTTCATATTGTATCTGAGTTGACTGTATCTGAGATTCCTAAATTCTATAGAACTATCTTAGTTCTATTACTAAGACTGAATGATTGTGTCTGATAGTCCTGATTCTGTAACTGAAACTATGGAAAGTAGTTATCTAACCGACATGTCCCTAATATGCCATTATGGCTGAGTTGGAGTCCAATCTATATCCCCAATTGGAAGGGTGTCAATACTGCTCTACTGGTAAAGATAAGCTGTGAGTGAACCTTATCTGATAGTATCCCCAAAAGAGAATGGCAGGGCCTTTATCTAACAGTGCTTATCTACCTCATCAAACCTTATCTGATAGTGTTGATGTATCAACCTATGTTGGCTACATAGTTCTGGAATGCAAGGTTGACTTCTAAGAATCACACCCTCATCTGACAGTTTGTGTTCCCATCCTTGGGTTCACTCGGTGCTAATTTCTACTCCCATCTGAATAGACACTGAACATGGATTATTGAACTGAACTGGACTGAATTACTGAGTTTCTTTGACTGATGGAATAGTACTGAGATTATTGTATTACTGAGTTTTCCTGAGTTACATAACTGACTGAGTTCTATGGATCGTGGCTTGACTGAGGATATCTTGAAAACATAACACTAAAGCTAGGCACCTGCTATATTTTTTTCGGGTACAAGTACCCCCAGGACTCAATGGAAGGAAACTAACAAGGCATGACATTCTTGAATACATGACTAACATCAACAATATATAATCTATTGCCTAAGATATTTCATCAAACACTTGACATGCATAACTTATACATGAATGGGGATTTCATAATATCATACTAGCATGGCATTTTTCCAACACATAGGCATTTAATCAAACATGTAGGGAGCATGCTTATGTTATACAATCATCAACACATGTAATAATCAAGGATACATCAATCAACTTGTAAATTGAAGGGGTTTTATCATGATTATCATGCAAATCATCAATTACTAAGGTAAATCATTGGAATATGTAATTTAAAACATGAATCAAAACCATACAATATAATGAACATGAATTTCAATTCAATTTGAATCATGAACATTCACGAATACCTAAATCTTGGATTTTGAAAAGAGATTCTTGAGCTTCATGGGTGAGAGAGACCCATGAATCAACACATGACATACCTTAGTTCTTGATTTGGCGAAGATTGACAAAGAGACTTTCTTAAAATTGCATCCTTAATTCAAACCTTGAGAGAAACTAGTATATTTTGGGTTCCAAATAGCTGAATCTCGTGTTAAATGGCTTAAATAGGGGTGAGAAATTGACCATTTTAACCCTAAAAGTGTCTTTTAATTTCAGTAAAATTTTCCCAAATTGGACCCCTGGCGCGACGCAACGCTCTCGTGCCGTGCCATTGGAAATTGACAACTAGGAAATTGAGGGATGGCGCGATGCGGAGCCATTGCATTGCCACTTAATTTGCGATCGGGAAGTTTGGCGCGATGCACCACTATTGTAGACCCCTACTGCAATTTGACAATTGACATTTTCTTCTGTGGCACAGCGTGCCACTAACTAATATGGCACTGTTTTACAATGTGGAATTGAAATAGTCATAACTTCTTACCCGGTTATCAGATTTAGGTGAATTTTATATTGATGGAAAGCTTATTGAATTTCTCATGTGACAAAAAGTGAAAATCTTGAAAATTCCCCATGGAATAAACATCATTCAATTTAGAAGCTAATACTTAACATTCTTGAGACAAAATTAGTTAGGAAACTTTGGGGTATTACAGTAAGCTAATGAACTTCCTAAACTAACGTCCCCTTACCATCCTCAACATAAGAAACACTACCCATAGACAACCTACTTAGAGCATCTGCCACTACATTAGCCTTGCTTGGAAGGTACAAAACACTCATATCACAATCTTTCAACAACTCTAACCACCTTCTCTAACTCAAATTCAAATCTTTCTGAGAGAACACATACTGCAAGCTTTCATGATCTGTGAACACATCAACATGTACCCTAAACAAATAATGCCTCCAAATCTTCAAGGCAAATACTACAGCTGCTAATTCAAGATCATGGGTAGAGTATTTTTTCTCATGGGGCTTAAGATGTCTAGAGGCATAGGCTATGACCTTACCTCTCAGAATTAGGACACAACCCAAACCTACTCTGGATGTATCATAGTACACAACAAACCCTCATGAACCATCTGACAATGTCAAAATTGGGGTTGTTGTGAGTCGAGTCTTCAACTCCTGAAAACTCTTCTAATAAGAATTTGACCACAAAAACTTGAATTTCTTCTGAGCTAATCTATGCAATAGATGAAAACCCTTAAACAAACCAATGGAAATAGCCAGATAAACCCAAGAAACTCCTAATATCTGACAGAGAAATAGGTCTAGGCTAGTTGTTTACCACCTCGGTCTTTTGAGGATGGACTCTAATGCCATCACCGAAAATAATATGACCAAGAAATGCTACGAACTTAGCCAAAATTTAGACTTACTGAATTTGGCGAACAACTGATGGGCTCTAAGAGTTTGAAGTGTGATTCTAAGGTGATTCGCATTATCATTCTCACTGCAGGAATAGACAAGAATGTCATCGATGAAGACTATAATAAACACATCCAAGTACTGGTTGAACACGCAATTCATTAAGTCCATGAAGGCTACTGGGGCATTTGTGAGACCAAAATACATGAGTAGAAACTCGAAGTGATCGTACTAGGTTTGAAAAGTTGTTTTTGAAATGTCATATTCTCTGACTCTGAGTTGATGATAGCATGATCTAAGGTCTATCTTAGAGAAGTAACTGGTGCCTTGAAGTTGGTCAAATAAGTCATCGATTCTAGGAAGTGGGTACTTATTCTTGACTCTAAATTTGATCAACTAAAGGTAGTCTAAACACATTCTAAGTGAACCATCTTTCTTACACACGAATAAAACTAGTGCACACCAAGAGAAAATATTGGGTCTGATTAACCCCTTGTCTAAAGGGTCCTTTAACTATTCTTTTAACTCTTTGAGTTTAGCTAGTGCCATTCTGTATGGAAGAATATAGATGGGTTGAGTGTCTGGAAAAAGGATTATTCCAAAGTTGATTTCCTTTTTGGGAGAAACTCCAGGAAGATCTTTGGGAAACACATTTGAGAATTCATTTACTACTGGAACTGACTCAAGATTAGGAGTCTCTGAACTAGAGTTTTTTATTTGCACAAGATGATAGACACATCCTTTGGATATCATTTTTCTCGCTCTAAGATATGAAATCAACTGACCCTCAAGCATTGTGGTACTACCCCTCCATTCAAAGATATGTTCATTTAGAAACTAAAAATAGACAACTCTGTTCCTACAGTCAACTGAGGCATAGCATGAATGGAGCTAATCCATGCCGAGAATGACATCAAAATCTGTCATCTCAAACTCTACTAAGTCTGCTGAAGTAACTTTCAGAGATATCATAATTGGATAGTTCTTGTATACCCATCAGGCTATGATAGACTAACCCACTGGGGTAGAGATTACGAAAGGTTATGTTAAGATTTTTGTTCTACTTTAAAGTTGACTTCTATGTAAGGAGTTACAAAAGACAGAAGCTCCTGGATCTAATAAGGCATAAATATGTAAATGGAAGATCTGTAATGTACTAGTTACTACATCAGGAGAACTTTCCTAATTTTATTTGGACTGAAGTGCATAGAGCCTATTTGGGTGTTGCCCACTGGTGGCATTGAAAGTGGCACCTTGCTGATTCGGGCGATCGGACTGTGCTGGGGACGATTGTACTAACCATGTGAACCTGACTGAGGGAAATCTCTAATATTATGGCCTAGGTTTCCACACTCAAAACATACATCACTATGAGCTCTGCAGATACCCTGATGGTTTCTGCCACATTTATGGCAAAAAAGATTTGTTCGAGCACTGCTGACACTACCTTGAAACTTAGAGTCTGGCGTCCTATCTTTGTTACTATTTTTGAACTTCGGTGTTGGAGCAATGGCAGAGTAAGTAGCTGGAACTGAAGCTTTTAGGCAAAACTGGGAATGGTTACTGCCCTCTGACTTAGGCTGAGTAAAATTGAAGCTACCTGTTCTATCTCTCTTGTTTCTTTTCTCTCTCCCCTTCTTTATTATTAGCCTCTTCCACCTGTTGAGGATAGACCATTAGCATAGATATGTTTATCTCTTTAATTAACATCACAGTTATACACTCCTTAACCATACTCTCTGACACCCCAGATAGGAACTTGATCATCCTGGACCTATTGTCTGCTACTTCATGAGAAGCATACCTGGATAACTGATTAAACTTGAGGGAATACTTTTTCACACTCATGTTTCTTTTCCTGAGACTGATGAACTCTAACACCTTGGCTTTCCTCAACTCTAAGTGAAAGAATCTATTTAGAAAAGCAGTAGCAAACTCTTCCCATTATATGGGCTCTACATCTGTGCCCCTGTCTACCTTCCACTTCTTAAACCATGTATAATCTACATCTTATAGATGATAGGCAGCTAACTCAGCACTCTCACTAGAAATCACTCCCATAATATCTGTGGCTTTCTACACCTTATGAAGAACTCTTATGGATTCTCTTCAGACATCGATCCTGAAAATAGGAGAGGATTCATTCGGATGAAGTCCCAAATCCTAGCTGCAGTAGTATTAGCCACTGGGTTGGATTGAACAACAGTTGGTCGTTTATTTTGAGCTGTTACAAAATGGGCTAGAGTGGTAAAGGTTGCTCTAAATTTTACATGAGAGACATACTCGTCCAGAGGATCTGCCTGAACGGGAGGAGGTGCTAGCTGGTTTCCAGTTCTTCATCCGTTGGTATTTTTGGGATGCATATTCTATAAATGGAAGAAAGAAATGAATTAGACTAAGAGTATAACTTAAGATCATGCTCACTCATACAACATAAATACTGAAAGAAGGGAAACTTTCCAAAAAATATCTCATAGCTTCTTACCCATAAGAGTGGCGCGCTTCACAACCTAGTACTCTGCATAACCTTAGGCTCTAATACAAAGTTTGTAATGCCTCAAGTCTGTTTCCCAGATGCCTCACCGTTCTTACGACCCTGAAGGACCACAAGCTAACCCATGACTGGTACCTGCTGTGAGCACTGAACAATAATATGAAAATAATGTGAAAGTTAGGCTAAAATACCATAAGGTTCATAATCTGAATACTGATAAATATAGAAACTGATAATAACATCTGAAAACTAAATACTATCTGAACTAGTCTAGTCTAAAATGTTTCTAACTGAACTATCTGAACGTGGATTTGATGGGACAAGCCTCCATCTAACTCAAACTAATAAAATACTAAATCTTCTATAATACTAAAATAAAATAATATCCTCAATAGATAAGGACTCACTACTGAATCTTCTGTTGCTGACTGAATCTGGCTAAGCGCGGTCAGGAACTTGAGCATTTGAAACTATGATATGAGACATCATAGAACAAGAAAAGAGTATACGATCTGCATATGGAATATACTGGTATGCTGGATGAGGTAAAGTTGAAATACATAGGTTTATATGCATAAACAATAACTGACTAAGTGTTATGAATATAACTGAATGAGAGTACATGGATAACTGAAGTTACTGTAAATAATAATTATGCAATACTGTGCATATACATATATAATGTATCTGAGATTTATACTGAAACTGAGTACTAAGTTCTAATAACTGAGTAATTGATATCTAAGATTACTGATAACTTAATTACTGATAACTAGATTACTGATAACTAGGTAATTGTTACTGACAGTCCTGATTCTGTAGAACTAAACTGAATTTAATACTAAATACTAAAACTGAAATTGAAACTATAAGAGGTAATCATCTAACCGACATGCCCCTCTCTAAACTGATTGGGGTCTAACCCGTAACCCCAGTTGGAAGGTTGTCAGTACCGTGCCACAAGTATAGATACTAGCTGTATGGATCTACTGAAATGTCATCCTAAAGGAATAAGGGTCACCCTCTATTGGCAGGTTCTTTGATGAGAATGGTATTACCCTCAATTGGCAGGTAAACACCTTATCAACCCTCAAATGGCAGGTTGATATCTCAACCTACGCTGATTACATAGTTCTGGAACATAAGGACTGCTACAAAATACTACACCCTCTACTGACAGGTGAGCCCCCGTCCTTGGGTTCGCTCGATGCTGAATCCTACTCCCAACTGAATGAAATTGATTATTAGACTAAACTGAACTGGACTAGGTTTCACTGACTTTTGTAACTGATTGAGTACTACTATTCGCAATGTTACTGAGATTATTCCATTGCTACTATAATCTAGGTAAACAGATAGATTTTTTTAGTATTGAATACCCCCAGGACTCGATAGCATCAGTAGTAAAACATGGCATAATCTTGAAAGCATACTTGCTAGTCACTTAGTCATGAGGGGTACATGAATGGGAACACATGCTAACATCTCTTGATTGCACTATTAAATTCACATAGGCATTCTAACAAACACTTGGGAAGCATGATTATTTCACATAATAATAATAACATATATAAATATCATGGCTAAAACATTCAACTTGTAAATTCAAGGATTTAACATGAAAATCACATAATTCATCACACATGCTATCTTAATTTCATGAAACTTGTAATTAATCATGGACTGAAAACCATATAACAATACACACATGAACACAATCCTATTCAAACATGCAATTCATGAAATCTCAATCTTGTATTTTGAAAAAGGATTCTTGGGCTTCATGGTAGTAAGGACTAGGGCCAGGCATATTTTGATTTAAACCAAAAAAACCAAAAAATCGAATCGAAATTTAATTTTGGTTTCATTTTTTGGTTTTTCGGATTGGTTTTGGTTTCAAATTTTAGATATTCGGTTCAACAGTTTGGTGTTCAAATTTCAAAAAAATAATTCAGATAAACCAAAAAACTAAAACTATATAAATAATATTTATAATTTATATATATATATATGTATATATATATGTATATTATATGTAAATATATTAAAAATATAATATACTCTAATATAACATATAAATTATAATCTCTTAGTAACCCTAAATTCTAATATATTACTTTGTTGTAGACCCTAACATTAACGTGAAGGCTGCAGTGGCGCTTAGTCATCTTCGGTTCATTTGAAATTCCAACATCGCTAACGGCAATCGACAGTCGTTTAGTCAATTCATTTGCTCAGTTCGTCATTGCCATCGGCAACCACTACCAAGTGCAACCACTGTTGTCATGCCAATGGTGACAACTCAGTGAGGTCGATATTTATGGTTATTTCATGTGTATTGAATTAACTATATTTGGGAATGAAAAATAAGTTTGAAAAAAAAGATTATTTTTCTAAAAAGTCACCAATTTCAAATGCTCACTACTTTAATCTTTAAAATCAAAATAAAAATTCAAATTAACTGAATCGAATTTGTAAAAACCAAACCAAACCAAAATAATTTTGGTTTGGTTATGGTTATCTTTTTCATCAATCCGAAAACTAAAAAACCAAACCGATATTCAACAATCAAACCAAACAAATCGAATGCCCACCCCTAGTCAGGACCCATGGATGAACATCTAACATACCTGGGAAGTTTCATTCTTGAAGATTCTTGAGATTGTTCTTGATTCTTAAAGGCTAGGGTTTTGCTAATTAGAAGAGATAATGATCTCGATTTGGGGAAAATTGAGTAAATGATGATCTAATTAGGTTATTAGGGGTTAATTAATGTGTTCTGAACTAATCTGGGTTATGGAAAAAGATGCAATTGGCCTTGGAAAGAACAAAATTTTTGTCACTAAAAATCTCGATTTTGGCTTTCACCATGACGCAATGGCATCGCGGTGAGCCACTGGATTTTGTTAGCTAGTGTAGTCCAAGGACGAGTGTGAAAATTCACTTTGGCGCGATGCGGAGGTATCGCAGAGCCTCACTTGAAAGTAACAATTGTAAAATGGCTCTCTAGCGCGATGCACCGCTATCGCGTTGGCACATAGAAAAAAACAATTAGGAGCTGGAACTTCTCCACAATGCACTGGAATCGCGGTGTCTCACTAGAAATTGAAGAATGTCATTTTGACCCTCACTACGATGCGGTACTTCTCAATTTAACATACTGTTTCACTAAAAGTACCATAACTTCTCACTCAGATATCGTATTTGGGAAAAATTTATATAGTTCTAAAGCTAACTAAATTTCCTAAACAATGATGGGTCTTAAGCTCGAAAATTCTGAGTATTCTTTGAAAGTATATATAGGAATTCTTGTATACTGAGAGCTAAACTGATCAAGGAAAATATGAGGTATTATAATATCTCCCTTTTGGGAATATTCGTCCTCAAATGAGACTGATTAAGCTTAGAAATACTGATAGACTAAGTTTACATACTATACATGCACAATTGAAGCATGATTACATGACTGAAACTACTAATAAACTAAATTTTCATACTAAAATAGGATTACATAGCTGAACTAATTCATGAATGCATGACTGTCATGAAGATGATATGCAACGGTAACTGATACCAAGTTCGTAACTATAACGGAACATAGAACTGAGTAAATCTAAGGAAGACTGTTACTTTAAGTTAAGTCTGAGTTTGTGAAGAAGAGGTGAGGATACTTGATCTGTATATCTGCTTCAGCTTCCCAAGTAGCTTCCTCAACGAAGTGGTTCTACCAAAGAGCTTTGACCAAGGGAACTTCTTTGTTCCTTGGTATGCGAGTATGATGATCAAGGATTTGGACTGGAACCTCTTTGAAAGAGAGATCATTCTGAATATCTATGCCCTCTAAGGGAACTACAACTGTTGGGTCACCATTGCATTTCTTTTGCAAGGAGACGTAAAACAATGGGTGTACTGAAGCTAGGTCTGAAGGCAACTAGAGCTTGTAAGCTACCTTTTCAAAATGGCTAGGAATTCTATAAGTACCGACATATCAGGGACTGACTTTCCCCTTCTTTCCAAACCTCTTCACTCCTTTCATGGGAGAGATTTTCAAGTACATAAATCGTCGGTCTTAAACTCGAGATCTTTTCTCCTCATATCTGCTTATAATTTTTGTCAGCTCTGGGCTACCCTAAGCCTTTCTTTGATCAATTGAACCTTCTATAAAGCATCAAACACTAAATTAGGTCCTACTAATATGGCCTCACCTACCTCAAACCAACCAATTAGAGATTTATATCTCTTATTATAAAGAGCCTCAAACGGAGCCATATGAATACTAGAATGATATTGTTATTATATACAAATTCAATCAAAGGCAAGTGGTCATCCCAACTACCTTTAAAATCAACAACTTATGCTCTTAATATATATTCTAGAGTATCAATGGTCCTTTTTTCTTGACCATCTGTCTGAGGGTGAAAAGTTATACTGAGGTGAACTTGGGTACCAAAACCCTTTTGGAAGGCTTTCTAAAGATTAGAGGCAAACTGGGTACCTCTATCTGAAATGATGGATACAAGAACTCTGTGTAACCTGACCAACTCTCTCATACAGATATTGACATAGTACTCGGATGAATAGGAAGTATGAACTGGCAAGAAATGAGCTAATTTGGTCATCCTATCTAGATAAGCCAAATTGAATCATGCTGATGACGAGTACGAGGCAAACCCATCTCAAAGTCCATGTTCACTTCTTCCAATTTCCATATGGGAATACTGAAATCCTACATGAACCCACTAGGCTTCTGGTGCTCAATCTTAACCTGCTGACACTTAGAGCACTTAGCTACAAACTCTGCGATATCCCTCTTCATCCCACTCCACTAATAGATTTCCTACAAATCACGGTACATCTTAGTGGCCCCTGGATGAATCAAGTAACTTACACCATGCGCTTTTGCAAGAATTAATTGCCTCAACTCATCAACATATGGCACACATAGTCTACCCTTACTATCTCTCCCTTGGGAGAAAACCTCTACTTTTTTATCTCTGACTAACTTTTTCAACTTAACTAGACTAGGATCTCTGTCCTTCTTTTCCTTTACTTTGAAAACTAGATATTATTCTGAACTATTCTGTACCCATACACTACCCTTTATTAAATCGACTAAGCGGACACCTAGTCGGGCAAGTTGATGAACTTCCTAAACTAACTTCTTCTTACCATCCTCAAAGTGAGTAATACTACCTATAGACAACCTACTAAGAGCATCTACCACTACATTGGCCTATCCCAGATGATACAAATCACTCATATCATAATCTTTCAATAACTCTAACTACCTTCGCTGACTCAAATTCAAATCTTTCTGAGTGAACACATACTGCAAGCTTTCGTGATTTGTGAATACATCAACATGTACCCCCATACAAATAATGTCTCTAAATCTTCAAGTCAAACACTACAACTGCTAATTCAAGATCATGGGTAGGGTAATTCTTCTCATAGGGTTTAAGCTATCTAGAGGCATGGCTATGACCTTACCTTTTTGTATTAGGACACAACCCAAACCTACTCTAGATGCATCACAGTACACAATAAACCCTTCTAAACCATCTGGTAATGTCAAAACTAGGGTTGTAGTGAGTTGGGTCTTCAACTCCTATAAACTCTTTTCATAAGAATCTAACCACTGAAACTTGACTTTCTTCTGAGTCAATCTTGACTTGGGGGATACAATAGATGAAAACCTTCCAACAAACCGATGGTAATAGCTAGATAAACCTAAGAAACTCTTGATATCTGATAGAGAAATAGTTCCGGGCCAGCTTCTCACCTTCCTAGTCTTTTAAGGATCAACTCTAATGCCATCACCAGAAATAATATGACCAATAAATGCTACTGACCTTAGCCAAAATTTGCACTTACTGAATTTGGCGAACAACTGATGGGCTTTGAAATTTTGAAGTATGATTCTGATGTGATCCATGTGATCATTCTTACTACTATAATAGACAAGAATGTCATTGATCAAGACTATAATGAACATATCCAAGTAATGGTTGAACACGTGATTCATTAGGTCCATGAAGGCTATTGGGGCATTTGTGAGACCAAAGGGCATGACTAGAAACTCAAATTAACCGTACCGGGTTCGAAAAACTATTTTTGAAATGTCATATTCTCTAACTCTGAGCTGATGATAGCCTCATATGAGGTATATCTTAGAGAAGTAACTGGCACCCAAAAGTTGGTCAAACAAGTCATTGATTCTAGGAAGTGGGTACTTATTCTTAACTGTGAATTTGTTCAATTGACGATAGTATATACACATTCTAAGTGACCCGTCTTTATTACACATGAATACCATCAATATACACATTCTAAGTAAACCGTCTTTCTTACACACGAATAAAACTGGCACACACCACTGGGAAACACTGGATCTGATTAACCCCTTGTCTAAAAGGTCCTTTAACTATTCTTTTAACTCTCTGGGTACTTATTCTTAACTGTAAATTTGTTCAATTGACGGTAATATATACACATTCTAAGTGAACTATCTTTCTTACACATGAATACCGTCAATATACATATTCTAAGTGAACCATCTTTCTTACGCACGAATAAAACTGGCATGCACCACGGGGAAACACTGGGTCTGATTAACCCCTTGTCTAAAAGGTGCTTTAACTATTCTTTTAACTCTTTGAGTTTAGCTAGTGCAATTATGTATGGTGGAATAGAGATGTCCTGAGTGTCTGGAAGAAGGTCTATTCCAAAGTTGATTTCCTGTCTTGAGTGTCTGGAAGAAGGTCTATTCCAAAGTTGATTTCCCTTTCGGGAGGAACTCTGGGAAGATTTTCAAGAAACACATCTGAGAATTTATTTACTACTGAAACTAACTTAAGACTAGAAGTCTCTGAACTAGAGTCTTTGAATCGCACAAGTTTATAGACATTTCCCTTGGATATCATTTTTCTTTCTCTAAGGTATGAAATCAACAGACCCTTAAGCATTGTGGTACTACCCCTCCATTCAAGGATAGGTTCATTTGGAAACTAAAAATAGAAACTCTGTCCTATAGTCAACTGAGGCATAGCATGAATGTAGCCAATCCATGTCGAGAATGACATTGAAATCCATCATCTCTAACTCTACTAAATCTGAGTTATCATAATCGGACAGTTCTTGTATACCCATCGGGCTATGATAGACTGACCCATTGGGGTAGAGACTAAGAAAGGTTCTGTTAAGATTTTTGATCTGACTTTAAAGTTGACTGCTATGTAAGGAGTTACAAAACACTGAAAAAATCCTGGATCTAATAAGTCATAAACATGTAAATAGAAGATCTGTAAGGTACGAGTGACCACTTCAGGTGAACTTTCCTGATCTTGTCTGGAATGAAGTACATAGAGCCTATTTGGGTATTGCCCACTGGTGGCACTAAAAGTGGCACCCTATTAATTCGGGCGATCGGACTATGCTGGGGGGATGATTGTACTGACCCTGTGAACCTGACTGAGGACAATCTCTAATTCTATGGCCTGGGTTGCCACACCCAAGACATACATCACTTCCAGCTCTGCAGACAGCCTGATGGTTTTTGCCATATTTTTGGCAAAGAGGATTTGTTCGAGCACTGCTGACACTACCTTGAGACTCAGAGCCTGACGCCTTATATTTTTTATCATTTTTTAACTTAGGTGTTGGAGCACTGGCTAAGAACGAAGCTGGAACTAAAACTTTTAGGAAAAACTGGGAATGGTTACCGCCCTCTGACTTAGGCTGAGTAAAATTAAAGCTACCTATTATAGCTCTCTTATTTTCCCTCTCTATCTCCTTATTCTTAGCCTTTTCCATCTATTGAGCATAGACTATTAGCCTGGATATGTCCATCTTCTTAATTAAAATCATAGTTTTGCAATCCTAAACCACAGTCTATGATACCCCAGATATGAACTTGCTCATCCTAGACCTATTATCTGCTACTACATGGGGAGCATACCTGGCTAACTGAGTAAACTTGAGGGAATACTCTTTCACACTCATGTTTCCTTTCCTGAGATTAATGAACTCTAACACCTTGGCTTTTCTTAACTCCAAGGGAAAGAATATATCTAGAAAAGAAGTAGCAAACTCTTCTCATTCTATGGGCTCTACATCTGTGCCCCTATCTACTTTCTACTTCTTAAACTATGTATGAGATATATCTTGTAGCTGATAGGCAGCAAACTCAGCACTCTCACTAGAAGTTACTGTCATAACATCTGTGACTTTCTGGACCTATTCGAGAAACTCCTATGGATCCTCTTTAGACTTAGATCTTGAAAATAGGGGAGGATTCATTTGGGTAAAGTCCCAAATCCTGGCTGTAGAAGTATTGGCCATTGGGTTGGACTGAACAACAGCTGGTCGTTCATTCTGTGTTGTTATAGAATAGGCTAGAGTGGTAAAGGCTGCTCTAAATTTTTCATGAGAGAAATGCTTATCGAGGGGATCTTTCTGAATGGGTGGAGGTGCTGGTTGGTTTCCAGTTCTTCTTCCGTTGGTCTTTTTAGGAGACATGTTTTGTAAACAAAAGGAAAAAATAAATTAGACTGAGAGTTTAACTTGAACTCGTGCTCACTCATATGACATAAATACTGAAAGAAGGGAAACTTTCCTAAAAATATCTTGTAGCCTCTTGCCCATAAGTGCGGCGCACTTCACACCCATGCACAAGACTCTACTTAATGCAACTTTTAGATTCCCTAGGACTTTATAAAACCTTAAGCTCTGATACCAAGTTTGTAACGCCCCGAGTTTGCACCTCGGATGATTCACGTTGCTTACGACCCCAAAGAACCACAACCTAACCCATGTAGGTACCTGCTGTGAGCATTGAATAATAATACTAAAATAATGCGAAAGTTAGGTTGAAATTCCATAAGGTTCATAATATAAATACTGATAAATATAACAACTGATAATAATATCTGAAAACTGAATATTGTTTGAACTTGTCTAGTCTAAAAAGACTCTAATTGAACTGTCTGAATATGGAGTTGATCAGATAAGCCCCCAAACTAACTCCAACTAATAAAATACTGAATCTACTGTAATACTGAAATAAAAGAATATCCTTGATAAATGAGGACACACTACTAAATCTGTTGCTGCTGACTAAATCTGGCTTAGCGCGGTCAGGAACCTGAGCATTCAAACCCATGATATAAGACATTATAGCGCAAGAAAAGAGTATGTGATCAGTACGTGGAATGTACTGGTATGTTGGATGAGGTAAGGCTGAAATACATGGGTTCATATGCATGAACAATAACTGACTGAGTGATATGGATATAACTAAATGAGAGTACATGGATAACTAAAGCTACTGTAAACACTGATTGTGCAATACTGTGCATATACATATATAATATATCTGAGATTTATACTAAAACTGAGTACTGAGTCCTAATAACTGAGTAACTGATATCTGTGATTATTAATAATTGGATTACTAATAACTGGGTGATTGTTAGTGATAGTCTATTTTATAGAACTGAACTGAGTTCTATACTGATGGCTGAAATTGAAACTGTTAGAGGTAATCATCTAATTGACATGCCCCTCTCTTAACTGATTGGGGTCAAACCTGTAACCCCAGTTGGAAGGGTGTTGTACCGTGCCATGCGTACAGATACTAGCTGAGTGGATCCACTAAAATATTATCCCGAAGGACTAAGGGTCACTCTCTACTGGCAGGTTCCCTGATGAGAACAGTATTATCCTCAACTGGCAGGTAAACACCTTATCAACTCTCAACAGGAAGGTTAATATCTCAACCTACGCTGGTTATATAGTTCTGGACCACAAGGACTACTACAAAGGACTATATCCTCTACTGATAGGTGAGCCTCCATCCTTGGGTTCGCTCAGTGTGAATCCTACTCCCAACTGAATAACACTGATTATTAGACCGAACTGAACTGGATTGAGTTTTACTAACTTCTATAACTGACTATGTACTATTATTCGTGAAGTTACTGAGACTATTCTGTTGCTACTGTAATCTAGGTAAACAGCTATATTTCGGGTATTGAATACCCTCAGGACTCGATAACATCAATAATAAAACATGGCATAATCTTGGAAGCATACTAGCTAGTCACTTAGTCATGAGTCATTTATTGAGACATTTTTTCAAACACTTCTAAGGCATGAACTTGTACATGAATGGGAACAAATGCTAACATCTCATTATAACACTATTCAATTCCCATAGGCATTCTAACAAACACTTGGGAAGCAAGATTATTTCACATAATAATAATAACATATATAAATATCATGGCTACAAAATTCAACTTGTAAATTCAAGGATTTAACATGAAAATCACATAATTCATCACACATGCTATCTTAATTTCATGAAACTTGTAATTAATCATGGATTGAAAATAATATAACAATACACACATGAACAAAATCCAATTCAAACATGTAATTTATGAAATCTCAATCTTGTATTTTTAAAAAGGATTCTTGGGATCCATGGGTGGTAAGGACCCATGGATAAACATCTAACATACTTGGGAATTTTAATTCTTGAAGATTCTTGAGATTGTTCTTGATTCTTGAAGGCTAGGATTTTGCTAATTAGAAGAGAGAATGATCTTGATTTGAGGAAAATTGAGTAAATGATGATCTAATTAGGTTATTAGAGGTTAATTAATGTATTTTGAACTGATCTGGGTTATGGAAAAAGATCCATTTGCCCCCGAAAAGAATTAATTTTTTTCACTGAAAATCTCAATTTTATCTTTTATCGTGATGCAGTGGCCTCGCGGTGAGACACTGGATTTTTAGGCTAGTGTAGTCCAAGGACGAGTGCGAAAATTCACTTTGGCATGATGCAGTGGTATCGTGGAGCCTCACTAGAAAGTAATAATTGAGAAATGGCACTCTGGCGCGATGCACCATTATCGTGTTGGCATACTGGAAAAAGCCTATTGGGAACTGAAACTTCACGACGACGTGCTGGAATCGCGGTGTCTTACTGGAAACTGACCAATCCCATTTTGACCCTCACCGTGATGCGGTACTTCTAAATTTGGCATACTATTTCAGTAAAAGTGCTACAACTTCTCACCCAAATATCAAATTTAGGCCAAATTTATATCGTTGGAAAGCTAACTAAATTTTCTTCACAGTAATGGATCTTAAGCTAGAAAATTCTGAGTATTTTTGATAGTATATATTGGAATTCTTATGTACTGAAAACTAAACTGAGCTAGGAAAATATGGGGTATTACACAATATGTATATAATTGATTGTGTTTTCTAGCCTTAGCATGCTTTCAACATATCTTGGAGAAGATCAGAGGCTTGTTGTAGTATGTGAATCCATATAATTTTCAAGTTTGCCTCTAAATTGTTGATTTTGTTTTCAATCTTGTCGTTGTTGTCGTTGAGGTCAGTGTAGAGTTCTTGGTCTTTTATGATTTTGCGAAGAACACTTTCTTCGAAGTTGTTGCATTGTAAAAGACCTTCAAAAGGCCTTCAGAACACTTTTTTCAATAGGCATAAATGATACATGTAGGGTTCGCTATGTTTATTTTAGGTCAAAATGTGTTGATGCACACTCAAGCAGTGGTCCCAATAGTTAAATAGATCACTTTTATTAAGCGTTGTTCAATGCATCTTGCTCAACAAACCTTTAAAGGTTTTGATAGGTCAATTAGCCTGGAATTATGTAATGTTTGATCTAAACTGATTCTACCAAACCTATCAAACGTTACGAAACTCCGGGATCATTACCCTATCAAAACCTTTGCCTGAGTTAGTGCGCAAATTAAATGAGCTCATTCTCTCAGCCTTTCTACTAATCAATCTTCTTCCATATAGAGGACAAGGTACCCGTCATGCAAAAGTCTACACCATCGCCAGAAATTCTTGCCACAATGAAAGTTTTGGGAAGGCATGACTAGTAATCTCTCAATATAAAACTGATACTAGTCATATTGAGAGACCACTAGTCATACCTTCTCAAGACTTTCGTTGTGGTAAGAATTTCTGGAGATGGTGTAGACTTTTGCATGGCGAATATCTTGTATTCGATATGGGAGAAGAGCCATCAACAGAAAGGATTAGAGATTGAGCTCATTTGATTTGTGCACTAACTCGAGCAAAGGTTTTGATAGGGTAATGAGCCTGGAGTTACGTAACATTTGATAGGCTTGGTAGAATCATTTTAGATCAAACATTACATAATTCCAAGCTAATTGACCTATCAAATCATTTGAAGGTTTGTTAAGCAAGCTGCATTGAACAAAAACACTCGATAAAAGTGAGTTGTTCAACTGTTAGGACCACTACTTGAGTGTGCATCAATACATTTTAACCTAAAACAAACATAGAGAACCCTACATATATCATTTAAGCCTACTAAATAAAGTGTTCTGGAAGCCTTCTGAAGGCCTTTTATAATGCACAACTTCAAACAAAGTGTTCCTTGTTGACAAGCTCATAAAAGAGCAAGAACTCTACACTGATCTCAACGACAGCAATGACAAGATTGAATATAGAATCAGCAAGTTAGAGGCAAGCTTGAAAATTATCAAGATTTACATACTATAGTAAGCCTCTGATCTTATCCAAGATATGTTGAAAGTATTCTAGAAAACACAATCAATTATATACATATTGCTAAGGGCTTAATGATACGCAATATGTCTTTCAATCTTGTTTGTGGTTCCGATCAGGTCAAATCAATAGCAGTAAACCTAATCGAAACCACAAATAAGAAAGACTGAGATGCAATTTAAAATTCAAAAATTGATGCCTTTACTTAGATTCCTTATTTTAACTGTAGCTGTTATTGGCACAAGTTTTTAAAACTTACTGTATATCATCTCAACCCTCGATGCTCGTGAGTCTGCTTTCTTAGTGTTCTGCTATTTTCAATGTAGGTGATCCTCCTGACTATGATTCCTAGTCGCATATTCCTAGCAAAGTATCCATCTGTATTATTTTTCTTTTAGAGAAACAACAGACGAATTTACATTACTGGATACACTTTCATATTTGCACTTGATTCAGATTTCTCATGTTCTAATTCAATTTTATCAGCCAGATTCACTAGAATTTCCTTTCTACCATATTTCTCCTCTTCAATTAGCTCTCAGATGATATAATCCTTCATCAACTCCCCTTTCCCTTACAGGCATTCTCCTTCGGATTCTTCTGGCATATAATCATCTTCTCGAATAACCCTTCCATATAAATTTAGGCCAGGGGAATTTCTATTGATTTTTTGTTCTTGCTTGATGCAGTGTAAAGCTTCTAAGGCCTTCTCAGAGCCAATGCACACTTAAAGTTAAGTCCAATCACTATTGGATCTCTACAATAACACCAAATATTGATCCCTTCTCAAAACTTGACACACATAAACATGAGCAACAATCATCAGTATTTCATAATTAGGTTTCAGCGCCATCATCATGGGGCCCTCGGCCTTATCAATTCGAACATATCAAACTTAACTATATAATGCAGGATCTTATTTAAATGATCAGTGCCTAATCGGTTAAAAACTGCATTCACAAAAATATTGTACTTTATGTGTGTTATCTCGATGACCTTATCAGTAATACTTAACTCCTACAAATAAAAGTGGATCCATCCATCTTCACACACTTTATTTTTCCTAAACCATATATGGCTTAAAATGAATAAATAGATGACTAATAAATTACAATAGATGCCACATCTATTTAAATTGTCAAACAATTATAGACATCTGTTACAACAGATGATCAATCTATTACAACATATGACATATCTATTGGAAAAATCAAGCAGATATATCCATCTGCTGTAACAGATTATCAATATGTTGTAAGTTATCTAATTAATGGAATATATTTTGCAACAAATTACCCATCTGTTAGATTCATTTTAAAGAGATTTTCATTTCTTTTTGATACAATAAAGATAATATGTTGTATTTAGATCCATTTTTTTTATTTACGTAAGCTGAAAAATCAGCAATTTTATTTAAAAAGAGGTGAATAGTCATGATTTTTTGACTAACCCATTCGAATTCAATACTTTATAAATAGGTCCCTCCTTCCCGTTCATTCTACTACACTTCTAGCTATGGCTGATCCAGATTTGTACAAGGTGATTCATCTCGAGTCCTTGCGGGAACTTGAAAGTTAGATTCATGAACTCCAGAGGGACTTGGGCGACTTCAGAGCAATGATGAGGAGGGCCATGCTACTACCGGATGACAATAATACTAATACTAATACTAATACTAATACTAATAATAATAATAATAATAGTAATAATAATTAGGTTATATTTTTTCTTTTAGCGTATGTATTTTTTTTAATATCGGATCTACCGAAGGGTATGTTGTTTTTTATTGTATATATTTGTATATAATGGATTCAAAAATCTATGTTTGGTCGACCTTGAATTTTTAATTCTTATTTAATATATAATTATCATTCTGTTTATTCCTTATTCTCAATATGTCGACGCTTGTAGGTAGGGATTGCGCATTTGTGGCAACTAAGGTTAATCTGATACGAAAAATGGATCATATGTTGCAACAGGCGGTTATTAATAAAAAAGGGATTATTGTTATTGAGAGGGTGAAAAGTCATGACTTTTCGATTATTTAATATGAAAAATGATTCGTAAATAAATAATAAGGAAATAAATGATAAACACAATTTATAACCATAAAAGAACAGTTATTTAATTTTAATAACTAATCGTGACTTTTCACCATTTTTATTTTTAATTTTTTTTAATATTATTTATTTATTATATAATTAAAAAAAAGGTGAACAATCGTGACTTTTTGTCTAAACACATACAACAATGTTGTTGATGCATCAAACAACCCATCTGTTGCGACTGATGAATCAGCTGTTAGAATAAATCAAACAAGCTCCTAAAACAGATGGTCGATTTGTTACAACAGATGGGTTATCTGATGCAACAGATATATAATATGTTGCCACAACTCAATAAAAATGGTTATTATTTTATTAGAGAAATAGTTATTTCAAAAAGGTGTCTTCGATTTTGAAATTAAGAAAAAGGTTATTTAAATTTAAGAACTAATTAATAATAATAAGCTAAAAAGTCATGACTTGTCACAATAATAAAAAACTCACCAGCTTAATTTAATTAAGTCATTTCTTTTCACAGAAAACAATAAGGAAATAAATTATAAACACAATAAAAAAATGACCTTAATAAAAAAATGGTTATTTAATTTGAATAATTGATGTTAATATTAAATAAGCGTCATTTCTTTTCACATAAAATATTTTTGTTATTAAATCTTTTTTTAACATATATAATAAAATAGTCAGCAAATTTGGATTAATGATATGATGATAATTTAAAAAAAAAATAGATTATATGTTGCAACAAATAGATTATCTGATGCAACAGGTTGTCTATTTGTTTCAGCAGATGATATATTTGTTATCATAGATGAGTTACCTGATGCAGCTGATATAAAATCTGTTGTCACAACTCAATAAAAACGGTACTTGGAAAGAACTAATTAATAATAAGCTGAAAAGTCACGACTTATCACAATATTACTTAATTTAATTAAGTCATAACTTTTCATAGTAATCAAAAATGTAACTAATAAATGGAGGTGAACAGTCACGCCTTTTTGCCAAACTCATTCAAATTCAATCCTCTATAAATAGGTCACTCCTCACTCAATTGTTCATTCAAATACACTCAATTTATTTATTGCATCTTGTCTTTCATATTATACCTTCCACCACTCACTTTATCTTTCTTGACTCAGATAAGTTTTTTTCTTACTTTGTGTCTACATATACTCAATTTGTAGTATACGTTGTATTAAATTTGGATTCTTTTCTTTACTTTTATTTTTACGTTTTTTGTCAATTCATGTGTGTTCTAGATATGTCTGATCCATTGTGGGATGTTACTTTTCTGCAAGACGTCGTGTATGAACTTTGGATATAGGTTCATGACCTGCAATGGGAGTTGGGAGCAGTAAGAACAAGGATGCTCCATGAGATCTGTAGGTTGAGGAGGGCCCTGCTGCTGCCGGTTGAAAATTGGTCGACTTGCAATAATAATAATAATAATAATAATAATTAGATTTTTTTCTTTTAGTCTATGTAATTTTATTTATTTTTTTTAATAAAAAAATTATGTTTGATTGGCATTGACGTTTTAATTCATATTTAATTGTCATTCTATCTATTATCTTCTCAACAAACATGTTGATGATTGGACGTAAAGAATAATTTTAAATCTAGTAGCAAAAGCAAGAGTTGAAACATATTAGTTATCTGTTGGATTTGTGGCAGGGGCTAATTTGTGTTGTTCCAAACAATTACTCATCTGTTGCAATAGATTACTCATCTGTTGCAAAAGATAATCAGTCTGATGTAACAGATAATCAGTCTGATGCAATAGATAATCAGTCTGTTGCAATAAATAACTAGTCTATTGCAACAAACTAGTCTGTTGATCGACTTTGACATTTTAATCCCTAATTAATTTTTATTCTGTCTATTATCTTCTCAACAAATTGTCGAGGATTAGACGTAAGGAAAATTTTTGAATCCAGTAGCAATAGTAAGAGTTGAACATATTGGTTATTTATTGGGTTTGAGGTAGGAGCTGATTTTTATTGTTCCAAACAGATTACTCATTCGTTACAACAGATTACTCATCCATTACAACAAATAATCAGTCTGATGTAACAAATAATCAGTCTGATGCAACAGATAATAAGTCTGTTGCAACAGATTACCCATCTATTCAATTCATGTTACGGGCAATATAGAACTATAAAAATAAATCCAACATATGAGTGTTTCTTTGCAACAGATTACTCATCTGATGCAACAGATGAGTGATCTATTTAATTATGGGCACTTATATTGGATTCATGATCGGATTTTATCCATTGTTGGAAAAAACAACAGTAGTTGTGTACCCAGATGACAAATTTGATTAAAAATCATAATCTTACTTACCTATGAAGTAATGTCGAAGTGGAAAGTGATGAAGTAAACAAAATTTGACCTAAGAAATTGGTCAGATAGAAACAGTAGCGGTGACAACAACAACAACAACAACAATGGTCGATAAAAAAAAGATAAAGGTGATAATAAAGTAAAAGATGATGATAATGAAGCAGAAGATGATGAATAAAGCAGCAGCAATAATAAACAACAATAATCGTGAAGAGAGAGAAAATAACAACAGATGAGAAGAGAGAAAAATGCGCCTTTTTTCCCTCGGTTTCCTGTTATATTAGCTAACATATGGATGAAAGTGTAAATTTAAAAACTTGTGGATTATTTTCAAACTTCTCCAATTTTCTTAATCCATAATAAAGTAATTGTCACCTACACTCAATTATTAAGACTTGAGTCACCTACACCTCATTTTCAAATTCTTTTGTCATGAATAAAATAATTTTCTACTTCTGCTTTTTTTGAAAAGCAAAAATTTTCTACTTCTTCCCAGAAGGAGAAAAACGGATTTTGCTTCTTTTTAAAAGCACTTTTGCAAGTTTGTCAAACAGTCTTGTTTTCAAAAAAAGTATTTTTTTTTCTCAAAAGAAGTGCTTATTTTGAAAAATAAGCAATCTCAAACAGGCACTAAATTCACTTTCACTAAGAATCTATAATCTATAATCTATAATATATTAAAAGTGTGAAGGGACTTAGAAATATGGTTTGAACTTTTTGCCCTTCATTAAAGTTCTTTGTTTTAGACAAGATCGTCTTTTCACTATTTTTTCTCAATATTTAAGAAATATTAATTAATTAAATATATTTATGATGAAATCTTTAACTTTTGGACTTAAATCAGGCCATGTAGATACAGTCGTCAAATTAATTGTCATAAGGATTCATATGATTAAGAAAAAAGTAGGATTATAATCAACTTTTCCTTTAACACACCCAACAACTACAGTTCTAATACGCAAAATCCAAATAACAATCAAAACCTACAAAGTCTAAAACTAGGTAATATTACACCAATACCACCATATTCGAAGTTAAGGCTAAATATTTTACTCTGGTTCTCTAAACAATAAGATGTACTAACCATATTAGTGTTTTTTTTTTTTAAGATTTGATTTTAAAAATAAGAAAATATTTTAAATATAAAAATGAAAAATTTAAATAACCATGCCACAAATATGGTTCAAATTAAAAATTAATTAAATATATTTATAATAAAATCTTTTCTTATTAGAAGTCATAAGAATTAATAACAACTAGTACAAACAAGGAAAGAATTTAATGTAGGAACAAAAAATAAAATAATTGTACCACAAACATGGTTTAAATTGATGTATATTGCATGACAGACGAGAAAGTGACGATGTAAAATATATGTGTTTGCACTAAAAAATATGTTTATATTTATATTATTATATTAAAGCGTGGAAATATTTAAAAAGTGATTTAAACTTTTATACTTTATTAAAAATTTATGTAATAGAAAAAAATCATTTAATTTAAATAATTAAATATTTCACGTGTGGGGCACGTGCGACTAAACTAGCAAGTATATAATGGGTCGCATCGACTTCTCAGATATAGTTTTGGGTTATTTTAATGTCTTTTTTCTATATAGTTCAGTCCGAGATACACATGTATCTGAGTTTAGTAGCATGCATTTAAGGGTTACAATATGTATCTAAGAGTTATAATATGTATCTATATTGTGGAATATCATGTAATTATTTTAAAATAGTGAGAAATAAGTAAATATGATAAGGATATTTGTGAATTTATGTAATTTTTTTCTTTTGGAATTTACAATTCCCATTACAGAACCAAACACCTTTCCCCCTCTTTCTTAGGATATTTTTTGGAAAGGAAAATAAATCCCTCTCTCTCCTCAATACTGTTCTTTTTTCAAAATTTGTTCCAAAAAATGCCAAATGACATTTTTCTGAGGTAAAAAGTTGTTATTTTTGTACTTTATTCATTGACTGATTTACACATATAATGAGATTTTCATGTTATGTTGCACTAGACACACCTTTTCTGTCTAGATGTTGGTGACACACTATTGATTTTGATAGTCTATAATATGCAATATGTATATATTTTAGCGATTATTGATATATACTTTATAGTAAGTTAGAAACATATTATAAAACGTATATATTAGGTATGCAAAAATTAGTGTTATTCTCTAAGTTGCTTATTCATAAAACAAGTTGTAGAAATATGATATGAAAATTGGTTTCAAAAAATGTTGTATCTTACTAAATTTATTTAGTACTAAATATTGGAGCTCGGGCCAGCCCGGGCCCAATGTGCTACTTTTCAGATATTACATACTTTTTTTTTGTCTCAATTTATATAAAAAAAAATTGTGTCAATTTATATGACGCTGATGAAATATTTGAGAAAGTCAATCAAATTTGTTATATATAGTTTTAGATATTTTAAGTTGTTAATTATATTATAACTTATACGACTTTCAACGTAATTTTCAATTAATATTCCTTTATTCTAATTAAATATGATATCGATAACTGTAATCTCTAATACTTTTTCGATGTTGTAATTTACTATTTTAAGTTGTTTGCTATTGTAATTTATAATACTCTTCTTGTTCAAACTTTTGGGGTATTGATAGTGAATTTAGACTTTAAAAGTAATTTAAATTTTTAATTATTGTAATATATATTTTTTCAATTTCAATTTAAGTGAAACTGATATAATTTCGAGAGTAAACCAAATATCACGATTGAAATAGTGAAACCAGCACGTCTTGAATGACTCATAATAACTAATTAAAAGTGATATAATAAAATTGCTATAAAAAATACTTGTGAAATTTTTTTAAGTGGGTCTCACATAAGATGTCAAATTAATTTAAAACATCAAGAATTAAGTTATCTTTTTATGTTTATTTCACCTTTTTAAAAATAAATATTATCAATTTTTAAATACTTAGATAACTCATAATAATTAATTATAGGTGATATAGTAAAATTATAGTTGAAGCAACTGAAACAATTATATTATAAATGTTTATTTACTTTATAAATGTCTATTTTATTTTTTATTAAATATTATTAATTTTTTATATGTAAATGTCACATAATAATTAATTAAGAATGATATAGTAAAATCACGGAGCAAACAGACAGCTGGAAGCAAATATGTCGACCGCTAGCTGCTTGCTTCCTGTCACCTCACTTGCACTTATATATAGTAGTAACTAGTTTAACTCCACTTGCATTGCACGTGAGTCTCTAATCCTATTTAGCAATATATTATCAAAATTAAATTTTCAGCTACGCGTAATTTAACAATGAATAGGTCAAGACATTCACATCTAATTTCTAATTTTATTGTATACATTAAATAGATATATAATGTATTTGTTAAACACGTAAATGAAAAATCCATTTACTAAAATAGTGTCATCTCTTTATAACAACATATAACAACAACTATATTCTTTTTAATGAAATCATTATAGAAATAGACTCAAGATTACCAATAATAAGTCTGTGGAGATTTTAACTTAATATTTTTGATATTTTAAAACATTCTTTATGAAGAAAACTATTATATGAATATGTATATTATCATTGTTAAAAGAAATTTCTTCTTCATAGAAAAGTGTAAGCTCAGAATCTGACCTTAGAGCTCCTATGTTTATATCTTTGAGATAAATAATTTTGTTACTTGTTTTTAAATTTTTAAAAAATAACAAATTAAATTTTATGCATCTTTTTCTGCCTGCTCACAACTGCTCAGTTAGAAAGTTTTGGTCCTATAATCATTGCAAACTCACCCTTTTAAGATTTTAACACAATTATACAAAAGAAAAAAAGGGGTGTCTTGAAAGAATATCATCGAAATTAGATGGACACTAAGTTTCTTTCCCTTACTATTTCCGCCATTTCTAGATAGTTGTCACGTTTAATTTCTCAAGAATTCATTTAACTAATTTTCAAAGCTGAATTAAGTTAGATTAATCTACTATTTCAAAATTAAAATATGAAAAATACTATAAGGTGTAATTTTTTTCATATCAACATGGAAAAAAAAAAGATATATTTTAAAATATTAATCAAAATTTATATTATTTGACTCTTACGAAGAAAACTATGGTTAAAAAAATAAATAAAGGGAGCACTATAATACAACTATACCTTACTTATTATATGATGTATATTAAAGCGAAACTATGGTTAAAAAAAATAAAGGGAGCACTATAATACAACCATACCTTACTTATTATATGATGTATATTATAGCAAAATAATAAAGGCAAAAATTCATAAGTATCAAACTTAAGTTCATAATTGGGAGTTTAATAGTAATTGTTTCATAATTACCTGAAATAGCAACTTGTATTTTGTATTTTATAAAAGTGTTGCTAAATAAGTTGAGTTAAATAAGAAATAATTATCTCATGTATTTAAAACAGTAAAAAAAAAAATTCATAAATTACTGTTATTTAAAGCAGTAAGATTCCTTTTCCATAAATTACTCTTATTTAAACTGGTAAATTCTTTTTTCAAATTAAACTTAAGTCTGAAGAATATTATCTTTATGATCTTCAAAATTTCAAAATAAAACATCATTACTATTTTTTTTCTTTCTGTCACTCTTTTATGTCACTAAACTTTTTTTTTCTTTTTTTTATTTTTTTTATTTTGATTTCTTTTTCTTTTCCATTTTTTTCCACTTTATTTTCTCTCTTCTATTTCTCTTTTTTTTTCTTTTTCAATTTTTTTCTTAATATTTTTTATTATTCCTATTTCTATTTCTTTGTTCTTTTTTCTATTTCTATAACTTTTATTTCTAATTCTTTTTTCTTTTTCACTTCTTTTTTTTGGGTTTTTCTTTTTCGTTTTTGTCTATAATAAATCTATTTATCAGCTTAGTTATCCGCACCCCCCTCCAATGGTATCAGAGCTAGAAGGAGATTTAAAAGATATGGAAGAGATATACGTGTTAGAAGATTTAGTTAAAATAACTATGTTGAAATTAGTTAAATTAGTTAAGTTAGATTTAAATTTAGTTAAGATTAGATTTAGTTATTTATTAAATTAATTATGAGAAGACCATTTAAAAATAGAGAAGCTTTTAGAAAAATTAAAGAATCTTTAGTTAGTAATTATTCAGAATATATAAGTCTAAATAAAACAAAAGAAAATCCACAAAGATTAGCCTATTTAATTACATTAATATCTAGTATTGAAGCAAAATTAATAATCCATTTAAAATCTAGAAGAATGAGACATATACCACCTAATTATGATAAAATTAGATTTAGATATCCACCAAAATATTATAAATATAATTTAAATGAATAAAGAACAAAAATACAAAGAATTAAAACAATTTATCTCTGAAAAACGTAAAGAATTAAAAATAAGAAAAGAAAGATTACATTATAATATATTTGCCGGAGTTAGTAAAAATTCAATAAATATACAAAAAGATGAAATATCCAAATTAGAATCACAAATAGATAGTTTAGAATATATATATCAACATGAACTATTCACAATAAAATGAATAAAGAAGAATTTATAATAGATGAAAAAATATATGAAAATCATGAAGGATCAAAAATAAAAATAGTATTTTCCAATTTAGGAAGAAGATACAAAAAAATAGGAGAACATTTATATTTAATGTTAGAAAAAGAAAAATTAAAATTAGAAGATAAATTAACAGCAATGGTAAGAATAGAAAAAGAAAATGAAGAAATAGATAGAAAAAAGGAAATAGAAAAAAAATTAAACAACAATCTACGGAAGAAATACGAAAAATAGAAGAAACTAAAAATAGTAGAATTGCTGAATTAGAAAAAGAATTACAAATGTTAAAAGATTTATACGAATAAAGACAAAAAGAAAAAGAAGAAATAGATAAACAACAAAAATTAATAAATGAGATAAATCAATTTAAAGAAAAATTAGAAATAAATAATATAGAGGTAGAAGAAACGGATAATTATGATTCAGAAGATAGTGAAACATATACGGAAATATTAACAAATATAAAAGATTTAGAAATTAACGAAAAACAAGAAATAATTAATCAAGAAAACTTAGAAAATAATAATACAGAAATAAATACTCTTGACAAAAAAGAAGATGAAAATCTAATACCCAAAACAACAGAAATAAGAAAACTTATATATTATAAAAATAAATTTAAAAGATATAATGAATATGACTAATGGACACCAAAACAAATAGTTAATAAAAATTATAACTTTTTAGATCTAGACTGTGTAATAGATACAGAAAAAACAATACAATTATGGATAGGATATATGACAAAACAATTATTAGATAATAATATAAACATAACAGATGCACCAGAATACATAGAAAAAACACTAATAGGATCAGTAAAATTATGGTTTACAAATTTAACTGAAAATAGTAAGAAAGTATTAAGAGCTAATAAACCTATGGAAGGAGCAGCATCAACAACAACAAAATTAACACCTATAGAATTATTGAAAAAATATGAAACAGCTATAAAAGATGAATTTGGTAGTATGACAACATTAGAAGAAGAACAAGATGAAGAAAAAGATACAAATAGGAATTTAATGATAAAATTAACAATATGTAATATGTGTTATATAGATGAATATACTTGCGCATTTAAAGAATATTATTATGAAGGAGCATATAGTATAGAAGAAAGTAAAGAAATAAGAAAATTATATTTTAATAAATTACCCGAACCATTTAGTTCAAAGATAATAAAAAGTTGGGAAGAAGCAAAAATAGTAGATACATTAGGAGCTAGAATAAAATTTTTACAACAATGGTATAAAAAGTTATGTGAAAAATATAGAGAATAATTAAAAATGGAAAAAACATTAATAAGAAATTTAGCATGTTGCAAAAATAAAATAGCACCCCAATTTGAATGCGAAGAAAGATATTATAAGAAAAGAAAAAGACATAAGAAATATAAGAAATATAAAAAATCAAAATATAAATATAAGAAACCAAGAAAAAGATATTATGTAAAAAATTATAAAAACAAAAGACCATATAGAAAGAAAAAATCTATAAAAGAATGTACATGTTATAATTGTGGAAAGTTAGGACATTTAGCTAGAGATTGTAAATTACCCAAAAATCCAAAAAATAAACAAATATCCGAAATAAAAATAGAAAATACAGAATATATGAAAATAAATTATATAGATTATGAATTAGAAAGTGAAGACAGTATATATGAAATTTCAGAAAACGAAACAGATACTGAAATAGATAGTGAGATAGATGAATTAAATGACTGAAGAAGATATAAAAATAATAACAAAAGAAGAATATTTAAATGACGAAGGAACAGAACAAAAGATAATATTTGACAGTAATATATTTGATGAAATAAAAGGAAAAGAGTTAGATTTAAGTGTAGAAAAAATATTTAAAATACCAACAATAAAAAATATTTTTAGTAGGAAAAAAAGATGAATATTATGTAGTATGCCAAAAAGAACATGTAATAGACGGTAGATATGCAAAAGGAAAAGCCAGTATACCACTAGTAACAAAAAGAATAATTAATAAAGAAATAAATGATATAAAAAGTAAAGGAGATCCAATAAAATACGTACACTTCGGAGGTACAGAAATATTAATAAAAGCATGTTTTAGCGAAGGAATAGATACACCGATAGAATTATATTTAGCAGATGATAGAATTATAAAACCTATAGAAAAAAGCATAATAACTGCCGTAAAAGGAAATTTAATATACATTTAAATTCATAATAAGTGCAAATTATTCAGTAGTAGTAACAGATAGAAATATAGATAAATCATTAGTATTATATTGGAAGATATCAGGAATAGAATTAACCCCAGGAAGTAAAATATTTACAGCGAGATGTAAAAATTTATATGTATTAACAACAAAACACAAAATAACAGGGAAAAATAAGATTAACAAAATACAAATAGATAGCCCATTTGAACAAATTGTAAAAACAATAGATTATAATGATTATAGCTATAGAGACATAGATATAGAAGAAAATTTAGAAATAGTAAATGATAGAATAAGTACAACAAAAAGAATAGCTAATGAGAAACCAGAGTCATCGAGCTCATAAAAAAGAACAAGTTATGAAACAAATTCAATAAGTAATTTAAACCAATATTACATAACAGGAAAAATAAATGAAAAAGAACATTTAATACTATTAAATACAGGACAAGAAGAAAATTATATAGCAAAATATCTAGTAAAAAATGAAGAAATAAAAAAATGATAATGATATATGCCCAGATCTACCGAGAAGTTTAATAAATAATAAAGATATAGCAGAAAAAGAAATAATAATAGGAGGAATTAGAAAAATAAAAATAGAATTTTAAGTAAAAGAAGAAATACAAAAAGCAGATATAATATTAGGAATAAAATGGTTAGAACAAGTAAAACCATATAATATAGAACATACACAATTATAAGATAGAAATAGTTAAGAAAAAACTAGAACAATTATATAGTGAAGATCCATTAAAAGGATGGGAAAAACATAAAACTACCATAAAAATCGAATTAATAGACAAAAATAGCATAATAACCCAAAAACCATTAACATATAATTTTGACGATTTAAAAGAATTTAAAATGCATATAGATGAATTATTAGAAAAACAATATATACAAAAAAGTAATAGTAAACATAATAGTCCAGCATTTATAGTAAATAAACATAGTGAACAAAAAAGAGGAAAAAGTAGAATGGTTATTGACTATAGAAATTTAAATGCAAAAACTATAACATATAATTATCCGATACCAAATAAGATATTAAAAATAAGACAAATCCAAGGATATAATTATTTTAGTAAATTCGATTGTAAATCAGGATTTTACCATCTAAAGTTAGAAGAAGAATCTAAAGAATTAACCGCATTTACGGTACCACAAGGATTTTACGAATGGAATGTATTACCATTTGGATATAAAAATGCACCAGGTAGATATCAACATTTTATGGATAATTATTTTAAACAACTACCTAATTGCATAGTATACATAGATGATATATTATTATATACAAAAACTAAAGAAGAACATATAAAACTATTAGAACAATTTACAGACATAATAGAAAAATCAGGAATAAGTCTAAGTGAAAAGAAAGCCGAAATTATGAAAAACCAGATAGAATTTTTAGGAATACAAATAGATAAAAGTGGAGTAAAAATGCAACAACATATAGTACAAAAAATAATAAATTCAAAAGAAGAATTAGATACAAAAAAGAAATTACAATCATTTTTAGGATTAGTAAACCAAGTAAGAGAATATATTCCAAAATTAGCAGAAAGCCTAAAACCACTACAGAAAAAATTAAAAAAGGATATAGAATATAATTATAATGAAGAAGATAAAAAACAAGTTCAAAAAATAAAATTACTTTGTAAGGATTTACCAAAATTACAATTTCCGGATGAAAATAGAAAATTTACATATATAGTATAAGCAGATGCCAGTGAATATAGTTACGGAGGAGTACTTAAATATAGATATGAAGCAGAAAAAATAGAACACCACTGTAGATACTACTCAGGTACGTTCAACGAGACAGAAATAAAATGGGAAATAAATAGGAAAGAATTATGTTCATTATATAAATGTTTATTAGCATTTGAGCCATATATTGTATATAACAAATTTATTGTGCGAACAGATAATACACAGGTACGCTGGTGGCTAACAAAGAAAATACAAAATTCAGTTACAACAAAAGAGATTCGGAGACTAGTTTTAAACATATTAAATTTTACATTTGTAATAGAAGTAATCAGTACTAACAAAAATGTTATTGCAGATTACATATCAAGACAAAGCTACACAAACTGAAATGATAGAAGAAAATATACATGAAAAGATACTCAATGCCCTGACTATGCTTTCATTGAAAGTAGACAGTATGGGTACTGAGATAGCAAAGAATGGTACTGAGATAGAAAAGCTAAAGCTAAAGACTAGTGAAGATAATCTGAAGTCTATAGCTATGAATCAGCTAACTCAGCAATGTGCAGAGCTATGTCGATCGGAAGACAATAAAATTCCAGAGCTAGAAGGAGATGTTGGGATACTCCATAAAACCCATAACGTTTATCAATCTACTTCTGCAGGTACAAACAAAGGAGTTAGAAAAAAATATGAACTTAAATAAGCTATTTGACAAGACATATACACCAAATATACCAAAAGACCCCATGTTTACACCCCCACAAGTTACTACATACCGAGATAGCCTAAACCAAGACAAAAAGACATACAACTACACAGCCCGCACATATATAGAAAATATTTATAACGTACAAACTTTCTTAAATAGCAACCCAAAAGCTACAAATATCCAAGAACCAGATACGAACTATATAACCCAGAAATTGACCGGATACAATAAGCTAATTGCCTTACCAAAAACTAAACCAAGCCTAGTTAAAGCTTGCTACGAATATGGATTACTTAGTACCGTATATACCACGGACGGAACTGAGATATCCACAATACCAGAGGTATATGAAGCATTTACCATATTTAAAAGAATAACCAAAGGTACTTTATTTTTTATAAAAATCTACACGGCACCAGCAGAGATATTATTTAACGAAGTTAAGAAACCTATACAAGTTGTAAAGATAGGAATGACACGAGATATGATTATACCACAAGATATTGGTACACAGCCAGAGATACCCAGAATCGAGATACCAAAATTTTATGTGAACAAAAGAGTTATCGGACTATCTACGATTTTACAAGAACTAGAAAATACATATTGTAATCAAAATCCTATATGGAGTTATTATTCAAGAAACCATGTATTAATATATTCAAACTCAAAAGAGCTACGAGAAACAGATATGGAGACTATTAGGCAATGGATTATGGCGTTGCTTAAACCAGAGATAGAACCTATCGCCAGAGCTATTAAAGAAAAATTTATTTCAGAAGAATTATTGACCAGATATTGCAAAACTATTGGACACAAATACCCAGACCACAGATGTTCAAAATATAATGGAAGAGATAATGACGTCCCAGCAGTACAGTTAGAATAAAAGAAGATAAGGACGACAGCTGGAAAGATAAGAACAGAGCAATAATGGAGATACAACAGATATGACAAAATAGACGGAAGACTTATTTGCAGATATGAAAGATAGACGGAAGACTTATTTACAAAGTTGTTACGTAAAACATAACATTAGCTTTGTAGCATTTATTATAGAGTTAATGTAAAGTAGAAATTTTCAAAGTCTTTAGATTAGGTTAGGTGAAAAAGAAAGACTTTTCAAGTCTTTTTAGTTTCTTTTTAGTTTTAAGTTTTTTTTCTTATACGGATGTAAGAACTTTTTGTACATCTCTCATTCTATAAATAAGAACTCAGGAGGCATTGCAGAGGCAAGGCTTTCCTACATTCAGCCAAAATTCTCTCCATCAAAAATACTTTTGCCTAGTTAATTAAATATATACACTGCAATGGAAAAAGCTATGGAACAACAAACCTCAGAAATATCAAAGCTACCGAAACAGGTATATCTATTTATGATTATGAATAGCTAAATTCATAATTCCCGATAATCATGATATGATAAAATAAATTCATATTAGTTACTTTATAGTAGAATTATTCGAAAAATAATATGTTAAGAAGTTTATTAGCAAAGTGGAAACGGAGAAAAATCCCAAAGAACTATGCCATCCTAAAGGTTAAACCAATGAGGCAAGAAGCCGTGGCGGGGAGTAACCACAGTCGAGGCGCTGTTTAAGGGAGAGTATCCGAATTACCATGCTAATAGTGACCGAAGAACATGTTATTTAAGAATAATCTAGTATATAGTAATCTGAGATGACTATATTTTATTATGTATATGGTTGAAGGGAATATTTTGAAAAAGCAATTTTATGATAATGAATGATAATATATCTGATGTCATGGTAGATAAATTTAAGATACTTATTTTGTATGCACTTAGAGATATAGATGTTGCAGATATAAGAAAAGTTATATTAGAAAAAGCATTTGGAAAAAATTATACGGATAGAATAAATTATATACCACACATACCTAACTACTCTTATAAATATTTATTATGTTAAAATTACGTAGGATTTTTAAAGATACGCAAAAAATACAGTTACTAGAAAAACAGATAAAAATAAATATAGACAAATACATGGAAAATAAAAAATATATAAAATCTCTTAATAAAAATATGCAAAAACTACTAAGTCTAAAACAAATAGCTATAAAATATCAATTTTAAAAAATAGCCCATTTAGACTACCTTAGAGTTTTAATCTTATATATACTTAAAGATATAGAAATAATAGATATTAAGAAAATGATATTAGAAGAAGTAATAAACTACGAAATAAAAATGATAAATGCTACAACACAAATATACGAAGACATTTACCCAGAAGGATATTATTCAGACCAAGATTGTGGATGTTAGAATATATTAGAAAAACTAGAGAAAACCAAGATAATCTAAATAACGAAGTTAATTATAGAAACCATTTTAGAAAAATAATGGAAGATCTAAAAGAAAAGTTAATATGGATAGAAATTAGAAAATTTAGAAAAAAGTACATGTAACAGTTTATATAATATAAAAAATTCACTACGAGAAGAACAACACAAGATAATAAATGACATAGAAAATCTAGAATTAGATATACACTACAGTACAGAAAGAATAAGTTATTACACAGAAATTTGTAACTCCGCAGTTACTACAGGATAAAATAATAAACTAAATTAATGAATACATCTCATAAAAAGAATAATTTATTAAAATAAAATCTAAGAAATAACCACGCACAAAAAAGAATAGATTCATCAGTTATAATAAATCTATTTATCAGCTTAGTTATTCGCACCCCCCTCCAAATGGTATCAAAGCCCAGTAATTTAAAAGATATGGAAGTGATATACGTGTTAGATAGCCAATGTTGTAAATATTTGAAACAATTTTGTATTGAGCAAGTTCAGCTAAAGACATCGACAGGGTAGTCTTGGGGAGTTACACTATCACAAAGTTACTACCACTCTAAAAAGGCTTTGGGATCACATATTACTTTAAAAATTAGAAGAGTGGTCTAGATAGAGTTAATTCCTATATGTTATCCTCTATTTCTTCCTTAGTACCCATGATAGTTTCTTTGGACACCACCTCTTTGGTTCTTATATTAACCTTTTTGGACTCCTCCTTAATATTTATTACTATAATCCTCTCCAAGTCCATGTCTTTGATCTTGAACAACATAAGCATCCATTGTCCTTCACCTTGAGGTTTTTTACCATTATTTCTTATCCTGCATGGAATTGGACCAAAACTATCTCGTCACTCTCTGTCTGACTTGAACTCTTGGTCTATTTATTTTATCATAGTTTATGGAGCCTCTTCACTTTTACCCATATATCCTCATTATTGATCACTTTTTGTTATTATCTATTACTTAGGTTGGTGTATTTTTGTTTTGTAGATCTTGATAGGGTGGATTTTAGTTATGCTTCTTGGTAAGGTTGATTTTAGTTTTGTGGTACTTGGTAAGGTGGATTTTGGTCTCATGGAGATTCCTAGTTAGGTTTGAGTTGGAGTGGGTGAATGATATTTTGGGTATTTTTATTGGTGTTGGATTGTGGATAGGGAACATTTCCTTGGTAGGTTGGATTACACATTTAGCAAAAAGTTCCATGTGTGATTGTAGGGAAACTATTTTGGGTCTTCCCACTTGAGGAAGCTTGGAGGATGGTTTGTGGTATGGAATTGGTAGAGCCTATATGCCCCTTCATATTTATCATTCTTCTATCCATTGTTGACACACTACCTTGCATGTTGGACATTTGCCATTCCATCACTTCTATCCTATGATTCATACTATTAATTTCCTTTATTATAGACCCAAAGTAACCTATCCATAGGATTTTTTGTTTCACTTTCTGTCATCATTGTACCTAGCAAGAAGAAACTCAACAAAAACAACAAACAATGTTAGTAATAGTAAAATTGAACCTCACAATTGCTTGGGAATGCACGCCAATAATTGCCTCTCAAATTGGTTCCTCTAGTATTGGAAGATCGTTTAAACTCTGGTGGTACATGAGGTGTCAAGTTCTACTCTTGGATATAATGGATTCTTATTTCTAGACAGATGAAAGACTCGATTAAGCTAAATGGACTTGAATTAAGAAGTTAACTATGAAATAAAAGCTATAAAATAATGAAATGAATTAGCTCTATGAAATAGAAGGACTCAAGAACAAACAATCAACCAAGCAGATTAAATACTAGTTAAAAATTAGCTTTAGAAATCAAGAAGGTTAATTAAGAATCAAGAAAGTTAAACTAGGAAGTTAGAAATGAGATCATAAAATTTTATCTCACTTGATAAACCTTGACTAGGGTGATGGTTCATGGGCTGATACATTAGGTCTAGTCAGAATAGTTGCTCAATCTATCCTTTGTTGATGTTTGATCTAATGGTTTGTCGATTCTATGATGGGCTATCATTATTCTTTCAAAACTTATCCCAAATTTGATGATATTGCCTTAGGATGATACTTGAGGTGATGTTCCACTGTACCAAACCTCTACTATTATTGATTATAGGTATCCGGGACATGACCCCTAGCTATACCTAATCTATATAACTGAATAACCATAAAATATTGAATTTACAAATAGACTAGAGTCCTCGAATAAAGAGAACTCATTACCTATTTTCTGGAAGCTACGAATTTCCTGACCATGATATAGTGGGCTACAACTGGTACTTACATTATGAAATAATATAGCAACATAGATGTATATGTGGTTAGTACTTCTAGAATGTATTGAGTATATGAGGGTGAATGCAAAATTGAAGTTGGACATACTTTCAAATCATGCATACTAAGTTTAAAAGGACTCACCGTATCATAAATAAGACTAAAAGTTGAAATCTCATAAAGAATAACTCATAAAAAATATTTGAACAACAATTGTGAGTCATTGAACTTAGTTTCTAAAATACTCTTTTTGTAGGAGATTCTGATCACTGACATAAACCATGCAAGCAACATGGAGTTAGATGTCTCAAACTAATAAAAGGCTCAATATATTTGCCAGGTTATAAAGGCTAACTATGGTGATATCCTAAACAAGTTTGATTGGACAAGCTGAATAATATAAATGATGTGTCCACTAGGAAAAGCTACATGCCCATTTGGACAATCTCAAATAATCTATGGTGGTATGTAGTTTCTTGGAAATAGAATGCATTAAACCCACATTCCCCTCTTAATTCTAGATAATACTCCCAAAACTCATACAATTGCTCATACTTTATCTATGAAGTTCATCTTAAAAATTAGAATATGAGCTACAAGTATAAAAACACAACATGTTTTTATTTCTATATGAAAATCTTAATTTCTCATGTGAACTTCATAGTTTGTCTGAAATCTCATATCAAAACTAAAATTGTAATTATACTGCAATGCTTTTAAAACTCAAACTAGTAAACTTGAACTTCTTGTAAACTGGGTACTCAATGGTCATATTGTAATCTTTTATCATGAAAACTTAATATCAAAATGTCATAACTCAATGATTGAGATCACTTTAGTAGGTAAAATTTAAATAAGCATGAAAACATATTCAAAACAATGTGCAACTCATGATAAACCATCTTAAACTCAAGTATAAGGAAAATGGGTATGAACTATAGTTATAAAAATCTCATATTCACAACAAAAACTCATCTTGTTTGAACAAGGATGAGAACTTATCCTAGCTCAAACCCCACACACCTGAAATTGATGAATTCTTAAGGGTACTCTAATTAAAACCTTGGAAGCTTGAATTTTGGGGAAGAAATTTCTCTTTTGTGCTTTGAGGGTTTTGGGGGAAGGGAAGATATTTTAATCTGAGTTATAAGAATGGGAATTGGGTTATATATGATTGGGAAGTCATTTAATAGGTAAAAGATCAAAAATCCCTTGACCCCAAACTAAAAAAAATAAAATTGGCATTTCTGCACCCTTGGGCGTGGCACTCCCTTAACGCACCACTCCAAGAGCATGGCATGCCCATCTTGCAACATGCACAAAGTGTGGCCCACTTTTATCATGGACCCTTACTAGTTTAGTGTCCGAAAATAATTCCAAATGCTTTATAAAAATTCCAAAACACTACCTAATGGTCTCGTTAGCATTCGTTATAATGATTCAACTCAAAAATCACTATTAAACATGAATGAGATATCAAAAACAAATTGTATAAATTTTGGGATCTAACATTATCTCCCCCTTGGGACCATTCATCCTCGAATTAGGACCCGAAATGAATAACGACTATCTCTTGGGTTCTCTAGGCTAAGATATGAAACTTGCTTTAATCTAAGACGGAAAACATGACACTGAATTTCTAAACTTGATCATGTTTCGTAATTATAATCACCACTCGATAATGTACTAACTTAGTTGATACATATAGAACAGGTACACATACATATGAATCGTATGGAATAATGTAGACATGACATGTCTGCGAATGAAGAATATAGCAGAGCTAATATAATAAAACTTCTAACATGAAATTAATTTCTGAGCTGACTTGATTGATTATAAGGAGATGATTCATGCTGAAAGTTTAGAACTCACTTGAAATATTCATAATACGATCGTACATATAGAAATGTGAAGCAATAACTAATACGATAAAATTTCCAAAAGTTACTAAGAAGGATATATGAGTTTTCTTAGACTCCTCATCATGACTTCGAATAACTATCGAGGGGAAGACTTTTGGGCATAATCTGAGTATGGAATTCAAATAAGGAATTGCAACGCAACTACAACTATATAATATGGAATATAGGCATATAGAATAGAAGATAAAATAGAATTACTATGCCTTTGTCGATACAACTGTTAACTTTCAAGCTTAGCAACACTTGTCAAACACTTTTTTGAACCATATTCTTCCTTTTAAGTACTACGCTTCATGTGATGCAACTTATAACCTTCGCATGAGTATAGGTGACTACTCCAACCAAAGTCTTAGTTGAACTACATACTCTCTCCCTGTTTAATCAAAACTCAAATTCATAAGGTACTATATATGACATAATAATACTAGTCTAAACAATGGGATTCAATACCCTATGTCTCTTCAGAGCTATCATCGAAAAAATAGTACTTTTTACACTTCAACAACTAACTTCGAGCTCTTATTAGGAATTCACTAGCACATAATCCATTCATCCACTTATATACAAACATGGCATTCAATCCTATCGTCATAACTACATATGAACTTCTAAGAAACCAACTCAGCTAGGAAATATTTACATATTTTCTAATACCTCGCTATATAATAATTTCAGAAATTTTCTCTAAAAAGAATACCAAAAATTCTCAACTAACTATGACATATCCCAATGATTTGCCTCGGTCTTTTGCTACACTTACAGCCTTAGAGAAATCAAGCATACAATAATTTTTCCTAATAAGGGACATCTATTCTCTTCTATCTAAACCATTCTTCATCCATTTTCATCACTGCTTTGTTAACATAACACTATTATGTTAACATAATGAGGTTCATTGAGCATATAGAACATGAGGACCAAAAGAATGAAAGAATACTATACATAACATTCTTACTTTATGTGGATTGAATAATAGAGTATCGTAGGCATGGATTCATTAATGAGATCTAAACTGAGGACATATATGACATAATGCAAATTTCACTAGTCATTAAGGATGTACCATGAGTTCTGAAAACTAAGCATACTCTAAAACATAGGTTCATACTTCTCATAAGTAATTTAACATAAGATTTGAACTCTTAGGTTCATGGGGGGTGACTGGGATCACAAAGTGAATCTATTACTTGTTTTACTAGGAGATAAGAATGAACATAAAAAGTATGAATTGTATAATAAGGGGTAATAGGAGTGGATCTATCATGCAAGATATGGATAGGATTCCATAATGAGTGAAATCCTAGTAATATGCTAAAGTAATAATGAATTGCTATCTCATCAAAACTCTTATTAACTTGCATCACAATCTAATTCACAATACTTGATTTGGTTCTTTACCTTATTATCTCCCCTTCATATTACAGCCGACATTCTAAGCTTATGGGCTTATTCAATATCTTATAAACTGAGCTATAATTTCTTTACTTTAACGGACTACACTTGAAGGCTCAACTCACTCGTATAAAATTTATGTTGAAAACATCGACTTCATTCTTGAATAGTCCTTTCACATATACCACCCTTAACTTTCTCTAGATTTAATCTTTATCGTCATATACTTACACTCTTCTTGGTAAACATACCCATCTCACTAAATACATAATCTTCCCTTCTCTTTGCAGTTTTCTAAAATTGCACCTCTAAATTCATATTTTTTTCCTAAACCATGAGAATCAAAATTATACTAACAGATTCAACATCATCTATCCATAACAACCCTTAACTTTGACATTAAGAACATCATATACCATAAAACTAGCATTTCTCACAATTAGCAAATACGTGTACTACCTAAGCACACAAGGCACTTAGTAATCTTAGAAAATAAAGCAGACAACCACTACCTTGAGTACACCTCTACATCATACCTACACCATCATACTTAATTGCAAAGAATGAGTTAAAATTCTTGCATACACTACTTAAACCCTACTAGACTAACTTCCATATAACTACCATCACTATCCCAAGAAATCATTTCACCTTGATAATCATCCAATGATCAAACCTAGTGTCTAGTACTATACATGATTAACAACACAAACTCACATACTATTTTTTCTTGGCGACTATAAAAAAACATCAAGAAATACTAGTCCACTAAAACCTCATAATAACAATACTTGATCATAATCTTATGGTCTATCTTTTTATAATCGATTAGCATATCCTTCTTTCACGCATCACTACTTCTTTTCCTTCCTTATGTCTAAATTATATTCATGGCTCTAGAAGCATGAACCAATTTCCTTTACACAATCAAAAGGGGAGCCTAGATTAAAGGGAACTCATCACCTGTTGGTTGAAAGATGGAAACGGCCTGACCATGACATTATGGGCTACAACTGCTACATACATTATAAAATAATGTAGCCACATAGATGAATATGTGGCTAGTAATTCTAGAATATATTGAGTATGTGAGGGTGAATTCAGATGCTGAAGCTGAACATACTTTCAAATCATGCATCCTTAGTGTAAAAGGACTCATCTTATCATAAATAAGACTGGAAGCTGAAATCTCATAAAGAATAACTCATAAAAAATTATCTAAACAACAATTGTGAGTCACTAAACTTAGTTTCTAAAATACTCTTTTTTGTAGGAGATTCTCATAACTGGACTTAAACCATGCAAGGAACATAGAGTCAATGTCTCAAACCCACATCAAAAGGGCCCAATATACTTTGCCAAGGTATAAAGGCTATCTGCAGTGATCACCTAAACAAGTCCGATTGGACAAGTTGAATAATATAAATGACATTCCCATTAGGACAAGCTATATGTCTATTTGGACAAGACAAAATAACCTATCGTAGAACATAGTTTTGGAAAATAGGATGCGCTAAAACTATATTCCTCTATTGATAATTGATACTACTCACAAAAATCATGCTATTGCTCGTACTTTATCGATAATGTTCACCTTAAAAGCAAGGATATGGGCTGATAAGTCCGAAAACACAATATACTTTTGTTTCTATCTCAAAATCTTGATATCTCATGTGAACTTTATAGCTTGTCTAAAATCTCATATCAAAATTGGAAATGCAATTATACTATAATGCTTTTGAAACTCAAACTAATAAACTTAAACTTCTTGTAATCTAGTTATTGAATGCTCAAATTGTAATCTTTTATCAACTCATGAAAACTTAATATCAAAATTTTATAATTCAATTCTTGAGATCACTTTAATAGTTAAAATTTAAATAAGCATGAAAACATATACAAAATAGTATGCAACTCATGATAAAACATCTTAAACTCAAGTATAAGAAAACTTGGTATGAACCCAAGTTATGAAAATCTTAAATTCATGATAAAAACTCAACTTTTGGGCTCAAGGATGAAAGTTTATCCTTGTTTAAACCCCACATACCTGAACTTGATGAATTCTTGTGGGAAGCTCGAATTAAAACCTTAGCAACTTGAATTTTGGAGAAGAAACTTCTCTTTTGTGCTTTGAGGCTTTTGGGAGAAGAGAAGTCATTTTAATCTGAGTTATAAGGATGGGAATTGGGTTATTTATGACTGGACACTAAGGCCTTTCCAAAGTCATGTAAAACCAACTCAAAACCATTTCATATTCCATTTACCATTTATGCAATGCAAATCCAAGAATAGTTAAACCATGTGACAAAATCATTCTCATTGACAATTCAACAAATAGGTTGAGGGCATGCCATTATCAAAACTAAAATCTTCTAATTTGGGGCTCAACCCTGATTTAAATCACCATTCTCATGTACCCACATGTGCAAAACCATGATTAAAAACAAGGAAAACCATAATTAAACCATGAGAAACAATATTCATGCATGAAAAAACAAAACTCCCAACCTTTTATTTCAAAGTCAAAACAATATCATGAAAACCATACATTAAAACACATGACATTACTAAAATTACAAGGAGGGGAGAGTCACCTGCCTTAGAAATTAAGAAGTACATAGAGAAACCAACCTTTAAAGCCTTAATTGATTTTCTTGATAAAACCCTAGCTTTTGCTTGAAGAAAGAGTTTAAGAGAGTGTTTGATTGGGAATAATAGGTTAATAAAGTCCCAAAAGGTGTTTTAAGTCGTGGCCTCAAAGAAAGTTAAAAGAAAAAATGTCCAAATTCCCCAAACTTAAGACTATAAAACACACAGGGGGTTACGAGCTGACCCTCTTGAATCGTGACCACAACATAAGACTCGTACTCTTGAGTTTTCACCAAGACAGTGAGTTGAACACCCATACACTATCCACCATACAAATCCATGGTACCATTTCTTACTAGACCATACGACTCACATGGTCCAGTTGTACCCAGGATAAAAACCAAAGGGATTGGACACTAAACAACATACAACTCAACCTTACCATCTGTAACCTATACTTACGGCTCTTAGTGAGCTACTCGTACTCAGAGCCAAGTCAAGTAACTAAGTTACTTAGTTAATTAAGAGACCGACCATATCAACCGTCTCCACCCCTAACGACTCGTACCCCCCAATCGTGACCATACCAGAATCCTAAGAACCATCCACTAGGTTTCTTACAACTAGGGTAACTGACCCATACCCATACCATACGACTCGTATGGTGAGTCGTTACTAGGATAGTGAGTTGAAAACTTAGGAAATTTCTAAGGGTCAAAACCCAACGTGTTTCAATTCTACCCTACTTGGATCATTCATCCTCGAATGATGGAGCAAGGCAGTGACTAGCACGATTAGACCCACAAACTTCTCTACTCTTATATTTAAGATAGAAAATAGATTACCAAGGAATCTACCATCTACTTTTAATAAAGACAGAAAACAAATATTCTAAGAGAAACACATACATGATTTTCCAAAATGGGAAATAGGAATGGATACTTAGACTTTGCGTCCTCTCCCGCTTCAAAAGTAGCCTCTTCGACCTTATGATTCCTCTATAGAACCTTCACCGAAGCTATGTCCTTGGTCCGCAATCGATGAACCTACCTATCTAATTTTCAACTGGGACCTCCTCATAAGATCGAGAATCTTAAATACCAATATCCTTGATAGGTACAATCTACGATGAATCACCTGCACATTTCCTCAACATAAAATATGGAACATCGAATGAATAGAGCTTAATATAGAAGGCAACTTCAACTCATATATAACATTACCAACCCTTTTCAAAACTAAATATTGACCAATATACCAGGGACTGAGCTTCACTTTCTTCCGAAACTGCATCACTCCCTTCATAGGAGACACTTTCAAGAACACCCTATCCCTAACCTCAAACTCTACCTTCCTATGCCTCACATCTGCAAAGGACTTTTGATGACTTTGGGCAGTTTTAACCCTATCCTGAATCACTATCATCTTGTCCATGGGTTAGTGAACCATATTCGGTCCAAACATCTTCACCTCACCAACCTCAAACTACCAAATAAGAGACCTACACCTACTACCATATAGGGCCTCAAACATAGCCATCCTAATGCTCTAGTAATAGCTATTATTATACGCAAATGCTATAAGAGGCAAATGCTCAACCCAACTGCCATCATAGTCAATCACGAAATCTTAAAGCATATCTTCCAAACTATAAATAGTCCTTTATGCTTTCCCATTCGACTGGGGGTGAAAAGTCATACTAAGACTCACCTAAGTCCCCAAACCCTTATGAAACGGTCACAAAAATGCAATGAAAACTGAGTTCCATGATTTGAGATAATAGAAATAGGTACCCTATCCAACTTTACAATCTCTTGAAGGTACAACCTCGCATAATCCCCAGTCGAAAAATTTGTTTGCACTGGCAAGTAGTGAGTAGACTTTGTCATCCTATCCACGATGACTCAAACCAAATCAAAATGATTCAAATACCGAGGAAGACAAGTAACAAAATCCATGTTGATCACTTTCCACTTCCATACAGGCAACTCAATTTCATGAAACAATCCTCTGGGACTCATATGCTCAACTTTAAGTTATTAGCATACCATGCACTTAGCCATAAAACTAGCCACATCCCACTTCATACTGTTCCACTAATACATTTCCTTAAGGTCATGATATATCTTCATCGATTTGAGATGAATAGCATATCGCAACTCATGCACCTCAGCCAACACCCTCTTGTCCAATCTATGTCGAAAACAAATAACCTCCCTTGGTACCACAAGGTACCATCACCACTAATCTCGAAGGCCATTACCCTCTGCCCACCTACATCAACCTTGATCCTCATCAAGATAGGATTCAACACTAGCTACACCTTTACCTTAGAACCCAGGGATAACATTTCCTCCTCTTGAACAAACACACCATCATCTTCAGAGACCAAGAGATGAACTCCAAGGTTAGCCAAACGATGAACATCTTTCACCAATTCATATTTTCCCTTATCCATATGAGCTAGACTACCCATGGTTCACCTGCTAAGAGATTCATTAACCACATTAGCTTACCTAGATAATAGTAAAGACTCATGTCGTAATACTTGAGTGGCTCAAGCAAACTCATTTGCCTAAGGTTTGGCTTTTTCTGAGTAAACACATATTCCAGGTTCTTATGATATAAAAAGATATCAACATGCAACAAAGCCGCACACGGCATGCATCACAGTAGACCATAAAAATATTAGTGCTTTCTGGCAAAGTCAGAACAGGAGCCAAAGTCATCTTATCCTTCAATTTCTCAAAAATACCCTTGCAAGCATCACACCATAAGAACTTTACCTTCTTCTAAGTCAACTTATTCAATGGGGCAGCTATAAAGGAGAAACTTTTTACAAACTTCTTTTCATAACCAGCTAAACCCAAGAAGCTCCGAATATTAGTTGGAGTCATAGATTTAGGCCACTTCTGAAACACAATGAATTACTGTGGATCTACTATGATCCCTTCACTAGTAATGACATGACTCAGAAAAGTGATAGATTTCAATGAAAATTCATATTTAAAAAATTTGGCATACAACTATTGATCTTTTAGGGTCTGCAATACAATGTGGAAGTGATTAGAATGATCCACCTCACTCTTAGAGTACACCAGAATGTAATCTATGAACATAATGATGAACAAATCTAGAAACTGATGAAAGACCCTATTCATCAAATCCATGAACATTGTCGGGACATTGGTCATCCCAAAAGATATAACTAGAAACTCAGAAATCCTATACCGGGTACGAAAAGCTGTCTTAGGGATATCACCTCCCTAATCTTTAACTGATGATACCTAGACCGAAGATTAATCTTAAAGAAAAACTTAGCAACCTGAAGTTGGTCAAACAAATCATCTATCCTAGGAAGAGGGTACTTATTCTTTACTGTCACCTTATTAAACTGTCGATAATTGGTGCACCCCACGGGGACACACTACGATGAATGAAACCCTTGTCTAAAAATTTATTTAGTTTCTTCTTAAGCTCTTTCAACTCAGTCAGAGCCACTGTATTTGGGGGGAATAGAAATAGGACGAGTGTCCAAAACAAGATCTATCCCAAAATCAATCTCTCTATTGAGAGAAACACTAGAAATGTCCTTAAGAAAATATCAAAAAATTCTTCACCATCAGGATGGAATATAGAAAAGGACCCTCTGAGTTACAATCTTTAACCCAGACCAGATAGTAGAGACTACCTTGGATATTAATCTTCGAGCTTTAAGTTACAATATGAACCTTCCCTTAGGAGCTAGGGAACCACCCTCCCATTTAATAACTGGCTCATTAGGGAATTAAAAGATGGCCTTACAGGTTCAACAGTTTATAGAAGCATAACATGAGTGCAGCCAAACAAGTTGACCAAAGTATCCTGTTAACCCACAGACACTACACAATCCCTATAGACTCTTTTAGCCACTATAGAGTCACCCATCGAGATAGAAAAAATAGTCCAGAATACACTGAGGACCAAAACCAAAATGCACAGCCACAAATGGGGTCACATAAGATTGGCTGATCCCTGGTCAAGTAAACAGTATACACATAGGAAAAAAGTATCAACATACCAGCAACTACATCAGGCGATGCTTTGAAGTCCTGATGGGTAGTGAGAGAATAAAGTTGGTTCCAACCAGTGCCAGAGCCAGATAGCAAACCTTTTTCTGCTGGAGTAGATGAGGAGGCAATATGAACCTTGTTTGGCCCAGAAGCAATCTTACCAACAAGTTAATTTCTAGTCATGTGCCTAGGCTGACCTTAGTTGAAGTACTTGTATTTTTCTTCATCATAGTAACCTCGATGTAATCAGCCACAAAATCTACAAAGAGGATATAATGGAGCTGATTGGGCTGCACCAGCCAGAGATTGGGCACCCTGTGCCCTATAGTTATCAGTACTCAAAAAATATCTATCACTAAACAGGTTTAGGTAGGGACCACTAGCTGTCGAGTGAGACCTAGAATTTTCCTACCTCTTCTTCATCTACTTTATACCATCCTTTCTACTCTACCATTGGACACTATCCTGCTTAAAAAATCTAAACTTCTTGCTCTACCTTCCCCAATCTCTGCCTATTTCTTCTTCTTATCCTCAACCAAATGCATGTACACAACTAGCCTGCAGATGTCCATATCCTTGTTTACCAAAGAAGCCTTACTCACCAAGATCAAATCTTGGGATAACCCAGAAGCGATCCTCATTCTTGTCCTCATGCTAGAAACTAGCTTTGGAGCATACTGAGACAACAGGTGAAACTTTAAGGCATACTCCATGACGACATCTTGCCTTTTTTTAAATTAAAAAACTCTTCTACCTTTACCTCCCTTAACTCCTGAGGAAAGAAGCGGTCCAAAAAAGCACTAGAGACATCATCCCTTAGGGCTGACTCAACATCGTCACCCCTTGACTGCTCTCATTTCTTATACCATTGGTATGCTATATCTTTCAGTTGGTAGGCAGAAAATTTCTCACCCTCAATGTTAGTGGTATGCATAACATTGAAGATATTTTCCATCTCATTATGAAAACCCTAAGGATTTTCCTTAATTTTAAAACTTATAAACACAGGAAGAGTCAACTCATAAACTGGATAACCCTTGTAGCCTCAGAAGATAGAGTAATAGTAGAACCATGCTTGGCCTGAAAAGCTACCAACTGTGCCAACATATAGATATATCGATGAAACTCAGAATTTATGATTTCTTCCTGAGGAGGTTGAGGAGGGATGGAGGGTACTGGTGGAACACCAGTAGAGCAATCAGGAACTAAATCCCTAGATTGGATCTTGACCTCATAAGAAGAGCGCGTCCCATGAGCATTATCCCCAAGTAGGATAGAGGAGTTTGCATAAGCTTTAGATCGCTAGGGAGGCATGATCTGAAAAGCGAACAAATGAGAATTAGAGGAAAATATAGGACCTTAGATACTACAGCTCAAAAATAGAACATAAGAAGGAGAAACATTCTTAAATGCCTCATATTCTCTCCCTTAGGAGTGTGGCGTGCTGCATAATCTTAAAAGAGACTCTAGTCGACACGGTTTTGTAGGAAACCCAATTGACCTTGAATCAAGGGCTCTAATACCAACTTGACATGACCTAAACTAGGGCCTAGTCATTATGGGTATCCCAAGTCCAACCAGGACCAGAGACTACCCCCAATACCTAACCGTAACTACGCCGCACACTATATCGGATGAATTTCAAACATACAACAATATAAAACAATGATAATTCAAAATATTAAATAAAGACTATAATCATAATCCAACAAACTCAACAAACTATCCAACCGGTTCCAACCCTAATGCCAATACCAATACTAAGGCTGACACCAATACCGACATTGCCCATGCCCATAATTGTTTGACAAAACTTCTAACCAGAATCAAAGAACATTCGGTTGGTATATTCCCCCGACCATAGCCAAAACCAAATCCAATGAAATTACAAAAACTGGAAAGAAGTCCATAGTATAAAAAGGAGACTTTCGGAGTATGGAAACTCACTACTTTAATCTGACTCTAAGCTATCCTAAAATCTAAGTCACTGAGCAAAAGTAATGGTAGTATGGTTGCTGCCTGTATGCATGGGGATAAAGTTCCTAAAGACGGTTAGCGGGGTAAACTCTAACATATAGCTTGGGAATAAAGATAAAATAACACAATCATTCAAAATAAAAATGAATAACCATATGAAATCACATATATACATATATACTGAGTCGGGGTAGGGAATGATGTTTAGCAAGTATTTAAATCATTAACCTTAGATGTGTTGCTTGGCCATCCTAAAATTGCCCACGAGCTATATGGTTTTAGCTCCCCCTGAAGAAAGGACCCCGGTGCATGTTAGCTGTACGATCGGAGAAACAAACCTGGTATGACTAGTACATCCCTAAAATATAAAGTGGACATCATTCACACGACCACCAAGGTCATGCCCACATCAGCAAATGTGAGTTTCCAATTTCGGCCCCCTGAGACCTCTACCTTACATGACTTTGCTACTCAACCCTCTTTAAGCCTAATTAAACCTTTTCCACATAACCAAACCACTTACCAAGGAGTCTTGGTATCATTATACTAATATTAGAGCTTGCAATTCTATTACCATATGTCATATAAACTATTTAACCAAGTCAGAATCTATCGTTTACAATTAAACCAAAACCATTTATAATTAAACCATGGCCGCCAAGGACTTTCCAACATTATATGAAACCAACCGAAAACCATTTCATGTTCTATTTACCATTTATACAATGCAAGAGTTCCAACAATAGTTAAACCATGTGACAAAATCATTCTCATTGACAATTCAACAAATTGGTAGAGGGCATACCATTATCGAAAACAAAATCATCCAATTTGGGGCTCAACCATGACCCCTCAATTAAATCACCATTCTCATGCACCCACATGTGCAAAACCATGATTAAAAACATAGAAAACCATAACTAAACCATGAGAAACAATATTCATCCATGAACAACTAAAACCTCCAACCTTTAATTTCAAAATCATAACAATATAATGAAAATGATACATTAAAACATATGACTTTAGTAAAATAAAAATGAGGGAAGAGTCACATGTCGTTGACACCAAGAAGTATGGAGATAAACCACCCTTGAAAGCCTTAATTGATATTCTTGATGAAACCCTAGCTTTTGCTTGAAGAGAAAGTTTAAGAGAGAATTTATGAGTGTTTGATTGGGAATAATAGGTTGATGAAGTCCTAACAGGTGTTTTAAGTCGTGACCTAAAAGAAAGTTAAAAGGGAAAATGTCCAGAATGCCTCGAAATTAAAACTATAAAATATCGTAGGAGGTTACGAGTCGACCCCCCTTGAATAGTGACCATAACATACAACTCATTTCCTTGAGTCATTACCAAGACCGTGAGTTGGAAACCCATATACTGTCCACGATGACACTCCATGATATAACTTGTTACTAGACCATACAACTCACATGATCCAATCGTACCCCGAATAAAAACCAAAGGGATTGGACACTAGATAACATAAGACTCAACCTTACTATCCATAACCTTTCATCATGACTCTTAGTGAGCCACTCATACTCAGAGCCAATTCATGTCACTAAGATACTAATTTGATATAGAGACTGACCAGACAAACCATCATTACCCCCAACAGCTCATACCCCCTAATTATGACCATAGAAGAATCCTAACCACCATTCACCAGACTTACTACGACTAGTATCACCTGACCCATACTCACTCCATACAACTTGTATGGTGAGTCATTACTAGGACAATGAGTTCAACCTCAAGAAACTTCCAAGGGATAAAACCAGGGTGTTTCATACTTAAACACATGAATGCTACTATAAAACTTAGAGGAACGCTTCATCCCCTTTATTCTTTAATAGCAAAATCATGGGGGAACACATCGTCCTTTTGTTAATTAATATGATAGCTAACAAGGATTTTAAAAATCTAAGTTCATTGGTTTGCCAATTTGTAATGCAATAACATTGGTGAGTACGTTAAACCAAGTGACAATTTCATAATTTAAAGTCATTTACACAAGTAGGTTGAGAGAACACCATTATTCAAAAGCAATTCCAAATTTCAAAGCATTAATTTGGGAAAAACCATGACCCCTTAGTTTAGCCACCATTTCCGTGCACCCCACAAGTTCCAAACCATTAATAAAGCATAAGGAATGCATGATAAATCATGAAAAAACAACTTAAGAACAAACCATTCCACAAACCGCAACCATGTTGAAAACCCACATCCAAAACTATTCAGTTAAACCATGTACATTCAGTTTTTTCATAAAGTAATAATTAGAAAAGAGTAACGTGCCTGAAATACCAAGTTTTGCAGAAGGAATTCAACCCTCGAGCCCCTGGATGTCCTACTTCTTAGAGCCGCTAAGTATCTTGCTTGTGTGAATTTGAGAGAATTTGGAGTGTTTAATTACATTATGAATAAAAAATAACCCCTTCAGTGCTTTATGAACATTGGGTTTTAATTGGCTAAGAAGGAAATTGCTCAAAGTACCCTCAATTTAAAAGCTGAAATTTAGTCATCAGTGACTACAGATAACTATATGACTCGTAGGGATTCATTAAGACTCGTCACCATGAGTCATAAACCTGACAGTTTCTAATGTACACACATATTTTTAACCCAATGACTCACCTAATATGACTCATCAAGTGAGCCTACGACTTATATAGTCCAAGTCGTATACAAGACAGAACCACCTGGGCCTTACACTGGTCAGCCTATGGTTTGCACACAATGAGTCACAATGAGTGCACCCGACTCATAGTGAGCCACTCATACTCAGAGCAGAAGACATAGACACACACACCGGTCAAGTATTGATTTGGGTCCAATGACTTGTCAAGACACCCTACGACTCGTAGAGTAAGTCATAGTCAGGACAGTGAGGATAAAAGTTTAGAAATTTCAAGGACCAAGAATCTAGGGTGTTACATTCTCCCCCTTATGGATAAATCACCCTTAAATAACAGGAGAAGGAATATATTAGCATAAATTGACTCCCAATACAACCAAACTTACCATTAACAAAGACAGGAAACAAAAATATTAGGGAATACACATACCTTAAGCATGATTACCTGAAATAGAAAACAGGAATAGGTATTTGGACTTCATATCCTCTTTGGCGTCCCAAGTAGCTTCTTCATACCTTTGATTCTTCCATAAAACCTTTATCGAAGCTAGTTCTTAGTTCGTATACGATAGAATTACCCATCCAAAATCCCCACTAAGACTTCCACATATGACAAGGAATCTAAAACACCAACACCCTCTAAAGGAACGACAAAGGAAGGATCTCCCACACACTTCATCAATATTGACACATGAAAGATTAGATGAATAGAATTCAAAATAGAAGGCAACTCTAACTAATAAGAAATCTTTCTAACTTTATTAAAAGAAAGATATGGGCCAACATAATAGGGACTGAGATTTTCCATCATTCAAAACCACATCACTCCTTTCGTAGGAGATACTTTCTAAAACTCTAAATCATCTACATCCAAGTACAAATCTATTTGCCTTACATATGAATAGGACTTTTGGTGACTTTATGCGGTCTTAAGCCTATCTCAAATTACTTTCACCTTCTCCAAGGCTTGGTGAACCAAGTTCAGGCCAAATAATCTATTTTCGCCAAGTTAAAACCACCTAGTCGGAGACCTATACCTACTACCATACAACGCGTCAAAAGGAGCCATCCCAATACTTGAATGATAACAATTATTATATGTAAACTCTACATAAGGAAAATGGTTAACCCAACTTTCACCAAAATCGATCACATAAGGCGTTACAATATTCGCCAAAGTTTGAGTATTCCTCTCCATTTGTCCATTTGTCTGGGGGTGGAAAGTGGTGCTAAGGTTTACCTTAGTCCCTAAAACTCGCTAAAATGAATGCCAAAAATAAGACAAGAACTGAGTACATCAGTAAAAAATAATGGAAACAAAAGAACCATGCAACTTTACTATCTCCTCAGTGAACAACTTGGCACAATCCTATGAAGAAGTGATCCGACTTAGTAATCCTATCCACGATGACCCAAATGGAATACAACTATCCATAAGACCGTGGGAGATCAGTTTTAAAATCCATATTAACCACTTTCTATTTCCATAGAGGAAACTCAATCTCTTGAGAGAAACCACTATGCCTTAAGTGCTCAACCTTTATTTATTGGCACACCATGCAGTTTGGATAAAAAAATTGCCACATCCCTCTTCTTGTTATTCCACCAATAAATATCCTTTAAGTTATGATACATCTTTGTAGAACTTGGACAAACAGTACACCTTGACTCATAAGCTTCAACCAAGATCCTCTATCGCAACCCATCAATGTCAGAAATACATAACCTACCTTGGTATCTCAAGATGCTATCACCACCAATTTAAAAGACATCACTTTCTGGTGACCATATCATCCTTGATCTGCATCAAAATGGGATCCAAAATCTACTTCTTCTTAACCTCAACACCTAGAGATGACTTGGCTATTTCTTGAACAATCACACCACCATCTTTGGAGTACAAGAGGCGAACTCCAAGATTAGCCAAATAGTGAATATCTTTCACCATTTTTTCCTTGTCCCCATCAAAATAAGACAAGATTCCCATGCATAACCTATTAAGAGCATAAGAAACCATGTTATCTTTACCTAGATGATAATTGAGACTCATGTCATAATTATAATGCAACTCAAGCCATCTTCTTTTCTTGAGATTCAACTTTTTCTAAGTGAACATATATTGTAAACTCTTATGGTATGAGAAAATATCAACACGAACCTATATAGGTAATGGTGATAGATCTTTAGAGAAAAACCACAACTAACAACTCTAAATCATGCATTGGATAATTCTTCACATAAAATTTCAATTTCCTCAAAGCTTATGTAACCACCTTGCCATGTTGCATCAACACATAACCTAATACCATACGAGACACATCACAATTAACCACAAAACCATTTGTACCCTCGGATAGGGTCAAAACTAAAGTCAAAGTTAATTTATCCTTTAACTTTTCAAAACTACCCTCACACGTTAGCCTTACCTAGATGATAATGGAGAATTATGTCATAATCCTAGAGCAACTCAAGCCATCTCCTTTGCTTGAGATTCAACTCTTTCTGGGTGAACACATTTTGAAAACTCATATGGTCTTAGAAAATATCAACACAAACCCATATAAGTAATGGCGCCAGATCTTTAGAGCAAAAACCATAACTAATAACTCCAAATCATGAATTAGATAGTTTTTCTCATGAACTTTCAACTTCCTAGAACCACATCCAACCACCTTGCTATGTTGCATCAAGACACAACCTAATCCCATACAATACGCATTATAATAAACCACAAAACCATCCGTGCCCTTGGGTAGAGTCAAAATCAAAGTTGAAATTAATTTATCCTTCAACTTTTTGGAACTACCCTCACAAACTTTTTACCATAATAACTTTACCTTTTTCTGAGTCAACTTAGTCAATGGGGAAATAATAGAAGGTAAGATCTCCACAAACCTTCTATAGTAAATGGCTAAACCCAAGAAACTCTAAATATTAGTTGGAGTCATGGGTCTAGGCCACTTCTTAACCACCAAAACATTCTATGAATCCATCATGATCCCTTCGCTAGAAACAACATAGCACTAATAAGTCACAACATTTAACTAAAACTCAGACTTAGAGAATTTAGCATAAAACTATTACTCCTTAAGGGTCTGCAACACTAAACAAAGGTGATCGATATGATCCTCCTCGCTCTTTGAATATGCCAAAGCATTATCAATGAACACAATGATAAGAAAGTCCAAAAATTGATGGAATACCCAATTCATAAGATCTATGAATGTTGTTGGGGCATTAGTCAAAGAAAAGGACATCACCAAAAACTCAAAGTGACTATACTCGGTTCGAAAGGCAGTCTTAGCGATATCCACCTCTCTAATCTTTAACTGATGATAACCTGATCAAAGGTCGATCTTAGAAAAGAACTTAGCACCCTAAAGTTGATCAAATAGATCATTAATTCTCTGGAGGGGATACTTATTCTTCATGGTTACCTTATTCAATTAGTAGTACTCTATACACATTCAAAAAGACCCACCATTATTATGAACGAAGAGCACGAGAGCTCCCTACGAGGACACACTAGGGCAAATAAAACTATTGTTTATAAGATTTTTTAACTACTCCTTAAGTTCTTTTAACTCAGCCAGAGCCATTTAATAAGGAGAGATATAGAGAGATGAGTGTCTGAAGAAAGATCAATCCCAAAGTCAATTTTCCTATTGAGTAAAATAGCTCGAAAAACTCACAAACTACAAGGATAGATTAAAATAAAGGACATTCGGATCTAGAATCCTTAACACACACTTAATGGTAGAGACATCCATTTGAAATTAATTTTTAAACTTTAAGATAAGATATAAACCTCCCCTTGAGCACTAGGGAACTACCTTCCTATTTAATCACTAGCTAATTCAAGAAATAGAAAGTAACCCTTTAGATACGACACTCAAGGAAAGCATGGCACGAGTGCAACCAATCCATCTATAAAATCATATCAAAATCTAACATGTCCAACTCTATTAAATCTATTAAGAAAAGATAAGATAAGTCACCACTTAGAAATCAATTTTAGGCTCTAAGATAAGATATAAACCTTTTCTTGGGCACTAGGGAACTACCTTCCCGTTCCATCACTAGCTTATTCTAGAAATAAAATAGAACCTTTGGGTCCGACAATCAAGGGAAGTATAGCACGAGTGCAACTAATCCATCCCTAAAATCATATCAAAATTTGACATATCCAACTCTATCAAATCTGCTAATATCTCCCTGCCATCGATAGATACCACTCAACCACTATAGACTCTTCTTGCCATAATAAAGTCACCAATCAAGGTAGACACAGAAAAAGGATTCAAAATACACTCAAGACCAATACCAAAATGAATAGCCCCATAAGGGGTCATATAAGAAAGAGTAGACCTGGGATCAAGAAGATAGTAAAAATTATGAGAGAAAAGTTTTAATGTACTAGTAACAACATAAGGAGACACCTCAGAGTTTTGATGGGTAGCAAGAGCATATAGATAGTTTCGACCCATGTCGGAGCTAGAAGTAGCACCCATTGGTGTGGGAGAAGAATAAATAGCAACCAGGACATTATTCACCCCTATAGCAACATCACCTAAAGGACAGTTTCCTTGAAAGTGGCTAGGCTGGCCTTATCTAAAAATTTATCCTCTCATCACAAAAACTACAGTGCAACTATCCACAAAATCTATAAAAAAGATAGGATAAAGCAGATTGGGCCATAATTGCTTGATATTGGGCACCTTGTGCCTTAGAACCAATATTGTTCTAAAGATAACAATCACCCAAAGACTTCGGATAAGGAGCATTGGTTGCAAACCAAAATTGCTCCACTTCTTCTTGACCATTTTCCATCATCTCTACCACTATACTACTAACTTCCACCCTAATTTGAATATCAAAAATTATTATTATACCTTTCATGCATCTCGACCTACTTCTTTTTTTTCTTCATAAATTATTTCATGTACACCACCAACCTGGCGATGTCCATGTATTTGTTCAATAGAGCATTTATGCATTCTAATACCAAATCACGAGATAACCCCAAAGCAAATATCCTTATCTAATATCTTATAGAGGACACCAACTCCAAACCATATCAAAATAGTTGGTAAAACTTCAAGGAATACTACTTATATATCATCCTACCTTGTGACATATTCATGAGCTCTTTAGCCTTTGCTATGTAATGCCTCGAGTTTGGGTCCATGAAATTTTTTTAAGTTTTGATCTTTCTTCCATGGTAATGATTCACCTGATGAGTTATAATATATCTGGTCGGGTCAGGTGGCCCTAGTTGTAAGGTGTCCAGTGAATGGCACTTGTGTTACTATCCTGAGTACAACTTAGGGATACGAGTCATAGAGAATCTTGATGGGTCCTATGGACCCAATTGTAACTAAATTAGAAACTAAGTAGCTAAGTTCTGCTCTGAGTATGAGTGGCTCACTATGAGCTGCAAGGACTTATTTATGAGTCACTAGGTAAAAATCGCAAGATGTCCAATATTTACTAAAGTGGATTTTATGTTGACAATAATTGGACCCTACTAGTTATAGGGTCTTATCACAAGTGGTGCTAGTTGAGTTGTAGGGTCAATAATGGGGCGGTATCCACAAAGCCTTGTCAAGTAGACTCTTTTTTATGGGTATGTATCATGCCATATCTATAGGGGAAAGGCTATGAGATATTTAGGAATGTTTCCTTTTCTTATTGTTCTATTTTTAAGCTATAGAGTCTAAGGTTTTGAATATCTATAATATCTATTTTTTTGCCTTTCATGTCATTCCTCTAAGGAGATCTGATAATTATGGAAACTCTTCTATCTCATCTGAGGGAAATATGGATGGAGCTCATCCTACTATAGGAGTTCAGACCCAGACTAGTGTTGCTGCTTAGGATTGGCTTGATGGAGCTCCACCAGTTCTTTCTATCCCTTCTCAGGCACCACAGACTGTCATGTCTAATGCCAAGTTTTACCGGTTGATTCATTTGTTTATCCAGTTCATGAGACTGAGTACTCCCTTTTTCACTAGTTCTAAAGTTAAGAAAGATCCTTAGTATTTTATTGATGAGATAGAAAATATCTTTCATATGATATATGCTCCCTACCCAAAGCTGTCGGTGATCACCATTTTCTAGAAAGTTTTGGTCCTAGGGCACAGGATGCCTAGTCTTAGGCTAGTGTGGTTCAGTCAACTTCATTATATCCTTCTTATAGATTCTATGGTTAGGTGCATCATGGTGTTTGTGAAAATAAGAGGAACAATTGCTTTAGATGTGGTCAAATTGGTTATATATAAAGAAATTGTCCTTCTAGGGTTGTTTCTGGAGAAAATAAGATTCTTGTTGCTACTGCACAGCCCCTGCAGCAAAGGGTACTACTTTTACTTCTAGCTTTTGCACTAATCAAAATCATCTTTATGTCACCACTACCCATTAGGAGTTTGAGGCATCCCCAGATGTTATTACCAATTTTTTGAAACACTTTTCTTTGTTGTGTACTATTTACTTGATTCAGGGCCCACCATCACTCATGTGATCGTATTTGTGGTTGTCTTTTGGATTAACCAACACTCCGATAATATTTAAGTATCTTATAAATCAAGTTTTTTATCAGTTCTTTGATTTATTCATGATTGTCTTTATTGATGACATTTTGGTATACTCCAAGAGTGAGGTAGATCATGCTGATTACTTCATCCTTGCATTGCAGAACCTAAAGGATCAATGTTTGAATGCTAAGTTTTCTAAGTATGAGTTCTGGTTGAATTTTGTAAGTCATCTAGGTCATGTTATTTTTAATGAATAGATTATAGTGGATCCACAAAAGGTTGTGGTGGTTAATAAGTGTCTTATACCCACGACTCCAATGGATATTCAGAACTTCTTGGGTTTATCTGGTAATTATAGAAGGTTTTTAAAGAGATTCTCTTCAATTGTTTCCCCTTTGTCAAAGTTGACTCAGAAGAAGGTAAAGTTCTTATAGTCGAATGCTTGTGAGGGAAGTTTCATAGAGTGGAAGGATAAGTTAACTTCGGCTCTAGTTTTAATCTTTCCCTAGGGTACTGATAATTTTTTGGTCTATTTTGATACATCCCTGGTGGGACTTGGTGGTAGCTTAAGTTTCTAGGCTGTTGAAAGTTCATGAGAATAATTATCCAACTCATAACTTAGTGTTGTTAGTTATGATATTTGCATTAAAGATCTGACATAATTATTTCAATGGGGTTCATGTCAATATCTTTTCAAATAATAAGAGCCTGCAGTACATATTTACTCAGAAAAAGCTAAACCTTAAGCAAAGAAGGTGGATTGAGCTGCTCAAGGATTATGACATGAGTTTTTATTACCACTAAGGTAAAGCTAACATAGTTGTTGATGCTCTTAGCAGGTTGTCCATCAGTAGCTTATACCATGTGAAGGAAGAGAAATAGGAATTTGTGAAGTACATTCACCATTTGGCTAACCTTGGAATTCATCTCTCAGACTCTTAGAATGGTGGTTTGTTTATGGAAAAGGTAGTTCAGTTATCTCTTAGAGCTTAGATGAATAAGAAACAAGTGTTGGATGAACCTTGATATAAGTCAAGAGTGATACAGGTAGAAACAAGGTGATGGTTTTTAAGATTGGTGATGATGATATCTTGAGGTTCCAAGGGAGGTTGTATGTTCTTTATATTGATGGATTGTGAGGTAGGATTTTGGCAAAGCCACATGTGTCACGGTATATGATTTATCCTAGTTCAACGAAGATGCATGATGAACTTAAGGATATTTATTGGTTGAATAACATGAAGAGGGATGTGGCTAATTTTGTAACTAAGTGCATGGTGTGTCAACAAGTGAAGGTGGAGCACTTAAGGCCTGGTGGGTGGTATCAAGATATTAAACTACCGGTATGGAAATGGGGGACAATTAATATGTATTTTGTTATTGGTCTTCCGTAGTCTTGCCAACAGTTTGATTTGATCTGGGTCATCATGGATAGGATGACTAAGTCTGCTCACTTCTTTCCAGTGAGGAAAAATTTCTCTTTTGAGGATTATGCTAAGTTATTCATTGAGGAGATCATAAATTTTCATGGTGCCCCGGTTTTTGTCATTTTGATCGAGGTGCTCATTTCTCATCTCACTTTTGGAGGTTATTTCAGAGGGGTTTGGGAACTAAGGTGACCCTTAGCACTGTTTTCCACCTGCAGATGAATGGACAAGCGTAAAGGATAATTTAGGTTTTGGAAGATATGTTTTGGACTTGTGACCCTTCCCACTCATAGAGTTTGCTTGCAACAACAGTTATTCGTCTTGCATTGGGATAACTCATTTTGAGGCCTTGTATGAGAGAAGATTTAGATCTCCTATCAGCTAGTTTGAAGTTGGTAAGGTTGAGATGTTTGGCCCAGATTTGGTTCACCAAGTGATGGAAAAGGTAAAGATGATTCGGATATGCTTAAGACCCCCTAAAGATTCCAAAAGTCCTATGTGGAAATGACACAAAGAGAATTGGATTTTAATGTGGGAGTTTGAGTTTTCCTATATATGTCCTATGAAGGGAGTGATGCAGTTTGTGAAGAAAAGGAAGCTTAGTCCTCGATATGTTGGCTCGTATTTGGTTTTGAAGATAGTTGGTAATGCTGCATATGATTTGTACTTACCTTCTAGTATGGGTTCTATTCACCCGAAATTCCATGTTTAGACGTTGAGGAAGTTTATGAGTGATCCTTCAACGGTTGTTCCTTTGGAAAAGGTGGGTATTTTGGATTCCTAGTCTTATGGGGACGTCCCGATTAGGATATTGTATCAACAAGTCTATTAATTATGGACCAAGGACGTGGAATCTATAAATGTTCTTTGGAGGAACCAAAAAGTTGAGGAAGCTATGTGGGAAGATGAGGAGGACATGAAGTTAGAGTATCCGTTCTTGTTTCCCATTTAGGATAATCATGCTTAATGTATTTATATTTCTCGACATCTTTGTTTTCTAACTTTGTTCAAAAAAATTGTGATTTCCTTGGTATCTTAGTTTTCTGTCCTTGTTAAAGGTTAAGGGTGGGAGTGCCTTCTGTTAAATCATGCTAGCGTAAGCTTCTCCTATCATTCGAGGATGAATGATCCTAAGTGGGGAGTATGAAATACCCTAAGTTTTGATCCTCAAATTGTTTGAGTTCTGAGTTTTCATCCCTGGCAATGAGTCACCTAAAGAGTCATAATCTGTCTTGACGGGTCAAGTTACCTTATTCATAAGGTGTCCAGTGAATGGTGCTTGAGTTACTATCTTGAGTATGACTTGGGGGTACGAGTCATATGGAGTCTTTACAGGTCACATGGACTCAATCATAACTAAATCAGAAATTAAGTGGCTAAGTTCTACTCTAAGTATGAGTGGCTCAGTATGAGCCATAAGGACTTCTTATGAATCATTTGTTGCAAATCGTAGGATGTCCAGTGTTTACCCAATTGGGTTCAGTGATGACTACGACTGGACCTTACGAGTTATAGCATCTCATCATGAGTGGTACAAGATAAGTTATAAGTTCAATAGTGGGGAGTCCTAGAGAAGGTCTGGGTTACGACTCATGGTGCCGAGTAGTAAGGAGTGGCTATGAGTCAACGGTTGACCCATAGTCAATGGCGGCACTTTTTAAGTTTTTAAGTTAAGGGCATTCTAAACATTTCCCCTCTTACCCAAATTGAAACCCACGTCTTCTCTTTTAGGGTGTCATTATCACTTAGAAAAAAATCTAAATAACTTCTCAAACACTCCAAAAGGCTCACTAAATTCCCTCAAGAAATTCAAGTTAGGGTTTCATCAAGTTGGTCAGCCAAGGGTACTAGAGTTATATTCTCTCTGTGAAACTTGATATTAGGCATATAACTCTACCCTTAACTTAATGTATCTATTTCATGAAATTAGATGGTTGTTTATATGATTGAAAGTAATGGTTTTGACATAATTGAGGGTGTTGACATGAATGGCAGATTAATTTTTTTTCTCATGGTTTTATTATGCATTACTCATGTTATAAATATGGTTTTAAACTTATGGGTGAATGGTTATGGTGAATAAACTAAGGGATTGTGATTTCCCAAATTATGACTATTGAGTGGTTATGACCCTAATCCCATATTGTGAAATTGTTTTCAGTTATGAGAAATATGGGATTTATCTATTCTTGAACTATTACATTATGAGATTGAATTTGAACCTTGTGGGCTAGTGTTTTCAAAAGCTATTGAATAATTGAACCAATAGGCATTATGAATTCCACAAGTAATGAAATTGTTATGGCATGTTGATATTACCTTGCAAGTGTAGTTGGTATGACGATACCAACAATGTATGGATAAATGTATATTGCGGTTCAATGAATGAGATTGTGTAATAATTGTTTTAATTAGGCTTTAAAGAGGAATGTGTAGATAAGTCATGAAGGTGGAGGTTCGAAGGACCAACACTAGAAACAACAGTTGCCGATGCGAGAGTCAATATGACCGGATGGTTCGAGTCTCCTAATTATTATTTGGTTTAGATTTTTGACTCCCCCATTTATCATTACATTATTTGGTGCTCGTTTTACCTTGATATTCTAGAATTTTCAAGTCCCCCATAGCCTGTGGGTACCTAGTATGTTATGACGCTTGATCTACATAATCTAGACAAAGGTTTTAAACTGCATGTTAAGACTCGTTCCCTATCTCGACATGTGATATAAATACATATACATGTACATGCATTGGATGATATGTATTAAGTTTTGAATGATTTTAAACTGTTGATCATGACATTATGTTATCCCATATCCCTGAGTTACCTGCTAGCGTTCCAATCGCTAACTGTCTTAGGATGTTTTATCCCCACATGATGCAGGAACTGTACATACTTTTACATATCGTACACAGTAATTAGGATTGGGGATCACCTCATGAGTTGTCATTATAGTGGTGAGCTTCCATACATCGGAAGTCTACATTTCATGTTTTAGTTTCTTCTGTTTTAGATTGTTGATACTTGTTTTTTTCTATAGTCAGGGGCATGTCCCGACACTTTATTGGTGTTCATTTTTGGTTCGTGTCTAGAAGGATTTGTTGGATTACTGTGGACTTGGGTGGTGTTGGCCAGTTGTTTTGGCCAGTGGTTGGTTGTTAATCATAGAAGTATTAATTTTCCTTAAATCTATATTTTTATATGTTTGGAAATTCATCGAACATTAAGAATGTTATGTTTACTTGGTTAGGTGCAAGGGGTGGTCTCTGATCCACGTGGCACTTGAGATTACAACCACGTCCAAGCCCTAATTTGGGTCGTGACAGCCTCCCTCATCTTTTGAGGAAAGAAGTGATCAAAGAAAGCATTAGAAAAGTCATCACAAGATGCCAACTTTGCCTCATCATCCCTCGACTGATCTCACTACTCATACCATTGATATGCCATATATTTTAGCTGGTATGCAGCAAATTACATACCCTCAGAGTTAGAGGCATGGATCACATGATAATCTTTTCCATCTTAGCAATGAAACCTTGAGGATCTTCCTCAACCCTATAAATAGTGAAAATTGGGGGTTTGAACCTCATAACAGGCCAGCTCTAGTGACCTCAGAAGAATGATCAACATCACTTTCTTGCTCATATTGGTGGGACTAAGAGGCCACCAACTGAGTAAGAAAATGGATCTAACAACGAAACTCAGCATTAGTCACATTACCCTGAGGATCCCAAGGAGGACTAGTGAAATTCGCAGGAATCCTAGAGAGCCATCAGGAGAAGGAGCCCTCGACAGAGTCTGAACCCCATAAGTAGGATGAGTTCCATCAATGTTATCCACGAGTGGGGCAGAGGAGTTTCCATGAGCATTAGATCTTCGGGGAGGCATGATTTGAAATACGAACAAATGGACATTAGAGGAGATTTAAGACCTTAGACTCTATAGCCCAAAAATAGCTCACAAGAAAAGAGAAATATTCCTAAATACCTTGTAGCCTCTCCCTTATAAGTTTGGCGTGCTACACACCCGTACAAGAGAATCTACTTGACACAACTTTGTGGATGCCTACTGATACCAAACCTAGGCTTTGATACCAAATTTATCATGACCCAAACCAGGGATTGGCCGTGACGGGTATCTCAATTCTACCGTGGAATGAAGACCACCCCCTGAACCTAAAAGAACACAACACACGACCCAATAATGGATGAATTCTAGACATATAACAAGATAGCACAAGATAAACTCAAGGAAAAAAGGATATTCCTATAACCAATAATTGGCAACCAACCAAACTCGACCAACATAACCACCTAAAGTCCATAATAATCCAACCAAGCCTCTATGCAAAGAAAAAAAATAGGTCTTGGTTGAGACATGTCCCCGACTCTAACATATGACAATGACAGTGATAATGTTAATGATAATGTGAACTCTCAATTCTAGTCTATGAAAGGAACTAATGAAATGTCTAAGACTTTTGGATAATGAAAGATCACCACTTCGCCACAACAAACCAATGAACCGAGATGATATATCTAAATCTATGCAGAAAAAGTAGCAGTATCTCTAGTGCTTGCATCACATAGCTATACAATATTCGGAGACGGTTAGTGGGGTGAACACTATCATGTAACACAGGGATTGGGGATAAAATAATGTCAAGTCAAACAATTTCAAATACCATATGAACCACATCACAATACATACATAAATAATACACCGGGATAGGGAATAAGGTTTAGCATGAAGTAAAATATTATCTAGGACTATGTAGCTCAATGATCATAATAGGCACCCACGAGTTATATGGGTTCAGCTCACCCTACTAAAAGGGTCCCAACGCATGTTAGTCACACGAACCGGAGAAAATCTGAGGGATAGATAAAGCCATCAAGGAAACTAACCATCTCAAAATAAATATATCAAGTGTGACATATGCACATAGGTTATCAAAATCAAACCTCATGTCGGCAAACACGAGTTTCCATTACAAGTCATCCAAGACCCACACATTCACGGCTTCGATATATAACTCCCATTAAGTCCAATTTAAAGCAAGTTTCACATAACTCATTTATTAATCAATGAACCAAACATTAAGGTACACCATAGGCATTGTCATACCCAAACACTTGTAAGCTTATATCTATGCGATAATAATCACCTTAAAATTTGGGGGATGTCTTGCCCCCTTTGTTCATTAATATCAAAATCTTGGGTGAAAGCCTCGTCCCTTTTGTTCGTTAATATGATAGCCACGTGACAATTTCCCAATTCAATACCATTTACACAAGTAGGTTTAGGGAACACCAACATTCAAAACTAATTCCAAATTTCAAAGTATTAATATAGGAAAAAACATGACCCCTTAGTTTATCCACTATTACCATACACCCCATAAGTTCCAAACTATTAATAAAGCATAAGCAATGCATGATAAATCATGGGAAGGAAATTTAAGAACAAATCATTCCACAACCCTCAACCATGTTGAAAATCCACATTCAAAACCATTAAACTAAAACATGTAAGCTCATGATTTTCATAAAGTAATAATTAAGCAAGAGTAGCATGCCTGAAATACCACGTTTTACGGAATGAATTCAACCCTTGAGTCCTTGGATGACCTACTTCTTAGAAACCCTAAGTATCTTGCTTGAGAGAGTTTTGAGAGTAACAAATTATTTTATGAATAAAAAATAACCCCCTTAAGTGCTTTATGAATGTGGGGTTTTAATAGAGTAAAAAGAGAATTTCCCAAAGTGCCCTCAAATTGAAAGTTGACAGTTAGTCGTTAGTGACTACGGGTCACTATATGACTCATAGGGATTCATTATAACTCGTCACCATGAGTTGTAACTAAGATAATTTTTCGGTCACACACACACTGTTGACCCTATGAATCTCCTAATATTTTTTTTAATTTAACCCTACGACTCATAGGGTCCAAGTTATATCCAAGACAAAACCACTTGGGTCTTACACTAGTCACTCTATGATTTTTAGATAACGACTCATAATGAGTCCTCATGACTCATAGTGAGACACTCATACTTAGTCCTAAATACATATCCACACACACTAGTCAATCTATAATTTAGGTCCAAAGACTCTTCAAGACTTCCTACGACTCGTAGGGTAACCCGTAGTTAGGACATTGAGGATAAAATTTTAGAAAATTCAAGGACCAAGAATCTGGGATGTTACACTTTACTACTTGTTTTACCACGTACAGTTGTGTGTGCTCATGGCATTAAAAAGTTTTTGGTGCCATTGCCGGGGACTTAAAAAATTAGCGACATTCTATTTTTTAGTTTTACTATTGTGTTTGATAAGCGCTAACAACTTGATCTTAGCTACTAAATTTATAGGAACTTGTTTAAATCTTTAGTAAGCCAGAAAGGAAAAGGGATTTAGTTGAACCATATTTCAAACTTGAGTGACTCTTGGACTAGTTTAAGCGAGAAGAAACACTTCTCTATCCAATCCTACAACTTCAATTGGAAGAGACTATTCATGCAACAATGGGTGTTGAACAAATAGTCCAAAGGATAGTCTATGAAGTAGAAATCAGATGCGCAACAAATGTGACCTCTAACATCCAAAAACTAAATGCGTAAGGTCGATTTGAAGTTAAGAAGAACACAGTCCAATTATTGCATGGTAGCGGGCATTTTATAGGCTTGTCACATATGGATCCACAGCTCCATCTTTAAAACTTCTTAGAGATCGGTGGCATATTTGTTCCTGCAGGAGCCTCCACATATTACGTGAGGCTCACATTTTTCCCACTCTTATTATTGGGGAAAGAAAATAAATATTTAAAGGCAAAACATTCAAACTCAGTCATAACCTAGTATTAGTGGCAAATAAGTTCCTCATTTAATTATCTCCTTCTATAAAAAATACCAGGTTTAGGAGTGAGATCCTAACTTTTAGGAAAAAGCCAGATGAAAATCTCTATCATGCAAGGGAGAGATTCGACTCTCTTCTCAGAGATTATCCACATCACTAATAGACAAATATGGCATTAGCTTATACTTTTATTGAAGGACTTGAATATAACATAAATATTTTGTTATATTCAGTTACATATGGTCAGGTCAAGGGAAAAACCGATGATGAGTTGTATGCTCTCCATAATTGAATTCTACAAGGTAATCTAAAGTGACAGGTTGATGTATCTAGAAGTATGGTGAAAAATCTTGTAGGTATAATCGAAGTAGATAGTATTATTACATTGACTACATAGTTGGCCTCCTTTCAGAACCATATGATGACTCAATTCAACAAGTTGAGTGTGGCTCAACCTCAAGCCTAGGTTAATGTAAAAAAAATAGATTTAGACTTAGTGTGAAATTTGTGGTGTTAATTGTCACTTCATATATTTATGTGGATCAAATTTAGAGTCTATAAATATTTTGGGTAACACATAAAGAAGTACTCAAAACTATAGTAATGCCAACAATCACAACTGGCAAAGTCAGCCCAACTATTCATGGGGTAATAACCAGGCTCAACCTCAGTAGTTTTAGTAGCAACAAGGTATTCAAAACAATACTCAGTATATCAATATAGAGTATACTTTCAAAAAGATCCTAACCAATCAAAAATAAATTTTTGTAGAGATAAAACATTAGCAATTGTCATAAAGGAATTTAGAGATGAAGTTAGGCTAGTTAGCTTAGGCATAAAACACAATACCTCAAGAAGGGTTGCCTAGTGATATAGAAAATCCAAAGCAAGTTATGGAAATTACCTTAAGGAGTGGTACCAATTTGGTTGATACTCCTCCAAAGAGAAATCATGAGGTGCAAGTAGAATTGAGCACACCTAAACAATAAAAAAACATGGTAAAACCAAAAGGGATGATAAAAAGGGAAAGTCTAAGTACCCCAAATGAGAAGTCAGTTAAGCAATCTAAAGAGATTCCACCACCACTATTACCTCAAAAACTTAAGAAATCCAAAAAGGATGCTCGTTTTATGAAATTCATTGACATAATCATAGAACATCACATTATCCTTCCTTTGTGAGAGATTGTGAAAGGAATGCCTAAGTACGCTACGTACTTGAAGGATGTCGTGACAAATAAAATGAGGTTGGGAGACTATAGAACTTACTAAAGAGTGTAGTTTTTTGGTTATGATCATAATTTCCAAAAACCTCAAGGACCTCTAGAGTTTCACCCTCCCTATACAAATTGGTAAAAATTAATTGTCTATGATTTGAGTGATTTGGTGGAAAACATCAACTTGATACCTTTTTTAGTATTTAATAATCTTGTTTGGGGAAGCCTAGGCGCTCCAAAGTTGTACTACAGATGGTGAATAGAACTATAGTACTCCCCGGAGGAACTCTAGAGGATGTTCTCATCAAGGTTGGTAAGTTCATTATTTCTGTTGAATTTATTATTCTTTATTATGATGCAGATGATAGGGTACCAATCATATTGAGACATCCATTCTTGGCAACTATGGAAGCATTAATAGATGTTAGAGAGGGCACACTCAAAATGAGATTGAATGATAAAAAAGTTAGTTTTTTGAGTGTACAAAATACTCAACACACCCTCACACTATAGAGATCTATGCATGATCACAACAATGGAAGTGAATGAGTGTAAGAAATGTTTCATACCTTGAGAGTGAGCACTCCAGAGGTCAGAAAAGATAGAGAATATGGGACCCAAAATGAAGGAAAAAATAAGAAAATATGGGTAATGAATTGCGATGTGAGTCGTGCCACTATAAAAAATCAGACATTTCATGGAAAGCAAACCAAGTAAAGTTAGTTTATATTAGCATTTTTTATTTTTAGTATCACATTTAGTTTTGTTTTGATTTGGGTTGATAGGTTGAAGGAAAGTTTGAGTACCTGATATCTTAACCAAGAAGCATGGCTAAAACTAAGTATGGGGTCCCCTAAACCTCCTTGATGAATATGATGCTACTAGCTAGGCCTAGAGGCCTAAGGAAGTATTCCTAATCCTTATTATTTCATTTATACTTTAGGGACAAATATGATTTTATGTATGGGGTGGGGAACCTTCTAAATTGTTTAGGGTAAAGTGCGCTACGGATTTTAATTTTTATTTATTTCCTAGCTCTAGGATTTTTTTATAAAAAATTACAAAAAGATTTTATCTTTATTTATTTGAAGTTCTTGTTGTTTGGGAAGTTTAGTAGCAGCACACTTCTTCCACCCCTTAGTTTTTCTTTTCGATTCTTTTCCGAGATGGAGCCCCATGAACCCAATATCCTTTTTGATTTTTAGGAGTAATTTTAAAATTTTTGTCATTTGAAATAAATAGAGATTGGAAGGGATCCTTTGATTAATAGGTAAAGTTGATGTTGTTTGACCAAGACATCACAGGTTCAAGCCTTGGAAACAACGTTTGGCAGAAATGCAAGGTAAGACTACCTGCAATACACCCTTGTAGTGGTGCCCTTCCCCAGACCCTGCAAATAGCGAAAGATTAAGTTTATCAAGATGCCCTTTTTCCTTTAGTAATAAATATAGATTCTTTAGATACATGTTACATATGGTTACTTGATGGAAATTGGTGTTAAATTCTATGGAATAGTGTGAAAAGGTGAATGACTTCTTTAAGGTACCTAGACTCTTTTATATGACTCTTGTGTGATATTGGCTTAATTTTGAATTTTTGTTAATGCTTGGTTGGCAGTATATAGAGATCCTTCTTGATTTAAACATATTCCATGTGTGAGTAAGGTTGTTGCTATATTCCATGTTTGCATAACATCTACAACTTTCCTGGTGTGTTTGCAAAACGAAATAAAGAATTTTGAATTTAGTAGATGATATAGGCATTTCTTTGATGGCCATGTTTTATACCAACTTTATATATCCTTTTTGCATGACCTTTGTTAGCCTCATTTAGCCTTAAGCCTTTACTTTGGAAGCCTCATATGTTGCTTATTACTTTTTTTCAATTGACCATAATTTAATTTAAAACTCCTAAGCACTTTAATTGAAAGATTAAGATTTAAGAACTGTATAATTGAACAAGGAAAAAGTGAGAGTGATTCCCGAAAGATATAGATTTTGGTGTTTTAAATAATTTATGTGTTACCAGGAGGAAGTAGTGTGTTAAAAAGAAAAGTTGACCAACAGTAAATCATGTGTTGATAACAATTACTCCCCACTAAAGATATGTGAACTTGCTTAAAGAGATGGGGCAGTAAAAAAGAGGAAGAAAGATAAAAGTGGTGTAAAATGGGTTGGTTGTAGAAGATTTTTAATATAACATGTAGTGTATTAAAGTGCTTAGGGAAGATAGTCACTATTACTGCCCAGAATAGTTACTACCCATCCAATAGCCTACATTACAATCTTTTAAGTTCAACTTGATCTTGAGCGTTGATATTTTGATATTAGTAGAGTACTACACCCAGGGAAATCTTATGGTTCATCATATATGGTATGTGAATTCTTCGCGAGACTGAGTGGAATTTAATTCTTACATCCATTCTTATGATAATTGTATATTTGTGAGTGACTATGGGTGATTCCTTTATGCTGAGTGCACATATTTAAAGATTGATGCATGACTTATATGATCTCTTTGTTAAGTAATGTTCAAGAGTTTTCTAGTTTTTTAGAGTCAATCTTGGAGGCTGGACATCTTGGAGTAGTATTCATATGTTTTAATTTAGCAAGTGACATGCCTAACATTGAGTTTTCTATTCAAGTAGGCATTGTACGGCTAGCTTGAGTGTCTTACATTGAGTATTGATGATAGATTCTTACTTGGCGGTATTTACTGTAAGTAGTTGTTCGAGAATGAACAAGGCTTTAAGTGTGGGGCGGTGATCTTAGGGTGTATTTATATACCTAAGTGTCATTATCTACATGCATTTAGCTTAGTTTTGAGGAAAACTTAACATGATTATGTTAATAATTAGTGATATTGGTGTAGTTATATGCTAATAATAATTTTTATGTGGTTTAAGGTGCATTTTCATCAATTCAAGGGTAAAAACAATAAAGGCAAGCCATGATGAGTTAACTAGTCAAACCAAACTTTAGTTGTGCTTATTCTTGAGTGATTTTGATATTCTCTAACGATTGTTATTATCATCTAAAGGAGATTAAAGGATGCAATTGGATGAAATTTGAAGATTAAAATGATCTACAATGGATGATGGAACAAGGAGCAAGTTCGACAGGCGATAAGGGATAAAATCAGGCAAAATTGTGCCAGTTGATGGTCCCTCCACTCTGCACAGCCTAGAAAAAGCTCGAAACCATGTCCCTCTCTACATGATGTTTGCGATACTGGAATATCTCTACTATAGTGTAAGTGTCACCCCACAATACATCCTACATGATTCGTGGCATGGAGGTTTTAGAAGCTAGCTAAGTCGGTCCCAAAGTCGTAATTTGAGTAAGAAACGTATGGTACTTTTTACTAATCATTAGGGAACATGGATTTGGTGACTTGGAGGCTATATAAACATCTTAAAATGCTGTAAAGTAGTGGGAAACACTTGGTGGCAGTCCACAATACGAAATTAGTGCACACACTCTCCTAAATCGACTAGGTTTTGGTTTCTTTTCTTATTTTAAGTTAAGGGAGAGGGGGTCAATGTATTTGTTTCTTGGAAGCTGATTATGGACGAAATTTTTGGGCTATAAAAGGAGTCTTATCCATATTTGTTTATCAAGTAATGTGATTTTCATGCGTTCTTGTTTACTATTCTAAAGAGTCATGACATTGCAATAAATCTAAAGTCCCAAAACAAAATGTCCATAGGAGTGGAGAAATGGAATGAAGAAAGTAGAAGTGTGGATCATATCTTTGAATTAATTAATACTAATTTATTAAAGGATTATTTGCAGTTAGGATAAGGATATACTGAAATTCCCTACTTGGTTAATAAAATAGGATGATAACTTTGTGCATCCAAATTATAGACTCATACCCACGCTCAATGATGTTGTTGTGTGACTCATTTTGGTAGATAACATAGAGGATGACCATCCTCCAGTTATATTATCAACCTTATCAATTAATAATCAAGATAAACACCAAGACCGACTAGAAACCATAGTTATGCATAAATATCAAGTAGATGCCACAATCTTGGAATTCTACATATATTGTTTACAATCCAAGTTTCATATCATTGTTATTTTTATCATTTAGTTTATAAGAAAATAAAACTCAAAATCTTTTTGGATGCAAATCACATTTGTTTAACTTAAATAGTAATACTAGAAATGGATCATCTGTAAAGCACCAAGTCCCCGTGGGATCGATATATGGCTCACAGAAATCACTTTACTACTTGATTGATCATGTACACTTGCATTTGTACTTGGGCGCAACAACAATCTCCAATAGTTACTAATAAAAAAGCTCCAATGATTAAGTTAGAGTTGAAAATTGAAGGTTCATCGACAAATGTTGATCTAATAAAAAAATTAGGAAATACTAAGCTGAGGTTCTATGTTATGTGGTCCCAATGCAAGCTAGTCATGTACTACTTGGGAGGTGTTTACAATTAGACCGTTCAACAAAGCATGATGGGAGGCTAAATATATATTCTCTTATGTTAGATGGGTACAAATATGATTTTCATCCTATGTCACCTTTAAAAGTCAATGAAGTGTATCAACAAATAATTGAGTTTAGAGAGACAACTAAGGGTGACGGGAAAAAGCATGTGGAAAACAAGGTCAATGAAAGAGAATAGTGGAGGAAGCTAAAGGTAAAAGTCCATGTAGTGATGTTGGCTAAGTACTTGTAGATTAGGGAGGACATTGAGGCCAAATGTTTTATGATCCTTATCAACATGAGGAGTATGTGTTGCAAACTAATTGTTCTAATTCTTTTTTCCCTCTTTCAATTTCCTTTATTTTGTAGTATTATGATGATATATTTTCCAAGGACATTCCAAGTGGATTACCCCTTATTCAAGGTATTAAACACCAAATTGACTTTATGTTGGGTTCTTAATTTCCAATCAAATTGTAAAACAAAAAAAAGTTGAAAAAGCAAGATGAGGAACTGCTCAACAAAGGCCACATAATTGAGAGCATAAATTTGTATGTTATCCTGGTCTTATTGGTTCTAAAGAAAGACGGAATATGGTGCATGGGTGTTAATAACCTCATAATTAACAAGATAACTATAAAGTATTCTAACTCTATCCCTAGATTATATGCCATGTTAGATAAACTCAATGGTTTTTATGTATTTTAAAAAATAAACCTTAGGAGTGGGCACTATATAATTCGGATCAATTCTGGTGACAAATTTAATACCACCTTTAAGACCAAACTTGGTCTACCTGAATGCATGGTTAGGCCTTCGGATTTGTTGATGCTCCAAGTACTTTCATATAATTGATGATATATATGATGAAACCATTCATAGGGAAATATTTATGATATAATTTTAGGATATGTTGGCTTATAGAAAATAACTAGATGAACATGTTTAACATTTGAAATATGTCTTTGATGTGCTTATAAGAGACCAACTTTATGCTAACCTTGAAAAATATTCATTTTGTGAGGGTGAAGTTGTGTTTCTAGGATTTATTGTAAGCTCAAGAAGAGTTAAATTGGATGAATCCAAGATAGATACCATAAAATTGGCCAACTCCAAAATCTATAAGTGATGTTAGAAGCTTTCATGAAAGAATTGAGGATCCTAAATTGTTGTATCCTAAACTTGTAATGATTCTACTTATAATCCTAAATTGTTGCATTAATTAGAGAATTGGACAATTGGAAACATTACTTGTAGATCAAGAAGTTTGTGATTCATACTGATCATGAATCCTTAAAGCATCTTCGGGCCCAAGGTAAGTTGAATAAGAGGCACACTAAATGAACTGAGTTACTTGAAACTCTTTCCTATGTAATCCAATACAAGAATGGAAAATAATAGTGGTCGATGCCTTGTCAACAAAGTATGTTTTCCTTATTACTTTGTCTTCAAAATTTTTTGGTTTTTAATTCTTGAAGAAACTGTATCCTAAGGACCCCTACTTCAACCATTCTAGATTATGAAGAATGGGAAAGAGAAAAGTAGTCAAGGGATAGATCTTCTATTCCTTTTACAAAACTTAATGGTTTCTCATTCAATTCCAAGAGACTATGTATACCTATGATATCTTGAAGATAACTACTTGTAAGAGAGGCACATATTGGGGAATTGATGGGTCACTTTGGTATTGTTAAGTCCTTGGTAATTCTTGAAGAACAATTTTATTAGCCTAAAATGTGATATGATGTTGCTAAGATTTATGGTCAACATATTGAGTGCAAGGGTAGCAAATCTAGAATTCTTTTATAAGGCTTGCATACCCCTCTACCCTAAATAGGAGAACCCTTACTACCCAATCATTTATTTAAGTGAGGAAGTTAGACAAAACCAATTTTAAAAATAAATACTCTTATTCAAATATATTTATTATCTAATTACAATGTGGAAATTAGGTAATAGTGATTCCCCATGACTTAATATAAGCCAATACAAAATCTTTAAGCAATGAGAAGGAGAACCAAGACACAACATCCATGTAATGGTGAGATGTTAGAAGTTGTTGAAGATTGACCATCATCATACCAATAGAAATAGCAATTGACCGACAGTATCACTATACCCTCAAGTGGAGTTATAATAAGTGTAGTATCAATACAAAAACATATACTGGTAGGTATCATAGGCCGACTAGGGTTAAAAAATAAAAATAATAGGAAAAAGGGAGAAAATCATAACACAAGTTAGGGTTTCAGATAGCTAAACCCTTCCAATGCCCCTCTCTTTAGGTCTTTGACATATTACCTTAGCATCTCTCTAGCCGTCCCGTTATTTAACATTTTTGTGTATCTTTGTCCTTCGGTGATTTGACCCTTAGTAACTCCCCAGGATATTGCCTAACCTCCTTCAGTAACAACCCTATGACTCTACGCCCAACAAAATTATGACTCATTACCCCACCTTTAATATTTTCAAGTTGACCACTAGACTATTTTTCTAGGATACTTCCAGGGCTGGACCAGATCACCCTATACCTTAAAATAAATATATTCAGTGCATACTAAGATTAATATAATTACTAAAATATAGCATGTCTGACATTAACCTTATGCTTTCTAGTCCAAGACTCATGACCAGAATCTCAACACACAATATGAAAACAAATATAGTTACATACTTCATCTTAATACATGTACTGGTATGAAAATATATCAACTATATTTGTCGACACCTAATTTTTTACTCCACCGTTTAATATATTTTTGAGTTTCTTTGATTTTAAACGAATCCAAAATATTAATTTTATTAATATTCAAAAATTATTTTGGATTAGTTCTTTAAAATAATTTAACTGGAAGATCTTCATTTGATCTCATTAATCGAGAAGAACGGGATTAAATTAGACACTAATTAATTTAAGTACTCAATCAAGTCAATTTATCGGGATTAATCCTTAATTGAAGTCAAGATGGTTACATTTGCAATAAAATTCATCCATTGGCTCTTAATTTAGTTGGGTATTTAATAAATTTGGCTAATTCTTAAACACTTGATTATTTTCTAAAATAGCTTATCCCTTCCCTTTTAATTTTGAATCCATATTATTTAAAAAGAATTCATATGCTTATCCAATTTACTCTATTCTAACCCAAGCCCAACTATGATATCAACAACAATACTCGAGCATAATACCCTGACCCAAATCGACCAAACCCAATCCACCCCTTATAACACCCTTCTCCATAACCTAATAATAATAACTCAATAATATCAACGCAGAAGCATTCAATAATGACAACTACAAAGATGGCCCAAAAAAAATCTCACAAAACCCTAAAGCCTCAAATTTGTTTCCCCCAATGTCATTCCTTTTTCCCATTTTGATCCTTTATTTCTACCTCAAATAACAAATGATTATCAGAAGGACGAGACATGAGCCTTTTAGAATAAGCTCATGTGGCTCGTCGATGTTATAATTTCATGATTCAAGGGGATGGTTGTGTGATTTCATACTGAATCTAGCTCATTTAATCTTATCATCATCCTCAAATTCAAAATATCCTCTGAAAAATCGCCAAAATGCCCTTGAATTTATATATCCCACATTATTTTTCTTCAAGAATTTCATCCAAAATCTCTCCAATATAAACTTCACTACTCCTTTGTTATGGGTAATGGTTGTTGTAAGGCAAGAACCACAATATAAGTAATGAATTTTTCTAAAGAACATGGATTTTTTTCAAAGAAAAAGGCTAAAAATTCTCTTTACTCGGTTAGGATTTTTGACTATAGTACCCAGCCTTAGATCAGTGGGGATTCTATCTCAAGTTTTATTTTTCTTATCATTTTCAATTCAAGAAAAATGGCGAAGTTGTCAGTTAACACGTTGATTCAAATGGTTTCCCAAAAAAAGGTGAACGCTCCTCCCTCTTTTAATCCTCTGTTTAGTCGTATGAAATCCCATTGTTTCTTTAGCATGGTACTAAAATTTTGTTTAACATGGCTCATTTAGGATTCTAGGCTGAGAAGGGGATTGTATATGTTTATGCACTTTTGAATCTTCTATTGAATTTATTTCAAGGTTAGAAATTTTTGTTTAGTTCCAATGTTTAGTCTTCTAGATTTTTTTCATATTTTTTTGGAAAACAGTGATAGTTTAGCATGATCCTTTTAAAAGTTATTTTGTACTTTTCACTAAATAAGATTCAGCGTAGTCACTAAGCATATTTTTTTATTTTTTGTTTCTCCTGATATATTATTGTCTTTGGAATGCCAATCAAATCAGTGATTATAGTCCTAAAAATTTCATGCTCGATTAGTTAACATTTGTTTGTTCAAACAATCAGTCATTTAGTTAGAGGATAGTTCTTGGATTACTATTGACACTCAATTTCTTACGTTGTTGTACGATGACTAGTCATATACTGATCCTTTCTCCTTTGAAAAAAAAATTATTGTGTATGTTATGTGTTTCTATAAGGTCTCATTGGACTTAATTGGCTTCCTTACTAAGGATTTATTTTGATTTTGTGAAACCAACTTCTTATGATAGACTATCTAAGTTTTGAACCTCTTGCTTGTTGAATTTTGACAAAATTAGTTCTCTATTTAAAGCATGTTTAAATGCTATATTTGTATTTATTTATATTATTTATTTTTTCCTCACTTATGACTAGTTACTATGTTTTGATTTGCTCCACATATGGCCTAATACAGTCAACCAGTAGAGCTTTCAATATCCTTTCTATTCTCTTTCTTGTTAACCCTTGGTATTTATTTACTCAAATTACCCAAAATGAAATGCTCTATCATGTCTTGTTTGATTTAGGTGAGTGATGATCTATTAATTTAATTTCTATCTAGCTCATCGGGGCATATATGAATCCTTATTTTTTCTTTCTTTTAAATGAACTCATCTTCATCGAGTCCAAATGGACTCTTCCTTTGCATATCCTTTATGGGCCACAGAGGCCTAATCTATCAAGTCCTAGTCCTAAAGACTAAGTCCAAATAGACTAGTATATACATTTATACTAATGATATACAATAGGAAATGAAGAAAAATGAGCAAGTATACAGGTGGAAGACAAATATGTGATTGGTATATAGCCTTATTTACAGATATACAACCATATATATGTGTGATATATAGGAATATCACAAGCTGTAAAAAAGAGTATATATTGTAGAAATAGGCTGAAATAAGTTCATACCTTGAAGCCCAAATATGGATAGATTCAAGTTGGGCCAGAAAGGGGTCAAATCTTATCTTTTATTCCTTTATTTCCTTGTATTATTATTTATTTATAATTTAATTTAATTAATCTAGATAAATCTTCAGAGTAAATTTATGTTGAAATTATTCTTTTTGTTTTGGTCATTTAATATTTTTAATTCCTCTGTTTAGACAAACTTAAGCTTATAAAATAATTTGAGGATTTATTCATACCGTTTCATAGTTATTAATGGCTCAAATCGACATTTAAAAAGTTGGGTTAGTTATTTAACTCAAAGTATGAATTTGGATAAGATTGTTAAGATTGTTTAAAAGCTTTGATGTTTAATTCAATATTTTAAATAAATTGGGTTGTTTAAGTATCCAAATAAGCGCTTCTCATTTGTAAATAAGATATTTTCAATTAACTAAAGAGATATTTTTTCAACATTAGCCAAATAAGTTTAATTCATCGAGAACCATGCTTTGTGTATTTTTGTAAGTGTCAAACACCTTCTTTCGAATATAACTTGAATCGTTACCTAGACTTTGATTTTCAATAAAAAGGTATAAAAATTACCTTTATTTAAATGAATTTTTTCCCTAAAAATTAAGTGGCAACTCTAAATTACTTTTCAAATAAGATCAAATAGACTTATCCTCCATGAAGTTATAGAACATTTTTAACTAGTTTAAAGATGAATCATAACAGAATGACAACTCTGTTGAGGATTCATCTATGTTCTAACCATAAGAATTTATTTGTTTGGCTAATATTTGTATTAACTGTTACTTTTTGCAATGATGGGTTTAAATTTTTACAATTATCAATTGTTTCATTCATGGCTTACTTTCTCATTTGATATTTAAATTGTTTGGGGTTTCGTATTTTTTGGGGCCCTATTGATCAATTTCAAATGAACGTGTTAAATAATACAACAATTTATTGATACGTTAGGCATCCGATGACTGTTTGTATTTTTAAACCCAAGTTGTCCGCTTGAAAATCTGGTCAAAGCTCATTCTAGATACCTACAATAGAGCAAAACCAAAACTTTTTTTATATGAGCCTAGGCTGATCCAATACTTGAGGGGGTATATAATGATTTAATTTTTGGAAATTTATGTGAAATAATTATTCGAGTGTGATTTGACTATTTTACACTTTTCCATGGTTACTTCATGGTATTCCTAGGGTGTGGGAATTATTGACATGGTTTTCAATGCATTTCGGTGTGAATTATGAAAAATTATGATTTTTTGATCGCTTAAAAATCCTTGTAGTTGACTCGATCAATATTTATTAATTTATTTATTGGATGGCAAAACGAACAGCATCAACAAATCTGTATTGTCTATTTTTAATTGGTAACATGGTTGGTTTGATTTTACGGCCTTTATATCTCATTTCAACCCTTAGTTTAAAAAGTTGTGAAATTGCATTTCGCAGGTCAACTTTCTAAAAATGATGTTTTTTCAAAAATAGATATTATCATTTCATCCGGAGCATCAAATTTTATAGGGTAGCATGGTTCGTTTGCGTTCTTCAGATTTTAGATGAATCCCATGGGGTACACAGAGATTTGGGATTCTCCAAGCCTCTAGTTGATGCACCACTCAGTTGGTGCTCCTACTTAAGAAAAATGTTGTTTACTTAAGCAATATATTGGTTTCTTAAGCAATCCAGTTGAGCATTTGAGATGTCATTTACACAACTCTTATGTCGCTACGCGAATATCGCTTAAGTGATAACCGGGTCAGTTGCGCGACACTCACTAACAGCTGAAGAATCACATACGCAAAAATTGTTCGCTTATATGATAGTTACTTAAGCGACACGCTTACGAAATGCTTGGACAATATAAAATGTCTTTTTTGTAATTTTCACTATTTTTTAGACTTTGAGTTTGGGGTTTTGAGTTTCTAAGCAATTTCTTCCCTTTTTAATCTTGGGTAAGATCCAAATCCTTATTTCATTGCTTTTCTTCAATTTTTATCATTTAAAATTTCTTAAAACTTGGATTCAAAGGTAAAATTTTGGGATTTTGGCCTATAAGGCCTAAAATAATATTTCTTTAAACCCCAATTTCAACCCATGTGGGGGCCTATATTATTGCAAATTGGTGGTTTTAAGGATAGTATTTGCTATGTGATCATGTGGGGTCTTATATGATATTTTGGCCTTGTGTATTGAAATTGGTTATATCTTGTTTGATGAAAAAGTCAAAATTAGAATTTATGTGGTATCAATGGCCTATTTAGGTGTATTTTACTCTATTGGGATATGAATTGCATTGTATTTCATGGATGGTTTAAATATTGAGTGGATTTTTAGCTCACTTGATTGGTATATTAGAGGTATGGAAATTCTCATTCTAGTCAATTGTGAGAATTACCTCCTCATGTCGTACATTCATAAAACATTGGTACCACTATGGAAATACTGAAAACACTTTGATAGAAAATGTAACATCTTTAAAACCCTCAACCGATAGATGTGCCAAAGATAAAATATGGATATTAGTATAGGATATGGATTGTATATGGGTTAACAAACCCTTCATAGGTCCTACCTTGGGAGCACCAAATGATAGGTGTATACAGAGGTTGTGTGACAACCTCAACCTCTTGTATCACATCAACAACATTATCATCATCATTATCATCACCATTTACATAGCATTTCTATTTACCTTTGCTCTTTCTGTGATGAGTTGTTGTCCTTGATGTGACACTTGTCTATTTGTATTTTTTATTCATTCTTGTATGTGTAATATCTGAATACATATATTTTTCCTTGTTGTATTGGTGTGTGGTATATGTGAATATTGTAGAACTATTAGTGAAGATAGTGTGGGCTACCATTTGGTATATTTTTTTATTTGCAGGTGACGTACAAATATTATGTACTTTATATGCTGTATTTTCTAATTTTCCTAGTTGGCCTATGATACCTACAAAGTATAAGTTGATTATTCTCTCTCCTAAATGCCCTTGCATTACAGATCCAGGTACGATTACGCCTCATGGGAGTTGATTCAGGTGGTACTAGAGCTATTTAAGGTGACAGTTGATCTATGCCGCTAGAGTTGACTAATATCTTTTCTTATCTAGACTATGTATTTTTTTGTATTCAGACATAAAGTTTGTTTGTTCTTGGATATCCTATGTGTAGTTGACTTTGAGTTGTATTAGTTAGTTCTTACACTGTGATAAGAAGTTGTGGGATTATTGTATGGTATCTTTGGTTATGTATCTTTGAATTTATTTTATTTTTATGGTTTGTCTTTATTCTAGAAGTGTTTCCTTGGGTATTGATGTTATTTCCCTTTTAATATCAGTTTGTATGATATACTTACTTGTTAAGGATTACCGCGACAAGTGCTATTATGACCCATGATTTTGGGTCGTAACAAACTGGTATCACCAGTTTTATTGGTCTCAATAGTTTAAGAATGGGGATGTCTAATAAAGTCTATTGGATCGGTATATAGACGTTCGTATCTATCATCGTGAGGCTATAAGATGTATTTAGAAAACTTTTCTTAAATTTCCCTTATTGTGCGAATCTTTCATACTTTATGTTCTAAGTCATATTTTACTCTATTTGTGTAGATGGTGATTACTAGATCTTGTGAGGTTAGAGATGTGAATCTTTCATCCAAGTAGATAGCCCATTCAAGAGGATGATATGCGAGTCATGGGCTCGAGGTAGTGGAAAAACATGTGGATCTTCCCTATCCAAAGGTAGTCCTAGAGGGCTCCCCTTAGAGACTTAGGTTGAGCAACTGGGAGATCTGAAGCCTACTTTGATCCTTTAGAGTTCTTCTACCCCAGTCTTGGAGTGGTTAGTAATTTGCTTGTTGGCCTAATTAGAGGGTGCTCATTTGAGTGCACCTAGTGTTCCCCAAGCTCCAAGTATTATATCTTTATTTTTGCTATAATCTATATATGGAGTTTGTCCTATCCCAAGTATGGATCCTATAAATGTACCTGCATCTATTTTTGGTACTCCACTGACTCTTAGTATTATTCCTATTTCATCACCTACATCTGAATATAGTATTCTGAGATTAAGAGTTTAGACTTTGTCTACATTACCTCTTCAGGGAGATCTCAACTAGCTAGATTGACCATGCCTCCTCTTATTGCAAGTACAGTTATTTTTTTAAAGGATCAAAGAGGTTTGAGAGATTTACTCATTTGGATCCTCTGAGGTTCAGTGGTGCTGTAGGAGAAAATGCCTGTGAGTTCTTGATTGACTGTCATGGGAAGTTTTGTAACCTTGATTTGTGTGAGTCACATGGTATTGCTTATACTACTTATCAGTTGAACGATGCTGCTAGAGATTGGTGAAGATCTCTTATTAGTTGCAAACCTCTTGATTTTCTTGAAATAACTTAGGATCAATTTTTTTAGGCCTTTTGGATAGTTTCATGTTTTGTTGTCTTAGGGATCGAATGAAAGATAAGTTTGATCACCTGGAGCAGGGCTCTATTATTGTTAAAAAGTTTAAGGCATGCTTCTATGCCTTGTCGAGATATTCTTATTCCAGTATTTACATTGAATCTAAAAAGATTTGGAAGTTTGTAAAGAGCTTGGATGTTTATCTTTGGCTAGCTACCACTTATATAGTAGTGTATAAAGTATTATTTCAGAGTATAGTGGATCATGCTAACATGATTGAGGTTATTCTTCAAACATCGCATGGAAGTGCCAAGAAGAAGCACCATTAGGGTGAGTTTAGGGGTCACACTTCTTGAGGTAAAGATCCTAGAGATCTCAATGGATATCATGGTAGACCCATACAGGAAGCCTTGCAGAGTTCAGGTAGTGGGTGTTTTTGTTCAGAAGCTTTGGGTCATTATTTTTGTCCAGCCGTACCTTCTCCTATAGAGTCAGGTCATAGGGTTTACTATGTGTATGATACGGTTGTCCATTTATCCAAAGACTTCCCCCATTGTATGTGTAAATCTACTAATATTTTTGTTATGATAGGTAGAAATTTTTTATAGGTGCGCACGCTAGAGGCAGTGGTGCCTATTTTGTGACTTTTGTTGGCCATGAGACTTGGGTAGATCTGCTTGTCTTAGATATGGTTGATTTCAATGTCATCTTGGGTATGGATTAGTTGGCTCCTTACCATGTTGTCCTAGATTATTATACTAAGATCATAACTTTAGCTCCACTGGGTGTGGCAAGGATAGCCTGGAAGGATGTGTTTCATTCAGGTCCCTAGAGAAATATATCCTTTATTTAGGCACTTCTCTTGGTTGAGAGAGGATGACTATCTTATTTGGACCATACTCATGATATTAATGTTTCTTCACCTTTTTCTTTTGATTTAGTTCGTGTTTTCCATGAGTTCATAGATGTGTTCCCTATGGATTTGCCTTGTATGCCTTCGAATCGTGATATTGAATTTGCCATTAATATTGAGCTGGACACCAAGCCCATTTCTATTCCTTCTTATAGGATAGATCCAACTGAGTTCAAGGAATATATGGATTAGTTGCAGGATTTATTGGATAATGGATTTATCCCATCTAGTTTATCACCTTAGGGTGCACCTTTCTTGTTTGAGAAGTAAAAGGAGGGATCTATGTTTATATGTATTGATTATCAACAGTTAAATAAGGTGATGGTTAAGAATAAGTATCCTTTTCCTCATATTGACAATTTGTTTGATCAGCTTCAAGGTGCTTCAGTATTTTTAAGATTAATTTGAGATTCGTGTACCACTAGTTAAGGATTAGAGCTTCAGATGTTCCGAAGATATATTTTTGGACTTGGTATGGTCATTATGTGTTTTTTGTCATGTTCTTTTAGTTGATCAATGCCCCAGCTACACTTCATGGAGTTGATGGATTGGTAATTTTATTATATCTCAACTTATTTGTTATTGTATATATAGATGATATCTTGGTCTATTTCAATAGTGAGGTCAATCATGAGGTGCATTTGCGGATTATGCTTCAGAGTCTAAGGTTCGAGAAGTTGTATGTTCAGTTCTCCAAGAGTGAATTTTGATTGGAGTTTGTCTCTTTCGTGGGTCAACTGAAGACTAAGTATGTTATCATATTTAATTTGTCCAAGATCACAGGGGTTCATGATTGGGATAGACCTACTTCTCCTATCGAGATTTGGAGTTTATTTGGCTTGGGTGGTAACTATCGATATTTTATTAAGGGATTTTTATCTATTACAACTTCGTTGACCAAGTTGACTTAGAAAAAGATTTCTTTTTAGTGGTATGATGCTTTTGAGGTGAGCTTTCAAAAGCTCAAGGATTTGTTGACATCAACCCTTATCTTGAACTTGCCCAAAGAGGGCATAGGTTTAACCATCTTTTGTAATGCTTCAGGTATTAGGTTAGGGGTTGTGTTGATGCAGGAGGGTAAGGTGATTGTGTATGATTTTCGTTAGTTGAATCCCTAAAAAAAGAATTATCCTACCCATGATTTTGAGTTATGCGTGTTTGTTTTTGCTTTGAAATTGTGGAAGCACTACTAGTATAGATTTTGTTGTGAGATTTTCTCTAACCATAGTATCCTTTAGTATATCTTTACCCTGTCAGATCTTTATATTAGGCAATATCGTTGGCTTGAGTTGCTTAAGGATTATGACTTGACTATTCTTTATCATTCAAGCAACGCTTATGTAATTGCAGATGCCTTTAGATTGAAATCAACTAGCATAGGTAGCTTGCCGCATCTTTTGACCCAGAAGAGTCCTTTGGCCGCCAAGGTTTAGTCTTTGGCTAACTAAATGGTTAAGCTTGATATTTTGAGACCTAGGTGTGTTTTGGATTTCGTGAAAGGCAGGTCTTCTTTGATGGAGCAGATTTGGGCTTATTAATGTGATGATATTGGGTTGATAGTGATTCGATAGAAGGTGTTGAGTGTTAAGTCCAAGGAAGCCTTACTTGATTCAGATCACATTCTGAGGATTAGAAGTTGATTTTATGTACTGGGAGTGGGTAATTAGATTAGATTGATTTTAGAGGAGGCCTATTGTTCTAGATGTTCCATCCATATCAGAGTGACCAAGATGTATCATGATTTGAGGAAGCATTATTGGTGGGGCAATATGAGGAATTATATAGCAGACTTCAGAGCTCGTTACCTATGTTATCAGCAGGTGAAGGCAGAACAATTGAGGACTGGTGGATTACTTCAGAGGTTACCTATTCCCGAGTGGAAACGGTAATGGTTCACTATAAACTCTGTTATTAGATTGCATCATACTTCTCGTGGTTCTGATAGTGTTTGGGTCATTGTGGATCCATTGACCAAATTTGCTCATTTTGTTTTAGTTCAAGTTTCTTTCAGTGCTGAGCGATTGGCCCGCATCTATTCATGAGATTGTGCGCCTTCATGGTGTGCCAGTGTCTATCATCTCAAATTAAGGTTCAGACTTCGTGCAAATCATAGACTTCGAGCCATAAGATTTAGTATTTATGATTTGGTTTTCCTTGGTGTGTCGCCCATAGAGGGCATGATAAGGTTTGGGGAGAGGGGTAGGCTTATCCCCAGGTATGTTGGCCCTTTTGAGATTCTTCGAACCATAAATGATGTGGAAAATGAGTTAGCATTTCCCCAGAATTTTTAGTTGTTCATCTAGTTTTTTATGTTTCCATGCTTCGGCATTATATTGCAAATAAGTCTCATGTTATTCGTTGGTACCGATTTAGTTAAATGAGAGGTTGTATTTTGTTGAGGAGTCTATCCCTATCTTGGATAGGGATGTTAGGCGATTGCATTTTAGGAACATTCCAGTAGTTAAGGTCTAGTGTAGTCATCGACCTGTAGACGAGCCTACCAGGGAGGTAGACTATTATATGCATAGGAGTTATCCCCAGCTTTTTGCGGTCTCAAGTATTTCTCTCTTCTCTTGTTTGAGGACGAACTAGATTCTTAGTATTGGATGATGTAACGATTAAATTTTTTGTGACTTATGTGAAATAATTATTCCTTTGTAATTTAACCATTTTACCCCTCCTCGTGGTTTCTTCATGGTATTTTTGGGGTGTGGTAATGATTACTATAGTTCCCAATGCATTGTAATGTGAATTATGACAAATTATGGTTTTTTGATGGCTTGAAAAGCCTTATGGTTGACTTTGGTCAACATTTATTGATCTATGTGTTGGATGGCAAAATGGAACATGCCATCAGATTTGAAACATCAATTTTAGGTTAATAACATCATCGGTGCGATTTTATGGCCTTTATATCTCATTTTCCCCCTAAATTTAGAAAGTTGTGAATTTGCATTTTGAGGGTGAACTTTGTGAAAATGATGTGTTTTTTAAAATCTGATATCGCCATTGAGTCTGAAGAATTGAGTTTCATTGGGTTGCTTCGTTCTTTTGATTTCTTGAGATTTTGAATAAATCCCGAGGGGCCTGCGATAACTTTGAATTCTACAAGTCTCCAGCTAGTGCACCACTCAGCTGGTGCACCCACTTAAGAGACATTTTTGTCACTTAAGCGACCCAGTTGAGCAACTGAGATATCACTAACGCAACTTGTATGTCACGTACTGTTGCGCCTTGGAAACAAGGAACTTTAGATGCTTAAAATAATGAATTTAAGCTTGAATTTACGTTATTTTTGTAGATATGATATGGTTTTGTTGTTGTTGGTGGTGAAGCAGGTGAATAACAATCTTGGAATAAAATTAGAAGAAAAAGCTCTAAAAAAGATGAAGTTTATGCATCATACGAGTTAGCTAACAAGTCGTCAACACATCATATGGCTCGTAGGTTCACTCATAAGTATAACAGTAATAAAAGCCAAGCTGAGAAACTAAGTGAAGAGTAGATACGACTGAAGAGTAAGAATAGCAAGATGTTGATACCGGTCATGAAAAGCAACCGTAAAGATAATAGAAACACAAGCAGTCATTCAGAGGTGTAGTCACAGAAGAAAACAAGTTGGAACATCTGAGTATGACTCATAAAGATAAATCATAAAGATACCAGTGTCCAGAGCATTGAAAGAGTAAGGCTCATGTGGTGACACGTGAAGACCACAAGTCATATGGTTAAGCTACTACAAGCACCATAAAAATTGTAAGAATACCTTACGAGTGGATATGTGATTCATACCTTATGCTGACATACTTTTCCTATTCTATTTTAATTAGGATTTCTTGGTCATTTTTTTGTAATACCCCGTACTATTCTTAACTTAAATTTTTCCTTATAATGGTAAGGGATAGCTTTCAAATTGAAAAAGCTTTCCATCGATACTAAATTCGCCCAATTCCGACACTCAGTGAAGGAGTTTGACGTTTTTAAGTTGACAGTGTGCCACCTGGGTAGTCACCGCATTGCGAAGATGGTTAAATTCATAATAGACATTTTCAAGTGGACCTCCGTGATATTGGCGCGTAGTGGAGAGTTCTATTTTCCCATTTGTCAATTTCCAGTAGTCCAACGCTATAGTGGCGCGTTGCGCCGAAGGCCAAAATAGTATTCCTATTGGGCACTGCGATGGTGGCACGTCGCGTTGAAGTTCTAGGACCCAATTTTCAAAATCCAGTGGAAAACGCATAGCTCCACGTCACGGAGGCCCCCAATTTTCCAATTATCAAATTCCAGTGAGCCACCGCGATAGTGGAGCATCGCGGTGGCCCATATAATTGGTACCCAGTTACGTTTTTCCAGCTTCGCTTAGGAGTTTTAAAAGGGTATTCTGGACAATTCCCAAGCCCCCAATCCATCCAAAACACAAGACTAATCATATCCCAAGCACTTTATGCTCATTATTCATCATTCTCTTCAAAAGCAAAACCCTAGAAACCAGAAGCTTCTTCTTCAAGAAATCACAATCCGCTATATATTCTCCAAGAAAGCTCCAAATTGAGGATTTCCAAAGCAAGATAATCAAGAACCTATCATCAAGAACTCAATAGGAATCCAAAATTCAAGGTTTATTCATATTTTTATCCAAGAAGGTATGTGGGGTTTATGAACAAGGATCTTCTTCCATCCTTGTTCCCAAAACCAAGCTTTTACATTAAATTCATATTACTTTGAATTATATTACATGAGTTTTGAATTAGGGTTCATACCCATTATTGCTATTTGCAAAGTTATGAATTTTTAAGATATTTTGAAGATGAATTGCATGTCTATTTCCTTATTTTCATGCCTATTGCTGTAAATTACTGAATTTGAGCTAAAGTGTCATTGTTTTCATTATCAAACATGATTATTATGATGTTTGTACATGAGTTTGATACATGGGTTACTAAGCCCTAAGTTAATATGTTGAGATTTTGAGGAAGATGATGCTTTAAGCATCTTATGAGCTAATTATATCAATTTACAATAAAGTTTTGATCTTTTGATCCTCAGATGAGTTTTGGAATCCACTTTACAGATTTATTACAGATTACAAAAAGCAAAATAGTTTCATTTACAGATTGATTTAGATAAATGCATAATTGATTTCATAATAAACCCTTATGCGAGTTTTAAAGTGGATTTCCATGAGATGAGCTTAGCAAATTAAAGGGAGAAGTATTTAGCACTGAGTTGGGTATGATTCCAAGGTTTCATACCCCAAAACTACGTGCCACCATAGGATTGAGATTCAGAGCTCATAGTGGGCTGAGATAGTGATCACTTTAGCTGAGGTTATACTCCCTGGCAAGAGTATGGAACCTCTCCAAACATGAGGTTTCTTCCTTAGGAGGACGAGACATTGGACTCTATGTAGCTCGCATGGCTTATGTCGGTTAAGAGAACCTCTCTGCTAATAAAAGTAATAATTTTTAGAATAGTTTTAAAGCATTTCCTTTCAGATAAGAGATAAAGTGTTCTCCTTAATAGTAAAAGAAGAACCAAAAAACTTTTAGAAAACTAAGTGTAAAGGCTCACAGTCCTATTCAGATTATGTTTTATAGAAAAGATAATTAATACAGATTTCAGTTTTCAGATTTCAGGGTGAGTCCTTCTACACTTAGACAGTATAATTTAAAGGGAGAATATGAGTACAGTTTTTAGAATTGAAGGCTATGGCTCACTAGATTTACAAGTATGATTTGCTATCCATGATTCCAGATTTTAGTATTTTAGACATTCCAACTTATGTGAGTCATTTACATTTAGCATGAATTGTTTTATAAATGATTATTATTAGATGATATTTTACTTATGCATATCACCCCATATACTCATTACATCCTTAAAGTACCGATCCACATATAGGTCTATGTGATAAATTATCTCATAATGTAGGTTTAGGTGCATATCAGCAGCGTGAGTAGTTCGAGCATCTCAGTCTACATCCGGTAGTTGGTGAGTCCTCATGGTTTGGGGACTTGTTACTCAGCTTTGTAGTTTATCAGTTTATGAGATTTTTAGCATTTTTTTCTGACAGTTCAAGTTAGCTGGGGGTTTATTCTAGTGACTCTCTAGCTATTAGTAGTAGAGGCTTGTGAGACTACTAGTTTTGATAAAGATTACTCAGTTTTGATGTTTTAGATATTATTTTCATATTATTGTCAAATATTATAGACAATTTCCATATTCATTATGACTTTTATGTCTATATTTCCTTTATTATGAGATTTAGGCTCAATAGTAGGCAGAAAAGGTTAGCTTAAGGCTACTCGTAGTCTTGACCACTGTGTGACATCTCGAGATCAGATTTTAGGGCGTTACATTTTTAGATACTGTAAATACCTTAGAGTTATTCATTTATTAGGTTACGCACTTTTACAATACCTTTACTACTTTTTACATACTTTGGTCTTTGGGATTCTTGTTCTTGAGATTGTTAGGTTTTTATTCGATTGAAGACTTTGGAGTTTCTTCCTCTCATTCTTGTACAATTACTTGGGTTGTGGGAACCCTGGTGGATTAACTACGTAAAGGAAGTAGGAGATTCATCAATTTTCTTTTGTTATTGCAAGTATCTTAATCATATTCATATTAATTAACCTCAGAGCTACTGCAGAAGATTGACAATTTCTTATATTCGAGAACGTCCTCACGAAGGAGTTTGAGATTAGGAAAAGGATTAAGGTAGTAATTTGAGATTCATATTCATCTTATTATTCCACCATCTCATCTAATCAAATCGAGACTCAAAAGCTAAGATTTGGCCTAAATTCATAAACAAGGAGCAATAAGGCGACGCCTTGAGACACACAGGGTAAAGGGTAAGATTTATCATCATGTTCATAAGACGATTGATAATACATAGCCTGCCAACTTTACATGCAGAGCAACAGAATAGGTGGTTGAACATGAGAAGTTTACAGAGTTGAGAAATCAAGGGGAACACAATCCTAGTTTTCAACGTCTATTGTTTACAAACTCAAACCACTCAAGTTTGGTTACTACTTACTATTTCCTTCAAATTCTCCCATTTACTTTTTTGCACTGCTTTTGAATTTCATCAAAGTTAAGAGACTGTTCAATGTTTTCCCTATGGGTTAGACCCCAACCTAGATTGGTTTACTATATTTGGCATCAATCGGAGCATAATTCTTTGGAGGTTAGTTTTTGGCCGACATCGCGTATGCGACTGTCACTTAAGATACAACAGGGTTTCTTATCCAACACCCACTGACATGCAAATAATTGTGTAAATGACAGTCTCTTAAGAAACTCGATGAATGCATAACATTGTATTTGGGGGTTTTGGCCTGAAAGGCCTAAAATTGTATTGCTTTAATTTAAACCCCAATTTAAACCCATTTTTACTTGGGTATTCTTTTATGAGTTCTTTTAATCATAGGAAATATATTTTGGACAAAAATTTCAATTCTACCCTTCTTTTTTTAAGAAACACCTTTGGGGGATCCGTTTTGGTCCCAACCCGAAAGTGGACGATGTGGGTATCATTATATTGTTTTAATCACATAAATTCTATATTTGTACATTTTAGTTGATTCCAGACTCATTCATGGGAAAATCTCAGTTGAAGACTTATTTGTACTAATTGTTGGCATTCGAGGTAGGTTATGGCTTAACTTCCTTTAGACTGGGTTGGGTAGTTAATATTGGTATAAAATTGTGTTATGGGTAGGGGAACCAATCATAAAAAAGACTATATTTACTGTGTTGTGCCTGTATGGGGGCCTATATTATTTCATGTTGGTGGTTTTACTATGTGTGACCTTGTGGGGTCTAATATAATATTGTTTGCCTTGTGTATGTGAATTTTATCTTATTTGATAAAAAAGCTGAATTAGAATTTATGTTTCATCAATGGCATATTAAGGTGTATCTTACTCTATTGGCAAATGATTACGTTATAGTTTTTCGTACTTGTATGTTTAATATATAAATACCTATATTTTTCCTTATCGTATTAGCATGTTGTATATCTAAATATAATAGAATTTTAGTAGAGAGGGAGTGGGCTACCATTTGAGATATTTTCTAATTTGGAGTTAATGTGACCATAGTGTGTATTTTATATGCTTTATTTTCTAATTTGGTTAGTCGACCTGTGATACCTATTGAGTACAACTGGAATATACTCACCCCTACTATGCCCTTTCGATATAGATCTACGTATGAGTGTGCCTTACGAAAGTTGGTTCAGGCAGTACTTAGAGCTATTTGAGGTAGCAGTTAATCTATGTGTGGAGCTGACTACTATCTTTTATTATCTAGAATATGTTTTTATTTGTATTTGGAGATAGAGTTTTCTCCCTCTTAGATATAGTATGTGTATTTGACTTTGACTTGTATTAGTTAGTTCTCATACCATGACACCAGGTTTTAGGATTATTGTATGGTATCTTTAATTATGTATCTCTAAATTCATCATATTTGTGTGTTTCAACTTCGTTCTAGAAGACTTGCCTTAGGTATTATTGCCATTTCTTTTTTATATCAGTTTGGGCGATAGGCTAACTTATCAAGGTTTGCTGTGACAAATGCTATCTTGACCTCTTATTGTTTGCATTGTGACAAATTAGTCTCAGAGCATCTAGGATTATTGGTCTTGATATCGTAAGAATGGGTGCCTAATAGAGTCTCGTGGATCAGTACATAGACATTCATATCTATCTTTGAGAGGCTATAAGATGTACTTAGGAAACTTTTCTTATTTTGTATCTTATCATGTGAATCTTTCATACCTTATGTTCTAAGTCATATTTCACTCTCTTTTGTTGAGATAGTGATGACATATCTCGTGAGTTCAGAGAAGTGAAGCCTTAATCGAAGGAGATAGTCCAGTATAAAGGGTGAGTTATGAGTTATGAATGTTGAAGTAGTGGACGAGCTCGTGGATATTCCCCATCCATAGGTAGTGCTAGGGGCTCTCCTCGAAGCCATAGATTGAGCATATAGGAGATGTGAATCCTACTCTAATCCTTCAGAGTTTTCCTACCCCAGTCTTAGAGGGGATCAGTTTGCTTGTTGATCTATTTGGTAGGTGCTTCTCTAAGTATGCCAGGTGTTCCTCCATCTCTGAGTATTGTACCTTTGTCTGTGCCATATTTTGCTTATGGTATTCCTCTAGTCCTAAGTATATATTCTCTAGTAGTACCTGTGTTTAGCTTTGGTACTCCATAGACTCTGAGTGTTATTCCTCTTTCAGCACCTGAATCTGAGTATGGTATTCTAAGATTAGTAGTTTAGCCTTTGTCTATGTTACCTCCCCAGGTGGGATCTTATTCAGCCATATTAACCATGTTTTCTCTTACTGTGAGTATAGTTATGTCTTTTTAGGATCATAAGAGGTTTGAGAGATTCACTCATTTGGGTCTTCTTAGGTTCAGTGGTCCTGTAGGTAAGGATGCCTATGAGTTCTTGATTGACTATCTTGGGAAGTTGCATCACCTTGGCTTGCTTGAGTTGCATGGTGTTTCTTATAATACGCACCTACTGAGAGTTGTCGCTATGGATTGTTGGAGATCATGTGTTGGTTGTAGACCTCTTAATTTTCCTGGGATGACTTGGGATTAGTTTGTTGAGGCCTTTTTACAGAGTTTCATGCCTTATTGTCTTGGGAATCAAATAAGAGATGAGTTTAATCACCTGGAGCAGGGCTCTATGACTGTTACTGAGTCAGATGGTTGTTTTGGTCTAGTCGTACCTTCTCTTATAGTGTCAAGTTATAGGGTTTTTATGTGTATGATAAGGTTGGCCATTTGGCCAAGGACTACCCCCTTCTCTTTGTGTTTATATCTACTTCTATTTTAGTTATGATAGGTAGAGGTTCTTCTAGAGGTGTGTAAAATAAAGGCAGTGGAGCCTATGGTGATGGTTGTGGGGCTATTCGGTCAGGTAGTAGTCATGGATAGTGCTATGCTATACCCAAAAAACTAGAGGCAAAGGCTTCTGAGGCTATGATCACAGGTATTGTCCCTATTTGTTTCAGATCTATATTTGTGTTATTTGATTTAAGATTAACTTTTTTCTATATTTTTGTGTATTTTTCTTTGAGCTTTGATTCTGTTAGTGAGCCTCTTTCCATGCCTATTAATGTATCTACCACTGTAGGAGACCTTTAAGTTATGGATCGGATGCACCGATCCTATATTGTGACTTTTTCTGGGAATAAAACTTGGGTAGATCTACTTGTCTTAGATATTGTTGATTTTGACATCATCTTGGGTATGGATTGTTTGGATCTTCACCATGTTACCCTAGATTAATATACTAATATCATGACTTTAGCTCTATCGAGTGTGCTAAGAATAGCTTGGATAGGTGTGCTTTATTTAGGCCCCAAGAGAGTTATATCTTTCATTCATGATCAGTGCTTAGTTGAGAGGGGATGATTATCTTATTTGGCCCATACTCGTGATATGAGTGTTGTTTTACCTCCTTCTTTGGATTCAGTTCGTGTTATCCATGAGTTCATAGATGTGCTCCCATTGGATTTGCCTGGCATGCCTTTGAATTGTGTTATTGACTTTGCTAATGATGTTGAGCTGGATACCAAGCCTATTTTTATTCCTCTTTTTAGGGTGGCTCCAGTCGAGTTGAAGGAATTAAAAGATCAGTTGTAAGAGTTGTTGGATATGGGATTTATCCAACCTGGTATATCACCATGGGGTGCGCCTGCCTTGTTTATGAAGAATAAAGATTGGGTCTGTGTATGTTTATTGATTATTGGCAGTTACACAAGGTGATAGTTAAGAATAAGTATCCTCTTCCTCATATTGATGATTTTCTTGGTTAGCTTCAGGGTGCTTACGTATTTTTGAATATTAATATGAGATCCAGGTACCACCAATTGAGGATTATACCTTTGGATATTTAAAAAAAAACTTTTTTGACTCGATACGGTCATTATGAGTTCTTGGTTTTGTCCTTTGGGTTGACTAATACCCCATCCACATTTATGGAGTTAATGGACCGAGTATTTTAATTGTACCTCGACTTCTTTTTATTATATCTATAGTTAATTTCTTGGTATATTCCTGGAGTGAGGCTAATCATGAGGAGAATTTTCATATTATGCTTCAAATACTGAGGGGCAAGAAGTTGTATATTATGTTCACCAAGTGTGAGTTTTGGTTGGAGTCTGTCTCTTTCTTGGGTCATGTGGTGACTATGGATGGTATCATGGTTGATTCGACTTTTTAGCCGACTTTTCCTACCGAGATTCAAAGCTTTGTTGGCTTGGCAAGCTACTATTGGTATTTTATTGAGGGATTTTCATCCATTGTGGCTCCAATGCTTATGAGGCAAGCTTTTAATAGCTCAAGGATTTGTTGACATCAACCTCTATTTTGCCTAAGAAGGGCATAGATTTTACCATCTTTTGTAATACTTTAGGTATTGGGTTAGGTGTTGTCTTGATGCAGGAGGGTAAGGTGATTGTGTATGCTTCTCTTCAGTTAAATCCCCATGAGAGAAATTATCCTACCTATGATTTTAAGTTATGCACAATTTTTTATGCTTTAAAATTATGGAGGTACTACTTGTATGGAGTCCATGGTGAGATTTTCTCTGACAATCATAGTCGTCAGTATTTCTTCACCTAGCTAGATCTTCATATAAGGCAGCACTGCTGGTTTGAGTTTTCTAAGGATTATGAATTGACTGTTCTTTATCATCTGAACAAGGCTTAATATGGGTTAAAATTCCTTGAGTTAAAAACAGACTAGCATAGGTAGCTTAGCGCATCTTTTAACATAGGAGAGGCATTTATACTTATAGGTTACGTCTTTGGCTAAATAGATGGCTAAGCTTGATATTTATACATCTAGGTGTGTTTTAGAATTCGTGGAAGTAAGGTCTTCTTTGATGAAGAAAATTTGGGCTCATTAGTTTGATGATATTGGGTTGAGAGTGATTCAGTACAAGGTGTTGAGTGGTGGTCCAAGGAACCTCACTTGATTCAGATGGCATTTTGACGATTGGAGGTCGAGTTTGTGAACTAAAAGTGGGTGACTGGATTAGATTAATTTTTTAGGAGGTCGATTGTTCTAGATATTTCGTCCATATGAGAGTACCAAAAATGCATTATGATATGAGGCAGCATTACTGGTGGGTCCGTATGAGAAAGAATGAAGCAAACTTTGTAGCTTATTGCCTATGTTGCCAGCAGGTGATACTCAAGCATTTGAAGCCTAATCGATTGCTTCAGAGGTTACCCATTCTTTAGTTGAAATGGGAATGGATCACTATAGAATTTATGACGGGATTGCCTCATACTTTTTGTGGTTCTAATAGTGTTTGGTTCATCATAGATCGATTGACCAAATATGATAATTTTATTTTGGTCCAGGCTTCGTTTAGTGCAGAGAGGATAACCAGTATCTATTTTTTTAAGATTGTATACCTTCATGGTGTGCCAATGTCTATTATCTCAGATTAAGTTTTATTATTAACATCTCACTTTTGAAAGACTTTTCAGGAGGATATGGGTACTTGGGTTGATCTTAATATAGCCTTTCGCCCTTACATCGATGGTTAGTTAGAGTGGACTATTCAGGTTTTAAAGGATATGCTCCATACGTATATGATGGACTTTTGGGGTCATTGGGAGCACATCTAGCTTTGGCAGAGTTTCCAAACAATAATAGTTATCATGCCAGTATTGATATGAATCTTTTTTAGGCTTTGTATGAAAGGAATTGTTGCTCTCATGTTGGTTAGTTTGAAGTTTTGAAGATTAGACCTCGAGGTATGAAATTGCTTCATGAGTCCTTGGATAGAGTTTAGATCATGCAAGATACACTTCAAGTGGCTCAAAGTAGGTAAAAGTGCTATGTGTATCGTAGACTTCTTGCCTTGAGATTTTATATTGGTGGTTGATATTTCCTTCATGTGTCGCCCATGAAGGGTGTGATGATGTTTGGAAAGAGGCTCAAGCTTTTCCCGAGGTATATTGGACCTTTTTAGATTCTTCAAAATATTGGTGATTTGGCATATGAGTTAGCATTACCTCTAGATTTGTCTGTTTTTCATCCAGTTTTTCATGTTTTCATGCTTCGGCGTTACATTTTGGATGAGTCTCATATCATTCATTGGGATTCAATTTAGTTAGATGACAAATTATCTTTTGTTGAAAAGCCCGTCTCGATCTTGGCTAGGAATGTTAGGCACTTACATTGTAAGGATATTCTAATGGTTAAGATCCAGTAGAGTCATCGACCTGTAAAGACTATTTGGGCGGTCAAGTCTGATATACATATTAGTTATCCCTAGGTTTTCTACATTCTCAGGTAATTCTCTCTCTTGTAGTTTGAGGACGAACTAAATTCTTGGTGGTTAACAGTGTAACGATTCAATCTTTGATGATTTATGTGAAATAATTAATCCTATGCAATTTGACCATTTCACTCCTCCTCGTGGTTGATTCAGAATATTTCTAGTGTATGGGGATGATTGGCACGACTCCCAATGCATTTTAGTATGAATTATGTAACACTATGGCTTTTTGGTGACTTGAAAATCCTTATAGTTTAATTTAGTCAACGTTTATAGATCTGTACATTGGATGGTGAAATGGAATTACTAGTAGATCCGAAATGTCGATTTTAGGCTGGTAACAAGGTTGGTGTGGTTTTATGTCCTTTATATTTCATTTCAACCCTCGGCATGGAACATTGTAAAATTGCATTTCACGGATCAACTTTGTGAAAATGATCTTTTTTTTTGAAAATCTGATATCAGCATTATGTTCAGAGCATTGAATTTGATAGGGTAGCATAGTTTATTTGTATTCTCGAGATTTTGGATGAACACAAGAGGCCAGTGGAGACTTGGAATTCTCCAGTTGGTGAACCCACTTAAGTAATATTTTGGTTGCTTAAGCAACCCAGGTGAGTAGCCGAAATATCACTTACATGACTCTTGTGTTATGTACACGACTATCGCTTAAGAGACAATAGGTTGCTTACGCGACACCCACTGATAGGCAAAGAATCGCATAAGTTACAACTGGTTGCTTAAGCAATAGTAGCTTAAGCGACCCAGTGATCATTTAAGCAACGCCTGGACAATATAAAATGCCCTTTTTAGTATTTTTCACCATTTACGAGACTTCGACCTTAGGGTTTTGTGTTTTGAGCAATTTCTTCCTTTTTTAAGCTTAGGTAATTCCAAATCCCAATTCCAATTACTTTTCTTTAATTTTATCATTTAAACTTCGTTAAAACTTGGATTGAAAGGTCAAAGTTGGGGAATTTGGCCTGGAAGGACAAAAATAGTATTTCATCAGTTTAAACCCCATTTTCACGTCGGTTTTCTTCCATGAGTTCCTTTAATTATGGAGAATATATTTTCGGACTAAATTTTGATTTTACCCTTTTTTTTCAAAAAACCAATTTTGGCCCTGTATCGAAGGTGGATAATATGGGTATTGTTTGAATTTTTTTAGTGCTTAGATTTTACATTTGTATGTTTTAGTTGATTCCAGATCTATTCATGAGGGAAAAGCCTGGGTTGATGGCTTATTTGTATATTTTTTTGACATTGGAGGTATTTTGTGGCTTAACTTTGTTCAGATTGGGCTGGGTTGCTAATATTGGTATAAAATCGTGTTATGGATAGGGGAACCAATCATGAAAATAGTTATATTTGTTATGTTGTGCTTGTGTGGTGGCCTATATTATTTCAAATTGATGTTTTTGAGAACAATATTTGCTATGTGTGACCATGTGGGGTCTTAAATGGCATTGTTGGCCTTGTGTATGTGAAATTACTTATATCTTGTATGATGAAAAAGCCTAAATTGGAATTCATGTGGTATTAATGGCCTAATTAGGTATATCTTACTCAATTGGCATATGACTTATGTTGTATTTCATGGATGGTTGTAATATTTAGTGGATTTTTAGCTCACTTGGTTGGTATATTGGTGGGATATGAAAATTCTCCTTCTAGTCGGTTGTGAGTATTACATCCTCATATCATACACATTCATAAAACAATCGTACCACTATGGAAACACTGGCTTTTTTTGAAAAAAAATGTGATATCTTTAATACCCTCTACTAATGGATATGTTAGAGAGGAGATATGGATATTGGTTTAGATATGGATTGTAAATAGGTTAAAGAACCCCTATGGGTCATACCTCCAGAGAAAAACTCGGTAGGTGTATACAGAGGTTGTGCGACCAGCTCGTGTATCATCATCATTATTTTCATTTGTTTTATTTACTTTGTGCTCTTTGTATGTTGTATTATTGTCCTTGATGTGACACCAGTCTATGTGTATTTCTTTCTCTGTGCTTGTATGTGATATCTGAATACCTATATTTTCCCTTGTTGTATTGGCGTGTGGCATATGTGAATATTATAGAACTATTAGTGAAAACGATGTGGGCTACCGTTTGGGATATTTTTTAATTTGCAAGTGACATGCCCAAAATGTTTATTTTGTATGCTTTATTTTCTACTTTGCTTAGTCGGCTTATGATTCATCGTTAGTATAAGTAGACTATTCTAATCTATACAATGCCTTTTTAGTGCAGATCTAGGTATGAGTGCACCTCACGGGAGTTGATTTAGGCAGTACTTAGAGTTATTTAAGGTAGCAGTTGATCTATGCCTCCGGAGCTGACTACTACCTTTTCTTATCAAGACTATGCCTTTATTTGTATTTAGAGACAGTGTTTGCTCCTTCTTTGATATTCTATGTGTATTTTACTTCGAGCTGTATTAATTAGTTCTTACACTTTAACACCATGTTTTAAGATTATTGTATGGTATCTTTGGTTATGTATTTTGCATTCATCATATTTGTGTGGTTCGGCTTTGTTCTAGAAGCCTTGCCTTAGGTATTGGTGTTATTTTCCATTTCATATAAGTTTGGGTGATAGGATTACTTTTAAATATTTGCCATGGAAGCTGCCATCATGACCTATTGTTTTCAGGTCATGACAGGGTATTAGGATCATTAGAAAAACCTACCTTGCATCTATTGACCACTAGCCAAAAACAGATGATTATCCCTTACGTGTTTAAATTAAAGGAAATAAGGCAGAATTATATGGATCGTTATCCCTTATGGTTGAGGATTTTATTTAGGTAGTTTCTTTTATTGTAATCTAGAGAAGATCTTTATCCGAAAGGTGTTCAGAAATTTCAAGAAGTTCAAGACCAAAGGACCCCTAAGAAGGTTTAGTTTAGGTTTGCTCTCTTGTGTTGGACTAATATCATTTCTTTCCCCCTTTCCCTCATTTTGTATCCCTATTTCATTAATCCATTAAATTTGCATAATATATTTTTGTGGGCAATAGAACGTCTTACAAATGGCATGTATATCCTTCTAACGCTAGGCTTGCCTTTGGCATGAAAGCTCACATGTATGCCAAGACGCATTAAAAATTATTTATGTGCTAAAGTGTTTCATTATTTTGCTTTGTAAATATTTGCTTGATTTTTATATTTAAATAACATATGTTTGATTTTAAACAAGACTAGTCCATTATTCTATTTTGAAGTCTTAGAGCATTATTAGGCATAAAAAACTAAAAATTTGAATCCTCCTAAAATACCCTTAAAAGTCTATCGATAAAATCTCTTCCAACTCACCCAAATTTTATTCGAAAATCCATTAGGTCATTATCCAATTCACATAAACCATGTCGCTCTTACAAATCTCTTTTTCTCGCATTTAGTTATGGTTAGAGATATCCAAATATTCTAGTGATTGTAAGACTCCATTATTTTCAAAAGAACTCTACAAATAAGCCTTGTTAGGAAATTTATTTGTGAACACCCAATTTCTTAAAAATCACTTAGTTGGAATTAAATATCCGTCAAAATAGTCGAAATTCTGATCGTACAATCACTTTCCTAAAGTATTCTATTCTTCGAATTTTGGACTAGTTTTTTTTATAATGTGCCTAAAGGTTATTTTGTGTATTTCCACACATTTTTGCTATTTAGATCTTTTCTATAGCTGGTCTAAATTATTTATGACTTGCTGAAGCTTGCAATTCAGTTACTGGGTAGTTCTTTTGGTTTTTAGAGTCAATTCTTTTTTTTGAAGTCTTCACCTGTAAGAATTGCCTATCAGGTAAAAATCTCAGTTTACCGACCTCGTTTGTCGACTCTAACAGTTATATCAACTCTGAAACATAGATATCAAGCTAAGGGAACCTTTGGTTTGAGTCCCGAGGCTTTTGGACTCTTTTTAGGCTATTGGTCGAAAGTTGATAAAAATGGCCCATGGGATGGGGCCTACATTTCATCGAAATGAACTAAGATAAAAATTTTGACTGTTTCATTGAGTTTGAAATATCAAATTTTATAGGGTAGCATAGTTTTCTTGCATTCACAGGATGTTGGATGAACCCTGGGGGGTTGGTGGAGACTTAAAATTTTCTTTGTCCCAGCTGGTGCAATCGCTAAAGTGGCATGGGTTGCTAAAGCAAAGCCTAATCCGTTAAATCAGAGGCCGGTTGAGCAGCTCCCAATCGCTTTAGTGGTCAAGTAGTCGATTAAGTGGTACAATACCAAAGAGGCTGTTAAATGCCCCAATTTCTTAATTTTTTCCCATTTTCCACAAGTCCAAGAGCTAAAAAGCCCTAGAGAATGTGGAAAATTTAGAGAGTTATTATTAGGAGACTTTGAGGTGATTGTGAGCATGGATTTATTATTTTCTCATCAAATCTCGGCAAGTTTCCGTTAAATTCTTAGATAATTCTTCAATTTATTCCCAAAATCTCTAGATATTTGTTCAGTAGATTGAACCACTGTTTGATCTTAAAATTTAACCATTCTTGAATAAAAATGTTCCTTGAGCATAGAGGGTGTGTTGATGGTTTTGATAGTGCGATTTCACAAGTGGGACCTATATGAGATTCAGAGAAATAAGTGGCTTACGGGGAATGGAAAGAAACATATTATATTTGATCTGTAAGTCCGTACATAGTAATCCTGGGTGGGTTATCTCTTGTATGAATAACATAATGCTAATAGAGGTTCCACACAGCCAAGGAAGCATTGGTTTTTAATCTCATTATGACATGGTCATTAGGAAGAGCAATTAGTTCGATCTGAATAGTGGAATGAAAGGCTGTAAAATAATGAAATACTCCCTTCTTTTCCAATCACCCTGCAAAGACAGACGCTCGGAAAGGTTCTATAGATTCTCAATTACTCTTTTTAATGGGGAGGAATAGTGCGGGAAGGGAGCGAGACCAACCAGAGCCACTAGTAGAGTAAGCCCTTCCCACCTGTCAAGTTGAATATGAATAAATGAATGCAACACAACCAAAGAGATCAACCTGCGCCTTTAAGTTGAGGCCGCTGGCGGTGTAGAATGAACTAATCCAAGACCAAAAATTTTTCCAAAAGCGAACTGAATGGAATTGTTACTTTCCAAAAATCTTGCTTCAAATCAAAGAAATAAGGTCTATTTTCCCACGTAGTTTGTCGTTCAAACAAATGATTCTCTTCTCAAAGTAATAGAGAGAGTCTTTTTCCTAGTTAGACTTCTATCAATGGAATGAAAGAACCATCCCTTTATATTTCTTTGTTTGTTATGTTAGATAGAAAGAAAATTAGACCCCAAAGAGCCCTTCTTTACTTTACTACTTTAGGAGGTGGGGGTAAAGGGGGGTTTACGTAGAATTGAGGAAAAGTGGTTTATTACTGAATCTCAGAGTATTCTTATCATTTGGTAGATCCAAGTCCATGGCTTATTTTGGGTTCACTCGAATCTTTGGAAATAACCGTAGGAGGTGTGATGTAAATGCATTCATTTCCAGGGGGTGCAACACTTCTTAGTTTGGGCCTCATATTTCTACTATATACCATGTTTGTATGGTGGTGTGATGTTGTACGTGAATTCACGTTCGAAGGACATCATACCAAAGTCGTACAATTAGGTCCTCGATATGGTTTTATTCTGTTTATCATATCAGAGGGTATGTTCTTTTTTACTCTTTTCTGGGCTTCTTCTCATTCTTTTTTGGCACCCACGGTAGAGATCAGAGGTATTTGGCCCCCAAAAGGGATTACAGTTTTAAATCTTTGGGAAATCTCTTTTCTTAATACCCTTATTACCCTTTCATCTAAAGCTACCGTAGGTTGAGCTCATCATGCTATACTCATGGGGAAGAAAAAATGAGTAGTTTACACTTAGTAACTATCGTTTCATTTGCTCTAGCATTCAGGGTCTTTCAAGGAATAGAATATTATCAAGCACCCTTCACTATTTTGGATAGTATTTATGGTTCTATCTTTTTCTTAGCAACTGGCTTTCATGATTTTCATGTGATTATAGGTACTATTTTCTCGATCATATGTGGTATTCACCAATATCTTGGTCATCTGACCAAGGAGCATTACGTTGGCTTTGAAGCAGCTACATGGTACGAGCATTTTGTAGATGTGGTTTAGTTATTCCTATCTGTGTCTATCTATTGGTGGGGAGGCATATGAAGGAAGGAATCGGTGAATTGGGGAATGAAAGCTTAAAGACAAAGAGAATTGGGCTTTTCCAAAGAATTAATGCAGCTTTCCCACTCCCTTTGATTATCATATACAAAAAGGTCTCTTCCACTTTCCTACCAAATCTCTCTCAATTCTGGCATATAAAGGAAGGGATCAAAGAGATTATGATAGATAATGTTCACCAAGAAATGATCCAAAATTGAATCTTTTTCTATTTGAGATTGTTCCTTTTAATCGTAATCAAAGATATTTTCTTGTCTCTCATTTCTTTTCTAAAAAAAACCTAATGGTTAGAAATCATATGTTGTACCTGGTCATTTAAATTAGATCTCTATTTCGGTAAAACGAGAAGGGGGCTTCACCTGATCACTTTGAATATGCTGAACAAGAAGAGATAAAGGAAGATATTTTTTCTTTAGATAAAGCAAAAGCTCGTTCCTGGCCTCTTTGGCAGTAGCTAATCTGAATTTGTAACTGCCATCTTTGGGTAGGAGTCTTCAGATCTTGCCCAGGCAAAGGAGCAATCAACACTCGATCGTAAGTTTTTAGAAGTGGTAAGCGCAAGGACAAGTTGATTCAGAAAGGGGAAGAGGAGTAGCCTATCATGGTTCTTGTTTATTTTGCTTATCGGTATAGTATGGAACATGGGAAATCATAATTAGAGAGAAGTAACGATACAATAGATCTGCAGGAAATTGCAAAATACATGAATTCTCTATCTTTTTCCTTTGCTGAGAGAGAGGGAAAGCATTCTCAACATGTAGACACATCTCATTGAATCAGTTTTTTTTGCCACATCGCATATAAGGGGAATTGAACTTCCTTTGATGCTAGAGGTCAAATGTATAATCTACTACTTTGATCCAGCAACTTCTTGGGAGTAGGTTTTGGCTTGGGAGAACCCCGTGGATGAGCGATAATATACAAATATTTTTCTTAGAAGATTTCCCCTTATAGTCTTTTTTGTTAAAATAAATGTGGATGGGTGTCTACTTTCTTTGAGAATTTGGATTGTAAAACCAAGAATGTGGCTGAATTCTGGGCGATCTACCGTGGCCTTCTGTTGGGATGAGATTTGGGTTACAAACAGGTTATTCTTGAAATAGATTTGGAATATTGATTGCATGTTGTAATTCATTTGATTTCCACTAATCACCCTCAAGCACAACTGATCCAAGCTTGAAGGAATATTGTTCAAAGGGACTAGCAATGCTTTTGTAAGCATACTCATAGAGAAGATAGAAGGTAAGATCGTGGCCAACTGGTTGCCATCTGAAGCTCTGATGCAGCCGTCGGGTTATCAATAGCTTTTGACCTGTCTTCCTGGACATAAGATACCTAAAAAGAAGAAAAATAAAAAGCAAAACATTATTGTAAATGGCACGAGAAATGGACTCACTCTACAAATAATTGTGTAAATTTCAGGAATTTGATTCAAGATTACTTAGACAAAGGTTGATTTTGGATAGCATACCGACTAATGGGAATTGACACATCACTATTTGCGGGAGCATTAGAGATCAATATGATGTTTGCTGACTTAAGGAAGTTGTCTGACCCACAGAAAGAGTAGGAGGAGGTTGAGCACATAGCATCCCACAAGAGTCAACCCCAGAAAGCGTGGTAATTCATTCGCCAAGGCAATTAGCAATAATAGGATTATGTTCAAGATGCCAACTTTAAATCTTGATTACTCGAGGATAAAAGCATATACCTTTTTTAAAAAAGATAGAATGACGACCTGTGGTAAGAAAGCCTTTAGCACAAGAGTGAAGGATGATGACTAATTCAATTGCCCTCTCTACTAAATTGATTGAATATAGTTGCGTAAAGCAGCATAAGTACTAACCTGATCTAAGGAAAGAGAGGGAATGTGAAATCAAGGCTATTCCGGAGCCTCAAGAATCTGTAGGCCTATCATCCATGAATTACCCATAAGAGGGAATTAGTAAAAAGGATGGTTATAAGGCATCTAGAGGACCTATTTTTGGCTGGTCATAATCAGATCTCTTTGGTTAGGTGGATGAGACTATTTCATTGGCCCAGACCATGGCCTGAGACCATTGGAAGGGGGCTTGGCACACTGGGAAGGATCTTTTTAAAATACATACTACGGCTTAGCACTCTAGGAGTAGGGGTCAAATTATCCCATAAAGACTAGAGGGAATAATGACTATTCGCCATATTTGTAGATAAGAGAAGGGCTTAGCGTAAGGAAAATAACCTAGCCAAGATTGGTAAGTCTAGAACAGAATCCATAGGACATGGTTTACTAAATTTAGTCAAGTTCTTTCTACATATGAGCTGATGTAAATTTAGGTTGATCATTTAGTATTTGTTCATCATATCCAAAGTGGATCTTTAATATTTGTTGTCTATGTTGATAATATTGTAATTACAAGTAGTGAGAGGGTAGGAATTTTTTACCTGGGTTGAGAGAGTCATGGATTGCTCTCGGAAAGGAACGTTCTCTCTTAGAGAAGGTCTTCCATGCTTGGCACTTTCCACATTAAAAGTGAAATCACATCAGTTTCATTTCGTGCTTAGGATGGCATAACCTTAAATTATTGGGCAAGGTTCAAAGAAGGAAAGGCATATGGTGGTTACCTAGGCACCCAGAGAGGAGTAAGGTTGTAGTAATCGACGAAATGCTTCGGGGAGTTGAAAATTACCTTAGATCTGGAGATTCCCGAATAGGGAAACCTTTCAAACTGTTGCTGAATCCATGTACATAATTTTGGATCTAAAGAATAAAAATATAATATGGTTGTTGATTCGTTCTTAATTATACATATATTATTAATTTAATAGCGCGGCATCGTGTGGAATTTTCTCAAAAGGTGAAATAATTTATTTAGCATATTTCACTGGGCTTTTTTCAGCGTCCAAGTAGGCTAGGTTTACCTTTCTCCTAGATTGAGATAAATAATAGTATGAATGTGATATTATGATATCTTTGGGATGGTATTAGGTCTTGGAGGTGTATCTAGCATGAATTGTATCTATTACCAAGTTAAGGAATCGGAATTAGGCATAATTAACTTAGTTACTCGTTCTTTAGGTAGATTAACTATCTTAGGACTAAATTGTGACTCATAAAATATGTAACAGTACAATTAGATACCTTAACCTAGTCCATGGTAGACCTTTCCTTGAAATGGATTTTAGGGATAGAAGTGGGGCCCTCCAGCCCATATTAGGCCAAGATTGCTATTAGTTCTTTGTTGGAGAGTAAAGGCCCAAAATCATACAATATCTTTGCTTTAGACACAAAATAATACACATTCTTTCAAATGGTGCACTAACAGTCCTTCTTGTTCAAAGAGTGGTGCATTTTCAAACATAATTCTAACACCATTACTTTTTTTAACAACAGCCAACCACTTTTCTACCAAGCTATTTTTTTCCCTCCAAAAAAAGCTCCACCTACATATAAGATTGGTTTCTTTCCCTCCAAAAGTATATGCCTGCATATAATATTAATTTATTTCTCTCCAAAAGTATATGCCTGCGTATAATATTGGTTTCTTTTCCTCCAAAAGTGTATGCTCTATTTCTCTGTCTTTCTTTCTTTTGAAAAAACATACCCAACTTGAAATTGAAAATTTGAAACAACAAATCATATCAAGCCCGAATTGAATCTATAGAAGCACTAATTATTCAGAAGTAATAATGTTCCTAAGATGCTATAGGGGTAGACGATCGCCTCCTTTATATGGTAAGATTCTTTTATTTTTTTCAAATGATAATAATTTCTTCAAATTAGAGAACATACTATTTCTTATCTTGATTTTGAGTAAATATAGCAGAATATTTCATTTGGTCATTTTGGTGAAATAATGCTCAAAATCTGTTGATTTTCTTGGAATGTAGCTAGGGCAATTTAGTTTGCTTATTTTCAATATGGTCAGCTTAATCGCGTTAGTTCATTTGCAAGAAACAATAATTTTGATTTTTTTATCTGTAAAAACACTTTATGAAGTTAACTTTTTGTAATTTCAGATTTTTCAATCGAGTCTTTACTTATGACGGTGAAAATATATCATAGGGGAATTATGAAGAGTACACCAGGTAAGCATTACGTTGGAGGAATCATGGATTACATTGATTATGTAAATGCAGAAGAACTGAATCTTATTGAATTCAAGAAGATGGTAGAGTTATGTGGTTATGCGAATGATTCGATAACCTTTTGGAATCATTGCAGAAAATCTGGTAATAAATGAAAGTTGATCTTTACAGATTTTGAAGCATACTCAGTGAGCAAAACCATCCCAAAGGACAATGTGCTTGATAGATGCTTTGAACACTTGGATTCTTACTTTTAGATGGACAAAATGGATTCAGTAAATCAATCAAACATGGAAGAAAATACTAAACAGATTTTGTATGAAAATTCATCGGGTGGAAATTTTAGTGACTCGAAAGCTGATTTATCAGATGATGTTACAATTGATACACATGGGAAGAGGAACCAAAGCATTCTAGAAGAGGGGGAGCTCCTTAGTGTTGAAATAAAAAGAAAGATAGCTGATATAGATGGATATTCTGATTGTTGTAATTCTGAAGACACAGAGAGCTTACATAGTGATTCTGAAACTGAAAGTTTCAACTTTCCTCAGCATAACCCATAAACCGATGGAGATAACCCAGTATTAGGTCTCGAATGTCTTTGATACAAAGATGGACTTTAAAAATGTTGTAGCAACTCATGAAATTAAGAATGGAAAGTCTATTCAATGGTGTAGGAATGATAATGTAAGAGCGGAAGCAATTTGCATACATCATCCAGAGTGCAAATGGAAAATCAAGGCTTCAAAAATACAAAGAGACAAGGCTTTCCAGGTTTGAACTTATGATCCCCTACATACTTGTAAAGAGTGACATTACGATGATAGGACGATCACTTCATCTTTCATTGCAAGAAAGTACCACAAAGAAGTTGTATTGAATAGAAATTGGAGTGTGGCAGAATTTTGGGATAAAGTAAGTGTCAAACTAAGAGCTCATATGACCTTATCTTAAGTTAAAAGAGCTAAGATGAAAGCGATTGCATTAATTGATGGTGATATTAAAGATCAATACAAAATGATGTGGGAGTATTGCAATGAGGTTAATAGAACAAATTCAGGCAACACAATATACATGAAGCTTGTTGACAATGAGGTCCCTAATGAGCCGCAGAGATTTCAAAGAATCTATATCTATTTTTCTGCTTGTAAGCTTGGCTTTAGAGCGGGTTGTAGAAAAATAGTAGGCGTGGATGGGTGTTGGTTGAAGGGTCCAATGTATGGGAATCAACTGTTATCCATTGTTGGCCTCAATGCTAACAACAATATATTTCCTATTGCATATGCAATTGTAGAAAAGGAAAGTAAGGAGACATGGACTTGGTTTTTAAATTATTTGGCTGCTAATTTGTGTATAGGTAAGAATGGTTGGACGTTTATGTCTGACAAGCAAAACGGTCTTATTAAAGTATTTAATGATGTCCTACCTTGTGTGAGCCACAGGTTCTGTGTTAGACACCTTCATAACAATTTTAAAATTGTTGGCTTTGGCGATGTCACATTAAAAAAAGAACTTTGGGCTGCTGCAAAGGCTAGTACTGTCAAAAGGTTTGATGACTACATGAAGAATATTTCAAAGTTAGATCTTGATGCTGCTACTTGGTTAAATGAAAAAAAAACTAGTGAATGGTCAAGATCGCATTTCTCTTCAGATGTTAAGTGTGATATTTTGTTAAATAATTTGTGTAAAGTGTTTAATATCATGATACTTGATGCTAGAGACAAGCTAATTGTGACACTTTTGGAGAAGTTGTGATATCTGCTCATGGCTAGAATACAAGCTAATAGATAAAAAGCACAAAATTGGAAATTAGGAGATGTTTGTCCTAGGATCAAGGATATATTACATAAGAATGAGATTGCAGCTGCTGAATATATCCCTAGAAGATCTAATCATTGGAGATATGAAATGTTGGGAGCTACAATTATGGACAACTGGACTGTTGACTTGAAGAACCAAACTTGTAGTTGTAGGAAATGGAGTCTTACCGGAATTCCTTGCAAGTATGTTATTACGGCAATTTAGTCTAAAAAACATAACATTCTTGACTATGTTCATGATTGGTAAAAGGTGGAAACATATAGGAGAATTTAGGAAAATTCAGTTCTTCCAATGAATGGACGACAAATGTGCCCTAAGTCAAGTAAACTTCCTCCCCTGCCTCCAAAAATTACAAAAATTAAGAAGAAAGGAAGAAAATCTAAGTCGCAAAAGAAGAAAGAAGATGAAGTTGGAGCTAATCGAACAAATGTGAAACAAAAGCAAGACTATCTAAATTGCAGCACATGTCACAAACCTAGCCATAATAAAAAAAAACTTGTGGATACTACACTATGACATCAGAACCTTCCTCTTGATTTTGTCAAAGATTACATGCATTGTCGATTTTTATGGTAGCTTTGATTATTAATTTAATAAGTTTAATTTAGCATAACATTATTCTTGTTATTGTTTTTCAGGTTAGAAGACGACGGAATAAAGTGGAACAAGAACAAATGGGAGATAGCGAATAAGACATTGAACCATATTTTGTTTGGGAAAGTTCTCAATATACACAAGAAAATAAATCTACATTTTGAAGCTATAACAATTTTTCTGGGGTTAAAATGGCTCACTCCGTAAGTTGTTTTTGCTGGTGCTGGATTCTGGATATTATTTGCTACAGTAACTTGGATATTATTTTTGCTGAAATTCGGGTGACCTTTTTGTTGGAATTTAGTTGTTGTTTTTTACTTAAAATAGTTGTGATTTAGATAGTGTTTTTGCTGGAATTCAGCTATTGTTTTTGCTAAAAAGTGACTATCAAATTGATTGTTTTCATGCTAAACAGAATATCTAGATAGATCTGTTATTCATTGTCCTACCATTTTGGATTGTTTTCTTCAAGTTGTGCAGTTATTTAAGATTGTTTTCTTCAGCTTTTGTGTAACAAAAACATCTCTTTCATCAAGAGTATTGGTTATTGTCCTTATTTTGCAGTGTTTTGTCAATGTTTTTGATTTTTTTTGTTTATTTACATCACCTTGTAATGTATGTAATATTTCAATTCAATGCTGACCCCATCGTTTTGAAAGGATGATTGGATTAAATATTTAAAAAATTCAGTTTATTAGTCAACGTATAGTAATTTATTAATGATTGCTGTTAAAAAAAGTATGCAGGTGAGGTCCTTTTTGGAGGGAAAAGAATAGCTTGATGGAAAGGTGGTTAGCTGTTGTTAGAAAAAATTCACGGTGTTAGAATTATGTATAAAAATGCACCACTTTTTAAATGCAAAGGACTATTAGTGTACCAGTTGAAAGAATATGTATTATTTTGTGTCTAAAGCAAAAGATAATGTATGATTTTTGGCCTTTACTCTTTGTAGGATCTATAGGCCTTGCGCATTATTTTATTTACATTAATGAACTTGAGGAGGTTTAGATTCATGATGTTGTATTATAGAGTGATACTTGAGAGATGATATTAGTTTTGATTAGAGTCCAACGATTTATGACATTAAGATATGAGTTTTAGTTCAAGTCCGGAAAATAATGATATGTGTTTCAATTTATGTCCGAAATTGAGAGTTTTTTTTATGATTGTTATGAAGCATCTCGAGTCTCATGTTTTTACGGTATCTAAGATTTCATGATTTTGATTTAGAGATATGGTTAATTAGTTTAATTCATGTTATTACTTCTCTTTGGTTGCACCCGCTGGGCTTATAGGGGCTCGCATTAAGTTATTTACTTTATTGCACCTTCTGGTTTATGGGAGCTAGTAATGTAAAATTACGATACATTTTTTCATCATTATAATTTCTATTATTTATTTACAGTATTTAGATCATTATTCCAAGTTTGCCTTCTTACTTGATGTAGCTTATTTATCTCGCATTTTACTATGTTTTTATTATGATTAAGCTCAGTTAGTCGATGATGCCTACTGAGTACCCGTGGCTTTGGTACTTATACTATACTTCTGTACCTTTTTGGTGTTGATCTGAGCACTAGTTGCTGACGAGCTACAGTTTGGCTTACCTACTTGTCGGGTAAGTTAGGTACCACCATGACTCATAAATTGGGTCAAGACAGTTTCAAACCAAATATATGTCATTTGTTTCGTGAATTACATTGGCCAATTATTATGATTCATGTACTAATATTATAATCTTTTGAGTGTTTTTATCTCCTTTTAGAGTGAGGCTAATTCGTGTTGGTAATCAAATTTGCTCATTTCACAAAGATTAAAATCAAATCAATTTCAAGTAATCGTTAATAGAACATCAGTATATCACATGGTCTATGGTCAATAAAGCAACTACAGACTCATTAGTTCTTACTTGCGCAAACAGAAAGATTTGTTCAACTATGGATCCTAGTTTTATCAGTACAAATACTTCATCTGAGTCAGTTCCCACCTTCTTTGTGACAATGGAGCCTAATGCCTTGATAGAAAGAGAAATAACCCCAAAGTTCATTGTTGGTTTGAAACAAAAAATATTCAAACTAAGGCTCATATGATGCAAAGTAAACACCTTCTCAAACTCCCCAAAACATGAGTTTTCCTTCTGATGCTCGACAAGAAGAGCCTATGTTTACAAAATCACAAAAAGTTAATTAGGTTGGTAATTTTACCACTTCTCAAAGTGCGCATGTTTCTAATATCAGAAAAGAGTCGATTAGGTTGGTCATTTTACCACTTCTCAAAGTTCTTATGCTTATCAGAATGCTCCTTTTATGTACATATTTTTTCCTATAAAGGTTCAGAACATAGCATTGTCACACCATGCTCCGCTAATGTATACCTATAGTACCGCACCATCTGCGACACAAAATCAAAGGTTATACCACCTAGATGCAAATCATTATGTTGAAACTGATAATAATCCAAGTATGTACACTAATGAGATACTGAATAGAAGCTCAAGATCTTGGAAGATGAATAAGAAGCCTTCAGGGGCTTGGAAGTAACCAACATGGGAAGTATGAAGAGTTGTGTGCATTTTTTGAGATCGAGTTCCCTCCTGTTTTTAAGATCCCAAAATTGAAAAGTTTGATGGTCCTGGAAATCCCTTGTTTAATTGAAAACTTATTGTGAAAAATTTATTGGTGCGAGAAAAAATAAAGGAATATGAATCAAGCTATTCCGTCAAAGCTTGAATAAAAAAGCGTTGAATAGTATGCTAAAAATTATGTGACCAAATGACGCACTTAGGATGACTTGAAAATTCTTTGTAGATCATTACTAGTTTCATGTTGAAATTATTCCAGACAGAAACTCTATCACAAAGATTTTTTCAGAAACAAAATAAGATTTTTTGTAAATATGTCATACGGTGGAGAGAAGAGGCAACCAGGGTACATCCTCCTATAGAGGTAGCTGAAATGATAAGTTACTTCATCAATTCCCTAAATCCAAAATATTTTTATTGCATGGTGACCATGGCTGGAAAACATTTACTGAAATTATCAAGACCGGAGAAATGATTGATGGCGGCCTCAAGAGAACAAAGATAATAAATTTTATAGAGTTGGTCCCCTCATAAGGTCTTCCAAATGGGCTCTTTCAGAAATAAAAAGAAAACATAGAAAGAAGTAATGGGAGTGATGACTCAAGCAAGTGCATCCAACCACAGGTGATCCCACGATACCAACCCAATGCTTGATATACTCAATATTTTATCTATAATGTGCAAGCAAGATATCACACTCAACCTCCACAAAAAAACTACCAAAATAAGGCTCTGGAAGCCTCCCAGGATCTTCACGCCGTTGGCATAATTACTTAGCTTTATGAAAGGTTAAAAGAAGTAGGATACTTAATCTATCGAAAGTAAATCCTGTAAATACTTCTGCTAATTGGTATGATCCAAACAAGTGATGTACTTACCACTATGGAGTTGTTGGACATGATATCAAGAAATGTATCACTCTCAAGTGCAAAATGTAGGATCTACTAAACAATAAAGTTATAACACTTGGAGAAGCTCCAATTAATGTTAACAATAATCCATTTCCCAATCACAAGAAATAGTCATTGGCACCATCAATATCAAAAAAGAAAGAAGTTTCCTCAAAGAGACACTTTTGGCATCCTTCTATCTTGCAATTTGAAGATATTGTTTTTTCTTCCCGTAATCATACTTTGTAATTTTTATTTTCTTGTAGCGTAACTTTATCATTTTATTTCCTTGTAATCATATTTATGGTTTGATATCCTTGTAATCGTACTTTTTAGTTGTAATGAACTATGTTTGCCTAATTTCTCAAGTAGAATACATAGGTGGACTGTAATGGCTTTGATCACGTTATCGAAAATATTAAATATTCTTTCTTTGTACAAACTATGTTTGAGCTAAATTCCCAAGAATGGGATATGTAGGCGGCCCATGTCGGCTTCGGTTAACCTCTTAGGAAATTTATTTTTCCATTTTATGTTAAAACTATGTTCACTTAATTCCTACGTCAATTGGATATGTAGGTGCCACACTGGCTCAATCATATTCCTCGTAAGATTTCCATAGATACTGGGCAAAATTTTTGAAAAGATCTCAAAAATTCAAAAAGAGAATCTTTTTCCAAGTTATATGGAGATGACATTAAATGGGGAAAAAATGTTTAAGAATGTCTCAAAAATTCCATAAAACGTGATATTTGCTACAAAGTTGAAAATCAGACATTGTTGAGCTGAAATCGGGGTGTAATTTTTGAGAAGTTCTCAAGTTTCAAGCTATGATATGTCAGAAAAAACTCAAGTATTTTGCATAATATACTAGGCAAAATTGTTGAGAAGATCTCAAAAATTCCATATTAAATGGTGTCATAAGATACAAGAAAGTTTGAGAGTTTCTATGGTGTAGACTAGGGGCAAAATTTTAGAGGGCGATCCTCAAAAACCCCGAAGCTATAAGCAATAGGCTTATTTGGTTAAAAAAATGGCATAAATGACGAAAATATGCAAGTAAAAGGATTACAAGCAATAAATCATGACATAATAATATAAGGAAAAAGAAATAAGAGAAATAATAACATCCCGCGACCTAGTAGTGTCGGTAAAAGAGACTCTAATCTAAAAGAATAAAAGTACGGTCAAGTCAATATACAATAGTCTCAAAAATGGAAAGACTAGAAAAAATAAAAGAAAGAGAGAAGGTAAACTCTATCTCCGAGAGCTCACCCTGTCTCCAAACTCTGACTAGCATAAATCTGGGCATCAACAATGGTAACTAGTACTTGGATCTGTACCAAAAAGGTATAGAAGTTTAGCATGAGTACCAAAGCCATAAGTACTCACTAGGCATCATCGGACAATTGAGCTAAATCATAATTAAATATAATATAATGTGAGATAAATAAGCTAAGTCAAGTAAGAGGGTAAACCTGAAATAATGCTCCAAATACTGTAAATTACAATCGGAATAATGATAATAAATCAAATGCATACTAACTTTACATAACTAGGCCCCATAATTTAAAGGTCCAATAAAGTAAATAGCCCAATCGGGCCCCATAACCCCGGAGGGTGAAACCAAAGAGAAATAATAGCATGAATTAAACTAATAACCATATCTCAAAATCATACTCGTGGAAAATTACATAACGTAAAACACCAGGCTGAAACCAGTTTCATAACCTTCATAAATAAACACTTAATGTCAAACTTGAACCAAAACTCATAGCATTATTTGCCAGGATTGAATTGGAACTCATATCATCAATAATGTCAGAATTGAACCGGTCTTAATGTCATAAATCACCAAACTCGAATCAAAACTAATATCACCTCCAAAGTATCACTCTATAATAAAGAATCATGAATCTAAATCTCCTCGATCTCAAGAATGCAACCAAAATAATGTTCAGGGACTATTGATCCTATAAGGAATTAATGAGGAATTAATGGGGTAGAAGGGCCCACTTCTAACTCTAAAAATTCTACTCCAAACAAGGTTAAGGTATCTAATTTCACTAACAGCTATTATATAAGCCACAATTCAGTCCTAGCATAGTAATTATATTTGAAAAACAAGTAACTAAATCAATTATGCCAAATTATGGTTCCTTAATTAGCTATAAGATACAATTCATGTTAAATACACCTCCAAGACCTAAAAATCATCTCAAAACTTGCATAATATCATATTTATACTATAATTAAACCAAATCTAAGAGAAAGGTAATTCTACCCTACCATGACACTTAAAAAGACCCGGTGAAATCTACTAAAACAATGATTTCCTCTTCCAAGAAGTTTTTGCACGATACCACGCTATCAAAATGATAATCTACTCATCAATACGAGAACAACGGTACCCATATAGCATTTTTATGCTTCAGGTCAAAAATCACATAAAATTTCCATGTGGGATCAATGTGTGAAATTTGCACTTTTGAAATTGCCAACACGTCCCTATATTCTCAATGAACATTTATCCTCAATAATGGGTAAATTTCGAGCTTAAATGGCGCTTCAATCTACTCAACAAGAATCAAGAGATTTTTGAAATAGATTGGGGAATTAACCAAGGATTTAATGGAAATTTACCAAGATAGCTCACAAACACCCCAAACTCTCTCAATAATTATTCCCCCAATTTTCTACACTCTCTAAGATTTTAAATCTTGATCCTGAGAGAAAATGGGGTGAAAATCATCAAATAAGACAATTAATGGCATCCCAGGTGTTGATTAAGCAGCCACATGACCGCTTTAGAGGTCACCACCAAAGAGGACAAGTACTACTAAAGCAGTAACCGCTGAACTTGCCCCCTGCTGCTAATGTAGTTGTGAGCCGCTTATGTGGCCTCTGGTTTAGCAGACTGGGCTCCTCTTTAGAGGTGCTCATCTAGTCAATATCAATCACTTAAGAGAGCGGTTGGCCGCTGAAGCAACCAAGTGTTGTTTTAGTGGCTGCACCAGCTAAGTGGTGCACGAGCTAGAACTTAGAAATTTCTAAGTCTCCACCGACCACTCGAGATTCATATGAAATTCTGTGAACACAAACAAACTATGCAACCCTATCGAATTTAACATTCTGGGCTCAATGGCATAATCAAAATTTCCACCCAAGGTTGTTTCAATAAAATATGGGCCCCATACTCATGGGTTATTTTCATCAGTTTTTGACTAATAGCTTGAAATGAGTCTAGAAGCCTTGAGACCCAAACCAAAGGTTCTTGTAGCCTACAATCAATATTTTAGAGTTGATAAAACTGTCAAAATCAGGAAAAGGTCGCTAATCTAAATTTTAGGATCGATAGCCAGCACTTACCAGTAAAGAGTTCCAAATAGGAAATTGGCTCTAAAAAGCAATCGAACATCTCAGTAACTGAATTGTCATCTCTAACAAGTCATAAATGACTTAGGGAAGCTATAAGAACGCTCAAAATAATAAAAATGCATGGATATAGAGAAAATGACATGAAGGGTCATTATAATATCCACTACTAAAAGAAATTTTGTTTGGAAAAGTAAAGGGTTAGGATATACCTAAAGGCTCGAACAGTTGATGATATTGGGTTATCATCTTGCTTTTGATCTCCCATGTAACTTATTTTACTAGGCGATTTCTCCGCTAAACCTTAACCATTAGGATCTCTATAGAGCATAATAGCCTGACAACCCTAGCTAATATGAACACTAGCTCCTCTACGAGTATCAATTTTTTATCAAACTAAATCTTGTCCCACCGAAGCACACGAGATTCATTGGTAATGTATCTCTGCAACATAGAAACATAGAAAACCAGAGGAATAGTAGCAAAATATGGGGGTATGGTTAACTCCTATGCCACCTCTCCAATTGTACAAAGGATCTCAAAAGGTTCAATATATCTGGGTTGAGCTTGCCTTTCTTCCCAATACTTGTCACACCCTTCATGGGTGATATTGGAGGAATACCCTATCACTAACTTCAAACCTCAAGGCATAAAATCTGCAATCTTTATAAGCCTTCTACCCTCTTAATGTTTCTCTCAACTTATCCTTAATCACCCTGAGTCTATCCAATGACTCTTAATGTAAGTCAGAACAACGGGTATTATCTCGGAGGCCTTAAACAATCCAATTAGAAATCAACAGTGTCAATCATATAGTGCCTTAAATGGTGCAATCTAAATACTTGAAATATAGAACTTATTATATATGAAATCCACCAAACTAAGTGTTGTTCTACTAACCTCCAAAATACATAACATAGGCTTGGATTATATCCTTCAAAACCTGAATAGTCCACTCTGACTTCCCGTCAGTCTGAGGGTGAACAATTGTTCTAAGATCCACCTGAATAACCAACTCCTTCTAAAAAAACCTCCAGAAGCTAGAAGTGAATACTGAAGTCGGATCTAAAATGGTAGATATAGGAACTCCATTCAGATGAACTATCTCCAGAATGTAGTTTCGAGCTAAACTATCACTACCCAAACTAGGGCCTGGCCATGATGGGTATCTCAAGTCCATCGAGGACCGGAGACCACCCTTTTTGCCTAATCAAATAGATCATAATAAACCTAGCAGAGAAAAATTTTTAAACATATAACAAGATATAATACGTAACAATAAGAATGTGCTAAGAATCCATAATACCAACTCCCAATCCAAGTTATCCACAAAGCCTCTAAACCAACCAAAACCAATCTAAGTTTGTACATGCCCCCGACTATAGCCCAAAGAAACCATGACAAATAATATATCATAGAAATACACTAAAAAGTAATGGCCTTTCAAAAAATGGAGGCTCACCACTTCAAACTGGCTCATGAATGGTCCAAGAATCACCTATCACTATGCAAGAAAAATAGAAGTGCCTTTGTTCCCTACATCGTGTGGGGATACAACATCCATAGATGGTTAGTAGGATGAGTACTAGTATGTAACTCAGGGATAAGGGGTAAAATAATGCTAAGTCAAATCCAACTCAAAACCATGTACATGTCATTATATACATATATAATTAACATGCTGGGATAGGGAACATGGTGTAGCATGATAGTAAAACATTATCCCAGACTATGTAGCTCAACTATCAAAAACAAGCACCTATGGGCTATATATGTTCACCTCCCCTACTGAAAAGTCCCTAGTGCATGTTAGCCACATGAATCAGAGGTATCAAGGAAGACTAGGGAATACCCCAACCCTAAGTCAATCCTGGATAAAAATATATCAATAGTGTGAATTTTGCATGCGGTTATCAATATCAACCCTCCTATCAGTTAAGGCACATAACCCATTCATGTAACCAAGGAATTATACATTAAGGCACACCATATGTATCATCATATAGTTATAATTGTAAACTTATCATTATGCCATATCGATTATGTTACTTGGGGGAATGTCTCAACCCTTTTTGATCATTAAAACAAGTTTGGGTAATGCCTCCACCCCTTTTTGGTTCATTAAATCAAGTTTGGGGAATGGCTCGACCCTTTTTTGGTTTATTAGATCAAGTTTGGGGAATGCCTCGACCTCTTTTAGTTTATCAAATCAACTAAAGGAATGTCTTGACCTCCTTTGTTCATTAAATAAGTTTAAGAGAGAAAACATGGCCAACAATGACTATAAAACTCTTTTTGTCCATTTAACCATTTATACAATGCAATAATATAGGTAAGTAACTCAAATCATATGACAAACCATCTTTTAAATTCAATTACACATGTGCGTTAAGAGAACACACATTCATAAACCAATTACCATTTCAAAATCAACAAATTAGGGGAAATGCCTCGACCCTCATTCCAATTCCTATACCCATGCACCTAATTGGTTCAAAAACCTTTGATAAAGCATAAACAATTCTTATAAAATCATGGGAATCTAATTGAAGAAACAGTCATTCCAAAAACCCTCAGCCTAAATTCATAAACAACAAATAATTCAAATGAATAATAATTTAAACATATGTTTTCAATAAAATAAGCTTTGGGGAAGAGCAAAAGTTCTGAGATATCATGAATTACAGAGAGAATTCAACCCTTGGAAGCTCTAACTGCCAATTTCTTTGAAACCCTAGGTGTTCTTGACTTAGGGATTTGAGAGAATTTTAGAGTGTGTTGGATAATTTTTTGTATAAGAATAAGGTCTCAAAAAGGGTTATAAGTCGTGGGTCATAGGTGGGGGGAAATAAAATGACCAAGATATCTTCAATTCAAACACAAGAGAAACTGTCATCAGTGGCTACGAGTCGTCACCATGACTCATAGTCTAGGAAGTAGCTCAAGGACCCTTCACTGTTGACCCTACGAGTGGCACCACACGACTCGTATGGTCCATTCATACTCAAGACAGAAATATCTGGGCACTAGACTGGTGAGACTATGAGTCACACATTACGACTTATAATATCACACCATGGCTCGTACGATCCTAAGCATACCCAGAACAAAAACTATGGGTAACGCACTAGTCACTCTATGATTAGGGTCCTACGACCCTTATAGACACCTTACGACTTATATGGTGAGTTGTAGCCTGGGAGATAAGTACAGAGCTTAGGGAATTTTCTAAGGACTAAAATTTGGGGTGTTACATAACCTCTTGACACTAAAGGATATACAAATAGGAAAAAAATATAATGATTTGGTAAAAACTAATCTACAATGGACCAAATGCTATCCGAACAACGAGAGGTGCTAGGCAAACCACAAATAAAGTAGATGGTGATTGGCTCCCACTTTCACTCAAGAATGACAATCTCTGAATCAAGCCACTAGGCCTCTGATGCTTGGCCTTCACCTGCTGACAACATAGTCAACGATTTATAGAATCTGTCATGTCTCTCTCCATGTTGGTCCACAAATAGTGCTGCCTCAAATCTTTATACATCTTGATGTACCAGGGTGAATAGAATATCTTGAGTGGTAATCCCTATGCAAATTTTACTAAATGAAATCTCCAACCCTTGGAACACAAATGTGGCCATCACGCCTCAGAATGCCCTCATAATATATGGTATCCCTCTTGAACTCACTACTCAACACTTGATCATGAATTATGAAAAACCTCATATCCAAAAATAGACAATACTAAATCTTCTCAAAAAAGGTAGATCTCACCTCAACACTAGCAAAAATTTTCTAGGGTTAGAAATATCAAGTCACACAATTAACTTTGCTAAGGACTAGATGTCCCACGTCAACGGCCTCTCAAAAACTAAAATTGAAGTCAAGCTACCCATACTCACTGCCTTCCAACTCAAGGCATCTGCTACCACATTTGCCTTGCCCGAATGGTATAAAATAGATATGTCATAATCCTTAAAAAACTCCATCCATCTATGCTACCTAGAATTAAACTCTCTATAGGTCATAACATACTAAAGACTACAAAGATTAGTGTAGATCTTTTAATGCATACCATATAAATAATTCCTCTAAAACTTAAGAGAGAAAACTAATACCACCAACTCTAAATTAAGAGTGGGGTAGTTGCGCTCACGTACCTTCAACTGCCTCAATGCATAAGTAATAACTAGACCCTACTGCATTAACACACAACCTAGACTAATACCATAAGCATCAAAATATATGGTCAATTCCTCACACTTAACAAGAAGAACCAATAAAAGAGTTAGAGTTAGAAATCCCTTGAGCATTTAAAAGCTCGACTAACACTTCTCAAACTACTAGAAAGGAACCTTATTCTGAGTCAATCTGATCATTAGTGTTGTAATAGTAACAAAAACCTCAATGAACTACCCATAGTAATAGGCCTAACCAATAATGTTGTGAAACTCAGACACAGATGTAGTCCTGATCAAATCACAAATAGCCCCAATCTTTGTTGGGTCTGCCATAATCCCATCCTTAGATACCACATATCCTAGAAAAGTCACCAATTCGAGCAAGAACTCACACTTTGAGAACTTGGTAAAAAACCTAATATCTCTCAATATATAGAGTACAATCCTCAAATATTGCATATATTCCTCCATTCTCCTCGAATATATAATAATATCACGGATGAACATATTGCACTCAAGAACACACGCATGTGTTTGGTCCCACCAAGTAATATAGTATCCTTTTACAAGCCAAGTATCAATCCCATAGAGAGTTTTGTTAAGGACTTTCTAATTCAAGTTAACTATTAAGATTAAATTGGTGTAAAAGTAACCAAAAGAGTTTGAGAGTTATAAATTGAAAAACAAGTAAACAATGCAGAAAAGTAAAGGTTCTTGATCAATCAATGGGAGTAACCCAGGGTTAGGCACAATAAACACTCATACTAAGTTATAAAACATAAGTAGTTAGGTCAATTATCTTGGTTGTTGATTCTTGGGGTAGATATTATGACTATGGTCTTTCGAGCCTCTAATCACCTATCTAGCTTGGCCCTAAAGTACAATGGGGATGTGGAAACTAAGTTAAGTGTATTTATATTTCCGCATGTAAGTAAAACAAATAGGTAAATTATTAATATTCTTATCCTAAATTAAAATTATAACTTTATTCAGACAGAAAATTACAATCCTATTCTATTTATCCTCTGTTCTAATCTCTTGTTCCTCCTTCCTAGCTCACAAGATTACTATAGATTTATTCTAAGGGTAGAGAATCCTTAAATAGTAATAAAATGATAAATAAACAACCAAATATGATAAATAATCAAATAAAAATCAATTCATAATAATAGTATCATGTTCTTACCGTTAACCCCAGAAAAGGGTGTTTAGTTATTCATGGACATAATCATAATCGTAATGATTGAATACATGTCAAAATCCATAAACAAACTATAGTAATGGAATAAAAACCTTAATGTAAGTGTTCTAAAGCCTCCCTAAATTTTTAAAGGATTTCCAAGGTGTCCAACATAATGTTTAAGGGTCCTATTTATAGGAGGACACAAACTAGCGATTTTGACATAACGGTGTACCATGCCCATATTGTAGTGCCTAGGATCAGTGGCACACCCTTATTGAGGTGATATAATGGAATTGACTTCCTAGGATTCCCCTAATTCCATTTATTTTTCTAAAGAAGTGCCTAAGGTCCGTTGGACGCCAATGACTCCAAAATATCTATTTTTGGTCAAATAATATCCCATGTGTTTGTCCATCCTTTCCAAGCCTTGTGGTGTTGTTTCCACTTGATTTAAAGTTTGTTTATAAACCATATATAATATTTATAAACTCACCAAGAATTATATTTCTTCAAACACCATGTATCAGATCTCAAAACGACATACAATCCAAGACGATGAACTAAAAACATAAGCTAAGAATGCTAGTTTAGTCCTTTTGATCTTTCACTTAGTGTTGACTCTTAGCTTGTTTCAAGTTAACCTTAAACTTTATAAAAAATTTATTCCACACATAGATAACAATCATATACTTAGTATATTATTACACAGATTAGATTTCATCAAGATTAACTAGAATAACACCTAGCTCAAGCAGTAACACTAGTTTTCTCATTTGAACTCTAAGTGACCAAATTGATTATAAACTTGTTTGAAACACATCTTAAACATTATAATAAAGTGTTTAACACTTATATGATCAATTACACCATTATCCATTAACTAAGCACACGGAAAATCCTCAAAACAAGGCTAAACAAGCATAGATAATGACACTTAGGTGCATAAATCCTACAAAGATCACCACCCCACACTTAAAGCCTTTTTTCTCCTCAAAAAACTCTTTATTATAAACATCATAGTAATGGAATACTCCATACTTATACAACAAGTAAGAGACTAAAGCTATCACTACAATGACTACACATAATGCAAGTTTTTAACCTAAGCATGTTATACATAATCAGAAGGTCAAGAATACTACTTCAAAACATCCTAGCCTCAAGAATTGGCATAAAAAGTGAACAAACTCATGCATATTACTTAATCCAAGAGATCACACAAATCACCAAACTATCAACAATCATGTTCCCTCACCATAAGAGAGTTACCCATAATTACTCACATAGATGCAATTTATTACAAATTAGGTATAAAAATCAAGTTACGCTCATTCTCACAAATAATTCACAAGTTACTCAAGAAGAACCATAGGCTTACCCTTAGTGTAGTACTTCACTAATGTCAGACGGTTAATGGTTAGGATCAACAAGGACTTATGTATAAACCCTTGGGGTTGCACCACTCAGTGGTGGACTAGGTCCCTCGAAATCAATCATAGAAAAAGTATACAAGTATAACTAAGAAATAAGAGACAGTGCAGGAAGAGTAAAAACCCAAGAATTTTTATGTGGAAACCCATGAAAGGAAAAACTAGGGCTTTCCCTCACAAGCACCAAAGAAATACATTATAATCAACCTCCTAATTATAGTTTAGATTTTAGCCTACCTCTAGGCTTCTTTCACTAGTAGCAACTCTATTAAAAGATCATCTTGGTAACTCTACCAAGAACCCTCCCTACTAATTACCTCTAATAAGTCACAAGATTAGGCAACTCTACCTAAGAATCTCTCTCAACAAAAGAAAAAACTACTCTTATAACATGAGTAGTTCAATTACTGATCATTTCTCACTCAACAATAATTTATTTTTAAGCCCACATAAATAACTAAGAACTTGAGAAATGTTGAAATAGGATTTTTGTTGCCTCTCATCACTCTTTATATTTCCCAAAAACAAATTTGATGAAGCGGCATATGTTTCTTTTTACAGATGAGTAAGGATTAGGGAAGAAAGATAATTGGACTAGTTGCCCTAATCATTACAAAATAGCACCAGTAAGTTTGTTACACAAGAGGACAAAACAATGCAAACAACGCATGTTAGTTGTACTATACTTTACATATTTAGGGACCTGGTCTCTTGTATTTTAATTGATCATCATCAAAACTACATATAGCAATTTCCCCCTTTTTAATTATGATAAATCAACCATACAATTTTGACCATTAATACACATTCATCATATTTAATCAGTATCATTACCATCTAAAGATGAATATTCCCCAATCATCATTCTTCCTTTATCATGCAACACGGGGACTTTGTCCCTTATTGTATTTTATAGAAAAAAACCTCTAATTTCCTCTTCCTATCATCATGCACCTCTATTTAATGTATGTTTACACTTTCTTCTATCAACATGACTCCCTTCATTCATCTATTCAACACATCATATATTTCCTCTATTAGCATGCCATTCAAATCTTCAACTCAAATTACTTGGTATCTAGTCCCTGCTACATTAATAGTTCCCTACTACATGAACTAAGTAATTGTAACACCCTATACTTTTACCTAGCTTAAATACATCCTAAAAATGTTAAAGACTTGTTTTAAGTATGAATTCACTTTTATAAATGTGGAATTTTCAAGATTTTGACTTTTTGTTATGTGGGAAATTGAATAAGCTTTCCATCAATATAAAATTTGCCCAAATCTAATAACCGGGTAAGAAGTTATGGTGATTTTAAGTTTTAATTGTTAAACATCATCATTCAGGCTCGTAGCGCATCACGAAGTGTGTCAAAATAGCAATTGTCAGTTTCTAGTGTTGCACCATAATATTGGCGCATTGCGCCATACACTCAGTTCACAATTGTCAATTTCTGATAAGGCAATGTGATTCCAGCACATCGCGCCAAGGACCAAAATTGCATTAAGTGAGACACCGTGATGGCACCGCGTTGTGCCATTAGACCAGTTTCCAGTTGTCCACTTTCCAGTTGCATGAGGTGTTAGTGGCACGTCGCGCCAGGTGCCTAGTTTGAAAAAATTTTATGAAAAATTAAAGTTATGCCTAGGGTTAAAACAGTCCTTTCCCATGGTTTTATTCTTCCCATATATGTGATTTAAGCCATAAAAACGTGTAAAACCCCTCATTATTCATTCAGTTTTTTCCCAAATTAAATCATTCTCTATCAAGAGGCAAAAACCCTAGTTCTAGAATCAAGGTCAATCCTCCATAATCTCTCCAAGAACCTTCAAGAACTCTTCTTCTCAGTTATGTTAGATGTTTATTCATGTATATTTACCTTCCATGGAGCTCAAGAATCCCTTTTCAAAATACAAGATTTATAATTTATGATTTCCATGTTTGAATTAGATTGAATTTATGTTCATAGTGTTCTTTGAATTTTAATCCTTGCTTTAGATTACAAGTTCTAAGAATTGATTTTAGTATGTGTGGAATTATTTGATATTCCTGATAAACCCTTCACTTTGTAAGTTGATTGTTGTACCAATGTTAACCCTAAGTGTTTATGATTTAATAAACCAAACATATTTCCTATGTGTTTGATAAATTATCTATTAGAATGAAATAATGCTATTATAGTATGCTAACATGTATTCCCCATCCATGTATAAGTTTATGCATTCCAAGTGTTTGATGAAATGTCTCTATGAATGAATTATGACCGAGTGAACATTGCTATGTTATTCCAGATTATGGTTTTCTTTACTTTTCATGCTATCGAGTCCTGGGGGTATTTAATACCCTACAATTTAGCTGTTACTTAGAGCTAGTATCAGTTATAGAATAGTATCAGTCATATCACAATTAGTAGTACTCTTAGTTAGTTAGAAAACTCAGTCAGTTACAGAACTTAGGAAAAACTCAGTAATCTTAGTATCAGTCCAGTTCAGTGCCATTCAATTGGGAGTAGGATAAAACACCGAGTGAACCCAAGGATGGGGCCTCACCTTCCAGCAGAGGGCATGATCCTTGGAAGCAATCCTTGCGCTATAGAACTATGTAGCCAACGTAGGTTGAGACATCAAACCTGTTAGTTGAGGGTTGATGCGGTGCTCTACCTACCAGCAGAGGGTACCACTATTCTCGTTTAGTGAATCTGCTAGTAAAGGGTGACTCTTCAGTTTATCTTTACCCGTGGCATCGTACTGATACCCTTCTAATTAGGGTTACAGATTGGACCCCAGCTCAGCTATCTTATCAGTTCAAATTTAGTGTATATCGATTAGATGATTACCTCCTACAGTTTCAGTTTCAGTCTTAGTCTTCAAAATAGAACTCAGTTCAGTTCTACAGAATTAGGACTATTAGACACAGTCACTCAGATTATTAGTATATTCAGTTATCAGTTATCAGATTCAGTTTTATATACTCAGTCACAGTATACGTAGTATGTTCAGTGGTTACAGATCCTTTATGTATGTTAATCCAGCTCTTGCATATTATTCAGTTAGTTATTGTTCATGCATATGAACCCATGCATTCAGCCTTACCCCATTTATCATACCAGTACATTCCTACGTATTGATCGCATACCCGTTTCTTGCGCTATGATATTTCATATCATAGGTTTGGACGCTCAGGTTCCTGACCGCGCTTATCCAGATTAAGCCAGCAGTAACAGATTTAATAGTGAGTCTTCATCTATCGAGGATATGTTTTTATTTTAGTACTTCAGCTTAGAATTATTTTAGTAGATGGAGTTAGTTAGGGGATTGTCCCATCAACTCTACTTTAAGACAGTTTCAGTTAGAGGCTTTTAAGACTAGATTCAAATAATATTTCAAATTCAGATGATAATATTCATTATCAGTATTTTATATGTTTTGAACCTTATGGCATTTCAGCTTGTTATTCTGCATTTATTTCAGTATATTTATTTAGTGCTCACAGAAGATATCAATCATGGGTTAGCTTGTAGTTCTTCGGGGTCATAAGCACCATGTGATGACTAGGGAGTAGTCTTGGGTCATTACAGTATTTCCCTTTTTGTCATTATTTAATAGTGAGAACAGTAAGCCAAGAGTAAATTAAGCACATATTAGTTAACTCATGGCCACTAGGCTATACTTGAATAAAGAATAACTTTACAATTTAAAGAGGAGCAATATAACACACAAAGCAAAGATTCATTCATAAAATTCTATACCAGTGTAGTAACATTAAATAATCAATTATAAAGAATTTGTCTTTAAAGGCCAACATGAGAATCAGGATATAAAACTGACATGGGATTGATGAGGGGAAAGGGTTAACAATGTTCAAGTAGGGGGAAGCTTAGGGGAAAGGGATTTAATTAGCATCTTCACTTTTGCACTTTCAGTAGCATGGGCATCTAACAATTAGTTGCGAAGGACCTTTACTTCAACATTAATTCCTTGAATTTAACCAGTCAGCTCTACTGCTTTCATTTTGAGCTTTGTATTTTCTACTTCTCTTAAGACTACTACTCAGTTTTCAACCATAGTTGTTCTATTATTGGAACCAGGACCCTCAAAGTCTTTACTTTTCTTAATAGCTATGTGTTTCTGCCTAATTCCAGCATGGATACCAGACTTTTACTCAGAGGAACTGGTCTTCTCAGTAACATAAACTTCTTTTTTTCTTAAAACGGAAAATAGCAAAGTAAAAAGAAAGAATATTTAGTAAGATGTAAAACAATGAGAATTGAGAAGTTGGGGTTATGTCCACCTTCTGAGTTGTACATCTCTATTGGCTATGAGTTGTGCGGAATTCAGACATGCATGTGCTTATAGAGAATTGTATTCGTTGGTAAATCCAAGCGTCTTTCGACCTAAACAAGGACTATTTCACTTTAACTCTTTCGAGCTTAAAGAGTATCTAATGGTACGAATTCTCCAAGAGGTTAATCCAGTTACGGCACTAACTTTTTAATAGGGGATGGGACCCTATTACCTTGACATTATCTCTTTTCTGGACATATAACTTTTCTTTCGAACAAGTTAATGCTATACTGGTGTTATTCTATGCGTCTGCAGCCACAGAGAATTTAGATTAAGATGAAGAGAATAATGATATAAGCAGCATACGTGTCACTAATTCACAAACTCATAGCCTTAGATAGTATCTCATAAGGCTGCCATAACCCCAACAGAGAAGTTTAGCTATTCATGAGTGCGATGGAAATCACAGTAGACATTATCATTATACCACAATAAAGATCTCACGTGTAGTATGGTGTGGTATGGCGTTAGGCGTGAATTCCTTGAAAAATAGCGATTCTCTTGTTGTAAAATTAAAAGTCGAATAGATGAAAAATAATGTCAACAATGAATTAATAAAGAAAGGGCAAGGATGGAATAGGGATTGTTTTGATGGATGGATGGTGGATGGATGGGAATTGATGGAATGAGGGAATGAATGGGTGAATTAATCAAAATCTCTAGCAAAATAGGGTATTTATAACACCCATATCCTATTCCTAATAAATTACTGCATTACTTAACCCATTCCTACTGGGTTACTGCATCATTATCCTAATCCTACTAAGTTACTGCTAGTCCCCAAAGTCTTTAGAATTGTTGTTTTTTCCCGGGACAGATTCTCCATGCATCACTTTTAGTCCTTGGCGTCCAAGCTTTGCTTTCCTCCTTTTGTGAAGCTTTATTTGGCATCAAGTTATCCATAAAATGCTGAAATCTGCATCATTTATACCTGAAAACTTGCTAATCACGTTTGTTAGCTCACTTACAGGAAAAAGGACTAAAAGTGCATGAATTATATATTTTGTCCTCAAAACTTAGATAAAATATGGGTAAAATATAGTACTTTAGGCGTGTAAATTCTCCAATCATCAACACCCCACACTTAAAGTTTTGTTCGTCCTCGAACAAAATATCATGTCCATCTAAACATCTACTTGGGATTTCAAAGTAACAACACAAAATATTCATCAAGACAAGCACGTCAATCATTAACAAAGAGTAGTTTTCTGATCATTAGTAGAAACAATTCAACCTCCAACATAGACTCATGATGATGGCTTATTCGTATTCAAAAGTTAAGACACAAAGAATCATACACAACTACCCAAAACTCATCAACCATGCGTGTCTCACAATATATTACCCATAATCACTCACAAGTATAGTATATATTTCGAACATGGGTATAAGATTATCCTTGCTCTCACTCTCACAAGGAATTCATATGCTGCAACTGATGACCATAGGCTTGACCTTAGTGTAATGCTCCACTAAATATCAGAATGCTAAGTTTAAGATCAAATAGGTCTTTTACAGGTTGTAATGTAGGCTAAGGGACGGGTAGGACTATTTTGGCCAGAAATAGTGACTATGTTCCTAAGCTCTTTAATACATCACATTATGTCATTTATGCTTTCTTTCAAACAATCTTTTTGCTTTCTTTTAATCTACCTCCCTTTGTCACCTCTTTTGTTTTTCAATTTTTGAACATAACTAACTTTTTAGTTTTCTTTTCCTTTTTCTTTTCATAACATACCTCTTATGATAGCAATTCTTTTTCATAACAAATTCAAGCACCAATACATTCTAAGGCATCATACTCATCCAATTTCCTCTTATTTTGTCACATGACTCTTTCAATTTAAAGCACTTAGAAATTTGGATCAAATTATGGTCTTGAAAAAAATGGATTAGGCTTACATATGAGGCTGTCAAAGAAAATAGGCTTAAAGGCTCAAAAGGGGTTAACTAGGATAATGTCCACGGGTAAGTAAAATGAAGGTAAACAATCACAGGTTGCCAAAGAAATGCCTAAATCATCTCCTAAACTCGCACTCTTTATTTCGCTTTACATACATACCAGGCAAGTTCTAGCATCAGCCACAAACATAGAATATACTATCATCTCACACACACAAGGCACATGGTCGACTTTATTGGGAGCAGTATAGACTCTTGACCCAACAGATGAAGGAATTGAACCACACAATATCATATAGTGAGTCACAATTAGAGCCTAAATGTCTCAATAGTCATGACTTTATCACAAACTCTTGTCATAATCTCATGCTGCCTATTAGAATAATTTCATGCGAAGTTTTAAAAAAAAAATTTGACTAAAAAAATTTAAATACTAAAAAACACAAAACAAATGTAAATGCAAATGCAGATAAAGAAGTATAGCATGCAAATACCAGCACCCCACACTTAGACGGGACACACTGCCCTCAGTGGAAAACAAATAAGAAGAACCTGGTTAGTCGGACTCCTCCTCTATGTCTGGGGTCATACCCCCTTCGTCGAAATCATCATTGGAGTCGTCATCCTCAGAAGTTCCTCATAAGTACCCCACTTGATTCCAAGAGTACGTCGAGGTATTTGCAGTACGGAGGATTCAGCTTGCTCTTTTCTTCCCTTTTTCTGGACTTTTTGTGAAGTAGTTGCTTTTCTTGTCTTTTGGTGCCATTGTACCTGAGATCTCAATAGTGTCATGTTAGATTCATCTCGGAAGATTCAATCAACAAGCAGACAATAGTGGCACCACCCCACACTTAATTTGTTGACACAAACTAATTAAGTGAATGTTGTCGATTACTCAGACTTCATCGACATACATTTAGGTGATATGTTCCAACCATATGTTTAGCGCAGTCATACTTTCATGTCATCTTACTATCCTTTTCGATTCTATTGCATATAATCTTGACTTATGTTTTCATGTCTTGGACTAATGCATCAAAAACTACTACATAGATATTGTATCAATTTATGGCATAGAAATAATCACAACATCTTATGTTTGTAGTTAACCCTGATTTTCATATCAATAAACAAGTCATTCAACGCATGCAAGCTTTCAAGTTACAAGATTATGCAATTATCTTGACCATGTTGATTCCGTAAAAGTATGACAGTGTATCAAAATTAAATAAAAGTTGGAAACAAGTCAAGATCATCCTTACATTTTATTCACTCACTTAGTTGTATCACAACAAATCAACCATATTCAAATCACTTCTACTACTTCAAGATTTAACAATTCATTATAGGTGTAGTAGTGTAGTACTTAAGGAGTATAAATGAAGAGCAAAGAAGTACTTACTTGGTTGATGGCCTTGGAAGATGTTCTTTTAAAGTAAAGAGAGCAAAAGGAAAATTTTTGAGAGAATTTGGAGAGGTAGGCGATGTTTAGGTATGATTTGCAATGTGTTTTTTGTCTAAGACTAAGGTTCTTATTTATAGGGCAAGCTTGGGTCGGGTTTTGACCCATTTGGAATCAGATTTGGAGACCAAAAGTGACCATAGGCGGTGTCTAATGCTTTGCCTAGTTGAGCAGAATGCCATAGCATAGGCCATGCCTAATGCTTTGCCTAGTTGGGCAGAATGCTTTTGCATAGGCGGCGCCTATGCTATGGCATTGTTGAGCATATGAGATTCAGAGACAAAAGGCATTGGCATAGGCGGCGCCTATGCTATGGCATTCTTAGGCATAGGCGGCGCCTATGCTATGGCGCACTAGATTCCGAGAGCTTAGGCCATAGTATAGGCCTTGCCTTGTTCGTGGCCTAGATTTACATAGGCCTTGCCTTGTTCTTTGCCTACATTTTCATAAGCAATGCCTAACCCATAGCCTTTTGCTTCTTCATTCCTAACTTACCACCTTCAACATGCAATTCTTCCAAATCAAAATTTGCAACCAATCTCCTCGTTTACACCTCTTGTACCTACATTCACTCAAAAACAACAAAAACGATTAGAACGATGGGTTGCCTCCCATCAAGCGCCTTAGTTTTGGTCGTGGCTCGACAAAATCCTAAGAAAACAAAAACAACAAGAACATTTAAAAACGATGGGTTGCCTCCTACCAAGCGCTTGATTTATTGTCGCGGCACGACATAGCTATCTCGATTACTTAGTCTTCATCGAGATAGATGGGGCATCATTTTCTGAATGGATTCAGACGACGCTGATACTTACTTGTAGGCATGCAATCTTCTTCGATATGACTCTTGTGCATACATACCTCAGGGGAGATACCAATTATATCATCAATCTTCCTACCCATAGCTCTCTTGTACCTCATCAGAGCAGAGATGACATCCTTTACATTCTGTTCACTTAAATCATCCGCCACACTTACCGGTAGTGTATTTCCACTTTCCAAGCATGCATGCTTTAGATAATTGGGGAGCTCTTTCGATTCTAGCTCTGGTGGCTCTTCAATGAAATTCTTTGCTATTGGTGACGGTTGATTCTTAAGATCAAGGTCCGGCTGCTTAGGAGTATGAGAATAGGACCCTATTTCTGTTAGAGCACATGGAGTTTCTTCATAATCTTCATCATCCTTATGCTCAACATTCAGTAATGCAGCAGACAATGGCTCAACAGTAAGCTGTTTTGCTACAGATAATGCTTTCTTATCCTCATAATGAACATCAGCTACAGAGAACACATTCATATCGCTGGGCTGCTTCATTGCTTTGCATATATCAAAATAGACCACATCATCATTCAACCGAAATAAAAGCTCATTAGCTCTCATGTCAATAAGCACACTTCCTGTTGTAAGGAAAGGACATCCCAAGATTATGGGAACTTCAGAGTCTGCCTCACAATCCAGAATTATGAAGTCTGCCGAAAAGATGAATGAAGAAACCTTTACCAATACATCATTCAAGATACCCACAGGTCGTTTTACTGACCTATCAGCCATCACGAGCCTCATATTGGTTGGTGTCGGATCGCCTAACCCCAATTTCCTGTAGACGGATAGTGGCATAAAATTGATGCTAACACCCAGATCGCACAATGCCTTGGCAATGTTCAAAGATCCAACAGTGCAAGGAATAGTGAAGGCACCAGGGTCGGCCTTCTTCTGAACTAGTGATCGGGTAGCGATTGCGCTGCAGTGATGAACAGTATCCTTCAACTCATAGCTTTCTGCTCACTTCTTTGTCAAAATATCCTTCATAAATTTTGCATACCCAGGCATTTGTTCTAGTGCCTCCACCAACGGAATATTAATAGTCAGTTGTTTTAACATCATCATGAATTTGTTGAACCTTATATCATCCGCCTGCTTCTTCAGTCTTTGAGGAAAAGGTGGTGGTGGATATGGAATTGTTTTCTCCATGGCTCTCTTCTCTTCTTGCTTTTGAATTTTGGTAGTTTCAGGCTGCAACCTACTAGGGGTGACGTCATGGACGTCTTGGTCAGCTTCTATGGCGTCATCATCTTCCTTATTTTTGGCCACTTTCTTGCTTTGGGATGAATTTTCCAGCATCTTACCACTCCTGGTAGAAATAGCCATGCATGATCCCTCATTCCTTGGATTTTGAACAGTGTTGCTGGGTAGCGTTCCAGCCTTTCTTTGGTTGAATGCTGCAGATAATTAACTCAATTGTTGCTCCAGCTATTTTATTGAAGTGGAATGCGAGTCAACCAATTGCTTCATTGAGGACAAGTCATTCTTCACCTCATTCACTCCCGTATTAGTTGCCTCTACTCTTTTCAATAGTTTAGCCATCATATCTTTCATTGACATATTTCCAGAACCAGATGCAGCGGCGTCACATCTTCCAGGAGAAACATACAAACCACTTCTGTCAGTCTTATCCTTCCAACTACCTTGATCACGGTCCTTATGTCCTGAATTATCATAATAGTTCCGACCTTGGTTTCCTTGGGCATTGCCTCGGAAAACCCCCTGATTGTTCAAGTAGTTGGCTTCTTCCTCAAAATCGGATTCCTCTCTTCCTTTTGATGCAACAGCTTTGATTTTTTCGGTCTTCCCTAATAATAGATGCTTTGTAAGAAGATCCATCTGCATTTTCATGTGAGCCATGTCTTGGTCACGATCCTCTTGTCTTTGCCTCTGCTCTACAGTCATGCCAAAAGATACAGTAGAGCTTGCTACCTCAGAATCCCTGGTATGCCAAGCTCTACTTTGCTTTGTCATCCGCTCTAGCATATCGCTTGCTTGACCAAAGGTGAGGTCCATAAATGATCCTCCGGCCGCATTATCCACCACTGGTTTAGTTATTGAATTCAAGGCTCTGTATAGTATCTCCATCAAGTGGACATTGGTCATATGGTGATTTGGGCACCGCATAAGCTTCGTCTTGAACCTCTCCCATGTTTCGTGGAGAGCTTCAGTTAGAAGCTGTCGAAAATTGGTGATCTCATCTCTCAACTGTGCTCTTTTGGATGGCGGAAAAAATCTTTCTAGGAAAGCGTCTTTCAATTGCCTCCAATTAGTAATTGAATCAGGAGTCATCCCATTCAACCATAGAGTTGCCTCCCCAGACAGAGACAATGGAAATAAGCGCAGTCGAATTCCATTCTGTCCAACGCCAGGATTGTCGACTGACTTGCATGTAGAAATAAAGTTGATCAGATGCATATTCGAATCATCGCCTGCTAGTCCACCAAATAATCCCTTGAGTCGCAACAGCTGAATCATGGTGCTAGTAATATTGAACTTTGCTCCGGGTGCCAAGGGTGGCAAAATAATGGCTCCTGTGGCACCAGCTTCATCCAAATCGTCATTATCATCATCAAAATGAATCTGCACAGCTCGAAGATCAGGCCTCAATCGCGCTTGACGATATCTCCTCTGCATGGGTGCCGCCACCTCAGTAGTATGCCGTGGGTTTAGTAGCTCCTCATTACCCAGGTCCTCATCATCAGGATTTGTTGCACGACCTGGGTTATCAATATTCTGTTGATGAACTTGAGCAGCCATCCTTTCAATTTCACGTTGTGCATCCATTGATGCACTGAACAAACCTGAATAAAACAAAAACAACAACTAAAAGTAAAAGTATGAGAATCTTTGACCAAAGGGTCTAGTAACTATCACAAACTTAGTTAACACTCGTATTCCCCGGCAACAGCACCAATTTTTGATAACGCTCAATCTACAGCTCTCGTAGGAGTGTAAAGCGGTCGTTGTCAAATATATAACCCAACTGGGTTGGGTATCGATCCCATAGGGAATAGCTTGGTCAACAAGTAAGCAAAGATTACTAGACTTTTAGTACAAGTCTTGTAAAAAGGGGGAGTTTTGTCGGGCAAGTAATGTAACCAAAGTAATAAGGTAAAAATGGAAAATAGCAAAGTAAAAAGAAAGAATGTTTAGTAAGATGTAAAACAATGAGAATTGAGAAGTTGGGGTTATGTCCACTTTCTGAGTTGTACGTCTCTATTGGCTATGAGTTGTGCGGAATTCAGACATGCATGTGCTTATACAGAATTGTATTCGATGGTAAATCCAAGCGTCTTTCGACCTAAACAAGGACTATTTCACTTTAACTCTTTCGAGCTTAAAGAGTATCTAATGGTACGAATTCTCCAAGAGGTTAATCCAGTTACGGCACTAACTTTTTAATAGGGGATGGGACCCTATTACCTTGACATTATCTCTTTTCCAGACATATAACTTTTTTTTCGACCAAGTTAATGCTATACTAGCGTTATTCTATGCGTCTACAGCCACAAAGAATTTAGATTAAGATGAAGAGAATAATGATATAAGCAGCATACGTGTCACTAATTCACAAACTCATAGCCTTAGATAGTATCTCATAAGGATTCCATAACCCCAACAGAGAAGTTTAGCTATTCATGAGTGCGATGGAAATCACAGTAGACATTATCATTATACCACAATAAAGATCTCACGTGTAGTATGGTGTGGTATGGCGTTAGGCATGAATTCCTTGCAAAATAGCGATTCTCTTGTTGTAAAATTAAAAGTCGAATAGATGAAAAATAATGTCAACAATGAATTAATAAAGAAAGTGGAAGGATGGAATAGGGATTGTTTTGATGGATGGATGGTGGATGGATGGGAATTGATGGAATGGGGGAATAAATGGGTGAATTAATCAAAATCTCTAGAAAAATAGGGTATTTATAACACCCATATCCTATTCCTACTAAGCTACTGTATTACTTAACCCATTCCTACTGGGTTACTGCATCATTATCCTAATCCTAATAAATTACTGCATTACTTAACCCATTCCTACTGGGTTACTGCATCATTATCCTAATCCTACTAAGTTACTGCTAGTCCCCAAAGTCTTTAGAATTGTTGTTTTTGCCCGGGACAGATTCTCCATGCATCACTTTTAGTCCTTGGCGTCCAAGCTTTGCTTTCCTCCTTTTGTGAAGCTTTCTTTGGCGTCAAGTTATCCATAAAATGCTGAAATCTGCATCATTTATACCTGAAAACTTGCTAATCACGTTTGTTAGTTCACTTACAGGAAAAAGGACTAAAAGTGCATGAATTATATATTTTGTCCTCAAAACTTAGCTAAAATATGGGTATAATATAGTACTTTAGGCGTGTAAATTCACCTATCATCATTAACCTTCATGGAATCTTCCATCATTTTCATTTCAGAACCTCTTGTAGAATAGGTTCTAGTCACTTTCACCTCAGAGTCTATTAATTTCCCCTTTTCTCTACTTCTCCTTAGTTTCTTGACAATCCATATTAGAGGCACTTCAATCTTATCCTCCTCATTCTCCTCATTTGGTGGTAACAATATATCATTTCCCTAATTTACTTTGATCTTAATACCTACTTCCTTTTCCATTCTATTTATTGGGCTTTCCCTGGTGTCATATGCAAACACGAGTAAGTTTTTAGCTACCCAGTTCTCATTTCAGGAGGGATCAACCCTTTTTAGTGGAATTTCTTTACCAAATAGCTAAGCAAAAATAAGGTTTGAATCTAAGGGTGTAGAAGAACCTGGTTCTTACGAATTTTAAGAAGTATCAGCCCTTTTATTTTCTTCAAACAACACAAGGAGTGGGAAATTTTAGTCTAAGAGATTTCTATTTGATTAGTGACCCAAAAATTTAATTGGAATCCTCTATCATGATTGGCTGAACACAACTTTCTAGGGATGAGGAAGGTTCAATTGGAACTAACTCATTTAGAGGTTTCAAATTTTGTAAAGATGACTTGGCGGGTAAAGTTGACTCAATTTTTGGTTGGAGTCTCGTGAGGATGATTTCTATGAATTTTGTTGTTAAAATATCAGAGTATTGGGAATGTTCAGCCTGATTTTGTAGGGTGTTGTCTACCTCAAAACTTTTAGCTTGGTTAGAGGAGGCAGAATATTAGCTATTTAATTCTGAAGGTGGGACAGATTAAATGGGAATAATTGGGTTTGGAGAGGAAAGTCAATTTTAGACAATAAGACAAATATGTTGAAGATAGATGAGTACAGATCTAATATATAGGTATAGTGAAGTCTCAGTTGGTAATAAAATAGGTAACTTTTGAAATGACATGTATGAACATACTAAGTATGACCTTTAATTTTGTAAAAAAAAGAACTGACTACTTTTGTAAACAAGGAAATACATATGGCCTATTTAGATAGAATTTTATGATTATTATTAGAGCATTCAGTATAGGTACTAACCCGAGAGATGGGACCAGGTCCCTCTCCTTTGTGTGAATCTTTAAGTTTGTGGTTGTAATATTTGTCCACTTTTAAAGTTACTCCAATGGGTGTATACCTTTAAGGGTATAGTACTGAGTTAGACTAACATGTACCTAGTTTACCAAGGATACCTGCATCCTAAACATAGCCAATTCTTGGATTTACACTTGTTAGATCTTTTTTTTCTAAGAAGGGTCTTCTAAGGACCAGGTCCCTTGGATTCAAGTGTTTCAAAAATGGCACCTACATATTTAAGTGTCTTGATAGATAAAGAATACAGTCATATCTTCTAAGATTAAGCTCTAAACACCCAATTTTAATAAATATTCCTAACTATAATACCCTTTCCCAAACAAGACCCATGATCATTTGTCTAATTTGGGAACCCACTTGAGTTTGAGTTCCCAGTAAAACACAATGATGTGATCAAATCCTTCTTGGTATATCTATGTAGATACCTTTTCTTCATACTTTTTAAGGATATGAAGATCTTTGGACAGAAATTCTCTTGCTGGATATATCTACATTGAAGATTCTTGCTCTATTCTAGGTTTGACAGTGTTTCTTTAGGTGTCCATCTCTTCCACAGCGAGTGCACAGGGGTTTATGGATTTTGTTTTTTACATCTTGAACAACCTTGTATTGTGTCACGGAATATTGAGCATTGTACTGATGCTTAATACCTTACCATTAGAGAAGCCCTTACCAATGAAATTAGAGGAGATTTGTAAGGATGAAGTCCACTGAAGATATTTTATATGTTCTTCCCTCAAAAGAACCAGGTCGCTTTCTAACTCCTCATTCTTCTGTAGCATAGTCATGAGATTGTTTTGAGAATTCTTCAGCTTCTCGTCAAGATCAATTCGAAGCTATGAGTCCTCTTTCTTCCCTTTGCTATCAAAAATATCTACTTTCAATGGATGGCTCACCAAACTTGGATTGTTAAATTTTTCACTAGCCCACTGTACTTCTATTTAAGAAATATTGTGAGTTAAGGAAATTAATTAAAGCTCCTGATTCTCTATTTTATCTTCTAGACCACTTCTCTCAGTACTCAGCTTGCACACGGTATCAATCAATACATTTGCTAGCTTTCTTATCTTCCTATCAGAATAATTTTCAAGCTTCTTCTTAATGTCAGAGATAGTTACCTCATTCTTTTCTTCATTTTCAGTATCTTCTATGAAGGCAAACAAGGAATCAAAGGTTACTTTCTCATCTTCCATTGAAAGCATGGAAACATTTATAGATTTCTCAGCTTCATAAGATTTACTGGAAGAGTCACCCCAACCAGCTAAAGCTTGATTAGCTGCAAGATCAGCTACAACCTGTCTTCTTGATTTTATAGGGACCTTGTCCCTATCTCTTTCTTTGTCACCTCTGGCATTGTTATAATCCTAATTGTACATTTTGTGCATTGGACAATCCTTAATAAAGTGTTCAGGACTTCCACATCTGTGACAAACTTCCATAGTGGCTCCCTTTTTGCTACTGCATCCACTTCTCTGAAACTAACCATTTTTCCTCATAGCTTTAACAATTTTGCTTGCCAAGCAGGAAACATCAGTGTTGTTTTTATCTGTATCATGTTTGGAAGATGCTAATACCAAGATTTTTTCCTTATTGTACCATTCTTATCTATCCTTTGTTGCTTATTGAGCTTATGGAATTTTAAATTTCCAATCAGTTCATCCATGGTGATGGTCTTTAAGTTTCTGGCTTAAGTTATGGAATCTACTTTTCTTTCCCAGGACTTACGAAGTACACTAAGAATGTTTCTCACTTGCTTACACAGTGGAATCACTTCTCCCAGGCAGTGAAGTTGATTAGTGATAGAAGGGAATCTTGTATGCATTTCTTGGATTGCTTCTGCTTCTTTCATGGTGAAGGTTTCATACTGAGTAGTCAACATTCCTACTTTAGAATCATTCAAATTAGTAGTACCTTCATACTTTGTCCTTAAGCAATCCCAGATGTTTTTGGCATTTTAAAAAGCTGAGATCCTGTTATATTCATCAGGCCCTATACCACAAACTAGCAATTTCTTGGCCTTGTAATTCTTCTTAATTTTCTTTATATCTTCATCATCATATTCTCTCCTATATTTTAATACCAATCTTTTTATTTCTCCTTCTTTTACTTCTTAATTAGAACATAAGGACCATCAATAATTATGTCCATAAGTTCACTATCTTCATCCATAATGAAGTCAAACATCCTGGTTTTCCACCACCCATAATACTGCCCATTGAATCTTGATAGTATAGTGGTAGATTGTCCTTCTTCTAGATTAGGGGGAGCAGACATGCTAACCAAGACACTCTAGGTGTGAACCTTTTTGAATGAACTTGTTGTGATACAAATTGTAAAAACCCTTGGGGGTTGCACTACTTAATAAGGGACCAGGTCCCACAAAATCAATCACAAGCAATGTTTACAAAAATAACCAGGAAATAAGAGACAGTGCAGGAAGAGTAAAAACACAATAATTTTTATGTGGAAACACAGGAAGGGATGACCCATGGCTTGGCCTCAAAATCACTAAGGAAATCCACTATAATCAACCTTTTTATTATATTCTAGATTTAAGCTTACCTCTTTGCTTCTTTCGCTAGTAGCAATTCTACTACAAGCTCATCTTGGAAACTCTACCAAGGACCCTTCCTACTGATTAACTCTAATCAATCACAAGCTTAGGCAACTCCACCTAAGCACCTCGCTCAATAAAAGAAAACACTAATCTTATTAACATAAGTAGTTTAATTACAGATCATTACTCACTCAAGAACAATTTCTAATTAAGCTCACATAAATAGCTAAGAAATTGTCCTGTGTTGAAATTGGGTTCTTGCTACCTCTCTTCACTCTTTGTATTTGCCAAAAACCAATTTCATAAAGAGGCATTTGTTTTATTTTATAGTTGAGTTATGATTAGGATTGAAAGATCATTGCACCATATATCCTAATCATTACAAAATAGCACCTGTACGTTTGTTATACAATAGGACAAAACTATGCAGACAATAGTGCTAGCTGTATTGTAACTTGGACATCTGGGGACATTGTCCCTTGCTGTTTAGGTGCTCATCATAAAAACTAATATAGAGACTTAAAGGGTTGTAATGTAGGATAAGGGATGGGTAGGAACTATTTTGTCAAAGAATAGTGACTATCTTCGCTAAGCGCTTTAATACATCACACTTTTTATTCAATTCACCTCTGACAACCAATTTCCACCACTTTTGTTACCCATATCTTTTGTTTTTCCCAATCTCATTAAGCTCGATCACATACAATATGGAAGGGAATATGGGAGTATTTTCTATTAATTCATGATTCAATTTTAGCACAAATTTCATTCACTCCCAACCATAACACATGAATTGTACATACCAATAACTATTACTTTGGGGATTCAATTTCACCTTTCTCCTTCCTTGATTTCCAACTCCTTAACTAAATTAATTTTACACTAAAGGATTAGGGAGTTTTGTATCAAATGGAGGTGAATTAAAGAAGGGAATACAAGAAACATATGAGGCTACCAAAGAAAACAAGATAAAGGATCAATGGGGCAAACTATATGCACAATGGTAGGTCAAAAAGGGTATAAAACGTGGCTATCAAAGAATTGGCTATATAATCTACTAAACCCACACTCTTTATTTTGCTTTGAACACATACCAGGAAAGTTCTAGCATCAAATACACCAAGGAATACACAACATCCTTACAGCACAAATGGTGCATGTTCAACTCAAGTACGACCGTCAGAGCCTCTCAACCAAACAATAACATGAATTCAACACTAAGCTAAAAACATACAAGAGTCATAAACTAGAGCCTAGGAGTCTCAAAAATAGTAGTTCACAACAACAACATGCTCTTTATATTTAAAATAGCTTTCATCATGCAATGACACATAGCATCAACAAGAACATCTCACTTATCCTACACAAAAATTTAAATTTACTCCTAAAAAAAAATGAAAAAGGATACTGGGTTCAAGGGGAACCCCCGTGGAAAAGAATCGAAAAGAACAACCACGAGGGTGGGTAAAGTGTGTACCTTCTAGACTGACCCAAATAAACAAAAAACTAAAATGGGAAAATATTTTTTGTAGTTTTTTTTCAAATTTACCCAAAAACTAGAAAAACAACTAAGGCTCAAGACTCTACAATATCAGTTCACCCCAAACAACGGGAATTTCCCCATCCCATACTTAAAAATATACTTTGTCCCAAAAAGTAAAATTAAAAATAGGGTTAGAAATACTCCCCCTGAGGCCTCTAGGCCTAGATAGTAGCACCTTTATACATCAAGAGGGCTCAGGGACACCACACTCGGTCTTCACCATGCTCCTCAGCTCAGGTTTTCGGTCCTCAAACTTCCCATCAACCTGTGACTCAAGAAAGAAAACTAGAAGAATTAAAAACTACAAATACAAAAAATAAACACCTACCTATACTTAGGTTGCCTCCCAAGAAGCACCTAATTTATTATTGCAGCACAACATACATGAACTTTTTCCTACACCTTAAGTATATAAATTTCACCCCTAACCTCTCATCCATATTTTTTCATCACTCATAGGGTGGTCTTATAATAATAAAGGAACCGAGAAATGGATGGTACATAGAAAATCACTCATCCTTGAAGTAAGGCATGTTTTGTGTTGCTTGTCAGGTGAAAATTTAAGAATATAGGATTCTTGTTCCTCATCTTCACACCCTTCTACTATTTTAGATGACTCCAAAGATATGTCATCATCTGAACATACTGTAGAAAAGTGCTTTGAATGAGACCGAACCAATCCCACTTTAAAATTTACACCATCCATAACACACCCACTCTTATTCACTTTCTCAATGTCAGTATAAAGAAAAAAATAATAGTTGAATGGCTGAAATTCTTGTTCTGCTCCGCAGACTTGCTAGTATCCACCTATTCTATTAAAGGCCCCAACCACTTACTTCCCTAAAAATTTGGACAATAACCTTCTCGATGAGGTAATCTACAAAAAAAAAAGAACCATCATCACTTACAAGCTATATATCCCAGGCTGACATATCAGGAAGTGTGATAGTATAGTAAAAGAAAATAAAAAGAAAAAATACTTAACTATTTACAACTCAATATAGTAATACTAAAAACAAAACAGTTACTGATTTACAAGTCCTCGACAATGGCACCAAAAATTTGTTGCGCACATGAAAGTGTACGTGGTCCCACTAAATAGTAAAGTGACCTTTTACAAGCCAAGTATCGATCCCACAGATACTTGTGTTGACAACTATCAAATTCTAGTTCACTATAAAGATTAAATTGGTGTAAAAGTAACCAACAGAGTTTGAGAGTTATAAACATAAAGTAAAGTAAATAATGCGAAAAAATAAAGGTTCTTGGACAATCAATGGGAGTAACCACTCATACTATATTATAGAACATCAGTGGTTAGGTTAATTATCTTGGTTGTTGATTCACGGGGTTGATAGTATTACTATGGTCTTCCGAGCCTCTAACCACCTATCTCGCTTAGCCCCACAACTACATCATTGACCGTGGATGTAGCAACTAAGTTCAATGCATTTATATTTCATCCTGAAGTAAATCAAACAAGGAACTTAGGTATATTCCTATCCTAAATGTAAATTATAACTTCATTCAATTAGAATATTACAATCCTATTGTTTTTATCCCCTATTCTATCTTTTTTTTCCTCCTTCCGGCCTAATAAAATGACTATGGATGTATTCTAAGGGTTGCAAATCCTTAAATAGTAATAAAAAGGATAAATAAATAACCAAATATGACAAATAATCAAAATCAAATCAATTCATAGAAATAGTACTATGTCCTTGCCTTAACCCCAGAAAAGGGTGTTTAGCCGCTCATGGACCTAACCATAATCGCAATGATTAAATACATGTTAAAATCCATAAACAAACTATAGTAATGGAAAAAACCCCTAATTTAAGTTTTATCAAGTCTCCCTCAACGTTTCTAGGTCTGCCAACGTGTCTAGTGTAATGTTTATGGATCCTATTTATAGAAGGACACAAACTGCTGATTTTGACATAGCAGCATGCCACGCCCATATTGCGGTGCCTAGGGTACTTGGTACGCCCTTATCATGATGATATATTTCAATTTACTTCCTATGATTCCCCTAAGTCCATGTAATATCCCTAAATTGGTGCCTAAGGTCTTTGGTATGCCAATGACTCTAAAATATTCATTTTTGGTCAAATCTTGTCCCATGTGTTTGTAAATCCTTTACAAGACTTATGATATTTTTTCCACTTGATTTATAGCTTGTGTATCATACATATATAATAAGGATTTACTAACCTAGAATCATATAGCATTAAACACCATGTATCAGAGGTCAAAATGACAAACAGTCCAAGATAATGAACTAAAGACTTAAGCTAAGAATGCTAGGTTTGTCCTTTTGATCTTTAACTTAGTTTTGACTCTTGGCTTGTTTCAAGTGAAAATTAAACACTATAAACTAGTTATTACACACATAATTACACAATCATATCCTTATTATCTCATTACGCACATTAGAATCCATCGAGATGAACGAGAACAACGCCTAGCTCAAGCTAGTAACACTAGTTTTCTCGTATTAACTCTAAGTTACCAAATTGAATCTAAACTTGTTTGAAACATATATTAAATATTAAAATAAAGTATTATAATACCTATATGATTAATTATACCATTAACCAGTCATTAATCACACAAGAATTCCTAAAAATAAGGCTAAACAAGCATAGATAATGACACTTAGGTGCATAAATCCTCCTAAGATCAGAACACAGTCATGAAGGAATCCAAATAAGGCATGAATATGTGGTTCATCAAATCCAAGAACACGCCTGGGGCATTTTTAAATTCAGAAGACATCACCAGTTACTCATAATGGCCATAGTGAGTCTTGAAGGTTATCTTAGGGATATCCTGAGCTTGAATCCTCAACTGATGGTAATCGAACCTCAAGTCAATCTTAAATAATACCACAACTCCCTAAAGTTGGTCAAATAAATAATCAATGTGAGGTATAGGATACCTATTCTTCATTATCACCTTATTATGTTGTATGTAGTTAATACACATACATAAGTAACCATCCTTCTTCTTCACGATCAAGACTGTAGCACCCCATGGAAACACACTAAACCTAATAAAACCCTTACCTAGGAGATCCTAAAGTTGAGAATTTAGCTCCTGAGGTTCGGTAGGATCCATATAGTAATGTTCCATAGAAATAGGTTAGGTGGCCAGCCCAAGATCAATAATAAACTCAATATTGCACTTAAGAGGGAGATAAGGTAGATTAATAGAAAAAACAATAGGAAAATCACAAACGATAGGAGATAAGACTAACATAATACTCCACACTAACATCATGAATATAAGTGAGATAAGACTCCCAACTCCTTGATATAAGTCTCCTATCCCAAACATAATAAATAATACCCATCAGCTAGTGGCTAATAGATCTCTTCCACACAACTGAGGGTATTCTTTGCCTGGCTAAGGTAACAATCTTGGTAAACTAATCCAAGACTGTATGATAGGGGGATAACAGTATATGCCTAGAATCACATCGAAATCCACCATATATAAAACAATAAAATCAGCCTCAATATCAAACTCTTGAATAATCACCATAAATGATCTATAAATCTGATCCACTACTAAATAACCCATGAGAGTAAACACACATGATGACATAGATAAAGAAATCTAATCTAACTCTAATTGTGGTTCATAATAAGCAGATACATAAGAATAAGGGGATCTTAAATTATATAGATCAAAAGTCAGTTGATGACACACTAAAATAATTCCTATAATAACAATATCTAAAGACTCTACCTCGGGTCTACCAGGTATGCCTAATCTAACCTTGCCTGTGACCTAGCTAGGTGCCTGATCAATCTTATCTCCATTCCTGATGACCATATTGAGCAGGCTAGTGAGCATCCCGATTGCCCTGTATACAACCTCTAGCTAAAGGCAATATTGCCCTAAATAGTGAAACACTTTGTGTTGTCAGAATAACTGCCCTACACCTAGGACACTCTCTAGAGAAATAGTCTAAGGCTTCAAAATATAACATTGCCTAGGTGATATACTAAACCAAAAGATTCAGATGAACCAAAAAAACTATCTAAGGTAGAATATCCAAAATATGAACATCTCAGGGTTATCCACTACTCCAGCTAGGATGGTCGTTGTAGCTAGATTGGCCTCCATCAGTAATTTAAAGTGTGGCATGAAAATCCTACTAGACTGACCCTGAGGTTGATAAGATTGGAACAAATGGTACCTACCCTAAGAACCACTACCTTTGAAGTGTGATCCACTCCAACTTCAACATAAACTACCCAAATATTTCAGCCTCTTATTACTGCCCCTTGGGCCTCATGATACATCCCCTTCATAAGATGGGCATGATTAGTTATATCAATTAAATATCTACTAGAAGCAACCAAACTATGTATGTCCATACAAAGAGAAAGTCTCAATCCTCAAACAAAACACACAACCCGATTATACTCGATCGGCAAGATAGATGTACCATGCCTAGACAACTTATGAAATTGATTATTATACTCAACAAAAGTCATGGAACCCTCCCCAATATAGAGAACTAGTCTCTCAAATAATCCTTATGACTACAAGGCATATACTTCTCCAAGAAGACCTTGTAAAACTGAATCCTTGTTAATGGGAGATTTCGCTAGCCTAGAGTCAAGATAACCATGCCACAGTGTCGAGCCATCAAATTTAACAAGATAGTAGTGTAGTCTATACCACGAGTCTCAACTACACCTAAATTATGGAACCTATCCTCACAAGTAACCAAGAACTCATAAGCATCCACACTCGGTGCATCAAAAAACCTAGTTGAAGTCAGATCAAGAATTTATTCAGTATCTTCATCTCCACAAAATACATAGTAGGTTGGGTAACTATCGACTGAGCAACTACCGGTGCTGGAGAAACCTTAACTCTGGGATCTGCAGCTACAGGCTATACATCTGCCTCAATACCACTCTAACCCACATACTAAGCGTCATCATATAGTGCACCACTAAATAATCTCAAGATATAAACCAATGTATCCCTAATATATGACAAATAAATAAACCATAGTGGAGCATGGGTTGTCCCCTACCCTCCTATAATACCCTGAATTTTCCTCCTAGATAATTTCATTCCAAGAATACCTAGTATTATCTTCTAAAGTGAATGACGATTATTCCATAAGGTATTTTTAAAATTTTCACTTTTTTCATGTGTAAAATTTAATAAGATTTCCATTGATATAAAATTTGCCCAAATTTGAAACCCGAGCGAAGAGTTAGATTATTTTTTGTGAGACGGTGTATCACTTGAGCCTCCAGCGCATCATGAAAATAGCTCAAATGGAAATTGTCAATTTCCAATATTGCTCCACGATAGTGGTGCATTGCACCAAACTTCCAGGTAACAGAAAAGGTGGCAATGCGATAGCTCTACACTGCGCCCTTGTACAATTTCCTATTTGTCACTTTCCAGTGACTTGGCGTGATAGTGGCACGTTGTGCCAAGGATGAAAATTGGGAAATTTTCTTAGAAATTAATACATGTCCTAGGGTTAAAAGGGTCAATTTTCCCACCCTATATAAGGCTAATAACATGAGATTTAGCCATAATTCAACAACTTATACTCAATTACTCTCAAAAACTCTCAAGAACAAGCTCTGGGGTTTTCATAGAAAGTTAAATTCCAAGGAAATTCATCATCAAATTTCAAGAATCTCTCTTTCAATCTTCACAAATCACAAACTAAGGTATGCATAGTGTTCATCCATGGATCCCTTTCATTCATGGAGTCCAAGAATCATATTTTAAATACTCTATTGTAATTTACTTGTTGTGATTTGATCATGTTCATGTTGATAGTTGTTATTTATGTTTCAAGATTGTGTCTTGATGACTTTCCATAAAGTATGTGAGTTTGTTGATTGAAAACCTATGAGTTTGGGTAGTTTTAGATTCTTAAATTGATGATTTCCCCTATGTTATAAAGTGTGCATGTAAGGTGTTTGATAAAATGCCTAGAATGATAGAACCATGTTCCTTATGACTCAATAATATCCAAATGACAAGTCCATGCTAGCCCTTATGATGCAAAACAATTTCCATGCTTTTGTTATGTATTGACAGTTGTGTTATACAACGTTCATGATACTGAAACCATGCAAGTACGTACATGTTATATGCATTCCATTCCGTGATCAAGACTATGATAACCATGTGAAGCATAAAATCCTTTATTTATGGCATTATGAATTATGAACTCCATTCCAATGATCAAGATGTATTATGGATTGTTGGTGTTGGTCCTGTATTCAGGAATGTCATGCCTTATCAGTTTTCGTCTATCAAGTCCTAGGGGTACTTGTACCCCAAATATAGTTGTTTGCCTAGATCCATGTCATGTTTTCACTATACTCTCAGTCAAGCCATGTTCCATGGAAGTCAGTTAGTCATATGACTCAGGAAATCTCAGAAATCCTATGAACTCAGTACTCAGAAAGATAAGTAATCTCATGAACACAGTCAATTATCATATATCAATAGTATTCCATCAGTTGATGAAATTTAGTAAACTCAGTCCATGTACAGCCAGTCAATCATGTTCAGTTTATTCAGATGGGAGTAGAAATTAGCACCGAGTGAACCCAAGGGTGGAAACACACACTATCAGATGAAGGTGTGATTCTTAGTAGTCATTCTTATGTTCCAGAACAATGTATCCAGCATAGGTTGAGACATCAATACTATCAGATGAGAGTTGATGAGGTGTATAAGCACTGTCAGATGAGGGGCCCACCATTCTCCTTTGTGGACACTGTCAGATGAGGGTACCCACAATTATCCTTACTAGTGGTGCAGTATTGACACTCTTCCAATCAGGGCAAAGATTGGACCCCAGCTCAGCTATTCTAGAGTATTTGGGGCATATCGGTTAAGTAACTATTCCCATAGTTTTAGTATCAGTCTCAGTAAAAGAACTTAGATAGTTCTTCAGATTTCAGGATTGTTAGATACAGTCAACTCAATCATAGTACGGAACTCTAATAGTTCCAGTAGATTTAGGACTATCAGACACAGTCACTAATGTTATCAGTTATTTCAATTATCAGAAATCCAATATCATTCATGCTAGCTATCAGTAAATTTATGTCATCACCATATAGATTCAGTTATCATGTTCTCACGATCTGAGTTACTATGTATTCATGTGTGCACTCTCACATTCATATTAGTTAGTCTGTTATTACCATTCATACATGTAGTCCCTATGTATTCAGCCTACCTCACACGTATACTCAATATATTATTTTGTACTGAAGCATTTACGTTATGGTGTTTTCTATTTTTGTTGCACCATAGGTTCAAGGACACGATTCCCAAATCAGCAGTAGCATTATAGGGTTCAGAGTTTTAGCAGTGAGTCCTTAATCTCTGAGGATGTGAACTTATTTTATCATATTAGTTTAGTTTTTAGTTGACGGAGTTAGTTGGGATATGTCCCATCAACTCCTTAGTCAGACTATTAGAGGATTTCAGACGACTATAGTATTTTTCATATTTTTTAGACTTCAGAAATTCAGTTTAGTTATGATATTGAGATACCACTCTATGTCAGACATTATTATTATTATTTAGTTATGTTCAATATTGAAACTTATGGCCGATTAGTGCATGTTTCTGCATTTTCATGTCATATTATGCAGTGTATAGGTACAGATATCAGTCATGGATTAGCTTGTGGTCCTTTGGGGTCATGATCATCGTGTAGCACTCCGGTTCAGATAATCGAGGTGTTACAAACTTGGTATCAGAGCCTAAGGTTCAATAGAATCCTAGGAAGTCTGAAAGTCGCATCCACTTATATACATTCCCTTCCATTATCAAGACTATGATAATCATGTGAAGCATGAAATCCCTTATTTATGGCATTATAAATAATGAACTCTATTCCTATGATCAAGAATTATTATGGATTATTGGTGTTGTTCATGTAATAAGGAATGTCATGCCTTGTCAATTTCCTTCTATCAAGTCCTGGGGGTACTTGTTCCCAAAAAATATAGTTGCGTTCCTAGATCCATGTCATGTTTTCACGATACTCTCAGTCAATCCAAGTTCCATAGAAATCAGTCAGTCATGTGACTCAGGATAACTCAAAAATCTCATGAACTCAGTACTCAGTAAGATCAGTAATCTCATGAACTCAATCAGCTATCAGATATCAATAGTATTCCGTCAGTCGATAGAATTTTGTAAACTCAGTCCATGTATAGTTAGTCAATCATATTCAGTCTATTCAGATGGGAGTCAAAATTTGTACTGAGTGAACCAAAGGGTGGGAACATACACTGTCAGATGAGGGTGTGATTCTTAGTAGTCATCCTTGTGTTTCAGAACTATATAGCCAGCATAGGTTGAGAAATCAACACTTTCAAATGAGGATTGGTAAGGTGGATGAGCATTATCAGATGAGGAGGCCACCATTCTTCTTTGAAGACACTGTCAGATGAGGGTACCCACAGTTGTCCTTACTAGTGGCGCGGTATTAACACTCTTCCAATCAGGGCACAGATTGGACCTCAGCTCAATTGTTTTAGTGCATTTAGAGCATGTTGGTTAAATAACTATTCCCACAGTTTCAGTATCAGTTTCAGTAAAAGAACTTAGATAGTTCTTCAGTTTTTAGGACTGTCAGATACAGTTAACTCAGTCACAATACGAAACTTAGATAGTTCCATAAATTTTAGAACTATTAGACATAGTCACTCATGTTATTAGTTATTTCAGTTATCGAAACTCCAGTATCAGTCAAGCTACATATCAGTAAATTCATGTCATTAGTATATAGATTTAGTTATCATGTTCTCACGATCTAAGATACTATGTATTCATGTGTGCACTCTCACGTTCATATTAGTTAGTCAGTTATTATCATTCATGTATGTAAGCCCCATGCATTCAGCCCACCTCACACGTATACTCAGTATATTCTTTTGTACTGGAGCATTTGCGCTATGGTGTTTTATTTTTATGTTGCACCATAGGTTTAGAGACACGACTCCCAGATCAGCAGCAGTAGTAGCATTCCAGGGTTCAGAGTTTTAGCAGTGAGTCCTTATTCTCCGAGGATGTGATCTTATTTTATCATATCAATTCATTTTTCAGTTGACGAAGTTATTTGGGGACATGTCCCATCAACTCCTTAGTTAGATAGTTAGAGGCTTTCAGACAACTACAGTATTTTTCATGTTTTACAGACTCTAGTATTTTAGTTTTATTGTAGTATCGAGATGCCACTCTATGTCAGATATTATTATTATCCAGTTATGTTCAGTATTGAACCTTACGGCCTGTCAGTGCATGTTTTCACATTTTCATGTCCTATAATACAGTGTATAGGCACAGATATCAGTCATATGTTAGCTTATGGTCCTTTGGGGTCATGAACACCGTGTAGCATTTCGGTTCAGATAATCGGGGCGTTACAAATTTGGTATCAGAGTTTAAGGTTCAATAGAGTCCTAGGTAGTCTGAAAGCAGCATCTAGTAGAGTCTTATACATGGATGTGTTGCGCGCCACATTTATGTGCAACAGGTTATGAGATGTTTTAAGAAACAGTTTCCCTTTTTTCACTATTTATGTCAGACCTGTGAGCATAATCACAAGTCAATCTCTTAGTCTAATCCATTTCTCCTCTTGATTTCAGAACATGCCTCCTAAGAGAAGAAACCAGTCAGCTCCTCAGCCCAAAGATCCTATGGGCGAGCATATTTCTCATGCGGAATTCAGAACTGCATTTACCATTTTTGCTCAATCAGTAGCTACCCATAATTAGTAGTCATCAGTTATTTTGGCCAACCCAGTCCAACTTAGCCGCAGCTAGGATTCGAGACTTTACCCAAATGAATCCTTCAACGTTCCTAGGGTCTAAGGTAGATAAAGAGTCAGTAATTTATTGATCAGGTCCAGAAGGTGATAGATATTATGGGGGTGACTAGTGTTAATAGTACTGAGTTAGCCGCATACTATTTACAAAATGTGGCTCACACTTGGTATAAGTAGTAGAAGTCCGCAAGGGTAGATGATGCAGGTCTTACATAGTGGGAGGAGTTTGTCACGGCTTTCTTAGACAAATTCTTTCCCAGGAGCTGAGGGAGGCAAAGGTTCTAGAGTTTATCAAACTCAGGAAAGGATATATAACAGTAAAAGATTATTCTCACAGGTTTACTCAATTAGCCAGCTAAGCCCCTTATATGGTTGTAGACAATAGAGCTAAGATGAGTAAGTTTGCTTCAGGGGTAAATGATACCATCGTTAACTAGTGCAGATCCGCCATGATAAATAGTGACATAACTTTAGCTCAACTCATGACTCATGCTCAGTAGATAGAAGAGCATAAAATTAAGAAGATGGAAATGCAGAATAAGAAAGCTAGGATAGGTTGCTTCAATTTTAGATAGCCTAAGTCAGAAGGAGGAAACCGTTCCCAGTTTTATCCTAAGTCATCAGTTCCAACTCCTTCTACATCCAGTGCTCCAGTTCCTAAGTTCAGAGAGGCTAACAAAGATAAAGCACCAAGCTCTAAGTCTTAGGGCGGTGTCAGCAATACCTGAACTAATCCCCTATGTCAGACTTGTGGTAAGAACCACAAGGGTGCTTGCAGAGCTGGTAGGGATGTCTATTTCAGTTGTAGCAAGCCAGGCCACAGAATCAAAAATTGTCCCCAGTCGGGTTATAAGGGCCAGTAAAACCATTTTGCAACTCAGTCCGGTCGCCCGAACCAACAAGGTGCCACTTCCAGTGCTACTAATGGACAACGCCTAAATTATCTATATGCTTTTTAGACCTGACAGGATCATGAAAATTCTCTTAATATTATTACTGGTACGTTATAGATCTTTTATGTTCACTTTTATGCTTTGCTAGATCTAGATGCATCCTTGTTTTTTGTTACTCCTTACATAGTAGGCGATTTCGAAGTCAGACCTAAAATTCTTGAAGAGCCCTTTTCAGTCTTTACCCCAGTGGGTAAAACCCATCATATCTCAGTGGGTATACACGAATTTCCTAGTTATGATATTTTAGAAAGTCATGTCAGTAGATTTAGTCGAGTTAGAGATGACTGATTTTGATGTCATTATCAGCATGGATTGGCTTCATTCCTGCTATGCGACAGTCGACTGCAGAAATAGAATAGTTTAGTTTCAGTTTCTGAATAAACCCATCCTAGAGTGAAAGGTTAATACTTCAGTGCTTAGAGGTCAATTGTTTCCTACCTTCGGGCAAGGAAAATAATGTCTAAGGGGTGTGTTTATCATCTCATGCATGTTAAGAACTCTAGTTATGAATCTTCCAATCTTAAATCAGTCCCAGTAGTTAATGAGTATTCAGATGTCTTTCCTGAAGATCTTCCAGGAATTCCTCCTGAAAGGGACATAGACTTCGGCATAGACCTTCTTCCAGGTTCTCAGCCTATCTCTATTCCGACATACAGAATGGCACTAGCAGAACTCAAGGAACAAAAAGAATAGTTGAAGAATCTCTTAGATAAGGGATTCATTAGATCCAGTATTTCCCCATGGGGTGCACTAATATTATTCGTACGAAATAAAAATGGTTCCCTCAGAATGTGCATTAATTATCGTCAACTCAACAAAGTCACGGTCAATAACAAGTATCCTCTTCCCAGAATTGATGACTTGTTTAACCCACTTCAGGGTGCCAGTTATTTCTTTAAGATAGTTTCTTAAATGGATGATTTCACATATGTTATAAAGTTTCCATGTAAGGTGTTCGATAAAATTCCTAGAATGATAGAATCATGTTCCTTATGACTCAATAGTATAGAAATGACAAGTCCATGCTCTTATGATGCAACACAATTTCTATGCTCTTGTTTTGTATTAACTGTTGTGTTATGCAACATTCAAGATAGTGAAATCATGCAAGTATGTACATGTTATATGCATTCTCTTCCATGATCAAGACTATGATAACCATGTGAAGCATGAAATTACTTATTTATGTCATTATGAATTATGAACTCTATTCCTATGATCAAGAAGTATTATGGATTGTTGGGTTGGTCAAGTATTCAGGAATGTCATGTCTTGTTAGTTTCCTTCTATCGAGTCCTGGGGGTAATTGTACCCAAAAATATAGTTATGTGCCTAGATCCAAGTCATGTTTTCAAGATACTCTCAGTCAAGCCATGTTCCAAAGAATTCATTCAGTCATGTGACTTAAGAAATCTCAGAAATCTCATGAACTCAGTACTCAATAAGATCAGTAATCTCATGAACTTAGTAAGTTATTAGATATCAATAGTATTCTATCAGTTGAAGGAATAAAGTAAACTCAATCTATGTACAGAAAGTCAATCATGTTCAATCTCTTCATAAGGGAGTAGAAATTAGCACCGAGTGAACCCAAGGGTGGGAATACACACTGCCTGATGAGGGTGTGATTCTTAGTAGTCATCCTTATATTCCAGAACTATGTAGCCAACATAGGTTGAGACATCAACACTATTAGATAAGGGTTGATGAGTCGCATAAGAACTGTCAGATAAGGGGCCCACTGTTCTTCTTTGGGGATACTATCAGATGAGGGTACCCACAGTTGTCCTTACCAGTGATGCGATATTGACACTCTTCCAATCAGGGCACAGATTGGACCCCAGCTCAGTTGTTCTAGTGCATTTGGGGCATGTCGGTTAAATAATTATTCCTACAGTTTCAGTATCAGGCTCTGTAAAAGAACTCAAATAGTTCTTCAGATTTTAGGACTATCAGATACAGTCAACTCAGTCACAGTACGAAAATCAGATAGGTTCATCAAATTTAGGACTGTCAGACAGAGTCACTTATGTTATCAGTTATTTTAGTTATCAAACTACAGTATCAGTCATACTAGATATTAGTAGATTCATGTAATCAATATATAGATTCAGTTATCATGTTCTCACGATCTTAGTTACTATGTGTTTATGTGTGCACTCTCACATTCATATTAGTTAGTCAGTTATTATCATTCATGCATGTAAGCCCCATGTATTCAGCCTACCTCACACATATACTCAGTACATTCTTTGGTACTGACGTATTTGCGCTATGGTGTTTTATTTTTATGTTACACCATAGGTTCAGAGACACGACTCCTAGATCAGCAGCAGCAGTAGCATTCCAGGGTTCAGAGTTTTAGCTGTGAGTCCTCATTCTCCGAGGACGTGATCTTATTTTATCATATCAATTTAATTTTTAGTTGACGGAGCTAGTTGGGGACATGTCCCATCAACTCCTTAGTCAGACAGTTAGAGGCTTTCGGATGACTACAGTATTTTTTATGTTTTTTAGACTTTAGTATTTCAGTTTTAGTTTGGTATCGAGATACCACTCTATGTCAGACGTTATTGTTATTATTCAGTTATGTTCAGTATTGAACCTTATAGTCTCTCAGTGCATGTTTCTATATTTTCATGTCATATTATGCAGAGTACAGGAACAAATATCAGTCATGGGTTAGCTTGTTGTCCTTCGGGGTCATGACACCATGTTGCGTTCCAGTTCAAATAATCGTGGTGTAAATCCATCACTGGTTGGGGTAAAGGAATCTCTAGCGCATGAGCGAGAATAGAGTCTGGTGAGAGCTTCCTATCCTGACCTCTAAGTTGGGTTATATTTCTATTATCCTCAAGCTCTAGGTCATCTATATACTCTTTAATAGGATTTTTACTTGCAAACTTGGGGTCATCATCTTATGTACTGGTAGTATGCATCCTAGTCATCTACGAACGAGTGAATCCAAATGAATTATTTATAATCCAACACAGACTCTTAGCACGAAATGAGTGAAGGGAGTGAAGATCTTCTAAGAATGTCCTATAGCCTCCCAAGGATACAAAAAAGATATTATTATTTTGATTATAAAAACTCTACTAGACCCTTGCTCTTGTACCAAAAATACTGGTGCACCTAGTGCTCTAACACTAATTTGTCAAGACCTGATTTATGGGTCATGATGGCCCCTACTTTATCCCATCAGTTGGTAAGCCAAACCGTAGCCCGGAGCTATAAGCAGTGGGCTAATATTGTGGAAAATGGCATAATTATCAAAAATATACAAGTAAAAGGATTACGAGCAATAAAACATGGAATAATATATAACGAAAAACAAATAATAATATCCCATGATAAAAAAGAAATAATAACATCCCATGACCTAGTAGTGTCAGTACAAGAGCCCCTAATATAAAAGAATATAATTAATATCAAATCAATATACAGTAGTCTCAAAAATTAAAAAACTAGACAAATTAGAATTAGAAAAGGTCAAATTTAGATCCAAGGGTCACCCTGTCTCTAAACTCTGACCAACATAAATCTTGGCATCAACGACAGTGAGTAGTACTCAAATCTACACAGAAAAAGTTCAAAGATGTATTAAAGTACCAAAGCCACAGGAGCTCCATAGGCATCATCAAGCAACTGAGCTAAGTCATAATATTAACAAAATAAAATACGAGATAAATAAGCTAAGTCAGGTAAGAAGGCAAACTTGGAATAATGATTTAAATACTATAAATAAATAATTGAATTGATGATGATAAAGCAAGTTCATACTAGCTTTACATAAATGGCACACATAATCTAGAAAGTGCAATAAAGTAATAACCTAGCCTGCTTGGATGCGGATAAAGGTCAGGTGAAATCTGCTAAATCAATGATTTCCCCTTACGAAAAGGTTTTGCAAGATGCCATGATATTAAAATGAATTGTTTACTCATCAATACTGGAAAAAGGCTACCCTTATTGAATTTTTATACTTTGGGTCCAAAATCAAGTAAAATTCTCATGTGGGCCCACTTACGGAATCATACTTTTCAAAATCATCAACAAGTCTTTCTATGCTCAAGGAACATTTAACATCAAAAATGGGTAAATGTTGATCCCAAATGCTGACTCAATCTACATAATAAGAATCTAGGGGTTTGGGGAATAAATTAGGGCATTAACCAAGAACCTAATGAAAACTTACCACGATTTTGATGAAAACCCAAATAATCCAGACCCACAAACACCCAAAACACTCTTAATAATTATTCCCCTAATTTTCCATACTCTCTAGGTTTTTAGCTCTTGATAATTAAGAAAAATAAAGTAAAAATTGGGAAAATTATGCATTTAATGGCCTCCCAGGTGCCGCTTAAGCAGCCAAATGACCGCTTAAACGGTCACCGCTAAAGCAGTCCAGTATAGTTTAAGTTGTACCCATTAAGCCAGCCCCTTTCGATTAAACGGTCACTACTAAGGTGGCCAAGTACCGCATGGGTGGCCCCCAGCTGGTCAAGTTTGGTCACATAAGAGACCAGCTGGCCGTTTTAGCATTTGCACTAGCTGAGTGGTGCAATAGCTAGGACTTAGGGAAATATAAAGTCTCCACCGACCTTGCGAGATTCATTTGAAATGTCGTGAACAAAAATAAACTATGTAGCCCTATTAAATTCAACATTGCTAACTCAATGTTGTTGTCAAATTTCCACCCGTGGTAATTTTGATGAAATATGGGCCCCATATCTATGGGCTATTTGTATCAACTTTGGGAAAATAGTACAAAATGAGTCTAACAGCCTCAAAACCCAAACTAAAGGTCCACCTAACCTAAATCAATATTTCGAAGCTAATGAAACTATCACAATTGGCATATAAGGTTGTTAGCTAAAGTTTACGCTCGATGGACAATTCTTACCATCGAAGAGTTCAAAATAAGAAACTGGCTCTAAAACTCAAATGAACTATCCAGTAACTGAACAGTCAACTCCAACAAGTCATAAATAACTTGGGCAGGAAAACTTTAAATAGTGAAAATGCATGGAAATACAGAAAATAACCCAAAGAGTCATTATATTATTCTATTATTAATGAGTGTTTTTTGAGCTATGCAGGTAATATTCTCTCAAATTTTGTGGATTCAATCCAAAATATCAAGACAAGCACAAGTACTTTTAAGGGTTTCAAATGCAAGGTATAAAGTTCAAGAAATCAACTTCTACCTTTTCTTATATAATTACGAATCTAATCCTTCATCCTTCTGATCAAGTCCTATATTTTTTGAATTAGTTTCAGGCTCAAACTACGTCTAATATAATTCTTCTTCCAGCAAGATTCATATGTAATCCTACATACAGATTTGATTTTCCCATTGTTTCAAACTCTCAGAGAAAACTGAGGCATGTCTTTGAAACAGTCATATATTCTTTTGCACACAATTTTAATTAAGTGCCTGTGAGCTAAAACTAGGGCCAACTTTTTCAAACTTTCCAATGATTTCAAAAATCCCTGTTCTAGTTTTAACTTCATAAATATTCCTCATCAGCAATACTTTTCTTGATAAGGTCCCATATAAAGCATGGATACATCTTATGGGACATCAATAATCATCCCTTAAAATCTCTCTCAACACATCTATATGGGGTTATAAGCTTTATATGGTTATCTAATCATTATGACCTACTCAAATGATTTGATTATGTCAATATCTTTATTATTAAACTGACATGTTTTGTGAATGCAAGTTGGTTCACACATATTTTAAAGAGATGTGTTGGATTATTACTTTATTTGAAGTTGATGTATCTTACTTTATTAGGGTTTTCTACCCTCCAAGAAAACATATTGTATTATACCCTGCTCGAGGTGATATATCTTGTTATATTTGGTAAACAACCTTTCTAGAAGATAGACTAAATTTTTACCCCTATTTGAGGTGATATATATTATTGTATTTAGGTCATCCTCCCTTTTAAAGAGACATATTGGAATGTCATCTCATTTAAGGTGACATCTTATTATATTTGGATTTCCTATCCTCTAACAGGATGTATCAGACCATCACTTTATTTGAGATGACATTTTATTATGATATGGACTGTCACCTCCTCCAAAGTGATGCGCTATTATATTATGGATTATCACCTCTTTCAGAGTGACATTCTATCATATTATGGACCATCATCTCCTTCAGAGAGACAAGTTATTATGTTATAGACTGTCACCTCCTTCAAAGTGGCATGTTATTATGATATAGACCATCATCTCCTTTAGAGTGATATGTTATTATATGGATTGTCAGCTCTTTTAATGTGATATGTTACTGTATTATGGATTGTCACCTCTTTTAGTATGGAATATTAAACAAGGTTTGCACAATTGGCCTTACATTGTATTTTCTACGACTAAGTTTAGTACAGATTATTAGTAGGCACATTGGGCTACCAACCCATTATAAATGGCATGTTAAATTCAAGATAGATCATTTTCCTTCAATAAAACACGTAGGTAGTCCATCTTTCAATGAGATACATTGGACTGTCACACTATTTAATGTGGCACAAAATACTAAAGATAGGTCATCATCCTTTCAATAAGATACATTGGGTCATCACCTCGTTCGATATGGAAAAAAATATTTAAGATAGATCATCCGCCTTTTAATGAGATAAGTTATCATAACCCTATTCAAAGTGGCACAAAATGTTCAATATAGGTCATCTTTCATTTACTGGTGCATGTTCAAATAGGTTTTGTACCAAATTATGTTTATGTCATTCTATATTAACAACTAACTATTTTGTTTGAGATGTTGTCGAGAGTATCCAAAAGGAAGAAATTATTAAATCAAAATCACAAGTGATGACGACTCCAAAAAGGACACAGAACAACGTGAAACTTTTTCTTAGTAGCAAACTGGACATAGTCTAAAGAGGAATATCAAACTATTTGAATGTGAGATGAAGAAAGACTTCCCACATCATCAAACCACACCCCTATCAGAAGGCATGTGGGTATTTTGGGACATTCATTTTAGTTTCACCTCCGGGACATTTTGGGTAATTTCTAAACTTACAGTTGAGGTAACTTTCATCTTCTTTGAAATTTAGGTGATAACACACCTTAAGCCTTACAAATTAGGTCTATGTATATCTCAGTCTTAGGCTTAAGGGGGCTCCATATTTGTAATTGATATAATTACAATCCTCTTATCCATAACTCAATGTATTTGTCACACAATCTAAACCAAAAGTCATCTAAAATAAGAGACTATTTTTTCTACCAATTGAGTCCAACTACAAGCAGTCTGATTCCCTAAGTCTTGGGGATATGTAGGTTGGGCTCTATATTGAAAACTCAACTATATTCCATCTTTCCCCCAATCCTCTTATTCCCTAGTTTTCTGACTTTATCTAAAATTCGTAAACAGCATTGCTTATGAATCCTTTGATCATGCTCAAATTCTAGTGTAAAGAACTACAATAAGCCTAAATTCTCATGTAACTTGAGATATGTAAGAAACACAACATCGGGGTTTGGCCATAATTCCTTGAAGTTCGTGTAAAACTCAATTGCCTTTGAGAAACGAATTTGTGGTTAAACAAATTTAGGAATGTCAAACTATCTTTTTCCAGGATTACTTGCATTCACCCTGACCAAAGGGATGGGGCAGTTGTTGACACCTAATTTTTATCCTCCTTCATTTAGTTTAATCCTTGAGTTTCTCCGGTTTTAAATAAATTTGAAATATTATTTTACTAATTATCAAAAATTATATTGGGTTAATTTCTTAAAAACAATTTAATTGAGAAGATATTTGTTTGATCCCATGAAACAAGAAGTTCAAGATTAAATTAGACACTAATCTTTGTAAGTTTAAACTTAATTCAATCTATGTATCGGTATTAAGCCTTAATTAGAGTTAAGATGGTTACAATTGCAGTAGAACTAATCTATTGGCTCTTAATTTTCTTAGGTCTAAATTTGGATAATTCTTAAACACTTGGTTATTTTCTAAAATATCCTATCCCTTCCCCTTTAATTTTAATCCCTATTTAAAAAAAAAAAACATTTTCTTATCATATTTACTCTACCCTAACCCAAGCTTATCTCGATATCAGCAATAATATTGAGACCAATACCTTGACCCTAATCGGCCCAAACCTAATCCACCCCTTATAAATTCCTTATCCTTAAACCAATAACAAGAAATCAACCATATCAATGCAACAATATTCAACAATGACAACATCAAAGATGAGCCAACAAAAATTCTACAAAACCCTAGAGCCCCAAATGGATTTTCCCTATTTTTATCCCCTTTTCCTGCTTCTATTTTTTATTTCTCCATCAAATAGCATGCAATTTTCATGAGGAAGAGCCCTACGACTTCAAGAAAAAGACCAGGTGGCTACTCAAAATTTAAATTCCATGACTAAGGGGGATGGTTGTACGATTGTACCAATTCCAGTTCATTCAAGATTATCATCATCCTCAAATTTGACATATCCTATGAAAAATCCCCAGAATGCCCTTGGATTTATTTATCCTACATCAATTTTCTTCAAAAATTTGATTTAAAATCTCTCCTATATAAACCCTACTACTCTTTTGTCGTAGATAATGGTTATTCTAAATCAAGAACCCCAATATAAGTAAGAGATTTTGCTACTAAAAATTCTCCTTACTTGTCTAGGATTTAGTCCACAGCCTTAGAGTTATGATAAATTTGTCTCAAGTTTTGCATTTCTTATCATTCTCGAGACAAGAAAAGTGGTGAAGTCGTCAATCAATTAGTTCCAGTTGACTACCTGAAAAAATTAAACACTCCTCCCTCTTGCAATTTTCTATTCAGTAACTTGAAATCTCTTTGCTTCTTTAGAACAGTAGTAAAAAATGTTATATTGGTGGGATTATATATTTTAGAAACTTAGAATTTTCTATCTTCTTTGACGATTTGGTAGTTTGAATCTTAAGGATGGAAATGTTGGAGTTAATGGGTCTTGAAGACCATGTTTTGGATTCATATTTTTCTTGTTATTTCTCTGTTAGCATGTTGTCCTTTAAATCATGTTGCTTATGTGCTTTATTTTACTAATACTAATTTAGTTATTGGTTAGTTGAGAGCCACTCTCCTTGTCTTATTTTCTTGGTAGAAATGAATTTCCTATTTTAGTCTGTTAAGGTTGGGTTCTGATGGAGTAATTATTCAGTAGAGGTTTGTGTTTTGCGATTTAGTTTGGGTTTATTTTTTACTTTTAAGAGCTATGAATTGAGCTTAGTGATACTTGAATTAGGAGTTAATTGTTTGATAATGTCTGAATTTTGTTTAGCACAGCACATTTAGGATTCTAGGCCGAGAAGTTTTCCCCTTTATGCTAAAAATTGTGATCATAAATTGTCCCTTGAGCATGCTATTATGAAGGAGTTTGTATATGTTTATGAACTTTTGAACCTTTTATTGAACTTATTCCTAGCTTAGAAATTTTGTTGAGTTTCAATGTTTGGACTGCCAGATTTCATTCTCCTTTGTTTGAAAAATAGTTATAGATTAGCATGATCCTTGAAAAAGTTATTTTGCACTTTTTAGTAAATAAGATTCAGTATGGTCACAAAGAATTTTTTTTTAAAAAAATTCTACTGATATATTAATGTCTTTGGAATGCCAATCTAATCAGTGACTATAGTCCTACCAATTGCATGATCGATTTTAGTTTAAATTCATATTAATTAACATTTGTTTGTTTAAAGAATCAGTCAATAAGTTGGAGAATTTTTCTTGGGTTACTACTGACACTTGATTTCTTAATTTGTTGCATTATGACAAGCTATATTACTTATCCTTTCTTCTTTTTACAAAAAAAAATTATTGTGCATGTTTTATGTTTCTTTAAGGCTTCATTGGACTTAATAGGCTTCCTTACTAAGGATTTGTTTTGATTTTGTAAAACCAAAATATTATTCTAGATTGTCTAGGTTTTAAACATCTTGCTTGTTGAATTTTGGCAAAAATAGTTTTTTTGTTTAAAGCATGTTTAACAACCAGATTATTCTTTTTATTATTTTTTTCTCACTTATGACTAGTTACTATATTTTGATTTACTCCACATATATCATAATTTAGCTAAACAGTAGAGGTTTCAATCTCTTTTCTATTCTCTTTCCTGTTTGGCCTGGGTTTTTCTTTACTCAAATCACCTAAAATGAAATGCTCCGCTACGTCTTGTTAAGTGATTGATGATTTATTGATTTAATTTTTATCTAGATCATTGAGGCACCTACTAATCCTTATTTTTTCTTTCTTTTATATGAACTCATCTTATCGAGTCCAAATGCACTCATCCCTTGCATATCCCATTATGGGCCATGAAGGCCCAATCTATCGAGTCCTAGCCCTAAAAACTAAGTCCAAATAGACTAGTATACTAATATACAGATGATATACAGCAGCTAATGAAGAAGAATGAGCAAGTATACATATGGAAGACAAATATGTGACTGATCTACAGTCATATACATAGATATGCAGCCATATACATACTGATATATGGGAATTTCACAATATGTATACAAGAGTATACATTGCAGAAATGGGCTGAAATAAGTCCATAACTTGAAGTCCAAATCTGGACAGATTCAAGATAGGCCAGAAAGGGGCCCAAATCTTATCTTTTATTCCTTTATTTTCTTGTATTGATTTGATTATTTATTTATAATTTAATTTAATTAATCTAGATGAATCTCCGGGAAGCAAATTTATATTGAAATTATTCATTTTATTTTGGTCATCTAATATTTTTAATTTCTCTATTTAGGCAAATTTAAACTAATAAAATAATCTGAGGATGTATTTATATCCTTTCATAGTTATTAATGGATCAAAATCCACATTAAGAAATTGAGTTAATTATTTAACTCAAAGTCTTAATATGGATAAGATTGTTAAGATTATTTGAAAGATTTGACAATTAATTCACTATTTGAAATAAATTGAGTTGTTTAAGTATCCAAATAAGAATTACTCATTTTTAAGTAAGATTTTTTCAAATAACTTAAGAGTTATTTTTTAAATTAGTTAAATAAGTTTAATTCTCTAGGAACCACACTTTATGGATTTTCGAAAGTGCCTAACACCTTCTTTCGGAGCTAACTTGGACCTGTACCTAGACTTTGGTTTTCGATGTAAAGGTTTTAAAACTACCTTTGTTTAAATGGTTTTCTAAATTTACTAAAAATAAAGTGATGACTCTATATCATTTTTCAAATAAGATCAAATAGACTTTTCCACCACAAAATTAAGGAACTTTTTTAACTAGTTTAAAATGGATCATAATAATACTCAAGTAGATTGTTTTAACCATAGGTACCACAATAAATATGTTAAATGGAATTATGAACCCATGCATGCAAGTGTACACACATACTAGAGTTAGCAGGAACTCTCATCTATGACTTGTAAAAAACAAGTTTAATTCATGTACCAGTACTAACATCGTAACCAATCCAATATAATATTAGTGTGACCCCCGATCCATACAACAGTGTTGGTGTGACACATAATCCATATATCATCTCAACCCATAGGTTTAATGCATGATACAATTAATAATCACAAGTAACGCCCAAAGGCTAATCATAACATCCAATTTACATATAAACATAGAATAATCGATCCCATATTCTACCATATAATTCTAAGTCACCTAACATAATAACCATAAACCTAGATGCTATACCTACCTCTCACTTTCCTTTCTTTGTATAATGTTTATAACCATCAACTATGAAAAACTACCTACGAACACAGAATGCACATACCCACGGCTTTTACGACTCGCCTAGATTCATCATGACCTATAAACACCTACTACTTGTTCTCTTCACTCTCAATTTAAGCTCGGTAACACTTCTACAAACCCACCAAATGCATACTCTAGCCCTAATTCATGTTTATTACTTCCATAGTCGCCTTAACCCTTATTTTAACCCTACCATACTTTCATTCATTGGAATGTCTCTAGTTTATGAAAATCTTATATAGATAGGCAATTACAAGAGTAAAAAAGATCAATAACTTATAAATTAGAAATTCTAATTTGTAATCTTAGTCTACTTATCATTCTATCCAACCAAACTCCATGCCCGAAGATCTAAGGACCAAATCTCCCGACACTACATCATGTATCTAGCTTACGTCTACTACAATTAAACTATAATCTACCTCGTAGCTTATTTTAACTGCTATGGATAGCGGATAGTTATCCCACTTGTGTCATTTCATTTACTAATGCAAGCAAACTCATCGGAATACTTTGGAAGCGCCTGTATCGAACTTGGCCTTAAAATTATCATATTTCTAGGTATATGGTTCACTTGGAGTGTATTTAAAGGAGAGAGATGACATAAAAGGTCTTGGCTAAATGATGGTTTTAATTAATCCTTGTTATATCTACTACCTTACTACTATTGCAGTAATGGGAGTGTTGTTGTAGCGGCGGATCTACCACTATAGTGGTGGGTTAGTGGCCTGGCCCAATTTTCCCTAATTTAAACCCAATTTAATTTAGGCCATGGATTTTTCCCATGAAATTATAGAAGGTACATAATAATAATTCTTAGTCAAAAAACATTTTGCGGATGATTTTTAACATAACAACAATTAGGTCATTACATTTGCACATAAGGTGTAGAAAACTAGAAAGAGTAAGTACATAACAAAGTGTACTCAGCGGCATCATTGACAGACCCTAATTTAAAGTGGTGGTGAGAAAATACCATCACTAACCCATTCAAAACAACCATAAACCTACACTTAGTAAAGTCACCCTAGTGATAAATAATAAGCAGTTCATATGTCATGACCCGAGGCTACCCTCTGGTCGGGATAACGGTGCATGCAATCACAAGTGACCATAAGCTAACCCATGAGCTGGTACCTGCAATGAGCACTAATTAAAATATTAATATAACACATAAGCAGAAAATAAAATGATAAGGTACTGTAAATCTAAATGCTAAAATGTATGTCAATAATATGTCTAAAATATCTGAGAAAATAGTAAAAGAAATGACTGACTGTCTAACTGATTGTATGAAAGCCTCTAAACATCATGAGAAGTTGATGGGACAAAACCCTCCAACTAATTCCAACTGACTGAACATAAGAAAATATTGAAATAACTGAGAAAAACATATCCTGTCCTCAATGGATGAGGACTCGCCACTACTGCTGCTGGGTAATGTTGAGTTGTCTAAGAATAGTCGGGAAATTAAATGTCTGAACCTATGTTATAAGACAACATAGCGTAAATAAAAGTATGTGGTCAGTACTTTGAATGTACTGGTATGTAAGATAGAACTAATTGAAATGCATAACTGAGAACGAATGCATAAACATGTAATATCTGGGAATACAAGACCAAACATAAGCAGGTTACTGAAATATTCTAAAATCCAAAAGACTAGATTCTATTCAACTGAATAAGTGATAAATCTGTACATTTAGTCAAGAAAACCTGAGCTGAGATGCACTGACATAATGACTGAAACTGTGGAAGATATCATAAAACTGACAAGCCCCAATTTAAGCTAATCAGGGTCCAACCTGCAACCCTAGCAGAAAGGGTGTCAGTACTTTACCACGAGTACTAACACTGTATGTGTGTATCCACAAATTTGATGTCCAAAAAAATACTAAGGATTCAGTCCTAAACTGGCGGGTGACATCTCATAATCCTACCCTGGCTACGTAATTATAAAACTTAGGGACTGCTACTAAGGACCCAGTCCAAACTAGCGGGTGAACCCCCATCCCAAAGGCGCTCGGTGCTAAATCCTACTCCCAACTGAACTGACACTGGTACTGAACTGAACTAAATTTTACTAAATGTTACTTCTGATGGTGCTCATTATAATTATAAGAACTCAATAAAATAGTAATAATATCCATGGTTTAACTAAATCATTACTTAAAAATCTAAAATCATGTAAAACACATAGGTATTGGGTGTTCATAACCCGCCAGCACTGAATGACCATAAAAATATGATACAAAGTTTAAACTATAGTATAGGATCATGGTTCAAAGACCCATAACCCAAACATTTCATCAAACATGTGAGAATCATGAACTTGAACATGGGATTATGTTAAGTATGAGGAAAACAACATGATTACATGGCAATATTCATAAATTGGGGATTAAACATGAAATTCACTTGAATATGACATAGGAAGCTGAAATTTAAAGCAAGAAGAAACCTAACTTTTCATGGGATCATACATAGACATGAATTGATTTGATATTACTAGGGAACTCATGAATTTAGCCTATCTTGAATATATGAAATTCCATAGTAAAGGAAAAATTCCATATTCAATTAAAAGGAGTTTTTGGGTTCTATGGGTGAAAGGGACCTATGAATGAATACCCACATACCTTAATAGCTAGTTTCTTGATAATTTCTTGAACTTAAAATCATGAACTCTTGATTTCTTGAGAAAGAGCATGGGTTTTTTGGTTGGGAGAAGAGTAGGGTTTCTTGAGAGCAATTTGGAGTGAAAGGGGAAAATAATGCCCTTTGGGAAGTCCCAAATTGTGTTAAGGACAAATTGATTTGAGAGAAATAACTCAAATGCCCCTTTGGAACTTAAACCATCTAACTGTGCAAGACAGAGCCATGCATTACGCCTCTCTCCATGGGAGAGAGCAACGCATTTTGTATCTTACTCTGGGAGAGAAAGCCATGCATTGTAGACCACTCTATCTTGGAAGAAAGCAATGTGTCATGACCTTATCGTATTGCTCCTCTATTTCAGCCATCCAAACATACCCTGATCCTTATCCTAAAATCCAAAAACTCTCCTGAGATATACTTTTAATCTCCCTAAATATGAATCAACTTGAAAAGCAAAATTTGGGGGTTAGTAAGGATAAAATAAAAATCCATAAAGTTTAAGGGTCTTGAAAATGACTAAGTCCCCAACACTTAGTGAAATTTTCAAACCTTGGACCCCTTAAGCATTCAACTAAGAGTTGAATCGAGCTTAGAATATTATGGGATATTATATTATCACCTCTTAGGACCATTCATCCTTGAATAAGGTTGGTTATACTGAGAATACTAAGGCAATTGAGGTCATATATCGAGGATGTATGACTTGGAAAATGATTACAAACTGAGTGTAAAGAATTATACATGAATTTAACTGATTTCATGAATGCATGCAATGACATGAGAATGGTTACATACTTGGAACTGAGAAAGGAAAGTAGTAGATAAAATAAAAATTGTACCCCTAAACATGACTTGTTTTAATTTTAAGTCAAGGGTAGTTTGGACATTTCCTACTCTTAAACCCTTATGTCCTCATATTATATATCCCTTGGTGGCCTTTTATAACACTTATTAAAGGATTGAAACACTCCAAATACTCTCTCAAATTGAATATTTGAGGCTAGGGCTTCTTCATGTCTTCTTAAAGGGCTCAAAGGTCGAGATTTATTTTGTGAATCTTCTTGTATTTAACATGCATTCCATCCCTCATTTTTAGTTTCAACTAAAGGTATATGTATTGTGTGTTATACATTGATTTATGGATCATGAATGGAGGTTTTTGAAATATATGTTGAGGGTATTGATTGATGATAGGCAAATTTACACGCCTATAGCACTAGATTTTGCCCATATTTTAGCCAAGTTTTGAGAACAAATTATATATTTCATGCACTTTTAGTCCTTTTTCCTGTAAGTGAGCTAACGAACATGATCAGCAAGTTTTCAGGTATAAATGATGCAAAATTCAGCATGTTATGGATAACTTGATGCCAAAGAAATCTTCACGAAAGGAGGAGAGCAAAGCTTGGACGCTAAGGACCAAAAGTGGCGCATGGAAAATCTATCCCGGGCAAAAACAGCAATTCTGAAGACTTTGGGGACTAGCAGTAATTTATTAGGATTAGGATAATGATACATTAACCTAGTGGGATTGGGTTAAGTAATTCATTAGCTTAGTAGGAATAGGATATGGGTATTATAAATACCCTATCTTGCTAGAGATTTTTATTTAATTCCTCATTAATTTTATTACTCTATAACTCTTCTTCTAACCCTTCCATTAATTCTACTTTTTATTCTTCTTCTATTCATCTATTCAATTCTTAATTTCCGCAACAAGAGAAACATTACTTTGCAAGGAATTCACACCTAACGCCTACCACCCTATACCTAACGAGATCTTTATTGTGGTATAATAACAATGTCGATTGTGATTTCCTTCGCACTCATGGGTAACTAAACTTCTCTGTTGGGGTTATGGAAGCCTTATGATATACTATCTAAGGCTATGAGTTTGTGAATTCGTGACAAGTGTGTTGCTTATATCATTATTCTCTTCATCTTAATGCAAATTCTTGTGGCTGCAGACGCATAGAATAACGCCAGTATAGCATTAACTTGTTCGAAAGAAAAGTTATATGTCTGGAAAAGAGATAATGTCAAGGTAATAGGGTCCCATCCCCTATTAAAAAGTTAGTGTCGTAACTGGATTAACCTCTTGGAGAATTTGTACCGTTAGATACGCTTTAAGCTCGAAAGAGTTAAAGTGAAATAGTCCTTGTTGAGGTCGAAAGACGCTTGGATTTACCATCGAATACAATTCTCTATAAGCACATGCATGTCTGAATTTCGCACAACTCATAGCCAATAGAGACGTATAACTCATAAGGTGGACATACCCCCAACTCCTCAATTCTCATTGTTTTACAACCTACTAAACATTCTTTCCTTTTACTTTACTATTTTCAGTTTTTACTTTAATAATTTGGTTACACTTTACAATCCCCCCTTTTTACGAGACTTGCACCAAAAGTCTAATAATTTTTGCTTACTTATTGACCGGCTATTCCCTGTGGGATCGATACCCAACCCAGTTGGGTTCTATATTTGACTACGACCGCTTTACACTCCTACGAGAGCTGTAGATTGAGCGTTATCAAAAATTGGTGCCGTTGCCGGGGAATACAAGTGTCAATTAAGTTTGTCATAATTACTAGACCCTTTGGTCAAAGATTCTCGTACTTTTACTTTTAGTTTTAGTTTTTGTTCTCTGCAGGTTTTTATTTAGTGCATGCCCCATACTCGAAGTGTTGGTCAACCGTTATTACCTATCAATCCTGAACCACAACGTATTGGTAGAATAGAGGCACAACACAAAATTGAAAGGATGGGTGCTCAACAAGAACAGGCGAGACTAGCTGCTCTAGTCGCCGCTCAAGTGAATCAACAGAATATTGATAACCCTGGGCGAGCAATAAATCCTGACGACGAGGACCTAGGTGATGACGAGTTACTAAACCCTAGGCATGCTGCTGAGATCGAAACACCTGCCAACAGAAGAGATCATCAAGCTAGGTTTAGACCTGAACACCGAGCTATGCAACCAGCTTTCGACGATGATGATGATGATCTTGATGGAGCCGGAGCCACAGGAGCCATTATTCCTCCACCATTGGCACCCGGAGCCAAGTTCAACATCACAAGCACCATGATTCAGTTATTGCAACTCAAGGGATTATTTGGTGGACTAGCAGGCGATGATCCGAATATGCATCTCATCAACTTTATTTCTACATGCAAGGCGTTTGACAATCCTGGTGTTGGTCAGGATGCAATTCGATTACGTCTATTTCCATTTTCTCTGTCTGGGGAGGCAACTCTATGGTTGAATGGGCTGACTGCTGATTCTATTACAAATTGGAGGCAATTGAGAGATGCTTTCCTAGAAAGATTCTTTCCGCCATCCAAAAGAGCACAATTAAGAGATGAAATCAGCAACTTTCGGCAGCTTCCAACTGAAGCTCTTCATGAAACATGAGAGAGGTTCAAGACGAAGCTTATGAGGTGCCCAAACCATCACATGACCAATGTCCACCTAATGGAGATACTATACAGAGCCTTGAATTCAATAACTAAACCAGTGGTGGATAATGCGGCTGGAGGATCATTTATGGACCTCACCTTTGGGCAGGCAAGCAATATGCTAGATCGGATGACGAAGCAAAGTAGAGCTTGGCATACCAGGGATTTTGAGGTAGCAAGTCCTACTATATCTATTGGCATGACTGCTGAACAAAGGAGAAGAGAAGAAGAACGTGATCAAGATATGGCGCACATGAAAACATAAGTGGATCTTCTTACAAAGCATCTATTATCAGGGAAGACCAAAAAAGTCAAAGCTGTTGCGTTAAAAGGAAAAGACGAATCTGATTCAGAAGAAGAAGCCAACTACTTGAACAATCAGGGGGGTTTCCGAGGTAATACCCAAGGAAACCAAGGTTGGAACAACTATGATAAATCAGGAAACAAGGACCAAGGTAGTTGGAAGAACAACAATGACAAGAGTGGTTTGTATGTTCCTCCAGGAAGACGTGACGCCACTGCATCTGGTTCCGGAAGTATGGAACACATGATGGCTAAGCTATTGAAAGGAGTGGAAGTAACTAGAGCAGGAGTAACCAAGGTCATAAATGATTTGTCTTCAATGAAGCAATTAGTTGATTCACATTCCACTTCAATCAAACAAATAGAGCAGCAATTGAGCCAACTTTCAGCAGCACTCAATCAAAGAAAGGCTGGCACTTTACCTAGCGACACTTTGCAAAATCCAAGGAACGATGGATCATGCATGGCTATTACTACCCGAAGTGGTAAGGTGCTGGAAACTTCATCCAAAGGCAAGCAAGTGGTTGACGAAGTAGCGGACATTGATGATAATGCAAAAGGAGAGGAATCCGCAGAAGCCACCCACGACGTCCATGACGTCACACCAAGTATGTTGCAGCCTGGAAAGGCTGACAAACGGAAGCAAGAGGAGAAGAAAGCCGCGGACAGAACAATTCCATACCCACCACCACCTTTTCCTTAAAGACTAAAGAAGCAGGCGAATGATACAAGGTTTAGCAAATTCATGACGATGTTAAATCAGCTGACCATTAATGTTCCGTTGGTAGAGGCACTAGAAAAAATGCCTGGGTATTCGAAATTTATGAAGGATCTTTTGACAAAGAAGCGAGCATCAAGCTATGAGTTGAAGGATACTGTTTATCACTGCAGCGCAATCGCTACCCGATCACTAGTTGAGAAGAAGGCTGACCCCGGTGCTTTCACTATTCCTTGCACTGTTGGATCCATGAAATTTGCCAAGGCATTGTGCGATCTGGGTGCTAGCATCAATTTGATGCCACTATCCGTCTACAGGAAGTTGGGGTTAGGCGATCCGACACCAACCAATATGAGGCTCGTGATGGCTGATAGGTCGGTAAAACGACCTGTGGGTATCTTGAATGATGTGTTGGTGAAGGTTTCTTCATTCATATTTCCTGCAGACTTCGTTATTCTAGATTGTGAGGTGGATTCTGAAGTTCCCATAATCTTGGGACGTCCTTTCCTTGCAACTGGAAGTGTGCTTATTGACATGAGAGCTAATGAGCTTTTGTTTAGGTTGAATGACGAAGTGGTCCGCTTTGATATATGCAAAGCAATGAAGCAGCCCAGCAATAATGTGTTCTCTGTAGCTGATGGTCATCATGAGGATAAGAAAGCATTATCTGTAGAGAAACAGCTTACTGTTGAGCCTTTGTCTGCTGCGCCACTGAATGATGAGCATGAGGACGATGAAGATTATAAAGAACTTATGGGTGCTCTAACAGAAAAAGAGTCCTATTACCATACTCCTAAGCAACCGAACCTTGATCATAAGAATCAACCGTCACCAACAGCGAAGACTTCAATTGAAGAGCCACCAATGCTAGAATCAAAAGAACTCCCCGATTATATAAGGTATGTGTTCTTGGGCTATGGAAATACACTTCCGGAGAGTGTTGCGGATGATTTAAGTGAACAGCACGTAGAGACTCTCATCTCTGCTCTGAAGAGATACAAGAGAGATATAGATTGGACTATTGATGACATAATTGGTGATCCTCCGGGGAGACGTATGAGTCATCTCGAAGAAGATTGCATGCCTACAAGTAAGCCTCATCGTCTTCTGAATCCATTCAAAAAATGATCCACCCTCTATCTCGATGAAGTCTAAGTACTCGAGGTAACTATGTCGTGCCGCGACAATAAATCAAGCGCTAGATGGGAGGCAACCCATCGTTTTTCTTTTTTTTTCTTTCTTTCGTTCTATTACGTGTTTGCTTTTGATAAATAAAAATCCAAAAAAAAGAGTTGTGCCACGACCAAAACTGAGGCGTTTGATGGGAGGCAACCCATCGTTCTAATCGTCTTTATTGTTTTTGACTAAATGTAGGTGCAAAAGAGGTGTAAAACGAGGAGGTCGGTTTCAAATTTTGATTTGAACGTATTGCATGTTAAAGGTGGTATGTTAGGAATGAAGAAGCAAAAGGCTATGGATTGAGCATTGCTCATGAAAATATAGGCATCGAACAAGGCTAGGCCTAGGTAAAACTAGGCCACGAACAAGGCAAGTCCTATACTATGGCCTAAGCTCTCGGAATCTAGTGTGCCATAGCATAGGCGCCGCCCATGCCCAAGTATGCCATAGCATAGGCGCCGCCTATGCTAATGCCTTTTGTCTCTGAATCTCATATGCAAAGTGAAAGGCGCCGCCTATGCCTAGGAATGCCATGGCATAGGCGCCGCCTATGCTAGACAATGCTTTGCAAAAGGCGCCGCCTATGCCAAGCATAGGCAAAGCAAAAGGCGCCGCCTATGGTCACTTCTTGTCTCCAAATCCGATTTTAAATGGGTCAAAACCCGACCCAACCTTTTCCCATAAATATGAGACTTATTCTTGAACCAAAAACACATTGGAAACCTAGCTTATGCGCCGCCTATAGCCTCCAAATCCTCTCAAAAGTTTTCCTTTTACTCTTTTTCTTCACAAGAACATCATCCAAAGGCATCAATCAAGTAAGTACTGCTTTGTTCTTCATTTATATTCCATAAGTACTACGTTACTACGTCTATTATGAATTGTTGAATCTTGAAAGAAGTAGTGGTGATGTGAATGTGTTTGAATTGTTGTGATACAACTAATGGAGTGGATGAATACGTAAGGACGATCTTAACTTGTTCCCAACTTGAATTTGAGGTTGATGCATTGTCATACTTTTGCGGAATTGATATGACCACTAAAATTGCATAATCATGTCACTTGCATACTTACATGTTGGAATGACTTGTTCATCGGAATAAGACTTATAGTTGCCTACCGACATAGGAGGTTGTGATTATTGTTAGATGCTATACCTTGATTCAATCCCTATGTAGTAGTCTTGATATATCAAACATGAAAGTATTGCCAAGATTACAAGAAGTATGACTACTCTGATTTTATTGTTGGAATATAGCACATAAAACATATGTCGATGAAGTCTGAATAATCGACCACTTTCACTTCACTAGTCTGTACCAACAAACTAAGTGTGGGGTGGTGCCCCTATTGCTTGTTTATAGATTGTATCCATCGAGATGATGCTAACATGAACATTGTTTTAGTCTCAGGTACAATGGCACCCAAAGCAAAACAAGGCAAAGATAAGGCTACCACTTCCCAAAGAGGCAAGAAAAGATGCCGAAAAGAGCAAGGAGAATCATCCTCAATGCAATTACCACGCCGCATGTTTGGAATAAAATGGGTTCTTGAGGAGGAAGCGAAGGAATGGTATAGGAACAATAAGGAAAGAAAATATGTTCATGTGGACTTGATAAACAAGGAAAGCCTAGCGAAGAAGGAGCCGCGCATGTTGGCCAAGATCATGGCATTACATCTTGATTTCATCTTCCGAGACATGGGAGAATGTAATCTCGATTTGACAAGAGAATTTTATGCCAACTGGTCACCGAAAACCACAGGCAGCGAGGTCAAGATTTGGGGCCAAGTTTTACAACTCAATGCGGATTTCTTCAAATCCTTTCTTGGCTTGCCTTCAGTCGATCCATCACCATTCAAAGAGTTGTACAGTAGACCTCCATATAGAGCAATTCGACACACACTTTGTGGAACTAGATCCATGGCAAGGTGGAGCAGACATAAAGACATCGGACGACACAACACCTTCCCATATGCTCCTTTGAATAGGGAAGCAAGGATATGGTTGTGTATAGTCAACTCTTGCCTTATGCCAGGGACGCAGTACACCAAGATAACAAGAGATAGAGTGTGCCTAGTATATGCATTGATGATGAATGTCCCTATCAACATCGGGGCAATCATTCGCTCCACAATGCGGAAAGCTAGGCTACACAAGTGGTCCCACTTCAGCTTCGACAATTTGTTGATTGCAATCTTGAGGAAGGAAGACATCGAAGAGGGACCAGCTGATCAAAAACCCCCACACAACCCGAAGAAGGTTGACCTCACAAAGGTCAAAGATGCTGAAGCAACACATGGCGTCAACCTTACTACGGCAGAGAGACATGCTCGGGATAAGAGTTTCGTTCGCCATCTTTATGGCATGACTCGGTTTATAATGATGAGCGGAGGTCGTGTTCCAACTGCTGCAGAGCTCCAACAGCTGGATCATGACTATCCAATGAATGTGCATGCAAGGGAGATGTGTGGAGTAGGTACATATTTTGAGGAACCTCTTGATGATGATGTGCCGACCGATGATGATCGACGAATGCCAGACTCCGACGTAGAGGAGAATTCTGATGACGACGACTCCTATGATGATTCCGATGAAGGGGGTATGACCCCTGACATAGAGGAGGAGTCCTACGGACCAGGTTCTTCGTATTTATTTTCCACTGAGGGTAGTATGTCCCGTCTAAGTGTGGGGTGGTGGTATTTGCATGCTATACTTCTCTATCCGTATTTGCATATATGTTTGCTTTAGTTTTTTTTTCGTTTTTCGTTTTAGTTTTTTCATTTTTCATTTTTTTAGTAGTTAAATTTTTTTTACTTAGCTTTGCATGAAATTATTCTAATAGACAGCATAAGATTATAACAAGATTTTATGCTAAAATCATGACTATTGAGACGTTTAGGCTCTAATTGTGACTCACTATGTGATAGTGTGTGGTTCAATTCCTTCATCTGTTGGGTCGAGAGTCTATACTACTTCTAATAAAGTCGACCATGTGCCTTGTGTGTGTGAGATAATAGTATATTCTGTGTTTTTGGCTGATGCTAGAACTTGTCTGGTATGTATGTAAAGCGAAAATAAAGAGTGTGAGTTAGGAGATGATTTAGGCATTTCTTTGGCAACTTGTGATTGTTTACCTTCGTTTTATCTACCCATGGACATCATCCTAGATAAACCCTTTTGATCCTTTAGCCTATTTTCTTTGACAACCTCATATGTAAGCCTAATCCATTTTTTCAAGACCATAATTTGATCCAAATTCCTAAGTTCTTTAAACTGTAAAGTTATGTGATGAAATAAGAGGAAAATAGGTGAGTATGATGCTTTAGAATGTATTGGTGCTTGAATTTGTTATGAAAAAGAAGTGCTATCATAAAAGGTATGTTGTGAAAAGAAAAAGGAAGGAAAAAAATAAAACTGAAAAGTTAGTTATGTTCAAAATTGAAAAACAAAAGAGGAGAAAAGGGGTGGTAGAATAAAAGAAAGTAGAAAGGTTGTTTGAAAGAAAAGTGTTAATGATACAATGTGATGTATTAAAGCGCTTAGGAACATAGTCACTATTTCTGGCCAAAATAGACCTACTCGTCCCTTAGCCTACATTACAACCATCAAAAGACTTATTTGATCCTAAGCTTAGCATTCTGACATTTAGTGGAGCATTACACTAAGGGCAAGCCTATGGTCATCAGTTGCAGCATATGACTTCTTTGTGAGAGCGAGAGCAAGGATACTCTTCTACCCATGTGTCGACAAATATACTATGCTTGTGAGTGATTATGGGTAAAACATTGTGAGACACACATGGTTGATGAGTTTTGGGTAGTTGTGTATGATTCTTTGTGCCTTAACTTTTGAATATGAGTTGACCACCATCATGATTCTATGTTGGAGGTTGAATTGTTTCTACTAATGATCAGAAACTACTCTCTGTTGATAATTGTTGTGCTTGTCTTGATGAATATTTTGTGTTGTTACTGTGAAACCCTAAGTTAATGTTTAGATGGACATGATATTTTGTTCGAGGATGAACAAAACTTCAAGTGTGGGGTGTTGATGATAGGCGAATTTACACGCCTATAGCACTAGATTTTGCCCATATTTTAGCCAAGTTTTGAGAACAAATTATATATTTCATGCACTTTTAGTCCTTTTTCCTGTAAGCGAGCTAACGAACATGATTAGCAAGTTTTCAGGTATAAATGATGCAAAATTCAATATGTTATGGATAACTTGATGCCAAAGAAAGCTTCACGAAAGGAGGAGAGCAAAGCTTGGACGCCAAGGACCAAAAGTGGCGCATGGAAAATCTGTCCCAGGCAAAAACAGCAATTCTGAAGACTTTGGGGACTAGCAGTAATTTATTAGGATTAGGATAATGATACATTAACCTAGTGGGATTGGGTTAAGTAATTCATTAGCTTAGTAGGAATAGGATATGGGTATTATAAATACCCTATCTTGCTAGAGATTTTCATTTAATTCCTCATTAATTCTATTACTCTATAACTCTTCTTCTAACCCTTCCATTAATTCTACTTTTTATTCTTCTTCTATTCATCTATTTAATTCTTAAATTCCGCAACAAGAGAAACATTACTTTGCAAGGAATTCACGCCTAACGCCTACCACCCTATACCTAACGAGATCTTTATTGTGGTATAATAACAATGTCGATTGTGATTTCCTTCGCACTCATGGGTAACTAAACTTCTCTGTTGGGGTTATGGAAGCCTTATGAGATACTATCTAAGGCTATGAGTTTGTGAATTCATGACAAGTGTGTTGCTTATATCATTATTCTCTTCATCTTAATGCAAATTCTTGTGGCTGCAGACGCATAGAATAACGCCAGTATAGCATTAACTTGTTCGAAAGAAAAGTTATATGTCTGGAAAAGAGATAATGTCAAGGTAATAGGGTCTCATCCCCTATTAAAAAGTTAGTGTCGTAACTGGATTAACCTCTTAGAGAATTTGTACCGTTAGATACGCTTTAAGCTCGAAAGAGTTAAAGTGAAATAGTCCTTGTTGAGGTCGAAAGACGCTTGGATTTACCATCGAATACAATTCTCTATAATCACATGCATGTCTAAATTTCGCACAACTCATAGCCAATAGAGACGTATAACTCATAAGGTGGACATACCCCCAACTCCTCAATTCTCATTGTTTTACAACCTACTAAACATTCTTTCTTTTTACTTTACTATTTTCAGTTTTTACTTTAATAATTTGGTTACACTTTACAATCCCCCCTTTTTATGAGACTTGCACCAAAAGTCTAATAATCTTTGCTTACTTATTGACCGGATATTCCCTGTGGGATCGATACCCAACCCAGTTGGGTTCTATATTTGACTACAGCCGCTTTACACTCCTACGAGAGTTGTAGATTGAGCGTTATCATTGATGTGTATGGTTTAGTGTTAATTTAAACTATGTTTCTACATATTTTGGGTAATGGTTTGCATATTTGATTATTGGTTGGTTATGCTTTAACAAATGGGTCTTGAGTAACCCAAATTATGGTAGTTTATGCATTGGTTTTGATCATGGTAAAGGTATGCCCTTAACAAGTTTGATAAAATGCTTCAAAGAATGTTTTTATTATATTATTGAACTTTCAATAAAACTCTTGCATGGTTTGGTAATGGAACTTTAGATATTGTTGAATGAAACTCAAAATGGTGTTTGGTTTAAATGATATAAATACTTTAAATGCTTGGCATGGTCTAAAATGGTTTGGAATGGTTTAGAGGGTAATGTTTTTGATGGTCATGGTTGGTCTTTCTTGAAAACCTTATGGGATACATGGAAACCCCTCTAGTGAATGCATTAATAAAATTAAATTAAATGGTTTAGCAAGGTAAAAGAATAAGTAGTTATGCTTTTAGGAAGCATGGAACTCCCCCATATGGTTTAATATGGGAAATAAAAGCGTACTTGAAAGCCCCCTTAATCCTATATATAGTTGGCTACGGATAGTACTTACAAGTATGGTCGGTATGATGATACCACCGCTAACTGGCCTTGTTTAATAAATGGTAAATGGATTGGTCAGTTTCTTAGCAATGATTTTAATTGGATAATAATGGCGGAATGTGTAGCAAAGTCATGAAAGGTAGAGCTCTAGTAAGGATCAAAATTAGAAACTCATATTTGCTAATGTGAGGTTAGTTTTTGTGACCGTGTGCATGATGTCACTTAATATTTTGGGAGATGTACTAGTTATCCCAGGTTTTCTTCCCTAGTCATACGGCTACACGCATTGGGGAACTTTCAGTGGTGGGAGCTGAACCCATGTAGCCCTGGGTAGTTTAGGATAACAAAGCTAGACAGCCCAAGCAAAGGTTTTAAAGGCATGATAAATCCAATTCCCTTTCTTGGTATGGTTATATATATATATATATATGGTTGTATAAATATGGATGGTTTTAGTTGGCTTTATAAATGGCATTATGATATCCTTATCCTGAGTGCATACTAGTATTTACCCACTAACCTATCTACTGTCGTCTATATACTGATGCTATGCAAGAACCGGTCATTTCACTTCTCCAACTTAGTTATTGAATTTGAGGGCCATCGATGTTAGATTGAAGTGGTGAGCTTCCATAATTCGGAAGGCATCTATTTTATGTCATGGGTTACTTTACATATCTTTTGTCTTTAATAGACTTTGGTTTTTTTGGCTATGGCTAGTGGCATGTCTCGACTAGGTACTCTTTGGATGGTCTAGAGGGTTTGTGTGGATAAATGTATACTTGGGTAAGGTATGGATGGTTTATGTTATATATATACACGCTTTGAAATATTATAATTGATTTTGATTTATGGTTTCCACATTGGTTTGGTAGGTTATTGGGTGGTTAGAATCAGTTGGTTTGGTCTCAGATATAGACTTATCCTAAAGTCACCATATGGTTGGATACGCTATCTAGTTATATGTTCGGACATCAGCCAATTCAAGGTATGTATTTAGTGGTCGGGTTGGGTAATGAGGCAACGGTCCTGGTTGGGTTTAGGATTGCCCGTTACAACAAGGCCCCAATTTGGTTCATGTCAAGTAGGGATTAGAGATTTAGGTTTAGGTTTCATAAGGTGCCCTCAAAGATGTGTCGAGTAGAGTTTTGCTTATGATGTGTCATGGACCACACTTATAATTAGAAGGCTACAAAGCATTTAGGATGTTTCACCTTCATAATTATTCTACTTTTGGGCTATGGAGTCTAAGGTATTGAACTCTTCTCTGAATATTCTTTGGTTAATCTTTCAGATTATGTCCTCTCAATAATCTAAATTTTGTGGAAAACTTACCTATTCTACTCAAGGACAACATAGATGGATCTTGTCCAACTCATGAGGCACAGACCTGGTCAAGGGTCACAGCATCGACTAACCCTATTTCACTATAGAATCTCACTGGTCTTTACTAACCCTATTTCAAAAGGTGGCAACTCTGTCAGGAAAATTTGGTTCTATTAGTATGGGGGGAATAAGGTAAGGTTAGGAACAAGAAAGGTAAGGGATCTAGGTTTCCTAATCTAAAGGGATGGCCAATGGTATGGTGGTAAATGGTCAAAGAGAAAGAGTTGGGTGGTCCTAACTCTATTCTATAGCATTTAATCCCCACCTAAATCTTTTGGGAGGTAGGTGTTTTTAGATTAACAATTCTTTTAGGGCACAAGGTGACCAGTCTCAGGCCAATGAGGCCTACTCAGCATCATCCCATTTTTCTTTATAGATTTTTTGGTCGGTCGCACCATGGTTATTGCAAGAAAGGAAGGAATTTGCATTTTGGTTGTGGTCAATTAGGTTACATACAACGAGAGTGTCATTTAAGGGATTCCACTTGGACAAGTTGGGCATTGGGTGATTCCTCTATCTCCGGCATTATTCAGGATTGTCTCACTATTCTTACTATCCATTGGGAGTCTGAGGTATCTTGTGATACCAAATTAGTCATGTTGGAAACTTTTCTCTTTTTTGTGTGTATGGTTTATTTAGATTGGGTCCCCTCTCTTTTGTAACCCCATTGGTGGTTGTGTATTTTGGTCTTGGTACAAAGGTTATATCAGATTCTTTTCTATTATTACCCCAGTAGATGACTGCAATTTTAAAAGAATCCATGGAGAGGGTGTTACTATTAGTAATAAAGGGGTCTTAGTGAATTTATTTGACTCGGATATGGTGAATTTCAATGTCGTCTAAGGAAATCGATTGGTTGCACTCATTCTATTTATCATTAGATTGTTAGACCCGTTAGGCTCCCTGGTGAGTCTGTTGTGGAATAAAAGCATGGTTTTATTCCCTAACTATTAAGGGAAAGGTTGTATCCTATCTTAGAATTGGAGATTGTTCTCCCAAGATGTGTCCTTATTATTTGGTCTAGGTTAAAGATTCTAACTCAAAAGGTCTTTCCTTACACTCGATTTCGATGGTTCTTTAATTTTTTGGGGTCCTTCTGATGACCCTCATGGTGTCATTCTAATGGGGAGGTTGGTTTCGGATTGGTCTTGGTTTGTACCTTTGTCCAATTTTCTATTCTTTCTTTGTAGAATGGTTTCGATTAGGTTAAAAGGGGCTTAAAGGTAAATGTAGGGATATTTTAGAAAGAGGTTTCACCTGTTCTTGCATTTCTTCATGGGGTGCTTTCATGCTCTCTACATAAGGGGTTGTTTTTGAGAGAGCAAATAGGCTGCCACAGGGTAACTAAGAATTTAGGGTGTCCTAGTGAGGGAGGACCTTATGTGTATATTTTATTTTATATGGGGTACTTTGGTGGTAGTACATGGTGGTCGATAGATCCTAGGCTAAAATCTAGATCTTTGATCATTGTAAAGAGAGTATGTTAGCTCGGGATAGAAATACAAAAATTGTCGAGGTAAATTGGTAGGTTGGATGAGGTTAATGACTTGAGAATTACAATAGTGGGGAAGTTGTGACATATAGGCCAGGGATTCAGGTTGAATGGATAGATATAGATTGTTGGTCCAGTCATGGGATGGATAGAGCAAGTAGCTTACGCATATCATTGTCCCTATACTTGTACTTTATTATTGGAATGAAATTGATATTGAACTCATGGTTTTGGCATAATTGAGGGTTTTGACATGATTACTCATTTAATTGATTTTACACAAATTATGATGCATTTTTCATATTTTATGAATGCTTATGAACATTGTGGGATGCATGGGAATGATAAATGGATTTTGTGGTACTATTGATTCCCCTAATTACTTGGTTCTGGTCTTGAGAATTTTATGCCCCTAAACTATTGCGAGATTGCTATTGAATATAATTTTGTCACATGGTTTGAATACTCTTAAATCTTTGCACTACATAAATGGTTAAAGGAACATGAATTGGTTTTAGTTGTCTTTAAATGATTTTTGAAAGGCATTGTTGGCCCTGGTTTGACTTTTAATGGTTATGGTTTAATTGAAAACCTTGGAATCAATTTGGTCTTATGATTTTGGATTTCTATGCTGGGCTCTAGGTAGCATTGGGATGAATAAGGTTTCGGGTAAAAGAAAATCAAGTGTCTCTATTGTACGTCTTTGGTGATAACCATTAGGGAGGTGTATTGTGCATGTATATGTAATAAGATAAAGGTTGATGGTTAATCTAGAGTTTTGTTTTAGCAGTGGATCTCTAGGAAGGTCGGGTTGTATATCCTAGTGTTACATGTATTCATACAGCGCTTATGCCAAATGTTCGCATTTCATATTAACCTTATTCCCTGGATATGAGTCGTGACCTTATGTTAAGTTACTTATGGTATATATAGATGTTTTTTTCTTTTTGTGTCCCATCTAAGGACTCTTCTTATGGTAGTGTTTGGTTGGGATGATTCTCCATTATGGTCTATGTAGTTGCTATGAAATACTTCATGTCTATAGTATCGTGTCTTATCATTGGGATTTTTTCTTAGGAGGCATGGGTAACTCTTGTAATTTGGTTTATTAAATGACTCTTCTTTTTCTAGGGTGGTAGTGGTTTGGGAAATATGGTGATACATTGAAATAGGGAATGCAGAAGTCCCTAAGTGGGGGAGAGTCTAGGGTGACTACTAACAGTTATGTTTTTGGAAGGTAAGGTAAGGTTGTTGTCATGGGAAAAGGTTAGGAAAGGAATAGAGGGTAAAGACCTCGTGAAGGTCGTAAAGGGTGCTAGATCTTTTGATAGATAGATCATGCTATGGGTATATCAGTCGAAGGGTTGAATGATGTGATAGGTAGATGTACTAATAGTTGTGTAGGGTACTTAAGAGGTTTGGAAAGTCATGGTTTTATACGATGTTTTCATGGCCTAGTAGTTGCATGATTTTTGGTGTTCAGTTATAGGTTGGGGGTTTTGGTTTTAGTGGTTGGACATGGTTTGCCCTTGTCTTTTACTTATGATCTTCGTAAAATAGTAATGGAAGTAGGGTAGTGTTTCGGGATAGGGGCAAGGAGTAAAGCCTAGTAGCCTAAGTTGGTTATTTGTTGCTTTGGATAGGATTGAACATAGAATCGGTGGTGTTTAGCTAGACTCAAGCTTTTGTGGTGGTGTGTTTGGTAAATTCTAAGATGAATTGGACTTTCTTTAGCATGAGTTCACTCACCCAATGATCTATGTGTTGTGTTAGGGTGAGGTGCGGATGGTCCTAGGATTGGTTGGTCCCTTAGATTAGTATTGGTATCTGACTTTCTTGTTCTTTGAGGGGGTCCCCCATGAAGATCTTGGGTCGGTAAGTTTATTAGTTGCGCACAACAAGGTATAGCTTTGGTAAAGGTTACATGGTGAAACCAATAGTTTGAGAAAGCCATTTGGGATGCGGACGAGAACATAGAGTCCAAGTATCCACGTTGGTTATTTGTTTTGGAAACTCATGTGTAGGGTGTATATTCTTTATAACATCTTGTCTTTTAACTTGGTCAAAGGTGAGAAATGGTTTCACTTGCATCTTTGTTTTCTAACTTAGTTAGAGGTCAGAATGGGAGAGTTGGGGTGTAAATCGTGTTTGGGTTATGTTGTAATCTTCTCATCTTGGTTGTGTATCCTTGCTTCAAATTTTGGTTGAGAAAAAGTTTGATGTGTGTTAATGTGTTACCTCATTCTTATTCTTACCTATACCCATTATTCAAGGACGAATGATCCTAGTGGGGGAGACTGAACACCCTAGGATTTGGACCATTGCAAAATCTCTCAAGTTTTGGAACTTTTTGACATGGTACGACTAAAGGCTACCAATCATACCCTTGAATGCAACTCGTAGGATGTATTGAGGGTTCACTCGTACCCTAGGAAGTATGATTAGCTTGGCTACTTCCCAAGATACAACTTACATAGGTACAAATCGTGTAGAAATATACAAGTGGTACAGTGAAAATCGTACGATGCACGATTGTCTTGGTCATATGGAGTTTGCCCTATATGTGGTTGTTGGGTACGATTGGGGTTTTAATTGTACCCTTAAGGTATGACTAGGGAGGTGTGAGTCGTATAGAAACCAGTAGGTAGAGTCTTGGCATGGTCATGGGTACAAGTTAGGGTACCACTCGTACCCTAGGATATAGATGGTAAAGGAGAGTTGAACCCCTGGATGTGGCTTGTTTTAATTTTTAAGTCAGGGGTAGTTTGGACCTTACCTACTCCTAAACCCTTATGTCCTCACATTATATAGCCCTTGGTGGCCTTCCATAACACTTATTAAGGATGGAAACACTCCAAATACTCTCTCAAACTTACTCTTGAAGATTGGAGGCTAGGGTTACTTCATGTCTTTTTCAAAGGGCTCAAAGGTCGAGATTTCTTCAGTAAATCTTCTTGTATAAGGCATGTACTCCTTCCCTCATTGTTATTTCCAACTAAAGTCATATGTATTATGTTTTAAACTTTCATTTATGGATCATGAATGGAGGTTTTCAAAAAAATATTGAGGGTCTTGGTGCATATAGTTTGGTATTAGTTTAAACTATGTTTCTACATATTTTTGGAAATGGTTTGCATATGTGGTTATTGGTTGGTTATGGTTTAACAAATGGGTCTTGAGTAACCCAAATTATGGTGGTTTATGCATTGGTTTTGGTCTTTGTAATGGTATGGCCTCAACATGTTTGATAAAATGCTTCAAAGATTATTTTTACTGTATTGTTGAACTTTCATTAGAACTCCTGCATGGTTTGGTTCTGTAATGGAACTCTGAATTATTTTGGATGGTTTTGCATGGTTTTGAATGGTTTAAATGAAATAAATACTTTAAATTCTTGGCATGGTCTAAAATGGTTTGGGTGGGGTTTAAAGGGTAAAGTATTTGGTAGTCATGGTTGGTCTATCCTGAAAACCCTGCGGGTTACATGGAAATCCCTCAATTGAATGTATTAACTAAATTGGTTTAAATGGTTTGGAAAGTTAAAAGTATAAATGGTTATGCTTGTGGGGAACATGGATGACCCCAAGTGGTTTAATTTAGTAAATGGAAGGGCACTTCAAAGTCCCCTTAATCCTATATATGGTCGGCTATGGATAGTACTTGAAAGTATAGTCTGTATGACGATACCATCGCTAAATAGCCTCTGTTAATAAATGATAAATGGATTGGTTGGTTGATTTGTAGTGGTTTTAATTCGACAATAATGGCGGGATGTGTAGCAAAGACATGGAAGGTGAAGGTCCTAGGAGGGCCAAAACTGAAAACTCATATTTGCCGATGTGAGGTTGGTTTTGGTGACTGTGTGCATAATGTCACACTATATTTTGGAGGATGAATCATGTAGCTAAATGCACTGGGTCCCTTTCAGCAGGGGAAGCTGAACTCATGTAGCCCGTGGGTGGTTTAAGACGGCAAAGCTACACGGCCCATAAATATCAAAATTCAATTCTGAGGCGAGATAAAATGATCATAACAAACAATAAATCTAAATTTTAAAATGGGATATTTTATAGAATGAATGCAACATGATAAAAGTAATGATGATCAAGAAATGGTAAAGTCACCGGCTCTGATTGGAATTTATTTGCTATACAGAAAATTAAAAATAAGTAATAGCAAATTTGTTAGAGAGGGAAAAGGTTGCACTTCCAATAGTCCTCATAGTTATTATATGATGTTTGCATATTTATATGTTTTATATTTTTTCTTATTTACGTAATTTATAATAGTCTATAGGATGGGTGGTACAGTTCATGAAGTAATTGGGAAGAACTTGAATAATTTATCATTTTGAAAGATTCAAAATTTGAAATAGTTGACCAAAGTCAATATGTGAGGAAGGTTAGGAATGATATTCCGACAATTCCTTTAGTTATGGAAGCTGATTCTTGAGTTAGTTGGGTTATTTGTTTAGTCCCAAGTCATTCAGATAAGTTTTGAATCGTTGGTTGAAAATTGAAAAATTTTAGGGGTTGACTTCGGTCAAATTTTATCAAGATGACCTTAGATTGGTAATTTGATGATTTCAATAGGTTTGAAATGTCACTCTCAGTCTAGCAACATATTTAACTTGTGTTCAAGAGGTTTTGAATGAATTATGGACACTCAAATTGCATTCTTGTTGAATTTAATTTTAAGAGTTCACTTTGGTCAAATAGTGGATGAAACAAGCTCAGATTCATGACCTAGATATTTCACTAGGTCATATGATAATTTTGAACTTTTTCATAAGTTTTGGTCTAATTTTGATAAGTTTTGATCGGATTCTAATTAGTTTGGGGGCTTTAGCATTGTTTAATCATAAAAACATAACAACTCAAAGGTCCTCTTTTAGTTCTAGCGTCTGAAATTTTAATTTCTAGACTTTCAAAAATTTTAGCATAAATTATAAATCTAATCTAAAACTTTTAAGTTGGGATCTTGTTTTTTTTTTTGCAAATAATTCTTAAATAAGAAAAAATTATCTATGACTACGCAAACTAGTATGAAATGGTGATTTGATTGAATGAGTAGGTTCATATTTTCTTAAGAACTATAGGAAGAATAATCATTGCATTACAAGTTCGTATGATGAACTTTGGTTATTTTGGTGAAAATAAAAGTTGTTTTTGTAGTGTTGGTTCAACCATATATATGTGCCTGAACAATGTATTAAATTTCAGAATGTTGACTAATAGTTTGTACATATTTGAAGTTCTTGACTCATAAATTAGTAATTTTTTGGCATTTTTCTCGATTTGATATGGGGTAAGTATCTAATCCTTATTTTAATGTTTTCACGATTTTCTCAATTGATTTTCATTTTAATCCCGAAGTTTGTTGGAGAAAATTGGGATTTTTGTCCCTAGATCAAAAATCACATTCTTTGATTCTACTCTCTCACAACCTGAGACTGCCCACTAGTATTAACACGGTGCCTATAGTAACAAGTGATCCCAAGCTAACCCATGGTCTGGTATATGATATGAATAATGAAGAAAATAACAAAATACTAGGCGAAAGCTACACTAGAAAGTTGATAATAAATGATAATGGAAACAATACCAACACTATCTAAAAGCTCAGCAAAATTAAAAAATATGGCTTATTATCTGAAAACCTCGAAAACATAAGGTGTTGATAGTAAAAGTCCCCAACTAACTCCAACTGACAGAAATAAATGAAATTATGAAAATAACAAAGTGATAACTAGTCCTTGAAGGATGAAAACTCACCACAACTATTGCTGAGTGGCACAAGAATAGACTAGGTGTGATCTGAGAATTGAATGTTTGAACCTATATTAAGAGATAATATACCACAAGAAAATATGTGAGCAGTACCTTAAATGTACTGAGTATGTAAGATGGGAAAGCAACTAACATAAACTGAATATAAGTGCATGATCATGTAAACTGCATGCAAAATCAAGTATAAACATGTGTTGGAGAGAACTGAAATATTGAATAGCTAAATATCTAAATACTTGGTCAAGAAAACCTAAACTAAACATAAACTAAAATTGAATTGAGGACTGTGGGAGCTTACAATAATCAACATACCCCAATATGAGTAAACTAGGGCCAAACCTATAATCCCAGTTGAAAGGGTGTCATTACCTTGCCAATCTACCAACACTAGCTGGCATGGATCCACTAATTGATGTCCCAAAGGACTAAGGTGTCCTGCCTAACTAATGGGGGACCTCTTTATAACCTATGATGGCGTTGTAGTTCTATAACTTAAGGACTGCTACCATCATCCATGCATTCACTCGGTGCTACGTATGATTCCCAACTAAAAACATTGAAACATAAACTGAGCTGCTCATCATGATGGTATTTTGAAAATGGTAATGCATGCATAATCTGAAGTATTCACAACATAAAAACTGATGCATACCAGAATTCCTATGTATAAAGTGTTCATAACCGACCAACACAGACTAATGCAACTGAACATGATATTATTTAGAGATGATCATAGCAGGGAATGTCCAGATAAATGCCCAAAATTTCAATAACTGATCATAATATAGAAACTCATAACTCTTGAACATGTGGAGACACAAATCTTATAGGGAAGATATAGTCATGGTTTATGTACAAAATAAACTGTTAAGCAAGACTCGTATTTGACTTGGAACCCAATCCAACAGGGAAGAGGATTTTACTTGAGAGTTAAGGAGTTCTTGGAAAAAAATAGGTGGAAGGAGCCCATTAATGAAATACATATACCTGAATGTGGAAGCCTTGGAGAAATCTATGGAGTTCTGTGCTTGAACTTGAGGAACCCTAGCCTGGCTTTGAAGAAGAAAAAATCTCCCTATTTTTATTTCAGTAGATTTTATGATTTAATGAAGAATTAGAGTTGTTTAGGATTATATACCTCTCTTAGGAATGCCTAAAAGACATGGGTATAGGATTAAAAGACTGGGAAAAGAACAAACAACCTTTTTTTAAATTATGCAGGAAAATACCGACTCCATTCGTCATGACTTCGGTAATGACTTGTTACGTCAGGTCAAAATTCGTTGTCTAAGTTGTGACCTGAGGACCTGAATTCTTGGATCCTTACTTTATGAGAATGATTTATCTCCTAACGGCTCATTAATTTGATAACAAGTTATTAGATGGAGTGATGTTCAGGGATCAAAATTCTAAATCTCTTGCTATTGTGACAACGAGCCCACAAAATGACCCGTTATGTCTGATAACGAGTTGTGATCAAGACATGTTGCCATTGAATCAAAGTCTAAAATTCTCACTAGTGTGACAATGACTCATACGTAAAAACTTATTATGTCTGGTAATGGGTCTTTACTAGAGTCGTTACCACTAGAAGTTTGACTTTCCCTTAGTCAATATCCAAAACTTCTCACCATGATATCTGATCAAGGCGGGACTGGTGGCATTGGAAAGCTAATCTAGTGGCCAACTTCAGGTTGGGTATATAGCTGAGAAAAATCTGGGTTATTATAGTCACGATCCAAAAACCCAAGTCATGATGGAACTTATTGCATCCTAATCTTGATAAGTAAGTCAAAACCCCAAATGGAAAAGAAGTGAAAAATCAAGTAAAGACAAGTTAAGCGATAATTCTAGAGCAAGCCCAGGCCAATACAAGTACAAATATAGTAGAAGTTCATAAGAAATAACATAAATCTTAATATTTGATATCATAAGTTGAACACATCAGATTAGGATTAGAAGTTCTACATCCATAAAAAAAAAATAGGAGGGATGTTGGGTATATATGTAAACAAGCCTTACTCCCTTGTGGCATATTTTAATGTTGGAAGGGTCTAGGCTCAAAGCAGACAATATCATTAGTAGGCTAGGCTGATACAAATGATATCAGAGCTACTTTTATGTCAGCTTTGTCGATGTGGTCCATATTTTAAATTGAGTTTAGGAAAATCCTAGAAAGGTAGGGTAAACCTCAGTCCTGAGTCTAGGCAAATCTTATTCGATGGGGCAATCCTCTGTGAGGATATTGAGCCTATAAGAGTGGTTGTATCTAACACCCCAGATTAGGATAAGAAGTCCCTAATCATAAAAACATAGGAAAGATATTGGGTATATATGTAAATAAGCATTACTCCTTAGTGATTTGTTTTAAAGTAGTTTGGGTCTAGGACTAGAACGAACAACATCATTAGTGGGTTAGTCTTTTACAAATGATTGTAACACTGTTAACAATAATGTATATTTGTAGTGTGTTTTCTATATGTTTAACTCTTAAGAAGGTTGGAAAATATTTGGGCTAAGTGTTAGGTCAAAAAAGATGTCATGGGCCTAAATAGGAGGCCTTGTACTGCACACGGGGACCTCAGCTTTGTCCCTCATATCGCACACCTATCATATGGTGACTAGAACGTTTGTGTGATAGGCCATGCGAGGCATGGTTTGATGACATAAAATGGGCCTTGTGAGGCACGACTATGTTTTATGCGATGGGTTGTATGATGACACACCCCATATACTTAATGCATTCTAAAAATATTGACCATATACTCATTATGCTTTGCATCTTTTCATGATGTAGGTTCTGGTATTCAACCTCAGAATCATGATTGAAAGTGGATAATCTTTTCCTACTACTATTATTTTGTGAGCCGTATAGGAACCATTAGGTAGGCTTGTCATGGTCTTGGGTACAAGTTAGGGTACCACTCATAGCCTAGGATATAGATGGTAAGGGAGAGTCGAACCCCTGGATGTGGCTTGTTTTAATTTTTAAGTCAGGGGTAGTTTAGACCTTACCTACTCCTAAACCCTTATGTCCTCACATTATATAGCCCTTGGTGTCCTTCCATAACACTTATTAAAGGATGGAAACACTTCAAATACTTTCTCAAACTTACTCTTGAAGATTGAAGGCTAGGGATTCTTCATGTCTTATTTAATGGGCTCAAATGTTGAGATTTATTCTGTGACTCTTCTTGTATAAGCCATGTATTCCTTCTCTCATTGTTAGTTCCAACTAAAGGCATATGTATTGTATTTTAAACATTTATTTACGGATTATGAATGGAGGTTTTTGAAATGTATGTTAAGGTTCTTGATGCATATAGTGTGGTATTGGTTTAAACTATGATTTTACATATTTTTGGTAATGATTTGCATATGTGGCTATTAGTTGGGTATGGTTTTACAAATGGGTCTTGAGTAACAAAAATTATGGAGGTTTATGCATGGGTTTTTGTCTTGATAAAGGTATTCCCTCAACATGTCTGATAAAATTCTTCAAAGAATGTTTTTACTATATTATTGAACTTTCATTAGAACTCTTGCATGGTTTGGTTTGGTAATGGAACTCTAAATGGTTTTGGATGGTTTTGCATGGGTTAAATGGTATAAATGCTTTAATTTCTTGGCATGGTCTAAAATGGTTTGGGATGATTTAAAGGGTAAAGGTTTTGTAGTCATGGTTAATCTATCTTGAAACCTCTACAGGATACATGGAAATCCCTCAAGTGAATGCATTAATGAAATTGGTTGAAATGGTTTGGAAAGGTAAACAGATAAATGGTTATGCTTGTGGGGACCATAGAAGTCCTCTGAGTGGTTTAATATAGTAAATGCAAGGGTACTTCAAAGTATCCTTAATCCAATATATGGTTTGCTATGGATAGTACTTGTAAGTATGGTTGGTATGACGATATCACCGCTAAATGGACTTGGTTAATAAATCGTAAATGGATTGGTTGGTTGCTTGGTAATGTTTTAATTAGATAATAATAGCGGGATGTGTAGCAAAGTTGTGGAAGGTGGAGGTCCTGGGGGGACTAAAATTGGAAACTCATATTTTCCGATGTTAGGTTGGTCTTAGTGACTGATGTTTCGTTGTTTTACGGAATATTTAGCATCATTTTCTTAGGAAAATTGTATGTTTTTAAGCAACCAAAGTGATATTTAATGAAGGTTTTTAGTGTTTCAGTAAAAGAAGATAACCACAGAAGAAAACTGGAAAAAGTAGCAGAAAAAGAGAATTGACGGTCAAAATGACGGACCCTCAGACATGGGACGAACCACCATACTGACTGTCAGCTCTTATCCAGAAATTGTCTTCCAAAATTACTCCGCAATAGTAAATATGGTGGATCGTCAGTCCATCGACGGACCGCCAAGTGTACTATTAGTTCTTATCTAGAAGTTGCTTTCCAAAAGGACTCTGCAACGGTAAATATGGTGGACCGTCAGTCCATCAATGGACTGCCAGGTGTATCGTCAGTTCTTATCCAAAAGCTGCCTTCCAAAAGGACTCCACTACGGTGAAGATGGTGGACCGTCATTCCATCGATGAACCACCAGGTGTATCGTCAAATGTTATCCAGAAACTGCCATTAAGATGAGTCGAGTGATGGAAAAAAAGGTGGACCATCAGATCTTGGACAATCCATCATTTGGACCGTCAAATGGGACGCGGTTTTTCCATTTTTGAATTTTAAATTCTTTTTTTAAGCTGGGATACAAATACCAACTTTTAGGGTAAAGAACGCATCTTTTTTTACCTTTTACAAGTTTTCTTCTCATCTATTAAACTTCTTGGTATCCAAGTACTTTGGGGAATTTTAGTATCAAATAACTGATCATTGAAGATTCAAGAACTGATTCTTGGGATTCTTTGTAAGTAGACAGTCTATTTATTTATGAATATTACAAGAAGGAATTCTTTATCTTCTATGGAGTGTTGTGGCTAAATCTCATAACTAGGGTTATGACATCCTTAATGTGAATTGCACCTATGGGTTGGGAATCAATTTGAGTTCTATAATTGAATAACATTGCATAAACCTTTCTTCAATTTCATGACTTTTCTTGGTTACAAATTTGAAGAGTAAGACCTAGAACACCACTTGTCTGAGAGGAAAGTGTTTGTGGGGAAAAGAAGGTGTTTACATGAATTCTAAGTGCCTTAACCTTTAGAGTAATAGATAATGCCCTAATAGGATTATCTTACATGAGAACTAGGTTGAAAGAATAAGGTATCCTATGAGTTAGAGAAAATTATAGGATAATTTATCCATTTAGGTTGGGAAACTAATAGATATAGAAGAGGATTTAACCTTTCTTGTAATTGAATTTGTTAAATGGAATTCATAAATAATTCACAACCCAAATGATGCTGGCATTTTGGTGATCATAACCCTAGTTTAATTAATCTCATAAAGTTACAAAATAAGGAGAAAATCATTAGTTGAACGAATCTTGTTACAATTTATCATTTTACAAATTAAAGAGAAACTAAACCCCCATTTTGGTTAAGAAACTCTAATCAATAGTCTAATAACAATTATGACACTTAGTGAGCATAGTATTTCCTGTGGGATTCGACACCCAGCGACCGCTTACATTCTCGTAAGAGAGTTGTAATTTGGGCGTATCATATTTTGGCACCGTTGCTGGGGAATACAGTTGTCAACTAAATTTGTGATAGTTAATAGACCCTTCGGTCAAAGATTCTCAAACTTTACTATTTGTTTGTTGTTTTTATTTTGAACAGGCTGACTCTTGTGCATGCTAAATACATGGAGATTGGGTGAACCATTATTACCTATAAATCCCGAACCATATCTCATTGGCATAATGGATGCACAACGAGGCCCTGAAACAATAACTGCACAACAGGAGCAGGCTAGGTTAGCTGCATTGGTAGCTGTGCAAGTAAATCAGCAGAATGCTGATAACCCAGGTCGAGAACCAAATCCTGATAATGAAGATCTAGATGATGATAAGATATTAAATCTAAGGCGTGCAGATGATTTGGCTGCACCTGTCAACAGAGATCGCAATACTAGAATGAGACCCGAACGGAGAGCTGTGCAGTTTACGTTTGATGATGATGATGATAAACTGGATGGGTATGGTGCCACAGGGACTATTATTCCTCCACTTTTAGCACCCGAAGCTAAGTTCAACATTACTAGCACTATAATCCAACTGCTGCAACTCAAAGGGTTATTTGGTGGACTTGCAGGCGACGATCCAAATATGCATCTGATTAATTTTATCTCAACATGCAAGTCGTTTGACAATCCAGGAGTTGGTCAGAATGTAATATTTCTATGCCTATGTCCATTGTCTCTATCTGAAGAGGCAACTCTATGGCTGAATGGGCTAACTCCCGACTCTATCACCAATTGGAGGCAACTAAATGATGCTTTCCTAGAAAGATTCTTTCCGCCATCCAAGAAAGCATAATTGAGACATGAGATAAGCAATTTCAGACAACTTTCAACTGAGGCTCTCCACGAGACTTGGAAGAGGTTCAAGAAGAAGCTTATGTGGTGCCCAAATCATTAGATGACAAATGTCCATTTGATGGAGATATTATATAGAGCCTTGAATCCGGTGACCAAGCCAGTGGTAGATAATATTGTGGGTGGTTCATTCATGGATCTCACCTTTATTGAGGCATCTAAGATGCCAGATCGTATGACAAAGCAGAGTAGAGCTTGGCATACCAGCAATTCTGAGGTAACAAGCTCTACTGTATCTATTGGTATGACTGCAGAACAGAGGCAAAGGGAAAAGGAACGTGACCAAGATATGGCTCACATGAAAACACAGATGGACCTTCTTACTAAGTATTTATTATTAGGGAAGACAGAAAAGGTTAAAGCTGTTGCATCACAAGGTAGAGCCGACTCAAATTCTGAAGAGGAAGCGAATTACTTAAATAATCAGGGGGTTTTTGAGGCAGTGTACAAGGAAACCAAGGTCGGAACTATTATGAAAAATATAGATACAAGGACCGAGACCAAGGGAATTGGAAGAATAAGAATGACAGGAGCGGTTTGTATGTCCCTTCTGGAAATCATGAAGCTGCTGCATCTAGCTCTGGCAAGATTTCCATGGAGGATATAATGGCTAAGTTGTTCAAAAGAGTGGAGGCAACCAACACGGGAGTAGCTGAGTTAAAAAATGATTTGTCCTCAATGAATCAATTGGTTTACTCATATTCCACTTCAATAAAATAGTTCGAACAGAAAATGAGTCAACTATCGACGACATTCAATCAAAGTAAAGCTGGCACTTTACCAAGTGACACTGCAAAATCTAAGGAAAGATGGATCATGTTTGGCCATTACTACCAAGAGTGGTAAGGTGTTGGAAAATCCATCCAAGGTTAAGCATGAGATTTATAGTATAGAAGAGAATTTTGTTGAAACGAATTATGATGATTCTGTAAAAGTTAAAAATCAGGACGAGGTCATTCATGATACCACACCTAGCTGTCAGAAGTCTGAAAAGATTGATAATGGAAAGCACAATGAAAAGAAAGTGGTGGAGAAAACTCTTCCAAAACCATCACCCCTTTTTCCTCAAATATTGAAGAAGAAGGTCGATGATACTAAGTTCAATAAATTCATGAACATGTTGAAACAGCTGACTATAAATGTGCCTTTGGTGGAGGCACTGGAGTAGATGTCAGGGTATGCCAAATTCATGAAGGACCTTTTGACAAAGAAAAGGGAAGAAAGCTATAAACTGGCAGATAATTTCCATCATTGAAGTGCGATTGCCATAAGGTCCTTAGTACAGAAGAATGTTGATCCGGTTGCTTTCACTATTCCTTGCATGGTTGGGTCTTTGGATTTTGCCAAGACCCTATGTGATCTCGGGGCTAGCATTAATTTGATACTGCTAGCCATTTATAAATAGTTGGGGTTGGGAGATCCTACACCAACCAACATGAGGATTGTAATGGCAGATAGGTCGGTAAAACAGCCTGTTGGGGTTCTGTATGATGTGTTAGTGAAGGTGGCTACCTTTATTTTTCCTGCAGATTTTGTTATTTTGGATTGAGAAGTGGACTCCGAGGTGCCCATAATCTTGGGTCAACCTTTCCTCACAACCAAAAGTATGTTTGTTGATCTGCGAGCAAATGAGCTTTTTTCTAAATGAACGATGAAGTGGTGCATTTTGATGTATGCAAATCAATGAAACAGCCCAAAAAAATGAATGTGTTCTCTATAGTTGATATTTATTATGAGAAAGAGTTGGAATTATCAGCAGTTTACTGTTGAGCCATTGGCTACTGTGCTCATGAACTTTGAGCATGAGGATATTGATGAGTACAAAGAAACTGTCTGTAGTTTGACAGGAATAGGGTTGTATTCTTATGCCCCCAATAAGCTGGATCTTGACCTTAAGAATCAGCCTTCACCACCAGCAAAGCCATCCATTGAAGAGCCACCAATGTTAGACTTGAAGGATCTACCTAGTCATCTGAGGTATGTGTTCTTGGGTAGTGGAAATACGCTGCTAGTTATTATTGCTGCTGATCTTGGTGAACAACAGGTGGAAGCTCTTATCTCTGTTCTTAAGAGATACAAGAGAGCTATTGGTTGGACTATTGCAGATATCATTGGTATTCCTCCTGGCATATGTATGCACAAGATTCAGTTAGAAGAAGATAGTGTACCCACTATTAAGCATCAGCGTCGCTCAAATCCACCTATGCAAGAGGTGGTGAAGAAAGAAATCATCAAGTAGCTAGATGCAGGGGTGGTATACCCAATCTCAGATAGTAAATGGGTAAGCCTTGTACAGTGTCTGCCTAAGAAAGGGGGCATGACGATAGTGGACAATGAGAAAAATAAGCTAATTCCACTCAGGCCTATCACAGGTTGGAGGGTGTGTATGGACTACCAAAAGTTAAATTTGCGAACACTAAAAGATCACTTTCCAATGCCATTCATCGATCAGATGCTTGATTGATTGGCAGGCAGAGGCTGGTACTGTTTCTTGGATGGGTATTCTGGGTATAATCAGATCTCTATTGCTCCTAAGGATCAGGATAAAACGACGTTCACATGCCCATATGGAACATTTGCTTTTAAAAGGATGCCCTTTGGATTATGTAATGCACCGGCTACATTCCAGAGGTGCATGATGTCGATTTTCTCTAATATGGTTGAAGACACCTTGGAGGTGTTTATGGATGATTTTTCAGTGGTTGGATATTCCTTTGACTTATGCTTGCTGAATCTAAGTCAAGCATTACAGCAGTGTGAAGTGTTTAACCTGGTCCTTAACTGGGAAAAATGCCACTTCATGGTGAAAGAGGGCATTATTCTCAGTCATAAAATTTTTGCAAAAGGTATTGAGGTGGATAAGGCCAAAGTAGAGGTTATCGAGAAACTACCTCCCCCCATCTTTATAAAAGGGGTGTGTAGCTTTCTTAGACATGCAGGATTCTACCGCATATTTATAAAGGATTTCTCGAAGGTTGCAAACCCATTGTGCAAACTTCTTAAAAAAGAGGCCAAGTTCTCTTTTAATGATGAACGCAGGCAGGCGTTTGAATGCATTAAGCTGAAGTTAGTGGAGGCTCCAGTTATTATTTCTTCCGACTGGACAAAGTCGTTTGAACTAATGTGCGATGCTAGTAGGGTGGAGCTTGGAGCTGTGTTGGGCTAGAAAAAGGATAAGTTGTTTCATCCAATTTACTATGCCATCAAAGCCCTGAATGGGGCTCAAAAGAACTACACTATCATTGAACAAGAACTTTTGACTGTGGTTTAAGCCTTTGAGAAATTCAGGGCAGATTTGCTAAGAACTAAGGTGGTGGTCCACACGGATCATGCAGCTCTGAGGTACTTAATGGCTAATAAAGATGAAAAGCCAAGATTGATCTGGTCGGTATTATTGCTTCAAGAATTCGACTTTGAGGAAAAGGATCACATGGGGTGCAAAAATTAGGTGGTTGATCACTTATCCAGACTTGAATACGAACAAGCAATCAAGGACAAATTAGATATTGATGATTCATTTCCAGATGAGAAGATACTAGCTGCTAAGTTCGAGCAGATTTTGTGGTATGCTGATTTTGCAAACTACATAGTAAGTGAGGTGATGCCAGAGAATCTTTCCTTTCATCAAAGGAAAAAGTTCTTTCATGAGTGATGAGCTCTATCTTTTTCGGCGATGTGCATATGGTGTTATTAGGCGCTGTGTACCAAATATGGAGATGCTTAATATTTTGGAAGCATGCCATGCTTCACTTGTTGGTGGTTACCATGCAGGAGACCGCACTACTCATAAATTACTACAGAGTGGCTACTATTAGCCCACACTATATAGAGATTCATATGAGCTTGTTCATAGATGTGATCAATGCCAGAGACAAGGATCAATCTCCAAACATCATGAGATGCCAATGTCTTAGATGATGGAAGTAGAGTTATTTTTATGTATGGGGCATTGACTTCATGGACCCATTTGTAAGCTTGTATGGGTTAAAATACATCCTTGTAGCTGTAGACTATGTATCGAAATGGGTAAAAGTTGTGGCATTGGCTGACAATGAAGGAAAAAGATTTGTGGCATTTCTGAAAAAGAACATATTCTCCTACTTTGGAGTACCAAGAACCATCATAAGTAATGGGGAATCCCATTTCTACAATAAAGTCTTCAGGGTTGTGCTGGCGAAGTACGGAGTAAAATAACACCGTGTAGCAACTCCTTACCACCCACAAACTAGTGGGAAAGTGGAGGTGTCGAATTAAGAGATCAAGGTCATTCTCGCTACAACGGTGAATGCCAGTAGACAAGATTGGTCTCAAAAGCTTGATGATGCCTTATGGGCATATCGAACTGCTTTTAAGACACCAATTGGCATGTCACCATATCAACTAGTTTATAGGAAGGCGTGTCATTTGCCAATTGAGCTAGAACATAAGGATTTATGGGCTCTAAAAAGGCTGAATATGCATTGGAAGGAATCAGCTGATCTAAGATAAGAGCAGATTAATGAGATGGATGAATTTCGTCTCAGAGCCTATGAAAGAGCTGATTTGTACAAAGAAAGGATGAATAAATATCATGACCAAATGATTACACAGAGAGAATTTACGAAAGGTGATTTGGTCCTTTTTTTTAACTCCAAACTGAAGCAATTTCTGGGTAAGTTAAGGTCTAAATGGCCAGGCCCATTAAAAATTTGCCAAGTCTACTTATCTGGAGTAGTCGAGCTTGAAAATGAAGATGGTAGTGTCTTTAAAGTGAATGGGCAAAGTATCAAACTTTATATTGGTCCAAAAGACCTAATAAAAAGTGTTGATATCTTTTACCTTGATGAAGTCTGAGTATTCAAGATACCCAAGTCGTGTCGTGACGTTAAATCAGGCACTAGTGGGAGGCAACCCACAACATGTTGTTGTAACCATAAGTAGAGTCTATTTTATATTTTTGGGAGATTTTGATGTTTGTACGAAGTGTGCAGGACTAGAAGTGTTGTAAAGAGGAAAATTGGGCAAATTTAAGCTACTGGAAAGTTGCAACGGTATACTTGATGGCCTATCAAACAGCTGATGGACTGCCACACTCAACCATAAAAAAAAGGAAAATGCATTCACTGGATAGGGAATGACTATATAAGTGGCGGACCATCAAGTATATGGTGGACCGTCAAGTAAGCAGTCAGAAGCGAAACTGCTGACCTGCACTCTGGTAAGTAGTGATGGCCAATTAGGTGGACCATCACGACTGTGGCTGACTGTCCCATTAACCATCACACCAAAACAAAAATCATCGACTCAGTTGAGGGTTGACATTCCCAGTGGTGGTCCGTCACACTTATACGAACCGTCACTTTAACCCTAATTTTAAATTGGGTTGCGTTAAATCGGTACTCTTTATAAGTACTCTGTAGTTGACCCGGAATGAGATTTTAATAATAAAAGTGAGCGGGTACACTCATTGTAACCATTCCACGACCTTTGATTTTTCCACTTCCACAAGATTCAAAGAACCTGAACTGAGTTATCCTATCTGAGACTCTTCCACTCCTCCATAATTTTTCTATTCAAACTAGGTCATTCTTTCTCTATCCCCATCACAAATTAAAGAGTAACAGAACTGATAAAGGTTGCAAGTAGTTCAGTCTCTGAAGTCTATAGCAAGTAGAATACTGGAACATCAAGGTATGAGCGTTTATTTCTCTCCTCTTATTTATTTGAAAAGTAAGGGCATGGATTGTTTCATGATTTGGTCTAATGGTCTTGATTTTGAATGATTTATGCTTAAGTTTAATTTAGTGGATGAAATCTTGCTTTAAATGTGGTTTGAATGCTGTTGCTCAAGCTAAAAATTGATTTGATCTTAAGCTGCACTGAAAATCAGTCGAACCCATAAATGTGCCTGGGGATGAAGGTCTAATGGTTAACATGGCAAACCGTCAACTTTGTGATGGACCACCAAGTTGACCGTCCCAAAGGTCAAAGATAATGAGTTTTTGGATTGTATTTGACGGTCAAACTGGTGGACCATCATGTTTTTTATGGACCACCAAGTTGATCCTCCCAAAAGATAGAAAAATGAAACATACTAGATAATGCTGATGGTGGATATGACGGACCGTCCCACTACTGGTGGACCATCAAATCTCCCATCAGGCTTCATTGTGAACTATTTTTGCCTCTGTTTTACCTTGCACTGATTTCTTAATCCATTTTCAGGTCACATAGCTCTTAAAAATACACAAACCAAGGGATGAAAATCTCATCGAGGTAGAAACACATCTGCACTGACCTATAACACCAGGTAAACGGAAAGAGAAGCCATCATAATTCCCCAGTTTGAGAAGGGGAGTGACAATAGCATTAGTTTCACCGATTCAAGCCTAGATGAAGCGATAGTTGATTCAACTCAACCATGACCTATAGAAGGTGAAATTGAATCGGCTAATGTGGAGAACTAAGGAGAAATTCCTGAACCTGAAGCTGACAACATGATCGGACAGAAGGATCCCCAACTACGAGATGCTATTAAGTGGCAAATTGAGGGAGCACAAAAAGAGTTCTATGATGGGTTGCATGCCACTGCTTGAGGGATCCGTAGATCATTCTCTAAAGAATATTAGATTATGGCCATGGAGCTTCATAAATATTCAAAACTGGAATACTAATTCAATGATTATGGAATAGCATGGATGAGCACACCACCAAGGGTGTACCAACCAAACTGGGTAAGGGAATTTTTTGCAAATTATTTTTGTCTGGTAAAAGCTGAATGTCCGAAGGGGACTCTGATTTTGAATAGACCAAACAGGGAGTCAGTTCCAGTTCAAGGAGTTATTGTTGATATCTCGGCCTGAACTATTGACAGAATGTTGTTTGGGCCAGCATACGAAGCTCTACCTGTTGTCCCTAATTTTGAATATAGAATGAGAAATGCTTCTGTCCAAAGATGTTGGGCAGCATCGTTGATCATTGATGATGGAAATCCGTCCTGGGCAACTAACCCCAAAGAACGCATTGCAAAATTCACACTTAGTTTCAAGGCTAAGTTCTGGTGGGCTGTTGTTTGATTGAGGTTAATACCAACTAAAGGAGATGGAAACCTAGATAATCACAGGGCCGTGTAGATCGCCAGTCTGGTTTCAGTTTTGGACATTGATTTTGGCCAGATAATTACAGACGAGATGTTTGTGAGGGCACATAAGCAGACTACTTCCATACCGTTCCCATGTTTGATTACTGCATTATACAAACAAGCTGGTGTGCCGCTGATTTGAGGCGTTGATAATGAAGTTTTAGCCACTCATAAATAGGACATTGAGAAGTCCATAGATGAGTCGAAATTTGGCATTCGGGTGAATAAGCCTCCAGCACACCAGTCTCAGTCTGCACCAATTCTCGAAGCCCCAGAAATTCCCGAAGGTATGCCTTTTCCCATTACCATATATGTGCCTTCTAATTATGTGCCCCAGGGTACGTCTGCAGGATCAGATTCTACGCAGTTTGCTTATGGAGCATATTTTGTGGAATACAGATTCAACCCGGTGAATTTTGTCAAAGTTGCGAAAATCAAAAGTGGTTCCAAAAGCAGTTAGAAAAGTGGGCTGGAGATTTTAAACCTTTTGTGGATGAAATCGTGGCCAAAGTAGTCAGGCCACTTCAAACTATTCAAGTAAGGATGGATAACATGGAAGATCGCATCAACAAAAGGCTAGATTTACTATCTCTTCCTGATCTTTCCAAGCTCATGGCTGAATTTGAGTAGCCAAAGGCTGACATAGCTGAGTTAAAGAAGAAACAATCACAACTTCCTGCATTTGATCTGACTCTGGTGGTAAGTGATGATGATAAGGGTATTCTAGATCTGATGGGTAGACCAGTAAAGGATAAAGACAAGTAGCAAATAGATGAACAAGCAGCAAGAAAAGAAGAAAAAAGGCAAAAGAGAGAAACAATGTCACTTGAGGAGTTAGACCAGCACAATCTGAGGAGAGCCGTGAAGAAATCAAAGAAGGAAGCTCACAGGAAGCAAAGAGAACAAGAAATTAAAGTGGCAAGAGTTTCTACTAGTGCTGCCCCATAAAAGGAGCGAAGTCCAGGTTCAATTCGGGAAACTATCCCTCAAAATATCGAGGGTGAAGTTGTAAGTGCTTCTACCACCATAGGGGCAAACATTGTACAGGGTGGGGATGATAGAGACTCACCGCATTTGACAGATGCCTCAGAGGAGTAAGAGGCCACATAAATAATTTATTTCTCATGTACGGTAATTTATTGCTTTGAGGACAATGCATAGTTTTCTGTATGGGGTAAGGGTATTTACACCATGGTTGGATGTTGTTGCCGATATTCTGAATCCAATCATGTGCTATCTAGTATAAGCGGCATGTCTAGGTTGTTTTTATTTTTGTATTTAAATTCTGCAAAGCGTAATGTAAATATAAGTGTTTAATCTATGAATTAGTTCTATTTCAGCACTTAGTTATAAATATGGAGAATAAATGATGTTGGAATAAGACGTTGAACATGTGTCTGTAATTATTTACTTTTTCAGTTAAGCATGTACAAATAACCAACAGTAATTCTGTATTCAGCATTGTTCTATAAAAAGTGCATGAATCATGTAATGAGCATTCCAAGAATTGTAAAGGATGTTTAACTTTAATACCTGTGGGTGTGAGGATTTATTTGCAATTCTTTTATAGGGTAAGTCCTAGAACTTTCTCGAGCCATGGATATAGTCTTCTAGTGGAGTCATTAGGATAGGATAATAGGCCTCCTTGAAGTTCTAAACCTTCTAACCTTAAGAAGCAACCCGGCCTGAAAGATTGCTCCTGTTTGAACCCATCTTGAATTGGTTTAATCTCCTGTCCCTATCAGTAAATCTCCATAGGACCTTAACATCCAGCTCTGAACTTAGCCAAATGCTAACATTGTATATTTTAACTTAGACGAAGCATCTAAGTTGAGGATGGCTAATGTCAAAAACAAATCCAAATGCTAACATTATATATTTTAACTTAAACGAAGCATCTAAGTTGAGGGTGGCTAATGTCAAAAAAAAGGACATAAGTAGTAGATTGAGGGTGAAAATATGCTAAGGCAAGGAGAGTTAAGTTTCAATGAGTTACTTCACTCGAAAACATACCCCCTAATCCTAAACCTTGTTGTAAGCCTTGAAAAGACCTGTTTGATCCTAGTGAGTCAACAGTGAGTACGTGTCATATGGCCAGGGCAAGCCTATGGGTACTTAGGCTATGTTTGAATTTTTTTTGTGAGTGTGAGAGATAGACAGTGTCCACACCATATAATGAGTGGTGGACTTCTTTGTTGTGAGGGCAATCAAAGTTTTAGTAAATTTGCTTTTATCCTTGGGATGTAACATTCATGCTTGTGTGCTGAATTATAAGAAAATGTTGGGTGTGGATTCTGTTTTGTTAAATACATGAGATTAAGCTGATGAGTGAATGTTTGCATAAGAGAATGTTTCAATGGTTGGTTGCCTGTCATTTTATTGTTCATGTGCACAAGTTGGTGTTGAGTTGCTTACGGACAAGCAATAATCTTAAGTTGAGGGTGTTGATGTTTCAGTATTTTACTCAACATTTAGCATCATTTTCTTAGGAAAATTGTATGTTTTCAAGCAGCCCAAGTAATATTTAATGAAGGTTTTTAGTGTTTCAGTGAAAGAAGATAACCACAGAAGAAAACTAGAAAAGGTAGCAGAAAAAGAGAATTGACGGTCAAAATGATGGACCCTCAGACATGGGACGAACCACCACACTGACCGTCAGCTCTTATCCAGAAGCTGTCTTCCAAAAGTACTCTGCAATAGTAAATATGGTGGACCGTCAGTCCATCGACGGACCGCCAAGTGTACTATCAGTTCTGATCCAGAAGTTGCTTTCCAAAAGGACTCTGCAATGGTAAATAAGGTGGACCGTCAGTCCATCGATGGACCGCCAGGTGTACCGTCAGTTCTTATCCAAAAGCTGCCTTTCAAAAGGACTCCGCGACAGTGAATATGGCGGACCATCATTCCATCAATGGACCACCAGGTGTATCGTCAAATGTTATCCAGAAACTGCCATTCGGATGAGTCGAGTGACCATCAGCTCTTATCCATAAGTTGCCTTCTAAAAGGACTCCGCAATGGTAAATATGGCGGACATCATTCCATCGATGGACCGCCAGGTGTACCATCAGTTCTTATCCAGAATTTGCTTTCCAAAAGGACTCTACGATGGTAAATATGGCAGACCGTCAGTCCATCGATGGACCACCAGGTGTACCATCAGTTCTTATCCAGAAGCTGCCTTCCAAAAGGACTCCGCGATGGTGAAGATGGCAGACCGTCAGTCCATCGATGGACCGCCAGGTGTACCATTAGATGTTATCCAGAAACTACCATTCGGATAAGTCGAGTGACGGGAAAGATGGTGGACCATCATATCTTGGACAGTCTGTCATATGGACCGTCAAATAGGACACGATTTTTCCGTTTTTAAATTTTAAATTCTAAATTCTTTTTTTTAAGCTGGGATATAAATACCAACTTTTATGGTTAAGAACGCATCTTTTTTTACCTTTTACAAGTTTTCTTCTCATCTATTGAACTTCTTCGTATCCAAGTACTTTGGGGAATTTTAGTATCAAATAACTGATCATTGAAGATTCAAGAACTGATTCTTGGGATTCTTTGTAAGTAGACATTCCATTTATTTATGAATATTACAAGAATGAATTCTTTATCTTCTATGGAGTGTTGTGGCTAAATCTTATAACTAGGGTTATGAGATCCTTAATATGAATTGCACTTATGGGTTGGGAATCAATTTGAGATCTATAATTGAATAACATTGCATAAACCTTTCTTCAATTTCATGACTTTTCTTGATTGCAAACTTGAAGCGTAAGCCCTAGAACACCACTTGTCTGAGAGGAAAGTGTTTATGGGGAAAAGAAGGTGTTTACATGAATTCTAAGGGCCTTAACCTTTAGAGTAATAGCTAATGCCCTAATAGGATTAGCTTACATGAGAACTAGGTTGAAAGAATAAGGCATCCTATGAGTTTGAGAGAATTATAGGATAATTTATCCATTTAGGTTGAGAAACTAATAGATATAGAATAGGATTTAACCTTTCTTGCAATTGAATTTGTTAAGTGGAATTCATAAATAATTCACAATCCAAATGATGCTGGCATTTTGGTGATCATAACCTTGGTTTGATTAATCTCATAAAGTTACAAAATAAGGTGAAAATCATTAGTTGAACGGATCTTGTTACAATTTATCATTTTACAAATTAAAGAGAAACTAAACCCTCATTTTGGTTAAGAAACTCTGATAAATAGTCTAATAACAATTACGACACTTAGTGAGCATAGTATTCCCTGTGGGATTCGACACCCAATCGAATTGGATTCTATTTTTGACAGCGACCGCTTACATTCTCGTAAGAGAGTTGTAATTTAGGCGTATCAGTGACCGTGTGCATAATGTCACACTATATTTTGGGGGATGTACTAGTCATCCCAGGTTTTCTTCCCTAGTCGTGCGGTTAAATGCACTGGGCCCCTTTCAGTTGGGGGAGCTTAACACATATAGCCCGTGGGTGGTTCAGGATGGCAAAGCTACACGGCCCAGGTAAAAGTTTTAAAGACATGCTAAACCCAATTCCTTTTCCCGGCATGGTTACTTAAATATATATATATAGTAGTATGCATATGGATGGTTTTACTTGGTTTTATAAATGGCATTATGTTATCCTTATTCTGAGTGCATGCTAGTGTTCACACACTAACCCTTCTACTGGAGGTTGTGTATCCATGCTAAGCAAGAACGGGCCATTCTACTTCTCCTACTTAGTGATTGGATTCAAAGATAGTCTATATTGTATTGAAGTGGTGATCTTCCATAGTTAGAAAATCATCTATTTTATGGTATGGGTTACTTTACATATCTCTTGACTTGCATAGACTTTGGATTTTTGGGCTATGGCTGAGGGCATGTCCCGACTAGGTACTCTTTGGTCGGTCTAGATGCTTTGTATGGACACCAGTGGACTTCTGTATAGTTTGGATGATTTATGTTATATATATACACACGTTGGATTATTAAAGTTGGTTTTGGATTATTATTTCTGTATTGGTTTGGTAGGTTATTGGGTGGTTTGAATTGGTTGTATTGGTCTCGGATATAAACTTATCCAAAAGTCACCATTTCGATGGATACGCTATCTTGTTATATGTTCATACATCAGCCAACTCAAGGTACACATTTAGTGGTTGGGTTGGGTAATGAAGCAGTTCCCGGTCCTGGTTGGGCTTGGGATTTTTGAGTTAGTTGGGTTATTTGTTTGGTCCCAAGGCATTCAGATAAGTTTTGAATCATTGGTTGAAAATTTAAAAATTTTAGGGGTTGACTTCAGTCAAATTTTATCAAGATTACCTTAGCTTGGTGATTTGATAATTTCAATAGGTCTGAAATGTCATTGTCAGTCTAGCGGCATATATAATTTGTGTTCAAGAGGTTTTGAATGAATTATGGACACTCGAATTGCATTCTAGTTCAATTTAATTTTAAAAGTTCACTTTGGTCAAATAGTTGATAAAACGAGCTCAGATTCATAACCTAGAAATGCCAGTGGGATATATGATAATTTTGAACTTGTCCATAAATTTTTGTCTAATTTTGATAAGTTTTGGTTGGATTCTAATTATTTGGGGTACTTTAGCAATGTTTAATCATAAAAACATAACGACTCAAAAGTCTACTTTTAGTTCTAGCGATTGAAATTTTCATTTCTAGAACTTCAAAAATTTTAGCATGAATTATAAATCTAATCTAAAAATTTTAAGTTGGATCTTGTTTTTTCTCAAATAATTCATAAATAAGCAAGAATTATCTATGACTGGGAAAACTGGTATGAAATGGAGATTTGATTGAACGAGTAGGTTTGTATTTTTTAAGAATTGTAGGAAGAATAATCATTGCATTTCAAGTTTGTATGATGAACTTGTGGTTATTTTAGTGAAAATAAAAGTTGTTGTTGCAGTGCTGCTGCAACCATCTATATATGCCTAAACAATATATTAGTGATTTTTATTGCATTTTTCTCAATTTAATGTGGGGTAAGTATCTAATACTTATTTTAGTGTTTTCACGATTTTTTTCAATTGATTTTCATTTTTATCCCAAAGTTTGTTGGAGAAAATTGTGATTTTTGTCCCTAGATCAAAAATCACATTCTTTTATTTTGTCACCATCACAACCTGAGACTGTCTACTAGTAATAACACGGTGCCTAGAGTAACAAGTGAAGCCAACCCATGGTCTGGTATATGATATGAACAATGGAAAATTAATAAAATGCTGGTGAAATCTAAATTAGAAAGTTTGATAATAAATGATTATGGAAAAAATACCAACACTATCTAAAAGATCAACAAAACTAAAAAATATGGCTGACTTTCTGAAAGCCTCTAAAATATAGGGAGTTGATGGGACAAATCCTCAACTAACTTCAACTGATAGAAATAACTAAAATTCTTAAAATAACAAAGTGATAACTAGTCCTCAGAGGATGAAAACTCACCATAATTGTTGCTGAGTGGCACAGGAATGGAAATGTGATCTGAGAATTAGGCATTCGAACCTATATCATAAGAAAATATAGCAAAGGTAAGTATGTGATCAGTACCTTAAATGTATTGAGTATGTGAGATGGGAAACTAAGTAACATAAACTAAATATAAGTGCATGATCATGTAAACTGAATACAAAACCAAGTATAAACATGTGTTGGATAGAACTGAAATACTGAATAGCTAAATATCTAAATACTTGGTCAAGAAAACCTAAATAAAATATAAACTAAAATTGAACTGAAGATTGTGGGAGCTAACAATAATCGACATATTCCAATACTAGTAAATAGGGGCCCAACCTGTAATCCCAGTTGAAAGGATGTCAATACCTTGGCAAAGGTACCAACACGAGCAGGCGCAGATCCACTAATTAATGTCCCAAAGGACTAGGATATCCTGCCTAACTAACGGGGTACCTCTTTATTACCTATGATGGAGTTGTAGTTCTATTACTTACGAACTGCTACTAATGGTCCCTGCTTAACAGATGAGGGAACCATTATCCATACATTTACTCGGTGCTACTATGACTCCCAACTAAATGACATTGAAGCATAAATCGAACTGCTCATCATGATAGTATTCTGGAAATAGAAATTTATGCATAATCTAAAGTATTCACAACATGAAAACTGATGCATGCCTGAATTCCTAGGTATCATATGTTCATAAACCACCAGCACTGACTAATGCAACTGAACATGATACTATAAGAGATGATCATAGTAGGAATGTCATGATAAATGCCCAAAATTTCAATAATTGATCATAATATAGAAACTCATGATTCTTGAACATGTGGAGATGCAAATCTTATGGGAAAGATGTATTCAAGGTTCATGTACAAAATAAACTAAAAAAATTAAGACAGACTCATATTTGACCTAGAACCCTATACAAAGGGGAAGAGTATTTTACTTGAGAGTTAAGGAGTTCTTCTAACAAAATGGGCGGAAGGATCCCATTGATGAAATCCATATACCTAAATACGGAAGCCTTGGAGAAATCCTTAGAGTTTTGTGCTTTGACTTGAGGAACCCTAGCTTGTCTTTAAAAAGAATAAATCGCCCACTTTTTCTATTTTCGTTGATTTTATGATTTAATGAAGAATTTGGGGTTGTTTAGGCTTATATACCGCCCTTAGGGAAGCCTAAGACACATGGGTTAAGGATTAAAGATTGAGAAAAGACCAAAAAACCCTTTTTAAATCGTGCCAAAAAATACCAACTCTAGTCGTCCTGACTTAGCTAACGACATGTTACGTCAATCAAGAGTCGGTGTCTATGTTATGACTTGAGGACCTGAGTTCTTGGGTCCTCATTTTTATGATAATGATTCCTCTCCTAATGACTCATTAATATTGATATTGGGTCATTAGGTGGAGTCATGTTCAGGGATCAAATTTTTGAATCTCTTACTGTTGTAACAATGGCCCCATAAAATAACCTGTTAAGTCTAATAATAAGTTGTGGACTTGACTTGTTGCCACAGAATCAAAGTCTGAGATTCTCACTGGTGTGATAATGACTCATACGTAAAGACTTGTTATGTCTATTAATGAGTTATTACTAGAGTCATTACCACTAGGAGTTTGACTATCCCTCAGGCAATATCCAGAACTCCTCACCACGATATCTGATCAAGGCGGGAGTAGTGGCATTGGAAAGCTAATCTAGTGGCCAACTTCAGGGTGGGTCTATTGCTGAGAAAAATTTAGGGTATTATAGTCATGATCCAAAAACCCAAGTCATGATGACACTTATTTCAATCTAATCTTGATAAGTAAGTCAAAACCCCAAATGTAAAAACAATGACAAATCAAGTAAAGACAGGTTAAGTGAGAATTCTGGAGCAAACTCAGTCCAATACAAGTACAATTATAGTAGAAGTTTGAAAGAAATATCATAAATCTTAAAAATTTTAAATCATAATTTGAACACCCCAGATTAGGATTAGAAGTCCTACATTTATAAAAAGAAATAGGAGAGATGTTAGGTATATATGTAAACAATCCTTACTCCCTTGTAGCACATTTTAAAGTTGTATGGGTCTAGGTTCAGTGCAGATAATACCATTAGTAGGCTAGGCTTATACAAGTGGTATCACAACCACTTTTATATCAGCTTTATCGATGTGGTCCAGAGTTCAACCTAAGTTTAGGAAAATCCTAGAAAGGCAGGGAAAAACCTCAGTCCTGAATCTAGGAAAATCCCATTTAGTGGAGAAAATCTCAGTGAGGATATTGAGTCTATAAGAAGGGGTGTATGTAACACCCCATATTAGTATTAGAGGGCCCTCATCATTAAAAACATAGGAGAAATGTTGGGTATATATTTAAATAAGCGTTACTCCCTAGTGATTTGTTTTAAAGTAGTTTGGGTCTAAGCCCAAAGTGAACAACATCACTGGTGGGTTAGGCTATTACAAATGATTGTAACACTATTAATAATAATGCATGTTTGTAGTGTGTTTTCTATTTGTTGTGGTTTATAAAATAAACTCATTTGACTTTTAAGAAGCTTGGAAAACATTTGTGCCAAATGTTGGGTCAAAAAGGACGTCATGGACCTAAATAGGAGGCCTTGCCCTGCACACGGGGACCTCAGCTTTGGCCCTCATATCGCACAACACCTTTCATATGGTCACTGCAAGGTTTATCTGATAGGCCATGCGAGGCATGGTTTTATACCATGCAATAGGCCTTGGAGGCATGACTGGGTGTTGTGCGTTAGGTTGTATGATGCACACACCCCTCCAAGGCATAAAAATTCCACTTTTCCTTTAAAAACTTAGGGCAATTGAATTCTTATTCCCATATGTAACCTCCCCAAACCCATCTTAATCTCAAAAGTGATCCATAATTCTTAGAAAATTTTTTTGAAAACACTCACTCCTCTCAACACTCAAGAAAACAAAAATAAGGGTTTGTCTTAGAAATCTAACCTCCAAGGCTCTAAACTTAAAGTTTCCTCTAGAAAATATTTAAGACTGGTATGTGGGATTTCAACCAGGGCTTTCTTTCATCCTTGGTCCTATAATTATTATTTTTTAACGAATTTCACAGTTATCAAATTAAGGTTCAAACTTAATTTTTTTTACCTTGGATTTTGTACTTCCTTATGATATTGTGTATGTAAACTCATGTTGAATCTCATGAACTTCATTGTCTAATTTTCTTCCTATTCTTATGATTTGAACCCATTATTTATAATAGTCCCATGTGATTTAGTATATTAAGGTTTCATATGAAATGCATAATTTTAGCAGGATCTTACACTTATAAATATATTGGACCTTATGGTCTCAATTTTAGCAAGAATTTTAGAATTTTGATTATGATTTCATCAAGATTATAAAAAAAGCATGGCTAGTTTTTAGTATGTCAGGACTACGGTCATCGTCTTTATTTAAAACTAGTCCATAGCTTACTTTCATGATGAATTACCTGTAGTATGAGAAAATAGTATGGTTTTAGTAGTATCCATTATCTAAAGGGCAATAGTTTAGTGTAATCTAGTCACAAAAACTACATGCGACCATAGGTATTTATCTTTCCCAAATGGACTCGGATAGGTGATCATATACTTGTGCTTTTAGACTCTTGCAAGGTATATTAGGTTCATTAGATAAGGCTTATACATCAAACTCCATAATTGCTCACATGGTTTATGCTAATTAAGATAAACTTCCACGGTATATTGATTTTAGAAATCGAAGTGTAACAACTCATTGGTTTTTTTACATTATGGTTTCCCTACTTATGCTTGTGATAACTCAGTCTCCAGTTTTATTAATAAAAAATGGTAAGTGGATGTGTACTTACTATGTATGTATTCACTTCATGGTTTATGCTTTTTTGGTTTACTTATTGCATACACCCCCATATACTCAGTACATTCCAAAAATATTGTCCATATACTCATCTTGCTTTGCATCTTTTCATGATGTAGATTCTGGTGTTAGACCTCAGAATCACGATTAGTTGTGGCTAATGTTTGCGTGCTCCTATCAGTTTGTGAGTCCTCATATTTAGAGGACCTAGATTATGATATGATTAGTAGTTTTACTTATGTTCAATTCAGACTTCAAGGTTTTTGGGTCAGCTGGGGCATGTCCTAGTGACTCTTTAATATGTTTATAGACGTGTCTGGTATTAGTAGTTATTTTGGGTTATCATCAAATTTTGGATGATTTTTCAGTTGTTCATGAATTTATTAGGATTGTTAATCTAATTTAATTTTAAGCTTATGAATTTAAAACTTTTGCTTATGGTTTGAGATGTTTAGAATATGCATTCAATGTTGTGCCAGATGTTTTAAGTTAGCTAGGGACAATTTCAGGCTTGAGCATCTTGTGACGTCCAGGGGGTAGTGCCGTATTGTTAAAAACTTCATATCAGAGACTATGATTTAAAGAGTCCTAGGGAGTTTGACCTGTCGTGTTACGTAGAGTCTTGTTCATAGGTGTGAAATGCGCCACACTTATGAAAAAGAGGCTGTGAGAAGTTATTATGAATCGTCCATTCTTTCATGCTCTTTATTTTTCATTAAAGTTTAACTCTATTTATCTCTTACCTCGTGCTTTTCATGAGATAGAAAACACCTCTTCACAGAGCTTATATTTGTAAGGATGGGAACAAGCCAGTCCCACCACTACGTGCGGATCCTTTGAACAAAAATATGTAACATGTTGAGTTTTAGGATGCCTTTCAAGTGTTAGCTCAAGATGCGACTAGTCAAGTTAATCAACCAGTAGAGGTCCCTATTCAGCAAAATATTAACTTAGCTATAAGTAGAATTTGAAATTTTATGATGATAAATCCCCCTGAATTCTTTGGATTGAAAATTGGTGAAGATCCATAGTTCTATATTAATGAGGTGAAGAAGACAACTCTTATTATGCATGTCACTAAATTAGAGAGTGTCAAATTAGCATTGTACCAATTGAAGGATGTTAGTCATTATTGGTTTAAGCAGTGGAAAAAGGGTAAAGGTCATAATACTAATCTGGTGGATTAGAGTGTGTTTGAGATAGCTTTTCTTGACAACTTCTTTCCTCGTGAGATGAATGAGGCTAAAGTAGGGGAGTTTATGAATATCAATCAAGGGTCTATAATAGTAATGGAATACTCTCTGTGATTCACACTGCCTTTGAATAATGCTTCGGAGATGATGGCTGGTCCGAGAGCTCGTATGAGTAAGTTTGTTATTGGTATGTCTGAGCTGGTAATCAAGGAGTGTAGGACTGCTATGCAAATTTAAGGAAATGGATATTTCCCGACTAATGACCCATGCCAAAAAGATTGAGATGAAAAACTTGAAGGAACTAGTGAGGGAAACTGAGAAGGATGAGACCTAGCAATTTGAGTACAGTCAGTGTAGGTCAGATGGAGAGAGTCGTTCAGTATTTTTGAATCATTTGTTAGCCTGTGTACCATCTCCTACCAGTGTATCCATTCCTAAGACTAAGCAGGAGCAGCGGGGTAGGGAACCAGCCACCAGATCTCAGTGTAGCATTACTGGAGAACTTAGTTATCCAGCCTATAAAAGGTGTTATAAGAATCATCGAGGTGAGTGTTTGGTTGGCAAGGCGGGATATTTTGGATACAAAAATATAGACCATAAGGTGAAAGATTGCCCCTCAACTAGGCAGGGAAATAGGGATGCATTCCCTCAGACTCAGTATAAAACAACAACAACTCATTTAGGCCACCCAGCTCAACAGCAGGGTACATCATCTAGTGACAGTGGTGATCAGCATCAAAATTAATTTTATCCTTTATCTGGATTCTAGGAGCACTAGAGCTCCCCCGATGTGGTCACTGGAATGGTTCGTGTCTTTTATGTTAAAGCTTATGTGTTGTTAGATATAGGGTCAAACCTTTTCATTGTAACCTTACTTATTGTTGCGAATTTGGGTGTTAGTCCTGAGAGCCTTTTTGAGCCTTTCTCAATGTCACGACTTGATTTAAGGGCCATAATGGCACCTACTTTACTCCACCAGTAGGTATGCAAAATTGTAGCCTAAATCTATAAGCAATGGGCTAATTTGGAGGAAAAGGGCATAAAATCCAAAAAAATGCTAGTAAAGACTTACAACAATAATTAAAGTAATAATAATAGTCTGAAAGTTAGATAAGATAAAAGTAACATCCCACGACTAAGTAGTGTCGGTACAAGAGCCACTAGAGAAAGGTAACATAAGTATTGTAATAGTTAATATAAATCAGTCTCGAATAGAGAAAGACTAGACATAAACAGCAGAAGGGAAAAGGGCAACTTCGACTCAGAGAGTTAACCCTATTTTCGAACCCAACTCAGTACGATCTCGACGATGGTGGCCACTAGTACTCAAATCTGTGCCAAAAAAAAATAGAAGTGTAGTAAGAGTCCCAAATCCATGAGTACTCAGTAGGCATCATCGATCGACTAAGCTAAATCATAATATAAGTACAATAAATATGCATAATAGAGAAGCTAAGGAAAGGTATAAAGGAAAGCCGAGAATAGAGCTCCAAATAATGTAAATAGATAAATGAATAACCTAAACTAACAACTCAAAGAACACATAACTATCACTAAAAAACTATCCCTCATAAGCTAGTAAGTACAGAAAAATAAATAACCCAATGTGGGCCTCCATAAACCCGGAGGGTGCAATCAAAGATAACAAGTAACTGATATTATACTAAATAACCACATATCAAGCCATAACCAAGAATCCTTCCATACCATAAAGATCCAATTCCATAACTGCAATTAACAACCCCTCATGTCATACTTGAATCGAAACTCCCATAATCAAATGTGGAACTTTAATTAGCACTTATATCATGAATAATACCGAAACTGAATTGGTTTTAAGATCATAAATCATTGAACATGAACCGAAACTAGTATTAACTCCCAATTACCCAACTAGGATAAGTACCATGTAACCAACCTCTTTAAGTTACCAAAAAAACTATAAAGGATATAATACATAAACTAAGTTACAAGGAGCTAATATTAGTCTTCAACTAAGGTGGGCCAGAGGGCCCACTTCTAATCCTTGAAATTCCTTTTAAGGAAAATTCTACCCCAGACTAGTCTAAAGCATCTAAATCCACTTCTAGATAATAAATGAGTCATATTAAGTCTTAAGATAGCAGTTCTACCCCAAACAAGAGTAACTAAGTCAATTATGCCTAAGGTATAGTTACTTAATAGGCTGAAAGTCCTAAATTATATTCATTACACCTCCAAGACCTAATTCCCGACCCATATATAACATATTACAATAAATATACTAAGATTTATATCAATCAACAAGAAAGGTAAACCTAGCCTACGTCGACGTAAAAGAATTCCCGATGAAATTCGCTAAATCGATGAATTTCCCATTTGAAGAGATTTGTAAGATGCCACGCTATCAAAATCATAATCTACTCATTAATACAAGAACAATGATACCATGTTGCACCTTTGTGCTTCAGGTCCAAAATTACATAAAAATCCCATATAGGGCCTACTTACAGAATCATACTTTTGAAACTACCAACGTGTCCCGCTATGCTCAAGTAACATTTACCCTCAAGAATGGGAAATTCCAAGCTCAAATGGTGCTACAATAAACCCACCAATATTCTAGGGATTTTGAGAATTAGTAGGAGAAATAGCCAGGGATATAATAAAAAACTTAACAAAAGTTCTACTAGGCGGTGTCTCCACTTAACCTTCACCACTAGAATCTCTCTAGAGTGAAACCGCTTGGCATCCCTGGCTAATATGAGCAAAAACACCTCTACGAAGTTAAACCGCTTATTCAACTTAACTTAGCCCCATTTGAGCACATGAGACGCATTTGGAATGTATCAATGCAACATAGAAACATGGAAAATCGAATGAAAAGTAGCAAAATCTATAAGCTAGGTTAACTCATATGCCACCTCTTCAACCACGTAAAGGATCTCAAAGGCGCAACATATCTGGGGTTGAGCTTGTCTTTTCTCTCGAACCACATCACAACCATCATGGTAAATACTTGAAGAAATACCCGATCACTAACTCCATATCCTAAGGCACAAAGTCTGCAATCTGCATATGTATTCTGCCTACTCTAAGCTACCCTCAATCTATCCTGAATCAACCTGACTCTATCCATCGTTCCTAAGCAGGTTAGTACCATGAGGTCTAGTCAGGAGGTCTCCAACCAACCAATCAGAGAAAGATATCTTCTACCATATAAAGCATCAAATGGCTCCATCTCGATACTTGAATGGTAGTTATTATTACACGATAACTTTGCCAAAGATTAGTGCTAATTCTACTGACCTCCAAAATCCATCACACAAGCTCAGAGCATATCCTCAAGAACTTGTATAGTTTTCTCTGACTGCTCATCAGTCCGAGGGTAAAAGGTTGCGTAAGATCCACCTGAGTAGCCAACTTCTCTTAAAAAGCTCTCCAAATGCTAGAAGTGAACATTAAGCCCCGATAAAAAATGATAGATATAGGCACACCATGCAAACATACAATCTTCGAACATAGATTTAGGATAACCTCTCGGTACTGAAAGACATCTGAATAGAAATAAAATGTGCCAATTTGGTCAATTGATCTACAATGAACCAAATACCATTAGAACCATGGGAAGTATGAGGCAAACAACTAATGATGTATATGGCAATCTACTCCCACTTCTACTCGGGAATGAGCAATCTTCAAATCAAGAAGACAACATAGGCAATGAGCTATAAAGTTTGTCGCATGTCTCTTTATACCACTCCACCAATAATGTAGCCTCAAATCTATATACATCATAGTTGTACTATGGTGAATAGAATATCTGTAGTTGTGACCCTCCCATAAAATCAATTGAATCAAGTCTCCAATCCTCAAAATAAAAATATGTCCATTGAATTATAGAATACCCTCAGAATTAATGGTAGCCCTCTTGGACTCAATACCTGATCATGGATGATGCAAAGTCTTATATCCTAAAATAAGTTACTTCAAATCGGCTCAAATAAAGTAGACCTCGCCTCAACACTAGCAAGAATCCCCCATACTCACCACCTTTAGGCTCAAGTCATCTGCTAACAAGTTTGGCTTTCTTAGATGATATAAAATAGTGATGTCATAATCCTCAAGCAACTCCATCCATCTATGTTAACTAGAATTAAGCTCTCTCTGGGTCAGACGATGATGAAGGCTATGATGATGTGTGAAAATCAATACATTCCATAAAAATAATGCCTTTATATCTTGAGTGCAAAAACAATTACTTCCAACTTCAAATCATTAGTGGGGTAGTTGTGTTCGTGCACCTTTATCTGGCTCGATGCATAAGTAATATTTGGCCCTACAGCATTAACAAACAACCTAAACCAACACCAAAAGCATCACACTGTATGGTGAATCCCTCAACCTCAATAGGAAAAGCCAATATAGGATCTAAGGAAAGAAATTTCAAGATCTTTCCAAAGCTCAACACACACTCCTCGAACCACCAAAAAGGAACCTCTTTCGGAGTCAATCTAATGATTGGTGTTGCAATTATAGCAAAACCCTAAATGAACCACCTTTAGTAACCGTCCAAACCAATGAAGATACAGACCATAGATGAAGATATAGGCCTATCCCATTCACAAATCTCCTCAATCTTCACTGGATCCACCATAATCCCATCCTTAGACACCATATATCCTAAAAATGTCACGGACACAAGCTAGAACTCACACTTAAATAATTTGACAAAAAGCCTATTATCTCTCATCAAAGTCTAGAGTGTAATCCTTAAATGTGGAATATGCTTCTCTCAACTCCTCAAATTCTCAAGGATGTTATGGATGAACAAAATCATGAACAAATCCAAATAAGGCCTAAACATGTAGTTCATCAAATCCATGAACATAGTTAGGGAATTGGACAGCCAAAAGACATCAGCAAGAATAAATAATGGACATAACAGGTCCTAAAAACTATCTTTGGGATATCCTCATCCTAAATCCTTAATTGATGGTAATTGGACCTCAAGTCAATCTGAGAACACCGTTGCTCCCTGAAGTTGGTTGAATAAATCATCAATGTGAGGCATAGGATATCTGTTCTTCACCATCACCTTATTATACTCCCTGTAGTTAATGCACATATGCAAGGAACTATCCTTTTTATTTACGAATAAAAAAAAAGCATCCCAAAGAGACATAATCGGTCTAATAAAACCCAACCCATAAGGTCCTGAAGCTAAGAATTTAGCTCCTTAGGTGCCACAGAAATAGGTCTACTGCTCGGCTTAAGATCAAAAACAAATTCAATATCACACTCAGGAGGATGTCCAAGTAGATCCTTATGGAAAATATCAAAAAACTCACCGGCCATAAAAACAAAGTCAAGTGAGGGACTCTCTATACTAACATCACGAATATAAGCGAGATAAGAAATGCAACCCCTCGAAATAAGTCTCTTACCACAAAAATAAGAAACAATCTCCATCGCTTGTGGCTAATAGAACCTTTTCATACAACCAGCGGTAAGTCGAACGTGGATAAGATAAAAGTTTTGGCTAAATAATCTAAGACCACATGATAGTGGGATATCTAGTCGATGCCTAGAATGATATCAAAATCTATCATGTCAAATATAATAAGAGTAGCCTAAGTATCAAACTCTTAAACAATCTCAACACATGATCTATAAAACTGATCCATTGCTTAAGAATCACCTACAAGATGAGATACACATAATGGCACAGATAAGGAATCCCAAGATAAATCAAATTTTAGGGCATAATAATTAGATACATAAGAATACATGGATCTCGGATCAAATAAAGCAAAAGATGGAAGACGGCTTATTAAAATTATACGTGTAATAATAGCTTCTAAGTCTCTACCTTGGGCCTAGCAGGAACGACATGAAACTTACCATACACGCTACCAGGCTAGACTCCTGATCGATTACCTATCCAAACTGCCTGAGGACCTCTACGAGTACCTTAGGGACCACCCTAATAACTATGCATACCAACTTTAGATGGGGGTGGGATTTCCCTATTGGTGTAACACTCTAAGATAAAGAAATTATCATTCCACGACTGGGGTACTATCTCAGGAAATAGCCAAAGGCCACGCAACCATAATAAGCCTATGATATTATACTAAACCCATAAAATTTGGCTGAATCAGAATAACCACTAGGGCTAGAATAACAAAATATAAACCCCTTAGAGTTTCACCACTACTATAGCTAGGATGACCACTATAACTAGACTGGCCTTCATCGGTGATCTAAAGAGTGGCATAAATGGGCCTACTAGACAGACCTTAGTGCTAATAAGGTTGACGTGAGGGTACCTACCATTAGAACCACTACCTCTAAATCATGAGCCATTATGACTCTCACTGAATCTACCCTGATATCTCAGCTATATACCTGTAACACCCCGTACTTTAACCTACTTAAATTCATCCCAAAAATATCAAAGACTTTTTTTAAAGATGAATACACTTTTATACATATGGAATTTTAAATATTTTGAATTTTCATTATGTGGGAAATTGAATAAGCTTTCCATCGATATAAAACTTGCCCAAATACAACACTCGGGCGAAGAGTTATGGCCATTTTAGTAAGACAGTGTACCATATGAGCCATCAGCGTATCGCAGAGCCATCCAAAATGGCAATTGTCAAAATCCAGTGAGCCTCCATGATATTGGAGCTTTGCACCAAGGCTCAATTTCAGAATTGTCCTTTTCCAGTGTTCCGATGCGATACCACCATGTCGCGGTAAGCTTCCAGGTCGTGTCCAAGGTGGCAATGCGATTGCACCGCATTGTGCCACCATGCAATTTCCCTGTCATTATTTCCAGTGGCCTAGCGCGATAGTGGCGCATCGCACCAGGGGTCCAGATTGAGAAAATTTCACACAAAATTAAAGTTGTGCCCAGGATTAAAACAGTCTTTTACCATGATTTTATTCTGTCCAAATGTGGGATTTAAGCCCTAAAAACTTTAAAACCTTCATTATTCACTTTTCCTCCAAAATCAAAAAGTATTTTCTCTCTCAAGAAAACAAACCCTAGCTCTCAAGAATCAAGGTCGATCCCAAGAATTTCTCCAAGAACTCATCAAATTATGGTATGTTAGATGTTCATCCATGGAGCCCAAGAATTTTTTTTTAAAATACAAGTTTGGATTTCATGAATTCTATGTTTGAATTTGATTGTATCCATGTTCATGATGTTGTTTGGGTTTTAATCCATGATTTAGATTACAAGATCTAAGAATTGATCCTAGTTTGTGTTGAAATACATGATATTCATGATAAACCCTTCAATTTGCAAGTTGATTGTTGTAAGCATGTTAACCCTAAGTGCTTATGATTCAATAAACCAAGTATGCTTCCCTTGTGTTTGATAAACTGTCTATGAGAATGAAATAATGCCATTATAGCATGCTAGCATGTATTCCCCATTCATGTACAAGTTAATGCATTACAAGTGTTTGATGGAATGTCTCTATGAATGAATTAAGACCAAGTGAACATTGTTATGTTAATCAAGATTATGCTTTGCTTTACTTTTCACGCTATCGAGTCCTGCGGGTATTTAATACCTGATAATTTAGCTGTTTACCTAGATCCAGTGTCAGTTACAGAATAGTATTAGTCATGTCACGATCATTAGTATTCTCAGTCCATTTCAGAACTCAGTCAGTTATAGAACTTAGGAAGACACAGTAATCTCAGTATCAGTCCAGTCTAGTTTAGCATACTCAGTTCAGCGTATTTTAGTTGGGAGTAGGATTCAGCACCGAGCGAATCTAGGAATGGGGGCACACCCGTCAGCTAGGACTGGGTCCCTAAAATCAATCCCTAAGTTCCAAAACTACATAGCCAGCGTAGGTTATGAGATGCCGCCCATTAGATAGGACTGACATACTCAGGGATCACTCGCTAGATTAGGACTAATCTCAGGGGTCACCCATTAGTTAGGACTGACTCCACAACAGTTGTTAGTAATCGTGGCACGGTGAAAACACTCTTCCAATTGGGGTTATAAATTGAACCCCTATTAGTTAAGATTAGGGTATGTCGGTTAGATGATTATCTCCCACAGTCTTAGTCTTCAGAATAGAACTCAATTTAGTTCTATAAAATCAGGACTGTCAGATACAGTCACTCTATTATCAGTAATTTAGATTATTAATGATCTTAGATTAACAGTATATTTAGTTATCGGTTATCAGATTCAGTTCCAGTATACTCAGTTAAAGTATGCACAGTATGTTCAATAGTTATAGATCCTCCATGTATGCTAATCCAGCTCTTGCATATCATTTAGTTAGTTATTATTCATGCATTCAGCCTTACCTCATTTAGCATACCAGTACATTCTCACGTACTGATCGCATACCTATTTCTTGTGCTATGATGTTTCATATCATAGGTTTGGTTGCTCAGTATCCTGACCGCACTTAGCCAGATTCAGCCAGCAATAGGAGATTTAGCAGTGAGTCCTCATCTATCAAGGATATGCTTTTTATTTTAGTATTTTAGTTTAGCAGTAGCTCAATAGTCGAAGTTAATTGGGGGCTTGTCCCATCAACTCTAATTTTCAGACAGATTCAGTTAGAGGCTTTTTAGACTAGACTTTCAGACAGTATTCAGATTTACAGATTTTATATTTTATCAGTATTTCAGATGTTTTGAACCTTATGGCATTTCAGCCCATTTTTCTGTATTAATTACAGTATTATTATTCAGTACTCATAAAAGATATTAGTCATGGGTTAGCTTGTGGTCCTTCAAGATCGTAAGCATCGTGTGATAACTAGGGGGTAGTCTCTGGTCGTTACAATACCGATGCACCCTTGGGTGCCATAATGCATCTTCTCCATAACCTAAGCATAATTAGAAACCCTAACAAAAGATTTACCTGTAGAAACCAAACTCTATATAGATATATGAGAGGAAGTCTCAACCCTCGAACAAAGCGCTGAACCCGCTTATACTCAGTAGTAAGAATATATGAGGCATGATTATCTAACTCATAAAATCAAGCCTCATACTCAACAATAGTCATATAGACATTCTCCAACCTCTAGAATTGATACCTCAAACAATCTATAAGACTACAAGGCATACACTACCCTAAGAAGACCTTAGAACAGCGTCCATGTCATAGAGGGAGATCCAACTAGCTTGGAATAAAGATGAACTCTCCACAAATGTCGAGCTATCAAATATAACTAAAACATAGTGTAATCCACACCAAGAGTTTCAACTGAGCCTAAATTACAAATCATATTCTCACAAGCAATCAAGAACTCATAAGCATCCTCGCTTGGTGCACCAGAAAACCTAGGCAAAGCTAATATCAAGCATATACCCAGCATCTTCTACTCCTCAACAAATATAATAGGATAGATAACCACTAGCTGAGTAACTACCGGTATAAGAGGGATCTCAATTTTGGGAGTCACATCCATAGGTTGCACCCTCACCTCAATACAACTTTGATTTGAAGACTGTGCACATTAGATAGTGCACCACCAACCAATCACAAAGATGAACGAATACATCCCTGAGAAATATGAAAAAATAAACCCTAGTGGAGCATGGGATGATCCTTGGCTCACCACTGGCTGAGGTGTAGGAATCTCTAGCTCGAGAGTATGAATAAGGTATGGGGAAGGTCCCCTATCCTGGTCCCTAGATGGGGCTACATCTCTAGGTTTTCCTTGACCACTAGTTCATCTACAAACTATGACAAGAAGCATAGTAGCAGACTCGAGGTCCTCATATCATGTAGTGGTATCACACGTCCTAAGCATCTGCGAAAGAGTGAAATCAAAGGAATCCTTAGAAACCAACTCGTATTCTTAGAATGAAATGATTGAAAGAAGTAAACATCTCTTAAGAATGTCCTATATCCTCCCAAAAATAAGAAATGGATGTCATTGTTCTAATTTGTAGTACTCTATTAGACATTTGCTCTTGTATAAACAATACTAGTGAACCTAGCTCTGATATTGATTTGTCACGATCTGATTTAGGAGTCATGATGCACCTACTTTAATATATTTGTAGATAAGGTAAACCATAGCCCGAAGCTATAAGAAATGGGTTATTTTGGTGGAAAAGGACACAAAATCAAAAAAGTTGCAAGTAAATACTTACAACAATAATTAAAGTAATAATAATAGTTTGAAACATATATAAGATAAAAGTAACATCCCATGACTAAATAGTGTCAGTACAAGAGTCATTAGCAAAATGAAACATAAGCACTGTAATAGTCAATATACGTTAGACTTGAATAGTGAAAGACTAGACATAAATAGCAGAAGAAAAAAGGGCAACTATGACTCTGATAGCTCACCCTATCTCTGAACATAAATCAGCATGATCTTGGCATCAATGGTGGTTTCTTGTACTTTAATCTACACCAAAAAAGTACAAAAGTTTAGTATAAGTACCAAAGCCATGAGTACTCAGTAGGCATCATCAACCAACTAAGCTAAATCATAATATAAGTACAATAAATATGCAAGATAGATAAGATAAGTAAAGGTGGAAGGGCAAACCTTGAATAATGTTCCAATTACAGTAAATAGATAAATAAATAATCTGGAATAATAACACAAAGAACGTATAACTATCACTACAACACTAGCCTCCATAAGCAAGTGAGTGCAGAAAAGTAAATCACCCAATGTGGGCCCCTATAAGCCCAGAGGATGCAATCAAAGATAACAAGTAACCGGAATTATACAGAATAAATGCATCTCAAGCCATAACCAAGAATCCTCTTATACCATAAACCTCAAATTAGAATAAATTCAACCGCCATAAATGATCCCTCATGCCATACTTGAACCAAAACTCATATAATAAAAAGCTACACTTGCATCAAAACTTATATTATGAATAATGCCAAAATCAAATCGGTCTAAAGATAATCAATCGATGGACATGAATCAGAACTAGTATAGGCTCCCAAGTACCCAACTGGCATAAGTACCTTGTAACCAACCTCTTTAAGTCACCAAATAGATAATTTAAAGGATACAATACACTTATAAAGTTACAAGGAGCTAATATTAGTCTTCACCTAAAGTGGGCAAGAGGATCCACTTCTAATCCTCGAAATCTGTTATAAGGAAAATTCTACTCTAGACTAGGATAAGGCATCTAAATCCATTTCTAGATAATAAATATGTCAAACTAAGTCTTAAGATAGCAGTTCTACCCTAAACAAGGATAACTAAGTCAATTATGCTTAAGTTATGATATTTTAATAGGCTGAAAGCCCTATTTTTATGTGCATTACACCTCCAAGACCTAATTCCCCACCCATATCTAACACATTATCATAAATATGCTTCAATTAAGCTCAATCTACAAGAAAGGTAAACCTAGCCTACTGATGAGTGGTGAATATACCACTTATGTACATCAAATATTCGTGCATATTACTATGATTTGAAGGTATATATGAGATAACTATGTTGGTTAAATGCACAAATTTTCACATTTTGCAAGTATATAGGTGATGATCAAAGAAAGATGTGGATTTGAGCTAAAAAGGAATCAAAAAGATAAGGAAAGTGCACAACTGAATACCCTGCACATAATCTAACTCAGTTACTGTAATCGCGGTCTGAGTGTCGCGATCGCGACCATACTAGTTTTGTTATCCTTCGCGACCGTGAGGATCTGACTATGATTGCGGTAGCTGCAATCACGGATAAGTTGGTACGATCACGAATTAGCAAGATTTGCCCAAGGGCCATTATGTCATTTGACTCAGCAGACCCCAAATCCCTTATAAAGCTAAAACCCTTGCCTATTAGAGATATCACACTTTGAAAAATTGAACAATGGTAATTTTGTAACCCTACTGATTGGGGAAACTTTTGTGTTAGAATTTTCAATTGGATTTTTTTGAAATTCAAGTGTAAATTGAAGAATCTTTTCATTCTCTATTATCATGGATATTTTGAATGAACCTTATGGTATATTTCTTTCACTTTACTTCATGAGTAGCTAAACTTTCCTTATCTTGGGATTATGTTGAACTAAGGTGCAATTATGTGTGGGATGTGATGTATTTATGTAAATTCTAATTTATTGATGATGGCTTTCACTATTGCTTGTTTGATTAGTTAGGGTTTGTTGGTGAAAACCACAAATTCTTAAAAGCTCACATCATTCTTGAAAGAGGGATATGGGTGAATTTTTGGAACCCATATCATCCTTGAAAATAGATATGGGTGACAAAGTAATAGTGGACAATAATGGATATAGTTTGCTATGTTTTATCTATCTTAGAAATAAGGATGAATAGAGAGAGATATGTCTTGGGCATCTTCCTAGAAATAGGGATGCCTAATTAAAGTATTAGGTGGTTTTAATTAACACACTCGTTAGGTACTCAAAAGAGTCAATGAGTGATATTTTTGAGGATTTGTTGACAATCTATCCTCAAGGACCTTTAACCTAGCCTACCCCATCGTTAATGACTAGAATTTTCACCAAATCCTCAATCGCTTATACATAACTTGCCTTTAGGGAGACATAATCTCTTGATTCTTCTCATATTGAATTTTAAATCACAACTTTTGCCATTAGTTGTTAACTTAAAGAGACACTGATCAATCCTTATTCCATATCGACCCCTCATTTTAAATCATGTACTGTACTTTGTTTACATTACGGGTATCTTTTTAGTAACTAATAATGCCTATAGGACTAGAAAGCTAATTTTTCTCCTCGTGGATTGGACCTCAACATAAGTTGAGCTATGAACAGCGATCATCCTCTACCAATCTAAATATTGTAGGTGAGCGTTAATAAATATGGCTTTAGCAAGAGAGTAAAATATAGTTTAACTTGGACGGTGTTGGGTTTTACTTAGGGCATACCCATAGTGGTTTGTTTTTATTTTGGTTATTGTTTTTGTTTCCTTTTTAGGTGATCTCCATAGCATATATGGAACTATAAGTGACAATGCAAGTCATTTCAGGTCTTTCGATGGCCCTCTCTATGATGTCGAGAAACTCAATGGTGTTGGATGTACAAGTGCCATCCATATCCCACCTACATATAGGAATGGGATCTTTCATATCACAAGCGTAATGTTGCATATACTCTAAATGAAGGGACTTTTTGGTAGCCAAGCTTATAAGGACCCCTACTTACATTTGAAGAACTTCATAGAAGCGTGTTCACCCTTTGATATTGTACACATAACCCAAGAGTTTATCCAATTGCGCCTCTTCCCATTCTATCTAACAAAAGAGGCAGTATTGTGGCTTTGATCTCTCCCGGTCGAGTCAACTACTTCATGGTATGAACTTACCATTGCCTTACTTCACCAGTATTTGCCACCATCAAAAATTCTCTAATTACGTGATGAAATCGCCAACTTAAAGCTATAGAATGGAGAACCCTTATATGAGGTGTGGGAAAGATTCAATGCAAAAATCATGCAATATTCCAAGCATAAGGTCATGGAAAATATGCTTCTCTAAATCGTCTACCATGCTCTAGATCCACTTAACAAAACCGTGGTAGACAATGCATTGGGAGGCTCTCTTCTGAAGTTTAATTATCATGCTACTACAAATTTGCTGGAGGAATTTTTAAGCAAAATTAGGGGTGGCATACCCGTGATGCCGAGGTACCAAAAGAGTCTCCCACTACCTCCTTTATTGACAAGGAACAAAGAGAGATTGAGATAAAGAGAGGAAAACATGGAAAAAATGACTCAATTGGAGTAGCTAACAAAACATATGATGGGTGCACCCACAAAAACGGTGAATGACATGGCATCCAAGGCCTATGATGATGAAGAGACCAAGAAGTTTGATGATACGGGACACTCTACGAACACATAAACCAGCCAAGAACAACAAGACAAAGCCGATAACAAGACTCAAACAAGCTATGGTAGCAACACACAAAACCGAGACAAGATAACAAAAATGTAATAATGTAAAGATAGATAACTTAATATACGAGATTACAAAAATTAGGAACCAAACCGTGTACCAAACGATAAGACCCCTAAGACATGTAATAACAACACCAAGCTCTTACGGTGATCGCTAAGGGAATCAACTCCTCTTACAACCACCGTTTCCAAGCAATAATAAATAATTGCTTTTCCAAGCCCTACACTACTTGAAACACTCCCAATGGAGTTCAAGAATATGTCTCTCACGTATTCATTATCAAAAACTAAAGAGCAAATGACCTAATACAAGACTATATATTGACTAGCTTATTACATAACAAAAATAACCAAAATACCCTTAATGAAAGGGGTGGCCATGAAGTGTCTTTCCAACAAGTGTAATACCTAAAATACCATTAATAAAGGGTGATTCTTCAATGCTTCACAACCATGGTATCATGCTTCAACACTTGTGGTCTAGGGTTGGCATCAAAGGTAAGCCCCCACACAATCTTCCTCACACGGGTTTGTTTTATGTCATGCTCAAAACTGGTCCTCCATGCATATTCTTGTGTCCTCGAGGTTACCAAGTCTTGATTCCTTATGGTTTGGCATCCAATTATATCTTCAAAATTGTAGATGGTCATTTGACTCGTATCATCCTCCCTTTCTTGAAAATGATTTAACCTCGAATCCATACCTTGCAAAACTAAAGAAAGGACAAACAAGCACAACTCTCATGGCATGAGGGTTAAGGTTAGTACAACAAATAACATCATCATGCCAAGGTGGTACATAGTTGAGATATAACCATGAATTATTTGTCTTAATCATGAAAAGTTTAATAAGAATGTTACAAAGGAAATAGCTATGACAAGTATCAAGAGATAAAAGAAACTACAAAGGTCTTAATGGTATCACTGAGTCCAGAAGGTAAGGCTACCCTTTTCTTAGGAACCATAAAGCACAATTCTTTCATTAGCTCTTCAACTGGCCTCATCAAACGTGGTGCAACTATTGGTCTAAAAATCCACTAATACCATATACCATGTCGATCATCTTAGGGTAGTATTGCAAACCCTTAAGGATAAGAGATTGTATGCAAAATTCTCTAAGTGTTAGTTATGGTTAAATATTGTGATCTATCTGGGTCATGTTATTTATAGTGAAGGGAACATGGTGGATCCACAAAAGTTAAAGCAGTTAAGAAGTGACCAAGACCTACGACTCCAACCGACATTTAGAGTTTTTTGGGTTTAGCCAGGTATTATAGGAGGTTTGTAGAAATTTTCTCTTCTATTGCTACCCCATTGACTAAGTTGACTCAGAAAAAGGTAAATTTCATATGGTTGGATGCTTGTGAGGGTAGTTTTAAAAGTTGAAGGATAAGTTGACTTCAACACCGATTTTGAATCTACCTGAGGGTACCGAGGGTTTTGTTGTTTATTGTGATGCGTCCGTGGGACTGGGCTGTGTTGATACAGCATGGTAAGGTTGTGGTCTATGCTTTTAGACAGTTAAAATTTCATAAGAAGAATTACCCGATGCATGACTTAGAATTATTGGTTGTGGTCTTTGCTCTAAAGATTTGGCTTCATTACTTGTATGGGGTTCATGTTGACATCTATTCAGATCATAAGAGCTTTTCATATATGTTTACCTAGAAGGAGTTAAATCTTAAGCAAAAAAGGTGCCTTGAGTTTCTCAAAGACTATGACATGAGTCTCCATTATCATCCAGGTAAAGCTAACGTGGTTGTTGATAATCTAAGCAAGTTATCTAAGGGAAGATTATCTCAAGTAGATGAGGAAAAGTGAGAATTAGTAAAGGATATTCATCGGTTATCTAATATTAGAGTTCGTTTCTTAGACTCTGAGGATGGAGGTGTGATGGTACGAGGGGTGGTGAAGTCATCTCTTGGTGATGAGGTGAAAGAGAAGCAGGTTTTGGATCCTATCTTGATACGAATTAAGGGTGATATGGGCCAACAGAAAGTGATGGTTTTTAGATTGGTGGGGATGGTATCTTGAGATACCAAGGTAGGTTTTGTTCTCGATGTTGATGGGCTGTGAGAGAGGATCTTAGTTGAGGCTCATGAATTGAGGTACACTGTCATCCTGGTTCATTGAAAATGTACCACAATTTGAAAGAGATTTATTGGTGGAATAACATGAAGAGGGATGTGGCCAATTTGTGCCCAAGTGTATGGTTTGTCAACAAATGAAAATGGAGCACTTGAGGCATGGTGGTGGGTCGCAAGAGATTGAGTTTCCTATGTGGAAATGGGAAGTGATTAATATGAATTTTGTTATCGGTATTTTGGGGTCTCGCCATCAGTTTGATTCGATTTGGGTCATTGTGGATAGGATGATCAAGTCCGCTCAGTTTCTACCAGTGATGACTAGTTTTTTGGCCGATAATTATGCTAAGCTCTTTATTTAGGAGATCGTGAAGTTTCACGGTGCTTCAGTTTCCATCATATCTGATTAGGGTACTCAATTCTCATCACACTTTTGGCATTCTTTCCAGAGATATTTAGGGACTAAAGTGAACCTTAGCACCGTTTTCCACCCTCAGACGGATGGACTATCAGAGAAGACTATTCAGACTTTGGAAGATATTCTAATGTTTTGTGTGATTGACTTTAGTGATAGTTGGGTTGATCATTTGCCTCTCATAAAGTTTGCCTATAATAATAGCTATCACTGTAGTATTATGATGGCTCCTTTCGAGGCTCTTTATGGTAGGAGGTGTAGGTCTCCTATTTGGTGGTTTGAGGTTGGCCATAATAGGTTGTATGGTCCTGACATAGTTCACCAAGCTATGAAGAAGGTGAAGGTGATTCGGGATAGAATTAAGACCACCCTGAGTCTCCAAAGGTCCTATGCAAATTAAGGCGCAAGTACTTGGAGTTTGATGTGGATGATTTGGTGTTCTTGAAGGTGTCTCGCATGAAGAGAGTGATGCAGTTCGAAAGAAAGGGAAATCTCAGTCCCCATTATGTTAGTCTATATCGTATTTTGAGATGAGTGGGCAGTGTGGCTTATCAGTTGGATTTGCCTTCGAGCTTGGGTTCCTTCATCCAGTTTTTCATGTTTCAATGTTAAAAAAGTGTATGGGTGATCCTTCCTTAGTCATTCCTCTGGAGAGTGTTGGTGTTTCAAATTTTTTATCTTATGAGAAAGTCCCGATAAATATTTTACATAGACAGTTCCGTCATTTAAGGACTAAGGATGTGGCTTTGATAAAGGTTCTATGGAGGAACCAAAAGTTTAAAGAAGCTACTTGGGAAACTGAAGAGGACATGAAGTCCAAGTATCCCTTCTAGTTTCTTGTTTTGGATAATCGTGCTTGAGGTATGTGTATTCCTTAACATCCTTATTTTCTGTCTTTGTTAAAGATAAGTATGGTTGTACTCTGTGTTAAATTATGCTAATGGATGTTTTGACCCATCATTTCAGGATAAATGATCTTAAGGGGGTACCCATCATTTGAGGACGAATGATCCTAAAGGGGGGGAGAATGTGACACCCTAGGCATTGGCCACTGAAAAATTCTTAGTTTTGAACTCACTGTCCTGACTACGACTCATCCTACGAGTGGTAGGGTGTCTTGATGGGTCGTCAAACCCAAATTGTAGGGTGTCCAGCGAGTTTTTCCTGAGTTACTACCTTGTGACGACTTGAAGTTACTAGTCGTAGATACTAATTACAAGTCGTATAGCCCCCTCCCGTAGCCAAACTAGTATGATGCCCAAAGTGTTCTACCTTGAGTATGACTAGACTCAATAAGTCATAATGACTCTATACGAGTCATAAAGTACCAATAGTAGGGTGATCAGTGTGTACACAAAAGTTTTTGTCTTGATTACGACCTAGACCCTATGAGTCATAGTGAGTCCTTATGAGTCGTATAGTGACCCGTAGTCACTAGCGATAATTTTTCAGCTTTTAAAGTAAGGGCATCTTGGACATTTATCTTTCTCACTAAACATAACCCACAACTTTAAAACCTTATTAGGACCCTATTCCTATCCATAACACACCAAAATAACTTTTCCCTTCTCACAAATTCTCTTAAGCAAGAGCATTAGGGTTTTCTCAAGGTTTATTGTCTAGAGCTTTCAGGGGCAAATTCCCTCCAAAATTGTGATCCTTTCAGGCATGTGTCTCTTTACCCATAACTTATTTTGTTAAAATCATGTGCTTAAATGGTTACTCATGTGGTTTCATTGTGAGTTTTTAGATATGGGTTGAAGGTTTTGAATAATTATTGTTTATGTGATGTTTTGTGTTTACATATGCATTGTTTATGCTTTAAATGGTGGTTTTAAAATCAATAGATTCATGGGTGTTTGAATTGAATGGGGAATATGGTGTTTCCCAAGTTTGATGAGTTAATGATTTGAAACTTGCAAAAACCTTAACCCAATCTTGTGAAATTGGCCTTGAACATGAGAATATGCATATTGATAAGTATTTTGAAACCTTGCACAATATAAAAGAGTAAAGGAACCTAAATTGGCTTTTAAAAGGGCTTTGATGGCCATGGATTGAATTTGAATTGAAAACATCGGAGTCCTATTGTCCCACTTGGCTAGATGATTTGGTTCCTATTTGGGACTTTAGATTCTTGTCAGCTAATTGGGTTAAGTCCCACTTGGCTACATAGTTTGGTTCTTACGTGGAACTTTGGATCTCATTGGCTAATTGGGTTAGAGTCCCATTGGAAAATTGATTGATTCAGAAAGGTGACATGTTCTTTCAAGCTATAGTCAGTATGACGATACCACTTGAAAGTGCCTTAATGAATGACCCATTTTCTTATGATTGGGAATGTGTGAAAAGTGTTTTAATTGGGCCTTAATAGGGGTTGTGTAGCTATTTTGTGAAAGTGGAGGTCCTAAGGCGTTAGTACTAGAAATTGCGATTGCCGACGTGGGGGTCTAAATGATCAGGTAGTTCGAGTACCCCATGTTATATGACTGAGTGCTTAAGTCACTTTGGATATATGTCAGGAGGTTCGAGTCCCCCATAGTGCATATTTATACGTGATTATTCTCAAGTTTATGCGGCCACCGCACTAGGGCCCTTTCAGCTAGGGGAGAGCTGGATCCATATAGCCTTGGGTACCTTATTATGATGGTTATGGTACACAGTCCAGGTTAATAATTTTAAATTACATGCTAATCCTTGTACCCATCTCGATATTTGATATATATACATGCGTATATGCATGTAATCGTATGCATTGGATTTTGATGAATTTTGAAAGTATTGATCATGGCATTATTTTACCCCATAACGCTGATTTACATACTAGTGCTTAATTCCCACGTGATACAGGGACCGAAGACAATCCTACTTTTCCTGTGCAGCATTAGGTGGATCGGTTCTGTTCGTCAGTCGTTTGCGGTGAAGTGGTGAGCTTCCACTCTCCGAAAGACTTGATCATTCCATCAGTTTCCTGTCATGAATTAGAACTAAGGATTTCACATTAATATTATCATTTTCATTGTCATTGTTAGAGTTAGGGCATGTCCCGACATAGGTTGTTTTTATGGTATAGAGGCTTTGTGGATTATTGTGGACGATTTTGGTTGTTGACATTCGTAGACTTTTGAGTCACTATTTACTCTATCTTGTTATATATTCAGAACTCATCCGCTGTCATGTGTTTATGTGTGTTCTATATAGTTAAGCAAAGAGGGTGGTCCTTGGTCCTTGGTGGACTTGGGATGCACATCACGGCCAGGCCCTAGTTCAAGTCGTGACAGTATTTCAATTCCAACTGGAAAGATCACTTTGGACTATTTTATTAACTTTAATCTACTGAGTTGTCTGCTTGATTTTCTTCTATAATCTTCTGTCTTTAATTCGTTTTGACTTCAAATCTCTTCATCTTCAAACCATTTTAATCCTACACATCAAATATAATATTAGGCACTACCTGTAAAATTAATGCTCAAAAGAAAAAATAAAAATATTAATTATGAGGCAAATAATGACTAAAAATATATAATCTTGACCTAACATCACAAACACCCCTCCAAGGAGTAAAAGTTTCACTTTTTCTTTAAAAATTAAGGATAATTATGTCCTTGTACCCATATATAACCTCCCCAAACCCATATTAATTTCAAAAGTCATCCATATCACTTAGAAAAATATTTTAGAATCACTCATTCTCCTCTCAATTCTCAAGAAAACAAAAGCAAAGGTTTCTCTTAGAAATTCAACCTCCAAGGCTCCAAACTCAAACTTTCCTCTGGAAAATCTTCAAGATCAGGTACATATGTAGGGTTTCAATAAGGGCTTTCTTTCATCCTTTTTGCCTAAAATTATCGTTTTCTTTAACAAACTTCACAATTATCAAATTAGGATTCAAACCCAATTTTTAGGACGTCAGATTTTATACTTCTTTATGATATTACTTCATTATTTAATTGTCTTCCTATTCGTATGATTTGAACCCAAGACTTACAATAGTCACTAGTGATTTGGAATATTTTGGTTCAATATGAAATGCATAATTTTAGCGGAATTTTACACTTATGGACATGATTGGACCTTATGGTCTCAGTTTTTGCAAAAATGTATATCCCATATGATTTCATCAAGATAGTAATAGAAGCATGCCTAGTTTTTATTATGTCAGAACTATAGTCATCAACTTAATTTAAAACTAATTTGTAGCTTACTTTCATGATGAATTACCTATAGTATGAACAAACAGTATGCTTTTGCGAGTAGTATCCAGCACTGAGAGGGCAAGGGTTTAGCGTATCCTACTCCTAAAAACTACATGCCACCATAGCTTGTCTTAATGGGCTTGGATAAGTGATCACATAGCTATGACTTTATACCCGGAAAAGGTAAATTAAGTCTTTTTAATGGGGCGTATACATCGGACTCCATGATTGATCACATGATTTCTGTCGGTTCAAAGAAACCCCCACAGTACATTGATTATAGAACTCTAAGTGTAACGACTTATTGAATTTATTAAATTATGCTTTCCCTACTTATGCTTATGATAACACAATCTCCAGATCTATTCATAAAAGATGGTGAGTCGTTGTACAATGGTGAGTCGTTGTACACTTGTTATGCATGTTTTCACTTTATGATTTAAGGCATTTTGTTTCACTTGTTGCATCCACCTCCGTATACTCAGTACAATCTGAAAATACTGACCACATACTTTTAGTGCTCTACATCTTTTTATGATGTAGGTTCTAATGCTCATCCCCAAAATCAAGATTAGTCACAATCGGCTTTACTTACTCCTATAAATTGGTGAATCTTTATATTTTGAGGACCTAAATTATGATTTATTTAGTAGTTCTACTTATGTTTGGTTCAAACTTCAAGGTTTTCAGGTCAATGGGACATGTCCCAGTGGCTCTTCAATATGTTTAAAGACTTGTCTGAACTTAGTAGTTGTTTTCAATTATCATTATGTTTCAGATGATTTTTCAGTTATTTATGACATTATTAGGATTTTTATTCTAATTCAGTTTTAAGCCTATGAATTTACAGCTTCTACTTGTGGCTTGAAATTTTTAGAATATGCATTCAGTGTTGTGCTAGATATTATGGGTCTGCTTATAGTTTGAAATGCTTAGAATGTGCATTCAGTGTTGTGCCAGATACTACGAGTTAGCTCGAGCCACTTTCAAACTTAAGCGTCATGTAACGTCCGAGGGATAGTCTCGGATCGTTATATAAGTCTAGAACATCTAAACAACCATTCGAATATTAAATAATACATAATCTATCTCTGAGTCATAAGTAAACACAAATATAGATAGATGAGGTCAAAATCAGCCCCGAACCCTAAAGCACATCAGTATCTCAAAAATTCAGAATTTTTGCACAAAGATCATCCGCCACGTGTGGTACTAGAACTAGTATTTGCATCGAAAGGGTACAATATTAGTGATTACAGTCTACTTGTACTTAGTAGGTATCATAGGCCAACTGAACAAAGTAGAAAATAATTTAAGTAAATAATATACTAAGAGCACACAACCTGCTAGCAGAAAAGTACCCAAATGGTAGTTCACACCATCTCCAATAAGTGTTCTAATATATATATATATATATATATATATATATATATATATATATATATATATATATATATATATATATATATAAGCAATATGTAAGTATAGATAGAAGATAAGCATACGACAAGTAACATGTAAAAACAACATGCGACGCAATGCAAAAAAAAAAAGCAAAAAGGACAAGTATACACGCAATTATAGATAGAAGATAAGTACATGACAAGTAATATATAAAAATAACATATGATGTGCAAATGTGATGCAATGTAATGGATGATGACGTGAAAAGTTGAAAGTCATCACATGACTTTTTGTATACGCCTATCGAGCGTCAATGCTCCTAAAATAGAACCCGGGGGGTTTGCAACTGATATACTATCTTAAACTTTCACCAGTCACAATCTCATGTCTCAATCTACCCGATCGGCACATCTCTCGATCTAGGCATTTTAACAGTGTCTCATTTTCTATCAAAAATAAATATTCCTCAATGGTACGTATCTCATAAATGTGTATGTATGCAATGAGGATATAATTCTCACAATCAAATTAATATGTAGATATCCAATCTATTCAATACATATACAAGTGACCTCTAAAATCAACTCAATATGTTAATAATTATGATATCAGTACTAGTTGGGCACCATTGGAATAAACATGGTATGACATCATTAATATCATGTCAACCTATAACTAGCACATTTCTATCATCATAAAGGCAAACAGTGCACAATGAGGCCATAATATCTATCCAAACCCCCACACGGGCATCACATTAAGAAATAAGATAGTCAAATGCACAAATAAAGTTAAAGATGTCAAATAAAGCACCCACACGAACAACACCAAGTAACAGAACCCTCACAAGGGCATCATGTAAAATATATAATAACTCAAAAATCCTATTCCTAAAACGGCAAAATTAAAGTAAAAAGTCTTTCAACACGGAGTCTTCCCCTTACGAGCAGCCTTAGAATCAACTACAACATGCAAATATAGCATCTGTGCATTAAATGAAAGCTAATGATGCCCATTTTATGCATATGTAAGTGGGGTCCAAAATGAGTTCGAAAAATGAATTTGAAAATAAAAGAGCAAAACCTAAATTTTATTTGAGAAATATATTTTCCAAGGATAAAGGAATCTACAATTGAATATCCATATAAAAATGACTTAAAAACAAGGTCCAAATCAAAGAAAAATTATTTTTAAATTTTTTCAAAAAAATCCCATGTTAAAACAAAGACTAATGAGTATTTTGATGGATATAAATCGTTGTAAAGTAATGAATTTAAGGTTTGGAGCTTACCCAAGCTCAAATGGTGAAGAAAATTCTAAAAATCGCTTAAACTCGATCCGAAAATGGTAAAAATCGCGAAAAGAGATTTATATACAGCGATTGCCACATAAGCGGTTACCGATGAAGTGGTACCAGGTCGCTAAAGCGGTTACTGCTAAAGTGCTCCTTGGCCGCTTAAGCTACTACATCAGATATCAGCATGTGCTGTTTTTGGTGTAACCAAACAAATGCTCCGAATATACCCTCGAGATTTGATCGAGACCTCATAGAAACAAATTCGATATGCTACTAGGCTAATTTTGATGTTTCGAATTTAATGACGACGTTGAAATTTCGAAAAGATCTTTTAAATTAATTAATCCCTAAGACTCCTTCAATGCATACTTCGCTAGTTTTTCAAACGGGGGTCAAAATATAAATTAAATGCTCCGAATCCGAACCAACCCCGCTACTAACCCAAATTCAACATTTCGAACCTAATGAAACTGTCCAAATTACCATTCAACTAAGAACAAATATTGATCGGAGTCAACTATATGACTTTTAAAGCGTCTAAAAATCACACACATTCTCCCAAACTATTTTGATTGCATCAAAAATCATGTCGATTATCTCCACACTCTAAAATCAATATATAACAATTATGGAGAAGAGCAAAATAGTCAAATTACATCACAAGCAAGATTTCACAAAAATCAGGTCATTACAAATTTGAAGGTCGATTAGGACTTGATTTTTAATGAAATTTCGTATCTAAGATCCTTATGTTATGAACAAATCAATTTTGGTATCAAATTTTGATTTATCGTTTATTTCATCGTTTAAAATTGCGCATGAACATAAAAATTGAGGCATTTCCGCATAAGGTTAAGAAATCATATTTTGACAATTTAAGGGTCGATTTGAAATTCATTTTCGACGAAATTTCAAATTTGAATTCTTTACCTTACAGATAATTTGATTTTCAAATAAAATTTCTACTTTATCCTTGCAGATTTGGAATTGGCTTTTATCCGAAATAGAAGTATAGCAATATAGATTTCATGAATTCATTTTCTTATGTTGAAGATGTATTTGATAAGATTGAAATCGTTCGAAAGAGCGATGAAAGAGAAAGGCTTCAATTTGATTTTTTGAACTTCATTAAAGACAAGTTAAGATTTTATTTGACATTTTTTTCAAAATGTTTATATGCTAATTAATTTTAAAAGGAAGTAATGGAGATATAGAGTCTCATATCGGTGAAATGACGAGCACAAAAAATAAATATTTAAAATCATTAAAAGGAAATTCTATGATCAAAATTACATTGTAGTACTACAACATATTAAAATGCATTCATAGGAGTATAAATTTTAAGGAAAATGTAAGCTGAGAATCTTTATGCCCTAATATACTTTGGGGCCTAGTCAGTCATCTTTTTACCAAACGGCATTGTTTAATTTAACTGAACAAATTGACTCTCGTACCGATGGTCTAAAAGCACACATAGCAGGATATCTGAACAAAGCAAACTTCTTTGACTGCTGTCTCTGTCTCTTTTGGGTCTTTGTGTTCACTGTAAATTTTACTAAGTTGCCTTTTTTATTGGTTTCTACTCTTTTCTAATTTACTTCACACATTTTCTCTTTTGATAGTTTGTTAAAACATAGATCATATACAACAACAATTGTAGTTTCACGCGGGATGTGAAAAAGATATACAAATATATAGGCACATTTTATTTCTATTTTAGAGACTGATGTTATTTTTGATAGATCATCGACTCAAACAGATAGTCTAAAACAATCTCGAAAAAGAAAGTAACAAAAGTATAAAAACAACCGACGCTAACAAAAATAACAACTAATAGCAGAATGGAAACTGTAAGAAAATAATATGATAATCGCGGTACAAAAAACAATAAATAGTAACAAAAATCCAAAGATAAACTACATGGGGAATTCTATGACTACTTATATGAAGAGATAGCAAGAGAAACACTGCCACTTACTATCTTTTTATCCTAATTTGTGTTTTTCTTGCCCTTTTATTTAAGATCATTTCCTTAATAAACTGAAACTAAACTATGTCATATCTAATCACCTTCTCCCAGTACTTTTAGTATATCTCTACCTCTTCTAAAATAATTCATGACCAACATTTCACACCTCTATACTGGACATATTAATAAATATTTAAAACAATTATCATATAAATATAGTAATTGTACCCTTTAATAAAATTTCATGATCGCATAATTATTATAATATCATATTTAAGATTACTATTTTGTAATCATTCAAATAATATATTATGATTAAAATTATAAATTTCAATAATTACTAAATTATTTAAATTATTAATAACGTTCTTAAGCTCTACAGCAATTCAAGTTATAAACCCTCTGTCCCTACCACATTTGTTAGTAAATTTTTTTTACTTTTTCAGAGAAGTTTTAAAATTAGCTAAGTTAATTAAATGATTTTGAAATGGAGGGACTGATGGAGCATCAAGTTATACCGAGTGTTTCCCTCCACTACCTCTACATTTTGGTACTACCATTCCAAGCACATATTCCAAAGAAAGCAAAAAGACAATTAGCCAAAGGACGACAAACTGTGAGACTTGTACCTGTCTACAAAACAGTACCTTGCTTTACACCCCCTCACAATCTTTTTTCCCTCGTACAACTTTTTTTTAACACAAAAATCAAGTAAATGAACTCTCAAAATAACATCTAAATTGCAACATTATTACCAAACCCCATTTCCTTCATATCAACTCTCCAGAACATAATGTTTAAGCTTTGGTGTTTTTCCCATCTTTTCTTTCTTTTTGCTTTAAATGGTAAGTGAATCTTGTTCTTTTACATTTTCTATTTGTTTGTTTCTTTATGTACTTTTCTGATTTTTAAATTTCCATAAAATTAATTTTGCAGCTGCAGTTGGTCATGAATCAGTAAAGCTCTCAACTCTTGTGCCACTACAAAGTTTTCCAAGAACTGACATTGCTACTATAGCAGTTTCTTTGCCTATTGAACACCTTGATGGAGTGTCCACTAGTGTTCTTGAAGCTGAAAATTGGCTAAGAACCAATGTTTTAGCTCACTATCCAGCCACCAACATCACTACTATTCTTGCTGGTCACACACTTTTGTGCCAAAAAGATCAAGAAAATAGAATGAGCTTAATCTTGCCATCAGTCAAGAACATTTACTACTCTCTTACAAGGTGGGGTTTGCATACTGAAATCAAAGTGTCCACTTCTTTTTCTTCCTACTGCTTGGACCAAAATATGGCTGAACAATATGTTAAACCTCTACTTGAGTTCTTTCAACATGTCAATGCACCCTATGTAGTGAGCACAGCAAGAGATTTGGATGAAAAAATTGAAACTTTGATGAATAGCCATTTAGGATCTATGAAGAAGTTAGGAAATTTTAGCCTAAGCAAGATTTTCTTGATTAGTGAGAACCCAAAACTGATGAGACCCTTAAGCAGAAAGCTCTCAACTTTTGACTCAAAATACACTATTCCTACCAGGCCAACCCCATTGGCTCCAAATCCAAATCAGCTTTCTCCAGCATTTGCTACTAACAGTCCACTTCCTCCATTAATTGGAAACATTTCACCTCCTTTTGCTCCTGAAATGGCACCTCCATTGTTCAACCCTATTAGTCCTTATGGACCCCATTTGCCACCTTGTATTCCATCTCATGGTGGTGTTGGGGGTCCAGTAGGTGCACCAGCAATAGGAGGTGGAGGACTGCATGGTAGTAATGGGCTATGGTGTGTAGCTAAGCCTAGTGTACCACCAGAGACATTGCAAGAGGCATTAGATTATGCATGTGGTGAGGGAGGTGCTGATTGTGAAGCTATTAGTCCAACTGGAAGTTGTTATTACCCTGACACTGTTGTGGCTCATGCTTCTTATGCTTTCAATAGTTACTGGCAGAAAACTAAAAGTACTGGTGGGACTTGTGGATTTGGAGGCACAGCTATGCTCATCAACTCTGATCCAAGTAAGCACTTTCTTCAATTTGTTTGTTTGACTTTGATTTGCAGTCTTAAATTAAAGATTTGTAGAATGTATTAAAATGTCTTTTAATTTGTGGGCTTAAATATGTAACGTGGAAGTTGTAGAGTTGCGAAAATCCTTTTTGAAACGGACTGGAAGAAAATAAGACAAACAAATTAAAACTGAGTGAGTAAAGAATTGTTTGGTTCACTTGCTAGTTATGGATTGTGTATTGTAAGGGGTTGTTTGGTACATAAGACAAGTTGGGATAGTCTTTAGGGCTATTTTTTCCCACCTTTCATATGGGATAGTAATCCTATCATTTTTGTTCAAATCTTGTTTGGCAGAAGGGATAAGATAAAATTTGGGATTAGCTTTATCCCATGTTTAATATGGGATATTACTTAATCTCAGACTATTTTATCCCATCATTTTTACTAAAATAGTGGAATTACTATCCCATGGAAGAGAGGGATAAAATAATCTCATGGAATATCTCACTTCATGGATATCCTTACTTATTCCATTCAGTGTACCAAACGACCCCATAGTGGATAAAATCTCCTAGTTTTTGATAATTCCTCACACAAATCATGAAATAAAGTTAATTCGAAACTTTATTCCAGAATTATTATCCTCATCCCACGTACCAAACAACTAATAAGAAAGATTATATAGCCATTGTTGTCCGGGGAATGTTTGGTAGAGACATAGATTACCTACTTAACAATAGGGATGGCAACGGGGCGGTGCGGGTGCGGGGCAGTGCGGATTTTAGACTATGTAGGTGCAGTGCGGATTTAAGTAAGTTTTTTTTTAAATAGTGCGGGGTAGGGCGGGTTAAGGCTATATGCGGGTTTAAACTAAAAATAAAAAAGTTAAACATTAGTATTATTCTCGTAAATCTACCTAAAATTATATGTTTTCTTCACTTGAAATTTTATGATACTTAAAACATGTATAACACTACAAATAAATAATTTTATAACTTTTTAAATTTCTTATTCATCTTAATGGAAATTTGATATTTGATCATTACTTGTACACGTGATACTTTTTTGATAATTTCTTGGTGAAAAGTGATATAATAAAAATTGGTTGTTACTATTTTCTAGTACTGAAAATATTATGATTTTCAGTGGAGTTACAAATTTTTCAAAAAAGCAAAAATGTGGGGATGTGCGGTGCAGGTATGTGCGAGTATGATTGTGGGGCGGGTTTATGTGGATTTAAAGGTGATGCGGGGCGGGGCAGTTTTAAAAACGCGTTTTTAGAAAAACTCACACCACACCATTGCCAACCCTACTTAACAATATTTATAAACATTGTTATATAAGCATTTTTTTTCTTCAAGTACTTCTATTTCCGTAATTCTATACACATGGCCTTCTCAACACATTCTCTTCTAGCGAGCATGGTTTTCAAATGATAGAAGATAAAAGAATTGTGATTTTTGTTGCTACATATCTCTGAGGGTCACTGAGAAGATGAATGTAATATTTTTTGTATATTATTGCAGGCTATCTCCACTGTCGATTCGATCTAGCATGATACGTGTAGGATGGAACTTTTGGATGCAAATTGCAAGGAGTGAAGCCACTGCCAAGAAGTTAATTGGGGAATCAAAAGGACTTTTTTTTGGTGTTACCTCTAGTATAGATTTGCAGGAATAGGAGTTTGGTTTAAGAGTTTAGATCAGCCAATGGGCACTAGAAGAAACTCTTTGATTAGTGACTTCCATTTTTCATATTGCATTGTCCTAAACCTATTCTTTTGTAGCAGCTAAATATTATGTGCTAATACCTAACAAGTTAAAACAACTGAAAAAATTGGTATACCAGAGAAAATAATGACATACATGTTCTTGGTCTCTTCAAAAATAATGCCTAGGCATGTTGAGTTCTTAAAAAATGGTCTGCTTTGGAGGATCAAACACACGTCTAAGCATTTTTCAAAGAGTACGAGCAACATATAAAAAATCATTAGACTCCCAAATTCACTTTGATCTATTCATTCCATGCTTTGTTATGCTAATAATCATACTGTTTGTGCCATTTTTTGTGCTCCATATTAAATTCAAGGTGTCTCTAAGCTTGTTTCTATGTGTGGAGAATTGGTGTGGTGAAGGGGGGAACCCAGAAAATAGAAAGAAAAATGAGATCCATCAAGAATGAACTTTGAAGCTTATGGGTAGCAATAACAGTTTTTCTTTTTTGGTAATTAGCGATGACAGTTATTGATATTCATTCGATTCTTTTTATTTATCCACTATACTAAAAAGTAAAATTTGAAATTTTACTTGTTTATTTTAGCATATTAAGAAAAAAATAACTACTTTTCTTACTTTACCCTTAGCTGTAACTATTCATTTCAAATTATTTCTTTAGTCCAATATAGAGTATACAACAATTAATATGGGTATCAGTATGCTACCAAAAAAAAATACGGGTGATCAGTAATTTTTATGATTAGACATGTAATTCATTCAATATTTTTCAAAGAGTGTACAAAGTTTATTTATTGTGTATAAGCAAAAATGAAAGGAGATGGTATTACTATCATAGTAAGCAACAGTGACTTCCTTTTTCTCATTCATCCAACGTCATTCAATTAAATATACTTGATCTCAAACTGAACAATCTTAGGTTCCCAGTATGTATTAAATATACTGTTAAAGAAAAGGACACACAAAACTTGTGATGAAGCAACAATTTATTGGCTTTGGTTCTTTTCTTATTATTTACGATTAAAAAAGAATTGCAGTACCTTAACTTGGTAAACAGGCAAGTGCTTGCACCGTCTGCATTTGCAGGGGCTCCACAAGTTTTTCCGAATAATCTTTTGGATTCAGTCCAAACTCCCTAGTGCACAATATTTAGGAATAATGTCACTGACCAGCCAAACTCGACTAAAAAGCCAGCTCATGAGATGAAAGGTTGCAGACAACTTATAAGCTGCCCAAACCTCCCTTATACCCTCCCACCGAATTAGAATGCCCATGCTATTGTCCAACCGCCAGACTCAACTATGTCACTGGCTCAGAAACGAGGCGAGACTAGCTCTAATCCCACTGTCATGGACACACCAAACTTCAACCATAAAAGCTAGCTTGTGCAGTGAAGGGTTGTGGACCACCTATTAAGCTGCCCAAACAACCCTTGCGTCCGTGCAGGACTGGAGGTTGCAATAAGCTCTTTTGATTAAATTACCAAGAAAGTACAAATATGGACAGAAACATGGGAAACAGCTTGTATCATCTATGCTATTAAAAAGCATAAATTGCATTTTGTTTTCTGTGGAGCTGAGATATCTGTGTGAGAAACAATCTAAAAGCATCTGCAATGTGAGCCCAAAAATTGGATACTCTTTTAAGTGTAAAAGGCTAACAACGGATTTCTTTATAGATAGCTTAGGAACCATATCTATCTCACTTATTCATTAGTGATCACCTTTTGTCATTTAACTGACAGCTCCTTCCAGGTCATTCTGCCTTTCATCAGCACCATCAGTCATGTCAACCAGTGCTGCTTCCCAACCATTCTGTCTTTCATCAGCACCATTTGTCATGTTGACCAGTGCTCCTTCCTGCAAAAGATGAAGGTTGGTGAGTGTGTTTAGAACCGCAGACTAAGCAAGCAGAGTAAAGAGCAACTGGATAGTGGATACTAAGGTAAAGCTAATCTATGAATAGCAAAAATTCATCAGCTGCAAGGTTTCAAATGCAGTTCTCTTTTCAGCTATTATTCTTTATAACAGATATTACTATTTTTCCATATATAAGAGACTAGAAGCAGGAAGGTGTTCATGCCAGCAAAGGGTATTTTCTGCTCCTATAGATATGTACATTCCCTCTATTAGACAAAAAGCCCAACATTTACTTACGACCCGTGTTTTCCCCTACAAATATTTAGGGGTCGTTTGGTTGGGAAACAAGTTATCCCACCCTCAAGGTAGGATAGAAATAACACTGCAATCCCGGGATGAGATATCTCATGCATTTTAACCCAACCAACATGGGATAACATGAGATAAGATCATCTTAAAATTAATCCCGGGATTAGTTATCCCTTACCCCTGGTACCAAACGAGCCCTTAGGGTCATTTGGAGATAAGGATAATAATCCGAAATGAAATTTTTTGTTTGAGGTATTATCTAATCCCGGGATTTTTTTATCCCGCCATTTCAGTAAAAATGGTGGAATTACTATCCCATATACAAAGTGGGATACAATAACCACATGGGATATCCATGCTTATCTCATCCCGCGTACCAAACGACCCCTTATGCTTTGTCTGCATTTTGTGGGCCCATCTTACTCTATCCTGCATCACAACATACCCATTTAATATTTGTAGCGTTACTATAGAGAACACTTTAAATTAATTTTTAACCGAGGTAATTGTTTTTTTTTTTAGAAAAAACCCAAGGTAATTGTTTCTCTTTTAAAAAAAACGAAAATTGTTTCGTACGCAGGCAACATATATTTTAGTCTAATATTCATGGTAATAGTCAAATATTCTACAGAGTGCTGGTTAGACCAGCTATGCTGTATGAGGCGGATTGTCAGCCAAACAAGAAATCTCACATCCAAATGATGAAGGTGGCGGAGATGAGAATGCTATGATGGATGTGTGGATGTACTAGAAAAGATAAGATTAAAAATGAGGTTATTCGAGATAAGGTAGAGTGGTGTCGTTGGAAGCCAAGATGCCGGAAATGAGGCTGAGATGGTTCGGACACATGATGAGAAGGGGCACGGATGTCCAGTGCGGAGATGTGAAAGGTTGACTTGGGGTGGATTCAAGCGAGGTAGAGGTAGACTAAAGAACTATTAGAAGAAAGTGATTAGACAAGACATGAAGCAGCTTTAGCTTACCTAGGACATGATCATAGATAGGATAGTAGGAAAGGAGTACGTCATTGTTAGTGGGTAGAAGGATAGTAGGAAAGGAGTGTGTCATTGTTAGTGGGTATGAGGCCTTAGTTTTGTTATCCGTGCTTGTAAAAATGGTACTAGTATTATTTCAGAGTGTGTTATCGTTTGTCCTATTACTTGGTGAATCTTGTTTATGATATTATTGGGTGTGGTATTTCCTATTGTTTCTTGTCCCTTTTACTATTTCTTTTCTAGACTGTTTTATCTTGAGTTAAGGGTCTATTAAAAACAGTCTCTCCATCTCACCTCTGAGATAGTGGTATGCACGGCATACACTTACCCTCCCAGACCACACTTGGTGGGAATATACTAGGTATATTGTTATTGTTGTTGCAATTGTATTCATTAAACTATGTACATAGCTTTTGTAAAAAAAATGTTTCAGATTTTTGATATATTCACTAAAGTTGAAAAGGGCAATTCAAGGAAATTTGCACTTAGAAAAAGAAAAAAAAAAATGAGAACACTATGAATACAACCAACTATAGGATAAAGTAAGATGGGCCCACAAACTTGAGGCAAAGTATAAGGGGTTGTTTGGCACGTGGGATGGGATAAGCAAGGATATCCCGTGAAATTATTTTATTCCACACTTTATATGGGATAGAAATCCCATCATTTTTACTGGAATAGAAGGATTCTGGAATAAGCTAATACCTCAAATCAAACATGATATAAAGTTATCTCAAATTTCATCTCGGGATCATAATCCCCTTATCCCACGTACCATATGACCCTTAAATCTTTTCAGGGGACAATGTAGGTCATTGAGTACAACAACAACAACAACAACAAACCCAGTGTATTCCCACAGTGTGGGGTCTGGAGAGGGTAAGATGTACGTAGTCCATACCGCTACCTCCGAAGAAGTTGAGAGGTTGTTTCTGGTAGACCCCAAGCTCAAGATAAAGGATAATAAACAAGGGGATGGATGACATAACCGAAAAAAAGAATAGGAAATAATAGAATAAAATCACAGAAATATGAAATATGAGAAATAAGAGCAACACGGAATAAGAAAATAGGAGTGTTCGCCGAGAGCAGAGTGTTGGCCGGTTAAGTACTCTCATATCCAAAAGTTGAAGGTGGCGGAAATAAGAATGTTGTGTTGGATGTGTGGATTTTCAAGGGCTGATAGGGTTAGGAATGAGATTATTTGGGAGAAGGTGGGTGTGGTGTCGGTGGAGGATAAAATACGGGAAATGAGGTTGAGATGGTTTGGTCATGTGATGAGGAAGGACACGGATGCCCCGGTTCGTAGGTGTGAGAGGGTGGCCTTAGATGGTTTCAAGCGGGGTAGAGGTAGACCGAAGAAATACTGGAGGGAAGTGATTAAACGTGACATGGAGCAGTTACAGCTGACTGAAGACATGACCCTAGATAGGAAGATATGGAGGAAAAATATTAAGATAGAGGGCTAAGCCGTGTAGGCGAGTAGGCCGTAGTTAAGAGGGCTTTGGTACTGGTAATGTTCAATATTTTTGGGGATGTCGTGTATATGTTATTTTATTATGTCCCATGCCTTGGATGTTTTTTTTTTGGTATATTGTCATTTTCCTGTGCCAGGGGTCTATCGGAAACAGCCTCTCTACTTCTTTGGAGGTAGTGGTATGGACTGAGTACATTCTACCCTCCCCAGACCCCACGATGTGGGAATATACTGGGTTTGTTGTTGTTGTTGTTGGAATAAGAAAATAGGAACTAAGCAATAAAAGATAGGACACCCACCTAGTAGTGACATACACTCACATACCAAAGACACCCATGTACACTGCCCTATGATTACTAAATCCGGCTACACAAGAACTCTCCTGACTGCTAGCTACAACCCGCACACTAACACTAGCCTTCTACCCTAATCCTCGACCTCCACGCCTTCCTATCTAGGGTCATGTCCTCAGTAAGCTGAAGCTGCTCCATGTCATATCTAATCACCTCCCTCCAGTATTTCTTCGGCCTACCTCTTCTCCTCCTGAAGCTAACGCTAGCCTCTCAAACCTCCAAACCGGGGCATCCGCACCCCTCCTTATCACATGCCCAAACCATCTCAGCCTTTCTTCCCGCAGCTTGTCCTCCACCGAAGCCACTCCCACCTTATCCCGGATAATCTCATTCCTAACTCTGTCCCCTTTAGTAAGTCCACCCATCCAACGCAACATTCTCATTTCCGCCACCTTCAATTTTTGGATGTGAACGTGCTTAACTAGCCAACACTTCGCCCCATACAAAATGGCCGAACGAACTGCCACCCTATAGAATTTGCCTTTTAGCTTAAGGGGCACCTTCTTATCTCACTCTATGTAGGTCATTGAGTAAATGTTAGTTTTTTGTCTAACAGAGGAAAGGTACCTATATAAAGTACCTAGAAACAAAAGTCCTTTTTTATAACTGTGGTATCCAGACTAGCTTGCGCACACCTCGACTAATTCCATGGGATACTTGCCACCTCCCACCAGCACAGCTATCAGGTAAACACTATTCACCAAGGCTAAAAAGGATGGAAAGAAATCACCTAGTATCTTGTCTCTGTTGGGAATTGAACTCGAAACCTCATGGTGCTCACGTCATTGACCACTAGGCCAAACCCTTCTAAAAAACAAAAAACAAAAGAAAATTTACCTTTACGAGCATGTCGATGACCAATTGTCTGCTTCTAGCCTCTTCTTATGGTAACTATAGAGATGACTCAAATTATTTTTTACCAAGCTAATTGTTTCTTACAAAGAAAGGCCCGACTGACCAAATATAACCTATGCGGAGCAAGCCTACACTGACCTGCAACTGCTTTCTAATTGGCTCCATTAGGGTTCATAGTCTCATCCTAAAAAGGGTTTTCTCTTCCTCCGGATATACATTCAACTTTCCCACAGACATGTCAGTCAAAATCAGCTATGGAGGAAGAAGACTAATAACTTTTTTCAGTTAATTTTAATAGTTTAATAATTCTACTAGTGGTCTCCTTGCCTAAAAAAACAAGTAAACCCAACATGGATAATGATAGACATACCAAGGATTTACGCTGTCCTTGTGTGCTTGCTTTGTGCACAGACACAACAAAGTTCGAAGTTGCTCGGCGTACTAGCCCTATAACGAAGTCAGAACCAATACACTCTCTTAGTATAAAGCAAAGCAGGACCGAGGAGCCTAATCTGACTCCCCATCCAACCGCCCTAGCATATGTTTCTGAACCAACTACATCGTAAGCTTCCATGGCTTGGAAATGAAAAAGAAACTCTATCCTCAAACCACCCAATCCTTAGTTTATGGTGTACAACAACATACCCAGTAAAATCCCACAAGTGAGATCCGAGGAGGGTAAAGTGTACACAGACCTTACCACTACCTCGGGGAGGTTGAGAGGTGGTTTTCGAAAGACCCTCGGCTCAAGTATAGCAAAACTAGGTACAACAAAGAGTAAAACAGTGAAGAAAATATGACTACTAAATCAAAAAATTATGTGATAATCGAAACACAATAAACAACAACAATGATAGATATCTACAGTTAAACCTTAAGCTATCATACTACGATCCATGACAACACTCCTACACGACTAACCTTCTACCCGAATACGCGTCCTCCACATCCCTCTATGTATGATCATGTCCTCGGTAACCTTAGTTTATGGGATAACATATAAAATTTAGTCTCATATTATTATTTCATGAAATTATGTAGATTAATTTTGTAAAAGAATGTTTCACATTTTTAATATATTCACTAAATTGTAAGAGGCAATGTCAAGGAAATCTGCACTCAAAGAAACCCAAAAAAAAATATGTTTGGAAGAATTCATTGCTTTCATTGTTCTGGGAAGTTCTAAAGGACTGATTGATATCATCATGAACATTTAATTATTTCTATAAAAGTGAGAATGCATCACATTTTGTTTTTTTGGCGTCATTCAAATTTTCTCATTAATAGTATTCACATGACTATTTTGTTGGCACGTGATCTCTTCAATGTTGATAATTAACGACAATCATTAGCCCTCCAAAAAAATTATGAACTGCAATCATGTTTTTGCACATTTTTTAATGATTAGTTATGTATTATTGACTTGAGCCGAAGGTTTTCCGGGAACATCCTCTGTAAGGTCTACATACACTCTACCATCCCCACACCCCACTAGTGGGATTACACTGGGTATGTTGTTGTTGTTATTTATTTTAGCGGCATTAAGTTTCACCCCGTATTACCAAAATAATTAAATTATTACTTTTTGAAAAGGTCACTTTGTCATGGTTATAAAAAGTTTTATAACCACATAAATATTGTAGCATACTTAAGATCAATTTTAGAATAATTTGTATTTTTTATAACCAAATAAATATTGTAGCATACTTAAGACCGCTTTTAGAATAATTTGTAGGGCCGATGTTGGCACGGGGCTCTGCATCTAGTCACATCTATATCTTAGCACAGATTGTCTTAACTAGTCGTTCTTAAGCGTTTTAACATATTGTGCTAAAGATTTCTATTACCATCGGCTGAGCATTCTTGCAAAGAACATTTTGGGTTCCAATTTTCAGCTTGATTTGAAATTAGCACACTAACTGCTACCTAGCCAAAACAACTGAGCTTAATTTTTCACCGTGCCTCTTTTCTTTTGGGTCCTAAATGAAATACTATCAAATACCATATTAATATACACTACATACTTTAACGCATGCGTCTATAAACTTTTCTAAAGCATGGAACAGGAGTCAAGTAACAAGTAACAGATAATGCGTGAAAAAGGAGAAGAAACGACCTTCAATTTCATGTGGAAAAAAAAAGGGTAGCAGGCTCTGACCATTGCTAAGTCAAAGTTGTACTACCCAATAAGTGCACCGAGTCACAGAAAACAATCTTAACAGTTGCGTCATTCCTTCAGACGGCGTGTTCCCTAAAGAAGACACAAGGAAGATAACAGCAGGATTTTGAACAGACTATCCCTTAAGGTAGATGTTAATAGAAAGGTAGGGTCGGGAAGACGAGAAATAGAAGTGTTCCCTTTCTTGAAAAAGCTCTCAGACCCCAGTACTAGGGGTTGAGACGACCATCACATTGAAACAACTTTAGCATGTATGCATGAGCAGTTACAGGAACTAAGACAACAAACACTTGATCACAGAGATATTCTACAAGTGTGAATATACCTTTTTAGCTAGACCATGAGCAGACATAAGTTCATGGAACTTGCGCATCAGCATTTCTTCCTCAACCTACAAGTAGTACAACATACAAAACAGATATAATAAATCAAAGGAAAACTTAAAGAAATTAAAACTACTAAAATTTTACAACAGATAATAATAAGGTATTTGCTCTCAAAGTTGTCACAATGTCAGTCTGGATGCTGATGTAACATGAATGACAAACCCCCTGCGCTCAGGGGGGCTATTCCTATGTGAAAAATCTACTAGGGAAAATGAATGGTACTATTGGTTTACCCTAATGTTCTACTAGATATACACGTTAGTCATCCTGCAGGACGTTCATATCACTGGCACTCTAAATAAAACTTTGTCATGCTACTTGATTAAGTACATCCAGATACAAACCAAATTTACTGTAAACAAAATGATCTCTTGTTAGTTTTCCGTTTGAGAATTAAAATATCTCACCAAACAAATGCTATCTGAACTTTGAAGAGCAAGTTAAACAATTATTGAATGACTACATAGATTGGTCTCCCTATGGCCTCAAAATGTTGTTATCCTAACGCCCACAAGCTGGTTTTCTGAACCATGTATTCATGTAAATGCAAGAATATCTTTAAGTTCGTGGGCCTAAAGCACAATTTCGTTAGACATAAACCAGCCTTTATATGGACCACTTTCACTCGTCTTGAGCAGGCAAAGAAACCAAAAAAGATTAAATGGGCTTCACACTAGGGATAGAGTGGATCCCAGATTTAGAACTAGAAGGTTATGTATTTGTTATATATATGTACTATTTTCAATATCTTTCATATATAGATAAAACCTTATTAAATAAGTAATAATTACATTAATGTGGATAGAAATACATAGCATGAACTCCTATATAAGGAGCACCAGCCTCAGAAGGATAGCTTCTACGAATCCCTATATAAGTAGTACCAGCCTCACAAGTATAGTTCTACTTGAAACTCAATGTCAAAGGCTATTTTACTACGAAGTCTGCTAGCTTTTCCTTTCCCTTGATCAAAAGGACTCTTGTCATATTAATCATGTGATCCTTCCATATTGAAATTGAAAACCCATCGAAAAAGAAAATTCTCTCTATGGCATCTTTGCTAGAAAAGAATACCCACATTGAACCTCCTCAGCCAAAACATTAGAAGCTCTAGTACTTGCTCCGGCTGTAATTCCCATCCAGAAGATGCTAACCACATTTTCTACCACTGTAGAGCTAATTGGGCTGACTAAACCAGCTAACATAAGCTGTCCTGACCTTAATGTTAACTGAACAGGCTAAATTTTATTCAATGGCAAGCATGGTATGTTTCTTCATAACTCCATTGCTGTAGAAAACAAAAGCAGTTGTTGCTTTCTACCTTTCGAATCTTTGCCTTAAAGAAACAACAACCAGTTCGATAACAAAAAGAACCCTATTGTCCTTAGCAGCATCTTCCTAAGGCCAGTGGAATTCTTCTCCTTAACTGACCCCCACCATAGCACCAATAACACCCACTCCAGTAACAACCATTCCACAGCGAATAACATGGTGCACTACAAGAACCACACAAACAACTTTTTATCTGGGCTTGGTAGAAGGACAATTTAGGAACTAGGAAGATGGGGAGGTGACTTAAGAGGCAATTCTAGTAATTGGATTCTAGGTCATGCAAACAAGTTCTGCATCACTACAACTGACGAATCTCAGCTGCTTGCCCTTATTCATGGATTGTAGTCTGTTTGCAGATTGCCACGGACAGTAATTTCAGGCTGCAGGAAATATTTATGGACTCACATGCAGTAATAAGCCTACCGGAAAAAAAACAATCCATTATACTCGCATATATTGGATGATTGAAGGTAGTTACCATCTAATCATGGGATCCTCGAATACAGCATGTTTGTAGGACAAAATTTTATCCCATCTTCTTTATGAGATAGTAATCCCACCATTTTAATACAGATGGTGGATAAAATAACGTCGGGATTAGCTAATTCTTCCAAAAAAACATGGGATAAAGTTAATTTCAAAATTTTATCACGGGATTATTATCCTTGTCCCAGTTTCAAACGACTACTAGGGGAATAAAGATGCTTAAAAGTTTTTATGAGCGTAAAAAGAGCTGCTAAACAAGAGTAAAGGGGTAAAGTGAATACCTGAAGTCTGTGTAATTCATCAGACATAGTTTTATGGGCATTCGACAGTAATTCACGTTCTTTCTCCAGATGACTAAACCACAAAAACATAATTTATAATCACCCAAAAATAAAAACCAACATACAAAACTAAGAAAGTAAAGATGAAAATATCCTAAGACATAAATTTACTTCAAGGTTTCTGCAGTATATTTGGGATCCATGAAAAAGAATTGATCTCTTAGTTGGTTATAAACCCTTCGTTCAATTTCGACAGGAGAACCACAGCTGCAAACTGATATATTCTTGTCACGTAAGAAATCAATAAATAGAAATATATTTTAGGGAAAATCTTAAAAATACCGTTCAACTTTAAGAAATTGATTAACTTTATCCTCCTCCCTCACACTACAGGTCAAATATAACCTAGTTGTTAACAAAATTATCATCTATGCCCCTAGGTCAAATATAACCTAGCTATTAACAAAATTATCATTTATGCCCCTATAATGTACTATACTGTATTATATCATATCATATAGTACCATATAGTAAAATAGATGGAAAAACCCAAATCAACTAAAATTATAAAATAGATGGAAAAAACAAATCAACCTAAATTATCTAATTTTGAAAAAAAAAACACCTACCCCAATTTAACCCGCTCTGACCTGACCCGTCTAATTTACAACCCAAACAACCTCCCAATGCAACTGCAACTGCGCTCTTGTCGTTCCTCTCCCTTTTCCTACCATCCCCGATGCTTCCTCCTCCTCTTCCTTTCCACCTTATACCCCTTACATTTCTTTTGAACTTGAACGCGTCAAGTGCATCGGCGGTGGCACCGAAGGACCAACTCTAGCCGTGCAAACCACCTGTCCTTTGCGGTGCATCCACAGAACCAGCTAACTGGTTCAACTGTGTCAATGCTGCCATGGCGGGGCGGGATAAATTAAATCGAAATCTAAAAGAAAAAACGAAAGCATACATTTCTGTTAAATCTCTTTTAATGGTAGATGAACCCCTGCATAATTGATTCTTGTAAGTTTATGTTTCTATTGGTGAATGTCGTTTTGGTAGCCAATTTTTGATCTTTTTTTCCAGTTTGCTCTAACATGGATAGATGGGAACCTTTCCCCATCAAATGGATGGCACTCGTTTTGTGAATGCAATTTTGAAGGTTTTTGGGGTTGTAAGTTAGATAGGTCCGGTCAAAGCGGGCTAAATTGGAGGTGGGTGGATTATTATTTTCAAAATTAGATAATTTTAGTTGATTTGAATTTTTTTATTTATTTTAGGGATATAGATAATAATTTTATTAATAATAAGGATATATTTGATCTGATAGTACGTTGGACGGTAAAGTTAGCCAATTTCTCAAAATCAAGGTGTATATTTAATCTTTTTTCCCCGTATTTTATATATTTATCTTATATGTCTTTTAAAGTTTTGTGGGAATATATTGAATATATTGTTGTATATGTCTTTTAAAGTTTAATATCAATATAATGATTAAATATTAAAATTTCATACATATTACTCTATTTCATGCATTATATTTAGAACATTGAATATTTATAATTAAAATTAGTAATAATTATTTATTTTGATTTTGAACATTAAAATTATTTTATGTACAATTCAACAATTTTAAAAACTATGAATGTATTTAGTATTCTTATCAAGGATAAAACAAGAAATATAAGTATAAAATGTTCTTCATTTTAGAGTTAAATAACTAAATTAAAATAAATATTTTTTAAAAAGGATCAATTAATACGAAATGGAGGAAGTAGAAATCCCAACAATACTACTCGAATTTCACCGCCAAAACATATCCAACATTCTCTTACTTATAAGAGGGAGTTAAGCAATTCAAGCAGATACGAGGTCAACATGCCTGCTTCAGCTCCTTTAGTCGTAATTTTAATGTATCATCCCTAATTAATTATTGCAAGTCATTTACGTATTAAAAAATTAATAATATTTAATTAAGAAAAAGGAAAATAGGCAGTTATGACTCTGCTTCAGCTACTTCAATTGTAATTTTACCATATCAGTCCTAATTAATTATTATGACCATTTAAGTATTAAAAAAATAATATTTCATAAAAAGATAAAATAGATAAAAAATGATATGTGAACATAAAAAATTTGGTTGCATATCGAAATTATATTAGTACACATAAATTTGAATGGGACAGCTGAAAAGTAATATATATTATTTGAAAATGAGATAAAAAAAAATATTGCAAATCACAATAATTAAGAACTTAATATAAAATATATATATATAAAAAAAATATTTAAAAAAAGGTTGATTGATTGTCTAAATTTTATTTGTGCAACATAAATTGAGACGAAAAGAGTATTTATATCTTATTGAAAAATTATGTAAAAAAATTATAAATCACATAATTAACAACTCAAAAAATTTAAAAGATAAAAATATTTGGTTGAATATCGAAATTACGTCAGTGTCACTTAAATTGGAATCAAAGAAAAAATATTAGTATAAATTAAAATAATTAATGATTGATTACCTAAATTCTATTTGTATCATTTAAATTGATATTAAAAATAATATATATTGGGTCCGTGCTAGCACGGGTTGTTGATATCTAGTATCTTGTATAAGAATCGATCTTTTTCACTGATTGCTAATTTTTTTGTAGTGGCTCTTTAATTTTTGCCCCTATATTTATTAATTAAAAAAATGGGGAAAGGGCACATACACCCCGCAATTTTGTTAACTAGAGCAAATATCCCCTATCAAAAAAAAAGTGAAGCAGTTATATTTTTACCTTTTTATAAAATAGAAAAGAATCAGAGTAGATCTATTGTGTAAATAGTAAAAGAGGGTCCCACATCTGGGTCCTATTGCTTTTGTTCTTATCTTAAACATCTTTTTCCTTTTTCAACTTTCGGAGGAACTCTTCTATTTTAGCAATTGCTTCTTCGTTCAGATTATCTACTGAATCAGTTGGCTGAGAATCTTGAATATCTTCTGCAATATCCTCGCTAGTGATGCTCTTCATTAAAGTATCGGAATGTTGTTCGACAGTTGTTATTAAATTTCTTCGAACTTCTTTCAAATACTGTCCTATCATTGCCATCATATCTCTATAAAAAATAGAAATTCTTCTGGTGATATGCTTTAATGATTTATCTTCGACAATATTTTTCGGAGGAGTAGTCGCATATTTCTAAAGCTTATTATCAATAATATCCAGGAGTTCTTGCCCATTTAGTTTTTTAGTATTGGGGTCCTTGCGCATCAGCTTATCCCAAAAATTGTTATAGAAAGTCCTGTATATGCAAGGGATTTGTTCTTTTGTAAATTGTAACACCCCATATTTCGGACTAGAATGAAAATTCATTATTCATATGCATAGATGTTCCAAAAGCCTCGAATCCTATGTAAATTTAGTCTGTTAATCAATTATGTAGTGTGGAAATCTATGTGAGCATGAGTTTAGATCATAGAGGTCCCCTAACTCAAGGACAAGTTGAAAACTTTCCTATCGTTCAAGTTTTAGTGAGAGCCAAAACTTAGGTCAACTTCAATTGACTATAACTCTTTGTATATATAGAATTAAAGGACCTACTATATGTCAAATGAAAGCTCTTTGAATTAGCTTTCCACCAATACCAATTTCTCCCAAATCCAATATCGAAACAAAAAGTTATACCTATTTTACTCCAGCATATCAGCCCAGAAAACTGAGTGACGACATTCGTGATAACTTATCACAAGTGTGACAACTTATCACAAACGTTGTCATCCTTTGGCAGAATCCATCCCCCAGTGACGACATTTTTGATAAGTTATCATAAGTGTGACGATTTATCACGAATGTCGTCTGCCTTAGGCAGAAATCCATTAATTCCAGCCCCTCAGTGGCGACATTTGTGACGACTTATCACAAGTCTGACGGCCTATCACAAATGTCATCAGCCTTAGATTTTTAGCAACTGGAAAGCAGTTTAGTAAGGATATTTTGGTCTTGTTTCTTTACCTCCCACAACTTAAAACCCTTAAGGGACGTAACTTTCTCCTATTTTTCTTTAGTTAAACATCTCAAAAACCCTCTCTTATACTTTCAACCACAAGATTAGGATTTTTATTAAAATCATCTCCCAAAAGCAAGATTCAAGCCCTTTTTCTAAGATAATCAAGAATTAAGTTTCCTAATCGAAGAACTCTCCAGCAACTCATCAAAGTTTCCTTTCTAAGGTATACGTAGTGTTCATCCACGGATTCCTTTCATCCGTGGAGTTCAAGAACCCTCTTTTAAACTATGAATCATGAAGTTATGTTGTGGGTTGATTATGTTTGTGTGATTGATTGTTATGCAACTCCCAAGTTTAAATCTTTGTGTGATTTTATGAAATTAGGATGACATGCAAATTAAAATATATGAATTTTGGGTGGTTTGAATCATTAATGTGATGAATATGCCTATGCCACAAGGTGTGCATGCAAGGTGTTTGATAAAATACCTAAGAGACTAGAAATCATGTATTATAGCTAAATAGAACTTAAATGACAAGTCCATGCTCTATTCCTTATGACTCAACATGAATTCCATGCTAATTGTCGTGTATTGTTGTTGTGATATGGAATGCTCATGAAATTGGAATCATGCAAGTATTTACATGTTATATGCATTCCCTTTAATGTATAAGATGTTGAGAACCATGTGCAGTATGAAATCCTTTATTTATGGTATTGTGAATTGTGGATTCTATTCCTATGATCGAGAAGTATCCTGTGTTTCAGTTTTCTTCCATCGAGTCTTGGGGGTCTTGTACCTGAAAAATATAGCTGTGTGCCTAGAGCCGAGTCAGTCTCAAGATAATCTGAGTCATGTTATGATCAGTAGAACTCAGTTAATTATAGAATTCAGAACTCTCGGACAGTTATAGAACTTAAGAAATCTCAGTAATCTAAGTATCATTATCATTCCAACTTCAATTCAGTACTCAGCTCAGATCTCAGTAGCATTCAAGAAATTAATTCAGAACTTAGTATCATTTAATCAGGTAATAGATTTAGTAGTATTCTATCAGATAGCAGAACTAAGTGAATTCAGTCAGCTCAGTCAAGTAAGAAACTTAGTAACAGTTTCAGTTCAGTTCAAGTACAAGTTCTAAGAATCAGTTCAAAGTTTTTCAGTTGGGAGTACGAGCTAGCACAGAGTGAGTACAGGGATGGAGGATCCCCGTCAGAGAGGCAAAGTCGTTAGGAGAAATTCCTGAACTCCAGAACTGCGTAGCCAGCGCAGGATGTAGGAGTCACCCGTCAGAAAAAGGCTTGTCACCCGTCAGAGAGGCTTGACTATTATACTGCCTTAGGCTTGACTTCCTACGAGGGTCACCCGTTAGATAGGATTAACCAGAGAGGTCTTTACCCGTGGCACAGTATTGACACCCTTCCAGCTAGGGTTACAGGTTAGACCCTACTACTTCAGACTCGGGGCATGTTGATTAGGCGAGAACTCCCACAGTTACAGTTTTAGTATCAGTCTTCAGGGTAGAACTCAGAAATCAGGACTGTCAGATATAGTCATCAATCTCAGTAAGAAACTCAGATAGTTCCACAGATTCATAGACCACCCGCTAGATAGGCTTGGTCTAATATAAAGTTATTCAGTATCAGTACTTACAGAGGTTACCCATCAGATAGGCTTGATCTCAGTCTCAGTTTCAATTGAGTATTCTCAATATCAGTTCCAGAGATCACCCGTTAGTTAGGCCTGATCTCAAGCTTAGTCACTCTTAATCATTATTAGAAGATTTAGACTGTCAGATACAGTCGCTTAGTTTTAGGTACTTACGCATGTATGTATTCCCGCGTTCATATTAGTCCGCATTGTTCATGCATATAAACCCCTTTGCATTTAGCCTACCTCACTCGTATACTTAGTACATTCAGACGTACTGACGCATTTGCTTTATGGTGCTTTCTCTTATATTACACAATAGGTTCAGAGGCACGAGTTCCAGAGCAGCAGTAGCATTGCGGATTTCAGCAGTCAGAGTTAGTAGTGAGTCCTCATTCTTCAAGGAAATGATTACTACTTTATTACTTCAGTATTTCAGTTTGGCTTTCAGTAGTCGGGAGTTAGTTGGAGACATGTTCCTTCCACTCCCTACTTCAGACAGTTAGAGGCTTTCAGACTAGATTACAGACTAAATTCATACTTCAGTATTTCGGTTTTGTTTTAGTATTGTGATACCACTTTATTCATACATTGTTATTATTCAGATTATGTTCAATATTGAACCTTATGGCCTTTCAGTTTATATTTTCGCATTTATATTCATATATTATGCAGTGTATAGGTACAGATATCAGTCATGGGTTAGTTTGTGATCCCTCGAGGTCATGAGCACCGTGTAGCATTTTGGTTCAGAAAATCAGGGTGTTACATAAATCCCAGTTCAATATTCCATTTATGAATCCATTGAATTGAGAACTCTATAAAGAAATACATTTGATCTATTTTGTCTAAATTACAGATATGGTATGAGTGGTATAACTCAGTCAAGAATGGGGATACTTTTGTCCATCATTTGTATAATTTTAGAAATGGGTCTGGCAAAATTTGAATAGTTGGGCCATGATACGACCACCAATGAACAAACCAATTAGGAAGTGGTTCGTCGAAATTTTTCGCACATATTTTGATAAACCATGTGTGTTTATGTTTATTATTATTGTAATATAATGTTTTGGTGAAGGCCTGAATATAGTCCCAATATGTGAAGTTAATCCTGGAACCTTTCACCAGTATCTGCCTTTCTGCCATTGAGGTAGTACCCCAATCTCCCAAAGTAATGATTTTTTTTATCACAATTTTTAAGAACCCATGCACTTCTGGTTCTCCATCATAGACCTGAAAGTGTTCAATCTCCACACTTTTCATAGATAATAGGATTGTTTCATAATATGTTCGAGTTTTATATGACTCCTGCAAAATAAAGGTTAGCAATCAAATATTTATGGAGTATCTTCCACGGCTTATGTTGTTTCTAAATTTTATAATTTTCAACGAGAACTATCAGCTCTCTATTGTCAATTTGTTCATAGGGCTTGCTATCAGCATTTTCTTTTGTAATATTAGCAAACGTATCTACCTGCTTTGCAGTTAAATATGACTACAGTTGTCCATATAATGGATGATCCTCTTGAATATCTTCTAGATGGGTCGATTGTGAGGATGAAGATTCACCTATCTGTAGAATCTTAGAATTTATCAAACTCATATTTTCCCTTCTTATTACTGGGGCATTAGATGATGACGCATATAATGATGCCTGAGGCTGTGATGATGACGGGGCAAATCTTCCCGCAGAGAAGTATCTTCCTCTGCCTCTGCCTTTTTCTCTGGCCATTTGTCACGGCGGATCTGTAGTTATGCTGCACATAATAGATTAATCAAATAAATTAATTCATACCAATCCATTTCATTTCTAATTTCTTCATAATTAAAGACTGCAAATTCATCTTCTATTATTGCATGGATGATTTTCTCAATTATAAGAATATGCATATCTACGCTTAAAGGAAGTGCCTTTAAAATAGTGATTATCATTTTTTCAGAGAGGAAATGAGTGTAAAAATTTATTTTTCACTTAAGTATTCTCTGGATAAAAAATCAGGCAAGGAACTATCAATTCTTTTCTTATATTGAATCTCAAAATCAAAAGGGGCTAGATGAGCCTGCCATTTTGCAAAGATTAATTTTGAAGCATCATGTTTAAAATCTTTGTCAAACATATACTTTACTGATAGAGTATCTATTCTAATAAAAAAAATTGATTATATAAATCATCCTGAAATTTAAGAACACATTTAACAATGGTTAACATTTCATGTGCAATCGTTGCATACTTCTTTTGACTATCAGTCCATTTCTTAGAATGAAATCAAATTAATCGTTCAATATTATTATGGGGATTAATTTCCTTAAGTATCCCACCATAATCAATATTAGAAGCATCAGTTTCAATATTTTTGCCAATCAGGTTTAGCTAATGTTAAGCAAGGCAGAGATTTGAGTTAATGTTTAATATGTTTAACAAGGTTTGTATGACTATCAGTCCAGGGACCTTGAAAGCCCTTTTTTAGCCTATCATATAAGGGGGCTAAATCTCTGACAGATTTTGATAAAAATGGGATATGTAATTTAAGCTTCCTAAGAATCGTTGCAATTGAGTTCTATCAATAATAACATCCAAAAATTTATCAGCAAAATCAAGAGAATGCTAAATAGGGACTATCTTCCCTTGACAAATATTATGACCTAAAAATCGAATATTTATCTGAAATAAATTCATTTTTGGTTTAGGTATTACCAAGCCATTTTGTATTACTATCTTTTTAAAAATATTAAGGTGTTTAAAATATAATTCTAATGTTTTAGAAAACACAAGAATATCATCAATATAAACAATAATAAAATTTATATATGGATTAAAAATGTCATTCATTATTTTTCGGAATTCAGAAGAAGCATTTTTTAATCCAAAATGCATCACATTCCCTTCAAATTTTCCGAACGGGACATTGAAAACAGTTCTATAAGTATGCTATCTGAATTTTCTATAAAGAAGATTATTTTTAATATGGTATGAATGCATATTGATGCTTTATTACACTGCCTTTCATGAGATTTCTCATAGACCTTACATATTGGAATTTTATATCATTGGTATTCTTTTTCTCTCTTTCTCTCATCCTTCCGTTTATCCATATCTTTTTTCTTTATTTTGCTTTACAACTTAGAATCAGATTTTGTTTTTTGTTTATGCAAAAGATTTCAGTTGCTACAAAGATATGACCTATATATCATATCTTGACTGGTTCTTTAGATCCAGATAATGCGAAGTGATGGATTGGTTATTAGTTTTATAGTTTTTAGTTCATACTATGTGGGCTGGTCTTTTTAATCCTAACCCTAAAAAAACCAATGAGTCACACACTAAGCATAGTAATTATATCAAATGATCTCAAATAAGGCATGACTCTAATTGTATTAGTGTCTATAATTGATTTCTTCTGTGTAATACTAATCGATAGGACCTCATTGGTAAGTTCTACAAGATCTCGTGCATTGGAACCCATGGTTATGGACCCGAATCCGTTAGTATGGAACATTTTCTTTTCCAATTGGTTAGGCGTATTATGCCGGTTCTTTTGAGTACTATATCTGGAAATACCTCTTGATACTTTATCAACACTGTTTCGGACACAACTAGTACATTCCAAAATTACTCGAACATCTTTCCCCTTTGTCATGAACCTCCTTTGGATTTTTGATTCACTCAACTCTTCTATTTTCGATTCAAAATGAAGAAAAGATAAAATAGAAGTTACTAACTTTTTTTTTTTTTTAAAAAAAATTGGGGGTAGGGGAAGGGGAATGAGGGAGGGGATTACAATGTGGGAATCGAACCCTCACCAACAAGGTGGAAGTTCAGGTAACTAACCAACTAAATCCAATTCTAAAATTACCAGATTTTAAATCAAATTTTAAAAATATATTAGCATCATACAATCTGGACAATAAATTATTTTTGCTTGGAATAGGGTATCTAATCCATTTTAAACACTTATTAAGAGGCTTATAATTTATCACTAACCTCAGCGTACCACGTTTTTTTTCAGCAACATTATTCACATAAAATACAATGCAAGATCATGGTGATTTAGAATATTTTATCAAACGTTTTTGTAAGAGATTATCAATCTTCTTTTTACAGAATTCTACTAATTCTGAATTCATTTGACAGGGTCTAGATTTCGTTGGGATATCATCCTCGTAGAAATCATCTTCATATGGAAGAGTCACAATGTGCTGTTTTTTATTTTAAAAAGCATTGGGGTAATCAGCACACACATCCACAATTATTTGTTCAGAGATCATCTTTATTTTCTCCTGAATTTTTGCAGATTTTATTGTATCACCAATATTCATACTAAATATTTCAAGTTGTAGAAAATTAACATGTTGTTGCTTCATTTCAATCAAAGCATTTATATTCCTAGTTACAGGATCTGTAATAAAGGGGTAGAATATCTCCTTGTTTTTATAAGTAGCAGTAAGTCCTTTAGCATCAATATGAGTGTAAGGATAAATTGCATTTATAAAAGGTGTTTCAAGTATGATTGGGGGATATAATTGATTTTTTTACCAAAAAGAAGAAGTACGGAATGCAAACTTTATTTCAACAAATATGTGCATTAGGCAATTTATAATTAATATCAAGAGTATGACTAGATGCAGATTTAATAATATGAGTAGTCTTATGAAAATATCTAGTCGGAATCAAACCTTCTTGAATGCAACTAACATCAGCACCACTATCAATCATGACAACATTAGTTACAGAGATATCATTATTAATTAATATAATGCAATTAATATATCATTTATGGATTGTAATAATTTGTATCATACCAAAAAAATAATCATTTTTCATATCTAAATCATGATCCCGAACAACCTCATCGTCCTCTTTTTCTGACATTTTCCCCTTTCCTTTGGAACTGGAAGAAATATCATTGTGAGAAGTATCTTTCTCAATCTTTGTAATCATGTGATCACAGATCATTTGATTTTGTTTTAGAGATATAATCTCCCTTTTCAGGTTATCAACCTCAATTTTTAAATCATTGAAAGATGTATCTTTACCGGGCAGTTGACTTATAGCAAGTCTTCTATTTACCTCAGATAAAGAATAAGGCATGTAATAATCAACATTAGTACTTCACGTAACATGAGTGCTACCAGCAATTTTTGAAGTACTAGCGGTGCTATTTGCAAATATTTTGTAGCAAGATTAATAATTTTCTCACGAAGTTTCTCATCAGAAATTTTTTTTAATAATTCAAGAAAGCTATCAGCAGTAAGTGTTTGAACATTTAGATCCAAATCTTCAAACTGTAATTGTAATTTATAAAACATGTCATCATAAGTGCAAGTATCACCATTGCAATCAGCACGAGTATTTTCATTAGGATGATCACTATCAGATAAGTCAAGTAATTCAACATTATTTTCAGATTCAAAATCATAATTATAATCAGATGCAGAATCAGAAGGGTATAATAAGTCATATACCTGATCATGAACCTCATCAGCAAGACCTAAAGACTTAAGTTTTGGGAGCTTGCAATTAGGAGAAATATGTCCTAGGTTACCACATCTGTAACACTTAATTTTGGCAAGATCACGCTTCGACCTATTTTTTATAAATCTAGTAGACTTATGATGGATTTTACGGGTTTCATGCTCTTTTTTGGATCTATGTCTAGATCTCTTCTTCCTATAAGATTTATCTGACTTAGAATATTTTCGACCCTTTGAAGTAGAAACAGGGTTATCTATGCCAAATTAACCACAAAAATCTCCTAATTTAGATTTTTTTCTAATCTTATCAAGCTTAATTTGTCTAGACAATTTTAACTCACTACATAGGGCTAAACCTTCTTGAGTGCAGGCTACTATCAGTTGATCATAAGTATAATTTTTCCAGGTTATTTCTATATCGGAGCCCCTAAGTTTATTCCTAACCCTTTCAGCACAAAGAAGAGGGAGACCGTCTATGAACTTAGTCTTCCAATAATCATATCTATTTTCGGGTAAATCCATGACCCTACTTAAGAAGCTGTCTTTTTACTACCTAAATTCTCCTAAAGTCCTACAATTAAGGCCGTTTAAGAGCGTTCGAGTATTTTCATATTGATTGGTGAATCTACCTCCAAAATGTTGTAAAATAGTAAGCATAAGAGTATAAACAACATCTTTTCTACCCGCAGGTAAATCTCTTCCTAGGTTATCTTTACCAGGATTTGAAGCTTTATCTTCAAATATTGTTGTCCTATTATCATCGGTCAAGAACTTATCCCACCAGCCGCGAAGTTGGCCAGTAAAACCAGTAACAATCATTTTGCAGATGACTGCATCTGTATATTTTTTACGATTCTCAGCTGAAGCCGTAGCTTTCGCTATTGTAGAATACATTAATGTATGGTGAACAAGAATAGATAGTTGTCTTTCAGCTAATCTATCTAAGTTCCATTCATAAATTACATCTCCTCTATAAGACGTATTAGTCTAATTCCAATCTCTTTCTTCTATCAGAACATCTTGAAGAGTTGGACGTGGATAATAATTGGAAGTCATTCAGGGTATATCAATATATTTTTCCCCGATTGTCATTTAACCAAACCTCTGAGCTTATTAAGCTCTGAGTGGAGTTCACTACCCATATTAGAAGTAGACTCTATGCTATCAGCAAAGGCATTAGCTAGATCAATAGGTTTAATTTTTAAATTAGAAAACTTCTTATCAAGAAGTTGTTCCAATTCTTCAATATGAGATAATTTTTCAAATACCTCAATATCCAGAGGTCTCTGAATGCAAGGCTTAGCTGTTAAGTCTTTTTTTTTCTTCTGAAGTGGAAGCAATATCGGACTTAACACCTAGCTTTTTCACCATCTCAACCAATTCATCTATCTTTTTATCGAGAGAAGAAATATGTTCTCCCAAGACTTTCACATATAAACTCAAATAATTATTTTGAGCAATCAAATTATTTATTTCTGCAAAATTTACTTTACCAATTCCATTATCAATGAATTTTAAGAATGCAGAAAATGTAATACTAGTATTATTAGGCAATAAAAAAGGTAATTGGGGATGGTAAATAGTTTGAAGAATATTACCACTCGCATCTTGATAAGATATTTCCAAAATCTTAACATACAATGGTAAATATGTGGTTACAAACCACAACACAAAGCACATAATCTGATTATACAAAGCACACATCTCATAAAATTCTTAAGAAATATTATTCAACTCATCTGGACTATAAGTCTCAAAGAACCAAACTCTAAATTGGTTTCATTTTTTATCAATTTTTTTTAATATAACTCCTTGCCTGGGAACTAGGACTAAAATCAATTTGGTATGGAGTCATATTAAATACTGTTAACATCAAAATCCATTTCAAAAGGAGTTGGATTATCCCTATCAGAGATGTTATCTCTATCCTGAACAATATTGGTCTTAGGATCAACTTTTATCCTTTCTATAAAACTAGTAGATGCAGGTATAGATGCGGAATCAATAGTATGCAAAAATGATGCACGATTCCTAGATGGACCATAAATTGGTTCAATGGGAGATATATGATGCATAACAGACAATAACTTAGGTATAAAAAAGGAATGTCGGTTATAAATCATGTACTTGTTATCAAATTGAAGACAAATCATTTCATTTGGATTTTGAGTTACAACAGATAACTCAGAGTTTGTCACGTCATCTGTGGCTTGACTCGGGGAAATAACTGAATTTTAGATCCATGTTTTGGGAAATTCAATTTTATCCCATTTCATAGGTCTCCTGGTGGTGACCTTGGATCTTGCAAAGTTTGTTTCGACCAATAGGGTCTGATTTAATGCATCATCTATTAATTTGCATCTTGGGTTCAGAGTAGACAATAATCTATAATAAATTCTATAAGAAAGATAGATTAATTTAGAACTAGGGGAATAATTATAACCATGAGTTTTTATATTCAAAGTCAAAGCATCAGGAATATTTACATCAGACAAAGATAATTCCAAATTTGGCTGTGTGTTAAAATATATTGGACCATATGCTACCGTGGATTCAATTGAACCCATAAGAGACTGTCTGAAATTTAGATTTCTAGCATCCCGAAGTGCCACTAGAAATGTCTCTGGTAGCTCTTTAAGAGTTAATAGTTTAAAAACAATCTGAACCATTCCAATGTACATGAAATTATAATGGCGTTTATACATGTCAATGTCATTTTTATTTAATAGTCTAATAGTCTGTTTATCCGCATTTAATGCTAAGGACTCAGTAGTTTTTATAATTTGCTTATAAAGCACTTTATCAAAGAAACCATATTCATAAATGATTTTTATATCCACCTTGGGGATAGTCCATTTATTCAATAAATCAAGATTTAGATGTATATCAACCTCTTCAAGTTTAGTACTTTTTGTACTAACTTCTCCTATATCCATGTCGAAAAGATCATATCTATGCCAAAGACTTCAGATCTATAACATAATTACTATGAAAGAACCTAGGCTCTGATACCATTAACAGGATCTGACAAGCGGGTGGTAATCCGCATGACCTACCAAACTTATTAAATAATATCGAAAAATCTAGTCGGACAACTAACCGAAATACAAGAGAATTTCAAATAGCTTACTGATTGTATAGAGAAATAAATTCTTTTATCCGAACAAGGGGTCTATCATAAAATTAATATCTACTTACGATGAGCCCATGTGTCTAGCATTTCTAACCGTGAGAAAAGTACAACGCCCTTTCTATCTTTAGTAGGCTTAAATTTCACGGCTTGCTGGACGTAGTCACTAAGACAAAGCCACTATAAGAGGTACTAATTTTGACTATACCAACCATTTCGAAACCAAGTCAAGAAACTATAGAATTTTTTTTTTCATATTTTGATAGAGTCTGCATCCTTATAGTTACTATGTAAAAGAAGTTAGTTCCCTAGCATAGATATAAAAAGTTTTTAGCCAGACATAGTCACGGCTGGAGTGGGGAGGCAAGTATCAAAGAGCTTGAAAATAAAAGAGAAGTAAATACCTTATAACAACGGCTATCAGCCTTCTTTTATTCAACTCTTGAAATATCTTACAAAAGAGAGAGTAGGAGAGCAAACTGACGTAGAAAAAAGGAGAACAAGAATTTTTTTTCCTTCTGCCCTTCCCTAACACTTGAAGGTCCTATATATAAAAGAGAAAAAACAAAAAGGAATCTATGCATATTATTTATGGGTCCCATATTCGGGTCCCTATACACAGTGGATCTATTGTGTAAATAGTAAAAGAGGGTCCCACAAATTAGTATATATATTGTAGTATATATCTTGTAATATATGTTTTATTTAAAATAGTACATATATTGAATGGTACGTATATATGTGTATATATTTTCTATAGACTCTAAACTAGTATATATTTGACGTATAGTATACATGTGTATATATTTTATAAAGTAGTATATATATAGTGTTTATATGTTGTATATATATTATTTAAAGTAGTACATATATTGAATGGTACGTATATATGTGTATATATTTATCTTGTAAAATGAATTTTTATCAATAGATAAATTTTTCTTTTAGTTGTACATAAGTAAATTTATATACATTCCAAATCATATAATCTGCATTATAACATTTGTATATTTGTATGAATTGTGTAGGTATGAATTGTATGAGCATCAAATATAGGTATATGTATTAGCTATAGGTAAAGAAAAAGAGTTGCATATGTATTAGTTGTGTATGTGTCAATATTCATTAGGTACTAGTATTTTGGTTTCAGTTATAATATACAAATGCAAATTATAATGATTTTTCGATATATATATATATATATAATTGCTCAATATGTATTTGTATTAATATTACAAATACAAAAGTGTAATATGCAAGTTTTAATTTTAATTCACAAAACATGTAAATACCACATGATATGAATGTATTTGCATGAGTATGTCATATACAAATACAATTGAAGTATGTCATATACAAATCTGTTCCTCTTTCTCTTTGTCAATCTCGCTCGCTTGTCTTCTCTCTCTTTCAATTTCACTTGCCATTCTCCCTCTTTTACTTATAGCTGCAAATTGTAATTAGAAAACTCTAGCTATAGACCCCCACCCCCTTCTCCCCAAAAAATTAAGTCAGAACTTAGCTATTTATGAAACTTTGCCTTTATTGAAAAAGAACGAAGTTTTAAATCATTATTTTAGTAGTTCCCCACTAGTTTATCTCTTATTTTGAGTTTTAGCCCACATGTGGATATTGAAAATTTTGAGCACCTAAAGTTATGAAATTGTATATTGGTTATTTGAGGTTCGATCTGACCATCATTTTTGTATGAAATTTCATATATGAGTTTCTAATATTTTAAAGAAAAATTTTAGCTTTGACGTTGTTATGACACATTTTAGCGTGAGTCAATTTAAGGCACAACATATTAAAAACTTCTAACTAAATTAAGGAAATCGCCACCCAACTAATTCTATGATAAATTAGGGCACCTATTATAAACTAATTGATTAAATAAATAAAGACTTCATTTTTTAGGTCTACATAACTTAAAAGATTATGGTTAACAATTCTAGTTATCTTAAAGGGAAGAGGTTAAGCACCCTAAAGAATCCGTTAATAAGACAAATATAAGTAAGACATTAAATATACATATATCTTTTTAAAAATAACATATTAATACATAAGAAAAAAGGTCAGAAAAACTTTTAAAATATTGATAATCAACCTATTTACGAAAATTACTAAAGATAACTTTTACAGTCCTCGAAAAAATGATGTAAACTTTATTGTTGTCAAAAGTAAAGTTATTTCAAATTATTTTTTAAGAGATATACAAAAGATTTTTTTTCAAATTATTTTTAAAAGATATACAAAAGCTTCTAATTAATAATTTAAATAAAAGTGTAGATAAAAAAAATTAGTTCTGCTATAAAACAAATTCACGTTTTCTTAAAAAAAAAAAAAAGATTCCTTTGCCCCTTTTTGCTTTCATCAAATTTTATAAAAAATAGATGTAAATATATAATGGTTAATTAACCTACACTAAATACTAAGGGTCGTTTGGTTTGAAAACAAGTTATATTGGGATTAGTTATGTTGGGATAAATTATGATGAGAGAAGTTATACTGGGATTATTTTTTATTGAGTGTTTGGTTTGTTGTATTCAAAGTAATATGCATGGTATAATTTTTAGGAATAAGTTGATTAATTACCAAAATACCCTCCATTTTATTTAACTTTATATATATATATATATATATATTTCTTTTTAAGCTTTAAATATTCATTCTTAATTTTTTCTAATTATTTTTTAGGGAAATTAAAATATATAAATAAACATAATTTATATATTTTACAACCATTTTGAACGATAAACTGTTCAAAATTTATTTATTTTATGAATATATTATACGTTAATTAAACATAATTTATGTGTGTGTGAGAATATATTACGTTATAATTATGTTATATATAATTAAATTATATATAATTAAACATAATTTAACATAATATATTATAATTAAATATATTAACACAATATATATATAATTAAATATAATTAACGTATATATATTCATAATATATTCATAATATTATACGTTATATATTACGTAATTACGTTATATATTAGGTAATATATTATATTCATAATTAATGAATATATTATACGTTAATTAAACATAATTTATTAATATCTAATTTATATATATTTATGAATATATTATGCCTTATTCATAATATATATTTATATTCATAATATATTATACGTTCAAAACATAATTATTATACAGTTTACCAGTTTACGTTAATTATTATTATATATATATAATTTATTTATGAATATATTATACGTTAATTAAACATAATTTATTATTTATGAATATATATAAAATATATATATAGGTGGTTGTGTGTGTCAGTGTGTGTGTGAGAGAGAGAGAGAGAAATGAAAATGAGGGTATTTTTGTCTTTGTATAATTTTATACCAAAGAAAAATAGTCTTGGGATTGTTATCCTACCATTTGGGTGGATAACTTATCCCGTCCCAAATAAATCAACCAAACGAGTGAGTTACATTTTTATTCCGAGATTATTATTTTATTCTGAGATTATTGACTCTAATTCCCCAAACCAAACGGCCCCTAAGTGAATTAATGAAAGATAACTTTAAAGGTATATAATCTTTTGAATATATAGTGACCTGAGATTTTGTCTTATTAAGAAAAAATTCATGTTTTGCAAAACGTATTTTGTCATTTGAAATCCTAAGAAAGCCTTGCGAAAAAATGTCTTATTAAGAAAAAAATTCATGTTTTGCAAAACGTATTTTGTCATTTGAAATCCTAAGAAAGCCTTGCGAAAAAATTGTCAAAGTTACTATTTCTTATTTGAAATTAATGAAAACGAAATTAATTTACCATATTCAAAATGATTAAAGCCGATTTTCATGTTTAGCGATGATGAATTTGCCTACTGCAAAATTTATGTTTTGATTATTCTGATTTTACTAATTAGTGAGAAGCTAACGTTGATTTCTAAAGACTAGCCCCTATTCCATATTAGAGAAGCGTTAAAGGTCTCCCAAAAACTTGGTCATTAAACTTTAAAAGGTATGTTTATCTATCAAATTTTAGTCTTTTAACGATATAAATTAAACACTAAGCCGAACGATATTGCTAAGTTAAAAATCTAAGAGGCGGGGATGGAATAATTAAATTTTTCATCTATTTAAAAGACTTAAATAATTTTAAATGCACAAAAAAATTAGAATAAACTCCAAATGATAGTGTGCAACATCTTAGTAAGAGATAACAACATATGTATAAAATGAAAAATAAAGCTTAAAAGAGGGAAAGAGGCACTAGACTGCTAGAGAGAAACACATAATGCATCTATTATTTGCTTCTTTGATTTGGACAGAAATGAAGTTAAGATACATGACTCCAAACACGCTTTCGAATGTACATAAAATAAAAAGAAAAGAAAAGGATTAGAAAGATATATATTCTCGATAAGGGAACGATACAGAAACAATTAACAATAATATGCTAATGCAAAGGAAACTTAAAAGTCCTTGATCTATATACAGAGAGACTTAAATTGACAAAATATTATACCAAGAATAATAGTTATGACTTAACATCGGGCTAGCCGCTAAGTTTAAGAAAGAAACTACATCTACTTTACACAACTACATATAATTCTACACATACAAATGCTGAGAATACAAGTGTATTGTTCACACTTTTACATTAAATGGTCTATTTGGGAACTCAAAACATAGACAAGCTAAGTCCAAAGCAAATATTTTATCAAGGTTGAAAACTTAAGAGTACACTAACTACACTTAACACAAAAAAGGGGTAAATGTAAAATGTGTCTACATAAAAATGAACATTTGATTTTGTACGCTTTTGACTATATCTCAACAGATAAATACTTTCTTAGCATGCTGCATGTATTTAAATACTCAAGTCACTTCTTAAACAAAATTAAACTCGAAAGTTTCACTAAAATTGTATCTACTTTGCCAATAATTTTTTTTTTGATAAAGCTACAACAATCACAAAAATGATTCGGTTACTACCTACTAGGTCTCGATCATAGCAGGAAAGACATATTTCAAGTCTCCGCAAATAACAAAATAAGATCACAATATAATAACAATATATCCAATGAGACCTAAAAAATAACTAGTTCATATAAAAATGAGTATGATACAATCTTACTAAAACAAGAAAAAAGCAAGGGAGGGAGAGCACCAAAAAAATAAATTTAACCACAAAACAACTTCTTACATATTGGGCAAGTTAATCAACAAACTCCTCTAAATAACATTAATTCTTATTAGCCATTTTTTGTGCATAGCCTTGAGAAAAAAATAGAGTAACCAAATGGATCCAAATAAGCAGAGCCGAGATAAATGATAAGAAGCTATTAAACAACTATATTTACTAAGAGCAAAATGTGAAGATGAGGGTGACTACTGATCTTGTGTGGAGCAGCAAATTAGGATTTTTTCATTGGAGATTCAAACTTGAACTTGTTATGAGCACCGAACCTAAACCACGAGTCAATGAATGATTTTCCTCCAACTTTGAGTGCGAGCGATGAAAAGAAACAAAAGTAAATGAACGATAATCAAAAACTATGAAATAGAGCAAAGAAAAAATAGAGAACTTAATGAAATGGTAGAGTATGGCAGACTAAAATATTTTTCAATTCCTCTACCACTTCACTTATGTTCTAAAGGGGTGTACAAGGTTCCTCTTTTATAGGCAAAGATTAAGCTGCAGCAGCTTCTTGTAGAAGCTTTTAAAAAATATAAATTTTGATGAAAAAAGTAACGGTTTAGAGTAGTGAGGAAGAGGAAATCACCTTTTTAGAAGGGATTTGAAAGATTTAGACTTTGTGGAAATTTTAATTTTGACGATTTGAGTTTTTCAAGGTGAACAATTATTTATCCATTGAATAAAAAAAATTACTCCAAAGTCTATTGAATCTCTATATCCCTCCCTTTTTAGAAGCTTGCAGTGAGAAAGAGAGTCCCTTTTGTTTGCATCTTTTTTTTAGTAAAATACAAAGAGAAAACGAATTGAGGTGATGTTAATGGAGATGAGCTAGACAAATAGAGAAAAGTTGAGAAGAAAGGCGAAGACCATCGGGATTCGCCATTATTCGGTGGTTTGAGAAATGTCATCGCTGCAGTGAAGAGGGGAGGAGAGTGATCCCTAGTCTGGTCGGGGTTTGGTTACAATGTTATTAGGAAGGAGAAAGATTAAGTTTTAGTTTGAAGGTTAAGGTTTTGAGTTGGGTCAAAGTCCAATTGGGTTTGTAATTGGTTGAGATTTGGGGGACTGAAATTAGATCAGTTGGCTGCAATTTTTTGGCTAAAAAGAACTAAAGATTTGTCCCAATGCAAGAAAAAAACTAATTTTCTCCAATTATTTTCTCCTTGATTAATTTAACGATACTTCTTATCATCCTAATTAATTTTCCACGACTTACGTCTGTATACGTATAAATATAAATGTAATTATATTTCATAATTAAAAGAATCATATTTAAAAAATATTATAATGATATGACGAAATATATTTAAAGTTAAACATAAAAGTAAACATACTTATATTCTTTTTTTTTCAAAAATTAGTGAAGAGAGTAATCTTTAAAATGTTCGATGCAATATCAATAATTATTATACACTTGTGTGTGCGTGTATATATATACGACTAAAAATAAGAAAGTAAAAAAAGTATTTTGCGTATACCAAAATTACCAAAACTAATACGAAGGATAAAAAATGTCATTTTGATAAAGTATTTAGGACTAAGAAGCACATAAAATTTTATTATTGAAAAAGAAGGATTAAAACTGGGTGTCAACAACTTATTCCTCTTCGATCAGAGATGATATAAGAATTTTTCAACGAAGATGTAGATGTTATAGTCAATTTTATCTCGGCTAAAAGAAATAGGTTTGAAAAAATAAAAAGAACGCACCTGAAAGGGGCTGAGCTTTTAAGGAATGAAGAAGATTGACCTAGTATGATCATAATTACGAATTTGGCCGAATTCTAATTTTTAAGTGTCCTACATATCTCAAATTTTACAAGAATTAGGTCGATGTAGTTTAAAAGCTAGATTATGATAAAATTATGAGAGAAATCTCAAAATTTGTCAAGTGTTAGATTCATGATGACACTGGTCTTATTAGTGATAAGAAGGGGAATAATTTAGCGCGCATGGAATGGGTAGGATTGTATCTAGAATCAAAGTGCTTACTTCTTTGAATTATGATAACATTGAAATATAAGATAGAGTTACGTGAGAATTTGCAAAACTTGAGTCGGGTTGAGTACTTAATCATTGACGTTGCCAGGGATGTTTGACATTCCTCTATCTTTGCCTAGTTTGTTTCTTAGAGACACTTTCATATTTGAGCTAAGGTTCCTGCGAAATTTAAACTAGATAAAGCAATTAGTACAGAAATAACAAAGAGTTGTTCAGTGAGTTCCTAAAAATAACACTTCTTGGGCATTAGTTTATGCAAATGTTGCCTTGCAAGCTGGAATGATTAAATGAAATGATATATTTAATAAAGTTTATGAAAAATAAAATTTTAGGCTGATGATTTATTAGAATGGTACTTTTAGCGATAAGAATGAGGCCTTAAACCAAGTAAATTATGAAGATGCGGCATTTTAGCCAAATAATTGGTGGATTGAGGCTTTTCTGTAAGCAAATGGTTTATGAAAAATCACTTTTTGCAAGTTCATTTCTATAAAGTGTTACTATGGCGCATCCAAAAGTATTTCTATTGTTATCTGAAAGCAGTTGTGCAATGCATTTAAAAATAATGCTTTAGAAGAAATTAAAAATCATGCATAGTGCATTTTAAAATAATTTTAAGCGATTATGCAGTGAATTTGTGCTTATGCAGAGCAATTAAATTCATGTGCAATGCAATTTAAAATATCTTAAAGCAGTTATATTGTGCATGTGCAGTGCACTTTAAAGCATTTATGGCAAGTAATTAAAAGCCATGTGCTATGAATTTTACGCATTCAAAAGCATTTGTGTAGCATATCTAAATACATAGACCATCCGAAAGCTATGTACAATGCGTTTGAAATCTTTGTAAATTTCAACATTATTTAACTGAAGATTTTGAAATCATTGTTACTATAGAGTCATACTTAAACCTAAACGTTTTACGGAATCCAAACCATTCGAGGTGTAATCCTTGCAAGACTGCAAATATTGTTAACTTTTGGTTTCTGCTATTCTTTAAAATCCGAACACAAAGAAAATTTGTAAGTTTGAGGGAATGGGTGATTTGTTCTGACCTTAAAGGTCTGGCTCTTGATACTTCATACTTCCAGCTTTGATTGAACTCGTAACCGCATCTATTTTAAATCTTGGTCAATGGATAATAGGAAAATATTTAATTGAAAATTATTTAAAATAAAAGATAAATAAGAGTAATAAATAAATAATTTGATAAATAAAATATGCAAATATGCGTAATGGTAAAAGAAACTCTATCGAACTTTTGTACCGTGACATATTGTGAAACAATGCAAATATTTTTTTATCCAAAATGAGTGTCTCTTTTTCATGTCCAATAACTTGGCTGCACTCCTACACCTTGATATCTCTTGATGTCTTCTAGCCCTTTTTCTAAAATGATGCGTTTAAAAATTATCCCAATTTTGACTTGAGAAAGATGTTATTCCATCATAATGAGACCGAGCCTTGTATAGACTGCTTACGTATCCCACCAAGGGAAAAATGTCGATCATAGTTTATAAAATATATTTCTATAAAATTTTAAAACTAAGGAACCAAACCTTTCTGGATTTCCTATGTATCCTGTAGGAATCTGTCCAAACGCAGTTCATTACATATGAAACAAAAAGGGGAAGTTGGATTTTCTTCTAATGTAACTGACACTAATGTAGGTTTCCTACATTTCAACTAAGGAAATCAGGTCAATCATAGTTCGCATTACAAGCAAAGTGAAATTTTTGGAAATTTCTACTTAAGAGACTAAGGCAGACGTGAGTTTCCTACGCATTCCCCGAGGAAACTAGGTCATTCATAGTTTCATTACATAGGAAAAAGAACATTCCATAAGAAATAGATAAAGGATTCTAACTATAGTATCTCTTAACAATATCTGCATTGATAAATTTCGGCTTCACTTCACAATTCATTTATGCTAGAATTAATGATCCACCCGTCAGTACTCAGTGAACCAAGTAAGTCCTCTGCTAGTAAGGTGAGAATTTTTCCTTAGCTTCATTTTGGTGAGAAAATACACGATTCAACATCAGTTGCCTCAATTTAAATTATCTCGGTCTTACTTTCATGTTGAAAGCATTAGCCGTTCTATTTTGATAAAACTCCCCATGAGAAATTGTATTCATCCTCTTTTCATTAATTAGCGTAAATTATTCATACCGATTTTGAATCTATTTTGTATCACATATATCAACTTCTTAAATGATTCCCAAAGATGGTATATCTACTTCCATGGGTCACACCGCTTCTGTTCCATAATTAAAAAAATAAGGCGTCACTCCAGTAGAAGTTCTAATAGTGGTGCGATAGCTAATGAGGGAAAATGGAAAATTCTTGTGCCAATGCTTGTAGTTGTCAATCATCTTCCACAATATTTATTTGATGTTCTTGTTGGCAGCTTCAACTTCCCCATTCATCTGAGGGCGATAAGGAGTGGAATTACAATGAGTAATCTTAAGCTTCTCACATATCTTATGCATCAAGCCGCTGTTGAGATTAGCTCCATTATCTGTTATGAGGGAATCAGGAACTCGAAATTGACAAATAATATTATTGGGAACAAAATCTGTCACCATTTTTTTGTTGTAGACCTATATAAAGAGGCCTTTACCTATTTTGTGAAATAATCAGTAACTACCAAGATGAACCTATGTCCATTTAATGTAGCTAGATCAATTAGATTAAAGATAACTATGCCCCAAGCTGCAAACGACTAAGGATAACTCATCACATTGAGTTCATTTGGTGGAACCCCAATCAATTCACCAGGAATTTTTCATTGGTGACAATTTCGCACAAAGCAAATGCAATTTGTTTCTATGGTCATCCCAAAATAGTTAGTTCGAAGAATTTTCTTAGTCAAAACAAAACCATTGATATATGGCCCATAGATGTCCATTTATATTTCATAGACTAATCTGATCACCTCCTGAGGTTCGATACACTTTAACAAACCTAAATCTGGAGTCTTCCTATAAAGGATTTCTCTATTTAGGAAAAAATGATTTGCTATTCTCCAAAGTGTCCTTTTTTAAATACTGGTTATGGCCCTCCGAATAGTCTCCTTCCTACCCCTTAATGTCATAGTACCAGGGTTTATCGTCTGTCTCTTCATCTACATAGAAATAGTAGGTCGGTTGTTCTTGTACATTCAATTTGATAGGATCTATGAAATTTTTGTCCGGATGTTGAATCATAGAGGATAAAATCTTCTCCAATAAACAAAACTTTTTAATCCAGGAATAAGATTTAAGAGGCTTGTACTTTTCATCTATAGGTTTTCAGCAAGATGGTCGGCTAACTCTTATCCTTTGACGGCCTTTTGAGTAACATAAACAATCTCAAATACACTTAGCAAAGCTTGATATCTTCCCAATAGGCATGCCAAATTCCTACATCGCGTGGGGATAAAGCATACTTAGATGGTTAGCGGGTGGAGCTATAACGTGTAACTCAGAGATAAGAAAACAAAATAATGCCATGATAAATAATTCAAAACCAGTCCAAATCCAGTGTACATAACAATATGACAATACATTTATATTGACATGACCCAAACCAGGGCTAGTTGTGTTGAGTTCCTCAAGCCCAACTAGGACCAGAGACATCCCTTAATACCCAACCATAACCGCCCTATACCCTATGTCAGATGAATTCTGAACATATAACAAGATAGAACAATCATAAATCAAATACAAAAATTAAAGTCTATGAACCTATCCAACCGGTATCAGCCCAATACCAATACCAATGTCAAGGCTAATACTTATACCGACACTACCTATGTGCATAGTAGTCATAAAAAGCCTCTAACCATAAACAAATAACATCCGATCGGGACATGACCCCGACCATAGCCAAAACCAAAGTCCAAGAAATAAACAAAAGTATGAAAATAAATTCATAACATGAAATGGAGTCTTCCGAAGTTTGGAAGCTCAACACTTCAGTCTGACACAAATGCTGTCCCCGAATCCAATTACTGAGCAGGAGGAGTAGCATGACCGGTTCCTGCATCGTGTGGGGATACAACACCCGAAGATAGATTAGTAGGTGAACTCTAGAATATACTCAGGAATAAGGTTGAAATAATGCCATCATTCTAAACCAAAGTAAATAACCATGTGTAATCACATACATATATACATATATGTACCATCTCAGGAAAGAGAACTAGGTTTAGCATGCATTAAAAACCTTAACCTTGGCTGTTGTAATACCCCACCCTTTTCCTAGTTCAAATTCATCTCCAGAACATCAAAGATCATGCTTCAAAGATGAATATATTTTATTCCATGTGAAATTTTTAAGATTTTGACTTTTTGTCCCCTGGGAAATCAAATAAGCTTTCCATCGATACCAATTCGCCCAAATCTGACACTCGGGGTGAAAAGTTAGAGACATTTTAGTGAGACAGTGTACCACTTGGTACTTTAGCGCGTCGCAGAGCAAGCCAAAATGGCAATTGTCAAAATCCATTCAGCCTCCTTGATTCCACCGCGTCGCGGTGGCTTTCCAGTTCTCAACCAAGGTGGCAACGTGATTTCCACCGCATTGCTCCAAGGCTCAGTTTCCCAATTGTCTAATTCCTAGTAAGTTGGCGCAATTATGGCGCGTCGCGCCAGCATGTAAAATTAATTTTTTTTCAGTTCTAAATTTTAATTTCAAGGGCAAGAAGGTCATTTTGCTACCCCTATATATACTCTTCAACTTAAAATTTCTCATTATTTCACCCAAATATACTAGTTTTCTCTCAATTTTCTTCAAGAACAACCATTAGGGTTCATAGCTCAAGACCCAAGTCATCAATATTCCTCCGTAAATATTCTGTGAATCATATAACAAGGTATGCAGATGTTGATTCTTGGGTTCCTGCAACCCAAGAAGTTCAAGAATCCTTTTTTAAATTTAAAGATCTTATATTTATGAGTTTTCATGATTCATGTGAATTGAAATTGAAGTTCATGTTATTATTGAGTTTTAATTCATGATTTAGACTACCAATTTCAAGAGTTGATTCTTGTATGTGATGAATTATATGATGTTCATCATAAACCCTCTTCAAGTTGCATGATATTGATGTATTCATGATAATTAAGTATAGAATCTGTGGTATAACCAAAGCATGCTCCCCATATGTTTGATAGAATGCTTAAGTAAACAGAATAGTGCCCTCTTTAGTATGTTAAGCATGAAATCCCCAATTATGTGATAACTAGTGCATGCCATGCAATTGTTGAAATTCCTTAGTGAATGTATTATGACAAGTTGCATGCATTCTTATCCATGTGTATTCCTTATTGAACAACTATGAGGTATTAGTATGCATTCCCTATACATTTACATGTTTATGACATTCAAGTGATTGACGAGATATCGTATTGATTGTGTTGTGAATGAAAGTCTATTGTCACGATACTCAAGTGTGGTCCCGTCTTATTTATTTATTTATTTATTTATGCTATCGAGTCCTGGTGGTATTTATACCCAAAAATTTAGCTGCGTATCTAGAGCCGATTTAGTCTCAAGATAATTTCAGATTCAGCCAGTACAAAACTTAAGAAAATTCAGTAATCTCAGTACTAGTTCAACTTAGTCTCAGTATCAGTCTAATCCAACTCAGTATTTAGTTTCGATTCAATAGTATTCAGTTGTATTCAGTATTCAGTTCAGACTTCAGTGAAACTCAGTAAGCTAATAAAAATTCAGTAGCATTCCGTCAGATAACGGAACCAAGTAAATTCAATCAGCTCAGTCAAGCAAGATGACCAGTAACAAATTCAGCTCAGTCTACAACAATCTAGAAATCAGTTCAGTGTCTATTCAGGTTGGAGTAGGATTCAGCACCGAGCAAGGGCAGGGATGACGACTTTACTGTTATTTTTGGCAGAGTCGTTAATAACAATCCATGCACTCCAGAACTGTATAGCCAGCGCAGGTTGAGGAGTCATCCGTCAAATTAGGCTTGACTACCTCCCCGGAGTCACCCGTTATATTAGGCTTGGCTCTAACTAGGCGTCACCCATTCTATTAGGAATGGCATCCTGGGTTCAGAGAGAAGCGTATTTACCCGTGGCATGGTACTGACACCTTTCCAACTGGGGTTACAGGTTGGACCCCAAAGAAGCTAGAAGGGGCATATCGGTTTAATGACAACCCCCCCAGTCTCAGTTTTAGATTCAGTCTTAGTAAAAGAATTCAGCTGAGGAGTCACCCGTTATACTAGGCTTGACTACCTCTCAGAGATCACCCATTATATAGGCTTGATCTCAGATTCAGAAAATCATATTCGTTATAAGTAGACTCAGAGATCACCCGTTATATAGGCTTGACCTCAGATTCAGTTTATCAAGTATAGGCATCATTACCAGTAAACTCAGAGGTCTCCTGTTATAGAGGCTTCATTTCAGATATAATAAATCAGTATCAGTATCAGCAAGATTAGACATCAATCTTAATAGACTCAGTTATTTTCTTTCTCAGTACTAGTAAACTCAAACATTAGTACTAGTAGACTCAGTCATCAGTAAGTCAGTATTCAGAAACCAGTATTTAGAGTTCGTATTCAATGTTACTGCTATTCCAATTTTGGTTTGTGCATTCATACATATGTCCTCATTCAGTACTCTCATGTTATTCAGTTAAGCTATGTTCATGCATAAGCCCTTGCATTTAGCCTTACCTCATCTAGCATACCAGTAGGATGCATCTTTTCCCTTGCGCTATGGTGTCTTATACCATAAGTTCTGAAGCGCGAGATCCAGAGCACCCTTAGCAGTCCAGACTAAGTCAGCAGCAGTAAATGTAGTAGTGAGTCCTCTTCATTCGAGGATGATCCTTATTTATTATGGCATTAGACTCAGTTTATTTTCAGTAGACGGATTTAGTTGGGGACATGTCCCATCAACTACACAGTTCAGACAAGTTTAGAGGCTTTTCGAATAGATGTATTAGTATCCAGTTTTCAATATTGAGTAATTTTAGATATTTGAACCTTATGGCAAGTTTTCACCACTTTTCCGCATTTATTTCAGTATATTATGTAGTGCTCAGGTACAGATATCAAAAAAGGGTTAGCTTATGGTCCTTCGGGATCATGAGCACCGTGTGGCATTCCGATCCAGAAAATTGAGGCGTTACATCTGTGTAGTTTGACTGTCCTAAAATCAACCACGGGATATATGTCCAGTGTTACCCCCTGAACGGGCCCAGTACATGTAGCCGTACGAATTAGAGATATCACAGGGGTCGGGAATTCCCGTGTACCCTTCGCCCTTCATGATACATATATACAAGTATAACTTAGGGGATTCTTATGTACCCCACAAGTATATGGTCACTATGACGAACCCTCATGTTGGGAAATATGATTTTCCAGTGTCCGTCCATTGGACTCACACCTTCACCCTTAGCTATCACAACCGCCATTATTGCCCAATTAAAACCTTTAGCACATAACTAAACCACCAATTCCAGAGTTTATTACCAAGGCATTATGAAGTGCTATCGTCATACCAACTATAACTTGCAAGGAATGTCATTAGCCAACACTTAGGGGATTCCTATGTAACCCATAGAATTTCCAATCAATCAAAACCATGGACACCAAGGCCTTTCAAAATCATTTAATTCAATCAAACCATTTCAGGTTCCATTACCATATTATGAAATGCACGGTTTTAAATAAAAGTCAAACTATTTGGCAAAACATTCTCATTGGCATTTTAACAAACATATTGAGGGCATAAAGTTTCCAAAACCAAAACCAAGAACGAATTAACCATTCCCATGCAACCACATGTTCAAACCACCATTATAACATGAAAACTATATAAAAACATAGGAAAACATCATCCAACAAAGAACAACCTAATACCCCCAACATATATTTCAAAACCAACACAAACCCACAATCTTGCCATGAAAACCATTAAGTAAAACATGATTTTAGTTTGAACTAATAATGAGGGAGGATTAACATGCCTTAGATACCAAAGAAGACGGAGAAATTTTCTCTTAAAAGCCCCTAATTTAATCACCTTGAGGAAACCTGAACCAAAAGCTTGAGAGAGATTTAAGAGTGTTTAAAGTGTTTTTAATTGAGAATAATAGGGTAAATGAAGTCCCAATAATGTTTTAAGTTGTGGGTCCAAAATAATTTAAGAGGGAAAGTGTCCAGAATACCCCTAACTTAAACTGTATAAATTCCACAAGTGGGTACGGTTTGGACTCCTTCACTTGTACCCACCTCATACGAGTGGTACCCTCCACTCGTACCCAAGATAGAAATTTGGACTCCATATTATGTCCAACATATAACTCCCCTGCCTAAATTGTACCATCACCATAAAACAAGTGCCCACCTAGTTGTACCCTAAGCAGAATGTCAAGTCTAGACAATGAACAACATACGGTTTGGATCCTACCTCACGTATCATGTATATCCAAATCGTACCTTGGACAGAAAACAACTAAAACCACACTGAGTAACATACGACCAATACCCCTAAATCGTATCCACATCATATGACAAGTAAACATGAGTCGTATGATGATCAAAGAGCTCAGACTTAGGAAATTTCTAAGAACCAAACTTAGGGTGTTTCAATTCTCCCCCACTTGATCACTTGTCCTTGAATAATGGAACGAGGTAGTACTAGCAGGATTAAACCCCTAAACGTCTCTACCCTTAACTTTAAGAAAGAAAACAGAATACTAAGGAACCAATTTTTCCTTTAACAAAGTTTGAAAACGAAGATGTTATGAATAACACATACCTTCCGCATAAATTTCTGGAGTAGAAAATAGGAACAGATACTTGGACTTCATGTCCTCTTTAGCTTTCCATGTATCTTCTTCCGCCTTGTGGTTCCTCCATAGAACCTTTATCGATGCCATATCTTTGATCCATAACTGACAAACCTGACAATCTAAGATCTCAACCAGAATCTCTTTATAAGACAAAGAATCCGAAATACCATTATCCTTGATAGGCATGATTTGAGATGGATCACCAATACACTTTTTCAACATAGAGACATGGAATACCGGGTGAATGGAGCTCAAACTAGAAGGCAATTCTAACTCTTAGGCAACATTTCCAACCCTCCTCAAAATCACATAAGGACCCATATACCGGGGACTGAGCTTTCCCTTTTTCCCAAACTGCATCACTTCTTTCATGGGAGACACCTTCCAGAACACCCTATCTCCAACCTCAAACTCTAAGTCCCTTAGTATCATGTTTGGATAGGAATTTTAGCGACTTTGGGTAGCCTAAAGTCTATGCTAAATCACCTTCATCTTATCCATTGCTTGGTGTAACAAATCATGGCCAAACCTATTCACCTAACTAAGCTCGAACCACCCAATATGACATCTACAACTCCTACCATACAAGGCTCCAAATAGAGCCATCCCAATGCTAGAGTGCTAGCTATTATTATAAGCAAACTCCACTAGAGGAAAATGCTCAACCCAAATACCACCATAATCCATAACGCAAACACGAAGCATGTCCACCGATGTCTGACTAGTCCTTTCTACTTGCCCATCTGACTGCGGGTGAAAAGTAGTACTCAGACTAACCTTAGTCCCTAGTCCTTTCTGAAATGATCGCCAGATATGAGATAAAAATTATGTACCACGATCAAAGATGTTAGAAATAGTACCCTATGCAACTTCACAATGTCATGGAGATACAACCTCACATAATCCTCAATCGAGAAGTTAGTCCTCACTTGCAAAAAGTGAGTCACTTTGTCATCCTATCCATGATGACCCAAACTAAATCAAACTGATTCTGAGACGAAGGAAGCCCAGTAACAAAGTTCATATTGATTACTTCCCACATCCTTTCTGGCAACTCAATTTGTTGATACAATTCTTCGGGCCTCATGTGCTGAACTTTGACTTGCTGGCACACCATGTACTTGGCCACAATATTAGAAATATCTCTCTTAATATTGTCCACCAAGACATCTCCTTAAGGTCATGATACATTTTTGTTGAACCAGGATAAACAACGTAGCTTATGCACCTCATCCAAGATCCTCTCATGCAAACTATCTACATCAGGAACACAAAATCTCTCTTAGTACCGCAAAGTACCATCACCATTAATCTCAAAGGCCAACACCTTTTGTCCACCTGCATCACCGTTAATTCTCATTAGGATAAGATCTAACATTTGTTTTTTCTTGCTTTCAGTACTAAGGGACAATTGCACCACTTCCTGCACCAACACACCACCATTCTTGGAGTCCAAGAGACGAACTCCAAGATTATCCAAAGAGTGAATGTCTTTCACCAATTCCCGCTTCTCCTTATCCATATGATCTAGACTTCCTATGGATAACCTGCTAAGAGCATCAGCAACCATGTTTGCTTTACCTGGGTGGTACTAAAAACTCATGTCATAGTCCTTGAGAAGCTCAAGCCGTCTCCTTTGACTGAGGTTACGCTCTTTCTAAGTAAACACATACTGTAGGCTCTTATGATCGAAAAAGATATCCACATGCACTATATACAGATAGTGATGCCATATCTACAACACGAATACCACAACCAACAACTCCAAGTCATAGGTCGGATAATTCTTCTCATGCACCTTCAACTGTCTAGACGCATAAGCTATCACCTTTCGATGCTTCATTAGAACATAACTAAGTCCCATACGGGACGTATCACAGTAGACCACAAACCCATCAGTTCTTTCAGGCAAAGTCAAAACCAAAGCCGAAGTAAGCATTTCCTTCAGCTTCTCAAAACTACCTCACCAGCACTAGACCACAAAAACTTTATCTTCTTCTGAGTTAATTTAGTCAATGGGGCAACTATAGTCGAAAAACTCTCCACAAACCTCCTATAGTAGCCAGCCAAACCCAAGAAGCTCCAAATATCGATTGGATTCATTGGTTTAGGCCACTTTATCACCACTGTAACCTTCTACGAATCTATCATGATCTCCTCACTAGAAATGATATGACCCAAAAATGTGACAACGTTAAGTAAAAATTCACATTTTGAAAAATTAGCATATAACTGCTACTCTTTCAAGGTCTGTAACACCACACAGAGGTGATCGGCATGATCCACCCCACTCTTAAGTACACCAAAATGTCATCTATGAAAACAATGACAAAGAAGTCTAAAATCTATTAGCAGACCTTATTCATCAAATCCATGAATGCCACCGGGGCATTGGTCAACCCAAAAGACATAACTAGAGACTCAAAATGCCCATACCGAGTTCAAAAAACTATCTTAGGGATATCCATATCCCTAATCTTTAACTAATGATACCCAGATTTATGATCAATATTAGAGAAAAACTTAGCACCCTGCAACTAATCAAGCAGATTATCTATCTTTGGAAGAGGATACTTATTCTTTACCGTCACCTTATTCAACTACCAGTAATCAATACACATCCAAAGGAAACCATAATTTTTATGTACGAATAATGCCGGTGTACCCTATGGGGACACAATAGGATAGATGAAACCTTTATCTAAAAGATCCTTGAGTTGATCCTTAAGCTACTTCAACTCAGTTGGAGCTATTCTATACGGTGGAATAAAAATCAAACGAGTGTCCAGAACAAGATCTATTCCAAACTCAATCTCCCAATTAGGAGGAACACCAGGAAGGTCATTAGGGAAAACCTCAGAAAATTCATTTACCACCGAAACAAAATGCAAAGAAAGACCATCCAAGTTAGAATCTTTAACCCAAACCAGATGATAGAGACACCCTTAGAGATTAATATCTGTGTTCTAAGATATGGTGTGAACTTCCCTTTAAGAGCTATAGAACCACCCTCCCACTCAATAACCGACTCATTGGGGAATTTAAAGACAACCTTATGGGTCTGATAGTCTTGAGAAGCATAGCATGAGTGCAACCAAAATTTTAAGACAAACTTACGGGTCTGACAGTCTTGAGAAGCATCGAATGAGTGCAACCAATCCATTCCCAATATAAAATCAAAATCCACTATATCCAATTCAAACAGGTCCACCAAATTTTCTTTACTACCAATAGATACCACCCCCTATAGACTCTTTTAGCAATCATATAGTCACCTACCGGGGTAGAAACAAAAAAGAGTTTGAAACACACTCTGGACAAAAATCAAAATGCACAGCCAGAAATAGGGTCACATAAGAGCGAGTGGACCCTGGATAAAGTAATACACATCATGAGAAAAGAGTTTCAACATACCAGTCACGAAATCAGGCGATGCCTCGAACTCCTGTCAGGTAGTGAGAGCATAACGATTATTCCAACCAATGTTAGAACTAGATGGTGCACCCTTTGGTGATGGAGCTGACGATGAAGCAATTGGAACCTTATTCACCCCCGAAGCAACCTTACCAACCAAACGGTTCTAAGTATATGTCATGCCTAACCATAGTTGAAGCACCTGTCCCTCACCTCATTATAGAAATCCTGATGTGATCTACTATAATACCTGTATAGAGGATATAATAGAGCTGACTGGCCCCACTAGCCTGAGATTGACCACCTTGTGCCATGAAGTTATCACCACTTTGGAAATGCCTGTCACCCGATGACTTTGGGTAGGGAGCAGTAGCTATTGAGTAGGACCCGAAATTGCCCCACTTCTTCTTAGACCACTTACCACCATCCCTGCCGCCCTGTTGTTGGCCACTACCTTACTCAGAGAACCTAAACTTCTTGCTCTGCCTCTTTCCTATTTCATCTTGCTTCTTCTCTTCCTCTTCTACCTGATGTATGTACATAACCAACCTAGAGATATGCATCTCCTTGATCAATAAGGCAGCCTTACTCTCCGATATCAAATCTCTGGAAAACCTAAAAGCAAACTTTCTCATCCTAGACCTCATGCTAGAAACCATCTCTGGAGCATACCGAGATAACTGGTTAATCTTCAAGGCATACTCCTTAACTGATATCTTTCGTTGCCTCAGATTAACAAAATCTTCCAGTATAATTTCCTCATCTCCTGAGGAAAGAAGCGGTCCAGAAATACATTAGAAAAATCCTCCCACAGAGATGACTCAAAATTGTCACCCTTTGCCTGATCCTATTCTTCGTACCACTGGTACGACACATCCTTCAGCTGGTAGGAGACAAGATCCACACCTTTCACATTCGTGGCATACATAACATGAAATATATTTTACATCTCATCAAGAAAACCCTGAGGATCCTGCTCTACCTTAACACTAGTAAAGGTTGGAGGGTTCAACATCATGAACTAGCCAACCATTATGGCCTTAGAAGATGGAGTAACAGAAGTACTACGTTCATCTTCAGAAGCTACCAACTATGCCAATATATGGATAGATTGACAAAACTCAGCATTCATCACTTTAGCTTGAGGAGTTTAAGATAGGCTAGAGGAAATCGGTTGAACTCTAGGAGGACAATCAGGAACTAGGCCCTTAGATCGGGTCTGGACCCCATAAGTAGAGTAGGTCCTATCAACATTGTCCTTGGGTAGGACAGAGGAGTTTTCGTAAACTTCAGATCATTGAGAAGTCATGATATGAAAAGCGAACAAACAAGGATTATAGGAGAATTCAATACCTTAGACTCTACATCTTGAAAATAGAACACAAGAAAGAGAAGCGTTCCTAAATACCTTGTAGCTTCTCCCTTATGAGTGTGGCATACAACACACCCTTAAAAGAGACTCTACTCGACACGACTTTGTGGACTCCCATGTGAACATGAGCCTAGGGCTTTGATACCAATCTAGCACGGCCCGAACCAGGGCTAATTCATATCGGGTGCCTCAAGCCCAACCAGGATCGGAGACCACTCCTAATACCCAACCATAACCACCCTATACCTTCTGCTAGATAAATTTCAAACATATAAAAAGATAGAATAATCATAAATCAAATACTAAAATTAAAGTCTATAAACCTATCCAACTGATGTTAGCCCAATACCAATACTAATGCCAAGGTTGACAACTATACCGACATTGCCCATGCCCATAGTAGTCACACAAAGCCTCTAATCGTAAATAAAAAACATCTAATCAAGACATGCCCCCGACCATATGCAAAACCAAAGTCCAAGAGACAAATAAAAGTATGAAAAGGAATCCACAGCATGAAATTGAGTCTTCCAGAGTATGAAAGCTCACCACTTCAGTCTGACACAAATGTTGTCCCCAAATCCAACCACTAAGCAAGAGTAGTAGTATGGCTGGTTCCTACATCGTTGGGGATACAACACCCAAAGATAGTTTAGCGGGTGAATTCAACATGTACTCAGGAATAAGGAAGAAATAATATCATTATTCATAACCAAAGTAAATAACCATATGCATTCATAGACATATATACATATATATACCATGCCGGGAAAGAGAACCGATTTTAGCCTGTATTTAAAACCTTAACCAAGGCTGTGTAGCTTGACCATCTTAAAACTGTCCATGGTTTATATGGGTCCAGTGTTACCCCCGGAATGGGCCCAGTTCGTATAGCGGCATGAATCAGAGATATCTAGGGGACAGGGATTCCAGTGTACCCTTTTCTCTCCATGATACATAAATACAAGTATAACTTAGGGGGTTACCGTGTACCCCACAATTATATGGTCACCATGACCAACCCTCATGTTGGCAAATATGAGTTTCCAGTGTCCATCCATTGGATTCATACCTTCATGATTAGCTATCATAACCGCCATTATTGCCCAATTAAAACCTTTAGCACATAACCAAACCACCAATTCCAGAGTTTATTACCAAGGCATTATGAAGTGCTATTGTTATACCGACTATAAGACTATAACTTGCAAGGAATGTCATTAGCCAACACTTAGGGGATTCCCATGTACCCCATAGGATTTCTAATCAATCAAAACCATGGCCACCAAGGCCTTTCAAAATCATTTAATTCAACCAAATTATTTAGGTTTCCATTACTATATTATGCAATGCAAGATTTTAAATAAAAGTCAAACTGTGTGACAAAAGATTCTTATTGGCATTTTGACAAATATGTGTGGGCATAGAGTTTCCAAAACCAAAATTTAAAATAGATTAAGCATTCCCATGCCACATGTTCAAACGACCATAATAACATGAAAACCATAAGAAAAATATAGGAAAACATTATCCAACAAAGAACAACTGAAAACTCTTAACATGTATTTCAAAACCAACACAAACCCACAACCATGCCATGAAAACCATTTAGTAAATATGCTTTTAGTTTTAACTAACAATGACAGAGGAGTAACGTGCCTTGATATCAAAAAAGACAAAGAGATTTACTTTTGAAAGCCCCTAATTGAATCACCTTGAAGATACTTTAGCCTCTTTCTTAACCAAAAAATTGAGAGAGATTTGAGAGTGTTTAAAGTGTTTTTAAATGAGAATAATAGCGTGAATGAAGTCCAAATAGTGTTTTAAGTCATAGGGTCAAAAGAAGTTAAGAGGAAAAATGCCCAGAATACACCCAATTTAAACTGTAAAAATTCCACAGGTGGGTATGGTTTGGACTTCTCCACTCATACCCACCTCATACGAGTTGTACTCTCCACTCGTACCCATGATAAAAAGTTGGCCTCCATATTTTATCAAAAATATGACTCCCATTGCCCAAATAGTACCATCACCATACGACAAGTACCCACTTAATCGTACCCTAAGCAGAATGCCAAGGCTAGACAATGAACTACTTATAATTTGGACCCTATCTCTTGTATCATGTACATACGACTCGTATGGAGTCTTTTCATACCTTGGAAAAATAACAACCAAAACCACACTGAGTAACATACAACCGCGACCCCTAAACCATATCAAAATCATACAATAAGTAAACATGAGTCATATGATGATAAAAAATCTCAGACTCGGGAAATTTCTAAGAACCAAACTTAGGGTGTTACATATATATAAATATAAATATATCACATACCGGGGGTAGGGAACTAGGCTTTGCATGAAGGTTAAAACCTTAACATGAATTGTGTAGCTTAACCGTCATAATAGTATCCACGGGCTATATCTCCCCAATTCTCACCCCCGAGTCAGGCCTTCGTGCGTGTAGCCATATGAATCAAAGAATAATCATATATAAATATATACATGGGGGACACGAGCCTCCTAATTATATACTAAGGTGACTTAAGCACCCGTTCATTGGACTCACACCTTCATGATTAGCTATTACAACCCACCATTATTGCCCAATTAAAATCTTTAGCATATAACCAAATCACTAATTCCAGAGTCTATTACCACAACATTATGAAGTGGTATCGTCATACCAACTTATCTTGCAAGCAATGTCATTAGCCAATACTTAGGGGATTCTCATGTACCCCATAGGATTTCCAATGAATTAAAACCATGGCCACCAAGGCCTTTCAAAATCATTTAATTCAACCAAACTATTTAGGGTTCCATTACCATATTATGCAATGCAAAGTTTTAAGTAAAAGTCAAACTATGTGATAAAAGATTATCATTGGCATTTTAACAAACATGTTGAGGGCAGAGAGTTTCCAAAACCAAAATCAAGAACAAAATAACCATTACCATGCAACCACATGTTCAAACCACAATTATAATATGAAAACCATAAGAAAAACATGAAAAAACATTATCCAACAGAGAACAACCAAAACCCCCCAATATATATTTCAAAACCAACACAAACCCACAACCATGCCATGAAAACCATTAAGTGAAACATGTTTTTAGTTTGAACTAAAAATGAGGGAGGAGAAACATGCCATGGATATCAAAGAAGACGAAGAGATTTGCACGTGAAAGCCCTTAATTAAATCACCTTGAGGAAACCTTAACCTTTTTCTTAACCAAAAGATTAAGAGAGATTTGAGAGTGTTTAAAGTGTTTTTGATTTAAGAATAATAACGTTAATAAAGTCCCAATAGTGTTTTAAGTCATGGGGTCAAAAGAAGTCAAGAGGAAAAATGTCCAAAATACCCCCAATTTAAATTATAAAAATTTTGTAGGTGGGTATGGTTTAGACTTCTCCACCCGTACCCACCTCATACGAGTGGTACCCTCCACTCATACCCATGTAAAAAAGTTGGCTTTCATATTCTGTTCAAAATACGACTTCCCTTGCCCAAATCTTTTAATCACCGTACAACAAGTACCCACCTAGTCGTACCCTAAGCAGAATGTCAAGGCTAGACAATGAACAATATACGGTTTGGACCCTATCTCTCATATCATATACATACGATTCGTATAGAGTCTTGTTGTACCTTGGACAAAAAAAACCAAAAGTACAATGAGTAATATATGACCAAGACCCATCAACCGTATCCTCATCATATGATAAGTAAACATGAGTTGTATGATGACCGAAAAGCTCAGACTTAGGAAATTTCTAAGAACCTAATTAAGGGCATTTCATATGTATATATATATATATCACATGCCGGGGTAGGGAACAAGGCTTCTCATGAACTTTAAAACCTTAACATTAATTGTGTAGCTTAATCATCACAACAGTAGCCATGGGCAATATGGGCGCTAGTTCTCACCCCTCGAGGCGGGCCCCAGTACGTGTAGTCATTTGAATTGGAGAATTATCATATGTATACTGGGGGATACAAACCTCCCAATTATATGCTAATGTAACTTAAGCAACTGATCATGTAATGCAATATGAGGGACTCAAACCTCCCAATCATATAGTAAAGGAGGACTCAAAGCTCCGTGGTCATAATCTAGGGGACTCACTATTTAGATCCTTACGCTGGTAAACACAGTTTCCAGTGTTGGTCCCTTGGGACCACCACTTTTACGGCCCAACTACCCAACCCTTTTTTAAGATCAATTAAAATGTTTAGCATACATTCCTAATTAAGTGAACCAATTATGCATTAAGGTATCCTGTTGGCATCGTCATACCAATATCACTTGCAAGTTCATTATCATGCCATGTTAACTACTTAGCCTTCTGGGACTTGGCCAAAAAAAACTTTAAAATAATTAGTCATTTGGGACTTAAACCCGTTTAATCAATTGGGACTCATGCCCATATGCTTCAATAGGCCTTTCATTCCATGTAAATAGTTTCAAAGATTGTTTAATATGCTTACTTTTTACATTTGAAACCAATTTCACATTATTGGGTTGAAACCAATTCAATTGTCATTATTCTCAAAATTGAGGGAAATAACAATCCCTTAGTTTATTAGCTATACTCATGCACCCCACTAGTTCAAAACCATTGATAAAGCATAAACAATGCATAATAATTCATGGGAAAAATAATATAAGAACCAAGCATGTCAAAACCCTCAACCAATGTAAACATCCTTATTCAATTTCACACCAATAATCATTTAATATCATGCTTTAAGGAAAGCAAGTTTGAGGGTAGAGTCACACACCTGAAATATTAAGAATTATGAAGAAGAAACCTTGAATTGACCCCTAGATCCTCAATCTTGAGGAAACACTAACTTGATTTGCTTGAGAGAATTTTAGAGGGAAGAGGATATGTTTTGATTATGTTATGGTAAGAATGAGGTTTCAATAGTGTTTATAGGTCGTGGGTTATGTTTAAGGCTAGAGGGAAATGTCCAAAGTACCCTTAGTAAAATGACTAAAAATTGGGCGCTAGTCGTTACGAGTTTCATAATGACTTGTTAAGACTCATTGCGACTCATCTTCATAAGTCATTGTCAAGGCAGGGTCACCAGGCAGACACACACACTGTTGTCCCTATGAATCATACCCTATGGCTCATAATGAGACCCTACGACTTGTAGGGTCCAGTCATAGTCAATGTAGAAACGACTTGAGTATACACTAGACACCCAATGATTGGGACGTAATGACTTGTCATGAGTCTTTATGACTTATGGCCTGAAGTCATAATCAAGATAGTGAGTCAGGAAAATCTCACTGGAAAACTTATGACTTGGGTCCTATGACCCATAAAGACACCCTATGACTCGTAGGAAGAGTCATAGTCAGGGTAGTGAGCTCAAGGGTCAAGGAATTTTCAAGGACAAAAAACTCGGGGACAACACTTTTTACCTATTCAAATAGAGCATGAAACTAACGGAGACTAAATTCCGAATCTATAACAAGATAGGAGAGATAAGCTCAGAAACATCTATGATATGTCATAAACCAAACCAAGACCAACACCCTAGTCCACAGTAATCCACAAAGCCTTCTAATCAAAATCAAAATTAATAAAGTCGGGACATGCCCCCAATGGTATTCAAAAATAACTTAGAAGTAAAGTCTATGACCTAAATAAGCTATAACATAAAATACATCCTTTCGAAGTATGGAAGCTCACCACTTTAGTCTAACTCACAAACTATCCCATGATCAACTACTAACTATGTAGGAGAAGTGGAAGTATGCCCAATTTCTTCATCATATGGGGATACAACGTACATAGACGGTTAGCCGGTTGAGTGCTAGCATGTAACTTAGGGATAAAGGAACAATAATAATGCCATGATCAGTAGTTCAAAACCAGTCCATATCCAGTGTAAATAACCATATGATAATATATATATATCTATATATATATATATTACATGCTGGGGTATGGAACAAGGCTTAGCTTGAACTTTAAAACTTTAACCTAAATTGTCTATCTTAACTGTCATAATAGTACCCACGGGCTATATGGGCACTAGGTCTCACCCCTGGGTTGGGCCCCAGTGCATATAGCTGAATGAAATAGAGAATAATTATATATATATATATATATATGGGGGACTTGAACCTCCTTATCATATACTAAGGTGATTTAAGCACCCGATTATATAAGGTAATATGAGGGATTCAAACCTCACAATCATATAAGAAAGAGGGACTCGAACCTCCCTAGTCATAAGCAAGGAGACTCAAATCCCAGGCTATTTAGACTCCTGCACCGACAAATGCAGTTTCTAATGTTAGTCCCTTGGGACCGCCACTTTCATAACCCAAAAACACAACTCTCTTTTAAACCCATTTAAAATATTTAGCACACATTCTCAATTAAGTGAACTAATTATTCATTAAGGCATCCTACTAGTATTTTCATACCAACATCACTTGTAATTTAATTATCATGCCTTGTCAACTACTTAGCCTGCTGGGACTCTAACCCCTCAGCTAAAAAGGACTTCAAAATAGTTTATCATTTGGGACTCAAACCCATTTAATCAATTGAGACTCATACCCATATATGCTTAAATAAGCCTCTTATGCAATGCAAATAGTTTGAAAGATAGTTTAATATACATGCTTTTCACATCCAAAACCAATTTCACAGTATTGGGTTGGAGTTGTTACCTATCAATTTGTCATTATTCACAAAATTAGGGAAAATTCCAATTTCCTAGTTTATTACCCATACACATTCACCCTGTAAGTTTAAAACCATTGACACTACTAAAAAAGGCCAAAAATCGATGCAAAAAAAAGCGACGAACTGTGTCGTTTTAAAAAGAGACGAGTAACGCAAAACTGTCCGTCGCCTTTTTATTTTAATTTTAACTTTTATTTATTTTTTATTTAAATTGACGGCCAACGTCTTAATATCAGTCGCTTTTTTCACTGATTACTGTGCCAACTAATTAAAAAATAATTTATAATTTTTTTAATAAATGTGACAGATAGCATCATAAATTATTTAATAATAATAATAATTTTTTTTTGAAAAGCAATGTAATCTGTTGATTTTTAATTTTAATTTTAATTTTTTATTATTTTTATTAAAAGCAACGGACAACGTCACTATAATTTTTATTTTTTAAAATATTAATTCTAGAAAAGCGATGTTGTCCCTCATAATTTGTAATTATTTTTAATTTTTTACAAAAAGCGAAGGACAGTGCCACTTTTTTTAAAATTAAATAAAAATTAATTTCTTGAAGAGCAACGTTGTCCTTTGATTTTTAAATTTAATTTTTATTTATTTTTGTTAAAAATCGATGGATAACGTCAATATAATTTTTTATTTTTAAAATATTAATTATAGAAAAGAGATGCTATCCGTCGCAATTTTTAATTATTTTACAAAAAGTGACGGACAGTGTCACTTTTGTTAAAAATAAATAAAAATGAACTTTATGATAAAAAGTGATGTTGTCCGTCGAATAAAAAACGACGTTATCCGTCACAATTTTTAATTATTTTTTTTGCATATTTTTTACAAAAAGCAATGGATAGTGTCACTTTTGTTAAAAATAAATAAAAATGAACTTTATGAAAACGACACTGTCTATCGATATTTGATATTTTTAATTTACTATTAAGTAAATAATTTTTATATTTAAAAAAATTAGGTGTATTCAATTATATATTGAATATATTGATATCATATGATCGATTGATCAAGATAATAATATACTGTTGCAGTTATAATATAATAATATAAGCTAAATTAAAAGATAGTTTATCAGAGTATATATGAAATACGTTGTATTACGAGGTAATATACATGTATATATGGTGTATATAGTACATATTGTGAAGTTTATAGTCAATAAACTATATATATTGAATACATTGATATCATAAGATCGATTGATTAAGGTAATAATATATTGTTGAAGTTATAATATAATAATGTAAGCTAAATTAAATGATAATTCATCAGAGTATGAATAAAATACATTGTATTACGAGATAATATACTTGTGTATGCGATGTATATAGTACATATTACAAAGTTGATAGTCCATCAAATATATATATATATATATATATATATATATATATATATATATATATATATATATATATGTATGTATGTATGTATGTATGCATGTATGTATGTTTAAATACTTATCTCTCGTATAGTGATGTACATAGTAGTTAAAAGCTAGCTAACTAAATCTATATATTCAAATTTTTTGAATAATACGTTAACATCATATGATCGAGGTTATAATACACTATTGAAGTTATTATAATGAAGCTACTTAACTGACAATTCATCATATTAATACTCTGTATTAACGTAAAAAAAATTTCCAATTCAATCTTTTTTTAACCCAATTTCTAATCTCAATTTGACTCATCTCCTCAATTTTAATCTCAATCGTTCATCATATTTGAATAAAGGTCAATATTAAAATTAATTTTCACTATTTTTTCTTGAAATTAGGGGTGTGCATCGGTCGGTTCAGTTTGATTTTATATATTATCGGTTATCAATTTTTAAATATGTTGAACCAACAATCAAATCAATAAGGTATTTTTTATTGGTTTTTGGTTTATCAAATTTTAGTCCTTAACAGTTCGATTTTCAATTTAACCAATAAGAAAATCTACATAAAATAGAAATAGTAGCAACTAATTAAATTATTTTTGCAAATACGCACACTCACAATTTTCAAATACATTGTCTGTCACTATTATTATTGTTAAAATAATAGTTAATTCTATTCAATTATTCTTTGGTATTTAATTTTTAGGTAATTTTATACTCAATTATTGTCAATTACAATTAAAATTGACCTCAATTTAACCATAAATTAAATTCTAATTTTAACCTTTTTTTAACCATGTTTTAACTCTACCGTTGATCAAAATGATTTAACGCCTGAGATCCAAAACACCCACTTTTTCCTTTTGAACAAAACAAAACCCTAATCCTCCATTTCTCAAAAAATAACCGCTGCCTCTCCACTCTTTCTCTCTACAATCCCTCTCTTCTATACCTTCTCCCTAAACCAAAACCATTGCTGACCACCAGCCGCATCGTCGACCTTCGTCGTCGCTCTACCTCCCTCCATTCATCCCCCAATAGTAGTCGCCCAATGCTGCCATCGGCGAAATAACTATAACCCCCACCATGTCTCATTCTCAAATAGCTGCCGCCACTGCTCTCTCCATCACCAGTGAGCTCCTCTTCCTATCTCCGTGTTTATATATCCTTTATACTTGTTTGAATTTATTGGGTTCTTTTCTGCATGTATCACCAAGTTTATGCACTTTGTTTTCTCAACATAGCTGGCAAATTATGTTGAACTAGTGAATTGGTGAGAGTCATGTTAGTTGTCTCATTTGAAAATAAAAACGTTGAATTGCCTTGTCAAAAAAAGCTAAAAAGAACTTTTTTTCCCTCACATATCAGCTTTTAAGCTGTTAATAAATCAAAGATCTAGCATGTTTTTTTTTACTTTAAGATACTTGATTAATCAAGGTTTGTGACACATCACGTTTTAATGTGAATTAGACAAAGCTTAATAGGAAGAAAAAAGGATTGTTGGATGTGACTAAGACCGACAAAGATGTATCTAATCTCTATTATTAACATAATTAAAAAGTTGTCATTTTCTTAAAAATAGTTGTATCATGTGGGCAAGAAGCATCGTTCCTTTTTATTTACTTTATTTAGGTGGTATCATATTCTTTTTCAATTGAAAGAAGAAGCATCATCCAATTTCAGTAACTCTAAACCTACTAACCTCTCTATTATCACTTCAATTTTACTTTTTAAGACAATACCTACTAATGTAGTATATTAAATTATTGTTTTAGCTCCTATGTTTCCCCAACACATCAAAATGTTGCCTTGAAAAAGTAATTTATTATGTTAGTTGAGATAATCATTTATGTATCTTCATTTTTGTATGGTTGGGGAATAAATGGCCTTTAAGTAGTTGAAATGTGAATTAGAGAGTTGAAAATGATTAAGTGTAGTATTTTGAAATGTGTACTAGTCACTTGAAAAGTTGATTAATGACTTGAAAATGATTTAGTGTAGTTACTTGAAAGATAAACTTGTGTTTTGAAATTAGTTAAATGTAGTCACTTGGAAATGTGAATTCATGACTTGAAATTGGTTTAGTGTTGATACTTGAAATGTGAATTCATTACTTGAAAATGATTAAGTTTAGTCACTTGAAATGTGAACTAGAGAGTTGAAAATGATTAAGTGTAGTGTTTTGCAATGTGTACTAGTCACTTGCGAAGTGGATTGGCGACTTGAAAATGGTTTAGTGTAGTTCTTAAAAGGTGAACTTGTGTTTTGAAATTAGTAAAGTGTAGTCACCTGAAAATGTGAGTTCATGACTTGAAATTGGTTTAGTGTTGATACTTGAAATATGAATTCATGACTTGAAAATGGTTAGGCTTAGTCACTTGAAATATGAATTAGAGAGTTGAAAATGGTCAAGTGTAGTATTTTAAAATGTGTACTAGTCACTTGAGAAGTGGATTAGCGACTTGAAAATGGTTTAGTGTAGTTCTTGAAAGGTGAACTTGTGTTTTGAAGTAAAGTATAATCACTTGAAAATGTGAATTCATAACTTGAAATTGGTTTAGTGTTGACACTTGAAATGTGAATTCATGACTTGAAAATGATTAAGTTTAGTCATTTAAAATATGAATTAGAGAGTTGAAAATGGTTAAGTGTAGTGTTTTGAAATGTGTACTAGTCACTTGAGAAGTGGATTAGCGACTTGAAAATAGTTTAGTGTAGTTACTTGAAAGTGAACTTGTGTTTTGAAATTAGTTCAGTGTAATCACTTGAAAATGTGAATTCATGACTTGAAATTGGTTTAGTATTGATACTTGAAATATAAATTGATGACTTGAAAAGTTTAGTTACTTGAAATGTGACTTAGAGAGTTGAAAATGGTTAAGTGTAGTATTTTGAAATGTGTACTAGTCACTTGAGAAGTGGATTAGCAACTTAAAAATGGTTTAGTGTGGTTCTTGAAAGATGAACATGTGTTTTTAAATTAGTAAAGTGTAATCACTTGAAAATGTGAATTCATGACTTGAAATTGGTTTAGTGTTGATACTTTAAATGTGAATTCATGACTTGAAAATGATTAGACTTAGTCACTTAAAATGTGAATTAGAGAGTTGAAAATGGTCAAGTGTAGTGTTTTGAAATATGTAGTAATCACTTGAGAAGTGGATTAGAGACTTGAAAATGGATTAGTGTAGTTCTTGAAAAGTGAACTTGTATTTTGAAATTAGTAAAATGTAATTACTTGAAAATGTGAATTCAAAACTTGATAATGGTTTAGTACTGACACTTGAAATGTGAATTCGTGACTTGAAAATAGTTAAGTTTAGTCACTTGAGAAGTGAATTAGAGAGTTAAAAATTTTTGAGTGTAGTGTTTTGAAATGCATACTACTGACTTCAAATTTATCAAGTGTGTAGTCACTTGAAATGTGAATTAGAGAGTTGCAAAATTATTAAGGGTAGTGTTTTGAAATGTGTACTAGTGACTTCAAATTGATCAAGTGTAGTCACTTGAGAAGTGAATTAGTGACTTGAAAATGATTTAGTGTAGTTACTTGAAAGGTAAACTTGTGTTTTGAAATTAGTAAAGTGTAATCAATTCAAAGTGTGAATTCATAACTTGATATTGATTTAGTGTTGTCACTTTGAATGTGAATTCATGACTTGAAAATGGTTAAGTTTAGTCACTTGAGAAGTGAAGTAGAGAATTGAAAATGGTTAAGTGTAGTGTTTTGAAATGTGTACTAGTGACTTCAAAATAATCAAGTCTCCACCACCTCCACCTCCATCTTCCCCTCCACCTTCTCCTGTAGAAGATGATATAGATGCAGATTTGATTGGTCTAGTTTCTGAAAATACGAACATGTTTGGTAGAGTGTTCATCGAGCCTGATGGATCTTCATAAGTTTATTTTTCAATTGATAGGTTTATTTTTTCATTAATAAAATATTCAAGCTTAAATACTTATTATGTTATTTATTGGTGGTATTCCGCATCAAAAGAAGTTGATGAGGCTGTAAGAGAGAGCGTTATGAGACCTTTTACATATCCTTGGCACGAGTGGTGGGACATTCCAATAGTCTTTAAACAATCCATGTTTCAAGAGTTTAAGGTATATTAGATTTAATTATTATTTAGTTAACTCTAATATATATATATATACATATATATAGATATATATATATCACATATAACACTAGTCAATTGATTTTTCAGACAATGTGTTGTTGGTTAGCAAAGTATGATGAGGCCATTTCTATAATTTTTGAGTGACATGCTGCTATGTCACATCAGATTGGACATCTTAGACGTGCCTTGACACAGACCGTTGCTCTTGATTCAAGTAGCGAAGAGGAAACAGAGAGTGATGAGGAGTTTGTTGAGGCTACTTCTTAGTGTTGTTGGACTTTACTTTTAGATAATTTTTAGATATTTTTGAACTTTTTAATTAGTGTAAAATCTTTAGGAGTGTTTAAGTATTTTGAATGTTGTTGGATTCATTATTTAAGTATTGTTGATTTGAATTGCTTAAATGATTTGTTGATGTAGTGTGTTGTATGATTATTGTAATAAAGTGTGTTGCATGAGGATGTATATATTGAATTGCATTTTTATTTGGCAAGTGGGATGAAGAAAATGCAGATTTCTACATCCAAAAAAATGTAGAAAAGCGATGATAACCGTCACTTTTTTATTCATTATGAAGAACAAAAAGAGACGACCAACGTCACTTTTTATTATTCATTATGAAGAACAAAAAGTGACGATCAATGTCATTTTTTATTCATTATGAAGAACAAAAAGTGAACCAACGTCGCTTTTTCAATCCTTATGATGAACAGAAAGCTACGATCTAATGTCGCTTTTTCTAAAAAAAATATTTTATTTTTCTCAAATTAAGCTGACAATGTCAATTTTTCTGAAAAAAATTATTATTTTTTCAATAAAGTGACGACATCTATCGTTTTTTGTTCATCATGTGTTTTTCACTGAAGAACAGAAAATGATGCACAACGTCACTTTTTCTAAGAATAACTAATTTTTTTCAAAAAGCGACGTTGTCCATTATAATAAAAGCGATGCAGGCTGTCGTTTTTAAAAAACAATGCCCCTTTTTGAGACAAAAAATAGCGATAGATTTTCATTGCTTTTTTCCCAAAAAGCGACGCTGGTCGTTGCTTTTGGCCGTCGTTTTTTGACATTTTTTTAGTAGTGTGATAAAGCATAAACAATGCATAATAATTCATGGAAAAATAATATAAGAACCAACCATGTCAAAATCCTCAACCCATGTGAAAACCATCATTAATTTCACCTCAATAATTATTTAAATATCATGCTTTAAGGAAACAAAGTTTGAGGGTCACATGTCGGAAATATCAAGCATTATGGTGAAGAAACCCTGAATTGACTCCTAGATCCTCAATCTTGAGGAAACCCTAGCTTGCTTTGCTTGAGACAATTTGCGAGGGAAGAGGACATGTTATGATTATGTTATGGTGATAATGAGGTCTCAATATTGTTTATAGGTCGTGGGTTATGTTCAGGAGAAGAGGGAAATGTCTAAAACACCCTTAGTAAAAAGACTAAAAATTGGTCACCAGTCATTACGGGTCTCATAACGACTCGTTAAGACTCATTTCAACTCATCTCCATAAGTCATAGTCAAGACAGTGCTACCAGGCACACACACACTGTTGTCCCTATGACTCATAATAAGACTCTATGACTCGTTGATCTAATCATAGTCACCACAGAAACCACTTGGGTATACATTGGACACCCTATGATTGAGACATAACGACTCGTCCTGAGTTTTTATGACTCGTGACTTTAAGTTGTAATCAAGATAGTGAATCAAGAATAATCTCACTCGTCACCTTACGACTTAAGTCCTATGACCCATAAAGACACCTTACAACTCGTAGTAAGAGTTGTAGTATGGTCAGTGAGCTCAAGGTTCAAGGAATATTTGAGGACAAAAAATTTAAGGTGTTTCAATAGAAGTTTCCTTTCTCAACATCTTGAATATTGGTTCACAAATCAATGTGAATTGTACAATTAATTGACTGATGTAAATGAGTCAATCTAGGAAACTCATCACATTCTTTTGACTTTTTAGAATAGACAAGTCTTGGATAACTTTTATTTTAAAGGATCCAATTCTGTGTCTTTCCGACACAATGAAAGCCAAGTGCTTCCCATTAGGAACACCAAATGCACGCTTTGCGGGATTCAGTATTAGATAGTACCGCCTCAATTATTTAAAAAACTTTTTTAAATTATTAATTGATCTGAGCCTTTTTGCGACTTAATAATGACATCATCAAAATATTATGTGACCCCATAAAATTTTAATGAATTTATTTTTGACCCCCACTTGCGTAATACCAATTTTTGACTTGAATTATGTTTAGAGATGTTAAAAGGGTGTTTTGAGAAAGTTTTGAAATCTTTGAAAGAGGTTTGGGGCTATTTTAGAATTCTGTGGTAGTGAGCCTCTGTGATATTGACGTGTCACGTAGGTTAGCCTCCATTATAAGGGCGTGGCACGGAGGCTACCCTCAACAATAGTAGTGTCCCACACTGCTGGTTTAGTTTTCCCCAGTTTTTATTTTTTTAACTTAGGGTAAGGGGATTTTGCCCCTTTTACCCCTTGTACAACCTTTAAACATAAAATAATCCCATTACCTTAAGTTTTTAAAGACCAAATCATTCTTTTTCTCTCTTAAACTCAAAACCTAAGAACATTCAAAAGTTTTTATAGAGAATTCATCATCTGGGCTCTACACGTCAAATTGTCTTCAATTCCTTGTGTATTTTAGACATGTTGCTCATCTATAACTTGTATTTTTACAATATGGCATTATTTTATTAGATATTCATGTGTTTTAATGATGAGTTTGAAATTGAGTTGAGGGCTTTTGATGGTTATTTCTTGAATTAGTCATCCCATGTATTAAATTAATTATTCAAGCTTTGAATTGATATTGTTGGGAGGGAATTGGTGAATTTCTTAAATGATTGGAATGTGAACATGGGTTTCTCTAAATTGATGGAATTTTGTCTTGATAATGGCATTAACCTTAACCTACTTTGTGAACTTAATTTTTAATATGGATAATTACATGGTTTAACTTGGTTTTGAACCCATTGTAATACATTAGATGATAAATGGATATAAAAATGGAGTTGTATGGCCTTGGCAGCCATGGCTTGGATTTTAAATGGAACTTGTGAGTCAATTTGGATTCCTAAAATTTTTTGACATAATTATATTAGCTTGCAAGCATATTGGTATGACAATACCCATTGGTAAATGCCTTAATAAATGACTTATGGGTTGACAGTGGATTTATTTACATATTAATTTAATTTAGACTTAAAGGGAATTGTGTAGCTCATCATAAAGGTGTAGGTCTTGGGGGGATCAACATAGAATCCACATTTGCCGGTATTAGGGGTCCACGTGATTGTGTGCTTGGTGCACACATTATATATATTTTTTTGGGAGGGGTAGGACCTTGTTGTCTTTGGCCTTTTTGCATTTTTCCTCGTTCGTGCAGCTAACATGTACTAGGGACCTTACATCAAGGGGAGGAGTACCTATATAGCCCATGGGTGCCTCTAGGATAGATTGAGCTACACAGTTCTGGTTAAGTCTTTAAACTCTCTTGTTCATGACCCTTGTACGTATGTCAACATCCTATATATATGTATATGAATGTTGTGCATGTGGTTTTGATTTGTTTTAGAATTCTCATTATTTTATCCATTTTCTTGAGTTACATGCTTGTGCTCTCCCCACTGACCATCCCCAGATGATGCATTATTTCATGATGTAGTGTCTGAGGGCTTTTTCTATTGCTCAAATTCAGTATTAGGTGGTTGAGTTTGATCAATTGTGAAGTGTTGAGCCTGCATCTTTCAGAAGGACCTACCATTTTCTTATTGTTTTTACTGTTTGGTATTTCTTTTGGATCTATTTTGGTCATAGTCGGGGGCATGTCCCGACTTATTTGGTGTTTCTTGGTTTGGAGGCTTTTGTGGGAAAGTATGGGTTTGATTGTTGGTTTTGACACTTAGAAATTTCATTTGATTTATGTACCTTTTTATCACTATCTTAATTGGCTTTTGGTTTATTATTATTATTGTGCTCTTAAGGTTAGGCTAAGGGAGGTGGTGTACGTTCCATGGTGGGCTTGATATACCTGTCACAACTAGGCCCTAGTTTAGGTTGTGAAAATCTTAGTATTAGAGCATGGCTTAAGATTGTTGGGTGTCCACAAAGCCGTGTTGAGTAGAGTCCCATTTATGGGTGTGTAGCATGCCACACTTATAAGGAGGAGGCTATGAGGTATTTAGGAATGTTTTCGTTTCTTGTGTTTTATTTTTTGGGCTACAGAGTCTAGTGCTATAAAATTTCTATAAATCCTGGCTTGATCACATTTCAGATTATGCCTCCGCAAAGATCTAACGGTCATAGAAATACTGCTGGAAACTCTGTCACACCTGAGGAGAATGTGGAGAGAATTTGACCTGCTCATAAGATGCATACTCGATCTAGGGTCCTTGATCCTGACTGTTCTGCTCCACGTGGGGTTCGACCAATCCCTATAGTTCCCCCTCAGACTTCCTGGGTTGGTGATACTTATGATCAACTACCTCAGGTAAATATCTTAAATGCGGAGCTCCGTCAGTCTATTCTTATGCTTGCTCAATTGGTGGTATCGCAGCCCCGTCGGCCTAATCATGTTAGTCCTATTGCTAATTTATCTGAGGTCACCAAGGTTGGCCAATTTATGAGGTTGAATACCCCAACCTTTATAGTCTCTAAGGTTGAGGAGGATTCTCAGCGGGTTTATTGATGAGATAAAAAAGATTTTTTGAGTTTTGCATGCTACTGATCTAGAGGGTGTGGAGTTTGATGCTTATCAGTTGAAATATATGGCTTATTAGTGGTATTTGGAGTAGAAAGTAGTAAGGGATGATGATGCTGAACAAGCAGTGTGGGATGACTTTTCAACTACTTTTCATGATCACTTCTTTTCTTAGGAGTTGAGGGAAACGAAGGTAGAAGAGTTTGTGAACCTGAAGTAAGGTAAGATGAGTGTTAATCAGCATGCAAAGAATCTCCATCAGTTATCACGTTATGCTCCTGAATTGGTGTCCAATATGAGGTCCCTAATGAGGAAGTTTGCTTTTGGTATGTCCGGTGATTTGGTATTAGAGAGAAACTATCTAACTCACGATCTAGAGTTGGTGGCTGTGGTCTTTGCGTTTAAAATCTGGCACCATTGTTTTTATGGCGTGCATCTTGATATTTTCTCAGATCATAAGAGCTTGCAGTATGTGTTTACACAAAAAGAATTGATCCTCAGGCAGAGAAACTGTCTCAAATTGCTTAAGGGTTATGAAATGAGTTTGCACTTCAATCTATGTAAAGCTAATATTGTTGCTGATGCTCTTATATGGTTATCTATGGGGAGCTTATCTCACATTGAGAAGAAGAACAGAGGGTTGGTGAAGGATATTCATAGGTTGTCTAACTTGGGAGTTTGTTTTTTGGACTCTGAGGATGGAGGAGTGATAGTCCAGGAAGTGGTTAAATGATCTCTCGGTACTGAGGTAAAAGAGAAGCAGGTTATGGATCTCATACTTTCGCAGATTAAAAATGATGTGGGTCAGCAAAAGCTTATGGCTTTCGAGATTAGAGAGATGGCATCTTAAGGAACCAAGGAAGATTGTGTGTTCCTGATGTTGATGGATTGCGATAATGAACCGACCCGACTGGGGACCCTATCATAAAGGGTGTCCCAAGTTTGCTCGGGACTGGAGACCACCCCGTTAGCAAACCCATTCTTGAGCCGCCTGCCCCAAGTTGGCTAAATTTTGAGCATATAACAAGCTAGTGTAACAGCTCACATGAAGTCTAGGATAGGATTACAACTGTGACCAGCCGACCCTACATCAACCGCCCAACTGTACTAAACCATACAAAGGCCATAAATCAGCCCATGACCAAATAAGTTCAAAAACATAATATAATTAATCCCAAAATAAAATATGATAGAATAGTGAGAAATTATGTCCAATGATGTCAGCCCACCATCTTATTCCAATGCCAAGGACGACACCAATATCGATCCCGCCCATTCCAAATCATAGCAGTACCACAAAGCCTCTAACCAAAAGAGTAATAAAATTCAGTTGGGACATGCCCCCAACCATGGCCAAAACCAATATCCAAAATAAAATCAAAGTGTCTAAAAATATCCATAACATGAAATGGAGCCTTTCAAAAGGATGGAAGCTCAGCACTTCAATCAAAAGGCCGATCCCTGAGTCAATCACTATGTAGGAGAAGTAAACTAGCAGGTTCCTGCATAACGTGGGTATATAGCCTCTAGTAGACGGTTTAGCGGGTGAACGCTAGCATGATCTCAGCATAAGGATAAAATGATACCATTTATAAAGTCAAGTAAAACCATCCATATGCACACAACCATACATATATATATAGCCATGCCGAGAAAGGGGACCGGCTTTAGCATGCATTTAAAACCTTTACCTGGGCTGTGTAGCTTTGTCGTCCTAAACCACCCATGGGCTATATGGGTTTAGATCTCCTACTGAAAGGGCCCCATTGTGTGTATCTGCATAATCAAGCATGAAAACCTGGGATGACTAGTACATCTTTTAAAATATAGTGTGACATCATGCACACGGTCACTAAGACCAACCTCACATCGGCAAATATGAGTTTTCAGTTTTAGTCCCCCCGGGACCTCCACCTCCTACGACTTTGCTACACATCCCTCCATTATTTTAATATTAAAGCAATTATTAAGAAACCAACCATTCCATTTACCATTTATTAACCAAGGCCATTTAGTGGTGGTATTATCATACCGACCATACTTGCAAGTACTATCCATAGCCAACCATATATAAGTTTAAGGGGACTTCCAAATACCCTTCCATTTACCATATTAAACCACTTGGGGGATTTTATGTATCTTGCAAGCATAATGATTTAGCCATTTACCTTTTCAAGCTATTTAAACTATGGATAATTCCTCTACCAAGTTTTAAAACAAGCAAGAGTTCCATTAAAAGTACTCAATGCAATGAAAACCTTTTTATAGGCATTGTGTCAAACACATTGGGGGCATAATATAACAAAAATCAATTCCAATTACCATTAAACCAGTCCCATCCAATCTAATTATCCAAAACCACCATTAATTCACATAAAGAGTAATTAAAACCATGGAAAACCATAACCAACCATTTAATATCAAAACCCCCATTTCATATTTGAAAACCAACATCATACAATTAATGAAGTCATGAAAACATTCATAAAACCATTCTTCTAATTAGAATTAACAATGAGGGAAGAGAACATGCCTTAAACCAAGATGATGTTGGAAATAAATCACCAAGACAAGCCCCAAATTAATCCTCTTGTTAAAACCCTAGCTTCCCTTGCCAGAAAGCTTTTGAGAGAATAATAAGTTAGATAACCTCCCAAGTAGGTTAGAAGTCATGGGACCTTATTAGGATAAGTGGGGAAATATCCAGAATGCCCCTAATTAAGTTGTAGAAATCCCATCCTAATGGTACGACTGATCCTCATGAGTCGTACCCTCCATTCGTATATCAACCTCAACCTTTGGATCCAACACTGTCCGATATACGACTCATCCAACCGATTCATATCCGAAGCATACGATCTGTACCTTTGATCCATACCCCTAGTAAATTAATCCCAAGGAATATTTAGACACTATCCACTATATGAGTCCATGGTACGACTTGAACCTTGGCTTACGACTCCCGATGACCCACTTATACTCAGATCCAACCTAAGCAACCAAGTCTAAGATTAAGTTAAGGAACCAAATGATTTATAACGACCAATACGACACGTACCCCTAAGTCGTATCCATTCCAGTAATTAAAATCCATTCCACCAACCAACAATGGTTAGTTTACGATTGGACCTTACCATCCATACCCCAATATACGACTCGTACCTATAAGCCATATTAGATCTAGAGACTATAGTTCAAGAAAATTTTTTAAGGGACAAAACCTAGGGTCATATAGTCTCTCCTACTAGGAACATTCATCCTCGAATGATAAATAAGGTAGTGGTAACCACACACACGAGTCATTTGCATTATCAATTATACTTATAATTTTTAAGAAAATTTGAAAACATAGAGGCAAAGATATTAATCTTCCCTTGAACAAACTCATAACATAAAGATGTTTTAAAGACACATACCTTTCTCATGAATCCCAAGAGCAGAAACTAGATGCGAATACTTGGACTTCATGTCCTCCCCCGCTTCCTAAGTAGCCTCTTCCACCTTATGGTTCTACCATAGAACCTTTACCGAAGCCACATCCTTGGTTCACAACTGACGAACCTGCCTATCTAAGGTCTCAGCTGGGATTTCCTTGTAAGTGAGACCCAATCCTTCCAAAGGAACAATCGAAGAGGGATCACCAATGCACTTCCTCAACATGGAAACATTAAAGGCCTGATGAACCCAGCTTAAGCTAGAAGGAAACTCCAGCTCATGAGAAATATTACCAACTTTTTACAAAATCTCATAAGGACCAACATACCGAGGACTGACTTTCCCTTCTTTCCAAACTGCATTACTCCCTTTATGGGAGATACCTTGAGAAAAACCTTATCCCCGACATCAAAATCAAAGTCTCTATGCCTAATATCCACATAGGACTTTTGGCGACTTTGGGCAGCCTTAAACCTATCTCGGATCACCTCCACCTTCTACATAGCCTGGTAAACCAAGTCGGGACCGAATATGTTCACCTCACCAAGCTCAAACCACCCAATAGGAGATCTACTCCTCCTACCATACAAAGCCTTAAAAGGGGTTATTCCAATAATACAATGATAGCTATTATTGTAAGCAAACTCCACCAAAGGTATATGCTCAACCCAGTTTCCACCATAATCAATCACACAATCCTGAAGCATATCTTCCAATGTCTGAATAGTTCTCTTCGCTTTTTCATCCATCTATGGGTGGAAAGTAGTACTTAGACTCACTTTAGTACCCAACCCTTTCTAAAAAGATCGCTAGAAATGAGATCTAAATTGCGTGCCATAGATCAGAAATAATCAAAACAGGCACTCCATGCAGCTTCACAATCTCCTGAAGATACAGTTTCACATAATCCTCTGCCCAGAAGGTAGTCCATACTAGCAAAAAGTGGGCAAACTTAGTCATCCTATCCACGATGATCCAAATCGAATCATATTGATTTTGAGACCGAGAAAACCGATAATAGAGTACGTATTATTCACTTCCCATTTACATTTTGATAAATCAATTTTCTTGATACAACCCTCCTAGCCTTATGTGCTCAACCTTAACCTGTTGACACACCATGCATTTAGCCAAAAAAATCAGCCACATCCCTCTTCATGCCATTCCACCAATAGATCTCCTTGAGTCATGATACATCCTAGTGTAGCCGAGATAGACATCATAGCGTGATTCATGCGCCTCATCTAAAATCCTTTGTCGCAACCCATGAACATCAGGAACATACAACCTTCCTTAGTACCATAAAGTACCGTCACCATTAATCTCAAACACTATTACCTTTTACCTACCAACATCACTCTTGATTTTCATCAATTAGGATATAGCACTTGCTTCTTCTTAATCATTGTACTAAGAGACGATCGAACCTATTCTTGCACCACCATATCACCATCTTGGGAGTCCAAGAGGTGAAATCTAAGATTATCCAGACGGTGAATATACTTCACCAATTTACGCTTTCCTTCCACCATATGAGCCAAACTCCCCATGGATAACCTACTAAGAGCATCAACAACCATATTTGCTTTACATGGGTGGTAGTGAATACTGATATCATAGTACTTGAGAAGCTCAAGCCATCTCCTGTTCCTGAAATTAAGCTCCTTCTGAGTGAAGACATATTGTAGACTCTGATGATTTTAAAAGTTATCCATGTGAAATCTATAGAAATAATGCCTCTATATTTCAAAGCAAATACAACTGCTAACAACTCTAAATCATAAGTACGATAGTTCCTCTCATGCACTTTCAATTGCCTAAAAGCATATGCAATCACCTTCCCATGCTACATCAACACACAACCAAGCCTTACCCAAGATGTATCATAATAAACCACAAACCCCTCATTGCCTTCCTGTAAAGTCAGAATTAGAGCTGAAGTTAACTTATCCTTTAACTTCTCAAAACTCCCCTTACAAGTATCTAACCAAGAAAACTTAACCTTCATCTGAGTCAAATTAGTCAAAGGAGCAACTATCGATGAAAAGCTTTCCACAAACCGCCTATAATACCCGGCTAACCCCAAGAGGCTTCGAATATTAGATGGAGTCGTGGGTCAAGGCCACCTCTTGACCATAATAATCTTTTGCAGATCCACTATGATCCCCTTACTAGAAATATTATGACTCAAGAAAGTTACAACATTCAACGAAAACTCATATTTAGAGAACTTGACATACAACTGTTGAACCTTTAAGGACCACAACACCACACAGAGGTGATTAGCATGATCCACCTCACTTTTAAAATAAACTAGAATTTCATTAATAAACACAATAATGAAGAGATCTAAATACTGATGAAAAACCCTGTTCATCAGATCTATAAATACCACCTGAGCATTAGTCAACCCAAATAACATTACCAAAAACTCTAAGTGCCCATGCCGAGAATGAAATACCATCTTAGGGATATCTACCTCCCTAATCTTTAGTTGATGGTACCTAGACCGAAGATCTATCTTGGAAAAGAAATTGGCAAATCATTTATCCTTGGAAAAGGATACTAGTTCTTGACAGCCACCTTGTTCAACTGCCTATAGTCGATGCACATCAGAAGAGAACTATCTTTGTTTGGCACAAACAACACCGATGCACCCCATAGAGATACACTAGGGTGAATAAACTCCTTATCCAAAAGATCCTTAAGTTGCTCCTTAAGTTTTCTCAACTCAGTCGGAGCCATTCTATATGGAGGAATAGAATTCGGAAGAGTGTTCGAAACTAGATCAATACCAAAAAGATCATTCAAAAAGACCTCTACAAACTCATTAACTACTAGAACTGACTGGATAGAACAACCTTCTAATTTAGAATATTTAACTCGGATCATGTGATAAAGGTAACCTTTAGAGATTAACATCTGAACTTTAAGCTAAGAACTAAATCTCCCCCTAGGTGCTAAAGAATCACTCTCTTATACTATAACCGACTCACCAGGGAACCTAAAGATAACCCTATGGGTCTGGCAATCCAAGGACGCGTAACAAGAGTGCAACCAATCCATACCCAGAATGACATCGAAATTCGACACCTAATTCAAATAGATCTAGCAAGGTCTGCTTGCCACCAACAGATACCAAACCCCCTATAGACTCTCTTAGTAATAACTGAGTCACCTACTAGGGTAGAAATAGAAAAAAGATCTAAAATAACTTTTGGATCGAAACTAAAACATACAACCATATTAGAAGTCACATAGGATAGAGGGAGCTTGAATCAAGCAAAAAATATACGTCATAAGTGAAAAGCTGTAACATACCAATAATGACATCAGGTGATGCCTTGAATTTTTGTCGGGACGCTAAAGCATACTACCTATTTCGACCAACACTAGAACCAGGAGCAGTAGCAGAAGTATATGAAACACCACTAGGTGTAGGAGCAGAAGATGAAGCTATAGGAATATTATTCACCCCCATAGCTTCCTTATTAACCAGACAATTCTTAAGACAATGGCCTGCCTGGCCACACATAAAGTATTTGTCCCTTTCTTCAATGTAAAAACCCTAATGAGGATGACCACAGAACCAACAAGGAGGGCATAAATAAAAACCTCCGCTTACTTGAGATCGAGCACCCTGTGCCTAGAAATTGTCACCACCTTGATAACACCCGTCGCCTGGCTGGTAATTAGCACTAGCAAAAGAGATGGAACCAGAACTCCCCCACTTCTTTTTCTATGATTTTCCACCATCTCGACCACCCTGAGACTGAGTATCTCCCTATTCATGAAACCTACTCTTCTTACCCTATCAATGTCCGAACTCCACCTGATTTCTCTATTTATTCTCTACCTACTGCATATGAACAGTCAACCTAGAGATATCATATATTTAATCAGCAAGGCCATCTTGCTCTCCCAGATTAAATCCTAATTTAACCCAAAAGTGAACTTTCTCATTCTTATTCGCATGTCTTCCACTAAATCAAGAGATTACCTTGACAATTGGTGAAACTTGAAGGCATATTCCTTGACAGATATCCTTCCCTGCTTGAGTTTCACAAACTCGTCCATCTTTACTTCCCTCTACTCTTGGGGAAAAACTCGATCTAAGAACGCCTTAGAAAAAGAATCCCTTAAGACCGATTCTTTCATATCACCCTTAGCTTTGCCCCACTCTTCATACCATTGATATGCAACATCTTTGAGTTGATAAACTACAAAGTTTACCCCTTCCATATTATTTAACTGCATCACTCAAAATATCTTTTCTATTTTACCCAAGAAGTACTGTAGATCCTCCTCTTCCTTCACTCTATAAAAAATGGAGGATCCCATCTTCATAAATTGTCCAACCCTTGTGGCCTCAACAGACAAAGAACCAGTTGCACCCTGCTCAGCCTGAGCCGTGACCATCTAAGCAATAACATGAATAGACTGATGGAATTCTGCATTAGTCACCTCACCTTGAGAATGACTAGTAGCAATAGGCAGAACTCTAAAACTATCAAGGATAGGATCATGAGATCAAAATAAACCTAGAAGAAGGATGCAACCTTTTAGTATTACCCCCAGATGGGATAGAAGAATTTTCTTATGTTCTAAATCTATGAGGAATGATCAAAAAGACGAACAAACAAAGGTTAGAAAAATTTTTAGGACTGAGACTCCAAGCTTAAAAAATAAATACCAAGAAAGCAAAACATTCCTGAATGCCTTGTAGCTTTTCCTTTATGAGTTTGGTGTGCTACATACCCTTAAAAAAACTCTACTTGACACAGATTTGTGGACTCCTAATTGACCATGAACCTAGGATTTGATACCAACTTGACCTAACCCGACCGGGGGCCCTGTCATAAGGGGCATCCCAAGTTCTTCTGGGATCGGAGACCACCATCATTACCCAACCCAACCTCCAGCCGCCTGCCCTAAGTTGGCTAAATTTTAAGCATATAATAATATAGAGCAATAGCTCACATAAAGACTCTAGGATGGAATCATAACTGTGAATGCCCAACTGAGTTTAACCATCCCACACCAACCGCCCAACTGTACCAAACCATACCAAAGGAGATAAACTAGGCCATAACTAAATAAGTTCCAAAACATAATACAAGTAATCCAAAAATAAAATATGATGGAACAGTGAGAAATTATGTTTAATGATGTCAGTCTACCAACTTATTCCAATGTCAAGGTCAACACTAATACCGATCCAGCCCATTCCAACCCATTGTAGTACCATAAAACCTCTAAAAAAAGAGTAATAAAATCTAGTTGGGACATACCCCCAACCAAGGCCAAAACCAGTATCCAAAATAAAATCAAAGTGTCTAGAATTATCCATAACATAAAATGGAACCTTCCAAAAGAATAAAAGCTCATCTCTTCAGTGCAAATTTGATCCCCGAGTCAATCACTATGTAGGACGAGTAGAATGATCGATTCCTACATAGTATGGGTTTAGAGTCACTAGTAGATGGGTTAGCGGGTGAACACTAGCATGATCATTGGATAAGGATGATATAATTCCATTCATAAAGCTAAGTAAAACCATCCATTAATACACAACTATACATATATATAACCATGTTGGGAAAAGGGACCAGGTTTAGCATGAAGTTAAAACCTTTACCTGGGCTGTGTAGCTTTGCCATCCTAAACAACCCACGGTCTATATGGGTTCAATTCCACCTGCTGAAAAGGTCCTAGTGCATGTAGCTCCACAACTAGGCAGGAAAACCTAGGATGACTAGTACATCCCCCATAATATAGTGTGACATCATGAACAGGGTCACCAAGACCAACCCTACGTCGGCAAATATGAGTTTTTAGTTTTGGCTCCCATGACTTCCACCTTCCACAACTTTTCTATACATCCCACCATTATTGCCTAATTAAAATGATTACCAATCAACCAACCAATCTATTTACCTTTTATTAACCAAGGTTATTTAGTGGTGGTATCGTCATACCAACCATACTTATAAGTACTATCCATAGCCAACCATATATAGGTTTAAGAGGACTTTCAAGTGCCCTTCTATTTACCATACTAAACCACTTGGGGGATTTTATGTACCCTGCAAGCATAACCATTTATCCATTTACCATTATAAGCCATTTAAACCATATATAATTCCTCTACCAAGTTTTAAAACAAGAAACAGTTCTATTAAAAGTACTCAATGCAATGCAAACATTAGTATAGACATTTTGTCAAACACATTAGGGGCATAATATAACCAAAACCAATTCCAATTACTATTAAACCATTCCCATGCAATCCAATTATCCAAAACCACCATTAATACACATAAAGAATAATTAAAACCATAGAAACCATAACCAACTATTTAATATCAAAACCCCCAATTCATAATTGAAAACCAAAATTATACAATCAATGAAGTCATGAAAACATTCATAAAAACCATGATTCTAATTAGAATTTAAAATAAGGGAGACAACATTCCTTAAACTAAGATGATGATGGAAGGAAATCACCAAGACAAGCCCCAAATTAATCCTCTAGTTGAAACCCTAGCTTCCCTTGCCCAAAAGCTTTTAAGAGAATTATATAGTGTTTAGAAGAGTTTATAAGTGATAATAAATAGAATAATAAGGTAAATAACCTCCCAAGTAGGTTAAAAGTTGTTGGACCTTCTTAGAATAAGTGGGGAAATATCCAGAATGCCCCCACTTAAGTTGCACAAAATCCCATCCCAGGGGTACCATTGACCCTCACGAGTCATACCTTTCAATATGATTGGTACCCTCCACTCATATCCTAGATTTATCTTTTAGATGCAATACTGTCTAGTATATGACTTATCCAACTAAGTCATATCCAAAGCATACTATTTATACCCTTTATCTGTAGCCTTGGAAAATTAATCCCAAGGAAGATTTAGACACTGTCTGCCATACAAGTCCATGGTACAACTCGTACCATGGAATACAACTCACTGTGATCCACTCATACTTAGATCCAACCTAAGTAACCAAGTCTTAGATTAAGTTAAGAAATCAAATGACCCGTAACCACTAATACGACTCGTACCCCTGAGTCATATCCATTCCAGTACCCAAAATCCATCCCATCAACCAATACTGGTCAGTATATAACTGGACTTTATCATCTATACCCTAATATACAACTCATACCTATGAGTCGTATTGGGTCTAGAGACCGAAATTCCAGGAAATTTTCTAAGGGCTAAAACCCAGGGTATTATAAATAAATAATTTTGACTATGGCTCATGAGTCTAGATATATAGTTCATCTTGGTTTGACTAAAATGTAACAGGATTTGAAGGAAATCTACTGGTAGAATAATATGGAAAGAGATGTGGCAAACTTTGTGGCTAAATATATGGTTTGCCAGTAAGTTAAGGTTGAATATTTGAGGCCTGGTGGCATGTTTCAAAAGATAAAGTTGCCCATATGGAAGTGTGAGATGATTAATATGAGCTTTATTAATGGTCTTCTGTGGTCTTAGAATTAGTATGATTTTATTGGGTCATTGTGGATAGGATAAATAAATCTGCTCACTTCTTGCCTATGAGGACTAGCTACTCTATAAAGAATTATGCTAAGATATTAATTTAGGAAATAGTTAAGTTGCATAGAGTACCAGTGTCCATTATTTTAGATTGAGGTACGCAGTTCTCTTCTCATTTTTGGCATTTATTTTGGAAAGGTTTTGGTACTCAGGTAAACCTTAGCACCATTTTACACCCTCAAATGGATTGGCAAGTGGAATGGACTATTCAGACTTTGGAGGATATGCTAATAGTCTGCGTGATTAATTTTAAAGGTAGTTGGGTTGACTTTTTGCCTCTCATTGAGTTTTCTTATAATAATAGTTATAATTATAGCATTTAAATAAAACTTTTTAAAGCTCTTTATGGTAGAAGGTGCAAGTCTCCTATTAGGTGGTTTGAGGTAGGCGAGACTAGGTTGTTTGATCCTGAGTTGATTTGCCAATCCATAGAGAAGGTGAAGGTGATTAGAGAAAGACTTAAGACCAATAAAAAGTGCCAAAAGTATAATCTGATGTAAGGAAAAGAGAGTTGGAATTTGAGGTTAGTGATTGGGTGTTTTTAAATGTGTCTTCTAGGAAAGAAGTCGTGAAATTTAGAAAGAAGGGTAAGCTCAGTCCCCGCTATATGGGTCCAATCTAATAGTGAGGAGAATCGAGAATATCGCTTATGAGTTGAAATTAACTATCAGTTTAACTTCCATTCCTCCTATTTTCTATGTATCTATGCTGAAAAAGTATGTGGGTGACCCTTCTTTGATAGTGCCTATTGAGAATGTTAGAATTACAGATTCCTTGTCTTATAAGGAAGTCTCAGTAGAGATATTGGATATATAAGTTCATAGATCAAGGACAAAGGATGTAGCTTCAGTGAAAGATCTTTGGAGGAACCAAAAGATAGAAGAAGCTACATGGGAAGTTGACGAAGATATTAAAGTTAAGTACTTATTTTTGTTCCTCGTGTTGAATGAAAGTGCTTAAGGTATGAGTTTCACTTTCCTCTTGTCACATTTTGAATTTGTTTTTTGTTTTGGATGTATTCATATAATTATTGTTCTAAAAATGTCATAACTCATCATTTGGTGATGAATGATCCTAAAGTGGGGGATAATGTGAGACCCTATAAACTTTTAACAAATTTATTTTTGACCCTTCCACGTGGGTAGTATTAATTTTTTACTTGAATTATGTTTAGGGATGTTAAAAGGATGTTTTAGGAGAGTTTTGGAAATTTGGGAAGGGGTTTAGAGCTATTTTGGTACTCTGAGGCAGTGAGCCTCCATGATATTAGCGTGCCATAGAGGTTAGCCTCCATGATAAGGGTATGGCCTAAAGGCTACTCTCGATGATAGCGGTATACCACACTATTATTTTAATTTCACTTAGATTTTGTTTTTCAACTCAAAACCCAAGAGCATTCAAGGGTTTTATAGAGAATTCATTATTCGGGTTCCAAACTTAAAATTGTCTTCAATTCCTTTTATATTTCAAGAATGTTGCTTATCCCTAACTTTTATTTTTACATTATGGCATTAATTTATTAGATATTCATGTGTTTTAAATGATGGGTTTGAAATTGGGTTCAGGGCTTTTGATGGTTATTGATTGAATTAATTATCCCATGTTTTAAATTGATTATTCATCCTTAGACTTGGTGTTATTAGTATATAAATGGGACATTATTTAAATGGTTGAATGGGTAACATGGGTTTCCCTAAATTGATCAAATTTCAGCTTTATAATGGCATTAACCTTAACCCACTTTGTAAATTTGATTTTGAATATGGATAATTGCACGGTTTAGCTTGTTTTTGAACCTATTACATTGCATAAAGTATGAATGGATACAAAAATTTATTTGAATGGCCTTGTTGGCCATGAATTGGATATTAAATAGAACTTTGGAGTCAATTTGATTATATGTATTGATTTAACATAATTATATAAGGTTGCAAGCATATTGGTATGATGATACCAAGTGGTAAATGCCTTAATGAATGACTCATGAGTTAACGGTGGGTTGATGTGAAAATTGTTTTATTTTAGGTTTAAAGGAAATTATGTAGCTCACTACGAAGGTATAGGTCTTAGAGAGGTCAACACTGCAAACAACAGTTGCTAGTGTTGGGGATGTATGTTACTATGTGCTTGGTGCACATATTATATATATATATATATATATATATATATATATATATATATATATTAGGATGTCTAGGACCTTGATGTCTTTGGGTTTTCCATGGTTTTATTCGGTTTATGCAGATAACACACACTAGGGCCCTTCCAGTAGGGGAGCTGGACCCATGTAGCCTATGGGTGCCTTTAGGATAGATCGAGTTACGCAGTTTAGGTTAAATCCTTAAACTCTCATGTTCATGACCCTTGTCCCTATCCTGACATCTTATATATATGTATATGAATGTTGTGCATGTGGTTTTGATTGGTTTTGGAATTGCCATTATTTTATACCTTTTCCTGAGTTACATGTTAGTGCTCGCCCCGTTGACCATCCTCGGATGTTGCATTATTTCATGATGTAGGGTATGAGGGTTTTTTCTGTTGCTCATATGCAACATTAGGTGGTTGAGTACACTTGTGGACTAGTTGTGAAATGGTGAGCCTCCATCTTTTAAAAGACCCTGTTATTTCTTTGGTGACTTTACTATTTGGTATTTTTTGATCATTTTTAGTCATAATTAAGAGCATATCCCAACTTAGTTGGTATTTTCTTTTTTAGAGGCTTTTGTCGACAAAAGTGGGTTGGATTCTTGGCTTTGACTCTTAGAACTTTTATTTGATTTACTTACCTTTTTCTCACTATCTTTTTTGGATTTTGCTTTAATATTATTATTGTGCTCTCAAGGTTAGGCTAAGGGGGTGGTCTTAGGTCCATTGTGGGCTTGAGATACCCATCATGACTAGGCCCTGGTTTGGATTGTGATAAGTGTATTATCAGAGCATAGTTCAAGGTCGTTGGGTGGCTATAAAGCCATGTCGAGTAGAGTCCCCTTTATGGGTGTGCAGTGCGCCTTACTTATAATAAGTAGGCTACAAGACATTTAGGAATGTTTTCTTTTTTTGTGTTCTATTTTTTGGGCTATTGAGTCTAGTGCTATGAAATTGCTCTAACTTTTGACCTAATCGCATTTTAGATTATGCCTCCCCAAAGATCTGATGGCTGTTGAAACTTTAATGGAAACTCTATCCCTCTTAAGAAGAATGTGAAGGGAATATTCCTTGCTCATGGAATACAATCTTGGTCTAAGGTTCCTACTTCTGATTGTGCTGCTCCAGATAGGGTTCCACTGGTCCCTACTAGTCCTCATTAGACTTTCTAAGATGGTGATACTTATGATCAGCCATCTTAGGGAGATATCTCTAATAGATTTTTGTTAGTCTGCTTTCTCAAATGGTGGTATCGTAGTCCCATCGGCCTGATCATGTTGGATCTTTTGCTAATTCATCAGAAGTTACCAATGTTGGACAGTTTATGAGGTTGAATCCCCAACCTTTATAGGCTCTAAGTTTGAGGAGAAACCATAAGGTTTTATTGATGAGATATAAAAGACTTTTGGGTTATACGTGCTACTGACCTAGAGGGTGTGAAGTGTGCTGCATATCTATTAAAAGATGTGGTTTATCAGTGGTGTGAGAAGTGGGAAGCAATGAGGGCTTATGATACTGAACAGGCAGTGTGGGATGACTTTTCAGGTACTTTGCTCGATCACTTATTTCCTCAGGAGTTGAGAAAAGCTAAGGTAGACGAGTTTGTGAACCTAAAGTAGGGTAAGATGAGTGTTAAGAAGTATTCTCTGAAGTTCTATCAGTTATCTTATTATTCTCCTGAATTGGTGTCTAATAAAAGGTCCTAAGTAAGGAAGTTTGCTTCTGATTTGCCCTATGAATTGTTGTCAGAGTTTAAATTTTCTATGTTTAATAATGATATGGCCATCTCTACGTTGGTAGTTTATATGCAACAGATGGAAAATGAGAAAAAGAAGCAGACAGAGATGGGAAATAGGCTGAATAATAAGTTTAGATATTCAGAGCAGGGTGTAAATCAACAAAATAGTGAGAGAGATAGTTAAAGTTTGTATTTTTCTGCTAGTGCTCCTTATCCTAATCCTTCAGGTGATTATTATTTTTAGGCTAGCAGTAGTTCTAAGGCTCAGGGTGCTCAGTCTCAGGCTAGTGGAGCTCAACTAGACCCACCTTATCATCCTTGCCATTTTTATTGGCAGCTTCACCATTGTTATTGTAAGAAGTACAGAAATCGATGTTATAATTATTGTTAGCTATGTCATATACAACAAAATTATCCTTTGGACAGGGTTAACACTAGAGATAATTAGGTCCCGATCGCCACTTCTTCGACTCCTACACCAAAGGGCACCACTTTATGTACCTACACTGCCTAAAATCATCTCTATGCTCTTGCTACTCATCAAGAATCTGAGGCATTCCCCAATGTTGTCATTGATATGTTACAACTCTTTTCTCATAATGTTTATTGTTTTCTTGATCCGAGTCCTACCCTATCTTATGCGATACTTTATATGGCTGTGCATTTTGATTTTGCTCCTAAAAATATCTTCGACCCCTTTTTTGTGTCTACTCGTGTAGGTGATTCTATTGTTGCTAAAAAGATCTATAAGGGTTGTGTAGTGTCAATCTTTTATATAGAGACATTGGTGGATTTGATAGAGCTGGATATGATAGATTTTGATGCAATCTGTGGGATGAATTGGCTTCATTCATGCTATGCTTCCCTAGATTACAGGACCTAAAAATTCAATTTCCATTTTTCTATTGAACCGGATATTGTATGGGAGGGGAATTCCTTAGTACCTAAGGTAAAGTTTATTTCTTATCTTAGATATCACAAAATGATTTCCAAAGAGTGTCTGTATCATCTAGTTTGGCTTATAGATTCTAACTTTAAGAGTCCCTCTTTGTAATCTATCCGTGTTAATGAATTTCCTAAAGTTTTTCCTGATGATCTTCTTGGGATTCCTCGTGATAGGGAAATAGATTTTGGGATTGATCTTCTTTTGGACACTTGTCCTATTTCTATTTCTCTTTATAGAATGGCTTCAGCTAAATTAAAGAAGCTAAAGTAGCAGTTGAAGGATCTGCTTGATAACAGTTTCATTTGTCCTAGTATTTCCTTATGGGGTGCTTTTATACTTTTATGTGAAAGAAAGATGGGTCTTTTTGGATGTGTATAGACTATTGCCAGTTGAATAAGGTTACCATGAAAAAAAAGTATCTTCTTTCTAGGATTGATGATCTCTTTGATCAACTTTAGGGTGCTAGGTGTTTCTCTCAGATTGATCTTTGTTCGGGCTATCATCAGTTGGAAATTAGGGAGGTTAATATTTCCAAGACCGATTTTTGAACTCGGTATGGTCATTATGAGTTTTTGGATATGTTATTTAGGTTGACTAATGCTCCAGCTAGTTTCATGGATCTTATGAATTGGGTGTTTAGGAAATTTCTGGATTTTCTTATTATAGTATTCATTGTTGATATCTTGGTGTACTCTAAGAGTGATGAGGATCATTCCAATCACCTCTAAATTATGTTGAAGACTCTTATGGACCAAAAGTTATACGCAAAATTTTCTATGTGTGAATTTTGTCTTAGTGTTGTGATGTTTCTCGAGCATGTTATTTCTAGTGAGGGGATTAAACTAGATCCACAAAAAGTAGAGGTAGTTAAAAAATGTCCTAGGCCCACAACTCTAACCAACATTAGGAGCTTCTTGGGCATGGCTGGGTATTATAAGAGGTTTGTGGAGAGCTTTTCATCTATTGCTGCCTCGCTGACAAAGTTAACTCATAAAAAGGTTAAGTTTTTGTGGTCCGATGCTTGTTAGGGTAGTTTGATAAGTTGAAGGATAATTTGACCTCCGCACCTATTTTGACCTTACTCGAGGGTACTAATGGTCTTGTTGTGTACTATGATGAATACTGTGTGGAGCCGGGTTGTGTTTTTATGCAGCATGGTAATATTGTTAGCTATGCTTCTAGGCAGCTTAAGGTTCATTATAGGAATTATTTGAATCATGATCTAGAGTTGGCGGTGTGGTCTTTGTGTTGAAAATTTGGCACTATTATCTGTATGGAGTGCATGTGGATATTTACTCGGATTGTAAGAGCTTGAAGTGTATGTTACATAGAGGGAATTGAACCTCAGGCAGAGGCAGGGGCTCAAATTTCTTAAGGATTATGACATCAGTTTTTACTATCATCTAGGTAAAGCTAATATTGTTGTTAATGCTTTTCGCAGGTTCTCTATGAGGAGCCTGTCTCACATTGAGAAGAAGAAAAGAGGGTTGGTGAAGGATATTCACAGGTTGACTAAATTGGGAGTTCATCTTTTAGACTCTAAGAATAGAGAAGTGATAGTCCAGGAATAGGTTAAATCATCTCTTGGCACTGAGGTGAAAGAGAAATGGGTTATGGATCCCATACTCATACAGATTAAAGATGATGTGGGTTAGCAACAGTTTATGGCTTTTAAGATTAAGGGAGATGTCATCTTGAAGCACCAAGGAAGATGGTGTTTTCCTGATGTTGATGGATTGTGAGAAAGAATTTTAACTTCAGCTCATGAGTCTAGATATTCAGTTCATCAAGGTTCAACTAAAATGTATTATGATTTCAAGGAAATTTACTGGTGGAATAATATAAAGAGACATATGGAAAACTTTGTGGCTAAATATATGGTTTGTTAGCAAGTTAAGGTTGAACATTTGAGGCCTGATGGCCTTTTTTAAGAGAGAGTTTCCTATGTGGAAGTGGGAGATGATTAATATGGACTTTATTACTGGTCTTTCACAGCCTTATAAGAAATATGATTTTATTTGGGTCATTGTGGATACGATGACTAAATCTGCTCACCTTTTGCCTATAGGGACTAACTACTCAGGAGAAGATTATAGTAAGTTGTTCATTCATGTGATAGTTAAGTTTTATGGAGCGCCAGTGTCCATTATCTTAGAATGAGGTACACAATTCTCTTCTCATTTCTGGCATTTGTTTCAAGAAGGTTTTGGTACTCAGGTAAACATTAGCATTGCTTTCCACCCTTAAATAGATGGGAAAGCAGTACGTACTATTTTGACTTTGGAGGATATGCTAAGGTCCTGCGTGATTGATTTTAATATAGTTGGGTTGACCATTTGCCTCTCATTGAGTTTGCTTATAACAATAGTTATCATTCTAGCATTCAAATGGCATAAGGTCTCCTATAGAGTGATTTTAGGTAGGTGAGACTAGGGTTTTTGGTCCTGAATTGGTTTGCCAAGCCAAAGGGAAGTGAAGGTGATTAGAGAAAGATTGAAAACACCTAAAAGTCTCCCGAATTCTTATCAAATGTGAGGTAGAGAAAGTTGGAGTTTGAGGTTGGTGATTGAGTGTTTTTAAAGGTGTCTCCTATGAAAAGAGTCATGACATTTAGGAAGATGGGAAAGCTTAGTCCTCATTATGAGGGCCCGTATTGGATTGTAAGGAGAATAAAAAATGTCGCTTATGAGTTTAGGAATTTACATATAGCCCATGAGTGCCTTTAGGACGGATCGAGCTACACAGTTTAGGTTAAATCTTTAAACTCTTATGTTCATGACCCTTGTCCCTATCCATGGATCCTATATATATGTATATGAATGTTGTGTATGTGGTTCTGACTGGTTTTAGAATTGGTATTATTTTATCCCTTTCCCTGAGTTACATGCCAGTTCTCGCCATATTGACCATCCCTGGATGCTGCACTATTTCATGATGTAGGGTCCGAGGGTTTTTACTATTGCTCCTGTGCAACATTAGGTAGTTGATTACTCTTGTTGATCAACTGTGAAGTGGTCAAACTCCATCTTTTAAAAGGCCTTGTTATTTCCTTGGTGTTCTTATTGTTTGTTATTTCTTTTTGATCTTTTTAAATCAAAGTTGAGGGTATGTCTCAACCGAGTTGGTATTTTTTTCTTTAGAGGCTTTTGTGGACAAGTGTAGGTTGGATTGTTGGTTTACTCTTAGAACTTTTATTTGATTTACTTTCTTTTTTATCACTATCTTGATTGGCTTCTACTTTATTATTATTTTTATGCTCTCGAGGTTAGGCTAAGGGGGTTGTCTTCGGTCCATGGTGGGATTGAGATACCTATCACTACTAGGCCCTGGTTCAGGTCGTGACAAGCTTGGTATCAGAGAACAGTTTAGGGTCATTGGGTGTCCACAAAACCATGTCGAGTAAAAACCCTTTTATGGGTATGTAGTATGCCATAATTATAAGAAGGAGGCTACGTGGTATTTAGGAATGTTTCCCTTTATTTTGTTCTATATTTTGGGCTATAGAGTCTAGTGCTATGACATTTCTCCAACTCCTGGCTTATTTGCATTTCAAATCATTCCTCCCCAGAGATTTGTTGGTCGTAAAAACTCTGCTAGAAACTCTATCCCACATGTAGAAAATATGGAAAAAATTTGCCCTGCTAATGGGATGTAGAGTCGATCTAAGGTCCCTTCTCCTAACTGTACTGCTCCACGGGAGGTCCCATCGGTCTCTGCTAGTCCTCTCCAGACTTTCCAGGCTGATGATATTTATGATCAGTCGCCTCAGAGAGATATCTCTAATGCGGAGTTTCGTTAGTCAATTTATATGCTTGCTCAATTAGCGGCATCATGGTTCTATTAATCTGACTATGTTAGTCCTATTGCTAAATTATCTAAGGTAACAAGGGTTGGCCAATGACGTTGATCCCCCAACCTTTACAAGCTCTTAGGTTAAGGAAGATCCTTAGGGGTTTATTAATAAGATGGAGAAGATTTTTCAAGTTATGCATGCTACTGACCTAGAGGGTGTGGAGTTTGCTGCTTATCAATTAAAAGATATGGTTTATCAATTGTATGACGAGTGAGAAGTAATGGGGGGTAACGATGTTGAAGAAGTAGTTTGGGATGACTTTTTAAGTGCTTTTCTCAATCATGTCTTTCCTCAAGAGTTGAGGGAAGCTAGGGTAGAATTTTTTTTAACTTGAAGCTGGGTAAGATGAGTGTTAAAAAGTATCCTTTAAAGTTCCATTAGTCATATCGTTAAGCTCCTAAATTGGTGTCTAATATGAGGTCTTAAATTAGGGAGTTTGCTTGTATTTATCCTGCAATTTGGTGTTAGAGTGTAAGGTTGCTATGTTGAATAATGATATGGTCATCACCAGGATGGTTATTTTAATACAACCAGTGGAGAATGAGAAAAATAAGTAGTTAGAGATTGGAAAGAGGCAGAACAAGAAGGTTGGATATTCAGAGCAGGGTGCAAATCAATAGAATAGTGGGAAAGATGGTGTACAGTAGACTAAGAAGATGAATTGGGGTAGTTTGTATCCATCTACTAGTGCTTCTTATCCTAAGACTTCAGGTGATTGTCATTTTCAGGCTAGCAGTGGTCCTAAGGAATACGGTGCCCAGTGTTAGGCTTGTGGAGCTCAGTCAACCCCACCTTATCCTCCTTTTCATTTTTGTAAGCAGCTTAATGGTGGTTATTATTAGGAGAGAAATCAGTGTTATAATTATGGTCAGCTTGGTCATATGCAGCGAAATTGTCCTTTGGCTAAGGTTTCCACTAGAGCTAATAAGGTTTCGATTACCACTTCTTTGGCTCCTGCACCAAAGGATGCCACTTTAGGTTTCGATATTGGCTGAAATTATCTCTTTGCTCTTGCTACTCATCAGGAATCTGAGGCATCCCTTGATGTTATTATTGATATGTTATAAATTTTTTCCCATGATTTTTATTGTTTGCTTGATCCGGGTTCTACCCTATATTATTTGACACCTTATGTGGTTGTGCATTTTCTTGGTTCCTAAAAGTATCTCTGACCCCTTTTTTATGTCTACTATTTGGGTGATTCTATTGTTGCTAGAAAGATCTATAGGGGTTATGTGGTGTCTACTTTCATAGGGAGACATTGGTAGATTTGATAAATCTAGATATGGTAAATTTTTATGTAATCTTGGGGTTGGATTGACTCCACTATGCTTCCCTAGATTGTAGGACTTGAAAGGTCAGTTTCTATTTTTCTAATGAATCAGTGATCGAATTGGAGGGGAGTTCCTTAGTACCTAAAGGAAAGTTTATTTCTTATCTTAGAGCTAAGACAATGATTTCCAATTAGTGTCTATATGATCTAGTTTGAGTTAACTTTGAGAGTTCCTCTTTACAATATGTCCTTGTGGTTAATGAATTTCCTAATGTTTCTCTAGATGATCTTCCTGGAATTCCTCCCGATAGGGAATAGATTTTGGGATTGATCTTCTACCGGACACTCGTGTTATTTTTGTTCCTCTATATAGAATGGCTCTACATGAACTGAAGGAGTTAAAATAGAAGTTGAAAGATATACTTGATAAGGGTTTCATTCGTCCATGTGTTTCCCTGTGGGGTGCTCCTGTACTTTTTATATAGAAGAAAGATGGGTCTCTTTGAATGTGTATAGATTATTGCTAGTTGAAGAAGATTACCACAAAAAGTATCCTCTTTATAGTATTGATGACCTCATCAATTAGCTTCAGGTTGATAGTTTTTTCTCTAAGATTGATCTTCATTCGGGCTGTCATCAGCTGAAAATTAGGAGGTTGATATTTCCAATACTGCTTTTCGAACCCAGTATGGCCATTATGAGTTTTTTTTGTCATTTGGGTTAACTAATGCTTCATCTACTTTCATGGATCTTATGAATCGGGTGTTTAGGTAGTTTATTGATTTGTTTGTTATAGTCTTCATTGATGATATCTTTGTGTACTCTAAGAGTGAGAAGGATCATGCCAATCATCTTCTAATTGCGTTGCAAACTCTTAAGGAAAAGAAGTAATATGCAAAATTTTCTAAGTATGAATTTTGGCTTAGTGCTGTGACCTTTCTTTGGCATGTTATTTCTAGTTAAGGGATTAAGGTGGATCCATAAAAAGTTAAGGTAGTTAAGAAGTGTCCAAGACCTATGACTCCAACTAACATTAGTAGCTTTTTGGGCTTCACTGGGTATTATAAGAGGTTTGTGGAGTGTTTTTCTTCTATTGATGCCCCGCTGACGAAGTTAACTCATAAAAAGTTAAGCTTTTATGGTCTAATGCTGTGAGGGCAGTTTGGAGAAGTTGAAGGATAAGTTGACTTCTGCGCCTGTTTTGATTGTACCCGAGGGTACTGATGATTTTGTTGTGTATTGTGATGCATCACGTATGGGATTGGATTGTGTTTTGATGCATCATGGTAGGGTTGTGGCTTATGCTTCTAGGCAGCTTAATGTTCATGATAGGAATTATCTGACTCATGATCTAGAGTTGGCGACTCTGCTCTTTGCATTGAAAATATGGCGCCATCATCTAGATGGACTGCATGTGGATATTTACTCAGATCATAAGAGCTTGCAGTATGTGTTACGCAGAAGGAATTGAACCTCAGGTAAATGTGATGGCATATATTGCTTAAGGATTATGACATAAGTTTGCACTACCATCTAGGTAAAGCTAATATTGTTGTTGATGCTCTTAGCAGGTTGTCTATAGGGAGCTTGTCTTATGTAGAAAAGAAGAAAAGAGGGTTGGTGAAAGATATTCATAGGTTGGTTACTTTTGGACTCTGAGGATAGAAGAGTGATAGTCCAGGAAGTAGTTAGATCATCTCTTGGTGCTGAGGTGAAAGAGAAATAGGTATGGATCCTATACTTATGCAGATTAAAGATGATGTAGGTTAGCAAAAGGTTATGGTTTTCGAGATTGGGGGAGATGACATCTTGAGGCACCAAGGAGGATTATGTATTCTTGATGCTAATGATTATGGGAAAGAATTTTGACTGAGGCTTATGAGTCTAGATATACGGTTCATATAGATTAGACTAAAATGTGTCATATTTTGAATCAAATCTACAAGTAGAATAATATGAAGAGGGATGTGGTGAACTTTATGACCTAATTTATGGTTTGTCAGCAAGTTAAGGTTGAACATTTGAGGCCTGGTGGTATGTCTCAAGAGATAGAGCTGCCTATGTAGAAGTGGGAGATGATTAATATGGACTTTATTACTGGTCTTCCGCGGTATCAAAATCAATATGATTATTTGTTGGTCATTATAGATAGGATGACTAAGTAAGCTTACTTTTTATTTGTGAGGACTAACTACTCAGGAGAGGATTATGCTAAGATGTTCATTTAGGAGATAGTTAAGTTGCATGTAGCGCCAGTGTCTTTCATTTTATATTAAGGTATGCATTTCTCTTCTTATTTCTGGCATTCATTTCAGAAAGGTTTGGGTACTCAGGTAACCCTCAGCACCACTTTCCACCATCAAGTGGATAGGTAAGAAGAACATACTATTTAGACTTTGGAGGATATGCTAAGGGCCTGTGTGATTGATTATAAAGGTAGTTAGGTTGACTATTTACTTCTCATTGAGTTTGCTTATAACACCAGTTATTATTCTAGAATTCAATTGACACCTTTTGAGGCTCTTTATGGTAGAAGGTGTAGGTCTCCTATTGGATAGTTTGAGGTAGCTGAGACTAGGTGTTTGGTCTTGACCTAGTTCACTAATCCATAAAAAGGTGAGTGTGATTTGAGAAAGGCTTATAACCGCTCAAAGTTGCAAAAAGTCTTATGCGGATATGAGGCGAAGATAGTTGGAGTTTGAGGTTGGTGATTGGGTGTTTTTGAAGGTGTCTCCTATGAAATGAGTCATAAGATTTGGGAAGAAGTGGAAACTCAAACCTCGTTACATGGGTCCATATCGAATTATAAGGAGAATCAGGAATATCACTGTTGAGTTGAATTACCTTTGAGTTTAGCTTTCATTCATCCTTTTTTCTATGTGTTGATGCTAAAATGTGTGTGGGTGACCCTTTTTTGATAGTGCCTGTTGATAATGTTGTTATTATGGATTCTTTATCGTATGAGTAATTTATATGGAGATATTGGATAGACAAGTTTGTAGAATAAGGGCAAAGGATGTAGCTTCTATTCTTTGGAGGAACCAAAAGGTAGAAAAATCTACATGGGAAACTGAGGAAGATATAAAACCAAGTACCCGTTCTTGTTCCCCATGTTGAATGAAAGTATTTAAGGTATGAGTTTTGTGATTCTCTTGTCGTATTTTGAATTTCTCATTTGTTTCTGATGTATTCTTGCTATTATCATGCTAAAAATATCCTAATCCATCATTCTGGGATGAATGATCCTAAGGGGGGATAATGTGACAACCCACAAAATTTTAATGAATTTGTTTTTGATCCTCCCACGTGCTTTGTGCCAATTTTTGACTTGAATTATGTTTAGGGATATTGAAAAAGTGTTTTCGAAAAGTTTTGAAACTTTTGGAAGAGGTTTGGGCTATTTTGGAACTCTGAGGCATTGAGCCTCCGCGACATTGATGTGTCGCAGAGGTTAGCCTCTGTGATAAAGGCATGAGACTGAGGCTACCCTCCACAATAGTGGCGTGCCATACTACTATTTTTGTTTCGCCCAGTTTCTTTCACTTGGGGTGAAGGGATTTTTGTGTTTTTACCCCTTGTAAGACCTTTAAACATAAAATAACCCCATTCCCTTCAGTTTTCAAGGATCAATTCATTCTCTTTCTCTCTTAAACTCAAAACCCAAGAACATTCAGTGGTTTTACAGAGAATTCATCACTCGGGATCCAAACTTCAAATTGTCTTTAATTCCTTGTGTATTTCAGGCATGTTTCTCATCCTTAACTTGTATTTTTACAGCGTGTCATTAATTTATTAGATATTCATGTGTTTAAATGATGGGTTTGAAATTGGGTTGAGGGCTTTTGATGGTTATTGATTGAATTTCTTGTCCCATGTTTTAAATTGATTATTCATGCTTTACACTGATGTTGTTGGGACTGAATTGATGCATTGTTTAAATGGTTGGAATGGGAACACGGGATTCCCCAACTTTATGGAATTTTGGCTTGATAATGGCATTAATCTCAACCCACTTTGTGAACCTGATTTTGAATGTGGATAACTGAATGGTTTAACTTATTTTTGAACCCATTGCATTGAATTAAAGAATAAATGGACATAAAAATGCGTTTTAGTGGCCTTGGTGGCCATGGATTGGATTTTAAATGGAACTTGGGAGTCAATTTGGTTACGTGAATTGGTTTGGCATAATTATATAAGCTTCCAAGCATATCAGTCCGGCAATACCAAGTGATAAATGCCTTAATAAATTACTCCTGTTTAACGGTGGTTTTAAGTACAAATTATTTAAATTTGGGCTTAACGGGAATTGTGTAGCTCACCGTGAAGGTGTATGGGTTCCTTCAGTACCGGAAGCTGGATGCATATAGCCCATGGGTACCTTTAGGACAGATAGAGCTACACATCTCAGGTTAAATACTTAAACTCTTATGTTCATGACCCTTGTCTCTATCCTAACATCTTATATATATATATGTATGTATATGAATGTTGCGATGTGATTTTGACTAGTTTTGGAATTTACATTATTTTATCCCTTTCCCAGAGTTATATGCTAGTGCTCGCCCCACTAACCGTCCCCAGATGCACTATCATTTTATGATGTAGGGTCCGAGGGCCTTTTCTGTTGCTCCTGTGCTACATTAGGTGGTTGAGTTTGATTGAAGGCCCTATTATTTCCTTAGTGTCTTTACCATTTGGTATTTCTTTTGGATCCATTTAGGTCATAGTCAAGGGCGTGTCCCGACTTAGTTGGTATTTCTTGGTTTAGAGGCTTTTGTTGACAAGTGTGGGTTGGATTGTTGGTTTTGACTCTTAAGACTTTTATTTGATTTACTTACCTTTTTATCACTATCTTCATTAGCTTCCTCTTTATTATTATAGTAATGCTCTTGAGATTAGGCTAAGGGGATAGTCTCTGGTCCATGGTGGGCTTGAGATACCTATCACAACTAGTCCCTGGTTCGGGTCGTGACACATAGACTTCAATTTTTCTTATGAATCATATCGTGATATATGGTAGCCATGACCCTCATATTATTTTCCCCTATATTCTTGAGTACCAAAGGCATTACCCGATAATAATATACTCTCCAAGGTACGATGAATGCAGTTTTCTCGACATCTTTATTCATCTGAATCTGGTGGTACCTTACAAAGCAATCAACAAATGAATACAACTTATGCTTTGCACAATTATCAACAAGTATGTGAATGTTTGTGAGAGGGAAATGATCTTTTAGGCTAACCTTGTTGAGATCTCGATAATCTACTCATACTCTAATTTTTCTATCTTTTTTTTGGCATGGTACAATATTGGCTAACCAAGTGGGATACTTCGTGACTTGAATGATGTTCACATTAAATTGCTTGGACACTTCCTCTTTAACGTTCAATCTCAAATTAGGCTTCATATTTCTCAGAATGTTTTTCACAGGAGGACAAAATGGATCAATTGGCAACCTATGTGAAACAATATTTATGCTTAGACCCGATGTATCATCACAGGCCATGCAAACACACACACACACATATATATATATATATATTGCTTCAAGGGATTAACCAATTTTTTTCTTTGGGACAGATTCAAAAGAACCTTAATCCCTGTTTCTCTTTTGAGTTCTAAATTCCCTAAGTTTGTCATACCAGTTTCATCCAAATTCAACTTTGTCTTATTTTCAATATGTTCAAATTCTTTAGTCGACTCTTTAGACAACGTATCTTCTTCACATTCTGCAAAGTATTGTTTGCTATTTAGAATTTGTTCGCTCGTTTCATTACACGTCACATTCACAATATTGGCAGATTTGTTAGTTTGCTTGCTGAAAAAAGAAGAAAAAAAGTAAATTAATGAAGACAAAATTTGCAATTATCACAGGAAAATATAGTTTGGATTTGACATTTAAGCTTTTAAAAATAGAGGCAAACACATAAATTCATAAACATAATTCAAGCCTCAATTTTAAATCGTGTTGTTTCATCAAACAATCATCCACCGAAACTCTCTAAGAACCGGGGATGGAGTACAACTCCATTTGTTCAAAGCATGCTCAGCATCCTAGATGGTTAGGGTCTCAATGCAATCCTCTAGAATCATATTGCACTCAACTTCTTCTTTTGTAATGAACAAGTTTTTGAGTTTTTCCACGAGGTCTTCTTTAACATCTTTCCCTAATACTTAGGAAATAAACTCTTTGGAAAATGACTGATTCAGTAGCGGGACAGACTTTGTCAGGAGGATGTCACCTTTCCTTTTAAGATTAGCTAATGAGACTTCTTTAGGAGTGGCATCATATACAAGGCCAAAAGTGATCTTTTGTACAAGCAATTAAATTGTCTCTATTATTCCTTCCTAGTTCACACCAAAACCTCGACCAGGTATAAAACTGTTTTTCAACATTTCTAAGGCCACCATCATAGGTACATATGGCAACTTTTACCTTTCTACCTGAGTAGTACACATGATCTCTTTTAGATTAAAAATAGATTCATCCAATTTTTTCATAAATTCAAGAATTGGATTGAGTTTTCATGGTAGATAGGATTATTCTTCTCTCCATGAATCATAATCTTAAGATAATCCCAAACAAATTTCAAAGTCTGGTGTAGGGTAGAAGGGATTGTACCAACATTGTGAATCAATGGTCTTCCGAGTAATAAGTTGTAACTAGCATATATGTCAAATGCTTAGAATTCCATTGTGAATTCTACAAGTATAATTTGTAGTGCCAAATCAATTTCTCCAATACCTCCATTTTTAGCCCCATCATAACTTTTAACCCTCACATTACTTTCACAAACTTTCCTGATGTCGATTCCCAAAACTCGAATAGTTCTAAAAGGAAAAATATTAACCATTGAGTTATTGTCAATAAGAACTTTACAAAAAAACTAATCCTTACACCTTATAGTGATAAGCAATGCTCTATTATGCCCTAGGCTTTCATGCGGAAACTCATCTTCATGAAAACAGACTGCATTAGCTTTCAGAACTTTTCCCACTAGAGTTGAAATATTCTTATTGGTTATCTCAGCTGGAACATAAGCTTCATTCAACACTTTCACTAGAGCTCTCCTATGAATTGCAGAATTTATCAATAATGATAATAAGGAGATTTGGGCAGGAGTTTTCTTTATCTGTTCCACAATAGTTTTTTTGGTTTAGTTTTATAATTTTATTAATAACCCACAACAAATGTGTCCTTACATTAGATGAACCAACCCACCATTATTTAAAACAACCGAGAATGAACCAACCCATTCTGAAATATACCTGGCCCAATCTCAATTGCTATTACACATAAAAATATCTAAGGGTTTCCTAGTATCATCTTCACTCTTCACCGCCTTATACCTTATCGCTTAAGTTGAGAAATACTATCATTCATTTTGAGTAACTTGGAGTTCTTCATGTATCTTCTGTGAGTTATCAATTAAGTGCCATGGACTGAATCTACTCGTGTGTATCAGCTCTCAAAAGTTGGTGGCTCCTTTTCTAGTATGTTTTCAGTTTGTTTTTCTCCACCATTAATAGAATGGTTTGTTGCTTTCAGGTTTGTTCTCCGATGGATTGGATGAAGCTTTTATTTTTGTGTTATGTAGAGGGTCTTGGGTTCCTAGATGATACTTCCGATCTGAGTAAGCACTTACTCCTTTCCTTTATTTTCCTTTTTAGCTTTAACGCTTCTTTACCCTTCTTATGATGATCTTTATTGTAGTTGCTGCTGCGATGGAGATAATGAGATGATTGGACCCACATGCAACTATATTGTAGTAGTCTATCCAGGTGTTTCAGCTACCAATATCTCACATAACCCTTCTCTTTTGCTATGAGTCCTTTTTTAAGGCTGACATAGAATAGGCTAGAGAACTTCTTATGTCTTTTTGTTAGTTTCCCCATTGTAAATATATGGTTGTGTGTCTTTGAACACTGTATCCTACTCAGCCTATTTACTCTCTTGTTGCTCTCATCCTTATGTATGGACATAGTAATTTGTCACTATTCAATATTTTCCTTCCCACTACCTGTAGTTGCTTAAAATTTGAAATTGCAAAATCCTCTCTATCTATGGCTACATTAGTTAGATGATCGGCTATTTGATTTCCCTCTCTCAGAATATGTTGATACTGTACTTGCTTGCTAATCATTAATTTCCATATTTACTGAACATAGTCTATTACATGCCAAGGAAAATTTCATTCCCTAATTAGAACGTTTTGCATCAGTAATGAATCAATTTGAATGATCACTTTACCTTTATGTGTTTGATCTGCATGAATAGCTTTTTTGTAGAATAGCATTATCCCCAGCTTCAACATTAGAGGTATCTTCCATCTTAGCTCCTTCCGAATAAAGTAGATCTCCTTTCTTATCCCTTACACTAAAGGCATGTGACATGACCCCTGGGTTGCCTCTGGATTCCCCATCTGTATTGTATATAATCCTTAGTCAATATTTTCTCTAAAATCATCTACCTCAATCTCTATCACAATACTTTTTTGACAATTCACCTTATTTGGTACTCCTCTTATAACTTCTTCAGGGCATAATAATGCCCAAATCTATTATTTTGCTGCAGCGATTTCTACAACAATCTTTCTCATTCCTCTGTACCTTGTATCAGTCAAATTATTCCAAATAATTGCTTTGGTATCCAAAGAAGGTGTTTGAGCAACTAAGGCTGTGATCATAGGCTTTGGAACAAAAACTTCTACTTTAATTGGTAGTTGCATTTGGACTGTAATATATGCATAATGAAAGCTAATGTTGTAGCCTTTTTCTTATCGTTGATCAATATAATAGTTACTTTCAAATTACATTCTTCATCGATGGTGATAATGTTCACATATGCATCCCCATGATTTGGCAAGGGGTTGTTATTCACACTGGAGGAGGAGAAAGCTCCTTTGAGCTGAATAACTCCGTCACTCCCCTTTGAGCTGAATAACTCCTTCTTTGACGAGTGCCACAATCTTATCATTGAGAGTAAGAAAATTCTTAGTGTTATGCCCAACAACCCCAAAGTGACAATTACAATGTTTTGTTCCATTTTACCATCCATATATAGGATTGGAAATTCTACCTTAGATCGACGGGAGTTCTCCTGAAGATCTCAATATAGTTGGGATAAGGGTTCAACTAGTGGTGCATATGTGTATCTATTCTTTTATCATAGTTTTGGCGGGGTAAGGTGCATTTGGAGGATGAATTTATGGTTGGCAGTGGTTTTGAGGCAGATAGGTAGGTTGGTATTATGGTGGCTTTTGATAGGCAAGTGCTCGAAGTGGACGATATGTTGACTGGGTGGCATAAACTAGATATAGGATAGGTAAAGGTTGGTAATAGGGCTAAGGTGTTTTCGAATATTGATTATAGTAGGAAGGCTGGGGTGGTGAATTTTTGTATGTTTACATTTGATTCAACCTTTTTTTCTTGAATGGTCAAGACAGAGGAAATTTCATCATTTTTCTTTTTATTTGATCCTTGAATTACCTTACTTTTCACATGTAAATCTGCCAGATTAGTAATTCTCCCACTTTTAATACCTTCTTCAATAAGTTCTCTTATCCTAACAACCTCAGAGAACTTCTGTGCAACATCAGTTATCAACTTTTCATAATACACTGCATCTATTTGAGATTGCACAAAAAGAGAAGTCATCTCACTTTCTTCCATTAAAGATTGGACTTTTGCGACATCTTTTATCAACTGCATGGCATATTATTTGAAGGACGCTGTCAATTTATTTTTTATTTTTCATCAAACAGAACCTATCTGGGATGGCTTTAGCGTTAAAGCTGAACCTATCCATAAATTCTTATGCCAAGGCATTCCAACTATGCCCTTCTATAAGTCTTGGATCGTGTACCAATCTAGAGTCTCTCTTGTCAAATTCCTTATGAACAACTTCATTCTAATGGCCTGATCCTTCCCTACTCAAACTAGCTTGTCATAATATAACTTTAAATGAGCTCAAGATTCTCTTTTCCATCAAACATATCAATTTTTTTCACCTTATATACCCTTTAGGAAACTCAATGTCTATGTGAACACATAAATCTTCATAGTCGCATCCTTCACATTCTTTGGGTTGATAGATGGTTCTGAATGCCTCCTTTAGAATGCGAATCTCCTTTTCTACACTCTAACATGCTTTTGACCTTTGCTTTTTTTTTTCTATATCCTTATAAGAATGAACTTTTTCCATGGTTGGAATTGGGATAGTAAAAGGTTGATCTCTTTCTATATATACTTGTGGAACATATTGCATGTTAGAAATAGTAATATGTGCCACCTATATATATGGGATTGCTTGGTGGTTTTGAATGACTAGGGTAGTTTGGGCAAGTGGGATGGTTTGGGTAAGTGGAGCTTGGGTAAATAGAGTTTATATAAGTGAAGCTTGAGGAATATATTGATTGAAGAAGGGTAATGGGTTTGTTTGTTTCTAGTTGACTTGGTATAGGTTGTTTTCTTGTGGGTTAGTAGGAGATTTGATGGAAATTGGGTTGTTTTGGTGAAGCAAAGGGTTTGGTTAGAAGTATTGGGAGACAAGAGAATAAATATGTCGAAATGAAAATGGGATAGTGGTATTTGGTCTCCATGTTTGGGAAGTGGAACATTCACGCTAATGGATAGTTTCGCGAGGTTTTGAATTTGATCAATTTCACTTTGTATGTCAACCATTTTGTTGCATCATATGGGTTATATGTGCATCATGAAGGGTTGCGTCCTTTTTCCTTAAAGACTCAGGTTCATATCTTGGGACGACGATACGTCCTAAGCCATCAGGTGTACCCGAATCAGTTATGTTGGTGTTTGCTCATGCTTTTGATCTCATAAAGTATGGGTTATTAGACAGTTAGTACTCAGCACAAATCAATCTGTGGGAAAAAATTAAAATAAAAGAGGACCTTCAAAAGAAAGAAATATATCAGTACGGGCGAATAATTTTTGCATCAATAAAATAACTTATAATTAAGTAAATAGTATTGAAAAAGAAATAAAAGCATGTATCATGGAGCAAAAAAATCACATAATAAAAAGAAAATTTCAATAATCAAATGCATTCTACTATGTACGGGAACCCTTTTATGCCCGAGGTGGCTAAACATCAAATAATTGAGATAATGATAAATTCATCCAAGCCATTAATTTGAGACAACATTGAGTTTGGGAATAAAAACATCAAGTTTCATTGAAATACTGATAGAATACAATGAGAAGAAATAAACTCAAAATATATAAAAAAGTAAAACAATCCTAAGACTTGGCCTAGACCCTGTTTCTGATTATGATGGTAGAGGAAGTGAAGATGATGGCCCAACATTGCTAGAAACCCCCTCCCAAATTTTTTAAATACTTCATTATGTTATATATTTGAGCCCACATTTAAGGTGTGACCACTGTTGTTCCAAAACAAGAATTCCTTGTCCAAATAGCTGTGCTAATATCCTCAAAACCTTGTTCACCTTTTGGACTAGCTTTTATATTAACACAAGCTTCTCGAATCCATACTTGATATTTTGAAATAACCTCTGCCGGTCGGTATCCCACATCTATTGTGAGAATGTTACTACATTCATGCAGAATTTGATTGGCTCTAAGGACTTTAAATTCTGGTCCAAAGAGGATTTCAGAAACTTGCATATTTTCTTGGAGGGGGATAATTTGCATTTAGCCATAATATTGGATTAAACGCATCCAAAGCATATGGTTTGAGACCTTTAAATCCAATACCCTCAATATAATAAAGTCATTTGCATCTTATGTAAGTTGTGAAGCATGAGAGTAATTGATATTTTCACTGTATTTAGTCACTAGTGCGGGAGGCTAAAAACTCAAACCAATCATTAGTGCCGACCGGACACACAAACTCTCTCACTATGTCATCATAAGTGTTGATCTTATTTGAAAGACTAAACATTATTTCGGTCATTTTGTCACATTTGTTGAAATGCTCTAATGTCCACATCAACAGAAGAAGATTGCAACCTTGAAAGTAGTTTGTTCAACCTCATTTACACTTTCCAAATGTGCATAACATTTATATTAAGATCATAGGAACCAAAGTAATTTTTCCGCCATCAACTACTTTCAAAGGTGACCGAGCCATAGAACATATGCAAGTGGTGATTTTTCCATGTTCTTCTGAAAATATCAAAGTTCCTAGCAAGACAACGACAAATTCAATAAGACGTCTAACCCGTCAATGGATAGAAGTGCAAGAGAATTATTTTTTGAATAATTTTTAACTATATTGACAATCATATATCTCCTACAAATAATCTAAAGTAACCCAGTTGCTTTCAAAGCATCAGAGTCTATTAGTGTTCTTTAATCCCAAGTAATGAAGAAATTTATTTCCTGACTTGTTATGCTGGATGATATGACCTCTCCCTTGATATTATAAATTAGTGCAATAATAGATATCATCTAAGATGGGTATGAGTTCAATGTCTTTTGAATGCAAAGACAACTTGATTTAGGTCCCAAAATAGAACCAATGCTCTAACCACATGTTTGTCGGGAGAAATCTAGAAGAGTGTATTGAGGAACGCCAAATTTCTTGAAACTGCTAAATTTTTAGTTGAATTAAAATTTTCCCACCATATTTTCAACTTGTGTGGGACAACCTCAACCATTTTAATTTTGGGCACTTGCGGAATTAATTCATCCTACAAATATAAATACAATAAAATAAGTATACATTTTCCAAATTCACTACATCATAATTAGGCTTGAATTTGTTTATCAGTATCACATGCACATAATATGAGCAATTGTCATTAGGTCATAAGACCATTAGACATAAGGGTGTTTTCTAAATTTACGGGATGACACCATAGGTGAAACTACTTAAGGCTTATGCATGCATGACCTATATCAAAGGAAGCTCTATCTTAGGTTTTCTAAGATTTGTCTTACTACACAAAGTTTTTGAGCGAATGACTCGAGTGAAAAGTTTACACGATCGCACATAAAAATATTCAAGCACACCGTGCATACGCTGACTATAATACTCCGCATATTTAGGCTAGACTTTGAACTGTCGTTACTATGCGTGTAAAATATAATCCCATGATTTATACTTGAATTAATGTGTCATTATCATTATCCTTGTGTAAGAATGCTTTTGAGGTGAAAAATGTTCATGAGAATCACTTAGAGCAAAGTTGAGCTAAGAGCCTTTGATTCAGCTAAATCTTTGTATTCGATTCTACAAGGGTCAACTTTGAATGTGTATAACTTTTTATATATGTAGAATTTTCAGTTAAAGATGCACCAAATGATATATAATTGAGTCAAATTTCCAATGATACTAATTTCTCCTTAATTTGATACTCGAACAAAAAGTGGTGGCCTTTTTTGTAAGAAGCAGTAAGGGTAGGCGATATGCCCGTGCCACCTGGGTTATTCCCCTGGGATAAGGCGTGCATCACGTGGGTTACTCCCCCGGTCTAAAGGGTGCGACGCCTGGTCTATTCCCATGTTTTTTCAACTTCTTAAGGGTCAAAGGGAACTTTGGTCCTTTCCCCTCAACCCCAAATGTCAAAGGCACGAATTAAAGCACCCAAAAGGGCATTATTTTCCCATATTCTTCAAATCAACTCACATAAAAACCTTTCCCTTTCCCCCATAAACAAATTTCAAGTTTCTCCTCTTAAGAACAGAAGGAATTCAAGCTTCAAGTTCAAGAAATCCTCAAGAAATCTTCAAGAATTTTTCTAGTGAGGTATATGGGGTTTATGAACAAGGATCCTCTCTCATCCTTGTGTCCAAAACTTATTTTAAGATTAAAGTTCATGATTTGAAATTAAGGTTCATACCAAATTAGCCATATTCTTTAATTATGATATTTACATGAGATTAAAGGCTTTAAGTGCATCAAGACTTACTTATATCCATGTTTCCTCACTACTTTTACATTCAAGCTATGTTATTAGCATTATCATGTAAATTATGATTCTATGTGATTCAAACCCCAAACTTACATGTCATGGTTGGTCAATACCAAGTCAATTGTTAAACTCATGTATTTATCCTATAAACATGATTTTCTTTTCAAGTTCACTCAGCTCTATGTTGTGAGTCATCAGATTATCAGTTATTTAAATGCATTATTTTTTAGGTTCCCCAAATTATGACTTTCAGTGAATCTTTTAGATGATTTTGTCATATTTGAAGTGTCATTCAGTTCTGGCAGTTTATGAACACCCGATACCTATGTGTTTACTCATGATTCAGATTTTCAAGTAAAAAGTCAGCTAAACCATGATTCTCATCATTATAATTAGTTATTATGATCATGTTGAGCACTATCAGTTATGATGTTTAGTTAAACTTAGTTCAGTTCAATACCAGTGTTAGTTCAGTTAGAAGTAGGATTTAGCATCGAGAAAACCTAGGGATGGGGGCTTAACCTCTAACTAGGACTGGGTCCTTAGTAGCAGTCCTTAAGTTTCAGAACTAAGTAGCCAGTGTAGGTATGAGATGTCACCCGCCAGTTAGGACTGGCACTTTCTTAGGGGTCACTCACCAGTTTAGGACTGACTCCCTAATACTTTGGGACATTACCCTTGTGGATCCACATTGTTATCTAGTGTTAGTACTCATGGAACGGTACTGACATCCTTCTAACTGGGGTTATGGGTTGGACCCCGATTATCTCAGATTGGGACAGGTCAATTATATGATACCTCCCACAGTTTCAGTCCAGTTATACAGACAAAATACAATTTAGTTTTACATGATCAATATTCAGATATCAATTAAACAGTATACAAATATCAGTTAATCAGTACTCAGATTCTAGTTATTCCACATTCAAATGTTAGTTATTCAATATTCATTTATCAGTCATTCAGTTAATCAAATCAGCTTAGTAAATGTTATGTTTGTTTTTTTGTATGTTTATACATTCATGCTTAGTATATTTGTATATTCATATCCTCGATTTATGTTAGTTTTTATCACATAGTTTCAAACTCAGTATCCTTACTTAACCCTCAGCCCTGTTTTGTAGTATGTCCAGCATTACATGAGATCTACATTCAGTATTCATATTTTACTGCTTCCCAACTTCAGTTATACTATTTCCATAAAAGTAAAGAATTAAGAAACTAAGTTTAGTGATTCACCAACTTATCAAATTATGTTTGTTACTCATGTTTTAAGCCACTTCAGATTTTAGTTTATCTCAGTGTCTTGGTGAGTCTACTAGCACTTAGCATGCACGTTGTAAGATTACGTATCTACTCAGTTTTTCTTATTGCATTCACCCCTACTTACTCAGTACATTACAAAAGTACTGATCCACATATATGTCTATGTGCTACGTTGTCTCATAATATAGGTTCCAGTTGTAGCCTACACGACATAATCAGACAGTTTGAAGCTTCTAGCCAGCAGGTGATGAGTTCTCTTGTTTTGGGGACTCCAATCAGTAGTAGTTCATGTACTTTTTCTTGATTATTCATATGTATTGATTTGTGGTAGTTGGAGGCATGTCCTAGCTATCTATAATCAGTATAGTAGAGGCTTCATACATAGTCCGTCAGAGTCACGATATTGTAAATCAAGTTCTTTCTTCAGATGTATCATTTTGTAAACTTAGTCAGTATTACATTCAAATAGATTTCTTATGATTATACTTCCACCCAACAAATTATATTTTATTATATACATATTAAATCAATTGCTCAACAGTATGCCAGTTTATGGGTTATCTTAGGATCACTTGTGGTTCCAAGCACAGTGTTATGACTATGGGGTAGTCTTGAGTCGTTACACTACCTCTCTTAAAATTTGAGATTTTGATAGAAGTTTGCGAGTGCGCAGAACACTCCTTGCATGTATGTATGATTGTGTCGATTTTTCCCAATGAAAAAAATATTAACGAATGACAATTTATATAAATCAATAACAAATATTCATATAAAGTGATAGTAAATAAACAACTTATATCACATAAACATGATAAGCACATAAAGCAAAAACAAGCGAATATTAAAAAAATCATAATTGTTAACTTAAGTCTGTTATGGTTAGAACCTAAAGTCCCAAGTGAAGTTGTCAAGCTGTTATGCCACATTTTAACGTGAGTCAATTTAAGTCACAACATATTGAAAACTTCTAACTAAATTATGAAAGTAGCACCTAATTAATTCTATGATAAATTGGTACACCTATTATAAATTACGTAATTTAAATAAATAAATACTTTATTGTTTTTAGGTCTACATAATTTCAAAGATTTTAGTTATCCTAAAGGTAAGGGTACTCTAAATGATCCGCTAACTACGATTAACCGACCAAACTTAGATTAGATAAGAATGATGTCATATTAAGAAAGATATAAGTAAGAATAGAAAAAATACTATATATAACATTTGCTAATCATTCATAAGAAAAAGACTAGAAAAACTTTAGAAATATTGAGAATCAATCCATTTATGAAAATTACTAAAGGTAATTTTTATAGTCCTCGAAAAAATAATGTCAAATTTATTGTTGTCAAAAGAAAAGTGATTTCAAATCATTTTTAAGAGATATACAAAAGAAATTATTTCAAATCATTTTTAAAAGATATATAAAAGTTTCTAATTAATAATTTAAACAAAAGTCTAGATAAAAAAAATAGTTGTGCTATAAACGAAATTCATGTTTTCTTAGAAAAACGATTCCTTTACCCGCTTTTTTCTTTCATCAAATCTTATTAAAATAGATCTAATAATAGTTAATTAACCTATACTAAATGAATTATTGGAAGATAACTTTAAAGATATATAATTTTTTGAATCTATAGTGACTTGAGATTTTGTTTTATTAAGAAAAGACTTAAATTTTACAAAGTATATTTTTCATTAAAAATCCTAAGAAAGCGTTGCGGAATCAATACGGCGAAGTTACTATTTCTTATTTGAAATTGATGAAACTGGAATAGATTTACCATATAAAAAATAATTAAATCCGATTTTTAAGTCTAGCGATGATGAACTTGCTTACAACAAAACATATGTTTTGATTATTCTGCTATTACTAATTAGTGAGAAACTAACTTTGATTTCTAAAGAGAATCCAATATTCCATATTAGAGAAGCATTAAATATCTCCTAACAACTCAACCATTAAACTCATAAAGATATATCGGCTATTGAACTCGAAAGATATATTTGCCTGTCAAATTTTAGTCTTTTAACGATATAACTTAAACACCTAAGCCTAGCGATATTGCTAAGTTAAAAATTTTATAGGCGGGGAGGAATCAATTAAATTTGCCATCTATCTGAAAGATTTAAACAATTTCAAATGCACAAAATAACAACCATAAACTCCAAATGATAATGTGCAACATCTCAGTAAGAGATAACAATAGATGTATCAAAGGAAAATAAGGCTTAAAAGAGGAAAAGAGACACTAGACTGCTAGAGAGAAACACATAATGCATCTATTATTCGCTTATCTGATTTGGATAGAGATGAAGTCAAGCCACGAAAATCCAAACACATTTTTGAGTGTACATGTAAAATGAAAAGGAAATGAAAGGATTAAAACGATATAGATTCTTGATAAGAAATGGATATAGAAACAATTATACAACAATATGCTAATGCAAAGGAGACTTAAACCTCATGGATCCATATACAAAGAGATTTAACTTGACAAAAGTATAAGAATAATAGTTACGGCCGAACATCGAGCTAGCTGCTAAGTTTGAAAAAGAAATTACATCTACCTTAACACTATTACGCATACAAATGCTGAGTAGACAAATGTCTTGTGCACACTTTTACATTAGATGCTCTATTCGGAAACTCACAACATAGAAAAGCCAAGTTCAAAGTAAAATGTTTTATCAAATTTGGAAACTTAAGTACAATAACTATACTTAGCACAAGAAAAATTTCAATGTGTCTACATAAAAATAGTCATTTGATTTTTCACGTTTTTGACTATGTCTCAACAAATAGATACTTTCTTAGCATGTTGCGTGTATTTAAATACTCAACTCACTTCTTAAATAAAAATTAAACTCAGAAGTTTCACTAAAATGATATCTACTTGCCAACAACTTTCCTTTATAATGCTAAAACAATCATAAAATTATTCTGTCACTAACTACTAGGTCTCGATTGACGATCATAGCATGAAAGACATATTTCAATTGTCTGCAAATAAAAAAAATAAAATAAGATCACAGGATAATAACAACATATTCAATAATGCCTAAAAAATAATTAATTCATACAAAGATAAGTATAAGGCAATCTTATTAAAACAATAATAAAGCAGGGAGGGAGAGCACATAAAAGAATAACTTTAACTTTAATCACAAAACAACTTACATATTGGACTGTTAAAATTGGTCTTGGGCCTAACTCACACCCTAAAAGCTAGCTTAAGAGGAGGAGGATTTCCCAAGCCTTATATAGAGACCACCCATCTCATTAACCACCAATGTGGGACTTTCTCTATTTCTTTTAACACCCCACCGCACGTCCAGACCTCAACTGGGGCCCAGAACTCAACTGAGCGTGGACACAATCTCCCCAATATCTTAATTTAGGGGCCCAATATTAGGTGAGAATGGGCCCTGCTTTGATACCATGTTAAAATTGGTCTTGGGCCTAACTCACACCCCAAAAACTAGCTCATGAGGAGAGGATTGCCCAAGACCATATAAGGAGATCAAGGACCCTTTACCCCACCGATGTGGGACTCCAACACCCCCACACGCCCAGGGCTGGACATCTGGAGCATGGACAATATAAGACGGGGGGTACAACATCGAAAATAATAAACTGAGTAGGCCTACCTCTGATACCATGATAAAGAAATAGACCTTGAGCCTAACTTAACCACAAAAGCTAGATCAAGATCTCTGGCCAATCAGGAGGGTTATTGAACTGTCCCAAGTTTGGTTTCAATTTTCCAGCCAAAATTTTATGGGCAGTTGACTTTTTCAATACTATTTGTCCTAACCAGACCAAAAACCTGTCCTATCCTAGGGACAGGTAACTTGTGCAATTTAAAAGTATTGGGACCATAATGATGGGTTGTATCCTTGTCTAAATCTTTTAACAGATTGATGATCTAAATTGCTTTAAATGGGCATTTCTTTACACAAATACCACATCCAATATGCAGTTCCTCTGAGATAAAAGAAATCTTCGAGGCTGCGGTGACCTCTATACATAACTTACCAGTTCTAACAACTGGGCAACTCTTCTTGCATTCTTGTCTGCACTTCTTGGGCTTGCACTTGTCAGCACTAACAATGGAGATATGTGTCGATCTCTGGTCTACATCCAGAGGCGGACCTACATATGGATTAGGGGGTGCCTATTTCTGAAATGGTTGAATTAAGAGAAATGATGCAGAAATTGATTTCAAAAATTGGTGTTCTTAATGATGCAGTGGAGAAATTGAAGAAATTAAATCAAACAGTGATGGAGTTAAAGGAACAACTAGAAGGGAATCAAAAGGATATTACTCCTACTAGAGATGAGATTGAAACTTCAGGGGAAAGACTATCGAGAGAGAGACAATTGGTGGAAGAGCACAAAAGCAAAAATCCTTTGGGTTACCAACAAGGTATAGCTCGTTAATCTAAACTAGATTTTCCAAGATTTTCTTGAGAGGATGTGAGTTCTTGTTATTTAGAGTGGTGCAGTTTTTTGAGTTTGAGGAAATTGTCGTGGATCAAAAAGTAGGACTGATAGCAATACACTTGGAAAGTGAAGCTATTTAGTGGCATCAATCCTTCATGAGGTATATATAATACATTCAACCTCCATCTTGGAATGAATATGTGGTATCTTTGGTGGAAAGATTTGGGATAGGTTCCCCAAAGAAGCTAGTTAGTTTTCAACCCTATAATCCTTCTCATTTCTATCCACAAGAAACTTCTATTAAGAAGACATCATATACTTGCAAGGTTCTAAATGAAATGCCTAAAAGAGATTTACATGTATATTCTCTGGATAGTAGTACTGTTGACATAAATAATGAAATAGAAGAAATTGAAGACTTGTTTCTTGATGTGTCCTATAGAGATACTGAGAGTGATGTAGATGCTTTGGAAGATTGGTTTCTCAATAAGGCTCCTTCTATGGATGATAAGAGCAATAAAAGGGATTTTGGAGGCTTTGTTCCCGATGTTCTTTTCATAGAAAATGAGAACAAAGTGTTTGCAACTTCTTTAAACAGTGAAAAAGTTAACTCTAATGAAGATAAGTTGGTAAAAACAAGAAACGAGAAGGATATAGAAGCTGGAGAAGTTGAACTCTTCATGCATTTCCAGTTATATCCTCGAACTCTAAGAAAACCAGAGGATATGGTTTTGGCTAATGAAAAAGAGAAGCATAATGGAGTTAGTGCAAACCAATGGGAATCGGGTAAGTTTTTTGACAATAAAGACCAGGAATAACTCTTTGATCTCAAATATGGGTGTACTAGGTTCCAGGGGGTGAAAAACACAATTAACAGTAGAACTTGTGATGTTTGTTCAAGAGTTACTTGGTAAGAAGTGCTCTCATAGCAGGCTCATTCTGATACAATATTTCTGCTTCCATGACTTCGTGCAACTTATGGTTTGACTTTAAGAGTGATATGATAATTTGGGGCAAGATTTGCCCATGTGAAGGAGCTGAGAAATTGCTTTTTCTAATAATAGATGAAAGACCAATATTAATTGCATGGGATGTGATTGGAAACGAGAAAGTAATGAAGTTGAGGATGAGAATATATGACTATATGATGCACCTTGTAAACTGTCACATTGCTACACACTTAGGAGTCATCAATTATCAATTCTCTAGTTACCATTTCACTCTTGAGAACAACGGTGATCTCTATGGGAAGGGATGAACTTAATTTCCACTTTTATAGTTTTCTGCGCCTTCACTTGGAAAGATGAGTTCGAAATTTTTTGAGCAGAATATAGAGAATGAAGGGAGGCATTTGTTTATGTAATTCTAGTCTCTTGGTCCTTCATTCGGTAAGAAGGGTCCGACAGTAGAAGGAGCTACATCTTCTGGGTGGAATGGATGACCTTTTGCAGTCATCAAAAGTTTGGGACAGACACAAAAATATGGTGAAAATGGTTTTGACTTTCGTCAAGAAGGAGATAAAATGACTCGTGTCATTTGGAAATTAATCAAGGATAAACTCATCTTACCCTTTGTGGAGTTGGATATAAAATTCTTCATTCTTAGCCTTCATCACCGTGATGCCATAGATGATAAGGTTACAATTGAAAGAGCTAAGGCTACTTTGAAGTATAATGTAGCAATTAAGTGTGCAACCATCACTCTAGATGAAGGTCGTATGAAGGAGTTTAACTTGAAGCATATATGGAAGAGACCATATGGTACGAATAGGAATATTCTAAATGGTACGGTATTCAGGGAACCAATCCTCTGCAAAAACATCCCTTAACTTGTCCCAGGTTGGTCAAAACTGATATGCATAGACAAACATTCTTTTAGTGATCAATATCGAGCTACTGATACAGTAATTCAAGGAGCTGGAAAACTCAAATTAATATTTATACCAGAAGGGACAGATTAAAAGATCGAGTTCAAGGTTTGCAACTTCACTGGTGCTGGTGGAGTAGCTCTATCCATATACAACACGGATGAGTATATTCGTTCTTTCGCTGAAGCTTTTATGAACATGGTTTACCAAAAGAAATGGTCACTCTATCTTAGCACAAAGAATACCATCCTTGAGAAATACAACGAAAGATTCAAGGGCATATTCCAGGAAGTTTACGAGTCAAATTGGAAGTTGAAGTTTGAAGAAGCTGGGATCTGATGACTACTTCTGATGGCAAGTTCCCATTTCTTAGATCCAAAAGTTATACTGCAAAGAAGGACGGTTAAGAAAGGGAATAGAACTGTGGCTCAAGTTTTGACCAAATAGATAGGATTGTCGGCTGGTGCTGCAACTTGGGAGTAACTTATTGTTCTTAAAGCAAGATTTTTTGGTCTTGATCCTTGAGGTCAGGGATCTCTTTGCAGCAGGGAGTACTGTTACACTAAAATGAATCAACTAGACAAGTTAATTAGCTTTGCCATATCAGCAGTTAGTTACGGGCTGTTGAATTAGTTAGAAGCAGTTAGAAAATTCGATTCACTCTCATTTCTTATAAAAGGCATTGTATCTACAAATTCAATCATTAATTCAACAATAATAGAGTTTTCCTAATTGAATTCTATTTTCATATTCTTCCCGAATCCACCCCCATAGCTGATTACTCGAGTTTTCTCCATAAAGACTCCTGTCCAGCTGCTAAAACCTTGGATTCCTCTTTGAATCTCTGTATTTTGGCTATCATTATGTTAAAATTGGTCTTGGGTGTAACTCATATCCCAAAAGCTAGCTTAAGAGGAGGAGGATTGCCCAAGCCTTATAAAGAGACCACCCATCTCATTAACCACCAATGTGGGACTTTCTCTATTTCTTTTAACATGGACAAGTTAACCAATGAACTCCTTTAAATAATATTAAATTTTATCAATCATTTTTCATGAATATCCTTAAAAAAAGTTATCATATTGATCCAAATACGCAGAGCTGAAATAAATGATAATAACCTATTAACCAACTGTATTTTTTCTCTAGAAAAACTGAGAGTAAAATGTGAAGATGAGGGCGATTACTAACCTGTTAGGACTTTCCCATTGGAGATTCAAACTAGAACTTGTTTTGGGCCTACTCCCAACTGAATGACACTGAAATGCTAGATGATTTAGAGTTTAACCACTGTTCTGATAATGCTCATGATATAATCTAAAGTTATTTTGAAGACACTGAGACAACATTAAATAAACAACTACGGTTTAGGGCATTCAATACCCCAAGACTCAAAACAATAGTTGTAGTATGGAACTAAAACATTGAAGGACATAGCATGAAGATTCTCATTAAATCAATTGCTCTTATAGGCATTATATCAAATACTTATAATTCATGATTTAAAATAATCATAGAATTACTAAGGGATTGGCATACATAAAATTATCATGGAAAACACTAAGTCGTGATTTAATTAAATATATGATAACACTAAAACATGAGGAATAGAATAACAATAATAACTTCATTAAAACTTGGTATTAAATCAAAGTTCATGGAGATTAATGGATGAAATCATAATTTAAAATCAGATAACTTAAAAAGATCATAACTTTATAATTAAAAAGGTTACATGGGCTCCATGGATGAAAGGAATCCATGGATGAAAATCTATCATACCTTAAAGGATGAATTTATTAAAATTCTTGGGTGAACTCTTAAGATTGCTTTTGGTTTCTTGAGAGCTAGGGTTTGTAATTTAGAGAGAAGGCTCTTGACTTTTGGGGGAAATTAATAAAAAATGTACTTTTAAAATGTTTCTACGACTTAAGTATTCCATTTAGGTAGATTAAAATAATGGGATATGACTATTTTAACCCTGGATGAAATATTAGATTTTTGTGAAAATTTTCCGATCTGGGCCCCTGGCGCGATGCGGCGCTATTGTGCCATGTCACTAGAAACTGGTCTATGGTGCGACATAGGGAAATCACGGTCCTTCATCGATTGGGACTTTGAAGTTCTCCGTGATGTGAAAGAATCACGCTACAACACTAGGAAATGATAAATGCCTATGGCACGATGCACCATATTTGCTATACCTCACTAGAAATTGACAATTGATATTTTGACTCTCACCGTGATGCACTGATGGGTAAAATGACAGTGTTTAACGACTGAAACTTAAAATCACCATAACTTCTAACCCAATTACCGGATTTTAGAAAATTTTATATCATTGGAAAGTTAATTCAATTTACTACGCAATGGCAGGATTTAAACTGAAAAATAATAGGTATTTTAGAAATTTTTGATATGAATAATCATGTATTGGGACTTACAGGATGCTAGGGAAATACGGAGTTTTATAATAACTTCCCCTTGGGATCATTTGTCCCTGAATGAAACTAGTTAAGTTGAGGAAAACTGCTGGACTGAGCTTACACACTGAATATGCATCTCTGATGCATGGAAGTCATGACTGAACTTATTTGTAAATGCACGACTAATATGAAAATTATTTGCAACTGAAACTGAGCATGATAGAGAAAAAATCTTAAGTAGATTTACTACCTTATACTGTATTTGGATTCGTGGAGAATAGATGAGGGTACTTAGTCCGCATATCTACCTCTACTTCCCAAGTGGCTCCCTTAACGGACTGATTTTGCCAAAGAACTTTGACTAGTGGAACTTCTTTGTTTATTACTCTACGAACTTGATGATCAAGAATTTTGACTAGAACTTCCTCAAAGGAAAGACTGTTTTGAATATCTACACTATCTAAGAGAACAACTACAACTGGATCACCAATACACTTTTCCAACAACGAGTCATGGAACACTAGGTGTACCGAGTCTAAATCTGAAGGCAACTCTAGCTCGTAAGCTACCTTTCCAAAATGACTGAGGATTTTGAAGGGACCGACATATCAGGGACTGAGTTTCCCTTTATTTCAAAATCTTATTACTTCTTTCATGGGAGAGATTTTCAAGTATATAACATCATCGACCTCAAACTTGAGATCCTTTATTTCTATATCTACATATGATTTCTGTGGGATCTAGGCATCCCTAAGCCTTTCTCTGATCAACTAAACCTTCTCTAATGTATCAAACACTAAGTAAGGCCCTACTACTATGGCCTCACCTACTTCAAACCAACCAATTGTAATTCTACATCTCCTACCATAGAGATCCTTAAACGGAGCCATACGAATACTGGAATGATAGATATTATTGTATCCGAATTCAATCAAAGGCAAATGGTCATCCCAACTACCTTTAAAATCAACAACGCATGCTCTCAACATATCCTTAAGAGTCTGAATGGTCTTTTCTGCATGATCGTCTGTATGAGGGTGGAAGGCTGTACTGAGGTGGACTTGGGTACCAAGACCTTTTGGGAATGCTTTCCAAAAATAAGAGGTAAATTGGGTACCTCTATCTGAGATGATAGATAAGGGAACACCATGAAACATAACCAACTCTTTGAGATAGATATTGGCATAGTCCTCAACTCAGTAAGAGGTATGGACTTGCAAGAAATGAGCCGATTTGGTCATCCTATCTATGATAATCGAAATAGAGTTATGCTAACAACGGGTACGAGGAAAACCTATCACAAAGTCTATGTTCACTTTCCCTTATTTCCACATGGGAATACAGAACTCCTGTATAAATTCACTAGGCTTCTGGTACTCAATCTTTACTTGATGGCATGTAGAGGACTTCGCTACAAACTCTGCAATATGTCTCCTTATCCCAATTCACTAATAGATCTCCCATAAATTGAGGCAAATTTTCATGGACCCTGGATAAATAGGGCAACATAAACCATGCGTGATGTGTGAGCAGATGCTAACACATTTGAGGCTTTTAACTCTAAATAATTGTGAAGTCTTAAGCAAGTTTTGTTATTTTTAATCGTTTTTATTGTTTAAATGCAGATGTAAGTGATCGAGGAGGAAACTAAGGGAAAGAAGAATAAAATCAGTTGAAATCTGGTGCAAATAAGATGAAGCGTAGCTGACGACATCTTTGAAGTTTCATCAAATATGTGAAAGGCTGTCATAATTACCGTCAAGCTTAGACAAAAGCTGAAGAATTGAAGTGAAGTATGACGACATTTCTGAAGCGCTGTCACAACTTTAACAAGGAATCAAAATCACCGTCATCTCGAAGTAGAACATGATGATTTCCAATGAGGATGTGATGACATTTCTCACATGCCGACACATATTTGACACGCCATCAAATTTTGCCGTCAGGAGTAGAAGAAGATGCTATTATGCTAGAAGCTCTGATGACATTCCACAAAAGTTGTTAGGTGTATGACAAGCCGTCAGAAATGGCGTCGTCTATTCCAAGAAAAAAACAAAAAAAGCTGAAGCTTGAGATTTGCTTCCATATATAGCTTTTTCTATTTAAGGCATAGTTTTTAGGTTTTATTAGAGGGAGGAACTTATAAAAAAGGTTTTTTTAATTCTCTTTAGGATGATCATCCACAATTAATTATCCATTGAGTAGAGAACATACAATTTTTTTCTCTCTTTCTCTTAAGAACAATATTTTTGGTGTTTTTGCCTTGTGATTCAAATACAAGTTCACTTTCGATCTCATTCATCATTGTAAGTTAATCATTTCAGTTATAAATGCAAATTGCATGCTTGTTTCTTGAGTCATGAGTAGCTAAACTCCTGTAACCTTGATTATGGAGTCTAGGGTTAAGTCATGATAAGGTGTTAAATTAATTATTCAAGGTTTAATAGGTGTTAAGATTTCTTGATAATTCTGAGACTATTATTCATGTCTGTTGGTTGCAAACAATAGGCGTACCTACTTTGGTTTGCTTGAGAAATAAATCATAAACACTAGGAAGTGAGTTATCAATAGGGACTTGAAAGGCTTTGTTTAATAATCAACGCTGTAATAAGGTTGGTTAACCTGAGATAAAATTTGTGTAGTGATAAGCAATTTTCTAAGTCCGAAAGGATTAGGAAATAAACTCTTGAATAGGTCGAGAGATATTTGAGCATACCATCGATAAAGATAGCTTGTCATCCTAACCATCGTGAGAATATTGAGTAAATTTTAGCATCTTTCATGTATCGTAAGCCCTCGTGAACATAATCCTAGTTATTTCATAAAATTTTGGTTACAAACATCGAAATCAAAGTGAAGAACAATTATTTGTTAAACTCAAACCCCCACTTTACTTTCTTTTTGTGCCAATTATTTGAATTTAACTTGTAGCTAAATTGATTTAATCGCCACTTACATTGTTCCCTATGGATTCGACCCCGACTCCAAAGTTGGGTAAATATATTAACGACAACCACCTTGTAGTAAATTGAGGTGTAATTTGAGCGTTATCAATGCACTTCTATGTGGATTCATTGCCTCAACTCATCTACACTAGGCACACACAATCTACCCTGACAACGTAAAACACCATCTCCCCCTTAGGAGAAAACCTCCACTTTTTGATCTCTGAGTAATTCTTTCAGCTTAACGAAACTGGGATCTCTATCTTGCTTTTTGTTTACCTAAAAAACTAGAGATGACTCAGAGCTACTCTGCACCCATACACTACTTTCTACTAAATCGAGTAAATGGACACCTAGTTGAGCAAGCTGATGGACTTCCTAAGATAACTTCTTATTACCATCCTCAATATGAGCTACACTACCTTTCCCAAATGATACAAAATGCTCATTTCATAATCATTCAATAACTCTAACCATTTTCTCTGACATAAATTTAATTCTTTATGAGAGATCACATACTGAATGCTTTTAAGATCTGTGAACACATCTATATGCACCCCATACAAATAATGCCTCCAAATCTTTAAGGAAAATGCTATAGCTGCTAACTCAAGATCATGAGTAGGGTAATTCTTCTCATGGGGTTTAAGCTGTCTGGAGGCATAGGCTATGACCTTGCCTATCTGCATGAGGACATAACCCAAACCTACTCTGGATACATCATAGTACATAATGAAACTATTTGAACCATCTGGGCTGAGGTGAGTTGAGTCTTCAACTCCTAAAAACTCTTCTCACAGGAATATGACCATTGCTACTGTACTGCTGAGAATTTAAGGGACTAAGTGTGATCCAGGAACTGAGCGTCAACACCTAAGATATGAGACATTATAGCGAAAAAAAAGGTATGCAAACAGTACTTTGAATGTATTGGTATGCTAAATGAGGTAGACTGATATACATGGCCTCATGAATATGAATGATAATAATTAACTAGACATACATGTAAAACATGGAGTACTGAATAAAGAGCATGGAATCTGTAGATACTGAAAATATAGGAAAATCTATAAATATTGAGGATGCATGATCAAACATATAACATGAATTGAGTAAAATCTATAAACTAAATTATTGAAATAACTGAAATCGGTTTGCTTTGGTCAAACAAAACTAAGACTGAATAACTGAGCTGGGACTATAACTGAGACTATATATGAGATTGTGGGAGGTATCATCTAACCGACATTCCCCATTTTGAGCTAATCGGGGTCCAACCTATAACCCCAGTTAGAAGGGTGTTAATACCATGCTATAGGTACTAACATTGGCTGTGTGGATCCACTAAACTAATATCATGTCCAAAGGACTAAGGGTGTCAAGCCTGAAATGGCGGGTGACCCCTGCAAGATAGTCAAGCCTAATCTGACGGGTGACTAATCATATCCTACGCTGGCTAAGTAGTTCTAGAATATAGGAATTGCTACTAACGATTTTACCTATCTGAAGGAGAAGCCGCCATCCCTACACTCGCTCGGTGCTAAATCCTACTCCCAACTAAATGACACTAAAATGCTAGACAAGTCTAAGTTTAACTGACTGTTTTGATAATGCTCATGATACAATCTGAAGTTATTATGAAGAAACTAAGACAACATTAAGTAAACAACTATGGTTTTGGGTATTCAATACCCCCAGGACTCAAAACAATAGTAGTAGCATGAAATTAAAACATTGAAGTTCATAACATAAAGACTTTTATTAAATCAATTGCTCTTGTATGCATTTTATCAAGCACTTATAGTTCATGGTTTAAAATAATCATAGAATTACTAAGGGACTGGCATAATTGACATGAAATTATCATGGAAAACACTAAATCATGATTTAATTAAATAAATGATAACACTAATACTTGAGGAATTGAATCACAAAAATAATTTCATTAAAACATGGTATTAAATCAAAGTTCATGGAGATTAATGGATGAAATCATGATTTAAATCAAATGACTTAAAAATGTCATAACTTTATAATTAAAAAGGTTGCTTGGGTTCCATAGATGAAAGGAATCCATGGAAGAACATCTAACATACCTTAACAGATGAATTTCTTGAAATTCCTGGGTGAATTTTTGAGATTGCTCTTGGTTTCTTAACAGCTAGGGTTTGTAATTTAGAGAGAAAGCTCTTGAATTTTGGGGGAAATTAATAAGGAATGAACTTTTAAAATGCTTTTAAGGCTTAAGTATTCTATCTGGGGAGATTAAAATAATGGGATAAGACTATTTTAACCCTGGATGAAATATTAGATTTTTGTGAAAATTTTCTGAATTGGTCCCCTGGCCCGACCCGGGGCTATTGCGCCGTGTCACTGGAAATTGACAACTAGGAAAATGGTCTGTGGCGTGATGTGTCAATATCGCGGTCTTTCACTGATTGGGACCTATAAGTTCTCTGCGACATGGTGGCATCGCGCTGCAACACTGGGAAATGACAAATGCCAAATTGTCCTATGGAGCGACGTTCCAATTTCGCTTTACCTCATAGTAAATTGACAATTTATATTTTGTCTCTCTCCACGATGCATTGATGGATAAAATGATGGTGTTTAACGACTGAAACTTAAAATCTCCATAACTTCTTACCCGGTTATCAGATTTTGACGAATTTTATATCGTTGAAAGGCTAATTCAATTTCTTACGCATTGCCAGGCTCTAAACTAAAAAATAATGAGCATTTCAGAAATTTTATATATGAATACTCATGTATTTTGATTTAGATTAAGCTAGGGAAATACAGGGTGTTAAAATGAATTTCACAATCTAGGATGACAAAGTCGTTTGGAAAGATAAATTGGTCCATATTCATAATAATATCATACAGTACACCATGAGCTTCTTGATAGAATAATCAACCATTAAAAGCCTTATTATAATAGACTTGGGGGTACCCCTTCCAAAATATGGAAAATGGCATCAGATTAAAGCATGCTCAAAAATCAGAAATGCTTTTTCAAATTTGTACACCCCAATAGTGTAAGAAATTGTTAATACACTTTGGTCTTCTTTGTTCACCACCTTTGTGCTAAATATTATAGAACTATAATTATTAGTGATAGAACCCTTGGGGGTTGAACCATAAAGTAAGGGACCTAGTCCCTCAAAATCAATCACAAGTAAAGTAAACGAAAATAGCAAAAAAGTAAGAGACAATGCAGGAAGAGTAATAACACAAGGATTTTTACATGGAAACCCAGGAAGGGAATAACCATGGCTTGCCCTCATAAGCACTAAGGAAATCCACTATAATCAATCCCCTAATTAGAGTTTTTATTTAATCCTAACTCTAGGATCCTTTGTAATGACCCGAGACTACACCCTAGTTGTTACATGGTGCTTACGGTTCTGAGGGACTACAAGATAACCCATGAGCTGGTACCTGTTATGAGCAATGAATAATATAATAATGAATAGGGAAGAATAACAGAAATGCCATATGGTTTTCCTAATGAAATGACTACTAAATTATAAATCTGGCATAATACTGAAATATGAATAATTTGAATAGATAACTTTACTGTGTTAAAAACCTCAAAACTAAATAATGTGAGTTGATGGGATAGGCCCCCAACTAACTCTATTAACTACTGAGATAAAGACATGAAGTAGTATAATCTATCCTTGGATGATAAGGACTCACCACTACTACTGTACTGCTGATGATCTGTGGGACTAAGTGCGATTTGGGAACTGAGCATCAGCACCTATGATATGATACATCATAACGCAAAAGAAAGGTATGAGATTAGTACTTTAAATATACTGGTATTATAAATAAGGTAGGCTGATATACATGTTTTCATGAATAGGAATAATAATAACTAATTGATTATACATAGAAAACATAGAATACTAAGTAGAGAACATGAAATCTGTAGTGACGAAAAATATGGAGAAATCTGTAAATACCGAGTATGTGTGACAGTCTGTAAATACTGAAGATACATGAAAATTTGGGGACATTCGAGATGTATGACCAAGAATATAACATGGACAGAAGACAATCTATAAATTAAAATATTAACAAAATACTGATATTTGTTTGCTTTGGCCAAACAACTTTAAACTGTATAACTGAACTGAAACTGTAACTAAGACTATATCAGAGACTGTGGGAGGTACCATCTAACTGAAATTCCCCAATTTAGGCTAATCGGGGTCCAACCTATAACCATAGTTGGAAGGGTGTTAATACTGTGCCACGGGTACTAACAATGGTTGTATCGATCCATTAAACTGATATAATGTCCAAAGGACTAAGGGTGTGAAGAATGAACTGACAGGTGACTCCTATGAGATAGTGAAGCCTAATTTGATGGGTGACTACTCATATCCTATAATAGCTACATAGTTCTGGAGTATAGGGACGCTACTAATGACTCTTCCTATCTGATAGGGAAACCACCATCCCTGTACTCGCCTGATACTAAATCCTACTCCCAACTGAAAGACACTGACATAATAGACTGTTCTGAGTTTAATGACTGATATCTGACTATTCTGATAATGCTCATAATATAATCTGACGACTATTCGTTAATGTACTGAGACTAGACTAAATAAACAACTATGGTTTTTGGGTATTCATACCCCCAGGACTCAAAACAACAATTCTAAAAAATCACTAAATCTTAAGGGACAAAGCATGAAGGTTTTTACTAAGTCAATCACTCTTGTAGGCATTTTATCAAGCACTTGGAGTTGATGGTTCAAAACAACCATAGAAATGTCCTAAAACTAATAGAGATAGCATGTATGTAACATAATAGAGTTAAATTGTGGTCTTGTTCAATAAATAACAACATTAAATATGTTGGATTAAATAATAACAATAATTTCATGGTAACATGGTATAAAATCATATTTCATGGAGATTCAAGGGTGAAATCACAATTTTAAACATAATAACTTGAAAAGATCACAATTTTATAATTTAAAAAGGGTTGCTTGGACTCCATGGATGAAAAGGATCCATGTATGAACATCTAACATACCCTAATTGATGGATTTCTTGAAGTTATTAGTGAATTATTGAGGATTGACCATGAATTTAGGAGCTAGGGTTCTAGATTGGGAGAGAATGCCTTTTGATTTCGGGGAAATTAATTAAAGAATGATTTTAAAAATATTTTTAGGGCATAAATATCACACGTGGGTGGACTAAAATAATAGGGAAAGGACTATTTTACCCCTAAATGAAATATTATTTTTTTGTAGAATTTTTTTGAAATGGGCGCAACGCAGCGATATTGCGCAGTGTCAGTGGAAAATGTCAACTAAGAACTGGGCTGACAGCGTGATGCGCCATTATCACAAAAAGCCTTTGGATGCCATTTTGGCCACCTCCGCGACGCGTCAACATCGCGGAGGCCCATTGAAAATTGAAAAATGGGAAATCGGCATGCTCTGTGATGCGCCATGATCGTGGAGTCACGCTAGAAATTGACAATTTTCATTTGGGCTACCTCACGATGGGCTAAGGGTTAAAATGACGGTGTTTAACAACCAAAACTTTAAATCCCCATAACTTCTTATTCGGTTATCAGATTTAGGCGAATTTTATATTGTTGAAAAGCTAATTCAATTTCCTACACAATATCAAGCTCTAAACTGGAAAATAATGAGTTTTTTTTGAAAACTTTATATACAACTACTCATGTATTGGGACTTAAATTTTGTTAGGGAACTACCGGGTATTACAATATCTCTCCCTTGGGATCATTCATCCTTGAATGAAACTGGTTAAGTTGAGAGAAAACTAATGGACTAAGCTTCTATACTGAACATATATATCTGATGCATGGAATGCATGACTGAACTGATTCATGAATGCACGACTGACATGAACATGATGAGCAAATGAAACTAAGCATGGTATAGAACAAATATTAGGAAGATTTGGTACCTTATACTGAATTTGGATTCGCGGAGAAAAAATAAGGGTTCTTGGTCCGCATATCTGTCTTTGCTTCCCAAGTGGCTCGCTTAATGAACTGATTCTGGCAAAGAACTTTGACTAGTAGAACTTCTTTGTTCCTTAGTCTACAAACTTGATGATCAAAATTTTTAATTGGAACTTCCTCAAAGGAAAGACTATTCTGAATATCTACACTTTTTAAAGAAACAAGTACAGCTGGATCACCAATACACTTTTTCAATAATAAGATATGGAACACTGGGTGTACTGAGGCTAAATTTGAAGGCAACTCAATCTCGTAAGATACCTTTATGAAACGACCGAGAATTCTGAAGGGATCGATATATCGGGGACTGAGTTTCTCTTTCTTGCCAATTTTTTTCACTCCTTTCATAGGAGAGATTTTCAAGTACAAGAAATCACCAACCTTAAACCTGAGATCCTTTTTTCTCATGTCTGCATACAATTTCTATCAGCTCTGGGCAACCCTAACCCTTTCTCTGATAAACTAAACCTTATCTAACATATCAAACACCAAGTCAGGCCCTACTAATACGACCTCACCTTCTTCAAACCAACCAATTAGAGATCTATATCTCCTACCATAGAGAGCCTCAAATAGAGCCATACAGATATTGGAATAATAGCTTTTATAGTATGCTAATTCAATCAAAGGCAAATGGTCATCCCAAATACCTTTAAAATCAACTGTGCATGCTCTCAGCATATCTTCTAGAGTCTGAATGGTCCTTTCCGCTTGACAGTGTGTCTGAGGGTAGAAGGCTATACTGAGATGGACATGGGTACCAAGACTCTTTTGGAATAATTTCTAAAAATAAGAGGTAAACTGGGTACTTCTGTCTGAGATGATATATAAGGAAATACTGTGCAACCTAACCAACTCTCTACGATAGAGTTTAGCATAGTCCTTGGCTGAATAATAGGTATGGACTGGCAAGAAATAAGCTGATTTGGTCATCCTATCTATGATAACCCAAATAGAATTATGCAGATGATGGGTACGAGGCAAACCTATCACAAAGTCTATGTTCACTTACTTCCATTTCCATATAGAAATATTAAACTCCTACATGAACACACTAGGATTTTGGTGCTCAATCTTAACTTGCTGGCATGTAAAGAACTTAGCTATAAAGTCTGCAATATCTTTATTTATCCCACTTCACTAATAAATCTCCCGCAAATCATAGTATATTTTAGTGGCCGCTGGATGAATAGAGTAACGCGTACCATGCGATTTTACAAGAATTTGTAGCCTTAAATCATTTACACCAGGCATACACAATTTACCCAGACAACATAAAACACCATCTCCCCTTGGGAAGAAACTTTCACTTTTTGGTCTCTGACTGATTCTTTTAACTTAACTAGACTGGCATCTCTTTCCTGCTTTTTCTTTACCTCATAAACTAGAGATGATTCGGTGCTACTTTGTACCCACATACTACCCTCTACTAAGTAGATTAGGTGAACACCTAGTCAGGCAAGCTGATGAATTTTTTGAGCTAACTTCTTCTTATCATCCTCAACATGAGCAATACTGCCCATAGACAATCTACTGAGAGTATCAATCACCACATTGGCCTTGCCCGGATGATACAAAATACTAATGTCATAATCCTTCAATAACTCTAATTACCTTCTCTGATACAGAATCAAATATTTTTAAGAGAACACATACTGAAGGCTTTTGTGATCTGTCAACACATCTACATGTACCCCATACAGGTAATGCCTCCAAATTTTTGAGGCAAACACTACAGCTGCTAACTCAAGATCATGAGTAGGGTAATTCTTCTCATGGGGTTTAATCTGCCTAGAGGCATAGGCTATGACCTTGCTTCCCTACATAAGGATACAAGCTAAACCTACTCTAGATGCATCACGGTACAAAACAAAACCATCTGAACCATTTGGTAGAGTCAAGACTAGGGCTGAGGTGAGTCGAGTCTTCAACTCCTGAAAACTCTTCTTGCAAAAATCTGACTACTGAAACTTAAGTTTCTTTTGAGTGAATCTAGACATGCGGGATGCAATAGAAGAAAATTCTTTAACAAATCGATGGTAATAGCCAGCTAAACCAAAGAAACTCTAGATATCTGATGGAGAGATAAGTTTAGGACAATTTTTCACCACCTCGGTCTTTTGAGGATCGACTCTAATGCCATCACAAAAAATGATATGTCCAAGAAAAGCTACTGATATTAGACAAAATTCACACTTACTGAATTTAGCAAACAACTGGTGAGCTCTAAGATTCTGAATCACTACTCTGAGGCAGTCTGCATGCTCCTTTTTGCTACGGGAGTAAACAAGAATGTCATTAATGATAACTATGATGAACATGTCCAAGTACTGCTTGAACACTCAGTTAATCAAGTCCATAAAGGGTGCTGGGGCATTTGTAAGACCATAGGAAGTGACTAGAAATTTGAAGTGACCATACCGAGTTCAGAAAGCCGATTTTGGAATGTCATATTCCATGACCCTAAGATGATGATAGCCTGATTTGAGGTCTATCTTGCAAAAGTAGCTAGCACCTTGAAGTTGGTCAAACAAGTCATCAATTCTAGAAAATAGATATTTATTCTTGACTATAACTTTGTTCAATGGATGGTAGTCTATGTATATTCTTAGAGAACCATCTTTCTCACACATGAATATAATAGGTGCACCCCATGAGGAGGCACTGGGTCTGATAAATCCCTTATCTAAGAGATTCTTCAACTATTCTTTCAGTTCTTTGAGTTCAGCTGGATCCATTTTGTATGAAAGAATAGATATAGGCTGAGTATCTAGAAGAAGGTCTATTCAAAAGTCGATTTCCCTTTGTGGAGGAACTCCGGAGAGTTCTTTAGGGAACACTTTTGGAAATTCCCTCACTACTAAAATTGAATCAAGAGTTAGAGTTTTTGAGTTAGAGTCTTTGACTCGCACAAGATGGTAAATACACCCCTTCGATATCATCTTTCTAGCTCTAAGGTATCAGATCAACTAACCCTTAAGAGCTGTAGTACTACCCATTCATTCAAGGACTGGTTCATTTGGGAACTGGAAATGAACTATTCTATTTCTATATTAAACTAAGGGTTATCATGTGTGGAGCCAATCCATTCCAAAAATGATGTCAAAATATGTCATCTCTATCTCTTCGAGATTAATTGAGGTAACTTTCTGAGATATTATGAAAAAATAGTTCTTGTATACCTATCTGGCAATAATGGAATCACCTACTGGGGTAGACACTGAAAAGGGTTCTGCTAGCATTTCGGGACTAGATCCAAAGTTGACGGCTATATATGGAGTTACAAAAGAAAGAGAAGCTCCATGATCTAGTAAAGTATAAATATATAAGTGAAAGACCTGCAACGTACCAGTAACTATGTTAGGAGAATTTTCTTAATCTTGGTGGGACTGAATAACATATAATCTATTCGAATGCTGACCATTGGTAGCACTAAAAATGGTACCCTACTGAGTCAGGCGACCAGATGGAACTGAAAACTTATGAGACTGGCCCTATTGGAGCACATCTATACCCTTCTAAGAAACTTGCCGACACTCTCGAATCCAATGGCCTGGCTTTCCAAACCTAAATCACACATCACTACCCACTCTAACTTTACCTTGATGGTGTCTTCCACTTCTCTAACATAAAGGATTGGTACGAGAACTGTTAAAACTAAATTGGGACTTAGAGCTTGGTGCCCTATCCCTATTGTTTTTTTTGTATTTGGGTATTAAAGTACTAGATGAAGAGGGTGCTGGGGATAAAGACCTATGATAAAACTGAGAATGGTTACCACTTTCTAGCTTTGGCTGACTGAAATTAAAATTACCCATCCTAGCTCTTATGTCCCCTCTCTCTCTCTTCTTAATATTATGCTCCTTAATTTGTTCAGCATGGACCACCAAACTAGAAAATTCCATCTCACTAATAAGTATTACAGTCCTGCACTCCATGACCACACTATCAGATACGCCAGGCATAAACTTACTCATCTTGTACCTATTATCAGCTACCATATGAGGAGCATACCTAGCTAACTAAGTAAACTTGAGGGAATACTCCCTCACACTCATGACTTAAGGGAATACTCCCTCACACTCATGTTTTCTTGCCCCAAATTAATGAATTCTAACACTTTGGCCTCTTTCAACTCTAATGGAAAGAATCAATCTAATAACATTGTGGTAAACTCTCCCCATTCTACATGCCTTGTATCTATACCCCTATCAACCTTCCACTGCTTAAACCAAGCATGGGCTATATCCTGTAATTCATATGTTGCCAAATAGGCACTCTGACTAGACGTCACCCCCATAGCATCCATTACCTTCTGAACCATATCTAAAAATTCATATGGATCCTCTTTAAACTTGGATCCCATGAAAGAAAGAGGATTTATCTGGGTAAAATCTCAAATTTTGGTTGTAGTAGTATTGGTCACTGGGTTAGATAGAATAATAGTTGGCCGTTTATTTTATGCTTCTAGTAAATTGGCTAAAGTAGTGAATGCAGCTTTGAATTCTGTATGAGAAACATGCTTATTTAGAGGATCTGCCTGGATGGGCTGGCTGAGTTCCTATTCTTCTTCCATTTTTTTATGAGGCATGTTCTATAAATAGAAGAAAGAAGTGGACTAGATAGAGAGTTTAGCTTGAGCTCATGCTAACTCATACTACATGAATACTGAAAGAAGGGAAACTCGTATGACATGATTTAATAAAGATTCATCGGATTCCCTTATCCATTATTTTAGATAGGGGAACACAATTTACTTTCTAGTTTAGGTAGTCATTTCAGAGAGACCTTGGTACAATGGTTATTCTTAGCACTGCGTCTCATTTATAGATGGATAATTAGGATGAACATAGGATTCTTACATTAGAGGACATATTAAGGGGGTGTGTATTAGACTTTAAGGGAATCTGGGATGATTATTTTCCTTTGATAAAGTTTTTCTATAATAATAGTTATCATGCTAGCATTCAGATGGTTACATTTAAAGCATTATATGGGTGTAGATGCCGATCACCCATAAGGTGGTTTGAGGTTGGTGAAGAGGCTTTGATTGGGCCATACTCGGTTCTTGAAGCTATGAAAATTTTTTAGTTGATTAGTGAGATTTTGAGAACTGCTCAAAGTCATCAAAAATCATATGCAGGTGTAAGAAGGAGGGAGCTAAAGTTTGAAGTTTATGATTGGGTATTCTTAAAAATGTAGCCCATGAAAGGGATAATAAGATTTGGGAAGAAGGGAAAGCTAAGTCCCCAATTTATTTGTCTGTAAGAAACAGCAAGGCATATTAGAGAGTTTGCATATGATTTGGACCTACCACTAGAGTTAGCAACTGTCTACCCAGTTTTTTATGATTCTATGCTAATGAAGTGCATTAGTGATCCATACCTAGTAGTCCCCCTAGAGAGTATTGGGGTCATGGATAACTTGTTCTATGAGGAAATTTCAGTCAAATTACTTGATAGGTAGGTCCAAAGAATAAGAAATAAGGATGTAGCATTGGTAAAAGTTCTTTGAAAAAATGAATTGGTTGAAGGAACCATTTAGAAAGCAGAAGCAAACATAATGACCAAGTACCCTTATCTTTGTTTTCCAATTCTGTCCCTATAAAGGGTAAATTGTTCTTTTCAGCAAATTCTTTCTCTCTAAGATCGTTTACATATTCTCATACTGTATCAAGTATCCGTGAGTCATTGAATACTTGATATAATTATAAGTTTGGTTGTAAGCTTAGTGTCAAGATATTGATATTCCCCAAAATCCTAATCCTTGATGGGTCTTATTCAACGATGAATATTTCTAAGGGGGATATACTATAATACACCGTGTGCTTATGTTCACAGCAAAACCTATGACTCACTCAAAAAGTCATAAAGACTCATTAGTATGGTCCAGTCATAGACATCTCAGTGGGAAAACCAAACCCTATGTGTAGTTTCGAGTGATTACGATTCATATAGTGAGAGTCGTAACATCAACATTGTAGGACTCCCTAAGTTTCTACTAGACTAAGGTTTGTGACTGTGAGTTGCTGTGGCTTACTATAATTCATTGGATGTGACTCGTAGCTAGACCAGTGTGTACCCTTCCTATTACATCCAAGACTATGAGTCATTGGGAATATTTATGGCCAGACATCATGAGTCATAAGGTGACCCATGATGACTAACGACCAAGTTTTTATATGTTCAATTAAGGGGTGTTTTAGTCTTTTCTCCTCTTAAAACTCCTGACCCAGGAGTTAAAACATAAAAGAGGCATTATTTTCCCTATTCTCAATCAGTTAATAACGTATTTTCTTCTCCCACTCTCAAGAACAACAAGTTTAGGTTTTTTACTTCAAATTTACTTCTTAAGTCCCAAGTCAAATTTTCTTTCAAGAAAGTCAAGCAAATCTAGGTATGTGGGGTTTGAGAAAGGATAGTATTTTATCCTTGTGATCAAAAACTTTATTTGAAAGTTGAATATATATGATTTCAATTAGGGATCATACCCAATTTCTCATATTCTTAAGGTTATGGCATTATCATGTCAATTTAAAGTTTAAAGTACATAAAAGTTTGCCTTTATTCATGATTTGACTTTCACGAGTGCTACGATGACATGATTTCCATTATTTTGACTTGCATTTCGATGAATTGATAAAATATTCCAAATTGAGTATTGTGCATAATATTTTGCTATGAGTTTCTATGAATGCATGCATAAATTTCAAAACCTAAATACAAGTTCTTGAGTTACACAAAATTTAATCTTATAAGATCAATTTACAAGTATTACCATATGATAAAGTTCAATTTTAATCTTATTATCATATTTAAGACTCGAAATACACAACTTCATCTCATAAATGTGATTTAAGTAAGAGAAGCTTAGTTGGTTTTAATTTTACAAATCAATATGCTATTTTAAGGTGGATTTTCTAAGTATAAGCATATATATGTTTTAGGAGTAGTATTTAGCACCGAGAAGGGGAATGTGGGTTTAGTACATCTTATTTCCCAAAAACTACAAGACATTGTAGTGTTAACGGACCTCACCAGAGAGTGCCTTCTTTTTCCAATATGGTATAAGTTTAGTGATCACTTAAGTTAAGGTTTTATTCTGAGGGCAAGGGGTAGGATATCTCTCCCAAAAATGGGTAAGATTTTGGACTACATTATAGCTCACATGGTTTATGTTAGTTATAAGAATATCCCACAAGAAATAACAAAAGCGAATATTTTAGAAACTAAGTGTAGTAACTCAATAAGCTTATACATTATACTTTATCATTCATCTTTTATGAGTTTTATTCATGCCCAAAGTGATTCCGTTTACACTTAGTATGCATGATTTGGAAGTTTATTTATTTTTATCTTACTTATGCATTCACCCCCATATAATCAGTACATTACATAAGTACTGACCTACATATTTGTCTATGTGGTACATTGTCTTATAAGGTAGGTTTTGGTGCTCGTTCCCAAAAGCATGATTGTTTGTGGGCATCATATCCCACATCTAGATATGTGGTAAGTCCTTATAGTTTTATGACCAAGTTTATTAGAGTTTCAAACTTTATTGATATTTCATAGTCATTTTATTTCCTTTATTGGTCAGCTAGGGTTTGTCCTTTTATTTTATTTTTTCTTTAGAGAATGGACCTTACTCGGGGCTCTCGCCTCCCATGTCAGTTAGGGCTTGATCCACATACCCCTAAGCCTTATCATAAATAAAAAACATGAAAAATACAAGGAGGGGGGGCATAAAGCTTACCTCCGATCCTATGGCAGTTCAAAATAAACTAGCCTACTAAGGTCGGTTGACTTATCCCCGATACTAAGAAGGAAACCTAGATCTAAGAATCTAGAAGAGAGGACTCCTCTCAGTATAATATAGTCTAGGAAAACATAAATAAGGGAGACTCTCCACTTACAAAGTTGAGAAAAGAGAACTCTTACAAAAGGTTGGTAAAATAGCCTATCATAATGAAGCATAGATGAAGAATGAAGGATCCATGGAGAAACCAGTAAAGAAGCACTACAAAGGAGTAACCAAGTGCTCTATAACAATTTACCAAACTTCACGGCAACTCTTTGATTCTCTTTATCTTTTTTCTTCTAAAATTGAACATGCCAAGTTTGTCAAGAATAAAATGTCCTTTAGTTTCTTCTGGTAACTACTGGAAATTAAAGTAATGTTTAGAAATATCATAGTTGCGACTGATTTTAGATAGATAATCGGATTCAAAATTCACCTCTTAGTAAATATGCCTGTAAGTAACCTCCTCCTGTTGTGTCATGATTCCTTTGATGTTATCATGATAAGTTTGATGTTTCCAAGGATCTGTAGCATGTTGCTTGATCCGCTTAACAATGAGTTCTGAATTAATTTTTTTGTAAACACCAATTTAGACCAATGCTAGCTTCTTTAATTTTGTCTTGATTGTTAGTTCCGAACCCAAGAGGGCTGGCATATGCAAAAATAAGATTAGGGTCTTATCAGACAATGTTTGTTTTAGATAAAGTAATTTTATTGAGATTTCTACGTTTTACGATTTAAAAAGGGAAATTTTAAACTTGGTTTCTTTCGACTATTGTGTATATCATAGTTTACCTTCCTAAGAGTTCAGTACCAATTAGATATCATAGGTTAGTTTAGGACTATTCATAGTCTCAAGCACTATGTGATGTCCAGGGGTATTCTTAGGGCGTTATATTAATGATAAGTTGGAGTTTTGGAGAGGAATACTTGAGTCTAAAGGATTTTTGTTGAGTAGGACCAAGACAAAGAATCTGGAATATTAATGTTGTGGTTTGTCACATGAGGTTGATGTGGTAGTAAAGTTTGTTTCTCAGGTCATTCAGAAAAGATGAAGTTTTAAATATCTTAGATCTATGACTCAGAGGAATGGTAAGATTGACGATAATTTCACGTACCATATTGGTGAAGATTTATTGAGATGGAGGAATGCTTCAAGAGCCTTGTGTCATAAGATGGTGCCTCCTAAGCTTAAAGGTAAGTTCTACGAATAATAGTCCAATCAGTTATGTTGTATGGAATAGAGCATTCTCTAGTTAATAACTCCCACATCTAAAGGTTTAAGATGGTGAAGATGAAGAAGTTATGATGGATGTATGGGCTTACCAGAAGACATAGGGTTAGAAAGAAGATTATCATGAGAAGGAGGGAGTGGTTTTGGTAGAGTAGAGGATATGCTAAATAATTTTTTTTGTGGTGTAGGCATTTGAAAAGAAGGTGCATAGATGCTACTGTACAAAGGTGAGTGTGGGTAGTTATGGATATTCTTAGATGGGATAGAGGTAGGTTGAAGAAATATTAAAATGAGGTTATTAGGCATGATATTGAGTAGTTATAGCTTATGTAAGAGATGATACTTTATAGGAAGGTGGGGAGAATATGGATTAAGATAGAGGGTTAGTGGGTAGGAGTTCATCCGTAATAGTAGGGATGAGTGCTTTGTTTATATCTACGCCTTTAGCTTTCTATCGGGGTGTTTCAATGATGTTTATGATTTCAAATATATAGTTTTTAGTACTATCTTATGGGTGTCTTGTTTCTTTTATTATAAAGAAGTGTGTTATATCACTTTTTATGTGCTTTTATATTTTTCTAATTGTTATACTTTATATGTCCTAAGCCAGTGTTCTGTAAAAAACAACCTTTACACTTTATCTAAGGTAGTGGTATGTACTCCATATGATTTTCCCTCTCCAAACCCCATTTTGTGGAAATACTCTTGGTATGTTAATGTTTTTGTAGGGTAATGCACATATCTATACTGGTCTAGACGGTGGTCAAACTATGATCATACGGGGATGCAACTGTGTCCCAAATTTGTAGCTCTACTTTAGTGGCCTCGGCCATTTCCATGGCACTTACAGATAAGTTGGCATTGGCGGTGGTTGGTGTACTCAAAATACTTAAATTGGGCACAATCTCTGTACCCCCACTAATAGTCTCAACCACCTCTATAGTAGGTTGTATCTCTTCTCTCTCTGAAAACACCACCTTGTAGGTCCTCCTAGTCGTCTTCTCTTTTGTTTATTTCTCTTTCTTCTCATCTGATTTTGTCTTTTCATTTTTATCTAAATCAGTAGGTAATGTTCTATGAATTTATAGAACTTACAATGCTTAAACTTGGAGAATATGCATGTACTTCAGGCTATTTTGTTAGATTTGATGTGTTTTTGGAGTGTTTTAAAGGAAACTAGGTTTTTGAATGATTTTGGAAGAAAAGAGAGAGAACTGGATTTGTTTGCTACTTACCAAGGCTGTTCTTGGCATATGTGCCACTTATTGGGCAGATGGGATCTAAGTATGTAACAGTACCTCTCCTCTTCTTTTGAAGCTCTAAGTCTTTACCTATCTCCTCAATATTTGTATTCTCTATATTCAAGCTGGAAGTGTAAAAATTAGTAACTAATGAGTCCATGTCCACTGTAGGAACTACCAATAAAGGAATAGGTAGTGGTGGAGGAGGTGTAGTATCAATTCTCTCAGTTAACACCCTGACTGCTTTCTTAAGCTCGCTCAAGTCTGCCCTAGTATTCTTTAAATCTAGTTCTTGTATTGCATCCATCCTAGCCGTTATCTTGCTCTTAAATTATTCTTCTTAGGTATGTACTATCCTGATCGTAGCTTGAATCTCATCATTGATATAGGGCTTAACTACAACCTCTACTTCTTAATTCTAGCATCGTGTAAAAGTAGGCTTTGCTTAATTTCTTCTGAATACGATGTTGTAATCAACATATATCCAGCTAAAAATATGGTCGACTGTTAAAGAATCCCGGTTGTGAAAAAAAGAAAGAGGCACCGACATCAGATGTTGGTAATCCACTAGCTAGGGAACCCCTAATTACTTCTGGAATGTCAAGACGTCTTAACAGGGTAGTTGGGCTTCTTATGTCTTTTATCAATGCCATTCTACAACTATAGTCAACAAAATCACTTAGTCCACTACCCAAATATTCAAAACCTATGCACTCCTTATCAACTGAGTAACGAGACAAAAGAAAGGTAATGTGGTGATAAACTGGAGCACCCTATCTCGAATCTCTTCCATGATGATCTGCAAAATATTCAGCTCCACTCCTAAAATAAAAGCAACTACTAGGTAGTAATTGGTTGCACCCAATGTGTTATCATTGGTTGTGGGTGCTATTCTGTGCATAACAACTAACCACCAGATTTTGGTGGTAAACTTCAATGTATGCTTGTAGATTTTTGTCCCATTGATCGATGGGGAATTTTCACCTGCTTCAGTGCATCATCTTATCATCACCACTTAGCATCTTCGCTCTCTTCAAAGTATTAATTCAGAAGTCATACTCAAGAGTGTCCTCAGTGGGATTTAATGCTTCTCTAAACAAGGCTCTTCAGAAAGCCCTAACAAAAATATCAACCTTAGTATCCAAGACTCATATAGTGTCTAGTCTAGGTTGCTTCTTCATTTCCTTCTTCTTCCATAAAGAAGTCATGTTTTCAGCATTGCCACGTAGTTGACATAAAACTAATGTACGAACACTAGCATATAGTTCCAAAGGGGTAATGTCATCCACCCCAACTTATACCTCCTAAATCCCTTTGCGATGGCTAAAATCTTCTAGAGGGACTCTGGTAGGATCTGGTGTTCTTTTTGTATACTTCTCTTTTTATTTCCCTATTTATACTGAGACCCCATCAATGTAATAATCCCTAGAGTTTGGGACTATCGGACGTCTTGAATCCACACCCATTTGTGGTTGGGAAGTAGTATCACCCTCAATGGATTCAAGGTTATAATCATACCCCTCATCAAATAAACTCTTATCATCACCACTTCAATGTTACCTCCTTTGTTTTTTTCCCTTTTTAGACCGGGATAGGATTATCAAGGTTGTGGTCCCGACTAAGGTTGTAATTTTCATAGCCTTGGATTGTTCTATATCTTTTTACTTATCCCTCATGGTCATAGGGAAGTGTTGTTATCCTATGAAATTAGTGGAAAATTCTACTTAGATCCAACTTAAGTTTTTAGGCTCACTCTCTCAGGTTAGATGTGTGTCCTTAGGTACCCACTTCTTGGAGATTTCCTTCTGCAGCTTTGTTTGTGTCTTTGGTGCTATTGTACCTATATGGAAAAATTTAGAATCAATTTTGAAATATTTGAATAGGTTCAGTAAATGCATCAGATAAGTGTTCCTATGATCGCGCAATAAAGGCATAATCGTGCCTTTCAAATGTAGGAAGTGTTCCATAAAAGTATTTGAAAGACATGCTCTCAGATGACTGGATCCTATAGTCCTGAAATAAAGGTATGATCATACCTTCTAATCATATATACATCGCTAACATATTAGGGGTATATCACATTAAATGAGTACATACTACGATCATCCCAAGATAGAACAATCATTGGATATGATCGTAGTAGCACTTGTACGATTTGAATTTGGCCCCCTTAATGACCCGGCCTACAACTATATATAGATTCTACTATCAAAGGTTGTCTCGTGGAGTATACTAATACTTAACAAAAATTAGACACACATTGACCTTCTTTAAAACCTATTGGAAACAATCAATGTTCCATAATTATGCCCAAATGGGTACTCTGAAACACCCTAGGTTTTGGTCCTTAGAAAATATCGTGAGTTTAAAACACTTTGGACAGCATACGACTAGGGGTACTAGTTGTATGTTAGGATTTAGTTTATGAGTTATCACTCATATGTTGATTAGTGTGGTTGGATTGGCTATTGTCCAAGGTATGACTTCACTATAAGGGTCGTATGATGGGTGTGAGTCATATGATGTAAGTTCTATGATGTCCTATGTCTTAACATAGGTGATTCTATTCTACCTAGGTTATGGTTTATGGGTACCAATCATAGATTGGGTAAGAGTTGGACTTTTGAGTCGTAGGTTGGTCAGTGTGGGAGGTTGAGATTTTGCTTAGGGTGTAAGTGTTGCATACCGCTCGTACCTTATGGTACGGATGGGGGTGGTTGTACCCTCATGTGGAAAATTAATATAGTTTAAGTTAAGGTATTCTAGATATTTCCCCTTATAACTCTTTAGGATCCCATGACTTGAACAAATTTTTTAGGGCTTCATTAACCTATTTGCGATCAATCAAACACTCTAAACTCTCTCCAAATCTCTTAAGGCTCTTGGGTTAAGCAAAAGCTAGTGTTTCCTTTAAGGTGGTCAATTGAGGATTATAGGGGTGATTTCATCTCATTTTTTTCTCAATAGAAGGCATTTTAATCCACCATCATTATTAGTTCCAACAAATTACATGATTCATAAATTATTTTCACGGCATAAAATGTTGAGTGGTTTTGGGTTTTCAACTATATGTTGGGGTTTTTGGTTATAAATGATTTATTATGGTTTTACCATGTTTTAATTATGGATTTACATGCTTTAATGGTGGTTTGGACATTTGGTTTCAAGGGACTAGTTAATTAGTACTGGTTTTGGATTTGGAAATATTATGCCCCCAATATGATTGATAAAATGCCTATAAGAATGCTTTTACTACATTATTGGACTTTTAATGGAAGTATTGCATGGCATAACTTGGTAATGGAGCCCTAACTAGAATAAATGGTTTATATGATTTGGAATGGTTAAATGGTAAGGTCTTGGTAGTTATGGTCTAATTGAAAGCCTTGTGGGGGTACAGGGGAATCCCCTAAGAAAACTTAATAATGAACTAGCTGTGGGGTACATGGGAATCCTATAAGTCAACTCAATAATGTAATCTATGGGTACATGAGAATCCCTTCTTCTATAAAAGGTTGGCTAAGGACACTACTTTCAAGCTATAATTGGTATGATGATACCACTACTCATAGCCTTGGTTAATAATATATGGAATGGTCCTTTAGTTATATGGTAATGGTTTTAATTGAGCAATAATGGTGGGGTGTGATAGATAAACTTTAAAGTTTGAGTCCAATGGATGGACACTGGGAACTTATGTTTTCTAACATGAGTATTGGGCATGACGACCATATATGATATTTGGGGTTTAAGAGAATCCCCTATAGTATAATTATACATATATATCTTGGTAAGCGAAGGGTACGCGGGAATCCCCTACTCCTATGGTATTTTTGATTTGTGCAGCTACATACACTGAGGACCATTCAGGGGGTTATACAATACCCATATATCTTATGTGTGGTTCTAGGATGGTTAAGCTACACATACTAAGGTTAATGGTTTTAATTAAATGCTAAACCCGATTCTTTTTCCCATCATGGTTATATATATATATATGTAGGTATGGTTGTGAATGTATATAGTTGGTTTACATGGTTTTAAAGGTTGACATTATTTTATCCTTATCTTGAGTACTTGCTAGTGTTCACCCTCTAACCTATCTTTGAATGGTTATATGTCCACGCAATGCAAGAACTGGCCATTCTAATCATCCTACTTAGTGATCGGATCTGGGATCAACTCGGTTGGATTGAAGTAGTGATCTTTAATATTCCATAAGGTTCTATTTCATATCATAGATGACTTTACATACTTTTATTATTTCATAGACATTGTTTTGGTTATATTGGGGGCATGTTTCAACAAGATGTTATTTTCTTTTGTTAGAATCTTTGTTGAACTACTATGGGTTGGTATGGGTAGTGTCGGCAGTTGTGTCAACCTTAGTATTCCTATTGGTATTAGGGCTGATACCATTTGACTTTATTTATTATTGTTCAATACTTATTTTTTTTAGGATTTTATATATATATATATATATATATTTATAATGGAACTCATTTGGTATGGGATATACAGATTGGTTTATGGTTTTTTTGGTTTTGGATATTAGTTGGATAATGGATGGTTGGACTTTTTTTGGTTAGTCACGATCATGAACCTATCTCATAGTTTTGAATTGAAATATATGTTATCTTTTTATACATTCTGAATTCATCGAACTCAAGATATGTCTATTTGAAGGTTGGGTTGGGTTACAGGGGTGATCCCTGGACTTGGATGAACCTAGGAAGCCTATAAGACAAGACCCTAGTTTGGGTCGTGTCAAGATGGTATCATAGCTTTAGGTTGATTGTCAATTGGGACTCCACAAAGAAGTGTCGAGTAGAGTCTCTTTTGAGGGTGTGTAGCGTGCCACACTCATAGAGGAGAGGCGACTAGGAATTTAGGAAATATTTCTCTTCTTTGTGTTATACTTTCAAGCTTGGAGTCTATGTCATATCTCTTCTAATTTCATTTTTTTGCTTTGTAGATCATTCCTTGATGATCTGAACTTCATGGAAATTCCTCTATCCAAACTAGGGATTATGTTGATAGAAGCCAATATACTTACGACAACCATACTTGGTCTAGGGGTCCAGCCATTAATATTTCTAGAGTTTCTCCGATTCCTTCTAGTTTTCCTCACGTTCCTCAGGTTAATCTAAAGAATACTGAGTTTGGTCTGTTGATTCATATGATTGTTTAGTTGGTGGCTTCTCAAGCTGAGGGTGGTGCATCTGGTATCATATTTTCTGAGGCCATAAAGGTTTATAAGTTTATGAAGTTTAATCCTTCAACTTTTACTGGTGTTAAAGTGAAGGAGGATCCTCAGGGTTTTTTTGGATGAGATAGAAGAGATCTTAAGGGTCATGTAGGCCAAAAATATGAAAGGGTTGAATTTTGTTGCGTGTCAGCTAAAGGATATGACATACCAATGGTATGAGGAATAGGATCAGGCAAGAGGTAAGGTTAATGAGTCTTCTCTGTAGAAGACTATCTTTAATAATATTCTAGACTACTTCTTACCTCAGTAGTAGAAGAAAGTGAAGGCAGAGGAATTTATGAATCTGAGATAGGGAAAGATATTGGTAAAAAACTATGCTTTAAAATTTCACCTGTTGTCTAGGTATGCTGCAGAATTTATGTATATTATGAGAATTAGAATGAGAAAGTTTGCTTTAATACTTTCTCAGGATTTGATCCTTAAAAGAAAGATTGCATTGCTAATCAAAGACAGATATTTCTAGATTGGTTATTCATATGCAGCAGGTGGAGGAGGAAAAGGGGAAAAAGGATGATATTAGAGAAAGGTAGGGTAAGAAGTTCAGGTTCTCCGAGTAGGTGGTCAATAACAAAGTGGTTGAGATGGTGGTAAGTGGCTAAAGAAGAAGTGGGGGAGTTCTAGATCTTTCTCCAAAGATAGTTCTTCTGACTTGAAGTAGTCGGGTGACAAACATCAACAGGGTGGAGATAATTTTTGGGCATAAGGTGCCAAATCTTAGGCTAGCAAGGCCTAGTCATCTTCATCATGTCTTTCTTGTAGGTTCTATGGTCTGTTATATTAGGGTTTTTATGATGAGAGAAGGGACAATTATTTCAAATATGGTCAGCCAGACCATATGCTTAGAAACTATTTGATTGGTAAGGTTGTGTTGGAGTAAAATAATTTTTTGATTGCCTCTCCATTCGTTCTTTTACCAAAGGTTGCTTCTTTTACATATATTTCTGCTTTTGATACTGGCACAAGCCAAAATAGGTTATATGCACTCACTACTCAATAGAAGTCTATTGCATCGTTCGATGTCGTGACTGGTACGTTACATCTTTTTTCTTGAGATGTTTATAGTTTACTTAATCTAGAATCTTCTATTTCTTATCTGAACCTATTTTTGGCGGTGTATTTTTGTTTTGATCTTGAGGTTATTACTGATCCTTTGTATGTTTCTACCCTATATGTAACTCTATGGTTGCTAAAAGACTATAGGGTGTATGTGGTATCTATTGATAGTAAGGAGACTTAGGTGAATTTGTTCGAACTAGATATGGTGGATTTTGATGTTATTTTAGGTATGGATTTGTTACACTCGTGCTATACGTTCTTATATCATATTTTAGATCTTAGAGGTTAATCTCAAAGGTGTGTCTCTATCATTTGATCAGGGTTAAAGACTCTAACTCAGAAGGTCCTTCTTTGTATTCATTTTCGATGGTGAATGAGTTTCCTGAGGTATTTTTGGATGATCTTCTTGGTGGTCCTCTAGATAGGGAGATTGTGTTGGGGATTTCTTTGGTTCTGGACACTCGTACAATATCTATTCCACCTTATAGAATAGTTCCGACGTAGTTGAGGGAACTCAAGAAACAACTTAAGGATCTTTTGGATAAGTGTTTTATCCTTCCCAGTATATCCTTGTGGGGTGCATCGATGTTATTTGTGCATAAGAAAGATGGTTCCCTTTGAATATGTATTAACTATCGACAGTTGAATAAAGTGACGGTCAAGAACAAACATCCTCTTACAAGGATAGATGACTTGTTTTATCAGTTGTAAAGTGGAATTTTTTTTTCTAAGATAGATCTTCAGTTTGGGTATCATCATTATAATATTAGGGTGGTGGATATCCCTAAGATATCTTGCTGAACCCAATATGGGTAATTTGAGTTTTTGGTTATCTTTTCGGGTTGACTAATGCCCCGATGACATTCATGGATTTGATGAATAGGGTCTTTCATCAGATTTTAGATCTTTTTATCATTGTGTTCATTGATGACATTCTGGTGTACTATTCGAGTAAGGTGGATCATATCAATCACCTTTGTGTGGTGTTGTAGACCTAAAAAGAATAATAGTTGTATACCAAATTCCCTAAATATGATTTCTAGTTGAACGTTGTCACTTTTATGGGTCATATTATTTCTAGTGAGGGGATCATGGTGGATCCACATAAGTTGGTGGTGGTTAAGAGGTAGCCTAGGCCTATGATCCAACTGATATTTGGAGCTTTTGGGGTTTGGCTGTGTATTATAGAAAGTTTGTGGAAAGTTTTTCAATAATAATGGCCCCAATGACTAAGTTGACTTAGAAGAAGGTAAAGTTCTCTTGGTCGGATGCTTGTGAGGATAGTTTCGAGAAGCTGAAGGATAAGCTAACTTCAACTTTGGTTTTCACTTTATCAAAAGGCAGTAAAAAATTTATGGTTTATGGTGATGCGTCTAGGGCAGGACATAGTTATGTTATGATGTAGCATAGTAAGGTGATAACCTATGCTACTAGGAAGTTGAAGGTACATGAGAGGAACTATCCTACTCATGATTTGGAGCTTTTGAGGTAGTGATTGCATTGAAACTCTGGCAGTACTATTTTTATGGAGTGCATATGGACATCTTTGTAATCATATGCTTCTACAATATATGTTCATTCAGAAAGAGATTATCCTCAGGAAAAGGAGATGGCTTGAGCTTCTCAAGGATCATGACATAGGTATTTACAACTATCCACGTAAGAAAAATATTATTGCTGATGTAATTAGTAGGTTGTCCTTGGGGAGTTTAGCTTATGTAGATAAGGAGAGGTGGGAGTTGGTGAAGGATATTCACCGCTTATCTAATCTTGGAGTTCGTCTTTTGGAATCCAAGGGTGGTGGTGTATTGGTACAGAAAGTAGTTCGGTCGTCTCTTAGTGAGAAGATTAAGGAGTAGCAATTGCTAGATCCTACCTTGATTAAAAAAAGTTTGATATTGGTGGTAAAAAGGTAAAGGTATTTGAGATTAGTGTTGATGGTACTTTGTGGTACTAAAAAGAGGTTATGTGTTCCCAATGTTGATGGTTTGTTAGAAAGGGTATATACTGAGGCACATGAATCCCACTATGTTGTTCATCCTGGTTTAATGAAAATTTATCATGATCTCAAGGAGATGTATTGGTGGAATGGCATGATGAAGGGGTGTGGCTAATTTTGTGGGCAAATGCATGATGGTTAAACAAGTGAAAATTTAGCATATGAGGCTAGGTGGTTTATATTAGGAGATTAAATTGCCTGAATGGAAATGGGATGTGATCAATAGGAATTTTGTTATCGATCTTCCTCGGTCTCAGAATCAATTTGATTAGGTTCGGGTCATCATGGATAGGATAACAATGGCGGCTCACTTTTACAAGTGAGGACTAATTTTTCAGCTTAGGATTATGCAAGGTTGTATGTATCTTCATGAGATTGTGAAGCTACATGGGGTACTTGTTTTGATTATCTCTAACTATGGTATGAAGTTTTCATCTCTCTTTTTGTGGTCATTTCAGAAGAGGTTAGGTATTTAGGTTATATTGAGTGCTAGTTTTCACCCGCAGATGGATGAGAAAGAAAAAAGGACTACTCAAACATTTTTGGACATATGTGATTGATTATGGTGGTAGTTGAGTTGAGCATCTACCTTTGGTAGAGTTTGCTTACAAGAATAGTTACCATTCTAGAATTGAGATTGCTTTTTTTAAGGCATTGTATGGTTGGAGTTATAGATCTCCTATTTTGTGGTTTCACCTTTATGAGGAGCATATATTTGGCCCGAATTTGAGTTATGAGGCTATGAGAAGGTAAAGGTGATTCAGTATAGGCTTAAGGCTGCCCAAAGCCGCCAAAAGTCCTACCCGCATGTAAGGCGTAGGGACTTGGAGTTTGTGGTTGGGGATTGGGTGTTCCTACAGGTGTCTCCTATAAAGTGAGTAATATAGTTTGGTAAGTAAGGGAAGCTCAGTTCCTAGTATGTTGGTACTTATGTGGTTTTGCGGAGGGTTGGTAATGTGGCATATGAATTAGAGTTGCCTGCTAGTTTGAGATCCATTCATTTTGTATTTCATGTCTCTATGTTGAGAGAGTGTATAGGTAATTGTCATCGTTCATCAATTATTCCTTTGGAAGGATTGGGTATCTTAGATTCTTTGTCTTATGAAGATATCTCGATTGAGATCTTGGATCGGCATGTTCATCTGTTGCAAACCAAAGATATAGCTTCAGTTAAGGTTTTATGGAGGAACCACAAGGTGGAAGGAGATACTTGGGAAGTGAAAGAGGACATGACGTCCAAGTATCCATTTTTATTTTTTGCTCTAGATATTCGTGCTAAAGGAATGTGTTCTTGATCACATCTTTATTTACTAAATTGATTAAAGGAAAGGTTGATTTCCTTGCATCTTTGTTTTCTAAGTTAGTTAAAGGTTTAAATGGTTATGATTGGGTGTGGTTCGTGTTTGTACTACCTTGTTCTTCATTTGGGGGCTAATAATCCTAGTGGGGGAGATTGAAACACCCTGGGTTTTGGTCTTTAGAAAATTTCTTGAGTTTCAAACATTTTGGACATCATACAACTAGGGGGACTAGTCGTATGTTGGGGTACGATTTAGGGGTCATCACTTATATGTTTATCACAGTGGTTGGGTTTTCTACTATCAGAGGTACGACTTCTTTATATGGGTCAGATAATAGGGTATGAGTCATATGATGCAACTCGTATAATGTCCTATGTCTTAACCTAGGTGATTCTATTCTGCCTAGGGTACGATTTATGGGTACCAATCATTTGATTAGATACGAGTGTAAGTTTGGAGTCGTATATTGGTCAATATTGGGGTTGAGATTCTTCTTGGAGTATAATGGTGTGTACCACTCGTACACTAGGGTACTGATGATAGGCGTATTTACACGCCTAATGTGCTATAATTTACCCATATTTTAGCTAAGTTTTGAGGACAAAATATATAACTCATGCACTTTTAGTCCTTTTTCCTGTAAGTGAGCTAACAAACGTGATTAGCAAGTTTTCAGGTATAAATGATGCAGATTTCAGCATTTTATGGATAACTTGACGCCAAAGGAAGCTTCACGAAAGAAGGGAAGGAGAGCTTGGACGCCTAGGACCAAAAGTGACACATGGGAAACCTATCCCGGGCAAAAACAGCATTTTTCAAGACTTTGGGGATCAACAGTAACCTATAAGGATTAGGATAATGATGCAGTAATTTATTAGGATTCGGATAAGTATGCAGTAGCCTTATAGTAATAGGATATGGGTATTATAAATACCCTATTTTGCTGCAGTTTTTAGAGACACATCATTATTCTTATCATTCACATTCTAATTCATTCGTCTACAACTCTAAACAATTTGCTTTCAATTAATTCTTATTTACTTTCTCTTCATCTATTCGTCTTAAATTTTCACAACAAGAGAAACGCTACTTGCAAGGTCTTCACGCCACAAGCCATACCAAACCCTACTACACGTGAGATCTTTATTTTGGTATAATGATAATGACTATTGTGATTTCCCTTGCACTCATGAGTAGCTAAACTTCTCTGTTGGGGTTATGGAAGCCTTATGAGATACTATCTATTGCTATGAGTTTGTGAGTTCATGACACGTATGCTGCTTATATCATTATTCTCTTCATCTTAATGCAAATTCTTGTGGTTGCAAACACATAGGATACGCCAGTATAGCATTAACTTGTTCGAAAGAAAAGTTATATGTCTGGAAAAGAGATAATGTCAAGGTAATAGGGCACCAACCCCTGTTAAAAAGTTAGTGCCGTAACTGGATTAACCTCTTGGAGAATTTGTACCATTAGATACGCTTTAATCTCGAAAGAGTTAAAGTGAAATAGTCCTTGTTAGGTCGTAAGACGCTTGGATTTACCATAGAATACAATTCTCTATAAGCACATGCATGTCTGAATTCCGCATAACTCATAGCCAATAGAGATGTATAACTCATAAGGTGGACATAACTCCAACTCCCAATTCTCATTGATTAACATCTTACTAAACATTCTTCCTTTTTACTTTGCCATTCTCCGTTTTTACTTTGTTATTTTATTACACTATTGCACGCTACAAAATCCCCCATTTTACGAGACTTTCACCAAAAGTCTACTAATCTTTGCTTACTTAGTAACCAGCTATTCCCTGTGGCATTCGACACCCAACCCAGTTGGGTTCTATATTTGACAGCGACCGCTTACACTCTTACGAGAGCTGTAGTTTGAGCGTTATCAAATATTGGCGCTGTTGCCGGGGAATACGGTTGTCAACTAAGTTTGTGATAGTTACTAGACCCTTTGGTCAAATATTCTCAGATTTTACTTTTAGTTGTTGTTTTTGTTTTATTCAGGTTCTGTTGACAGAATGGATGCACAATGTGACATTGAAAGAATGGCTGCTCAACAGGAGCAGGCTAGGTTAGCTGCATTGGCAGCTGCTCAAGTGCATCAATAGAATATTTATAACCCAGGTCGTGCAACAAATCTCGATGATGAGGACCTGGGAGATGAGGAGCTACTAAACCCATGGCATACTGCTGAGGTGGCGACACCCATGCAGAGGAGAGATCGTCAAGCGCGATTGAGGCCTGATCGCCGAGCTGTGCAGATTCCTTTAGATGATGATGATGATGACCTGGATGGAGCTGGTGCCACAGGAGCTATTATTCCTCCGCCCTTGGCACCCGGAGCCAAGTTCAACATCACTAGCACCATGATTCAGTTATTGCAACTCAAGGGATTATTCAGTGGACTTGCAAGTGATGATCCGAATATACATCTGGTCAACTTTATCTCTACATGCAAGTCATTCGACAATCTAGGCGTTGGTCAGAATGCAATTTATCTGAGCTTATTTCCATTGTCTCTATCTGGGGAGGCAACTCTATGGTTGAACGAGCTGACTCCTGATTCTATCACTAATTGGAGGCAATTGAAAGACGCTTTCCTAGAAAGATTCTTTCTGTCATCCAAGAGAGCACAATTGAGAGATGAAATCAGCAATTTTCGACAGCTTCCAACTGAAGCCCTCCACGAAACATGGGAGAGATTCAAGAAGAAACTTATGAGGTTCCCAAACCATCACATGACCAATGTTCACTTGATGGAGATACTATATAGATCCTTGAATTCAGTAACTAAACCTGTGGTGGATAATGCGGCTGGAGGATCATTTATGGACCTCACCTTTGTTCAGGCAAGTGATATACTAGACCAGATGACGAAGCAAAGTAGGGCGTGGCATACTAGAGATTCTGAGGTAGCAAGCCCCACTTTTTCTATAGGTATGACTGCAGAACAAAAGAGAAGAGAAGAAGAACGTGATCAAGATTTGGCGCACATGAAAACACAAGTGGATCTTCTTACAAAGCATTTACTATCAGGAAAGACCAAAAAAATCAAAGCAGTTGCATCAAAAGGAAGAGAGGAATTCGATTTTGAGGAAGAAGCTAACTACGTGAACAATCAGGGGGGTTTTCGAGGCAATGCCCAAGGAAACCAAGGTCGGAACTATTATGATAATTCTGGAAACAAGGACCGGGATCAAGGTAGTTGGAAGAACAAGATTGACAGGAGTGGCGTGTATATTCCTCCTGGACGACGAGAGGTCACTGCATCAGGTTCGGGAAATATGTCAATGGAAGATATGATGGCTAAGCTGTTGAAAGGAGTGGAAGCAACCAGCACCGGAGTAACTGAGGTAATAAATGACTTGGCCTCAATGAAGCAATTGGTTGACTCACATTCCATTTCAATAAGACAGCTGGAACACCAATTAAGTCAAATTTCAGCCACATTAAATCAAAGAAAAGCTGGCACCCTACCAAGTGACACAGTGCCAAACCCAAGAAATGATGGAACATGCATGGCTATTACTACCAAAAGTGGTAAGGTGCTGGAAAATTCATCCCAAAGCAAGCAAGTGGCCGAAGATATCGTAGGAGATGACGCCGTTGAAACTGATGAAGACGTTCATGACGTCAGTCCTTGGCGTCCACAGCCTGAAAAGATCTCCGCACCAAAGAAAGAGAATAGAAAGTCGTGGAGAAAACTATTCCCCTTCCACCACCACCTTTTCCTCAAAGATTAAAGAAGAGAGCGGATGATACAAGGTTCAATAAATTCATGATGATGTTAAAACAGCTGACAATTAATGTTCCATTGGTTGAGGCGCTGGAACCGATGCCTGGGTACGCTAAATTCATGAAGGACCTTTTAACAAAGAAGCGGGCAGTAAGGTATGAGCCGGCAGATAATATTCATCATTGCAGTGCAATTGCCACAAGGTCCTTAGTACAGAAAAAGGCAGACCCTGGTGCTTTCAATATTCCGTGCACGGTTGGATCTATGAATTTTGCGAAGGCATTGTGCGATTTGGGAGCAAGCATAAATTTGATGCCACTATCCGTCTACAGAAAGTTGGGGTTGGGTGACCCTACACCAACCAATATGCGGCTCGTGATGGCAGATAGGTCGATAAAAAGACCTGTTGGTATCTTAAATGATGTGTTGGTGAAGGTTTCCACCTTCATCTTTCCTGCAGACTTTGTTATTTTGGATTGCGAGGTGGACTCTGAAGTTCCCATAATCTTGGGACGCCCTTTCCTTATAACTGGTAGTGTGCTTATTGACATGAGAGCTAATGAGCTTTTATTTCGGTTGAATGATGAAGTGGTCCGTTTTGATGTATGCAAAGCAATGAAGCAGCCCGAAGATATGGATGTGTTCTCTGTAGCTGAAGTTAATTATAAGGATGACAAAGAATTATCTGTAGAGAAGCAGCTTACTGTTGAGTCACTATCTGAAGTGCTTTCGAATTGTGAGCATGAGGTTGTTGAAGAATATAAAGAAACCGTTTGTGCTCTAACAGGAATAAAGTCCTATTCTCATGCCCCTAAGAAGCTGGACCCTGATCTTAAGAATCGACCCTCACCAATAGTGAAGAATTCCATTGAAGAGCCCCCAGTGCTAGAATCGAAAGGGCTCCCCAATTATCTAAGGTATGCGTTTTTGGGAAGTGGAGATACACTTCCTGTGAGTGTGGCAGATAATTTAAGTGAACAACACATAGAGGCTCTCATCTCTGCTCTGAAGAGATACAAGAGAGATATGGGTTGGACTATTGATGATACAATTGGTATCCCGCCTGGGATATGTATGCACAAGGGTCATCTCGAAGAAGATTGCATGCCTACAAGTAAGCTTCATTTTCGTCTGAATCCATTCAGAAAACGATCCACCATCTATATCGATGAAGTCTAAGTAATCGAGATAGCTATGTCGTGCCGCGACAATAAATCAAGCGCTTGATGGGAGGCAACCCATCATTTTTAATTGTTTTTGTTGTTTTTGTTTTCCTAGGATTTTGTCGAGCCACGACCAAAACTAAGGCGCTTGATGGGAGGCAACCCATCGTTCTAATCGTTTTTGTTGTTTTTGAGTAAATGTAGGTACAAGAGGTGTAAAGGAGGAGATTGGTTTCAAATTTTGATTTGGAAGTAGTGCATGTTAAAGGTGGTAAGTTAGGAATGAAGAAGCAAAAGGCTATGGGTGAGGCATTGCTTATGAAAATAGAGGCAAAGAACAAGTCACGGCCTATGTAAATCTAGGCCACGAACAAGGCAAGGCCTATGCTATGGCCTAAGCTCTCGGATTCTAGAGTGCCATATCATAGGCGCCGCCTATGCCTAAGAATGCCATAGCATAGGCGCCGCCTATGCCAAAGCCTTTTGTCTCTGAATCTCATATGCCATGGCATAGGCGCCGCCTATTCCTAACAATGCCATGGCATAGGCGCCGCCTATGCTCAACTAGGCTTTACGAAAGGTGCCGCCTATGCCTAGCATAGGCAAAGCACTAGGCGCCGCCTATGGTCACTTTTTGTCTCCAAATCCGATTCTAAATGGGTCAAAACCCGACCCAAGCTTGCCCTATAAATAAAAAACTTAGTCTTAGACCAAAAACACATTGCAAATCCAACCTAAGCTCCTCCTACCTCTCCAAATACTCTCAAAAATTTTCCTTTTGCTCTTTTAACTTTACAAGAACATCTTCCAAGGCCATCAACCAAGTAAGTACTTCTTTGTTCTTCTTTTATGTTCCGTAAGTACTACACTACCATGCCTATTATGAATTGTTAAATCTTGAAGTAGTATTGGTGAGTTGAATGTGATTAATTTGTTGTGATACAACTAGGTGAGGGAAAGAATACGTAAGAATGATCTTGACTTGTTTCCAACTTGTATTTAATTTTGATGCACTGTCATACTTTTACGGAGTTGACATGGTCAAGAACATTGCATAATCTTGTCAATAGAACTCTTACATGTTGGAATAACTTGTGTATAAAGGTAAAAACCATGGTTGACTACAAACATACGAAATTGTGATTATTCCTAAAACTTGATTCAATCTATATGGAGTAGTCTTGCTCAAAAGATATATCAAATATGAAAGTATTGCCAAGATTTCATGACGTATGACTGCACTGATTATATTGTTGGAATATAGCGCCTAAAACATATATCGATGAAGTTTGAATAGTCGATAACTTTCACTTCACTAGTTTGTACCAACAAAATAAGTGTGGGGTGGTGCCACTACTGCTTGTTTATAGATTGTATCCAGCGATATGAAGTTAACATGACTATTGTTTTAATCTCAGGTACAATGGCAGCAAAAGCAAGACAAGGAAAAGAAAAAGCAACCACTTCACAAAAAGGCAAAAAAAGAGAACGAAAAGAGCAAGGAAAATCCTCCTCGCTACAAATACCTCGCCGTATGTTCGGAATAAAATGGGTCCTAGAGGAGGAAGGAAAGGAATGGTATAGGAACAATAAAGAAAAAAAAATATGTTCATGTGGAGTTGATAAACAAGGAGAGCCTAGCAAAGAAAGAACCTTGTATGTTGGCCAAGATAATGGCGTTACATCTTGATTTCATCTTCCGAGATATGGGAGAGTGCAATATCGATTTAACACAAGAATTCTATGCCAACTGGTCACCAAAAACTACAGGGAATGAAGTAAAGATTCGGGGCCAAGTTCTGCAACTAAATGCGGAGTTCTTCAACTCCTTTCTAGGTTTGCCATCTGTTGACCCATCACCATTCAAGGAGCTGTATAAAAGACCTCCGTACAGGGCTATTAGACACACATTATGCGGACCACGATCCATGGCGAGATGGAGTAGACACAAGGACACCGATCGGCACAACACCTTCCCATATGCTCCTTTGAATAGGGAAGCTAGTATATGGCTGCGAATAGTCAACTCTTGCTTGATTCTAGGGACCCAGTACACAAAGATAACATGAGATAGAGTGTGCTTAGTGTACACATTGATGATGAATGTCCCTATCAACATTAGAGCAATTATTCGTTCTACAATGTGTAAAGCTAGGCTACACAAGAGGTCCCACTTCAGCTTTGGCAATCTGTTAACTGCAATATTGAGGAAGGAGGACATCGAAGAGGAACCTGCTGATCATAAACTCCAACACAACCCAAAGAAGGTTGACCTCACAAAGGTTAAAGATGCTGAAACCACGCATGGCGTCAAACTTACCACTGCAGAAAGGCATGCTCGGGATGAGAGTTTCTTTCGCCATCTTTATGGCATTACTCAGTTTACAATGATGAGCGGAGGTAGTGTTCCAACTGCTGCAGAGCTCCAATAGCTGGATTATGACTATCCAATGAATGAGCATGCAAGGGCGATGTGCGGAGTAGGGGTAAACTTTGAGGAACCTCTTGAGGACGATGTGCCAACCGATGATGATCGCAGAATGCCAGACTCCGATGTGGAGGAGAATTTTGATGATGATGACTCCAATGATGATTCCGACGAAGGGGGTATGACCCCAGACATAGAGGAGGAGTCCGACTAACCAGGTTCTTCTTATTTATTTTCCACTGAGGGCAGTGTGTCCCGTCTAAGTGTGGGGTGCTGGTATTTTCATGCTATACTTCTTTATCTGCATTTGCATTCATTTATGTTTGTTTGTTTTGTTTTTAGTAGTTAGTTTTGTTTTTTTAGTAGTAAATTTATTTTTAAAATTTTTTTCAAACTTTGCATAAAATTGTTCTGATAGGCAGCATGGTATTATGACAAGAGTCTGTGATAAAATCATTACTATTGAGACGTTTAGGCTCTAAGTGTGACTCACTGTGTGATAATTGTGTGGTTTAATTCCTTCATACGTTGGGTCAAGAGTCTATACTGCTGCCAATAAAGTCAACCATGCGCCTTGTGTGTGTGAGATGATAGTATATTCTATGTTTGTGGCTGATGCTAGAACTTTCCTGGTATGTATGTAAAGCGAAATAAAAAGTGTGAGTTTAGGAGATGATTTAGGCATTTCTTTGGCAACCTATGATTGTTTACCTTCATTTTATCTACCCATGGACATCATCCGAGATAACCCCCTTTGAGCTGTTAGCCTATTTTTCTTTGACAACCTCATATGTAAGCCTAATCTATTTTTTTCAAGATCATAATTTGATCCAACTTCCTAAGTTCTTTAAATTGTAAAGTAATGTGATAAACTAAGAGGAAATTAGGTGAGAATAGTGCCTTAGAATGTATTGGTTCTTGAATTTGTTATGAAAAATAATTGCTATCATAAGAGGTGTGTTATGAAAAGAAAAAGGAAAAGAAAAATAAAAAGTTAATTCTGTTCAAAATTGAAAAACAAAAGAGGTGAGAAAGGGTGCTAGATTAAAAGAAAGTAGAAAGGTTGTTTGAAAGAAAGCATAAATGGCATAATGTGATGTATTAAAGCGCTTAGGAACATAGTCACTATTTCTGGACAAAATAGTCCTACCCGTCCCATAGCCTACATTACAACCTGTAAAAGACCTATTTGATCCTAAGCCTAACGTTCTGATATTTAGTGGAGCATTACACTAAGGGCAAGCCTATGGTCATCAATTGCAACATACGAATTCTTTGTGAGAGTGAGAGCAAGGATAATCTTATACCCATGTTCAAAATATATACAATACTTGTGAGTGATTATGGGTTATATTTTGCGAGACACACATGGTTGATGAGTTTTGGGTGGTTGTGTATGATTCTCTGTGCCTTAACTTTTGAATACGAATTAGCCATCATCACGAGTCTATATTAGAGGTTGAATTGTTTCTAGAAGTGATCAGAAAACTACACTTTGTAATAAGTGTAGTGCTTGTCTTGATGAATATTTTGTGTTGTTACTGTGAAAACCTAAGTGGATGTTTAGAAGGACATGATATTTTGTTCGAGGACGAACAAAGCTTTAAGTGTGGGGTGTTGATGATAGGCGTATTTACACGCCTAAAGTGCTTTAATTTACCCATAATTTAGCTAAGTTTTTAGGACAAAATATATAACTCATGCACTTTTAGTCCTTTTTCCTGTAAGTGAGCTAACAAATGTGATTAGCAAGTTTTTAGGTATAAATGATGCAGATTTCAGCATTTTATGGATAACTTGATGCCAAAGGAAGCTTCACTAAAGAAGGGAAGGAGAGCTTGGACGCCTAGGATCAAAAGTGACGCATGGGAAACTTGTCCCGGGCAAAAACAACATTTTCCAAGACTTTGGGGATCAGCAGTAACCTATAAGGATTAGGATAACGATGCAGTAATTTATTCGGATTAGGATAAGTACGCAGTAGCCTTGTAGGAATAGGATATGGGTATTATAAATACCCTATTTTGCTGCAGTTTTTAGAGACACATCATTATTCTTATCATTCACATACTAATTCATTCGTCTACAACTCTAAACAATTTGCTTTCAATTAATTCTTATTTACTTTCTCTTCATCTATTCGTCTTAAATTTTCACAACAAGAGAAACGCTACTTGCAAGGTCTTCACGCCATAAGCCATACCAAACCCTACTACACGTGAGATCTTTATTTTGGTATAATGATAATGACTATTGTGATTTCCCTTGCACTCATGAGTAGCTAAACTTCTCTGTTGGGGTTATGGAAGCCTTATGAGATACTATCTATTGCTATGAGTTTGTGAGTTCTTGACACGTATGCTGCTTATATCATTATTCTCTTCATCTTAATGCAAATTCTTGTGGTTGCAAACACATAGGATACGCCAGTATAGCATTAACTTGTTCGAAAGAAAAGTTATATGTCTGGAAAAGAGATAATGTCAAGGTAATAGGGCACCAACCCCTGTTAAAAAGTTAGTGCCGTAACTGGATTAACCTCTTGGAGAATTTGTACCATTAGATATGCTTTAATCTCGAAAGAGTTAAAGTGAAATAGTCCTTGTTAGGTCGAAAGACGTTTGGATTTACCATAGAATACAATTCTCTATAAGCACATGCATGTCTGAATTCCGCATAACTCATAGCCAATAGAGACGTATAACTCATAAGGTGGACATAACCACAACTCCCAATTCTCACTGATTAACATCTTACTAAACATTCTTCCTTTTTACTTTGCTATTCTCCATTTTTACTTTGTTATTTTATTACACTATTGCACGCTACAAAATCCCCCCTTTTACGAGACTTTCACCAAAAGTCTACTAATCTTTGCTTACTTAGTAACCAGCTATTCCCTGTGGCATTCGACACCCAACCCAGTTGGGTTCTATATTTGACAGCGACCGCTTACACTCTTACGAGAGCTGTAGTTTGAGCGTTATCAGGTACAAATGAGGGGGTGGTCGTACCCTTCTGTAGGAAACTAATACAGTTTAAGTGGGGGTATTCGGGGTATTTCCCTTTATAATTCTTGGGACTCCACGACTTAAATCACCTTTTTGGGGCTTCATTAACCTATTTTAAATAAATCAAACACTCTATGCTCTCTCAAATATTGAGTGGTTTTGGGTTTTCAACTATATGTTGGGGGTTTTGGTTATGAATGTTTTATTATGGTTTTCCCATGTTTTAATTATGGATTTACATGCTTTAATGGTGGTTTGGACATTTGGTTTCATGGGAATAGTTAATTAGTACTGATTTTGGCTTTGGAAACACTATGCCCCCAGTATGATTGATAAAGGCCTATAAGAATGCTTTTACTACATTGTTGGACTTTTAATGGAAGTATTGCATGTCATAACTTGTTAATGGAGCCCTAAATAACATGAATGGTTTATATGATTTGGAATTGCTTAATGGTAAGGTATTGGTGGTTAGGGTCTAATTGAAAGCCTTGTGGGGTTCAAGGAAATCCCCTAAGAAAACTTAATAATGAACTGGCTGTGGGGTATATGGAAATCCTCCAAGTCAACTCAATAATGTAAACTATAGGTAGATGAGAATCCCTTCTTCTATAAAAGGTTGTCTAAGGACATTGCTTGCAAGATATAGTCACTGACGATATCACTACTCATATCCTTGGTTAATAATTAATGGAATTGTGGTTTGTTGTGTGGTAATGGTTTTAATTAGGCAATAATGGCGGGGCGTGATAGCTATTAGTGAAGGTGTGAGTCCAATGGATGGACATTGGAAACTCATGTTTGTCGAGACGAGCATTGTTCATGATGACAATATATTTTACTTATGGAGTACACAAGAATCCCCTAGGTACACTTGTACATATGTATCATAGAGAGCAAAGTGTTCTCGAGAATCCTCTACACCTATGCTATCTCAGGTTCATGTGGCTTCACATATTGGGGCACATTTAGGGTGTTAGACTAGACCTATATATTCCATGGGTGGTTCAAGGATGGTTAAGCTACACATACTCAGATTAATGGTTTTAATCGAATGCTAAATCAAATTCCCTTTCCCAGCATGGTTAGATATATATATATATATATAATTTATATATATATATACATGTATGGTTGTGAATGAATATGGTTGGTTTACTTGGTTTTAAAGGTTGGCATTATTTTATCCTTATCCTGAGTACTTGCTAGTATTCACACGTTAACCTATCTTTGGGCAGCTAGATCCCCACGTAATGCATGAACCATCCATTCTACTAATGCTTATTGATTGGATTAAGGATTTGCTCGGTTGGATTGAAGTGGTGAGCTTTCATATTTTGGAAGGCTCTATTTCATATCATGGATGTCATTACATATTTTTGTTATTGCATAGACATTGGTTTTGGGGTTGGGGGCATGTCATAACCGGATATTGTTTTTGTTTTAGTTAGAGGCTTTGTGGAACTACATGGGTCGGTATGAGAAGTGTCGACTGTGGTGTCAGCCTTAGTATTGGCAATGGTATTGGGGCTAATAAAGTTTGATTGTATATATGGTTGTTCCATCCTTTTATGTTTTGGGATTATATATATATATATATATATATATTTATAATGGAACTCATTTGGTATGAGATGTATGGATTGGTTTATATTTTTGTTTTGGTTCTGGCTATTAGTTGGATAATAGATGGTTGGACTTGTTTGGGTTGGTTATTATAATAGTCCTATCCCAGAGTCTGGAATTGTAATAAGTGTTGTATTGTTATACGTTCAGAATTCATCCGACTCAAGGTATGCATATTTGGAGGTTGGGTTGGGTAACGAGGGTGATCCCTAGTCCTGGATCGACCTGGGATGCCCAATACGACAAGGCCCCAGTTCGGGCCGTGGCATACTTAGACTTCACCTATTTTAATTAGGATTTCTATACCCACTAGTTGACTCTACAATTCACTTAACAAAAGTTTATCTTGAAGGCTAACAATTTTTTTATTAGATGAGAAATGAGAGGTATTATTTTTAGATCATAGCTAATGCACTTAATTCTGTCTTTTACGATCGATTAGGAGACAATACACTGGTGTTGGCAATGATTTTAAATGATTAGAATTTTGGATTGGGTCATTGAAAAGGGTCTAATAGTTTAAAAGCTATGTGCTTCGGGTCAGATCGAGTCTTTAGTATATAGGTTACCTCTGCAGATGAGAGCTTCTTATGATTGTGGTCTCGACCAATGATCATGGCATATCATAGTAGTGGGGATTAAAGGAATCTTACCTGGGAACCTATAGATTCAAGGATGATTATGATTTGTAACCATGATAGTTCCTTCGAATGTAGGTTCAATGACTAAAGTTTTGACCTACTGGTGTTTGATCAGATGATGGACACCACGATTGTGTCATTTAGGTACGATTTTGGAGACCTATCATGGGATCACTCCTAAATTTTCAGCCTTTAAGACTTTGATCAAGTGTGCTTAGATAATTGAACCCATGATCATAGGATCTTCCCATGATCTTACAATCGTAGGCTCATTCCTAAGTCTAGTGCAAAAACTTTTTTTCCTGCATATTTCCTACACTAATAACAAACATTACCTTATAAAATATAATGTACAAAACATTGCTTTCCTCCTAAAAAGTTCTTGATTTAATGTTGTGAAACGACATGACTAAGTTGGTTACTCAAAATTCAACAAATAGCCCATGGGTTGCCTCCCATGAAGCAACTGATTTAACATCATAGCATGATCCAGCTCCATTGACTACTCAGACTTCATCTAGGTGCAAATTCTCACTTGCCCTCATCTCTTTTATAGTTCCTACATAGTGCTGCACACATTGTCCATTCACCTTGAATGGTGTACCCTTATTTATTTTTAACTCAATTGCACCATGCAAAAATACTTGCATCACAGTGAATGGTCCAAAAAACTTAAACCTTGGCTTACCAAGAAATAAGCAATGTCTTGAATTGTACAGCAAGAACAAATCTCCCTGATGAAATTTTCCACATTCAAAGTTGAGCACTCATAGTTGCGGAGATGGAATTCATCCATCTAGTTTATCTATTCTAATCTCAATTTCACCTCATCCCTCCATTCCATATTTTGCCTTTTTAAGGCCTACAATTCCTTATGTTCAAGTTTGATAGGCAAGTGGCATGCCTTTACATACACAAGTTGATATGGGGAATCACCTATGAGAGTCTTTAATTTTGTTGGATAGTATCACAATTCATCATCAGACCTTCTAGCCTACTCTGTCCTATTAGCATTCAGAGTCTTCGCAAAGATAAGCTTGATCCCCCAAATAGAGACATCAACTTTCCCACTATTCTGAGGATGGCAAGGAATTTCCACTGTGAGTTTAACACCATATTGATAACGTAGGATTTTGAAGAGATAATTGAAGAAGTGCAAGCCTCCATCACTAATGATGGATCGGGGGTTACCAAATCTAGATAAGTTATTTTTTTTCAGGAAGATTGTAAAACTTTTGCCTTCATTGTTCAAAATCACAATTGCTTCCACCCACTTGGATACATCTTCCATATCCCCCAAGATGTATTTTACCCTAGGAGAGCACAAAATTTTCCCTTAAATTCAATACCCCAAACATCAAACAACTGAAGCTCAAGAATAGTCATCACTAGAAGTTTGTGACAACGTGAGATGTTCCCTTTCCCTTACCATTAGTCATAAGCCTATTCATAGTCGTCACCATTTTTATTAATGGTGGCCTAATAGTAACCACAATTCAAGATCTTATGCACAGTCCATTCTACTACCTCTAGACTACACCTGGACATCACACAGTGCTTAGTTACACAAGTGGTACTAAGATAACCGTTGATACTGGCATAAATCATAAGCAACAACAACAACAACAACAAACCCAGTGTGTTCCCACCTGGTGGGGTCTTGGGGGGGGTAAGATGTACGCAGTCCATACCTCTACCTCTAAAGAAGTAGAAAGGATATTTCCGATAGACCCCCGGCTCAAGACACAAGATACCACACAAATACATAGTAAAGCACAGAACAAGATTACAAGATTACATAACATAAATACGGCACCCATAAGTAAAAGAAAACAGAGGAAAACACCCAGATTCGTACTAAAATAAGGAACATGGAATCATAACAAGGATACTACCCCACCAATTAATTCCCTACACTAGCGACCCAAACTGGCCCTAGTCTTCTGCCCTAATTCGTGTCCTCCAGACCTTCCTATCTAGGGTCATGTCCTCGGTGAGCTGTAACTTCTCCATGTCCCGCCTAATCACCTCACCCCAGTAATTCTTCGGCCTACACCTACCCCGCCTAAAACTATCCAACGCTAGCCTCTCACACCTACGAACCGGGGCATCCATGCCCCTCCTCTTCACGTGTCCGAACCATCTCAATCGGACTTTCCGCATCTTGCACTCCACTGGAGTCACACGAACCTTCTCCCTGATATTCTCATTACGAACTCTATCCCCTCTAGTCCTCCCACACATCCAGCGCAACATCCGCATTTCTGCCACCTTCATTTTTTGGATGTGGGAATTCTTAACTGGCCAACACTCCGCTCCATACAACATGGCCGGACGGACTACCACCCTGTAGAATTTGCCTTTAAGCTTGGGCGACACCTTCTTATCACACAACACCCCCAACGCGAGCTTTCACTTCATCCAACCCGCCCTAATACAGTGTAAGACATCCTCGTCAATCTCATCGTTACCCTGGATCACGGACCCGAGATACTTGAAACTATCCCTCTTACATACCTTCTGTGATTCCAGCTTCACTACCACCTCATCGTTCAGCCTCACGTCATTAAACTTGCATTCCAAATACTTTGTCTTGCTTCTGCTCAACCTAAACCCTTTAGACTCAAGAGTTTGTCTCGATACCTCTAATTTGTCATTCACACCCCCTCGAGTCTCATCAATCAGAACTATATCGTCTGCAAAAGCATACACCACGACACCTCCCCTTGAATACGCCACGTCAACACATCCATCACCAAAGCAAACAAAAAGGGACTAAGAGTAGATCCCTAATGCAATCCTGTCAAGACGGTGAAATTCTCTGAGTCTCCTCCCGCCGTCCTCACCTGAGTTTTCGCTCCCTCATACATGTCCTTAATTGCTCTGATATATGCCTGCAGGACTCCACTCACCTCCAAGCACCTCCAAAGCACCTCCCTGGGGACTTTGTCGTATGCCTTCTCCAGGTCGATAAACACCATGTGCAGGTCTTTCTTCCTTTCCCTATACTGTTCCACCAGCCTCCGTACCAGGTGAATTGCCTCCGTCGTCAAGCGGCCAGGCATAAATCTAAACTGGTTTTCCAAAATAGATACTATCCGTCTCAGCCTCACGTCGACTACTCTCTCCCAAATCTTCATAGAGTGACTCAATAACTTAATCCCTCTATAGTTATTGCAACTCTGGATGTCCCCCTTATTCTTATAGAGAGGGATCATGGTACTCCACCTCCAAGCCTCGGGCATCTTTGCCGTCTTGAAGATTTCGTTGAACAATCCAGTCAACCACCTTACACCAGCCTCTCCAACAAACTTCCAAAACTCCACCGGTATCTCATCCGGCCCCGTCGCCTTATCCCTTCCCATCCTGCGAACATCCTCTATAACCTCTTCTACCTTAAAACGTCTACAATAACTAAAATTTCGACACTCCTCTGAGTGTACCAGTTCCCCTAACATAATAGCTCTATCCCCTTCGTCATTCAAGAGCCTATGAAAGTACGATTGCCATCTATTCTTAATGTGGCTGTCCTCCACCAACACTCTACCGTCCTCCCCCTTAATGCACCTCACCTGGTCGAGGTCACGACCCTTTCTCTCCCTAGCCTTAGCGAGTCTAAACAACTTTTTCTCCCCTCTTTTCCCCTGTAACCCTGCATACAAGCTCTCAAAAGCGGTCGTCTTAGCTGCCATGACAGTTGACTTAGCCTCCTTCCTAGCTAGCTTGTACTCTTTCCTGTTTACCCGCTTCTCTTCTTCGTCCTTACTCTCAACCAACTTAGTATACGCCCCCTTCTTGGTCCCCACTTTCTTCTCAACCTCTTCATTCCACCACCAATCCCCCCGATGATGCCCGGCTCAGCCCCTAGAAACACCCAACACCTCACTTGCATTCTCCCTGATGCACCTAGCCGCCCTATCCCACATACTATCCACGTCACCCCTACACTCCCACACCCCCATTCCCACCAACTTCTCCCCTATCTCCCACGTATTCACAGGCGTCAAGCCGCCCCACTTAATTCTAGGTCTACCCTCCTTACTCCTCCTCTTTCTATTCTTCTTTATACCGAAATCCATAACTAAGAGCCTATGCTGGGTTGAAAGATTCTCACTCGGGATGACCTTACAGTCCTTACACAACACCCTATCCCCTTTCCGAAGCAACATAAAGTCAATCTGGATCCTAGCTATCGTGCTTCAAAGGGTGATCAGGTGATCGTCCTTCTTCGGGAAGCCCGAGTTCACCACCACCAGCCCAAAGGACCTCGCAAACTCCAACAGAGTAGTCCCATCTTCATTTCTGTCCCCAAAACCAAAACCACCATGCACATCACCAAAGCCTCCCGGTAATGCCCTGATGTGCCCATTGAAATCTCCTGCTATAATAATTTTCTCTGAGCTAGGCACGCCTCTCACCACCTCCTTCAAAGCCTCCCAAAACCGCATCTTCTCCTCCCCTTCCGAGCCCACTTGTGACGCATAAGCACTACACACGTTCAGGGTAAACCCTCGGATGACCAACTTAATAGTCACAAGCTCTATGGACTTACCCTGAAGGGTCCCTATATTCTAAGACCCAACCCTCAGCCTACCATCACTATCCACACGCCCTCCTGTACCACCCCCGCGGCCAAACCTTGTCCTCCCTCCCACTCTCGCCCTTTCCTCATCCCCCACCCCCACAACAGCCCCACACCCCAACCCCCTCGAACATGACCCAATCCAACTATTACCGCCCACAGCCACTACTACAAGAAAATATAAGAAAATATAAAAATATAAATGATGGTAGTAGCAAAGCAGCAGCAAGAAATATAAGGTTCACACAAAATCAAAGAAATAATTAAGAAACCAAACTAAACTCAAATAGAGAGCAAATACCACTGGACTCAACACCCACAGCCCCAAAAACAAAGCCCCAAGCCGATAACCCAATCAAAAGCAGTGCAAGAAACGACCACAGCAACAGCAACAACAGACAACAGACAATATCAACAAATCACACGCAAGTCAAGGTACAGGGGATAATACTAGCATAATACAAAGAATGAAATAACAAAGGTTAGAAGTCACCGGGTTACACTTGTAGACCAAGCCGGAGCCCAAAACCCAGCGTAGACCGGGTTTCAGGAAGTTTCGGTGCTGAGAAGGAGCTGCGGCTGCTGGAGCTGCTAGAGACCGAGGGGACTGGTCATTGTTTGGGTACTGCGGCTGTTGACGACCGAGCGGCGACTGCAGCTGGAGATCGAGCCGCGGTTGTTGGAGGCCGATCGGCGGCTGGGGATTGAGCGGCGACTGGCAGGAGATCGAGCTGCGGCTGCTGGCGATCGGGCGACGGCTGCTGGGGACCGAGCGACGGCTGCTGGAGACCGAGGGAGGGCTGTTGGATCTCGCCGAAGCTGGAGGGTGGGGGTATGTTGGATCTCGCCAGAGCTGGAGACCGACGTGAGGCTGCTGGATCTCGCCAGAGCCGGCGGGTGGGGGTCTCGGCGGAGCTGGAGACCGAAGGCGGGGCTGTTGGATCTCGCCAGAGCTAGAGAGCGAGGGGCGGCTGCCGGAGGTCGGCGACGGAGGGAGGCGGGAAGCGGCAACTAGGGTCGGCACTGAGAGTCGGAGGTCGGGGCCCGAGGTCGGGTCGGGTCAACGCCGAAGGTTGGCGACGGCGACGGGGCCAGGGGTCGGCCTTGAAGGTCGGCGACGGCGACGGGGCCGACGATCGGCGACGGCTACGGGGCCGGGGACGAGGAAGTGAGAGAGAAAAGGTAGGGAGAGAGAGGGAGAGAGCCGTTAGGGGGAGAGAGAGAGGGGGGAGAGAGAGCCGTTAGAGGTAGGTTCCAAATGCAGCACCTTGGGATAACTGACTAATCCGACAAAATATCATAACAACGAGGTCGCATAAATCATAAGCAACCAAATAAAATAGATAAGATTGGAAATAACAAGCGGAATATATGTTTTTAGCTTAACTTGTTCAATTAAACATTATTTAAGAACATTTACAGTATTTGATTATACTAAATAAAACTAAAATTGAATACATAAACTCTAACTATCTACTTATGAAGCCTTTACTCTATTAACTATAGGTAGTCGGGACGTGACCCCCAGGTATCCCTAATCAATATAGCTAAATAAAATATGAATAACAGAATGTAAAAATTGACTGGAGTCCTCCAATTAGGAGAACTCATCACCTACAGGCTGGAAACTATGAACTTCTTGACCATGATATTATGGGATACAACTGGTATCTACATTATGAAAAAATATAGCCATATAGACATATATATGGCTGGTACTTCTAGAATGTACTGAGTATATGGGGGTGAATTTAATAAGTTAAATTTGAATTGATACATAATCTTAAAACATTCATGCTAAGTGTAAATATACTCATCAAGAGACTGAAATAAGCTAAGAGTTGAAATATCATCAAAATGAATGACAAAGCATATCTAATAAATTGGGTGAGTCACTACACTTAGCTTCTGAAACATTGTTTTCTGTGGGATGACTAAAACTAAACCTGAATATACTTTCCAGTCATACATGCTAAATGTAAAAAGAGTCACTTTGATCATAAGTATAACTAAAAGATGAAGTCCCATAATGAATAACTCATAAAAAAATATTTGAACAAAACTGTGAGTTCTTACACTTAGTTTCTAAAACACTCTTTTTGTATGGGAAATTCTCATAATAAACATAAACCATGAAAGCCACATGGAGTTTGATGACTAAAGAACATATCGAGAATGACATAATGACTAAAACCCATATTGCAATGGTTGATCATACTTTGCCAAGGTACAAAGGAAAACTGTGGTGATCACCCTACCATGTCTTATTGGAAAAGCAAAATAGTATAACTAAAATAACCTATGATGGTACATTGTTTATGAGAAATATGATGTGCTAATCCGATATTACCCTCTCGGTGCTAGATACTACTCCCTTACTTATCTGTATCTATGAAGTTAACATTAAAATAGGCATATAAGCTGATAAGTCAAAAAACATAATATGCCACTATTTTTATCTCAAATTCTTTGTTTCTTATGTGAACTTCATAGCTTGTCTAAAATCTTATATAAAACTGAATTGTGATTTTTACTATGATATTCTTCAAACTCAAACTAGTAAAATCGAAACTTCTTATAAACTAAATATTCAATTCTCAAATAGAAATTTCTTATCAATTCATGAAACTAGATGTCAAAATAGTGAAGTTCATCACATTATAGAAATCATGTAAGTACAAAAATGAGTAAAGGCAAATTGTTATGCGAACTGAACTTTAAATAACATGATAAAGATATTTTCCATGGCTTCCCAAGTCATTTATGACTTGTTGGGATTGATAGTTTGGTTATCAAGTAGTTCATTGGATTTTTAGAGTCAAATTCCTTTTTTGAAGTCTTCATTGGTTCCAAATGGCCAACAGGTAAAAACATCACTAAAACAATCTCGTATGCTAAATATGACTATTTTAATTGATCTGAAATATCAATTTTAGAAAGGTTCCTAAGGCACCCAATCATATTTTGACCTATTGGTTAGAAAGTTTATGATAATGGAACATGGGTATGGCCACTTTAAGTCGAAACAACCTCAAATAGAATTTTGAACTGTACCATTGATACCAGAATATTCAATTTGGTATGGTAGCATAGTCTGTTTGCGTTGAGAGGCTCAGTACTTTAACTTTCTATAAAAAACCTCAAGGGGTTAGTTGAGACATGGAAAATTCAAAGTCTCAATTATACTGGTGCACTCGGTAAAAACAAGCCAAGGGTTGTGATCATGATACCTTTGGAAGGGCATATATGCCGTGATAGGGGTGCATTATGTCACAATATGAACTCACCTAGTCAGCCAACATATGTCATGATCACTACAGTCGGGTCACAATATCAACTCCCAAACACCTGGGAAGGGTATAAATATCACCCTTTTGGCCCATTTTCACCCTTTTTTCATCCATTTCTAAGAGATTAAAATCCTAAATATTGAGAAATATTTATATTAGAGTTGTGGGTGATTTGTGGAGCTTTAATCATTATTATTTCATGATTTTCTTTGAATTTGAGGTAAGATTCCTTATTCTTGGTGGATTTTCTCATTTCTTATTCAAATCCATAAAAATTGGTGACTTTATTTTTAGCGCCAATATAGCTTGTGTTTTACCCATTTTGAGGGTAATTACTCCTTTAGAATAAGGGAATGTTAGGTTGGGTTTGGAAATGCAATTTTGTGGGATCCATATGGGATTTTTGAGTAATTGGCCAGAATTACAATTGAGTAATATGGGTATCATTGTTCTCATCTTGATGTGTTAATTGTGATTTTGATAGTGTGGTATTTTGCAGAAGCTTTCTATAATGGAAAGTTGGTGATTTAGTGGATTCTTTGAGCTTCTTTCAGTGTCCAAGCAGGCTAGGTTTTCCTTCCTCTTAGATTGAGCTAGTTCATAGTACGTTTATGATATTATGTTAAATTTGGGATGGGTTTAGGTGTTTGTGATAAAATTACAATGATTGGGTTAGTTGGACCCTTTAGGTTATTCATAAATCTTAGATTATATGTAATAGTTTAGTTGATTTTTCACTCCGTAAAGTCTCCATCTTACGGTTGATTATGTCTTAGTTAACATCTAAAAGTGGATTTAGATACCTTAACCTAGTTCGGGGTAGAAGTTTTGTTATAATAGATATTAGGGGTTTATAAGAGCCCTTTTGACCCAACTTTGGCCAACATTTGTGTTAGCTATTGAAAAACCTTTTATACACTTATTGTACGACTTGAAAATTCTTATTGAGGTAATATTGAGAAACTTTAGAATTTGATAATTATGATGGGTGACTTTGAGAGTTAATGCTTATTGATCATGATAGTGATCATGCCTGTAGATTATGCTATTCGTTATGATAATAATTATATAATTATCTAGTTGAGTCTAGATATTGATAATGATATTGATGATGTATATACCTAGTTGTAGTCCAGAAGATGATTATAAAATTACTCATATATTTATATATTATATATATATATCGGGTATGAGTCTAGAGGAATTATGGGTATGAGTCTAGAGGAATTATGTTATTGACTACATACTTACCGGTTTGAGTCTAGGAAATTTACTATGATATTGACAATGATATTAATAGCATAAAATTTAGGACTTTTGGGTGTAATAATTGAGAATAGGGATTTTGAGTAAGTCTAAAAGCGAGAAAATTATGATAATTAGGCATGAAATGGATAAATTCTAGTAGTATCATGGAAAATGCAAAACTATAGTGGTTCGCCTTATGTTTTACTTGATTGTACCCTTCAGGGTTATAGGGTCTTTCTTTGGATTATTTACTTTTTTCATACCTATTGGTTTATGAGGGACTATTTATAGTTATAATTGTATGTGTTTTACATTATCATTTGGGTTTATTTAATTACTATGCATAGGGATGTTGGAGTTATTTCAGGTTTGCTTTCTTACCTTGACTTAGTTATGTTATCTAGCATTTTATCATATTTATACAATGATTTAGCTTAGTCGATCGATGTTGCCTACTGAGTACCCGTCGTTTTGGTAAGCATGGAATTTTTTATATATTTTTGGTGAAGATATTAGTACTAATGGTTTTCATTGATTTAATGATCGTGCTGTGTTTGATGTAGGGATAGGGTGTGCTCTTAGAGTTAGAGTCACCCTATTTTCTTCTATCTTATTTATGTCCAGTTTTTTTTTTAGAGATAGATTTTGTAAATTTCTTAGAACTTGGGTTGTACTTATAGTAGCTTTTATACTGACTCTACCTAGTCATGAGATTATTATATATAGTGTTGGTTACCTTATGACTATTTCTACATCTTTGTTTACTTATTTTTTTCAATTCCCTATTCTTTGCCTCTTTTGGGCATTTTCATGTAGCTAACCTATTATATTTATCTCTGAGTTATGGTTTGACTTACTTACCGGAAATATAGAGTAGGTTCCAACATGACTCGTAAATTCAGTTGTGACAAATTGGTATTAGAGCCTAGGTTTCACTTGTATTTTTGGTACAAGAGAAAATGTCTGGTAGAGTCCTACAAATCACAATGATAATGTTCGTTTCTTAACTTTGGGAGGCTATGAGACATTCTTAGGAGTTCTTTATTTCTTTCAATCATTTCTTGCTAACTGTCAGAGTTGGTTTCTACAACAATCCTTTTATTTCTCTATTTTGTAGATGTCTAGGACATGTTCTACTGCTACTCAAGACGAAGGTTCTTGAGATTTAGCCTAGGGATCTTGTCATTATTTGTGGATAGCCTAGAGGTTATGGAAAACCCCTATATATGTACCGTACTAGGGGAAAGTATAGAGGACATTTTCTAGACCCTGTCCTAGCTCCTGAGCTAGAGATTATTACTCTCCATCCAGCGATATGTCAGGGACTATCCCAAGCTCAAATTCCCTGGCTTTGAAACCTTTGAAAATTTCCGAAGTTGAGCTTCAAGATAGTGTACGTTCTAGTACCCCCTCTTGTATGATGATTCTGTCCAAAGAATTGTTAGGTACCATACTACTTATATTATAGGGAACGAGTAACAAGTTACCAAGTTGTATGATGCTATAAACTTTGTCAAAAAGTATTCTATATAGGGTATGGGTTAGGGGGTACTTCTCATAACTTAGGGTATGAGTTCCCCTATGTTGATGTCTTTGGTGAGGCCTAGGGTATGAGATAAGGGTACCACTCATACCCTTGGGTACTATTTAGGTGGTGAGGTTGTACCCTTCTGTGAAGCTAGTTTTGAGCTTTTAAGCTCAGGGCATTCCCGACATTTCCCAAACTAAAACCCTTAAGTCCCAACATTATATGTCATGTTGTGGCCTCTCATAATACTCATCGAAAGATCAAATTATTGAAAAATCACTCCATGACTCTCTCTTGAAGATTGAAGGCTAGGGTTTCAAAAATGTGTTCATCTAGATGCTAAAGGGGTCAAGTTCTTTCCGTGAATCATCTTTCTTCCCTAACTTTTATTTCAAAATATCATTTTTAACCATTGATTATTACTTGTAAATGGTGGTTTTGAAAACAATGTTGAGGGTGTTGATGTATAGCGTTGAGTATTGTTTACTCTTATACATATTTTTGGTGATGGTCTACACATGTGGGTTTTTGTTGAATGTGGTTTAACAAATGGGTTATGAGTAACCCTAAGATTGATGATTTCTACTTTGGTTTGATGTTTGTGAAAATATCTAAGAGAAATAACTATTCACATGTTAATGGTGTTTTTAACTAGGAAAATGAACAAATAAGTATGAATTGTTGGTAAATGGTATTGTAAATAACTTGTTTTCCATGTAATGAGTTAATTAGGAAATTTAGTGGTATTCTTGGTTAAAGGGGTTAGAGTTCCTAAACATGAAATTGAATTGTGTTTTGAACTAAAGTTTAGTATAAGAATGCTAATGAAGAGTCGGTGGTTTTGTAAAGGTCTTGATGGAAACATATTGATTAGAATTGTGATTTGAATTAAGGTAGAATGGTGATTTGAATTAAGGTATTGGCCAATTAAAGTGATTGGTTGATAAATGGTTTCATAAAGACCTTGTGGTCATATATTGTGTTGAATTATAACCTGTGTGGTTTAAATTGGCTCAATTGTCTAGAGTCCTTAAGTGTTGAATTAAATGGTTGTTATTGCATGAACAAAGAGTTAGAGTCCCAACATCGGCTAATAATGGTTGCAACAGCTTGAGGTTAGAGTCTACTTACTTAATAGAATGGCTTCAGGTTAGAGTATATTTGCCTAAGGAAATGGTTTGATGTTAGAGTCTACTTGCTTAATAAGATGGCTTGAGTTTAGAATCCATTTGCTTAATATGACTAGGAATTTCAATCTTTATATACTATATAGGTGGGAGGTTAGAGTTGTCTACTATATGTCTCATTATTTATTACTTAAAAAAGCATGCAAAGCCTTGTTGCCTTTTTCGGCGTGTTAAGTATCTATATATATCTACATATATTCCTATTTAATTAAATATGGTAGCATATAATCGTTTTACTTGGTTATTAATAATGGAACTATTTTATCCTTATACTTAAATTACATGCTAGCGCTCTAACCACAAACCATTTCCGGATACTGTATTCCCGCACGATATAGGGGTCAGATCTTATCCTTCTCTCGCTACACAGTGACTATGTTTTTGAGATGTTCATGTGTTGACATTGAAGTAATGAGCTTCCCTACTTCGAAAGTCATACATCTTATAGTATTTCTAGCTTACGTTGTAGACTTGTCTTAGACTTACTTTTTGGCTATTATCGGGGGCATGTCCCAACATATTATAGATCTTGAATTTGTAGAGGCTTTGTGGATGACTGTGGAATTGGGTATGTTGGTTTAGTATGTTGACATCAATGGATTTATTAGACACTTCTTAAGTTAAGAGTAGTAGTCTTATTTCTCTATGTTGATATATGGTCGGAGTACATTCAACACTTTTGGATTGATGTGATTGTTAGGTTAGGTTAAGAGGGGTGATCCCCGATCCTTGTTGGATTGGAGATGCCTATTATGACAAGGCCTAGTTTCGAGTCATGTTAAGTTGGTATCAGAGCCTAGGTTCATGGTCACTTGGGTGTCCACAAAGCCTTGTTAGGTAGAGTCTTTTTTATGGGTGTATTGCCCAACACACTTAAAAGAGAGGGGCTTTGAGGCATTTAGGAATGTTTTTCTTTCTTGTGGTTCTATCTCGAGCAATAGAATATATGGTCTTGGATTTCTCTGATTTCTATTTTCTCATCTTTTAGATCATGTCTCTAAGAAAATTCGATGTTTGGGAAAACTCTTCTATCCTAACTGAGAATAATATAGTTGAAGATCATCCAACTTCTAGGGTTCATACTCGATCAAGGGTCACGACATTTGATAGTACTCGTGGTGTTCCACCTACCCCCACTATCCTTAACTCTGAGAGTAACACTCCTACTTAGTCACCTCAATGGGATGCTACTAATTCTAAGTTCTATTACTCTATTAATCTATTAACTCAATTGGTAGCTTCTCCGTCTTAATCATGGTGTTCCTATTACCCCATATTTTGAGGCCACAAAGGTTGACCAATTTATGAGGTTGAACCCTCCTATGTTTACGAGTGTAAAGGTTGAAGGGGATCCTCAAAGTTTCATTGATGAAATGGTGAAGATATTTGAAGATATTTGAAACTTTTCTCCCATGGTGTGTATTTCTTACTTGATCTAGTGTCCTCTCTCTTATGTGACCCTATTTGTGGCCATGTATCTTAGTTTTGGTCCTGAGTGTCTATCAGTTCTTTTTTCTTTTTCTACCCTAGTAGAAGACTCTGTGATTATTAAGAGAGCCTATAGGGGGTTTATGGTATTTGTTAGTGGTATAAAATCTTTTGTGGATTTGATAGAGTTGGATATGGTTGACTTTGAAGTCATATTGGGGATGTATTTGTTGTATTTGTGCTATGATTCTTTATATTTTTGAACCCATAGGGTCGTTTAAATTTACTAATGAGCCAGTCATTATATGGGAAGGAGGTTCTTTAGTGCCTAAGGGGAGGTTCATCTCATACCTTAGAGCCCAAAAGTTATTTTCTAAAGGGTTTTTGTATCATTTGTTCTAAGTTAAAGATTCTAACTCATAAGGTATTTTTGTAGAATTCATTCCTGTGCTTAATGAGTTTCCAGAGGTCTTTCCTGATCACCTTCCTGGTATTCCTCCGAATAGGGAAATTAATTTTAGGATTGATCTAGTTCTGTACACTAATCCAATTTTTATCCCTTCTTATAGAATGGCTCCGATGTAGTTGAAGGAGCTTAAGAAGAAATTAAAGGTTCTCTTAGATAAAGGTTTTATCTATCTTAGTGTGTTTTCTTGAGGTTCCACTATGTTGTTTGTACGTAAGAAGGATGGTTCCCTTCAAATGTGCATTGATTATCGTCAGTTGAACATGGTGAACATAATAATTAGTATCCTCTTCCTAGGATCGATGATTTATTTGATCAGCTTATAGGAGCAAAGTATATCTCAAAGTTTGATCTTAGGTTGGATTATCATCAGTTTAAGCTTAGGGAAGTTGATATCCCTAATACTACCTTTAGGACCTGGTATGTCATTATGACTTCCTAGTTATGTCTTTTTATTGATAATTCCCCCCGTGACATTCATGGATTTGATGAATAACATCTTTCATCCGTTCCTAGACTTTTTTGTCATATTTTTCATTGATAACATGTAGGTCTATTCTAACATTGGGGCATATTATGTCGATCACCTTCGTGTTGTGTTGCAACCCTTGAATGATCATCACTTGTATGCCAAGTTCTCCAAGTGTGATTTTTTTTGAAGGTTGTAACTTTTGTTTATCATGTTATTTCTAGTGAAGGGATCTTGGTGGAACCATAAAAGGTTGTAGTTGTTAAAAATTGGCCTAGACCCATGACTCTAATTGATATTCGGGGTTTCTTAGGTTAGCTGGTTACTATAGGAGATTTGTGGCTAGTTCTTAGACAATAGTTGCTCGATTGACTAAGTTGACCTAGAAGAAGGTCAAGTTCTTACTGTCGAATGTGTGTGAGGGTAGTTTTGAGAAGTTGAAGGATAAATTGATTTCAGCTCCTATTTTGACCTTGCCCAAGGGTAATGATGGTTCTATAGTGTATTATGATGCTTCTCATGTTGGGCTTGGTTGTGTGTTGATGCGGCATGGTAGGGTGGTGGCCTATACTTCAAGGCAATTGAAAGCTCGTGAGAAAAACTACCCTACTAATGACTTACAGTTATTAGTCGTGTTATTTATGTTAAAGATTTGGTGACACTATCATTATTCAATTTATGTTGAAATGTTTTTCGATCATAAGAGCATTCAGTATGTGTTTACTTAGAAGGAGTTGAATCTCAGAAAAAGGAGATAGCTTGAGTTAAAAAAAACTACGATATGAGTCTCCATTACCATATAGGTAAAACTAATGTAGTTGATGATGCTCTTATAAGATTATCCATAGGGAGTTTAGCTCATATGGATGAGGATAAGTGGGAGTTGGTGAAGGACATTCACCATTTGTCTAATCTTGGAGTTTGTCTTACGGACTCTGGGGATGGTGATGTATTTGTGCATTTGATGTCGCTATCATCTCTTGTTATTGAGAAAATGGAAAAGCAAATATTGGATCTTGATTTGATTAGGATTAAGAGTAATATGATTAGAAAAAGGTTGTGTACTTTACGAGTGGTGGCGATGGTATATTGAGTACTATGTAGGCTATGTGTTCCCAATGTTGATGGATTAAGGGAAGGATTTTGGCCAAACCTCATGGAACTTGTTATGTTATTAATTGCGGTTCCATGAATCTGTATCATGATCTTAGGGAGTTCTATTAGTTCAATTATATGAAATGATATGTGGCTAGCAATGTGGCTAAGTGTATGGTCTGTCAACAAGTGAAAGGTTAGCACATGAGACCCTGAGGTTGGTACCAAGAATTGTGTTTCCCGAATAGAAGTGAGAGGTAATCAATATTGATTTCGTCACCATACTTCCCCGGTCTCGAAATCAATGAGATTCTCTTTGGATCATTGTGGATAGAATGACCAAGTCCACTCACTTCTTACCGGTAAGGACTACTTATTTAATAGTGAATTATGTTAGTTGTACCTTACAGAGATTGTAATGTTTCATGGTGGTCCAATTTCTATCATCTCAAATCATGGTACTCCATTCTCATCTCACTTTCGAAAGTCATTTTATAAAGGTTTAGGAACTAAGTTGTGCCTTAGTATCGCTTTCCATCCACAGACGGATGAACAAGTGGACAGGACTATTCAGACATCAGAGGATATGGTCTGTGCATGTGTGACTGATTATGGTGGTAGTTGGTACAACCATTTTTCTTTGATTGAATTCTCCTATAATAATAATTTCTATTCTAGTATTGGCATGGTTCCTATTGAGGAATTGTATGGTAGGAGATATCATTCTCCTATTTAATGGTATGAATTTGGGGAAGGTAATTTATTTGGCCCTGATTTGATTCTCCAAGCCTTGGAAAAGGTAAAGGTGATTTGTTATAGATTGAAACCCTCTCAACGTCACCAAAAGTCCTATGCATTTGAAAAGTATAGGGATTTTGAGTTTAATGATGGAGATTATGTACTCTTAAAGGTATCTCCCATGAAGGGAATGATGCTGTTTAGTAAGAAAGGAAAGCTTGGTCCCCGATATGTGTTTCCTATTTGTTTTTTTAGAAAGTTGGTAATGTTGCCTATGAGTTGGAATTGCCTCATTGTTAGAGCTCCATCCATACGGTATTTCATGTGCCCATGTTGCAAAAATGTATAAGTGATCCTTCATTAGTTGTTCCCTTAAGGGATATAAGTGTTTATGACTCTGTATCCTATGAGGAGATCCCCATGAGGATTTTGGATCGACAAGTTTGCTGTTGTGAATAAAAGAGGTATCTACAGTGAAGGTTCTATAGAGGAACCAAAAGTCCGAGGAGGCTACTTGTGAGGTGGAAGAGGACATGAAGTCCAAGTATTCATATTTGTTTTTCATTTTAGAAACTCGTACTTGAGGTATGTGTTGATCTTCTTATCTTTATTGTATGTCTTTGTTTTCTAATGTGGTAAAATTTTAGTTTGATGTGTGATAATATGTAAACTCATGCTTGTGGTTGTCTTACCCATTATTAGAGGATGAATAATCCAAGTGGGGTAGAACTGAAACTCCTTGGCTTTGAACCTTTAGAAAATTATGCTTCTGGATAAGGTATGGTCTAGTACCCCCCTCGTATGATGATTAGTGTAAGTGGGTTGTATTCTATCCAAGGTATGACATGGCACCATACTTCTCCTATGATAGGGTAGGAGTAGTAAGTTACTAAGTCGTATGCTTCTATAGGCTTTGTCAAAAAGTATTCTGTCTGGGGAATGGGCTAGGGGTACTTCTCGTACCTTAGGGTAGTAGTTATCATTGTATAGCCATATGTTGGATAGTTTGGAGGTTTATGGTGAGGCCCATGGTACGAGACAAGGGTACCACTCGAACCCTAGGGTGCAGTTTAGGTAGGGAAGTCATACTCTCCTGCGAAGCTAGTTTTCATCTTTTAAGCTGAGGGCATTCCTGATATTTACCACCCTAAAACCCGTAAGTCCCCATGTTATATATCATGTTGTGGCCTCTCATAACACTCATTGAAGGATCAAAACATTCAAAAATCACTATCTAATTCTCTCTTAAATATTGGAGGCTAGGGTTTCAAAGAGGTGTTAGTTTAGAGGCTAAAAAGGTAAAGTTCTATCTGTGAATCATCTTGTATATGGAAAGTGACTCTTCCGTCATTGTTAGTTCAAACTATCATGAGGTTTAAACATTGATTATAACTTGTAAATGGTGGTTTTGAAAACCAATGCTGAGGGTTTTCTTGCATAGTGTTGAGTATTGTTTACTCTTGTTTAAAATTATGTTTATAGATGTTTTTGGTGATGTTTTGCATATATGCGTGCTTTTTCAATGTGGTTTAACAAATATGTCATGAGTAACCATAATCTTGATGATTTCTACTTTGGTTTTGAACTTGGTAAAGGTATGCGCTCAAGGTGTTTGTGAAAATATCTTACGAAAATAACTAGTCACATGTTAAGAGTGTTTTGAACTAGGGCAATGGCCTAATAAGTATGAATGGTCGGTAAATGGTGTTGTAAAGGCCTTTTTGTACAATTACCTTAGTTCATTAAAAAATGTTTGATTAGTAACTTTATTGGTTTGATAAAACCAATAAAGTTACTAATTAAATTGTTTTGCACTAATGAGTTAATTAGTAACTTTATTGGTTTGATTTGTTAAAGGGGTTGGAGTCAGTAAATGTGAAATTGAATTATGTTTTGAACTAAAGATTTCAATAAGAATGTTAATAAAGAGTAAGTGGTTTTGTAAAGGTCTTGATGACAACAAATCGACTAAAATGGTGATTTGAACGAAGGTTTTGGCATATTAAAGTGATTGGTTTATAAATGGTTTCATAAAGTCCTTGTGGTCATATATGTTGTTGAATTGTAACCTTGGTGGTTTAAATTTGCTAAATGGGTTAGAGTCCTTAAGTTTTTAATTCTATAGGTGTTATTGCATGGACAAAGGCTTAGAGTCCCAATGTCTACTAATAATGATCACAACGAATTGAGGTTAGAGTCCACTTGGTTAATAAAACGACTTGAGGTTAGAGTCCACTTAACTAATGAAATGGCTTGAGGTGAGAGTATACTTTCCTAATAAGATGGTTTGATGTTAGATTCCACTTTCCAAATATAACCTGTAATTTCAATCTTGCTAAATATATGTGTAGGAGGTTAGAGTCCTCCATTCCATGTCTCTTGATTGGGTGCTTCAAATTTCATGTTAAGCATTGTTCTCTTTTTTGACACGTTAAGTATATACATATAGACATATATGTCTGTGTATATAAATGTGGTTGCTTATGATGGTTTGACTTGGTTTTGAATAATGTCACAATCTTATCTTTTTTCTTGAGTTACATGCTAGCGCTCCGACTACTAACCTTCTATGGACACTATATCCCCCACGATACAGGGGCCAGAGCTTTTTCTTCTCTTTCTGAGCAGTTACTAGGTGTTCGATGGTTTGTTTGTTGACATTGAAGTGGTGAGCTTCCCTAATTTAGAATGCATACATTTCATGATATCTCTATCTTATGTCATAGACTAGTCTTAGACTTAGTTTTTCGCTAATGTCGAGGATATGTCCTGACAAATTATAGATTTTGAATTTGTAGAGGCTTTGTGGATGGCTGTGGAATTGGGTATATATGTTTAGTATTTTGACATCAATGGATTTATTCGACATTTCTTAAGTTATTATTATTGGTTTTGTTTCTGCTATCTTGATATCTGGCCAGAGTTCATCCAACACTTGTAGATTAATTTTATGCTCAGGATAGGTTAACAAGGTGATCTCGGTCCTTTTAGGACTTGGGATTCCCTTTATGACAAGGCCCAATTTTAGGTCGTGTCATAGAATCCTCCAGTATTCATTTCTTCTTCAATTTTGAAAGATCCTTTGGTTTAACTTTTGAGGTAAGTTTGTGGCACAACGTCTAATGGTGTCAGTCTACAAATCTGAGTGATACTGAGGTGGGGGCGCTACCTGTAGTTACAACTCCTAGATTGGAGGTCTCTTTTACTCTGATAGTTGCTTAGCTAGTTGTTGCTTAACCAATGGTTTCCCAAGCTTCTATGTCTACTGAGGAACAAAAGATTTCGGGTAGATTAGTGAGATTAGCTCCGCCTAGATTTTATGATTTATTGAGTAAGGATGCATAAGAGTTTTTAAATGCTTCTGAGGATGGGCTCCATAATTTAGGCCTAATTGAGACTCATGGTGTGGACTACACTACTTTTTAGTTTCACTTGGTAGCTCAACATTGGTGGAGTGGTCATCTTAATTCCCAGCTAGCTGGATCTTCTCCTATGACGTAGACTTTATTTTCTTAGATCTTCTTCGTGAAGTACATGCCTCCCAACCTTAGGAATAATTTGAGGGATTAAATCTCAAGGTTGGAGTAGGGTTATATGATAGTTGTCGAGTATGAGGCTCATTTTCACAAGTTTGATAGACACGCTACTTTAATTTTTGACATTGCTTATAAGTGGTTCGTTGCTTTATTTGTGGATTAAGACTTCCTCTTTGTATGTATATGCAGAGTTTTTTATTACATGTTGGTCCTTTACTGTGATTCTAATAACGCTCAAGTGATGCCGGAGAAGCATCACGAGTCCCAAAAGGGAAACGATAATAGGCCTTGGTATTAGGGTAGTTTCAGTGGGAGTCATAGTTACTCCATATTTAGAAGATGCAGTTTTCAGAGTAGATCCATCCTCTTCATTCATATTATCCTTATACCTAGCCAAGTAGACCCATTCAGGCAGCACTCCAGATTGCTAACAGAGATTAGTCTTGTACTAGTGATCATCCTATCTAGGGTTGTGGTTATTTATCGAGGGGCTCGTCTTTTAGTTATTCTAGTCGTGATTGTTATACTGAGTTAGCTGAATCATCTGGTTATAGTTTAACTCATCAGACATGTTATTATTATGGGGATCATGGTCATTATTTGAGAGAGTTCTCTAGTCGTGGGGTGATTGTTGCTTCAGCTTAGAGTGTTCCCCATATAAGAGCAGTTTAGTCCCAGCTAGAGGTGGTTTACATTGTATTAGGGGTTTTCCCTAGGATGTTTGAGTGGGTCTTAATTGGGTAGGATAAGAGATTGATCAGGACCCCAACCAGGTGGTGGGAGTGGTCAGTTATATACAGTACCTGCTAGACCCGAGGAAGAGTCTTTAGATGCTATTGTCATAGGTACAGTATGTTGTACGACATCCTTTGCTTTATTTGATCTGGGATAAATTTATCCTTATGTGTCTTCTTATTTTTCTCTATGGCTAAAGTTTTTTTGGGATTTACTATCTATGACCTTAGAAGTGTCTACTCTCATTGATGATTCTTTATTAGTGGATTGGGTGTTTAGATCCTTTGTAGTGATTGTTAGAGATATTGATACTTATTTTGATCTTACTAGTCTTGATATAATGGGTTATGATGTGATTCTGTGCATAGAGTGGTTATCCTACTATCATGAGGTCATGGATTGCTTTGTCAACACCATTACCTTATCCATGCTTGGCATACCCCTGTTCATGTGGTAGGGAGTTTTTAGCTATGAGCTGATGTGGATTATTTCTTATATGTGTTCTAGGGGACTTATCTCGAGGGGTTGTAAGTCTTATCTCGCTTATATTTATGATGTTAATGTGGAGAGTCCATCGCTTAACTCTATTACTATAGTTCATGATTTTTCTTATGTTCTCCCGAGTAATTTACTGGGTATACCTCTTACCTATGAGATTGAGTTTGTTACTGATCTTGCGGTTGGCTTCCAACCTAGTTCTATGACACCTTACCATTTGGCTTCTATCAAGCTTAAGAAGCTTAATCCACATCTTCAGGACCTTTTTGTTAAGGGATTTTGTTAGACCGAGTTTGTCTCCTTGGGGAGATATTATATTGTTTATTTAGAAGAAAGATGGCTCTATGCACATGTGTATTGATTATATGCATCTTAATAATTTGATAGTGAAAAAACATTATCCTATGGCTCGCATTGATGATATATTTGACAAGTTTCATGGTATAGTGGTGTTTTATAAGATTGATTTGAGGTCTATTACCATCAATTGAGGATTCGAGTTGAGGATATACCAAATAACGACATTAGGACTCTTTATGGTCATTATGAGTTCCTAATGATGCCTTTTTGATTGACTAATGCCCTAGTCACGTTTAAGGTTTTGATGAATTGATAATTAAAACCTTATTTAGATTCCTTCTTGATTGAGTTTATCAACAACCTCTTTGTGTATTCAAGGAGTAGAGAGGTGTATGCACAAAATTTAAGGATTGTGCTCCACACTTTGAGATATCAGGTATTTTTTGCCAAGTTCTCAGAGTGTGAGTTTTGGCTTGAGTTGGTGACATTTTTTAGACATGTGGTGTCTAAGGCAGCGATTATGTCTAACCGAGGGAAGATTGAGGCTATTCATGATTGGACTAGACCTACAGATCCGTTGGAGGTCTATAGATTTATTTGTTTGGCTAGTTATTATAGATGATTCATTGAGTGTTTTGCTACTATTTTAGCATCGATGTTGAGATTAACTCAGAAAGAGGTTCCTTTTCACTGGCCCGAGGAGTATGAGTAGAGTTTTGGTAAGCTCAAGAAGTTTCTTACATCGACTCCTATTTTGGCTCATTTTATTTAAGGTGAGGGATTCATCCTGTATTGTGATTCTTTTTTGCGTTGGTTTGGGTTATCTATTGATGCAGCAGGGTTATGTTATGGCTTATGCTTAGAGGTAGCTTAAGGTACACGACCACAATTACCTCACTTATGATTCATAGTTGGTCGTGATACTTTTCGAGCTTAAGATTTGGAAACACTATCTTTATGGAGTGCACTGTGAGATTTTCATAGATCATCACAGTCTTCACCATCTTATCACCTAGAAGAAGCTTAATTCTAGATAGTATAGGTGGATGGATTTATTTAAGGACTATGATATCTTCATCTTATATCATCCGAGCAAGGTGAATATGCTAGTAAATGCCTTGAGCCAAAAGGAAATGAGTAGCGGAACCTTTGCTTTATTTTAGTTTCTTAGAGTTCGTTGGCAAGGGATATTCATTCTATAGCCAACTTGATGGTTTGACATGATATTTAAGACTCTAGGAGGATTCTTGCTCGTCTTGAGGCTATGTCCTCACTATTTGAGAATATCTGGGATCATTATTTTAAGGATAATAGACTTTGCATCCTCCATGATTAGGTCTTGATTGGCGAGTTCAAAAGGGATACCATAGATTCTGAGGGTATCTTGAGATTTTATAGCCTTATTTATATTCCGAAGATCAATGAATTGATTCTGTTGATTTTGTACGAGGATTGTAGCTCTAGATATTCCATTCATCCAGGTACAGATAAAATGTATAGAGATTTGAGACAACATTATTTGTAGAGTGGAATAAAGAGGGATGTGGCAGGTTTTGTGGCTCGCTGTCTATTTTGTTAGTAGGTGAAGGCCAAGCATGAATGACCTTGTGGGTTGATTTAGAGGTTGCCCATTCTCGAGTTGAAAGAGGAGTGGATAACCAAGGACTTTGTTAGTGGTTTCCCATGCACTTCCCATGGTTTTGATAGTATATGGTTCATCAGGGACCGGTTGACCAAGTCAGCTCATTTCATTGCTATTCTGAGATCTTTTAGTGCCTAGAGGTTAGAACGCATCTATGTGTGTGAGATAGTCTATTTGCATGGCATGCCTATATCTATCATTTTAGAATGAGGATCCGTGTTAACTTTTTTATTCTAGAGATCTTTTAAGGCAGAGTTGGTTACTCAGATAGATCTTAGTACAACCTTCCATCCCCAGACTGGTGGCCATTCAGAGTGGACTATTTGGGTTCTTAAGGATATCTCCAAGCATGTGTAATATATTTTAGGGGTTAGTGGAATGAGCACTTGGCCTTGGTAGAGTTTGCATACAAAAATAGTTATCATAAGCTTTTATAGGCTTTATATGGTAGGTGATCTCGTTCCATGATTGGGATTGTTTTAGACATCAGAGGTTAGACCTACTAGTTCTGACTTGCTTCAGGACTGACTGGATAGATTTAGGATGATTCGGGATAGGTTGAAAGCAGCTACGAGTAGATAAAAGGCTTATGAATACCATATACTTTGTGCCTTTAGATTTGGAGTTGGTTCTTGAGTATTCCTTCGTGTATCACCCATGAAGGGTGCTATGATGTTCAGGAGGAAAGGTACGCTTAACCCCATATATATTGGACCTTTTGAGATTCTTTGCACAATTGGTGAGGTGGCTTACGAGTTAGAATTACCTCTAGGTTTTGTTGTTTTCCATCTGATTTCCATGTTTTTATGTTGCGGCGATTTATTCTTGATCCGTCTTATGATCTTAGGTGGGATTTGGTTCAGTTGGATTAGCGGTTAACATTTATGGAGGATCCTGTGCTCATTATGGCTAGTGATGTCAAATGGTTGTGTACTATGGAGATTTCTATAGTTAAGGTTCATTGGAGTCATCGTATGATAGAAAAGGCTACATGAGAGATCGAGAGTGAGAAACGGACCCACTATCCTCAACTGTTCGAGACTTTAGGTATACCTAATACTTTACTTTTGCAGATGAAAGTTCCTTAGTGGATATTGTAATGAACCTTCTGGCCATTTTTCATATTTCTGCTTATTTTAACCATAATTTCTTTTCTATAGCTGCCCTAAGTCATTTATGACTTGCTGGGACTGACAATTCAGTAACCAGACAGTTTGTTGGGTTTTTAGAGCCAATTTCCTATTTTGAAGTCATCGCTTGTTTCAAATGGCCATTAGGAAAAAACTTTAGTCAAACAATCTTGTATGCTAAATCTGTATGTTCCAACAGCTATGAAATATCAATTTTATTCTATGTGGACTCTTGGTTTGAGTCTTGAGGCACCCGAGCTCATTTCAACCTATTGGTCGAAAATTTGAGAAAATGGAATATGGGTGTGGGAACAACTTTTAGTTGAAACGACCTCGGATGGAAATTTTAACTGTGCCAATAAGTCCAGAATCATAGTCCATTTGCGTATACAAGATTTCGGATGAATACCAAAGGGTTAGCAGAGACTTGGAAAATTCCACCATATGTCGGGCTAGCGACTCACCTGGGAAGCCACCATATGTCGTAATTACGACAGTCGGGTAATGATAGCGACTCTCTAACACCTGGGAAGGGTATAAATATCACCTATTTGGCTCATTTTCCCCCCTTCTTAATACATTTCCAAGAGAGTTAAATCCTAAATTTTGAGAAAGCTTAAGATTGGAGCTTGTGAGTTATTTGGGGAGCTTGGATAATGATTATTTCTTGATTTATTTTGTATTCGAGTTAAGATTGCTTCTTATTCATGGTGGATTTTCAAATTTCTGATTCAAAATTCCTAGAACTTGGTGACTTGATTTTAAACACCAATATAACTCAGATTTCACCCATTTTTTAGGGTAATTACTATAAGTAATATGTTCGGTGGGCTTCAAAAATGCGATTTCCATAAGTGGACACACATGGGATTTTTGAGTAATTGTGGACCTAAGGAACAATAGTGAAATATGGGTATCATTTTTCTCGTCTTGATTCTTTGATGGTTCATGTAGGCTTGGATTTTTCATTCGGGCCCTCTTGGGACACCCTGTAGGCCAATGCATATAAGCTTGGGCTTTCTTGTAGATTGTAATTTTTATAGCATGGCATCTTGCAAAATTTTCTTGAAAGGGAAAGTAGGTGATTTAGTGCATTCTTAGAGCTCTCTTTGGTGTCCAGGTAGGCTAGGTTTTCCTTCTACTTATATTAAGATAGTTTGTAGTATGTTTATGATACTATGTTAGATTTGGGATTGGTTTTAGGTGTTGGTGATGAAATTTGCAATTATTGGGTTAGTTGGATGCTTAGGCTATTTGGAAACCATAGATTAGGTATAATTAGTTTAGTTCCTCATGTGTTAGGTAATAATTCTATCTTAGTATTGATTATGTCTTAGTTGACATCTAAAAGTGGATTTAGATACCTTAACATTATACGGGGTGGAAGATTACTTATACTGGATTTTAGAGATTTAGAAGTGGGCTCTTTTGACGCACCTTAGGCCAATATTTGTGTTAGCTATTGAAAACCATTTTATATGTTTATTGTACACCTTGAAAATACTTATTGAGGTAATATTGAGAAACTTTGTTATTTGATAGTCATGATGGGTGACATTGAGAGTTGATGCTTATTAATCATGCTAGTGATTAATCCTATTGATTATGCTAGTGATTATTCTACTGATTATGTTACTGATTATGCTATTGATTATGCTAGTAATAATGCTATTGGTTATGATAATGATGTTATAATTATTGGTTCGAGTCCGAATATTGATGGTGATATTGATGAAATATATACCCAGTACAAGTCGGAAAGATAATTATGGCAGTGCTCATATATTTTATATATATATATATATATATCATTTTGAGTCGAGAGGATAAGTATGTTATTTACTACATACTTATCGATTTGAGTCTAGGAAATTTACTATGATATTAAATATGCTGTTGATGACATGACATTGAGGACTTTGGGGTCTAACATTGGAGAATAGGGATTCTAGCTAAGTCTAAAAGCGAGAGAATGTTTATAATGCGGCATGACATGGATGGATTCTAGTAGTATCATGGAAAATGGGAAATAGCGATGGTTCGGCTTACTCTTTACTTTTGGTTATCATGATCAGATTAACAAGTCATGATGGAACCTACTCTATCCCTCAAGTAGATATGCCAAACTGTAACCCGAAGCTAAACGCAATGGGTTAACTTGGTGTTAAATGCCCAATCATTGGTGGAAGTGAGCAACACACTCATAAATAAGCAAAGAGTTCAGAATATATAAAAACAGTCAATACAAGATACCATCCCACGACCTGGTAGAGATAGTACAAGAGCATCTAATAATACAATTCAAATTTCTAGAATAGTCAGTAACATCTGTGTTGAAAATAAAAGACTGAATATCAAAAAGATAGTAAGAAATATGTAACTCTGACTCTAAGAGCTCACCCTACCTCTAAAAAGTAAACATAGCTCCATCAATGATCAACGACGACAACTAGTACAAGAATATGCAAAAAAAAGGTACATAAGTGTTGTATGAGTACCAAAATAATGGATACTCAGAAGGCATCATCGGCCGATAGTGATAAATCATGATATAAGTATGATAAAATGTAAGACAACATAATTAAGTCAAGATACAGAAACGAACCTGAATTATCTTCAATACTGTTATACATAATAGTTAATTCAATTAAAATAGCTATATATCAAAAGATATCAAAACATGCCAACATCATTGTAAGTAAAATAATCGAAGTAATAATAACGCATCACAAAGCATCACACAAACAATCACAAACTACAAAATTGGCTCCCATATGCAAATTGGTGAGGAAAGTAAATAACTCATCCTATACTCCCATATGCCTGGAGAGTACACTCAAGGATAGAATAAAGAACTATTCATCACTTACAAATAACCAAATCATTATTTAACCATCATCCTACAATTTATCATCAATCAATCATTTACCAACACTTAACAATGTAAGCACATTCCATAATATTATCATCATTTAACAACCTTATCATCGATACTCACTAGTTAGTATTTACTTGTTAACCATCTCTTATTAAGTAATAAATTTGATTACTAGTCATCATACAACCTCTAGCCATCATCCTGAAACTATTCACCACATATCCGCTAATCATCATTTATTAGATAACCGTTTGTTATCAACTAATATCCACCACTAATCCTTATTTATCACTAATCATCAACTACACTTTATAATTATTTACCACTTTCAGGCTATAACTGGCATCATAGTATCATATATATATATAATATATATATATATATATATACATATATATATATATACATACATATATATATATATATATATATATATATATATAATAGCCATACATAGGGTATAGCTAGAATTGAACCAGTAGATGTACACATAGGACAATCAATATAATCATTCTTCTGCCTTGCCAGGTATCAATATATCATCATAATATCTGAACTCGAACCGGTAGCCACATCATCACAGTTGGTGGCAAAATAAATAGCATAAGTGATCATAGAATCAAGCATAATTAATAGCAAAACTTTCCATATAATCAATAAGCGTGACTTCTAATATAATTCATTGGCACAATTTCTAGTATTATCAGTAGGGATGTTTTAGCATGACTACTAGCATAATTTCTAAGCATGATCATAATCATAAGCAATAACTTACCAATAGTATATTCAATGGCTTATAATTTTCATAAAAGATATTTTATCATTTGAATCATTGATAGTTATCAAAGTATGATTTATAGCACCTTCAAAGAGAAATCCATAGCATTTTCACTAACTTACCATAACATGATCTATAGCTTATCATACGATAATCGGAATCTAACCAATTAATCCATGAACATTACTTCTAATGCCATAATCACTACAACCTATTACTATTTTTAATCAATATTTCCTCAAAAAGGCACTCTCTAGGTATTCAACAAGTGTATAAGGGTTTCAAGAGAACTAAGTATCAATCTAGACTTAAGGTGGTTAAAGAGCCCTCTTCTAAATTCCATAAATACATTCTAAGTCAAATTCTAACCCGTACTAGGATAAAGTATCTAAATAAGCTCTTAGATGCATAGAAAACCACAATTTTCTCTAAGGTAGAGATTCTTCTCAAGCACTTTAACTAACTCAACAAGAACTAAGACAACAATCATTAGTGTAAGCAACTAAGGCCAACTTACCAAAAGCATGAGTGTCTAAAGAATTTTTATCTAACTTTAGTGATATACATCATTCTCATGCTAAACATGAGACATGAAGCCTAATTCAACTATGGCATAGGGAACTAGCTATGTGTTTCAACTCTACAGGACTAAAATAGCCTCAATGGTCAAACTAGCCTAAGTCTTGCATTTTGTCATTCCAACATCTAAACCATATCCCAAATCTAACAAAATATCATAAGAATACTATGAGATAGCTCAATCTAACAATTGATAAACCTAGCCTTCCTTGACGCCGAAGAAAACTCAATGAATCGCTAAATCACCACTTTTCCCTTTTGAGAAGCCTCTTCAAGATGTCAAGCTATCATAAACACAAGCTAGTCATCAATACGAGAATAATGATACCCGTATTGCACCATTGTGCTTCGACTCCAAAAATTAAATCAAAATTCCATGTTAGTCCCACTTATAGAAATCGCATTTCTAAAACCAACCCAACATAATACCAAGCTCAAGGAATCATTATCATCAAAAATAGGTGAAGATCAAGCTAAATTGGGGATAAAATCAAGCCCTCAAGATTTTAGGGTTTTAAGCAAGATTTCAAGATATTTCACCAAGAAAAGGGTGAATTCTTACCTTAAATCAGAAGTTAAATACAAAAAGAAACATTAATCTAGCTCTAAAGTCACCCACAAGTATTAGTTTTAAGTTATTACACTATTTAGGGTTTATGCTCTCAAGAAAGGGAGAGAAATAGCTAAATTCATGACATTATGGTCTATTTATACCTATACCAGAACTCGGATCCCGCTATCACAGAACCAGATATGCAATCACAATTCATGGCATCAAAATCATATTATGTGACCGCAACACTACCTTTTGTGAACACAACACTTCCTCTACCAAGGGTAATGCACCCTTGGCTAGCGATTACAGCTGGAACAGAGAACAACTTAAACTTGGAAATCTTCCATGTTTTTGTCAAGCCATTAAGATTATTCTAAAATCCTTGTATAAGCAAACAAACTATGTAACCATACTAAATTTGACATTCCGAACTCAATGATTTTATCAATTTTTCCATCCAAGGTAGTTTTGACCAAATGTGGTTTCCACACCCATATTTTAATTTGTTAACTTTCCCATCAATAGGGTCAAATAAGCTCGGGTGTCTCAAAACCTGAACAAAATATCTTCCTAGCATATAATCGACATTCCAAAGTTGTTGACACAGTTAGAATTTGCGTGCAAGATTGTTTTACTAATTTTTTTTGCCTAGTGGCTATTTGGAACCAACAAAGACTTCTAAAAAGGAATTAGCTCTAAAAACCAAACGAACCGCCCAGTGATAAAACTGTCAGTCCAGTAAGTCATAAATGACTTGGGACAACTATAGAAAGTCTCTACCATTGAATATATGAGAAAATATGGAAAATGACCTGAAGGGTAATTACAATATCCACTACTAAATGAACTTTCATCCGTGAAAGCTAAGATTATGATATACCTGAAGCCTAGAATAGGTGAGGATACTAGGTCTGCATCTTGCTCTTAATCTCTCAGGTGGCCTTCTCCCCTAGGAGATGCCTCTATTGAACCTTAACAATAGTAATATCTCTAGTGTGCAACCACTGATATCACTGGCCAATATGAGCATCGGATGTTCCACAAAGGTCAAACGTTCATCCAATTAGACTGAGTCCCATCTAAGCACATAAGACATATAAGGAATGTATCACCGCAACATAGAAACATGGAAAACTAGATGAAGAACTACAAAATTTAGGATAGAGATAACCCGTAAGCCACCTGACCAACTGCGCAAAGAATCTTAAAAGGTCTAATATACCTAGAACAGAGATTTCTCTTTCTCCCGAACCTCATCACACCCTTTATGGGTGATACATGGAGAAATACATGATCATCAAATCCTAATCTCAAGGCACGAATTCTATGGTCTATATAGGACTTCTGCCTGCTCTGAGCGGCTCTCAACCGATCTTGAATCACTCTAACTCTATCCAACACCTCATGAAGCAAATCAATGCTCTGGGACCTAACCTCGGAAGTCTAAAACCATCCAACTAGAGAACGACATCTCCTATCATACAAAGCTTCAAAAGGTGCCATCTCTATAGTCGAATGATAGTTTTTATTATATGGAATTTTTGCCAAGTCTAAGTGTTGCTCTCACTAGCCTCATAAATCCATAAAACATGCTCAGAGCATATCCTTAAGAACCTAAATAGTACACTCTGATTGAACATCTCACAAATGAAACATTGCACTGAGATCTACCTTAGTACCAAGTCATCCTAAAAACCTCTCCAAAACCTCAAAGTGAACACAAAACCTCAATCTAAAATAATAGAAATAGGTACACCATGAAGTAGACTATCTCCCAAACATAGCTATAGAGTAATCTATTAGCACCGAAGGATATTTGAATAGGAATAAAATGTGCTGACGTGGTTAAATGATCTACAATGGTCCAAATACCATCAAAACCACGAGAAGTGTGAGGTAAACTACTAAAAAACTTCATAGTAATCTAATCCCATTTCCACTCGGGAATGTGCAATCTCTAAGTCAATCTACCTGGTCGTTGTTTCTCAGCCTTTACCTACTAAAAATATTGACACTAAGCTAAAAAGTCTTCCATATCTCTCTTCATACCAATCCACTAATAAGGTTGTCTCAAATCTCTATACATCTTGGTTCTGCTGGGATAAACAAAGTATTTAGAGTTGTGAACCTCACACAGAATGAACTGAATCAAATCATCAATCCTCAAAACACAAATACAGATGTCAAATATCAAAACACCCTCAAAATATATGGTGTTCCCCTAGGACTCACCACTCAACACCTAATTACAAAGGAATCAAAGCATACTACCCTTAAAATGATAATCTCAAATTTGGTCAATTAACGAGGACCTCGCCTCCACACTAGCCAAAATTCTCCTATGATTTGAAATATCATGGCAAAACATAAAGTTGGCTAAGAACTTAATATCCCATAACGGCCTCTAAGAAACTAAAATGCAAGCCAAGCTACACATACTCACTGTCTTAAGACTCAATGTATCCACTATAATATTTTCCTCGCCTGGATGATATAAGACCAAAATATCATAATTCTTAAGCAACTTCATCTATCTACATTTCCTAGAATAAGCTCTCTATGGGTTATAAAATGTTTAAGACAACAATGATTAGTGAAAATCTTATAATGCATACCACAAAGATAATGCCTCCAAATCTTAAGCGCAAAAACTACCTCTGCCAAGTCCAAATCATAAGTGGGGTGGTCACGCTTATGCACCTTAAGTTTCCTAAAAGCATAAGTAATGAAATGATCCTGCTACATTAATAAAAAACAAAAACTAACACCAGAAGCTTCACAAAATATGGTGAATCCTTACCCTCAAGAGAAAGAGATAAAATAGGAGTGGAAGTAAGAAAATCCTTGATCTTTCCAAAGCTCGACTCACACTCCTCAGACCACTAAAAATAAACCTCCTTCCAATCCTTGATCTTGGCTGGGTCTACCATAACCATCCTTAGATACCATATGTATAAGGAATGCACTGAATCAAGCCAAAACTCATACTTAGAGAACTTGGCAAAAGCATATGATCTTTCAAAGTCTAGAGAACAATCTATAAATATCGCACATATTCCCCCTTACTCCTCTAATACACAAGGATATCATCAATGAACATAAGTATAAAGGAATCAAAATAAGGCTTGAATCAATTTATCAAATCCATGAATGTGATTGGGGCATTAGTCAATTCATTATATCACTAAGAACCCATAATGACCATAATGAGTCCTACAAATTATCTTCGTGATATCCTCTTCCTAAATCCTCAGTTGATGGTAACTAGATCTTTAATCAATCATAGAAAACATTGTCCCACCTTGAAGCTGGTCAAAAAGATCATTATTGTAGTGCATAAAATAAGGTTTCTTCACTGTCACCTTATTAAGATGCCTATAATTAATACACATATGTGTGGATCCATATTTCTTCTTGACAAATAACACATGAGCTCCCCAGGGGGATATACTCGATCTAATAAAACCCTTACTAAGAAGATTTTGAAGCTGAGAATTTAGTTCCTTAAGCTCAATAGGAGCCAAATAGTAAGGTATCATAGAAATAGGTCGAGTTCAAGGCTCGAGTTTAATAGAAAGCTCAATCTCACGAATAGGGGAAATACCGGGCATATCGGTAGGGAACACATTAGGAAAGTCACAAACAATAGGAACAAATTAAAGCAATGAACTCTCCACACTAGTATCACAAATATAAATGAGGTAAGATCGTCACCCCAATAATATGACTCCTAGTACGAACATAAGAAAATATCACCATCGGTTTGCGGCTAACCGCTTTCTACGACATGAATGGGGTATACCGGACATCGATAAGGTAATGGTCTTGGAAAAATAATCAATCATTGTAAGATAGTAGGATAACCAATACATGCCTAAAATCACATCAAAATCCACCATTTCTAGAATAATAAGATAAGCATAAGTATCAAAATATCTAATAGTCATAACACATAATATGAAAACTGAATCCACTATTAAGGAATCGCCTACATGAGTAAATATGCATAGTGGCACAGATAATAAGTCATAAGACAACTCCAATCGTGGCGTATAATAACAGATGTATAAGAATAAAAGGGATCCCAAATAATATAAAGTAAGGGCTGACTGGTGAAAAACCAAAATCATACCGATAACAACAACATCTAAAGTCTCAGCCTCAGTCCTAGTAGGTACTATATATAACTGACCATGCCCACCACCGGGTCGCGAACCTAACCAACCTTCTATCCTGCATGCCTAAGAACCTCCCCGAGTACCCTGGAAACCATCTCTACAACCATGAGAACCACCTCTAGTTAAGGGATGAACTGCTCTAACAAGGGTAATACTCTGATCTGAAACAACAACCTTCCTATTACTAGGGTAATCTCATGATATGTGACCAAGAGTTCCTCAAGTATAACATGACAGCTGAGTAGAACAAGAACCAATAGAAAAAGCAAACCCTGATTAACCACCACTACTTGCATAACCAGATATGAACCTCTCGAAGAATGACCACTGGCCTTACCAAGGCGGTCACTAGTACTTGACTAACTTTTATTAGTAATCTGAAGTGATACCTATACAAGTCAAATAGGCTGACTCTAAGACTAGTAGGATTGGCATGGAGGATACCTACTTTGGGAACTGCTATCTTTGGGTTGGGAACTATGATGTCTCCAATAGAATTTGACCTAAAATCTAGGCCTTTTATCAAAGCCCTTATGATCTTCATGGTGCATCTCTTTCATCACCCAAGTGTGATTTGACACCTCAACAAAAGACCTACCTATCACACCTAAACTCTAAGTATTCATATAAATAGAAAGTCTTAACTCTCTAATAAAGCAATAGACTCTCTCATAGTCAGTATCCAAAATAGAAATTGCATGCCTAGCCAACTCATGAAAATGAGCCTCATACATTACAACTGTCATGGAGCCCTGGTCTAATCTAAAGAACCAATCACTTAAATAATCTCTGAGGATGTAAGGCTATACTTCTCCAAGAACATCACAGAGAACAAAGCCAAGTCAAGGGAGAAAATCTAGCTGGCCTAGAATCCATATAACCTCTCCCCTATTGTCGAGCAACCAAATCTAATTTAAATATAGTGTAATCCATACCATGAGTTTATATAAATCCCAAATTATGGAGCCAATACTTACAAATAATCAAAAGATCATATGTATCCCAACTTGGAGCATCGGATCACCTAGGCAGATCAAATCTCAAGAATCTACCTATCATCTATTTATCCTTAAAAGACATAGCAGGCTAAGAAACCACTGGCTTAGTAACTATTGGCTGAGAAACTATTAGTGCAGGATGGACCTCAAGTTTAGAAGCCGTAAAAACATGTTGTGCCCCTGCCTTAGTAACAATTTAATCTGTAGACTTAGCACCATCAGACTGTGTACCCCTAACTAAATACAAAATCTAAATCAACATATTCTTGAGTACTAAAGAAAAAATAAAAGCTGGTGGAGCCTAGGCTGGTCCCTGGTCTACTACTGGCTGGGCGAAAGAATCTCTAGTTTAGGAGTAGGATCCCTAGGCTCGGTCTTGGGACCCTCATCTCATAGAGCGATAACACTTATCCTGGCCATCTCTCGAAAAGTAAAGTCTAAGAATACTCTAGAATCCCAACTCAGACTCTTAGCACGATATAAGTGAATAAAGTGAAGAACTCCTAAAAATGTCCCATGGCCTCCCAAAGATAGGAAACGAATGTCATTGTTGCGATCAATAGGCCTTTACTAGAAATTTCCTCTTGTACCGACAATACTTGTCAAACCTAGCTTAGATACCAATTTGTCATGACTCAATTTATGAGTCGTGATGGCACCTACTCTTTTCCATAGTAGTTAACCCAAACCGTAACACAAAGCTAAACACAATTAGTTAACTTTGTGGAAAATGCCCAATCATTAGAGAAAATAAACAACACAGTAATAAATAAGCAAAGATTTCTAAACAAGTAAAAATTATTGATACAAGATACCATTACACAACCTGGTAGACCCAATATAAGAGCATCTAATAATACAACTCAAAGGTCTAGAATAGTCAATAACATCTATCTCAAAAACAAAAGATTGAATATGAAAAAGATGGAAGGAAATAAATAAGACAAAGATTGCACCTTCTATTTCATTATTCACCTAATCAAATAAGTCTAGTTATCTATCTCTCATGTCATCTTCTAATTCCCAAGTTGCTTCTTCAACTTTCTGATTTTACCACAACACTATAACCAAAGTTATCTCCTTCCTCCCAATTTCCTAACTTGGCGATCCAAGATTGCTACAGGTTCTTCTTTATAAGACAAAGAGTCTGTTACTTTGATCTCTTCTATAGGCAACACTAATGAATTATCTCTGATATATTTCTTGAACATGGATATGTGAAATACCGGATGAACAGAACCCTGATTGCAGGCAACTCTAACTCGTACGCAACCCAACCTATCCTTTTCAAAATTTGATATGGCCCTATATAGCGAGGACTTAGCTTACCTTTCTTCCTGAATTGCATGACTCCCTTCATAGGGGAGGCTTTTTGAAACACCCAATCACCAATTTCAAACTCCAAATCCCTCCTTCTAACATTGGCATAGGACTTCTGTCGACTCTGAGCTGTCTTTAGCCATTCTCCAATGATTTTCACATCCTTCCTTGCCTGATGAAGAAGATCAGGCCCAAACAACCATGTCTTACCCACTTTATACCACCCTATTGGTGACCTACATCTTCTCTCATACAATGCTTTAAAAGGAGCCATCTTAATACTGGCATGGTAGCTATTATTGTAAGCAAACTATATGAATGGCAAGGGATCCACCCAGCTAACTTTAAAGTAAATTACACAATCCGTCAATATATCCTCAAGGGTCTGAATGGTTCGCCTATCTTGTCCATTTGTCTGTGGGTGAAATGCAGTACTTAGGTTTACTTATGTACCTAAACCCCTCTAAAAATATCTCCAAAACCGCGAAGAGAATTGCATACCACAGTCAGATGTGATGGATATGGGTGCTCCATGCAAATGGACTTGGTCAGTTGGTCCTCACAGGCAGAAAATGAGCTGACTTGGTCAGCCGATCAACAATTACCCAAATAGAATCATACTGATTTTGGGACCTCAGAAGTCCCATTATGAAGTCCATATTGATCATCTCCTATTTCTATAATGGCAAAGCTAACTCTTGGGATGTACCACCTGGCCTTAAATGTTCAACTTTAACTTGTTAGCAATTTAAACACTTGGAAACAAAGTCAGCCACATCATGTTTCATATTATTCCACCAATATATAGATTTTAGATCATGGTACATCTTAGTAGAGCCTGGGTGAAAAAGATACCTCAAAGTGTGAGCTTCATCAATGATCCTTTTCTGCAAACCATCTACAACTTGCACACATAGTCTACATCAAGATGGGATCTTCAACCTTCTTCTCTTTAACTTCTGCATAAAGGGAAAATTTTGCTATCTCATGGACAATTACTCCCCTATCTTCGGAATTCAAAAGTCGCACTTCCAAGTTTGCCAGTCGGTGAATGTCCTTCACCATATCCCTCTTTCTTTTCATAACATGAGTAAGACTTTCTATTGATAATCTACAGAGGGTGTTAGTTACCACATTCACCTTGCCCGGATGATAGTGTAGACTCATGTCACAATCCTTCAAAAGCTCCAACCAATGCCTCTGCCTGAGGTTCAATTCTTTATGTGAGAAAACATACTATAAGATCTTGTGGTCAGTAAAAATATCAACATGTACCCCGTAAAGATAATGCCACCAGATTTTAAGCGCGAACACCACAACCGCTAACTCCAAGTCTTGGGTGGGGTAGTTTTGCTGATGCACCTTCAACTGCCTAGATGCATAAGCCACTACCTTACCATGATGCATAATTACACACCCAAGTCCCACTAGGGACACATCACACTACACAACAAAACCCTCTGTACCTTCAGGAAGAGTCAAAACAGGAGCAGTTGTCAACTTGCCTTTCACTTTTCAAAACTATTCTCACAGAAGTTAGACAACACATACTTCACCTTTTTCTGAGTTAACTTAGTAAGTGGAACAGTATAGAAGATAAATTCTCTACGAACCTTCATTAATATCCCACCAAACCCAAGAAGCTCTAAATATCAGTTGGAGTCGTAGGTCTGGTTCATTTTTTCACTGCCATAACCTTTTAGAGATCAAACTTAATCCCGTCACTATACACAAAAGCCCCAGGAAAGCAGTAGCATTAATATAGAATTCATATTTTGAAAACTTTGCATACAACTTATGATCTTTGAGAGTCTAAAGAATAATTCGGAGGTGATTGGCATGATCCTTCTCACTCTTAGAATAAATCAAAATATCATCTATGAAAATAATGACAAAAAGATCTAGAAACTAACGGAACACTCATTCATCAGGTCTATAAAAGTTGTAGGAGTGTTAGTCAACCTGAAGGACATAACTAAGAATTTATAATAACCGTACCAGGTTCGAAAAACTATTTTGGAAATATCTGACTCTCTAACCTTAAACTAATGGTATCCTAAATGAAGGTCTATCTTTGAAAAATATTTAACCCCCTCAAGTTGGTTAAAGAGATCATCAATCCTTGGAAGAGGATATTTATTTTTAATAGTGACCTTATTTAACTTAAGATAATCTATGCACATACGCAGGGAACCATCTTTCTTTCACACGAAGAGTACAGGTGGACCCCAGGGAGAAATACTAGGATGGATAAAAACTTTGTCTTAAAGATCTGCTATCTGTTCTTTTAACTCTTTCAGTTCTGTAGGATCTATTCAATATGGCGGAATAGAAATGGGCGAAATAGAAATAGGATAGGTATCTAGAAACAAATCATACTAAAATCTATCTCTTTATCAGGTGGTATTCCTGGGAGATCATCTGGAAAGTCTTATGGAAATTCATTTACCACAGGGATAGATGGAAAGGAAGGACTTTCATTAGTAGAATATTTAACCTGAATAAGATGATACAAATAGCCTTTGGAAATAAGTCTGCAGGCTCTGAGATAAGATATAAATTTCCCTCTAGGTGCTAAAGAATGCCCCTCCTATTCTATCACTGGCTGATTCGGGAAAGAGAAAGTAACCTTTCAGGTTCTTCAATCTAGCATGGCATAACATGAATAAAGATAGTCCATCCCTAGGATAGCATCAAAATAAACTATATCTTGGTCTATATGGTCTGACATAGTATCTCGACCACAAACCATCACCACACTATTTTTATACACCCTCTTAGCCACAACAGAATCTACTAACAGAGTGGAAACAGAAAAAGACTCAGCAATTAAATCGGGCTCAAACCCAAAACAAACAGCTACATAACGGGTCACATAAGACAAGGTAGACCCGGGATTAATCAACACACATACCTCACGATAGAAAATTTATAATGTACCAGCAACTATATCGGGTGAGGGCTCTACCTCCTAGAGGTTTGTCAAGGCATATAACCAATTGTGATTGCTACCGGCGACTAAAATGATGCCCTTTTGAGGCGGTAGTAGTGTGGAAGAATTAGCCTGTGACTTGACTCCTCCAAAATTACCTCCAGTAGAAGGGAAATCTATCTGAACGTTGCCCACTTGGCTGTACAAATAACAATTTCTTCTCTCTAAGTAACACTTCCCAGGATGATTCTTCTCACAAATACTACAACGGGGAAAAGATCTGGCGGGCTGCATCATGCTACCCTGTGAACGGGTGTCCTACATCCTTCCTCGACCATTAGCCTGGGATAAAAGGGCCTTTGATCACGTAGAGGTATGGGCATGGGGGAATTGGTTGTTGGCTGAGCATTACACCAATTCTTTTTCTTTTGCCACTTAACCAATATTCACTCTGTGGCTGACTTTGGCTCTGGTATGCTATTTTGGCTCTCTTTGCTAGTCTGTCTTTCTCCCTAGATTCAGTGATTATTTTTTCTTCTCATTAACTTGCTGTTTGTGGAATGATATTCTGGCGAAGTCCATGTTCTAGTTCAGCATTGCTCCCTGACATTCAAGCACTAAGTCATCAAAAAGGCTGGATGAAAATTTCCTCAGTCGGTCTCTCATATTACCAGTCATCTTTGGAGCATAATGGGCTAGTTGATTGAACTACAGAGTGTACTCCTGGACACTTATGTTTCCCTATTTTATATTTATAAACTCCTCAGCTTTGGCTTTCCTCAGTTTTAGAGGAAAGAACCGATCAAGGAAGGCTTCTACGAACTCTCCCTAAATTGTGGGCTCATCACTCTCACCCTTTGCGTCCTCCCACTCATTATACCACTGATTTGCAATATCTTTAAGCTAATAAGTTGCTAATTCCACACCTTCCACCTCATCAACATACTCTACCTTGGTGCCAGAAAACTTGGGTGGGTTTATTCTCATGAACTGACCCACCTTAGTAGCCTCAGATATAATAGATGTAGACCCAATATCTTCTGAACGTTGAGTCAGTGTGGCAACCAACTGCACAATCATATGAATAAACTATCTAAATTCTGCATTAGACACCTCTCTCTCGTGAGGCTGGGTACGGTTAGTCCCCTTTCGGAAAGCTTTGGGTGCCCTGCATGGGCTGGTCTAAGTAAGTAGAACTCCTAGAGAAACATCAACCTGCGGAGTCTGAGATCTATTTCTAGTTGTTATTCCATGAATGGGATGGACCTCATCAGTCTAGGCATTATCGTTAGTGCCACGGGGAGGCATGGCTATTTTCTGAAATACAAGAGATCATTGATTAAAGGACAGATTAGACTCTAAAGCACAAACTAAATCTAAAAGAGGTGAGATATTCCTAAACTCCTAGTAGCCTCATACTTATAAGTGTGGTGAGCTACATACCCATAAACAAAACTCTAGATGATGCGATTTCATAAATATCCTAGAACCATGAACCATGCTCTGATACCAAGTTTGTCATGACCCGAACTATTGCTTGGCCGTTATGGACATCCCGAACCATAAAGGCCCGGGAGTCCTACTCTATCTAGTAGACATGCAAAATATTCATATAATAAGAGAAGATGTAGAAATATAGTCTGATATGGAAACATAGCCATACTCTGAATTCAGTTTAACAATAAGGAATGAAATCCGAAATCAACTAAACAACATCTTGAACAATCTGTGAAATCTTTACTACATAATCAAATGACAACTGTTTGAAAACTGGGACAAGTCCCCCAATAAACTAAAAGAAAAGTTATAACATAATATGCTATAATAGGCCTTCGAGAATAAAGAAGGCTCACCACTGCACTGATCACTTCTCTTTGGATACTCTACTGCTTAGTCGTACCCTTTGATTGAGCCTCCAAACCTAGGAGGTAGGGGGTCAATACATATTTACTGGTACGCAGGGTAAATCCAAAATAATAATTTATGTTCAACATATATGAGAGCAATTTAAAATAGTTCATAAATATATCATATGGTAAAAATCATATTGGCATTTTTAAAAGACTCTATAAAATCATCTGAACTCTATAACACTCTTTGTTTTACTTTTATTCTAGGTGGTATACCCAATAATTTCATAACTTTCTCCGACTATCTTATCTCAGTTACCACCAAGATAGACGTACTAGTGAGGAAAGAGCACACAAGATCACACAACAAGGTGTCACAACCCGAATCATGTGATTATATCATGGTTGGGCTCAAGATCAAGAAGCAGGGCTCCAAACCATAAGTGTCAATTTGGGATAACAAAGTAATAGGTACACAAGATCACATAGTAGGGTACCAAGTTCTCGTGTCGACAAATCACGGTTTCTAGCATAGAGTCATTTGACTCGGGCTTTCTTTGGGTAACCACCTAACTCACATAAACCCAGTTGTTGACTCTTTATAACATAAATTCTCTAAAATCAAACTCTAACTCTGTCATGGCATACATTTATATGGTATCGTCATACCATTGACTTGCAAGTCACATTCTTTAAGCCATTAAGCAAATTATATCTCCTTTCTCAAAAAATTGAATTTAGGACCACCATATCAACAATTCTTTTAAAGAAACTCATTCTTTAAAACTCATGTAAATATATGCAAGGAAACTCTCTTTGTCAATATTTCAGGAATTCAAGGTGGTCATGTCAAAGTTATCAATTACATGCATTTCTTTCTCTTTAACACAAGAACATCATAGTAACATCAAGAAAAACCCTCTCATTATTTCTAAATCATGTTTCAATTACTATGACATTGAGAAAACTACTTTCAAATCACAATACATGCATTTTAACTCTTTTCCGACAAAACCATAATCTTTAATTGAACATATGAGAGGGGTTTCATAATATGTTCTCTCAAACAATCTTCAATCTCATTTTTCATACATATACATATACTTGTAAATCAATTCAAGGGGGAAAGACCTAAAGACCAAATCAACAATATAAAAAAACATTTATAATGCATAATTAAAACATAGATTCCAAAAACCCCTTTAAAATTCATGCTTGATAATCTTTAAATCATGATCTAGTGTTTACAATCCCATGTAGTTTTTAGGACAAACACTACGTACCTCAAATTAGAAATTTGGTAGATGCTTCTTTAAGCCTACGGTTTGGGGATTTCGAATGTTCAATCAATTTCTAGAATCCCCGGTTGAATGTTAAGGGATCTTGATTCTTAGGGTGAGACCCAAGTGTTTAGTTCTTAAGAGAGTTAGAGAAAATGACCATATTCTGATCAGGGAGTGGATCTTAATCACGTGTTTATGGCTGAATAAGGGTGGGAGAAAGACTAAAATATCCCTAAGGAAACAAAGAAAGTCACAACAGTCCCTTAGTTGACAGGCTGATCTGCTGAAGTAAATTGGGCATAACCTTTTACTCTGATGTTGGATTTGGATGAAATTAGTTGCATTGAAAATAAGACTCAAAGAGATTTCATTTGATATATAGAATCCCTCCCAGTACATTATATACAGAAAGTTATGATCGTTTGAAACTAAGCCTTAAATTGTGGTCTGAAATGCGCCCAGAATGCTGGAGCATTTCAAAGGCATTTTAAACCAGTGTGTTATTCCCCTACAATGAACCCAATACATACCATTTACTTTTCCCATCATGTATTGTCAATAAAATAAAGAAACAGAGGTCGGGAAGGCTGCAAAAAAAATCATCAAAGATTGGGAGCTAAAAATGATACTAAGTCCCTTTGACACTTAGAGAAATTTTTGAGTTTTTACTTTATAAGCATGCTACTAGAAGCTAATACATGTACAATTTTTGTGGGGTGTTACAGTTTCATAGCAGTTTAAACACTTAAAACAATGAAAATATGCAAGTTACTTAGATCTTTTTTTTAGATGTGATGTATTTTGTGTTAGGGTTTGTAAGAAAATAGGTTTTGGAACTATTCTAAAGAAAAAGAGTGAGAATTCAAGTTTTGGACCACTAAAGTGTGCAAATATGGCCAGTATATACAACCTAATTGGCATATGTTCCAAAGTATGTGTCAGCAAAACTAAAAAATAAAGAATCAGAGAGAGAAAAAGTTGACCCTGCCACCTATAGAGGGAACCTACAGTTGAAGGTGCCACCTATGGTCTATAGGTGACAAAAGCTATCTCAAAAGAGCCAAGTCCAGAGAATATTCAGAAGAGTTTTAGGTCCTGGAATCTACGTGGGACTACCTACGATCTATAAGTGCCACCTACAGCTCGTGGGTTTCTTAGTAAGTGACCACTGATCTTAGTTTTCTTTCTTTGTACAGGAGTTATTTCCTAGGGTTTCTTTGTACTCTAAATATACCCTTTTGATATTTTTTACTTGGGTTATGCACTCTTGATACTTGAAAACATAAATTTAATTCTAGGATTTGATTTTTGATCTTGGGTTTGCTTTCTTCTTAATTTTTGTTGATAATTCAAGTAAAAACTTCTAGTTTTATTCGTTGATTATTGTTATATGGTTTAATGCTTTCAATTATAGATTCTATTGATTGTTTCACAATAATGTGAGACTAAAGCCCATACCTAAGGTTATGGGAACCCTAAAAATTAACAAAATAAGGGAAGTGCTAAGTTGTTCTTAATCGATATTCATGAATGTATTATAGTTGTCTTAAGCTTTGTAGTTTTGTTAGAGATTACAGACAATTAGGATCCCACCTAGTATATCATTACTTACTTTACAAAAGGAGTAGAAATTAGGAAAATATAATCACAACAGTAATTTGAAGATTAATTATCGATCTAGGCTAATCAGCATTATCTACTTAAGAAATAGTTAAGTGGCATCTAGATAATAGTTAGTAAGGAGACATACCGAGTCTCAAAAGATAATGGGTGAAATTCGTTAATGAGTCCATAAGACAATTGATGGTACATAAATAATTAAATATTTCATGTAAGATATTGGGCTGGTTCAACAAAGCACGCTAAACCTACTAAGTTGAAAAGCCAGGGGAATTTAGTCTTAGTGTTCTTTTCTAATTAATTACCACTAATGTTGAGTTCTATTACTGTTGACTATTTACAACACCAACCCCTAATTTACTTTTCAGTACTGTTTACTGACTTCAGAAAACTAGACAGAGATAATTCACATATTTCATTGGTATTTAACCCCAACATTAGTTGGCTTATTATATTTTTTATTGGCCTATTTATCCTTGTTTAGAGGAATAGCTTTGGTGATATCAGAATTTTAGCACTATTGCTGGGGAATACAGTGTGATTGTTGATTGAAGGTTGTTAAAGTTTTTAAGTTTTTGTTTTCTGTTTTTAGTTGGGTGTACATCGGTGTATGCCTAACACCAAGATTCAAGTTAATCCCTTATTCTCACTACATCCTAACCCAAAGAGAATTATATAGCCAAGTTGTATAATGACATAACACATACGTTATAGATATCTTGAAAGGGTTTGGGACGATCTTAATAATGTGCCTCCTTCTCCTGTGAATGTTCAAAATATTATTGATAATTGAGTAGTTATTAGTAGAAGTTGCTAATTAAAGGAGGGAAGCAGATTCTCAGGAGGCAGTTCTAGGTAGGCAGAGATAGAAGTAGATTATTGAGCAGCAATTAATGGAAATTAAGATAATTTAGAGGTGGTAGAGCTCAAGTTATCCCAGCCTACCAATACTTACCTACGTACGATGATCCAGGGGAAGATATGGGATACGTTGAGCCTGGCAAGATAGGAGCCATCATTCTTTCTACTATGCCACCAGGTGTGATGTTCAACATTATGAGTGCAATAATCTAGCAATTCTACTTATAAGGTGTGTTTGTGGGTTTGGCTATGAATTATGAAAACATACATCTTTAAAACTTTATAGGGATTTACACTTCATAAAATATACGTAAGGTAGATCACGAAGAACTCAAACTGAGGTTGTTCCTTCTTTCATCGACTGGAGAAGCCTCTTTATGGTTGGAGAAACCCCTTCGAGAATTGATTACTACTTGTAATGAGTTTTGCAAGATGTTTTTGGACCATTTTTACCTCCGACTAGAATGTTGCAATTAAAAAATATGAAATATAACTTTAGCCAGCTATATTTTGAGTTGATGTACGAGTAATGGTTCTAATTTAAGAAGAAGTTAAGCATGGTACCCAATTATTGCATTTCAGGGACTAATTTTCTTGAAATATTTTACTAAGACCTAACTATCAGTTCTAGAGCTATAGCAGGTATGATCACCGGTGGAGTATTCATGCAGATATGCTGGGAAGTAGCATTAGATATTTTAAACTAAATCTCTATCATAAACCAAGGATAGAATACTCAGGCTGTGGAGAGATGTATTGGTACTTATGCCATTGGGGCTTCTAGTGAGCATAGAGTGGTGGATGATTCTATGGCATATGAGATTTCACAGCTTATAACTGATATTATGCTCTTGCTGAAGCAGTTCACAATAATGAATTCTAAGAAGGTAAATGCAGTAGGTTCATAAGGTAAGGCCTCTAAATCTTATGAATCTGCTTTAGAAGGAGAGAAAAAGTACCTAGATCATAAGTTTATGGGTTTTCAAACCTAGGAAAAAGGAAACCAAGGTCAAAACTATAATGGAGAATATAAGGGAGATCAGAGTAGAGGGCGTGGTGGTGACTAGAGATGAAGAATGTCTACTAGGAGAAAGGGGACAGGTATGTCCCATTAGGCAGTCATGATACTGAATCGAGAATAGAGGCTATTTTTCCAAGCTTGTTAAGGGTTAGGAAAGTGAGGAAACTTTCCTTAAGGATATTATGGTAGATATCACAGGATTGACCCAAAAGGTGGAATCATATACTACTACGATAAAGAAATTAAAGTAGTAGTTTGGGAAAATGTCAACAGTTTTGAATCAGAGAATACTGGGTACCCTTTTGAACAATATGTTTAGAATCCTAAGAACAATGGTCATTGTCTATCCATCACCGCTTGGAGTGGTTAGCGTACTATTGATCTTATTTTGCCTATTCTTGATGAGCCAAGGAATGATAGTGCTATGATTGATGACAGACTTGAAGTGGAGTCAGAGAAGGTGGCAGATTTTTATGCTCATATTGAGAAGGACAAAGGTAAGGTGAAGGTTGATGATCCTATAATGAAGACAATTCCATGACCTCCTCCACCTTTCCCTTAAAGAATGAAATAGAAAAAATAAGGTATAAAGCTTAAGGAGTTTATTGATATATTGAAAGAGTTGATCTTGAACCCATTTCTTAAGGATTTGGAGTAGATGCCTAGATACGTGAAGTTCATGAAACAATAAGTCACAAAAGCGAATTGCGAGATTTGAGACCATTGGTAATGTGCTCCATTGCAGTGTTATTACTTCCATATCATTAGTACATAAGAAGGAGGACCCTAGAGCTTTCACTATTCTATGTGCTATTGGGCCCTAAATTGGTTTTATGTTACTTGGCAACCAGTGTTAATATAATGCCACTGGTAGTATACAAGAAGTTGGGGTTGTGGGCACCCAAACCTACATCTATGAAGCTATTGATGGCTGACTAATTTGTCAAGAAACCGATGGGTATTTTGTGTGATGTATTGGTTAAGGTGTCATCCTTCATATTTCTAGCTGACTTTGTAATTCTCAATTATGAGGTGGAATTCCAAGCTCCTATTTTATTAGGTAGACCCTTCCTAGCCATGGGTTGGGTATTGATTGATATAGGGTAGATGAAGTTCTACATTAAAAATGTGCAGGTGGTTTTTGATGCATATCAGTCTATGTAGAAGCCAAATAATATATAGATAGTATTTGTAATAGACACTATTGATGATTATATTGATACACATATTGTTCCCATTGAAAAGAAACTTGGGGTTGAGTCGTTAGTAATGGTAATTATGATTTTTTATAGTGATTGCATCGAAGAATATAATGAGATGGTTTATGCATTGCATGGTAAAATTTCTTACAGCTATGCTATGAAAATGTTGGATCTTGATTTGAAGAATAGAACTACTCCTCTTGCATGATCATATATTGAGGAGCCATTGATTTTAGAACTGAAGACCCTCTGATATCGTATGCGATATGTATTCTTAGGGGATAATATTACCTTACTGGTGATTATTGCTATAGATTTGGTAAAACTATAGGTTAAAGCAATGATATTAGTTTTTCAGAGGTTTAATATAGCTATTATATGGACCATATTAAATATTATAGGGATTTTATCAGGTATATGTACTCATAAGATACAACTTGAGCTGGATTATATTCCTAGCATTGAGCATCAATGATGATTGAATCCTTTTATGTAGGAGGTCATCAAGAAATAAATTATTAAGTACTTAGATGCTTGAATAGTTTACCCCATTGCGGATATCAAGTAGGCCAGCCTAGTTCATTGCGTTCCAAAAAAGGGTAGAATCACTGTGATTCCTAATGAAATGAATGAATTTATTACCATAAGACTAGTCAATAGTGGGAGAGTTTGCATGGATTATATAAAGATAAATACTTTGACCAAAAATAATCAAATCCTTATGCCGTTCATCGATCTTTTTGGGCCTTGCAGGTTTTATAAGAGGTTCATCAAGGACTTATCTAAAATTACAAAACTCTATGCAAGATTTTAGATAAAGAGGTGAAATTTGTATTTGATGATATATGTCTCAAGGCCTTCAAAGTCACTGAGCAAGAGTCTTTTATGGTTGTTTTTGCCTTAGACAAGTTTTGTTGTTATTTTATTGGGATCAAAGTAATAGTTAACACAGATCATGGGGCATCAAGTTATCTAATATCGAAGAAAGATACAAAACTGAGGTTGATACATTAGGTCCTCTTACTACAAGAATTTGACTTTGATGTGAAATACTGGAAGGGCACGGAGAATCAAGTTGCTTACTACTCATCTCACCTCGGAGAAGAGGCAATGCAGAAGTTAGGGGATAAGCTTGACATACATGATACTTTTCTAGTTGAGTGGGTGTTGGTATAATCTCAAGACTTAACCCCCTGGTTTGGTGATTTTGCGAACTATTTTTCAAGTGATCTTATTCCAACAGATCTATCCTTCTAGCAGGATAAGATATTTATACATGAGGTGAGAAACTTCTTCTGGGACGAACCTTATATTTTTTAGATTTTTGTAGATGGTGCTATTCGGAGTTGTATCCCTAAGGTGGAGATGATGAGCATTTTTAAAGCTTGTTATTCATCACTAGTTGAGGGGCATCATAGTGGTACCAGCGCAGCCTACGTAATTATACACCGAGGGTTTTACCGGCCTATGCTCAAGATTTTGCACAAGCCTGTGACCAATGTTAGCATCAAGGAAAGATTTCATGATGCCATGAACTCCCTATGACACCTATCTTAGAGTTGGAGTTGTTTGATGTATAGGGGATTGATTTGATTTGTCCATTCTTGAGCTCTTATGGCATGTAGTATAATTTGTGTTATAGTTGAGTATATTTTGAAATGGATGGAGGAAGTTTCACTTTGAAACAATAACTATAAAAGTCTCACCACATTTTTGAAGACAATAACTATAAGAGTTTCACCACATTATTAAAGAAAAATATCTTTTCTTAGTTTGGTACTCCACGTGAATTTATTAGTGATGATGGTTCTTACTTCTACAATAATATATTTAATTTCATTTTTTAGAAATATGGTGTGAAGCATAAGGTTGCAACATCATATCATCCACAGACAAGCGGGAAAGTTGAGGCCTCAAATTTAGAGATCAAGTCCATATTAGCAAAGACAGTGAATGCTAATAGGAATGACTGGTCAAGAAAGATAGATTATCTTTACGGGCCTACAAGATAGATTATAAGACTCCCATAGGGGCTTCCCGATATCTACTTATGTATGCAAAAGCATTCCACTTGAAGGTTGAACTTTAGCATAAGACACTATGGGCGTTGAAAAAGCTAAATTTTGGGTGATGTGATTCAACAAAGACGAGGTTGAGCAAGGTAAGTTGGATGAATTCTAGAATCATGTGTATGAGATTTATCCGGTAAATAAAGAAATAATGAAGTTGCATCATGACATAAAAATTGAGAAAAGAATGATTGAACCAAATGATTTGGTCTTGTTGTACAATTCAAGAGTTTACTTATTCCTGATCAAGCTGATGTTTTGGTGGTATGGGCCATTCTCTAAGGTTCAAGTATTCCTACATTGTTCTATAGAATTTAAGTATGGTGATGAAGCCACATTCTATTATGAATGGGCAGCGAGTGAAGAACTATATGGGAATCATTGAGGAAGTGAAAGTATGTATTGATATGGACCTTGGTAAAGTCTATGTAGCCAAGGTATTTGAGTGGTGAGACAACAATAAGTCAGGTGTTTCTTAGGAGAAAACCTAAGGAAACCAAGTTTTGAGCATGACAGAGACTCCTAGTGCATCCCAAGTATGTTATCATTCTCTTGCTTCACATTTGTGTCATTCAATAGGGATAGTGCATAGTATTTTAGTAGGGGATAGGTTTAACCGTAGTCGTCATAGGGTTTTTGTTGCCATACTTCTTTTCTTGTCAGACGCGGTATGGTTGTACAACTGACATGTGTAGATTAAATTTTATGCCCTGTTGTGTTTTAGTTTTGTATTGTGTTTTATTTTTGTGTAATTAGGAGATTATTGAGTATCTTGGGTTGTTGACATATTTTTGTATTTATTTTTGACAAAAATGATAACCCTCCATTTTTTTAGAATTGTGTGATGTGTATATATGTGTGACCATAGTTATAGCATCAGGTTTAGGGACCTAATAATAATAGCAAACAATTTTGTGAATCGGATAGGTAGAAACTTATGATGTGACCCTGTTCCAAGTGTGTGTGAGATACTACTTAGTTTATTTTGTGTGTTGAATCCAAAACTTGGTCGATTAGTGTTGCCTAGGTTGTAGGAAAGTCGATTAGGAAAAGGTCATAGGTTGTTCTTGAATTTAGTCCACTTTTAGCCTAAATGACCTTCCATGTGTGAATAAGTATCCTTTGATCCCTATTTAGAGCCTATATAGCCTATTTTTTGTTGCACCTTTCACCTTCCCATTTCCGTTAAAATGAACTTGTCTTTGCACTGGTCCTCTTTGGACATTGTGCATCTCAACTCAGGTAAATTGCCTAAGTTTAGTGCCAGTATAAAAGAGGATAAAATAAGAGAAAAGAAAGATAAGTTATGTGTGGTAGAAACAGAACAATTATGAAAAAAGAAAAGAAAGAATAAAAGAAACTACACCCATCCTGAATGTACAATAAAAGAATACTAAGGGATAAATAAGGGTGGAATAAATGAGAAATTTGTTGATAAGTATAGTGAATGGAGTCTTAGTTACTCAAACTATCCAAATGCATCATACCAGCCCCCAGGCCTACATTACGAGCCAAATAAAGTCCTATAGTTATTTTAACCTAATGTCTGAAAGCTAAGGTAAAGTAAATAAGGGAAAAATTATGGTATTTGATGTGCATTGGATGAAATTCTCTTGTGAGTGCCTATTGACCATCCCTGGATTGACAAGCATGATTTAATATAAGAGAATGGGACTTCTTTGTTGTGAGGGCACATGGGCCATATTGCTAGTTGCTTAGTTGTTTGGATAATGTAACTTGTATATATGCATGGTTGTTTGTTGCTAATGTAATTCCATATATTGATTCCCTTGTGTCATATTATTGTGCTTCATTGATACACACATTTGGTTTTGAAGTATTGAAATAGGAGGGGGTAATGTTATAGCGCTTAAAGTGATGATTGGTAGCCATAGACGTATTAGTTTTTTCTTAGTTAACCGGTGTTGTTATGTTTAGTTGTATTGTGTTACCTAAGGATATGCTAATGTTCTAAGTTAAGAGTGTCAATGTGCTATGGATTCATAGCACTTTCTACGCTTAAAACAATGAAAATATGCTAGTTACTTAGGTATTTTTGTTATATGTGATGTGTTTTGTGTTATGATTTTGAAGAAAATTAGGTTTTGAAACTATTTTGTAGAAAAGGAGTGGAAAATGAAGTTTTAGACAACTGAAGGTGGCACCTATGACCCGTATATACTACCTATTTGAAGTAGGTGCTAAATTATGTGTTAGAAAAGCTGAGAAATAGTGAATTAGAAGAAGAAAATATTAACTCTTAACACATACGGAGGGAGCTTATGGTCCATAGGTGCCAAAAGTTTTCTTAGAAGAGCCCAGAGAGCATTAAAAAAAGTTTGATGCCCTAGAACCTACGTGGTAGCACCTATAGTCTGTAGGTGCCACCTATGGCCCATAAGTGGCCTAGTAAGTTTCCACCAACCTCAATTTTCCTTCTTTGTTCAAAAGTTGTTTCCTAGGGTTTCCTCCTACTCTCTATATACCCAATTGACAATTTTTGTTTAGGTTACACACTATTGATACTTACAAAAATATAATTTATTTCATGATTAAATTTTGATATTGGGATTGCTTTTTTCTTGATTTTTGTTGATAATTTAAGTCAAAACTTTTGATTTTATTAGTTGGTCATTTTTATATTTTTTAATGCGTTCAATTATTAATTCCGCTAACCGTTTCACAACAATGAGAAACTAAAGCACTTATCTTGGGTTGTGGGAACCCTGGCAGATTGACGAAGTAGGGGAAGTTCTAAGTTGTTCTAAACAAATATTCTAGCATGTATTACAGTTGTTGTAAGTTTAATAAGTTTCTTAGCGGTTGTGAATGTTAGGATCTCACATAGTATATCAATACATACTCACAAGATGAGTAGAGATTAGGAAAAGGTAATCACAATAGTAATTAAAGATTAATTATTGATCAAGTGTAATCAAAATTTTCTACTTAAGAGGATTTTCTTTTATCTAATAATATGAGACTTAAAAGGTAATAGTTAACTGGGATCTAGGATAAGGGTTAGTAAGGCGACATCCATAGACTTAAAAGGTAAAGGGTGAAATCTTTCAATGAGTCCACAATACAGTTGATGGTACACAGCTTATTATATTCCGCATGCAAGGTATTGACTTTGTTGAACAAGGCACAATAAACTTACTAAGTTGAGAAGCCAGAGGGAATACAGTACTAGTGTTCCTTTCTGATTGTTTACAAGCAAAGTTAAGTTCTGTTAATGTTAGATGTTTACAACTACATACCCCCTATTTAATTTTTAGTATTTAATGTTGACTTTAGCAAACTAGAGAGAGATAATTCACGTATTCCCTTGTCATTCGTCTCCACCAGAGTTGGGTTACTATATTTTGGTTTGACTGCTTTAACCTTATTTAGAGGCGTAGCTTTGGGCGACATCAATTATTAGCATATTTTCTTAGCATAATCATAATCATAAACAATATCATGGGCAATGACTTACCAATAGTATATTCAATTGTTTATCATTAGCATAAAATATAGTTTATCATTTGAATCATCGATAGTTATCAAAGTATGATTTATAGTACTTTCATGGAGAAATCCATAGAATTTTAGATAAGTTACCATAACATGATCAATTTCTCATCATAAGATAACACAATATAATCAATTTTTCCATGAACATTACTTCTAATGCCATTATCAGCATAATCTATTACCATGGTTCCTTAATATTTCCTTAAAAGGGCATTTTTTAGGTATTCAACAAGGGTATAAGGGTTTCAAGATAACTAAGCTTCAATATTGACTTAAGGTGGTCAAGGAACCCACTTCTAATTCCCTAAGATACATTCTAAGTCAAATTTTACCCCGGACTAGGATAAGGTATCTAAATCCAGTCAAAGATGTATAGCAAGCCATAATTTGTTCTGAGGAAGAAATTCTTCTCAAAGAACTTCAACTAAGTCAATCGGAACTAAGGAAACCATAATTATTGTAAGAAATTAAGGCCAACTTACACAAAGCATGAGTGTCCAAAGCATTTTTATCTAACTTGACTGATCTAAGGAATTTTCATACTAAACATGAGATAGGAAGCCTAATTCACCTAAGGAATAGGGGAAGAAGCCAAGTGTTTCAACACTATGGGATCAAAATATCCTAAAAGGTCCTACTAACCCAATTATTTCATTTCATCAATATAACATCTAAAAAACATCCCTTGTCTAACATAATATTAGAAGAATACTATGAGATAACTCAATCTAACAAGGGATAGACCTAGCCTGCCGGGATGGTGAAGAAATCTCAATGAACCACTAAACTATTCATTTTCTCTTCCATAAGCCTTCAAAAGATTCAAAGCTATTGTAAGCACATTTTACTCATCAATATGAGAATAATCATACCTATATTCCACAATTGTGCTTCGAGTTCCAAAATCACATCAAAAAAACTTAAGGATCCCACTTATGAAAATTGCATCTCAAAAACCAAAACAACATTATAACAAATTTTAGGAATCATTACTATCAAAATGGGTGAACCCAAGCTAAATTGGAGATAAATAAATCCCTAAAGATTTTGGGGTTTTGAGCAAGAATTCAAGAACTTTCACGTAGAAAAGGGTGAATTCTTACCTAAAATCGGAAGATAATCACGAAAATAAATGTTAGTCAATATCCTAAGTCACCCAAAAGTACCAATTTTAAGCTATCACACTATTTATTGTTTATTCTCTCAAGAAAGGGGTGAGAAATGGTTGAATTCATGACATTAGGGTCTATTTATTCCCATACCAATTACTCATTGTGGACCCAGACATGCGATCCCAGTTCATGGTATCAGAATCAAATGTTGCAATTGCAACACTCCCTTCTACAATCACAACTCTTTCTTTGACAAGCGTACCACTATCGTAGCCCTTGGCTTCTAATTGCAGCTGCACCAAATGACAACTAAAACTTGGAAAATCCATCAAGCCATCGAGATTCATCCAAAATTTTGTATACACAAATAAACTATGTAACCATACTAAATTCAATGGTCTGGACTCAATTCCATAACCATATTTTCCATCTGAGGACATTTTGACCAAATGTGGGTCCCACAACCATATTTTATTTTTATAACTTTCTGACCAATAGGCAAATTAGTTTGGGTATCTCAGGACCCAAACCAAAGGTATACCTAGCTTAAAATTGACATTTCAGAGCTACAGGCACTATCAGAATTTGCATATGAGATTGTTGTACTAATGTTTCACTTGGTGGCCATTTGGAACCAGCGAAGACTTCTAAATAAGGAATTGGCTCTAAAATCCAAACAAACTACCCGATTATCGAAATGTCAACCCCAGCAAGATATAAATGACTTAGGGCAGCTATAAAAATCTCTAATAGTGAAAATAAGTGTAAATATGAAAAAAGACCTGAATGGTCATTACAATTGTACCCTTTAGGCTTATGGGGGCTTGTGTTTGAATATTTAGTTTTCCATACCTATTGGCTTATTGAAGATAATTTGTAGTTATAATTGCATATGTTTTATGTTATCATTCTGGATTATTTAATTATTATGCATAGCGAGGTAGGAGTTATTTCAGGTTTCCTTTCTTACCTTGACATAGTTATGTTATCTCACATTTTATCATATTTATATCACGATTTAGCTCAGTCGATAGAAGGTCCCTAATTAGTACACGTGGTTTTGGTACACATACTATACTTCTGTACCTTTTTAGTGTAGATTAAAGTACTAGTTACCATTGTTAATTCAACAATCATGTTGTGGTTGATTTGGAGATAAGGTGAGCTCTTGGAGTCAGAGTTACCCAATTTTATTCTATCTTGTTTATATCAAGTTGTTTGTTTTGAGATAGATTTATGATGATAGGCGTATTTACACGCCTAAAGTGCTATAATTTACCTACATTTTAGCTAAGTTTTCAGGACAAAATATATATCTCATGCACTTTTAGTCCTTTTTCCTGTAAGCGAGCTAACAAACATGATTTCCAAGTTTTCAGGTATAAATGATGAAGATTTCAGCATTTTATGGATAACTTGACGCCAAAGGAAGCTTCATGAAAGGAGTAAAGAAAAGCTTGGACGCCTAAGGACTAAAAGTGGCGCATGAAAAACCTATCCCGGGCAAAAACAACATTTCTCAAGACTTTGGGGATCAGCAGTAACCTATTAGGATTAGGATAATGATGCAGTAATTTGTTAGGATTAGGATAAGTAAGCAATATCCTAGTAGGAATAGGATATGGGTATTATAAATACCCTATTTTTCTGCAGCTTTTGAAGAATCAACTCATTCATAGTACACATTCGAATTCTCATTCATCTTTATACTTCTTCCATCAATTACTTTCAAAACAATTCTCTTCATCTATTCGAATTCTAAACTTTCACGATAAGAGAAACACTATTTGCAAGGAAATCATGCCACAAGCACTACCAAACCATACTACACGTTCTATCTTTATTTTGGTATAATGATAATGACTATTGTGATTTCCGTCGCACTCATGAATAACTAAACTTCTCTGTTGGGGTTATGGAAGCCTTATGAGCTACTATCTATTGCTATGAGTTTGTGAATTCGTGACACGTATGCTGCTTATATCATTATTCTCTTCATCTTAATTTAAATTCTTGTGGTTGCAAACATATAGAATATGCCAGTATAGCATTAACTTGGTCGAAAGAAAAATTATATGTCTGGAAAAGAGATAATGTCAAGGTAATAGGGCACCAACCCCTGTTAAAAAGTTAGTGCCGTAACTGGATTAACCTCTTGGAGAATTTGTATCGTTAGATACGCTTTAAGATCGGAAGAGTTAAAGTGAAATAATCCTTGATGGTCGAAAGACGCCTGGATTTACCATAGAATACAATTCTCTATAAGCACATGCATGTTGGAATTCCGCATAACTCATAGTCAGTAGATACGTATAACTCAGAAGGTGGACATAACCCCAGCTCTCAATTCTCATTGATCAAAACCAACCAAACAATCCGTTTTACTCTTCTATTTTCTGTTCTTACGTTATTATTTTGTTACTCACGCTACAATCCCCCCCTTTTAACGAAACTTTCACCAAAAGTCTAATAATCTTTGCTTACTTAGTGACCAAGTATTCTCTGTGGGATTCGACACCCAACCCAGTTGGGTTCTATATTTGACAACGACCGCTTACACTCTTACGAGAGCTGTAGTTTGAGCGTTATCAAAAATTGGCGCCGCTGCCGGGGAATACGGTTGTCAACTAAGTTTGTGATAATTACTAGACCCTTTGGTCAAAGATTCTCGTACTTTACTTTTAGTTGTTGTTTTTGTTTTCTGTAGTTTTTTTATCCAGTGCATGCCCCATACTCAAAGTTCTGGTCAACCATTATTACCTTTCAATCCTGAACCACATCGTATTGGCAGAATAGAGGCTCAATAGGAAATAGAAAGATGGGTTGCTCAACAGGAACAGGCTAGACTAGCTGCTCTGGCCGCCGCTCAAGTGCATCAACATAATATTGATAATCCTGGGCGACCAACAAATCCTGACGATGAGGATCTAGGTGATGACGAGTTACTAAACCCTAGGCGTGATGCTGAGATGGCGACACCAGCCAACAGAAAAGATCGTCAAGCAAGATTTCGGCCTGAATGCCGAGCCGTGCAAATACCGTTTGATGATGATGATGATGATCTTGATGGAGCTGGTACCACAGGAGCCATTATTCCTCCACCATTGGCGCCCGGAGCCAAGTTCAACATCACGAGCACCATGATTCAGTTATTGCAACTCAAGGGATTATTCGGTGGACTAGCAGGCGATGATCCGAATATGCATCTGATCAACTTTATTTCTACATGCAAGTCATTCGACAATCCTGGCGTTGGACAGAATGAAATTCGGTTGCGCTTATTTCCATTGTCTCTATATGGGGAGGCAACTCTATGGTTGAATGGGCTGACTCCTGATTCTATCACTAATTGGAGGCAATTAAAAGATGCTTTCCTAGAAAGATTCTTTCCACCATCCAAGAGAGCACAATTGAGAGATGAAATCAACAATTTTCGACAACTTCCAACTGAAGCCCTCCATGAAACATGGGAGAGATTCAAGAAGAAGCTTATGAGGTGCCCAAACCATCACATGACCAATGTTCACTTGATGGAGATACTATATAGATCCTTGAATTCAGTAACTAAACCTGTGGTGGATAATGCGGCTGGAGAATCATTTATGGACCTCACCTTTGTTCAGGAAAGTGATATGCTAGACCGGATGACGAAGCAAAGTAGGACGTGGCATACCAGAGATTCTGAGGTAGAAAACCCCACTTTTTCTATAGGCATAACTGCAGAACAAAGGAGAAGAGAAGAAGAACGTGATCAAGATTTGGCGCACATGAAAACACAAGTGGATCTTCTTACAAAGCATCTACTATCAGGGAAGACCAAAAAAGTCAAAGCAGTTGCGTCAAAAGGAAGAGAGAAATCTGATTCTGAGGAAGAAGACAACTACGTGAACAATCAGGGGGGTTTCCGAGGCAATGCCCAAGGAAACCAAGGTTGGAACTATTATGATAATTCTGGAAACAAGGACCGGGATCAAGGTAGTTGGAAGAACAAGACTGACAGGAGTGGCGTGTATATTCCTCCTGGACGATAAGAGGCCACTGCATCTGGTTCGGGAAATATGTCAATGGAAGATACGATGGCTAAGCTGTTGAAAGGAGTGGAAGCAACTAGCACGGGAGTAACTGAGGGAATAAATGAATTGGCCTCAATGAAGCAATTGGTTGACTCACATTCCACTTCAATAAGACAGCTGGAACAACAATTGAGTCAAATTTCAGCCACATTAAATCAAAGAAAAGCTGGCACCCTACCGAGCGACACAGTGCAAACCCCAAGAAACGATGGAACATGCATGGCTGTTACTACCAGAAGTGGTAAGGTGCTGGAAAATTCATCCCAAAGCAAGAAAGTGGCCGAAGATATCGTAGGTAATACAGAAGAAGATGACGCCATCGAAACTGATGAAGACGTTCATGACGTCATTCCTCGACGTCCACAACCTGAAAAGATCTCCGAACCTAAGCATGATGAAAAGAAAGTCGTGGAGAAAACAATTCTCCTTCCACCACCTCCTTTTCCACAAAGATTAAAGAAGAGAGCTGATGATACCAAGTTCAATAAATTCATGTCAATGTTAAAACAGCTGACCATTAATGTTCCCTTGGTTGAGGCACTAGAACAAATGCCAGGCTACGCAAAATTTATGAATGATCTTTTAACAAAGAAGCGAGCAGCAAGTGGTGAGTTGACAGATACTATTCATCATTGTAGTGCAATTGCTACCAGATCACTAGTTCAGAAGAAGGCCGACCCAGGAGCCTACACTATTCCTTGCACTATCGGATATTTGAATTTTGCCAAGGCATTATGCGATTTAGGAGCCAGCATCAACTTGATGCCATTATCTATTTACAAAAAGTTGGGGTTGGGTGATCCTACTCCAACCAATATGAGGCTTCTGATGGCTGATAGGTCGGTAAAACGACCTGTTGGTATTTTATGTGATGTATTGGTGAAGGTTTCTTCATTCATCTTTCCGGTGGACTTCGTTATTTTGGATTGTGAGGTAGACTCTGAAGTTCCCATAATCTTGGGGTGCCCTTTCCTTGCAACATGAAGTGTGCTTATTGATTTAAGAGCTAATGAGCTTCTATTCCGGATGAATGACGAAGTAGTCCGCTTTGATGTATGTAAATCAATGAAGCAACCCAAAGATCTGAACGTGTTCTCGGTAGCTGATGTTTATATTGATGATGAGAAAGAATTACCTGTAGAGGAGCAGCTTGTTGATGACCCATTGGCGGTTGTGCTTATGAATGTTGAGCATAAGGATGCTGAAAAATATGAAGAAACTATTTGTGCTCTAACAGGATTAGGGTCATATCCTCATGCTCCCAAGAAGCTGGACCTTGATCTCAAAAACCGACCTACACCACCAGCTAAACCATCTATTAAGGAGCCACCCACGTTAGAATTGAAGGAGCTGCCTAGTCATCTAAAGTATGCATTCTTAGGAAGCGGTAACACACTTCCGGTTATTGTGGCGGCAGATTTGGGTGAGCAGCAAGTTGTAGCTCTTATTATGGTTTTACAAAAGTACATGAGAGCCATCGGTTGGACCATCACTGATATCATTGGTATTCCGCCTGGGATTTGTACACATAAGATTTAGCTTGAAGAAAATTACTTACCCACTATTGAGCATCAAAGGCGTCTGAATCCACCTATGCAAGAGGTGGTGAAGAAAGAAATTATTAAATGGTTAGATGCAGGGGTTGTGTATCCAATCTCCGACAATAAATGGGTAAGCCCGGTACAATGTGTACCAAAGAAAGGTGGCATGACGGTAGTTGCGAATGAAAAAAATGAGTTAATTCCACTCAGACCTATCACAGGGTGGAGAGTATGCATGGACTACCGTAAGCTGAATTCGTGGACCCTTAAAGATCACTTTCCAATGCCCTTTATTGACTAAATGCTTGATCGATTAGCAAGGAAAGGATAGTTTTGTTTCTTAGACGGTTATTCCGACAATAATCAGATATGTATCGCCCCCGAAGATAAAGAGAAGAAAACGTTTACATGCCCCTATGTTACGTTTGCCTTCAAACGTATGCCATTTGGGATATGTAACGCACCCACCACTTTTCAGCGTTGTATGATGTCCATTTTTTTTGATATGGTGGAAGACACGCTGGAGGTATTCATGGACGATTTTTTAGTTGTGGGTGAGTCGTTTGTATCGTGCTTGACAAATCTAAGTTTGGCGTTGCAGAGATGTGTTGAATTCAACCTAGTGCTGAATTGGGAGAAGTGCCACTTTATGGTGAAAGAAGGTATTGTTCTTGGGCATAAAATCTCCAAAAGAGGAATTGAGGTGGATCGAGCTAAAATTGAAGTTATCGAGAAACTACCACCCCCAATTTCGGTCAAAGGAGTTCATAGTTTCCTCGGTCATGCAGGTTTCTACCGAAGGTTTATCAAAGACTTCTCCAAAATTGCTAGTCCATTATGCAAACTTTTGGAGAAAGATGCAAAGTTTGACTTCAATGAAGATTGTGTGAAGGCATTTGAATGCCTCAAAGAGAAGCTAATTGAAGCTCCTATCATGGTAGCACCAGATTGGTCTTTACCGTTTGAAGTCATGTGTGATGCTAGCAGGGTAGCTTTGGGTGCTGTATTAGGCCAAAGAAGAGAAAAGTTATTCCATCCAATTTACTATGCGAGTAAGGTCTTGAACGAAGCCTAGAAAAACTATACTGTCACAGAACAAGAGCTTCTAGCAGTTGTGTATGCCTTCGAAAAGTTCCGTGCTTATTTGGTGGGAACCAAAGTGATAGTTCATACAGACCATGCATCCCTTAGATATCTGATGACAAAGAAAGATGCAAAACCAAGGCTAATTCGATGGGTATTGTTGCAACAAGAATTTGATTTCGAGGTAAAAGATAGAAGAGGTTGCGAAAACCAAGTGGCTGATCATCTATCTAGACTCGAGAATGAGCATATAGCACAGAAAGATCTTGAGATTGACGATACCTTCCCTGATGAAGAGATTTTAGCCACAATGATGGAGGAGTTACCATGGTATGCAGATTTTGCAAACTTCGTGGTAAGTAATGTGATGCCTATGAATCTATCATTTCATCAAAAGAGGAAGTTCATGCATGACGTGAGACACTATTTCTGGGATGAGCCATATTTGTTTAGACGATGCGCGGATGGTGTTATCAGGCGATGCATATCCCATGTTGAGGTGCCGAATATATTGGAAGCATGTCACACTTCCCAAGTTGGGGGACATCACGCAGGTAATCGGACAGCAAGGAAGGTCTTGCAAAGTGGATATTATTGCCCTTCGATATTTAGAGATGCCTACGAATTTGTGAGAAGATGTGACCAATGTCAGAGACAAGGCATAATTTCGAAGCATCATGAAATGCCTATGTCAAACATTCTTGAAATCGAGCTCTTTGATGTATGGGGTATTGATTTTATGGGCCCATTCGTGAATTCGTTTGGAATGAAATATATCCGAGTTTCTATAGATTATGTTTCAAAATGGTTCAAAGAAGTAGCATTGGCTGATAATGAAGGAAAACGTGTTGTTGCATTCTTGAAGAAAAACATCTTCTCTCGTTTTGGGGCACCACATACTATCATAAGCGATGGAGAATCTCACTTTTGCAACAAACTGTTCAAATCCGTGTTGGCAAAATATGGTGTCAAGCAACATAAGGTAGCCACACCTTATCACCCACAAACTAGTGGACAGGTAGATATTTTCAATGGAGAGATCAAGCAAATCCTTGCTAAGACTGTAAATGCGAATAGGAAAGATTGGTCTCGGAAGCTGGACGATGCACTATGGGCTTATAGGACTGCATTCAAAACGCCAATTGGCATGTCCCCGTACCAAATAGTTTATGGGAAAGATTGTCATTTACCCATTGAGATCGAGCACAAAGCATTGTGGGCATTGAAGCAACTGAATTTGAATTGGGATGATGCTATGAACTTGAGGGTGGAACAGCTGAATGAGATGGATGAATTCCGTCTACATGCATATGAAAGATCAGACCTCTACAAAGAGAGGACAAAAAAGTATCATGATCAGCGGATTGTTCAATGAAACTTTGAAAAGGGTGATATGGTACTTCTTTTCAATTACAGACTAAAGCTATTCCCAGGTAAGTTGAGGTCCAAATGGTCTGGTCCATACAAGATTAGCCAAGTCTACTCGTCTGAAGTAGTTGAGCCAGAAGACAATAATGGTGTTGTCTTTAAGGTGAATGGCCAATGAGTAAAACCATATATCGGCCCCCTTGACTCGATGAACTATATGGATACCATCTATCTCGACGAAGTCTAAGTACTCGAGGTAACTATGTCATGCCGCGACAATAAATCAAGCGCTAGATGGGAGGCAACCCATCGTGTTTTTTTCGTTTCCTTTGCATTTGTTTTTACTAAATAAAAATCCAAAAAAGAAGAGTCGAGCCACGACCGAAACTAAGGCGCTTGATGGGAGGCAACCCATCGTTCTAATCATTTTTGTTGTTTTTGAGTGAATGCAGGTGCAAGAGGTGTAAAGGAGGAGATTGGTTTCAAATTTTGATTTGGAAGTATTGCATGTTGAAGGTGGTAAGTTAGGAATAAAGAAGTAAAAGGCTATGGGTGAAGCATTGCTTATGCAAATATAGGCAAAGAACAAGGCAAGGCCTATGTAAATCTAGGCCACGAACAAGGCAAGGCCTATGCTATGGCCTAAGCTCTCGGATTCTAGAGTGCCATAGCATAGGCGCCGCCTATGCTCAACAATGCCATAGCATAGGCACCGCCTATGCAAAAGCCTTTTGTCTCTGAATCTCATATGCCATGGCTTAGGCGCCGCCTATGCTTAACAATGCCATAGCATAGGCGCCGCCTATGCTCAACAATGCTTTGCAAAAGGCGCCGCCTATGCCAAGCATAGGCAAAGAATTAGGCGCCGCCTATGGTCACTTTTGGTCTCCAAATCCAATTCCAAATGGGTAAAAACCTGACCCAAGCTTGTCCTATAAATAGAACCTTAGTCTTAAATCAAAAACACATTGCAATTCCACCCTAAAGCGCCGCCTACCTCTCCAAATTCTCCAAAAAATTTTCCTTTTGCTCTTTTACTTTCCAAGAACATCTTCCTAGGCCATCAACCATGTAAGTACTTCATTGTTCTTGTTTTATGTTCCATAAGAACTACACTACTACGTCTATAATGAATTGTTTAATCTTGAAGTAGTATTGATGATTTGAATATGGTTGATTTGTTGTGGTGAAACTAAGTGAGTGAAAGAATACGTAAGGATGCTCTTGACTTGTTTCCAACTTGTAATTGACTTTTATACACTGTCATACTTTTGCGGAATTGACATAGTCTAGAACATTGCATAACCTTGTAACTTGAAAGCTTGCTTGAATGACTTATTTATTGCGATGAAAATCATGGTTAACTACAAACATAAGATGTTGTGATTATTCCAAGCCATAAATTGATACAATATCTATGTAGTAGTTTTATTCAAAGTGATGCATTAGTCCAAAACATGAAAGCATTACCAAGATTACATGATCTAGAATTGAGAAAGGATAGTTAAGATGATACGAAAAGTATGACTGCACTGATTATATTGTTGGAACATAACACCTAAATGTATATCAATGAAATCTGAGTAATCGACATCGTTCACTTCACTAGTTCGTACAAACAAACTAAGTGTGGGGTGGTGCCACTACTGCTTGTTTATTGATTGCATTAACTGAGATGAAGCTAACATGACTATTATCTCAGGTACAATGGAACCAAAAGCAAGACAAGGGAAAGAAAAAGCAACCACTTCACAAAAGGGCCAAAAAAGGGGACGAAAAGAGTAAGAAGAATCCTCCTCGCTGCAAATACCTCGCTGCATGTTTGGAATTAAATGGGTCTTAGAGGAGGATGGAAAGGAGTGGTATAGGAAACATAAAGAGAAAAAAATATGTTCTTGTGGAGTTGATACAAAAGGAAAGCCTACCAAAGAAAGAACCCCGTATGTTGGCTAAGATAATGGCGTTACATCTTGATTTCATCTTTCGAGATATGGGAGAGTGTAATATTGATTTAACACATGAATTCTATGCCAACTGGTCACCGGAAACTACAGGGAGTGAAGTAAAGATTCGGGGCCAAGTTCTGCAACTAAATGCAGAGTTATTCAACTCCTTTTTAGGCTTGCCATCTGTTGATCCATCACCACTCAAGGATCTGTATAACAGACCGTCGTACAGGGCCATTAGACACACATTGTGTAGAACAAGATCTATGGCATGGTGGAGCAGACACAAGGACAACGGTCGGCACAACACCTTCCCATATGCTTCCTTAAATAGGGAAGCTAGGATATAGATGCGAATAGTCAACTCTTGCCTGATTCCAGGGACACAGTGCATAAAGATAACACGAGATAAAGTGTGCTTGGTGTACGCATTGATGACGAATGTTTCTATCAACATTGGGGCAATTATTCGATCTACAATGCGAAAGGCCAGGCTACACAAGAGGTCCCACTTTAGCTTTGGCAATCTGTTGACCACAATATTGAGGAAGGAGGACATCGAAGAGGAACCGGATGATCATAAGCTTCCACACAACCCAAACAAGGTTGACCTAACAAAGGTTAAAGATGTTTAATCCACATATGGCGTCAATCTTACCACTGCAGAACGTCATGCTCGGGATGACAGTTTCTTTCGCCATCTTTATGGAATGACTCGGTTCACCATGATAAGCGGAGGTCGTGTTCCAACTGCTGCAGAGCTCCAACGGTTGGATTATGACTACCTAATGAATGAGCATGCGAGGGCGATATGTGTAGTAGGTGTATTTTTTTACGAACCTCTTAATGACGATGTGCCAACCGATGATGATCGTCGAATGCCAGACTCTGACGTGAAGGAGAACTCTAATGACGAAGACTCTAATAACGATTCTGACGAAGGGGGTATGACCCCAGACATAGAGGAGGAGTCCGACTAACCAGGTTCTTCTTATTTATTTTCCACTGAGGACAGTGTGTCCTGTCTAAGTGTGGGGTGCTGGTATTTGCATGCTATACTTCTTTATCTGCATTTGCATTCATTTATGTTTGTTTGTTTTGTTTTTTTTAGTAGTTAAATTTTTTTTTAAAATTTTTTAACTTTGCATGAAATTGTTCTGATAGGCAACATGGTATTACGACAAGAGTCTGTGATAAAATCATTACTATTGAGACGTTTAGGCTCTAATAGTGACTTATTATGTGATAATTGTGTGGTTCAATTCCTTCATCTGTTGGGTCAAGAGTCTATACGGCTTCCAATAAAGTCGACCATGTGCCTTGTGTGTGCGAGATGATAGTATATTCTATGTTTGTGGCTGATGCTAGAACTTGCTTGGTATGTGTGTAAAGCAAAATAAAGAGTGTGAGTTTAGGAGATGATTTAGGAATTTCTTTGGCAACCTATGATTGTTTACCTTCATTTTATCTACCCATGGACATCATCCTAGATAACCCCCTTTGATCCTTAAGCCTATTTTCTTTGACAGCCTCATATGTAAGCCTAATCCATTTTTTTTCAAGACAATAATTTGATCCAAATTCCTAAGTACTTTAAAATTATAAAGTCATGTGACAACATAAGAGGAAATTGGGTGAGAGTAGTGCCTTAGAATGTATTGGTACTTGAATTTGTTATGAAAAAGAGTGGCTATCATAGAGGTGTGTTATAAAAAAAGAGAGAAGAGAGAAAAATGAAAAGAAAAATAAAAAGTTAATTCTGTTCAAAATTGAATAACAAAAGAGGTGAGAAGGGGTGGTAGATAAAAGGAAAGTAGAGAAGTTGTTTAAAAGAAAGTGATAATGGCATAATGTGATGTATTAAAGCGCTTAGGAACATAGTCACTATTTCTAGCCAAAATAGTCCTACCAATCCCTTAGCCTACATTACAACTTGTAAAAGACCTATTTGATCCTGAGATTAGCATTCTGATATTTAGTGGAGCATTACACTAAGGGAAAGCCTATGGTCATCAGTTGCAACATATGAATTCTTTGTGAGAGTGAGAGCAAGGATAATATTATACCTATGTTCGAGATATATACAATACTTGTGAGTGATTATGGGTGACATATTGTGAGACACACATGGTTGAAGAGTTTTGGGTTGTCGTATATGAATCTTTGTGCCTTAACTTTTGAATACAAATTAACCATTATCACGAGTCTATATTAGAGGTTGAATTATTTCTAGAAGTGATCAGAAAACTACTCTTTATTAATAATTGTCGTGCCTGTCTTGATGAATATTTTGTGTTGTTACTGTGAAAACCTAAGTGGATGTTTAGAAGGACATGATATTTTGTTCGAGGATGAACAAAGCTTTAAGTGTGGGGTGTTGATGATAGGTGTATTTACACGCCTAAAGTGCTATAATTTACCTATATTTTAGCTAAGTTTTGAGGACAAAATATATATCTCATGCACTTTTAGTCCTTTTTCCTGTAAGAGAGCTAACAAACATGATTAACAAGTTTTCAGGTATAAATGAAGAAAAGATTTCAACATTTTATGGATAACTTGACGCCAAAGGAAGCTTCACGAAAGGAGGAAAGAAAATCTTGGACGCCTAAGGAGTAAAAGTGATGCATGGAAAACCTGTCCCGGGCAAAAACAACATTTCTCAAGACTTTGGGGATCAGCAGTAACCTATTAGGATTAGGATAATGATGCAGTAATTTGTTAGGATTAGGATAAGTACGTAATAGCCTAGTAGGAATAGGATATGGGTATTATAAATACCCTATTTTTCTGCAGCTTTTGAAGAATCAACTCATTCATAATACACATTCGAATTCTCATTCATCTTTATACTTGTTCTATCAATTGCTTTCAAAACAATTCTCTTCATCTATTCGAATTCTAAACTTTCACGACAAGAGAAACGCTATTTGCAAGGAATTCATGCCACAAGCACTACCAAACCATACTACACGTTCTATCTTTATTTTGGTATAATGATAATGACTATTGTGATTTTCGTCGCACTCATGAATAGCTAAACTTCTCTGTTGGGGTTATGGAAGCCATATGAGCTACTATCTATTGCTATGAGTTTGTGAATTCGTGACACGTATGCTGCTTATATAATTATTCTCTTTATCTTAATTTAAATTCTTGTGGTTGCAAACATATAGAATACACCAGTATAGCATTAACTTATTCGAAAGAAAAGTTATATGTCTGGAAAAGAGATAATGTCAAGGTAATAGGGAACCAACCCCTGTTAAAAAGATAGTACTGTAACTGGATTAACCTCTTGGAGAATTTGTACCGTTAGATACGCTTTAAGCTCGAAAGAGTTAAAGTGAAATAATCCTTGATGGTGGCAAGACGCCTGGAGTTACCATAGAATACAATTCTCTATAAGCACATGCATGTCTGAATTCCGCATAACTCATAGTCAATAGATACGTACAACTCAGAAGGTGGACATAACCCCAGATCTCAATTCTCATTGATCAAAACCAACCAAACAATCCGTTTTACTCTTCTATTTTCTGTTCTTACGTTATTATTTTGTTACTCATGCTACAATCCCCCCTTTTTACGAAACTTTCACCGAAAGTCTAATAATCTTTGCTTACTTAGTGACCAAGTATTCTCTGTGGGATTCGACACCCAACCCAGTTGGGTTCTATATTTGACAACGACCGCTTACACTCTTACGAGAGCTGTAGTTTGAGTGTTATCAATTTATTGGTTATTTAGAACCTAGTATGTATTTATAGTAGCTCTTGTACTAACTCTACCAGGTCGTGGGATTGTTATTTGTACTGTTGGTTACCTCTTGACTATTTTTATTTCTTTGTTTAATTATAAGTTGCAATTACCTATTTTTTTTTTGCCTCTTTTAGTCATTTTCAACCAAGTTAACCCATTTTATTTAGATCTAGGTTATAGTTTTGCTTACCTACTAGTGGGATAAATTAGGTACCATCATAACTTATAAATCAGGTCGTGATATGATAACTTTCCAAATAGCTTACAAAATGTACAAACTAGGGAATTAAGTCATATGATGCTACCAAGAGCTTCTGATTTGTAAAATTATCATAAATTTTAAGCTCATCTCAAATTTTTAGCATTGCGTCCTCCTCAAGGCATGATAAATAGTCGGATACTTAATTTTCAGTCCCCTTTTGATCTTTGACCTCAAAGTTGAATTTCTATAGTGTAAGTACCCATCTAATCAATATTGGATCTGAATATTTATTCACCATAAGGTACCTAAGAGATACATGGTTAGTATACACAATCACTTTTTTTGCGAATCAAGTAATATTGAAATTTCTAAAATGCATGCACAACCACAAGCAACTCTTGTTCAATCATAGTGTAATTCATCTAAGTAGGATTAAGTGCTTTTCTAGCATAGTAGAGGGGATGTAATATCTTCTCTCACCTTTGGCATAGTACAGAACCTAGAGCTATGCCACTAGCATCTCACATATTCTCACATGGAAAAGGCCCAATCTGCAGACATAATGATGGGGGTTGAATTCAACAACTTTTTCAGACACTAGAACTCTTTTAGACACGCCTTATAGAAAATATAGTTTATATCCTTCTCCAACAACTTTCATAATAATTCAAAAATTTTGAGAAGTCCATGATAATCATATATTGAATCTTGGATTACCCAAAAAATTATGAATGCCCTTCATAGAGATTGGTGGAGTTAATTTCTCAATCACCTCAATCTTTGCCTTGTTGACCTTAATCCCTTCTTTGAAATATTTTTGCCAATCAGTATTACTTTTTTAACCATGAAGTGGCACTTTTCCTAACTAATTATCAAGTTACATTGCTCGTATCTCTTAAGAATGTTTGCAAGATATGCTAAACAATCATCAAATATGTCACCCGTGATTAAAAATTTATCCATGAAAACCTTAACAGTGTTCTCCACTATGTAAGCGAAGATGAACATCACACAATGCTAAAAAGTGAAGAAGCATTACATATACCAACGACATCCTCTTAAATGCAAACGTCCCATATGGACAAGTGAAAGTAGTATGTGCTTAGTCATTGGTGGAGATAAAAATATTATTATAACCTAACTAACCATCTAGAAAACAGTACCTCCCCTACTAGCCAGATAGTCTATCATTTGGTCCATAAAAGGCATAGGAATATGATCTTTCTCAGTCCTCAAATTCAACTTCCTATAGTCCATTAGAACATGCCATCCATTGAATAGCCTTATAGGAATTAGCTCATTCTTCTCATTGGTAACCATAATTATTCCACCCTTCTTTGGCACATATTAAACTGGGTTCACCTATTTGCTATTAGCAATAAGTTAAACCACACTTTTATCCAACCACTTAATGATCACTTTCTTTATAACTTCTTGCATATGTGGATTCAATATATTTTTATCCTCGGCTATATGTATACAATCTAACTCAAGTTTGGTTTTGTGAGTACAAATCCTAGGTGGAATTCCAATAATATTAGTGATGACCAACCAATAGCCTTTTTGAACCTCTACAAAATAAGCATTAAGGCCTTAACCTACCACTCTAATAAATTAGCAGTAATGATAACTGAAAATCTATTTTTCTCTCCATAAACACATAAGTAGATGAGAAGGAAGCCACTTGAGTTCCAAAATAAGAGTCTCGTTAATAAACAATTTAGTCTGTGGGGTTAATCTATTCTTCAAATCAAAATACATCTTCTTTGGATGAAAAATTTAGAAACCCCTACCAACAAGTGTGATAAACATCTGATCATACTCATCAATAGTAGAATTTCCCAAATTCCTTATTATAACTATACGTGTGTCAACATTAAGCCTTTCCTTAATAGGATCTACAAACTCATACTCACCTATGGTATCTATCACAGATATCACACACATATTGTTTAGTTGCTTTTGGACTAACATGCATTAAAAGTAACCTTCTCATTATTCAATTGAAATTTCATATGCATCATCTTCATGTCAATCGATGCTCGTCTCATCATGAGGAAAAGTCTTCTTAATATAATGGGAACCTAAAAGTCAGCCTCACAGTTATGAATTATAAAGTCAGCTTAAATTATGCTACCTTCAAAAATACATCGCACAAGATTCCCACTGGCTTTATTCATAGTAGAAGTCTCATAGAGGTTGGTTTAGGTGACCCCAATCCCAACTACTTATAAACAACTAGTGGCATCAGGTTAATGCTAGCGCTCATGTCATAAACAACTCATGAAAAATTTAAAGACCCGATAATGGCAAGAAATCATGAAAGCTCCTGGGTCTTTCTTATTTTTAACGAGAGAGTTGAAAGCAATTGCACTACAATGGTGTGCAATGTCTACAGGCTCAAAACTCGGTATACTTTTCTCTATCACCATGTATTTCATAAACTTTTCATAGCCTAGCATTTCCTCTAGATCCTTCAGAAGAGGGATGTTTACTGACAACTCTTTTAGAATCAAAATAAACTTTTGATATTTCCCTTTTTGTCTTTATTTTTAATTTGTGGGGGAAAAGGAGATGGTCGTGGAATGGGATTCAATATTTATGTAACCTCCTCACCTTTTCCTTTGTCAAACTTAGCCTCTTTTTCAGTAACTAAAGGTTTGTAAGATGCATCCTTAATCACCAAATTTTTTTGCATCATTCTCATCCACATCATTAATTATCACAGGGTCATCCCTCTCGTCATCAACAACAGAGCATAGGTGGATCAGTAATAGTCTTACCATTCTAAAGAGTGAAGGCTAGTCAATGGGTATCATTCTTAGAATTCTTGATAGTGTTACTCAAATGTGTGCCTAGTTTACATTTATTCCATGCACTGTATATCTACCAAAATTATTTCTCAAGTTGCTTAATGGCAGTTGCATGACATTTGACTTTTCGGATCATCCCTAAAATGTCTGCCCGAATCTCTTTATGGATATTTTGTGGACTCTCAGATCCCTTAACAAGTTTTGCAAGAAAAGATTCTATTCATGAATTTATAGAGTCAGTGTTGTGATTCCCCAATGGAATATACAAGCCGCTTTTGTCCTTGTAATTGTTATTCTACTTCCAATCACAATATTTGTCCAAACTTGTATCTCTATACTCCAGGATATTATACTTGTCTACATGATAGTTAAGGCTATGGATTCCTAGAAATTATGATGCTTAGAATTTGAGAATATGCATGTACTCAAGGCTATTTTTTTAATATTTGATGTGTTTTGGTGTGGTTTTGTTGGAGCCTAGGTGATGGAAGCTAATTGGAAGAAAATGAAATGAAAAGAAGAAAAATGAGGACATACTAAGGCACTTATAGTCCATAAGTAATGGGTTGTAGGTAGTTCATAAGTATCAAAGACAGAAAATCCAAAGAGTAGATTTTGGGATGACCACGTATGGCGCCCTACCTATGATCGTAGGTGCCACCTATGGCTTGTAGGTAGGTTCTAAAGTGGACACCAATTAAAAATTCCCAGATCATTTCAAAGTTATTTCATATAGTTTTTGTGTAACCTATGTCTACTCCTATGAGGTCTTTAGTCATTATTATGTACTCTTAGTTATGTTTTTCTCTTTTATTTAGGATTTTGATTTCTATGGTTTCTTATAATCTATAAATATCCTTTTGATTTTATTTAGTAGGAGGAGGAGATATATCCAGCAATAGGACATTTGGGGCTTAGTTTACAACATTCACAAATATTTTGTGATTCTAAGATTTACTTGTTATTCTGGGATTTGATTGCTCTTGGTTTGTTCTTCAATTTGAGACTTTGGGTTTTTTCTTTCTCTATTGTGAGACTGATTCTTTAATTTTGTCTGTGAATTCCAAAAATTATCTTGAAACTATGTGTGGCTAATTCCATTAGCTAGGGTTGTGGGAACCCTGTCGGATCAACAAAGTAAAGAAAGTGCCAAGTCGTTCTAGAAAAAGATATTTTATGTATGTGGTTTTCTGTGATTTGATTTTCTTCTTAATGGGTGAAAATGTTAGGATCCCACCTGTATTAACTATGAGCCTAATCGGGAGGTAGAGATTGGGAAAATAAGTCTGCAATAGTGATTTTATGATTAATTATTGATCTAGGTTAATTAGTACAATCTATCTAAGATGATTATCTTTCATCTAATAAATTGAGACTGAAAAGGTAATAGTTAAATTGGGACCCAGGATAACGGTTAATAAGGAAACACCCTGAGAATCAGAAGGTAAATGGTAAAATCTATCAATAAGCCCATGAGATAGCTGATGGTACATAACTTATCAGATTTTTCATACATGGTATTATAAGAGTTTGATAGTGCATGATAAATCTATAGAGTTATAAGCCAGGGGGAAAACAAGCCTAATGTGCATCTCAGATTATATACGACCACAAAAATCTAGTTCTTGTTACTATTTACAACTTTAGTAAACCCCTGCCACCTACTTTCCATATGGCCTGGTGATTTCAACAAGTTTGACAAGGATTTAAGACGTATTCCCTATGGGATTGACCCCAACCTAGTTGGGTTACAAAATTTTACTTTGACCGCTTTATCCGTTAATTGGAGGAGTAGTTTGGGAGAAATTTAAATTTTGGCATTATTGTTGGGGAATGTGATTCTAGATTAACTTATTGGAATTGTTGAAGTTGTCAGGGTTTTTCTTTCTATTCTTTTTTGGGCAAGGCTACTGTATGCCGAGTCTTTTTGATATGTCCACTTGTCCAAAGAAAGTGTGGAAAGATGAAGACTTCTTTATTATTGATCCCTATCATTTTTATATAGTGCATTATTATAGGAGTAAGGTAGATATATGTAACAACCCGAGACTACCCCCTAGTCGTTACACGGTGCTTACGGTCCTAAGGGACTACAAGCTAACCCATGAGCTGGTATCTGCTGTGAGCATTGAATATTATAATCATGAATGTAGAAGAATAACTAAAATTCCATAAGGTTTTAATAATGAAACGACTACTGAATTATGAATATGGCATAATACTGAAATATGAATAGTATGAATTGCTAACTGTAGTGTTTGAAAAGCCTCAAAACTGAATACTATGAGTTGATGGGACAGGCCCCAACTAACTCTACTAACTACTTGGATAACAACATGAAGTAATATAATCTGTCTTCCAATAATTAGGACTCACCACTGCTTCTGTACTGCTAATAATTTGAGAATGTAGGTGCGATCCGAGAAATGAGCGTCAGCAACTATGATATGATACATCATAATGCAAAAAAAGGTATATGACCAGTACTTTTAATGTACTAGTATGCTAAATGAGGTAAGATAAAATGCATGGTCTCATGAATAGGAATATTAATAATTAACTAGACATGCATATAAAGTATAGAGTACTAATTAAAGAGTATGAAATTTGTAGATACTGAAAATGCATGAAAATCTGTAAATACTGAGGATGCATGACCAAGCATATAATATGAACTGATTAAAATCGATAAACTTAAATACTAAAATAAATGAAATATGTATGATTTGTTCAAACAATACTAAGATTGAATAACTGAGCTGGGACTGTAACTGGGACTATATCTGAGATTGTGGGAGGCATCATCTAACCGACATTCCCCAATTTGAGCTAATCAGGGTCCAACCTGTAACCCCAGTTGGAAGGGTGTTAATATCGTGCCACAAGTACTAACGATGACTATTTGGATCCACTAAACTGATATAATCTCCAAAGGACTAAGGGTTTTAAGCCTGAACAGACGGGTGACCCCTGGGAGATAGTCAAGCCTAATCTAATGGGTGACTACTCATATCCTACGCTAGCCACGTAGTTATGGAGTATAGGGACTATTACTAATGACTCTTCCTATCTGATAGGGAAGCCGCCATCCCTACAATCTCTCTGTGCTAAGTCCTACTCCAAACTAAATGACACTAAGATACTAGATTATTCTGAGTTTACTAATATCTGATTATTCTGAGAATGCTCATAGTATAATATAAAAATTAATCTGTAATATACTGAGACTATAATAAATAAATAGTTATGGTTTACGGGTATTCAATACCCCCAGGACTCAAAACAATAATAATAAAACAAAACTAAATCTTGAAGACCAAAACATGAAGGCTATTATTAAATAAGTCACTCTTGGTATCGTTCATCCCCGAATGAAACTGGTTAAACCGAGGAACCTAATGGACTGAGCTTAAACAATGAATATGTATGTTTGATGCATGGAATGTATTATTGAACTGATTCATGAATGCACTACATAAATATGATGTGCAACTAAAACTGAGCATGACAGAGGAAAAAAATCTAAAGAAGAGTACTACCTTATACTTAATCTGGATTTGTGGAGAAAAGATAAGGGTACTTGGTCCACATATCTGCTTCTTTTTCTTAAGTGGCTCTCTCAATGGACTGATTCCACCAAAGAACTTTGACTAGTGGAATGAAGATAGGCGTATTTACACGCCTAAAGTGCTATAATTTACCTATATTTTAGCTAAGTTTTGAGGACAAAATATATAACTCATGCACTTTTAGCCCTTTTTCCTGTAAGCGAGCTAACAAACATGATTAGCAAGTTTTCAGGTATAAATGATGAATATTCCAGCATTTTATGGATAACTTGACGCCAAAGGAAGCTTCACGAAAGGAGGAAAGCAAAGCTTGGACGCCTAAGGACTAAAAGTGACGCATGGAAAACCTGTCTCGGGCAAAAACAACATTTCTCAAGACTTTGGGGATCAGCAGTAACCTATTAGGATTAGGATAATGATGCAGTAATTTGTTAGGATTAGAATAAGTACGCAATAGCCTAGTAGGAATAGGATATGGGTATTATAAATACCCTCTTTTTCTGTAGCTTTTTAATTATCAACTCATTCATAATTCTGATTCCATCATTCATTCAACAATTACAACAATTCTCTTTCAATTAATTCTTTTTACTTTCTCTTCATCTATTCGATCTTAATTTTCACAATAAGAGAAACGCTATTCTAAAAGGGAATTCATGCCACAAGCCTTACCAATCCATACTACACGTGAGATCTTTATTTTGGTATAATGATAATGTCTATTGTGAATTCCATTGCACTCATGAGTAGCTAAACTTCTCTGTTGGGGTTATGGAAGCCTTATGAGATACTATCTATTGCTATGAGTTTGTGAGTTCGTGACACGGATGCTGCTTATATCATTACTCTCTTCATCTTAATTCAAATTCTTGTGGTTGAAAACGCATAGAATACACCAGTATAGCATTAACTTGTTCGAAAGAAAAGTTATATGTCTGGAAAAGAGATAATGTCAAGGTAATAGGGCACCAACCCCTGTTGAAAAGTTAGTGCCGTAACTAGATTAACCTCTTGGAGACTTTGTACCGTTAGATACGCTTTATGCTCGAAAGAGTTAAAGTGAAATAATCCTTGATGGTCGAAAGACGCCTGGATTTACCATAGAATACAATTCTCTATAAGCATATGCATTTCTGAATTCCACATAACTCATAGCCAATAGAGACGTATAACTCATAAGGTGTACATAACCCCAACTCTCAATTCTCATTGATTAACATCTTACTAAAACATTCTTTCTTTTTACTTTGCTATTTTCCGTTTTCACTTTGTTACATTAATTGCACGCTACAATCCCCCCTTTTTACGAAACTTTCACCAAAAGTCTAATAATCTTTGCTTACTTAGTGACCAAGTATTCTCTGTGGGATTCGGCACCCAACCCAGTTGGGTTCTATATTTGACAACGATCGCTTACACTCTTACGAGAGCTGTAGTTTGAGCGTTATCATGGAACTTCTTTTTTCCTTAGTGTGCAAACTTGATGATCAAGAATTTTGACTGGAACTTCTTCAAAGGAAAGAATATTCTTAATATATACACTTTCTAAGGGAAAAACTACAGCTAGATCACCAATATATTTTTTGAACTATGAGACATAGAATACTGGGTAGACTGAGGATAAATCTGAAGGCAACTCATGTTCGTAAGCTATCTTTTTGAAATAATTGAGGATTTTGAAGGTATCAATATATTGGGGATTGAGTTTTCCCTTCTTGCCGAATCTCTTCACTCCCTTCATGGGAGATATTTTCAAGTACACCAAATAACCAACCTCAAATTCGATATCCTTTATCCTCACATCGACATATGATTTCTGTCAGCTTTGGGCAGCCCTAAGCCTTTCTCTGATCAACTGAACCTTCTCTAAGGTATCAAACACCAAGTAAGGCCCTGCTACTATAGCCTCACCTACTTCATACCATCCAATTGGATATCTATATCTCCTACCATAAAGAGACTCAAATGGAGCCATTCGAATACTGAAATGATAGTTGTTATTGTATGCGAACTCAATCAAAGGCAAGTGGTCATCCCAAATACCTTTAAAATAAACTATGTATGCTTTCAGCATATCTTCTAGAGTTTGAATGGTCTTTTGTGCTTAACCTCCTTTCTGAGGGTGGAAGGCAGTACTGAGATGGACTTGGGTACCAAGACCCCTTTGGACCGATTTCTAGAATTGAGAGGTAAACTGGGTACCTCTATCTGAGATGATAGATAAGAGAATACCATGCAACCTAACCAACTCTCTGAGATAGAGATTAGCATAGTCCTCAGCTGAATAAGAGGTATGGACTGGCAAGAAATGAGCTGATTTTGTCATCCTGTCTACAATAACCCAAATAGAATCATGTTGATGATGGGTGCGAGGCAAACCTATCACAAAGTCCATCTTCACTTCCTTCCATTTCCATATGGGAATACTGAACTCCTGCATGAACCTTCTAGTCTTTTTCTACTCAACCTTAACTTGCTGATATATAGAGATCTTAGCTACAAACTCTGCAGTATCTCTCTCCATCCCACTTCACCAATAGATCTTCCACAAATCATGGTACATCTTAATGGCCCCTGGATGAATAGAGTAACACCCACCATGCACTTATACAAGAATTATTTGCCTCAAATCATCTACACCAGGGACAAATAATATACCCTGATAGCGCAACCCACCATCTCTCTCTTGGGAGGAGACCTCTACTTTCTGAGCTCTGACTGATTCTTTCAACTTAACTAGACTGGGTCCCTATCCTGCTTTTCCTTTACCTCAAAAACTAGAGATGACTCTGAGCTACTCTATACCCATATACTACCTTTTACTAAATCGAGTAAACAGATACATAGTCGGGCAAAATGATGGACTTCCTGATATAACTTTTTCTTACCATCCTCAACATGAGCTATACTACCCATAAACAATGTATAGAGAGCATCAGCCTCTATATTGGCCTTTCCCAGATGATACAAAACACTCATGTGATAATCCTTCAATAACACTAACCACCTACTATGATGCACATTTAAATCTTTCTGAGAGAGCACATGCTGAAGGACTTTGTGATCTATGAACATATCTACATGCACCCCTTACAAGTAATGCCTCCAAATCTTTAAGGTAAACACTATTGTTGTTAGCTTAAGATTATGAGTCAGATTATTCTTCTCATGAGGTTTAAGCTGTCTGGAGGTGTATGCTACGAAATTACCTCTTTGCATAAGGACATAACCCAAACCTACTTTGGCTGCATCACAGTACACAACAAAACTATCTAAACCATCTGGTAAGGTAAGAGCTGGGGATAAGGTGAGTCAATCTTTCAACTCCTAAAATCCCTTCTCGCAGGAATCTTACCACTAAAACTTAGATTTCTTATGAGTCAATAGGGATATGAGGGATGCAATAGGAGCAAACCCTTCAATAAAATGATGGTAATAGCCAGCTAAACCCCAGAAACTCTTGGTATCTGATGGAGAGATGGGCCTAGGCCAGTTTCTTACTACCTTGATCTTTTGAGGATCAACTATAATGCCATCACCAGAAATAATATGGCCAAGGAAATACATTGATCTTTTCCAAAATTCACATTTACAGAATTTAGCGAATAACTGGTGAGCTCTAAGAGTTTGAAGCACTATACTAAGATGGTCTGCATGATTGCTTTTGCTAAAAAATAGACCAAAATGTCATCAATGATAACTATGACGAATATGTCCAACTGCTTGAACACCTGGTTCATCTAGTCCATGAAGGCTACTGGGGCATTCGTGAGACCAAAAGACAAGACTAGAAATTTGAAGTGATCATATCGAGTTTGAAAAGTTTTTTTTGGAATGTCACATTACCTGACCCTAAGATGATGATAGCCTGATCTAACGTCTATCTTGGAAAAGTAGCTAGCACCCCAAAGTTGGTCAAAAAAGTCATTGATTCTAGGAAGTAGTTATTTCTTCTTGACTGTGACCTTGTTCAACTAATGGTAGTCAACAGACATTCTGAGAGAACAGTCTTTCTAACGCATGAATAGAACAGGTGCACCCCATAGGGAGATGTTGGGCCTAATAAATCTCTTATCTATGAGATCCTTTAACTATTTTTTCAACTCTTTGAGTTTAACTGGAGCCATTTTGTATGGTGGAATAGATATAGGTTGAGTATCTGGGAGGAGGTCTATTTTGAAGCCGATTTCCCTTTTGGGAGAAATTTCGGGAAGATCTTCAGGAAATACATCTGAGAATTCATTTACAACTGGGACTGACTAAAGAGTAAGAGTTTGTGAGTTAGAGTCTTTGAATCGCATAAGATGGTAGACACACCCCTTTGATATCATCTTTCAAGATCTAAGGTATAAAATTAATTGACCCCTAAGAGCTGTAGTACTACCCCTCCATTCAAGGACTGGTTCATTTGGGAACTGAAAATGAACTATTCTATTTCTACAATCAACTAAGGCATAGCATGAGTGGAGCTAATCCATGCTAAGAATGACGTCAAAATCTATTATCTCTAACTTCACGAGGTCAACTAAGGTAACTTTTTGAGATATTATGACCGGACAGTTCCTGTATACTTACCTGGATATAATGGAAGCACCTACTGGGGTAGACACTGAAAAGGGCTCTACTAGAATTTCAACACTGACTCCAAAATTGATGGCTATATATGGAGTTTTAAAAGAAAAAGAAGATCCAGGGTCTAGTAAAGCATAAACATGAAAGTGAAAGACCTGCAACATTCCAGTAGCTATACCAGAAGAATTTTCCTGATCATAGCGGGACTGAAAAGTATATAATCTATTCGGATGTTGACCACTAGTAGCGTTGGAAGCGGCACCCTACTGAGTTGGACGGTCGGATGGAACTGACGACTGATGGGACTTGCCCTGTTTATGCACTTCCCTATCCTTTTAAAAAACTACTCGACACTAACGAATCCGATGGCCTATCTTGACCCACCCAAAGCACATATCACTGCCCGCTCTACACTCACCCTGATGATGTCTGTGACACTTCTGACATAAAGAATTGGTACGAGAATTTCTAACACTGACCTAGGACTTATATCTTGGTTCCCTATCCCTATTGTCATTGCTGAAATTCGGTACAGGGGCACTGGATGACGAGGGTATTAGGGCTGAAGACCTATGATGAAACTAAAGACGGTTCTCACCTTCTAACTTTGGCTGAGAGAAATTAAAACTACCTATTCTAGCTCTGTTATTTCCTCTCTACCTCTCCTTAATCTTCTGGTTCTCTATCTTTTGATTATGGAAAATCAGTATAGACAAGTCTATCTTACTAATCAGCATTGCGGTCCTACACTCCTTGACCACATTATCAAACATGCCAGACACAAACTTACTTATCTTGGAGCTACTGTTATCTACCACATGAGGAGCATATCTAGATAACTGAGTGAACTTGAGGGAATACTCCCTTCCACTCATGTTGCCTTGGCTTAGATTAATAAATTCTAATACCATGGCCTCCCTCAACTCTAAAGGAAAGAATCTTTCCAAGAAAGCCGCAGCAAACTCTTTCCATTCTATAGGCCCTGCATTAATACCGCTATCAAATTTCCACTGCTTAAACAAAGTATGGCCTATATATTGTAATTAATATGCAACCAACTCGGAACTCTGACAAGATATCACCACTATAGAATCTTTTACCTTATGAACCATATCTAAGAATTCCTGTGGATCCTCTTCAGACTTGGACCCCGTAAAGAAAGGAGGATTCATTCAAGTGAAGTCCCAAATTCTCGTTGCAACAATATTGGCCACTGAATTGTCCAGAACAGAAGTTGGCCATTTAGTTTATGCTACTACTGAATTGGCTAGAGTAGTGAATGAAACCCTGAATTCTACGTGAGATACATGCTCATATAAAGGATCTACCTGGATGGACTAAGGGGCTGGCTGAGTTCCTGTTCTTCTTCCATTCTTCTTGGAAGGCATGTTCTGTAAATGAAAGAAAGAAGTGGATTAGATAGAGAGTTTAACTTGAGCTCATGCTCACTCGCATGACATGAATACTAAAAAAAGGGAAACTTTTTCCTAAACATCTTGTAGCCTATTATCCATAAGTGTGGCCCACTACACAACCATGTACAAGACTCTACTCGATGTGAATTTTAGACTTCCTAGGAAACTTTAAAACCTTAGGATCTAATACCAAGTTTTCAATGATGCGAGACTACCCTTAGTAATTACATGGTGTCATGAGGGACCACAAGATAACCCATGAGCTAGTAACAGTAGTGAGCACATAAATTATATAATCATGAATACAAAAGAATAATTGAAATGCCATAAGGTTTTAATAATTAAACGACTACTAAATTATAAATATGGCATAATACTGAAATCTGAATAATTTGAATAGCTAACTGTAGTGTCCGAAAAGCCTCTAAATTGAATACTATGAGTTGATGGGATAGGCCCCAACAAAATTTACTGACTATTGAGATAAATATATGAAGTAATATAATCTTTCGTCAGATGATAAGGACTCATCATTGCTACTATACTACTGATAATTTGAGAATCTAGATACAATCCTAGAACTGTGCATCAGTACCTATGATATGATACATCATAGCACAAAAGAAAGGTATGAAATTAATACTTTGAATGTACTAGTATGCTAAATGAGGTGGGATGATTGCATGGTCTCATAAATAGAAATAATATTAATTAACTGGACATGAATGTAAAGTATGGAGTACTAAATAAAGAGCATGGAATCTATAGATACTGAAAATGCATTTAAATCTATAAATACTGAAGATGCATGACCAAACATATAACATGAACTGAGTAAAATCTATAAACTGAAATACTGAAATAATTGAAATTTGTATTCTTTGGTCAAACAACACTAATACTAAATAATGGAGTCGGGACAATAACTAAGACTATATCTGAGACGGTGGGAGGTATTATCTAACTGACATTCCTAAATTTGAGTTAATTTTGGTCTAACTCGTAACCCAGTTAGAAGGGTGTTAATACCATACCACGAGTACTAACGATAGCTGTGTGGATCTACGAAACTGATATAATATCCAAAAGACTAAGGGTGTCAGGCTTGAACTGATGAGTGACCCCTACAAGATAGTCAAGCCTAATCTGATGGGTGACTACTCATATCCTACATTGGATATGTAGTTCTGGAGTATTAGGACTACTACTAATGACTGCTTATCTGATGATGAAGTCGTCATCCCTACACTCGCTCTATGCTAAATTCTACTCCCAACTGAATGACACTGAGATACTAGATTGTTCTGAGTTTAATGAATGATATTTAATTATTCTAAGAATGATCATAGTATAATCTAGTAACTATTCTATAATATACTGAGACTAGACAAAATAAACAACTATGGTTTTTGAGTATTCAATGCCCCCAAGACTAAAAAGTATCTAAAGCTTGAAGACCAAAACATGAAGGCTCTTATTAAATAAATCACTCTTGTAAGGATTTTATCAAACACTTGTAGTTCATGGTTCAAAGGAATCATAAAAATGTCCTAAAATATATAAAAATAGCATGAATCTGACATAATAGAGCTAAATCATGATTTCTTTTCATAAATGATGATATTAAAACATGAGGAATTTAATAATAACAATAATTTCTTGGTAGCATGGTATAAAATCAATATTACATAGAGATTCATTAATGAAATCATAATTTAAAATCAAATAAACTTGAAAAGATGGTGGTTTTGTAATTAAAAAGGATACTTCGACTCCATGGATGAAAGGAATCCATGAATGAACATGTCATAGATGAAAGGAATCCATGAATAAACATCTAAGATACCTGAGTTAATGAATTTGGAAGGATTGATGGTGAGTTCTTGATATTGGACCTTGAATTTGAGAGCTAGGGTTTCTTGTTCTTGAAAAGGGAATCTTTAATTTGATAGAAATTAAATAATGACGAGTATTTAGGTCAATTAGGGGTTAAATTTCATGTTTAGGATAAGTTTATGGCTTAGAAAAAAGACTCAAATACCTCTAAACAAATTTAAAAGTGCAACCTGGAAACTGAGGATCCCAATTTTTGGCCTTGGTGAAATACGCTATTATTGCACCAAGCCACTAGAAAACGGACAATTGGGAAACCGGACGATGGCGTGATGCAGTAAGAATGTAGTCCTTCACTGGAATGCCATTTTGGCAACCTCCGCGATGCGCCATAAACACGAAGGCTCACTGGAAATTGCCAAATATGAACTGGTTCCTTGGCGTGATACGCCAATATCATGGTACCACAAAGAAACTGACAATTATTAATTAGAATGGCTCCATGATGTTCTAAGGGTCAAATCAACGGTGTTTAATGACTGAAACTTAAAATCAGCATAACTTCTTACCCGGTTATCAAATTTGGGAGAATTTTATATCATTGGGAAACTAATTGAATTTCCTACGCAATAGTAGTTTCTAAAATGAAAAATAATGAGTTTTTAAAATAATCATATAGGAATACTGATGTATTGGGACTTAGATTATGCTAGAAAAATATAGGGTGTTACAATATAATGTGTGAGCACAAGGTTAGATATATTGAAACATTGACAAAACTTTCGAACAATAATCATGAACTTATTCAAGATGCTGTCAAGTTTATATTGGATATTTACTACTTATAGGTAGAGGTGAATGCCTAAGTTCCTGCGTGCAATGCCCAATAAATTAGTAATGGATGGTGTTACATTGAAAAATTTTTGTAAAGCAAATTGAAGAAACATAAAATGGAAAAGTCCACAATTTCTGATACTCTTATGGATAGTGTCACTTTTAAGGAGAGCATACTAGAATTATGTGGGAATTAAATAAGACTACAATTCTTGCGTTGGGGCATATTAGACCTTATTCAAAGCATTTTTCTACATTATGTTTGGATAGCTAGGTATTGATCAAGCCATTTGAACCTAAGTAAGAGTACAAGAAAGAGGAAACATATGTCTATATTTTTGAATTTTTTTAGTCAAAAACAAAGAATTACATTCCTCACATAAGGGCCAAGAAGTACATCATGCCTCACCATCCCATTTGTATTACAATGAACTTATTTTAGCCTTAGTCCTCCTTGGACATTGTGTATCTCAACTCAGAAAAACAACCTAAGTTAAAGGTGGAAATAATAGGGGTGTGTAATTTTAAGTAGGTATGGAGAAGGGTAGAATAAGAGAAAATAAAGCAACGATGGCTATGGTAGAGAACGATATATGTGACTGATTAAAATTTAAGCTACCTATTCTAGGTCTCTTGTTCTGCCTCTCTATCTCTGATCTTAACCTCTTCAATCTGCTGAGCATGGACCATAATCCTGGATATATCCATCTTCTCAATCAACATTACTATTCTACACTCTTTAACCACGCTATTTGACACCCTAGATATAAACTTGCTGATTCTGAACCTACTGTCTGCTAGAACATAGGGAGCATACCTGGCTAACTGAGTGAACTGGAACGAATACTCTTTCACACTCATACTACCCTGTCTGTATTGATGAACTCTAACACCTTTGCTTCTCTTAGCTCTTAGGTAAAGAATCTATCTAGAAAGGCAGAAGACATCTCTTCCTACTCTAAGGGCTCTACATCTGCGCCATTGTCTACCTTTCACTGCTTAAACCATGTATGAGCTACATCTTATAGCTGCTAAGTGGCTAACTCAACACTCTCACTGGAAGTCACTCCCATAATATCTGTGATTTTTTACACCTGATCGAGGAACTCCTGTGGGTCCTCTTCTGGATTAGATCCTCAAAATAAGGGAGGATTTATTTAGGTGAATTCCCGAATTCTGGCTACAGTAGTATTGGCCAATTGGTTGGATGGAACATCAACTGACCATTCATTCTGGGATACTACGGAGTTGGCTAGAGTAGTGAATTCAACACTGAATTATACATAAAAGACATGCTCATCTAGAGGATCTGCCTGAACGGCTGAGGTGCTGAATAATTTTTGATTCTCCTTTCGTTAGCTCTTTTGGGAGGCATGTTCTTTTACAAAAAAAGAGGAAATGGATTAGATTGAGATTTTAATTTAAGATCGTGCACGACATGAATACTGAAAGAAGGGAAACTGATTCCTAAAATATCTTAGAGCCTTCTATCCATAAGTATCGCATGCTACAAACTAATGTTCTGGCTTTTGATAAAATATTTTTCTTTTTTTTCATAGGAAAATTATGTGTTTTCAAGAAACTAATATTGTTTTTAACATTGGATTTAAGTGTTTTCAGGTTAAGGTGTTAGCTGAAGAAGAAACCCTTAAAAAGTAACAGAAAAAGGTCATTGATGGTCTAACTGGCGGACTGTCAATCATCCAATGGACCGCCAAGTTTATCTTTAGAGTAAACCAAAAAGTATCAAATGAGGACCCCTACGATAGTCCAATTGTCGAACCATTAAATATATGATGGACCACGAATTAGACCATTAGGTCTAAATAAAAATTAGAAATTTTAAGAGTCAAATGACGGCCCAAGCGGCGGACTGTTGGGCTAGCAAAGGACGACTGAGTTTCCATCGACTCTTACCAGAACCTGACTTTATGGAACCTCCAGCGACGGTCCACCAGATGGACCGTCGGTCCACCGACAGACTGTCGAGGTGGCCATCAACTTGGATGCAGGTTTTTTGAATTTGAATTTTAAATCATTTTTACCTAGGACCATATAAATACCTCATTAGGGTTTTAATTTCTAGCATATTGTATATTGTTACCATAGTTTTTTCAATCTTTGAAACCATGTTAGATAGTATTCTGTGAATCAAGAAAAACTTATGGATCTAATAATTCCATTTCTATTGAAGGTTCAAGAACTAATTCTTGTAACTTTTGTAAGTGAACTCTAAATTTATTTATGAATAATACAAAGATTATTTCTCTTTCTTCTATGTAGATGTGTGACCAAGCTCCCATATCTAGGGTTATGGGAACCTTGATGTGAATAACTTATTTGGGTTATGATTCTAATTGAGTTCCATTGGTAATGAATATTGCATGAACCCTTCTTCATTTTAATTACTTTTCTTGGTTGCAAACTTGAATGGTGATCCAAAAAACATCACTTGTCTGAATAGGAAGGTGTTTTTTGGGGAAAAAGGGTTTAATGGAATTTAGATGCTTTAACCATTGAATTAATGGCAAATGCCTTAACCATATTGACATACATGAGAAAATAGTTGAATAATCAATACATTATTTAAGTTTAAGAGAATTAAAGGATAAACTATCCATTTAGGTTGAGAAACTAATGGGTAAACAATAGGATTCAACTACTATTGCAATTGATGTTATTAATTGGAACCTTAAAGTGATTCACGACCCTAGTTATTGAAGCATATCGGTAATCAAAACTCTAGTTTTTTAATATCATTGAATTAATACTTGAAAAAAGAATCATTATTTTGAACAACTCTATTACAATTATTTAAAACATAATCTATAAATCAAAACCCCTTTTATTCAGGAACCTTTGATCAACAGTCTGATAACAGTCACAATATTTAGTGAACAGGATATTCCCTGTTGGATTGGACACCCAAACTAGTTGGGTTCTGTATTTGACAGTTACTGCTTACTCTTTCATAAGAGAGGTATAATTTGGACGTATCAAATTTTGGTATCGTTGTTGGGGAATACAATTGTCAATTAAGTTTATGTTTGTTAATTGACTTTTGGTCAAGTTTTACAAATTTTACCTTTGTTTGTTGTTTTTGTTTTGTGTAGGGTGGTTATTGTGCATGATTAGTACATGGATATCAGGTGCACCATTACTACTAGTACATCCAGAACCGCAGCTGATTGGAAAAATAGTAGACCCCCAAGTTACTGAAAGACTAGCCGCTCTAGCTAGAGCTCAACTTAATCAGCAGAATAATTGCCAATTGACGGGTCATCCTAATCCTGATAATGATGAGTTGGGGGATGATGATTTGTTAGATCCTGTTAACCCAAGGCATGGAGAGAATGTAACTACATCAGAGAATTAGAATGTAAACAGGAATCGTCCCTTCAGGGCGAGACAAGATGGACAACCAGTACAGTTTGATCTGAATGATGATGAAGATGGAATGGATGGTGCAGGTGGAACTGGAGCTATTATTCCTCTACCTCCAGCACCTGGAGCTAAATTCAATATTTTTAGTATGATGATTCAACTCCTTTTACTTAAGGGGTTGTTCGGTGGTCTTCTAGGAGATGATCAAAACATGAATTTGGTAAACTTTGTCACCATTTGCAAGTCTTTTGATAACCCAGGAGTATGTCACAATACTATCTGCTTGCATTTTTTTCCATTTTCTCTGTCTAGAGAGGCAACACTATGGATTTATGGACTTACTTCTAATTCAATAACCAATTTGAGGTAGTTGAAAGAGGCTTTTCTAGAAAGGTTCTTTCCAACTTCCAGCAAGGTACAGTTGAGGGATGAGATCAACAACTTTCGGCAGCTTTAAACTGAAACTCTTTATGAGACCTGGGAGACGTTTAACACGAAGCTGATGCAATACCCAAACTATAATATGGTGAATATTCATTTGATACAGACTCTCTATAGGGCTTTAAACTCTATTATGAAGTCAGTGGTGGATAATGATGTAGGGGGATCATTTGTGGATCTCACTTTTCCTGAAGCCTCGGAGATGCTCGATAGGATGACCAAACAATATAAAGCTTAGAATATTAGGGATTCTATGGTAGCAAACCTTACTGTGTCTATTTCTATGACTACAGAGCAACATAAGATAGAGAAGGAATATGATCAGGACATGGCATACTTAAAGATGCAGATGTACTTACTAACGAAGCACATATTATGTGGAAAGTGGAGAAAGTGAAATTTATTGCATCCTATGGTAGAGTTGACTCTGATTTGGAAGAAAAGGCCAATTATCTAAATATTCAGGGGGTTTTCAAGGCAATATCCAAGGAAATCAAGGTCAAAACTATTACAATAAGGTTGTATACAATAATAGGGATCAAGGAACCTAGAAGAGTAAAAATGATAGGAACGGACAATATGTACCTCCTGGAGGTAGGGATAACGTTGCAACTAACTCAGGAAAAATGTCTATAAAGGACATGATAAATAAATTATTTAAGGTACTTGAGGCTACCAACTCTGGGGTGACTACGATGAAGAGTGATTTGTCTTCCATGAGTCAGTTGGTAAACTATACTCTACTTCAATCAAACAGTTAGAGTAGCAAATAAGCCAACTTTCAGCAGTATTGAATAAGAGAAAGAGCATAACATTTCCAAATGATACAGTTTAGAATTATCATAATGATGGATCTTGCATGGTAGTTACCACGTAGAGTAGTAAGGTATTACCAGTCCCTTCTGTGGGTAAATCTGTGATCGAAGAAGATATTGATCATGAAAAATGTAATCCAATTAATTTTGAGGAGTAGGATGGCATTGATATTCCATCTAATCATTAGTAGGTTGATGAGTTAGAAAAAGAGGAAAATAAGGAAAAGCAACCAGTGGTGACTACTCTTCCAAAACCACTGCCTCTCTTCCCTCATAGATTAAAGAAGAAGGTCAATGATACAAAGTTTCATAAATTTATGATAATATTAAAGAAGATGACAATAAATATGAATTTGGTAAAGGCACTTAGAAGATGCTAGGATATGCTAAATTTATGAAGTATCTTGTGATGAAGAAGAGAGCAGCAATCAACCAACTAGTGGATAATCACCACTATTGCAGTGCCATTTCAACAATATCCTTCGTGCAGAAGAAGGAAGACCCATGAGCAATTACCATCCCTTATACAATTGCATCTCTTAATTTTGCTAAGGTCTTATGTGATATGGGAATGAGCATCAATCTGATGCTACTAGCTATTTATAAGAACTTAGGTTTGGGAGATCCCACAACCACAAACATGCGACTAGTGATGGCGGATAGGTCGGTAAAGTGACCAGTTTGTATTATGTATGATCTAATAGTGAAGGTGGCTATCTTTCTATTTTCCTGTGGATTTCGTCATTCTAGATTGCAAGGTAGAATTTGAGGTGCCAATAATCTTGGGTCGACCTTTTGTCATAATCAGAACTATGCTTATGAATTTGGTAGCTAATAAGCTCTTATTTAGGTTGAATGATGAAGTGGTGCGATTTGATATATGCTACTATAAGATGCAGCATAAGGAGATGAGTGTGTTCTCTATTGAGGATGTTTATTATGAGGATGAGCAGGAAGTGCTGATAGAGGAGAAAGTTGTGGTTGAGCCCTTAGCTGCAGTTCTAATAAATTTTGTTAGAGAAGGCATTGAAGAGTATGAGGAGACTATTTGCGCCTTAACGAGAATGGGATCATACTCTTGTTCTCCCAAGAAGATTGATCAGGATCTTAAAAATTGCCCAAGACCACCAGCTAAGTCGTCTATTGAGGATCCACCGGTGTTAGAGTTGAAAGAATTGCCATGTTAGAGTTGAAAAAATTGCCAGGCCATCTCTGATACATGTTTATAGGCAGTGAAAACACTCTACCTATCATCATTGCAGCTGATTCGGGTACGCAGCAAGTGAAGGCCCTTATTTCTATGCTCCGACGATACAAAAGGTTGATAGGATAGACTATCGTGAATATTATTGGCATCTCTCCATGTATTTACAATCATAAAATACAGTTGGAGGAGGAATGCACACAAAAAATTAGGCATCAACACTAGCTTACCAACTTATGCAAGAGGTGGTTAAGTAGAAAATCATCAAATAGCTTGATAAATGATTTGTATATCCCATCTTTGATAGTAAGTGGGTGAGTCCTATAAAGTGTGTGCCCAAGAAAGGGGGTATAACTGTTGTAGCGAACGAGTAGAATGAGTTGATACTACTGAGATCTATCACTGGGTCGAGAGTTTGTATGGATTATCAAAAACTCAAATCATGGACGTTGAAGGACCACTTTCCATTGCCTTTTGTGGATCAAATGCTTGATCGGTTGGCGAGAAGAGGTTTGTATTATTTTTTTGATGGGTATTCTGGTTATAATCAGATTTCTATAGCCCTAGAGGATCAGGAACAAACAGCGTTCTCCTTCCCGTATGGTACTTTTGCATTTAAGTGGATGTCGTTTGGATTGTGATCTGTACCCGCTACCTTTCAATGGTGCATGATGTCTATTTTATTGGATATGGTTGAAGACACCTTGGAGGTATTTATGGATGATTTTTCTTTGGTAGGTGATTCTTTTGATATTTGTTTGGTTAATATTAGTAGAGCCTTTCAACGGTACGAGGAATTTAATTTTATGCTTAATTGGGAAAAGTGCCACTTCATAGTGAAGGAGGGCATTGTTCTTAGAAACAAAATTTTGGCTAAAGGGATTGAAGTCGACCGAGATAAGGTCGAGGTCATTGAGAAGCTACCACCTCCAATTTAAGTAAAAGGGGTGCGTAGATTTCTGGATCATGTGGGCTTCCATCGAAGATTTATAAAAGGACTTCTCAAAATTTACAAATCCACTTTACAAAATTTTGGAGAAAGAGGCTACGTTCATCTTTGATGATGGTTTCTTGAAGGAATTTCAATGCCTTAAAGGGAATTTAGTTGACACCCCTACTATTGTTTTACCGGATATGTAAAAACCATTCGAGAATATGTATGATGTAAGTAGTGTTGTGCTTGAGGCTGTACTTGGCCAAAAGAGGGATAAATTATTTCATCCTATCTTCTATGCAAGCAAAGCACTGAATGGAGCCGAAAAGAACTACACGATCACTGAACAGGAACTTCTTGCAGTTGTCTATGCTTTTGAGAAGTTTCGGGCTTATTTGCTTGCAACCAAGGTGGTGGTCCACACTGACCACACCACCTTGAGATATTTGATGGCAAAAAATAATGCAATGCCAAGGTTGATTAGATGAGTTCTGCTACTTCAAAAATTGACTTTGAAGTCAAGGATCAGAAGGGTTGTGGAAACAAAGTTGCAGACCACCTATCTAGATTGCAAGGGGACCAAGCAGTCTGAGATGAATTTGAGATTAATGATGCATTTTCGGATGAGGAAATCTTGGATACTATTATGGAGAAGATACCTTGGCATACATATTTTGCAATTTATGTGGTGAGCTAGGTGATTTCGGAGAATCTTTCTTTTTATCAAAGAAAGAAGTTTCTCCATGATGTGACATATTACTTCTGGGATGAGTCGTATCTATTTCGGCGATATGCTGATAATATCATAAGGAGATTTGTTCCAGAAGTTGATATGTTGAGTATCTTGGAAGCATGTCTTGCTTCCTCAGATGAAGGTTACCATGTAGTGACCGTACTACTAGAAAGGTGTTGCAAAGTGGCTACTATTGGCTAACTTTATTCAAAGATTCCTATGAGTTCGTGAGAAGATATGAACAATATAAGAGGTAGGGGTCAATCTCCAAGCGCCATGAAATGCCTTAGACAAAAATGATAGAGAAAGAATTATTCGACGTCTGGGGCATCTACTTCATGGGGCATTTTGTGAGATCATATAGGATGAAATACATTCTAGTTGCTATTGATTATGTATCAAAATGGGTTAAAGCCATTGCATTGGCTGACAATGAAGGGAATAGAGGGTGTAGTAACTTAAAAGGAACATTTTCTCTTGATTTGGGGTGCCACACACCATTATAAGTGACAGTGGATCTCACTTTTACAAGCGAGTGTTTCGAGCTACTTTAGTAAAGTATGGTGTTAAGAAACCCAAGGTAGCAACTTCATACTACCCACAAACGAATGGGCAAGTGGAGATTTTGAATGGAGAGATTAAAGCCATACTTGCTAAAAATGTGAATGCTAGCAGACAAGACTGGTCTAGGAAGCTTGATGATGCCTTATGGGAATATAGAACAACTTTTAATACACCAATCGGTATGTCACCGTTCCAGTTAGTTTACGAAAATGCATGTCATTTACCAAATGAATTGGAGAATAAGGTGCTATGATCACTGAGAAGGCTGAATTTGAATTGGAATAAAGCAGCGCAATAGAGACTGGGACAACTGAATGAGATGGATGAGTTCTGTCTCGATGCGTATGAAGGAACCGATCTTTATAAGGAGAAAATAAAGATGTACCATGACTGGAGGATTGTAAAAAGAGATTTTCAAAAGGGTGATTGGGTGTTTTTCTTCAACTCAAGGCTAAAGCTATTCCCAGTTAAGATTAAATCAAAATGGTCGGGTCCATTCCATGTTAATCAAGTCTACTCGTCTGGAATAATTGACCTTGCAAATAAAGATGGAAGCGTATTCAAAGTGAATGGGCAACAAACGAAGTTTTATATAGGTACAATGGATTCGATAAAGTGCATATCTACTATCTTGATGAAGTCTGAGTATTAGAGAAAACTGCATCGTGCCACGACATTAAACCTAACGCTAGTGAGAGACAACCCACCAAATGATTTTATAATTCTAGTTAGAGTGTATTAGTTATTTTTGTGCAATCTGATGTGTGTGTGAAGAGTGCAGGGATGAAAATGCAGAAGAAAGGAGTTCCACAGTTAAAAGAGGTGTTAATGGGAGAACTTGCAAATTGTCGATGCCTCGATGGACCATCAACCAAGCCGTCAAATCCATGTTAACATAAGCCCATTTTGGATAAGGCTTGATGTTCAGGCTGGTGTACTATCACTATTCTAATGGACCATTTCTCCCGCCATCAACCTGATGTGGAAAATCAAATTCACTGGAATTGATCATTGGAGAAGACTGACAGACCGACGAAGGCTCGACGGACCATCGGATCAACTGTTTCAATAAAGAAGAATTGACCATTTTTTGATAAGTTACAATGGCTAACCTAGCGAATCGTCAAAAAACTGATGGGCCATTACGTCAGTCTTCACTGAAACCCGAGTGCCTTCATAAGGTTAAAACTGACGGCTATTTAAATGACCCGTAATTGAACCAAAGGCTTTTAAAGAGATAAAATAGGGTGGTTACACCCATGTAACCTCTTCAAAATCCAAAACTGAATAACTCCCTCTGGATTCAAAGTATCTAAAGTCAGTTACTCTCTCTAGGACTCTCCATTGTTTTTCTTCTCCACAATTTAAACAAATCCATTCCACTCTTTTCTTCTCATCACAACAAAAGAAGAAATCTCTGATAGAGGTGTTAAGTTAGTTTTATTTTCTGAAGTTTCAAGAAATTAGAGTAAAGTTTCTACATCCTCAAGTTATGATGAAAAACCCTTCTTCTTTCTTTGAATTGTAAAGCATGAAGTGAATAAGTTTTAGTTAATACAACATTATTTTTCCTTCTTCTGTTGCCTCAATTGTTGATGTTGTGAGTCATGGACTGTGGTATGATCTGTGATTGGGTGAAGTATGAGTAACCACGTGTTTAGAATTGAAAAATTTATGCTTAAACATGAAATTATGTTATTTCTATATTGAAAATTGAGTTTGGTATACTAGTGTTTGAAAAAATACCAAAGTCAAGTTTTTAACGGAAAGAGGTTGCTGACGGTAACCTTGAAGGACTATAATATCATTGGAGGACCACCAGGTTAACCATCGCAAAGACCCCAAGGATGATACTCACTGGATAACGCCTGATGGCTAACTTGGCGGACCATCAGTAATCTGACGGACCGCCGGATTGACCGTCGTAAGACCCTAAAAAATAAGACCTTTTAGATAAGGTTTGACGGCCTGTCCGACGGACCGTCACTGATCGACGGACCTTCAGGATGACTATCACAGTAAATATTTCACTGTTTTAACCGATTTTGTGTTCTAAACTAATTCTTTACTCCTTTTCAGGCATTATATCACGTAAACTCCTATTGAACAGACGTAATACCCCATATTTTCCTAACATAATTGAAGTCCCAATACATGAGTATTTATATATAATGTTTTCAAAACACTTATTATTTTCTAGTTTAGAGCCTGATATTCGTAGGAAATTGAATTAGCTTTTCAACGATATAAAATTTGCCTAAATTTGATAAACGGATAAGAAGTGATGGGGATTTACAGTTTTAGTCATTAAACACAATTATTTTAACCCTTAGTGCATCGCGTAGGCAACCCAAATGGGCCTCCGTGCTATTGACGTATCGCGGAGGTGGAAAAAATGGTATCCAAAGGTTTCCGTGATAATGGCGCGTCGCACCGTCAGCCCAGTTCCTAGTTGACATATTCCACTGAAACTGCGCAATATCGCCGCGTCGCGCCAGGTGCCCATTTCAAAAAAATTCTACAAAAAATTAATATTTTATTCAGGGGTAAAATTGTCCTTTCCCTATTATTTTAGTCCGCCCACATGTGATATTTATGCCCTAAAAATGTTTTTAAAATCATTCTTTAATTAATTTCTCCAAAATCAAAAGGCATTCTCTCCTAATCTAGAACCCTAACTCTTAAACTCATGGTCAATCCTCAAGAATTCACTAAGAACTTCAAGAAATCCATTAATTAGGGTATTTTAGATGTTCATACATGGATCCTTTTCATCCATGGAGTCCAAGTAACCCTTTTTAAATTATAAAATTGTGATCTTTTCAAGTTATTAAGTTTTAAACAATGATTTCACCCTTTAATCTCCATGAACTATGATTTTATACCATGTTACCATGAAATTATTGTTATTATTTAATCCAACATATTTTAATGCTGTTATTTATTGAACAAGACCACAATTTTACTCTATTATGTCGGATACATGCTCTCGCTATAAGTTTTAGGACATTCCTATGATTGTTTTGAACCATGAACTACAAATGTTTAATAAAATGCCTACAAGAGTGATTGATTAAATAAAAGCCTTCATTCTCTAATCTCCAAGTTTTAATGTTATTTTACTTTATTGTTTTGAGTCCTGGGGGTATTGAATACCCGAAAACCATAAACGTTTATTTAGTTTAGTCTCAGTACATTACAGAATTATCTTCAAATTATAATATGAGCATTATCAGAATAGTCGGATGTCAGTCATTAAATTCCAAATAGTCTAGTATCTCAGTGTTTTTCAGTTAGGAGTAGGATTTAGCACTGAGCGAGTGCAGGGATGGCGACTTCCCCATCAGAGAGGCCGAGTCACTAGTAGCAGTCCCTGAAATTTAGAACTATGTAGCCAACTTAGGATATGAGTAGTCACCCGTTAGATTAGGCTTGACTATCTCACATGAGTCACCCATTATTTTAGGCTTGACACCCTTATTCCTTTCGACATTATTTTAGTTTAGTGGATCCACACAGCCATCATTAGTACTCATGGCACTATATTAAAACACTTCCAACTGGGGTTACAAGTTGGACCCTGTTTAGATCAAATTAGGGAATGTCGGTTAGATGATACCTTGCACAATCTCAGATATAGTCTCAGTTACAGTCTTAGTTAAGTTATATAGTCTTAGAGTTGTTTAGCTAAAGATTATAGATATCATTATTTTGTCAGTATTTTAGTTTACAGATTTTACTCAATCCGTGTTATATGCTTGGTCTTGCATCCCCATTGTCCATAGATTTTCATGTATCTTCAGTATTTACATACTGCCATGCGCACTCGGTATTTATAGATATCTCCATATTTTTAGTACCTACAGATTTCATGTTATGTACTCAGTACTCTATGATTTACATGTGTAATCGGTTAGTTATTATTATTCCTATTCATCAAACCATGCATATCAGCCTACCTCATTTAGCATACCAGTAAATTCAAAGTACTGATGGCATACCTTTCTTTTGTGCTATGATGTATCATATCGTAGGTGCTGATGCTCAATTCTCAAATCGCACTTAGTCCCTTAGATCATCTACAGTACAGTAGCAGTGGTGAGTCCTCATCATCCGAGGATAGATTGTATTACTTCATATCTTTATCTCAGTAGTTAGTAGAGTTAGTTGGGGGCCTATCCCATCAACTCACAATATTCAGTTTAGAGGCTTTTTAGACACTACAGTTAGCTATTCAGATTAATCGGATTTCAGTATTATGCCAGATTCCTAATTCAATAGTCGTTTCATTATTAAAACCATTTGGTATTTCAGTTATTCTTATGCACTTATGATTATATTATTCAGTACTAACAACACGTACGAGTTCATGGGTTAGATTGTAGTCCCTCGGGACTGTAAGCATCGTATGATCACTAGGGGTTAGTCTCGGGTTGTTACACAAGAGGTGGTGGCAGAGCACGAGGAAGAACTGAACCTGCTAGTAGTAAGGAAGCACCATCCTTCAACGCTCATCAAAGAGACTGGACACTCCTTACACTCTCCTAGTTTGAAGAAGAGAATGAAAGCAACTTCAATAGTACTAGCTAAGCCCCAACGAGGCAAGGGTAGTCATGTATCATCCCAAGCCAGTTGAGTCTGAAACTGAGTGTACTAATATGGGAGCACAAACTAAAGTATCTGATATGGAGACTAATCCTGAGGATGCCAACTTGATAAGACATAAGGATCCTTAAATAAGAGAGGCAGAAAAATAGCAACTCGATGGAGCAAGGAAGAAGTTATATGATGGGTTGGCACCAACAGTAAGTAGGCCAATTTAAAGGCCATTTCCCGAGGAGTATCAGATTGTAATGATAGATTTGCACGAATATCCCAAGTTGGAGCATCATTTTAATAAGTATGAATTGGCATGGATGAGCAAGTATCCAGATCATATTAGCCGAATATAGTAAGGGAATTCTTCGCTAACTATTTGGTTTTGGCAGAAAAGGATGATCCAAAGGGCTCAAATATTTTAGATCTAACTAACAGGGAGTTAGTTCTAGTTCGGGGAGTTACCATTGAAATATCAGCCCGAACTATCAATTGGATGCTGTTTGGGCTAGACTATAAAGCCCTACCTGATATTCTAGAACTCGAGTACCCTGATTGGCTAGATTGTTAACTGATTATGGTAATCTATAACGCCCCGAATTTGGTACCCAAAATGCCACACGGTACTCAAGACCCCAAAAGACCACAAGCTAACCTATGACTGATATCTGTAACTGAGCCATGCATAACATACTGTATAAAAATGGAATAAAAGGATGAAAGGCCATAAGGTTCAAAAATATGATAAAACATAACATCTGGAGATATGGTATATCAATACCAAAATAACTTAAATAACTGTCTGAACATGCTAGTCAGAAAGCCTCTAAACACTTTGAATAAGGAGTTGTTGGGACATGTCCCCAACTAACTCAAACTGCTAAAATAAAATAAGTGCTAAAATAATGAAATAGTCAAATAATAACATCCTCGAATGATGAGGACTCACTGCTTGTCTGTCTGTTGAACGACCGATCTACTAAAGATGCTCTGGAACTCGCACTTCTGAACCTATGGTATAAAACACCATAGTGCAAATGCGTCAGTATGATTGAATGAACTGGTATGAAAGTGAGTTAGGATGACTACAAGGGGTTTATATACATAAATAATATTAACTGACTAAATAAAATAAATGTGAAGAATACATGCATGAATGCAGAAACTGTGACTGAGATCATGATATCACTAAATCTAAATACTAATAACATAAGTTTCATATAACTGATATACTATTATCTGAATGATTGTGTCTAACAGTCTTGTTTCTTATGGAACTAGCTGAGTTCCGTACTGAACTGGGTGACTAGATCTGATAGTCCTGAATTCTATAGAACTATTTGAGTTCTATTACTAAGACTATAACTATGGGAAGTAGTCATCTAATATACATGCCCCAAATAATATAATAAAATTGAGTTGGGGTTCAATTTGTAACCCCAATTGAAAGGGTGTCAATACCGCGCTACTGGTAAGGAAAAGCTGTAGTAATCCCTCATCTAACAAGTACTCTAAGAAGAATAGTGGGACCCTCATATAACAGGTTAATCCAACTCATCTACCCTCAACTAGAAGGTTTGATATCTTAACCTATGCTGGCTACGTAGTTTTGGAGCACAAGGATTGCTTCTAAGAATCACACCCTCTAATAACAGGTGAGTTCCGATCCATGGGCTCACTCGGTGCTGAATCCTACTCCCATCTGAATAGACACTGAACATGATTAACTAAACTAACTAGATTGATTTCACTGAGTTTCATTAACTGGCAGAATATTACTGAGATCTGATAACTGAATGAGATTACTGAGATTACTGAGATTACTAAGTTTTCCTGAGTCATGAGACTGACTGAATTCTACAAAACATGGCTTGACTGAGGTTATCTTAAAAAATAACACTGACTCTAGTTACATAACTAAATTTTTGGGTACAAGTACCCCAGGACTCGATAGCATAAAATTGACAAGACGTGACACTTCTTGGACTCACGACCATAATCAACAATCCAAAATACAATCATTGGGGAATTTCATGAGGCACTTGATTATCATGGTTTGGTAGATGAATAGGAAAGCATATAAATATATCATAATTTCATAGGCTAATCTCATGGACAATCCATCAAACAATTTTGATGCATAACAATAACATGACAATCACTTTGAACATAAGGGTAAGGCATGGGTTCATCAATTTGGTCATAATTGAGTTCTAAAGCATGATTCTTTTTATCTTGGGCATTTTATCAAACACATTGAATGTATTAACTTGTACATGATTGGGGATTTCATACTATCGTACTATAATGACACTTTTTCCTTCACATAGGCATTTAATCAAACACATTGGTACCATACTTTGGTTATGCCATCATCAATGCATCTAATTATCACGGTTGCATAAATAAATTTGAAATTTTAAGGGTTTATCCTTAAAATTATGAAAATAATCACAAAATAGGATAAATCATTGGAACATGTAATTTAAAACATGAATCAAAACCCCACAACAACATAGAAATGAATTTCAATTCAGCTAAATCATGAACATTCATAAATACACAATCTTGGATTTTTGAAAGAGATTCTTCATATTCATGGGTGAAAGAAACCCATGAATCAACACTTTACATACCTCAAAATATTTAATGTTGAAGGAGGTTAACTTTTCTTGAAGGTTCTTGAAAGGTGATATTTTGATTCTTGAGTTTTCTTGAAGAAGGGTTTGAATCTTGTTCTTGAGTTTTTAACAAGAAACCCTAATTTTGATTTTATGGATAAATGAGGAGTTATATGGTTTGAATTGATGTAATTGGGGGTTAAAAAGGGTGGAAAAAGACCGTAAAAGCCCTATAAAACATTGTTTAAGCCCTGTTTCAGACAAAATTCACGTTCTGGTGATGGACCATCAGTTTGGGGACTGAATATCACTCCAACCGTGAATTTTGGGGTAGAGAACAACCTTAATACCTCTGTTGTGAAGGAAAAAGCGATGGTCCATTGCTAACTTGACAGTCCGTCAGCTTGCCCGTCGCTCCTGTGCAGCTCAGATAAATCTTAATAAAATGGTCATAACTTTTTACTTCGATACTAGATTTTGGCAAAATTGGTATCATTGGAAGTATAATTCAATTATCTATCTATTGATTGGTCATAAAATAAAAAATTCATAGTTTAAAAAATGCTATGCTTGTTTGAAATTGACTACGATAATATCCTTCTTAAGAATTCAATCGGTAAGGGATGTTTCGATTCGTCTAATAGCTAGGACGTATTTGAATCCTTAATATACATCTAACCTGATCATAAAACTACCAAATCACTATAATTTTTTCTCATGAGTTTGAAGCATGGTTCTACTATCGGTTGGGATTCTCAGGGTATTACAATATCTCCCCCTTGGGAACATTCATCCTCGAATGGGATTGACTAAGCTGAGATTCATGCTTATCATGCATATCTGATACATGGTTTTATGATTGAGATGATATATGAATGCCTGAATGAGAGTACTGATAAGATTATCACGCATATCTGATGCATGAATACATGACTGAACTGACTCATAAACATGCGACTGAACATGTAAGGGTAAAGATACCAAGTTTGAAATGAAAAGTAAGCATATATTGTAACTAAAATTTTTAGCATAAGTTGAATGAACTTAATGATAGCTATTACCTCAGGCTGGGTATGAATTATCATAGAAAAGGTGAGGATACTTGGTCCACATATCTACTTCTGCTTCCCAAGTAGCTCACTCAATGGACTAACTCCGCCAAAGAACTTTAACTAGAAGGGCTTCTTTGTTCCTCAGTCTGTGAATCTAATAGTCAAGAATTTCAATTGGAATTTTCTTATACGAGAGATTGTTCTGAATATCTATGACCTCAAGAGGGACTAAAACTGCTGGATCACTTATGCGCTTCTTTAGCAAGGGGACATAAAAGACTGGATGAACTAAAGCTAGATCTGAAGGAAATTTGAGCTCATAAGATACTTTGCCTAAGCGACTGAGAATTTTGAAGGGACCGACATATCAGGGTCTTAGTTTTCCTTTCTTGCAGATCTCTTCACTCCCTTCATGGGAGATATTTTGAAAATACTAAATTTAGATCTCAAATCGAGATCCTTTACTGACGACGCATGAACAGGAACATGAGAACATAAATAAGTCTGTAACGTGTGCCAGGACTGACTATCGTAAACTAAACTGATTCATTAAGTACATGGCTTACGGATGAGGTTGGAGATAGAGGGTCAACCTATTTGTACCCACTACTCCAAAATAGGTTTTTTACGTGAAGAGCGAGTGGCATGTTTATGTCATGAAAGTTTGAGGGATAATAGTGTATCTCCCCCTTGGGACACTATGTCCCTTCAAGAATGCTGGGCTGATTTTTTTTTCTGTGCTATAAGGAAATTGAAGTGATGCACAAGGCAACTACGAACTGAATCATGACTGAATATCTGGATTCTGAAACTAAGGCATGATACATGAATTGAGCTGGACACACAACTACCCGGTTGATCTATCTTTGAATAGTTACATTTACGATACTTTTGATAGTGGAACTAAATGGAAAAATGGGAAGCCACACCATACGAACTTATTTGTCTGACTGCTAAACTGAACCGATGGCTCTGCGGACTAACTCATATTGAAAAATTATACTTGACTGGAGTATTTCTATGACACTTTTTCTATAGTGTTCTAGTAATTGTACGGAGAAAGAAAATCTTGGCCTAGTCTGTGTAGGACATCTGAATAAGGGTTCACCACATGGTTGGGATTCTTGTATTAGGAGGCAATGCCTATGAAACATCATCTAAAATAGAGTGACTAAGCCTTATGCATTGCATCTAAAATTTTCAAGCTTAGACATATCCCTCGAATACTCTTTCCACTATACTCTCTGTCTTAGTACATCACATCAATTGAGACTACTAGAAATATTCACATAGGTGCTGAGCATAAATTCATAAACATACTAACTTATCTAATTAATTGCATGGCTGATAGATGAATACTGGGCATGTAAGACTGAACTGCACTTAGTTTGAATAATTGGACTAAAACTATAGAGCATTATGTATAGAAAGTAATGATTGAATAGGTAATATGAGATAACTGAGCATGAATAAGTGAAAACTATATTATCATAAGGATGCAAAACCAAGTGTATAACATGATTCAAAAACATTCTGTAAATTAATGTACAGAAATACGAATAACTGAATAGCTAAGAACCATATACTATGGTCAAGAAAACATGGATCCTGACTGATTTTCTGGTTTGATTACTAAACTGTAGGTTACAGTGTAACTAAGACTGCAACCAGACTCATACTGGATCTAAATACTTAGTTTTTATAACCGAATACCGATTACTGATGTTTAGCCTGATACTGAATTTTGATGGCTAAGTAATTGATAGCTGAAAGCCATGGTTCTGTAGGACTATCTAAGTCCTTTACTGAATATTGATTACTGAACTGATGCTATAACTGAGGCTTGAGGGATAGAGCATCAACACCATAGATTTCACCGAGGGATCTAAACTGAGGGTATATGTGACATAATCTGAGTTTGGCTGATCATTCGAAGTGGAGCATGAGTCATGTGGGATGAGAATACTGTAACGCATGACATGAGTGTATGAGTCATGAGCTACATTACTTGAGTCTGAAATCTCTGTACTCATGGGACATAATTCATAACATGGAGTAAATTGAAAATCCTTATACTAGGAACTGTGAGCATACATAATTATCATGAACGTGCACAAATATGAGCGATGGTTATAGAAATGACATGTAGGACTTGAATAGATATCATGATAACTAATGGGTTTTGAGGTTCTGTAACACTTTTCTGAGATGGTCTGTATGATCATGGTCACTGCAGTAGTAGACAAGAATGTCATCAATGAAGATTATGATGAACATGTCCAAGTACTGGTTGAACACATGATTCATCGAGTCCATGAAATTTATTGAGGAATCGGTAAGACCAAAGGACATAATAAGAATTTGAAATGACCATACCGAGTTTTGAAAGCTATTTTCAAAATATCACATTCACTGGGTTCTGCTGATGCTATTCTACATGGCGGAATAGATATAGGCTGGGAAGTTGGAAGAAGATTAATGTTGAAGTCTATTTCCCTTTCGAGAGGAATTCTTGGAAGATATTCAAAAAGACATCTATATATTCATTTACTACTTGGATTGATTTAAGACTGGGAGTTTTAGAACTAGAGTCCTTAACTAGAACAAGATGATAGAAACATCCCTTAGATATCATTTTCCTAGCCCGTAGGTAGGAAATAAGCCAACCTTTTAATGCTAAAATACTATACTTCCACTCAAGGACAGGTCCATTCAGAACTTAAACTAGACAACTCTATTTCTATATTCAACTATGGAGTAGCAGGAAAGAAAGCACTCCCTACCAAGAATGACATCAAAATTAGTCATCTCTAATTCGACCAAGTCTGCTAAAGTGACCTTCTAAGATACCATCACCGAACAGTTCCTGTATATCCGTCGGGCTATGATGGATTTACCCACTAGCCTGAACCATCATTAAAAGCTTGAAAAAACCTATTTGATCTTAGCGAATCAACTATAAGGGATTGTTGGATGGTAAGGGAAAGCATATGGGTATGTGGACTATGTTTGTGACTTCTTTGTTGAGTGTGAGAATTTAGATTGTGTCCATTAAATATAATGAGTTGTGGATTTCATTTAGGTGAGGGAAACTTGAGTTTTACTTAGTCTCGCTAGTCTCTATAGGTTATGATAGCCATGATTGGATGTGCGCTAATATTAAATCAATTTTGATTGTAGATCCTGATGTATTGAGCACATATATGTAAATGGCAATTTAATGGTTATAGTGTGTATAGTTCAATAGTTGACTGCCCATTATTGATGTTCCGACTTTTGACAGAACATTTTACATCTTTTTCTTCCAAAAATTGTGTGTTTTTTACACTAGATTTGAGTTTCTTTTAGGTTAAGGAGTTAGTTGAAGAAGAAAACCTAGAAAAGTAATAGAAAAGGTCACTAACGGTCTAACTGGCAGACCGTCAGCCATGCGACAGACCGCCAGTGTTGCCGTCAGAGTATACTAGAAAGTATCAAATGAGGGACCCTAGTGACGGTCCAATTAGTGGACTGTCAAATATTCGCCGAACCGCCAATTGGACCGTCAGGTCAAAATAAAACCTACTTGGATGGTCAAGCGACGGCCTGTGCGACGAACCACTGGGCCATCGAAGGACCCCCAAGTTAGCTGTAGACTCTTAACAGAACCTCACTTTATGGAACCTCCAGCGATAGTCCACCAGATGGATTGTCGAGGTAACCATCAACTTGGACTCAGATTTTTTGAATTTAAATTTTAAATCCTTTTACCTGGGTTCATATAAATACCTAGTGAGGGTTTTATTTCTAGCATCTTGGATATTGTTACCTTAGTTTTTTTTCATTTTTGAAACCCTGTAACGTAGTATTCCATGAATCAAGTAAAACTTATGTATCTAATCATTCCATTTCTATTGAAGATTCAAGAATTAATTCTAGTAACTTTTGTAAGTGAATTCTCAATTTATTTATGAATAATACAAAGATTATTTATCTTTCTTCTATGGAGATGTATGGCTAAGCTCCCATAACTAGGGTTATGGGAGACTTGATGTGAAGTACTGATTTGGGTTGTGTTCTAATTTAGTTCCATGGGTAATGGACATTACATGAACCCTTCTTCATTTTAATGACTTTTCTTGGTTGCAAACTTTAAAGGTGAGCCCAAGAACATCACTTGTCTTAATAGGAAAGTGTTTGTTCGGAAAAGAAAGGGTTTACATGGAATTTAGAGGCTTTAACCTTTTAATTAATGGCTAATGCGTTAACAAGATTGACCTACATAAGAAAATAGTTGAATAATCAATGCATTCTGTAAGTTTAAGTGAATTAAAGAATAAACTATCCATTTAGGTCGAGAAACTAATGGGTAAACAATAGGATTCAACTACTCTTGCAATTGAAGTTATTAATTGGAACTCTAAAGTGATTCAAAACCCTAGCTGTTGAAGCAAGTCGGTAACCATAACTATAGTTTGTTTAATATCATTGAATTACTAATTGCAAAAAGAATCATTAGTTGGAACAACTCTGTTACAATTATTTAGAACATATTCTATAAATCAAAACCCCTTTTACTATGGAACCTTTGATCAACAGTCTGATAACAATCACAATACTTAGTGAACAAGTATTCCCTGTGGGATTTAACACCCAACTAGTTGGGTTTTGTATTTGACAGTGACCGCTTACTTACTTGTAAGAGAGGTGTAATTTGGCGTATCACACACCCATAGACAAGACTCTCGTAGATGCGGCTTTTAGATTTTATAGGACACTATTGAACCTTAGGCTCTAATACATAGTTTGCAATGCACCGAGTCTGTACCTTAGACGCTACACAGTGCCCCCAAAGGACCATCTGCTAACCCATGACTGATATCTGCTGTGAGCACTGAAACATGATACACTAATAAATACGGAATAATAAGATGAAATGGCATAAGGTTCTAAATATCTGAAATACTGATAAATTATATTGTCTATGATAATATTTGTAAAGCTGAATACTAATTGAAATCCAGTCTGAAAAGCCTCTAAACTGAACTGTCTAAATATGGTGTTGATGGGATGATCCCCCAACTAACTCCATCTACAAAAATACTCTATAATAATAAAATAAAATAAAATCCTCGATAGATAAGGACTCACTACTAAAGTTGATACTGTTTGCTGAACTTGAATCTATCTATGCGCGATCAGGAACCTAAGCATCTGAACCTATGATATGATATATCATATCATAAAGAAAAAGTATGTGTCAGTACATTGAATTTTCTGGTATACTAGATTAGGTAAGGCTTAATGCAAGGATTGATATGCATGAATAATAACAAATTGTATGATATGGAGTAACTGAATGTGAGAGTACATGGATAACTGATACTACTATAAAATTGAGTGTGCACTACTGTGCATATAAACAAATATTGTGACTAAGCTTATCTGAAGCTAAGTCCTGAGTTCTGATGCTGCGTAACTGATATCCGAAGTTACTAATAACTGAGTTACTGATACTAATTGACTATATCTGACTGTCCTGATTCTATAGAACTAAACTGAGTTCTATTTTAAAGACTGAAACTGAGACTGTGAGAGGTAATCATCTAACTGACATTCCCCAAATAAGATAAGATAACAGAGTTGGGGTCCAACCTGTGACCTCAGTTGGAAGGGTGTCAGTACCGTGCCATGGGTAAAGACACTGAAGAGTTAACCTCATCTAGTAGGTACTCTAATGAGAACAGTGAACCCTTATCTGGCAAGTTTAAAAACCTCATCAACCTTAAAATGGAAGGTTTAATGTCTCAACCTATGTTGGCTACATAGTTCTGGAATGGAAGGATTGCTTTTAAGGATCACATTGGTTCTAAGGATCACACCTTCTACTAGTAGGTGAGCCCCCATCCTTGGGTTTATCGGTGATGAATCGTACTCCTAATAGAATGGCACTGAGACATGCTGTGACATGACTCAAATTTTGTAACTGACACTGGCTCTAGGTAAACTAAATTGTCGGGTATTAAATACCCCCAAGACTCAATAGCCAAGAAAGGCATAGCATAATCTTGAAATACATAACAATGTACACTTATCCATAATTCATTCATAAAGACGTAATGCATTAACTTGTACATGAATAGAGAATACATACTATCATGTAATAATGGATCTATTTCATTCATATAGGCATTTTATCAAACACATGGAGAGGCATAACTGAATCATTAAATCATAAACACTTAGTGTTGACATGGTTTAAACAATCAACTTGCAAATCAAATGGTTTATCATGAACATCATGAAAATCAACACATACTAGGATGAATTCTTGGAACTTTTAATTTAAATAATGGATTAAAACCCAACAATAACATGGACATGAATTCAATTCAATTTCAAGTAAGTAATTTAGAAATCAACAATCTTGTAGTTTTAAAAACGGATTCATGGACTCTATGGGTGAAAGGAACCCATAGATGAACACCTAACATGCCTTAGATTATTAATTCTTGAAGGTTCTTGGAGCGACTCTTGATTTTCTCTCTTGTTTCTTAAAGCTAGGGTTTTGCCCCTTTTGAGAGAGAATGACTTACTCTTTGAATAAAGTGAATAAATGATGAGATAATGGGTTATTTAAGGGTAAATTTCGTGTTTAAAATGATTAGGGCTGTGGAAAAATACCCATTTATCCCTGAAATGACTTAAAAATTCATACTGAAAAACCCAATTTTGGGCCCTGGCATGACGTACCGCTATCCCACCAAGCCACTGGAAAATGACAATTGGGAATGCGACTGGTGGCGTGATGCAGTGGAATCACGTTGAAATACTGGATGGGACCTGGAAACTCGGCGCGATGTGGTACAATCGCGTTGGCTCACTAAAAAATGAGAAATCTGAAAATGAGCTTTGGCGTGACGCGTCGGTATCGCGGTACCTCACTGGAAACTGATAATTTCCATTTTGGCTTACTCTGCCAAGCGTTATTGGCCTGAATTACGGTGTTTATTGAAAGAAACTTAAAATAGCTATAACTTCTTACCCGGTTGTAGGATTTAGGAAAATTTTATATCATTTGTAAGATGATTCAATTTCCTACGCAATGGCAGGCTCTAAACTGAAAAAAATAATGAGTATTTCAAATTTTTTATATTGGATTACTCATGAACAGGGATTTAATCTTAAGCTAAGAAAATACAGGGTATTACAAATTCTCAGGGATTGTAACGACTCAACATAGTTGAGTACCAAAACCTACACCCGTCTATTCCTCTATTTTATCAGTGGTTACGAGTCTTAGAACGACTCGTTACATGTAGTTACGAGTCATTAGGAGCTTCCTATCCATTATTACATTGGGGTTTTGATTGAATTGGTTCCAATATAGAAACCTCACTTTTTACGCCCTCAATTCACTTCATTACCACCACACATTAATCTAAACACATAATAAAAGTACCAAATTTGAGTTCACTCCCATTATTTTACACACAAATCTGGGTTGGGTTGACGCGACACTTAACCTAATAATTCCAGTTATGAGTCATGTGTATGACTCATAACCAATGCTTACGGGTCTCTTACTCCCTCGGTAAAGACTAGGAACTTTACCTAGTTTAGAGTCATTATGACTCAAGGTGATGAATTGTAAACTAAGGTTACGACTAATTTTGAGAGTCGTATCGACTTCAAAAACTTCTTACCTATATATGATTTAAGTCCAAGGTCTTTAGGACTCCTTCTCACGAGTCTTAATGTTATGTTATTACTTGTAAAGAGTTCGTAAGCCCTGAAGTCTAGAATTTCTAGCTCGTTTCTGCAATCTTTAACCCTGCACACTAAACATACATATTACACTTTAAATTATTAAGTACCAAAAATTGATTTCCTTCCACGCAACGCTTGATTTAACATCGTGGCACGACATGGCTAAGTTGGATACTACAATTCACTAAATAGCCTCATGGGTTACCTCTCATCTAGCGCTTGATTTAACATCGTGGCACGATCTAATTGCCTTGGTTAATCACACTTTACCAAGGTCCATCTCAAAAATCACACTAACTTCTTCAGTGTTACCCATATAGTGTTTTACTCTTTGGCCATTCACCTTGAACAGTTTCACCATCCCATTTCAATTCTAAAGCACCATATGGAAACATTCTAAGCACAGTAAATGAGCCATACCACCTAGACTTTAACTTACCTGGAAACAAGTAATGTCTTAAGTTATATAGCAATACGTGGCCACCTTTCTCAAGTATCCTTTTCTCAATTTTTCGGTCATGATGCAGCTTCATCTTTTCTTCATAAAGTGTAGAACTCTCATACGCCCAGATTCAGAATTCATACACCTCATTCATCTTATTCATCCTTGACTTTGCTACATCCTACCACTCAAAATTTAGCTTCTTTAATGCCCATAATGCATTACGTTCAAGTTCATAGGCAAGAGACAAGCCTTGACATACACCAACTGACAAGGAGAAATAATAATAGGAGTCTTGAAAGTAATTCGGTAAGTGCATAATTCATCATCTATTTTTCTTGACAAATTGGTACCATTGGCATTAACTATCTTCAACAAAATGGACTTAAATTCTCTATTTGAGACCTCAACCTATCCACTAGTCTGCCGGTGATAAGGTATTGCCACCTTATGCTTCACTACATACTTATCAAGCAGACTCTAGAATAAATGATTACAAAATTTTTTACCAACAGTCACTAATGATTACATGTGGTATGCCAAATTTAGAGAAAATATATTTCTTTAAAAAGGAAATAACACTTCTCCCTCATAGTTGGGGAGCGCAACTGCTTCAAACTATTTAGAGACGTAATGCACCTCCATAAAAATATACTTCATACAAAAGGAGCACATAAAATGGACCATGAAGTCGACACCCCATACAACAAACAACTCCAATTCTAAATTAGGGGTCATAGAAAGTTAATGGCGCCTAGAGATATTACCTTGCCGCTGTCATAAATAACAAGCTAAAGTGTAGTGATGAGAGTCCTTGTAAATTGTAAGCTATTATCACCCACATTGCAAGATTTTAATTTATGCCGGTTTCTCCATGGTGTCCCCCAACTGGTGAAGAGTGACAAGCCTGAAGGATGCTCATCATCTCCACTTCAGGGATGCATCTACATATAACCGCATTTGCGCAAATTCAGAATAAGTAAGGTTCATCCCAATAAAATTTCATCACCTAAAGCATAAATTTCTCTATATACTGGAAGAAAAGGTCTTTAAGGACTAGATCACTTGCTAGATAATTTGTATAATCAGCAAACCATGGAATCAAATCTTGAGAATAACCAATATCTGCTCATCTGGAAAACTATCATCAATCTCAAGTCCATCTTCAAATTTTTGCATAGCTTCTTATTCAAGTCTAGACAAATGATATCAAACTTTATTCTCAACACTTTTTATTCCCTTGAACTTGAAATCAAGAGAACCCACCTAATCAGTCTAGGCTTTGCATTTTTTTCACCATTAAGTACCTCAATGCTGCATGATTAGTGTGTAAAACTACCTTTGTCCCAATCAAATAAGACCAAAATTTCTCAAAGGAAAAAACCACTGCTAACATCTCTTGTTTAGTAACTAGGTAGTTCTGTTGAGAGGGGCTTAGCACCTTGCGGGCATAGTAGATTGGATGATGGATTTTTTTTCGTTGGCCTAGTACAGCATATAAGGCCATTCCACTTGTGTCATACATAATATCAAATGGAAAGGACCAATAAAGAGACATGGTGATAGGAGATGTCATCAACTTCTCTTTTAGACGTTCAAAACCCTTCAAGCATGCTTCATCGAAATCAAAATTCACTTTTTCCTCATGAAGCCTACAAAGAGGATTGACAATCTTTGAGAAATCCTTGATGAATTGCCTGTAGAAACCAAAATGTCCAAAAAAGCTCAGAATACCCTTCATAAAAATTGGTGGAGGTAATTTCTTGATCACTTCACTCCTAGCTCTATCTACCTTTATACCCCTTTTCAAAATCTTGTGCCCAAGCATAACACCTTTTTTAACTATGAATGGCACTTTTCCCAATAATGTAACAAGTTGCATTCCTCAAACCTACAAAAAGTGCTTGCCAAGTGAACCAGATAGTCATAAAAAGAATCATCAACTACCAAAAAATCATCCATGAATACTTTGATGGTGTTTTCTACAATATCATAGAAGACTGACATCGGACAACTCTGAAATATGGCTGAAGCGTTACATAACCCAAATGGTATACTTCTTAAATAAAAGGTCCCATAAGGATAAGTGAAGGTTGTCTTCTCTTAGTCTTCAAGCACAATAGAGATTTGGTTATATCCTGAATAACCATCCAGAAAACAATACCACCCTCTGCTCACAAGTCGGTCAAGCATTTGGTCCATAAAGGGTATGGGGAATTGGTCGTTCTGGGTCCATGTATTTAGTTTTCTAAAATCCATGCACACTCTCCATCCTGTGATAGGCCTCATTGGCACTAGCTCATTTTTCTCATTAGGAACAACAGTAATATCTCTCTTCTTAGGAACACATTATACAAGACTAATCTACTTGCTATTAGCAATGGGACACACTACACCATCATCTAACCGCTTCATTATTTATTTGTTCACCACCTCTTAAATTGGATGATAAAGGCGATTACATTAATATGACTCACCATTACTAATGATTGCACGTGGCATGCCAAATTATGAAGTAACACTTCTTCTTTCATTATTGGAGAGCGTAATTGCTTCCACCCATTTAGAGATATAATCCACCCCCACAAGAATATATTTCATACCAAAAGAGCTTATAAATGGACCCATGAAGTAAATCCCCCATACATCAAGTAATTCTAACTCCTAGGTAGGTGTTAAGGAGAGTTTATGGCATCTAGACATGTTATCTTGACGCTGCCACCGATTAAAAGCTAGAGCAAAGTCATTAGCATCCTTGTATATTGTTGGCCAATAGTACCCATATTGTAAGATCGTGTGGGTTGTGCGTGTTCCTCCATAGTGACTGTAACAACCCAAAATCTCCTCCCGGGACGTCACACAATGCTTAAGGCTACAAGTAGCCCCAAGCTAACCCTTTGACCCTATTTTTACTAATAACACTCATTTCAAGATGAAATAATTCAAACATTAGCATTGTCATATCATATGAAAGAAAATATGGAGAAAATACTCGGTCCAAATGACCAAGCATTACCGACAAAACACACTACAACCACAATCTGATAACTAGTCTGACAAAGCCTCTGCTAATCCATGAACTAGAGAGCCATTCGGATAGGTCCCCAACTGACTCGAAATGAATTGAAAGTAATAACATAGTCTCTCTAGTACTGATATATCTAACGACAGGTCCTCAAACCATGAGGACTCACTCCGGTAGGGATGTTGACACAGGTACTCAAAATTCACTAACAAGGCTGGGACTGAGCACCTAGACCTACATTATAAGACAATGTAGAACATAGACATATATGTGGATCAACACTTGGGAATGTACTGAGTATGTGGGGGTGCATGCATTTATATAAAACAACATCAATACTCTTTAATAAAATCATGCATGCAATAAGTAATGGCTTACATGGCTTGAAAAAGTATAAAATGTAAAGCTCATGAATCATGTAGAATGGAGCATGTAACACAAATTTCGTGAGTCATCATAGTTTAACTTTGAAATCGCTAATCTTCTCTTGTTCGCATTACCCATAGGTTAAAGGAAACTTTAAACAATACTTTCAACTCATTCATATGTTTCATGGAGGGTAAAACTTTTTTCATGCTCAAGAACTCATAACTCTTTTGAACTTAAATACTCGGAATTCCAAATCATATAACTTTAGAGCCTACTTGAAGGCATGTCATTCACATTAGGAAAATATCTCATTTCAAGATTTAGGGAAAAATACTCATATCAAGGGAAAGTATTTTAGTTTTAAAGGAAAATATCTTATCTCAATGGAAAAATACTTTAGTTTAGGGAAAAAATAATCTATGTTAATGGAAAATACTTTAGTTTATAGGAGACCTCACGTTGGGGAGAGACGTCATACACTTGCCAGGGAGTATAACCTAGGTCCAGTGATCACTAAACAAACTCAGCCTCGGGCCCAATATCAACTTTGCCTTAAGCCCAATAATAATCATAAACTCGGCCTCAGGCCTAACCTACGGTTGCACATAGTCTTGGGGCAAGAAACCATTGAAACTTACCCGCTCGGTGCTAAATACTACTCCCTATAGATTATCTTTGCTCATCTCGTAAAAGTCCACTTTTAGAAATAATCTCATGGTTCACCACGAACCCAATAATGAAATCAGTAATCTAGTATAGTGGAGTGGATTTCAAAACTCAATTACCATTAGGTCAAAACATTTCTCAACAATCTCAGAATACTCAAATCATAGGTTCTTATAGCATAAGAGTTCTTAAAATTGATAATCTCAAGTAGGGCTCAATAACCCATAATTCATTCTCAAGTTAAAACTCATCAAAACCATAATACATAGCATATAGATTCATAACTCATGTTGAAATCTGGAAATTTCAGCAATTTGTCTCAAAATCTCAACATACTTATATACTTTAATATCTTAAACATTTCAACCATTAAATTCTCAAGGATTAAAATCATGGGGTATAGACCCATCTGCAATTTCTCAAAAAAACTTGTAACAATCATGCCATTAGACTCTCAATTCAAGGAAAACATCAAAAGCTTGCAACCAATAATAATGGGTGAAAAACCCTAATTCAATTTCATGTAAAATCTCATAAATTGTAGAGAATTGTAGTTTAAATAAGCCTTTGGGCACATGGGTGAAAGGATTACCCTTGTTCAAAACCCCAAATACCTTAGATTATGAAATTGGATAAACAAGCTTGCTCTAAACTCTTCTTCTTACTCTTGAGAGAGGGTTCTTGCAACCTTAGAACTTGGAGAACTCAAATCTTAACTCAATTTGTTAAATCTATGGTGAGTTGGATATCTTGGAGAAGGTTTTTATATTTGCTCTTGAGGGAGAAACACTAGAATTTGGATGTATTGGGAGATAATGAGGCCATCGAGTTTGTTTGGAATATATCAGAGGGTTAAATGGGAAAATACCAAAAATCCTCTAGTTAAAATGAGTTAGAAACATTGAACGGGGGTTACGATGGTTGAAGCGATGGTCCATCGCAAGTTCGACAGTCCGTCGGATCTTCCATCGCACATTGGCTAGGAATGGGAAACACTACCTTGATGCGATGGTTGGAGAGATGGTCTGTCGGATCATCCATCACATGATGGCGAGGGTGAGTCCACAGTGACTCAGCACGATGGTGACAGTGATGGTCCATCGTAAACTCGATGATCCGTTGTCTTGGCCATTGCACTTAGGCTAAAAAAGAGAGTTATTGCCTTGGTTACGACGGCGAGCTATGGTCTATCGTAGACTCGACGGTCCATCAGATCGTCTGTCGCACCTAGGAGGTTCAGATAACTCTCAGTAAAACAACAATAACTTCTCACTCCGATACCGAATTTGGACGAAATTGGTATCGTTGGAAAGCTAATTCAATTATCTACATGACAAAAACTCAAATTTAATAAAATTCGATATGATTTAAACACCAATCACGTGGGAAGTAATTTCTCAATATTTTAGGGCTGGAATCATACTTCACTTGACATGCTCTAAGGTTCGGACTATGAGGAAACTTTGTGTGGTATTACAATATCTCCCCCTAGGAAACATTCATCCTTGAGTTTCGCTAGTTAGAGTGGGAATATAGGAAAAATAAAGTAAATATAGATGAATCTCTCTAAACTCTTGAATACCTTAGAAATTGCAAGAACTCATTCAAGAATAGATACATAGCTGCACTTTAGATTAGAAGGGCTGAATTAAGGAGAATAATACCTTCAGATTAACCTGAACTCATGGAAAAGAGGTGCGGCTACTTGACTCGCATGTCTGCTTCAGCCTCCCAAGTAGCACCCTCAAAAGACTAGTTCCACCACAAAACTTTGACCAGGGGAACTTCTTTGTTCGTTAGTCTACGAATCTGAAAATCTAGGATCTCAACAGGAATCTCATTGAAGGAAAGACCATTCCGAATATCAGAACTCTCCGAGGTATTTACTACAACGGAATCACCAATATACTTTATAAGAATGGAGACATGAAAAATAGGATGAATGGCTGACAACTCTGCAGGCAACTCAATCTCATAGGCTCGTTTACCGATACGGCTCAAGACTCTATATAACGGGGACTAAGCTTTCCCTTTTTACCAAACCTCTTCACCCCTTTCGTGGGTGAAATCTTTAAGTACACCAAATCAACCACCTCATACTCAAGATTTCTTCTCCTCACATCGGCATATGACTTTTGATGAATTTGAGCAATCTTCAACCTCTCTCTAATCAACATAACTTTCTCCATAGCCTCAAACACTGCATCAGGCCCAGTCATGGCAGCTTTACCCACTTCAAACCAACCTGTGAGTGATCTCCATCTCCTAGGATACAAGGCCTTAAATGGTGCCTTCCCGACTCTATTTTAGTGACTATTGTTATAGGCAAACTCTGTCAATGGAAAATCCTTATCCCAACAACCTTTGAAATCAAGAGCATACGCCCGCAACATATCCTTTAGGGTCTGAATGGTCATTTCAGCCGGACCATCAATCTATGGGTGAAAAGAAGAACTTAAAAGAACTTGGGTACCAAGATCCTGCTGAAAATCCCTCCAAAATTGAGAAGTAAAATGAGTGCCCCTTTCCGAAATGATGGATAAGTGAACTCCATGTAGCCTGACTAACTCTCGGATATACAATCTAGTATAATCCTCTGTGTATAAGACGAATGCATGGGCAAGAAATGTGCGGACTTAGTCAGCCTATCCACAATAATGCAAATCGAATTATGATGACGACGTGAAAGAGAAAACCCGATCCCGAAGTCCATATTCACCATCTCCCACTTCCAAGTGGGTATACCAAACTATTGCTATGAACTCAGGTTTATCCTTCTTCATACCATTCCACCAATAGATTTCTCGCAAGTTGCAGTACATCTTAGCGGTGTTGGGATAAATAGAATACCGCGCGTCATGCATTTCAACCATAATCCTCCGCCTTATATTATCAACACACGGAACACATAATCTACCTTGTACTCTCAACATGCCATCTCCCCCTTAGGAGAAAACCTCTACCTTTTGGTCCTTAACTACCTCTTTCAATTTGACTAAACTAGAATTCTTATCCTGCTTCTCCTTTACTTTCGAAACTCTAAACCAAAGCACTTTCCTCAGCTGAATCAAGCAACCTCACACCCAATATAGCCAAATAATATATATCACAATCTAAATATTTCTTACCTTCCTCTACATGGGCAACACTACCCATAGACAACCTGTTAAGGGCATCTTCCACTACATTGGCCATGCTCGGGTGATACAGCACACTCATATCATAGTCTTTCAACAACTCCAACTATCTGTTCTGCCTAAGATTCAACTCCCTCTAAGTAAACACATACTAAAGGCTCTTATGATCAGTAAAAACATCAACATGAACACCATAAAGATAGTGTCTCCAAATTTTCAAAGCAATGACCATAGCAGCTAACTCAAGATTATGGGTTGGGTAATTTTTCTCATGCGGATTAAAATGACTAGAGGCGTAGCTATAACCTTACCTATTTGTAGCAACACACAACTGTAGACGCACCACAATACATCACAAAACCATCTGTACCATCATACAGGGGCTAAAGTAAGTCGAGGGTTCAATTCCTGAAAACTCTTCTCATAGGAATCTGACCACTAAAACTTAACTTTCTTTTTGGTCAACCGGGTTATGGGAGACGTAATAGAAGAGAAAGCCTCAACAAAACAATGGTAGTAGCACGCTAGACCTAAGAAACTCCTAATTTCATATGGAGAGATAGGTGTAGGAAAATTTCTTACAACTTCTGTCTTTTGAGGATCAACTCTAATACCTTCGGCTGAAAAAACATAACCCAGAAAGGAGATAGACCTTAGCAAAAATTCACACTTACTAAATTTGGAAAATAACTGGTGATCTCTAATTGTTTGGAAGAAAATTCTAAGGTGATTTGCATGGTCATACTCATTACAGGAGTACTCACGGAATTTCCAGGAATGGGACACACTGCTTCGATTTGATGGTCAAAGAGACAGTCTGTTGCAAGTTTGATGGTCCATCGGATCATTCTTCACACGATGGCTAGGGTGAGTCCACACTAACTCAGCACGACGGTCATAACGATGGTCCCTTGTAAACCCGACGGTCCGTCGTCTTGGCCGTCATACTTGGGCACAAAATGGAAGTTACTGCCTTGGTTGTAACGAGCGGAGCAACATGCCATCACCGACTAGATAGTCCGTCAGATTGTTCGTTGCACCTGGGCAGTTCCAACAACTCTTGGTAAAACGGCCATAACTTCTCACCCTGATACCAGATTTGGATGAAATTGGTATCGTTCAAAAGCTAATTCAATTATCGATATAACAAAAAGTCAAATTTAAGAGAATTCTTTATGATTTAGATACTATGAGCGAACTTTGCAGGGTCTTACAATATCTATCCCTTGGAAACATTCGTCCGTAAATATTGCTAGTTAGACTAGGAAATCAGAAAAAATATAATAAATATAGCTGAATCTCTGTAAACTCTTCAATACCTCAGAAATTGAAAGAACTCATGAAAGAATAGATACATAGCAGCACTTTAGATTATAAGGGCTGAATTAAGGAAGAATAATATCTTCACATTGACCTAAACTTGTGGAAAAGAGGTGCGGGTACTTGACTTGCATGTTTTCTTCTGCCTCCCAAGTAGCACCCTCAACAGACTGGTTCTTCCATAAAACTTTGACCAAGGGAACTTATTTGTTTGTTAGTCAACGGATCTAAAAAGCTAGGATCTCAATCGGAATCTCATCGAAGGAAAGACCATTCTGAATATCAGAACTCTCTAGGGATCTTTTATAACGCAATCACCAATATGATTTTTAAGAATGGAAACATGAAAAACAGGAAGAAAGAATGACAACTCTGCAAGAAACTCAACCTCATAGGCTACTTTACCAACGGGGAATAAGCTTTCCCTTTTTACGAAACCTCTTTACCCTTTTCATAGGTGAAATCTTCAAGTACACCAAATCGGCCACCTCAAACTCAAGATATCTTCTTCTCACATTGACATATGACTTTTGACGACTTTGAGCGATCTTCAACCTCTCTCTAATCAACTTAACTTTCTCCATAGCCTCGAACACTGCATACGGCCCAGTTATGGTAGCTTCACCAACTTGAAACCAACCTGTGGGTGATCTGCATCCCCTACCATACAAGGTCCCAAATAGTTCCTTCCCGATGCTAGCATGGTAACTATTATTATAGGTAAACTTTATCAATGGTAAATGCTCATACCAAATACCTTTAAAATAAAGAGCATATGCTCATAACATATCCTCTAGGGTCAAAATAGTCATCTTAGCCTAACCACCTATCGACGGGTGAAAAGCAGAACTCAAAATACTTGGGTAACAAGACCCTGCTGAAATGCCCTCCAAAATTGAGAAGTAAATTGATTTCCCCTATCCAAAATGATGAATGAGGGAACTCCATGTATCCTGACTAACTCCCGGATATACAATCTAGCATAATCCTCTACTGTATAAGACGTATGCACGGGCAAGAAATGCAAATCAAATCATAATGATGACTCGAAAGAGGTAACTTGGTCACGAAGTCCATATTTACCACCTCTCACTTCTAAGTGGGTATAACAAACTATTGAATCATACCACCTTGGCTTTGGTTCTCTACCTTAACCTTTTGGTATGTTGCACACTTTGCTACAGACTTGGATATATCCTTCTTCATACCATTACACCAATAGATTTTCCGCAAATCCCGATACACCTTGGAGGTGCGGGGATGAATAGAATACCTCGCGCCATTCGCTTCAACTATAATCCTCTGCCTCAGATCATTAACACATAGAACACATAATCTACCTTGACCTCTTAACATGCTATCTCTCCCTTGGGATAAAAACTTTACTTTTTTGTTCTTAAGTACATCCTTCAGTCTAGCCAAATTAGGATCCTTATATTGCTTCTCCTTCACTTCTGAAACTAAAGAGGATTCGGAACTACTCTACACCAAAGTACTTCCCTCAGCTAAATTAAAAAACTAATACCTAATTTGGTCAAATAATGTACATCACGAGCTAACTCTTTCTTACCTTTCTCCACATGGGCAACACTACCCATAGACAACCTGCTAAGGGCATCTGCCACTACATTGGCCTTGCCCGGGTGATACAACGCAATCATATAATAGTTTTTCAACCACTCCAACCATATCCTCTTTCTAAGATTCAACTCTCTCTGAGTAAACACATACTACAAGATCTTATGATTAGTAAACACATCAAAATGAACACCATAAAGATAGTGTCTTCAAATTTTCAAGGCAATGACCATAGTAGCTAACTCAAGATCATGGGTTGGGTAATTTTTCTCATGCGGTTTTAACTTACTAGAGGTGTAGGTATAACTTTACCTCTTTGCATCAACAAACAACCCAACCAACTCAAGAGGCATAACAATACATCACAAAAACTTCTGTATCATCAAGCAAGGTCAACATAAGGGCTGAAGTAAGTTGAGTTTTCAATTCCTGAAAACTTTTCTCATGGAAATCTGACTACTAGAACTTAACTTTTTTTGGGTCAACCGGGTCATGGGAAACCTAATAGAAGAAAAACCCTCAATAAAATGATGGTAGTAGCTTGCTAGACCTAAGAAACTCCTAATGTCAGATGGAGAGATAGGTCTAGGCCAATTTCTTACAGCTTCTGTCTTTTAGTGATCAACTCTAATAACTTCGGCTGAAAAAACATGAACTAGAAAGGCCACAGACCTTAGCAAAAATTCACACTTATGAATTTGGCGAAGAATAGGTGATCTCTAAGTGTTTGCAAGGCAATTCTAAGGTGATTCGCATGGCCATTCTCATTACGGGAGTACACAAAGAATGGCCAAGAATAGGACAAACTGTCTAGATGTGACAGTTGGAGAGATGATCCAGCGTAAGTTCGACAGTCCATCGGATCATCCGTCGCTCGATGGCCAGGGTGAGGCCACACTGACTCAGCACGACGGTCACAACGACGGTCTGTTGGATACCCGACGGTCCGTCATCTTGGCCATCGCACTTGAGCCAAAAAGGAAGTTACTGCCTTGGTTATGATGGGCCGAGCGATGGTCCATCACAGACTCGACGATCCATCAGATCATCAGTCGCACCTAGGGAATTTCGATAACTCTCGACTAAACGGCCATAACTTCTCACCCCAATACAGAATTTGGATAAAATTGTTATCGTTGGAAGGATAATTCAATTATCTACATGACAAAAAGTTAAATTTAAGAAAATTCTATATAGTTTAAACACAAATCACTTTGGAAATAACTTCTCAATCTTTTAGGGATGGAATTATAGTTTACTTGACACGCTCTAAGGCTCGGACTAGAGGGAACTTTGTGGAGTCTTACAATATCTCTGCTTTGAAAACATTCATCCTCGAATGTTGCTATTTAGACTAGGAACAGAGGTAAAATAGAGTAAATATAGATGAATCTCTCTAAACTCTTGAATACCTTAGAAATTACAAGAACTTATGCAATAATAGATAAATAGCTGCACTTTAGAATAGAAAGGCTGAATTAAGGAAGAATAATACCTTCAGATTGACGTTAACTTATGAAAAAGAGGTGCGGCTACTTAACTCGCATGTCTGCTTCTACCTCTTAAGTAGCACTCTCAACAGACTGGTTCCGCCACAAAACTTTGACCAAGGAAACTTCTTTGTTCGTTAGTTTATTGATCTGAAAATCTCGGATCTCAACAGAAATCACATCGAAGGAAAGACAATTCTAAATATCAAAACTTTGCGAGCGATCTACCACAACGTAATCACCAATATTCTTTTTAAGAATGGATACATAAGAACTAGGATGAACGGCTGACAGATCCCCAGGTAACTCAACCTCATAGGCTACTTTACTGACATAGCTCAAGAATCTATATGGGCAAACATAATGAGGACCAAGCTTTCCCTTTTTACCTAACCTGTTCACCCCTTTCATGGGTGAAATCATTATGTATACCAAATCACCCACCTAAAACTAAAGATTTATTCTTCTCACATAGGTATATGACTTTTGATGACTTTTAGCGATCTTCAACCTCTGGCTAATCAACTTAAATTTCTCCAGAGCCTTGAATACTGCATCAGGCTCAGTCACGGAAGCTTCACCTACTTTAAACCAACCAGTGGGTGATTTGCAGCTCCTACCATACAAGGCCTCAAATGGTGCCTTCCCGATGCTAGCATGGTAACTTTTGTTTTAGGTAAACTCTATTAATGGCAAATGATCATCCTACTTACCTTTGAAATAAAGAGCATACACCCGCAACACATCCTCTAGGGTATGAATGGTCCTCTCAGCCTGACCGTTTGTCTATGGGTGAAAAGCGAAACTCAAAAGAACTTGGATACCAAGACCCTGCTGAAACGTCCTCTAAAATTGAGAAGTAAATTAAGTTCCCCAATCCGAAATGATGGATAATGGAACTCCATATAGCCTGACTAACTCTCGGATATACAATCTAGAATAATCCTCTATTGTATAAGACGTATGCATTAGCAAGAAATGCGCAGAGTTATTCAGCATATCCATGATATGCCCAAATTATAGCTCTCGTTAGAAAGTATAAGTGGTCGCTGTCAACTATAGAACCCAACTGGGTTGGGTGTCGAATACCACAGGGAATACTCTGCTCACTAAGTGTTGCAATTATTAGTAGACTGTTGGTCGAAAATTCCAAGGAAAAGGAGGGTTTGGTTTAGGCATGAACTAAAATTATCAAAGTAATAATGGAATGATTGGTTTAGTAAGATTTAATCACAGAGAATAATAAGTTAGGGTTATGTCCACCTTGTAGTTTCTACTTCTCTATTAACTATGAGTAACACAGAATTTAGACATGCATGCACTTATAGAGAATTGTATTCTAATTCTAAATCCAAGTGTTTCTCAACCATCAAGGATTTATTTCACTTTAACTCTCTCGAACCTAAAGTGTGTAACAATTGGTACAAATTCTCCAAGAAGTTAACCCGGTTAAGGCCTTAACATGTTAATAGAGGTTGGAAGCCCTATTTCCTTGTCACACTCTCTTTTCCAAACATGTAACTTTTCTTTCGAACAAGTTAATGCTATAATGGCGTGTTCTCTATGTTTGCAACCATGAGAATTCAATTAAAATGAAGAGAGTAATGATATAAGTATCATAACACGTCAAGAATTCACAAACTCATAGTTAATAGATAATATTTTACAAGGTTTTCATAACCCTAATAGAGAAGTTTAGCTACTCATGAATACAACGAAAATCAAAGTAGACATCATCGTCATACCAAAACTTACTAAAATCTCCGCTATGGAGATGAAACGTGTTTTCTCTTTCCGTTCCTTAAGAAAGCCATCTTCTGTGTTTTAGAATATTACAGAATCTGAAAACTGAATAATGAATAATGTCGAATGATAATGATAATGATAATGATAATGATAATGATGCTGAAAAATTCAGCAATAGGGTTTTTAATAGCATCCTTGTCTAATAAGTTGCTACTGCATCCTTAAGTCTGTAAAAATACTGGGTTTGCCCGAGAAAAAGTTCCGATGCATCATTTTCAGTCCAAAAGCTGCCTTCCCTCTTATGTGAAGTTTTCCTTTGCTGCCCACAGGTCCACAAAGTGCTGAAATTTTCATCATTAGTACCTGAAAACATGCTAATCACATAGGTCAGCTCACTTAAAGGAAAATGGACTAAAAGTGCAAGAATTATATATTTTATCCTCAAAACTTATCTATAACATGGGTACATTATGGTGTTTAGGCATGTAAATACGCCCAACATCACCACCCCACACTTAAAGCTTTGTTTGTCCTCGAACAAAATATTACATCCATGCAAACACCTAACTAGAATTTCACAATAGCAACACAAAATGTCCAACAAGACATACACAACAATCATTAACAAAGAGTAGGTTTCTCGATCACTACTAGAAACAACTCAACCTCCAACATAGACTCATTAGGATGGTTAATTCGTATCCACAAGTTAAGCCACAAAGAAACATATAAAACTACCCAACAATCATCAACCATGTGTGCTCACACAAGATATCACCAATAATCACTCATAGTTTTTCATTTTTCGAAACATGGGTATAATACTCTCCTTGCTCTCACTCTCACAAAGAATTCTTATATTGCAACTGATGACCATAGGCTTGCCCTTAGTGTAATACTCTACTATTATCAGACTGCTAAGTTTAGGCTCAAATAGGTATTTATGGGTTGTAATGTAGGCTAAGGGACAGGTAGGACTATTTTGGCTAGAAATAGTGACTATGTTCCCTAAGCGCTTTAATACACTACATTATGCCATTTACACCAGCTTTTAACAACCATTATGCCTTCCTTTCATCTACCAGCCCCTTTTCACCCATTTTATTATTCAATCATAAACACAACTATCTTTTTGTTTTTCTAATTTACATTTTTTTTATTATTTTTATTTCCCCCCCCTTTTTTTATTAAGTATCCCTATGATAGCCACTCTTTTTCACAACATTTTCAAGCACCAATACACTCTGAGGCATTACTTTCACCATTTTCCCCTTATTTTGCCACATGATTCTACAATTTAAAGCGCTTAGGAATTTGGATCTAATTATGGTCTTGAAAAAAAATGGATTAGGCTACATATGAGGATGCCAAAGAAAATAGCTAAAGGCTCAAAGGGTGTTCACTTGGACAATGTACAAAGTTAGGTAAAAAGAAGATAAATAATTACAGGCTGCCAAAGAAATGCCTAAATCATATCCTAAACTCACAATCTTTATTTTGCTTCACACACACACCAGGCAAGTTCTAGCATCAGTCACAACAAAGAATATACAATAACCTCACACACACAAGGCACATGGTCAACTTAATTGGGAGCATTATAGATTCTTGACCCAACAGGATTAATGAATTAAACCACAACAATTTATCACACAGTGACAGTGAGTCACAACTTAGAGCCTAAGCGTCTCAATAGCAATGATTTAGCACAAACTCTTGTTATAATACCATGCCATCTATCAGAACAATTTCATGAAACATCTAAAATCTAACTAACTAATTACAACTAACTAACAAACTACTAATTCAAACAAACAAGAATAAATGTAGGCAAAGAAATACAATACAACAGACATATACGCACACCCCACACTTAGATGGGACACACTGTCCTCAGTGGAAATAAATAAGGAAAACTTGATTAGTCAGACTCTTCTTCTATGTCTGGGTTCATACCCCCTGCGTCGAAATCATCATTAGAGTCGTCATCATCATAGTTGTCCTCCACATCTGAGTTTGGCAGTCGGCGATCATCGTTAGTCGGCACGTCATCATCGAGAGGTTCCTCAAAATGTACCCCCACTCCACACATGGACCGTGCATGCTCATTAAGCGGGTAGTCATTGTCCAACTGCTGAAGCTCTGCATCAGTCGGAACACGACCCCCACTCATCATTGTAAACCGAGTCATTCCATAAAAATCACAGAAAAAACTTTTATCTCGAGCATGTCTCTCAGCAGTGGTAAGGTTGATGCTTTGACCAGTTTCAGGCTCTTTAACCTTTGTATGATCAACCTTCTTCGGGTTATGTGGAAGCTTATGGTCCGCGGGTTCCTCTTTAATGTGTTCTTTCCTTAAGATCGCAGTCAACAAATTGCCGAAACTAAAATGGGACCTTTTGTGCAGCCTAGCCTTGCGCATTGATGATCGTATAACCGTACCAATGTTGATGGGAATGTTCTTCATCAAAGCGTACACCAAGCAAATCACGTGTGATCTTAGTATATTGTGTCCCAGGAATCAAGTAAGAGTTGACTATCCTTAGCCATATGCGAGCTTCCCTGTTCAAAGAGGCATACGGGTAGGTGTTGTGGCGACCATTATCCTTGTGCCAAATCCACCGTGCCATTGACCTTGATCCGCACAGTGTATGTCTGATGGCCCTGTATGGAGGTCTGTGATAAAGCTCTTTGAGCGGTGATGGATCCACCGATGGAAGGCCCAGAAAAGAATTGAAGAACTCCGCATTCAGTTGCAAGACTTGGCCCCGAATCTTTACTTCACTTCCGGTAGTCTTTGGGGACCAATTGTCATAAAACTCTCACGTTAGATCAAGATTGCATTCCCCCATATCTCGGAAAATGAAATCAAGATTTAGTGCCATGATTTTAGCCAAAATGCGGGGCTCTCTCTTTGCTAGACTCTCCTTCTGCATCAAATCCATGTGAACATATTGTTTTACTTTGTTGTTCTTGTACCACTCCTTTCCTTCCTCCTCCAGGACCTACTTTATCCCAAAAATGCATTGAGGCACTTGCAAAGAGGATGACTCAACTTGCTCTTTTCTTGACCTTTTCTGGCCTTTCTGTGAGGTGGACAGTTTTTCTTTTCCTTGTCGTCCTTTTGGCGCCATTCTACCTAAGATCACAATAGAGTCATGTTAGTTTCATCTCGGAAGATTCACTATAATCGAACAACAACCAGTGATGGCACCACCCCACACTTAATTTGTTGGCACAGACTAATTAAGTGAGTGATGTCGATTACTCAGACTTCGTCGACATACATTTAGGCGATATGTTTGAACAACATGTTTAGCACAGTCATATTTTCATGTAATTTTGACTATCCTTCTCAACTTTATTTCAATGGATTAATGCACTTTTTGAACAAGACTACCACATAGAGTTCTTATCAGGTTATTGCATAAAAATAAACACACCATCGTATGCTTGTGGTCAATCATAATCAGTACCTTGATGAACGAGTCATTCAAACATTAAAGCTTACAACGTTCAAGATTATGCATTAACTTTACAATTTTGACTCCATAAAAATAGGACAGTGAATACCAATCAAATACAAGTCGGAGTAAAGTCAAGAACACCCACACGAATCCATTCACTCAACTAGAAGGATCATAACAAACCAACCATGTTCTTATCACCAAACACCACTTCAAAATCTAACCAACCATTATAAGAGTAGTAGTGCAACAACTACGGAATATAAAAGAGTAACTTACTTTGTGATGGTTCGGGAAGATGAGCTTACAAGATTAGATTAGCAAAAAGAAAAACTTTGAGAGATTTTGAGAGCTTGGGCAGCGCCTATCTTGAGCAAACAATGGAATTGTGTTCTAAGGTTGAGGATCTATTTATAGACTAAGCCATGGGTAGGGTTTGATCCATGTATAATCGGGTTAGGAGGCAAAAAAGGATAAGTATGTGGCGCCTATTGCTTTGCCTATGCTTAGCATAGGCGGTGCCTTTTGCTTTTCCTAGATAGGTGATGATAGACGGATTTACACGCCTAAATTACTTTAATTGACCCATATTTTAGCTATGTTTTGAGGACAAAGTATATAATTCATGCACTTTTAGTCCTCTTTCCTGTAAGTGAGCTAACAAACGTGATTAGCAAGTTTTCAGGTATAAATGATGAAGATTTTAGTATTTTATGGATAACTTGACGCCAAAGGAAGCTTCACGAAAGGAGGAAAGCAAAGCTTGGACGCCTAAGGACTAAAAGTGACGCATAGAAAACCTGTCCCGGGCAAAAACAGCATTTCTCAAGACTTTGGGGATCAGCAGTAACCTATTAGGATTAGGATAATGATGCAGTAATTTGTTAGGATTAGGATAAGTACGCAATAGCCTAGTAGGAATAGGATATGGGTATTATAAATACCCTATTTTTCTGCAGCTTTTTAATAATCAACTCATTCATAATACACATTCGAATTCTCATTCATCTTTAGACTTCTTCCATCAATTACTTTCAAAACAATTTTCTTCATCTATTCGAATTCTAAATTTTCACAACAAGAGAAATGCTATTTGCAAGGAAGTCATGCCACAGGCACTACCAAACCATACTACACGTTCTATCTTTATTTTGGTATAATGATAATGACTATTGTGATTTCCGTCGCACTCATGAATAGCTAAACTTCTCTGTTGGGGTTATGGAAGCCTTATGAGCTACTATCTATTGCTATGAGTTTGTGAATTCGTGACACGTATGCTGCTTATATCATTATTCTCTTCATCTTAATTTAAATTCTTGTGGTTGCAAACATATAGAATACGCCAGTATAGCATTAACTTGTTCGAAAGAAAAGTTATATGTCTGGAAAAGAGATAATGTCAAGGTAATAGGGCACCAACCCCTGTTAAAAAGTTAGTGCCATAACTGGATTAACCTCTTGGAGAATTTGTACCGTTAGATACGCTTTAAGCTAGAAAGAGTTAAAGTGAAATAATCCTTGTTGGTCAAAAGACGCCTGGATTTACCATAGAATATAATTCTCTATAAGAACATGCATGTCTGAATGCCGCATAACTCATAGTCAATAGATACGTACAATTCAGAAGGTGGACATAACCCCAGCTCTCAATTCTCATTGATCAAAACCAACCAAACAATCCATTTTACTCTTCTATTTTCTGTTCTTACGTTATTATTTTGTTACTCACGCTACAATCCCCCCTTTTTACGAAACTTTCACCAAAAGTCTAATAATATTTGCTTACTTAGTGACCAAGTATTCTCTGTGGTATTCGACACCCAACCCAGTTGGGTTATATATTTGACAACGACCGCTTACACTCTTACGAGACCTGTAGTTTGAGCGTTATCAAATTTTGGCGCCGTTGTCGGGGAATACGGTTGTCAACTAAGTTTGTGATAATTACTAGACCCTTTGGTCAAAGATTCTTGTACTTTACTTTTAGTTGTTGTTTTTGTTTTCTGCAGGTTTTTATCCAGTGCATGCCCCATACTCGAAGTTCTGGTCAACCATTATTACCTTTCAATCCTGAACCACATCGTATTGGTAGAATGGAGGCTCAACAGGAAATTAAAAGAAGGGCTGCTCAACAGGAACAAGCTAGACTAGCTGCTCTGGCCGCTGCTCAAGTGCATCAACAGAATATTGATAATCCTAGGCGAGCAACAAATCTTGACGACGAGGATCTAGGTGATAATGAGTTACTAAACCCTAGGCGTGATGCTGAGATAGAGACACCAACCAACAGAAGAGATCGTCAAGCTAGGTTCAGGCCTGAACGCCGAGCCATACCATTCGATGATGATGATGATGATCTTGATGGAGATGGTTCCACAGGAGCCATTATTCCTCTGCCATTGGCACCCGGAGCCAAGTTCAACATCACGAGCACCATGATTCAGTTATTGCAACTCAAGGGATTATTCGGTGGACTAGCAGGCGATGATCTGAATATGCATCTGATCAACTTTATTTCTACATGCATGTCATTCGACAATCCTGGCGTTGGACAAAATGTAATTCGGTTGCGCTTATTTCCATTGTCTCTATCTGGGGAGGCAACTCTATGGTTGAACAGTCTGACTCCTGATTCTATCACTAATTGGAAACAATTGAAAGATGCTTTCCTAGAAAGATTCTTTCCGCCATCCAAGAGAGAACAATTGAGAGATAAAATCAGCAATTTTCGATAGCTTCCAACTGAAGCCCTCCACGAAACATGGGAGAGATTCAACAAGACGCTTATGAGGTGCCCAAACCATCACATGACCAATGTTCACTTGATGGAGATACTATATAGATCCTTGAATTCAGTAACTAAACCAGTGGTGGATAATGCGGCTGGAGGATCATTTATGGACCTCACCTTTGTTCAGGCAAGTGATATGCTAGACCGGATGACGAAGCCAAGTAGGGCATGGCATACCAGAGATTCTGAGGTAGCAAGCCCCACTTTTTCTATAGGCATGACTGCAGAACAAGGGAGAAGAGAAGAAGAACGTGATCAAGATTTGGCGCACATGAAAACATAAGTGGATCTTCTTACAAAGCATCTACTATCAGGGAAGACCGAAAAAGTCAAAGCAGTTGCGTCAAAAGAAAGAGAGAAATCCAATTCTGAGGAAGAAGCCAACTACGTGAACAATCAGGGGGGTTTCCGAGGCAATGCCCAAGGAAACCAAGGTCGGAACTATTATGATAATTCTTGAAACAAGGACTGGGATCAAGGTAGTTAGAAGAACAAGACTGACAGGAGTGGCGTGTATATTCCTCATGGACGACGAGAGGCCACTGCATCTGGTTTGGGAAATATATCAATGGAAGATATGATGGCTAAGCTGTTGAAAGGAGTGGAAGCAACCAGAACAGGAGTAATTGAGGTAATAAATGACTTGGCCTTAATGAAGCAATTGGTTGACTCACATTCCACTTCAATAAGACAGCTGGAACAACAATTGAGTCAAATTTTAGCCACATTAAATCAAAGAAAAGCTGGCACCCTACCGAGCGACACAGTGCAAAACCCAAGAAACGATGGAACATGCATGGCTGTTACTACCAGAAGTGGTAAGGTGCTGGAAAATTCATCCCAAAGAAAGAAAGTGGCCGAAGATATCGTAGGTAATACAGTAGAAGATCACGCCGTCGAAACTGATGAAGACGTTCATGACGTCATTCCTCGACGTCCACAGCCTGAAAAGATCTCCGAACCTAAGCATGATGAAAAGAAAGTCGTAGAGAAAACAATTCTCCTTCCACCTCCTCCTTTTTTGCAAAGATCAAAGAAGAGAGCTGATGATACCAAGTTCAATAAATTCATGTCAATGTTAAAACAGCTGACCATTAATATTCCCTTGGTTGAGGCACTAGAACAAATGCCAGGCTACGCAAAATTTATGAAGGATCTTTTAACAAAGAAGCGGGCAGCAAGTGGTGAGTTGACAGATGTTGTTCATCATTGTAGTGTAATTGCTACCAGATCACTAGTTCAGAAGAAGGCTGACCCAGGAGCCTTCACTATTCCTTGCACTGTCGGATCTTTGAATTTTGCCAAGGCATTATGCGATTTAGGAGCCAGCATAAACTTGATGCCATTATCCATTTACAAAAATTTGGGGTTGGGTGATCCTACTCCAACCAACATGAGGCTTGTGATGGCTGATAGGTCGGTAAAATAACCTGTTGGTATTTTATGTGATGTATTGGTGAAGGTTTCTTCTTTAATCTTTCTGGCAGACTTCGTTATTTTGGCTTGTGAGGTAGACTCTGAAGTTCCCATAATCTTGGGGCGCCCATTCCTTGCAACAGGAAGTGTGCTTATTGATTTAAGAGCTAATGAGCTTCTATTCCGGATGAATGACGAAGTAGTCCGCTTTGATGTATGTAAATCAATGAAGCAACCCAAAAATCTGAACGTGTTCTCGGTAGCTGATGTTTATATTGATGATGAGAAAGAATTACCTGTAGAGGAGCAGCTTGTTGATGACCCATTGGCGGATGTGCTTATGAATGTTGAGCATAAGGATGCTGAAAAATATGAAGAAACTATTTGTGCTCTAACAGGATTAGGGTCATATTCTCATGCTCCCAAGAAGCTGGACCTTGATCTCAAAAACCGACCTACACCACCAGCTAAACCATCTATTGAGGAGCCACCCACGTTAGAATTGAAGGAGCTGCCTAGCCATCTAAAGTATGCATTCTTAGGAAGTGGTAACACACTTCCGGTTATTATAGCGGCAGATTTGGGTGAGAAGAAACTTGCAGCTCTCATCACAGTTCTACGAAAGTACATGAGAGCCATCGGTTGGACCATCACTTATATCATTGGTATTCCGCCTGGGATTTGTACACACAAGATTCAGCTTGAAGAAAATTTCTTTTCCACTATTGAGCATCAAAGGCGTCTGAATCCACCTATGCAAGAGGTGGTGAAGAAAGAAATTATTAAATGGTTAGATGCAGGGGTTGTGTATCCAATCTCCGACAGCAAATGGGTAAGCCCGGTAGAATGTGTACCAAAGAAAGGTGGCATGAAGGTAGTTGCGAATGAAAAAATTGAGTTAATTCCACTCAGAACTGTCACAGGGTGGAGAGTATGTATGGACTACCGTAAGCTGAATTTGTGGACCCTTAAAGTTCACTTTCCAATGCCCTTTATTGACCAAATGCTTGATCGATTAGCCGGGAAAGGATGGTTTTATTTCCTAGACGGTTATTTCGTCTATAATCAGATATGTATCGCTCCCGAAGATCAAGAGAAGACAATGTTTACATGCCCCTATGGTACGTTTGCCTTCAAAAGTATGACATTTGGGCTATGTAACTCACCCGCCACTTTTCAGCATTGTATGATGTCCATTTTTTTGATATGGTGGAAGACACGCTGGAGGTATTCATGGATGATTCAGTTGTGGGTGAGTCGTTTGAATCGGGCTTGACAAATCTAAGTATGGCGTTGCAAAGATATGTTGAATTCAACCTAGTGCTGAATTGGGAGAAGTGTCACTTTATGGTGAAACAAAGTATTGTTCTTGGGCATAAAATCTCCAAAAGAGGAATTGAGGTGGATCGAGCTAAAATCAAAGTTATCGAGAAACTACCACCCATAATTTCTGTCAAAGGAGTTCGTAGTTTCCTCGGTCATGCAGGTTTCTACCGAAGGTTTATCAAAGACTTCTCCAAAATTGCTAGTCCATTATGCAAACTTTTGGAGAAAGATGCAAAGTTTGACTTCAATGAAGATTGTGTGAAGGCATTTGATTGCCTCAAAGAGAAGCTAATTGAAGCCCCTATCATGGTAGCACCAGATTGGTCTTTACCATTTGAAGTCATGTGTGATGCTAGCGGGGTAGCTTTGGGTGCTGTACTTGGCCAGAGAAGAGAAAATTTATTCCATCCAATCTACTATGCGAGTAAGGTCTTGAACGAAGTCCAGAAAAACTATATTGTCACAGAACAAGAGCTTCTAGCAGTTGTGTATGCCTTTGAAAAGTTCCGTGCTTATTTGTTGGGAACCAAAGTGATAGTTCATAAGACCATGCAACAAAGCTAATTCGATGAGTATTGTTGCTGCAAGAATTTGATTTTGAGGTAAAAGATAGAAGAGGTTGCGAAAACCAAGTGGCCGATCATCTATCTAGACTCGAGAATGAGCATATAGCTCAGCCTGATCTAGAGATTGATGATGCATTCCCAGATGAAGAGATCTTAGCCACCATGATGGAAGAGTTACCATAGTATGCAGACTTTGCAAACTTTGTGGTAAGTAATGTGATGCCTGAGAATCTATCATTTCATCAAAGAAGAAAGTTCATGCATGATGTAAGACACTACTTCTGGGATGAGCCATATTTGTTTAGACTATGCGCGGATGGTGTGATCAGACGCTGCATATCTTATTAGGAGGTGCCAAGTATCTTGGAAGCAAGTCATGCTTCACAAGTTGGTGGACACCATGCAGGCGGTCGGACGACAATAAAGGTATTGCAAAGAGGCTATTATTGGCCTTCGATATTTAGAGATGCCTATGAATTTGTTAGAAGATGTGACTAATGTCAGAGACAAGGCACAATTTCGAAGCATCATGAAATGCCCATGTCAAAAATTCTTGAAATCGAGCTCTTTGATGTATGGGGCTTTGATTTTATGGGACCATTCGTGAATTCGTTTGGAATGAAATATATCCTAGTTGCTGTAGATTATGTTTCAAAATGGGTCGAAGCAGTAGCATTGGCTGATAATGAAGGAAAGCGTGTTGTTGCATTCTTAAAGAGAAACATCTTCTCTCATTTTGGGGTCCCACGTACTATCATAAGCGATGGAGGATCTCACTTTTGCAATAAACTGTTCAAATCCGTGTTGGCAAAATATGGTGTTAAGCAACATAAGGTAGCCACGCCTTATCACCCACAAACTAGTGGACAGGTAGAGGTTTCCAATCGAGAGATCAAGCAAATCCTTGCTAAGACTGTAAATGCGAATAGGAAAGATTGGTCTCGCAAGCTGGACGATGCACTATGGACTTATAGGACTGCATTCAAAATGCCAATTGGCATGTCCCCGTACCAACTAGTTTATGGGAAAGCTTTTCATTTACCCATTGAGCTTGAGCACTAAACATTGTGGGCGTTGAAGCAACTGAATTTGAATTGGGATGATGCTATGAACTTGAGGGTGGAACACCTGAATGAGATGGATGAATTCCATCTACATGCATATGAAAGATCAGACCTCTATAAAGAGCGGACGAAAAAGTATCATGATCAGTGGATTGTTCAACGAAACTTTCAAAAGGGTGATATGGTACTTCTTTTCAATTCCAGACTAAAGCTATTCCTAGTTAAGTTAAGGTCCAAATGGTCTGGTCCGTACAAGATTAGCCAAGTCTACTCGTCTGGAGTAGTTGAGCTATAAGACAATAATGGTGTTGTCTTTAAGGTGAATGGCCAACGAGTAAAACCATATATCGGCCCCCTTGACTCGATGAACTATATGTCCACCATCTATCTCGACAAAGTCTAAGTACTCGAGGTAACTATGTCGTGCCGCGACAATAAATCAAGCGCTAGATGGGAGGCAACCCATCATGATTTTTTTTCATTTCCTTTGCATTTTTTTTTACTAAATAAAAATCCAAAAAGAAGAGTCAAGCCACGACCGAAACTAAGGCGCTTGATGGGAGGCAACCCATCGTTCTAATCATTTTTGAGTGAATGCAGGTGCAAGAGGTGTAAAGGAGGAGATTGGTTTCAAATTTTGATTTGGAAGTATTACATGTTGAAGGTGGTAATTTAGGAATGAAGAAGCAAAAGGCTATGGGTGTGGCATTGCTTATGAAAATATAGGCAAAGAACAAAGCAAGGCCTATATAAATCAAGTCCAAGAACAAGGCAAGGCCTATGCTATGGCCTAAGCTCTCGGATTCTAGAGTGCCATAGCATAGGCGCCGCCTATGCTCAACAATTCCATAGCATAGGCGCCGCCTATGGAAAAGCCTTTTGCCTATGAATCTCATATGCCATGGCATAGGCGCCGCCTATGCATAACAATGCCATAGCATAGGCGCCGCCTATGCTCAACAATGCTTTTCAAAAGGCGCCGCATATGCCAAGCATAGGCAAAGTATTAGGCGCCACCTATGGTAACTTTTGGTCTCCAAATCCGATTCCAAATGGGTCAAAACCCGACCCAAGCTTGTCCTATAAATAGAACCTTAGTCTTAAATCAAAAACACATTGCAATTCCACCCTAAAGCGCCGCCTACCTCTCCAAATTCTCGCAAAAATTTTCCTTTTGCTCTTTTACTTTCCAGGAACATCTTCCTAGGCCATCAACCAAGTAAGTACTTCTTTGTTCTTCTTTTATGTTCCGTAAGTACTATACTACTATGTCTATAATGAATTGTTTAATCTTGAAGTAGTATTGATAATTTGTATATGGTTGATTTGTTGTGGTGAAACTAAGTTAGTGAAAGAATACGTAAGGATGCTCTTGACTTGTTTCCAACTTGTATTTGATTTTGATACACAGTCATACTTTTGCGGAATTGACATAGTCTAGAACATTGCATAACCTTGTAACTTGAAAGCTTGCTTGAATGACTTGTTTATTGCGATGAAAATCATGGTTAACTACAAACATAAGATGTTGTGATTATTCCAAGCCATAAATTGATACAATATCTATGTAGTAGTTTTATTCAAAGTGATGCATTAGTCCAAAACATGAAAGCATTACCAAGATTACATGATCTAGAATTGAGAAAGGATAGTTAAGATGATACGAAAAGTATGACTGCACTGATTATATTGTTGGAACATAACACCTAAACGTATATCGATGAAATCTGAGTAATCGACATCATTCACTTTACTAGTTCGTACAAACAAACTAAGTGTGGGGTGGTGCCACTACTGCTTGTTTATTGATTGTATCCACTGAGATGAAGCTAACATGACTATTATTTTAATCTCAGGTACAATGGCACCAAAAGCAAGACAAGGGAAAGAAAAAACAACCACTTCACAAAAAGGCCAAAAAAGGGGACGAAAACAGCAAGTAGAATCCTCCTCGCTACAAATACCTCGCTGCATGTTTGGAATCAAATGGGTCCTAGAGGAGGAAGGAAAGGAGTGGTATAGGAACAATAAACAGAAAAAATATGTTCATGTGGAGTTGATACACAAGGAAAGCCTTGCAAAGAAAGAACCTCGCATGTTGGCCAAGATCATGGCGTTACATCTTGATTTCATCTTCCGAGATATGGGAGAATGCAATCTCGATCTATCACGAGAATTCTATGCGAATTGGTCACCGAAAACTACAGGGAGTGAAGTAAAGATTCGGGGCCAAGTCCTACAACTAAATGCAGAGTTCTTCAACTGGTTTGCCATCTGTTGATCCATCACCACTCAAGGAGCTGTATAACAGACCTCCTTACAGGGCCATGAGACACACATTATGCGGAATAAGATCTATGGCACGATGGAGCAGAAACAAGGACACCGACCGGCACAACACTTTCCCATATACTTCCTTAAATAGGGAAGCAAGGATATGGTTGCGAATAGTCAACTCTTGCCTGATTCCAGGGACACAGTACACAAAGATAACATGAGATAGAGTGTTCTTGGTGTACGCATTGATGACGAATGTCCCTATCAACATGGGGGCAATTATTCGATCTACAATGCGAAAGGCCAGGCTACACAAGAGGTCCCACTTCAGCTTTGGCAATCTGTTGACCGCAATATTAAGGAAGGAGGACATCAAAGAGGAACCGGCTGATCATAAGATTCCACACAACCCAAAGAAGGTTGACCTCACAAAGGTTAAAGATGCTGAATCCACACATGGCATCAACCTTACCACTGCAGAACGTCATGCTCGGGATGAGAGTTTCGTTCGCCATCTTTATGGCATGAATCGGTTTACCATGATGAGCGGAGGTCGTGTTCCAACTGCTGCAGAGCTCCAACAGTTGGATTATGACTACCCAATGAATGAGCATGCGAGGGCGATGTGTGGAGTAGGTGTATTTTTTGAGGAACCTCTTGATGATGATGTGCCAACCGATAATGATCGTCGAATGCCAGACTCCGACGTGGAGGAGAACTCTGATGGCGACGACTCTAAGGGCACTGTGTCCCATCTAAGTGTGGGGTGCTGGTATTTGCATGCTAACCTTCCTTATCTGCATTTGCATTTATTTATGTTTGTTTGTTTTATTTTTTGTAGTAGTTAATTTTTTTAAAAAATTTTAACTTTGCGTGAAATTGTTTTGATAGGCAGCATGGTATTACAATAAGAGTCTGTGATAAAATCATTACTATTGAGACGTTTAGGCTCTAATAGTGACTCAATATGTGATAATTGTGTGGTTCAATTCCTTCATCTGTTGGGTCAATAGTCTATACTGCTTCCAATAAAGTCGACAATGTGCCTTGTGTGTGTGAGATGATAGTATATTCTATGTTTGTGGCTGATGCTAGAACTTGCCTGGTGTGTATGTAAAGCGGAATAAAGAGTGTAAGTTTAGGAGATGATTTAGGCATTTCTTTGGCAACCTATGATTGTTTACCTTCATTTTATCTACCCATGGACATCATCCTAGATAACCCCCTTTGAGCCTTAAGCCTATTTTCTTTGACAACCTCATATGTTAGCCCAATCCATTTTTTTTCCAGACCATAATTTGATCCAAATTCCTAAGTGCTTTAAATTGCAAAGTCATGTGACAAAATAAGAGGAAATTGGGTGAGAGTAGCACCTTAAAGTGAATTGGTACTTGAATTCGTTATGAAAAAAGAAGGGTTAGTATAGAGGTGTGTTATAAGAAAAAAAAAAAGAAAGGGAAGAGAGAAAAATGAAAAGAAAAATAAAAAGTTAATTCTGTTCAAAATTAAATAAAAAAAGAGGTGAGAAGGGGTGGTAGGTTAAAACAAAGTAGAAAGGTTTTTTGAAAGAAAGTGTTAATGACATAATGTGATGTATTAAAGTGCTTAGGAACATAGTCACTATTTCTGGCCAAAATAGTCCTACCCGTCCCTTAGCCTACATTACAACCTGTAAAAGACCTATTTGATCCTAAGCTTAGCATTCTGATATTTAGTGGAGCATTACACTAAGGGAAAGCCTATGGTCATCAGTTGCAACATATGAATTCTTTGTGAGTGTGAGAGTAAGGAAAATCCTGTACCCATGTTTTGAAAAAAATGAAATACTTGTGAGTAATTATGGGTGATATATTGTGAGACACACATGGTTGATGAGTTTTGGGTAGTTGTGTATGATTCTTTGTGCTTTAACTTGTGGATACAAATTAACCATCATCACGAGTCTATGTTGGAGGTTGAATTGTTTCTAGTAATGGTTAGAAAACTACTCTTTGTTAATAATTGCTACATCTGTCTTGATGAATATTTTGTGTGTTACTGTAAAACCCTAAGTAGATGTTTAGAAGGACATGATATTTTGTTCGAGGACGAACAAAGCTTTAAGTGTGGGGTGTTGATGATAGACAGATTTACACGCCTAAATTACTTTAATTGACCCATATTTTAGCTAAGTTTTGAGGACAAAGTATATAATTTATGCACTTTTAGTCCTCTTTCCTGTAAGTGAGCTAACAAACGTGATTAGCAAGTTTTCAGGTATAAATGATGAAGATTTTAGTATTTTATGGATAACTTGACGCCAAAGGAAGCTTTACGAAAGGAGGAAAGCAAAGCTTGGACGCCTAAGGACTAAAAGTGACGCATGGAAAACTTGTCCCGGGCAAAAACAACATTTCTCAAGACTTTGGGGATCAGCAGTAACCTATTAGGATTAGGATAATGATGCAGTAATTTGTTAGGATTAGGATAAGTACGCAATAGCCTAGTAGGAATAGGATATGGGTATTATAAATACCCTATTTTTCTGCAGCTTTTTAATAATCAACTCATTCATAATACACATTCGAATTCTCATTCATCTTTATACTTCTTCCATCAATTACTTTCAAAACAATTCTCTCCATCTATTTGAATTCTAAATTTTCACAATAAGAGAAACGCTATTTACAAGGAATTCACACCACAGGCACTACCATACCATACTACACGTTCTATCTTTATTTTGGTATAATGATAATGACTATTGTGATTTCCGTCGCACTCATGAATAGCTAAACTTCTCTGTTGGGGTTATGGAAACCTTATGAGCTACTATCTATTGCTATGAGTTTGTGAATTCGTGACAAGTATGTTGCTTATATCATTATTCTCTTTATCTTAATTTAAATTCTTGTGGTTGCAAACATATAGAATATTCCAGTATAGCATTAACTTGTTCGAAAGAAAAGTTATATGTCTGGAAAAGAGATAATGTCAAGGTAATAGGGCACCAACCCCTGTTAAAAAGTTAGTGCCGTAACTGGATTAACCTCTTGGAGAATTTGTACCATTAGATACGCTTTAAGCTCGAAAGAGTTAAAGTGAAATAATCCTTGATGGTCGAAAGACGCCTGGATTTACCATAGAATACAATTCTCTATAAGCACATGCATGTCTGAATTCCACATAACTCATAGTCAATAGATACGTACAACTCAGAAGGTGGACATAACCCCAACTCTCAATTCTCATTGATCAAAACCAACCAAACAATCCGTTTTACTCTTCTACTTTCTGTTCTTACGTTATTATTTTGTTACTCACGCTACAATCCCCCATTTTTACGAAACTTTCACCAAAAGTCTAATAATATTTGCTTACTTAGTGACCAAGTATTCTCTATGGGATTCGACACCCAACCCAGTTGGGTTCTATATTTGACAACGACCGCTTACACTCTTACGAGAGCTGTAGTTTGAGCGTTATCAATAGGCATAGCGGCGCCTTGCCTATCGCCTAGATTGGCATAAGCGGCGCCTATGGCATTGCCTATGTGAGGTAGTGAGCATAGGAAATGGCATAGGCGGCGCCTATAGCATTGCCTACATTGGCATAGGCCTTGCCTTGTTCATTGCCTATGTGAGGCAGTGAGCATAGGCAATGGCATAGGCCTTTCCTTGTTCGTTGCCTAGATTGGCATAGGCAATACCTAGCCTATAGCCTTTGCTCCATCATTCCTAACTTACCACCTTTAGAATGGCTTACTTTCAAAATCAAAATCAGGGACTAATCTTCTCCTTTGTACGTCTTGCACCTACACTTAATCAAAAACAACAAAAATGATTAGAAAGATGGGTTGCCTTCCACCGAGCGCCTTAGTTTTGGTCGTGGCTCGATTCTTCTTTTTGAACTTTTATTTATAAAAAACAAAATCCTAGAGAAACAAACTCCTAATGATGGGTTGCCTCCCATATAGCGCTTGATTTATTATCGCAGCACGACATAATTATCTCAATTACTCAGACTTCATCGAGATAGATGGTGGCTATACATTTTATCGAGTCAAGTGGACCGATATATGGCTTCACTCATTGGCCATTCACCTTAAAGACACCACCATCATTGTTTTCTAACTCCACTACTCCGGACGAGTAGACTTGGCTAATTCTAAATGGACCAGACTATTTAGACTTCAACTTACCTGGAAATAGCTTCAGTCTGGATTTGAAAAGAAGTACCAAATCACCCTTCTGAAAGTTTCATTGGATAATCCTCTGATCATGGTACTTTTTCACCCTTTCCTTGTAGAGGTTTGCTCTTTCATATGCATGTAGACGGAATTCATCCATCCCATTCAGCTGTTCAAACCTCAGATTAGTAGCATTCTCCCAATTCAAGTTAAGCCGCTTCAGTGCCCACAGTGCTTTATGTTCTAGCTCAATTGGCAAGTGACAAGATTTCCCATAAACTAGTTGGTATGGTGACATGCCGATTGGAGTCTTAATCGCAGTCCTATATGCCCATAAGGCATCATCCAGCTTTCTGGACCAATCTTTCCTTCTGGCATTCACAGTCTTCGTAAGGATCAGCTTGATCTCCCGACTAGAAACCTCTACCTGCCCACTAGTTTGTGGGTGGTATGGTGTAGCCACCTTATGTTGCTTGACCCCATATTTCACCAATACGGCTCTGAAAATCTTGTTGCAAAAATGTGAACCTCCATCGCTTATGATGGTACGAGGTACCCCAAAACGAGAGAAGATATTTTTCTTTAAGAACGCTACAACACGCTTACCTTCATTATCAGCTAGCGCTACTGCTTCAACCCATTTGGATACATAATCCACAGCAACTAGGATATATTTCATTCCAAACGAACTCACAAATGGGCCTATGAAATAAATAACCCATACATCAAATATCTCTACTTCAAGAATTTTAGACATGGGCATCTCATGGTGCTTCGAGATAGAGCCTTGCCTTTGACACTGATCACATCTTCTCACAAAATTGTAAGCATCCTTGAATAATGAAGGCCAATAATAGCCACTTTGGAGTACCTTGCTGGCCGTTCGACCACCTGCATGGTGACCCCCAACTTGGGAAGCATGACTTGCTTCCAGTATGCTAGGCACCTCCACATCTGAGATGCATCGCCTAATAATACCATCAGCACATCGTCAAAAGAGATACGGATCATCCCAGAAGTAGTGTTTCACATCATGCATGAACTTTCTCTTTTGATGAAAGGAGAGATGCTCAGGAATCACTTTCCTTACCACGTAGTTCGTAAATTCTGCATACCACGGTAAGACTTCCACCATAGTGGCTAGGATCTCTTCATCGGGAAATGCATCTTCAATGTCAAGTTCGGGTTGCACTATGTGCTCACTCTCAAGTCTAGATAGATGATCAGCTACTTGGTTTTTCCTAACTTTTCTATCTTTTACCTCAAAATCAAATTCTTGAAGCGGTAACACCCACCTAATTAACCTTGGCTTAGCATCCTTCTTTGCCATTAGATATCGTAGAGTCGCATGATCTGTATGAACCACTACTTTGGTTCCCAACAAATAAGCATGGAACTTTTCGAAAGCATAAACAACCGCTAGAAGCTCTTGTTCAGTGATGGTATAGTTCTTCTGTGCTCCATTCAAGGCCTTGCTCGCATAGTAGATTGGATGAAATAGCCTTTCTCTTTTCTGACCAAGTACAGCACCCAATGCTACCCCGCTTGCATCACACATAACTTCAAAAGGTAGAGACCAATCGGGTGCTACAATAATAGGAGCTTCAACTAGCTTTCCTTTGAGGCATTCAAATGCCTTCAAGCAATCTTCACCAAAATCAAATTTTGAATCCTTCTCCAAAAGTTTGCATAATGGGATAGCAATCTTGGAGAAGTCCTTAATAAACCTCCGATAAAAACCTGCATGATCGAGAAAACTACGAATTCCCTTTACAGAAATTGAAGGTGGTAGTTTCTCAATAACTTCAATCTTGGCTCGATCAACCTCAATTACCTTTTCAGAGAATTTATGCCCAAGAACAATGCCTTCCTTAACCATAAAATGACACTTCTCCCAATCTGATTATATCCGGAATAACCATCTAAGAAACAGAACAATCCCTTCCCTGCCAATCGATCAAGCATTTGATCCATGAATGGCATTGGGATGTGATCCTTTAGCATCCACGAATTCAGCTTCCGGTAGTCAATGCACACTCTCCACCCTATGACAGGTCTGAGTGGAATTAGCTCATTCTTTTCATTTGTGACTACTGTCATACCCCCCTTTCTTGGGCACACATTGTACCAGACTCACCCATTTACTGTCTAAGATTGGATACACCACCCCTGCATCTAACCACTTAATAATTTCTTTCTTTAACACCTCTTGCATGGGTGGATTCAAATGACGTTGATGCTCAATAGTGGGCACGCAATCTTCCTAAAGCTTAATCTTATGCATACATATCCCAGGAGGGATACCAATTATATTAGCAATAGTCCAACCAATGGCTCTCTTGTACCTCTTCAAAACAGAGATGAGAGCCTCTACTTGCTGTTCACCTAAATCAACCGCAACAATAACCGGAAGTGTATTTCAACTTCCCAAGAACGCATACTTTAGATGACTGGGGAGCTCTTTCAATTCTAGAACTGGTGGCTCTTCAATGGATTGTTTCGCTGGTGGTGAAGGTAGATTCTTAAGGTCAAGGTCCAGCTTCTTAGGGGCATGAGAATAGGACACCATTCCTGTTAGAGCACAAATAGTTTCTTCATACTCTTTAACATCCTCACACTCAAAATTCAAAAGCATAGCAGCCAATGGCTCAACAGTAAGCTGCTTCTCTACAAATAATTCTTTCTCATCCTCATAATAAAAATCAGCTACAGAGAACACATTCATATCTTTAGGCTGCTTCATTGATTTGCATACATCAAAATGGACCACTTCATCATTCATCCGAAATAAAAGCTCATTTTCTCGTAAATCAATAAGCACATTTCCTGTTGTGAGGAAAGGGCATCCCAAGATTATGGGAACTTCAGAATCCACCTCACAATCCAAAATAACAAAGACTGCAGGAAAAATGAAAGTAGAAACCTTCACCAGTACATCATATAAGATACCAACAGGTTGTTTTACCGACTTATCTGCCATTATGAGCCGCATATTCGTTGGAGTAGGATCGCCCAACCCCAACTATCTGTAAATAGATAGCGGCATCAAATTGATGCTAGCCCCCAAATCACACAACGCCTTAGCAAAATCCAATGATCCAACCGTGTAAGGAATAGTGAAAGCACCAGGATTTGCCTTCTTCTTTACTAAAGATCGCGTGGCAATCGCACTGCAATGATGAACATCATCTGCCAGTTCATAGCTTGCTGCCCTTTTTTTGTCAAAAGGTCCTTCATGAATTTGCCATACCCTGGCATCTGCTCCAGTGCCTCCACCAAAGGCACATTAATAGTCAGCTGCTTCAACATGGTCATGAATTTACTGAACCTGGTATGATCAGCCTTCTTCTTCAATCTCCGAGGAAAAGGTGGTGGTGGAGTTGGAAGGGTTTTCTCCACCACTTCCTTTTTATCTTGCTTTCGATTATCGATCTTTTCAGGCTGGGGACGTCTAGGTGTAGTGTCATGCACATTCTCATTCTGATTTTCAGCTTCTATAGAATCATCACAATCTGCTTCAATAACATTTTCTTCTGTATTATCAACCACTTGCTTGCCTTTGGATGGATTTTCCAACACCTTACCACTCCTAGTAGTAATAGCCATACATGGTCCATCATTCCTTGGATTTTGCACAGTGTCACTAGGTAAAGTGCCAACCTTTCTTTGATTGAATGCGGCCGAAAGTTGACTCAGTTGTTGTTCCAAGTGTTTTATTGCAGTGGAATGTGAGTCAACCAATTGATTTATTGAGGACAAATCATTCTTTACCTCAGTTACTCCCGTATTGGTTGCCTCCACTTCTTTCAGTAGCTTAGCCATCATATCTTCCATGGATATCTTACCAGAGCCAGACGCTGCAGCCTCATGATTTCCAGGAGGAACATACAAACCACTCCTGTCGGACTTATTCTTCCAACTCCCTATATCGCGGTCCTTGTATCCAGATTTATCATAATAGTTCTGACCTTGCTTTCCTTGGGCATTGTCTCGGAAACCCCCCTGATTATTCAAGTAGTTCGCTTCCTCCTCAGAATCAGAGTCATCTCTTCCCCGTGATACAACAGCCTTTACCTTTTCTGTCTTCCCTAATAATAAATGCTTGGTAAGAATATCCATTTGAATTTTCATGTGAGCCATATCTTGGTCATATTTCTCTTCTCTTTGCCTCTATTCTGCAGTCATGCCAATAGATAAAGTAGAGCTTGCTACCTCAGAATCCCTTGTATGCCAAGCTCTACTCTACTTTGTTATACGATCCAGCATATCACCAGCCTCAATAAAAGTAATGTCCATGAATGACCCACCTGCAGCATTATCAACCACTGGCTTAGTCACCGAGTTTAATGCCCTGTATAATATTTCCATCAAGTGGATGTTGGTCATCTGATGATTTGGGCACCGCATAAGCTTCTTCTTGAACCTCTCCCATGTTTCGTGGAGAGCTTCAGTTGGAAGCTATCGAAAATTGCTGATCTCATCTCGTAATTGTGCTCTCTTGGATGATGGAAAGAATCTTTCTAGGAAAGCATCTTTCAGTTGCCTCCAATTAGTAATAGAGTCAGGAGTTAGCCCGTTCAACCATAGTGTTGCCTCTCCAGATAGAGACAATGGAAATAAGCACAGCCGAATTACATTCTGTCCAACTCCTGGATTGTCAAACGACTTGCATGTTGAGACTAAATTGATCAGATACATATTCGGATCATCGCCTGCAAGTCCACCAAATAACCCCTTGAGCTGCAATAGTTGAATCATGGTGCTAGTGATATTGAACTTGGCTCCAGGTGCCAAGGGCGGAGGAATAATAGCCCCTGTGGCACCAGCCCCATCCAGATCGTCATCATCATCATCAAAAGGAGCCTGCACAGCTCGGCGTTCAGGTCTCATTCTAGCTTGACGATCTCTCCTATTCACAGGTGACGCTACCTCATTTGTGCACCTTGGGTTTAGTAACTCATCATCACCCAGGTCCTCATCATCAGGATTTGTTGCCCGACCTAGGTTATCAATATTCTGTTGATGCACTTGAGCAGCTTCCAATGCAGCTAATCTAGCCTGCTCCTGTTGAGCAACCATCCGTTCAAGGTTTCGTTGCGCATCCATTCTGCCAATAGGATGTCGTTCAGGATTTATAGGTAATAAAGGCTGACAAGAACTTCGTGTATTTAACATGCACTCTACCAAACCTGAACAAAACAAAAACAACAAAAAAAAAGTAAAATTCGAGAATCTTTGACCAAAGGGTCTATCAACTATCACAAACTTAGTTGACAACCGTATTCCTCGGCAACGGCGCCAAAATTTGATACGCCCAAATTACAGCTCTCGTTAGAAAGTGTAAGCGGTCGCTGTCAAATATAGAACCCAACTGGTTTGGGTGTCGAATCCCACATGGAATACTCTGGTCACTAAGTGTTGCAATTATTAGTAGATTGTTGGTCGAAAATTTCAAGGAAAAGGAGGGTTTGGTTTAGACGTGAACTAAAATTATCAAAGTAACAATGGAATGATTTGTTTAGTAAGATTTAATCACAGAGAATAATAAGTTAGGGTTATGTCCACCTTGTAGTTTCTACTTCTCTATTACCATCAGGAAAAGTCAACACAGGGTCTGAAGTAAGTCGAGTCTTCAACTCCTGAAAACTCTTCTCACAGGAATATGTCCACTAGAACTTAACTTTTTTTGGGTCAACGGGTCATGGTCGACGTAATAAAAGAGAAACCCTCAACAAAACGATGGTAGTAGCTCGCTAGACACATGAAACTCCTGATGTAAAATGGAGAGATAGGTGTAGGCCAACTTCTTACATCTTCTATATTTTGAGGATCAACTCTAATACCTTCTGCTGAAACAATATGACCCAGAAAGGCTACAGACATTAGCAAAAATTCTAACTTACTGAATTTGGTGAATAACTGGTGATCTCTAAGTGTTTGAACGACAATTCTAAGGTGATTAGCATAATCATTCTCATTACAAGAGTACAAAAGGAATGAACAGGAATGGGACACATGCCTCGATATGATGGTTGGAGAAATGGTCCATCGCAAGTTCGACGATCCGTTGGATCATCCGTTGTACGAAGGCTAGGGTGAGGCCACATTGGCTCAGTGCGACAGTCACAGCGACAGTCTATCGTATATCTGATGGTACGTCATCTTGGTCATCACACTTGGGACAAAAAAGGATGTTACTTCCTTGGTTTTGACGGGCTGAGCGATAGTCCATCACAGACTCGACGGTTCGTCAGATCGTCCATCGCACATGGGCCATTTTGATAATTCCCAATAAAATGGCCTTAACTTCTCACCCCAATACCGGATTTGGACGAAATTTGTATTATTGGAAAGTTAATTCAATTAAGAATGGAGACATTAAAAAATAATGAACGACTGACAACTTTGTAGGCAACTCAATCTCATACGCTACTTTACCGATATGGCTCAAGACTCTATATGGGCCAACATAACAGGGACTAAGCTTTCCCTTTTTACCAAACCTCTTCACCCATTTCATGGGTAAAATTTTCAAGTACACCAAATCACCCACCTCAAACTCAAGATTTCTTCTCCTCACATCGATATATGACTTTTTATGACTTTGAGCAATCTTCAACATCTCTTTGATTAACATAACTTTTTCCATAGCCTCAAACACTGCATCAGGCCCAATCATGGCATATTCACACTCTTCAATCCAACCTGTGAGTGATCTGCATCTCCTAGCATACAAGGCCTCAAATGGTTCCTTCCGAATGCTAGCTTGGTAACTATTGTTATAGGCAAACTCTATTAATGGCAAATGTTCGTCCCGAATACCTTTGAAATCAAGAGCACACACCCGCAACATATCCTCTAGTGTCTTAATAATCCGCTTAGCCTGACTATCTATCTACGGGTGAAAAGCAGAACTTAAAAGAACTTGGGTACCAAGACCCTGCTGAAATGCTCTAAAAATCAGCGAAGTAAAATCAGTGCCCATATCTTAAATGATGGACGAGGGAACTCTATACAACCGGACTAACTCCCGGATATACAATCTAGCATTATTCTCTGTTGTATAAGATGTATGCATGGGCAAGAAATGTGCGGACTTATTTAGCTTATCCACAACAATGCAAATCGAATCATGATGATAACCTGAAAGACAGAACCTGGTCATGAAGTTCGTATTCACTATCTCCTACTTCCAAATGGGTATACCAAACTATTGTATCACACCACCAGGTATTTTGTGCTCTACCTTGACCTTTTGGCATGTTGCATAATTTGCTACAAAATCGGCTATATCCTTATTGATACCATTCCACCAATAGATTTCTCATTAGTTGTGATACATCTTGACAGTGCTGGGATGAATAGAATACCGCGCACTATGCATTTCAGCCATAATCCTCCGCTTTAGATTATCAACACACAAAACACACAATCTACCTTGCACTCTCAACACGCCATCTCCCCCTTGGGAGAAAACCTCTACCTTTTGGTCCTTAACTGCTTTCTTCAGTCTGACCAAACTAGAATTTTTATCTTTCTTCTACTTCACATCAAAAATTAAAGAGGATTCGAAACTACTCTACACCAAAGTAATTCCCTTAGCTGAATCAAGCAACCTCACACCCAATCTATCCAAATAATGTATATCATGAGCTAACTTTTTCTTACCTTCCTCTACATGGGCAACACTACCTATGAGGGCATCTGCCACTACATTAGCCTTGCCCGGGTGATACAGCACACTCATATCATAGTCTTTCAACAACTCCAACCATCTCCTCTGCCTAAGATTCAACTCTCTCTGAGTAAACACATACTACAGGCTCTTATCACCAGTAAACACATAAACATGAACACCATAATGATAGTGTCTCCAAATTTTTAAAACAATGATCGCAAAAGCTAACTCAAGATCATAGGTTAGGTAATTTTTCTCATACGACTTAAACTGACTAGAGGTGTAGCTATAACCTTACCTATTTGCATCAACACACAACCCAAACAACCTCTTGAGGCACAATAATACATCACAAAACCATCTGTACCATCAGGCAAGGTCAGCACAGGGGCTGAAGTAAGTTGATTGTTCAACTCCACAAAAACTTCTCAGAGGAATTTGACCACTGGAACTTAACTTTCTTTAGGGTCAACTGGGTCATGGGAGACATAATAGAAGGGAAACCCTCAATAAAATAATGGTAGTAGCTCACTAGACCCAAGAAATGCCTAATGTCAGATGGAGAGACAGGTCTTGGCCAATTTCTTACAGCTTCTGTCTTTTTTGGATTAACTCTAATACCTTCGGCTGAAACAACATAACCCAAAAATGCTATAGACTTTAGCAAAAATTCACACTTACTGAATTTGGGAAACAACTTGTGATCTCTAAGTGTTTGTAAGACAACTCTGAGGTGATTCGCATGGTCATTCTCATTACAGGAGTACCCAAGGAATGGCCAGGAATGGCCAGGAATGGGACACACTGCCTTGATATGATGGTTGGAGAGAAGGTCTATCGCAAGTTTGATGGTTTATTGGATTGTACATCGCACGATGGCCAAGGTGGGGCCACACTGACTCTACGCGAGTGTCACAACAATGGTCCCTCACAAACCCAACGGTCCGTCGTCTTGGCCGTCACACTTGGGCCAAAAAAGGGAGTTACTCTCTTGTTTGGGATGGGACGAGCGACGGGCCATCGCAGACTCAATGGTCCATTAAATCATCCATTGTACTTGGGCTCGGACTATAAGGGATCTTTGTGGGGTCTTACAATATCTTTCCCTTGGAAACATTCATCCTCGAATGTTATTAGTTAGACTAGGAACTCAGGAAAAATAAAGTAAATATAGCTAAATATCTCTAAACTCTTGAGTACCTCAGAAATTGCAAGAACTCATGCAAGAATAGATACATAGTTGCACTTTAGATTATAAGGGCTGAATTAAGGATGAATAATATCTTTAGATTGACCTAAACTCGCAGAAAAAAGGTGCGAGTACTTGACTCGCATGTCTGCTTCTGCCTCCCAAGTAGTACCCTCAACAGCCTGGTTGCACCATAAAACTTTGACCAAGGGAACTTCTTTATTCGTTAGCCAAAAAACGGATCATGAGTATTAAAGCGGAATATTATGAAATTAAAGAGTGAATTTAAAAGAACTTACAAGTTTATTGAATTTAAGAAAACATTACAGTAGTACAAGAGAGAATGGGCAGTGAGAATTTCTTAGTAGTGGAAATTTTCTGATGCCTTCTCTAAAGAAATGCAATGCCTTATATAGGCAAAAGTAAAAGAAGGGAGTACATCTTAAGTGCACAAGTGGAGGGCTCAGATTGTGCCGACACTTCTGAGTGCTTTGAATAATGGACTTGTTTTTTGAAAAGCTGATTCTGACTTGTCTTTACTTTTATAAAGTAAAAGTAGATGCCTTCTGCTTTTTTGAAAACTGAGTGGAGATGTCGTCTTCTGCTTTTGAAAAGATGAGTTGATATATCTGTCATCTTCTGGAGTCAGGATGGGTCCTGGATTCCAATCAAGAATAGTGAATTACCCTTTTACCGAGATAATTCCGGTTCTTTGAACCTCTATCTCTAGAAGGGTCATGTTCCTATTCATAATAGGGATCCATGTAGGCCATAGCTAATCCTTTTGGATTTAGCATATCGCCATTGTCATCACTGCTTCCTGTAGATGAAGCTTCTGCGACCAGCTGAAGTAATTCTTCAGTATTGGTGGAGATTTCTTGACTGTCCAAATCAGCCAAGGCTTTCTGGAGTTTCTCTTTCAGTGCCTTCTTGTTTGTGGAGGGGCTGGAAGAGGATGCTGCAGATTTTCCTTTTTCAGGAGTCTTGGGGGCTGTTGGCTTGGGGGTCCAACCTTTGATTTTTATCTCTTTAGATAAGTATTTAATCCTGTGCTGCTCAACTTTGGAGAAGTTCCAGGAAATGATATAAGAAATTCTTTTCTTAATAAAGAATTTACACATTTGAATATGTGTAGGCAAGGTAGAACATCCCTCTTTGACTAAAAAATCAGGGAGACGCTTAATAAATTGTTGAGGAAGAACGCCCTTAGTTCCTCCAAAACACTTCCACCATTCGTAGAACCATCTTGGTATAATGGCTTCCATCATAGCGGGACAATATTTGACAAACCAGGTATGACCTGGTCGAACGAACAAAAAATTGAACCAGGCCGACTTGTAGTCGTGCCAGTTGTAACTCTGTGGTCGGTGCGACATTGATAGAGCAACTGGATTATGCAAGTGATCTACGAACCAGTTGAAAGGGGTTAGGACCCTTTTAATAGTGAATTTAGAGTATCCGATATGCTCCGGGTAACTCTCATTTACCGAGTGCTCTACCTCAATGGAATCGGTATCTACCAGGATGGCTTCGTAGTATCGACGAGTTTTGAGTGGATCTTCAGTGTCCACAAAGTTGTTGTTGGTATAAACCGGCTTAAGGAGCTGGTTCATAGGATATCCTTCATATGCCTTGTCTAATGCAATGATGGGGCATACCTGAGTGGTTACAAACTTAAATTCTTCCTTCACCGGAGTAGTTGGGGTAATTTTTGCTGCTGTCGGATCAACCGCTTCTGCGAAGGTTTCAGGAGCCTTCATTGCATAGCTTTGCTTGGTTTGCACCGAAGAGCTGGCTGCTTGCCCTTGGATGATAGGCAAATTTGTTTTCATATCTACTAATTTTGTAGGTACTGGGGGAGGCTATTATGCCGAGAACCTGTTTAGAGATTGAATCTCTTCCTTGAGAATTGGCCTTTGCCGAATTGAAGGCCGTAGTGGGTTTGTTGTGGCTGAAGGAGCATCGAATGGTCTAGCCATTCTTGGCTGTTCTTGCTTGGGGTTCTTCCCCAGATTTGGTCTCATGGCCCTGCAGGAATTCTCTTGTTAGAAAATCGGGGAGGGAATTATGTTCTCCTTTGATAAATTCAATTTGGAAATCAAAGCTAGATAGGAGAGCTTGCCATCTAGCAAATATTTGTTTTGAAACAAGATTTTTAACATCTTTTTGCAAAATCTCTTTAGCTGATTTACAATCAACACGAAGAAGAAATTCCTTATTAATAAGGTCATCTTGAAATTTTGTGATACATAGCACTATAGATAAAACTTTTTTTTTCACAGTGCTATAATTCTTTTGAGCGGCATTCCATATGCTGGAGGTAAAACAAACTAATTGTTCAGGAGAGATGCCTTCTATACTTTGTTTTAGGATACCACCATATCCTATATCAGAAGCATCAGTTTCTACTATCATGAATGCTTTCGGATTGGGGATGCCTAGACAGGGAAGGTTTTGAACTAAAGATTTAATCTTTATGACAGCATTGGTTTGTTCAGAACTCCAAGGAACTGGACTCTTCTTAAGACGTTTGTAAAGAGGTTCACAGACCTGTCTAATGTGGGGGATAAAATCAGCAACATAATTCAGGCTTCCTAAGAACCTTTGCAGCTGGGTTTTATCGGTAATTTCGTTAGGAAATTTAGAGGAAAACTCTATGGCTCTACAAATGGGCTTGTGGCTGCCCTGATGCAAATCATGTCCTAGAAAACGAATGGAGGTTTGAAACAACTACATCTTCTTAGCACTGACAACAAGACCATTAAGTTTTACAATCTTAAAGAATGTATTAAGATGCTTAAAATGAGAATCAATGTTTTCGGAGAAAATTAACACATCATCAATATAAACAATTGACATATAAGAATATTCATTGAAGATATTGTTCATGATATTCTGGAATTCAGACGGAGCATTTTTTAGTCCGAAAGGTAAGACGTTCCATTCGTAGTGCCCAAAGGGGACATTGAAGGCAGTTTTATATCTATCCTTTTCAGCAATTTGGATTTGCCAGAATCCTGACTTCATATCAAACTTGTTGTAAAGGTTGGCTTTATAGGTTCGTTTGAGGAGATCCCTTTTGTTAGGAATTGGATGTCTAATCCATTTTAGGACAGTGTTTAATGGCTTGTAATTAATAACAAGCCTAGGAGTTCCTTGTTCCTTCTCTGCACTATTATTCACATAAAATGCAGAGCAACTCCAAGGAGAGTTTGAGGGTCTAATGATACCCTTTTGAAGGAGATGGTTTATTTCTGTCTTGCAGATTTCCATCATTTCTTGGTTCATTTGGATTGGTCTGGCCTTCGTGGGAATATGCTGTTCATCGAAGCCAGTAATATAAGGAAGTTCAACAAGATGTTTCTTGCGTTCCCAAAATGCGTTAGGCAATTCGGAGCAAATCTCATTTTCGAACTTCTTTTGGAGAAGGTTTATTTTGTTGACCATCTCCGGGGTTTTTAAAGTTTGCTCAATATGTTTGAGCTGAACCTCTTGCTTAAGAAAGCAAAGATGGGAGGATAGGCGGTTTATTTTAAACACAGTGTCCTCCTTAATGCGTTGTCCATCTTCTTTTGAAAGTGGACGCAGTAGGGGAAAGAATAGCTCAGTACCCAATAAGGTCGAGCGAATACCATCGTAATCGCTCCAATAGGGGCGAATTTGATTAACGGAAGGTATTCCTAGAATGATATCTTCAATGATATCGTCAGTAATATCAAAGTCGTTAATAAGGCAAATGCCATTGTTACAGACGTGAGCTTTAGGAAGCTCATAATTAATTTTCATTTTTTCTCCAGTAGCAGAGTATAATCGAGATTTACTCTTCTGGAGATATCTGGTAGGGATAAGGCCTTTGACAATACAGTTACTGTCTGCGCCAGTATCGAATAAAGAGACTCTGTTTAGAACAAAGTCTTTGTCAATGACAATTTTTACAACGATATGTTCGCCGTAAGCTTTAATGGCGAAAATGGCCTTTCCAGAGGAAGATGGAGCGTCTTCTCTGGGGAAAAGATCGGGTCCACAAAGGTGATCAGTAGGACTGATTAGAAGATATCGGGGAGACTCAGGTCCCTTTTCCGAGGGTAAGGCAGATTTAACGACTTGGTCAGTAAGAATGTTGAGTTCTACTTGATCAAGTCTAATCTTGAGATTTTTAATTTCTCCTTTTAAACTGACTATTTCTCCTTTAAGGTCAGAAATAGAAGGTTCTGAAGAAGTTTGGAATTTAGCCATAACCTTTTGCATGTTGAAGGGCTGAACAATTGGTTTGGCTTTTGGGGGGCTCTCATCCTGAGAAAGCAGTCGTTTGAGCTCCTGAAGATATTTACTTCGTAGCTCATCGTCGGTAATGTGCTCAATAATGTCAAACAGGATTTCTTTGGGTTTGCCTGTTATGACGTTAATGGTCTTTTGGGAGCAAGTACAGAAAGTGCCAGTTCACTCACAATCTTGTCGAGACTGGGAATCATCAGACTCATAAGTGGCGTTGATATATTCTTCGTCGCTATAGTCTTCGTCAGAGGAGGATGAGTTTGAAGCTGTCGAAGAGTCATTTTCAATGATAGAAAATAACTTTTCTTTAGCTTCGTCAGAAAGATCAAGTTGGTTGATCTTCTTTTTCTTACTGGATTTGCAATCTTTCGCCCTATGGCCAGATTTGCCACAAGTCCAGCAAGTGTCTTTGGAGTGTTTAGAAGACTTTCGTTTGGTCTTCCTACTAGGTTTGTTAGATTCTTTCTTGTAGGTCTTTTTGGAGGGAAAAGTCTTTCTGGAAGACTTAAAGGTTTTCTTCCTATGCTTCTTTCTGGAAGAGATATCAGTGAAACCGTAATCGTGACAAAAGGTTCCTAGACCATATTTGCTATTTTGCTTAAGTTGTTGCTTAAGCTTGAGGTCGGTACAGAGTTCTATACCGGTAGTGGTAATGAAGATCATCAAATCGCCATAGGTAAGGATATTGTAGGGAATTTATCCCTCGAATCTATCCTTGAGCTTAGTTCGCACCTTTTCTGCAAACAGAGGAGGAAGACCGCTGATAAATCTTTCTTTCCAGAAATCATTATTGCAGTCAGGTCTGATCATTACTTTAACAAGGAAGGTGTCTTTGTACCACCTAAAGTCTGCTAGGTTCTTGCAGCAAAGGTTATTAAGAATTTCTAGACTTCTATCTTGGAAGAGTTTGGGTTCTCCTACTAAATGTCTAGCTATGTGATAGAGAAGGGTAGCACAAGCATCTTCTTGGGCTTCTTCTACTATGGTGTCTTGGCCGTTTATCACTCGAACTACTTGTTCGGTGACCATGGAGTTATAAATAAGGTTCATATCATCTTCAGTGACGTAGTTATCCCACCAATGCTTTATCATACCAGTGAATCCTGAGACAATCATGGTGGCAGCTCCTTTGTCAGAAGAGCCTTTAATCTTATAGGCAGTAATGGATACTGCCATTTCATGGAGTTTATTGTATATCTGGTGTTCGGCCAGACCGTCAATATTCCATTCAGTAATGCCTCTCCCATCATGGTTACTAGTAGAGAGGTAGGGATTTTCTTCGAATTGGACATCCGGGGGAGAAGGTTTTTTGTAATAGTTTTTCTTGGTAGAAAAACGCTCATTAGTAAGTTTGGAAAGAGAGTTCTTTTGGGAACTGGAACTGGACTCTCCTTGAGCAAGTTTAAACTTGGTAAGTTTAGAATTGATCTTTTCTAAGATCTGCTCAGAGAGTTTGAAATCCTCATTCAAGTCCGGGAACTTATTCTTTTGGAATTCAGGAATCTTGAAGATAGGATTCGAGAGTGGTTTGGAGCTGGAAGTGCTCTTGACAGGTAGGGGAGCAGGTAGAGTTGAATGCTTGTTTTCTTCTATCTGCTGGGAAATGGTATGGAGAACTTGATTGGTATAATTGTTTTGTTCAATTATCCTATCAAGATCTTTGCATTGAGGAGTCATTGATCCTTTATCAGATTTAGTTTTGAAGGGTGAAACTTTAATGACTTCATTGGAGTAAGGAATATTAAGGCCTTCAAGAGGAGGAGTGACAGACTCAACAACTGTATTTCGTTGGGTATACCATCTGGTAGCCATAACGTTGAGCGAGTCAGTCTGGTTTTCTATCTTCCCAGTTTTTTCTAACCAGAAGAAGAATTCCATATCGCATCGGAGTCGTTTCATGTCAGCTATCCATAGCCTTCCTAACTTCTTTTGTTGTTCCCTAGAATAGGTACTGGTGTACCAATTTCTTTAAAGAGTGTCCTTTGGATGATTCCATCGGATTCTTAGGGCTTTTAGGTCTGGGGAATATTCTTCATCATCTGATTTGATGACGAGATGACTAGGGTAAGTTCTAACCCTTGGAGGAGGAGCCATTTCTGAGGCTGTAGGACTTCCAGGTTCATAAAGGTTTTCGGGTTCAGTGACCCTAGTATTTTGGTGATAATAGACTTAGGGACAGGACCAGAGAAGTCAACTCCTCTGATTTTTCCCTTGTCTGTATTATGATCCTCACTCTTCTCTAGGGGTTTGGAAGTAGAGGCCCGAGTGGAAATCGATCGGCGAGAGGACGAGTGCCGAGATGGGTCGATCCCGAGGAATTTTAAATCGATAGATCCTTCAGGGTGTTGAATCACCTGTTCGATCTGAGATTTTTCGAAGTAAATCCGAATAGGTTGGGTGATAGCCTCGAAGTGCCAATCATTGCTATGGAGTATATCATCCCAAACGAGAGCCTTGGGAACAAAGACTGTACTACGGTCTTTATTTGCTTCCATTAGGGTAGTAACCCCTTTAGGGCTCGTAAATCTAGCCTTAGGGGCTAGGGTAGTACCCATGAGGCGATAATATATGCGGTATATAATCGCTATTTCTCTGGTATTCTCCTTACTATTCATGTTCTTTGTTTTAACATTAAGAGTTAAAACATCCATGATGTTAGGATCATTTATGTCAACAGAGAAATTTGGGTAGCAATTAAAGTATACCGGGCTATCGGCTAGGTTACTTTGAATTACACCTAAGAGTGAATCATCAAAATTAAGTAGACGAGAATCTCTTAGGATAGCACAGACTGGGATGTCAAGTCCCTATCGGAAAAGTGGCTTTATAGCTACTTGAACCAGTCCAACATGCAGATAATTAAACTGATTTTTAAATCGGTTTATATCTAATTTATTGAACAGTTGAATAATTTCTAAAGAATTGTTAATAGCAACAGTAGACTCAGAGGAATTTTAAGAGTTGAATAATGCAGCTTCTGTCTTTTTTGGATTAACCCTAATACCTTCGGCTGAAACAACATAACCCAAAAATGCTATAGACTTTAGCAAAAATTCACACTTACTGAATTTGGCAAACAACTTGTGATCTCTAAGTGTTTGTAAGACAACTCTGAGGTGATTCGCATGGTCATTCTCATTACAGGAGTACCCAAGGAATGGCCAGGAATGGGACACACTGCCTTGATATGATGGTTGGAGAGAAGGTCTATCGCAAGTTTGATGGTTTATTGGATTGTACATCGCACGATGGCCAAGGTGGGGCCACACTGACTCTACGCGAGTGTCACAACAATGGTCCCTCACAAACACAACGGTCTGTCGTCTTGGCCGTCACACTTGGGCCAAAAAAGGGAGTTACTCTCTTGGTTGGGATGGGACGAGCGACGGGCCATCGCAGACTCAATGGTCCATTAAATCATCCATTGTACTTGGGCTCAGACTATGAGGGATCTTTGTGGGGTCTTACAATATCTTTCCCTTGGAAACATTCATCCTCGAATGTTATTAGTTAGACTAGGAACTCAGGAAAAATAAAGTAAATATAGCTAAATATCTCTAAACTCTTGAGTACCTCAGAAATTGCAAGAACTCATGCAAGAATAGATACATAGTTGCACTTTAGATTATAAGGGCTGAATTAAGGATGAATAATATCTTTAGATTGACCTAAACTCGCAGAAAAAAGGTGCGAGTACTTGACTCGCATGTCTGCTTCTGCCTCCCAAGTAGTACCCTCAACAGCCTGGTTGCGCCATAAAACTTTGACCAAGGGAATTTCTTTATTCGTTAGTCTATGAATCTAAAAATCTAGGATCTCAATAGAAATCTCATAGAAGGAAAGACCATTCTGAATATTAGAACTCTCCAAGGATCTACTACAACGGAATTACCAATATGATTTTTAAGGATGGAGACATGAAAAATAGAAAGAATGGCAGACAACTCTGTAGGAAACTCAACCTCGTAGGCTACTTTTTTGACAAATCTCAACACCCTATACAGGCTAATATAATGGGGATTAAGTTTTCCTTTTTTACCAAACCACTTCACCCCTTTCATGGATGAAATCTTCAAGTACACCAGATCACCCGCCTTAAACTCAAGATTTCTTCTCCTCACATCGGCATATGACTTGTGATGACTTTGAGTGATCATCAACCTTTCTCTAATCAACTTAACTTTCTCCATAGCCTCGAACATTGCATACGTCCCAATCATGGAAGCTTCACCCACTTTAAACCAACATGTTGGTGATCTGCATCTCCTATAATACAAGGCCTCTAATGGTGCCTTCCCGATGCTAGCATGGTAACTATTGTTATAGGTAAACTCTATCAATGGAAAATGCTCATACCAACTACCTTTGAAATCAAGAGCGCACGTCCACAACATATTCTCTAGGGTCAAAATGGTCCTCTCAGCCTGACCATCTGTCTATGGGTGAAAAGCAAAACTCAAAAGAACTTGGGTACCAAGAACCTGCAGAAATGCCCTCCAAAATTGAAAAGTAAATTGAGTGCCCTTTTCCAAAATGATAGATGAGGGAACTCCCTACGGCCTGACTAACTCCCAAAAATATAATCTAACATAATCCTCTACAGTATAAGATGTATGCATGGGCAAGAAATAAGCAGACTTAGTTAGCCAATCCATAACAATGCAAATCAAATCATGATGACGACACGAAAGAGGTAACCTGGTCACGAAGTCCATGTTCACCAACTCCCACTTCCAAGTGGGTATAAAAAACTATTGTATCACACCACCATGTCTTTGGTGCTCTACCTTTTCCTGTTGGCATATTCCACGCTTTGCTTTGAACTCGGCTATATACTTCTTCATGCCATTCCACCAATAGATTTCCCATAAGTCACGGTACATCTTGGTGGTACTGGGATGAATAGAATAACTCGCGCCAATCGCTTCAACTATAATCGTCTGCCTCAGATCATTAACAAAAAGAACACATAATCTACCTTGCACTCTTAACATCCCATCTCCCTCTTAGGAGAAATCCTCTACTTTTTGGTCCTTAACTGTATCCTTCAGTCTAGCCAAAATAGGATCCTTATCTTGCAAGATAAGTCTAAGGTGATTCGCATGGTCGTTCTCATTATAGGAATACACAAATAATGGCCAAGAATGGGATACACTTCCAAGATGCGACGGTTGGAGAGATGATCCATTCTAAGTTAAATGGTCTATCGGATCGTCCGTCGTCACACTGACTCAGCGCGATGGTCAAAGGGACAGTCCATTGCAAACCCGATGGTCCGTCATCTTGGATATCATACTTAAGCCAAAAAAGGAAGTTACAGCCTTGGTTATGACGGGCCGAGCAACGGTTAACCGCACACTCAACGGTCCGTTAGATTGTTTGTCGATACTGGGCGGTTCTGATAACTCTCGGTAAAGCATCCATAACTTCTCACCCCGATACAAGATTTGGACAATCACTTTGGAAGTCACTTCTCAATCTTTTAGGACCAAAATTATACTTAACTTGACATGCTCTAAGTCTTGGACTACGAGGGAACTTTGTGGGGTCTTACAATATCGGCCCCTTTGAAACATTTATCCTTGAATGTCACTAGTTAGACTAGGAACACAAGAAAAATAGATAAATATAGTTGAATCTCTCTAAACTGTTGAATACGTCAGAAATTGCAAAAACTCATGCAATAATAGATATATAGCTGCACTTTAGATTAGAAGGGCTGAATTAATGAAGAATAATACCTTCAGATTGACCTAAACTCGCGAAAAAGAGATGCGGGCACTTGACTCGCATGTCTGCTTCTACCTCCCATGTAGCACCCTCAACAGACTGGTTCTGCCACAAAACTTTGACCAAGGAAAATTCTTTGTTCGTTAATCTACGGATCTAAAAATCTCGGATCTCAATAGGAATCTCATTGAAGGAAAGACAATTCTGAATATCAAAACTCTTTGAGGGATCTTCTATAACGAAGTCACCAATATTCTTTATAAGAATGGAGAAATGAAAAATAGGATGAATGGCTGACAACTCCCTAGGTAACTCAACCTCATAGGCTATATTACCTACACAGCTCAAGAATCTATACGGGCCAACATAACGGGGACCAAGCTTTCTTTTTTAACCCAACCTCTTTGCCCCTTTCATGGGGGAAAGCTTCAAGTATACCAAATCACCCACCTCAAAATCAAGATTTCTTCTCCTCACATCGGTATAAGACTTTTGATGACTTTTAGCGATCCTTAACCTCTCTCTAATCAATTTAACTTTCTCCACGGCCCAGTCATGACAGCTTCACCCACTTCAAACCAACCTGTGGGTGATCTACATGTCCTACCATACAAGGCGTCAAATGGTGCCTTCCCGATGCTAGCATGGTAACTATTGTGTTAGGCAAACTCTATAATGGAAAATGCTCATCCTAACTACCTTTAAAATCAAGAGCACACACCCAAAACATATCTTTTATGTTCTAAATGGTCCTCTCAGCCTGACCATCTATCTACAGGTGAAAAGTGGAACTAGAAAGAACTTGGATACCAAGACCCTACTGAAACGCCCTCTAAAACTAAGAAGTAAATTGAGTTCCCCAATCCAAAATGATGTATGATGTAAATCCATACAGCCTGGCTAACTCCCGAATATATAATCTAGCATAATCCTCTATTGTTTAAGACGTATGCATAGGCAAGAAATGCACAGACTTAGTCAGCCTATCTGCAACAACCTAAATCTAATCATGATGACGACTCAAAAGAGGCTACCTGGTCATGAAATCCATATTCACCAACTCCCACTTCCAAGTGGGTATACCAAACTATAGCATCATACCACCAGGTTTTTGGTGCTCTACCTTAGCCTGTTGGTATATTGTACAACTTTCTATGAACTTGGCTATATCCTTGTCATACCATTCCACCAATAGATTTCTCGCAATTCATGGTACGTCTTGGCGGTGTTAGGATGAATATAATACCGCACGCCATGCGCTTCATCCATAATCCTCCGCCTCAGATCATCAACACATGGAACACACAATCTATCTTGCACTCTCAACATGCCATCTCCCCCTTGGAAGAGAATCTCTACCTTTTGGTCCTTTACTGTTTCCTTTAGTCAGACAAAACTAGGATCCTTATCTTGCTTCTCCTTTACTTCCGAAACTAAAGAGGATTCAGAACTACTCTAAACCAAAGTACTTCCCTCGGCTGAATCAAGCAACCTAACACCCTATCTAGCCAAATATTGTATATCACGAGCTAACTCTTTATTACCTTCCTGTACATGGGGAACATTACCTATAGATAACCTGCTAAGGGCATCTGCCACCACATTGGCTTTGCCTAAGTGATACAGTACACTCATGTCATAGTCTTTCAATAACTCCAACCACCTTCTCTTCCTAAGGTTAAACTCCCTCTGAGTGAACACATACTGTAGGCTCTTATGATCAATAAACACATCAACATGAACACCATAAAGATAATGCCTCCAGATTTTCAAAGCAATAACCACAACAGCTAACTTAAGTTCATGGGTTGGGTAATTTTTCTCTTGCGTCTTTAACTGAGTAGAGGCGTAGACTATAACCTTACCTTATTTGATCAACATATAACCTAAACCAACTTTTTAGGCATCACAATAAACTAAAAAACCATCTGTACCATTAGGCAAAGTCAACACAAGGTTGAAGTAAGTCTAGTCTTCAACTCCTGAAAACTCTTCTCACAGGAATCTGTCCGCTGGAACTTAACTTTATTTTCCGTCAACTGGGTCATGAGAGAAGTAAAAAAAGAGAAACCCTTAACAAAATGATGGTAGTATCTCTCTAGAACCATGAAACTCCTAATGTCAATTAGAGAGATAGGTGTAGGCCTATTTCTTACATATTCTATATTTTTTGAGGATCAACTCTAATACCTTTGGCTGAAACAACATGACCCCGAAAGGCTACAGACCTTAGCAAAAATTCACACTTACTGAATTTGGTGAACAACTGGTGATATCTAAGTGTTTACAAGACAACCTAAGGTGATTAGCATAGTTATTCTTATTACGGGAGTACATAAGGAATGGCAAAGAATGGGATACACTACCTCGATGTAACGATTGGATAGACGGTCCATCACAAGTTCGACGGTCCGTCGGATCATCCACCGCACAAAGGCTAGGGTAAGGCCACACTGACTCAGCGCAATGGTCACAGCGATGGTCTATCGCAAACCCAATGGTCCGTCATCTTGGTCATCACACTTTGGCCAAAAAAGGGAGTTACTACCTTGGTTGTGACGGGATGAGTGGTGGTCCGTCGTAGACTTGACGGTCCTTCAGATCGTCCATCGTACCTGGGTGATTCCGACAACTCTAGATAAAACGGCCATAACTTCTTACCCCGATATCGTATTTGGACAAAATTGGTGTTGTTGGAAAGTTAATTGAAATATCTACATGACAAAAAGTCAAATCTAAGAAAATTCTATATGGTTTAGACACTAATCACCTAGGAAGTAACTTCTCAGTCTTTTAGGGCCAGAATTACGCTTTACTTGACACGTACTAAGGCTTGGACTATATGGGAACTTTGCGGGGACTTACAATATCTTTCCTTGGAAACATTCGTACTCGAATATCACTAGTTAGACTAGGAACATAGGAAAAATAGAGTAAGTGTAGAAGAATCTCTCTAAACTCTTGAATACCAAAGAAATTGCAAGAACTTATCCAAGAATAGACACATAGCTGCACTTTAGATTAGAAAGGTTGAATTAAGGAAGAATAATACCTTCAAATTGACCTGAACTCGCGGAACAGAGGCGCGGGTACTTGACTCGTATATTTGCTTCTGCCTCCCAAGTAGGACCCTCAATAGACTGGTTCCGCCACATAACTTTGCCCAAGGAAACTTCTTTGTTCATTAGTTTACGGATATGAAAATCTAGGATCTCAACAGGAATCTCAACAAAGGAAAGACCATTCTGAATATCATAACTCTCCGAGGGATCTACTATAACGGAATCACCAATATGCTTTCTAAGAATGGAGACATGAAAAATAGAATGACAGTTGACTACTCTGCAAGAAACTCAACCTCATAGACTACATTACCGACACGGCTCAACACTCTATACAGGCCAACATAATGGGGACTAAGCTTTCCCTTTTTACCAAACCTCTTCACCCCTTTCATGGGTGAAATCTTCAAGTACGCCAAATTACCCACCTCAAACTCAAGATTTTGTCTCCTTACATCGACATATGACTTTTGACGACTTTGAGCAATCTTGAACCTCTCTCTAATCAATTTAACTTTCTCCATAGCCTCAAAAATTGCATTAGGCCTTGTCACAGTAGCTTCACCCGCTTCAAACTAAACTGTGTGTTATCTGCATCTCCTACCGTACAATACCTCAAATGGTTCCTTCCAGATGCTAGCATGGTAACTATTGTAATAGGAAAACTCTGTCAATAGCAAATCCTTATCCTGACCACTTTTTAAATGAGGAGCACATGCCCGACTATCTATGGGTGAAAAGCAGAACTCAGAAGAACTTGGGTACAAAGACCCTGCTAAATGCCCTCCAAAACTGAGAAGTAAATTGATTGCCCCTATCCGAAATAATGGACGAAGGAACTTCATGTAGCCTGACTAACTCTTGCATATACCACCTAGCATAATCCTTAGCTTTATAAGACAAATGCACAGGAAAGAAATATGCAAACTTAGTCAGCCTATCCACAATAATGCAAATCGAATCATGATTACGACGTAAAAGAGGCAACCTAGTCACGAAGTCTATATTCACCACCTCCCACTTCTAAGTGGGTATACCAAACTATTGCATCATACCACCAGGTCTTTATTTCTCTACCTTAACTTGTTGGCATGTTGCACACTTTGCTACAAACTCGGCTATATCCTCCTTCATACCATTCCACTAATAGATTTCCTGCAAGTCGCAGTACATCTTGGCGGTACCGAAATCAATAGAATACCTCACGCCATGCGCTTCAGCCATAATCCTCTGACTCAGTTCAATAACACACAGAACACACAATGTAACTTTCTCTCTCAACACACCATCTCCTCCTTGGGAGAAAACCTCTACTTTTTGGTCCTTAACTTCCTCCTTCAGTCTGACCAAACTAGGACCCTTATCTTACTTCTCCTTTACTTCAATAACTAAAGAGGATTTGAAACTACTCTACCCTAAAGTACTTCCCTCAGCTGAATCAAGCAACCTAACACCCAATCTAGCAAAATAATGCACATCACAAGTTAAGTCTTTCTTACCTTTCTCTACATAGGAAACACTACCCATCGACAACTTGCTAAGGGAATCTTCCACTATATTGGCCTTGTATGAGTGATACAGCACACTCATATCATAGTGTCTCTAGATTTTCAAAGTAATAACCACAGCAGCTAACTCAAGATCATGGGTTGGGTAATTTTTCTCACGCAACTTTAACTGACTAGAGGCGTAGGCTATAACCTTACCTTTTTGCATAAACACACAACCGTAACCAACTCTAGATACATCACAATAAGCCACAAAACCATTTGTACCATCAGGAAAAGTCAACACTGGTGGTGAAGTAACTTGAGTCTTCAACTCCTAAAAACTCTTCTCATAGGAATCTAACCAAAAAAACTTAACTATCCTTTAGGTCAACTGGGTCATGGGAGATGAATTAGAAGAGAAACTCTCAACAAAATGATGATTGTAGCTCGCTAGACCCAAGAAACTCCTAATGTCAGACGGAGAGATACGTCTAAGAAAATTTCTTAAAGTTTTTGTCTTTTAGGGATCAACTCTAATACCTTTGGTTAAAACAACATGACCCAAAAAGGCAACAGACCTTAGCAAAAATTCACACTTACTGAACATGGCGAACAACTGGTGATCTCTAAGTATTTGCAAGACAATTCTAAGGTGATTTGCATGGTTATGCTCATTACGGGAGTACACAAGGAATGGCTTCGAATGGGACACACTTCCTTGATACGAAGGTTAGAGCGACGGTCCATCGCAGGTTCGACAGTTCATCGGATCGTCCATTGTAGGATGGCCAGGGTGAGGCCACGCTGACTCAGCGCGATGATCACAGCGATGATCTATCGCCAACCCGATGATCTGTCATCTTAGTCACCGTACTTGGGCCAAAATAAGGAGTTACTACTTTGGTTATGACAGGGTGAGCGACGGTCTGTCGCACCTCAGCGGTTCTGAGAACTCTCGATAAAACGGCTAGAACTGCTCATCTCGATACCGGATTTGGATGAAATTGGTATCGTAGGTCCAGAATTACACTTTATTTTACACGCTCAAAGGCTCGGACTATGAGGAAACTTTACAGGGTCTTATAACATCTCCCCATTGGAAACATTCATCCTCAAATATTTCTAGTTAGACTAGGAACATAGGAAAAATAGAGTAAATATAGCTAAATCTATCTGAACTCTTGAATACCATAGAAATTTCAAGAACTCGTGCAAGAATAGATACAGAGTTACACTATAGATTAGAATGGCTAAATTAAGGAAGAATAATTCTTTTAGATTGACTTGAACTCACAGAAAAGAGGTGCGGGTATTTGACTCGCATGTCTACTTCTGCCTCCTAAGTAGCACCCTTAACAGGCTAGTTCCGACACAACTTTAACCAAGGGAACTTCTTTGTTCATTAGTCTACAGATCTGAAAATCTAGGATCTCAACAGGAACCTCATCAAAGGAAAGACAATTCTGAATATCAGAACTCTCCAAGGGATCTACTACAATGGAGTCACCAATATTCTTTTAAACAATGGGGACATGAAAAATAGAATGAATGGCTGACAACTCTGCAGGCAACTCAACCTCATAGGCTACTTTTTAGACACGGCTCAAGACTCTATACAAGCCAACATAACGGGGACTAAGATTTACCTTTTTATCAATCCTCTTCACCCTTTTCATGGGTGAAATCTTTTAGTACACCAAATCACCCACCTCAAACTCAAGATTTCTTCTCCTCACATCTGTATATGACTTCTGACGACTTTGAGCGATCTTCAACCTCTATCTAATAAACTTAAATTTTTCCATAGCATCAAATACGACATCAGGACTAATCATGGCAGCTTCACCCACTTCAAACCAACCTATGGGTGATTTGCATCTCCTACCATATAATGGCACAAATGGTGCCATTTCAATGCTAGCATTGTATCTATTTTATAGGCAAACTCAATCAATGCAAAATGCTCATCCCAGCTACCCTTGAAATCAAGAGCACGCACCTGCAATATTTCTTCTAGGGTCTGGATGGTCCTCTCATCCTAACCATCTGTCTATGGGTGAAAAGCAAAACTCTATAGAACTTGGGTACCAAGACCCTGCTGAAACGCCCTAAAAAACTGAGAAGTAAATTGAGTGCCTCTATCTGAAATAATGGATGAGGGAACTCCATGTAGCCTAAGTAACTCCCATATATACACTCTAGCATAATCGTCTGCTATATAAGATGTATGAACGGGTAAGAAATGCGCAAATTAGTCAGCCTATCCACAACAACCCAAATTGAATCATGATGACGACGCAAAAGAGGCAACCTATTCACAATGTCCATATTTACCTCCACCTACTTCCATGTGGGTATACCAAGCTATTGCATCACACCACCAGGTCTTTGGTGCTCTACCTTAACCTGTTTGTATGTTGCACATTTTTCTACAAACTCGGTTATATCCTTCTTCATACCATTCCACTAATAAATTTCCCATAAGTCGCGGTACATCTTGGCAGTGCTGGAATGAATAGAATACCGCACGCTATGCGCTTCAGCCATAATCCTCCACCTCAGATCATCAACACACGAAACACAGAATCTACCTTGAACTCTCAACATGCCATCCCCTCCCCTCCCCGAGAAAAAACCTCTACCTTTTGGTCCTTAAATGCCTCCTTCAGTCTGACCAAACTAGGATCCTTATCTTGCTTCTCCTTCACTTCCAAAACTAAAGAGGATTCAGAACTACTCTACACCAATGTACTTCCTTCAGCTGAATTAAGCAACTAACACCCAATCTAGGTAAATAATGCACATCACGACCTAACTCATTCTTACCTTCCTCTACATTGGCAATACTACCCAAAGATAACCTACTAAGGGTATCTGCCAGTATATTGGCCTTGCCCGGGTGATATAGCACACATATATCATAGTCTTTCGACGAATCCAACGACTTGGTCTACCTAAGATTCATCTCCCTCTGAGTAAATACATATTGCAGGCTTTTATAATCAGTAAACATATCAATATGTACCTAGAAAATATAGTCTCAAGATTTTCAAAGAAATGACCACAACAGCTAACTTAAGATCATGGGTTAGGTAATTTTTCTCAAGCAACCTTAACTGACAAGAGGCGTAGGCTATAACCTTACCTCTTTGCATAGAAAAAAACCCAAACCAACTATAGAGGCATCATAATTCACCACAAAACCATCTGTGCCATCTCACAAAGTCAACACAGGTGCTGAAGTAAGTCGATTCTTCAACTCCTAAAAAATCTTCTCACAGGAATCTGACCTCTAGAACTTAACTTTCATTTGGGTCCACCGGGTCATGGGAGATGTTATATAAGAGAAACCCTCAACAAAATGATGGTATTATCCCTCTAGACCCAAGAAACTCCAAATATCAGATGGAGAGATAGGTTTAGGCCAATTTCTTACAGTTTCTGTCTTTTGGGGATCAACTCTAATACCTTCAAATGAAACAACATGACCTAAAAAGGGTAGATACTGATAACGCTCAATCTACAGCTCTCATAGGAGTGTAAAGCGGTCGTTGTCAAATATATAACCCAACTGGGTTGGGTATCGATCCCACAGGGAATAGCCGGTCAATAAGTAAGCAAAGATTATTAGACTTTTGGTGAAAGTCTCGTAAAAGGGGGGATTGTAATGTGCAAGTACTGTAATCAAAATAGTAAAGTAAAAATAGAAAATAGCAAAGTAAAAAGAAAGAATGTTTAGTAAGATGTAAAACAATGAGAATTGAGAAGTTGGGGTTATGTCTACCTTCTGAGTTGTACGTCTCTATTGGCTATGAGTTATGCGGAATTCAGACATGCATGTGCTTATAGAGAATTGTATTCGATGGTAAATCCAAGTGTCTTTCGACCTAAACAGGGACTATTTCACTTTAACTCTTTTGAGCTTAAAGCGTATCTAATGGTACAAATTCTCCAAGAGGTTAATCCAGTTACGACACTAACTTTTTAATAGGGGATGGGACCCTATTACCTTGACATTATCTCTTTTCCAGACATATAACTTTTCTTTCGAACAAGTTAATGCTATACTGGCGTTATTCTATGCGTCTGCAGCCACAAGAATTTGCATTAAGATGAAGAGAATAATGATATAAGCAGCATACGTGTCACGAATTCACAAACTCATAGCAATAAATAGTATCTCATAAGGCTTCCATAACCCCAACAGAGAGGTTTAGTTACCCATGAGTGTGAAGGAAATCACAATCGACATTATTATTATACCACAATAAAGATTTCGTGTAGTAAGGTGTGGTAGGCGTTTAGGCGTGACTTCTTTGCAAAGTAACGTTTCTCTTGTTGCGGAAATTAAGAATTGAATAGATGAATAGAAGAAGAATAAAAAGTAGAATTAATGGAAGAATTAGAATCCGAGTTGTAAGTTATGGAATAAGAAGTAGAATGAGAATTGTAACTAATGGAGGAATTGATAAAAATCTCTAGCAAAATAGGATATTTATAACACCCATATCCTATTCCTACTAAGCTAATGCATTACTTAACCCAATCCTACTAGGTTAATGTATTATTATCCTAATCCTAATAGGTTACTGCTGGTCCCCAAAGTCTTCAGAAATGCTGTTTTTGCCCGGGACAGGTTTTCCATGCGTCACTTTTGGTCCTTGGCATCAAAGCTTTCCCTTCTTTCTTTCATGAAGCTTTCTTTGGCGTCAAGTTATCCATAAAATGCTGAAATCTGCATCATTTATACCTGAAACTTGCTAATCACGTTTGTTAGCTGACTTACAGGAAAAAGGACTAAAAGTGCATGAATTATATAATTTGTCCTCAAAACTTAGCTAAAATATGGGTAAAATATAGCACTTTAGGCGTGTAAATTCGCCTATCATCAACACCCCACACTTAAAGCTTTGTTCATCCTCGAACAAACTATCATGTCCATCTAAACATCTACTTGGGATTTCACAGTAACAGCACAAAATATTCATCAAGACAAGCATGTCAATCATTAACAAAGAGTAGTAGTCTGATCATTAGTAGAAACAATTTTAACCTCTAATATAGACTCGTGATGGTAGTTAATTCGTATCCAAAAGTTAAGGCACAATGAATCATACACAACTAACCAAAACTCTTCAACCATGTGTGTCTCACTATATATTACCCATAATCACTCACAAGCATAGTATATTTGTCGAAACATGGGTAGAAGGGTATCCTTGCTCTCGCTCTCACAAGGAATTCATATGCTGCAACTGATGACCATAGGCTTGCCCTTAGTGTAATGCTCCACTAAATGTCAGAATACTAAGCTTAGGATCAAATAGGTCTTCTACAGGTTGTAATGTAGGCTAAGGGACGGGTAGGACTATTTTGGCCAGAAATAGTGACTATATTCCTAAGCGCTTTAACACATCACATTATGCCACTAACTCTTTTCTTTCAAACAAACTTTTTGTTTTCTTTTAATCTACCTCCCTTTGTCACCTCTTTTGTTTTTCAATTTATGAACATAACTAACTTTTTTGTTTTCTTTTCCTTTTTCTTTTCATAACATACCTCTTATGATAGCAATTTTTTTTCATAACAAATTCAAGCACCATTACATTCTAAAGCATCATACTCACCCAATTTCCTCTTATTTTGTCATATGACTTTACACTTTAAAGCACTTAGGAATTTGGATCGAATTATGGTCTTGAAGAAATGGATTAGGCTTACATATGAGGTTGTCAAAGAAAATAGGCTAAAGGCTCAAAGGGTTTAACTAGGATAATGTCCATGGGTAGGTAAAAAGAAGGTAAATAAGTCTAGGTTGCCAAAGAAATGCCTAAATCATCTCCTAGACTTGCACTCCTTATTTTCGCTTTACATACATACCAGGAAAGTTCTAGCATCAGCCACAAACACAGAATATACTATATCCTCACACACACAAGGCACATGGTCGACTTTATTGGGAGTAGCATAGACTCTTGACCCAACAGATGAAGGAATTGAACCACACAATATCACATAGTAAGTCACAATTAGAGCCTAAACGTCTCAATAGTCATGATTTTAGCACAAACTCTTGTCATAATCTCATGCTGCCTATTAGAATAATTTCATGTGAAGTTAAGCTAAAAAAAATTTTTTTTTAAAAAAAATTTTACTACTAAAAAGAAAAACAAAACAAACATAAATGCTAATGCGGATAGAGAAATATAGCATGCAATTACCAGCACCCCACACTTAGACGGGACACACTGTCCTCAGTGGAAAATAAATAAGAAGAACCTGGTTAGTTGGACTCCTCCTCTATCTCTGGGGTCATACCCCCTTCGTCGGAATCATCATTGGAGTCGTCATCATCAGAATGCTCCTCCACGTTGGAGTCTGGCATTCGTCGATCATCATCGGTTGGCACATCGTCATCAAGAGGTTTCTCAAAATATATACCTACTCCACATATCTCCCTTGCATGCACATTCATTGGATAGTCATGATCCAGTTGTTGGAGCTCTGCAGTAGTTGGAACACGACCTCCGCTCATCATTGTAAACCGAGTCATTCCATAAAGATGGTGTAAGAAACTCTCATCTCAGGAATGTCTCTCTGCCCTAGTAAGGTTGACGCCATGTGTTGATTCAGCATCTTTGACTTTTGTGAGGTCAACCTTCTTCGGATTGTGTGGGAGTTTATGATCAGCCGGTTCCTCTTCGATGTCTTCCTTCCTCAAGATTGCAGTCAACAGATTGCCAAAGCTGAAATGGGAACACTTGTGTAGCCTGGCCTTCCGTATTGTAGATCGAATGATTTCCCCAATGTTGATAGGGACATTCATCATCAATGCATATACCAAGCACACTCTATCTCTTGTTATTTTTGTGTATTGCGTCCCTAGAATGAGGCAAGAGTTGACTATGCACAACCATATCCTTGCTTCCCTATTCAAAGGAGCATATGGGAAGGTGTTTTGTCGACCGGTGTCTTTGTGTCTACTCCACCGTTCCATGGATCTTGTTCCCAGAGTGTGTGTCGAATGACTCTATATGGAGGTCTACTGTACAGCTCTTTGAATGGTGATGGATCAACAGCAGGCAAGCCAAGAAACGAGTTGAAGAACTCCGTATTTAGTTGCAGAACTTGGCCCCGAATCTTGACCTCACTTCCTGTGGTTTTCGGTGACCAGTTGGCATAGAATTCTCTTATTAAATCGAGATTGCATTCTCCCATGTCTCGGAAGATAAAATCAAGATGTAACGCCATGATCTTTGCCAACATTCGCGGTTCTTTATTTGCTAGGATTTCCTTGTTTATCAAGTCCACATGAACATATTTCTTCTCTTTGTTGTTCCTATACCATTCCTTTGCTTCCTCCTCTAAAACCCATTTAATTCCAAACATGCGGCGTGGTACTTGCATCGAGGATGATTCTCCTTGCTCTTTTCGTCCTCTTTTCTTGCCTTTTTGTGAAGTAGTTGCTTTATCTTCGCCCTGTCTTGCTCTGGGTGACATTGTTCCTTTAACATGCAACACGTCCAAATCGAAATTTGAAACCGATCTCTTCGTTTTATACCTCCTGCACCTACATTTGCTCAAAACCAATGAAAATGATTAGAACGATGGGTTGCCTCCCATCAAGCGCCTTAGTTTTGGTCATGGCACAACTCTTATTTTTGGATTTTTTATTTATCAAAAGTAAAATACGTACTAGAACAAAAGAAAAAGAAACGATAAATGATGGGTTGCCTCCCATCTAGCGCTTGATTTATTGTTGCGGCACGACATAGTTACCTCGAGTACTTAGACTTCATCGAGATAAGTGATGGCCATATAATTTATCGAATCAAGAGGACCGATATAAGGTTTCACTCGTTGGCCATTCACTTTGAAGACAACACCATTATTGTCTTCCAACTCAACTACTCCAGACGAGTAGACTTGGTTAACTTTGTATGGACCAGACCACTTGGACTTCAACTTACCTGGGAATAACTTTATTCTGGAATTGAAGAGAAGTACCATATCATCCTTTTGAAAGTTTAATCGAACAATTCACTGATCATGATACTTTTTCATCCGCTCCTTGTAGAGGTACGATCTCTCATAAGCATGTAGACGAAATCCATCCATCTCATTCAGTTGCTCCAATCTCAGATTCATTGCATCATCCCAATTTAAATTAAGTCGCTTCAAAGCCCACAATTCCTTATGCTCAAGCTCAATGGGCAGATGACAGGCCTTCCCGTAAACTAGCTGATACGGGGACATGCCAATTGGCGTTTTGAATGCAGTCCTATATGCCCATAGTGCATCATCCAGCTTCCGAGACCAATCTTTCCTATTAGCATTTACCGTTTTAGCAACGATTTGCTTGATCTCTCAATTGGAAACCTCTAGCTGTCCACTGGTTTGTGGGTGATAAGGCGTGGCTACCTTATGTTGCTTGACACCATATTTTGCCAACACGATTTTGAATAGCTTGTTGCAAAAGTGAGATCCTCCATCGCTTATGATAGTGCGTGGTACTCCAAAGCGAGAGAAGATATTTCTCTTCAAGAATGCAACAACACGCTTTCCCTCATTGTCGGCCAATGCTACTGCTTCAACCCATTTCGAGACATAATCTACAACAACTAGGATGTACTTCATTCCAAACGAATTTATGAATGGACCCATGAAATCAATACCCCATACGTCAAAGAGCTCTACTTCAAGGATTTTCGACATAGGCATCTCATGGTGTTTTGAAATTGCACCTTGTCGCTGGCATTGGTCACATCTTCTCACAAAGTCGTAGGCATCTCTAAATATTGAAGGCCAATAATATCCACTTCGCAATACCTTCCTTGCTGTCCGATTACCTGCGTGATGTCCCCCAACTTGGGAAGTGTGGCATGCTTCCAATATATTAGGCACCTCTACATGGGATATACATCTTTGGATAACACCATCCGCGCATCGTCGAAACCAATATGGCTCATCCCAAAAGTAGTGTTTTACATCATGCATAAACTTCCGCTTTTGATGGTAAGATAAGTTTGCAGGTATCACATTACTCACCACAAAATTTGCAAAGTCGGCATACCATGGTAACCCTTACATTATCGGTGCGAAGATCTCCTCGTCAGGGAATGCATCATCAATCTCGATTTCAGGCTGCGCCATATGCTCGTTTTCGAGTCTAGATAGATGATCAACCACTTGGTTCTTACAACTTCTTCTATCCTTCACCTCGAAATCGAATTCTTGTAGTAGAAAGACCCATCGAATTAGTCTTGGTTTTGCATCCTTCTTTGTCATTAGATATCTTAGAGCTACATGGTCTGTATGAATGATCACTTTGGTCACCAACAAATAAGCACGGAACTTCTCAAACGCATACACAACCGCTAGGAGCTCTTGTTCTGTGACACTATAGTTCTTTTGGGCTTCGTTCAGGACCTTGCTCGCATAGTAGATAGTATGGAATAATTTCTCCTTCCTCTGGCCAAGTACAGCGCCAACGGCTACCCCACTAGCATCACACATAACTTCGAACGGTAAAGACCAATCTGGTGCTACCATGATAGGAGCTTCAATTAGCTTTTCTTTGAGGCATTCGAATGCCGTCAAACACTCTTCATTGAAGTCAAACTTTGCATATTTCTCCAGGAGTTTGCATAATGGACTAGCCACTTTGGAGAAGTCTTTGATGAACCGCCGATAGAAACCTGCGTGCCCGAGGAAACTACGAACTCCCTTTACGGAAATTGGAGGTGGTAGCTTCTCAATAACTTTAATTTTGGCTCGATCAACCTCAATTCCTTTTTCGGAGATTTTGTGCCCAAGAACGATACCTTTCTTAACCATAAAGTGACACTTCTCCCAATTCAGCACTAGGTTGAATTCTACATATCTTTGCAAAGCCATACTTAAATTTGATAAGCACGCTTCAAACGTCTCGCCAACCACTGAAAAATCATCCATGAATACTTCCAAAGTATCTTCGACCATATCAGAGAAAATGGACATCATACAACATTGAAAGGTGGCTGGTGTGTTACATAGCCCGAATGGCATGCGTTTGAAGGAAAACGTTCCATAAGGACATGTAAACGTTGTCTTCTCTTGGTCTTCAGGGGCAATACAAATCTGATTATAGCCTGAATAATCGTCTAAGAAACAAAACCATCCTTTCCCCGCTAACCGATCTAGCATTTGGTCCATAAATGGCATTGGAAAGTGATCTTTGAGCATCCAAGAATTCAGCTTCCGGTAGTCCATGCATACTCTCCATCCGGTGATGGGTCTGAGTGGAATAAGATCATTCTTTTCATTTGCAACCACCGTCATGCCTCTTTTCTTGGGAACACATTATACCGGGCTTACCCATGTACTGTTGGAGATTGGATATACAACTTCTGCGTCTAACCACTTAATAATTTCTTTCTTCACCACTTCTTACATAGGTGGATTGAGACGTCTTTGATGCTTAATAGTGGGTGTTCATTTTTCTTCAAGCTGAATTTTGTGGGTACAAATCCCAGGTGGAATACCAATAATATCCGCGATGGTCCAACCAATGGCTCTTATATACTTCCGTAGAATAGTAATGAGAGCTGCAACTTGTTGCTCACCCAAATCTGCTGCCACAATGACTGGAAGTGTGTTTCCGTTTCCTAAGAATGCATACTTTAATTGACTAGGCAGCTCCTTCAATTCTAACGTGGGTGGCTCTTCAATAGATGGCTTAGCTGGTGGTGTGGGTTGATTTTTGAGATCAAGGTCCAGCTTCTTGGGAGCATGGCGATATGTCCCTAATCCTGATAGAGCACAAATAGCTTCTTCGCAATTTTCAGCATCCTTACTCTCTCCATTCATAAGCACGATCGCCAATGGGTCTTCAATAATTTGTTCTTCTTCAAGTAATTCTTCCTCATCATCAAAGTAAACATCAGCCACCGAGAATACGTTCAGCTCTTTGGGTTGCTTCATTTCTTTGTACACATCAAAGCGAACTACTTCGTCATTTATTCGGAATGAAAGCTCATTAGCTCTCAAATCAATGAGCACACTTCCTGTAGCAAGGAAAGGGAGCCCCAAGATTATCGGAACTTCTGAGTCTGCCTCGCAATCCAAAATAACAAAGTCTGCCGGAAAGATGAATGAAGAAACCTTTACCAATACATCACATAGAATACCAACATGTCGTTTTACCGACCTATCCGCCATTACGAGCCTCATATTGGTTGGAGTAGGATCACCCAACCCCAACTTTTTGTAAATAGATAATGGCATCAAATTGATGCTGGCTCCTAAGTCGCATAATGCTTTGGCAAAATTCAAAGATCCAACAGTGCAAGGAATAGTAAAAGCACCGGGGTCAGCCTTCTTCTGAACTAGTGATCGGGTAGCGATTGCGCTGCAGTGATGAACATTAACTTTCAACTCATAGCTTGCTGCCCGCTTCTTTGTCAAAATATCCTTCATAAATTTCTCATACCCAGGCATTTGTTCAAGTGCCTCTACCAATGGAACATTAATGGTCAGCTGCTTTAACATATTCATGAATTTGTTGAACTTCGTATCATCCGCCACCTTCTTCAATCTTTGAGGAAAAGGTGGTGGTGGGTATGGAATTTTTTCTCCACGGCTTTCTTCTCCTCTTGCTTCCTTTTTTCAGCCTTTTCAGGCTGCAACATAATCGGTGTGACGTCATGGACCTCGTGGGTAGCTTCTGCGGAATCTTCTCCTTTTGCCTTGTCATCAACGTCCGCTACTTTGTCAACCACTTGCTTGCCTTTTGATGAAGTTTCCAGCACCTTACCACTTCGGGTAGTGATGGCCATGCATGACCCATCATTCCTTGGGTTTTGCACAGTGTCGCTAGGTAAAGTGCCGGCCTTTCTTTGATTCAGTGCTGCTGAAAGTTGGCTCAATTGCTGCTCTATTTGTTTGATTGAAGTGGAATGTGAATCAACTAATTGCTTCATTGAAGACAAATCATTTATGACCTCTGTTACTCCTGCGCTAGTTGCTTCCACTCCTTTCAATAGTTTAGCCATCATGTCTTCCATACTTCCAGAATTAGATACGGTGGTGTCACGTCTTCCTGGGGGAACGTATAAACCACTCTTTTCATTCTTGTACTTCCAACTACTTTGGTCCTTGTTTCCAGATTTATCATAATAGTTCCGACCTTGGTTTCCTTGGGTATTACCTCAAAACCCCCCCCTGATTGTTCAAGTAGTTGGCCTCTTCTTCCGAATCAGATTTGTCTCTTCCTTTTAACGCAAAATCTTTGACTTTTTTGGTCTTCCCTAATAATAGATGCTTTGTAAGAAGATCCACTTGTGTTTTCATGTGCGCCACATCTTGATCACGTTCTTCTTCTCTTCTTCTTTGTTCAGCAGTCATGCCAATAGATATAGTAGGGCTTGCTACCTCAGAATCCCTGGTATGCCAAGCTCTACTTTGCTTCGTCATCCGATCTAGCATATTGCTTGCCTGCCCAAAGGTGAGGTCCATAAATGATCCTCCAGTCGCATTATCCACCAATGGTTTAGTTATTGAATTCAAGGCTCTGTATAATATCTCCATTAGGTGTACATTGGTCATGTGATGGTTCGGGCACCTCATAAGCTTCGTCTTGAACCTCTCCCATGTTTCATGAAGAGCTTCGGTTGGAAGCTGCCGAAAATTGCTGATTTCATCTCTTAATTGTGCTCTTTTGGATGGTGGAAAGAATCTTTCTAGGAAAGCGTCTCTTAATTGCCTCCACTTTGTAATAGAATCAGGAGTTAGCCCATTCAACCATAGAGCTGCCTCCCCAGACAGAGACAATGGAAATATGCGTAATTGAATTGCACTCTGACCAACGCCAGGATTGTCAAACGACTTGCATGTAGAAATAAAGTTGATGAGATGCATATTCGGATCATCACCTGCTAGTCCACCAAATAATCCCTTGAGTTGCAATAACTGAATCATGGTGCTTGTGATGTTGAACTTCGCTCCGGGTGCCAATGGTGGAGGAACAATGGCTCCTGTGGCTCCGGCTCCATCAAGATCATCATCTTCATCATCGAAAGCTGGTTGCATAGCTCGGCATTCAGGTCTAAACCTAGCTTGACGATCTCTTCTGTTGGTAGGTGTTGCGATCTCAGCAGCATGCCTAGGGTTTAGTAACTCATCATCACCTAGGTCCTCATCGTCAGGATTTATTGCTCGCCCAGAGTTATCAATATTCTGTTGATGCACTTGAGCGGCGGCTAGAGGAGCTAGTCTCGCCTGTTCCTGTTGAGCAGCCATCCTTTCAATTTCGTGTTGTGCCTCCATTCTGCCAATACATTGTGGTTCAGGATTGATAGGTAATAACGGTTGACCAGAACTTCGAGTGTGGGGCATGCACTGAATAAAAACCTGCAGAGAACAAAAACAAAAAGGAAAAGTAAAAGTACGTGAATCTTTGACCAAAGGGTCTAGTAATTATCACAAACTTAATTGACACTTGTATTCCCCGGCAACGGCGCCAATTTTTGATAACGCTCGATCTACAGCTCTCGTAGGAGTGTAAAGCAGTTGTTGTCAAATATATAACCCAACTGGGTTGGGTATCGATCCCACAGGGAATAGCCGGTCAATAAGTAAGCAAAGATTATTAGACTTTTGGTGAAAGTCTCATAAAAGGGGGGATTGTAATATGCAAGTACGGTAATCAAAATAGTAAAGTAAAAACAGAAAATAGCAAAGTAAAAAGAAAGAATGTTTAGTAAGATGTAAAACAATGAGAATTGATAAGTTGGGGTTATGTCCACCTTCTGAGTTGTACGTCTCTATTGGCTATGAGTTATGCGGAATTCAGACATGCATGTGCTTATAGAGAATTGTATTCGATGGTAAATCCAAGCGTCGTTCGACCTAAACAAGGACTATTTCACTTAAACTCTTTCCAGCTTAAAGCGTATCTAAAGGTACACATTCTCCAAGAGGTTAATCCAGTTACGGCACTAACTTTTTAATAGGGGATGGGACCCTATTACCTTGACATTATCTCTTTTCCAGACATATAACTTTTCTATCGAACAAGTTAATGCTATACTGGCGTTATTCTATGCGTCTGCAGCCACAAGAATTTGCATTAAGATGAAGAGAATAATGATATAAGAAGCATACATGTCACGATTTCACAAACTCATAGCAATAGATAGTATCTCATAAGGCTTCCATAACCCCAACAGAGAGGTTTAGTTACCCATGAGTGCGAAGGAAATCACAATAGACATTATTATTATACCACAATAAAGATTTCGTGTAGTAAGGTGTGGTAGGCGTTTAGGCGTAACTTCTTTGCAAAGTAACGTTTCTCTTGTTGCGGAAATTAAGAATTGAATAGATAAATAGAAGAAGAATAAAAAGTAGAATTAATGGAAGAATTAGAATCCGAGTTGTAAGTTGTGGAATAAGAAGTAGAATGAGAACTGTAACTAATGGAGGAATTGATAAAAATCTCTAGCAAAATAGGGTATTTATAACACCCATATCCTATTCCTACTAAGCTAATGCATTACTTAACCCAATACTACTAGGTTAATGTATTATTATCCTAATCCTAATAGGTTACTGTTGGTCCCCAAAGTCTTCAGAAATGCTGTTTTTGCCCGGGACAGGTTTTCCATGCGTCACTTTTGGTCCTTGGCATCAAAGCTTTCCCTTCCTTCTTTCATGAAGCTTTCTTTGGCGTCAAGTTATCCATAAAATGCTGAAATCTGCATCATTTATACCTGAAACTTGCTAATCACGTTTGTTAGCTGACTTACAGGAAAAAGGACTAAAAGTGCATGAATTATATAATTTGTCCTCAAAACTTAGCTAAAATATGAGTAAAATATAGCACTTTAGGCGTGTAAATTTGCCTATCATCAGATACCTTAGCCAAAATTCGCACATACTAAATTTGGCGAACAACTGGTTATCTCTAAGTTTTTGCAAGATAATTCTAAGGTGATTCGTATGGTTATTCTCATTATGGGAGTACATAAGGATTGGCCAGGAAAGGGATGCACTGCGTTAATGCGACGGTCCATCACAAGTTTTATATCTTTCAGATTATCCATCGCACGATGGCCAGGGTGAGGCCGCACTAACATAGTGCGACGATCACAGCGATGGTCCATCGCAAACCCGATGGTCCATTGTCTTGGCCGTTGTACTTGGGCCAAAAAATGGAGTTACTGCCTTGGTTACAAAGGGCCGAGCGATGATCCGTCGCAAGCTCGATGATCTGTTGGATCATCCGTCGCACCTGGGCTATTCCAACAAGTCTTGGTGAAATGGCCATAACTTCTCACCCTGATACAGGATTTGGATGAAATTTGTACTGTTGGAAAGCTAATTCAATTATCTACATTAGAAAAAGTCAAATTTTTAAAAATTCTATATGGTTTAAACATCAATCACTTGGCAGGTCACTTCTCAATCTTTTAGGGCCAAAATTACACTTCAGTTGACACACATTAAGGCTCGGATTATGAGGGAACTTTGTGGGGTCATACAATATATCCCTTTTGTAAATATTCATCCTTGAATATCACTAGTTAGACTAGGAACACTAGAAAAATAGAGTAAATATAGCTTAATCTTTCTAAACTCTTGAATACCTCAGAAATTGCAAAAACTCATGCGTGAATAGAGACCTAATTGCACTTTAGATTAGAAGGGCTGAATTATGGAAGAATAATACCTTCAGATTGACCTGAACTCGTAGTTAAGAGGTGCGGGTAATTGTCTCCCATGTCTGCTTCTGCCTCTCATGTAGGACCCTCAGCAGACTATCGCCATAGCTTTGAACATCCGCATATGACTTAACTGTCTCCATAACATCGAACTTCTCCTCATATCAGCATATGACTTAACTATCCACATAGCCTCGAATGCTGCATCAGGCCCAGTCACGACAGCTTCACCTACTGTAAACCAACCTATGGGTGATCTGCATCTCCTACTATACGAGGCTTCAAATGGTGCCATCCCAATGCAATCTTTGTAACAATTGCTATAGGAAAACTCTATCAATGGAAAATGCCCATCCCAACCACCTTTGAAATCAAGAGCACACGCCCACCATATATCATCTAGGGTCTAAATGGTCCTCTCAACCTGACCATCTATCTACGAGTGAAAAGCGAAACTCAAAAGAACTTGGGTACCAAGACCTGAAACGCCCTCCAAAACTGAGATGTAAATTGAGTGCCCCTATCTGAAATTATGGATGAGGGAACTCCATGCATCCTGACTAACGCCTGAATAGACAATGTAGCATAATCCTCAGTTGTATAAGATGTATGCATGGGTAAGAAATGCACGGACTTTTTCTGCCTATTCGTAACAACCCAAATCGAATCATTATGACGATACGAAAGAGGCAACCTTATCATGAAGTCCATATTCACCCCCTCCCACTTCCAAGTGGGTATACAAAACTCTAGCATCACACCACAAGGTCTTTGGTGGTCTACCTTAACCTGCTGGCATATTGCACACTTTGCTACGAACTCGGCAATATCCTTCTTCATACCATTCCATGAATAGATTTCCTGCTAGTCACGGTATATCTTGGCGGTGCCGGGATGAATAGAATACCACACACAATGCACTTCATCCATAATCCTCCTCCTCAGATCATCAACACACGAAACATATTATCTACCTTGCACTTTCATCGCACTATATCCCCCTGGGAGAAAACCTCTACCTTTTGGTCCATAACTGTCTCCTTCAGTCTGACCAAACTAGGATCCTTATCTTGCTTCTCCTTCACTTCCAAAACTAAAGAGGATTCAGAACTACTCTACACCAAAGTACTTTCCTCTACTGAATTAAGAAAACTAACACCCAATCTAGCTAAATAATGCATATCAGGAGCTAACTCTTTCTTACCTTCATCTACATGGGCAACACTGCCATAGAAAACCTGCTAAGGGAATCTACCACTACATCAACCTTGGCTGGGTGATACAACACACTTATATCATAATCTTTCAACAACTACAATTACCTCCTCGGTCTAAGATTGAACTCCCTCTAAATAAACACATACTTCAGGCTCTTATGATCAGTAAACACATTAACATGAACACCATAAAGATAGTGTCTCCAGATTTTCAAAGCAATGACCACAGTAGATAACTCAAGATCATAGGTTAGGTAATTTTTCTCATGCGGCTTTAACTGAATAGAGGCGTATTCTATCACCTTACCTTTTTGAATCAACAAACAACCCAAACAAACTCTAGAGGCCTTACTATACACCAAAAAACATTTGTACCATCTGGTAAAGTCAACACAGGGGCTGAGGTAAGTCGAGTCTTTAACTCCTGAAAACTCTTCTCATAGGAATCTGACCACTGAAACATAACTTTCTTTTGGGTCAACGGGTTATGGGGGATGTAATAAATGAGAAACCCTTAACAAAATGACGGTAGTAGCCCACTAGACCCGACAAACTCCTAATGTCAGATGGAGATATAGGTCTAGGCCAATTTCTTACAACTTCTATCGCTTGGGGATAAACTCTAATACCTTCGGCTAAAAAAATATGACCCAGAAAGGCTACATACCTTAGCCAAAATTCAAACTTACTGAATTTAGCGAACAACTGGTGATCTCTTACAGTTTGCAAGTTAATTCTAAGGTGATTCACTTGTTCATTCTTATTACATGAGTACATAAGGAATGCCTAGGAATGGGATACACTGCCTCGATGAGATGGTCAGAGCAATTCTCCATTACAAGTTTGATGGTCCATCTGATCATCCATCGTATGATAGCTAGGGTGAGGCTACATTGACACAATGCAATGGTCACATCGATGGTCCATCGCAAACCCGATGGTCCGTTGTCTTATCCATCATACTTAGGCCAAAAAAGGGAGTTACTGCCTTGGTTCCGATGGGCTGAGCGACTGTTCATCGCAAACTTGATGGTCCATCAGATCATCCATTGCACCTGGGTGGTTCCGACAACTCTCGATAAAATGGCCATAACTTCTCACCCCAATACCAGATTGGGACGAAATTGGTGTCATTGGAATGATAATTCAATTATCTATATAACAAAGAAGTCAAATTTAAGAAAATTCTAAATAGTTTAAACACCAATCACTTGAGAAGTCACTTCTTAATCTTTTAGGGTTAGATTTACACTTCACATGACACTCTCTAAGGCTCGGACTATGAGAGAACTTTATAGGGTCTTACAATATCTCCCCCTTGGAAACATTCATCCTCGAATGTCGCTAGTTAGACTAGGAATACAGGAAAAATTGAGGAAATATAACTGAATCTCTCTAAACCCTTGAATACCTCAGAAATTGCAAGAACTCATGCAAGAATAGATACATAGTTACACTTTAGATTAAAAGGGCTGAAATAAGGAAGAATAATACCTTCAGATTAACCTGATCTCGATGAAAAGTGGTGTGGGTACTTGAATCGCATGTATACTTCTACCTCCCAAGTAGCACCCTCAACAGACTGGTCCCACTACACTACTTTGATCCAGGGAACTTCTTTGTTTGTTAGTTCACGAATCTAAATATCTTAGATCTCAATAGGAATCTTATCAAAGGAAAGACCATTCTGAATATCAGAACTCTCCGAGGGATCTGCTACAACGGAATCACCAATATGCTTTTTATGCATAGAGAAATGAAAAACATGATGAACGACCGACAACTCTGCTGGCAACTCAAACTCATAGGCTACTTTACAGACATGGTTCAAGACACTATACGGGCCAACATAGCATGGACTAAGCTTTACCTTTTTACCAAACCTCTTCACCCCTTTCATGGGTGAAATCTTTAAGTACACCAAATCACCCTCATCAAACTAAAGATTTCTTCTTCTCACATCGGCATATGACTTTTGATGACTTTGAGCAATCTTCAACCTCACTCTAATAAACTTAACTTTCTTCATAGCCTTAAACACTGCATCAGGCCCAATTACGGCATTTTTACCCACTTCAAACCAACTAATAGGTGATCTGCATCTCCTACCACACATGGCCTCAAATGTTTCCATCCCGATGCTAGCATGGAAACTATTGTTATAGGCAAACTCTATCAATGTCTAATGCTCATCCCAACTACCTTTGAAATCAAGAGCACACGCCCGCAACATATCCTCAAGGGTTTGAATGGTCCTCTCAGCCTGACCATCTATCTACGGGTGTAAAGAGGAACTCAAAAGAACTTAGGTACCAAGACCCTGCTGAAACTCCCTCCAAAACTGATAAGTAAATTGAGTGCTCCAGTCTAAAATGACGGATGAGGGAACTCTATGTAGCCTTACTATCTCTCGGATATACAATCTAGCGTAATCCTTAGGTGTATAAGATAAATGCACGGGAAACAAATGAGCGGACTTAGTCATCCTATCTACAACAATCAAAATTGAATCATGATAACGACGCGAAAGAGGCAACCTTGTCACGAAGTCCATATTCACCATCTCTCACTTCTGAGTGAGTATACCAAAATCTTACATCACACCACCAGGTCTTTGGTGCTCTACCTTAACCTGTTGATATGTTGCACACTCTACTATGAACTTGGCTATATCCTTTCTCATACTATTGTACCAATAGGTTTCCCATAAGTCGCAGTATATCTTGGCGGTGCCGGGATGAATAGAATACCGTGCGCCATGCACTTCAGCGATAATCCTCTGACTCAGATCATCAACACATAGAACACACAATCTACATTGCATTCTCAACACGGTATCTCCCCCTTGGGAGAAAAGCTTTACCTTCTGGTCCTTAACTGTCTCCTTCAGTCTGATCAAACTAGGATCCTTATCTTGCTTCTCCTTCACTTCCAAAACTAAAGAGGATTTTGAGCTACTCTACACCAAAGTACTTCCCTCAGCTTAATTAAGCAACCTAACACCCAATCTAGGTAAATAATGTATATCATGAGCTAACTCTTTCTTAGCTTTCTCTATATGGGAAACACTACCCATAGACAACCTGATAAGGGCATCTGCCATTACATTAGCCTTGACTCTGTGATATAGCACCCTCATATTATGGTCTTTCAATAACTCCAACCATTTTCTCTGCGTAAGATTCGACTCTCTCTGAGTAAACACATACTGCAAGCTTTTATGATAAGTAAACACATCAACATGAAAACCATAAAGATAGTGTATCCAAATTTTAAAGCAATGACTACAGTAGGTAACTCAAGATCATAGGTTGGGTAATTTTTCTCATGTGGATTTAAATTACTAGAGCCATAGCGATAAACATACCTCTTTGCATCAACGCACAACCCAAACCAATTCTAGAGGCATCACATTACACCACAAAACCATCTGTACCATTAGGCAAAGTAAACACAAGGGCTAAAGTAAGTAGAGTCTTCAACTCCTGAACACTCTTCTTACAGGAATTTGACTACTGGAACTTAACTTTCTTTTGGGTCAACCGGATCATGGGAGACACAATAAAAGAGAAACTCTTAACAAAATAACAGTAATAGCCCGCTAGACCTAAGAATTTCCTAATGTCCGATGGAGAGATAGGTCTAGGCCAATTTCTTATAGTGTGTGTGTTTTGGGGATCAACTCTAATACCTTCGGTTGATACAGCAAGAAACAAAAAGGCTATAGACCATAGCCAAAATTCACACTTACTAAATTTGGCAAACAACTGCTGATCTCTAAGAGTTTGCAAGACAATTCTAAGGTGATTCGCATGGTCATTCTCATTATGGGAGTACATAAGGAATGGATAGGTATGGGACACACTGCCTCAATGCAACGGTTGATGCGATGGTCCATTGCAAGTTTGTTGGTACGTTGGATCATCCATCGTACGATAACCAGGGTGAGGCCACACTGACTTAACGCGATGATCCATCGCAAACCCAATGATCCATCATCTTATCCATTGTACTTGGGTTAAAAAAGGAAATCACTGCCTTAGTTACGATGGGTCGAGCGATGGTCCATCACGGACTCGACGGTCTGACAGATCGTCCGTCGCTCTTGGGCAGTTCCAACAACTCTTGATAAAATGGCCATAACTTCTTACTCCGATACCAGATTTGGATGAAATTGGTATCATTGGAAAGCTAATTCAATTCTCTACATGACAAAAAGTCAAATTTAAGAAAATTCTATATAGTTTAAATACCAATCACTTGGGAAGTTACTTCTCAATCTTTTATGGTCGGAATTACACTTCCCTTGACACGCTCTAAGGCTCGGACTATGAGGAAACTTTCCAGGGTCTTATAGTAACCCACAACTAGTGAAGCATGACAAACCTAAAGTATTCTTATCATCTCCACTTTAGGTATAAATCTTTGAATAACCCCATCCACATACATTTGAAATAAATAATATTGCCAAAAAAATTCCTTACCTCATGAATAAATTTTTTTCTCTGCTAGAAAGAAAGGATTTGTGGCACTAGAACATTTGCTTAATAATTTTCTTAGTCTGCAAACCATGCAATTAGATCTTGAGAAGCAGTCAATATATGCTCATCTGGAAAACTATCATAAATCTCGAGTCCATCTTCAACTTTCTATATAGATTCTTTCTCAAGTCTAGACAAATAAACTGCAACTTGATTCTCAGTGCCTTTTCTGTCCTTGACATCAAAATCAAACTCTTGCTGCTAAAGAACCCACCTAATCCATCTAGTCGTTGCAATTTTTTCACCATTAAGTACCTCAATGTTGCATGATTAGTGTGTACAACTACCTTTGTCCCAATCATATAAGAACAAAATTTCTCAAAGTTATAAATGACTTCTAATAACTCTTGTTCAGTAACTTTGTAGTTCTTTTGAGTAGGTTTTAGTGCCTTTTTGGCATAGTAAATGGGATGCAGGATATTTTCTCTTTGTTGGCGTAGTACAGGACCTAAGTTATTTCCACATTGTACCGGACTTACCTACTTGATTATTCCTTTATTCACTACACCTGCATCTAACCACTTGATTATTTTTATATTCACCACCTCCTGCATAGGATAATTAAGGCGACGATGATGTTTTATACTTACGACACAATTTGGTAGAACTTGGATCTTATTAGTATATAGACCAGGAGAAATACCAACAATATCTTTAATGGACCAAACAATTGCACTCTTGAATCACTGCATCATTAGTACTAAATCTTCCCCTCCTATCTATAATAACTCAGCTACAATGATTATCAACAAAGTGTTGCCGGTCCCCAAAAACACATATCGTAAATGAGAAGGGATGGTCGTCAACTCTAAAATAGATGGCTCCTCAATAGATGGACAAGCAGGTAGAGTTGTTCTATTTTTCAACTCCAGATCAAGTTTCTTTGGTGAAAATTATAAGAACCACTCCCATAAAGTGCACACACCATCATCGTAGTCATCAATGCCATCACTGTCGAAGTTCCTAATTGTTTTTTCTAAGGATTAAACACCCAAACTTTCTTCAATAACAATAGACTCAGAAGTATCATTTGAAATAGTCATTCCATCAACATCATTAAATGAATCCATCTCCTTATCATACATGTCAATCATAAATATTACCCTTAACTCATTTGACTGTCTTATAAACTTGCATACATTAAATATCACATGCTCATCGTTTAGTCCTAACTTTAGATCAATCAAAGTCCTTCTTGTATCCAGGAATGGTCTTCCTCAAACAGTTGGAAATGAAAAGTCCACTTCAGAATCCAATATCACAAAATCAGTAGGAAAGATCAAAAAGCCACCTTCACTAATACATCATATATCATACCAACTAGCTATTTAACCATTTGATCTGCCATCACTCATGGTAGTTAGTTCGGGAGCTCCGAACCCCAACTGCTTAAACACATCTAATGGCATGAGGTTGATATTGGCTCCCAGATGACTTAGTACCCATGTGAAGTTGAAAGAATCAATGATACAAGGAATGGTGAAAGCACAAGGATCCTCCTTATTCTCTACCAATGATCTAGTAGCGCTAGCGTTGTAATAATGAATATTATCAGATGGATCATAACTGACTGACCATTTCTTGTTGATTAGGTATTTCATAAACTTTCCATAATTAGAAATTTACTTTAATGCCACTACAAGTAGAATATTGGCAGACAACTTATTTAACATTGACATATACTTATGATGCTTACCCTCCTTTTGCTTCTTAATCAACTTTTGAGTAAAATGAGAGAGAGGTATTGGGATAGTATTCAAAATAAGAGCCTCAACCTTGTATTTTACTTTATATTTCTTGCTACTACTTTCCAAATAAGCTGGATCTTTATCATTCTGTGACTCAGTCACAATGGGTCTGGGCAGATCCATGATAGTTTTACCACTCCGAGTGGTAATGGCATGGTAATGACTATGATTATTTAGATTTTGCACCATATTACTAGGGAAACTTCCAGGAAGCCTTTGATTTATTATGGATGATATTTGGAAAAATTAATGATCTAATTGTTTGATTACAGTAGCATATGACTCAAATTTCTTATTCAGCCATGATTAATCAGCCTTAATCTCCTTAAGACAACTCTCTTGACACTTGGCCTTGGACTAATTTTGACAACATTACCTTTATTCTAATTTTTAATCATGACCTCTTGGTAAAACATACCTATAAATATCCTTATTTTAATTATTTTTCCACTGCCAATCACCATCTCTCTCTTTACTTCTATCTTTTTATCTATCATTATAATAGTTCCGACCTTTATTCCCTTTCCCTTGGGTTCGGAAACTCGCCAAATGACGATCAAGATACTCTTTTAGCCCTTGGGATCATAAGTCCTAGAAGTAGAACTTTGTGCCCCAACTGCATACACTTTCTCTACACTCATCATTGAAAATTGTTTTGTAAAAATCCTAATATCTATTTAAAGTTGTCCAACCTTTTGTGCTACCAAATCCTAACCCACTCGATTAGATATGAAAATCATCTAGTATATCTTGTGAAGCATCCCACCAAAGATGCATAAATACACCTCCCAAAAATGTATTTACCATTGCTTTAGAACTAACATTCAATGATCTATAGAAGATTTCAAACAAATTAGACCCTGTAATTTTCTGGGTACGTACCATTCTCAGCTTCTTTTTAAAACTAAACCATGCCTCGACATGCATTCTGCTGGTAGCTGTCTAAAATTATAAATTTCATCTTTCAACTATAGCATCTTTGCAGGAGGAAAGAATCTATTTAAAAATTGACTAAGCAACTCATGCCAATTTCAAATTGAACCTATCAAAAGTTTCCCTAACCATAGTGATGCTTCTCTAGTCAGCGAAAATAGAAAAAACCTCCACCTTAAAACTTCCTAGTTTAGCACCAAAATATTATATGACGTACTGTTCACAGTAAAATTAGAAAGATGCATGTTCGCGTCATCAGTCTCTGATCCTAAAAACATACCTTTTTAATTCAACAGTTGGATCATTACACTTTTAATGTTGAATTTAGTCTCTGATCCCATATCATTGTCTTTATTTTATTATTGCAGATTCTGATATGTAGGGATAAATAAAGGTTTTCCTCTTTAAACTCTCTCTCGATGCTCGACCACTTGTCTTGGCCTTGCTAATTCTCCTTGCTGAGCTACCCTTGCCTCTTAAGATAATCGTGCCTCCTCTTTTATTCTACCCTTTTCAGCTGCCTTTGTTAAAAATTTCTCAGTTTTTCTATATGCAACATCTATGGATAAGTATGTGGGGAAAGAGGTATAATCTTAGGGTCTCAAACCCTATGCTCTGACATCCTTAGTGGTGTTTGAAGAATTCTTTCAATCTCTTGATCAAATAGGAGCTAGGGATTTGCTTTACTCCTAATGTTTGACATACACCGTTGTATACCAAATTAAAAATAGAAAATAAAACCGACAAACTTAACCAAATTCAATTAATAATTCACACCGTCTTCTCAAGCAACGGTGTAAAAAATAGATATCGCCCAAAACTAACCTCCAAAGATGTATGCTATGGTAGATTTCGAATATAGTAACCCAAACTTGGTTGAGGTCGAACCCACAGGAAAAATATTGAATAGTATCTCAAATTTCCCAAAATTCATGAGTAGTGCAGAAAAGTAAATGGGGGGAGGGGGGAGAGGGAGGGGGGAGGATTTGAAGTCAAAAGTAAATAGTAACCAAACTTGAATGTTTGAGTTTGTAGAAAATAGGAGTGTGCATCAGTTGGTTTGGTTTGGTTTTAGATATTATCGGTTCAGTTTATCGATTTTTAGTTTTTAAATATTCTAAACTAATTACTAAACCAATAAGATATTTCTTATCGGATTTTGGTTTATTGCGTTTTAGTCCTTAATGGTTCGGTTTTTGGTTTAACTGATAAGAAAATACTCACAAAATAGAAATAGTAGTAACTAACATGACAAAAAATGAATCTTAGTTACAACCAAAAATACTACATGATGTGTTTTAATTTACAAGATTCTTCAAGTTTGAAATAAATATTTTAAGGAGAAATTGAAAGTTTGTATAATTGAAATAATAGGTTTGTTAATTAGTAGAAATTAAAGAGAAATTAGGAGAAATACATAACAAGTCTCTCTGTCTCTCTCTCTCTATATATATGTATATATATTCTTATTGTCTTATCGGTTTACCCAATAAGAAAAAATTGAGCCAAACTAATAACCCAATAATTTTTTCATATAAAACCACTAAAAACAATTAACCCAATAACAAAAAACAATAACATTTCTATAGGTTCAGTTTTTTCACACCCCCACTAAACAGCAGAAGACGAACACAAGGAAAGTGTTCCCCCTATCTTCTCAACTCCATAAACTTCTCATTTTAAACTCATCTATTTTGTTGTTGTGTCTGTAAAGTCAAAAAGTTATGTATTATCAATCGTATTGTGAATGTGTTGATAAATCTCACCTATTACATTGTGAGTCTCAGAGCATCACTTTCTTGCTCCTTGCCTATAATCTCAACTCAACTTTCATGTTTTAGATCTCAAGTTAATTAGATGAGATGGCAGAATTAGAAGAGGGGCGTAAATCTCAAATTACTGTCTTAATCTCTTTTTCCTAATCTCAAACTCCCTTCTGAAGACATTCTAAAATATGGACAATCCTCAAGCTTCTATAGTATTTATGGGGTCAACTAATATGAAGAAGGTTAAGATAAAAGTAGCCATAATAGAATTGATGAATCTCTCAATTCCTTTACGTAGCTAATCCTCCAGGGTAGGGAAATTTTCTACTCATGTTCGTGAAACAATCCATGATAATCAATAAAAAAGACGTGTAATTAATTGCACAACAATGAGAAAAATAAAATTGAAAGTCTTCAGTTGAATAAAAACCCAAAATCTTAAGAACAAAATCTCAACAATTAAAGTATGTTAAAAATAGTAAAGGTGATGTAAAAGTACGTAAACTAATAAAGGAATAACCTTAAGGTATTTATAGTATCTCAAAATAATAAATAAATACTAATAAAAATGAAATAGTAAAAAGTAAGTTGGCAATCGTAATGACTTGTAAGGTCTCCTTACGAGTTGTATAATGCCTAGTCGTAACCAGTATAAAGAAATTGCATCTTCAAGGCTTTAGGTTTCTGTTATCGTTATGACCCATCCTTATGAGTCGTAACTAGACCTTATGAATCGTTGTCTTCACTCATCACCACCTAGACTTTGTTCTTTAGGTTTTTTGTAGAATTTTCCAGTTACGACTGATCACTATGAGTCGTAATCATATCTTATGACTAGTGTCTTTCTCTAACTTCACATTTCAAGGACAGCTGAAGTTTCTTTTCACTTTACGATTGTTTTTCATGACTAGTAGTTACACTTTATGAGTTGTGAACATATTTTACTTAGTTTCTTCAGTTTGTCATTTGTCATTGTTTTGTTCACGGGTCAGTCTACTAGTCGTATGATGATTTGAAAACTTGTAGGTTGAATCGTAAGATGAGCAGAGTTCATTTTTTTTAGGGATTTTCTTTCAATTTTTATCCCAAGGTGCTTCGTGCCTATATTCCCTAATATCAAGAAATAAACACCTCATATCCACAAAAATAACCTAACTACAAGCATAAATTCCTTATTTTTAGGCATCGAATATGTCATGTTTCCACGGCACATCATTTAAATGACCCAATTTATGAGTCATGATGGCACCTACTAAATCCCTCAAGTAGGTAAGCCAAACCATAACTCAAAGCTAACACAATAGGTTAATTCGGTAGAAAATTGCCAACAAATGTGAAATTTAAGAACAAAATATGTAGATAAGTAAAGTGCTCTAAATAGATAAAATAGTCAAAACAAGATGCCATCCCATGACCTGGTGAGCTAGTACAAGAGCATCTAATAATAGAAATACAACCCAAGAATCTAGAGTGGTCAATACATCTGTCTTAAATACAAAAGTCTTAATATAGAAAGATAGAAGGAAATAGACATCTCAGTCTCTAATATCTCACCCTAACTCTGGATATCAACACCACTTGAACATGAATCGACGATGAAAAATAGTACTCAGATATGCATAAAAAATGTAGAGATAGTATGTGCACCAAAATGATGGGTACTCAATTGGAATCATGAGATAACTGATCTAAATCATGATATAAGTATGATAAATTGCAAGATAAGATAACTAAGTCAAGGTACAAAAAATGAACCTGAATAGTCTCTACTATCGCTGTGCATAATACATAAATAAGCAGAATAATAACATAATGTAACATAATACCACACAAGCAATCACAAAGTACAAAATTAGCTCCCATACGCCAATTCATGCAATAAAAAGAACTCAGCACAACCTCTCATATGACTGGAGAATACACTCAAGTGAAGAATAAGCGATCAACAAAACATATGACTAACCCTCATTGTCATTTAACTATCATTCCACAATTGACCCATATTTCATAATGTTACCATTATTTAACAACCTTATCATCGTTTCTCACAAATCTTCATTAATTAAATAATCATAACTTATAACCAATCCATTTAATTACAAGAATTCATTTATTCCATACCACATTATAACAATTTTCTCATTTTATGAGTAAACCAAATTATTACCTCCAATTTCGTATCTTGATTTTGTCAATCATAGAAAGTATGTCATCATAGAATAATATGCATATTCAGACTCGAATAGGTAAACATAATCACTATCCAAACTTGAATTGGTAAATACAAATAATAGCTAGACTTGAACCAATAAATAATCAGTAGGCGGACTTGAACTGGTAAATAATCAATAGCCGGACTCAAACTTGTAGGAGAATCAATATCCAAACTCAAAATGGTTAATATAATAAATACTGAGATAGTCATCCTCTGAACTTGAATCGGGTATATATAATCATCAATGAAATAATCTATCAAAATCAAACGGAATAAATATATATAATCCATATCATAAATTGTATCATCAATATTAATAAATAACATCATAGTCAATAGGGGTAAGCCCTTATATCAACCAACATAACCATCAAGTATTAATAATATTTCTCATTATTACCTCGATATACATTTCCAAGAGTCTAATAAGTGTAAATGGTTTTTACCAAAGCTAATATGTGTTATTGCCTAAAGTGGGTTAAGAATAAACTTCTAATTCTGATGTTCCATTTTAGGAAAATTCTACCCAAACTAGGCTTAAGGTATCTAAATACACTTTTAGATTTATAGCAAGCCATACTAATCCTAAGGTAAAGATTCCTCCCAAAAAATTTACTAAGTCTAATAGAAATAATGGCAACCTTTACGAGTGTAGGAAACTAAGACCATACTTACCCAAAACAAGAGTAACTAAAGAATTTTTATCTAACTTGAGTGAAATAAGGCATTCTAATGACAAGCATGATAAATGTAGCCTAATTCACCTAAGGTATAAGTAACATGCTAAGTGTTTCCAACTTACAGATTTAAATTAGCCTAGACGTCTAACTGACTTCAAGTCCTTAAATTCTTCAATCCAACACCAAAAACCCATCCCAAATCTAAAAAAATATCATAAATATACTATGAAATAGATCAATCTAACAAGGGATAAATCTAGTCTTCCTTGCCACTGAGGAAAGATCGTGAACAGCTAAACCACCAGTTTTCCCTTTAGAGAAGTATCCTCAAGGTACTAATACCCATGTTGCACATTGTTCTTTGGATCCAAAAATCACCTCAAAATGTCATGTAGGTTCTACTTAATAAAACTACATTTCTAAAACCAACCCAACATTTATTCAATCTCAAAGAATTATTACCCTAAAAATAGGTGAAAACCAATCTCTATCACAAACTTGTTGATATGGTCGAAAAGTGCAAAAAGTAAATGGAGGGATTTTGTAGTAATAGTAAGAGTAGTCAAAAATCTTTAACACTTTAGGTCAAAATCAATATGAGACAAATACTAGTACTGTGTTTCCCCTGACTTCCTAACTCAACAGATTTATCATGCTTGTCAAACTATCTCGATGCCTTGTATAAAAAATCTAATGAGTTATGTAACACCAATCATCTCTCGACATCCTTTGGTCAATTTCACTCATTTTTCCTTGGTCTTAGGGTATCACATTACTAAACCTTGTCCTAGATCCCAGATTAACTATCTTTTCTTAGTCTTAACTTAATTAGATAAAGGTTGGTAGCTTCAAATTATTGTTGTGATCTTCATTCCAAATCTCAACCTCACTCTTGATTTAGTATCACAATTAGGCAGTTTTTATCATTTGTAGTTGCTAAAATATAATCAATATAAGGAAAATAACAATGCATGCATCCACACCAATAAAGAAAAACTTTGCACTTTCTCTACTTTATTATTCCATCAGGGTACCCTCAACTCTAGATAAGAGGTTTATTTTCTCATGATTGCAAAAACACCATAGAATTCATAAAAAATCATATGAATAATATCATAATAAATTGAGAATGAAAAGAAAAATCTCAAGTTAATCTCAAGCCGTAAAAGTCAAGAACAAGAATTCAAAGATCAAAAGTGTATTTTAGAATCAATATAATGTTGTAAATTTGTAAAGTGTGTAAACTAATAAGAAAACATCAATGGGGTATTTATAGGATACATCCAAAACCTAAAAGTCCTATAAGAAATAATATAGAAACAATAAGTCAACACCTACCTACGACCCTACTTAGGGCCGTAGGTACTACCTATAGCCCCTAGGTAGGTTCATAGTCTTAGATTGATCAATAGGTTGCAGTGTACAAGGCTACAGGGGTCGTAGGTGCAATTTTTTCCTCTTAGGTGGACTTCGTAGGTCTTAGAGAAAAATCCAACTTTTAGAACCTTAGACAATCACTTATGACATGATATACGATGGTTGTAAGTGCCAATTATGGCCCATAAGTGGGTTTGTAATTAGACTTCTAGCTAAACCTCATTATCTCTTTATTTTCTTCTATACCAAAACCTATTTTCCTGTAAAATAACATAAAAATACATCATATCTAATAAAATGGACCTATGTACTTGCAAAATTTTTAATTTTAAGCATAAAGAATGCCATAAAACCATGGCACATCAAACGTAAGTGGAAACCACCATGGTTAGATATAGGGATGTTGGAATCAATTCAATCAATGTTATCCTTCTAACTTTCAAATGAGAAAGTGACCTCAAGGCTTACCTATCTTAGGAATTTGGTAGTGAAAGGCTCTTTCAAGTCATTAATATCACTGATCAGAAGAAGAATTGTTATGCTATAAGACACTTTAAAGAGTATGCTAATGCATGGTGGGAATATGCTAAGATATTAGAGAATGTGTTAAATGAAGGACACCCCCTCATGAGATGCATTAAAGGGACTTGTGAGACTAAAGTGCATGATGGAAAGGTATAGACATGAGTTACATGCCAAGATATGCAACATGAGGAAAGGGAGAAAAAGTGTCTTGACCTACTAGGATGAATTCTAATAATTAATCTTGTAGCTTGAGTATCACGAGAACATGCAACATGTCATCATACGTTTCAAGGTTTTGTTAAACAAAGAGATCTCATCATCCATGAGTATCCATATGTTTATAGAATAAATCTTTCAATTGTATTTGGAATTTGAGAAGTAAATTAAGGAAAGAATATCCACCAAATCCAAAGGGCACACGTCTACTTTTCCTTAGAGTAAGAACAAAGATGTAGCTCTGTAATGACCCTTCAGATCATCTTCCATGTTCTTGTTTATTTTTGTTGTTTGATCTTTTCCTATAGCTTCACCAAGTCATTTATGACTTGTTCGAACTTATTATTTGGTTACCTAGAGGTTTGTTTGGTTGTTTGAATTATTTTTCCGTTTAGAATTATTTCTTGGTTCCAAATGGCAACTGAGTAAAAGTCTCAACAAAACAATGTTGAATATGAATTCAAACTATGCCAGAAGCTCTATAATAATAATTTTAGGTTTGGTAGACCTTTGGTTTTGTTCCCACTACACTTGAACCCGTTTTGACCTATTGGTTGGAGAGTTGAGAAATTGGAAATTCGGGTGTGGGGCCTATATTTTGTCAGAATGACCTCAGATGGAAAATTTGAATTTTCTAACTAGTATAGAATGTAGAAATCAATATGGCTGCATATCTAATTTATTCGTATTGGACTTCGAATACATCTGAAGGATTTGGCTGAAACTTAAAATTGATTCCAAGTTTCAACCATTTAGCAGAGGTGTACGATTGCTGCTCTTGGGTCCTAGGATGGTCCATTTAAAAGCCCTCTCTTGGCTGAAATTTGGTATTTCTTCATTATTTTGAGTCTCTAAAACTGTAATGGAGTGGGTGGTCTTTAAAGTGTGTGTTAGGTGTTGATTGGGAGCATGAATAGCTTGTGTATTCATGATTAATATCAAATCTAAGGTAAGATTCCATCAATTTTGGTGTTGATTTCTTTATTTTAAGATCCAAAACCTTAATGGATTAAGCATTGATTTTAGCCCCAAATGCGGTTGTTTTGCATAAATTTCTTAAGAGTATTAACTCTTTAATGGTATTTGGACAATGGGTTGGTCTCAGAAACTCATTTTTTATATATGGGTCCCACTTGAGGATTGTTAGTTTAATTTTAGACATAAAGCAAAATGGTGCAATATGGGAGTTGTTATTCTTTTAATAATGCATTGATTATGTTGTTGATAGCTTGGCTTGTGGAAGAATCTTCAAGCAAAAGGAAAGAAAAGATTATTGGTTTGTGAGCAATTTGGACTAGAGGTAGGATTGGCTTACTTGTAGTTAGATTGATGTTTATTATTGTATATCTTGATAAGATTGGGCAGGGTCTTCAATGTTGAATTGATAGATTGAAATGTTTGGGTCTAGTTGAATGACTTAGGTCTTAAAACAAATTAGTGGGACAATTTCCTCATAGCCTAGAATCTTGATTAGTCAGACTTGTAATCTTATGAATAAAATAAGAATACTGTAGTTGCTATCGTGGATGAGAGTGACCTTATTAACTCACCAAAAAGGTATGTTTACCTAGATACACTTAGTTGTAGATTGGTTATAGGTGTTTGGGGTGACTTAGGAGGAATCCTTGTAGTAGAATTGTCCCATAGAAATAGCATGTATTGGTAAGGTCTAAAGGCATAATTTAGATATCTTAGCCTAATTTTGGGTAGAAGTTAGACTTGTAGAAGAGAGTTTAGGGATTTTTAGAAGCAAAGACTGACCCATCTTAAGCTTGAACTATTTAACATATTTAGTGACCTAGGTACGTGATGAACACCTTAGATTTTACTTTCGTGATATGATGGCTATACCCAGTAAATGGTTTGTGCATATTGTCGATGTTTGGATAATGTGTATACTTGATTGATGATCTTGTTTTCAAGATATGTATAACATTAAATAGACTTGTGAATTGAATCTATGGTTATGCTATCACTTAACTTATTGGCTCGTTTACTATATGAGCATTGAATTATGTTATAACTTTTATTATGATGCAAACTTAATGAGTATGCTAATGTTTGTGTAAAAGAATCTCTTTGAGCTAGTGTTGTGAGCTATGTGGGTAAAGAAGTATTCTAGAAGGCATACCCACAACTTATATTTAACTTTCTAATAATTACGATTAAGCTAAAAAAAGTGTGGGATTGTTATATCATTTATATAGACATGTCCATACATCTACTTATATAATATAGTGATGATTAATAGTGAAGTACCATAATATGTATTTCCTTACATATCTAATACTCTACTATTGTGGGCTTGTACTTGTTATTGATTTGGATACATATATAAATGTATTTATTATTGCGTTGGTGGTTATTGATGATGTAATGATGCCTGGTGTAAGATCCCACAAAATTTCTAGCTTATTTAAGTCTTTTAAACTTATTAAGGGGTCCCAAACATAGAAAATTCTAGCTAAGTATTCAGACTTAGTTTCTTTTTAGCCTTCGAAAGTTGGTAATCTTATTTTGGGACCTTAACTTCCTTTAAATGTATATGTTTAAGTTAATTCATTATTAGGAAGATCAATAGGTGTTCCCGAAGAAGTTTCAGATTTTTTAGACTTCGTTTGAAGCTCCCTTATAATCCCAAAATAGTGAACCAATGCGATCTTGGCGAGCCGTGTCACCTATCATGTTTGTTAATATTTTCTCCAGCTACCAGCATCAAATTCCAGTGTGTCGGCGTAATGTTGGCGTGATACGTCAACTATAGCATCGATGCGCTGCGTCGACCTGAGCGTCGGTAACCCAATTTTAGTCATTAAAATACTGCGTTCTTGGGGGTATCTGGATCTTTTTCCCATGAACCTCAGCCCCTAAAACACGAAATTTAATACCCTAAAAGCAAATAAACTCATTCTTTCTAAACTTCTCTCAAGAACAAGCCTTAGGGATTTTAAAGTTAAAATAAAAAACTCAAGATTCCACCGTTAATTTCTAGAAATTCTTCAACAAGGTATGTAAAGTGTTCATTGAAGGGTACCTTCCACCCTTGGAGTTCAAGAAACTTCTTTTAAAATTACGAATTGTGATTTTCATGTTGTGGGTTTGAATGTAATCATGTTGATGTTGAGGTATATGTTCCATGTTGAAATCTTTATGTAATTCTTGATATTATAATAACATGTAAGTTGAATTTTGATTCTCTTATCTTGTAACCTTTGAATTATGAAGTCATGATGTCTTAGCATTTTTGTTCATGTCCAAGTATAAAGCTACGCCTACCATGTGTTTGATAAAATACTAAATTGAAACCATGGTGCTTTAGTGATCCTTTGGTGGTCTAAACGATGAACTTATTCTATACCAACATGTTCCCAATGTCTTCCATGTTAAAGCTATAACTTGTATATGTATGATGGAATGCTCATGAGATTGGTTTTATGAAATTATGATGTGTTAGTACGCATTCCTATTCATGTGCAAGTTCATGAATTTTAAGTGATTAATGAAATGCCTTATAGATTGTATTGTGAGTGGTAGACTATTTTTATGTATTGAAGAATTGTCATGTCTAATTATTTTTATGCTATCGATTCAGGAGGTTATTTAATACCCAACAATTTCGCTGTGTTCCTAGAGCTAGTGTCAGTTACAGAAGAGTCTCAATCAGGCTACGATCAGTAGTACTCTAGTTCAAATGCAGAACTCAAGAAAACAAAGTATCAATCTAGTCTCATTTAGTATTCATTTTAGTCCTCAGTAATCTCAATCAGCTAATAGAACTCAGTAGTATTCCATCAGTCAATGTAACTTAATAAACTAAGTTCAGTTCGGTTATTCAGTACAATCTGTAACATATCAGTCTAGCCTAGTATGAACTAGGTAATTAGTCCTATGTATATTTAGTTGGGAGTAGGATTCAGCACCGAGTAAACCCAGATATAGGGGCTCACCTGCCAGCAGAGAGTGTGATCCTTAAAACCAATCCTTACATTGGAGAATACCTAGCCAGAATAGGTTGAGATATAAAACTATGAGTCTAGGGTTAATATATGTCATTCAAGTTCCCCTACCAGCGAAGGGTTGACAGAAAAGCTTTCTATCAGAGAGGGTTAATTTATAGCTTTTCCTTACCCATGGCACGGTAATGACACCCTTCCAACTGGGGTTATAGGTTAGACCCCAAATAGTTCATGAAGGGGCATGTCGGTTAGATGATTACCTTTCACAGTCTTAGTCTTAATCGTTTGTAAAGAACTTAGATAGTTCTACAGATTTTAGGACTGTTAGATACAGTCACTTAGTTTAGTACAGAACTTATCTAGCTCCATCATAAATAGGTCTGTCAGACATAGTCACTCAAAAAATAGTATATCAGTTATAATTTATATCAGTTATTAGTAATCCATGTTATCAATAAACTCAGTATTCAGAATCCTAATGACTTCAGTTATAGTTATGTATGCATGCATGTATTCTTATGTTGTCATGTTTATGTTATTCATTTAATTATAGTTCATTCATATGAAACCTTGCATTCAAATTTACCTCAACTTGACTACCAGTACATTTACACGTACCGATGCATACTTTTCTTTTATGCTATGGTGTTTTATACTATAGGTTCAGATGTACGGGCTCTAGAGTACCCTTAGTAGATCAGAATTTCAGTAGATAGAGTAGTGGTGAGTCTTCATAGTTTGAATACATGTTTATTCATTTAGTATCTTAGTTAATTTTCAGTAGTTGGAATTATTTGGGGGTTTGTACCATCAACTCCATAGTTTAGACAATTTTAGAGTCTATTCAGATTAGTTGTTTAGACTGTATTCAGTATTTCAGATTCTGATGTTTTATCAGATTTTATCATTTCTCTTTATCAGTATTATAGTTTTGAACCTTACAGAATTTCATCCCCTTATTACAAATTATACAATATTATTACTTAGTTATTGCAGCAGGTGTCAGTCATGGGTTAGCTTGTAGTCCTTCATGATTATGAGCATCGTGTAGCATCCGGGGTACCAGAAACGGGGCATAACAAACATGGTATCAGATCCTATGGTTCTATAGACTCCAAGGTAGTCTGAAAACCACATCTAGTAGAGTCTTATTTATTGTTGTATAGCGTGCCACACTTATGTATAGGAGGCTATGAGATGTTGTAGGAATAGTTTCTCTTCTTTCAATATTCATGTTTTGTGAGTGAGCATGAGCTCCAGTTAAACTCTTATTCTAATTAGCTTCTTCTTTTTGGTTACAGAACATGCCTCCTAAAAGGACTTATGAAAGAAGAATCGAAAACCAGTCTGCAGCCCAGCCTGTTCAGGCAGATCCCCTATATAAGCACGTCTCTCATGTAGATTTCAGAACTGAATTCACTACTGTAGTAAATTCAATAGCATCCCTGAATAAACGACCAACTATTTTTCCAGCCAACGCAGTAGCCAATATTGTTGCAGCCAAGATTCGGGACTTCACCCGAATGAATCCTCTTTAATTCTTAGGAACTAAGTTACAAGCGAATCCACATGAGTTTTTCAATAAGGTTAAGAAAGTCACAGATATCATGGGATTAACTTCCAGTTAGAGTGCTGAGTTAGCTGCTTATCAACTATAAGATGTAGCCCATACATAGTTCAAGCAGTGGGAGGTAGACAGGGGTACAAATGCAGAGCCAATAGAATAGGAAGAGTTTTCTACGGCCTTCTTAAATAGATTCTTTCCCTTAGAGCTAAAAGAAGACAAGGTGTTAGAGTTCATCAATCTCAAGCAAGGCAGTATGTCTGTTAAACAGTATTCTCTTAAGTTTACTCAGTTAGCCATGTATGCTCCCATGTAGTGGCAGACAATATATCCAGAATGAGCAAGTTTCTGTCTGGGGTATTGGGTAAAGTAGTTAAGGAGTGCAGGACTACGACGTTGATGCCAAGCTATACAACTTGAGAAAAGGTATAGACATGAGTTACATGCCAAGATATACAACTTGAGGAAAGGGAGCAAAAGTATCTTAACCTACTAGGATGAATTCTAATATAATTAATGTTGTAGCTTGAGTATCACGAGAACATACAACATGACATCATAAGCTTTAAGGTTAGATTAAACAAAGAGATCTCATCACCCATGACTATCCATAAGTTCATAGAAGAAACCATCCAATTGGCTTTGGAATTTGAGAAGTAAATTCGGGAAAGAATATCCACCAAAGCCAAAGGGCACTCATCTACTTTTCCTTAAAGTAAAAACAAATATGTAGCTCTATAATAACCCTTCAAGTCATCTTCCATGTTCTTGTTTATTTATGTCGTTTGATATTTTCCTATAGCTGCCTCAAGTCATTTATGACTTGTTGGAACTTATTTTTTGGTTACCTAGAGATTTGTTTGATTGTTAGAACTATTTTAAAATTTAGAAATTTTTATTGGTTCCAAATGGCCATCGAGTAAAACATCAGCAAAAAAATGTCGAATGTGAATTCAAGTTGTGCCAGAAGCTCTAGAATAATAATTTTAGGTTTGGTAGACTTTTAGTTTTGTTACCACTACACTTGAAGTCATTTTGACTTATTGGTTGGATAGTTGATAAATTCTAAATTTGGGAGTGGGGCCTGTATTTTTTCATAACAACCTCAGATGAAAAATTTGACTTTTCTAACTAGTCTAGAATGTCAAAATCAGTATGGTAGCATATCTTATTTAGCCGTATTAGACTTCGAATGCATCCAAATACTTTGGATAAAACTTGAAATTAATTCCAAGTTTCAGTGGTCATCTAATGCCTAAGGTATCATGATCGTGTAAGGAGTAGCCCCAAATGCGGTTGTTTTGCATAAATTTCTTAAGGGTTTTAACTCTCTAATGGTATTTGGACAATGGGTTGGTCTCAGAAACTCATTTTTTATATGGGACCCATTTGAGGATTTTTTGGTTTAATTTTAGAACTAAAGCATAATGGTTCAATATAGGTGTTGTTATTCTTTTAATAATGCATATATTATGTTTTTGATAGCTTGGCTTGTGGAAGAAGCTTTGCGGTAAAGGAAAGGAAAGAGTTTTGGTTTGTGAGCTATTTGGACAAGAGGTAGGATAGGCTTACTTGTAGTTACATTTGTATTTATTATTGTATATCTTGATAAGATTGGGTAGGATCTTAGATGTTGAATTAAAAGATGGAAATGTCTGGGTCTTGTTGTATCACTTAGGTCTTAAAACACATTAGTGGGATAGTTTACTCATAGACTAGAACCTTGATTAGTTGGACTTGTAATCTCATGAATAGCATATGAACACTCTAGTTGCTATAGTGGCTGAGAGTGACCTTGTTCACTCACCAAAAAGGTATGTTGACGTAGATACACTTAGTTGTAGATTGGTTTTAGGTGTTTGGGGTGACTTAGGAGGAATCCTTATAGTAGAATAGCCCCATGGAAGTAGCATGGATTGGTAAGCTCTTAAGCCATAATTTAGATAACTTAGCCTAATTTTGGGTAGAAGTTAGACTTGTAGAAGAGATTTTGGGGAATTTTTAGAAGCAAAACATGACCTACCTTAAGCTTGAACTATTTAACTTCTGTAGTGACCTAGATACGTGATGAACACCTTAGATTTTAATTTGGTGATATGATAGATATACCCAGTAAATGGTTTGTGCATGTTGTCGATTTTGGATAATGTGTATACTTGATTGATGATCTTGTTGTCAAGATATGGATAACATTGGAAAGACTTGTGAATTGAATCTATGGTTATGCTATCACTTAACTTACTGGCTAGTTTACTATGTGAGCCTTGAATTATGCTATAACTCTTATTATGATTCAAACTTAATGACTATGATAATGTTTGTGTAAAAGAATCTCTTTGCGCTAGTGTTGAAAACCATGTTGGTAAAGAAGTATTCTAGAAGGCATACCCATACTTATATTTAACTTTCTAATATTTATGATTAAGCTCATAAAAGTGGGGAATTGTCAAATTATTTTTATAGACATGCCCATGCATCTACTTATATAATTTAGTGATGATTAATAGTGAAGTACCATGATATGTATTTCCTTACATGTCTTATACTCTATTATTGTGAGCTTGTACTTGTTATTGATTTAGCTACATATGTATGTATTTATTATTGCTTTGGTGGTTATTGATGATGCAATAATGTCTGGTGTAAGACCCTACAAAATTTCTAGCTTAATTAAGTCCGTTAAGCTTATTAAGGGGTCCCAAACTTAGAAAATTCTAGCTAACTATTCGGACTTAGTTTCTTTTTAGCCTTCGAAAGATGGCAATCTCATTTCACAACCTCAATATCTTTTAAATGTCTATGTTTTAGTTAATTCATGATCAGGAAGGTCAGTAGGTTTTCCCAGACAATTTTCAGATTTTTCAGACATCGTTTGAAGCTCTTTTGGAATCCGAAAATATTGTACCAAAGTGATCTTGGTGCGCCGTGTCACCTATCACGTTGGTTAATATTTTCCATAGATACCAACATCAAATTACGGTGAGGCAGCGCAATCTTGGTGCGATGCATCGACTATCGCGTCAATGCCATCAACGTGCCACTTCAACATGTGTGTCGGTAACCCAGTTTTAGTCATTAAAAGACCGCGTTCTTGGGGGTATTTGGGTCTTTTTTCCATTACCCTCAACCCCCAAAACATGAAATTTAATACCCTAGAAAGCAAATAAACTCATTCTTTCTTGATTTCACTCAAGAACAAGACTTAGGATTTTTAAAGTTCAAATCAAGAACTCAAGATTCCACCGTGAATTTACAGAAATTCTTCAACAAGATATGTAAATTGTTCATCAAAGGGTCCCTTCTACCCTTTCAGTTCAATAAACTTCTTTTAAAAGCATGAATTATGTTTTCTATGTTGTGGGTTTGAATGTAATCATGTTGATGTTGTGGTATATGTTCCAAGTTGAAATCTTTATGTATTTCTTGATATTATGATAACATGTAAGTCGAATTTTTATTCTCTTCAATTGAAACCCCTAAATTATGAAGTCATGATGTATTAGCATTGTTGTTCATGCCCAAGTATAAAGCTACACCTACCATATTTTTGATAAAATGCTAAATTGAGACTATGGTGCTTTTGTGATCCTTTGGTCCTCTAAATGACGAACTTATGCTATACCCACATGTTACAATGTCTTCCATGTTAAATCTATACCTTGTATGTGTATGATGGAATACTCATGAGATTGGCTTAATGAAATTATTGTAACACCCCATATTTTTGTGTGTACTTGTTCCATTTATATGAAACTTGATATATCTTTGTGGTGTAGATGGAGTTCAAAATACTTCCCATGTGGTTTAATGTGACCAAGTATATACAAATTTTAAGTTGGATTAAAGAGTTAAGAACTAAAAATTGAGTATTTTTTTAAGGTGCTTTCTTGACTGACTTAAGCTAGTAGGTGGATCACTTACTTGAGCTATTTGGACCAAGTTAATCGACCCAAGGTTATGGACCAGATTTGATCCTCTGTTAAGGTACTCATTTGGGCCTAAATTAAGTAAAAGAGAAGGAAATAAAAAAAATCCCTTAACTCAAATCTACAAAGGCTCATTTTAGTTTAGCCCAACTATGAATTAAATAAGTATGTACATCAACTACTAAGACTTCCTTTGACCAACTTATTGGGCCAAATATGCTACCACCTACTAGAATTAATTTTGGCACAAGTTAAAGGAAAGAAGAGAAGGAGAATGGGCAACAAAGGCCCAATAGTTTTGGATCCACAAAACCACAATATATTGGGCAAGTATATACATAATTTACTTGACAAAATAGAGACCAAAAATATTCAATAAGTCATCAAAGAGCAGCTTCTATATATGGATTGGAAATCAGCAATTTATTCTCATTTCAACCTAGACAAAATTTTCAGCTTTCTAGGTTTTTCTCTCTTATTCTCTCTTGGGTATGAAGTAACCCTATGGTTCCCCAAGGGTTATTGGGATTGAAATTCCTTAAAAGCTAAAGGTATGTGAATAATTCATGAGCTTGTACTAAGGAAACTATGTGTTCTTCAAGATTAATTTCCGGACAGCCCTCTCTTTAAGTTTTGATAGTCAATTGTTCTTAGTTATTAAGGGATTTCTCATTTCTGTTTTGGTGTATGTGTGAAGGGATTAATCTATTGAATAAGTACACATTACGGACTAAACTACCAAGGAAATCAAGGTATGGTTTCTGTCCGCTTTTGTCCTTTTCCCATATATATTTGTTCATGGAGGATTACACATATTTTGTTGCTATTAAAGGATGATTGGAGTGTTGTTGCGGACTGTTTTGTGTGTTTGGGTTGGGGGCTGCCCGGTTGCTATTGGGAAAAGGTGTGATTAGTTTGTATTGAGCGATAGAATATGGATGTGGTGATACACCACTGAATTAATGATTGTGTACGTCTATTGCTCATTTCGCTTTGTGTCTTGGTTGGGAGGTGTAATGAAGAGAAAGTTGTGTCGGGGGATATTATATGAATATGTATGGTATGTGGATGTAATTGGAGTATAAGAAGGTTAAATTGACAACCTTTATTGGTAAATTAAGGGCTTACTTCTCGGCCACCAGTTTGGTGAAGTTAAATAGCCAAAATGTGGCGTTTGGTTGCTAATAATAGTTTGCCATATATTTAATTGTAAATAAGTAATCTAAAATGGTGGAGAGTCGATTTGGGTTGGTATTGGAGTTTTACAACCAGGTATGTAAGGTATACTCTATTTTGCACTCTTGGCATGAAAATGGACACTTGTTCCATCGAGAAAGCTTCCTAGATTATCCTATAACACGTGATACACAATAGCACCGTATGATATCCCATGTTACTAATGAACTTGATCCCACTCCCTAATGAGTTAAAAAACCTCAATACATGATTTCTACCAATCCTACATGTCTATTTTCACTAGTAAATTTCTGAATTTCTCCGGTTACTCAAAAAAGACCCATGTATTATTTTTAGCTCCTAAACACTTCATTAGAATGCCAACAACTCCTTACTTCATTGTTATTGCATTTATTTCATATTTACATGTGTCTTATTTATAGATCATTGTTTCAAGGTACCATAATGTTATGACCACCGAAGTAACAATCTCAAAGGCTAATTAAACTAAGTAATAGAAATTTGTAAAATGGGTGACAGCTCAAGGGCATAAGCCTAGCATGGGCTGATCCCGATTCTTTATATCTGGGTGGAAGCTCAGGGGCATAAGCCTAGTAGGGCTGATCCCATTGTTTATTTACTGGTGGCAGCTCAGGGGTATAAGCCTAGCATAGGCCGATCCTGATTTGTTATTTACCACTGATAAACTGGTCATTTGTTTCATATGGATTACAAAGATAAATAATTAAGAAGGTTAGAAAAGGAAATAAATGTAATGTAACTGTTGTATAAGTAAATGTAAAAGTGGTCTCTAGCACTATTTTTACACTTGCTCCAGATTTTAATCAAACCTTTCTATCTTTTATTGTTACTTTTCCACCTTGCATACTCAGTACATATTTTCGTACTGACTCGCCTTATTGGGGACCTATATTTCATGCTACAGGCACAGGTGCTTCGGCAAATACGCCTCCTCAGTAGGAGCCCGAGATATCCATTTGCTATTGGTCTGGGCTGTCTGAGTTGGTTCTATATATTTTTGGTATTGTATAAAAGTTAATAGTATGGCGGGGGTTCGTCCCGACCTTATCTAAGTTCTATGTATCATCTCGAGGCTTTATAGACCAGTGTAAAGTTAAGCATGGTAGTATGTTATCTTGTAGATGTGATGGCCCCAACGGCCAAGTCTATTATGTATATGGTTTTAGGGATTGTCATTTATATTTTTTTACTAAGGCATTATATATGTAGATGGAAAAACCTTTTCCTATTATAGTTTCATGCATGTGAATTCAAAGGTTATGGGTTGGTTCTCTCGAGCCTTCACGGCTACGGGTGCCTGTCCGCCCCAATAGGATTTGAGGCGTGACAAAAGTGGTATCAGAGCGGGTCATCCTAGGGAGTCTACAAAGCCGTGTCTATGTAGATTCTTGTTTATGGGTATGTTGTGCACCCCATCTATAAACAGGAGGCAATGGGACATTTAGGGGTTGTCTTTTTTTTGTCTTATCTTAGATCGTGCAATAGACCCAATATTGTAGATGAAGTTATATTTAACCATTGGATCTATTTTTTTCTCTTATTATTGTAAGGATGCCAGTTACAAGAAGGAGTAAGAATATAAGTAAGCAAGTAGATGTGGCTAACAGAGAAGGGACTAGCAAGTCACCACCTATACAAGCTAATCAAAGTGAGGCTCAAGCTGACTATGTATCAGAAACTTCTTCCACTCCAGAAGAGCTAAGAAGGAGAAGAACCACATCCTCAAAGCCACCTATTAATGCTACTGATCAAGATCTTAGAAATACGGTAAAAATTTTGGCTCGTATAGTTGTTGGACAAGATCAAGAGCAAGCCATTCCTACTACATGTTCTAGTGGTCCAGATAGGGCAACTATCCTTCAAATGAAAGATTTTCTTGAATTGGATCCTCCCACCTTCACCGGATCAGATATTAATAAAGACCCATAAGATTTCATTGATCAAATCCAAAGGGTTCTAGATGTTATGCATATATCAGGTAAAGAGACAGTTGAATTATCAACATATAGATTCAAAGGGGAGGCTATATTTTGGTACGAAGATTGGAAATGATCTAGAGGTATTGATTCACCTTCAGCTACTTGGAAAGAGTTCAAAGAGGCATTTCTTAATTATTACCTTCAATTCAAGATTCGACAAGCTCGTGTAGATCAGTTCTTGAATCTTTACCAGGGGAATATGAGCATGAGGGAGTACAGCCTCCGATTTAACTCCTTGTCTAGGTATGCTCCTAATGTTGTAGCTACTATGGATGATAGAGTTTATCGATATGTGGATAGGTTGGATCCATATTTGGTTAGATATTATACTATAGCTACTTTGAACAAAGACATGACATAGCAAGGAATCAAGCTTTTGCACAAAAAAATGGAAGATCAGAGGCTAAGGAGAAGAACACAAGAATTGGAAAGAGGATATTCCAAGAGGTCCAGATCCATGGGGAAATTTATGGCATACCAAGGAGATTTTAGGCCTCGGTTTTCTAATATACCACCTAAAACATTATATTCTTATTCTGTAGCTAGTGCTCCACCACAGTTTCAAGGGTCCAAAAGTAATTATTTGCAGAAAGAAGTGAGAGTCAGAGTTCACGAATAGTGGGCTATCAAGGGAAAGGAAGTATGATACAATTTAGACCTCCTTGAGAGCCATGCAAACAATGTGGAAACCTTCATTTAGGTGCATGTCGATTCTGGACAAATGTTTGATTTTGGTGTGGTATGTCGGGGAATATGATCCACAAAGGGTCATAGGTGGTATGGCATGACCTACTGAATTAGTCGTTGCATCATCATCATTGGTACCTTATTCAGGTAGGGGTGCATAACCTATGGGTTGTGTTAGGGGTGATAAAGGAGCAACTAGTTCTAGTGGAGTTCAGAATCGTACATATGCTCTAGCGGTTCAACAAAATTTAAAGGCTTCTCCAGATGTGGTTATAGGTACATTGTCTATATTTTCACTTGATGTATATTCATTAATTGATCCTAATTCTACATTATCATATGTCACTCCATTGGTTGCTGGAAAGTTCAAAAGAAAACCAAAATTGCTAGCTAAGCCATTGGAAGTATCTATGCCGGTTGGAGAATCTATTATAGCTAGAAGGGTTTATTGAAATTGTATTATAACTATTTTGCAGTCACGATACGATGAATGATCTTCTTGAGATAGAAATGGTAGATTTTGATGTTATAATGGGTATGGACTAGTTGGCGTCTTGTTATGCCATAGTAGATTGCCGAACTAAAGGGATGTATTTCCGTTTTCCAAAGGAGGTAGTCCTTGAATGGAGAGGTAATATTGGTGCGCCTAGAGGTAAATTTATTTCTTATTTTAAGGAAAAAATAATGATTTCCAAAGGCTAAATATATCATCTAGTTAGAGTGAAGGATATAGATGCGGAGCCACCAACTCTTCAAATTATTCTGGTGGTAAATAAATTTCCAGATGTATTTCCTTAAGACCTTCCAGGTTTGCCTCTTGAACGAGAAGTGGAGTTTGGTATTGATGTGATTCCAGGTACCCAACCAATCTCATTTTCTCTGTATAAAATGGCCCTGGCAGAATTATGAGAATTGAATGGGCAATTGAAAGACTTGCTAGATAAAGGATTCAAAAGGCCTAGTATGTCCCCCAGAGGCACACTAGTATTATTTGTGCGTAAGAAAGATGGTTCATTGAGAATGTGTATTGACTACCGACAACCGAATAAGGTGACTATAAAAAATAAATATCCCCTCCCAAGAATTAATGATTTATTTGATCATTTACAAGGCACCAAGTGTTTCTCAAAGATTGATTTGAGGTCAGGTTACCACCAAGTTAGGGTCAAAGAGAAGGATATACCCAAGACAACTTTCCGAACATGGTATGGTTATTATGAGTTTATAGTTATGTCATTTGGATTGACAAATGCATCCACAACATTTATTGATTTGATGAATAGGGTGTTTAAACCATTCTTAGATGTGTTCATGATAGTTTTTATAGATGATATTCTAGTTTATTCCAGATCAAAAGAGGACCATTCCAATCACTTATGACAGGTGTTGCAGATTCTTTATGATCGTAAGCTATATGCAAAGTTCTCTAAATGTGAGTTTTGGTTAAAATCGGTGGAATTCTTGGGTCATATTGTATCTAGTGAAAGAATAAAGGTTGATACTCAAAAGATAGAAGACGTGAATAGTTGGCGAAGTCCCACAATGCCTATGGATATTCATAGTTTTCTTGGGTTGGCAGGTTATTATAGAAGGTTTGTTGAAGGTTTTTCTTCAATTTCTGCACCTTTAACCAAGCTAACACACAAAGCATCCAAGTTTCAATGGAATGATGCTTGTGAAAGGAGTTTCCAAGATTTGAAGAATAAGTTAACTTCTACACCCGTATTGGTACTTCCAGAAGGCACAGAAGGGTATGAGGTGTGTTGTGATGCTTCAAGAATTGGCTTAGGATGTGTATTGATGCATCATGGTAAAGTAATAGAATATGCCTCCAGACAATTGAGACCGCATGAGAAAAACTACCCTATGCATGATATAGAGATAACAACAGTTATATTTGCTTTAAAGATATGGCACCACTACTTGTATGGGATTCATGTTGACATATTTACTGACCATAAAAGTTTGCAATATATCTTTAGCCAGAAGGATCTAAATTTGATACAGCGGAGGTGGCTTAAACTATTAAAAGACTATAATGTTGATATCTTGTATCATCCAGGGAAAAGAAATGTGGTAGCTGATGTGCTAAGTTGTAAGGCTATGATGGCGTCTATAGAAAAGAAAGGGATGATTAAAGATCTCCACCAACTAGCTAATTTTGGGGTTTGCCTACTTGAAACTCCAGATGAGGGGCTTATTGTGCATAATGCAGCGGAATCTTCATTAGTAGCTAAAGTGAAAGAGAAGCAATATGTAGATCCAATTTTATTATAGCTTAAGGAGAATGTACAATATGGTATGACTAAGGCATTTGAGCTTACGCGAGAAGGAGTACTTCAGTGCCAAAATAGATTATGTGTGCCTAATGTAGAAGGGCTAAGAAAAAGGATTATGATAGAGGAACATCAATCAAGGTATTCCATCCATCCAGGGTCAACTAAGATGTATTAAGATTTGAAATAAATATATTGGTGGAGTGAAACAAAGAAGAACATTGCAGAATTTGTAGCCGAATGTCCAAATTGTCAAAGAGTTAAAGTAGAGCACCAAAATCCTAGAGGTTATATGCTATGCATAGATCTTCCAATCTGGAAGTGGGACATGATCAACATGGATTTTGTCACTGGTTTGCCTCATACATCTCGAAAGTTTGATTCCATATGGGTGATAGTTGATAGGCTTAACAAATCCGCATACTTCCTACCAGTTAAGACCACTTACACAGATGAAGAGTATATAAAATTGTACATTAGAGATATAGTTCGACTACACAGAGTGCCAATCTCTATTATAGCAGATCGAGAAGCCCAATTAACTGCAGATTCTTAGAATCCTTTTCCGAGGAATTTGGGAACACAAGTGAATATGAGTACAGTTTTTCACCCTCAAGCAGATGGACAAGGAGAACGTACCGTACAAATACTTGAAGATATGCTATGAGCTTGTGTATTAGACTTTAAGGGTAGCTGGAATGATTATTTGCCTCTTATCGAGTTTGCCTACAACAATAGCTATCATTCAAGTATCAAAATGGCACCATATGAAGCTTTGTATGGAAGAAAGTGTAGATTCCAATTGGATGGTTTGAAGTGGGTGAAACTGCCTTGTTCGGGCCAGATCTTGTTTATCAAGATATGGAAAAGGTTAAGGTAATTCAATAGCGGCTGGAAATAGCCCAAAGTCGACATAAGTCATATGCAGATATTAGAAAAAGAGGGATAGAGTTTTGTATCGGTGATTGGGTATTCTTGAAGGTATCACCAATGAAAGGGGTGATGAGATTTAGTAAGAAAGGGAAACTAAGTCCACATTATATAATCCCATATAAGATTATTCAAAGGTTTGTCCAGGTCGCATATGAGTTAGAGCTACCCCAAGAGCTCTCAGAAGTACATTCGGTATTTCATGTCTCAATGCTTCCAAAGGGCATCAGGGACCCATCACATATCACTTCTATTGAAGACGTACAAGTTACGGAAGATCTCACCTATGAGAAAATACCTATTGCCATTCTAGATCTATAAGTTAAGAAGATAAGGAATTAATAAATATCATCTGTAAAAGTACTTTGGAGAAACTAGAAAGTAGAGGAGATCAGATGGGAAGCTGAGGAAGCAATGAAATCCAGATACCCTCACCTATTCAAATAAGAAGACAAAGTCCAAGATGCTGAATTAGAGAAATAACAAGTAAGTGTTTATATATATATATATATATATATATATATATATATATATATATATATATATATATATATATATATATATATATATATATATATATATATATATATATATATATATATATATATATATATATATATATATATATAAGTACTGTGTGATGATAGGAATATTAACCTTAGGCTTGAACTTGTTTTGGTTGGACAATTATGCTAACATTCGAGGAAGAATGTTCTAAAGGGGGGAAGGATGTAACACCCCATATTTTTGTCTGTACTTGTTCTATTTATATGGAACTTGATATATCTTTGTGGTGTAGATGGATTTCTAAATACTTCCCATGTGGTTTAATGTGACCAAGTATGTGCAAATTTTAAGTTAGATTAAATAGTTAAGAACTAATAATTGAGTATTTTGTTAAGGTTCTTTCTTGACTTACTTAAGCTAGTAGGTGGATCACTTACTTGAGCTATTTGGACCAAGTTAATGGAACCAAGGTTATCGACTAGATTTGATCCTATGTTAAGGTACTCATTTGGGCCTAACTTAAGTAAAAGAGAAGGAAATAAAAGAAAGCCCAACATTCAAAACTACAAAGGATCAGTTTAGTTTAGCCCAACTATGAATTAAATAAGTATGTACCTAACCTAATAATACTTCCTTTTACCAACTTATTGGGCCAAATAAAGGAGAATGGGCAACAAAGGCCCAATATTTTTGGATCCACAAAACCCCAATATATTGGGAAAGTATATCCATCATTTACTTAAAAAAATATAGACCAAAAATATTCAAAAAATCGTGAAATAGCAGCTTCGATATATGGATTGGAAATCAGCAATTTTTTCTCATTTCAACCTAGACAAAAATTTCAGCTTTCTAGGTTTTTCTCTCTTGTTCTCTCTTCACTATGAAGTAACCTTATAGTTTCACAAGGGTTGTTGGGATTGAAATTCTTCCAAGCTAAAGGTATGTGAATAATCCATGAGCTTGTAATAAGGACACTATGTGTTCTTCATGATTAATTTCCGGATAACCCTCTCTTTATGTTTTGATAGTCAATTGTTCTTAGTTAATAAGGGATTTCTCTTTTCTCTTTTGGTGTATTTGTGAAGGAATTAATATATTTAAGAAATACACATTAAGGACTAAAATACCAAGGAAATCAAGGTATGGTTGCTGTCCACTTTTGTCCTATTTCCATATACATGTGTTGATGGGGGATTACACATACTTTGTTGCTATTAAAAGATGATTGGAGTGTTGTTGAGGACTATTTTGTGTGTTTGGGTTGGTGGCTTCCCAGTTGCTATTGGGAAAAGGTGTGATTTGTTCGTATCGAACTATATAAGATGGATGCGGTGATACACCACTGAATTAATGATTATGTACGTCTATTGCTCATTTTGCTTTGTGTCATGGTTGGGAGGTGTAATGTAGCCAATCTTGTGTCTGGGGACATTATATGAATATGTATGTTATGTGGATGTAATTGGAGTATAAGAAGGTTAAATTGAAACCCTTTATTGATAAATTAAGGGCTTACTTCCTGGCCACTAGTTTGGTAAAGTTAAATAGCCAAAATATGACGTTTGGTTGCTAATATTAGTTTGCCATATATTTAATTGTAGATAAGTAATATAAAAGGGAGGAGAGTCGATTTGGTTCAGCATTGGATTTTTACAACCAGATATGTAAGGCATACTCTATTTTGCACTCTTGGAATGAAAACGAACTTGTTCCATCGAGCAGCTTCCAAGACCATCCTATAACACGTGACACATAATAGCAACGTATGATATCCCATGTTCCTAATGAAATTGATCCCACTCTATAATGATTTAAAACACCTCTATACATGCTTGCTACCAATCCTACATGTCTATTTTCACTAGTAAATTTCTGAATTTCGCCGGTTACTGAAACAAGACCCATGTGTTATTTTTAGCTCCTAAATACTTCATTAGAATGCCAACAACTCCTTACTTCATTGTTATTGCATTGATTTCCTATTTACATGTCTCTTATCGATAGATCATTGTTTCAAGGTATCATAATGTTATGACCACCGAAGTAACAATATCAAAGACTAATTAAACTAAGTAATGGAAATCTGTAAAATGGGTGGCAGATCCAGGGCCTAAGCCTAGCATGGGCTGATCCCGATAATTTATATCTGTGTGGAAAATTAGGGGCATAATCCTAGCATGGGTTGATCTCAATGTTTATTTAGAAGTGGCAGCTCAGGGGCATAAGCCTAGCATGGGTCGATCTTGATTTGTTTTTTACCACTGATCAAATGGCCATTCATATCATATGGAATACAAAGAAAATGAAGAAAGAAGGTAAAAAAAAGAAAGAAATGTAATGTATCCTGTTCCACAAGTAAATGTAAAGGTGGTCTGTAGAACTATTTTTACACTTGCTCCAGATTTTTATTAAACCTTTGTATCTTGTATTGCTAATTTTCCGCCTTGCATACTAAGTACATATTTTCGTACTGACTCCCCTTATGAGGGACCAACATTTCATGCTACAGGCAAAGGTTCTTCGGCAAACACGGCTCCTCAGTAGGAGCCCCGGATATCCATCTACTATTCATGAGCTCCAGTTTACTTCTGAGCTTTCTAAGTCGATTCTATATATTTTTTGTATAGTATAAAAGTTAATAGTATGGCGGGGGTTTGTCCCGACCATAGCTAAGTTCTATGTATTGTCTAGAGGCTTTGTAGACCAATGTAAAGTTAAGCATGGTAGTGTGTTATCTTGTAGATGTTATGGCCCCAACGACCAAGTCTATTATGTATATGGTTTTAGGGCTTGTCGTTTATATTATTTTATTAAGGAATTATATACGTAGACGGAAAAACCTTTTCCTATTATAGTTTCATGCATGTGAATTCCAAGTTATGGGTTGACTCCCTCGGGCCTTCACATCTACGAGTTCCTGTCTTCCCCAATAGGATTTGAGGCGTGACAATTATGATGTCCTAGTACGCATTCCTATTCATGTGCAAGTACAAGACTTTCAAGTGATTGATGAAATGCCTCATAGATTGTATTGTAAGTTGTTTACTATTGTCAAGTATTAAAAAACTTTCATGTCTAATTATTTTAATGCTATTGAGTCATGAGGTTATTTAATATCTGACAATTTAGCTTTTTGCCTAGAGCCAGTGTCAGTTATAGAAGAGTCTCAATCATGCCACAATCAGTAGTAATCTAGTTCATTTATAGAACTCTAGAAAACTCAATAAACTCAGTATCAATCTAGTCCCATTCAGTATTCAGTTTAGTCCTCAATAATCTCATTCAGCTAATAAAACTCAGTAGTATTTCGTCAGTCAACGGAAGTCATTAAACTAAGTTCAGTTTAGTTAATCAATACAATAAGTAGAAGATCATTTCAGCCTAGTATAAACTATAAAACCAATCCTTTTTCTATTGAGTTGGGAGTAGGATTCAGCACCGAGTAAACCTAGGGATGGGGACTCACCCTCTAGCAGAGGGTGTGATCCATAGAAGCAATCCTTGCATTCCAAAACTACCTAGCCAGCATAGGATGAGTAAAACCCTACGATTCTAGGGTTAATACATCTCATTCGAGTTCTCCTGCCAGAGAGGTGTAGAAATAAGAGCTCTCTGTCAGAAAGGGTTAACTCAAAACTTATCTTTACCCATGGCATGGTATTGACACCCTTCAAACTGAGGTTATAGGTTGGACCCTAAATAGTTCAAAAAGGGGCATGTCGATTCGATGATTACCTCCCACGGTCTTACTCTCAGTCGTCAGTAAATAATTTAGATAGTTATACAGATTTTAGGACTATCAAATACAGTCACTCAGTTCAATACAAAACTTATCTAGCTCCATCAGAAATAAGACTGTCAGACACAATCACTCAACAAATAGTATATTAGTTATCAGTTATATTAGTTATCAGTAATCCATGTTATCAGTAAAATCAGTATTCAGAATCCTTATGACTTTAGATGCAGTTATATATTCATAAATGTATTCTCACACTGTCATGTTCATGTTATTCAGTCATTTATAGTTCATGCATATGACCCGTTGCATTGAGCTTTACCTCACTTTACATACCAGTACAGTCACACGTACTAATATATACTTTTATTTTGTGTTATGGTTTTTTATACAATAGGTTAAGATGTACGAGCTCTAGAGAACCCTTAGCAGATCAGACTTTTAGCAGACAGAGTAGTGGTGAGTCCTCATAGTTCGAGGACATCTTTATTCATTTAGTATCTTAGTTTTTCAGTAGTTGGAGTTAGTTAGCGGCTTGTCCCATCAACTTTACAGTTCAGACAATTTTAAAGGCTATTCAGATTAGTTGTTCAGAGTGTATTCAGTATTTTAGGTTATGATGTTTTATAAGATTTTATCATTTCTCTTTATTAGTATTATAGTTTTTAACCTTATGGCATTTTATCCTATTATTCCGCATTATACAGTATTATTACTCAGCTATTACAGCAGGTACCTGTCATGGGTTAGCTTGTGGTTCTTTAGGATTATGAGCATCGTGTAGCATTTAGGGTACTAGAATCATGATATTAAAAACTTGGTTTCAAAGCCTAAGGTGTAATAGAGTCCTAGCAAGTTTGAAAGACGTATCTAGTAGAGTTTTATGCATGGTTCTGTAGCATGCCACACTTATGTATAGGAGGCTATGTGATGTTATAGGAACTGTTTCCCTTCTTTCAGTATCTATGTTGTACGAGTGAGCATGATCTCCAGTTAAACTCTCATTCTAATTTGCTTATTCCTTTTGGTTATGGAACATGCCTTCCAAAAGGACTAACGAAAGAAAAACCAAAAACCAGTCTTCACCCCAGCCTGTTCAAGCAGATCCCCTAGATGAGCACGTCTCTCATACAGAATTTAGAACTCCATTCTCTACTCTAGTCAATATAGGAGCAGCCCAGAATGAACGGCCAATTGCGGTTCCATACAACCTAGTAGCCAATATTGCTGCAGCTAGGATTTGGAACTTCACACAAATAATCCTCATTTATTGTCAAGATCAAAGTTAGACTTCAAGTCAGAGTGCTAAGTGAGCTGCCTATCAGGTATATAAGATTTAGCCCATACATGGTTTAAGTAGTGGGAGGTAGAAAGGGGTGCAAATATAGAGCCAACAGAATGAGAAGAGATTGCTATGGACTTCTTAGATAGATTCTTTCCCTTAGATCTGAAAGAAGCCAAGGTGTTAGAGTTCTTCAATCTCAGGTAAGGTAGTATGAATGTGAAAGAGTATTCGCTCAAGTTTACCCGATTATCCAGGTATGCTCCCCATGTAGTGGCAGATAATAGATCCAGAATGAGCAAGTTTGTGTCTGGGGTATCGGGTAGAGTGGTTAAGGAGTGCAGGACTACAGTGTTGATTAAGGAGATGGATATATCTAGGTTTATGGTCCATGCTCAATAGATTGAGGAGTAAAAGCTTAAGAAGAAGGAGAGAGAAAATAAGAGAGCTAGAATAGGTAGTTTCATCTTTGCTCTTTCTATGTTAGAGGGTGGGAATAGTTCTTAGTTCTGCCTAAAATCTATAGCCCCAGTTCTATCTTCAGCTAGTGCACCAGTACAAAAGTTCAGGAATGGTAGTCAGGATGGGGCGCGAAGTACCAAGACCCAGAGTAGTGCAAACTGTGTTTGTATCAATTGATTTAACGTAGAATGTGGTAAAAATCATAAGGTGTGTGTGTAAATCCGGTAGTGATATGTGTTTTGGATTTGTCGAGTTAGGTTATAATGTCCGAGATTATCCTAAGCCTGGCCCACAAAGTTAGCACAGTCATCTTGCATCTCCTACCAGTCGCTCGAATCAGCAGGGTTCCGCTTCCAGTACTATCAGTGGGCAGTGCCCAAATAGGATTTATGAACTTCAGTCCAGGTAAAATTGGGAAAGTTCTCCTGATACAGTTACTGGTATGTTATTGACCTCCCTTTTCACATATTTATACCTCATCTGATTCAGGAGCTTCTCTGTCTTTTGTAACTCTTTGCATAGCAGTTAACTCTAGAGTCATACCAAATATTAATAAAACTTTCTTAGTATCCACCCCAGGGGGTCAGTCTATTATAGCCTAATAGGTAAATAAAAATTATTCATTTATCATATCTCAGAAAATCAGGCTTTCAGTTTCAGTAGTAATATTACTACGTGTAGAAAAGTAAAGGGTAGGAATGATGCCCAACCCCTCTTTACCTCAGTTCAAATTTTCTACTTTAGTCATCATGACACCTACGCATACTTTACGTCTCAGATCCATGAACACATCTTATATTCATGTACTTTCCAGAGAATCACATGCGCTTATAGTTCCTAGTATAAGGATTTCCAGTTCACTCAGTAGTACAAATCATGTTCCATGAGTACAAAAAATTCCAAACTTAGGTCATCCATCTCATGACTACTACTCTCATGCCTTACAGTGTGTTCAACCCCTATTACCGTCTCGATTACAGTCATCGTTACAGTCTCAGACATAGAATCAATTGTTGTCTCAGTCCAGTAATCAGTTCAGTAATTCAGATCTATTATTTCTTGACCATAGCTTACAAATATCAGTTATTTATTTATTTATAAGATTTTAATATTTCAGTTTACAAACTATTTTTGAGTTATATTATATTTTTAGTCTTGCATTCTCAGACAATACAGTTTACATGCATTCATGCTTAGTTATCTCATGTTGCTCAGTTAGTCCTTACCTCATGTGCATAGTACTCTATGGTTTCAATTCAGTTATTCAAGATAAGTATCGTTATGTCTTACAGTGTAATTCAGTCAACTCGATAAGTTCGTATAATTATGCATTCGTGCTGAGCACCTATGCAGTTAATTTCTTTAGTCTCAGGTGAAGGGTTGTAATAAGATGGAGGGTACAGTTGACAGGATATTCAAGGGATATCTCTAATCTCATAAATTTTAATTGTAGTGCATAAGGCTTAGCCACATCATCTTAAATGATGTTTTGTAGGCCATGACTCACATTATAGAACTTATTAAGACCATGCCAAGATTTTCTTACCTCTAAATCCATGAGAACTCTATAGAAAGACCTTCAAATAAAGGCACCAATCGAGTATTAGTTTTCAGCATAAGTTAGTCCATAGAGCCCGTGATTAAGTCTAGCAGTTAGACGGACAAATTTTTATGGTTTCCAGTCTTTACATTTATTCGTGCTATCCTAAGTATCATGAACATAACTGTTCAAGATGGGGATACCAAGTAGTTGTGTATTCATCCTAGTACATGTAACATATCTCAGTTTTAGACCCCAGATATCATATCCAGTCACGACTCAGTTCGTAGGTTCCTTATGCATCATCCTAATTTTCCTTAATATCTCTGCTATGTCAGTATTCTTCGACGAAGAAAATGTCCAAAGGGGGAGATGCTCTATAACCTCTGAACTATCATTTCATAAATCGTCTAGCTTTTATTCATGTAACGAATCTAGTTTTGAATGGTGGGTACTTATAGGTTGACCCTCAAGTTTAAATCTCATCCGTGAGCCCGGGCTCAGTTCAATGCCTGATATTTAGTCTATGTATCGCACTTCAGACTCAGTAATGTCCCTAAGTCCCTCTAGTTAAAGTTTTTTGGTAGAATCAGTCCGTTGATGGGGATACTTGGGAAGCAGAAGCAGACATGCATACCAAGTACCCTCACCTCTTCTTCGCTAATCCAGACTCATCCCATAATAATGCCTTTTCTTAAGCTTATTCAGTTTTATGCTAAAATTTCCATTACAAATTTGGTTTCACTTACCGATGCGTACTCAGTCATATGTTCATAAGTTAGTTCAGTCATGTATTCATACATTAGATATTCATGATTAGAATGAGAAACTCATATTATAAGTACTCCCAGTCATGCATTCATGAATCAGCTTAATCTTGTACTCATGCATCAGATATGCATATTCTGTATGAAATTCAACATGTCAGTAATATCAGTCCTATAGTCAGGTCCTAGATGATCATGTCCAGTATGTAGATTCAGCCTACTAGTACTCTTAGTTCAGTCAGTCTCATTCGAGGACAAATATTCCTAAAGGGGAGATATTGTAAGACCCCACAAAATTTCTAGCTTAATTTAGTCCTTTAAGCTTTTCAAGGGGTCCCAGACTTAGAAAATTCTAGCTTAGTATTTTGACTTAGTTTATTTTTAGCATTACAAATTTGAAAATCTCATTTTGTGACCTTGATATCGTTTAAACGTCTATGATTTAGTTAATTCATGCTCAGGAAGGTCAATAGGTATTCTCGAACAAGTTTCAGATTTTTTAGACTTCGTTTGAAACTCATTTGGAATCCCAAAATAGCAAACTGATGCGATCTTGGCATGCCACATCTCCTATCACATTGGTTAACATATTCGCCTGCTACCATTGTCAAATTCCAATAAGTCGCACAATTTTGGTGCGACAGATCGATTATCATGTCGATGCCATCAACGCGCCGCGTCAACCTGTGCATCGGTAACTCAATTTTAGACATTACTAGATTTGGATCTTTTTACCCTGACCCTCATCCCCCAAAACACAAAATTTAACACCCTGGAAAGCAAATAAACTCATTCTTTCTCAATTTCTCTAAAAAATAAGCCTTAGGGATTTTAAAGTTCTAATCAAGAACTCAAGATTCCACTGTTAATTTTTAGAAACTCTTCAACAAGGTATGTAAAGTGTTCATCCAAGAGTCCCTTCCACCCTTGGAGTTCAACAAACTTTTTTTTAAAATTTGAATTGTGAATTCCATGTCGTGGGTTTGAATGTAATCATGTTGATGTTTTCGTATATGTTCCAAGTTAAAATTTGTAGGTATTTCCTAATATTATGATAGCATGTAAGTTGAATTTTTATTCTGTTATATTGAAACCCTTGAATTATGAAGTCTTGATGTATTAGCATTGTTGTTCATGCCCAAGTATAAAGCTACGTCTATCATGTATTTTATAAAATGCTAAATTCAGACTATGGTGCTTTTGTGATCCTTTAGTGGTCTAAACTATGAACCTATGCTAACCCACATGTTCATAATGTTTTCCATATTAAAGATATACCTTGTATGTGTATGATGGAATGCTCATGAAATTGGTTTAATAAAATTTTGATGTGTTAGTATGCATTCCTATTCATGTGCAAGTTCACGACTTTCAAGTGATTGATGAAATGCCTCATAGAAATAGGATTGTCAGACACATTCACTCAGTTTAGTATAGAACTCAGCTAGCTCCATTACAAATAGGACTGTCAGACACATTCCTCAGCAAACATTATATCAGTTATCAGTAATCCATGTTATTAGTAAACTCAATTTTCAAAATCTTTATGACTTTAGTTACAGTTATATATTCATGCATGTATTCTTACGTTATCATGTTTATGTTACTCAGTTAGTTTTAGTTCATGCATATGAACCCTTGCATTTAGATTTACCTCACATTGTGTACCAATATATTCACACGTACTCACATATACTTTTCTTTTGCACTTTGGTATTTCATATCATAGGTTTAGACGTACGGGCTCTAGAGCACCCTTAGCAGATCAGACTTTCAGTAGACAGAGTAGTGGTAAGTCCTTATAGTTTGAGGACATATTTATTCATTCAGTGTCTCAGTTTATTTTCAGTAGTTAGAGTTAGTTGAGGGCTTATCCCATCAACTCCATGGGTCACACAATTTTAGAGGCTTTTTAGACTAGTTGTTCAAAAAGCATTCAGCATTTCAGATTCTGATGTTTTATCTGATTTTATTATTTCTCTTTAATAGTATTACAATTTAGAACCTAATAGAATTTCAGCCCATTATTTTGTATTATACAGTATTATTGGTCAGTTATTGCAGCAAGTACCAGTCTTGGGTTAGCTTATGGTCCTTTGAAATTATGAGCACCGTGTTGCCTTTGAGTTACCAGACTCGGGGTGTGGCACCTCATGGATCATATTGATATGATGATGATGACTGGTGAATCCAGAGGATATAATGATATCATGATGATGCCCGAGTGAATTTGGAGAATATATTAATGGTATGATGATTCCTAGTGAATTTAGTGGATAAATTGATGTTATGATGATGCCCAGTAAATTTTGAAGAGGCATTGATACTTTTATAATGCCCGGTAAACCCAGAGGATGTATTGATGTTATGATGTTGTTATGTATCGTAAGCATATATGAATATATAGGTATATGCGTGGTTATGACATTATATGATTAAGTCCTTGTGTGCACTTGTTATATGATGTTTTTCGTGGGAAGTTGTCTATAATTCTCTACCATTAATCAATAGTTAAGTGGTGTGGCTCTTGTTAATACTATACAATGAATAGAAGTAGAATATGTCAATTATTTAGTTATGACTAATTGGTAAGTGTAATCATGTGTAAAACTAAGGATTCACCTAGTGAATAAATTTGGCTTAAATAGATGACTATATTATGGAATTTCGCCTAGTAAAATGGGTTATGTGATAACTAGTTGTCTATATAAAGTGGTTATATTACTTGATGGCTAAATCCTAGAATACTAGTTGGTGTTCTTCTTCTTTAGTTAAAATGTGGTAACTAGTAATTATGGTTGTAACGTGGCGAATGATGATAATAGACTTAGCATTGTTAATGATTAGTGATATTAATGTCTAACATGTAATGCCATTGGTTGTTTATTGAGGACTTAGATAATTATGGTGCTAACTATAAAGTGGTATTGGTTCATAGATAGATAAGTATATTGGTGATATGTATCTTCTCACTATATGATGAGTAGTATACTTATGATGCCTAGTAATGAGTAGGTTAAATAGAAATTACAGTTTACGGATGCGTCTTGGGTAGATATGGTTGTTGTCTATCTAATAAATCATAATAGTTTCTACTCCATGAAGAAGGAGTATATGAGGAATCGGTTAGGCTAATGGTTGGAGGTGTCCTAATTTCTAGTAAACTAGTAGCTTAATAATAATTGGTGGTTAGTTAATATAGACTAGATAGAGTAAATTAATGAGTTAGAGGTCTAAAAAACCATATAACTATGATTATGATTACTTTGGTATATATTGGTTCTACTTGCAGTATTTGATGATGATTATGGATCTTGGCAAGTGACCATGATAAGAAATGTGAAAATCATGGTAAATGTGAGTTGGTTATGTATATATTTATAAATATTGATACATTGATGAATTGATCTATTGTTGCACTCTCCGGTGGTATGAGATGTCGTGATGAGTTCTTTACTTTGTGTTCTTTTGGATGTACTTCTCGATGATTTGGAACGTCATGGCAAGTTCTTTTATTTTATGTTTTAATTATTATATGTGTGTTGAAATTGGTATTTATGCAATTTTAATTATATATACATGATTGCTTTATGCTTTCAGATCGATTATTCACTTTTTATGACGGTTGTGGTACGTATTGATATGAGATGTCATATTATTGTTCAAGTGGTTAGTTGTTTTTTTACACTGATGATAGAGATGCTTCAGGCTAGATTTTGTACCTTGACATATTGTCATTGTCTTACTTTATATCTTCTTTATATTATAATTTAGCTCAATTGGCTAATGATGCCTATGGAGTACCCATTATTTTTGTACTCATACTACACTTCTCTACCTTTTTGGTGTAGACCAAGTACTATTTTTTGCCACTGAATTGAGATCGAGCTGTGTTGATCTTCATCAGAAATGATGAGATTTTGGAGTTTGAGTTGCTCATTTCCCTTTATCTTTATCCAGTCTTTTGTATTTGAGATGAATATATAAGACTATTTAGACTTCAAGTTGTATTTTCTATTGTCGAACTTAGATTCTCTTATAATGATATTACCAGGCCATGGAATTGATATTCGTATATTGGTTGTCTTTTATTATATGAAACACTCTTGCTTATATTTCAGTTATATATTTGGTTCATGTTGGACATTTCTGCTAAAGTAACCCATTGCCTTAACTTCGGGTTATGATGTTGGCTTACCTACTTATAGGTTTAGTAAGTTTCATCATGATTCATGAATCGGGTTGTGATAAGCTTAATTTTTATTGGTATGGAACAAGAGTAAGGACATCAACAAGTCCTATGAGACGAAGCTCGCGAAAAAGACCACTCCTAAGTACCCATTGAGAAATGAAGGTATCAAATATCCAACTTTAAATCCTCTAGGTTTTCAATGTTTTTAGTTCCAAGGATAGGGACACAAAGACAATGAGTGTCCTAATTGGACAAATACGATCCTTATAGAAGGTAGATTGTATTACCTTAGAGAACAGGTAGGACAAGAAAGGGGATGAAAATGATGAGAAATCCTAAGATGGACAGTATATTGAAGAAGAAGAATATGTATAAGGGGATAATGGAGATGCTTGGACTCAATATGGAGTGTTTGAAGTTTCTAAATTTATGGTAAGATGAGTGATGATTGTCAAGGCAGTAGATGATAAAACTCAAAGGGAAAATCTATTCAATATTAAATGTCCTATCAAGAAGAATGTGTGCTCATTGATTATTGATAGTGGAAGTCGTGCCAATGTAGTTAGTGCACTATGATTGATTTTATAAAGCTACCCACTACCAAGCATGCTACTCCATACAAACTCCAATGATTGAATGAATGTGGAGAGTTTAAATTAACTCAATGAGTTATGATTTGATTCAAGATTGAGAGTTATAAAGGCAAATTTTTTTGGGATGTGATTTCACTGCTAGCTTGTCACATCTTGTTAGGGAGACCATGACAATATGATTGGTACACTAAGCATGATGGGAGAACCAATTGGTATTCCTAGAATTGAATGACCAAAAGTTTACACTACATAATTTTTCACCTGTATAAGTGAATAAGGGCCATCAAAGATTGAGAGAGTTGAAAGAGAAAGAAAAAAAGACAGGAGAGGAGGAAGGCAATGAAAGGAGGAATTATGAAGGGAAATGTAATGCCCTGAGATCCTATCCTGAGACATCACACGGTGCTTATGGACCCGAATGACCAACAGCTAACCCTTTTTTGACACATGTACCTATATACTACATAATATCTGAAATAAATGTGGAAACTGGACATAAGGTTCAACACGTCTATAAATACTCAAAACTGAAAGATGAATACTAATACATCAACATTCATCTGAAAATCTTCTAAACTGTCTGAACTGTGGAGTTGATGGGACAGGTCCCCAACTAACTCCGTCAACTGAAAAATATAAACAAAATCTGATGCAATATTAATAAATTGAGATTTGTTCTCGAAAAAAGAGGACTCATTGCTACTGCTGCTGGCTGGGACTGATTTGTTTAGGATACTCTGGATCTTGTGCCTATGAACCTATGGTGCCCAATAAAACACCATAGTGCCAATGCGTCAGCACAGGGATGTACTGACTATGTAGATAAGGTAAGGCTAAATGCAAAGGCTCAGTCATACATAGTATCTAAACTGAATGATCATGAAAATGTCGCACGAGAACACATACATGAATTCACAAACCATAAACACAATCATCACAACTCTAGGTACTGAAACTTTGATGCCACTTTACTGTGGACTGAACTCACTATAGACACTGAGATACCGAGTAACTAAATCATTTGATATTGAGAACTGAGGATATAGATGTACTTATATCAGGACTAAATTCTGATCTTTACTACTTTCGACTGACAGGATTAGAGATCAACCTTTCTAATGGATGATATTCAGAAACTATTATCAATGATAAGAAATATGATTATATCCGAATCTAACAATAAGGATACTCAATAGAATCTGAGACTGTGAATCAATCTTGTCTGGCAGCATATCTCTAAATATAATATCAAATAACTGTATACATGACCAAGCCTATCTGTCGGGATAGTCCATGAGTTAATGAAACTATTTGAGTTCCTCATAATGATAGATGACTGTATCTGACAGTCCTAATTTTTGAAGATTGATACTAAAACTGAAACTGTGGGAAGTATTCATCTAACCGACATGCCCCTACTATCTCTTAGGGGTCCAACCTCTACCCCCGGTTGGGAGTGTGCCAATACCGTGCCATGGGTAAAGACATTATCTCTTCTCTAAGGTCAGGCTCTCTGGAAGTGACCCTCAACAAGTAGATAACTATTCCTGTGCTGGCTACACAAGGATTGCTTCTAAGAATCACACCCCCTATTAGCAGGTGAGTTCCCATCCTTGGGTTCGCTCGGTGCTTGATTCTACTCCCAACTGAAAGACTCTGGGTTGATTCTTAAACTTTACACAACAAGCTGAATCTATTATTGATCATGTTTCTCAAAATATCTAACTGAGTTACGATGAGATTACCTAGTTCCGTATCTGAAGAAAAAGGTATCAAATCATAGTATCTAACAGATGATACAGAGCTTGAATAGATTACTCAAATCACTTCTGAGATTAGAATTGAATCATTTGAATACTATTAGATCTGAGATAATTTATAGGACTGGGGCTAGATTACTAGTGATACAGAGATTACGAAAATAACTGAGATTACTGAGCTTTCTTAAGTTCTGCAACTATTTGGGGATACAAAGTTCTATAATTCACTGAGTTCTGAGAATCACGGCTCAACTGGAATTATTGTGAAACTGACATGAGCTCTAGACAACAGCTAAAATTATCGGGTATAAATACCCCCAAGACTCGATATCATAAAAGTAAAACATAATCATTCTTGCATCATCATGATCATCCATTCATCATCACAATCATTCATTCATTATCACAAGAATTCATTCATAACTTACTTGCTCACCACTTGGCATGTATTAAAAACATAACATATATCAAAGAGGACATAGTTGGGGAATTTACTACTATCACATACTCGCTTGTTTACTAAGGTACTTCAATAAACACTAGACATGCATAGGTTCACACTTATTTGGGGATTTCCTACTATCATGGAATAATTTATTCACTTGGGCATTTTATCAAACAATAGACTAGCTCACAATTTGGGGCTTCCTATTCAACATACTATAATGGTCCATATTCTTCTCCTAAGCTTTTATCAAACCTATGGGAGACATTCTCCACTTATTCAACCAATTCTACACCCAAAAGTCATGAACACATCACATAGTGAGCAACTTCAAAAGGGTTTATCACCAATATCACATGAATTCCACATACAAAGGTCAAAGCTCACAAATCTTGTAAAAACACATGGATCAAAACTAAACAAATCATGGAACATCAATTTCAACTCATAAAAATCATTAACAACTCATAAATATAAAAATCTCTGAGTTTTGAAAAAGGGTTCTTGAGCTTCTTGGATGAAAGGGACCCATGAATCAACATCTACATACCTTGTGTTAGGAATTTAAGATGAAGAGACTTGTTTTTTACTCCTTATTACACTCTTGAATTAGGGTTATTGAAGCCTTTGATTGGGAGATTTTGATTCTTGAACCACTTTGAAACTCTATGGAAGATTCTTGAATTTTCTTAGAAGAAGATTGGATTTTGGGTTGGAGAGAAACCCTAGCTTCTAGATATTTCTTGGAAGAGAAATGAGAGAATAAGGTTTTCCCATCTTTGATATATATATATACAAGACCAAAATGGGCGGAAAATACCAAAATATCCTTTTAAAAAAAGTTAAAAATTACTGATCGGGGTCTGTGACGGTCGAATGGACCGTCCGTCAGAGCACTTGACGGTCCAACAGATCATCCATCACTCGAGTGACACAACTAGGATATTATACCTTGACATAAAGGTCTAAGTGACGATCTATCAGGAAACTGATGGTCCACCAGATCGTCCATCACACAAGGGCTAGAAATGGGACATTCAACCTCAACTTAATGGCCCATCAAATTTTTGGCGGTCCACCATTTTGGCCACCGCATGATATCCGGAAAAGGGAGTCACTTTCTTGGTTTGACGGTAAGATAAAAGGTCCACCAAGGACTTGATAGTCCACCAGATCGACCGTCAAACTAGGGCAATTTCGACCACGCTCAGTAAAACGGTCATAACTTCCTCGTCTGATGTCAGATTTTGATGAAATTGGTATCGATGAAAAGATTATTCAATGCTATACCTTTTGGTAGATCATGAGATAAATTTTTTTTGTAGAATGGGAGATATACTCATTTGAAGTTGACTATGGGAATGTCCCTCTCAAGAATTCAATCAGTAAGGGATGTTTTGATTCATCTAATAGCTAGGACATATTTAAGGCTTAATATGCATAAAAATTAATCATAAAACTACCAAATCACTAAGATTTATTTATCATGATCTTGAATCATGGTTCAAATATCAGTTTAGATTCTCGGTGTATTACAGAAAAGAAGGAAGAAGGTTGATGAGAACAAATAGAATGATGATGCCGGCTAGGAACAATGATCACTTCTAAGAGCACGTTGTGGAAATAGACATGATCCTCCTAGCGCATTCTTTTCAAACTAACGACTTTAATTCTCCTTTGCCCCATTCTATTTTTCTTGTTTTGTAGGATTATAATGATGTGTTTCCAAAGGAACTTTCGAAAGGGTTACCCCTAATTTGGGGAATTAAACATCGAAAAGAATTTGTGTTGGGTTCCAAATTGCCAAAAAAACTGACATATTGAAATAACCATATGGATACCAAAAAGCTTCAAAGACAAGTTAAGGAACTCCTCAACAAGGGATACATCAAATAAATATGAGTCCATGGGTGGTCCTAATATTTTTGGTGCCAAAGAAATATAGGACATGGCGCATGTGTGTTGATTTCTGAGCCATCAATAAAATAATTATAAAGTATCACTACCCAATTACCCATTAATATAATATGAGTTGTATGGTTCATGTGTGTTTTCTAAAATAGATATTGCTCTTTTGGTGTGAATGAAGTAGTATTTTAGGGATTTATAGTAAGATCAAGAAGAGTCGAGGTGGATAAATCTAAGATAGACTCCTTCAAGAATTGGCCAACACAAAAATCCATTAGTAACATACGAAGGTTCCATGGGTAAGCTTGTTTTTAGAGGCGATTTGTGAAAAGATTAAGTACAATTTCCTCTCCCTTAATGAGGTGATCCATAAGGACAAATCTTTTAAATAAGGTATAAAGAAAGCCAATACTATTAATGTTTTGAAGTCTATTGTAATGCTCCAAGTCTGGTATTATGGATGCTACACGGTGCTCATAATCCTGAAGGACCACAGGATAACCTATGACTGGTACATGCTGCAATAACTAAGTAATAATACTGTATAATGTGGAATAATAGGCTAAAATGCCATAAGGTTCAAAACTATAATATTGATAAAGCAAAATGATAAAATCAGATAAAACATTAGAATTTTAAATACTAAATACTATCTGAACAACTAGTCTGAAAATCCTCTAAAACTATCTGAATTGTGGATTAATGGGACAAGCCCCCAACTAACTTAAACTACTAAAAATAAACTGATATACTGAATGAACAAATATGTCCTCGAACTATGAGGAATCACCACTACTCTATCTACTGAAAGTTTGATCTGCTAAGGGTGATTTAGAGCCCGTACATCTGAACCTATGGTATGAAACGCCATAGCATAAAAGAAAAGTATACTTCAATACGTGTGAATAACTGGTACACAAAGTAGGGTAAGGCTGAATGCAAGTGTTCATATGCATAAATAATAATAATTGAATAACATGAGTATTACTGAATAAAAGTACATACATGAATATGTGAACAGTAACTAAGATCATGTTAATATTGAATATTGAGTCTGAATACCAGTTAACTAATGTAACTGATAACTAATATATTAATTACTAAGTGTCTATGTCTGAGAGTCATATTTATAATAGAACTAGCTAAGTTCAGTACCGAGTTCAGTGACTATATCTGACTATCCTAAAATATGTAGAACTATCTGAATTCTTTACTGACAACTGGGACTGAGACTGTGGGAGGTAATCATCTAAATGACAAGCCCCTTTCTGAACTGTTTGAGGTCCAACCTATAACCCCAGTTAGAAGATTATCAGTACCGTACTATGGGTAAAGACAAGTTGTGAGTTAACCCTATCTGGTAGAAAGCTCTTCCGTTAACCCCTCACTGGTATAAAACTTAATTGAGATGTGTTAACCCTAGACTCATAGGGTTATATCTCAACCTACGCTAGCTACGTAGTTATGGAATGCAAGGATTTCTTCTAAGGATCACACCCTCTGCTGGTGGGTGAGCCCTATTCCTCATTCACTTAGTGGTGAATCCTCTTCCCAACTGAATAGACATTGGACTGATTTCCTAGTTCATACTAGGCTGGACTGATTTGTAATAGATTGTGCTGATTAACTAAATTGTGCTTAGTATACTGAGTTCCATTGGATGACGAAATACTCCCGAGTTCTGTTAGCTGACTGAGATTACTGAGGATTGATCTAAATACTGAATGGGACTAGATTAATACTGTGTTTACTGAGTTTTCTTGAGTTCTATAACTGACCTAGAGTACTACTGATTGTGGCATGATTGAGATTGTTCTGTAACTGACATTATTTTGTAACTGACATTAGCTCTAGGAACACAACTAAATTGTCAAATATTAAATACCCCCAAGATTTGATAAAATAAAAATAACCAGACATGAAAATTCTTTAATACTTGATAATAGTCAACAACTCACAATACAATCTATAAGGCATTTCATCAATCACTTGAATGTCATGAACGTGCACATTAATAGGAATACATTCTAACACATCATAATTTCATTAAACCAATCTCATGAGCATTCCATCAAACACATACAAGGTATAGCTTTAGCATAGAAGACATTGTGAACATGTGGGTATAGCATAAATTTATTATTTAGATCCCCAAATCTCCATTTAGTATTTTATCAAAGGCGTAGCTTTATACTTGGGCATGAACAGCAATGCTAATACATCATGACTTCATAATTGAAGGGTTTAAATATAAGAGAATCAAAATTCAATTTTCATGCTATCATAATATCAAGAAATACATAACGATTTCAACTTGGAACACCTACCATAACATCAACATGATTACGTTTAAACCCACAATATGGAAATCACAATACATGATTTTAAAAGAAGTTCCTTGAACTCCAAGGGTTGAAGGGACCCTTGGATGAACACTTTACAAACCTTTTTGAAGAATTTTTGGAAATTAATGATGGAATCTTGAGTTCTTTATTTGAACTTTAAAAACCCTAAGGCTTGTTCTTGAGAGAAATTGAGAAGAAATGAGTTTATTTTCTTTCTAGGGTATTAAATTTCATATTTTGGGGGCTGAGGTTCAGGGGATAAAGACCTAAATACCCCCAAGAATGCGGTATTTTAATGACTAAAATTGGGTTACCGATGCACAGGACAAAGCGATGCGTTGATGCTATCGATGTGATAGTTGATGCATCACACCAAGATCATGCCGTCTCACTGGAATTTGACGTTGGTAGCTGGGGAAAACATTAACCAATGCATAGGCGATGCGGCATGCCAAGATCACATTGGTTCACTATTTTGTGATTCCAAAGAAGCTTCAAATAAAGTCCAAAAAATCCAAAACTTGTCTGGGAACACCTATTGACCTTCCTGATCATAAATTAACTAATACATAGACATTTAAAGGATATTAAGGTCTCAAAATAAGTTTGGCAACTTTTAAAGGCTAAAAATAAACTAAGTTTGAATACTTAGCTAGAATTTTCTAAGTCTAGAACCCCTTAACAAGCTTAACATCCTGAATTAAGCTAGAAATTTGGTGGAGTCTTAGATTTATGCTTAGCTTCGCTCCCTTGTTGTAATTACCCAATTTTGATAAAAAATTTGAGACTGAATGTGATTCTAGCAAAGTAGGCATAGGTTCCATCTTGATTCAAGACCATAAACCTATTGCCTATTTTATCAAAAATCTCAAAGGCTCAACTCTAAATTATTCAAAATATGATCTAGAGTTGAATGCCTTGGTTAGAGAATTAGTTAATTGACAACACTATTTATGGTCCATGGAGTTTGTGATCCTAACCGGCCATGAATAATTAAAGAACTTTCAAGCCCAATATAAATTGAATAAATAACATGCTAAATGGATTGAGTTTCTAGAAACTTTTTCGTATGTAATTCAATACAAAAAGGGAACGGAAAATGTGGTTGCCAATTCATTATCTAGAAAACATGTGTTGATTTCTACATTGTCCTCTATATTGATGATTTTTAGTGCTTAAAGACAATGTTTCCCAAGGACCCACATTTGCTCGAATCTTTCAAGATTATGAGGAATGGGGTAGGGAAAGATAGTATATGGGATAGGACATTTATACCCTATTCCAAATTTGATGGTTTCTTATTTAAGGGAAAAAGATTATGTACGTATTGTAGTTCATAAAGAGAGGTATTTGTGAGAGAGAGACATGATGGTGGTGAGAAGGGTCAATTAAGAATTGAAAAAATCCTTGGAATCCTAGTGTAACGATTCTATTCACCCAAGATGCATAAAGATATTGCTAGAATTTATGGCCAATGCAAGAATTGTAGAAGTTCTAAATAACGCCTTCTCCCTGTAGGATTGTATTACCCACTACCCACTCCCATGTGACCATGGCTTGACATTTTAATGGATTATATTTTCTGATTTCCTAGGATGACGAGCGATAGAGATATTATCTTCGTGGTAGTTGACCAATTCTAAAAAAAGGCCCACTTTATTTCGTGCCAAAAGTGTGCGGATGCACCTAATGTAGCTTCTTTTTTTGTTGAACATATTGTAAAATTGCATAAAATTCCTAGGACCATTATTAGTGATAGGACTCAAAGTTCCTTAGTCACTTTTAGAGGTCATTATGGGGTAGGCTTGGCACCAAATTGCTTTTCTCAATATCATGCCACCCACAACTTTATTTCCAAATAAAAATGGTAAATAGGACTTTAAGTTCTATTCACGCTCCATGGTTAAAGGTAGAATGACCTCTTGGGAAGATCATCTATCCTTAGTCGAGTTTACTTATGACTATGATATCTATTTGACTATTTGTATGACCCCCTTTGAATGTGCTTATAGTTATAACCCTGTACCTCTTTGGATCTCACTTATTTGTCTAGTGATGTTGGGATAAGCTTATATGGAAACCAAAGGGCAAAAGAAATGAAGAAGCTACATGAGAAAGTAAAGCATTATCTTGAAAAGAAGAATCTATAAGTGGCAAAAAGGATGAACAGAGGGAGAAGATGACTTATTCATTAACCGGGTATTTGGATATGGGTAAATTTTTAAAAGGATTGGTTCCTAACCCAAAGGAAATCTAAGTTAATACCTTGAGGAGACAGTCCATTCTAAGTATTTTAGAGGATAAATGATAATTCCCAGAAGATTGATCTTCCTTTGGACTACCAAGTTCACGACACTTTTAACATTTGTGATATCTTACCCCTTGATGTACTTGAAGTTAATGAATCCATGAATTTTAGGCCAAATATTCTCAAGATGGAAAGTATGATAATATTCTGAGCCCCGCTAAGCCTCTTACAAGAAGACAAGTTTAGGAGTTAGAAAGCTAACAAGCTATGTTTACAAAAAAAAAATGTTGGTGCTTGTGTTTTTACCTACCAAGGGATGACATGTGCTAAGAATTATGTTGGCAATCTCAAATAGAGGAATCCCTCATTGCTAAGGGGCGATGTAATGTGTGACAATTAGTCCCTCCCTTAACTAACCATCTCTTGAATCATCAAGAAGAAAGAGTGTACGGTCCATAACTGATAGATGGAGGGACAGTCAGGTATTTCCTTGACTGGCTGTCGGGCAAGTCGCCCCTACCAAATAGATCCCACTTTTTTATATTATTTCTTTCTTTTTACGATCACTTTAATACATTTTTATAGAATATAAATAGAAAATTGTAGGGTTTACTTCCATTATCTTACATTTAATAGCAAATGAACATAGTACTTGAGAGTGTAATTGGTAAACTTGTGTTGAATGATTATTTCAAAATGAGGGTTTTGAAGGAATTGAATTCCTCTTGGTTCATATAGAGACTTTTTCTTGATAATATAGGATTAAGGGTTTTTGAATTTGAAACATTTATTTGTTCTTAATTCCTTCCATTTTCTTATGTCAATCTATCTACCTTGTGTCCTATGTTTTTACTCTTTAGTTTCCATAGCTAGATTATACTTATCATAGCTAGAGTTGTATCGCATTTTTTATTAGTGATCGGTAGGGTGGTCTGAGCAACGAATTTAGTTCTTAACTTTTTCTTGAGGAGTGACACATGGAATATTGGATGGACTTTAGAAGTTGTGGGCAACTCTAGTTTGTAATCTACTTGGCCAACCTTGTTGATGAATCTAAAGGGTCCATAATACTTTTAATATAGCTTCAAGTTTCTCCTTAATTCCATGTAAGACTAACTATATGGTTGCAACTGGAAGTAGACCATATCACATGTCTGAAACACCCTCTCAGATTTTTTCATATCAGTACAAATCTTCATTATCTCTTGAGCCTTGTGTATCATATCCTTAAGTAGTTTTTGCATTTTTTTCCTCTTCGTCATTACATCCTCAGAAGCTGGAGTGAGAGTTTTCAGTAATGGTCCTACAGATAATTGGGTGGTGAAAACCCATAAATTACATCAAATAGGGTGCAATATACATTAGAGTGATGATTAGTATTTACCATTATTCTGCAAAATGCAACAATTACTTCTAATGAGTTCGAATGTGGTTTGTCATACATATTAATACAATTGTTAAATCTATCAATTTTACCATCAATCGGGGGATGGTAAGATGAGATAAATAAAAGTTGTTTTCCTTTGAGTTTGACTAAAGACTACTAAAAATTGCTCAAAAATACCTTGTCTTTGTTAGATACTATAGTGTCAGGAGTAACATGTATTATGTGGATTATCTTCCAAATATTTTCAACGACCTAAATTGCAGTGAATGGATGGTACAATGCAATAAAGTGTGCATTCTTTGTAACCTATCCACCACCACTAGGACTATGTCTTTCCTTTTGGATTTTAGTAAGCCTTTAATGAAATCCATGCTTATATTTTTCCATGCTTTGTTGGAAATGGGAAGAGGTTAAAGAATACCTGGATATTCCACATTCTCATGTTTAATTCTCCACAAATGTTATACCTAGCAATATAAACAATTACTATCTATTTTATCAGTAAATAGTAAACAATTTATGCTAATCTTATTAATGTTCCAAGATGGTTTGAGTGACTTTTAAAAAAGGAATCATGGAATAGTTAGAGTAATTGTAGCCTCAACTCTCCATGAGTACCAATTAAATATTACCCTTCCTCCCCAAGACTCTAGAATAGTAATGCCATACTTGAGTTCCTTGAAAATTGATAGTCAACTGAACTATCATTTTAGCTGGTAAAGAATCTCCTTCATAACTCTCAACAACATCTTACACCCATAAAGGAAATAACACACTGCTATCATTAATTTGGATGGTACAAGTTTTTCACTTGACTTGCCTATATCTTCTTGTTTCCTAGAAAAGGTATTTGTAACTTGATTCTCCGACCCCTTCTTATATTGAACCTCATAATCCAATCCTAGTAGTTTAGTAAGACCTCATTATTGAACAACACTAGTTACCCTTTTCTCCAATAGGTATTTAAGACTGTGGTGATCAGTATTCATTATAAATGTTTGAATCACAGATAATGTCTTAATTTATTAATGACACTGGGTAATGCCAGGAATCATTTTCATACATTTACTTGTTTATGTGTTTCTGAACTTGTTGAACTATTCCACTCTATTCTCCATGACAACATCACCAAATCTGGTGCAAAGTTGTTCCTTAAACACATCCTAAGTGACAACTTCATAACTCAATCCCAATGAGTTGTACCAAGTTTTGGCTATCCTATTCAAGTATAGAGCAACTAAATTTACCCTAAGGTTCTCATCACCCTGTAAAAGTTGAAGTACCTTTCACACTTTTGCAGCAAAACCATGGGCTTATTGCCTGCAAAATTAGTTAATTCTCGCTAGGGAGGGTGTATAGAAATACCTTGAGGTCAATTGAATCGAGCCTCCATAGGAGTTATAAGAAATAAATCATCTCCTAATGCCTAAACTTTGTCTTGTACACGAGAAGGATATCTCTTTAGTGAGATCAATTGATCCAAAATCACTAATAGACTTCCATGAATTCTAGTTTGAGTTTCAATGAGTTAAAATAACTCACAGTAAGATTATCTTGTAGCTCCTCATGTCGAGCTATTATTGCATCAATAATTTGAGATAAAGCTCCATATGCCATCATGAAATCTTGGTTTAGAACAAGCTAACTCTGATACCAAATTCTAGGATCTAAATAATTAATATAATTGTAAATCAATGATTTTGGAAGTAAAAAATCAATAACTAGGGCAATTTTTTATTTCCAGTTATGAAAATACAATTTAAATGTCAAGGAAATATTTATAAATATTAGTATAAATAGGTGGTACGAGTCGTATGGCTAGTGACGGGTCATTAGTTTTTCTTTTTCTTCACTTAATATGAAACTTAGTAATTTAAATTTGATAAGTATGAGTGGCTCATCATGATTCATGAGGATAGGGTACGAGTCTTAAAATCTGGAATTAGTATAAATAGGTGGTACGAGTCGTATGGCTAGTGACGGGTCATTAGTTTTGCTTTTTCTTCACTTAATATGAAACTTAGTAATTTAAATTTGATAAGTATGAGTTGCTCATCATGAGTCATGAGTATAGGGTACGAGTCATAAAATCTAACTCATATGTTAGACAGTGTTCAACCCCCCATGATTTTATTATGGGTATGGCTTAAGAGTACTAATAGTATGGTTGGGCATAGTTTGGCTTGGGTTGTTGTATGTTGGATAGTTTTGTGGTCTTAGGGGAGTCCTAGGGTATAAGTGATGGGTACCACTCATATGGTAGGGTACAATTGGTATAGGGTGGTCGTGCCATCCTATGGGAATTTTAAAGCAGTTTAAGTTAGGGGTAATCTAGACATTTCCCCTATTAAAATTTTAAGCACCCATGACTTATAACACTCTTGGGACATCGTTTAACCAATTTGGAATCACTCAAACTCTCTTAAAACACTCTCAAATTCTCTAAAGATGTTTTGGTCAAAGAAGGCTAGGGTTTCATCAATAGGATCAATTTGTGGCTTACAAGGGTGATCTTTCTCTGTCATCTTTGTAATCTCAGGCATGTTACTCCTCCCTCATTGTTAGTTCCCACTAAAGGAATGTTTTATGAATTGTTTTCTTGGCATAAATGTTGTATAGTTTGGGTTTTCAAATATATATTGGGGGTTTTCGGTTACAATTATTGGTTATAGTTTTCCCATGTCTTTTAATAATAATTTTCATATTATTATGGTAGTTTGATAATTTGGTTGCATGGGACTGGTTAATTGGTATTGGTTTTGGCTTTTGAAATACTATGCCCCCAACATGTTTGCTAAAATGACTATGAGAATGTTTTTTGTTAAATTGTTGAACTTTTATTAAACTATTCATGGTATAACTTTGTAATGGAACCCAAAATATTATAAATGATTTGGAATGGTTAAATATTAGGGTCTTATTAGCTAAGGGTAATCTAATTCAAAGCTTTGTAGGGTATAAAGTGATCCCCCAAGCAAACATAATAATGAACTACTTGTTTGGTATATGGGAATCCCCCTATCAACTTAATAATGAAATATTTGGGTATATGGGAATCCCTTATCTTTAAAAAGATTGGATAAAGACATTGCTTCCAAGCTATAGCCGATATGACGATACCACTACTTATAACTTTGCTTAATAATAAATGGAATAATGGTTTGGTTATGCAGTAATGGTTTTAATTGGTCAATAATGGTGGGGTGTGATAGCTAACCATGAAGGTATGAGTCCAATGGATGGACACTAGAACTCATATTTGCCAACATGAGGATTGGTCATGGTGATCATATATGATACTTACGGGGTACACAGAACCCCTTAAGTACACTTGTACATATTTATCATGGAGAGCAAAGGGTACTAGGAATCTCTGACTCTTATGGTATCTCTGATTATGCAGCTATACACATCATAACCTAATCACGGGGTTACACTGGACCCATATAGCATGTGGGAGTTTCTTGGATGGTTAATCTAGACATACCCAGGTTAAGTATTTTCATGACATGCTAAACTTTGTTCTTTTTCTTGGCAAAGATTATATATATGTATGGTTGTTTATGCATATGGTTGTTAGCTTGGTTTTAAAGGTTTGCATTATTTTATCCTTGTCCTGAGTACCTAATAGCATTTACTCACTAACCTATCTTTGGGTGGTTGTATCCCTATGCATTATAAGAACCAACTATTCTACTCCTCCTGCTTAGTGATTGAATTTGGGATTAACTCAATTAGATTGAAGTGGTGAGCTTCCATATTAAGAAATGCTCTATTTCGTGTCATAGATGGTTTTTACATACTTTAGTTATTTTATAAACATTGGTTTTAGCTATGATTTGGCTATACCCCAACTGGATATGTTTTGCTTTTCATTAGAATCTTTGTGGAACTAATATGGGTTGGTTGAACGGTGTTGGCACTGGTTTCATCCTTACTATTGGCATTGGTATTGGGGCTGATACCATTTCATAGTATTTATAACTATTCCATCCTATTATGTTATGGACTCATATTTGGTTATTATTTATGTTTTAGTATGGTTATTGGTTGGGTATTAGACGTTTGGACTTTCTTGGTTGGTCACACTTATGGACCTATCCCAGAGTCTGGAATTGTACAAAACACTATCTTGTTGTATATTTTGAATTCATCTAACTCTGGTGTGCGTTTGGTGATTGGGTTGGATAACCGGGGTCGTCCCCGATCCTGGCTGGACTGGGGATGCCTATTACAACAAGGCCCTAGTTCAAGTCATGTCAGGTTGATATCAGAGCTTTAGGTTCATGTATAATTAGGAGTCCACAAATCCTTGTCGAGCAGATTCTCTTTTAAGTGTGTATAGCGCACCACACTCATAAAAGGGAAGCTACAAGGCATCTAGGAAATGTTTATATTCTCATTGGTTCATACTTGGTCTAGGGGTACGGTCCCTGATTTCTCTGGAGTTCCACCAGTTCCCTCTAGTCCTCCTCAGGATGATATGACAAAAGCTCAGTTCTATTAGTCAATTCATATGATAGCTCAATAGGTATCTTGTCAGGCTGAGCATGGTGTATCTGGTATTACATCTTTTAAGGCCATAAGGGTTGTCTAGTTCATGTGGATGAGTCCTCTAACCTTTATTAGAATTGAGGTGGAGGATAATCCTCATGGTTTTCTAGATGACATAGAAAAGATCTTTAGATTTATGCATGCCACGTATGTGGAAGGGGTTGTTGAGTTTGTAGCTTACCAATCGAAAGATGTGGCATAAAAATGGTACAAGGAATGGGATTCGTCAAGGGGTGAGGCTGATGAGTCATCTTTATGGTAAACTTTCTCTAATGCTTTTCTAGATTGTTTCTTTTCTCAGGCTTTGAGGGAACCAAAGCCAGAGGAATTTATTAATCTAAAATAGGGGAAGATGTCGGACAAGGAGTATGCCTTACACTTTTACTAGATATTTAGGTATGCTCCAGAAATGGTGTCTGATCTAAGGGACATGATAAGAAAGTTTGCTTCAATAATGTCTCATGAGATGATCCTTGAAAGCAAGACTGTATTACTGATCTAGGACATGGATATCTCTAGGTTGGTTGTTCATATGAACTAGGTAGATGAGGAAAAAAGAAAGAGGACTGAGATAGGGGAAAGATAGGGTAAAAAGTTTAGGTTCTCAAAGTAGAGTGGATAATAGCAAAGTACTAAGGATGGTGGTAAGCTACCAAAGAAAAAATGGGTGGGCGGTGGGGGTTCTGGTTCTTTATCCTCAACTAGTTCTCCTGACATAAAGTTGTTGAGTGATATGCCTCAATAGGGTGGGAACAACTTTAGGGCATAGGGTTCTTAATCTTAGGCTAGTGGGTCCTAGTTAACTTTATCGTGTCCTCTTTGTAGGTTCTCTGGTCAATTGCAATGGAGTTTTAATAATGAAGGAAGGGATAGGTGTTTCAAATATGGTTAGCCAGGCTATATGCTTAGAAATTGTCTGATGGGTAAGGTTTTTTCGTGAACGAACATGGTTTCAATTGCCTCTTTATCTGATCATGCACCAAAAGGTGCTGCTTTTACATCTATTTCTGATTTTGATGCAGGCACAGGAAAGAACTAGTTATATATACTCACTACCCAATAGGGGTGTGAGGCATCGTATGATAATATTACTGGTATGTTGAAGCTCCTTTATTGGGATGTTTATTATTTATTTAATCCAGGGTCTTATCTTTCTTATGTGATCTTATTTGTGGCTTTGTATTTTGGTTTTCATCCTGAGGTTTTTTTGAAGTCTTTTACTATTTCTACCTAGTTGGTGACTTTGTAGTTGCTAAAAGAGTCTATAGGGGGTGTGTAGTATCTATTGGTAGTAAGGAGACTTTGGTAGATTTGTATGAATTAGATATGGTGGATTTTGATGCTATTCTGGGTATGGAGTAGTTATATTTATGCTATGCATCCTTAGGTTATCAGACCCATAAGGTTGTCTTTAGGTTTCCTAGTAAGGCAGTTATTGAATCGGAGTGTGGTTCTCTAGCTCCAAAGGGGGTATTTATATCATATATTAGAGCTTAATGATTAATCTCTAAAGAGTGTCTCTATCATTTAGTCCAGTTTAAAGATTCTAACTCGGAAGGTCCTTCTTTGCATTTGATTTTGGTGGTGAATGAGTTTTTTGAGGTCATTTTGGATGATCCCTAAGATAGAATTCCAAACATAGTATGAGTACTTTGAGTTCTTGGTTATATCATTTGGTTTGACCAATGCCTCGACAACATTCATGGGTTTGATGAATAGGGTATATATTAATTTTTAGATCTTTTTATCATTATGTTCATTGATGACTTTCTGGTGTATTCTAAGAGTTAGATGGATCATGCCAATCACCTCTTATGGTGTTGTAGACCTAGAAAGTGTAGTAGTTGTATGCTAAATTCTCAAAATATTAGTTTTGATTATATAGTGTCATTTTTCTGGGTCATATTATTTCTAGTCAGGGGATCATTATGGATCCGTAAAAGGTTGCAGTGGATAAGAAGCGGCCTAGACCCACAACTCCAACTGATGTTTGGAGTTTCTTAGGTTTTTCCCGGAATTATAGAAGGTTTGTGGAATGTTTCTCGATAATAGCTTCCCTATTGACTAAGTTGACTTAAAAGAAGGTAAAGTTCTCTTGGTCAGATGCTTGTCAAAGATATTTTGAGAAGTTGGAGGAGATGCTAACATTGGCTCTGGTTTTGACTTTTCCTGAAGGCACTGAGGGATTTGTAGTTTATTATCATACATCTCGGCTAGGACTTTGTTATATCCTGATGCTACATGGTAAGGTGATAGCCTATGCTTCTAGGCAATATAAGCTGCATAATAGAAATTATCCTACTCATGACTTAGAGCTGTTAGCCGTGATATTTACATTAAAAATTTGCATGATTATTTATATGTAGTGCACTGGGAAATCTTCTCAGACCATAAGAGCCTACAGTATGTCTTCTCTAAGAAAGAGCCTAACATTAGGCAAAGAAGGTATCTTCAGCTTCTCAACATCTATGGCATGAGTCTTCACTACCATCCAGGTAAGGCTAATATTATTGCTAATGCTCTTAGCAGTTTATCCATAGGGAGTTTATCTCATGTGGATAATGAAAGACGGGAGTTGGTAACGGATATTCAATGCTTGGCTAACCTTGGAGTTCATTTTTTAGACTTCGAGAATGGTGGTGTGTTGGTAAAAAAAGTGGTGTGGTAATCTTTTTGTATAGAGATCAAGGAGAATCATATACTAGATCTTATCTTGATGAAAATTATGGGTGATGTTGGTGGGAAAAAGGTGATGGTATTTGAGATTAGTTGTGATGGTACCTTGCGGTACCAAGGGTGGTTGTGTGTTCTTGATGTCGATGGTTTGCAAGAAAGGGTATTGGCTGAGGTATATGAATTGTGCTATGATGTTTATCCCTATTCGACAAAAATATATCATGATATCAAGGAGATGTATTCGTTGAATGGTATAAAGAAGGATATGGCTAATTTTTTGGACAATTATTTAGTGTGTCAATAAGTGAAATTTGAGCATATGAGGCCTAGGGGCTTGTATTAGGAAATAGAATTGCCAAAATAGAAATGGGATGTGATCAACATAGTTTTTGTTACCGATCTTCCTTGGTTTCGAAACCAATTTGATTCGGCTTGGGTCATTGTGGATAGGATAAAAAAGTCGGCTCACTTCTTGCCAGTGAGGAATAACCATTTGGCTGAGGATTATGCAAGGTTGTATCTTCATGAGATTGTAAGGCTACATGTGGTACCTATTTCTATTATCTCAAATCGTGGTATGTAGTTTTCATCTCACTTTTGGCGGTCATTTTAGAAAGGGTTGGGGACTAAGGTTAGTCTGAGTATTTCTTCTCACCCGCAGAAGGATGGGCAGGCAGAGAGAACTATTTAGATGTTGAAGGATAGGATTCACATATATGTGGTTGATTATGGTGGTAATTAGGTTGAACATCTACCTCTTATAGTGTTTGGTTACAATAATAGTTACCATTCTAGCATTGGGATGGGCTTTTTTGAGGCATTGTATGGTTGGAGGTGTAGATCTTCTATTGGGTAGTGCATGCTTAGTGAGGCAGATATGTTTGGCCTTTATTTGGTTTATTACGCTAATAAAAAGGTGAAGGTGATTCGAGATATTCTTAAGTCAGCCCACAGTCGCCAAGAGTACTATGTAGATGTAAGGTGTAGGGACTTAGAGTTTGAGGTTAGGGATAGGGTGTTCCTAATGGGTCTCCCATGAAGGGAGTAATGCATTTTAGGAATAAGGGAAAGCGTGGTCCTTGGTATATTGGTCCTTATGTGGTCTTGAAGAGGGTTGATAATATTGCGTATGAAATGGAGTTGCCTTCTATTTTGAGATCCATTCATCCGATATTCCATATCTCTATGTTGAGAAAGTGTATAGGTGATCCTTCTTCTATTGTTCCTTACGAAGGATTGGGTATCTCGATTATCTTATAAAGTTACCCCGATAGAGATCTTAGAGCAGTAGGTTGGTCAATTGTGGGCCAAGGATGTAGCTTTGGTTCAGGTTCGATAAAAGAACCATAAGATGGAAGAAGCAACTTGGGAAGTGGATAAGGATATGAAGTCCAAGTATCCATATTTATTTTTTGCTCTGAATATTCTGCGGAAGGTATGTTTTCTTGATCAGATCTTTGTTTTCTAACTTGGTTAAGAGAAAGGTTGATTTCCTTGCATCATTGTTTTATAACTTAGTTAAAGGTTTAAATGGTTATGATTGGGTGTAATTCAGTCTTGTACAACCTTGTTCGTTATTCGGGGATGAATGATCCTATTAGGGGAGACTAAAACACCCATGGTTTTGACCCTTACAAAATTTCTTGCGTTTTGGCTTTTAGACATCATATGATTTAGGGTACTATTCATATGATGGTATATGGGTCAGGCAAACCAGTCATATATTGTCTATGTTGGGTGGTTGAGTTTTTGGAATGGGTATGAATAGTTGGATATAAGTCGTATAGTTGTTGATAGGTCATTGGTTTAGGTTTTCCTTCACTTAATCTGAAACATAGTAACTTAACTTGGATTTGAGTATAAGTGGCTCACTATGAGTTGTGAGGATAGGGTACGAGTCATATAGTCTAGCTCATATGTTGGACAGTGATGAACCCCTAATGATTCTGTTATGGGTAAGGGTTAAGAGTAATAATTGTATGGTTGGGTACAGTTTGGCTTGGGTGGTTGTATGTTGGACAATATTGGGGTACAAGGAAAGGCCTAGGTTATGAGTGGTAGGTACCACCTATATGGTAGGGTATTATTGGTATAGGGTGGTCTGCAGGAATTTAAGAAGTTTATGTTGGGGGTAATCTAGATTTTTCCCCTCTTAACCTATTAAGGCCCCATGACATATAACACTCTTGAGACATAATTTAACCTATTTGCAATCACTGAAAGTGTCTTAAAACACTCGCAAATTCTCTCAATACTTTTGGGTCAAAAAAGGCTTGGGTTTCATCAATAGGATAAGTTTGGGGCTTACAATGTTGATTTCTTTCCGCCATCTTAATAATATAAGACATGTTATGCTTCCCTCATTGCTAGTTGAAACTAAAAACATATTATATGAATTGTTTTCATGCCATAAATTTTGTATGTTTTGGGCTTTTCAAATATATGTTGGGTTTTTGGGTTACAATGGTTGGCTATGGTTTTCCTATGTCTTTTACTAATGGTTTTCATATTATTATGGTTGTTTGGACATTTTGTTACATGGGAATGGTTAATTGGTACTTTGTTTTGGCTTTGGAAATACTATGTCCCCAACATGTTTGATAAAATGCCTAGAGAATGTTTTTGGTTAAATTGTTGGACTTTTATTGAACTATACATGTTATATAATGGTAATGGAACCCTAAATGGTGTAAATAGTTTGGAATGGTTAAATAATTGGTTCTTGGTGGTTAATGTTGGACTAATTGAAAGCCTTGTAGGGTACAAGGGAGTCCCCTAAGCAAACATAATAATGAACTACTTGTGGGGTACATGGGAATCCCCCAAGCAACTTAATAATGTAATCTATGGGTACCTAGGAATCCCTTATATTTAAAAAGGTTGGATAAGGACATTGATTGCATGCTATAGTCAGTAAGACAGTACTACTTCTTATAGCCTTGGTTATTAATAAATGGAATGGTGGTTTGGTTGTGTGGTAATAGTTTTAATTGGGCAATAATAGTGGGGTATGATAGCTAACCATGAATGTGTGAGTCCAATGAACAGACATTGGAAACTCATGTTTGCCAAAATAAGGACTGGTTATGGAGACCATATATGATACATACGGGGTAAATGACAATACCCTAAGTACACTTGTATATATGTATCATGGAGAGCAAAGGGTACTCGAGAATCCACTACTCTTATGGTATATCCGTTTCTTATGGCTACACGCATCGAGGCCTGTTCAGGGGGTTACACTGGACCTATATAGCTCGTGGACGGTTCTAGGCTAGTTAAGCTACACATACCAAGGCATAGATTACGCATATGTATGTTTGTGTGTGCATATGGTTTCTTACTTGGTTTTAAAGGCTAGAAATATCTTATAATTATCCTAAGTACTTGATAGCACTCACCTTCTAACCTATCTTCGGGCGGTTGTATCCCCACATAATGCAGGAACCGGTCATTCTGCTCCTCTTGCTTAGTGATCAGATTCGGGATCAAGTGGTGAGCTTTCATAATTCGGAAGTCTCCATTTCATGTCATGAGTGTTTTTACATACTTTGGTTATTTTATTGACATTAGTTTTGGTATGGTTTAGGGCATGTCCTGACCGAATATTATTTTACTTTCAATTAGAGGCTTTGTGGAACTACTATGGGTTGGTATGAATGGAGTCGGCAGTGATGTCAGCCCTAGTATTGGCTTTGGTATTGGTGCTGATATCGTTTGACTGTATTTATGACTGATCCATCCTCTTATGTTATATATTTGTATATGGTTGACTTTCTTGGGTTGGTCACGGTTATGGACATATCTAGATTCTGGAATTTTTCAAAATGCTATTTAGTTATACGTTTGGAATTCATCCAACTCAGGGTGTGCATTTGGCGGTTGGGTTGAGTGACAGGAGTTGTCCCTTATCCTGGTTGAAATTGGGATGCCAATTATGACGCGTCCCTGGTTTGGGTTGTGTCAATTAGATAAGAACTAATTGTGGTTGTCCCTTCTCCCCTTTATTGTTGCTACACTACTAACTAGCTTAAGTGAAATTTAAAATGGCAAGTTCATGAAATCAAATTGTTGGATTATTAAATCACAAATTGGGACAAAAATTATTGAAGTATTGAATTATTCTATCGAAGTTGATTGGGTCTACTTTGTTAAGATAAAATCTTACATTAACTACAAATGATAGTATAGTTAAAGAAGATTTCCAAGTAAAAGAGTTGTTGGTTTCCTGGTGAATCGAATTCTAGAAAAGAATCTATACTATCTAAGTCAAAAAATACACACCTAAAGCGTGGGAAATTATTATTATTAATTTGTTGAAGGTGGCACAAGGGCATTTATTATGAATTTTTTTTTACAAAAAGAATGCCCCACTCCAAAGAAAGGACACATCAAAGAAAACAATAAGAAGAACCAAAATAAGGATATAAATAAACTAAAGATAAAAGGCAAAATAGAAGTTGGAAATTGCAGCTAAACAATGTCTTCAAGATGAAACGAGATATGAAGAGACTTTTTGTCATGACCCAATTTATTAGTCATGATGGCACCAATTCTATCCCATAAGCAGGTAAGCCAAACCATAATTCAGAGCTAGATGCAATGGGCTAAGTTTGGTGGATAATGGCCTAAAAGTCAAAAATTAACCTATTAATGATTAAAATATCAATAATATAGCCATAAGAGTATGATAGATAAAAACCCAACAAACACCCCAAGACTCAGAAATGTCGATACAAGAGCTACTACAAATGAAATAGGAGTACTAAATAGTGAAATGAAATCTATCTTGAAGATGAAAGACTAGACATAGCAAAGAAGGAAATAGGGTAACTCCAACTCTGAGAGCTCACCCAATCTCTTAAATTAACCTTGCAAGACCGTCGAATAATCTTCGGCAACTAGTACTTGGATTTGCACTAAAAAAGTACAAAAGTGTAGTATAAGTACCAAAACTATGGTTACTCATTGGAAATAATCAGCCAACTAAGCTAAATCATGATATAAATACGATCAGATGCAATATAGCATATACTAAGTCAAGATAAAAGGGGCAAACCTAGAAGTAACCTCCAACACCACTATATATACATAAGTGAATAAAACTAGAATGATAACATTACCATCGTACATTTATAACTAAAAAATTGGACCCCATAGACAATAAGTACAGAAAATAAAATAACCCCACACTAGACCCTATAAGCATTGAAGTACAATCAAGACAAACTAACCACCAAATAACTGAAAATTACTAATTGTCATGCCATAATAAGAATCCATCCGTACCAAATCACATCATAAGCAACCCTCAAAGATAGGCTTAAAGTGGAACTAATATTATCAGTACCGTAAGCAATTGCCAGACTTGAACCAAAACTAATATTATCAGTACAATCAACAATTGTCAGACTTGAACTGGAACTCATATTATTAGTACCATCAACAATTGTCGGACTTGAATCAGAACTCATATTATAAACCATATCAAAGAATCATATTAGTGAGAAATTTCAACAATATAAAAACAATAGATTATACCAGTAAATCATATCTACAAACCATCCTTTTCCTCATATTTATACATTGGAACAAGAATCGTAACCTCAAGTGTCATCTATAGTTACATCTATATGCCATATTATTAGCCATATCCGAAATCCATATCAATACTAACATTAATAATCCATGTAATCAAGAATATACAGAATTTATATTAATAATCATATCTATAGGCCACCTTTAATAACTATGGGCCGGTAATCAAATATGTAAGCCACATCAGATCTATAATCCATATTCTATCCACAAGCCTTTAGTCATATCTATAAGACATATTCTATCCATGAGTCATATCATATTTATAAGACATATAACATCTATGAGTCGCATTATATATATATATTCCATACAACATCCGAAAGTCATATCAATAATCAGATATGTAAATTATGACGTTAATCATGTATATGAGAAATATCATTGGCGATACATAGAATTACAATCAATCCTTCAATATCCACCTAACATAATAAAAAATTATGTTCAAAATCCTCAAATGTCAAACCTACAATTAATAAGTATATTATATGTGAATGACTCTACGGGGTTATCACAAGTCTTGTCCTAAGATACGCCGGAGTAACCCACTTTTACTCCCCAAAAATATATTTAAGAAACTTTTACTTCAAACTAGGGTAAGGCATATAAGTTCATTCTTAGATGTCAAGCAAGCCATAACTAGTCTTAAAATAGTAATTCTTCACATATATAAGCAACTAAGGAAATTCTACCTAGTTGATAAAAGCTAAAGCATTTCCCTTAACTCAAGCAACAAAGGACAATTTTACTCTAACATGAATTACTAAGGCAATTTCAACTACCTTGAGTAATTTATGGGCTTCAACCCTAATTACATATATTATGAAGCCTAATCAACCTAAGTCACAACTAGCTATGCTAACTACTCCAAGTCCAAGGTTGCAAGGTAGGCTATAGGTCCAATTAAACCAAATATACTCATTCACACTTCCAACACCTACATTACACCCCATATCTAACATAGTATCATACTCATAGTACAAGATATCTCAATCTATGTATAAAGTAAGTCTAACCTACTTGGGTGCTGATGAAAACCCTATGAATTAGCTAAATAAATTATTTCCCCTTTTGAGTAGCTTCTACAAGGTACCACACTATCAAAATAGAAACCTACTCATCAAAACGAGAACAATGATATCCATATTGCACTATTGTGCTTTGAATCCAAAATAATATAAAAACCCTATATGGGGCTTATTTATCAAAGTTGTATTTCTGAAACTATCTCAACATTCCTCTATGCTCAAGGAATGCTTAGCCTAAAAATTGGTGAATTCATAGCAATAATGTTGCTAAAATCAAGTCACCAAGCTTTCGGTATTTTTAGATAAGAATGCAGAAATCAACCATGAGAATAATGAAATGTTACCACAATTTTGAAAGAGAATTGTGTAAATAATCGTTATCAAATCCCCAAAATTACCCACAAATGTTATCCCCAAGATTTCCTACTTTTTGCGATTTAAATATCTTGTGAATGGATTATAAATGGTGAAAAATAGGCTAAGTAGGGTATTTATACCCTGTCCAGGTCTATATGATCCACTTAGGTGGACGCTGGGCCTCTTAAGCGGTCACCGATTAAGAGACCTAGTGTTTCTTTAACTATATACTGGCGACTTCATAGATACCACTTAAGTGGTTCCTTAACACTTTAATGTCTACCGTGTTAGCGACAATTGTTTTGCTTTAGCGATATTTGACCAGGCCAGCCTAACTGCTTAAGACGTCAGTTTGATGATTTAGTAGACCTTCACTTAAGCGACCCAAATGGCCACTTAAGTAACCTAAACCATCCAATCGAGGAACAACATCACCTAAAGATAAATCCTCAAAGGGTATAATTTCTATACTTGAAGGGTTACTACTATTATATGTAAACTCTGCAAAGGCAAAGTGTTGCGCCGACTGACCCCTAATATCCATAACATAGGCTCAAAGCATATCCTTGGTAACCTAATAATCAGCTCTGACTGGCCATTGATCAAAGAAGAAAGTTGTACTAAGATTCACCTAAGTACCCAACTCTTCAGGAAAATTTCTCAAAAGGATAAAAGTGATCACTGAACCATAGTTTGAAATGATGGATATAGGCACAGTTTGCAAATATACTATCTTACTAACATAGATATGAGCCAATGTCTCAGCTTTGAATGACGTCTGAATAGGAATGAACTAGGCTAATTTTGTCAATCGATCCACAATGACCTAAGTACCATTTGAACCATGGAAAGTACAAGAAAAACCACTAACAAAGTCAATGCTTATCCGTTCCCACTTTCACTCAGGAATGGTCAATCTAATAATTAAAGCACTAGGTCCAGGATACTTGGCCTTTATCTACTAACAATATAGATAACGAGCTACAAAGTTGTAAGATCCCACAAATTTTCCTAGTCTTTAAAGCTTGAAAAGGGGTCCCAGACTTAGAATCTCCTAGCTAAGTATTCAAACTTAGTAATATTTTGGCCTTCAAAAGTTTGTGTTCTTATTTCATGACTTTTACGTCCATCAAATTTCGATATTCAAGTTAATCCATGGTCAGAAAGGTCAATAGGGGTTCCCGGATGAGTTTTGGATTTTTTTGGTCCTCGGTTAGCCCATATTTGGAATCCCAAAATAGTGGACCATCACTATATTGGTGCGCTGTGTCGCCAATCGTGTTTGTCAATTTTGTTGCAGGAACTGCTTGTCAAAAATACTGAGGCTTGGCGCGATCACGGGACGATGCATTGGGTATCGCGTCGAGGCCATTAATGCACCACATCAACCAGTGTGTTGGCACCCAGTTCCAGTCATTACAAGATTCAATACCCCAGGGTTATTTCAGTCATGTTTTTCACTCTTATATAATCCTATAACATAAGATTCAACCATTGTTTACCCACATATACTATTTTTCTCTCAATTTTCCTCAAGAATAAGTTTAGGGTTTCCAATAAAAGATCCAAATTTAAGAAAATTTCACCATCAATCTTTGTAAAATCAAGAACTAAGATATGTTAGATGTTGATTCTTGGGTTCCTTCTAACCAAGAAGTTCAAGAACCCTTTTCAAATTATAAAGATTGAATATTTATGATTTTCATAATATATGTGAGTTGAAGCTCATGTTTATGTGATTGTTGAGTTATGATTCATGTTCTAGGTTACAAGTTCCATGGTTTGATTCTAGTATGAGATGAATTTCATGATATACCATTAAAGTTGCATGTTGATATATGTAGTTATGTTAATTTGATGGATTGAATATTGTTTAACCAAAGTATGCTCCCTATATGTTTGATAAAATGCTTATTTAGCTGAGATAGTGTCATTATAGCATGTTAGTATAAAAACCCCAATTTCATTTGCTAAGGCTTTTCTACAAAGACTTGGTATCACCAAACTTGGATAGTAGTTATCAGTAAACCCAGTTATCAGTAATCCAATCATAAGAATTCAGTACTCAGTGTTACTATAATTTCAATTATAGTTTTTGCATTTAAGCATGTATCCTCATTCATCATACTCATGTATTCAGTCAGAATTGTTCATGAATATAAACCCTTGAATTTAGACTTACCTTATCTAGCATACCAGTACATTCCCACGTACTTACTCATACTTTTTTCTTGCACTATGGTGTTTTATACCATAGGTTCAGAAGCTTGAGATCCCAAGCAACCTTAGCAGTTCAGACTCAGCCAGCAGTAGTAGACTTAGCAGTGATTCCTCATTATTTGAGGATATTCTATTATTATATTATATTACTAGATTTAGTATTTTAGTAGATAGAGTTAGTTGGGAAATTGTCCCATAACTCCACAGTTCAAAAAATTTAGAGACTTTGAGACTAGATGTTCAGATAGTTGTATTAGTGTTTAGTTTTCAATTGTATTTTAGTTTTTGAACCTTATGGCGAGTTTTTTGATAGTTTTTCTACATTTTACAGTGTATTATGCAGCGCTCAGTTACAGGTAGAAGTTAATGGTTAGCTTGTGTTCCTTTGAGATTATAAACACCATGTAGCATCTGGGGTACTTCACTTGGGGCGTTATAAACATGGTATCAAAGCCTAAGGTTCAATAGTGTCCTAGGAAGTCTAAAAGCCACATCTAGTAGATTCTTGTACCTGGGTATATTGCATGCCACATTTATGTGTAGGAGGCTATGAGATGTTTTACGAACAATTTCCCTTTTTTTAGTGTTCATGTCATGTGAGTGAGCATGAGCTCAAGTTAAACTCTCAGTATAATCCATTTCATTCCTTCATCTACAGAATATGCCTCTTCGCAAAACTAATGGCTGTAGAAATAATAACAATCCACCTTAGCCCATAAATCCTTTAAATGAGAATGTGTCACCTGCAAAGTTTCGAGCATCTTTTATGGTGCTAGCCCAAGCTGTGATAACTAATGTTTAGGGTAACTATCAGGCTGCAGCCCCACCTCAGTAAGATAGGGATTTAGATACAGCAAGGATCAAAATTTTTATGAAGATGAACCCACCAGAATTCTTTGGGTTAATAGTAGGTGAGGACCCCCATCTTTATCTTGATGAGGTGAAGAAAATCACCCAAATTATCTATGTGTCTGAAGAGTAGAGTGTAGATTTGGCATCCTATAGGTTTAAGGATATTGATCATGATTGGGTAGTGATATAGAAGTAGAGTAGAGGGGAGGATGCAGCTTATATAACTTGGCAGATCTTTCAAAATATATTCTTACATACGTTTTACGAACTTTAGATGAGGCTATCTTAGGTAGAAGAGTTCATAAACCTGAGAAAAGGCTCCATGATAGTGATGGAGTACTGCCTCAATGTCAATTAGTTGTCTAAGTATGTCCTTGAGTAACTTGTGTATTTGGGTTGGTGGTTAAGTAATGTAGGACTGTTGTGATCAATATGGACATGGACCTTTCTAGGTTGATGATGTACGCTCAGTAGATTAAAGCAAAGAAATCTAAGGAAAGAGAGAGAGTGTATAATAAAGCTAGAATAGCTAGTTTTAGTTTTTCTCAGCCAAGATCATAGGGTGTCAACCGTTTTTATTACAGTCAAAGTTTTTAGTCCCAACCCCATCCTCAGCTAGTGCACCAGTACCAAAGTTTTGTGATGTTAGTTATGATGGGACGTCAGGCTTTAAAACCCAGAGTAGCGCAAGTGGTGTTCGTACCTATCCATTGTGTAAAGAGTATGGTAAGAATCACCTATGTGCATGTAGAGTAAGCAGGGAGGTATTTTTTGGATGCGGTAAGCCAGGCCACAGTTTACGATAGTGTAGAATCATGCCTCAAAGGGGTAGAGATTTGCGTCGGTAGGGAGCTACTTCCAGTATAACTAGTGGTCAGCGTCAGAACAAATTTTATGCACTCCAAACTCGTCATAATACAGAAGGTTCCCCTAATACATATTTTGGTACTTTATAAGTCCTTTATCTTCATGACATGCATTGTTAGATCCTTTTCTCCTATTTGAGCTTAAGTTTTCAGTATGAGTTAGTCAGTAAAGCCAGGGATTTAGTATAGTAGTCAGGAAGTTAGATTCGTATCGTTTGTTTCTCTTCTTTCCATCTAGTCATGCTATCAAAAATCTCAAGAAGGTAAATATTCCAAGATAGGAAGTCCTAGTAGTTTCAAGATCAGTTCAGTTCATGAATCATGCATTAGTTTCAAATTCTGGAGGTTCAGTTATTATCCAGTTCGTAGATGCCTTGTGCATCACCTCAGTTTTTTCCTAGTTTCTTAGTCAAGTATGTTTTCTTAGAGGGACACAGTGTCCTAAGGGGGAGATAACTTATGATCCCCAGATACTGTCGTGTCTTTAGGTCCATTTAGTTTCACGCTCAGATTTTTTTTATAAACTCGATATCAGTTATCATTGCATATTCAGTCATGCATTCATGAGTCAGTTCAGTCAAGTATTCATGCATTAGATATCCATGTTCAGTATGAGAAGCTCAGCTAATCTATAATTTCAGTCATGTATTCATAAAGACTACTAATTTAAATATCCATGCATCACACATGCATATTCAATATGTGATTTCAGTATAACAGAAGTTCCAGTCATGTAGACATGTTTCAAATGTTCACGTCTCTTGAATATGTGCATTCTATCAGAAATATTAACTTAGTCTGTCCCATTCAAGGACGAATGTTCCCAAGGGGAGATATTTTAAGACCCCACAAATGTTTCTAGTCGTTAAAGCTTGAAAAGAGGTCCCAGACTTTGAATCTCCTAGCTAAGTATTCAAACTTAGTGCTCTTTTGGCCTTTGAAAGTTTGTGTTCTTATTTCATGACTTTTACATCCATAAACTTACTTGACTTTCTTTTTAGGGTCACCCATTGACAGGTTTGACCATAGTAGATATCTTTACCCGTGGCACGGTATTGATACCCTTCCAGCTGGGATTATAGGTTGGTCCCCACTAGTTCCAATTTAGTGTATGTCGGTTAGATGACTACTTTCCATAGTATCAGTTTTAGATTCAGTCTCAGTAATAGGACTCAGATCAGTATTATATAAATTAGGACTGTCAAATACAGTCAATCAACTCAGAAAAGAACTTAGACAATTCTAAAGATTTAGAGATCACCTGTTAGATAGTCTTGATCTCAAATTCAGTCAATTATATTCATTATCAGAAGATACAGAGATCACCTATTAGATAGACTTGATCTTAGATTCTATCAATAAGTATTAGTATCAGCATATTCAAGGATTATCCGTTAGATAGGCTTGATCTCAGAGTTTAGTATTTGTAGACTTAGTTATCAGAATTCAACATCTATAAACTCAAATAGCAGTTATTAGTAAACCTAGTTATCAATAATCCAGTTATTAGAACTTAGTACTCAGTGTTACTATGATTTCAGTTATAGTTTATGCATTTATGAATGTATCTTCTTTCAGTGTACTAATGTATTCAGTCATTATTTTTCATGCATATAAACCCTTGCATTTAGCCTTACCTTATCTAGTATACCTTACATTTCCACGTACTGAAACATACTTTTCTCTTATGCTATAGTGTTTTATACCATTGGTTCAGAAGCACGAGATCCCGAGCAACCTTAGCAGTTAAGACTTAGCCAGCAGCAGTGACTTAGGAGTAAGTCCTCATCATTTGAGTATGTTCTATTATTTCATTATATTACTAGATTTAGTATTTTAGTAGATGGAGTTATTTGGGGTATTGTTCCATCAACTCCATAGTTCAAATATTATGGAGGCTTTTAGGCTATATATTCAGGCAGTTGTATTAGTATTAAGTTTTTAATTGTATTTTAATTTTTGAACCTTATGGAAAGTTTTCCTCTCGTTTTTCTATATTTTTACAATATATTATGCAGTGCTCAGTTATAGGTAGCAGTTAAGGGTTAGCTTGTGGTCTATCAAGATTATGAGCACCGTGTAGCGTCTGGGGTACCAAACTTGAGGTATTACAAAAGTATACCACATATCTTTTCATACCACTCTATGGTGTCTTAAATCTCTAAATATCTTGGTTGTACTTAAGTTAATAGAATACCTAGAGCTATGAGCCTCATAAATAATTGATTAAATCAGTTCATTAACCCTCGGAGCACAAACATGGATTTCAAATCTCAAGGCACCCTCAGAATCTATGGTATCTCTCTTGGAATCACCAGTCAATATCTAATCATGAATGGTTAAAATCCTCTTATCCTCAAACTGGCCATCTTAAATCTGCTCAACTAGGGATGGACTCACCTCAAAACTAGTAAAACTCCTTCTAGGGTATGAAATGTCAAGTCATACCATCAAGTTGATTAAGTACTGAATGTACCATGCCAACGACCTCTGAGAAACTAAATTGCAAGCCAAGCTACCCATACTCACTGACTTCTACCTCAAGGCATCCTCTACCATATTTGTCTTACTTAAATGATAGAAAATAGATATATTATAATTCTTAAGCAACTACATCTATCTATATTGCCTAGTGTTAAGTTCTCCTTGGGTCATAACATGCTGAAGACTGTGATGTTCTATGAAAATCTGATAATATACACCATAGGGATAATGCTTCCAAATCTTAAGCATAAAAAATACCATCGCAAAATCAAAATCATGAATGGGGTAGGTGCACTTATTCACCTTAAGTTGCCTCAATGCATGAGCAATAACACGACCCTACTATATCACACAGCCCAAACCAACACCAAAAGCATCATAATACACGTTGAATCTCTCACCCTTAACAGAAAAAACTAAAATAGGAGATAAAGTATGAAACTCCTTCTAACACCCCAGGATTATAGTCTTTCATAAATTTCTAAAATTTTATTCTTACTATCCTGATTATGACTCACCTTACGAGTTGTAGGGAGTCATAACGATTCATTGGGAAAAAAATCATAGCCATAACAGCGTGTAGGTAGAAAGGTTCTACTCTGAGTATGTGTGGTTTACTACGAGTCCTTGTTTTCAAATTATAAGTTGCCCAATGTATACCCTAAATAGTTTTTGTGCTAACTACAACTAGACCCTATGAGTCATAGGGTCTCATTATGAGCCATGGAATATGAGTTGTAAGGTCAATAGTGTATATTCTTGGTGACATTATCTTAACAATGACTCATGGAGACTAGTTGTAATGAGTCATTATGAGTTGTCATGATACGCATAATTATTGAGGTCTTACTTTCCAGCTTATTAATAGGGTTATTTAGACATTCACCTCTTACACAATAATAACCCAAGATCTATAGACATACTTGGGGCCTTATTTTCATTGATAACATACTCCAAACATTCTTTCTTTTCTCTTAAGTCTCTCAAACATCCATAGAGTTTCTTAAAAATAGGCTAAAGAGATCTTCAAGGCTAATAAAATTAGGTATTTCAAGCATTTTAATCATCCCTAAGAGCACTTTTGTTACAAAAATAAGTTTTAAAGTGTTGTTCATATGGTATTGACTTTAGTTTGAAACCTTGGGTTGAGGTTTTTGAATAATCATTGTCTATATGATGTTTCATGTTTGTACCTACATGGGTTATGTTAAAATGGTGGTTTTAAAATCAATTTGATGCATGGGTATGGTGAATCAACTAGGGGATTGTGATTTCCCCTAACTTGTGACTTTTTCAGTGGCAGTGACCTCTGTCGCATATTGTGAAATAGGTATTGAATACAAAAAGTATACATATTGAACTACTCTTGAACTATTTTTTTAATGTGAAAAGTCAATGAAGAATATTGATTTTGAATTGAACCTTATGGGGTTGTGTAATTCCGCAAGTTAATGTCTAATTAAACTAAGGAGGTTGTGAATTTCTCCATGTGTTGATAATTTGTTTGGCATATTGATGTTACCTTGCAACTATAGTTAGTATGATAATGCCAATAATATATGCCTTAATATGTATTAGGGTTAAATGAATCGGAATGTGTCATAGTTGTTTTAATTGATATTTAATGAGTGTTATGTACCTAAGTTGGAAAAGTAAAGGTCCCGTGGGACCAATCTTAAAAACAACATTTTGCCAGTGTGGAGGTCGTAATAGTCAGGTGGTTTGAGTCCTCTTGTCTATGACTAGGGAGGTTTGAGTCCCCATTATCATATGTTTGCATTGTTTGAGTCCCCTCATATCACCTTACATGATCGAGTGCTTAAGTTACCTTAGTATATGAGTGGGAGGTTTGATCGTGCATATATATATGATTATTCTCTGGCTCGTGCAGCTACATGCACTAGGGCTCAATCAGAAGGTGAAAGATGGGGACTATACATCTCGTTGGTACTATTATGATGGTTAAGCTACATAGTCCAGCTATAGTGTTAAAGTGCATGCTAAGTCTTGTTCCCTACCCAAGCATGTGATATATATGTATTAGCATATGATTATGTGCATAGGATCTCAGACTAGTTTTGAATTCTTATCCAAGATATTATTTTATCCCATATCGCTAAAATACATGCTTGCGCTCCAAATTTTAACTGTCTTTTGATTCTGTATCCCCATGAGATATAGGTACTAGAGATGCTTCTTCTTTTTCCTGTATAGAGTTAGGTAGATGGACTCAATTCATTAGTTTATTGTTGTAAAATTATGAACTTCCATTCTCTAAAATCTTGGATGTTTCATTAGTCTCCATTCTTTGATTTTAGTTGAGAGTTTTCATTATGATCAATATTATCACTGTCATTACCATAGTCGGGAACATGTCTCGACAAAGATTAGTTTTTGGTTCTCTTGTTAAAAAGATTTGTTGGATTACCATGGAGTTGAGTGATGTTGGTCGGTTGTGTGGTTGGTTACCGATCATCGATTATAGACATATCTAAAATTCTTAAGGCTTATCTTATTCTATCTTGTTATACATTTACAATTCATTTGATATTTGAGTATTATGTTTTGTTTTTCTAAGCGCAGGGGGTGATCTAGGGTACTCGGTGGACTTGAGACACTCATCATAGCTAGGCTTTAGTTTGGGTAATGACAAAGATGGTATTAGAACCTAGTTTTGGTGTTATTAGATGTCCACAAAGCCATGTCCAATAGATTCTTTTTTATGTGTATGTAGGAATATTTCCCTGTCTTGTTGTTCTATTTTGAGCTATAGAGTCTAAGGTCCTAAATCTCCTCTAATTCGCATATGTTCGCGTTTCAAATCATGCCTCCTAGAATATTCGATACTTGTGAAACTCTTCTATCCCATTTAAGGACAATGTTAATGGATCTCATCTTACTCAATAAGTACAACCCCGATCTAGGGTCCCTATTCCTGATTGCTCCTGTGGAGTTCCATCGGTTCCCCTTACTCCTTCTTAGATATGTCAAGGTGAATATCCTAGCGTGGAGTTCTGTTGTAACATTCATTTGTTAACATATATAGTGGCCTCTCTATCATACAAGTCGTTACTATTAATGGAAGAGAGAACTAGGCAAGGGTAAGAGGGATGTAAAATAAGAAATTCCAATATTTAAAGTAGGGGATAGGTCAACAAAATCATGCTAGATTGGGGAAATAGTGGTCTAAGCATAGGAATCAAGGAATATCCCATGTGGTTGTACTCCTTATCCTCAGTCTTCTAGTAAATATTATTTTTGTCCTAGAGTAGCTCGGTCAGCCTCACCCTTTCCTTCTTGCTGATTTTGTGGTTTGTTACACCATGCTATAGTATAAAAGGGAGGAATCAATCTTTTAGTTTTTGTAAAATTGGACATATATAGAGTTATTGTCCTTTTATGGTTGCTTCTAGGACCAATAAGGTTCCTATAGCCACTTCATCAGTGTATTTTGAATTCCTTTCTCTTTGTGCACCCCAGTGGGTGATTCCATTATGGCTATAAGGGTTTATAGGGGTTGTGTGATATAAGTATATTGATATTTGGACCCGAATGGTTAGTTTCCACTTCCCTAATGAGTCGGTGATTGAGTGGGGAGAAAGATCCCTAGTTCCTAAGGAAAGATTCATTTCATATCTTAGAGCCCAAAAATTAGTTTCTAAAGGTTGCCTTTACCATCTTGCGCATGCTAAGGATTCTAGATCTGAAGGTCCTTCTTAGCAGACTATCATTGTGGATTGTTCCATTCCCGAGGTGTTCCTTAATGATCTTCCTAGTGTTCCTCCTGATAGGTAAATTGATTTTAGGGATTGATCTCCTTCCAAACACTCTTCCTATATCTATCCCTTCTTACAAAATGGCTTCAGCTGAGTTGAAAGAGCATAAGAATAAGTTTAAAGATCTTCTTGGTAAAGGTTTTTTCCACCCTAATATTTGTTAGTAGGGTGCTTCTGTTCTTTTGTACGTAAAAGGGATGGTTCCCTCTAAATGTGTATAAATTATCAACAGTTAAGTAAGGAATTTAAGTTAAACTCTTTGTGGGGTTGAGTAATATATATATATATATATATATATATATATATTATTTGGGGTACTTCTTGAATGGTGTATGGTTATTTGTAGACACTAAGTTTGAACTCTAGATGTTGATTGTGGTGAAAAGGATATTGGCTCGAGGATGGCAATGCAAGGTTTGCGAAAGTATATTGATAGGCTTGATGGGATGTATGGAAGATAGTAGGTTAATAACTTATGAAATAGCAGAGGGGGAAATTGTGATACATACTAGAGGTTTAGTGGTTAAGCGATGAATTAGGGATAAGTCATTAGGTGGGTAAGAGTATTAATAGTATACGATTACGTCAAGTCCTAGTTAGCATCTTGTTAGGTGAGATTCCAAGTATGGAAATGCCATGGTGTATCTAGTTCATGTTATTGAATGTCTTAGTGCGAATGTGTATGCTCATGAGAGTGTGATTCATAAGGTAATAGCTATAGGCCAGCAAAGTTTAAGATAAGTATCTTTGGAGGGTAGTGTCATCATATTATAGTTGTCGGGGGAGATGGTGAACTAAGGATGATCTTAAGTTTGACTAATAGCGATGTGTTCCATGGAAGAGTTATGGTCAATCTACTATTATTCTTGCAAGTTCCTCTTAGTTTGAGTTACAAAAGCATTTTACCAATATATTATGTATTAAAATAGTGCCTATGCTTAGGGTTTGAGTTCTCTATGCAACTTATGTCCATGCCTCGGCCCCTAAAATTAAAAGACATAATGATTCTCCAAAATCCAAGCTTCTAAGTATTCTACTTGGTTCTAAGAAACTATACATTTTATCTACTAACAATTCAATTTATGTCATGTCCCAGTCCAAAGTCATCCTATATATATATAATTCGCGAACACTCTCAGTCCCTAGAATGTGAGAATATATTTTCAAGCGGTAGACCTTGTCCTACTTCTCGAATATACAAATTTCAATATTATGTTATATAACCCATGATGTATGTACTCGCGTTTCCTGCTGTTACTAATCCAAATAACTCATACTATGTCATTTTTATACACAAATGACCCTCTATTTATGATCTAGGTTGTTGATAAAAAAGTATTTCATGCCTACTGTATGGTATCTTATTTCATGGGTCTCGCCTTGAGTAGTATGACAAATGTGAGTCATAATTGAGAAGTAACTCTCTCATTCTTGATGCTTGTACTCTAATTCGGCAATGAACCTTCTTATGAGTAGAACGGTAGTGGCTATAGAAACATAGAAAGGCTTTGAATGAGGGAATAGATGTCCTTTATTGTAAAAAAAAATTGGGATGACTACTCAGGCTAAGGTTATATATAATGATTGAATGATGGAGTAGATCTCTTTTATTGTAAAAATATATTTGGCGCAACTAGTCAGGCTAAGGTTATAGATAACGACTGAAGAGTAAGATGAACCATTGTTATGTAAAGTAGTTAAAAAAAAGAGATATAGTGAGATTAATTGCGATAGCAATTAAAGTTTCTAGTTATTAGTAAGGGGATATGTAATGCGGGGGAAGAAAGATAGACTTGAATGTTGTGATTGATACATACACAAACCATTATGTTATGTGGTTAGCACTCCTTGATTAGGATCCGAGATACATGATTATTATGATAACATCGAGTAGCACTATTGGAGTGGTCTAAAGTATTGGGTCCCATTGCTTAAGCTAGCATTTTTAATTTCCTGTTAGGTTTAATATAAAACAATATATGATTATATTCAGGCCCTTGTAATTATGTTTTTGCAGGGTAATTAGGTAATTGAATAGTGGGATGTTGTGTTATATGTTGTTTTATATGAGGTTTATAGTATGCATTATTAGGCGTGAGTAAACTTCTTGAGAAGATGAGGAGGACATGAAGTCCAAGTATACGTTATTATTCACTATTTTGGATAATCATGCTTAAGGTATGTGTCATCCTTAACATTCTTGTTTTTTGAATTTTTTAAAGGAAATTGTAATTTTCTATGTATCTTTGTTTTCTGTCTTTCTTAAATGTAACTATGGTTGTATTGGATTTAGATCATGCTAATAAATTCTTTTTCTTGTTATTTAAGGACAAATGATCCTTATGGGAAGTATGTAACACCCTGATCTTTGGTCCTTGATGTGTTGACTATGACTCACCTTTTATGTGTGTAGTTGGCTAAAGTCTATTTTGAGTAAGAGTGTTTCAATGCAAATTGTAGGTTGCCTAGTGTATATCCCAAATAGTTTCTATGTAGACTACCATTGGACCCTACAAGTCACATGGTCTATTATGATCCATGTCATATGACTCATAGGGTTAACAGTTTATATGCTTGGTGTCACTGTCTTGAAATTGACTTGCGGAGATGAGTCATTATGAGTCATCATGACACCCCTAACAACTAACGATTTATTTTCCAACTTGTTAATGGTGGTATTTTAGATATTTCCTACTTATCCCAATAATAACCCATAACCTTTAAACATACTTGGGGCCCTATTTTCATTGTTAAGAGACTCCAAATATTCTCTATTTTCTCTCATATCTCTCAAGCATCCATACATAGGGTTTTTAAGAAGTAGATCATGGAGAGCTTCAAGGGATGAATTCACTTCGTATACATGGGTATTTAAGGCATGTTACTCTTCTATAATTGCAAATTTTCTAAAAGCATAAGTTTTAAAGTGTTGTTCATATGGTATTGATGTTTGTTTCAAAACATCGGTTGAAGGTTTTGAAGAACTTTTGTCTATGTGATGTTTCATGTTTGTACCTGCATGGTTTATGTTTAAAATGAAGTTCTAAATTTAATTTGATGCATGGGTATGGTGAATCAACTAGGGTATTGTGATTTCCCCCAACTTGTGAGTTTTGAAGTATTAATGACCTCAGCCTCATATTGTGAAATTAGGTTTGAATATGAAAAGTAAGCATATTGAACTACTATTGAACTATTTCATAATGTGAAAAGTCAATAAAGCATAATGATTGAATTGAACCTTATGAGGTTGTGAAATTCCCCAAGCTAATGTGTCATTGAACCAAGAAGGCAGTCAATTTCCCCTTGTGATGAAAATTTGTTTGGCATGTTGATGTTTTCTTGCAAGTGTAGTTGGTAAGATGATACCAACAATGTATGCCTAAATGTGTATCATGGTTAAATGAATTGGAATATTTAATAATTATTTTAATTTGTCATTAATGAGGCTTGTGTAGTTGAGTCGTGAAAGTAGAGGTCCCGAGGGACCAATACTAGAAACTGTGTTTCCTAGCGCGGGGGTATAAATGTCTAAGAGGTTCATGTCCCCTTGCCTTTGACCAGAAGTGTTCGAGTCCCCCATATTTACATGATCGAGTGTTTAAGTTACCTTAGTATATAAGTGGGAGATTCGCCAATTCATCTATATACAATTATTCTTCGGTCTGTGTGGCTATAGGCACTTGGGCACTACCAAGGGCTGAGAGGTAGTGCCCATATAACCCATGGGTACTATTATGATGATTAAGCTACACAAACTAGGTTACTGTTTTAAAGTTCATACTAAGCCTCGTTCCCTACCCCGACATATCATATATATATATATGTATTAGCATATGATTATGTGTATTGTATTTTAGACTGGTTTTGAATTGTTATCCAAGACATTATTTTATCACATATCCATGAGTTACATGCTAACAATCAAACTGCTAACCATCTTTGTACGATGTATCCCCATTTGATACAGGCACTAGAGATACTTCTACATTTTCTGCACAGAGTTGGATGAATCGATTTTTTTGTCGGTTCATTGTGGTGAAGTGGTGAGCTTCCATTCTCCATAATCTTATGTGTTTCATCAATCTCTATTCTTATATTTAGGACGAGAGTTTTCATTATCATCAACATTATCATTGCCATTGTCAGAGTCGAGAACATGTTCAGACTAAGATTAATTTTTTTTTCTTTTGTTAGAAGGCTTTGTTGGATTACTGTGGACTTGGGTGATGTTGGTTGGTTGTGTGTTGGGTTATTGGTTATCAGTAATAGACATATCTAATATTCTTTAGGCTTATGTTGTGTTATCTTGTTATATGTTCTGAATTTATCCGACATTGGGGATATTGTGTTGTCTTTTGCTAGGTGCAGGGGTGATCATGGGTCCTCATGGAGTTGAGACACTGGTCATGGCCAGTCCCTGGTTTGGGATATGATACACCTTGATATTTTCAATGCTCGACTCACACTTCTCTGACCATCAGAAAGGAACCTTCTACAGAGTTAATCTGCTCGTATGTGCTTAAATAGTAGCAAAAACCTCAACGAATCATCTACAATAACTGGCGAAGCCAAAAAAATTACGAACCTTCGTTAGAGATGAAAGCCTGGCCCAATCACAAATAGACTTAATCTTTGTAGGATCTACCATAATCCCATCCTTAGACACAACATGTTGAAGGAATGTCACCGACTCCAGCCAAAACTCACATTTAAAGAAATTAGACAAAAGAAAATGATCTCTAAAAGTCTGGAGCACAATCCTCAAATGTCGTGCATGCTCTCTTCACTCCTCGAATACAAAAGGATCTCATCGATGAACACAATCAAAAAGGAATCCAAATAAGGTCAAAAAATCAGTCTATTAAATCCATAAATGTGGATTAGCCGTTAGTCAACCGAAAAACATCACTAAGAACTCATAATGGCCATAACGGTTCCCAAAGTCTATCTTCAAGATATCCTCAGCCCGAATCCTCAATTGATGGAAACCGAACCTTAAATAAATCTTAGAGAACATAGCTTCTCCCATAAGTTGGTCTAATAAATAATCAATGCATAGCATAGGGTAAGGGTTCTTTACCATAACCTTATTAAGATGTATATAATATATGCACATATGCATGGAGCCACCTTTCTTCTTCAAAAACAACACAACAGCTCCTTAAAGACAATACTAGGTCTAATGAAACCCTTACTAAGAAGATCCCGGAGCTAAGAATTTATCTCTGTATGCTCCATAAGAGCCATTCAGTGATTTTCCATAGAAATAGGTCGGTTTCCTAACTCAGTGTCAATAACATACTTAATACTATGCTCAGGCAGAAAGCTAGGTAGATCGGTAGGGAAAACATTAGGAAACTCATGAAATTCAAAAACAGAGTCAAGCGATAAACTCTCCATGAAAACATCATAAATATAAGCGAGATAAGACTCACAACCCCTCAAAATAAGTCTCTTAGAACAAATATAATAAATAATCCCATCAGCTCGTGGCTATTATCTTTCTGCCTCACGATTGGGTGTATGTCGAGCATGACTAAGGTAACTGTCTTGGAAAAACAATCCATGATCTTATGATATTGGTATAACTATTCCATTCCCAAAAGAATATCAAAAACCACCATGTCCAATATAATAAGATCATCATGAGTATCACCATCTCTAACATTCACAACATATGATATGAAAACTTGATCCACGACTAAAGAATCACCCACGAGAGTAGATACATGTAATGGTATAGATAATGAATCAACTCTAATAGTAGAGCAAAATAAGTAGACACATATGAATAAATGGATCCCAGATCAAATAAAATAAAAGCTAACTAATTACACACCAAAATGAAACCTAAAATAACAACATCCAAAGACATAGCCTTGGCTCTAGCAGGGTACTATATACAAGTGACCATGCTTTCCACCTGGCTAGGCTCTTGACCAACCTTATATCTTACCTATCTAAGAACCTCTACGAATACCCTGGGGACCACTCCTATGACCACGCATACCCCTGCTAGATGGGGAATAAACTTTCCTAATACATGGAATATTTTGAGATGAAGGAATATTGCCCCATGACTAGGGCCCTCACCCAATATGTAAACAAAAGATCTATAACCATAACATGCCCTAGGCATTAGACTAAAACCAAAAAATATGACTAGCCTGAAATAATAACTACCATTAGAATATCCAGGAGATGAACCTCTTAAAGATAGATAATAACCCTGGCTACGATGATCACTAGAGCTAGATTGGCCTCTATTGGTAATATGTAGTGCAACCTGAATAGGTCTACTAGACTGACCTTGATGGTAAAATGGCCGATATGGTGGGTACCTATCCTAAGAACCACTACCTATAAATTAGGAACTACTAAGGCTCCCATTAAATCTACCCTAATACCGCATCCTCTTATCGCTACCTCCTTGGGCCTCATAATGCATCTTCTACTTAAACTGAGTATGATCAAAAACTTCAGAAAATTAACTACCTTCAACAAACAAAAATTTGAAGAGACATGCGAATAGGAAGTCTCAATCCTCAGAAAAAGCAACGAAACCTCTTATATTGAATAGTTAGAAAAGAAGTAGCATGCCTAGCCAACTTATGAAAATAGGCCTCATACTCCACAAAAAAATGGATACGTACTCCAACCTTGAGAACTAATCCCTCAAATGATCCATATGATTGTGAGGTATATACTTTTCCCAGAAGATCTTAAAGAAATGCGTCAATGTCAAAGGAGATAATCCAGATGGCCTAGAATCAAGATAAACATCCAACAATGTTGAGTTGCCAAGTCCAATTTAAAATTAGTGTAATACACACCACGAGTCTTAACTTGGCCTAAGTTGTGGAGTATATCCTCATAAGCAATAAGAAACTCATAAGCAACCCGCCCGATGCAACCAAAAATCTAAACGAAGCCAATCTTAAGAATTTACCTAATATTTTTTGCTCCTCTTAGACATAGAAGGATGCGAAACCACTGGCTTACAAACTAACCACTGCGCAACCACCAACGTAGGAAGGACCTTAAGCATCTTCGCCTAATGCAACTAAAAACCTAGATGGATCCAATCTCAAGAATCTACCTAATATCTTCTACTCTTCTTCATACATAGCAAGCTGGGAAACTATTGCTAAGTAACTAATAGTTGGGAAATTGTCGGTGTATGAAGGACCTTAACTCTGGGAACACAACTACAGGTTGCGCCCGCATCAAATGATGGAGAAATAAATATCCTCAAAACCTTCCTCTACTATGGTAAAGTAGGGAGGATGAATTTTTAAGAAATATCTAGTGAATACATCCTAGACTACTACCTAGAGGGAAGCAAACTCCTCTTTGATCTGGATAGTCTTTGGGGAATAAATACCCTCAATCATAGAAGTCACTCCATTAAAACCTATCAAATTATTTCTTTATACCTCACATATCTATCTTAATCTTATTCATCACATATATCTTGACCCCTCATTCTTAATTTTCAACTTTCAATTGAATAGTTTCAAAACTTTTGTTAGAACTCATGTGGGAGTACAACATTCATCGGTAGGTAGGTAAATCATGGATGATCCTGGAATCTATGTTGGTTAAATATGAACTAAAGTTAGTTTTAAGATACATGATCTGGTAGCATTAGCAGTCATATAGGTCTTTTTCTTAAATCTAGGAATCTTTAGGTCTGGTCCCAGTGAAAACAAATTTAGGTGTATAAATCTCCATATGCAAGCTTATATGTAGTTCCCCATCTAAAATAGCAAAACTTCCAGCAACCTTTTGGTTCGATATGGAATTAAATCACCTCAAGATCTATAATATGACTAACATTGATAAACTGATAAATCTCAAGTAACTCAAAAACCAGCCTCTTAAGAAATTATATTAACCAATTATGTAAAATATATACTCTTTATGCCATCAACCGTTATATCTTGGATTTCCTATGAAATAAACCCGGTAATGTCAATATTATAACCTTCCATAATTCTTCAAAAACAAAGCAACTTGATCTAGTCTCAAAATATTATTTCATATATGGGACCCAATTAATGATAAACCAAAGTGCATAAATATTTATCAGTGAAGCTCCATATGCCTTTTTAACCTATCACCATCCACTACCTTCCCATTCAAACACTTTCTTCAAGACAACAACATTATTCCTATCCATTGATTATGACCATTTTGTCAATAGTGCCAATATTCATCATTTTCCTATTTGTTATACCATCTATCATATTATCTATTTTTACAGTGTTAGTTAGAGGTTCAAAGTCCTAATGATAAAGGAATAATGAAATAGTATGCTTCAAAATATCATTCTAAATAGCACAAATCAAAATATTAGGTTGTTGACTAAAACAACTTAGTTTCTTGCCCTTAGAAAATTTCTTGGAATTCTTATCTTTCTACCAAATAATACTCATGGGTATGAGTCGCGTGTTAGGGTATGGATGGTAAAGTCAAGTTGTATACTGACCAATGTTGGTTGGTGGGATAGATTTTAGTTACTGGAATGGATATGACTTGAGGTACGACATGTATTGGTGGTTACAAATTATTTAGACCCTTATCTGAATATTAGACTTTGATAATTAGGTTGGATCTAAGTATAAGTGGACCACCATAAGTCATAAGCTAGGGTTTGAGTCCTACCTAAGAGTCGTATGGTGGACAGTGTCACAATATTTCTTGGGTTTAAATCTATCAAGGGTACGGATCATATACTTTAGATATGACTTGGTTGGATCAGTCGTATGCTAGATAGTGTTTGATCCGATGATTGAAGCTAGGGTACGAGTTGAGGGTACCACTCATATTAGAGAGTATGACACGTGTGGCTCAGTCGTACCCCTATGATAGGATTTTGGTGCAACTTATGTAGGGGTAATATTGACATTTTCCCTTATCCTAAAAAGGCCCCATCACTTCTAACCTACTTTGAAGTCTATCTACCCTGTTATTCCATTAATTAACTCTTTGAAGATTGATTTGGGGATCTTCATAGTGACTGTTTCCATAATTATCTTAGTTTAAGATATGTCCTCTTCCATCATTGTTAATTTTATCTAAAGGCGTTGTTTTTATGAGTGTTTCACGATTTCATTGATTTTATGATTTTGGTTTTCAAATATAATTTGGTGGTTTTGATATTAAATGGTTGGTTATGGCTTTCCATGGTTTTAATTATGTTTTCATATACATTAATGGTGGTTTTGGATAATTGGATTGCATGGGAATGGTTTAATGGTAATTGGAATTGGTTTTGGTCATATTATGCCCCTAATGTAATACCCCAGGAAATTTTTCATTGAAATTTTATGCATCAACGTGTTGGGTTCTATCTTCTAGAATAAATTATAAATTTTCAATGTGGAATGTCTTAGATTATGACCCACCATTTTGTAGAGTATCAAATAAGATTTCCAATAATATGTGGATCATCCAAAACAGACACCGGAGCGATGAGTTATGAACATTCCGATCGAACCGTGAATAGTATTGAACAGTAAAATGTGTAGGAAAAAGTACTGAGGCCTGACGTATTTTTGCACTAACTTTAAATGATTATAAATCCTTGTACATAATGATCTGGATGATCTAATATATATCAATGGAAATCTATCCGAGTCCTCTTTCTAATTAAATTGGTTTCATCCAATTTGTCTATCAGAGCAAAAAGTTATGGCCGATCTACTTCAGCCTACTAAAAGCAAATTTTTAGGTCAAATTTAAATGATTATAACTCCTCGTACACAATGATCTGGGTGAGATACTATATATCAATGGAAAGATATGAGAGTCCTCTTTCTAATGAAATTGGTTTCATCCAATTTGGATATCGGAGTAAAATATTATGGTTGATCTACTTCAGACTATCAAAATAGTCCACCAAAGGACATATTCTAGAATTATTTGATTTTTAGGGGCGTTTTGGTCATTCCCCCTCACCTAAAATCCGTCCAAACCGTATATTAAAGCCTACTATAAGTATTATATGTTATATTTCATCAAATTCCCTCAAAAACAAAACCCTAAGCTCGTACATCCAACTTCAAGAACCTCCAAAGTCACCATTAATTCTATAAATTTATTCAAGATTCCAAGTTCCTAGTTCAAGAACTCCAAGAACCGTCATTCAAAGGAACGATTAAAATCTCTAAAAAGAATATCGATCTAAATTTCATCATTAAAGATATGTGGGCTTTTTCAACGAGAACTCTCTTTCTTTCTTGTGCCCAAAAGTAATTTTCTTTACAAAGGCATGATTTTTATTTGATTTTTACGAATTTGAAGCATGAACCCATATCTTATGATGATTATTATGAAATCTTGATGTTTATAATTTGGAACGATTAATTTACATATGTGGAGATATAAATCTTGAATCTTGAATGATATTTATCATGATTTTGATATTTGGGTCGTGAATCCCCATTGGAAATTGTGTTTTTTTTTGGAAAGTGTGTTATAAGCATGTTGATGTTGAATATTTGAGATATTTTGAATGATTTGGCCTTTTGGTCTTGATGGAGTTGTTTTGAACTCGAGTGTGAAAGAAATCCATAACGTGGTTGATTTTGATAGATGGGAAGCATGATGGCTCCCAATTTATATTTATATATATTACTGAAATTATTTGTTATGGATTGTCTTTGAAATAATCTAAGCTAAATCTGTGATAAATCTTTAGCACCGAGTGGGAGGTATAAAGCAACCTTACTTCCCTAGAACTACGTGCCGCCATAGGAGTGAGCCTGAGGCTGATTTATATATTGATCACTAGTTTGTGTGGAATTGATATCGATAGTACTACTTTGATGGCAAGGATAGGACAGCTCTCCCCAATGTGGGTTATACGTGGGACTCTATGTAGCTCACATGGTTTATATCACTTATAGGATCTCCCAGTGTGTGTGTTTTGTTGTGTCTATGGTGAATGGTGAAGTGATTCGAAAAAGGAATTGTGAAAGTTATTCTTTTGAAAGACTTAAATGATATTTACATTATGAGAATTGATATTCTTGATGAACTAAATGTGATTGACAAATTATATGATGACTCGTTTGTTTTATTTGTACTTATTTCATCTCCTCGTGATTATGATGATTTTCTTTGAGCTATGTTAGTCTTTCATACATCCTACATATTTCTTATAAATATTTATGATGATGATGTTTATACAACTGCATACACCCCCATATACTCGGTTTCTTTCCATGGTACTGACCCAGATCTTCGAATGCGGGCTGTATTTTCTCATAATGTAAGTTCAGGTGGTCAGTTCCAGGTTCGACAATGATTCTTTGGGCACACTGTTCTACATCCTCTATTTTGGTGAGTCCTCATGTTCTGAGGACATGATTTCTGATGTTGGTTTCATGAAATTTTTTACATTTGATAACTGAGTATGAGTCAGTTGGGGCATGTCTCAATGGCTCGATGGTTTTATTGATTTTTTTAGAGGCTTTTTAGTCTAGTATAGATGTTGGGAGTTGACTAATAAGTTGTATTTTGTTATCTTTCAAAAATTCATTTATTCTTGGATGATGATTACTCTGTTGTTATTTGAGGGTTATTTATGGAAACCCCTTTGATTTGTGTTGAAATGAATAAAAATGGCTCAAAGGGTTAGCGTGGGGCTACTCGTAGCCTCAAGCACCGTGTAACGCTCCAGGACCCTTTTTCTGGGGTATTACAAACTTGGTATTAGAGCCTAAGGTTTTAAGGTGTCCTAGGGAGTCTGACAAACCGTGTTAAGTAGAGTCTTTATCAGCGGTGTGTAGTGTGCCATATCTTTGAGCAAGAGGCTATAAGAGGTTTTAGGAAAAAGTGTGATTCTTTCTTTTAGAAGTCTATCGTGCTTAAAGTGTCTCTATCTGCTATTGATTTGTGCTTTTCTCTTTTAGAAACATGCCTCCACGTTGAGCGAGAAGAAATAATGATGGTCAGTAACCTCAAACTGCTGACCCATTGAATGAAAATGTGTCTCATGCTGAATTTCGGGTAGCCTTTCAAACGCTGGCCCAAGCTATTACTACAAATGTTAAGGCCAACCCAGTCCCGGATCCACAATAAGAGGGAGGTTATTCAGCTACTGCCAGGATCTGTGACTTTATGCAGATGAATCCACCAAAATTTTATAGGTCCAAGTCTGATGAGGATCCACAGTTATTTTTAGAGGAGGTGCATAAGATTACTTAGGTGATGCATGTATGTGAGGAACATAGTGTGGAGTTGGCTGCATATAGGTTGAAAGACCCTGCTTATGACTGGGTTGTTGCTTGGAGGAAAGGTAGTGGTGAGGGAGTTGTCCCTCAACTTGGCAAGAGTTCTAGGATGTATTCCTGGATAAGTTTTTCCCGATGGAGGTGAGTGAGGTGAAGGTGGAAGAGTTTATGAACCTGCGATAGGGCTCTATGACTGTTAAGGAGTACGGTCTAAAGTTCAGTTAGTTGTCCAAGTATGCTCCTGACTTAGTGGCTGATAATCGGGCTAGTATGAGTAAGTTTGTGGCTGGAGTGTCGAGTTATATGGTTAAGGAGTGTAGGTCTGCTATACTAAATAGTGAGATGAATCTTTCTAGGCTGATGACTCATGTCCAATAGATTGAGGTAGACAAGATTAAGGAGAGAGATAGAATGAGAGGGAATAAGAGAGCTAGGTCCGAGCATCATGGACAGGGTCAGACTAGATCGCAGAGAGGGAGCCATCATTAGTATCAGGATCATCTGTCTATGCTAGCACCGTCATCTTCTAGTGGTCCCATACCTAGAGGTAGGCAAGAAGAACGTAGCAGGTCATATGTATCCAGGTCCCATTATAGTGCTGGCAATAAGCTAAATCATCCCCTGTGTCCTAAGTATGGTAGGGCTCATTTGGGTGAGTGTTGGGGTGAGAAGAGGAGTTCTTTGTGGTGTGGTGACATGGGTCATAAAGTTAGATATTGTCCATAGGATAGACAAGGGCATCATAACTATCGCCTCAGACCCAGACTCAGGCTATTAGTGCTCCAGTTCCAGTGACTCGCCCAGCCCCAACTTAGGGAACCTCTTCTTGCAATGCTGGCGGGCAATGCTAGAATAGATTCTATGATTTACCGTCCTTCCAGGAATAGGAGGACTCTCCTGATGTTTTTACTGGTATGCTTTGTATATTTCAGTTTGATGTGTATGCTTTGTTGGATCCTGGATCCAGTTTCTCATATGTTACACCTTTGATTGCTGTGAATTTTGAAATGAGTCCTGAGATTATTCCTGTGACTATCCTAGTTTCTACCCCAGTGGGTGATTCGATTGTTGCCCAGAAAGTGTATAAAAAGTGTCCTGTTACCGCTCTTCATAGAGTCTTGTCGGCTGATCTGATTGAGTTAGACATGGTAGATTTTGATGTGAATCTGGGTATGGAATGGTTGTATTCTTCTTATGCCTCTATTGATTGTCGGACCCGAGTGGTCAAGTTTTAGTTTCTGGGTGCATCCGTCTTTGAGTGGTCTCAGAATTTTGTGTCACCCAAGAGTCAATTTATCTCTTACCTCAAAGCTAGAAAGCTTATTTCCAAGGGGTATATTTACCATTTGGTTTGAGTCAAAGACTTACTCTAACTCTCCAGTCTGTTAACGTCGTCAATGAGTTTTCTAATGTCTTTCTGGATGATCTCCCATGGATACCTCCTGATAGAGAGATAGAGTTCGGGATTGACCTTCTTCTCGCTAGTCATCCCATTTCTATTCCTCCTAACAGTATGGCCCCTGCAGAACTTAAGGAGTTGAAAGGGCAACCCAAAGATCTACTAGATAAGGGTTTTATAAGGCCCAGTGTTTCTTCTTGGGCTGCTCCTATATTGTTTGTGAGAATGAAAGATGGCTCTTTGCGTATGTACATTGATTACCGCCAACTAAATAAAGTCACCATCAAAAATAAGTACCCCCTTCCGAGAATAGATGATTTGTTTGACCAATTACAAGGTGCAAGTTATTTCTCAAAGATAGACCTTAGTTTCGGCTATCATCAACTCAAAGTTGGGGAGTGTCACATCTTGAAAACCTCTTTCCGAACTAGTTATGGTCATTTTGAGTTTATTGTTATGTCTTTTGGGCTAACTAATCCCAGTAGCTTTCATGGACCTCATGAATCGAGTGTTCAGACCATATCTGGATATGTTTGTCATAGTGTTCATCGATGATATACTGGTGTACTCCCGTAGTAAGGATGAACATTTTGATCATCTCCGAACTATCTTGCAAACCCTTAGAGATCACAAGTTGTTTGCCAAGTTCAGTATGTGTGAGTTTTGGCTAAGGTTAGTTGCTTTTCTAGGTCATATCATTTCTTTCGAGGGTATTAGAGTTGATCCCCAAATGACCAAAGCTGTTAGAAATTGGCCTAGACCTATTTCTCCGGCTGATATCTAAAGTTTCTTAGGTTTAGCTGGCTATTACGGCCATTTTGTTGAGGGTCTCTCCTCTATAGCATCTTCTATGACTCGGCTGACCCAAAAGAAAGTGAAGTTCTTGTGGTACGAATCTTATGAGAACAATTTTCAGGAGTTGAAGACTCGACTCACTTCAGCCCCTATTTTGACTTTGCCTGATGGTGTTGATAGTTTTGTGGTGTGCTATGATACTTTGAGAGTTGCGTTGGGTTAGGTTGGGTTGCGTATTGATGCAGAAAGGTAAGGTGATTGCTTATGCTTCTTGACAGTTGAAACCCCATGCAAAAAATTACCCTACCCATGACCTTGAGTTAGCTGCTGTTGTGTTTGCTTTGAAAATTTAGAGACACTATTTGTATGGTGTTCATGTTGATGTTTTCACTGATCATAAGAGTCTGTAGTATGTATTTACCTAGAGAGAATTGAATCTTAGGCAGAGATGATGGTTTGAATTGTTAAAGGACTATGTAATTAGCGTGTTGTACCACCCGGGCAAGGCCAATGTAGTGGCAGATGCCCTAAGTAGAGTGTCCATAGGTAGTGTTTTGCATGCGTTAGAAGGTAAGAAAGAGTTGGCTCGTGATGTACATCATTTGGCTAGATTGGGGGTTAGGTTGTTTGACTCTGCTAAAGGTAGTATAGGGTTTCAGAGTAGTTCCGAATCCTCCTTGGTTTTGGAAGTAAAGGAAAAGCAATACTTTGATGCTAGTTTGGTCAGACTGAAGGAGTCAGTCAAGGACCAAAAAGTAGAGGTTTTCTCCCAAGGGGGAGATGGTGTATTGAGATTGCAGGGTAGATTGTGTGACCCGTATGTTGATGATCTGAGATAGGGGATTATGGCTGAAGCACATGGGGCACGATATTCTATTCATCCTGGTGCTACAAAGAAGTACCAAGACTTACGGGAAATCTATTGGTGGAGTGTCATAAAGAAAGCTATAGCAGCGTTTGTAGCTAAGTGTGCAACAGGCCAACAGGTTAAGGTTTAACACAAAAGACCTGGTGGTATGATGCAAGAGTTTAGTATTCCCACCTGGAAGTAGGAAGAGATAAATAAGGACTTCGTGGTTGGTTTACCTCTTTTCATACGCCATCATGATTCCATTTGGGTTGTGGTTGATAGGTTGACTAAGTCTGCTCATTTCTTTCCTGTTCATACTTCATATACTATTGAGGATTATGCTAGATTGTATATCCGAGAGTTATTCAGACTGCATGGAGTTCCCTTGTCTATCATTTTGGATAGGGGTACTCAGTTCACTTTGTAATTATGGAAAGCTTTTTAGAAGGGTCTAGGTACCCAAGTTCTTTTGTGTTCTTCTTTTCATCCAAAGACCGATGGTCAGGATGAGAGGACCTTCCAGACCTTAAAGGATATGTTGAGAGCTTGTGCACTTGACTTTAGGAGAAGATGTGATGATCACTTACCGTTGATAGAGTTTGCTTACAATAACAATTTCCACTCTATTATTGTCATGGATCCATTTAAAGCCTTATATGAGAGGAACTGTAGATCACCCATAGGTTGGTTCGAGGTGGGTGAAGCGACTGTGAGTGGTCCTGATTCAGTATTTGAGGCTATGGAAAAAGTTAAGTTAATTAGGGAAAGGTTGAAAACTGTGCAGAGTCGTCAAAAGTCATATGCGGATGTTATAAGGGAGACCTTGAGTAGGAAGTTGGTGACCAAGTATATCTGAAAATTTCACCCATGAGAGGGGTGAAGAGATTCGGAAAAAAGGGAAAGCTTAGTCCCTATTATGTTGGTCCTTACAAAATTCTTAGTCGTTTTGGTAAGGTAGCTTATGAGGTCGAGTTGCCTTCCGAGTTGTCCTCTGTTCATCCAATATTCCATGTCTCCATGTTTAGAAAACATATTAGTGATGTTGTGGTAGTGGATTCCTCTGTGAGTACTGACATTCAAGAAAATCTTTCTTTTGATGAGATTCCTGTTGAGATTCTTGATTTCAGTGTCCGAATAATAAGGAACAAAGAATTTCCCTTGGTCAAGGTATTATGGCGAAACTAATCTGTTGAGGGTGCAACTTAGGAAGCTGAGGCGGATATGCGATCCAAGTACTAGCACCTATTTTCTACGAACTCCGATCAAGCTGAAGGTACTGTTTTTTCCTAAATCATGCACTTTTGATAAAAGTTGTTGTAGTTCAGCTGTCATTTATTATGTGTTCAACTGTAGTTTCTTGAATTTATGCATTCTATATTGCATTCGGAGTGAGAAACGATGTGGTGGTTAGTCTACAAATGGTTTCAGCTGTATGCTCTATTCCTTATCTAATCTTGGCATGTCTAGCATCATTCGAGGATAAATGGTTAAGTGCCTACACTTAACCTTAACTACTAGAATCTCTCTAGTTCTCAATCACCTGACTGGCTAATATGAGCATAGGCTACTCTACAAAGGTCAACCAGTCATCCAATTGAATAGAGTCTCATGTAAGAACAGGAGACAGATCAAGAATATATCTTAGCAATATAGAAACACAAAAAATCATTTGGGTGACAATTAAATCTGAGGGTAAGGTGAAATCATAAGCCACCTTACCAACCGTGCGAATAATCTCAAATGGTACAATATAATAAGGGGTAAGCTTGCTTTTCCCCTAAACGTTATTACTCCCTTCATGGGTGACACACGAAGGAATACTTACTCCCTTCATGATTGGGCCAGGCCTACATGTATGACTAAGATTTGTAGTTTTATTATCTTGGCCTTTTATTATAGATGATTTATCGAGGGTTTTGCTACTATTTTAGCACCTATGACCAAACTGACTAAGAAAAGGTTCCTTTTTTATGGTTGGAGGAGTGTGAGTCAAGATTTTGTAAGCTCAAGGAGATTATTACATAAATTTCTATTTTGGCTCTTGCTGATGAAGGTAAGGGATTGACCGTGCATTGTGATTCTTCTTGTATTTGTTTGGGGTGTGCATTGATACAACATGGTCATGTTATTGGTTATTCTTTGAGGCAACTTAAGTTGCACAAAAGCTACTACCCCAACAATGATTTGGATTTGCCTAAGGTGATTTTCTTGCTTAAGATTTACAGGCATTATCACTTTTAGGTACATTATAACGTTTTCATAGATCACTACAGTCTTCAACATCTTATGAACCAGAGGGAGGTTAATGCTTGGAAGCATACATGGATGGAGTTACTAAAGAATTATAATATCTCTATATTATCTTCCGGGCAAGGAAAATATAGTAGTAAAAAACTTAAGACGAAATATAGTGATCATGGGTAGGTTTTCTTTTATTTCAGTTACTTAGAAGCCGCTGGCATGGGACATTCAGTCTGTAGCCAACTTTATAATTATCTTTGACATTACATACAGTAGGAGGATTCTTGCAAGTGTTGAGGCTTGGTCCTAATAGTTTGAGTAGATTCGTGGTCATTAGTTCTAGGATAATAAATTTGGCATCCTCTATGATTGGGTTTTGAGTGGTGAGCCTGAGATGGCTATCATAGATTCTAAGGATATCTTGAGATTTGATAGTCGTATTTACGGTTTGTGGATCGATGATTTAATTTAGTTGATTTTGCACAAGGCTCATAGATTAAGATATTCCATTCATCCAAGTATATCAAATATTTATAGAGATTTGAGATAGCATTATTGATGGAGTGGCATTAAAAGAGATGTGGCTAATGTAGATCATTTCCTACGTTGTCAGTACATGAAGGCAAAGTATCAGTGACTAGGTTGTTTGATATTGAGATTACCCATTCCTGAGTAGAAATAGGCAAGGATCACTATGGACTTTGTTATTGGTTTCCTCACACTACTCATAGTTCTTATAGTATTAGGGTCATCGTGGATCATTTGATCAAGTTGACACATTTTATTTCTATTCAGGTGTCTTTTAGTACAGAGAGGTTAGTCCATATCTATGTGTGTGAGACTTTCTATTTCCATGGTGTGCTTATGTCTTTTCAGACCAGGTTTTGTGTTTATTCCTTGATTTTGGAGAGATTTTCCAGAGGAGTTTGGTACTCAGGTGGATTTTAGTACAACATTTATTGCCAGGCCAATGACCTGTTGGAGTAGACTATTCAGGTTTTTGAGGATATGCTCCAAACCTGTATTATGGATTTTTAAGGTCAATAGGAGCAACACTTAGTCTTGGCAAAGTTTTCTTATCATAGTAGTTATCATTCGAGTATTTAGAGGACACCAATTGAGGCTTTTTATGGTAGAAGATGTCATTTTTTTGTTGGATGGTTTGATACTTCAAATTATAGACCCCGTGGTACTAACTTGCTTCAGGAGACGTTGGGTATATTCAGGGTGATTTCGAATATGTTAAGAGTGGCTCAGAGTACACAAAAGACCTATGCAGATCATAGTATCCATGCCATGAGATTTGAAATTGATAATCAAGTATTTCTCCATTCGTCTCCCATAAAGGGTGGGATATAGCAACCTCAGGCCCTGATATATTAGATACTTCGAGATTCTTTACACTGTTGGTAAGGTGTCTTATGAATTAGCCTTACCTCCAATTTTTGTTGTTGTCCATCTACTTTTTTATGTTTCTATGTTGTGATGATCCATTCTTCATCCCTCTCATGTGCTTAGATGGGATTTAGTTTAGTTGGATGAAAAGTTAACCTTAGTAGAGGAGCTTGTTCTGATTTTTTAGAGTGATGTCAGGTATTTGCACACTAGGGAGATTCCTTTAGTTAGGGTTCAGTGAAGGCACCATCTAGTAGAGAAGGCTACTTTGGAGATCGATAGTAGTATGTGAACCCAGTATCCTCACCTAATAGAGACTTCAATTACATCTCAATCCTTTACTTATGCGATCGAAAGTCCTTTTAGTAATAGATATTGTAATAACCTTTTAGGACATTTTCTATACTTCTCCTTATATTCATTATTAGAGCTTTCCTATAGCTATCTAAAGTCATTATGACTTTCTAGGAGTGATAGTTTGATTATCGGGCAGTTCATTTAGGTTTTTAGAGAATATTCCACACTATGAAGTCTTTTATGGTTGTAAATAGCCACCTGATGAAAACATTAGTCTAATAATCTCATATACTAGTTATGGTCATTCCAACAGCTCCAGAATATAGATATTAGGCTAGAAGGACTCTCGGTCTGGGTCTCGAAGCGCCCATGCTCAGTTTGACCTATTGGTCAAAGAGTTAAGAAAATGAAAGTTGGGTGTGGGACAAATATTTCAACTAAGAAACCTCAAATGGAAATTTTGATAGCGTCATTGAGTCTGGAATATCAAATTATATAGGGTAGCATAGTCCATTTGCATATACAAAATTTTGGAAGAATCCTGAGGGGCTTATTGATAAATTTCCAAGTCTCCACAGTAGTGGTGCACTCGCTACTAGTAAGCTAAGGGTCCCGATCGCGATACCCTTAGCAAGATACTAAGTGCCACAATTGTGAGGGTCATATCGCGATAGGGACTTACTTGGCAGCCACCAGATGTTATGATCGCAAGGGTCGGATTATGATTATGATACTGGAATAGTTGCAAAGTGAATAAATACCCCATTTTCCACACATTTTCCAACTATTTGATCCATTCTCAAGAGTGTTAAACCCTAAATATTTCATAAGCTTAATATTAGGGCATGTGGGTGATTTAGGGAGCTTAGATAACAATTATTTCATGATTTTCCTTTGAATTTGAGTTAAGATTCTTTATTATCCATGGTGAATTTTCTCATTTGTTATTCAAAACCACTAAAACTTAGGAAATTGATTTTAGCATCAATTTAGCTTGAAGTTACCCTTTTTTATAGTGTAATTACTCCTTAAGCATAGAGGAACGTAGGGTTGGCTTCGAAAATGGGATATTTTGAGTAATTTTCGACCCCAATCTCAATAGTGCAATATGGGTATCATTATTCTCATTGTGATAAGTAGAATATGATATTCATAGTGTGGAACTTTGTAAAATCTCCTCAGAAAGCAAAGTTAGTGATCTAGCAGATTATTCGATCTTTCTTTAGCGTCCAGGTAGGCAAGATTAACCCACTTCTTAGATTGAGCTAAGTAACAGTATTTTTAAGATATTTTTTTAGATTTAGTAAGGGGTAGGTGTTGCTGGTATTAATTGCAATACTTGGGTTAGTTAGACCATTTAGGCAATTTAGGCAAAAAAAAAACATAGTTGCTCATGCTACATGCAATACTTCTCTCTTAGGGTCGATTATGGCTTAGTTAAATTCTAAAATAGGAATTTAGATACCTTAGCTTAGACCATAGTAGAAATTATCTTGTAATGAACTTCAGTGATTTGGAAGTGGGACCTTTGACCCACCTTAGGAAAAGATTAATGTTAGCTCTTATAGAACCTTATATGCTTGTTATACCCCTTGAAAATACTTATTAAGGTAGTATTGAGGGGCTTGACACTTGATTGATTGATGGGTTAGTATTGTGAGTTGATGCTTACTGACTAGGCTATGATAGTTATGATATATATATATACTTATATACCACTTCGAGTAAGGCTAATGATTAGGATATTGATGATATATATATACCATTTTGAGTTTGGATAATAATGATGATATAAATAATAGTTTGATTCTGAATGATGATTATGATATTTATAATATAAATACTAGTTCATGTCCAGCTATTACTTATGATATTATATATGTGATATCAGTATAAATTCGGCATTAGAGTGTGATGTTAAGGTGAGCATATTGGTTTTAGTCCAAAAATGGGAAATGGTTCATAGAATGGCATTACATGAATGGATTCTAGTCGAATCATGGAAGCTGGTAAATGGCAGTGGTTCGATTTGTGCATTACTTAAATGTGCCCTCGCAGCTTAAGGGGGCTTTTTTGGGTTATTACTTTTCTGCACTTATTAGCTTATGGGCGCCAATCTGGTTGTTATCCTCGCATGTATTTGACTATTTATTTTATGTTTTTATTTTGGTTATTTACATATTCATGTATAACAATGTTGAAGATGATTCAAGTATGCCTTTACCATTATTTAGTTATGTTATCTTGCATTTTATCACATTTAAATCATGTTTTAGCTCAATTAGCCGATGATGCCTACTAAGTACCCATGCTTTTGGTACTAGTACCACGCATTTGTAAATTTTTTATGTAGATCTGAGTAATAGTTGCCACCATTGATTCATTAATTATGTAATGTTGGATTTCGGAGATAGGGTGAGCTATTGGGGTTAGAGTTCCCATTTCCATATATCTTATTCATGTCTAGTCTTTTGTTTTAATAAAGATTGTATTGACTCTTCCAAAACATGAGTTGTCTTTATGGATGCTTTTATATTGTCTCTTCCAGATCATGGGATGGTATCTATGTTATGGTTATCGTCTATAGTATCTCTATTGTGTTTTCTTATTTATAAGTTAAAATTGGCTTTTTTGCCTCTTTTGAGCATTTTATAGTAAGCAAACCCATTAAATTTAGCTTTGAAATATGGTTCAACTTACCTACTAGAGGGATAACGTAGGTTCCATCACGACTCATAAATTAGATTGTGACATAGCTATTGGAGGTATGATTGATAGTATTAGGATTATTTGGACTATTTGGGTTATCTTGGAACCATAATATTAGGAATAATTATTTTGTTACCAATGTTTTTTGTTTAATTCATAGGGCTAATATGACCTGTGTAACATGTAGAAATTTATTTAGCTATCTTAGCCTATTATAGGGTAGAATTTTCCTTATAATGAATTTGGGGGATTAGATATGGGCCCCTCTATCCCACCTTAGTCTAAGACTTGTGTTAGCTTGTGTAGACTTCTATATGCATGTTATACCCATTAAAATACTTATTTTTGGACTTTGAGATTAGAGACTTAAGGACCATACTAGTTTGGTATTTAGGAGTTGCTGTTAATTCCTGGCAAATCCCTGTGGTTTATTTATAGAGTTCTAGTTTAGGTCCAGAAATTGATGATAATATTTATAATATGAGTTCTAGGTCAAGTGCTGTAAATGAGGTTATGATGTTGATACTATTGAAACACCACTGGTTTTGGCCCCTTGAAAATTTCCTGAATCTAGAACTTTTTTTGTAATATATGACTTACACCATACTAGTCATATTATATGGATACGGGTCTAGGACCCTTGTTGTATGTTGGTCAGTGTAACATTAGCCAAATTTTGTTCTTGATACGAGAAGACTCCATATGAGTCGTATGTACATGATATAAGAGGTATATTGCCAAAACTGTATATTGTCTAGTGTCTAGACTAGATGTTGTTGGTTAGGATATGACTAAAGGGTAGTAGTCAGATGGTTAGGGTACGATTTAGGCTAAGGAGTTGTATGTTGGATAGAGTTTCAAGATACGAGTGTAAGGTACCTCTCGTATGATATGGGTACGAATGGATAAGTCCAACCGTACCCTCCTACAAGTCTTCTATAACTTTTAAGGTAAAGGTATTTTAGACTACACCCATCCAAAACCCTTAAGACCCCACATCTTATAAACAAATTTATTCTTTCATTATTCACTTAGAAGATTAAAAACAGACTCTAAAAAAAACTCTCAAGAAGATTGGCTTAGGTTTCTTCATGGTGGTTACCTAGAGGCTTAAGGATCAAAATCCCTCCATGAATCTTTGTAACTCAAGTATGTTAGTCCTCCCTCATAGTTAGATCAACTAAAAGAATGTTTTAGTAAATATTTTTATGGTATCATCGTGGTAATGCTTGGGTTTTGAAATATATGTTGGGGGGTTTTGTTGTTCTTGGTTGGATGATGTTTTCCTATGTTTTTCTTACCATTTTTCATTTTATAATTATGGTTTAAGCATGTAGTTGCATGGGAATGGTCTATTCATACTTGTTTTTTGTTTTGGGAACTATATTCTCTCAATATATTTGTTAAAATGCAGTGAGAATAATTTTGTCACGTAGTTTAACATTCTTTGAAATCTTTGCCTTGCATAGTATAGTAATGGAAACTAAATTTGTTTGGTTGATTTTTGATGGTTTGGAAAGGCCTTGGTGACCATGAATTTGGTTAAAATTCTTTTGAAAACCATATGGGATACAATGAAATACCTTAATAGAGTAATCTATGAAAACCTTATGGGGTACACGGGTGATGATGGGCGAATTTACACGCCCATAGCACTGGAGTTTGCCCATATTTTAGCCAAGTTTCGAGAACAAATTATATATTTCATGCACTTTTAGTCCTTTTTCCTGTAAGTGAGATAACGAACATGATTAGCAAGTTTTCAGGTATAAATAATGTAGAATTCAGCATTTTATGGATAACTTGACGCCAAAGAAAGATTCACAAAAGGAGGAAAACAAAGCTTGGACGCCAAGGACCTAAAGTAACGCATGGAAAACTTGTCCCGGGCAAAAACAACAATTCTGAAGACTTTGGGGACTAGGAGTAATTTATTAGGATTAGGATAATGATACATTAACCTAGTGGGATTGGGTTAAGTAATTCATTAGCTTAGTAGGAATAGGATATGGGTATTATAAATACCCTATTTTGCTAAAGACTTTAATTAATCTTTCAATCTTTCTATTATTCAATCTTCTACTTCTAAGACATTCTTCTATAATTCTACAACTCTTCTAATCCTTCCATTAATTCTACTTTTTATTCTTCTTCTGTTCATCTATTCAATTCTTAATTTCCGCAACAAGAGAAACGTTACTTGCAAAGAAAGTCACGCCTAAACGCCTACCACACTTTGCTACACGAAATCTTTATTATGGTATAATAATAATGTCTATTATGATTTCCTTCACACTCATGGGTAACTAAACTTCTCTGTTGGGGTTATGGAAGCCGTATGAGATACTATCTATTGCTATGAGTTTGTGAATTCGTGACACGTATGCTGCTTATATCATTATTCTCTTCATCTTAATCTAAATTCTCTGAGGTTGCAAACGCATAGAATAACGCCAGTATAGCATTAACTTGTTCGAAAGAAAAGTTATATGTCTAGAAAAGAGATAATGTCAAGGTAATAGGGTCCCATCCCCTAATAAAAAGTTAGTGCCGTAACTGGATTAACCTCTTGGAGAATTTGTACCGTTACATACGCTGTAAGCTCGAAAGAGTTACAGTTAAATAGTCCTTGTTTAGGTCGAAAGACGCTTGGATTTACCATCGAGTACAATTCTCTATAAGCACATGCATGTCTGAATTCCGCACAACTCATAGCCAATAGAGACGTACAACTCATAAGGTGGACATAACCCCAACTTCTCAATTCTCATTGTTTTACATCTTACCAAACATTCTTACTTTTTACTTTGCTATTTTCCATTTTTACCTGATTACTTTGGTTATTTTACCTGCACGACAAAAACCTCCCCTTTCACAAGACTTGCACCAAAAGTCTAATAATCTTTGCTTACTTATTGACCGGCTATTCCCTATGGGATCGATACCCAACCCAGTTGGGTTATATATTTGACAACGACCGTTTTATACTTCTACGAGAGCTGTAGATTGAGTGTTATCAAAAATTGGCGCCGTTGCCGGGGAATACGAGTGCCAATTAAGTTTGTGATAATTACTAGACCCTTTGGTCAAAGATTCTTGTCCTTTTACTTTTAGTTTTTGTTTTTGTTCTCTGCAGGTTTTTATTCAGTGCATGCCCCATACTCGAAGTTTTGGTCAACCATTATTATCTATCAATCCTGAACCACAATGTATTGGTAGAATGGAGGCACAACACAAAATTGAAAGGATGGCTGCTCAACAGGAACAGGCGAGACTAGCTGCGCTAGCCGCCGCTCAAGTGCATCAACAGAATATTGAAAACCCTGGGTGAGCAATAAATCCTGACGACGAGGACCTAGGTGATGACGAGTTACTAAACCCTAGGCATGCTGTTGAGATTGCAACACCTGCCAACAGAAGAGATCGTCAATCTAGGTTTAGACCTGAACGCCAAGCTATGCAACCATCTTTCGACGATGAAGATGATGATCTTGATGGAGCTGGAGCCACAGGAGCCATTATTCCTCCACCATTGGCACTCGGAGCCAAGTTCAACATCACGAGCACCATGATTCAGTTATTGCAACTCAAAGGATTATTTGGTGGACTAGCAGGCGATGATCCGAATATGCATCTCATCAACTTTATTTCTACATGCAAGTCGTTTGACAATCCTGGCGTTGGTCAGAATGCAATTCGATTACGCCTATTTCCATTGTCTCTATCTGGGGAGGCAACTCTATGGTTGAATGGGCTGACTCCTGATTCTATTACAAATTGGAGGCAATTGAGAGACGCTTTCCTAGAAAGATTCTTTTTGCCATCCAAAAGAGCACAATTGAGAGATGAAATCAATAATTTTTGGCAGCTTCCAACCGAAGCACTTCATGAAACATGGGAGAGGTTCAAGACGAAGCTTATGAGATGCCTAAACCATCACATGACCAATGTCCACCTAATGGAGATACTATACAGAGCCTTGAATTCAATAACTAAACCAGTGGTAGATAATGCGGCAGGTGGATTATTTATGGACCTCACCTTTGGTCAGGCAAGCAATATGATAGATAAGATGACGAAGCAAAGTAGAGCTTGGCATACCAGGGATTCTGAGGTAGCAAGCCCCACTTTATCTATTGGCATGACTGCAGACCAAAGGAGAAGAGAAAAAGAACGTGATCAAGATATGGCGCACCTGAAAACACAAGTGGATCTTCTTACAAAGCATCTCTTATCAGGGAAGACCGAAAAAGTCAAAGTTGTTGCATCAAAAGGAAGAGACGAATCTGATTCGGAAGAAGAGGCTAACTACTTAAACAATCAGAGGGGGGGTTTCCGAGGTAATACCCAAGGAAACCAAGGTCGGAACTATTATAATAAATCTGGAAACAAGGACCAAGGTAGTTGGAAGAACAAGAATGACAATAGTGGTTTATACGTTCCCCCAGGAAGACGTGACACCACCATATCTAGTTCCGGAAGCATGGTAGATATGATGGCTAAACTGTTGAAAGGAGTGGAAGCAACCAACGCGGGAGTAACGGAGGTAATAAATGATTTGTCCTCAATGAAGCAATTGGTTGACTCATATTCCACTTCAATAAAGCAAATAAAACAACAATTGAGCCAACTTTCCGTAGCACTCAGTCAAAGAAAGGCTGGCACTTTAGCTAGCGACACTGTGCCAAATCCAAGGAATGATGGATCATGCATGGCTATTACTACTCGAAGTGGTAAGGTGCTGGAAACTTCATCCAAAAGCAAGCAAGTGGTTGACAAGGCAGCAGACATCGATGATAAGGCAAAAGGAGAAGCTGCCGTAGAAACCACCCACGACGTCCATGACGTCACACCGAGTATGTTGCAGCCTGAAAAGGCTGAAAAATGGAAGCAAGAGGAGAAGAAAGCTGTTGAGAAAACAATTCCTTATACACCACCACCTTTTCCTCAAAGATTAAAGAAGTTTGCGGATGATACAAAGTTCAGCAAATTCATGAATATATTAAAGCAGCTGACCATTAATGTTCCGTTGGTAGAGGCACTAGAACAAATGCCTGGGTATGCAAAATTTATGAAGGATCTTTTGACTAAAAAGCGAGCAGCAAGCTATGAGTTGAAGGATACTGTTCATCACTTCAGCGCAATCGCTACCCGATCACTAGTTCAGAAAAAGGCAGACCCTGGTGCTTTCACTATTCCGTGCACGGTTGGATCTATGAATTTTGCTAAGGCATTGTGCGATCTGGGTGCTAGCATCAATTTGATGCCACTATCCATCTACAGGAAGTTGGGGTTAGGCGATCCGACACCAACCAATATGAGGCTCGTGATGGCTGATAGGTCGGTAAAATGACCTGTGGGTATCTTGAATGATGTATTAGTAAAGGTTTCTTCATTCATCTTTCCGGCAGACTTTGTAATTATGGATTGTGAGGCGGACTCTGAAGTTCCCATAATCATGGGATGTCCTTTCCTTGCAATAGGAAGTGTGCTTATTGACATGAGAGCTAATGAGCTTTTATTTCGGTTGAATGACGAAGTGGTCCGTTTTGATATATGCAAAGCAATGAAGCAGCCCAGCGATATGAATGTGTTCTCTGTAGCTGATGTTCATTATGAGGATAAGAAAGCATTATCTGAAGCAAAACAGCTTACTGTTGCGCCATTGTCTGTTGTGCTACTGAATGTTGAGCATAAGGATGATGAAGATTATGAAGAAACTACATGTGCTCTAAAAGAAATAGGGTCATATTCTCATGCTCCTAAGAAGTTGGACCTTGATCTTACAAATCAACCTTCACAAACAGCGAAGACTTTCATTGTAGAGCCACCAATGCTAGAATTGAAAGAGCTCCCCAATTACCTAAGGTATACGTTCTTGGGATATGGAAATACACTTCCGGTAAGTGTGGCGGATGATTTAAGTGAACAACACGTAGAGGCGCTAATCTCTGCTCTGACGAGAAACAAGAGAGCTATGGGTTGGACTATTGATGATATAATTGGTATCTCTCCTGAGGTATGTATGCACAAGAGTCATATCGAAGAAGATTGCATGCCTACAAGTAAGTATCAGCGTCGTCTGAATCTACTCAGAAAACGATGCCCCATCTATCTCGATGAAGACTAAGTAATCGAGATAGCTATGTCGTGCCACGACAATAAACCAAGCGCTTGGTGAGAGGCAACCCATCGTTTTTAAATGTTCTTGTTGTTTTTGCTTTCTTAGGATTTTGTCGAGCCACGACCAAAACTAAGGCGCTTGATGGGAGGGAACCCATCGTTCTAATCGTTTTTGTTGTTTTTGAGTGAATGTAGGTACAAGAGGTGTAAAACGAGGAGGTCGGTTTCAAATTTTGATTTGGATGTATTGCATGTTAAAGGTGGTAAGTTAGGAATGAAAAAGTAAAAGGCTATGGATTGAGCATTGTTCATGAAAATATAGGCATCGAACAAGGCTAGGACTAGGTAAAACTAGGCCACGAACAAGGCAAGGCCTATACTATGGCCTAAGGTCTCGGAATCTAGTGTGCCATAGCATAGGCGCCGCCCATGCCCAAGTATGCCATAGCATAGGCGCCGCCTATGCTAATGCCTTTTGTCTCTGAATCTCATATGCCATGCTAAAGGCACCGCCTATGCCCAACAATGCCATGGCATAGGCGCCGCCTATACTCAATAATGCTTTGCAAAAGGCGCCGCCTATGCCAAGCATAGGCAAAGCAAAAGGTGCCGCCTATGGTCACTTCTTGTCTCCAAATCCGATTTTAAATGGGTCAAAACCCGACCCAACCTTCTCCTATAAATATGAGACTTAGTCTTGAACCAAAAACACATTGGAAACCTAGCTTAAGCGCCGCCTATAGTCTCCAAATCCTCTCAAAAATTTTCCTTTTGCTCTTTTACTTTTCAAGAACATCATCCAAGGTCATCAACCAAGTAAGTACTTCTTTGTTCTTCATTTATATTCCGTAAGTACTACACTACTACTCCTATTATGAATTGTTAAATCTTGAAGTAGTATTGATGATTTGAATGTGATTGAATTGTTGTGATACAACTAAGTGAGTAAATGCATACGCAAGAATGATCTTAACATATTTCCAACTTGTATTTGATTATGATGCACTGTCATACTTTTGCGGAATTGACATGGTCACGAAAATTGCATACTCTTGTCAATAGAAATCTTACATGTTGGAATGAATTGTTCATCGAGATAAGAATTATGGTTGACTACCAACATATGAGGTTGCGATTATTTCTAGATGCTATACCTTGGTTCAATCTCTATGTAGTAGTCTTGATATATCAAACATGAAAGTATTGCCAAGATTACAAGAAGTATGACTGCGCTGAACATATGGTTGGAACATATCACCTAAATATATGTCGATGAAGTCTGAGTAATCGACAACATTCACTTAATTAGTTTGTGTTAACAAATTAAGTGTGGGGTGGTGCCACTATTGTCTGTTTGTTTATTGAATCTTCCGAGATGAATCTAACATGACTCTATTGAGATCTCAGGTACAATGGCACCAAAAGACAAGAAAAGCAACCACTTCACAAAACGGCCAGAAAAAGGGAAGAAAAGAGCAAGCTGAATCCTCCGTACTGCAAATACCTCGACGTACTCTTGGAATCAAGTGGGGTACTTATGAGGAACTTCTGAGGATAACGACTCCAATGATGATTTTGACGAAAGGGGTATGACCCCAGACATAGAGGAGGAGTCCGACTGACTAGGTTCTTCGTATTTATTTTCCACTGAGGTCAGTGTGTCCCGTCTAAGTGTGGGGTGGTGGTATTTGCATGCTATACTTCTCTATCTGCATTTGCATTTATGTTTGTTTTATTTTTCTTTTTAGTAGTTAATTTGGTGGTATTTGCATGCTATACTTCTCTATCTGCATTTGCATTTATGTTTGTTTTGTTTTTCTTTTTAGTAGTTAATTTTATTTTATTTTTTATCTTAACTTTGCATGAAATTATTCTAATAGGCAGCATGAGATTATGAAAAGATTTTGTGCTAAAATCATGACTATTGAGATGTTTAGGCTCTAATTGTGACTCACTATGTGATATTGTGTGGTTCAATTCCTTCATCTGTTGGGTCCAGAGTCTATACTACTCCCAATAAAGTCGACCATGTTCCTTGTGTGGGTGAGATAATAGTATATTTTGTGCTTGTGGCTGATGCTAGAACTTGCCTGGTATGTAGGTAAAGCGAAAATAAAGAGTGTAATTTTAGGAGATGATTTAGGCATTTCTTTGGCAACCTATGCTTGTTTACCTTCTTTTTACCTACCCATGGACATTATCCTAGTTAACCCCTTTGAGCCTTTAGCCTATTTTCTTTGACAGCCTCATATGTAAGCCTAATCCATTTTTTCAAGACTATAATTTGATCCAAATTCCTAAGTACGTTAAATTGTAAAGTTATGTGACGAAATAAGAGGAAAATGGGTGAGTATGATGCTTTAGAATGTATTGGTGCTTTAATTTGTTATGAAAAAGAAGTGCTACCATAAGAGGTATGTTATGAAAAGAAAAAGGAAAGAAAAAAATAAAACTGAAAAGTTAGTTATGTTCAAAATTGAAAAACAAAAGAGGAGAAAAGGGGTGGTAGAATAAAAGAAAGTAGAAAAGTTGTTTGAAAGAAAAGTGTTAATGATACAATGTGATGTATTAAAGAGCTTAGGAACATAGTCACTATTTCTGGCCAAAATAGTCCTACCCGTCCCTTAGCCTACATTACAACCTGTAGAAGACCTATTTGATCCTAAGCTTAGCATTCTGACATTTAGTGGAGCATTACACTAAGGGCAAGCCTATGGTCATCAGTTGCAGCAAATGAATTCTTTGTGAGAGCGAGAGCAAGGATACCCTTCTACCCATGTTTTGACAAATATACTATGCTTGTGAGTGATTATGGGTATTATATTGTGAGACACACATGGTTGATGAGTTTTGGGTAGTTGTGTATGATTCTTTGTGCCTTAACTTTTAAATATGAGTTGGCCACCATCACGAGTCTATGCTAGAGGTTAAATTGTTTCTACTAATGATCGGAAAACTACTCTTTGTTGATAATTGTTGTGCTTGTCTTGACGAATATTTTTTGTTGATACTGTGAAACCCTAAGTTGATGTTTAAATGGACATGATATTTTGTTCGAGGACAAACAAAGATTCAAGTGTGGGGTGTTGATGATAGGCGAATTTACACGCCTATAGCACTAGATTTTTCCCATATTTTACCCAAGTTTTGAGAGCAAATTATATATTTCATGCACTTTTAGTCCTTTTTCCTGTAAGTGAGCTAACGAACATGATTAGCAAGTTTTCAGGTATAAATGATGCAGAATTCAGCATTTTATGGATAACTTGACGCCAAAGAATGCTTCACGAAAGGAGGAAAACAAAGCTTGGACGCCAAGGACCTAAAGTAACGCATGGAAAACCTATCCTGGGCAAAAACAACAATTCTGAACACTTTGGGGACTAGCAGTAATTTATTAGGATTAGGATAATGATACATTAACCTAGTGGGATTGGGTTAAGTAATTCATTAGCTTAGTAGGAATAGGATATGGGTATTATAAATACCCTATTTTGCTAGAGATTTTAATTCATCTTTCAATCTTTCTATTATTTAATCTTCTACTTCTAAGACGTTCTTCTATAATTCTATAACTCTTCTAATCCTTCCATTAATTCTACTTTTTATTCTTCTTCTGTTCATCTATTCAATTCTTAATTTCCGCAACAAGAGAAACGTTACTTGCAAAGAAATTCATTCCTAAACGCCTACCACACTTTTCTACACGAAATCTTTATTGTGGTATATGAAAATAATGTCTATTATGATTTCCTTCGCACTTATGGGTAACTAAACTTCTCTGTTGGGGTTATGGAAGCCGTATGAGATACTATCTATTGCTATGAGTTTGTGAATTCGTGACACGTATGCTGCTTATATCATTATTCTCTTCATCTTAATCTAAATTCATTGTGGTTGCAAACGCATAGAATAACGCCAGTATAGCATTAACTTGTTCGAAAGAAAAGTTATATGTCTAGAAAAGAGATAATGTCAAGGTAATAGGGTCCCATCCCCTATTAAAAAGTTAGTGTCGTAACTGGATTAACCTCTTGTAGAATTTGTACCGTTACATACGCTGTAAGCTCGAAAGAGTTACAGTGAAATAGTCCTTATTTAGGTTGAAAGACGCTTGGATTTACCATCGAATACAATTCTCTATAAGCACATACATGTCTGAATTCCGCACAACTCATAGCCAATAGAGACGTACAACTCATAAGGTGGACATAACCCCAACTTCTCAATTCCCATTGTTTTACATCTTACCAAACATTCTTACTTTTTACTTTGCTATTTTCCGTTTTTACCTTATTACATTGGTTACATTACTTGCAAGACAACCCCCCCCTTTCACGAGACTTGCACCAAAAGTCTAATAATATTTGCTTACTTATTGACCAGCTATTCCCTGTGGGATCGATACCCAACCCAGTTGGGTTATATATTTGACAACGACCGCTTTACACTCCTACGAGAGCTGTAGATTGAGCGTTATCAACGGGAATCCCCTAAGTGATTTTAATAATGTAGTTTTGGGTACATAGGAATCCCCTATGTTTGGCTAATGTCATTGCATTAATGCTATAGTCTGTATGACGATGCCACGTTATAATTCCTGAGTAATTGACTCCTAAAATTAGTGATTTGGTTTTGTGTTAAACAATTTAATTGGGTAAAACTACGGGTTGTCATGGCTAGCCGTGAAGGTGTAAGTCTGAAAGATTGTCATTTTAAAATCATGTTTGTCGATATGAGGATTTGTCCTGATGACCATATACTTCTAGGGAACAAGGGAATCCCAAAAGTATAAACTTATACATATATATCATAGAGGGCGAAGGGTACAAGGAAATCTCTGGCAACCTGTTGTATCTCAAGTTCATGCGGCTATATGCACTGGGTCATGTTCAAGGGTTAACACTGGACCCTTATAGCTTGTGGGCTTATATGATGGTAAACCTACACAACCCAGGTTAATGTTTTAAATGCTTGCTAAAACCGATCCCTTTTCTTGGCAAGATATATTTCTATGTATGTGGTTGCATATGGTTTTTTACTTTGGTTTTAAATATTGGCATTATTTAATACTTATTCCTATGTACATTCAAGCGTTCACTTGCTAACCGTCTTTGGGAGCTATGTCCTAGGCGATGCAGGAATCGGCCATACTACTATTCCTCTTACTTAGTTACTTGGTGATTCGAGGACAACTTGAGTCAGACTAAAGTGGTGATCTTCCATTCTTTAGAAAGCCTATTTCTTGTTACGGTTTACCTTATGTCATTACAATTTCTTTCACATTCATTTTTTCTTATAGTTGGGGGCTTGTCCTTATTAGATATTCATATGTATTGATTAGAGTCTTTATGTTGACAACTGTTGACTTGGCCATATTATTCATAAATTTTTTTAGGGTTGGACGACATGTCTTGGTTGGGTTGGTCTCAGATTTAGACATATCCCAAACCCATTGAATTCTAAATACACTATCTTGTTATATGTTCAAAATTCATTCGACTTTGGTTTTATATTAGTTCAATTGGGTATATTGGTTATATCTGATCCTTGTTGGAATTGAGATGCCCGACACGACTAGGCCCTGGTTTGAGTCATGTTTGATTGGTATCAGAGCCTAGATTTTTGTGTCATGGGGTATCCACAAAGACTTGTCAAGTAGAGTATCTTTTATGAGTATGTAGCACACCACACTTATAAGGGAGAGGCCACGAGATATTTAGGAATTTTAAATTTCTTGTTGTTCTATTTTCTTTGCTATAGATCTAAGGTATTAAACTCACATAAATCTTTATTTATTGACCTTTCAGATTATGCCTTTATGATGATCTGAAGATCATGGAAAATCACCAGTCCCATTCGAGGATGACATGGATGAATCTCATCTAAATCAAAAGGTGAAGTCCCTTTCATGGGTCAATTTCTGATTTCCCTCATGAAGTTCCACCAGTCTCCACCGACCCTACCTCAAAAAGTGATACTCATACTTAGTCATCTCACGGAGATGTTACCGATGCCAAGTTTTGATATTTTATTCATATTTTGACCCAAATAGTGGCATCTCTATCCTGCCAGACTAATCCTATTGGTATAAAAAGAGTAAAAAGAGGTTGAGTAATAGGCAGAGTTTGAAGTCCCAATATTCAGATTGGGTAGGGTTAGAGAGAAATAATGGTAAAGGTGGTGGATAGTAGTCTGAGCAAGGGATTCCTTGTAGTTCCCATGTAGGTATCACTGTCCTTTTTCCTTAGTCTTCTAATGAATATCAGTTTGGAGCCGGTGGAGATCAGCCTACCCCACCTTACCCTACACGTCGATTTTATGGTCTATTTTACTGTAGTTATTGCTATATGGAGAGGAATCAATGTTTTAGATTTATTTTAGTTGGCTGACATTCAATGGAAGTGTCCTACAAGGATTGATACTGGAGAACATAGGATCCTCTTTCCACTTCCGTAGCTCCTGCACCAAAGGGTACTACTTCCATCGTCGTTACTAGCTAGGATCATCTCTATGATCTCACTACCCAATAGAAGTTTGAGGCATCGCCTTATCTCATTGCTGGTATGTGATAATGAATAGATCTTGGGCATACCACAACCTCAAAATCTAGCTCATGAGTGGAGGATTGTCCATGTCTATACAAGGAGATTAATTACCTATCCTCTTTTTTGATGTGGGATACTTAGAACTCCCCCGCATGCCCATACCTCATTTCCTGGAGTGTGGACCATATAATATGGGAGCCCAATATCGGTGAACAAAGATTTGAGATGGGTCCGACTTTGATTCTATGATAAAGAGTGGATATTGGGCCTAACTTATCCTCAAAAGCTAGCTCATGACGGACGGATTGCCCAAGTCCATATAAAGAGATCAATTACACATCTCTTTTTCAATGTGGAATACTTAACAGCATGTTGAAACTCTTTTTCATGATGTGTAATGTCTACTTTATTCGGGGTCCACTATATCTTATGTGACCTATTTTATGGCTATGCATTTTGGGTTTGGTCTCAGGATTACTTCAAGCTCCTTTTTGGTTTATAATTTGGTGGGTGACTCTATGGTGGCTAGAGGAATCTATAGGGGAGTGTGGTATCTAAAGGTGGTTTGGAAACATTGGTGGATCTGTTTGAATTAGATATAGTTGATTTTTATGTTTTTTTGGGAATGGTTAAGTTTCAGTCGTGCTATGCGTCTCTAGGTTGTCTAACCAGTAGAGTCATATTTAAATTCACTAATGAGCTAATTATTTAGTGGGACGGTGGTTGCTTAACTCTTAAGGAGAGGTTCATATTATATCTTATATCTCGGAGATTAATCTCCAATAGGTGTCTCGATCATCTAGTTTGGGTTAAATAATCTATCTCGAAGTGTCCTTTCTTTTCCATCCTAGTTGTGAATGAATTATCTGAGGTCTTCCTTAATGACCTTCCTATTGTCCTATTTGGGATTTATCTTTTTCCAAATACTTATTCTATCTTTATCGCTCTCTATAAAATGACTCCAGTTGAGTTGAAAGAACTTAAGGAACAATTTACAATTCATATGATGTGGGTACGAGAGGAGTGGTCCAACCGTACCCTCCTATGAGTTTTCTAAAAATTTTTAGCTGAGGGTATTTTAGACTTTTTCCATCCCAAAACCTTAATAACCTACGTCTTATAAGCCAATTTTGTCTTTTATTCATCACTTAGAAGATTAAAAACACTCTCTAAACACTCTCTAAAAGAAACTCTAAAGAAGATTGGCTAGGGTTTCATTAAGGTAGTCATCTAGAGGCTTAAGGATAAAAATCCCTTCGTTAATCTTTGTAACTCGAGAATGTTACTCCTACCTCATTTTTAGATCAACTAAAAGTATGTTTTAAATAATGATTATTATGGTAATGTTTGGATTTTGAAATATATGTTGGGGTTTTTTGCTGTTCTTTGATGGATAATCTTTCCCATGGTTTTTTATTGTTTTCCATGTATTAATTATAGTTTGAACATGTGGTTACATAGGAATGGTCAATTGATACTTTGTTATTATTTTCATAACTATATGCCCACAACATGTTTGTTAAAATGCCAATAAGAATGATTTTGCCACATAGTTTGACTATTTTTGAAATTTTTTTTTTGCATAATATGATAATGGAACCTAAATTGGTTTGGTTGATTTTTAGTTGTTTGGAAAGGTCTTGGTGGCAATGGCTTTGGTTAAATATGGTTTTGAAAACCTTATAGGATACAATAGAATCCCCTAAGTTAGTAATCGATGTAAACCTTGTAGGGTACATAAAAATCACACAAGTTATTTTAATAATGGATTTTTTGGTACATCAGAATCCCCTAAGTGTTAGGTAATGACATTCTTTGTAAGCTATAGTCGGTATAACTATACCATATTATAATGCCTTAATAATTGACTTCTGGAATTGGTGGTCTGGTTGTGTGTTAACATTTTAATTAGGCAATAATTGGGGTTGTGATAGCTAGCCGTGAAGGTGTAAGTCCAAAAGGTTGACACTAGAAACTTATGTTTGTCGACATTAGGATTTATCTTGATGACCTCATACTTGTGGGGCACAAGGGAATCCCCTAAGTATTTACTCGTACATATGTATCATAGAGGGTGATGGTTACAAGGGAATCCCCAGCCACCTTTGGTATCTCTAGTTAGTGAGGCCACCTACACGGGGGCCCATTCGGGGGTAACATTAGACCCATATAGCCTATGTGTGGATTATGACGGTAAAGCTACACAACCCCGGTTAATGTTTTAAATGCATGATAAACCCGATCCCCTTTCCCGGCATGGTATATATGTATGTATGTGGTTGCTTATATTTATTTATTTTGATTTTATATAATGGAATTATATTATACTTATTTATGAGTACATACTAGCGTTCACCCACTAACCGTCTTTGGGCACTGCATCCCCATATGAGGTAGGAACTTAACATACTACTATTTTTCCTACTCGATGACTTGGTGATTCAGGAAAATCATGAGTCAGACTGAAGGGGTGAGTTTCTATTCTTTGAAAGGACAATTTCATGTTATGGTTCACCTTATGTCTTTACTATTTCTTTAACATTTGTTTTTTGCTATGGTCAGGGGAATGTCACAAATAGATATTCATTAGCATTGATTAGAGGCTTTGCATGGACAACTCTGGACATGGGCATATTATGCTTTAATTGCTTTGGGTTGGACGACATGACCTGGTTGGGTTAGTATCAGAGTTAGACAATCCCAAAGACATTAAATTCTTAATACTATACCTTGTTATATGTTCAAAAACTATCTGACATGGGTTGTAGATTTGTTGGATTAGATATAGAGGGTTTTGCCTGACCCTTTTTGGATTGAAGATACCTGACATGACTAGGCCTTGGTTCAGGTTGTGTCATCTATTAAGTTCGAGTTTGAGAGTTTATTTACGTTATGATATGATATGGATGTAGTCATGGTTATGTCTTGATATTCATTAAATTTATGGATATTTGGTTATTTATTTTTCTTAGACTGTGGGCCCTAGTAATATTGGGTCCCGCATTGAGTTATTTATTAGTCTACACTCACTAGCTTTTGGGGTCCAATATTGGAATATTAATTATTATTTATTCATTTTTTGTATTTCCTAGTTATTTATTTACAATGTTGGAGCTTATTTCAAGGTTTGTCCTTTTACCATGACTTAGCTTATCTTTCTCCCATCTTTATCATATTTATATCATGATTTAGCTTAGTAGACCGATGATGCCGAATGAGTACCTAGGGTTTTGGTACTCATACTACACTTTTGTACCTTATTGATGTAAATCCAAGTAAAATTAGTTGTCTTACGTGTTCATGCTTAGTTAATTTTGGAGATAGGGTGAGATATCAGAGTCAGACTTGCAACTGGTTCCATTTATTATCTGTGTCTCATCTTTCATTTTCCGATTAAATTATATTTTACTATTTCTATACTAATGGTCCTTTTGTAGTAGCTCTTGTACCGAGACTACTAGATAGTGGAATGATTGTTTATGCTTTATCTATATTTTTGACTTTCATTACTATCTTATTGTTATAGTAAGTCTTTAATCGCTGATATTTGGATTATAGGACATTTTCCTGCAAATTAGCCCATTGCTTACAACTCCAGGCTATTTTATAGCTTACCTATGGCCAGATAAAGTAGGTGCCATCAGGATCTGAAAATTGGCTCCTGACAATACCACACAAATAACTACCATCTTTCCCAATCAAGCATGCACCTATTTGATATCTCCCACATTGTTTACAAGGATATTGTTTAGGTCTTGATGCACTTATGCTTCGTTACTCTTGTTTCCCTACTAATATTCCTTGGTACTTACTTCTTTGCATCTATTTATTGCCCCTAATCCCTTGAAAATTAGGTGGAATAGTTGAAATAGAGTAGGAATATGATGTAGTAGATAGTATCTTAGAAAATCATGGCTTGTACTTACCTTTGAATGGCATAAACCTCCCCACAGATCTGCAACTCTAGGAATGTCCACTTTTTTACACTAATGTCTTACTTATTTCTATTTGATCCTATAATTTTTTTATAAAAACCATGTTTTGATCAAAACTGGGTGTTGTAGAAACTACCTTAGTATAGTTATGATGACTCACGTAATGACTCATACCTAAAGGTAATGGGTCATTGAATGGACCATCACCACTGGCACTATGGTCCAAAATAGAAATATTTCTAAAGATTGAACATTTACTCATTATAAGTCTCAAAACAAGTCGTGGGGATACTTTACAAGTCATAGTGATAATTCCTAATGAAACCCTACACTTGCACTATTTTAGAAATTAGAAACAATGAGTTAGCCTATGAGCTAACCCTCAAAAATTTACCCTCCATAGGTACCATAGAACCTATGAATTATGCACATAAAGAAGCAAAAAAAGGGGAAAACTATTCTCAAGAAACAGGACTGCTCTACAAATAAATTGAGAACTAAGCCTTCTAAAATTACACCAATACCTCCCTAGTCTGACGAGGGAATATAATTAGAGTCTTAGAAAAGAGGGGATGATAGCAACTCAAAAGGTGAACAAGGTACTTGATATGGTAGTACCTTAATGGATAAAAGAGGTATGTGATCTAGTACTCAAGTCTCTAGTGATGATAATAATGAGACCTCTTCAAAGTTATCTTCCACAATAGGTTCAACCAATAAAACAGGTTTACGCGGACCCACAAGTTAAAAGATAGGGTGTTCCAGGTATGTAGACCATTTATATTTGGGACATTGTACACAATAAAAATTGTCGACCAAAGAGGGAATTTTTACGGAGCTGAGAATGATGACCATGGGCATGTCTGAGATGTCTGAGTAAGAGAAATTGTCAATAAGTATCAATTCAGGTGGATGAATCAGCTGAGTATATATAGTCCTTCAATAGATTGAGTGTTTTATGTTTCTTATCTGGCCACCCTAATGTTACATGCCCCACAAGGTTTGATATGGAAGATTTAGCATCTATGATGCGACCCGATTGGAGGATTTATCATAATAGGCATCCCAAGTTTGATCGAGGCCGGATACTACCCCTGTTACCCAACCTAACCTCCAGCCATAAGCCCTGAGTTGGATGTATTTTGAGGATGTAACAAGATAGTGCAACAGCTCATATAATGACTTTGGGATAAGATCACAATTGTGACCAACCCAACTGAGTCCAACCATCCCATGCCAAAAATCCAACCATACTAAACCATAGTAAAACAAGGGCCATAAATTATGTCATAACAAAATATTTTCCAAAACATAATATAATTAATCCTAAAATGAAATATGATAGAAAAGTTAGAAATTATGTCCGATGATACCATCCTCTAAGCTTATTCCAATGCCAAGGCTGACATCTATACTGATCCCGCCCATTCTAACCCATAGAAGTACCACAATTCCTCTAACAAAAATAGTAATAAATCTGGTTTGGACATGCCCCCAACCACAGCCAAAACCAATATCTAAAATAAAATCAAAGTGTCTACAAATATCCATAACATAAAATGGAGCCTTTCAAAAGAATAACATCTCACCACGACAATCCAAATGTTTTTCCTAAGTCAATCACTATGTTAGAGTAGTAGAATGACTGGTTCTACGTTGTATGGGTATACAACAGCCACTAGACGGGTTGGTAGGTGAACTCTACCATGATATCAGGAGAAGGGTAAAATAATGCCATTTATAAAATCAAGTAAAATCATCCATATGCACATAAACATATATATATATGTATGCTGGGAAAAGGGACTGGGTTTTGCATGCCTTTCAAACCTTTACCTTGGTTGTGTAGATTTGTCGTCCAAAACTATCCATGGGCTATATAGGTTTAGCTAACCCTGCTGATAAGACACCATTTTATATAGCCGCATATCCAGGGAAGTAAGACTTCAGACGACTAGTAAATCCCCTAAAATATGGTGTTAAATCATGTAGATGGTCACCAAAACGAACCTTATATCTGCAAATAAGAGTGTCCAATTTTGGTTCCCCCAGGATATCCACCTTCCATGGCTTTGCTACATATCCCGCCATTTATAATACCTTGTATTTCCCTGGCATAATCTAATTCCCAGTGCATAAGTATTGTTATATGAAATTTCTGAAATGTTCATTATTTTTCAATTCAAAGCCTCCCATTGCATAGGAAATTCAATTAGCTTTCCAACTATATAAATTTCACCAAAATCTGATAACCGGATAAGAAGTTATAGCAATTTTTTGTTTCAGTCGTTAAACACTGTTATTTTAACACTTTGCATGTCACGTAGGCAGCCCAAATGACAATTGCTAATTTCTAGTGTGACTATATGATCATGGTGCATCACGGAGTAGGCCAAATTCCCGTTTGTCAATTTTTAGTCGGTTTCCACGATGCTGGAGCATCACGGAGGTGGCAAAAATTGCATCCATAGGTTTACCATGATGGCAACTCATCGCGAAGGTTTTCTAGGACCCAGTTGTCCATTTACCAGTGGCTTGGCACGATAGTGGCGCATCGCGCCAAGGCCAAAAATTAGGTTTTCGATTTTAAGCTTCCATTTTCAAATTCGTCCAAAGGTAATTAGGTCTTTTTCCATGGCCCTAATTAACCTAAAACACAAAATTTAACCCCTAAACACCCGAAGTAGTAATGATTATTAATAATTTCTTCAAAATTAAACATCCCATTTTTAAGAACAAGAAACACTAGCTCTCAAATTCAAGACAATTCTCAGAGAACTCTCCATCAATCCTTTCAAATTCATTAACTCAGGCATGTTAGATGTTCATATATCGATTCCTTTCAACCATGGAGCTCAAGTAACCTTTTTAACTATAAAATTATGATCTATTCAAGTTATTTGATTTTTAAATCATCTTTTAATCCATTAATCTCCATAAACTTTGATTTAATACCATATTTTAATGAAGTTATTGTCATTATTTGATTCCTCGTGTTTTAGTGCTATCATTTGTTGAATTAAATCATGACTTAGTGTTTACCATGATAATTTCATGTCAATTAAGCTAGTCCTTTAGTAATTATATGATTATATTAAACCAGGAACTATAAGTATTTGATAAAAGGCCTACAAGAGAAATTGATTTAAGAAGAGTCTTCATGCTATGTCCTTCAATGTTTTAGTGTCATGCTACTACTATTGTTTTGAGTCCTAGGGGTGTTGAGTACCCAAAAATGTAGTTGTTTAATTAATGTTGTCTCAGTATCTTCAGAATAACTTCTGATTATATCATGAGCATTATCAGAATAATCAGTTAAACTCAGTATAGTTTAGTATTTTAGTGTCATTTAGTTGGGGGTAGGATTTAGCTCTGAGCTAGTATAGGGATGGCTACTTCGCCATTAGATAGGCAGAGTCATTAGTATCAGTCCCAATACTCCAAAACTATATAGCCAGTGAAGGATATGAGTAGTCACCCATCAGATTAGGTTTGACTATCTCACAGGGGCCACCCATCTGTTCAGGCTTAACACCCTTAGTCCTTTGGATGTGATATCAGTTTAATAGGTCCACACACCTAGTGTTAGTACCCGTGGCATGGTATTAACACTCTTCTAACGAGGGTTACTGATTAGATTCTAATTATCTCAAATTGGGGAATGTATATTAGATTATACCTCCCGTAGTCTCAGATATAGTCTTAGTTACTGTTCCAGTTCAATTCTTTAGTCTTCGCATTATTTGACCAAATTGTACAGATTTTAGTAAATTTATGTATTTTAGTTTACAAATTTTACTTAGTTCATGTAATATGCTTGGTCATGCATCCTAAGTGTCAATAGATTATCATGTTTTTTTTAGTATTTTACAGTCTTTCATGCATGTTCAGTATCTATAGATTTCATGCTCTCTATTCTGTATTCCTTACTTTATATGTATATTCAGATAGATCATTACTCCTATTCATGACATCTTGCATGTTAGTCTACCTCATTTAGCATACCTATACATTCAAAGTAGTGATCGAATACCTTTCTTTGCTCTATGATTTCTCATATCATAGGAGTTGAGGCTCAGTTGCTGGATCGCAATTAGTCCCTCAGATTCTCAGCAGCATAGTAGCAGTAGTGAGTCCTTATCACCCAAGGAAATTCTATCTTATTCATGTCTTTATTTCAGTAGTTAGTGGAGTTAGTTGGGGGCTTGTCCTATCAACTCTCATACAGTCAGTCTTAGAGAATTTTCAGACATTATAGTCAGTTAGTTGTTTAATTTATCTGTACTTAATCAGATTTAGTCTATCATTTTCCTAGATTTATATTTCAGTTTGTATTCTAATATTTAAAACCTTATGGCAGTTCAGTTATTCTTCCGCAATTCATGATAATATTGTCTAGTTCTCACAACAGATAACTGCTTATAGGTTAGCTTGTGGTCTCTCGGGACTGTAAGCACCAGGTAATGACTAATGGGTAGTGTCGGGTATTAGAAACTTGGTATCAAAAATGGGTTTTAAAGTGTCCTAGGAAGTCTAAAAGCCACATTAAGTAGAGTTTTATGCATGGGTATGTAGTGCGCCACACTTATGTACAAGAGGCTACAAGGCATTTAGGAAAAAAAGATTACCTTCTTTCAGTATTCATGTCATATGTGTGAGCATGAGCTCAAGTTAAACTCTCTGTCTAATCTGTTTTCTCCTTCTATTTTTCCAAACATGCCTCCCAAGAAGAACGAAACAAGAACAGGAACTCAGCCATCCCCTTAGCCCATCCAGGCAGATCCTCTGTACGAGTATGTCTATCACAAAGAATTCAAGGCTACATTCACTACTCTAGAGAACTCCATAGCAGCATAAAATGAATGGATGACTGTTGTGCCGGCCAACCTAGTAGCCAATACTGCGGCAACTAGAATTTGAGATTTCACCACGATGAATCCTCCTTCTTTCATAGGATCTATGTCTGAAGGGATCCATAAGAATTCTTAGATATGGCTCAAAAGGTCACAGATGTTATGGGGGTGACGTCTAGGTAGAGTGTCGATTTGGCTGCGTATCAATTGCAGGATGTAGTCCATACTTCGTTTAAGCAATGTAAAGTTGATAGAGGTATTAATGTAGGGCCTATAGAATGGGAAGAGTTTGTCACCGCTTTCTTGTACAAATTCTTTCCATTAGAGTTGAGGGAGGCCAAAGTGTTAGAATTTATTAATTTTAGGCAAGGTATCTTGAGTGTGAGGGAGCATTATCTTAAGTTCACTTATCTAGATATGCTCCTCATGTGGTGGTTGATAATAGGTCCAAGATAAGTAAGTTTGTGTCTGGCATATCTGATAGTGAGGTCAAAGAGTGTAGAACCACAATGCATATTAGTGAGATGGACTTGCCTCTACTGATGGTCCATGCTAAACAAATAGAAGAGCAAAAGATTAAAGAGAAGGAGAGAGAAAATAATAAAGCTAGGACAGGTAGTTTTAATTTCAATCAACTAAAGTCAGAAGGTGGTAACCATCCTCAGTTTTATTAGAGGTCTTTAGCCCTAGTACCTTTTTCAGCCAGTGCCCCAATACCCAAATTCAGAAATGACAGTAGGGATAGGGCACCAGGATCTTTTATGTCAGAAGTATGGCAAACACCATCAGGACTATCAGGGTAAGTGTAGAACGGGTAGTGATGTGTTCTTCTGGTGTGGCAAGCCCGGCTATCAAATTTAGGAGTGTCAGGTAGTTACTTGGAAAGTTAGATATGCGTGCCAACAAGGCCAGTCCTATTATTTGTTAGTTCCATCCGGCTACCAAACACAGCAGGGTATCGCTTCCAGTCCTGCCAATGGTTAGCATCCAAAAAGATTATATGTTATTCAGTCCCGCCAAGATCTGGAAAATTCTCCTGACATAGTAACTGGTACGTTATAGGTTTTTCACTTACATATTTATGATTTACTAGACCCTAGAGCTTCTCTTTCTTTTGTAACTCCATATATAGTTGTCAATTTCGGAGTCAGACCTAAAACTCTAGCAGTTTCATTTTCAGTGTCTACCTAGTTGGTCTTTTCATTATAGCCAGACAGGTACACCAAAACTGTCCAGTCATAACATCCTAAAAGTTACCTCAGTTAATCTCGTAGAGTTAGAGATGACAGATTTTGACATCCTTCTCGACATGGATATGCTCCACTCATGCTATGCCTTAGTTGATTGTTGAAATAGAATAGTTTGTTTTTAGTTTCCAAATGAACCAGTCCTTGAATAGAGAGGTAGTACCACAACTCTTAGGGGTTATTTCATTTCGTACCTTAAAGTAAGAAAGATGATATCGAAGGGGTGTATTTACTATCTTGTGGGAGACAAAGACTCTAGCTTAGAAACTCCTACTCTTGAGTCAGTCCCAGTATTTAATGAATTCTCAAATATGTTTCCTGAAGATCTTCCTGGAGTTTCTCCCAAAAGGGAAAGCAACTTCAGAATAGACCTTTTCCCAGATGTTCAGCCTATATCTATTCTACCATTTAGAATGGCTCCAGCTGAACTCAAACAGTTGAAAGAATAGTGAAAGGATCTCCTAGATAAGGGATTCATCAAACGTAGCATCTCCCCGTGGGGCACACCTGTTCTATTTATGTGTAGGAAAGACGGTTCTCTCAGAATATACATAGACTATCATCAATTGAACAAGGTCATAGTCAAGAATAAATATTCACTTCCCATAATCGATAACTTGTTCGACCAATTTTAGGGTGCCAGTTAGTTTTCAAGGATAGACCTCAGATTAGGCTATCATCAGCTTAGAGTTAGAGAATGTGATATTCAAAAAATAGCTTTCCAAACTTAGTATCATTACTTCAAACTTCTAGTCATGTCATTTGTCTTACAAATGCCCCAGCATCCTTCATGGACTTGATGAACTGAGTGTTTAAGTAGTACTTGGACATGTTCGTCATAGTCTTCAATGATGACATTCTTGTCTATTATTGTAGCAAAAATAGGCATGCAGACCACCTCATAGTAGTACTTCAGACTCTTAGAACCCATTAGTTGTTTGCTAAATTAAATAAGTGTGAATTCTGGCTAACATTAGTAGCATTCCTTGGTCATATTATTTCTAGTAATGGCATTAGAGTTGATCCTCAAAAGGCCAAAGCAGTGAGAAACTGGCCTAGACCCATCTCTTCATTAGACATTAAGATATTCTTGGGTTTAGCTAGATATTACCATTTGTTTATTAAATGGTTTTCTCCTATTGTATCTCCTATGTCTAGACGGACTTAGAAAAAAGTTAAGTTTTAGTGGTCAGATTCTTGTGAGAAGAGTTTTCAGGAGTTAAAGACTCAACTCACCTCCGCCCCAATTCTTACTCTACCAGATAGTTTTGATAGGTTTGTTGTGTAATGTGGTGTATCCAGAGTAGGTTTGGGTTGTGTCCCCATGCATAAAGGTATGGTCATATCCTACGTCTCCAGATAGCTTAAGCCTCACAGAAGAATTATCCAACTCATGATCTTGAGCTAGCAGCAGTAGTGTTTCCCTTAAAGAATTGGAGGTATTACTTATATAAGGTGTATGTAGATGTTTTCACATATCACAAAATCCTTCAATAAGTGCTCTCTAAGAAAGATTTAAATTTGCGTCAGAGAAGATAGTAAAAGTTATCGAAGAATTATGACATAAGCATTTTGTATCATCCGAGCAAGGACAATGTAGTGGTTGATGCTCTCAGTAGAATGTTTATAAGTAGTGTATCTTATGTTGAGGATGGTAGGCAAAAGTTAGCTCAGGAAGTTCATCATCTTCCCCGACTAGGTGTCCATTTACTTGATTCAGCAAAAGGTAGTGTATGGGTGCAGAGTAGCTCAGAGTTATCTCTAGTTTTTGTGGTGGAGGAAAAGCAGGATAGAGATCCTAGTCTAGTTAAGTTAAAAGATTCAGTCAGATATTAGAAAGTGGAGGTTTTCTCCCAAGGGGGAGATGGTGTTTGGTGTTCTCAGGGTAGATTGTGTGTGCCTAGTATAGATGAGTTAAGGAAATGAATTCTTGAAGAAGTGCATTGTGCACGTTACTCTATTCATCCAGGGGCCACTAAGATGTACCTCGATTTGTGGGTGATCAATTGGTTGAGTGGGATAAAGAGATATATTGCCGACTTTGTATCTAAGTTCTCTACATGCCAGCAAGTTAAGATTAAGGATCAGAAGCCTAGTGGGTTGTAATACCTCGAGTGTTTCTTTAGCCTAAATCCTTCTTTTGAGTGAATATGGATGACTTCCAAAGTGATTGTTGTTTATATCGTGTTGTATTTCCCTAAATTCCATTTTCTATCTTGTGGAGAATTGGATAAGCTTTCAATCGACATAAGATTCACCCGAATCGGACACCCGGTGAGGGAGTTAGAGCCATTTTGTACCCCAGAATCTAACCAATAGTGCAACAATAAATCAAGCTCATGAGAAATAAATTATAGTTCTTTGGTTGTTTTATAATCAAGGGTAATTTGTATTAAGGCCTCAAAGATGTCCTAGTGATTAGGTGAATCAAAACATTCCTTACCGATTGAATTCTTGGGAAGGATTTTTCCATATCCAAATTCAAATGATCATATCTCTTATTATACTATGAATCATTGATCCCATGACCTGAAAAAAATATAGATAATTTAATTATCTTTCCAACGATACCAATTTCATCAAAATCAGATCTTGGAGCAAAGAGTTATGCTTATTTTACCCCAGCGTGTCAACCTGGAAACTCCGTGATGACCTTTTGTGACGACTTGTGACAAGCCGTCAGCTTGTCACAAAATTTCGTCACTTTAAGGCTGAAAGTCACAAAATCCAACCTTTTGTGATGACATTTTGTGAAGGCTTGTCACAAGTTTGACAGCTTGTCACAAAATGTCGTCAACCTTAAGCCAAAAATCATAAAATCCACCCTTTTTGTGACAACAATTCGTAAAGGCCTATCACGGGCCTAACGGCTTGTCACAGATGTCGCCAGATATTTTTTTCCATCAAATAAGAGTTGTTTTTGAAAGGTCATTTTGGTCATCTCCGCCCATTTTGGTCTTATAAATGTATATCCAAGTAGAGAAGAGAAGTTCATTTTCTCTCATTTCTCTTCCAAGAAAGATCTAGAACTAGGGTTTCTTCCAACATCCTAACTCAAATCTTCTACAAGAAAATTCAAGAATCTTCCAATGATTCGACCAAATTGTTCAAGAATCAAGTTCTCAAAGTCAAACGCATCAAGAACTTAGGTCCAAAGTGTGAAGAAGAGTTTCCAATCAAGCTTGCTCATCTTAAAATCATAATCCATGATATGTGGGGTTTGAACAAGAACACTTCTTTCATTCTTGTGCCCAAAGATTTAATTTCTACTAATGAATTTGTGATTTTGCAAAGTGGGTTTACACTCAAGTTACTTTATTAATGATTTATGATATTTGAGCTATTCATGATTGATACAGATGACTATTTCATCATTTTATTTCTTAAATTGAGAACTTATGTCATGAGTTGAATTTTATTATTATGAGTTGATGATTTCCAAATGATTTGAGATAAGAGTTATGATTTAAGCTTTTCTATGAGAAGTTTGATTACTGAATATAGATATTGATATTTAAGCTTGAGAGTCAAGAATGAGTTCTATGATGTTTTCTTGAAGTTTTTGATACATGATTATTTTAAAATTTCCAAATTATGACTGGATATTTAATATTGTGCATTTCATGTTTCTACCATGAGTTGGTATTTCAAGTGCTTTAAAGACATGTGTCAATCTTTAAGCTTCCTTATGATAAATTGGATTATTGAGTATACTAATTCATGAGATTGAGTTGTTACAATGAGTCTTCACATTTCCTCATAGTTATTGATGTTGCCATGACTTAATTAATTGATACATTTTGATATTGAGAAAGATTGATTTGACTTGAGTCAAGTTAGGAATCCACAAATTGATTATAATTTGATAAATGAGAAAGAGATTTATTTGGTCTTCATGATAGACCCTTGTGATGTTTGTGGTGGATTTCCTAACGCGTTCTGAGCTTATTTCTGGGAGTAGTATTTAGAATCGAGTGGGAAATGTGGTATTTCCCCTACAACTACATGCTACCATAGGATTGATATTGATAATTGTGGGCCGGAGGCTGAGTATGAGATTGTGATCACTAAATTTAGGTTGTACTCCCTGGCAAAAGTACGACGCTCCCACTAATGTGGGGTTCTCTCCTTAGGAGGGAAAAACATTGGAATCGATGTAGCTCACATGGTTTATGTCGGTTATAAGAACCTCCCAAGTCCATAAGAGTTTAAGTTTCATGAGTTACCGAGTCACTCTAAGTCATGAGTTAAAGAGTTTGAGTTGAGTATAATGATTTATGAGATATATAATGCTTGCGTTACTATTTATGATTTATAAGGAATATATTTCAGTTAATTTAAGCAACAAAAGTCGTTATCATCAGCATGCATGATTTTCATAATCATTTATGATATTATTTATAATGTTGCATTGCACCCCCACATACTCAGTACATTTCTTAAAGTACTGACCCTCATATATTTCTATGTCTTACAGTGTCTTAGACTATAGGTACAACTTGTAGTGCAGATACCACATTCAGTGAGTACGCCGCTCCCAGTCAGCAGGTGACAAGTCCTTTTGATTTGAAGTCTTGAGTTGGTTATACAATTTGAGAAGTATTGTACTTTCTTATTTTAGTCATATTGAGCTTAGATAGTTGGGATTGATGAATCGGCTATCTAAGGTCAGTACCATTTGAGGCTTCATAGACAGTCAGTAGAAGTTGATATATTTAGTTTTAGTTTCATTTGGTAAAAGTAGAGTTGTAATCTTGTAAAGTTCATGTTTATATTGATTAAGTTCAGAGAATTTCTATGTTTTTGCTGATATTATATTGATTTAAGCATTTTATCTAGTTGCTTATGAGTTATGCCAGTAGGAGGGTTAGCTTGGGGTCACTTGTGCCCCTAAGCACCATGTGATTTCTCGGGACCCAATTTTGGGGCGCTACAAACTTGGTATCAGAGCACAGCGTTCAAGTATCCTAGGGTGTCTATGAAGCCGTTTTTAGTAGAGTCTTGCAGAATGGTACAGGGTCATCTGTACATTTGTTCGAGAGGCTACAAGAAACTTAGAAATAGTCTCCATTATTCCACATCTTAGATCGTGCTATAGAAACGTTCTTTGAGAAACTTATGCATATTCTCATCTTCCTCTATTCAGTGCATCCCCGCCTTATTTTTGAGGTATTAGAGACTATCAAGATCAACTCTTTGTAGATAGTACTTTCTTAATCAATCTCCACAGATAGTTATAGAGTTTTAAATAAGCTAGAAAGTACCTATTAGTGTCTTATCATGCCTTGCTTATGAATCATGTAAGAAGCCTAAGTCAGTTGCGCTTCCAGATTCCTTCTCAAAATCCATAATGATAATCTATACTTCATTATCTATGTACTGTTCTTGAGGTAACATGATCTGCAAGTTTTAATTTCCTTCCCTGACAATGCCCTTAGACTTGCAAGTGAGAAATTTTAGAAGTCTCACAAAGCAGCCTGAGAAAAGCTTACCAACTTGTTATAAGTTTCCTAAGTTCAATGTTATGCCCTCTCCCTTATGATTCATTTAGTTAAGACAGAGTAAGATGTGTATTCTTAGATTATCGAATATTTTATGGTGAGTTTTTACCTCTCATAACCTCGTTATCGTCATGATGTTGGAACTGAAGGACTAATGAAGTCGGGTGAGGCCTATTTTGATTCACTAGCGACTCTTTGTGTATCATGTTTTCTCATCCTATTTGGTACTGGGTTTAGAGGTGTAGTGGCAAGAAAGGTAGAAAGTGTGATTTATTGGAAGTATGTATAGCCGAGCCTTTTGCATGTGATCAAGTTAGTGATGAAGTAATATTGTTCTTATGTGTCATCTCATGGAAGAAAAAGAAGGATTTATTAGTGGAGGTAAATAATAGTTTGCTTAAGGTATGAAAAGAGTTTTTGATGGTGTATTTCACAAGATAAGTATAGATTATGGATGAGGATACTTAGTGGATGAGTGTTGTTAACTTTGGTGCTCCTGAGATTACAAGGGGAAGTTAAGTTGAGGGTTAGAAAGTTATGAAATAAGTTAAGTTATGTATAAAGGATAGATAGTAATGATGGGTAGAAGGGGGGCATGTTGATAGATCATAAATGAGAGAGGCCATATGATTATGACAAATTATTGTTTTAGGGGGTTTAAGTAGGCTAGTGTTTATTGACGATTTGTTTTATAGTTTCCAAGTGAGAATTGTGTGTGACGTGGAGTTGTAAGTTATGTTGAGTATTAGCCATTAAGCTTTGATAATTGGTGGCTATGAAGGTGGATATGATGATTTCTTGGTTAATGGTGCTAGTTATATAGAAGTGATATACTAGTCTTTGATAGTGTATGCAAGAGCTTGAGTCTAATCAACTTGTAATTAAGTTTGATTTTGTGTTCTTGGTGAGAAATCTTGCCCAAGGTGCTATGGGGCTGCTTTATTTTCTAGGGTCATTGTATATGGCATAATTAGTAAGTTCTGTGGAGTTTCTAGGTGGAGGAAGACTAGTTAGGTAATGAACGACATTCTTAATAATTGAGTCGAGGAGTATGATGGCTATAGTCTAAAGGGGAGATAGTAGAACGAGTAACCAAGTTAGGTTGTTAGGTTCTAGTGGGTGTGCTAGTAAGTTGTAGAACAACTGTGAGAAGGGATACTACTCGACCCATTTTATTTTAGTATTTTCAGTCATTCCAGTATTCAGTCATGCTTTACGTTTTGATTCCATGATCATGGTTCATGTCCAGGCATGCCATAAAGAATCCTGTCCTCACTTAGTTACCGAAATGCGGAGCTTCTGACCTTTCACCGATTGGAATCACATTTTATAGTTACCAATTCCCTATTTAGGTCATGCAACGTAGGACTTATGTACCCAAGTTTTGTGGCATGTTCAGTTCCAATGTTTAAGTACTACTTTTAATGATCAGTAAAGAAAAGAATTCAGATTTATATCTTGCATATCCCCAGGCCGTATTTCTTTGATGGGTTTATGATGTGAAATCCAACATTCTTGAAGCCTCAGTTGAGTGTCAAGTTATTCATAGAATTTATTCATGTGTCAGATCCTCATGCTGTAATCTTTTAGTTATCTTTCCTTACCTTAGATAGTGGTGGTGAATAGATTTTTAGTCAAGAGAGATGAGATATTTCTTTATCAATGATAGAGGGTAGCATGCCTACTATGTCTTAGCGGTAATGTGAAGTAAGATTGAGGCTAAGTCTTTGATACATGTTATGGTTAGTTGAAGTTTAATATGTTATAATTGGGAAGATGGTGATGTGTTCATTTTGTGTAATTCCTTGAGTTGGAAGGAATATTAGAGTGAAGTGTTTGTGTAGGACTTGATCAACTAGGAGTATGTCAGGTGTGCTTGAGGTGAGTGCATGGAAATTTTTCTTGATAAGAGGTGTGTAAGGTATGAAGATAGGCTTGAATGTCGGGTTTGTGTGCATGCGGATGGGTGCCTTGCGCATTAGTAAATGGCTAGTACTAGGTGGATTGGAGTTGTCTAAGTAGTAATGAGAATTAGTCTTGAAGTAAGAGATTGTAAGAATTTAGATGTGTGGGAACTCATGATTCTGAATGGGGTTACGTAGCGAATTTTGTTGTTCTAGGTTAGGCTTGATGGCGATGAGGGGGTTTGGTTCGAGGGGATATGAGTAGATGAAAGTATCGGTGTCATGTGGAGATTGTAAGTCGAATCGATCAAGTATAGTATCAGAAGGGTATAGTATAGTCGAGAGAGTGTTTGAGAAGTGTGGTTGAGTTTGAGAGTAAGGAGTTTCCTAGCTTGAAGATTAGTACTTTTATCCTGACTTATTATTCATAGGTTTAGGTTTCAAGTTATGGGATTATTGTAATTCTATGATCTCTGATTCAGATGTCTTGTTTAGATCTTGCCTAAAGTTCTTTGCTCCTTCAGACCATTCAAATTCCTTGGGAGGGTGTTGAAGAAATCATCTACTTAAGTATGAGTATCTAGTATGATTCAGTTTGCATAGTTAGCAACTCAGTTTTTAAAATTTGGCTGATAGATTTCTATGGTCTTCCATTTTGTCGAACTAGTCTGGTCTTACCACTCAAGGTTTCATAAGTACGGGCAATCCAGTAAGTAGTTGCTCGTACCAAAAATCTAGGAATTCAGTTCAGTATGTGTGTCAGGCATTAGTTTCAGATTTGGATATATAATTGTGATTCAGTCTATAAGCATTCATTGAATAATCTTTGTTTTCCAAGTATTCTAATGCAAACAATGTAACACCTATTGTGTAGTCTTATCCTTGTTTCTCATGAACTATGCCTGCATAAATTATCTCTTTTCCATGTATGAGTACGATTACATCCTTATCACATTAAGTGAATTCTAAACTCTCAGCATGAGCCTGCTCTTTAATATAAGCAGAAGGCAAATCAGCTTAAATTCAGTTGAGAATTACAATTGTCCTCTATCTATTCTTTTCCAATCTCGGATCCAGCGGTATAGTTATTCTCATCATGAGTTTATACATTCAACGAAGTACTTCAAAGTTTAGAAGGATATAGATTCAGATTAGCAAGTTGTTCCAGCTGTGTGTCTTCAGTTTTCTCTGTATTCTTGGCCAAACAGCAACATTCTAGGATGAATGTTTCCAACGGGGAGATGTTGTAATACCCCGATCATTTCTAAACCCTAAATCCATATTTTTGAGTGAATATGGATGACTTCCAAAGTGATTGTTGTTTATATCGTGTTGTATTTCCCTAAATTCCACTTTCTATCATGTGGAGATTGGATAATGTTTCTATCGACATAAGATTCACCCGAATCGGACACCCGGTGACGGAGTAAGAGCCATTTTGTAATACCCCCATACTCTAACCAATAGTGAAACCATGAATCAAGCTCATGAGAAATAAATTATAGTGCTTTGGTTGTTTTCTAATCAAGGGTTATGTGTATAAAGGCCTCAAAGATGTCCTAGCGATTAAGTGAATCAAAACATTCCTTACCGATTGAATTATTGGGAAGGATTTTTCGCTACACAATTTCAAATGATCATATCTCTCGTTATACTACGAATCATTGATCCCATGACCTATAAAATGATATATAATTTAATTATTTTTCTAACGATACAAATTTTATCGAAATCTGATATCGGAGCAAAGAATTATGCTTATTTTACTCCAGCGTGTCAGCTTGGAAACTCAGTGATGACCTTTTGTGACGACTTGTCACAAGCGTTATGGCTTTTCCCAAAATGTCGTCACCTTAAGGCAGAGAGTCACAAAATCCAACCTTTTGTGATAACATTTTGTGACGGCTTGTCATAAGTTCGACGACTTTCCACAAAATGTCGTCAACCTTTAGCCGAAAATTATAAAATCCACCCTTTTTGTGACGAAATTCATGACGGCCTATCACTGTCCTGACGGCTTGTCATTGATGTCGTCACCTATATTTTTTCACAGCAATTAAGGGATGTTTTTGCAAGGGCATTTTGGTCATTTCCGCCCATTTTGGTCATATATATATATATATAAATAAAGGAGAGAAGTTCATTTTCTCTCATTTCTCTTCCAAGAAAGATCTAGAACTAGGGTTTCTTCCAAAATCCTAAATTAAATCTTATACAATAAAATTCAAGAATCTTCCAAAGATTTCATGAAGTTGCTCAAGAATCAAGTTCTCCAACTCAAAGGCATCAAGAACTTAGGTCAAAAGTATGAAGATGAGTTTCCAATCAAGCTTGCTCATCTTAAAATCATAATCCAAGGTATGTGGGGTTTGAACAAGAATACTTCTTTCATTTTTGTGCCCAAAGATTTAATTTCTACTATTGAAATTGATGATTTTGGAAAGTGGGTTTACACCCAAATTACTTTATCAATGATTTATGATATTAGAGGCTATTCAAGATTGATACACATGACTATTTAATAATTTTATTTCTTAAATTGAGAACTTATGCCATGAGTTGAATATTGTTATTATGAGTTGATGATTTTCGAATGATTTGAGCTAAGAGTCATGATTTAACATTTTCTATGAGAAGTTTGATTATTAAATATATATAATGATATTTGAGTTTGAGAGTCAAGAATGAGTTCTATAATGTTTTCTTGAAGTTTTTTATACATGATTATTATAAGATTTCCAAATTATGACTTGATATTTAATATTTTGAATTTCATGTTCTACGATGAGTTTGTATTTCAAGTTCTTTCAAGACATGTGTCAATATTTAAGATTCCTTATGATAAATTGTATTATTGAGTATATTGATTCATGAGATTGAGTTGTTATAATGAGTCTTGATATTTCCTCACAGTTATTGATGTTGCCATGACTTAATGAATTGATACATTTTGATATTTCCTCACAGTTATTGATGTTGCCTCGCTGCTCTTGGGGCCTGGGATTGTCCAATTAAAAGCCCTCTCTTTGCCGCATTTGGTATTTCTTCATTGTTTTAAGTTTCTAAAACCCTAATGGAGTGAGTGGTCTTTAAAGTGTATGTTAGATATTGATTGCGAGCATGAATAGCTTGTGTATTTGTGATTAATATCAAACCTAAGGTAAGATTCCATCAATTTTGGTGTTGATTTCTTTATTTTAAGATCCATAATACCTAATGGCTTGAGGCATGATTTTAGCCCCAAATATGGTAGTTTTGCATAAATTTCTTAAGGGTTTTAACTCTCCAATTGTATTTGGACAATGGGTTGGTCTCAGAAACTCATTTTTTATATGGGACCCATTTGAGGGTTTTTTGGTTTAATTTTAGAACTAAAGCATAATGGTTCAATATAGGTGTTGTTATTCTTTTAATAATGCATATATTATGTTTTTGATAGCTTGGCTTGTGGAAGAAGCTTTGCGGTAAAGGAAAGGAAAGATTATTGGTTTGTGAGCTATTTGGACAAGAGGTAGGATAGGCTTACTTGTAGTAAGATTAGTATTTATTATTGTATATCTTGATAAGATTGGGTAGGATCTTAGATGTTGAATTAAAAGATGGAAATGTCTGGGTCTAGTTGTATTACTTAGGTCTTAAAACACATTAGTGGGATAGTTTACTCATAGCCTAGAACCTTGATTAGTTGGACTTGTAATCTCATGAATAGAATATGAACACTCTAGTTGCTATAGTGGCTGAGAGTGACCTTGTTCACTCACCAAAAAGGTATGTTGACGTAGATACACTTAGTTGTAGATTGGTTTTAGGTGTTTGGGGTGACTTAGGAGGAAGGCTTGTAGTAGAATTGTCCCATAGAAGTAGCATGGATTGGTAAGATCTTAAGCTATAATTTAGATAACTTAGCCTAATTTTGGGTAGAAGTTAGACTTGTAGAAGAGAGTTTGGGGGATTTTTAGAAGCAAAACATGACCCACCTTAAGCTTGAACTATTTAACTTCTTTAGTGACCTAGATACGTGACGAACACCTTAGATTTTAATTTGGTGATATGATAGATATACCCAGTAAATGGTTTGTACATGTTGCCGATTTTGGATAATGTGTATACTTGATTGATGATCTTGTTGTCAAGATATGGATAACATTGGAAAGAATTGTGAATTGAATCTATGGTTATGCTATCAGTTAACTTACTGGCTAGTTTACTATGTCAGCCTTGAATTATGCTATAACTCTTATTATGATTTAAACTTAATGACTATGCTAATGTTTATGTAAAAGAATCTCTTAGCGCTAGTGTTGTAAACCATGTGGGTAAAGAAGTATTCTAGAAGGCATACCCATACTTATATTTAACTTTCTAATATTTATGATTAAGCTCATAAAAGTGGGGAATTGTCAAATTATTTTTATAGACATGCCCATGCATCTACTTATATAATATAGTGATGATTAATAGTGAAGTACCATGACATGTATTTCCTTACATGTCTTATACTCTATTGTTGTGGGATTGTACTTGTTATTGATTTAGCTACATATGTAGGTATTTATTATTGGTTTGGTGGTTATTGATGATGCAATAATGCCTAGTGTAAGACCCTACAAAATTTCTAGCTTAATTAAGTCCTTTAAGCTTATTAAGGGGTCCCAAACTTAGAAAATTCTAGCTAACTATTCGGACTTAGTTTTTTTTTAGCCTTCTAAAGCTGGCAATCTCATTTCACAACCTTAATATCTTTTAAATGTCTATGTTTTAGTTAATTCATGATTAGGAAGATCAATAGGTTTGCCCAGACAATTTTCAGATTTTTCGGACTTCGTTTTAAGCTCTTTTGGAATCCCAAAATAGTGAACCAAAGTGATCTTGGCGCGCCGTGTCACCTATCACGTTGGTTAATATTTTCGATAGATACCAACATCAAATTACAGTGAGTCAGTGCACTTTTGGTGCGATGCATCGACTATCTCGTCAATGTCATCAACGTGCCACTTCAACCTATGTGTCGGTAACCCAGTTTTAGTCATTAAAAGACCGCGTTCTTGGGGGTATTTGGCTCTTTTTTCCATTACCCTCATCCCCCAAAACATGAAATTTAATACCCTAGAAAGTAAATAAACTCATTCTTTCTCGATTTCACTCAAGAACAAGACTTAGGATTTTAAAGTTCAAATCAAGACTCAAGATTCCACTGTGAATTTACAGAAATTCTTCAACAAGATATGTAAATTGTTCTTCAAATGGTCCCTTCCACCCTTTGAGTTCAAGAAACTTCTTTTAAAAGCATGAATTGTGTTTTCTATGTTGTGGGTTTGAATGTAATCATGTTGATGTTGTGGTATATGTTCCAAGTTGAAATCTTTATGTATTTCTTGATATTATGATAACATGTAAGTTGAATTTTGATTCTCTTCAATTGAAACCCCTAAATTATGAAGTCATGATGTATTAGCATTGTTGTTCATGCCCAAGTATAAAGCTACACCTACCATATTTTTGATAAAATGCTAAATTGAGACTATGGTGCTTTTGTGATCCTTTGGTGCTCTAAATGATGAACTTATGCTATACCCACATGTTACAATGTCTTTTATGTTAAATCTATACCTTGTATGTGTATGATGGAATACTCATGAGATTGGCTTAATGAAATTATTGTAACACCCCATATTTTTGTGTGTACTTGTTCTATTTATATGAAACTTGATATATCTTTGTGGTGTAGATGGAGTTCTAAATACTTCCCATGTGGTTTAATGTGACCAAGTATATACAAATTTTAAGTTGGATTAAAGAGTTAAGAACTAAAAATTGAGTATTTTGTTAAGTTGCTTTCTTGACTTACTTAAGCTAGTAGGTGGATCACTTTCTTGAGCTATTTGGACCAAGTTAATCGACCCAAGGTTATGGACCAGATTTGATCCTATGTTAAGGTACTCATTTGGGCCTAAATTAAGTAAAAGAGAAGGAAATAAAAAAATCCCATAACTCAAATCTACAAAGGCTCATTTTAGTTTAGCCCAACTATGAATTAAATAAGTATGTACATCACCTACTAAGACTTCCTTTGACCAACTTATTGGGCCAAATACGCTACCACCTACTTGAATTAATTTTGCCACAAGTTAAAGGAAAGAAGAGAAGGAGAATGGGCAACAAAGGCCCACCTCCGAGGTGTACATATTTTATTGGATCTCCTTTACTTTTTATATCATTTATCTCTTTATTAATTATTCTTTTTGTTACTAGTGGTATACTAGCTTTTCCTTTTGCATATCTACAGTCTATTATATGTTCTTTTTGGCATACTACATAATATTCGTCTTTTTTCCTAGTAAAAATATTTTTTATTGTTGGTATTTTAAATATTTTTTCTACACTTAAATCTAATCTTTTCCTTTTATTTCATCGAATATATTACTGTCAAATATTATTTTTTGTTCCGTTCCTTCATCATTTAAATATTCTTCCATTGTTATTATTCTTATATCTTCTTCAGTCATTTGATTTATCTATTTCACTATCTATTTCAGTATCTGTTTCGTTTTCTGAAATTTCATATATACTATCCTCACTCTCTAATTCATAATCTATATAATCTATTTGCATATATTCTGTATTATCTATTTTTATTTTTGATATTTGTTTATTTTTTGGATTTTTAGGTAATTTACAATCTCTAGCTAAATGTCCTAACTTTCCACAATTATAACAAGTACATTCTTTCATAGCTTTCTTCTTTCTATATGGTCTTTTATTTTTATAATTTCTTACATAATATCTTTTTCTTGGTTTCTTGTATTTGTATTTTGATTTTTTATATTTCTTATATTTCTTATGTCTTTTTCTTTTCTTATAATATCTTTCTTCACATCCAAATTGAGGTGCTATTTTATTTTTGCAACATGCTAAATTTCTTATTAGTGTTTTTTCCATTTTTAATTCTTCTCTATATTTTTCACATAAGTTTCTATACCATTGTTGTAAAAATTTTATTCTAGCCCCTAACGTATCTACTATTTTTGCTTCTTCCCAACTTTTTATTATCTTTGAACTAAATGGTTCGGGTAATTTATTAAAATATAATTTTCTTATTTCCTTACTTTCTTCTATACTATATGCTCCTTTATAATAATATTCTTTAAATGCACAAGTATATTCGTCTATATAACACATATTACATATTATTAATTTTAACATTAAATTCCTATTTGCATCTTCTTACTCAGTTAATTAAAAAACATTCATACTTCAATGGAAAAAGCTATGGAGAAACAAACTTTAGAAATATCAAAACTACCCGAACAGGTATATCTATTTATGATTATGAATAGATAAATTCATAGTTCCCAACAATCATGATATGATAAAATAAATTCATATTAGTTACTTTATAGTAGAATTATTCGAAGAATAATATGTTAAGAAGTTTATTAGCAAAGTGAAAATGGAGAAAAATCTCTAAGAACTATGCCATCCTAAAGGTGAAACCAATGAGGCAAGAAGCCGGGGCGGGGAGTAACCAAAGTCGAGGCGCTGTTTAAGGGAAAAAGTATCCAAATTACCATGCTAATAGTGACCAAAGAACATGTTATTTAAGAATAATCTAGTATATAGTAATCTAAGATGACCATATTTTGTTATGTGCATGGTTGAAGGGAATATTTTGAAAAAAGCAATTTTATGAAAATGAATGATAATTTATCTGATGTGATGGTAGATAAATTTAAGATACTTATTTTGTATGCACTTAGAGATATAAAAGTAGAAGATATAAGAAAAATTATATTAGAAAAAACATTTGGTGAATATTACATGGCTAGAAAAAATTATATACCATGCCTACCTAACTATTCTTATAAATACTTATCATGATAAATTATGTAGAATTTTTAGAAAAAGATATGCGAACTATACAGTTACTAGAAAAACAGATGAAAACAAATATTGACAAATACATGGAAAATAAAAATAAATCTCTTAATAAAAATATGCAAAAACTACTAAGGCTAAAACAAACAACTATAAAATATCAATTTTAGAAAATAGATCATTTAGACTATCTTAAATTTTTAATCTTATATATACTTAAAGATATAGAAATTATAGATATTAAGAAAATAATATTAGAAAAAGTAATAGACTACGAAATTGAAACCATAAATTGGCTAGAACGGTTATACGAAGAAATTTACCCAGAAGGATATTATTCAGATCAAGGATGTTAGAATATATTAGAAAAACTAGAGAAAACCAAGATAATCTAAATAATGAAATTAATTATAGAAACCGAATTAGAAAAATAATAGAAAATCTAAAAGAAAAGTTAATATGGATAGGAGAAACCATAGAAAATTTAGAAAAAAGTACATGTGATAGTTTATATAATTTAAAAAACTCACTACGAGAAGAACAACACAAGATAATAAATAACATAGAAAATCTAGAATTAGATATATACTACAGTACAGATAGGATAAATTATTATACAAAAATTTGTAACTCTGCAGTTACTACAGGATAAAATAATAAACCAAATAAATTAATGGATACATCTTACAAAAGAAATAAATTATTAAAAAATATTGAAACAAAATCTAAGAAATATCTACGCACAAAAAAGAATAGATTCATCAGATATAATAAATCTATTTTATATAAACTAGTTATCCGCCCCCCCTACAAATGGTATCAGAGCGCAGTAATTTGAAAAGTACAGCAGTGAGATATGAGTTAGTTAGTTATGTTATGTTAGTTAGTTATGTATATTCAATAAATTAATTATGAGAAGACCATTTAAAAATAGAGAAGCTTTTAGAAAAATTAAAGAATCTTTAGTTAGTAATTATTTAGAATATATAAGTCTAAATAAAACAAAAGAAAATCCACAAAGATTAGCCTATCTAATTACATTAATATCTAGTATTGAAGCAAAATTAATAAGCCATTTAAAATCTAGAAGAATGAGACACATACCACCTAATTATGATAAAATTAGATTTAGATATCCACCAAAATATTATAAAATGATTTAAATGAATAAAGAGCAAAAATACAAAGAATTAAAACAATTTATTTCTGAAAAACGTAAAGAATTAAAAATAAGAATAGAAAGACTACATTATTATATATTTGCCGGAGTTAGTAAAAACTCAATAAATACACAAAAAGATGAAATATTAAAATTAGAATCACAAATAGATAGTTTAGAATATATATATATATCAACATGAACTATTCACAATAAAATGAACAAAGAAGAATTTATAATAGATGAAAAAATATATGAAAATCACGAAGGATTAAAAATAAAAATAGTATTTTCTAATCTAGGAAGAAATATAAGAAAATAGGTGAACATTTATATCTAATGTTAGAAAAAGAAGAATTAAAATTAGAAGATAAATTAACAGCAATGGTAAGAATAGAAAAAGAGAATGAAGAAATAGACAGAAAAAAGGAAATAGAAAAATTAAACAACAAACTACGGAAGAAATATGAAAAATAGAAGAAACTAAAAATAGTAGAATTGCTGAATTAGAAAAAGAACTACAAATGTTAAAAGATCTGTATGAACAAAGACAAAAAGAAAAAGAAGAAAAAGATAGAGAACAAAAATTACTGAATAAGATAAATCAGTTTAAGGAAAAATTAGAGATAAATAATATAGACGTTGAAGAGACAGATAATTATGACTCAGAAGATAGTGAAACATATACGGAAATACTAACAAGTACAAAAAATTTAGAAATTAACGAAAAACAAGAAATAATTAATGAAGAAAACTTAGAAAATACCAACACAAAAATAAATACTCTTGATAAAAAAAAATGACAATATAATACCTAAAACAACAGAAATAAGAAAACCTATATATTATAAAAGTAAATTTAAAAGATACAATGAATATGACAAATGGTATATGTAGGGGGGTGCGGATAACTAGTTTATATAAAATAGATTTATTATATCTAATGAATCTATTCTTTTTTGTGCGTGGATATTTCTTAGATTTTGTTTCAATATTTTTTAATAATTTATTCCTTTTGTAAGATGTATCCATTAATTTATTTGATTTATTATTTTATCCTGTAGTAACTGCAGAGTTACAAATTTCTGTATAATAATTTATCCTATCTGTACTGTAGTATATATCTAATTCTAGATTTTCTATGTTATTTATTATCTTGTGTTGTTCTTCTCGTAGTGAGTTTTTTAAATTATATAAACTATCACATGTACTTTTTTCTAAATTTTCTAAGGTTTCTCCTATCCATATTAACTTTTCTTTTAGATTTTCCATTATTTTTCTAATTCGGTTTCTATAATTAATTTCATTATTTAGATTATCTTTGTTTTCTCTAGTTTTTCTAATGTATTCTAACATCCTTGATCTGAATAATATCCTTCTGAGTAAATTTCTTCGTATAACTGTTCTAGCCAATTTATGATTTCAATTTCGTAGTCTATTACTTTTTCTAATATTATTTTCTTAATATCTATAATTTCTATATCTTTATGTATATATAAGATTAAAACTTTAAGATAGTCTAAATGATCTATTTTCTAAAATTGATATTTTATAGTTGTTTGTTTTAGCCTTAGTAGTTTTTGCATATTTTTATTAAGAGATTTATTTTTATTTTCCATGTATTTGTCTATATTTGTTTTCATCCGTTTTTCTAGTAACTGTATATTTCTCATATCTTTTTCTAAAAATTATACGTAATTTATCATGATAAGTATTTATAAGAATAGTTAGGTAGGCATGGTATATAATTTACTCTAGCCATGTAATATTCACCAAATGCTTTTTCTAATATAATTTTTCTTATATCTGGTACTTTTATATCTCTAAGTGCATACAAAATAAGTATCTTAAATTTATCTACCATCACATCAGATAAATTATCATTCATTTTCATAAAATTGCTTTTTTCAAAATATTCCCTTCAACCATGTACATAAAAAAATATGGTCATCTTAGATTACTATATACTAGATTATTCTTAAATAACATGTTCTTCGGTCACTATTAGCATGGTAGTTTGGATACTTTTTTCCCTTAAACAGCGCCTCGACTCTGGTTACTCCCCGCCACGGCTTCTTGCCTCATTGGTTTCACCTTTAGGATGGCATAGTTCTTAGGGATTTTTCTCCGTTTCCACTTTGCTAATAAACTTCTTAACATATTATTCTTCGAATAATTCTACTATAAAGTAACTAATATGAATTTATTTTATCATATCATGATTGTTGGGAACTATGAATTTAGCTATTCATAATCATAAATAGATATACCTGTTCGGGTAGTTTTGATATTTCTGAAGTTTGTTTCTCCATAGCTTTTTCCATTGAATTATGTATGTTTTTTAATTAACTGAGTAAAATATTTGTTATGGAATGGAGAGAGTATTTGTTTTAACGTGAGAAGGCTTGCTTTGCAATGCCTTCTGCTTTCTTTATTTATAGAATGAACTTTACAAAATACTTTACATGTTTTCTGAACAAAAGATAAAAACAAAAAAGACTCAAAAGTCCTAAAGGCTATTTACCTAGGCTATAAAAAGTCTTCACCAAAATAGTAACTTACAATAATTTACGTAAATAAAATCTATACAATGAATATCTTGTCTCCATTGATTTTGTCGTATCTGCTATATCTCCATTATTGCTCCTTATCTTATCTTTTCAGTTGGCATTTTGTCTTCTTGATTATTCTAGATGTACCTCTGGAATAATATTATCTTCTCCATTACACCTTTAACATTGGTGGTCTGGATATTTATGTCCAATTATTTTACAATATCTTGATAGTAGTCTGTCTGAAATAAATCCTTTTTTAATAGCTCTTGCGGTAGATTGTTTCTCTGGGTTGTGTAGCGTCATTATCCATTGTCTAACATCCTCCATATCTGTTGGTCGTAGCTCTTTTGAATTTGAGTAAATCATTTGATGATCTCTCGAATAGTAGCTCCATATTGGGTTTCCGTTAGTATAATTATTTGCTAGTTCTTGTATAGTCGTAGCTAGTCCAATAAGTCTTTTTTTTGCGTAGAACTCGGGTATCTCGATTCTGGGTATCTCTGGTTGCTGCGCAATATCTTCTGGTATAATTATATCTCTAGTTAGTCCTATCTGTACGACTTGTATAACTGGTTTTATCTCGTCATATAATATCTCTCCGGGTGCAGTATAACACTTTATATAAAATAGAGTGCCTTTCATTATTATTTTATAGGTAGTGAATATCTTGTATAATTATTCCATGGCTGTCAATTCTTCTCCGTCTTGGGTGTATATGCTGTTTAGTAGTCCGTAGTCAAAACAAGTTTTCACTAGGCTTGGGTTAGTTTTCAGTAGTGCGATTAGCTTGTTATATCCTTGTAATTTTTGGGTTATTTAGTTGGTGTTTGGTTCTTTGATATCTGTAGCTCTTGGGTTATGGTTTAGAAAAGTTTGTACTCTATAGATGTTTTCTATATATTTCTGGGCTGTATAATTATAAACTTTTTTGTCTTGGTTTAAGCTATCTCGGTATGTGGTAATTTGTGGGGGTATGAATAAATGGTCATTTTGTGTTTTTGGTGTAAATGGTTTTTCAAATATTTTATTCATGTTCGTGTTTTGGTATCTTGGTCGACTAACTCCTTTGCTTGTACCTGTAGAAGTAGATTGATAAATGTTATGGGTTTTATGGAGTGCCCCAACGTCTCCTTCTAGCTCTGGAATTTTATTGTCTTCCGATCGACATAGCTCTGCACACTGCTGAGTCAGCTGATTTATAGCTATAGACTTCAGTTTATCTTCATTAGTCTTTAGCTTTTCTATCTCAGTACCCATACTGTCCACTTTCAATGAAAGCGTAGTTAAGGTGTTGAGTATTCTTTCTAGAGTATCTTCTTCTATATTTTCAGTCTGTGTAGCTTTGTCTTGATATGTAATCTGCAATAACATTTTTGTTAGTACTAATTACTTCAATTATAAATGTAAAATTTAATATGTTTAAAACTGGTCTCTGAATCTCTTTCGTTGTAACTGAGTTTTGTATTTTCTTTGTTAGCCACCAGCGTACCTGTGTATTATCTGTTCGTACAATAAATTTGTTATATACAATATATGGCTCAAACGCTAACAAACATTTATATAATGAACATAATTCTTTTCCTATTTATTTCCCATTTTATTTCTGTCTCATTGAATATACCTGAGTAGTATCTACAATGGTGTTCTATTTTTTCTGCTTCATATCGATATTTAAGTACTCCTCCATAACTATATTCACTAGCATCTGCTTCTACTATGTATATAAATTTTCTATTTTCATTTGGAAATTGTAATTTTGGTAATTCTTTACAAAGTAATTTTATTTTTTGAACTTGTTTTTTATCTTCTTCATTATAGTTATATTCTATATCCTTTTTTAATTTTTTCTGTAGTGGTTTTAAGTTTTCTGCTAATTTTGGAATATATTCTCTTACTTGGTTTACTAATCCTAAAAATTATTGTAATTTCCTTTTTTGTATCTAATTCTTCTTTCGAATTTATTTTTTGTACTATATGTTGTTGCATTTTTACTCCACTTTTATCTATTTGTATTCCTAAAAATTCTATCTGTTTTTTCATAATTTCAGTTTTCTTCTCGCTTAGACTTATTCCTGATTTTTCTATTATATCTGTAAACTATTCCAATAATTTTAAATGTTCTTCTTTAGTTTTTGTATATAATAATATATCATCTATGTATACTATACAATTAGATAATTGTTTAAAATAATTATCCATAAAATGTTCATATCTACCTGGTGCATTTTTATATCCAAATGGTAATACATTCCATTCATAAAATCCTTGTGGAACCGTAAATGCAGTTAATTCTTTAGATTCTTCTTCTAACTTTAGATGGTAAATCCTGATTTACAATCGAATTTGCTAAAATAATTATATCCTTGTATTTGTCTTATTTTTAATATCTTATTTGGTATTGGATAATTATATGTTATAGTTTTTGCATTTAAATTTCTATAATCAATAACCATCCTACTTTTTCCTCTTTTTTGTTCACTATGTTTATTTACTATAAATGCTGGACTATTATGTTTACTATTACTTTTTTGTATATATTGTTTTTCAAATAATTCATCTATATGCATTTTAAATTCTTTTAAATCGTCAAAATTATAGGTTAATGGTTTTTGGGTTAATATACTGTTTTTATCTATTAATTCAATTTTTATGGTAGTTTTATGTTTTTCCCATCTTTTTAATGGATCTTCACTATATAATTGTTCTAATTTTTTCTTAATTACTTCTATCTTATTTATTGAAAATATAGTTATTTCTGTTTTATTTATCGAAAATACTACTAGTTCTATTGTATCTTCATTATTTTTTATATTTTCTAATTTTTGTGTAATTTTTTCATTTCCTTTTATCGAATCAGTTTTCTTTCTTATTTTATTATTAACTCTTTTTGCTCTTACTTTTTGTTTACATGGTGTTGTAAACCACCAGTCGTTTCTAGTTATTATATGTGGGTATAGTTTATCTAAAAATGACATTCCTAAAAGTATATCTTTTGACGTTAGTTCATAATTATAAATATCTTCTATTGTTAATATCTTATCCCATATTTGTACTTTTACTTTCCTAGCTTTATAAGTAATTAAGCTTCCTTCATTATTAAATCCTTTAACTATTATTGGTGTTTTTAATTTATCCCATTTGCTTTCTGGTAAGCAATTATATCTACATAAATTAGCTTCTGCTCCTGTATCTATCATAGGCGTGTAATATCTACTGTAATATCCTTCTACTACTATTTTCATTAATACATATATTTTCATTTTATGTTAAGGCTCTTTTTAAGAATAATTTCTCTTTATTATATGTTAAGGTTAATTGTGTATGTTCTATATTATATGGTTTTACTTGTTCTAACCATTTTATTCCTAATATTATATCTGCTTTTTGCATTTCTTCCTTTACTTCAAATTCTATTTTTATTTTTCTAACTCCTATTATTATTTCTTTTTCTGCTATATTTTTACTATTTATTAAACTTCTTGGTAGATCTGGGCACATATCATTATCAGTTTTTATTTCTTCATCTTTTACTAGATATTTTGCTATATAATTTTCTTCTTGTCCTATATTTAAGAGTATTAAATATTCTTTTTCGTTTATTTTTCCTGCTATATAATATTGGTTTAAATTACTTATTGAATTTGTTTCATAACTTGTTCTTTTTTATGAGCTTGATGATTCTGGTTTTTTCATTAGCTATTCTTTTTGTTGTACGTATTCTATCATTTACTATTTCTAAATTTTCTTCTATATCTATGTCTCTATAGCTATAATCATTATAATCTATTGTTTTTACAATTTGTTCGAATGGGCTTTCTATTCGTATCTTGTTAATTTTATTTTTTCCTGTTATTTTATGTTTTGTTGTTAATACATATAAATTTTTACATCTTGCTGTAAATATTTTACTTCCTGGGGTTAATTCTATTCCTGATATTTTCCAATATAATACTAGTGATTTATCTATATTTCTATCGGTTACCGCTACTGAATAGTTTGCACTTATTATGAATTTGATTTTTTGGTATATTAAGTTTCCTTTTACGGCAGTTATTATGCTTTTTTCTATAGGTTTTATAATTCTATCATCTGCTAAATATAATTCTATTGGTGTATCTATTCCTTCTCTAAAACATGCTTTTATTAATATTTCTGTACCTTCGAGGTGTACATATTTTATTGGAGGAGTACTTAAATATCGATATGAAGCAGAAAAAATAGAACACCATTGTAGATACTACTCAGGTACGTTCAATGAGACAAAAATAAAATGAGAAATAAATAGGAAAGAATTATGTTCATTATATAAATGTTTGTTAGCATTTGATCCATATATTGTATATAACAAATTTATTGTACGAACAGATAATACACAGGTACGCTGGTGGCTAACAAAGAAAATACAAAACTCAGTTACAACGAAAGAGATTCGGAGACTAGTTTTAAACATATTGAATTTTACATTTATAATTGAAGTAATTAGTACTAACAAAAATGTTTTTGCAGATTACATATCAAGACAAAGCTACACAGACTGAAAATATAGAAGAAGATACTCTAGAAAGAATACTCAACACCCTAACTACGCTTTCATTGAAAGTGGACAGTATGGGTATTGAGATAGAAAAGCTAAAGACTAATGAAGATAAACTGAAGTCTATAGCTATAAATCAGCTAACTTAACAGTGTGCAGATCTATGCCGATCAGAAGACAATAAAATTCCAGAGCTAGAAGGAGACGTTGGGACACTCCATAAAACCCATAACATTTATCAATCTACTTCTGCAGGTAAAAGCAAAGGAGTTAGTCGACCAAGATACCAAAACACGAACATGAATAAAATATTTGAAAAATCATTTACACCAAAAACACAAAAAGACCATTTATTCATACCCCCACAAATTACCACATACCGAGATAGCTTAAACCAAGACAAAAAAGTTTATAATTATACAACCCAGAAATATATAGAAAACATCTATAGAGTACAAACTTTTCTAAACCATAACCCAAGAGCTACAGATATCAAAGAACCAAACACCAACTATATAACCCAAAAATTACAAGGATATAATAAGCTAATCGCACTACTGAAAACTAACCCAAGCCTAGTGAAAACTTGTTTTGACTACGGACTACTAAATAACATATACACCCAAGACGGAGAAGAATTGACAGCCATGGAAGAATTATACAAGATATTCACTACCTATACAAGAATAACGAAAGACACTCTATTTTATATAAAGTGTTATACTGCACCCGCAGAGATATTATATGACGAGATAAAACCAGTTATACAAGTCGTAAAGATAGGACTAACTAGAGATATGATTATACGAGAAGATATTGCGCAACAACCAGAGATACCTAGAATCGAGATACCCGAATTCTACGTAAATAAAAGACTTATTGGACTAGCTACGATTATACAAGAACTAGCAAATAATTATACTAATGGAAATCCAATATGTAGCTACTATTCGAGAGATCATCAAATGATTTACTCAAATTCAAAAGAGCTACGACCAACAAATATGGAGGATGTTAGACAATGGATAATAACGCTACTCAACCCAGAGAAACAATATACCGCAAGAGCTACTAAAAAAGAATTTATTTCAGACGGACTACTAACAAGATATTGTGAAATAATTGGACATAAATATCCAGACCACTAATGTTCAAGGTGTAATGGAAAAGATAATATTATTCCAGAGGTACAGCTAAAATAATCAAGAAGACAAAATGCAAGATGAAAAGATAAGATAAGGAGCAATAATGGAGACATAGCAGATACGACAAAATCAACGGAGACAAGATATTCATTGTATAGATTTTATTTACGTAAATTATTGTAAGTTACTATTTTGGTGAAGACTTTTTATAGCCTAGGTAAATAGCCTTTTGATAGCCTTTAGGACTTTTGAGTCTTTTTTATTTTTTACCTTTTTTGTTTTTATCTTTTGTTCAGAAAACGTGTAAAGTATTTTGTAAAGTTCATTCTATAAATAAAGAAAGCAGAAGGCATTGCAAAGCAAGCCTTCTCACGTTAAAGCAAATACTCTCTCCATTCCATAACAAATATTTTACTCAGTTAATTAAAAAACATACATACTTCAATGGAAAAAGCTATGGAGAAACAAACTTCAGAAATATCAAAACTACCCGAACAGGTATATCTATTTATGATTATGAATAGCTAAATTCATAGTTCCCAACAATCATGATATGATAAAATAAATTCATATTAGTTAATTTATAGTAGAATTATTCGAAGAATAATATGTTAAGAAGTTTATTAGCAGAGTGGAAACAGAGAAAAATCCCTAAGAACTATGCCATCCTAAAGGTGAAACCAATGAGGCAAGAAGCCGTGGGGGGGAGTAACCAGAGTCGAGGCGCTGTTTAAGGGAAAAAGTATCCAAACTACCATGCTAATAGTAACCGAAGAACATGTTATTTAAGAATAATCTAGTGTATAGTAATCTAAGATGACCATATTTTTTTATGTACATGGTTGAAGGGAATATTTTGAAAAAAGCAATTTTATGAAAATGAATGATAATTTATCTGATGTGATTGTAGATAAATTTAAGATACTTATTTTGTATGCACTTAGAGATATAAAAGTAGCAGATATAAAAAAAATTATATTAGAAAAAGCATTTGGTGAATATTACATGGCTAGAGTAAATTATACACCATGCCTACCTAACTATTCTTATAAATACTTATCATGATAAATTACGTAGAATTTTTAGAAAAAGATATGTGAAATATACAGTTACTAGAAAAACGGATGAAAACAAATATAGACGAATACATGGAAAATAAAAATAAATATCTTAATAAAAATATGCAAAAACTACTAAGGCTAAAACAAACAACTATGAAATATCAATTTTAGAAAATAGATCATTTAGACTATCTTAAAGTTTTAATCTTATATATACTTAAAGATATAGAAATTGTAGATATTAAGAAAATAATATTAGAAAAAGTAATAGACTAGGAAATTGAAACCATAAATTGGCTAGAACAGTTATACGAAGAAATTTACCCAGAAGGATATTATTCAGATCAAGGATGTTAGAATATATTAGAAAAATTAGAGAAAACCAAGATAATCTAAATAATGAAATTAATTATAGAAACCGAATTAGAAAAATAATGGAAAATCTAAAAGAAAAGTTAATATGGATAGAAGAAACCTTAGAAAATTTAGAAAAAAGTACATGTGATAGTTTATATAATTTTAAAAACTCACTACGAGAAGAACAACAGAAGTTAATAAATAACATAGAAAATCTAGAATTAGATATATACTACAGTACAGATAGGATAAATTATTATACAGAAATTTGTAACTCTGCAGTTACGACAGGATAAAATAATAAACCAAATAAATTAATGGACACATCTTACAAAAGGAGTAAATTATTGAAAATATTGAAACAAAATCTAAGAAATATCCACGCATAAAAAAGAATAGATTCATTAGATATAATAAATCTATTTTATATAAACTAGTTATCCGCACCCCCCTACATATACCATTTGTCATATTCATTGTATCTTTTAAATTTACTTTTATAATATATCGGTTTTCTTATTTCTGTTGTTTTAGGTATTATATTGTCATCTTCTTTTTTATCAAGAGTATTTATTTCTGTTTTGGCATTTTCTAAGTTTTCTTTATTAATTACTTCTTGTTTTTCGTTAATTTCTAAATTTTTTGTACTTGTTAATATTTCCGTATATGTTTCACTATTTTCTGAGTCATAATTATCTGTCTCTTCAACGTCTATATTATTTATCTCTAATTTTTCCTTAAACTGATTTATCTCATTTAGTAATTTTTGTTCTCTATATTTTTATTCTTTTTCTTTTTGTCTTTGTTCATACAGATCTTTTAACATTTGTAGTTCTTTTTCTAATTCATCAATTCTACTATTTTTAGTTTCTTCTATTTTTCGTATTTCTTCCGTAGTTTGTTGTTTAATTTTTTCTATTTCCTTTTTTCTGTCTATTTCTTCATTCTCTTTTTCTATTCTTATCATTGCTGTTAATTTATCTTCTAATTTTAATTCTTCTTTTTCTAACATTAGATATAAATGTTCACCTATTTTCTTATATCTTCTTCCTAGATTAGAAAATACTATTTTTATTTTTAATCCTTCGTGATTTTCATATATTTTTTCATCTATTATAAATTCTTCTTTGTTCATTTATTGTGAATAGTTCATGTTGATATATATATATTCTAAACTATCTATTTGTGATTCTAATTTTAATATTTTATTTTTTTGTGTATTTATTGAGTTTTTACTAACTCCGGCAAATATATTATAATGTAGTCTTTCTATTCTTATTTTTAATTCTTTACGTTTGTCAGAAATAAATTGTTTTAATTCTTTGTATGTTTGCTCTTTATTCATTTAAATCATTTTTATAATATCTTGGTGGATATCTAAATCTAATTTTATCATAATTAGGTGGTATGTGTCTCATTCTTCTAGATTTTAAATGGATTATTAATTTTGCTTCAATACTAGATATTAATGTAATTAGATAGGCTAATCTTTGTGGATTTTCTTTTGTATTATTCAGAATATTGGATCCACAAAACCACAATATATTGGGCATGTATATACATCATTTACTTGACAAAATATAGACCAAAAATAGTCAATAAGCCATCAAAGAGCAGCTTCTATATATGGATTGGAAATCAGCAATTTATTCTCATTTCAACATAGACAAAAATTTCAGCTTTCTAGGTTTTTCTCTCTTATTCTCTCTTGGCTATGAAGTAACCCTATAGTTCCAAAAGGGTTCTTGGGATTGAAATTCCTTACAAGCTAAAGGTATGTGAATAATTCATGAGCTTGTACTAAGGAAACTATGTGTTCTTCAAGATTAATTTTCGGACAGCCCCCTCTTTATGTTTTGATAGTCAATTGTTCTTAGTTATTAAGGGATTTCTCATTTCTGTTTTGGTGTATGCATGAAGGGATTAAGCTATTGAATAAATACACATTACGGACTAAACTACCAAGGAAATCAAGGTATGGTTGCTGTCCACTTTTGTCTTTTTTTCATATACATGTGTTCATGGAGGATTACACATATTTTGTTGCAATAAAAGGATGATTGGAGTGTTATTGTGGACTGTTTTGTTTGTTTGGGTTGGGGGCGGCCCGGTTGCTATTGGAAAAAAGTGTGATTAGTTTGTATTGAGCGAAAGAATATGGATGTGGTGATACACCACTGAATTAATGATTGTGTACGTCTATTGCTCATTTCGCTTTGTGTCTTGGTTGGGACGTGTAATGAAGAGACAGTTGTGTTGGGGGATATTATATGAATATGTATGGTATGTGTTATTGGTAAATTAAGGGCTTACTTCCGGCGACTAGTTTGGTGAAGTTAAATAGCCAAAATGTGACGTTTGGTTGCTAATAATAGTTTGCCATATATTTCATTGTAAATAAGTAATCTAACATGGCGGAGAGTCGATTTGGGTTGGTATTTGAGTTTTACAACCAGCTATGTAAGGTATATTCTATTTTGCACTCTTGGCATGAAAATGGACACTTGTTCCATCGAGCAAGCTTCCAAGATTACACTATAACACGTGATACACAATAGCACCGTATGATATCCCATGTTACTAATGAACTTGATCCCACTCTCTAATGAGTTAAAAAACCTCAATACATGCTTGCTACCAATCCTACATGTCTATTTTCACTAGTAAATTTCTGAATTTCTCCGGTTACTCAAAAAAGACCTATGTGTTATTTTTAGCTCCTAAACACTTCATTAGAATGCCAACAACTCCTTACTTCATTATTATTGCATTTATTTCCTATTTACATATGTCTTATTTATAGATCATTGTTTCAAGTTACCATAATGTTATGACCACCGAAGTAACAATCTCAAAGGCTAATTAAACTAATTAATAGAAATCTGTAAAATGGGTGGCAGCGCAAGGGCATAAGCCTAGCATGGGCTGATCCCGATTCTTTATATCTGGGTGGAAGCTCAGGGGCATAATCCTAGCAGGGGATGATCCCAATGTTTATTTACAGGTGGCAGCTCACGGGCATAAGCCTAGCATGGGCCGATCCTGATTTGTTATTTACCACTGATAAGCTGGTCATTCGTTTCATATGGATTACAAAGATAATGAATTAAGAAGGTTAGAAAATAAAATAAATGTAATGTAATTGTTGTATAAGTAAATGTAAAAGTGGTCTGTAGCACTATTTTTATACTTGCTCCAGATTTTAATCAAACCTTTGTATCTTGTATTGTTACTTTTCCACCTTACATACTCGGTACATATTTTTGTACTGACTCCCCTTATGGGGGACCTATATTTCATGGTACAGGAATAGGTGCTTTGGCAAACACGCCTCCTCAGTAGGATCCCCGGATATCCATCTGCTATTGGTCTTGGCTGTCTGAGTTGGTTCTATATATTTTTGGTATTGTATAAAAGTTAATAGTATGGCAGGGGTTTATCCCGACCTTATCTTAGTTCTATGTATCGTCTCAAGGCTTTGTAGACCAATGTAAAGTTAAGCATGGTAGTGTGTTATCTTGTAGATGTTATGGCCCCAACGGCCAAGTCTATTATGTATATGGTTTTAGGGCTTGTCATTTATATTTTTTTATTAAGGCATTATATATGTAGATGGAAAAACCTTTTCCTATTATAGTTTCATGCTTGTGAATTCCAATGTTATGGGTTGGTTCTCTCGGGCCTTCACGGCTATGGGTGCCTGTCCGCCCTAATAGGATTTTAGGCATGATAAAAGTGGCATCAGATAGGGTTATCCTAGGGAGTCTACAAAGCCGTTTCTACGTAGATTCTTGTTTATGGGTATGTTGTGCACCAAATCTATAAACAGGAGGCTATGGGACATTTAGGGGTTGTCTTTTTTTTTTCTTATCTTAGATCGTGCAATAGAGCCAATATTGTAGATGAAGTTATATTTAACCATTGAATCTATTTGTTTCTCTTATTATTGTAAGGATGCTAGTTACAAGAAGGAGTAAGAATATAAGTAAGCAAGTAGATGTGGCTACCAGATAAGAGACTAGCAAGTCACCACCTATACAAGCTAATCAAAGTGAGGCTCAAGCTGACTATGTATCAGAAACTTCTTCCACTCCAGAAGAGCTAAGAAAAAGAAGAACCACATCCTCAAAGCCACCTATTAATGCTACTGATCAAGATCTTAGAAATACGGTGCAACTTTTGGCTCGTATAGTTGCTGGACAAGCTCAAGGGAAAGCCATTCCTACTACATGTTCTAGTGGTCCAGATAGGGCAGTTATTCTTCGAACATAAGATTTTCTTTAATTGGATCCTCCCACCTTCACCGGATCATATATTAATAAAGAACCACAAGATTTCATTGATCAAATCCAAAGGGTTCTAGATGTTATGCATATATCAGGTAAAGAGACAGTTGAATGATCAACATATAGATTCAAAGGGGAGTCTATATTTTGGTACGAAGATTGGAAATGATCTAGAGGTATTTATGCACCTTCATCTACTTGAAAAGAGTTCAAAGAGGCATTTCTTGATCATTACCTTCAATTCAAGATTCGACAAGCTCGTGTAGATCAGTTCTTGAATCTTTGCCAGGGGAATATGAGCGTGAGAGAGTACAACCTCCGATTTAACTCCTTGTCTAGGTATGCTCCTAATGTTGTAGCTACTATGGATTATAGAGTTTATAGATATGTGGATAGGTTGGATCCATATTTGGTTAGAGATTGTACTATTGCTGCTTTGAACAAAGACATGGACAAAGCAAGGATACAAGCTTTTGCACAAAAAAATGAAAGATCAGAGGCTAAGGAGAAGAACACAAGAATTGGAAAGAGGATATTCCAAGAGTTCCAGATCCACGGGGAAATTTATTGAATCCCAAGGAGATTTTAGGCCTGGGTTTTCTAATAGACCACCTAGAACAATATCTTCTTATTCTGTAGCTAGTGCACTACCACAGTTTCAAGGGTCCAAAAGTAATTAATTTGGGGAAAGAAGTGAGAGTCAGAGTTCACGAACAGTGGGGTATCAAGGGAAATAAGTATGAGACAATTAAGACCTCCTCGAGAGCTATGAAAACAAAGTGGAAACCTTTATTTACGTGCATGTCAATTCGGGACAAATACTTGCTTTTGGTGTGGTATGTCAGGGAATATGCTCCACAAAGGGTCATAGGTGGTATGGCACGACCTACTGAATTAGTCGTTGCATCATCATCATTGGCACCTTATTCAGGTAGGGGTGCATAACCTATGTGTCGTGTTAGGGGTGATAAAGGAGCAACTAGTTCTAGTGGAGTTCAGAATCGTACATATGCTCTAGCGGTTCGACAAAATTTAAAGGCTTCTCCAGATGTGGTTACAGGTACATTGTCTATATTTTCACTTGATGTATATTCATTAATTGATCCTTATTCTACATTATCATATGTCACTCCATTGGTTGCTGGAAATTTTAAAAGATCACCAGAATTGCTAGCTAAGCCATTGGAAGTGTCTATGCCGGTTGGGGAATCTATTAAATCTAGAAGGGTTTATTGAAATTGTATTATAACTATTTTGCATTCACGATACGATGACTGATCTTGTTGAGCTAGAAATGGTATATTTTGATGTTATAATGGGTATGGACTAGTTGGCGTCTTGTTATGCCATAGTAGATTGCCGAACTAAAAGGGTGTATTTCCATTTTCCAAAGGAGGCAGTCCTTGAATGGAGAGGTAATATTAGTGCGCCTAGAGGTAAATTTATTTCTTATTTTAAGGCAAAAATAATGATTTCCAAAGCCTAAATATATCATCTAGTTAGAGTGAAGGATACAGATGCGGAGCCACCAACTCTTCAAACTATTCTGGTGGTAAATGAATTTTCGGATGTATTTCCTTAAGACCTTCCAGGTTTGCCTCCTGAAAGAGATGTGGAGTTTGGTATTGATGTGATTCCAGGCACCCAACCAATCTTATTTTCTCTGTATAGAATGGCCCTGGCAGAATTATGAGAATTGAAAGGGCAATTGGAAGACTTGCTAGATAAAGGATTCAAAAGGCCTAGTATGTCCCCCTGAGGCACACCAGTGTTATTTGTGCGTAAGAAAGATGGTTCATTGAGAATGTGTATTGACTACCGACAACCGAATAAGGTGACTATTATAAATAAATATCCCCACCCAAGAATTAATGATTTATTTGATTATTTACAAGGCACCAAGTGTTTCTCAAAGATTGATTTGAGGTTAGGTTACCACCAAGTTAGGGTCAAAGAGAAGGATATACCCAAGACAGCTTTCCGAACATGGTCTGGTTATTATGAGTTTATAGTCATGTCATTTGGGCTGAAAAATGCATCCACAACATTTATGGATTTGATGAATAGGGTGTTTAAACCATGCTTAGATGTGTTCATGATAGTTTTTATAGATAATATTCTAGTTTATTCTAGATCAAAAGAGGACCATTCCAATCACTTATGATAGGTGTTGCAGATTCTTTGTGATCGTAATCTATATGCAAAGTTCTCTAAATGTGAGTTCTGGTTAAAATCGGTGGAATTCTTGGGTCATATTATACCTAGTAAAGGAATAAAGGTTGATACTCAAAAGATAGAAGCCGTGAATAGTTGGAGAAGGCCCACAATGCCTATGGATATTCATAGTTTTCTTGGGTTGGCAGGTTATTATAGAAAGTTTGTTGAAGGTTTTTCTTCAATTTTTGCACCTTTAAACAAGCTAACACACAAAGCATCCAAGTTTCAATGGAATGATGCCTGTGAAAGGAGTTTCCAAGATCTGAAGAATAAGTTAACTTCTACACCCATATTGGTACTTGCAGAAGGTACATAAGGGTATGAGGTGTATTGTGATGCTTCAAGAATTGGCTTAGGATGTGTATTGATGCAACATGGTAAAGTAATAGAATATGACTCCAGATAATTGAGACCACATGAGAAAAACTACCCTATGCATGATCTAGAGATAACAACAATTATATTTGCTTTAAAGATATGGCACCACTACTTGTATGGGATTCATGTTGACATATTTACTGACCATAAAAGTTTGTAATATATCTTTAGCCAGAAGGATCTAAATTTGATACAACGGAGGTGGCTTGAACTATTAAAAGACTATAATGTTGATATCTTGTATCATCCAGGGAAAGGAAATGTGGTAGCTAATGTGCTAAGTCGTAAGGATATGATGGCGTCTATAGAAAAGAAAGGGATGATTAAAGATCTCCACCAACTAGCTAATTTGGGGGTTTGCCTACTTGAAACTCCAGATGAGGGGCTTATTGTGCATAATGCAGCGGAATCTTCATTAGTAGCTAAAGTGAAAGAGAAGCAATATGTAGATCCAATTTTATTATAGCTTAAGGAGAATGTACAATGTGGTATGACTAAGGCATTTGAGCTTACGCGAGAAGGAGTACTTCAATGCCAACATAGATTATGTGTGCCTAATATAGATGGGCTAAGAAAGAGGATTATGATAGAGGCACATCAATCGAGGTATTCCATCTATCCAGGGTCAACTAAGATGTATTAAGATTTGAAATAAATATATTGGTGGAGTGAAACGAAGAAGAACATTGCAGAATTTGTAGCCGAATGTCCAAATTGTCAAAGAGTTAAAGTAGAGCACCAAAATCCCAGGGGTTATATGCTATGCATAGATCTTCCAATATGGAAGTGGGACATGATCAACATGGATTTTGTCACTGGTTTGCCTTATACATCTCGAAAGTTTGATTCCATATGGGTGATAGTTGATAGGCTTAACAAATCCGCATACTTCCTACCAGTTAAGACCACTTACACAGATGAAGAGTATGCGAAATTGTACATTAAAGAGATAGTTCGACTGCACAGAGTGCCAATCTCTATTATATCAGATTGGGGAGCCCAATTAACTACAGATTCTTAGAAGCCTTTTCAGAGGAATTTGGGAACACAAGTGAATATGAGAACAGTTTTTCACCCTCGAATAGATGGACAAGGAGAACGTACCATAACAATACTTGAAGATATGCTATGAGCTTGTATATTAGACTTTAAGGGTAGCTGGAGTGATTGTTTGCCTCTTATCGAGTTTGCCTACAACAATAGCTATCATTCAAGTATCAAAATGGCACCATATGAAGCTTTGTATGGAAGAAAGTGTAGATCACCAATTGGATGGTTTGAAGTGGGTGAAACTGCCTTGTTCGGGCCAGATCTTGTTTATCAAGCTATGGAAAAGGTTAAAGTAATTCAACAGCGGCTGGAAATAGCCCATAGTCGACACAAGTCATATGCAGATATTAGTAAAAGAGGGATAGAGTTTTGTATCGATGATTGGGTATTCTTGAAGGTATCACCAATGAAAGGTGTGATGAGATTTGGTAAGAAAGGAAAACTAAGTCCACATTATATAAGCCCATATAAGATTATTCAAAGGTTTGTCCAGGTCGCAAATGAGTTAGAGCTACCCCAAGAGCTCTTAGAAGTACATCCGGTATTTCATGTCTCAATGCTTCCAAAGTGCATCAGAGACCCATCACATATCACTTCTATTGAAGACGTACAATTTATGGAAGATCTCACCTATGAGGAAATACCTATTGCCATTCTAGATCTATAAGTTAAGAAGATAAAGAATTAATAAATAGCATCTGTAAAAGTACTTTGGAGAAAGCAGCAAGTAGAGGAGATCACATGGGAAGCTGAGGAAACAATGAAATCTGAATACCCTAACCTATTCAAATAAGAAGACAAAGTCTAAGATGCTGAATTAGAGCAATAAAAAGTAAGTGTTTATATATATATATATAAGTACTGTGGGATGATAGGAATATTAACCTTAGGCTTGAACTTGTTTTGGTTTGACAATTATGCTAACATTCGAGGAAGAATGTTCTAAAGAGGGGAAGCATGTAACACCCCATATTTTTGTGTGTACTTGTTCTATTTATATGGAACTTGATATATATATTTGTGGTGTAGATGGAGTTCTAAATACTTCCCATATGGTTTAATGTGACCAAGTATGTGCAAATTTTAAGTTAGATTAAAGAGTTAAGAACTAATAATTGAGTATTTTGTTAAGGTGCTTTCTTGACTTACTTAAGCTAGTAGGTGGATAACTTACTTGATCTATTTGGACCAAGTTAATGGACCCAAGGTTATCGACTAGATTTGATCCTATGTTAAGGTACTCATTTGGGCCTAACTTAAGTAAAAGAGAAGGAAATAAAAGAAAGCCCAACACTCAAAGCTACAAAGGATCATTTTAGTTTAGACCAACTATGAAATAAATAAGTATGTACATAACCTAATAAGACTTCCTTTTACCAACTTATTGGGCCAAATACACTAGCACCTACTTGAATTAATTTTGACCCAAGTTAAAGGAAAGAAGAGAAGGAGAATGGGTAACAAAGGCCCAATAGTTTTGGATCCACAAAACCCCAATATACTGGGAAAGTATATACATCATTTACTTAAAAAATTATAGACCAAAAATATTCAATATGTCGTCTAATAGCATCTTCTATATATGGATTGGAAATCAACAATTTTTTCTCATTTTAACCTAGACAAAAATTTCAGCTTTCTAGGTTTTTCTCTCTTGTTCTCTCTTCACTATGAAGTAACCCTATAGTTTCAAAAGGGTTGTTGGGATTGAACTTCCTCCAAGCTAAAGGTATGTGAATAATCCATGAGCTTGTAATAAGGAAACTATGTGTTCTTCATGATTAATTTCCGGACAACCCTCTCTTTAAGTTTTGATAGTCAATTGTTCTTAGTTATTAAGGGATTTCTATTTTCTCTTTTGGTGTATTTGTGAAGGAATTAATATATTAAATAAATACACACTAAGGACTAAACTGCCAAGGAAATCAAGGTATGGTTGCTGTGCACTTTTATTCTATTACCATATACATGTGTTGATGGGGGATTACACATACTTTATTGCTATTAAAGGATGATTGGAGTATTGTTGAGGACTATTTTGTGTGTTTGGGTTGGGGGATTCCCGGTTGTTATTGGGAAAAGGTGTGATTAGTTCGTATTGAACTATATAAGATGGATGCGGTGATACACCACTGAATTAATGATTGTGTACGTCTATTGCTCATTTCGCTTTGTGTCATCGTTGGGAGGTGTAATGTAGCCAAAGTTGTGTCTGGGGACATTATATGAATATGTATGGTATGTGGATGTAATTGGAGTATAAGAAGGTTAAATTGACACCCTTTATTGATAAATTAAGGGCTTACTTCCTGGCCACTAGTTTGGTGAAGTTAAATAGCCAAAATATGATGTTTGGTTGCTAATATTAGTTTGCCATATATTTCATTGTAGATAAGTAATCTAAAAGGGAGGAGAGTCGATTTGGTTGGCATTGGATTTTTGCAACCATGTATGTAAGCCATACTCTATTTTGCACTCTTGGAATGAAAACGAACTTGTTCCATCGAGCAGCTTCCAAGACCATCCTATAACACGTGATACATAATAGCACCGTATGATATCCCATGTTCCTAATGAAATTTATCCCACTCTATAATGATTTAAAACACCTCAATACATGCTTGCTACCAATCCTACATATCTATTTTCACTAGTAAATTTCTGAATTTCTCCGGTTATGGAAATAAGACCCATGTGTTATTTTTAGCTGCTAAACACTTCATTAGAATACCAAAAATTCCTTACTTCATTGTTATTGCATTGATTGCCTATTTACATATCTCTTATTGATAGATCATTTTTTCAAGGTATCATAATGTTATGACCACCGAAGTAACAATCTCAAAGGCAAATTAAACTAAGTAATGGAAATCTGTAAAACGGGTGGCAGCTCAGGGGCATAAGCCTAGCATGGGATAATCCCAATACTTTATATCTGGTTGGAAACTCAGGGGCATAAGCCTAGCATGGGTTGATCTCAATGTTTATTTACTAGTGGCAGCTCAGGGGCATAAGCCTAGCATGGGCCGATCCTGATTTGTTTTTTACCACTGATCAGCTGGCCATTCGTATCATATGGAATACAAAGATAATGAAGTAAGAAGGCAAAAAAAGAAAAGAAATGTAATGTATCCTATTCCACAAGTAAATGTAAAGGTGGTCTCTAGCACTATTTTTACACTTGCTCCAGATTTTTATTAAACCTTTGTATCTTGTATTGTTACTTTTCCACCTTGCGTACTCAATACATATTTTCGTACTGAATCCCTTTATGGGGGACCTACATTTCATGCTACAGGCAAAGGTTCTTCGGCAAATACGCCTCCTCAGTAGGAGCCTTAGATATCCATCTACTATTCGTGAGCTCCAGTTTTCTTCTGGGATTTCTGAGTCGGTTCTATATATCTTTGGTATTGTATAAAAGTTAATAGTATGGCAGGGGTTTGTCCCGACCTTAGCTAAGTTCTATGTATCGTCTAGAGGCTTTGTAGACCAATGTAAAGTTAAGCATGGTAGTGTGTTATCTTGTAGACGTTATGGCCCCAACGGCCAAGTCTATTATGTATATGGTTTTAAGGCTTGTCATTTATATTTTTTTATTAAGTCATTATATACATAGATGGAAAAACCTTTTCCTATTATAGTTTCATGCATGTGAATTCCAAGGTTATGGGTTTATTCTCTCGGGCCTTCATGGCTACGAGTTCCTGTCTGCCCCAATAGGATTTGAGGCGTGACAATTATGATATGCTAGTACGCATTCCTATTCATGTGCAAGGACAAGACTTTCAAGTGATTGATGAAATGCCTTATAGATTGTATTGTAAGTTGTTTACTATTGTCAAGTATTCAAAAACTTTCATGTCTAATTATTTTAATGCTATTGAGTCATGAGGTTATTTAATATCTGACAATTTAGCTATTTGCCTAAAGCTAGTGTCAGTTATAAAAGAGTCTCAATCATGCCACAATTAGTAGTAATCTAGTTCATTTATAGAACTCTAGAAAACTCAATAAACTCAGTATCAATCTAGTCCCATTCATTATTCAGTTTAGTCCTCAGTAATCTCATTCAACTAATAAACCTAAGTAGTATTTCGTCAGTCAACGGAAGTCATTAAACTAAGTTCAGTTTAGTTAATCAATACAATAAGTAGCAGATCATTTCAGCGTAGTATAAACTAGGAAATCAGTCCTTTTTCTATTAAGTTGGGAGTAGGATTCAGCACCGAGTAAACCCAGGGATGGGGACTTACCCTCCAGCAGAGGGTGTGATCCATAGAAGCAATCCTTGCATTCCAAAACTACCTAGCCAGCATAGTATGAGATAAAACCCTACGATTCTAGGGTTAATACATCTCATTCGAGTTCTCCTACAAGAGAGGTGTAGAAAGAAGAGCTCCCTGTCAGAAAGGGTTAACTCAAAACTTATCTTTACCCGTGGCATGGTACTGACACCCTTCAAACTGAGGTTACATGTTGGACGCTAAATAGTTCAAAAAGGGGCATGTCGATTCAATGATTACCTCCCACGGTCTTACTCTCAGTCGTCAGTAAATAATTCAGATAGTTCTACAGATTTCAGGACTATCAGATACAGTCACTCTATTCAATACAAAACTCATCTAGCTCCATCAGAAATAAGACTATCAGACATAATCACTCAGCAAATAGGATATTAGTTATCAGTTATATTAGTTATCAGTAATCTATGTTATCAATAAAATTAGTATTCAGAATCCTTATGACTTTAGTTACAGTTATGTATTCATATATGTATTCTCACACTATCATGTTCATGTTATTCAGTCAGTTATAGTTCATGCATATGACCCCTTGCATTGAGCTTTACCTCACTTTACATACCAGTACAGTCACACGTACTGATGCATACTTTTCTTTTGCGTTATGGTGTTTTATATAATAGGTTAAGATGTACGAGCTTTAGAGAACCCTTAGCAGATCAGACTTTTAGTAGACAGAGTAGTGGTGAGTCCTCATAGTTCGAGGACATCTTTATTCATTTAGTATCTTAGTTTTTAAGTAGTTGGAGTTAGTTAGGGGCTTGTCCCATCAACTTCACAGTTCAAACAAATTTAAAAGCTATTCAGATTAGTTGTTCAGATTGTATTCAGTATTTTAGGTTCTGATGTTTTATAAGATTTTATCTTTTCTCTTTATCAGTATTATAGTTTTGAACCTGATGGCATTTTATCCTATTATTCCGCAGTATACAGTATTATTACTCAGTTATTACAGCAGGTACCTGTCCTGGGTTAGCTTGTGGTTCTTTAGGATTGTGAGCATCGTATAGAATTTAGGGTACTAGAATCACGATATTAAAAACTTGGTATCAAAGCCTAAGGTGTAGTAGAGTCCTAGGAAGTTTGAAAGACGCATCTAGTAGAGTCTTATGCATGGTTGTGTAGCATGCCACACTAATGTATAAGAGGCTATGAGATGTTATAGGAACTGTTTCCCTTCTTTTAGTATCCATGTTGTACAAGTGAGCATGAGCTCCAGTTAAACTCTCATTCTAACTTGCTTCTTCCTTTTGGTTATGGAACATGCCTCCCAAAAGGACTAACAAAAGAAGAACCAGAAACCATTCTTCGCCCAAGCCTGTTCAGGCAGATCCCCTAGATGAGCACGTCTCTCATGCAGAATTTAGAACTCCATTCTCTACTCTAGCCAATGTAGGAGCAGCCCAGAATGAACGGCCAGCTGCGGTTCCATACAACCTAGTAGCCAATATTGCTGCAACTAGGATTTGGAACTTCACCCAAATAATCCTTATATATTCTCAAGATCAAAGTTATACTTCAAGTCAGAGTGCTAAGTGAGCTGCCTATCAGGTATAATATTTAGCCCATACTTGGTTTAAGTAGTCGGAGGTAGAAAGGGGTGCAAATATAGAGCCAATAGAATAAGAAGAGATTTCTATGGACTTCTTAGATAGATTCTTTCCCTTAGATCTGAAAGAAGCCAAGGTGTTAGAGTTCTTAAATCTCAGGTAAGGTAGTATGAGTGTGAAAGAGTATTCCCTTAAGTTTACCTGGTTATCCAAGTATGCTCCCCATGTAGTGGTAGATAATAGATCCAGAATGAGCAAGTTTGTGTCTGGGGTATCGGGTAGAGTGGTTATGGAGTGCAAGACTGCAATTTTGTTTAAGGAGATGGATAGACAAAATAAGAAAGCTAGAATAGGTAGTTTCAGCTTTCCTCATTCTAAGTTAGAGGGTGGGAATAGTTCTTAGTTCTGCCTAAAATCTATAGACCCAGTTCTATCTTCAGCTAGTGCACCCGTACCAAAGTTCAGGAGTGGTAGTCAGAATGGGGCGCCAAGTACCAAGACCCAGAGTAGTGCAAACTGTGTTTGTACCAATTGATTTTGCATAGAATGTGGTAAAAATCATAAGGGGTGTGTTTAAATCCGGTAGTGATATGTGTTTTGGATTTGGCGAGTCAGGTCATAATGTCTGAGATTATCCTAAGCCTGGCCCACAAAGTTAGCACAGTCATCTTGCATCTCCTACCGGTCGCTCAAATCAGCAGGGTTTCGCTTCTAGTACTATCAGTGGGCAGCGCCTAAATAGGATTTATGAACTTCAGTCCAGGTAACATTGGGAAAGTTCTCCTGATATAGTTACTGGTACGTTATTGACCTCCCTTTTCACATATTTATGCCTCATCTGATTCAAGAGCTTCTCTGTCTTTTGTAACTCTTTGCATAGCAGTTAACTCTAGAGTCATACCAAATGTTAACAAACCTTTCTTAGTATCCACCCCAGTGGGTCAGTCTATTATAGCCCAATAGGTAAATAAAAATTATTCATTTATGATATCTCAGAAAGTCAGGCTTTCAGTTTCAGTAGTAATATTACTACGTGTAGAAAAGTAAAGGGTAGGAATGATGCCCAACCCCTCTTTACCTCAGTTCAAATTTTGTACTTTAGTCATCATGATACCTACGCATACTTTACGTCTCAAATCCATGAACACATCTTATATTCATGTACTTTCCAAAGAATCACCTGCGCTTATAGTTCCTAGTATAAGGATATCCAGTTCACTCAATAGTACGAATCATGTTCCATGAGTACAAAAAATTCAAAACTTAGGTCATCCATCTCATGACTACTACACTTATGCCTTACAGTATGTTCAACCCCATTACCGTCTCGATTACAGTCATCATTACAGTCTCAGACATAGTATCAATTGTTGTCTCAGTCCAGTAATCAGTTCAGTAATTCAGATCTAGTATTTCTTGACCATAGCGTACAGATATTAGTTATTTATTTATAAGATTTTAATATTTCAGTTTACAAACTATTTTAGAGTTATATTATATTTTTGGTCTTGCATTCTCAGACAATACAGTTTACATGCATTCATGCTTAGTTATCTTATGTTGCTCAGTTAGTCCTTACCTCATGTGCATAGTACTCTATGGTTTCAATTCAATTATTCAAGCTAAGTATAGTTATGTCTTACGGACCCAGTAATTCAGTCAACTCGATAAGTTCGTATGATTATGCATTCGTGATCAGCACCTATGCAGTTAATTTCATTAGTCTCAGGTGAAGGGTTGTAATAAGATGGATAGTACAGTTGAAAGGATATTCAAGGGATATCTCTAGTCTCATAAATTTTAATTGTAGTGCATAAGGCTTAGCCACATCATCTTAGATGATGTTTTGTAGGCCATGACTCACATTATAGAACTTATTAAGACCATGCCAAGATTTTCTTACCCCTAAAGACACAAGAACTCTATAGAAAGAGCATAAAAAAAGGCACCAATCGAGTATTAGTTTTCCGCGTAAGTTAGTCCATAAAATTTGTGATTAAGTCTAGCAGTCAGACGGACAAATTTTTATGGTTTCCAGTCTTTAAATTTATTCGTGCTATCCTAAGTATCATGAACATAACTGTTCAAGATTGGGATACCAAGTAGTTGTGTATTCACCCCAGTACATGTATCATATCTCAGTTTTAGACCCCAGATATCATATCCAGTCACGACTCAGTTCGTAGGTTCCTGATGCATCATCCTAATTTTCCTTAGTATCTCTGCTATGTCAGTATTCTTCGACGAAGAAAATGTCCAAAGGGGGAGATGCTCTATAACCCCTGAGCTATCATTTCCTAAACCGTCTAGCTTTTATTGACGTAACGAATCTAGTTTTGAATGGTGGGTACTTATAGGTTGACCCTCAAGTTTCAATCTCATCCGCGAGCCCGGGCTCAGTTCAATGCCTGATATTTAGTCCATGTATCGCACTTCAGACTCAGTAATGTCCCCAAGTCCCTCTAGTTAAAGTTTTTTGGTAGAATCAGTCCGTTGATGGGGATACTTAGGAAGCAGAAGCAGACATTCATACCAAGTACCCTCACCTCTTCTTCGCTAATCAAGACTCATACCAAGATAATGCCTTTTCTTAACCTTATTCAGTTTTATGCTAAAATTTCCATTACAAACCTGGTTTCACTTACCATTGCGTACTCAGTCATATGTTCATAAGTCAATTCAGTCATGTATTCATACATTAGATATTCATGATTAGAATGAGAAACTCATATTATAAGTACTCCCAGTCATGCATTCATGAATCAGCTCAGTCTTGTACTCATGCATCAGATATGCATATTCTGTATGAAATTCAATATGTCAGTAATATCAGTCCTATAGTCAGGTCCTAGATGATCATGTCCAGTATGTAGATTCAGCCTACTAGTACTCTCAATTCAGTCAGTCTCATTCGAGGACAAATATTCCTAAAGGGGAGATATTGTAAGACCTCACAAAATTTCTAGCTTAATTTAGTCCTTTAAGCTTTTCAAGGGGTCCCAGACTTAGAAAATTCTAGCTTAGTATTTAGAATTAGTTTATTTTTAGTGTTAGAAAGTTGAAAATATCATTTTGTGACCTTGATATTGTTTAAACGTCTATGTTTTAGTTAATTTATGCTCAGGAAGGTCAATAGGTGTTCTCGAACAAGTTTCAGATTTTTTAGACTTCGTTTGAAGCTCATTTGGAATCCCAAAATAGCGAACTGATGCGATCTTGGCATGCGACATCTCCTATCACATTGGTTAACATATTCCCCTGCTACCGTTGTCAAATTCTTATAAGTCGCACAATTTTGGTGCGATGGATCATTTATCACGTCGACGCAATTAACGCGCCGTGTCGACCTGTGCATCGGTAACCTAATTTTAGACATTAATAGACCTCATTCTTTGGGGTATTTGGATCTTTTTACCCTGACCCTTATCCCGCAAAATACAAAATTTAACACCCTAGAAAGCAAATAAACTCATTCTTTCTCAATTTCTCTCAAAAATAAGCCTTAGGATTTTTAAAGTTCTAATCAAGAACTCAAGATTCCACTGTTAATTTTTAGAAACTCTTCAACAAGGTAAGTAAAGTGTTCATCCAAGAGTCCCTTCCACCCTTGGAGTTCAATAAACTTCTTTTAGAAATATGAATTATGAATTCCATGTCGTGGGTTTGAATGTAATCATGTTGATGTTTTGGTATATGTTCCAAGTTAAAATCTGTAGGTATTTCCTGATATTATGATAGCATGTAAGCTGAATTTTTATTCTCTTATATTGAAACCCTTGAATTATGAAGTCATGATGTATTAGCATTGTTGTTCATTCCCAAGTATAAAGCTGCGTCTACCATGTATTTGATAAAATTCTAAATTGAGACTATGGTGCTTTTGTGATACTTTGGTGGTCTAAACTATGAACTTATGCTAACCCACATGTTCATAATGTCTTCCATATTAAAGATATACCTTGTATATGTATGATGGAATGCTCATGAAATTGGTTTAGTAAAATTATGATGTGTTAGTATGCATTCCTATTCATGTGCAAGTTCACGACTTTCAAGTGATTGATGAAATGACTCATATCATGTATTGTCAGTTGTTGACTATTGTAAAGTATTCAAGAATTGTCATGTCTGATTATTTTTATGCTATCGAGTCCTGGGGGTATTTAATACCAGCTAATTTAACTGTGTACCTAGAACCAGTTTCAGTTACAGATCAGTCTTAATCATGCCACGATTAGTAGTACTCAAGTTTAGTTATAGAACTAAGGAAAACTCAGTAAATAATAACGCTCAATCTACAACTTTCGTAGGAGTGTAAAGCGGTCGTTAGCAAATATAGAACCCAACCTGGGTTGGGTGTCGATCCCACAGGGAATAGCTTGGCCAACAAGTAAGTAAAATTACTAAACTTTTGGTGCAAGTCTCGTAAAAAGGGGGGATTGTAATGTGTAACCAAAACAATAAAGTAAAAGCTAGTCCCAAGATTATGGGAACCTTTGAATCTGCTTCACAATCCAAGATGACAAAGTCTGCTGGAAATATGAATGGAGATACCTTTACCAAGACATCGCATAGAATACCAACCGGTCGTTTTACTGACCTATCCGCCATCACAAGCCTCATATTAGTTGGTGTAGGATCTCCTAAGCCCAACTTCTTATAGATCGATAATGGCATCAAGTTGATGCTGGCTCCTAAGTCACACAATGCTTTAGCAAAGTCCAAAGATCCGACGGTGCAAGGAATCGTGAAAGCTCCGGGGTCGGCCTTCTTCTGAACTATCGATCGAGTAGCAATTGCACTACAATGATGCACATCATCTTTCAGCTCATAGCTTGCTGCCCTCTTCTTAGTCAAAAGATCTTTCATAAACTTCGCATACCCAGGCATTTGTTCAAGTGCCTCTACCAATGGGACATTAATAGTCAGCTGCTTCAACATGGTCATAAATTTGCTGAACTTAGTGTCATCGGCCACCTTCTTCAATCTTTGTGGAAAAGGTGGTGGTGGGTATGGAAGTGTTCTCTCCATGGCTTTCTTCTCCTCTTTCTTCCGTTTATTATTTTTTTCAGGATGCACGTCACTAGGTGAAACATCCTTGACGTTGGAAGTAGATGTTGCGGCTTCTTCTCTTGTGACGTCACTAGGTGTGGCGTCCATATTTGCTGTTCCGTCAACCACTTGCTTGCCTTTTTCTGAAGTTTCCAGCACCTTACCACTTCTGGTAGTGATGGCCATGCATGACCCATCATTCCTTGGGTTTTGCACAGTATCGCTAGGTAAGGTGCCAGCCTTTCTTTGATTGAATGCTGCTGAAAGTTGGCTCAATTGCTACTCTATTTGCTTGATAGAAGTGGAATGAGAATCAACTAGTTGCTTCATGGAGGCCAAATCGTCAATTACCTCCTTAACTCCCGCGCTCGTTGCTTCCACTCCTTTCAATAACTTAGCCATCATGTCTTCCATAGAATTAGATGTGGTGGTATCACGTTTACCAGGGGGAACGTACAAACCACTCTTTTCATTATTTTTCCTCCAACTACCTTGGTCTTTGCTTCCTGATTTATCATAATAGTTCCGACCTTGGTTTCCTTGGGCATTCCCACGGAAACCCCCCTGATTGTTCAAGTAGTTGGCCTCCTCTTCTGAATCAGATTCGTCTCTTCCTTTTGACGTAATAGCTTTCACTTTTTCAGTCTTCCCTAATAGATTCTTTGTAAGAAGATCCATTTGGGTTTTCATGTGCGCCATATCTTGATCACGTTCTTCTTCTCTTCTTCTTTGGTCTGCAGACATGCCAATAGATAAAGTGGGGCTTGCTACCTCAGAATCCCTGGTATGCCAAGCTCTACTTTGTTTCGTCATACGATCTAGCATGTTGCTTGCTTGACCAAAGGTGAGGTCCATAAAAGAACCTCCAGCTGCGTTGTCCACTACTAGTTTAGTTACTGAATTCAAGGCTCTATACAAGATCTCCATGAGGTGAACATTAGTCATGTGATGGTTTGGGCATCTCGTTAGCTTTGTCTTGAACCTCTCCCATGTTTCGTGAAGAGCTTCAGAGGGAAGTTGACGAAAGTTGCTGATTTCATCTCTCAATTGAGCCCTCTTGGATGGCGGAAAGAATCTTTCTAGGAAAGCATCTCTCAATTGCCTCCAATTTGTAATTGAATCAGGAGTCAGCCCATTCAACCATAGTGTTGCCACCCCAGACAGAGACAATGGAAATAGACGTAATCGAATAGCATTCTGACCAACACCAGGATTGTCAAAAGACTTGCATGTAGAAATAAAGTTGATGAGATGCATATTCGGATCATCGCCTGCTAGTCCACCAAATAATCCCTTGAGTTGCAATAACTGAATCATGGTGCTAGTGATGTTGAACTTGGCTCCGGGCGCTAATGGTGGTGGAATTATAGCTCCAGTGGCTCCGGCACCATCAAGATCATCATCATCATCGTCGAAAGCTGGTTGCAAAGGTTGGCGATCATACCTATACCGCGCTTGTCGACCTCTTCGATTGGCAGGTGTTATAATTTCAGCATCACGCCTAGGGTTCAGTAACTCGTCATCACCTAAATCTTCATCGTCAGGATTTGTTGCTCGTCCAGGATTATCAATTTTTTGGTTTTGGACTTGAGCAGCGGCAAGAGCAGCTAATCTTGCTTGCTCGTGTTGAGCAGCCATCCTGTCGATTTCAGCTTGTGCTTCCATTCTTCTAATTCGTTGTGGTTCTGGATTGATTGGTAATAACGGTTGACCTGTACTTCTAGTATGGGGCATGCACTAAAGTAAAAACCTGCAATAAACAAAAATAAAAACTAAACGTAAAAGTACGAGAATCTTTAACCAAAGGGTCTAGTAATTATAACGAACTTGATTGACACTCGTATTCCCCGGCAACGGCGCCAATTTTTGATAACGCTCAATCTACAGCTCTCGTAGGAGTGTAAAGCGGTCGTTAGCAAATATAGAACCCAACCTGGGTTGGGTGTCGATCCCACAGGGAATAGCTTGGCCAACAAGTAAGTAAAATTACTAAACTTTTGGTGCAAGTCTCGTAAAAAGGGGGGATTGTAATGTGTAACCAAAACAATAAAGTAAAAGCTGAAAATAGCAAAGTAAAGAGAGAAAGATTGTTACGTAAGTTGTAAACAATGAGAATTGAAGCGTTGGGGTTATGTCCACCTTCTGAAGTATACGTCTCTATTGGCTATGAGTGTGTAGAGTCTTGACATGCAATTGCTTATAGAGAATTGTAGTCGATGGTAAATCCAAGCGTCTCTCGACCTGAACAAGGACTATTTCACTTTAACTCTCTCGAGCTTAAAGCGTGTCTAACGGTACGAATTCTCCAAGAGGTTAGTCCAGTTACGGCACTAGCTTTTTAATAGGAAAGGGTGTCCTACTACCTTGACATTATCTCTTTTCCAGACAAATAACCTTTCTCTCGAACAAGTTAAATGTTAGACTGGCGTTATTCTATGCGTCTGCAGCCACAAGAATTTGCATTAAGATGAAGAGAATAATGATATAAGCAATATACGTGTCTCGAACTCACAAACTCACAGCAATAGATGGTATCTCATTCAGCTTCCATAACCCCAACAGAGAAGTTTAGTTACCCATGAGTGCGAAGGAGATCATGATTTGCATTGTTATTGTTGAGTAATGGCGTGTGGATTTGGTGATAGGCGTGTGGCGTGATTCCTTAGTAAGTAACGATTCTCTTGTTGTGGAATTTAAGAATATAATTAATGGAAAGATTAGAAGAGTTGTAATTGAGAAGTAGAATGTGTCTCTCCACTAAGGGAGGACTTGCCTCTCCACTAAGGGAGGACTTCCTTAAAATCTCTAGCATGATAGGGTATTTATAATACTCCTATCCTACTCCTACTATGCTAATGAAATAAATAACCAAATCCTACTAAACTAAGGAAATACTTAACCCATTTGTACTAGGTTAATGTAACATTCTCCTAATCCAAATAAACTAATGAAATACATAACCCAATTGTACTAGGTTAATGTATCATTGTCAAAATCCAGCTTTGTGTCTGTAAGTTCCCAAAGTCTTCAGAATTGCTGTTTTAGCCCGGGACAGATTTTCCATGCAGCAGATTTGGTCCTTAGGCGTCCAGCTCCCTTCTACTTCATTTGTGAGCTTTCTTTTGCATCAAGTAAGCCATAAAATGCTGTATTTTGCATCATTTATACCTGAAACTTTCCTAATCATGTTTGTTAGCTCATTTACAGGAAAAAGGACTAAAAGTGCATGAAATATATAATTTGTTCTCAAAACTAGGCTTAAATATGGGCAAAATATATTGATATAGGCGCGTAAATTCGCCTATCATCAGTAAACTAAGTATCAATCAAGTCCGAGTCAATATTCAGTTCAATCCTTAGTAATCTTAGTTAGTTAATAAAACTTAGTAGTATTCCGTTAGTCAATGAAACTCAGTAAACTCAGTTAAGTTTAGTTAATCAATACAATCAGTAATAGATAAGTCTAGCCTAGTATGAACTAGAAAATTAGTCCAGTATTTATTCAGTTGGGAGTAGAATTCATCACCGAGTGAACCCAGGGGTGGGGGCTCACCCGACAACAGAGGGTGTGATTCTTATAAGAAATCTTTGCATTACAGAACTACGTAGCCAGTGTAGGTTGAGATATAACCCTACGCGTCTAGGATTAATATATCTCATTTGAGTTCTCTTACCAGCGAGGGTTTGATGAAAGATATCCTTGTTAAAGAGGTTTAACTCATACGTTGTCTTTACCCGTGGCACAGTTCTGACACCCTTCCAACTAGGTTTACAGGTTGGATGCCAAATAGTTCAGAAAGGAGCCTTTCACACGGTCTCATTCTTAGCCATCAAAAATAAACTTAGATAGTTCTAAAGATTTTAGGACTATCAGATGAATCACTCAGTTTAGTATAGAACTCAGCTAGCTCCATTAGAAATAGGACTGTCAGATATATTAACTCAGCAAACATTATATCAGTTATCAGTAATCCATGTTATTAGTAAACTCAATTTTCAAAATCTTTATGACTTTAGTTACAGTTATATATTCATGCATGTATTCTTACGTTATCATGTTTATGTTATTCAGTTTGTTATAGTTCATGCATATGAACCCTTGCATTCAGATTTACCTCACTTTGCGTACCAATACATTCACACGTACTCACATATACTTTTCTTTTTCACTTTGTTATTTCATACCATAGGTTCAGACGTACGGGCTCTAGAGCACCCTTAGCTGATCAGACTTTCAGTAGACAGAGTAGTGGTGAGTCCTTATAGTTTGAGGACATGTTTATTCATTCAGTATCTCAGTTTATTTTCAGTAGTTAGAGTTAGTTGGGGGCTTATCCCATCAACTCTATGGGTCACACAGTTTTAGAGGCTTTTTAGACTAGTTGTTCAAAAAGCATTCAGTATTTCAGATTCTGATGTTTTATCTGATTTTATTATTTCTCTTTAATAGTATTACAATTTAGAACCTAATGGAATTTCAGCCCATTATTTTTTATTATACAGTATTATTGGTCAGTTATTACAGCAAGTACCAGTCTTGGGTTAGCTTATGGTGCTTTGAGATTATGAGCACCGTGTAGCCTCTGGGTTACCAGACTCGGGGTGTGACACCTCATGGATTCGGAGGATATATTGATATTATGATGATTACTGATGAATCCATAGGATATAATGATATCATGATGATGCCCGAGTGAATTCGGAGAATATATTAATGGTATGATGATTCCTAGTGAATTTGGTGGATAAATTGATGTTATGATGATTCCCAGTAAATTTAGAAGAGGCATTGATACTTTCATAATGCCCGGTAAACCTAGAGGATGTATTGATGTTGTTATGTATGGTAAGCATATATGAATATATAGGTATATGCGTGGTTATGCCATTATATGATTAAGTCCTTGTGTGCACTTGTTATATGATGTTTTTTGTGGGAAGTTGTCTATAATTCTCTACCATTAATCAATAGTTAAGTGGTGTGGCTCTTGTTAATACTATACAATGAATAAAACTAGAATATGTCAATTATTTAGTTATGACTAATTGGTAAGTGTAATCATGTGTAAAACTAAGTATTCACCGAGTGAATATATTTGGCTTGAACAGATGACTATATTATGGAATTTTGCCTAGTAAAATGGGTTATGTGATAACTAGTTGTCTATATAAAGTGGTTATATTACTTGATGGCTAAATCCTAGAATACTAGTTGGTGTTCTTCTTCTTTAGTTAAAATGTGGTAACTAGTAATTATGGTTGTAACGTGGCGAATGATGATAATAGACTTAGCATTGTTAATGATTAGTGATATTAATGTCTAACATGTAATGCCATTGGATGCTTATTAAGGACTTAGATAATTATGGTGCTAACTATAAAGTGGTGTTGGTTCATAGATAGATAAGCATGTTGGTGATATGTATCTTCTCACTATATGATGAGTAGTATACTTATGATGCCTAGTAATGAGTAGGTTAAATAGAAATTACAGTTTACGGATACGTCTTGGGTAGATATGGATGTTGTCTATCTAATAAATCATAATAGTTTCTAATCCATGAAAAAGGAGTATATGAGGAATCAGTTAGGCTAATGGTTGGAGGTGTCCTAATTTCTAGTAAACTAGTAGCTTAATAATAAATGGTGGTTAGTAATATAGACTAGATAGAGTAAATTAATGAGTTAGAGGTCTAAAAAACCATATAACTATGATTATGATTACTTTGGTATATATTGGTTCTACTTGCAGTATTTGATGATGATTATGGATCTTGGCAAGTGACCATGATAAGAAATGTGAAAATCTTGGTAAATGTGAGTTGGTTATGTATATATTTATAAATCTTGATACATAGATGAATTGATCTATTGTTGCACTCTCCGGTGGTATGAGATGGTGTGATGAGTTCTTTACTTTGTGTTCTTTTGGATGTACTTCTCGGTGGTTTGGAACGTTATGGAAAGTTCTTTTATTTTATGCTTTAATTATTATATGTGTGTTGAAATTGGTATTTATGCAATTTTAATTATATATACATGATTGCTTTATGCTTTCAGATTGATTATTCACTTTTTATGACGGTTGTGGTACGTATTGATATGAGATGTCATATTATTGTTCTAGTGGTTAGTTGTTTTGTACACTAATGATGGAGATGCTTCAGGCTAGATTTTGTACCTTGACTTATTGTCATTGTCTTACTTTATATCTTCTTTATATTATTATTTAGCTCAATTGGCTAATGATTCCTATGGAATACCCATTATTTTTGTACTCATACTACACTTCTCTACCTTTTTCGTGTAGACCAAGTACTATTTTTTGCCACTGAATTGAGATCGAGCTATGTTGATCTTCATCAGACATGATGAGATCTTTGAGTTTTAGTTGCTCATTTCCCTTTATCTTTATCCAGTCTTTTGTATTTGAGATGAATATATAAGACTATTTAGACTTCAAGTTGTATTTTCTATTATCGAACTTAGATTCTCTTATAATGATATTACCAGGTCATGGAATTGATATTCGTATATTGGTTTTCTTCTGTTATATGAAACACTCTTGTATATATTTCAGTTATATATTTGGTTCATGTTGGACATTTTTGCTAAAGTAACCCATTGCCTTAACTTCGGGTTATGATGTTGGCTTACCTACTTGTGGGTTTAGTAAGTTTCATTATGATTCATGAATCGGGTCGTGATAAGCTTAATTTTCATTGGGATGGAACAAGAGTAAGGACATCAACAAGTCCTATGAGACGAAGCTCGCAAAAAAGACCACTCCTAAGTACCCATCGAGAAATGAAGGTAACAAATATCCAACTTTAAATCCTAAAGGTTTTCAATGTTTTTAGTTCCAAGGATGGGGACCCAAAGACAATGAGTTTCCTAATTGGACAAATACGATCCTTATAGAAGGTAGATTGTATTACCTTAGAGAAGAGGTGGGACAAGAAAGGGGATGAAAATGATGAGAAATCCTAAGATGGACAGTATATTGAAGAAGAAGAAGAATATGTATATGGGGATGATGGAGATGCTTGGCCTCAATATGGAGAGTTTGAAGTTTCTAAATTTATGGTAAGATGAGTGATGATTATCAGGGCAGTAGATGATAAAATTCAAAGGGAAAATCTATTCAATATTAAATGTCCTATCAAGAAGAATGTGTGCTCATTGATTATTGATAGTGGAAGTCGTGCCAATGTAGTTAGTGGCACTATGATTGATTTTCTAAAGCTACCCACTACCAAGCATGCTACTCCATACAAACTCCAATGATTGAATGAATGTGGAGAGTTTAAATTAACTCAATGAGTTATGCTTTGATTCAAGATCGAGAGTTATAAAGGGAAATTTCTTTGGGATGTGATTTCAATGCAAGCTTGTCACATCTTGTTAGGTAGACCATGACAATATGATTGGTAGACTAAGCATGATGGGAGAACCAATTGGTATTCCTAGAATTGAATGACCAAAAGTTTACACTACATCCTTTTTCACCTGTATAAGTGAATAAGGCGCATCAAAGATTGAGAGAGTTGAAAGAGAAAGAAAAAAAGACAGGAGAGAAGGAAGGCAATGAAAGGAGGAATTATAAAGGGAAATGTAACGCCCTGAGATCCTATCCTTAGACATCACACAGTGCTTATGGACCCGAAGGACCAACAACTAACCCTTTTTTGACACGTGTACCTATATACTGCATAATATCTGAAATAAATGTGGAAACTGGACATAAGGTTCAACATGTCTATAAATACTCAAAACTGAAAGATAAATACTAATACATCAACATCCGTCTGAAAAACTTCTAAACTGTCTGAACTGTGGAGTTGATGGGACAGGTCCCCAACTAACTCCGTCAACTGAAAAATATAAACAAAATCTGATGTAATATTAATAAATTGAGATTTGTTCTCGAAAAAAGAGGAATCATTGCTACTGCTGCTGACTGGGACTGATCTGGTTAGGATACTCTGGATCTTCTGCCTATGAACCTATGGTGCCCAATAAAACACCATAGCGCCAATGCGTCAGCACAGGGATGTACTGACTATGTATATGAGGTAAGGCTAAATGCAAAGGCTCAGTCATACATAGTCTCTAAACTGAATGATCATGAAAATGTCACACAAGAACACATACATGAATGCACAGACCATAAACACAATCATCACAACTCTAGGTACTGAAACTCGGATACCACATTACTGTAGACTGAACTCACTACAGACACTGAGATACCGAGTAATTGAATCATATGATATTGAGAATTGAGGATCTAGATGTACTTATATCAAGGACTAAATTCTGAGCTTTACTACTTTCGACTGACAGGATTAGAGATCAACCTTTCTAATGGATGATATTTAGAAACTATTATCAATGATAAGAAATATGATTATATCCGAATCTAACAATAAGGATACTCAATAGAATCTGAGACTGTGAATCAATCCTGTCTGGCAGTATATCTCTAAATATAATATCAAATAACTGTATACATGACCAAGGCTATCTATCCGGATAGTCTATGAGTTAATGAAACTATCTGAGTTCCTAATAATGATAGATGACTGTATTTGACAGTCCCAATTTTTGAAGATTGATACTGAGACTGAAACTTTAGGAAGTATTCATCTAACCGACATGCCCCTACTATCTCTTAGGGGTCCAACCTCTACCCCCGGCTGGGACTGTGCCAATACCGTGCCATGGGTAAAGATATTATCTCATCTCTAAGGTCAGGCTCTCTGGAAGTGACCCTCAACAGGTAGATAACTGTTCCTGTGCTGGCTACACAGATCTGGAACACAAGGATTGCTTCTAAGAATCACACCCTCTACTAGCAGGTGAGTTCCCATCCTTGGGTTCGCTTGGTGCTTAATTCTACTCCCAACTGAAAGACTCTGGTTTGATTCTTAAACTTTACACAACAAGCTGAATATATTATTGATCATGTTTCTCAAAATATCTAACTGAGTTACGATGAGATTACTTAGTTCCGTATCTGACGAAAAAGGTATCGAATCATAGTATCTAACAGATGATACAGAGCTTGAATAGATTACTCAAATCACTTCTGAGATTAGAATTGAATCATTTGAATACTATTAGATCTGAGCTAATTTACAGGACTGGGGCTAGATTACTAGTGATACAGAGATTACGGAAATAACTGAGATTACTGAACTTTCTTAAGTTCTGCAACTATTTGAGGATACAGAGTTATATAATTCACTGAGTTCTGAGAATCACGGCTCGACTGGAATTATCGTGAAACTGACACGGGCTCTAGACAACAGCTAAAATTATCGGGTATAAATACCCACAAGAGTCGATATCATAGAAGTAAAACACAATCATTCTTGCATCATCATGATCATCCATTCATCATCACAATCATTCATTCATCATCATAATCATTCATTCATCATCACAAGAATTCATTCATAACTTACTTGCTAACCACTTGGCATGTATTAAAAACTTAGCATATATCAAAGAGGACATAATTGGGGAACTTACTACTATCACATCTTCACTTGTTCACTAAGGTAATTCAATAAACACTAGACATGCATAGGTTCACACTTATTTGGGGATTTCCTACTATCATGGAATAATTTATTCAGTTGGGCATTTTATCAAATAATAGGCACGCATAGACTAGCTCACAATTTGGGGCTTCCTATTCAACATACTATAATGGACAATATTCTTCTCGTAAGCTTTTATCAAACCTATGGGAGACATTCTCCACTTATTCAACCAATTCTACACCCAAAAGTCATGAACACATCACATAGAGAGCAACTTCAAAAGGGTTTATCACCAACATCACATGAATTCCACATACGAAGGTCAAAGATCACAAATCTTGTAAAAAAACATGGATCAAAACTCAAAAACACATGGAACATCAATTTTTTCAACTCATAAAAATCATTAACAACTCATAAATATAAAAATCTCTGAGTTTTGAAAAAGGGTTCTTGAGCTTCTTGGATGAAAGGGACCCAAGAATCAACATCCACATAGCTTGTGTTAGGAATTTAAGATGAAGAGACTTGTTTTTGACTCCTTATTACACTCTGGAATTAGGGTTATTGAAGCGTTTGACCAGGAGATTTTGATTCTTGAACCACTTTGAAACTCTATGGAAGATTCTTGAATTTTCTTGGAAGAAGATTGGATTTTGGGTTGGAGAGAAACCCTAGCTTCTAGATATTTCTTGGAAGAGAAATGAGAGAAAATAAGGTTTTCCCATCTTCTTGGATATATATATGTACAACACCAAAATGGGCGTAAAATACCAAAATATCCTTTAAAAAAGCGTTGAAAATTACTGATCGGGGTCTGTGACGGTCGAATGGATGGTCCGTCAGAGCACTTGACGGTCCAACAGATCATCTGTCACTCGAGTGACACAACTAGGATATTCTACCTTGACATAACGGTCTAAGTGACGATCTATCAGGAAACTGGCGGTCCACCGGATCATCCATCACTCAAGGGCTAGAAATGGGACATTCAACCTCAACTTAACGGTCCCCTTGACGGTCCATCAAATTTTTGGCGGTCCATCATTTTGGCCACCCCATGATAGCCGAAAAAGGGAGTCACTTTCTTAGTTTGATGGTAATATCAACGGTCCACCAAGGACTTGATAGTCCACCAGATAGACCGTCAAACTAGGGCGATTTCGACCACGCTTAGTAAAACGATCATAACTTCCTCGTCCGATGTCAGATTTTGATGAAATTGGTATCGATGAAAATCTTATTCAATGGTATACCTTTTGGTAGATCATGAGATAAAAATTCTTTGTAGAATGGGAGATATACTCATTTGAAGTTGACTATGGCAATGTCCTTCTCAAGAATTCAATCGGTAAGGGATGTTTTGATTCATCTAATAGCTAGGACATATTTAAGGCCTTAGTACGCATCAAAATTGATCATAAAACTACCAAATCACTAAGATTTATTTATCATGAGCTTGAATCATTGTTCAACTATCAATTTAGATTCTCATTGTATTACAGAAAAGAAGGAAGAAGGTTGATGAGAAAAAATAGAATGATGATGACGGCTAGGAACAATGATCACTTCAAAGAGCACGATGTGGAAATACAGATGATCCTCCTAGTGCATTATTTTCAAACTAACGACTTTATTTCTCCTTTGCCCCATTCTATATTTCTTGTTTTGTAGGATTATAATGATGTGTTTCCAAAGGAACTTCCGAAAGGGTTACCCCTAATTTGGGGAATTGAACATCGAAAAGAATTTGTGTTGGGTTCCAAATTACCAAACAAACCGACTTATTGAACTAACCATATGTATACCAAAAAGCATCAAAGACAAGTTAAGAAACTCCTCAACTAGGGGTACATCAAATAAATGTGAGTCAATGGGTGGTCTTAATTTTTTTGGTGCCAAAGAAATATAGCACATGGCGCATGTGTGTTGATTTCCGAGCCATCAATAAAATAATGATAAAGTATCACCACCCAATTACCCATTAATATGATATGAGTTGTATGGTTCATGTGTGTTTTCTAAAATAGATATTGGTCTTTTGGTGTGAATGAAGTAGTATTTTAGGAATTTATAGTAACATCAAGAAGAGTCGAGGTGGATAAATCTAAGATAGACTCCTACAAGAATTGGCCAACACAAAAATCCATTAGTAACATACGAAGGTTCCATGGGTAAGCTTGTTTTTAGAGGCAATTTGTCAAAAGATTAAGTACCATTTCCTCTCCCTTAATGAGGTGATCCATAAGGACAAATCTTTTAAATAAGGTATAAAGAAAGCCAATACTATTAAAGTTTTGAAGTCTATTGTAATGCTCCGAGTCTGGTATTTCGGATGCTACACGGTGCTCATAATCCTGAAGGACCACAAGCTAATCTATGACTTGTACATACTGCAATAACTAAGTAATAATACTGTATAATGTGGAATAATGGGCTAAAATGCCATAAGGTTCAAAACTATAATATTGATAAAGAAAAATGATAAAATCAGATAAAACATTAGAATTTTAAATACTAAATACTCTCTGAACAACTAGTCTGACAATCCTCTAAAACTATCTGAACTGTGGATTAATGGGACAAGCCCCCAACTAACATAAACTACTGAAAATAAACTGATATACTGAATGAACAAACATGTACTCGAACTATGAGGAATCACCACTACTCTATCTACTGAAAGATTGATCTGCTAAGGGTGATTTAGAGCCCGTACATCCGAACCTATGGTATGAAACGCCATAGCATAAAAGAAAAGTATACTTCAGTACGTGTGAATAACTGGTACACAAAGTGGGGTAAGGCTGAATGCAAGTGTCCATATGCATAAATAATAATAATTGAATAACATGAGTATCACTAAATAAAAGTATATACATGAATACGTGAACAGTAACTAAGATCATGTTAATATTGAATATTGAGTCTGAATACCAGTTAACTAATGTAACTAATAACTAATATATTAATTACTAAGTGTCTATGTCTGACAGTCATATTTATAATAGAACTAGCTGAGTTCAGTACCGAGTTGAGTGACTATATCTGACTGTCCTAAAATATGTAGAACTATCTAAATTCTTTACTGACGACTGGGATTGAGACTGTGCGAGGTAATCATCTAAATGACAAGCCCCTTTATGAACTATTTGAGGTCCAACATATAACCCCAGTTGGAAGATTATCAGTACCGTACCATGGGTAAAGACAAGTTGTGAGTTAACCCTATCTGGTAGAGAGCTCTTTCGTTAACCCCTAAATGGTATAAAGCTGAATTGAGATTTATTAACCCTAGACTTATAGGGTTATATCACAAACTACGTTAGCTACGTAGTTCTGGAATGCAAGCATTTCTTCTAAGGATCACACCCGCTGGTGGTGGGTGAACACCATTCCTCATTCACTTAGTGGTGAATCCTACTCCCAACTGAATAGACATTGGACTGATTTCCTAGTTCATACTAGGCTGGACTGATTTGTAATAGATTGTGCTGATTAACTAAATTGTTCTTAGTATACTGAGTCCCATTGGATGACCAAATACTCCTGAGTTCTGTTAGCTGACTGAGATAACTGAGGATTGAACTAAATGCTGAATGGGACGAGATTAATACTGTGTTTACTGAGTTTTCCTGTGTTCTGTAACTGAACTAGAGTACTACTGATTATGGCATGATTGAGACTGTTCTGTAACTGACATTATTTTGTAACTGACATTAGCTCTAGGTACACAACTAAATTTTCAGGTATTAAATACCCCCAAGATTCGATAGAATAAAAATAACCAGACATAACAATTCTTTAATACTTGATAATAGTCAACATCTCACAATACAATCTATGAGGCATTTCATCAATCACTTGAAAGTCATGAACGTGCACATTAATAGGAATACATTCTAACACATCATAATTTTATTAAACCAATCTCATGATCATTCCATCAAACACATACAAGGTATAGCTTTAGCATAGAAGACATTGTGAACATGTGGGTATAGCATAAATTTATTATTTAGATCCCAAAATCTCCATTTAGCATTTTATCAAAGGCTTAGCTTTATACTTGGGCATGAACAACAATGCTAATACATCATGACTTCATAATTGAAGGGTTTAAATATAAGAGAATCAAAATTCAATTTTCATGCTATCATAATATCAAGAAATACATAACAATTTCTACTTGGAACACCTACCATAACGTCAACATGATTACGTTTGAACCCACAATATGGAAATCACAATTCATGATTTTAAAAAAAGTTCCTTGAACTCCAAGGGTGGAAGGGACCCTTGGATGAACACTTTACAAACCTTTTTGAAGAATTTTTGGAAATTAATGATGGAATCTTGAGTTCTTTATTTGAACTTTAAAAACCCTAAGGCTTGTTCTTGAGAGAAATTGAGAAGGAATGAGTTTATTTTCTTTCTAGGGTATTCAATTTCATATTTTAGGCGCTGAGGTTCGGGGGATAAAGGCCTAAATACCCCCAAGAATGCAGTATTTTAATGAATAAAATTGGGTTACCGACGCACAGGTCAAAGCGATGCGTTGATGCTATCGATGTGATAGTTGATGCATCATACCAAGATCACACCGACTCACTGGAATTTGACGTTGGTAGCTGGGGAAAATATTAACCAATGCATAGGCGATGCGGCATGCCAAGATCGTGTTGGTTCACTATTTTGTGATTCCAAAGAAGCTTCAAATAAAGTCCGAAAAATCCAAAACTTGTCTGGGAACACCTATTGACCTTCCTGATCATGAATTAACTAAAACATAGACATTTAAAGGATATTATGGTCTCAAAATAAGTTTTCCAACTTTTAAAGGCTAAAAATAAACTAAGTTTGAATACTTAGCTAGAATTTTCTAAGTCTAGAACCCCTTAAAAGGCTCAACATCCTGAATTAAGTTAGAAATTTTATGGTGTCTTAGATTTTTGCTTAGCTTCGCTCCCGTGTTGCAATTACCCAATTTTGATAAAAAATTTGAGACTTAATGTGATTCTAGCAAAGTAGGCATAGGTTCCATCTTGATTCAAGACCATAAACCTATTGCCTATTTTAGCAAAAACCTCAAAGGAGCAACTCTAAATTATTCAAAATATGATCTAGAGTTGAATGCCTTGGTTAGAGAATTATGTAATTGACAACACTATTTATGGTCCATGGAGTTTGTGATCCTAACCGACCATGAATAGTTAAAGAACTTTCAAGCCCAATATAAATTGAATAAATAACATGCTAAATGGATTGAGTTTCTAGAGACTTTTTCGTATGTAATTCAATACAAAAATGGAAAGGAAAATGTGGTTGCCAATGCATTGTCTAGAAAACATGTGTTGATTTCTACATTGTCCTCTAAATTGATGATTTTTAGTGTTTAAAGACAATGTTTCCCAATGACCCCACATTTGCTCAAATCTTTCAAGATTGTGAGGAATGGGGTAGGGAAAGATAGTATATGGGATAGGACGTTTATACCCTATTCCAAATTTGATGGTTTCTTATTTAAGGGAAAAAGATTATGTATGTATTGTAGTTCATAAAGAGAGATATTTGTGAGAGAGGCACACGATGGTGGTGAGAAGGGTCAATTAAGAATTGAAAAAATCCTTGGAATCCTAGTGTAACAATTCTATTCACCCAAGATGCATAAAGATATTGCTAGAATTTATGGCCAATGCAAGAATTGTAGAAGTTCTAAATAACGCCTTCTCCCTCTAGGATTGTATTACCCACTACCCATCCCATGTGCCCATGGCTTGACATTTCAATGGATTATATTTTCTGATTGCCTAGGATGACGAGGGATAGAGATATTATTTTTGTGGTAGTTGACCAATTCTCAAAAATGGCCCACTTTATTTCGTGCCAAAAATATCGGAATGCACCTAATGTAGCTTCTTTTTTTGTTGAAAATATTGTAAAATTGCATAAAATTCCTAGGACCATTATTAGTGATAGGACTCAAAGTTCCTTAGTCACTTTTAGAGGTCATTATAGGGTAGGCTTGGCACCAAATTGCCTTTCTCAATATCATGCCACCCACAAATTTATTTCCAAACAAAAATGGTAAATCGGACTTTAAGTTCTATGCACGCTCCATGGTTAATGGTAGAATGACCTCTTGGGAAGATCATCTATCCTTAGTCGAGTTTAGTTATGACTATGATATCTATTTGACTATTGGTATGACCCCCTTTGAATGTGCTTATAGTTATAACCCTGTACCTCTTTGGATCTCACTCATTTATCTAGTGATGTTGGGATAAGCTTATATGGAAACCAAAGGGCAGAAGAAATGAAGAAGCTACATGAGAAAGTAAAGCATTGTCTGGAAAAGAAGAATCTAGAAGTGGCAAAAAAGATGAACAAAGGGAGAAGATGACTTATTCATTAACCGGCTATTTGGATATGGGTACATTTTTTACAGGATTGGTTCCTAACCCAAAGGAAGTCTAAGTTGTTACCTTGTGGAGATGGTCCATTCTATGTATTTTAGAGGATAAATGATAATTCCCAGAAGATTGATCTTCCTTTGGACTACCAAGTTCACGACACTTTTAACATTTGTGATATCTGACCCCTTGATGTACTTGAAGTTAATGAATCCATGAATTTTAGGCCAAATATTCTCAAGATGGAAAGTATGATAATATTCTGAGCCCCGCTAATCCTTTTACAAGAAGACAAGTTTAGGAGTTACAAAGCTAACAAGCTATGTTTACAAAAAAAAAAGATGTTGGTGCTTGTGTTTTTACCTACAAAGGGATGAAATGTTCTAAGAATTGTGTTGGCAATCTAAAATAGAGGAATCCCTCACTGCTAAGGGGCGATGTAATGTGTGACGATTAGTCCCTCCCTTAACTAACTATCTCTTGAATCATCAAGAGGAAAGAGTGCACGGTCCATAAGTGATAGATGGAGGGACAGTCAGGTATTTCCTTGACTGGCTGTCGGGTAAGTCGCCCCTACTAAATAGATCCCACTTTTTTATATTATTTCTTTCTTTTTACGATCACTTTAATGCATTTTTATGAAATATAAATAGAAACTTGTAGGGTTTACTTCCATTATCTTACATTTAATGGCGAATGAACATAGTACTTGAGAGTGTAATTGGTGAACTTGTGTTGAATGATTATTTCAAAATAAGGGTTTTGAAGGAATTGAATTCCTCTTGGTTCATATAGAGACTTTTGCTTGATAATATAGGATTAAGGGTTTTTGAATTTGAAACATTTATTTGTTCTTAGTTCCTTCCATTTTCTTATGTCAATCTATCTACCTTGTGTCCTATGTTTTTACTCTTTAGTTTCCATAGCTAGATTATACTTATCATAGCTTGAGTTGTATCACATTTTTTATTAGTGATAGGTAGGGTGGTCTGAGCAACTAATTTACTTCTTAACTTTTTCTTGAGGAGTGACACATGGAACATTGGATGGACTTTAGAAGTTGTGGGCAACTCTAGTTTGTAATCTACTTGACCAACCTTGTTGATGAATCTAAAAGGTCCATAATACTTTTAATATAGCTTCAAGTTTCTCCTTAATGCCATATAAGACTAACTGTATGGTTGCAGCTGAAGGTAGACCATATCACATGTCTGAAACACCCTCTCAGATTTTTTTATATCAGTACAAATCTTCATTATCTCTTGAGCCTTGTGTATCATATCCTTAAGTAGTTTTTGCATTTTTTTCCTCTTCGTCATTACATCCTCAGAAGATGGAGTGAGAGTTTTCAGTAATGGTCCTACAGATAATTGGGGAGGTGAAAACCCATAAATTACATCAAATAGGGTGCAATATACATTAGAGTGATGATTAGTATTTACCACCATTCTGCAAAATGCAACAATTACTTCTAATGAGTTCGAATGTTGTTTGTCATACATATTAATACAATTGTTAAATCTATCAATTTTACCATCAATCGGGGGATGGTAAGATGAGATAAATAAAAGTTGTTTTCCTTTGAGTTTGACTAAAGACTACTAAAAATTGCTCAAAAATACCTTGTCTCTGTTAGATACTATAGTGTCAGGAGTAACATGTATTATGTGGATTATCTTCCAAATATTTTCAACCACCTGAATTGTAGTAAATGGATGGTACAATGCAATAAAGTGTGCATTCTTTGTAACCTATCCACCACCACTAGGACTATGTCTTTCCTTTTGGATTTTAGTAAGCCTTTAATGAAATCCATACTTATATTTTTCCATGCTTTGTTGGAAATGGGAAGTGGTTGAAGAATACCTAGATATGTCACATTCTCATCTTTAATTCTCTACAAATATTATACCTAGCAACATAAACAATTACTATCTATTTTATCAGTAAACAGTAAAAAATTTATGCTAATCTTATTAATGTTCCAAGATGGATTGAGTGACTTTTAAAAGTGGAATCATGGAATAGTTAGAGTAATTGTAGCCTCAACTCTCCATGAGTACCAATTAAATATTACCCTTCCTCCCCAAGACTCTAGAATAGTAATGCCAAACTTGAGTTCCTTGAAAATTGATAGTCAACTGAACTATCATTTTAGCTGGTAAAGAATCACCTTCATAACTCTCAACAACATCTTGCACCCATATAGGAAATAACACACTGCTATCATTAATTTAGATGGTACCAGTTTTCACTTGACTTGCCTATATCTTCTTGTTTCCTAGAAAAGGTATTTGCAACTTGATTCTCCGACCCCTTGTTATATTGAACCTCATAATCCAATCCTAGTAGCTTAGTAAGACCTCATTATTGAACAACAATAGTTACACTTTGCTACAATAGGTATTTAAGACTGTGGTGATCAGTATTCATTATAAATGCTTATATCACAGATAACGTCTTAATTTATTAATGACACTGGTTAATGCCAGGAATCATTTTCATACATTTACTTGTTTATGTGTTTTTGAGCTTGTTGAACTATTTCACTCTATTCTCCATGACAACATCACCAAATTTGGTGCAAAGTTCTTCCTTAAACATATCCTAAGTGACAACTTCATAACTCAATCCCAATGATTTGTACCAAGTTTTGGATATCCTATTCAAGTATAGAGCAACTAAATCTACCCTAAGGTTCTCATCACCCTGTAAAAGTTGAAGTACCTTTCACACTTTTGCAGCAAAACCATAGGCTCATTGCCTGTAAAAATTAGCTAATTCCTGCTAGGGAGGGTGTATAGAAATACCTTGAAGTCAATTGAATCGAGCCTCCATAGGAGTTATAAGAAATAAATCATCTCCTAAGGCCTAAACATTGTCTTGTACACGAGAAGGATCTCTCTCTAGTGAGATCAATTGATCCAAAATCTCTAATAGAGTTCCATGAATTCTAGTTTGAGTTTCAATGAGTTAAAATAACTCACAGTGGGATTATCTTGTAGCTCCTCATGTCGAGCTATTATAGCATCCATAATTTGAGATCAAGCTCCATATGCCATCTGCAAATCTTGGTTTAGAACAAGCTAACTCTGATACCAAATTCCAGGATCTAAATAATTAATATAATTGTAAATCAATAATTTGGGAAGTAAAAAATCAATAAATAGGGCAATTTTTTATTTTCAGTTATCAAAATAGAATTTAAATGTCAAGGAAATATTTATAAAAATAAAAAATAAACATAAATAGTGAAGAAAATTATTGAATACTCACAGATATGCAATGGAGAAGAGAGAAAATTTTTAGAAGAAGTAAAAGAAATATGAAACATATGTTAATGATTCTTTCTTTTTCTCTCTCCTATTTGTTATGTTTGTAATCACCTAGAGGCTAAGTTGGCAATATCTGAGGTGGTCTAATCTAGGCGTTTAGGCTTCATTAGTGTAACACCCAAGGTTTTGACCCTTAGAAAATTTCATGAGTTTTGACTAATGAAAATCATACAATTTGGGGTACAAGTTTTTTGATAGGGTATGAGTGAGGTAACCTAGTAGTATATTATCCAGCGTTAGGTGGTGTTGGGTGGTTGAGTTTCTGGAATTAGTATAAATAGGTGGTACGAGTCGTTTGGCTAGTGATGGGTCATTAGTTTTGCTTTTTCTTCACTTAATATGAAACATAGTAATTTAAATTTGATAAGTATGAGTGGCTCATCATGAGTCATGAGGATAGGGTACGAGTTATAAAATCTAACTCATATGTTAGACAGTGTTCAACCCCCCATGATTTTATTATGGGTATGGGTTAAGAGTACTAATAGTATGGTTGGGTATAGTTTGGCTTGGGTTGTTATATGTTGGGTAGTTTTGTGGTCTAAGGGGAGTCCTAGGGTATAAGTGATGGGTACCACTCATATGGTAGGGTACGATTGTTATAGGGTGGTTGTGCCATCTTATGGGAATTTTAAAGCAGTTTAATTTAGGGGTAATCTAGACATTTCCCCTATTAAAATTTTAAGCACCCATGACTTATAACACTCTTGGGACATCGTTTAACCAATTTGCAATCACTCAAACTCTCTTAAAACACTCTCAAATTCTCTAAAGACGTTTTGGTCAAAGAAGGCTAGGGTTTCATCAATAGGATCAATTTGTGGCTTACTAGGGTGATATTTCTCTGTCATCTTTGTAATCTCAGGCATGTTACTCCTCCCTCATTGTTAGTTCCCACTAAAGGAATGTTTTATGAATTGTTTTCTTGGCATAAATGTTGTATAGTTTGGGTTTTCAAATATATGTTGGGGGTTTTCGGTTACAATTGCTGGTTATGGTTTTACCATGTCTTTTACTAATAATTTTCATATTATTATGGTAGTTTGATAATTTGGTTGCATGGGACTGGTTAATTGGTATTGGTTTTGGCTTTTGAAATACTATGCCCCCAACATGTTTGCTAAAATGACTATGAGAATGTTTTTTGTTAAATTGTTGAACTTTTATTAGACTATGCATGGTATAACTTTGTTACGGAACCCAAATGTTATAAATGATTTGGAATGGTTAAATATTAGGGTCTTGTTAGCTAAGGTTAATCTAATTCAAAGCTTTGTAGGGTATAAAGTGATCCCCCAAGCAAACATAATAATGAACTACATGTTTAGTACATGGGAATCCCCCTAGCAACTTAATAATGAAATATTTGGGTATATGGGAAACCCTTATCTTTAAAAAGATTAGATAAAGACATTGCTTCCAAGATATAGCCGATATGACGATACCACTACTTACAACCTTACTTAATAGTAAATGGAATAATGGTTTGGTTATGCGGTAATGGTTTTAATTGGGCAATTATTGTGGGGTGTCATAGCTAACCATAAAGGTGTGAGTCCAATGGATGGACACTAGGAACTCATATTTGCCGACATGAGGATTGGTCATGGTGACCATATATGATACTTACGGGGTACACAGAAACCCTTAAGTACACTTGTACATATTTATCATGGAGAGCAAAGGGTACTCAGGAATCTCCGACTCTTATGGTATCTCTGATTATACAGCTATACACATCATAACCTATTCACGGGGTTACACTGGACCCATATAACATGTGGGAGTTTCTAGGATGGTTATGCTACATATACCCAGGTTAAGTATTTTCATGACATGCTAAACATCATTCTTTTTCTTGGCAAAGATTATATATATGTATGGTTGTTTATGCATATGGTTGTTAACTTTGTTTTAAAGGTTTGAATTATTTTATCCTTATCCTGAGTACCTAATAACATTTACTCACTTACCTATCTTTGGGTGGTTGTATCCCTATGCATTATAGGAACCAACTATTCTAGTCCTCCTACTTAGTGATTGAATTTGGGATCAACTCGATTGGATTAAAGTGGTGAGCTTCCATATTAAGAAATGCTCCATTTCATGTCATAGATGGTTTTTACATACTTTAGCTATTTTATAAACATTGGTTTTAGCTATGATTTGGCTACACCCCAATCGGATATGTTTTGCTTTTCATTAGAATCTTTATGGAACTAATATGGGTTGGTTGCGCGGTGTTCGCACTGGTGTCATCCTTACTATTGGCATTGGTATTGGGGCTGATACCGTTTAATAGTATTTATAATTATTCCATCCTATTATGTTATGGACTCATATTTGGTTATTATTTAGGTTTTAGTATGGTTATTGGTTGGGTATTAGACGTTTGGACTTTCTTAGTTGGACACACTTATGTACCTATCCCAGAGTCTGCAATTGTACAAAACACTATCTTGTTGTATATTTTGAATTCATCCAACTCTGGTGTGCGTGTGGCAATTGGGTTGGATAACCGGGGTTGTCCCTAGTCCTGGCTGGAATGGGGATGCCCATTACAACAAAGCCCTAGTTCAAGTCATGTGAAGTTGATATCACAGCTTTAGGTTCATGTATAATTAGGAGTCCACAAATCCTTGTTGAGCAGATTCTCTTTTAAGTGTGTATAGCACACCACACTCATTAGAGGGAAGCTACAAGGCATCTAGGAAATGTTTATATTCTCATTGGTTCATACTTGGTCTAGGGGTACGGTCCCTGATTTCTCTGGAGTTCCACCAGTTCCCTCTAGTCCTCCTCAGGATGATATAACAAATGCTCAGTTCTATTAGTCAATTCATATGATAGCTCAATAGGTATCTTGTCAGGATGAGCATGGTGTATCTGGTATTACATCTTCTAAGGCCATAAGGGTTGGCTAGTTCATGTGGATGAGTCCGCTAACCTTTATTGGAATTGAGGTAAAGGAGAATCCTCATGGTTTTCTAGATGACATAGAAAAGATCTTTAGGTTTATGCATGCCACGTATGTGGAAGGGGTTGAGTTTTTAGCTTACCAATTGAAAGTTGTGGCATACAAATGGTACAAGGAATGGGATTCATCAAGGGGTGAGGCTGATGAGTCATCTTTATGGGAAACTTTCTCTAATTCTTTTCTAGACTATTTCTTTTCTCAGGCTTTGAGGAAACCAAAGGCAGAGGAATTTATTAATCTAAAATAAGGAAAGATGTCAGACAAGGAGTATGCCTTAAACTTTCACTAGATATTTAGGTATGCTCCAGAAATGGTGTCTGATCTAAAGTACATGATAAGAAAGTTTGCTTCAAGAATGTCTCATGAGATGATCCTTGAAAGCAAGACTGTATTACTAATCAAGGACATGGATATCTCTAGGTTGGTTGTTCATATGAACAAGGTAGATAAGGAAAAAAGAAAGAAGACTGAGATAGGGGAAAGATAGGGTAAGAAGTTTAGGTTCTCAAAGTAGAGTGGATAATAGCAAAGTACTGAGGATGGTGGTAAGCTACCAAAGAAAAAGTGGGTAGGGGGTGGGGGTTCTGGTTCTTTATCCTCAACTAGTTCTCCTAACATAAAGTTGTTGACTGATATGCCTCAATAGAGTGGGAACAACTTTAGGGCATAGGGTGCTTAATCTCAAGCTAGTGGGTCCTAGTTAACTTTATCGTTTCCTCCTTGTAGGTTCTCTGGTCAATTGCATTGGAGTTTTTATAATGAGGGAAGGGATAGGTATTTCAAAATATGGTTAGCTAGGCTATATGCTTAGAAACTGTCTGATGGGTAAGGTTTTTTCGGGAACGAACATGGTTCTGATTGCCTCTTCATCTGATCATGCACCAAAGGGTGCTGCTTTCGCATCTATTTTTGATTTTGATGCAGGCACAGGAAAGAATTAGTTATATATACTCACTACCCAATAGGGGTGTGAAGCATCGTATGATGATATTACTGGTATGTTGAAGCTCTTTTATTGGGATGTTTATGATTGATTTAATCTAGGGTCTTATCTTTCTTATGTGATCTTATTTGTGGCTTTGTATTTTGGTTTTCGTCCTGAGGTTTTTTTGAACTCTTTTACTATTTCTACCTAGTTGGTGACTTTGTAGTTGCTAAAAGAGTCTATAGGGTGTGTGTAGTATCTATTGGTAGTAAGGAGACTTTGATAGATTTGTATGAATTAGATATGGTGGATTTTGATGCTATTCTGGGTATGGAGTAGTTATATTTATGCTATGCATCCTTAGGTTATCAGACCCATAAGGTTGTCTTTAGGTTCCCTAGTAAGGCAGTTATTGAATGGGAGTGTGGTTCCCTAGCTCCTAAGGGGGTATTTATATCATATATTAGAGCTTAATGATTAATCTCCAAAGAGTGTATTTATCATTTAGTCCAGTTTAAAGATTCTAACTCGGAAGGTCCTTCTTTGCATTTAATTTCGGTGGTGAATGAGTTTTTTGAGGTCATTTCAGATGATCCCTAAGATAGAATTCCAAACATAGTATGAGTACTTTGAGTTCTTTGTTATATCATTTGGTTTGACCAATGCCTCGACGACATTCAGTGGTTTGATGAATAGGGTATATATTAATTTTTAGATCATTTTATCATTATGTTCATTGATGACTTTCTGGTGTACTCTAAGAGTTAGATGGATCATGCCAATCACCTCTTATGGTGTGGTAGACCTAGAAAGTGTAGTAGTTGTATGCTAAATTCTCGAAATATTAGTTTTGATTATATATTGTCACTTTTCTGGGTCATATTATTTCTAGTTAGGGGATCATTATGGATCCGTAAAAGGTTGCAGTGGATAAGAAGCGGCCCAGACCCACAACTCCAACTGATATTTGGAGTTTCTTAGGTTTTTCCGGGAATTATAGAAGGTTTGTGGAATGTTTCTTGACGATAGCTTCCCTATTGACTAAGTTGACTTAAAAGAAGGTAAAGTTCTCTTGGTCAGATGCTTGTCAGAGATATTTTGAGAAGTTGGAGGAGATGCTAACATTGGCTCTAGTTTTGACTTTTACATTAAAAATTTGGCATCATTATTTATATGTAGTGCACTGGGAAATCATCTTAGACTATAAGAGCCTACAGTATATCTTCTCTAAGAAAGAGCCTAACATTAGGCAAAGAAGGTATCTTCAGCTTCTCAACATCTATGGCATGAGTCTTCACTACCATCCAGGTAAGGCTAATATTATTGCTAATGCTTTTAGCAGGTTGTCCATAGGGAGTTTATCTCTTGTGGATAATGAAAGACGGGAGTTGGTAAAGGATATTCAATGCTTGGCTAACCTTGGAGTTCATTTTTTGGACTTCGAGAATGGTGGTGTATTGGTAAAGGAAGTGGTGTGGTAATCTCTTGATATAGAGATCAAGGAGAATCATATACTAGATCTTATCTTGATGAAAATTAAGGGTGATGTTGGTGGGAAAAAGGTGATGGTATTTGAGATAAGTGGTAATGGTACCTTACGGTTCCAAGGGTGGTTGTGTGTTCCTGATGTTGATGGTTTGCGAGAAAGGGTATTGGCTGAGGTATATGAATTGTGCTATGATGTCTATCCCTATTCGACAAAAATGTATTATGATATCAAGGAGATATATTCGTTGAATGGGATAAGTAAGGATGTGGCTAATTTTTTGGACAATTGTTTAGTGTGTCAATAAGTGAAATTTGAGAACATGAGGCCTAGGGGCTTGTATTAGGAAATAGAATTTCCAAAATAGAAATGGGATGTGATCAACATGGTTTTTGTTACCGATCTTCCTCGGTCTCGAAACCAATTTGATTCGGCTTGGATCATTGTGGATAGGATAAAAAAGTTGGCTTACTTTTTGCCAGTGAGGAATAACCTTTTGGATGAGGATTATGCAAGGTTGTATCTTCATGAGATTGTAAAGATACATGGGGTACCTATTTCTATTATCTTAAATCGTGGTATGTAGTTTTCATCTCACTTTTGGCGGTCATTTTAGAAAGGGTTGGGGACTAAGGTTAGTCTGAGTATTTCTTCTCACCCGCAGAAGGATGGGCAGGCAGAGAGAACTATTTAGATATTGAGGATAGGATTCACATATATGTGGTTGATTATGGTGGTAATTAGGTTGAACATTTACCTCTTGTAGAGTTTGGTTACAATAATAGTTACCATTCTAGCATTGGGATGGGTCTTTTTGAGGCATTGTGTGGTTGGAGGTGTAGATCTTCTATTGGGTAGTGCATGCTTAATGAGGCAGATATGTCTGGCCTTGATTTGGTTTATTAGGCTAATGAAAAGGTGAAGGTGATTCGGGATGTGCTTATGTCAGACCACAGTCGCCAAGAGTACTATGTAGATGTAAGGTGTAGGGACTTAGAGTTTGAGGTTAGGGATAGGGTGTTCCTAATGGGTCTCCCATGAAGGGTGTAATGCATTTTAGGAATAAGAGAAAGCACGGTCCTTGGTATATTGGTCCTTATGTGGTATTGAAGAGGGTTGATAATATTGCGTATGAAATGGAGTTGCCTTCTATTTTGAGCTCCATTCATCCGATATTCCATATCTCTATGTTGAGAAAGTGTATAGGTGATCCTTCATCGGTTGTTCCTTACGAAGGATTGGGTATCTCGATTATCTTATGAAGAGACCCCGATAGAGATCTTAGAGCAGTAGGTTTGTTAATTGTGGACCAAGGATGTAACTTTGGTTCAGGTTCGATAAAAGAACCATAAGATGGAAGAAGCAACTTGGGAAGTGGATGAGGATATGAAGTCCAAGTATCCATATTTATTTTTGGCTCTGAATATTCTGCAGAAGGTATGTGTTCTTGATCACATCTTTGTTTTCTAACTTGGATAAGAGAAAGGTTGATTTCCTTGCATCATTGTTTTATAACTTAGTTAAAGATTTAAATGGTTATGATTGGGTGTAATTCATTCTTGTACAACCTTGTTCGTTTTTCGGGGATGAATGATCCTATTAGGGGAGACTAAAACACTCTGGGTTTTGAAACTTAGAAAATTTCTTGAGTTTTGGCTTTTAGACATTATATGATTTAGGGTAATATTCATATGATGGTATATGGGTCAGGCAAACCAGTCATATATTGTTTATGTTGGGTGGTTGAGTTTTTGGAATGGGTATGAATAGTTGGATATAAGTCGTATAGTTGTTGATAGGTCATTGGTTTAGGTTTTCCTTCACTTAATCTGAAACATAGTAACTTAACTTGGATTTGAGTATGAGTGGCTCACCATGAGTCGTGAGGATAGGGTACGAGTCGTATAGTCTAGCTCATATGTTGGACAGTGATGAACCCCTAATGATTCTGTTATGGGTAAGGGTTAAGAGTAATAATTGTATGGTTGGGTACTGTTTGGCTTGGGTGGTTGTATGTCGGACAATATTGGGGTACAGGAAAGGCCTAGGTTATGAGTGGTAGGTACCAACTATATGGTAGGGTACTATTGGTATGGGGTGGTCTGTAGGAATTTAAGAAGTTTATGTTGGGGGTAATCTGGATTTTTCCCCTCTTAACCTCTTAAGGCCCCATGACATATAACACACTTGAGACATAATTTAACCTATTTGCAATCACTCGAAGTCTCTTAAAACACTCGCAAATTCTCTCAATACTTTTGGGTCAAAAAATGCTTGGGTTTCATTAATAGGATCAGTTTGGGGCTTAAAATGTTGATTTCTTTCCGCCATCTTAATAATAGAAGACATGTTATGCTTCCCTCATTGCTAGTTGAGACTAAAGACATGTTATATGAATTGTTTTCAGGCCATAAATTTTGTATGTTTTGGGATTTTCAAATATATGTTGGGGGTTTTGGGTTACAATGGTTGGCTATGGTTTTCCTATGTCTTTTACTAATGGTTTTCATATTATTATGGTTATTTGGACATTTTGTTACATGGGAATGGTTAATTGGTACTTTGTTTTGGCTTTGGAAATACTATGTCCCCAAAATGTTTGATAAAATGCCTAGAGAATGTTTTTGGTTAAATTGTTGGACTTTCATTGAACTATACATGTTATAAAATGGTAATGGAACCCTAAATGGTGTAAATAGTTTTGAATGGTTAAATGGTCGGTTCTTGGTGGTTAATGTTGGACTAATTGAAAGCCTTGTAGGGTACAAGGGAGTCCCCTAAGAAAATATAATAATGAACTACTTTTGGTGTACATGGGAATCCCCCAAGCAACTTAATAATGAAATCTATGGGTACCTATACCTGGGAATCCCTTATCTTTAAAAAGGTTGGATAAGGACATTGTTTGCATGCTATAGTCAGTAAGATAGTACCACTTCTTATAGCCTTGTTTATTAATAAATGGAATGGTGGTTTGGTTGTGTGGTAATAGTTTTAATTGGGCAATAATAGTGGGGTATGATAGCTAACCATGAATGTGTGAGTCCAATGGACAGACATTGGAAACTCATGTTTTCCAAAATAAGGATTGGTTAGGGAGACCATATATGATACGTACGGGGTAAATGACAATACCCTAAGTACACTTGTACATATATATCATGGAGAGCAAAGGGTACTCGAGAATCCCCTACTCCTATAGTATACCCGTTTCTTATGGCTACACGCATCGGGGCCTGTTCAGGGGGTTACACTGGACCTATATAGCTCGTGGGCGGTTCTAGGCTAGTTAAGCTACACATACCAAGGTTAATGATTTTAATGGCATGCTAAACTCGGTTCCCTTTCCCGGCATAGATTACACATATGTATGTTTGTGTGTGCATATGGTTTCTTACTTGGTTTTAAAGGCTAGAAATATCTTATAATTATCCTGAGTACTTGATAGCACTCACCTTCTAACCTATCTTCAGGCGGTTGTATCCCCACATAATGCAGGAACCGTCATTCTGCTCCTCTTGCTTAGTGATCAGATTCTGGATCAAGTGGTGAGCTTTCATAATTCAGAAGTCTCCATTTCATGTCATGAGTATTTTTACATACTTTGGTTATTTTATTGACATTAGTTTATGTATGGTTTGGGGCATGTCCTGACCGAATATTATTTTACTTTCAATTAGAGGCTTTGTGGAACTACTATGGGTTGGTATGAATGGAGTCGGCAGTGGTGTCAGCCTTAGTATTGGCTTTGGTATTGGTGCTGATATCGTTTGACTGTATTTATGACTGATCCATCCTCTTATGTTATAGATTTGTATATGGTTGACTTTCTTGGGTTGGTCTCAGATATGGACATATCTAGATTCTGGAATTTTTCAAAATGCTATTTTGTTATACGTTTGGAATTCATCCAACTCAGGGTGTGCATTTGGCGGTTGGATTGAGTGACAGGAGTTGTCCCTTGTCCTTGTTGAAATTGGGATGCCCATTATGACGCAACCTTGGTTTGGGTTGTGTCAATTAGATAAGAACTAATTGTGGTTGTCCCTTCTCCCCTTTATTGTTTCTACACTACTAACTAGCTTAAGTGAAATTTAAAATGGCAAGTTCATGAAATCAAATTGTTGGATTATTAAACCACAAATTGGGACAAAATTATTGAAGTATTGAATTATTCTATCGAAGTTGATTGGGTCTACTTTGTTAAGATAAAATCTTACATTAACTACAAATGATAGTATAGTTAAAGAAGATTTCCAAGTAAAAGAGTTGTTGGTTTCCTGGTGAATTGAATTCTAGAAAAGAATCTATACTATCTAAGTCAAAAAATACACACCTAAAGCATGGGAAATTATTATTATTAATTTGTTGAAGGTGGCACAAGGGCATTTATTATGAATTTTTTTTTACAAAAGGAATTCCCTACTCCAAAGAAAGGACACATCAAAGAAAACAATAAGAAAAACCAAAATAAGGATATAAATAAACTAAAGATAAAAGGCAAAATAGAAATTGGAAATTGCAGCTAAACAATGTCTTCAAGATGAAACGAGATATGAAGAGACTTTTTGTCATGACCCAATTTATTAGTCATGATGGCACCAATTCTATCCCATAAGCAGGTAATCCAAACCATAATTTAGAGCTAGATGCAATGGGCTAACTTTGGTGGATAATGGCCTAAAAGTCGAAAATTAACCTATTAATGATTAAAATATCAATAATATAGCCATGGGGGTATGATAGATAAAAAACAAACAAACACCCAAGGCTCAGAAATGTCGATACAAGAGCTACTACAAATGAAATAGGAGTACTAAATAGTGAAATAAAATCTATCTTGAAGATGAAAGACTAGACATAGCAAAGAAGGAAATAGGGTAACTACAACTCTGAGATCTCACCCAATCTCTTAAATTAACCTTGCATGACCGTCGAATCATCTTTGGCAACTAGTACTTGGATTTGCATTAAAAAGGTACGAAAGTGTAGTATAAGTACCAAAACTATGGTTACTCATTGGAAATAATCAGCCGACTAAGCTAAATTATGATATAAATACGATCAGATGCAATATAGCATATACTAAGTCAAGATAAAAGGGGTAAACCTGGAAGTAACCTCCAACACCACTATATATACATAAGTGAATAAAACTAGAATGATAACATTACCATCGTACATTTATAACTATAAAATTGGACCCCATAGCCAATAAGTACAGAAAATAAAATAACCCCACGCTAGACCCTATAAGCATTGAAGTACAATCAAGACAAACTAACCACCAAATAACTGAAAATTACTAATTGTCATGCCATAATAAGAATCCATCCGTAGCAAATCACATCATAAGCAACCCTCAAAGATGGGCTTAAAGTGGAACTAATATTATCAGTACCGTAAGCAATTGCCAGACTTGAACTGAAACTAATATTATCAGTACAATCAACAATTGTCAGACTTGAACTGGAACTCATATTATTAGTACCATCAACAATTGTCGGACTTGAATCAGAACTCATATTATAAGCCATATCAAAGAATCATATTAGTGAGAAATTTCAACAATATAAACACAATAGATTATACCAGTAAATCATAGCTGCAAACCATCCCTTTCCTCATATTTATACATTGGAACAAGAATCGTAACCTCAAGTGTCATCTATAGTTACATCTATATGCCATATTATTAGCCATATCCAAAATACATATCAATAATAACATTAATAATCCATGTAATCAAGAATATACAGAATTTATATTAATAATCATATCTATAGGCCACCTTTCATAACTATGGGCCGGTAATCAAATCTGTCAGCCACATCAGATTTATAAGCCATATTATATCCACAAGCCTTTAGTCATATCTATAAGACATATTCTATCCATGAGTCATATCATGTTTATAAGACATATAACATCTATGAGTCGCATTATATATATATTCCATATAACATTCGAAAGTCATATCAATAATCAGATATGTAAATTATGACCTTAATCATGTATGTGACAAATATCATTGGCGATACATGGAATTAGAATCAATCGTTCAATATCCACCCAACATAATAAAAAATTATGTTCAAAATCCTCAAATGTAAAACCTACAATTAATATGTATATTATATGTGAATGACTCTATGGGGTTATCACAAGTCTTGTCCTAAGGTAGGACGGAGTAACCCACTTTTACTCCCCAAAAATATATTTAAGAAACTTTTACTTCAAACTAGGGTAAGGCATATAAGTTCATTGTTAGATGTCAAGAAAGCCATAACTAGTCTTAAAATAGTAATTCTTCACATATATAAGCAACTAAGGAAATTCTACCTAGTTGATAAAAGCTAAAGCAATTCCCTTAACTCAAGCAACAAAGAACAATTTTACTCTAAAATGAATTACTAAGGCAATTTCAACTACCTTGAGTAATTTATGGGCTTCCACCATAATTATATATATTATGAAGCATAATCAACCTAAGTCACAACTAGCTTTGCTAACTACTCCAAGTCCAAGGTTTCAAGGTAGGCTATAGGTCCAATTAAACCAAATATACTAATTCACACTTCCAACACCTACATTACACCCCATATCTAACATAGTATCATACTCACACTACAAGATATCTCAATCTATGTATAAGGTAAGTCTAACCTACTTGGGTGCCGACGAAAACCCGATGAATCAGCTAAATAAATGATTTCCCCTTTTGAGTAGCTTCTACAAGGTGCCACACTATTAAAATCAAAACCTACTCATTAAAACGAGAACAATGATATCCATATTGCACTATTGTGCTTTGAATCCAAAATAATATAAAAACCCTATATGAGGCTTATTTATCGAAGTTGTATTTATGAAACTATCTCAACATCCCTCTATGCTAAAGGAATACTTAGCCTAAAAATTGGTGAATTCATAGCAATAATGTTGGTAAAATTAAGTCACCAAGTTTTAGGTATTCTTAGATAAGAATGCAGAAATCAACCATGAGAATAATGAAATGTTACCACAATTTTGAACGAGAATTGTGTAAATAATCCTTATCAAATCCCCAAAATCACCCAAAAATGTTATCCCCAAGATTTCCTACATTTTACGATTTAAATATCGTGTGAATGGATTATAAATGGTGAATAATAGGCTAAGTAGGGTATTTATACCTTGTCCGGGTCTATAAGTTCCACTTAAGTGGACGCTGGGCCTCTTAAGCGGTCACCGATTAAGAGTCCTAGTGTTCTTTAACTATATACTGGCGACTTCATAGATACCACTTAAGTGGTCCCTTACCACTTTAATGTCTACCGTGTTAGCGACAATTGTTTTGCTTTAGCAGTATTCGACCAGGCCAGCTTGACTGCTTAAGACGTCAGTTTGACGATTTAGTAGACCTTCACTTAAGTGACCCAAATGGACACTTAAGTAACCCAAACCATCCAACCGAGGAACAACATCACCTACAGATAAATCCTCAAAGGGTATCATTTCTATACTTGAAGGGTTACTACTATTATATGTAAACTCTGCAAAGGCAAAGTGTTGCGCCGACTGACCCCTAATATCCATAACATAGGCTCAAAGAATATCCTTGGGAACCTAATAATCAGCTCTGACTGTCCATTGATCAAAGAAGAAAGTTTTACTAAGATTCACCTAAGTACCCAACTCTTCAGGAAAATTTGTCAAAAGGATAAAAGTGATCACTGAACCATAGTTCGAAATGATGGATATAGGCACAGTTTGCAAATATAATATCTTAATAACATAGATATGAGCCAATGTCTAAGCATTGAATGACGTATGAATAGGAATGAAATAGGCTGATTTTGTCAATCGATCCACAATGACCTAAGTACCATTTTAACCATGGAAAGTACAATAAAAACCACTAACAAAGTCAATGCTTATCCGCTCCCACTTTCACTCAGGAATGGTCAATCTCATAATTAAAGCACTAGGTCCAAGATACTTGGTCTTCATCTACTAACAATATAGATAACGAGCTATAAATTTGTAAGATCCCGCAAATTTTCCTAGTCATTAAAGCTTGAAAAAGGGTCCCAGACTTAGATCTCCTAGCTAAGTATTCAAACTTAGTGCTATTTTGGCCTTCAAAAGTTTGTATTCTTATTTCATGACTTTTACGTCCATGAAATTTTGATATTCAAGTTCATCCATGGTCAGAAAGGTCAATAGGGGTTCCCGGATGAGTTTTGGATTTTTTTGGTCCTCGGTTATCCCACGTTTGAAATCCCAAACTATTAGACCAACACGATCTTCGCCCGGTGTGTCGCTAATCGTGTTTGTCAATATTGTTGCAGGAACTGCTTGTCAAAAATACTGAGGCTTGGCCCGATCACGGGATGATGCATTGGGTATCGCGTCGAGGCCATTGATGCACCACATCGACCAGCGTGTTGGCATCCAGTTCCAGTCATTAAAAGATTCATTACCCCAGGGTTATTTCAGTCTTTTTTTTCAGTCTTATATAAGCCTATAACATAAGATTCAACCATTGTTTACTCATATATACTATTTTTCTCTCAATTTTCCTCAAGAATAAGTTTAGGGTTTCCAATTAAAGATCCAAATTCAAGAAAATTTCACTATCAATCTTTGTAAAATCAAGAACTAAGATATGTTAGATGTTGATTCTTGGGTTCCTTTTAACCAAGAAGTTCAAGAACCCTTTTCAAATTATAAAGATTGAATATTTATGATTTTCATAATTTATGTGAGTTGAAGATCATGTTTATATGATTGTTGAGTTATGATTCATGTTCTAGGTTACAAGTTCCAAGATTTGATTCTAGTATGAGATGAATTTCATGATATACCATTAAAGTTGCATGTTGATTTATGTAGTTATGTTAATTTGATGGATTTAATATTGTTTAACCAAAGTATGCTCTGCATATGTTTGATAAAATGCTTATTTAACTGAGATAGTGTCATTATAGCATGTTAGTATAAAAACCCCAATTTCATTTGCTAAGGCTTTTCTACAAAGACTTGGTATCACCAAAAATGGATAGTAGTTATCAGTAATCCAATCATGAGAATTTAGTACTCAGTGTTACTATAATTTCAATTATAGTTTTTGCATTTAAGCATATATCCTTATTCATCATACTCATATATTCAGTCAGAATTGTTCATGAATATAAACCCTTGAATTTAGACTTACCTTATCTAGCATACCAGTACATTCCCACGTACTTACTCATACTTTTATCTTGAACTAGGGTGTTTTATACCATAGGTTTAGAAGCTTGAGATCCCAAGCAACCTTAGCAATTCAGACTCAACCAGCAGCAGTAGACTTAGCAGTGATTCCTCATTATTTGAGGATATTATATTATTATATTATCTTACTAGATTTAGTATTTTAGTAGATAGAGTTAGTTGGGGAATTGTACCATCAACTCCACAGTTCAAAAAATTTAGAGACTTTGAGACTAGATGTTCAGACAGTTGTATTAGTGTTCAGTTTTCAATTGTATTTTAGTTTTTGAACCTTATGGCGAGTTTTTTGCTTTTTTTTCTACATTTTACAGTGTATTATGCAGCGCTCAGTTACAGGTAGAAGTTAAGGGTTAACTTGTGGTCCTTTGAGATTATAAACACCATGTAGCATCTGGGGTACTTGACTCAGGGCGTTACAAACATGGTATCAAATCCTAAGGTTCAATAGTGTCCTAGGAAGTCTAAAAGCCATATCTAGTAGATTCTTGTACCTGGGTATATTGCATGCCACATTTATGTATAGGAGTCTATGAGATGTTTTACAAATAATTTCCCTTTTTTCAGTGTTCATGTCATATGAGTGAGCATGAGCTCAAGTTAAACTCTCAGTATAATCCATTTCATTCTTTCATCTACAGAATATGCCTCTTCGCAAAGGTAATGGCTGTAGAAATAATAACCATCCACCTTAGCCCGTAGATCCTTTAAATGGGAATGTGTCACCTGCAGAGTTTTGAGCAGCTTTTATGGTGCTATCCCAAGCTGTGATAACTAATGTTTAGGGTAACTATCAGGCTGCAGCCCCACCTCAGTAAGATAGGGATTTAGATACAGCCAGGATCAAAAATTTTATGAAGATGAACCCACCAGAATTCTTTGGGTTAATACTAGGTGAGGACCCCCATCTTTATCTTGATGAGGTGAAGAAGATCACCCAAATTATCTATGTGTCTGAAGAGTAGAGTGTAGATTTGGCATCCTATAGGTTTAAGGATATTGCTCATAGTTGGGTAGTGATATAGAAGAAGAGTAGAGGGGAGGATGCAACTTATATAACATGGCAGATCTTTCAAAATATATTCTTACATAGGTTTTATGAACTTTAGACGAGGCAATCTTAGGTAGAAGAGTTCATAAACCTGAGTAAAGTCTCCATGATAGTGAAGGAGTACTGCCTCAATGTCAATTAGTTGTCCAAGTATGTCCTTGAGTAACTTGTGTATTTGGGTTGGTGGTTAAGGAATATAGGACTGTTTTGCTCAATATGGACATGGAGCTTTCTAGGTTGATGATGTACGCTCAGTAGATTAAAGCAAAGAAATCTAAGGGAAGAGAGAGAGTCTATAATAAAGCTAGAATACGTAGTTTTAGTTTTTCTCACCCAAGATCATAGGGTGTCAACTGTTCTTAGTACAGTCAAAGTTTTTAGTCCCAGCCCCATCCTCAGCTAGTGCACCACTACCAAAGTTCCGGGATGTCAGTTATGATGGGACGTCAGGCTCTAAAACCCAGAGTAGTGCAAGTGGTGTTCGTACTTATCCACTGTGTGAAGAGTATGGTAAGAATCACCTATATGTATGTAGAGTAGGCTGCGAGGTATTTTTTGGATGCGGTAAGACAGGCCACAGGTTATGAGAGTGTAGAATCATGGCTTAGAGGGGTAGAGATTTGCGTCGGCAGGGAGCTACTTCCTGTATAACTAGTGGTCAGCGTCAGAAGAGATTTTATGCACTCCAAACTCATCATAATCCAGAAGGTTCCCCTAATACATATTTGGGTACTTTATAAGTCCTTTATCTTCATGACATGCATTGTTAGATCCTTTGCTCCATCTAGTCATGCTATCAAAAATCTCAAGAAGGTAAATATTCCAAGATTGGAAGTCCTAGTAGTTTCAAGATCAGTTCAGTTCATAAATCATGCATTAGTTTCAAATTATCGAGGTTCAGTTATTATCCAGTTTGTAGATGCCTTGTGAATCGCCTCAGTTTTTCCTAGTTTCTTAGTCAAGTAAGACTTCTTATAGGGACACAGTGTCCTAAGGGAGAGATAACTTATGATCCCCAGACACTTTTGTGTCTTTAGGTCCATTTAGTTTCACGATCAGATTTTCATTACAGACTCGATATCAGTTGTCATTGCATATTCAGTCATGCATTCATGAGTCAGTTCAGTTAAGTATTCATGCATTAGATATCCATGTTCAGTATGAGAAGCTCAGCTAATCTATAATTTCAGTCATGTATTCATAAAGACTACTAAGTCACATATCCATGCATCAGACATGCATATTCAATATGTGATTTCAGTCATGTAGACATGTTTCAGATGTTTACGTATCTTGAATATGTGCATTCTATCAGAAATATCAGCTTAGTCTGTCCCATTAAAGGACGAATATTCCCATGGGGGAGATATTTTAGGACCCCACAAATTTTTCTAGTCGTTAAAGCTTGAAAAGAGGTCATAGACTTTGAATTTCCTAGCTAAGTATTCAAACTTAGTGCTCTTTTGGCCTTTGAAAGTTTGTGTTCTTATTTCATGACTTTTACATCCATAAACTTACTTGACTTTCTTTTTATGGTCACCCATTGAAAGGCTTGACCATAGTAGATATGTTTGCCCGTGGCACGGTATTGATACCCTTCCATCTGGGATTATAGGTTGGTCCCCACTAGTTCTAATTTGGGGTATGTCGGTTAGATGACTACTTTCCATAGTATCAATTTCAAATTCAGTCTCAGTAATAGGACTCAGATCATTATTATATAAATTAGGACTGTCAAATACAGTCAATCAACTCAGAAAAGAACTTAGACAATTCTAAAGATTTAGAGATCACCTGTTAGATAGTCTTGATCTCAAATTCAGTCAATTATATTTATTATCAGAAGATACAGAGATCACCGATTAGATAGACTTGATCTTAGATACTATCAATAAGTATTAGTATCAGCAGATTCAAGGATTATCCGCTAGATAGGCTTGATCTCAGATTTTAGTATTTGTAAACTTAGTTATCAGAATTCAATATCTGTAAACTCAAATATCAGTTATCAGTAAACCGAGTTATCAATAATCCAGTCATTAGAACTTAGTACTCAGTGTTACTATGATTTCAGTTATAGTTTATGCATTTATGCATGTATCTTCTTTCAGTATACTCATGTATTCAGTCAGTATTTTTCATGCATATAAACCCTTGCATTTAGTCTTACCTTATCTAGTATACCTTACATTTCCATGAACTAAAACATACTTTTCTCTTGTGATATAGTGTTTTATACCATTGGTTTAGAAGCACGATATCCCGAGCAACCTTAGCAGTTAAGACTCAGCCAGCAGCAGTAGACTTAGGAGTAAGTCCTCATCATTTGAGTATGTTCTATTAATTCATTATATTACTAGATTCATTATTTTAGTAGATGGAGTTAGTTGGGGTATTGTTTCATCAACTCCATAGTTCAAACATTATAGAGGCTTTTAGGCTATATATTTAGGCAGTTGTATTAGTATTCAGTTTTTAATTGTATTTCAATTTTTGAACCTTATGGAAAGTTTTCCTCTAGTTTTTCTATATTTTTACAATATATTATGCAGTCCTCAGTTATAGGTAGTAGTTAAGGTTTATCTTGTGGTCTTTCAAGATTATGAGCACCGTGTAGCGTCTGGGGTACCAAACTTGAGGCATTACAAAAGTATACAATATATCTTTTCATGCCACTCTATGGTGTCTTAAATCTCTAGATATCTTGGTTTTACTTAAGTTAATAGAATACCTAGAGCTATGAGCCTTATAAATAATTGATTAAATCAGTTCATTAACCCTCAGAGCACAAATGTGGATTTCAAATCTCAAGGCACCCTCAGAATCTATGGTATCTCTCTTGGAATCACCAGTCAACATCTAATCATGAATGGTTTAAATCCTCTTATCCTCAAACTGGCCATCTTAAATTTGCTCAACTAGGGATGAACTCACCTCAAAACTAGTAAAAATCCTTCTAGGGTATGAAATGTCAAGCCATACCATCAAGTTGATTAAGGACTGAATGTACCATGCCAACTACCTCTGAGAAACTAAATTACAAGCCAAGCTACCCATACTCAATGACTTCTACCTCAAGGCATCCTCTACAATATTTGATTTACTTAAATGATAGAAAATATATATATTATAATTCTTAAGCAACTACATCTATCTATATTGCCTAGTGTTAAGTTCTCCTTGGGTCATAAGATGCTGAAGACTGTGATGATCTATGAAAATCTGATAATGTACACCATAGAGATAATGCTTCCAAATCTTATGCATAAAAAATACCATCGCAAAATCAAAATCATGAATGGGGTAGGTGCACTTATGCACCTTAAGTTGCCTCAATGCATGAGCAATAACACGACCCTACTGTATCACACAGCCCAAACCAACACCAAAAGCATCATAATACACGTTGAATCTCTCGCCCTTAACAGAAAAAGCTAAAATAGGAGATAAAGTAAGAAACTCCTTCTAACACCCCAGGATTTTGGACTTTCATCAATTTCTAAAATTTTATTCTTACTGTCCTGATTACGACTCACCTTACGAGTTGTAAGGAGTCATAATGATTCATAGGGAAAAAACTCATAGCCATAATAGTTTGTAGGCAGAAAGGTTCTATTCTGAGTATGTGTGGTTTACTACGAGTCATTGTTTTCAAATTATAAGTTGTCCAATGCATACCCTAAATAGTTTTTGTGTTGACTACAACTAGACCCTATGAGTCATAGGGTCTCATTATGAGCCATGGAATATGAGTTGCAAGGTCAATAGTGTATATTCTTGGTGACATTATCTTAACAATGACTCATGGAGACTACTTGTAATGAGTCATTATGAGTTGTCATGATACGCATAATTATTGAGGGCTTACTTTCCATCTTATTAATAGGATTATTTAGACATTTACCTCTTTCACAATAATAACCCAAGATCTATAGACATACTTGGGGCCTTATTTTCATTGATAACATACTCCAAACATTTTTTCTTTTCTCTCAAGTCTCTCAAAATCCATAGAGTTTCTTAAAAATAGGCTAAAGAGATCGTCAAGGGTTGAATTCTCTTAATAAAATTAGGTATTTCAATCATTTTAATCATCCCTAAGAGCACATTTGTTACAAGAATAAGTTTTAAAGTGTTGTTCATATGGTATTGACTTTAGTTTGAAACCATGGGTTAAGGGTTTTGAATAATCATTGTCTATATGATGTTTCATGTTTGTACCAACATGGGTTATGTTTAAATAGTGGTTTTAAAATCAATTTGATGCATGGGTATGGTGAATCAACTAGGGGATTGTGATTTCCCCTATCTTGTGACTTTTGCAGTGGCAATGACCTCTGTCACATATTGTGAAATAGTATTGAATACAAAAAGTATGCATATTGAACTACTCTTGAACTATTTCATAATGTGAAAAGTCAATGAAGAATATTGATTTTGAATTGAACCCTATGGGGTTGTGTAATTCTGCAAGTTAATGTCTAATTAAACTAAGAAGGTTGTGAATTTCCCCATGTGTTGATAATTTGTTTGGCATATTGATGTTACCTTGCAACTATATTTAGTATGATAATGCCAATAATATATGCCTTAATATGTATTACGGTTAAATGAATGGGAATATGTCATAGTTGTTTTAATTGAGATTTAATGAGGGTTATGTACCTAAGTTGGGAAAGTAAAGGTCCCGTGGGACCAATCTTGAAAACAATATTTGATATTGTGGAGGTCTAAATAGTCAAGTGGTTTGAGTCCTCTTGTCTATGACTAGGGAGGTTTGAGTCCCCATTACCATATGTTTGCATGGTTTGAGTCCCCTCATATCACCTTACATGGTCGAGTGCTTAAGTTACCTTAGTATATGAGTAGGAGGTTTGATCGTGCATATATATATGATTATTCTCTAGCTCGTGCAGCTATATGCACTAGGACCCAATCAGAAGGTGAGAGATGGGGCCTATACATCTCGTTGGTACTATTATGTTGGTTAAACTACACAGTCCAGGCTATAGTGTTAAAGTGCATGCTAAGTCTTGTTCCCTACCCAAGCATATGATATATATGTATTAGCATATGATTATGTGCATAGGATCTCATACTAGTTTTGAATTGTTATCCAAGATATTATTTTATCCCATATCCCTAAGATACATGCTTGCGCTCTAAATTTTAAGCATCTTCTGATTCTCTATCCCCATGAGATATAGGTACTAGAGATACTTCTTCTTTTTCTTGCATAGAGTTAGGTAGATCGACTCAATTCATTAGTTGATTTTACTTGAGAGTTTTCATTATGATCAATATTATCACTGTCATTACCATAGTCGGGAATATGTCTCGACCAAGATTACTTTTTTGTTCTCTTGTTAAAAGGATTTGTTGGATTACCATGGACTTGATTGATGTTGGTCGGTAGTGTGGTTGGTTACCGATCATCGATTATAGACATATCTGAAATTCTTAAGGCTTATCTTGTTCTATCTTGTTATACATTTATAATTCATTTGATATTTGAGTATTGTTTTTTGTTTTTCTAAGTGCAGGGGGTGATCTCGGGTACTCGGTGGACTTGAGACACTCATCATAGCTAGGCTCTAGTTTGGGTAATGACAAAGATGGTATCAGAACCTAGTTTTGGTGTTATTAGATGTCCACAAAGCCATGTCCAATAGATTCTTTTTTATGTGTATGTAGGAATATTTCCCTTTCTTGTTGTTCTATTTTGAGCTATAGAGTCTAAGGTCCTAAATCTCCTCTAATTCACATATGTTCGCATTTCAAATCATGCCTCCTAGAATATTCTATGCTTGTGAAACTCTTCTATCCCATTTAAGGACAATGTTAATAGATCTCATCTTACTCAAGAAGTACAGCCCCGATCTAGGGTCCGTATTCCTGATTGCTCCTGTGGAGTTCCATCGGTTCCCCTTACGCCTTCTTAGATATCTCAAGGTGAATTGCCTAGTGTGGAGTTCTGTTGTAACATTCATTTGTTAACATATATAGTGGCCTCTCTATCATACAAGTCATTACTATTAATGGAAGAGAGAATTAGGCAAGGGTGAGAGGGATGTAAAATAAGAAATTCCAATATTTAAAGTAGGGGATAGGTCAACAAAATCATGGTAGATTGGGGAAATAGTAGACTAAGCAGAGGAATCAAGGACTATCCTATGTGGTTGTACTCCTTATCCTCAGCCTTCTAGAAAATATTATTTTTGTCCTAGAGTTGCTCGGTCAGCCTCACCCTTTCCTTCTTGATGATTTTGTGGTTTGTTACACTATGCTATAGTATAAAAGGGAGGAATCAATGTTTTAGTTGTTGTCAGATTGAACATATATAGAGTTATCGTCCTTTTATGGTTGCTTCAAGGACCAATAAGGTTCCTATAGCCACTTCATCAGCTCATGCACCAAAGGGTAACACTTTTGGCTCCAGCACTAGTCAGAACTGCCTCTATGCTCTCTCTACTCGTCAGGAGCGGAGGCCACTCATTATGTTATCAATGGTATGCTCAAACTTTTTAATCATGATGCATATTGTCTATATGATCTTTGGTCTACCTTATCTTATGCAACCCCTTATATGGTTATCCATTTTGGTTTTGATCCTAAGTGTATTTTGAATTCCTTTCTCTTTGTGCACCCTAGTGGGTGGTTCCATTATGGCTATAATGGTTTATAGGGGTTTTGTGATAGAAGTATATTTTTTGAAGGCCTTGTTCGATTGGATAGAGGTTGACATGGTAAACTTTAATATGATTTTAAGGATGGATTGGTGGGGTTTGTGCTATAAATATATTGATTTTTGGACCCGAATGGTTAGTTTCCACTTCCCTAATTAGTCGGTGATCGAGTGGGGAGAAAGATCCTTAGCTCCTAAGGGAAGATTCATTTTGTATCTTAGATCCCAAAAATTAGTTTCTAAAGGTTGCCTTTACTATCTTGCGCATGCTAAGGATTCTAGATCTGAACGTCCTTCTTAGCAGACTATCATTGTGGATTGTGGAATTCCCGAAGTGTTCCTTAATGATCTTTGTAGTGTTCCTCCTGATAGGTAAATTGATTTTGGGGATTGATCTCCTTCCGAACACTCTTCCTATATCTATCCCTTCTTACAGAATGGCTTCGGCTGAGTTGAAAGAACATAAGAAGAAGTTTAAAGATCTTCTTTGTAAAGTTTTTTTCCACCCAAATATTTGTCAAAAGGGTGCTTCCGTTCTTTTGTACAGAAAGGGGATGGTTCCCTCTGAATGTGTACAAATTATCGGCAGTTAAGTAAGGAATTTAAGTTAAACTCTTTGTGGGGTTGAGTAATATATATATATATATATATTATTTGGGTTACTTCTTTAATGGTGTATGGTTATTTGTGGACACTAAGTTTGAACTCTATATGTTGATTGTGGTGAAAAGGATATTGCCTCAAGGATGGCAATGCAAGGTTTGCAAAAGTATATTGATGGGCTTGATGGGATGTATGGAAGATAGTAGGTTGATAACTTATGAAATAGTAGAGGGGGAAATTGTGATACATACTAGAGGTCTAGTGTTGAAACGATGAATTAGGGATAAGTCATTAGGTGGGTAAGAGTATTAATATTATAAGATTACGTCAAGTCCTAGTTAGCATCTTGTTAGGTGAGATTCCAAGTATGGAAATTCCATGGTGTATCTAGTTCATGTTATTGAATGTCTTAGTGCGAATGTGTATGCTCATGAGAGTGTGATTCATAGGGTAATAGCTATAGGCCAGCAAAGTTTAAGATAAGTATCTTAGAGGGTAGTGTCATCATATTATAGTTGTCGGGGGAGATGGTAAACTAAGGATGATCTTAAGTTTGACTAATAGCGGTGTGTTCCAGGGAAGAGTTATGGTCAATCTACTATTATTCTTGCAAGTTCCTCTTAGTTTGAGTTACAAAAGCATTTTACCAATATATTATGTATTAAAATAGTGCCTATGCTTAAGGTTTGAGTTCTCTATGCAACTTATGTCCATGACTCGGCCCCTAAAATTAAAAGACATAATGATTCCAAAAGCCAAGCTTCTAAGTATTCTACTTGGTTCTAAGAAACTATAAATTTTATCTACTAACAATTCAATTTTTGTCATGTCCCAGTCCAAAGTCATCCTATATATATATAATTCGCGACCACTCTCAGTCCCTAGAATGGGAGAAAATATTTTCAAGTGGTAGACCTTGTCCTACTTCTCGAATATACAAATTTCAATATTATGTTATATAACCCATGATGTATGTACTCGCATTTCCTGTTGTTACTAATCCAAAGAACTCATACTATGTCATTTTTACACACAAATGACCCTCTATTTATGATCTAGGTTGTTGATAAAAAAGTATTTCATGCCTACTGTATGGTATCTTATTTCACGGGTGTCGCCTTGAGTAGTATGACAAATGGGAGTCATAATTGAGAAGTAACTCTCTCATTCTTGATGCTTGTACTCTAATTCGTCAATGAACCTTCTTATGATTAAAACGGTAGTGGCTATAGAAACATAGAAAGGCTTTGAATGAGGGAATAAATGTCCTTTATTGTAAAAAAAATTGGGATGACTACTTAGGCTAAGGTTATAGATAATGATTGAATGATGGAGTAGATCTCCTTTATTGTAAAAATATATTTGGCACAACTAGTCAGGCTAAGGTTATAGATAACGATTGAAGAGTAAGATGAACCACTGTTATGTATACTAGTTAAAAAGAAGAGATATGGTGAGATTAATTGTGATAGCAATTAAAGTTTCTAGTTATTATTAAGGGGATATGTAATGCGGGAGAAGAAAGATAGACTTGAATGTTGTGATTGATACATACACAAACCATTATGTTATGTGGTTAGCACTCCTTGATTAGGATCTGAGATACATGGTTATTATGATAACATCGAGTAGCACTATAGGAGTGGTCTAAAGTATTGGGTCCCATTGCTTAAGCTAGCATTTTTAATTTCCTGTTAGGTTTAACAAAAAACAATATATGATTATATTCAGGCTCTCGTCGTTATGTTTTTGCAGGGGAATTAGGTAATTGAATATTGGGATGTTGTGTTATATGTTGTTTTATATGAGGGTTATAGTATGCATTATTAGGGGTGAGTAAACTTCTTGAGAAGATGAGGAGGACATGAAGTCCAAGTATATGCTATTATTCACTATTTTGGATAATCATGCTAAAGTTATGTGTCATCCTTAATATTCTTGTTTTTTGAATTGTTTAAAGGAAATCATAATTTCCTATGTATCTTTGTTTTCTGTCTTTCTTAAAGGTAACTGTGGTTGTATTGGATTCAGATCATGCTAATAAATTCTTTTTCCTGTTATTTGAGGACAAATGATCCTTATGGGGAGTATGTAACACCCTGAGCTTTGGTCCTTGATGTGTTGACTATGACTCACCTTTTATGTGTGTGGTTGGATAAAGTCTATTTTGAGTAAGAGTGTTTCAATGCAAATTGTAGGTTGCCTAGTGTATATCCCAAATAGTTTCTATGTAGACTACCATTGGACCCTACAAGTCACATGGTCTATTACGATCCATGGCATATGACTCATAGGGTTAAGAGATTATATGCTTGGTGTCACTGTCTTGAAACTGACTTGTGGAGATGAGTCATTATGAGTCATCATGACACCCATAACAACTCACGATTTATTTTCCAACTTGTTAATGGTGGTATTTTAGACATTTCCTACTTATCCCAATAATAACCCATAACCTTTAAACATACTTGGGGACCTATTCTCATTGTTAAGACACTCCAAATATTCTTTATTTTCTCTCACATCTCTCAAGCATCCATACATAGGGTTTTTAAGAAGTATATCAAGGAGAGCTTCAAGGGATGAATTCTCTTCGTATACTTGGGTATTTAAGGCATATTACTTTTCTATAATTGCAAATTTTCTAAAAGCATAAGTTTTAAAGTGTTGTTCATATGGCATTGATGTTTGTTTCAAAACATGGGTTGAGGGTTTTGAAGAACTATTGTCTATGTGATGTTTCATGTTTGTACCTGCATGGTTTATGTTTAAAATGAGGTTCTAAATTTAATTTGATGCATGGGTATGGTGAATCAACTATGGTATTGTGATTTCCCCCAACTTGTGAGTTTTGAAGTAGTAATGACCCCAGCCTCATATTGTGAAATTAGGTTTGAATATGAAAAGTAAGCATATTGAACTACTATTGAACTATTTCATAATGTGAAAAGTCAATAAAGCATAATGATTGAATTTAACCTTATGAGGTTGTGTAATTCCCCAAGCTAATGTGTCATTGAACCAAGAAGGCATTCAATTTCCCCTTGTGATGAAAATTTGTTTGGCATGTTGATGTTTTCTTGCAAGTGTAGTTGGTAAGATGATACCAACAATGTATGCCTAAATGTGTATCATGGTTAAATGAATTGGAATGTTTAATAATTATTTTAATTTGTCATTAATGAGGGTTGTGTAGCTGAGTCGTGAAAGTAGAGGTCCCGAGGGACCTATACTAGAAACTGTGTTTCCTACTGCGGGGGTATAAATGTTTAAGAGGTTCAAGTCCCCTTGCCTTTGACCAGAAGTGTTCGAGTCCCCCATATTTACATGATCGAGTGTTTAAGTTACCTTAGTATATAAGTGGGAGATTCACCAATGCATCTATATACAATTATTCTTCGGTCTGTGTGGCTACAGGCACTTGGGCTCTACCAAGGGGTGAGAGGTAGTGCCCATATAACTCGTGGGTACTATTATGACGATTAAGCTACACAAACTAGGTTACTATTTTAAAGTGCATACTAAGCCTCGTTCCCTACCCCGACATATAATATATATATATATATATATATATATATTATCACCTATCCATGAGTTACATGCTAACAATCAAACTGCTAACCATCTTTGTACGATGTATCCCCATGCGATACAAGTACTAAAGATACTTCTACATTTTCTGCACAGAGTTGGATGAATCGACTTTGTTGTCGGTTCATTGTGGTGAAGTGGTGAGCTTCCATTCTCCATAATCTTAGGCGTTTCATCAATCTCTATTCTTAGATTTAGGACGAGAGTTTTCATTATCATCAACATTATCATTGTCATTGTCAGAGTCGAGAACATGTTCTGACCAAGATTAGTTTTTGGTTCTTTTGTTAGAAGACTTTGTTGGATTACTGTGGACTTGGGTGATGTTGGTTGGTTGTGTGTTAGGTTATTGGTTATCAGTAATAGACATATCTAATATTCTTTAGGCTTATGTTGTGTTATCTTGTTATATGTTCTGAATTTATCCGACATTGTGGATATTGTGTTGTCTTTTGCTAGGTGCAGGGGTGATCATGAGTCCTCATGGAGTTGAGACACTGGTAACGGCCAGTCCCTTGTTTGGGATAGGACACACCTTGATATTTTCAATGCTCGAGTCACAGTTCTCTGGCCGTCAGAAAGGAACCTCCTACATAGTTACTCTGGTCGTATGTGCTTAAATAGTAGCAAAAACCTCAACGAATCATCTACAATAAATGGCGAAGCCATAAAATATACGAACCTTCATTAGAGATGAAAGCCTGGCCCAATCACAAATAGACTTAATCTTTGTAGGATCTACCATAATCCCATCCTTAGACACAACATGTTGAAGGAATGTCACCGACTCCAACCAAAACTCACATTTAAAGAAATTGGACAAAAGAAAATGATCTATAAAAGTCTGGAGCACAATCCTCAAATGTCGTGCATGCTCCGCTTCACTCCTCGAATACAAAAGGATGTCATCGATGAACACAATCAAAAAGGAATCCAAATAAGGTCTAAAAAATCAGTCTATTAAATCCATAAATGTGGATTGGCCATTAGTCAACCGAAAAACATCACTAAGAACTCATAATGGACATAACGGTTCCTAAAGTCTATCTTCAAGATATCCTCAGCCCGAATCCTCAACTGATGGTAACCGAACCTCAAATAAATCTTAGAGAACATAGCTGCTCCCATAAGTTGGTCAAATAAATAATAAATGCATAGCATAGGGTAAGGGTTCTTTACCATAACCTTATTAAGATGTATATAATATATGCACATATGCATGGAGCCACCTTTCTTATTCAAAAACAACACAACAACTCCTTAAGGACACATACTCGGTCTAATGAAACACTTACTGAGAAGATCCCGGAGCTAAGAATTTATCTCCGTATGCTCCATAAGAGCCATTCAGTGATTTTTCATAGAAATAGGTCGATTTCCTGACTCAGTATCAATAACATACTTAATACTATGCTCAGGCGGAAAGCTACGTTGATCGGTAGGGAAAACATTAGGAAACTCATGAAATACAAAAACAGAGTCAAGCGATAAACTCTCCATGAAAACATCATAAATATAAGCAAGATAAGACTCACAACCCCTCAAAATAAGTCTCTTAGAACAAATATAATAAATAATCCCCATCAGCTCGTGGCTATTATCTTTCTGCCTCATGATTGGGTGTATGTCGAGCATGACTAAGGTAACTGTCTTGGAAAAACAATCCATGATCTTATGATATTGGTATAACTATTCCATTCCCAAAAGAACATCAAAATCCACCATGTCCAATATAATAAGATCATCATGAGTATCACCATCTCTAACATTCACAACATATGATATGAAAACTTGAGCCACGACTAAAGAATCACCCACGGGAGTAGATACATGTAATGGTATAGATAATGAATCAACTCTAATAGTAGAGCAAAATAAGTAGACACATATGAATAAATGGATCCCAGATCAAATAAAATAAAAGCTAACTAATTACACACCAAAATCAAACCTAAAATAACAACATCCGAAGACTTAGCCTTGGCTCTAGCAGGGTACTATATACAAGTGACCATGCTTGCCACCTGGATAGTCTCTTGACTAACCTTATATCTTACCTATCTAAAAACCTCTACGAATACCCTGGGGACCATTCCTATGACCACGCATACCCCTACTAGATGGGGAATAAACTTTCCTAATACATGGAATATTTTGAGATGAAGGAATATTGCCCCACGACTAGGGCCCTCACCCAATATGTAAACAAAAGATCTATAACCATAACATGCCCTAGGTATTAGACTAAAACCAAAAAATATGACTAGCCTGAAATAACAACTACTGTTAGAATATCCAGGAGATGAACCTCTCAAAGATAGATAATAACCCTGGCTACGATGATTACTATAGCTAGATTGGCCTCTACTGGTAATATGTAGTGCAACCTGAATAGGTCTACTATACTGAACTTGATCGTAAAATGGCCGATATGGTGGGTACCTATCCTAAGAACCACTACCTCTAAATTAGGAACTACTAAGGCTCCCATTAAATCTACCCTAATACCGCAACCTCTTATCGCTACCTCCTTGGGCCTCATAATGCATCTTCTACTTAAACTGAGTATTATCAAAAACATAAGAAAATAAACTACCTTCAACAAACAAAATTTGAGTAGACATGCGAATAAGAAGTTTCAATCCTCAGACAAACCAACGAAACGTCTTATACTGCATAGTTAGAAAAGAAGTAGCATGCCTAGCCAACTTATGATAATGGGCCTCATACTCCACAAAAGAATGGAGACCTACTCCAACCTTAAGAACTAATCCCTCAAATGATCCCTATGATTGTGAGGTATATACTTCTCCCAGAAGATCTCAAAGAATTGCGTCAATGTCAAAGAAGATGATCTAGCTGGCCTAGAATCAAGATAAACACTCCAATAATGTTGAGTTGCCAAGTCCAATTTAAAATTAGTGTAATCCACACCACAAGTCTTAACTTGGCCTAAGTTGTGGAGTATATCCTGATAAGCAATAAAAAACTCATAAGCAACCCGCCCAATGCAGCCAAAAATCTAGACGAAGCCAATCTTAAGAATTTACCTAATATTTTTTGCTCCTCTTAGACATAGAAGGATGGGAAACCACTGGCTTAGATACTAACCACTGCGCAACCACCACCGTAGGAAGGACCTTAAGCATCTTCGCCTAATGCAACCAAAAACCTAGATGGATCCAATCTCAAGAATCTACCTAATATCTTCTACTCTTATTCATACATAGCAAGCTGGGAAACTATTGGCTGAGTAACTAATAGTTGGGAAATCATCGGTGTATGAAGGACCTTAACTATGGGAACACAACTACAGGTTGCGCCCACATCAAATGATGGAGACATAAATATCCTCAAAACCTTCCTCTACTATGGTAAAGTGGGGAGGATGAATTTCTAACAAATATCTAGTGAATACATCCTAGACTGCTACCTAGAGGGAAGCAAACTCCTCTTTGATCTAGATCATCTTTGGGGACTAAATACCTTCAATCATAGAAGTTACTCCATTAAACCTATCAAATTATTTCTTTATACCTCACATATCTATCTTAATCTTATTCATCACATATATCTTGACCCCTCATTCTTAATTTTCAACATTCAATAGAATAGTTTCAAAACTTTTGTTAGAACTCATGTGGGAGTACAACATTCATCGGTAGGTAGGTAAATCATGGATGATCCTAGAATCTATGTAGGTTAAATATGAACTAAAGTCAGTTTTAAGATACAGGATCTGGTAGCATTAGCAGTCGTATAGGTCTTTTTCTTAAATCTAGGAATCTTTAGGTCTGGTCCCAGTGAAAACAAATTTAGGTGTATAAATCTCTATATGCAAGCTTATATGTAGTTCCCCATCTAAAATAGCAAAACTTCCAGCAACCTTTTGGTTCGATGTTGAATTAAATCACCTCAAGATCTATAATATGACTAACCTTGATAAACTGATAAATCTCAAGTAACTCAAAAACCAGCCTCTTAAGAAATTATATTAACCAATTATGTAAAATATATACTCATTATGTCATCAACCGTTATATCTTGGATTTCCTAGAAAATAAACCCGGTAATGTCAATATTATAACCTTCCATAATGCTTCAAAAACAAAGCAACTTGATCTAGTCTGAAAATATTATTTCATATATGGGACCCAATTTATGACAAACCAAAGTGCATAAATATTTATCAGTGAAGCTCCATATGCCTTTTTTAACCTATCACCATCCACTACCTTCCCATTCAAACACTTTCTTCAAGACAACAACATTATTCCTATCCATTGATTGTGACCATTTTGTCAATGGTGCCAATATTCATCATTTTCCTATTTGTTATACCATTTATCATATTATTTATTTTTACAGTGTTAGTTAGAGGCTCAAAGTCCTAATGATAAAGGAATAATGAAATAGTATGCTTCAAAATATCATTCTAAATATCACAAATCAAAATATTAGGTTGTTGAGTAAAACAACTTAGTTTCTGGACCTTAGAAAATTTCTTGGAATTCTCATCTTTGTACCAAATAATACTTATGGGTATGAGTTGCGTGTTAGGGTATTGATGGTAAAGTCAAGTTGTATACTGACCAGTATTGGTTGGTGGGATAGATTTTAGTTACTGAAATGTATATAACTTAAGGTACGACATGTATTGGTGGTTACGAATCATTTAGACCCTTATCTGAATCTTAGACTTTGATAATTAGGTTGGATCTATGTATAAGTGGACCACCATAAGTCATAAGCTAGGGTTTGACTCCTACCTAAGACTCGTATGGTGGACAGTGTCACAATATTTCTTGGGTTTAAATCTATCAAGGGTACGTATCATATGCTTTAGATACGACATGGTTGGATCAGTCGTATGCTAGATAGTGTTTGATCCGATGATTGAAGCTAGGGTACGAGTTAAGGGTACCACTCATATTAGAGAGTATGACACGTGTGGCTCAGTCGTACCCCTATGATAGGATTTTGGTGCAACTTATGTAGGGGTAATCTTGACATTTCCCCTTATCCTAAAAAGGCCCCATCACTTCTAACCTCCTTTGCAGGCTATCTACCCTATTATTCCATTAATTAACTCTTTGAAGATTGATTTGGGGCTCTTCATAGTGATTGTTTCCATAATTATCTTAGTTTAAGATATGTCCTCTTCCATCATTGTTAATTTTATCTAAAGGCATGGTTTTTATGAGTGTTTCATGATTTCATTGATTTTATGATTTTGGTTTTCAAATATGATTTGGGGGTTTTGATATTAAATGGTTGGTTATGGCTTTCCATGGTTTTAATTATGTTTTCATATACATTAATGGTGGTTTTGGATAATTGGATTGCATGGGAATGGTTTAATGGTAATTGGAATTGGTTTTGGTCATATTATGCCCCTAATGTAATACCCCAGGAAATTTTTCGTTGAAATTTTATGCGTCAACGTGTTGGGTTCTATCTTCTAGAATGAATTATAAATTTCCCGTGCAGAATGTCTTAGATTATAAACCACCATTTCATAGTGTATCGAATAAGATTTCCAATGATATGTGGATCATCCAAAATAGACACCCGAGCAATGAGTTATGAACATTCCGATCAAACCATGAATAGTATTGAACAGTAAAACGTGCAGGAAAAAGTACTGAGGCCTGACATATTATTGCACTAACTTTAAATGATTATAAATCCTTGTACATAATGATCTGGGTAATCTACTATATATCAATGGAAATCTACCTGAGTCCTCTTTCTAATTAAATTAGTTTAATCCAATTTGTCTATCAGAGCAAAAAGTTATGGTCGATCTACTTCAGCCTACCAAAACCAAATTTTTAGGTCAACTTCAAATGATTATAACTCCTTGTACACAATGATCTGGGTGAGGTACTATATATCAACATAAATATATAAGAGTCCTCTTTCTAATGAAATTGGTTTTATCCAATTTGGATATCGGAGTAAAATGTTATGGTTGATCTACTTTAGACTATCAAAACAGTCCACCAAAGGACAGATTCGAAATTATTTGATTTTAGGGGAGTTTTGGTCATTCCCGCTCACCCAAAATCCTTCCAACCCCTATATTAAAGCCTACTAGAAGTATTATATGTTATATTTCATCAAATTCCCTAAAAAACAAAACCCTAAGCTCGTACATCCAACTTAAAAAACCTCTTAAGTTCACCATTAATTCTACAAATTTACTCAAGATTCCAAGTTCCTAGTTCAAGAACTCCAAGAACCATCATTTAAAGGAACGATTAACATATCTAAAAATAATATCGATCTAAATTTTATCATTCAAGATATGTGGAATTTTTCAACAAGAACTCTCTTTCGTTCTTGTGCCCAAAAGTAATTTTCTTTACAAAGGCATGATTTTTATATGATTTTTACGAATTTGAAGCATGAACCCATATCTTATGATGATTATTATGAAATCTTGATGTTTATAATTTTGAAAGATTAATTTACATATGTGGAGATATAAAGCATGAATCTTGAACGATATTTATCATGATTTTGATATTTGGGTCATGAATCCCCGTTGGAAATTGTGTTTTTTTGGAAAGTGTGTGTTATAAGCATGTTGATGTTGAATATTTGAGATATTTTGAATGATTTGGCCTTTTGGTCTTGATGGAGTTGTTTTGAACTTGAGTGTGAAAGAAATCCATAACGTGGTTGATTTTGATAGATGGAAAGCATGATGGCTCCCGATTTATATTTATATATATTACTAAAATTGTTTGTTATGGATTGTCTTTGAAATGATCTAAGCTAAATCTGTGATAAATCTTTAGCACCGAGTGGGAGGTATAAAGCAACCTTACTTCCCTAGAACTACGTGACCCCATAGGAGTGAGCCTGAGGCTGATTTATATATTGATCACTAGTTTATGTGAATTTGATATCGATAGTCCTACTTCAATGGCAAGGATAGGACAGCTCTCCCCAATGTGGGTTGTACGTTGGACTCCATGTAGCTTACATGGTTTATGTCAGTTATAGGATCTCCCAGTGTGTGTGTTTCCTTGTGTCTATGGTGAATGGTGAAGTGATTTAAAAGTGGAATTGTGAAAGTTATTCTTTTGAAAGATTTAAATGATATTAAAATTATGAGAATTGATATTCTTGTTGAACTAAAAGTGATTGACAAATTATATGATGACTCACATGTGTTATTTGTACTTATTTCATCCCCTTATGATTATTATGATTTTCTTTGAGCTATGTGAGTCTTTCATACATCCTACATATTTCTTATAAATATTTATGATGATGATGTTTATACAATTGCATACACCCCCATGTACTCGGTTCCTTTCCGTGGTACTGACCCACATCTTCAGATGTGGGCTACATTTTCTCATAATGTAAGTTCAGGTGGTCAGTTCCAGGTTCGACAATGATTCTTCGAGCACACTGTTCTACATCCTCTATTTTGGTGAGTCCTCATGCTCTGAGGATGTGATGTCTGATGTTGGTTTCATGGAAGTTTTTACATTTGATAACTGAGTATGAGTCAGTTGGGGCATGTCTCAATGGCTCACTAGTTTTATTGATTTTTTTATAGGCTTGTCGGACTAGTATAGATGTTAGGAGTTGACTAATAAGTTGTATTTTGTTATCTTTCTGAAATTCTTTTATTCTTCGATAATGATTACTCTGTTGATATTTGAGGGTTATTTATCGAAACCCCATTAATTTGTGTTGAAATGAATAAAAATGGCTCAAAGGGTTAGCGTGGGGCTACTCGTAGCCTTAAGCACCGTGTAATGCTCCGGGACCCTTTTTCTGAGGTGTTACAAACTTGGTATCTGAGCCTAAGGTTTTAAGGTGTCCTAGGGAGTCTGACAAACTGTGTTAAGTAGAGTCTTGATCATCGGTGTGTAGTGTGCCATATCTTTGAGCAAGAGGCTATAAGAGGTTTTAGGAAAAAGTCTGATTCTTTCTTTCAGAAGTCTATCGTGCTTAAAGTGTCTCTCTATGCTATTGATTTGTGCTTTCCTCTTTCAGAAACATACCTCCACGTTGAGCAAGAAGAAATAATAATGGTCAGTAACCTCAAACCGCTGACCCATTGAATGAAAACGTGTCTCATGCTGAATTTTGGGCAGCCTTTCAGACGTTGGCCCAAGCTGTTACTACAAATGTTAAGGCCAACCCAGCCCCATATTCACAATAGGAGGGAGGTTATTCAGCTGCTGCCAGGATCTGTGACTTTATGCAGATGAATCTGCCAAAATTCTATGGGTCCAAGTCTGATGAGGATCCACGGTTATTTTTAGAGGAGGTGCATAAGATTACTCAGGTGATGCATGTATCTAAGGAACATAGTCTAGAGTTGGCTGCGTATAGGTTGAAAGACCTTGCTTATGACAGGGTTGTTGCTTGGAGGAAAGGTAGAGGTGAGGGAGCTGTCCCTACAACTTGGCAGGAGTTCCAGGATGCATTCCTAGATAAGTTTTTCCCATTGGAGATGAGTGAGGTAAAGGTGGAAGAGTTTATAAACCTGCGATAGGGCTCTATGACTGTTAGGGAGTTCTGTATAAAGTTTAATTAGTTGTCCAAGTATGCTCCTGACTTAGTGGCTGATAATCAGGCTAGTATAAGTAAGTTTGTGGCTGGAGTGTCTAGTTATATGGTTAAGGAGTGTAGGTCTGCTATGCTGAATAGTGAGATGAATCTTTGTAGGCTGATGACTCATGCCCAATAGATTAAGGCAGACAAGATTAAGGAGAGAGAAAGAATAAGAGGGAATAAGAGAGCTAGGTCTGAGCAGCATGGACAGGGTCAAACTAGATCGCAGAGAGGGAGCCATCCTCAGTATCAAGATTGTTCGTCTATGCCAGCACCATCATCTTCAAGTGCTCCCATGCCTAGATATAGGTAGGAGGAAGGTAGCAAGTCATATGTTTCCAGGTCCTATTACAGTGCTGGCAGTAAGCCAAATCATCCCCTGTGTCCTAACTGTGGTAGGGCTCATTCGGGTGAGTGTTGGGGTGAGAAGAGGAGTTTGTTTGTGGTGTGGTGACATGGATCATAGAGTTAGAGATTGTCCACAAGATGGACAAGGGCATCATAACTATCGCCTCAGACCCAGACTTAGACTATTAGTGCTCTAGTTCCAGCGACTCGCCCAGCCCCAGCTTAGGGCACCTCTTCTTGGAATGCTGGCGGGCAGTGCCAGAATAGATTCTATTCTTTACCGTCCCACCAGGAATAGGAGGACTCTCCTAATATTTTAACTGGTATGCTTCATATATTTCAGTTTGATGTGTATGCTTTGTTTGATCCTGGATCCAGTTTCTCATATGCTACACCTTTGATTGCTATGAATTTTGAAATAAGTCCTGAGATTATTCCTGAGACTATCCTAGTTTCTACCCCAGTGGGTGATTCGATTGTTGCCCAGAAAGTGTATAAAAAGTGTTTTGTTACCGTTCTTCATAGAGTCTTCTTGGCTGATCTGATTGAGTTAGACATGGTAGATTTGATGAGATTCTTGGTATGTACTGGCTGTATTCTTCCTATGCCTCTATTGATTGTCGGACCTGAGTAGTTAAGTTTCAGTTTCCGAGTGCATCCATATTTGAGTGGTCTGGGAATTCTGTGTCACCCAAGAGTCAATTTATGTCTTACCTCAAAGCTAGAAAGCTTATTTCCAAGGGGTGTATTTACCATTTGGTTTGAGTCAAAGACACTAAGTTTGAGACTCTAACTCTCCAGTCTGTTAACGTCGTCAATGAGTTTTCTAATGTCTTTCTGGATGATCTCTCAAGGATTCCTCCTGATAGAGAGATAGAGTTCGGGATTGACCTTCTTCTCGATAGTCATCCCATTTCTATTCCTCCTTACAGTATGGCCCCTGCAGAACTTAAGGAGTTGAAAGAGCAACTTAAAGATCTACTAGATAAGGGTTTCATAAGACCCAGTGTTTCTCCTTGGGCTGCTCCTATATTGTTTGTGAGAATAAAAGATGGCTCTTTGCGTATGTACATTGATTACCGCCAACTGAATAAAGTCACCATAAAAAATAAGTACCCCCTTTCGAGAATAGATGATTTGTTTGACCAATTACAAGGTGCAAGTTATTTCTCAAAGACAGACCTTAGTTTCGGCTATCATCAACTCAAAGTTAGGGAGTGTGACATTTTGAAAACCTCTTTCCGAACTAGTTATGGCTATTTTGAGTTTATTGTTATGTCTTTTGGGTTAACTAATGCCCCAGTAGCTTTCATGGACCTCATGAATTGAGTGTTCAAACCATATCTGGATATGTTTGTCATAGTGTTCATCGATGATATACTGGTGTACTCTCGTAGTGAGGATGAACATTTTGATCATCTCCGAACTATCTTGTAAACTCTTAGAGATCACAAGTTGTTTTCCATGGTCAGTAAGTGTGAGTTTTGGCTAAGGTTAGTTGCTTTTCTGGGTCATATCATTTCTTCTGAGGGTATTAGAGTTGATCCCTAAAAGACAAAAGCTATTAGATATTGGCCTAGACCGATTTCTCCGACTGATATCCAACGTTTCTTAGGTTTAGCTGGCTATTACCGCCATTTGTTGAGGGTATCTCCTCTATAGCATCTCCTATGACTCGGTTGACCCAAAAGAAAGTGAAGTTATTGTGGTATAAATCTTGTGAGAACAGTTTTCAGGAGTTGAAGACTCGACTCACTTCAGCCCCTATTTTAACTTTGCCTGATGGTGTTGATGGTTTAGTGGTGTGCTGTGATGCTTTGAGAGTTGGGTTGGGTTGGGTTGAGTATTGATGCAGAAGGGTAAGGTGATTGCTTATGCTTCTTGACAATTGAAACCCCATGAGAAAAATTACCCCACCCATGACCTTGAGTTAGCTGTTGTTGTGTTTGCTTTGAAAATCTGGAGACCCTATTTGTATGGTGTCCATGTTGATGTTTTCATTGATCATAAGAGTCTGCAGTATGTGTTTACCTAGAGAGAATTGAATCTTAGGCAGAGATGATGGTTTGAATTGTTAAAGAACTATGTAATGAGTGTGTTGTACAACCCGGGCAAGGCCAATGTTGTGGCGGATGCCCTAAGTAGAGTGTCCATAGGTAGTGTTTTGCATGTGGTAGAAGGTAAGAAAGACTTGGCTCGTGATGTACATCATTTGACTAGATTGGGGGTTAGGTTGTTCGACTCTGTTAAAGGTAGTATAGGGGTTCAGAGTAGTTCCGAATCCTCCTTGGTTTTGGAAGTGAAGGAAAAGCAATACTTTGATGCTAGTTTGGCTAGACTGAAGGAGTCAGTCAAGGACCAAAAAGTAGAGGTTTTCTCCCAAGGGGGAGATGGCGTGTTGAGATTGCAGGGTAGATTATGTGACCCGTATGTTGATGATCTGAGACAGGGGATTATGGCTGAAGCACATGGGTCACGATATTCTATTCATCCTGGTGCTACCAAGATGTACCGAGACTTGCGGGAAATCTATTGGTGGAGTGTCATGAATAAAGATATAGCAGCATTTGTAGCTAAGTGTGCAACAAGCCAACAGGTTAAAGATAAATATGGACTTCGTGGTTGGTTTACCTCCTTTGAGAAGCCATCATGATTCCATTTGGGTTGTAGTTGATAGGTTGACTAAGTCTGCTCATTTCTTTCCTAATCATACTTCATATACTGTTGAGGATAATGCTAGATTGTATATCCGAGAGCTATTCAGACTGCATGGAGTTTCCTTGTCTATCATTTCGAATAGGGGTACTCAGTTCACTTCATAATTATGGAAAGCTTTTCAGAAGGGTCTAGGTACTCAAGTGCTTTTGTGTTCAGCTTTTCATCCGCAGACCGATGGTCAGGATGAGAGGACCTTCCAGAGCTTAAAGGATATGTTGATAGCTTGTGCACTTGACTTTAGGAGAAGTTGGGAATAATTTCCACTCTAGTATTGGCATGGCTCCATTTGAAGCCTTATATGAGAGGAACTATAGATCACCCAAGGTTGGTTCAAGGTGGGTGAAGCGGCTGTGAGTGGTCCTGATTCAGTATTTGAGGCTATGGAAAAAGTTACGTTAATTAGGGAAAGGTTGAAAATTACGCAGAGTTGTTAGAAGTCATATGCGGATGTTAGAAGGAGAGACCTTGAGTATGAAGTTGGTGACCTAGTGTATCTAAAAATTTCACCCATGAGAGGGGTGAAGAGATTCGGAAGGAAGGGAAAGCTTAGTCCCCATTATGTTGGTCCTTACAAAATTCTTAGCCATGTTGGTAAGGTAGCATATGAGGTCGAGTTGCCTTCTGAGTTATCCTTTGTTCATCTAATATTCCATGTCTCCATTCTTAGAAAGCATATTAGCGATGTTGTGGTATTGGATTCCTCTGTGAGTACTGACATTCAAGAAAATCGTTCTTCTGATGAGATTCCTGTTGAGATTCTTGATTTCAGTGTTCGAAGAATAAGGAACCAAGAAGTTCCCTTGGTCAAGGTATTATGGAGAAACTAATCTGTTGAGGGTGCAACTTGGGAAGCTGAGGCGGATATGCGATCCAAGTACCCGCACCTATTTTCTACGAACTCCGATCAAGCTGAAGGTACTGTTCTTTTCTAAATCATGCACTTTTGATAAAAGTTGCTGCAGTTCAGCTGTCATTTATTATGTGTTCATCTGTAGTTTCTTGAATTTATGCATTCTATGTTGCATTCGGAGTGAGAAACGATGTGGTGATGAGCCTAACGAATGGTTTCAGCTGTATGCTCTATTCCCTATCTAATCTTGGCATGTCTAGCGTTATTCAAGGATAAATGGTTAAGTGCCTACACTTAACCTTAACTACTAGAATCTCTCTAGTTCTCAATTGCCTGACTGGCTAATATGAGCATAGGCTACTCTACAAAGGTCAACCAGTCATCCAATTGAATAGAGTCTCATGTAAGAACAGGAGACAGATCAAGAATATATCTTAGCAATATAGAAACACAGAAAATCATTTGGGTGACAATTAAATCTGAGGGTAAGGCGAAATCATAAGCCACCTTACCAACCGTGTGAAGAATCTCAAATGGTACAATATAATAAGGGGTAAGCTTGCCTTTCCCCCAAACCTTATTACTCCCTTCATGGGTGACACACGAAGGAATACTTACTCCCTTCATGATTGGGCCAGGCCTACATCTATGACTAAGATTTGTAGTTTTATTATCTTGGCCTTTTATTATAGATGATTCATCGAGGGTTTTGCTACTATTTCAGCACTTATGACCAGACTGACTAAGAAAGAGGTTACTTTTTGATGGTTCGAGGAGTGTGAGTAAGGATTTTGTAAGCTCAAGGAGATTATTACATAAATTTCTATTTTGGCTCTTGCTGATGTAGGTAAGGGATTGACATTGCATTGTGATTCTTCTTGTATTTATTTGGGGTGTGCATTGATACAACATGGTCATGTTATTGGTTATTTTTTGAGGCAACTTAAGTTGCACAAAATCTACTACCCCAACAATGATTCAGATTTGCCGAAGGTGATTTTCTTGCTTAAGATTTACAGGCATTATCATTTTTAGGTACATTATAACGTTTTCATAGATCACTGCAGTCTTTAACATCTTATGAACCAGAGAGAGATTAATGCTTGGAAGCATAGATGGATGGAGTTACTAAAGGATTATAATATCTCTATATTATCTTCCGGGAAAGGAAAATATAGTAGTAAATACCTTAAGATGAAATATAGTGAGCATGGGTAGGTTTTCTTTTATTTCAGTTACTTAGAAGCCGCTGGCATGGGACATTAAGTCCTTAGACAACTTGATAATTATCTTTGACATTATATACAGTAGGAGGATTCTTGCAAGTGTTGAGGCTTGGTCCTAATAGTTTGAGTAGGTTCGGGGTCATCAGTTCTAGGATAATAAATTTGGCATCCACTATGATTGGGGTTTGAGTGGTGAGCCTGAGATGGCTACCATAGATTGTAAGGATATCTTGAGATTTGATAGCCGTATTTATGGTTTGTGGATCAATGATTTAATTTAGTTGATTTTGCACTAGGCTCATAGATTAATATATTCCATTCATCCAAGTATATCTAATATTTATAGAGATTTGAGATAGCATTATTGGTGGAGTGGCATTAAAAGAGATGTGGCTAAGGTAGATCGTTTCCTACATTGTCAGTACGTGAAGGCAAAGTATCATTGACTATGTTGTTTGATATAGAGATTACCCATTCCTGAGTAGAAATAGGCCGGATCACTATGCACTTTGTTATTGGTTTCCTCAGACTACTCATGGTTCTAATAGTATTTGGGTCATCGTGGATCATTTGATCAAGTTGACACATTTTATTTCTATTTAGGTGTCTTTTAGTACAGAGAGGTTAGTCCATATCTATGTGCGTGAGATTGTCTATTTCCATGGTGTGCTTATATCTTTTCAGACCAGGTTTTGTGTTTATTCCTTGATTTTGGAGAGATTTTCCTGAGGAGTTTGGTACTCAGATGGATTTTAGTACAACATTTATTGCCAGGCCAATGACCAGTTGGAGCGGACTATTCAGGTTTTTGAGGATATGCTCCAGACCTGTATTGTGGATTTTTAAGGTCAATAGGAGAAACACTTAGTCTTGGCAAAGTTTTCTTATCATAATAGTTATCATTTGAGTATTTAGAGGACACCAATTGAGGCTTTTTATGGTAGAAGATGTCATTTTTTTGTTGGATGGTTTGATACTTCAAATTATAGACCCCTTGGTACTAACTTGCTTCAGGAGACGTTGGGTATATTCAGGGTGATTTCTAACATGTTAAGAGTGGCTCAGAGTAGGCAAAAGACCTATGCAGATCATAGTATCCATGCCATGAGATTTGAAATTGATAATCAAGTATTTCTCCATTCGTCTCCCATAAAGGGTGGGATATAGCAACCTCAGGCCCTAATATATTAGAACCTACGAGATTCTTTACATTGTGGGTATGGTGGCTTATGAATTAGCCTTACCTCCAATTTTTGTTGTTGTCCATCTACTTTTTTATGTTTCTATGTTGTGATGATCCATTCTTCATCTCTCTCATGTGCTTAGATTGGATTTAGTTTAGTTGGATGAGAAGTTAACCTTAGTAGAGGAGCTTGTTCTTATTTTTTAGAGTGATGTTACGTATTTGCACACTAGGGAGATTCCATTAGTTAGGGTTCAGTGAAGGCACCATCCAGTAGAGAAGGCTACTTTGGAGATCGATAGTATTATGTGAATCCAGTATCCTCACCTAATAGAGACTTCAAGTACATCCCAATCCTTTACTTACGCGATCGAAACTCCTTTTAGTAATAGATATTGTAATAACCTTTTAGGTCATTTTCTATATTTCTCCTTATATTCATTATTAGAGCTTTCCTATAGCTATCTAAAGTCATTTATGACTTTCTAGGAGTGATAGTTTGGTTATCGGGCAGTTCATTTAGGTTTATAGAGAATATTCCACACTATGAAGTCTTTTATGGTTGTAAATGGCCACCCAATGAAAAGTTTATTCTAACGATCTCATATACTAATTATGGTCATTCCAACAGCTCCAGAATATAGATATTAGGCTAGAAGGACTCTCGGTCTGGGTCTCGAAGCGCCCATACTCAGTTTGACCAATTGGTCAAAGAGTTAAGAAAATGAAAGTTGGGTGTGGGTCCAATATTTCATCTAAGAAACCTCAGATGGAAATTTTGATAGCGTCATTGAGTCTGGAATATCAAATTATATAGGGTAGCATAGTCCATTTGAATATACAAAATTTTGGAAGAATCCTGAGGGGCTTGTTGATAAATTTCCAAGTCTCAACTGTACTGGTGCACTCGCTACTAGTAAGCTAAGGGTCCCGATCGTGATACCCTTAGCAAGATACTAAGTACCACAATTGTAAAGGTCATATCGCGATAGCAACTCACTTGGCAGCCATCAGATGTTATGATCGCAAGGGTCGGATTATGATTATGATACTGGAATAGTTGCGAAGTGAATAAATACCCCATTTTACACACATTTTCCAACTCTTTGATCCATTCTCAAGAGTGTTAAACCCTAAATATTTCGTAAGCATAAGATTAGGGCATGTGGGTGATTTGGGGAGCTTAGATAACAATTATTTTATGATTTTCCTTTGAATTTGAGTTAAGATTCTTTATTATCCATGGTGAATTTTCTCATTTGTTATTCAAAACCACTAAAACTTAGGAAATTGATTTTAGCACCAATTTATCTTGAAGTTAACCTTTTTTATAGTGTAATTACTCCTTAAGCATAGAGGAACGTAGGGTTGGCTTCGAAAATGGGATATATTGAGTAATTTTGGAACCCAATCTCAATAGTGCAATATGGGTATCATCATTCTCATTGTGATGAGTAGAATATGATATTCATAGTGTGAAACTTTGCAAAATCTTCTCAAAAAGCAAAGTTAGTGATCTATCAGATTATTCGATCTTTCTTTAGCGTCCAGGTAGGCAAGATTTACCCACTTCTTAGATTGAGCTAAGTAACAGTATTTTTAAGATATTTTGTTAGATTTAGGAACGGGTAGGTGTTGCTGGGATTAATTGCAATACTTGGGTTAGTTAGACCATTTAGGCAATTTAGGCATAAAAAAACATAGTTGCTCATGCTACAGGCAATACTTCTATCTTAGGGTCGATTATGGCTTAGTTAAATTCTAAAATATGAATTTAGATACCTTAGCTTAGACCATAGTAGAAATTATCTTGTAATGAACTTCAGTGATTTGGAAGTGGGACCTTTGACCCACCTTAGGAAAAGATTAATGTTAGCTCTTATAGAACCTTATATGCTTGTTATACCCCTTGAAAATACTTATTAAGGTAGTATTGAGGGGCTTGGCACTTGATTGATTGATGGGTTAGAATTGTGAGTTGATGCTTACTGACTAGGCTATGATAGTGATGATATATATATATACTTATATACCACTTCAAGTAAGGCTAATGATTAGGATATTGATGATATATATATACCATTTTGAGTTTGGATAATAATGATGATATAAATAATAGTTTGATTCTGAATGATGATTATGATATTTATAATATAAATACTAGTTCAAGTCCATCTATTACTTATGATATTATTTATGTGATATCGGTATAAATTCGGCATTAGAGTGTGATGTTAAGGTACACATATTGGTTTTCGTCCAAAAATGGGAAATGGTTCATAGTATGGCATTACATGAATGGATTCTAGTCGAATCATGGAAGCTGGTAAATGGAAGTGGTTCGATTTGTGCATTACTTAATTGTGCCCTCCCTGCTTAAGGGGGCTTTTTTGGGTTATTACTTTTCCACACTTATTAGCTTATGGGTGCCAATCTGGTTGTTATACTCGCATGTATTTGACTATTTATTTTATGTTTTTATTTTGGTTATTTACATATTCATGTACAACAATGTTGAAGAAGATTCAAGTATGCCTTTACCATTACTTAGTTATGTTATCTTGCATTTTATCATATTTAAATCATGTTTTAGCTCAGTTAGCCGATGATGCCTACTAAGTACCTATGCTTTTGGTACTACTACCACGCATTTGTAAATTTTTTATGCAAATCTGAGTACTAGTTGCCACCATTGATTCATTAATTATGTAATGTTGGATTTCAGAGATAGGGTGAGCTATTGAGGTTAGAGTTCCCATTTCCATATATCTTATTCATGTCTAGTCTTTTGTTTTAAGAAAGATTGTATTGACTCTTCCAAAACATGATTTGTCTTTATGGATGCTTTTATATTGTCTCTTCCAGATCATGGGATGGTATCTATGTTATGGTTACCGTCTATAGTATCTCTATTGTGTTTTCTTATTTATAAGTTAAAATTGGCATTTTTGCCTCTTTTGGGCATTTTATAGTAAGGAAACCCATTATATTTATCTTTGAAATATGGTTCAACATACCTACTAGAGGGATAACGTAGGTTCCATCACGACTGATAAATTAGATTGTGACATAGCTATTGGAGGTATGATTGATAGTATTAGGATTATTTGGACTATTTGGGTTATCTTGGAACCATAATATTAGGCATAATTATTTTGTTACCAATGTATTTTGTTTAATTCATAGGGCTAATATGACCTGTGTAACATGTAGAAATTTATTTAGCTATCTTAGCCTATTATAGGGTAGAATTTGCCTTATAATGAATTTGGGGGATTAAATATGGGCCCCTCTATCCCACCTTAGGCTAAGACTTGTGTTAGCTTGTGTAGACTTCTATATGTATGTTATACCCATTAAAATACTTATTTTTGGACTTTGAGATTAGAGACTTAAGGACCATACTAGTTTGGTATTTAAGAGTTGGTGTTAATTCCAAGCAAATCCCTGTGGTTTATTAATAGAGTTCTAGTTTAGGTATAGAAATTGATGATGATATTTATAATACGAGTTCTAGGTCAAGTCCTGTAAATGAGGTTATGATGTTGATACTATTGAAACACCATTGGTTTTGGCCCCTTGAAAATTTCCTGAATCTAGAACTTTTTATTGTAATATATGACTTACACCATACCACTCGTATTATATGGATACGGGTCTAGGACCCTTGTTGTATGTTGGTCAGTGTCATATTAGCCAAAATTTTTTCTTGATACGAGAAGACTCCATATGAGTCGTATGTACATGATATAAGAGGTATATTGCCAAAACTATATATTGTCTAGTGTCTAGACTAGATGTTGTTGGTTAGGATATAACTAAAGGGTAGTAGTAGGATGGTTAGGGTATGATTTAGGCTAAGGAGTTGTATGTTGGATAGAGTTTCAAGATATGAGTGTAAGGTACCTCTCGTATGATATGGGTACGAATGGAGAAGTCCAACCGTACCCTTCTACAAGTCTTCTATAACTTTTAAGGTAAGGGTATTTTAGACTACACCCATCCAAAACCCTTAAGACCCCACATCTTGTAAACAAATTTGTTCTTTCATTATTCACTTAGAAGATTAAAAACACTCTCTAAAAAAAACTCTCAAGAAGATTGGCTTAGGTTTCTTCATGGTGGTTATCTAGAGGCTTAAGGATCAAAATCCCTCCATGAATCTTCGTAACTCAAGTATTTTAGTCCTCCCTCATAGTTAGATCAACTAAAAGAATGTTTTAGTAAATATTTTTATGGTATCATCGTGGTAATGCTTGGGTTTTCAAATATATGTTGGGGGGTTTTGTTGTTCATGGTTGGATGATGTCTTCCTATGTTTTTCTTACCATTTTTCATGTTATAATTATGGTTTAAGCATGTAGTTGCATGGGAATGGTCTATTTATACTTGTTTTTTTTTGGGAACTATATTCTATCAACATGTTTGTTAAAATGCAGTGAGAATAATTTTGTCACGTAGTTTAACACTCTTTGAAATCTTTGCCTTGCATAGTATGATAATGGAAACTAAATTTGTTTGGTTGATTTTTGATGGTTTGGAAAGGCGTTGGTGGCCATGAATTTGGTTAAAATTCTTTTGAAAACCATATGGGACACAATGAAATCCCTTAATAGAGTAATCTATGAAAACCTTATGGGGTAACGGGAATGCCCTAAGTGATTTTAATAATGTAGTTTTGGGTACATGGGAATCCCCTATGTTTGGCTAATGTCATTGCATTGATGCTATAGTCTATATGACGATGCAACGTTATAATTCCTGAGTAATTGACTCCTAAAATTAGTGATTTGGTTGTGTGTTAAACAATTTAATTGGGTAAAAATATGGGTTGTCATGGCTAGCCGTGAAGGTGTAAGTCTGAAAGGTTGTCATTTTAAAATCATGTTTGTCGACATGAGGATTTATCCTGATGACCATATACTTCTAGGGAACAAGGGAATCCCAAAAGTATAAACTTATACATATATATCATAGAGGGCGAAGGGTACAAGGGAACCTCCGGCAACCTGTTGTATCTCAAGTTCATGCAGCTATATGCACTGGGTCATGTTCATGGGTTAACACTGGACCCTTATATCTTGTGGGCTTATATGATGGTAAAACTACACAACCCAGGTTAATGTTTTAAATGCTTGCTAAACCCGATCCCTTTTCTTGGCATGATATATATCTATGTATGTGGTTGCGTATGGTTTTTTACTTTGGTTTTAAATAATGGCATTATTTAATGCTTATTCCTATGTACATTCAAGCGTTCACTTGCTAACCGTCTTCGGGAGCTATATCCCAGGCGATGCAGGAATCGGCCAACTACTATTCCTCTTACTTAGTGACTTGGTGATTCGAGGACAACTTGAGTCAGACTAAAGTGGTGATTTTCCATTCTTTAGAAAGCCCATTTCATGTTATGGTTTACCTTATGTCATTCCAATTTCTTTCACATTCATTTTTTCTTATGGTTGGGGGCATGTCCTTACTAGATATTCATGTGTATTGATTAGAGTCTTTATGTTGACAACTGTTGACTTGGCCATATTATTCATAAATTTTTTTAGGGTGGGACGACATGTCTTGGTTGGGTTGGTCTCAGATTTAGACATATCCCAAACCCATTGAATTCTAAATACACTATCTTGTTATATGTTCAAAATTCATTCGACTTTGGTTTTATATTAGTTCAATTGGGTATATTGGTTATATCTGATCCTTGTTGGAATTGAGATGCCCGACACGACTAGGCCCTGGTTTGAGTCATGTTTGATTGGTATCAGAGCCTAGATTTTTGTGTCATGGGGTGTCCACAAAGACTTGTCAAGTAGAGTATCTTTTATGAGTATGTATCACACCACACTTATAAGGGAGAGGCCACGAGATATTTAGGAATTTTAACTTTCTTGTTGTTCTATTTTCTTTGCTATAGATCTAAGGTATTAAACTCTCACATAAATCTTTATTTATTGACCTTTCAGATTATGCCTTTATGATGATCTGAAGATCATGGAAAATCACCAGTCCCATTCGAGGATGACATGGATGAATCTCATCTAAATCAAAAGGTGAAGTCCCTTTCATGGGTCAATTTCTGATTTCCCTCAAGAAGTTCCACCAGTCTCCACCGACCCTACCTCAAAAAGTGATACTCATACTTAGTCATCTCACGGAGATGTTACCGATGCCATGTTTTGATATTTTATTCATATTTTGACCCAAATAGTGGCATCTCTATCCTGCCAGACTAATCCTATTTGTATAAAAAGAGTAAAAAGAGGTTGAGTAATAGGCAGAGTTTGAAGTCCCAATATTCAGATTGGGTAGGGTTAGAGAGAAATAATGGTAGAGGTGGTGGATAGTAGTCTGAGAAAGGGATTCCTTGTAGTTCCCATGTAGGTATCACTGTCCTTTTTCCTTAGTCTTCTAATGAATATCAGTTTGGAGCCGGTGGAGCTCAGCCTACCCCACCTTACCCTACACGTCAATTTTATGGTCTATTTTACTGTAGTTATTGCTATATGGAGAGGAATCAATGTTTTAGATTTATTTTAGTTGGCTGACATTCAATAGAAGTGTCCTACAAGGATTGATACTGGAGAACATAGGATCCTCTTTCCACTTCCGTAGCTCCTACACCGAAGGGTACTACTTCCATCTTCGATACTAGCCAGGATCATCTCTATGATCTCACTACCCAATAAAAGTTTGAGGCGTCGCCTTATGTCATTGCTGGTATGTGATAATGAATAAATCTTGGGCATAACACAACCTCAAAAGCTAGCTCATGAGTGGAGGATTGTCCATGTCCATATAAGGAGATTAATTACCTATCTTATAACGCCCAAACTATAGCTCTCGTAAGAGTGTAAGTGGCCGCTGTAAAATATAGAACCCAACTGGGTTGGGTGTCGAATCCTACAGGGAATACTTGGTCACTAAGTGTTTCAATTGCAAGCAGACTGTTGGTCAAAAATTCTATGGAAAGGGGGCATTTTGATTATGCGTGAATTAAAAATATCAAAGTAACAAGTGAGACGATGTATTTAGCAAGATTTAATCACAGAGAATAATAGGTTAGGGTTATGTCCACCTTATTAGTCCTACGTATCTATTAACTATGAGTAATGCGGAATTTAGACATGCATGCACTTATAGAGATTCGTATTCTAATGGTAAATCCTAGTGTTTCTCAACCATCAAGGATTGTTTCACCTTAACTCTCTCGAGCCTAAAGCGTATAACTAATGGTACGAACTCTCCAAGAAAGTTAATCCGGTTAAGGTATTAACGTGTAAACAGGGGTTGGAAGCCCTATTTTCTTGTCACACAGTCTTTTCCAAACATGTAACTTTTCTCTCGAACAAGTTGATAATATAATGGCGTGTTCCTTATGTTTGCAACCATAAGAATTTAATTAAAACGAAGAGAGTAATGATATAAGTAGCATACACATCAAGAATTCACAAACTCATAGCAATAGATAGTATATCACAAGGCTTCCATAACCCTAACAGAGAAGTTTAGATACTCATGATTACAACGGAGATCACAATAGACATCATCATCGTACCAAAGCTAGAAAAATCTCATGATGGGGATGAATTTTGCGTCAAAAGGAAAAGCACGTTGTTCCCATCAAGCCGTTCTTTGTAGCCTTAGCGTTTTTCTTTGTGTTAGACTTACAGATTTTGTAAACTGAATAATACTCCAGTGTCGAATGAAAAAGAATCGAATGAATGCTGAAAAATTCAGCAAATAAGGTTTTTATAACATCCTTGTCCTACTAAGTTACTGTTGCACCCCTAAGTACTTAAAAATACTGCTTTTGCCCGAGATAAATTCTCCATGCGTCATATTTAGTCCTCAAGCTTCCAAAAGCTGCCTTCCTTCTTATGTGAAGTTTTCCTTTGCTGCCCAAAGGTCCACAAAGTGATGAAATCTTCATCATTAATACCTGAAAAACATGCTAATCACATCGGTTAGCTCACTTAAAGGAAAATGGACTAAAAGTGCAGGAATTATATATTTTGTCCTCAAAACTTAGCTAAAACATGGGTAAATTATGGTGCTTAGGCGTGTAAATACGCCCAACATCAACACCCCACACTTAAAGCTTTGTTCTTCCTCGAACAAAATATAACATCCATGCAAACACCTAACTAGAATTTCACAACAGCACCACAAAATTTATCCTCAAGACATGCACGACAATTACTAACAAAGAGTAGTTTTCTTAATCACTACTAGAAACAATTCAACCTCCAACATAGACTAGTGATGATGGTTAATTCGTATCCACAAGTTAAGGCACAAAGAATCATACAAAACTACCCAAAACTCATCAACCATGTGTGTCTCACACAAGATATCACCCATAATCACTCACAAGTTTTGCATTTTTCGAATCATGGGTACAAGATTCTCCTTGCTCTCACTCTCACAAAGAATTCTTATGTTGCAACTGATGACCATAGGCTTGCCTTTAGTGTAATTCTCCACTAATATCAGAATGTTAAGCCTAGGATCAAATAGGTCTTTACATGGTTGTAATGTAGGCTAAGGGACAGGTAGGACTATTTTGGCCAGAAATAGTGACTATGTTCCCTAAGAGCTTTAATACACTACGTTATGTCATTAACACTCTCTTTTAAACAACCCATCTTCCTTCATTTCATCTACCAACCCCTTTTCATCCAATTAGTTATTCACTCAGAAACACAAAGATGAGAATATACAACTCTCTTATTTTTTCTTTCTCTTTTTTTTCTTTTTTATTAATTTTTATTTTTTTTTATTTTATATATATATTTTTTTATAAGCATCCTTATGATAGCCACTCTTTTTCACAGCAATTTCAAGTACCAATACACTCTGAGGCATCACTCTCACCCAATTTCCTCTTATTTTGTCACATGACTCTACAATTTAAAGCGCTTTGGAATCTGGATCAAATTATGGTCTTGAAAAATAAATAGATTAGGTTACATATGAGTCTGTCAAAGAAAATAGCTAAAGGCTCAAAGGGGTTAACTAGGATAATGTACACGGGTAGGTAAAAAGAAGGTAAACAAATTCATAGCTGCCAAAGAAATGCCTAAATCATCTCCTAAACTCACACTCTTTATTTCACTTTACACACACACCAGGCAAGTTCTAGCATCAGTCACAACACAGAATATACTACAACCTCACACACACAAGGTACATGGTCAACTTTATTGGGAGCAGTATAGACTCTTTGACCCAACAGATGAATGAATTAAACCACACAATTATCACACAGTGAGTCACACTTAGAGCCTAAATGTCTCAAAAGTAACAACTTTAGCACAAACTCTTGTCATACTACCATGTCGCCTATCAGAACAATTTCATGCAAAATTTAAAAAAAATCTAAAAATTTAACTACAAACAAGAATAAATGCAGGCAAAGAAGTACAATACAACATACAAATACCAGCACCCCACACTTAGATGGGACACACTGCCCTCAGTGGAAAATAAATAAGGAAAACCTGATTAGTCGGACTCCTCCTCTATGTCTGGGGTCATACCCCCTGCATCGGAATCATCATCAGAGTCGTCGTCATCAGAGTTGTCTTCCACGTTTGAGTTTGGCCATCGTCAATCATCATCAGTTGACACATCATCATCGGGAGGTTCCTCAAAATGTACACCTACTCCACACATAGCCCGTGCATGCTCATTCATCGGGTAGTAATAATCCAACTGTTGGAGCTCTGCATCAGTTGGAACATGTCCCCCACTTATCATGGTAAACCTCGTCATGCCATAAAAATGGCAAAAGAAAATTTTATCGCGAGCATGTCTTTCTGCAGTGGTCAGGTTAATACCATGCCCAGTTTCAGGATTTTTAACCTTCGTAAGATCAACCTTCTTCGGGTTGTGTGGAAGCTTATGATCTGTAGGTTCCTCTTCAATGTGCTCCTTCCTCAATATCACAGTCAACAAATTGCCAAAGCTGAAATGGGACCTCTTGTGCAGCCTAGCCTTACGCATTGACGATCGTATCACCGCACCAATGTTGATGGGGATATTAGTCATCAGAGCATACACCAAGCATACTTTATCACGTGTGATATTTGTGTACTGTGTCTCAGGAATCAGGCAAGAGTTGACTATCCTCAACCATATTCGAGCTTCTCTGTTCAAGGAAGCATACGGGAAGGTATTGTACTGACCGGTATCCTTGTGACGAATCCACCGTGCCATTGACCTTGTTCCGCACAGTGTGTGTCTAATTTCCCTATAGGGAGGTCTGTGATGAAGCTCCTTGAGAGGTTATGGATCGACAGATGGAAGACCCAGAAAAGTGTTGAAGAACTCGGCATTCAGTTGCAAAACTTGGCCCCGAATCTTCACTTCGCTTCCGGTAGTCTTTGGGGACCAATTGGAATAAAACTCGCGTGTTAGATCAAGATTGCATTCCCCCATATCTCAGAAAATGAAATCAAGGTTTAGTGCCATGATTTTAGCCAAAATGCGGGGTTCTGTCTTTGCTATACTCTCCTTTTGTATCAATTCCACGTGAACATATTTTTTCACTTTGTTATTCTTGTACCACTCCTTTCCTTCCTCCTCTAGGACCCACTTTATCTCGAAAGTGCGTCGAGGTATTTGCAGCGAGGAGGATTCAGCTTGCTCTTTTCTTCCCCTTTTCTGACCTTTCTGAGCGGTGGACACTTTTTCTTTCCCTTGTTGTCCTTTTGGTGCCATTCTGCCTGAGATTAAAATAGATTCATGTTAGTTCATCTCAGAAGATTTAATCGACAAACAAACAGTCGTGGCACCACCCCACACTTATTTTGTTGGCATAAACTAATTAAGTGAGTGATGTCGATTACTCAGACTTCATCGACATATATTTAGGCAATATGTTCCAACAACATGTTCAGCACGGTCATACTTTCATGTCATCTTAACTATCCTATCCAACTCTATTTCATGTAATCTTGACTATACTTTCATGTTTGGATTAATGCACCTTTTCAACAAGACTACTACGTAGAGAACATATGATGTTATGGCATAGAAATAGTCACAACATCTCATGCTTGTATTCAATCATGATCTTTATCTCAATAAACGAGTCATTCAAACATTCAAGCTTTCAATTTTGAAGATTATGTAATTCACTTCACCATTTCAATTCTATGAAAAATATGACTGTGTATAATAAACAAATACAAGTTGGAACAAAGTCAAGAACACCCACACGTATTATTTCACTCAACTAGATGTATCATATCAAACCAATCACATTCTTATCACCAATCACCACTTCAAAAATACCATTATAAGCGTAGTATTACAACAACTACGGAATGTAAAAGAAGAACTTACTTGGTGATGGATTCGGAAGATGATTTTGCAAGCTTAGATGAACAAAAAGAAAAGTTTTGAGAGGAATTGGAATCTTGAGCCAACAATTGGATTTTGTTTTAAGGTTGAAGTTCTATTTATATACCAAGGCTTGGGTCGGTTTTGATCCATGAAAAATCGGGTTAGGAGACAAAAATAATAAGTAGGCGGCGCCTAATGCTTTGCCTATTCTTAGCATAGGCGGCGCCTTTTGCTTTGCCTAGTTGGGCATAGGCGGCGCCTATGCCATCGCCTAGTTGAGCATAGGCGGCGCCTATGCTATTTCCTTGTTGAAACAGTGAGCATAGGCAATGGCATAGGCGGCGCCTATGCTATTGCCTATTTGGGCATAGGCGGCGCCTAATGCTTTGCCTAGATTTACATAGGCCTTGCCTTTTCCATTGCCTAGTTGAGGCAGTGAGCATAGGCAATTACATAGGCCTTGCCTTGTTCATTGCCTAGATTTGCATAGGCAATGCCTAACCGATAGCCTTTGCTCCTTCATTCCTAACTTACCACCTTTAACATGGCACACTTCCAAATCAAAATTTTTGGAATTAATTCCCTCCTTTGTACACCTTGCACCTACACTTTCAAAAACAACAAAAACAATTAGAAAAATGGGTAGCCTCTCACCAAGCACCTTAGTTTTGGTCGTGGATCGACTCTTCTTTTTGAATTTTTATTTAACAAAAACAAACTTCTCGTAAAACAAAACGATTAAAAATGATGGGTTTCCTCCCATGTAGCGCTTGATTTATTGACGCGGCACGACATAGCTATCTTTATTACTTAGACTTCGTCGAGATAGATGGTGGCCTTGTATTTTATCGAGTCAAGAGGACCGATATATGGCTTCACTCGTTCGCCATTCACCTTAAAGACACCACCATTTTTGTCTTCTAACTGTACTACACCAGACGAGTAGACTTGGCTAATTCTTAACGGACCAGACCATTTAGACTTCAACTTACCTGGAAATAGCTTTAGTCTGGAGTTGAAAAGAAGTACCATATCACCCTGCTGAAAGTTTCGTTGGATAATACGCCGATCACGATACTTTTTCATCCATTCCTTGTAGAGGTCTGATCTTTTGTACGTATATAGATGGAATTCATCCATCTCATTCAGCTGCTCCGATCTCAGATTAATAGCATAATCCCAATTCAAGTTAAGCCGCTTTAACTCCCACAATGCTTTATGTTCGAGCTCAATTGGCAAGTGACAAGCCTTCCCATAAACTAGTTGGTACGGGGACATGCCAATTGGTGTCTTGAACGCAGTCCTATAAGCCCATAAGGCATCGTCCAGCTTCCGAGACCAATCTTTCCTACTAGCATTTACAGTCTTAGCAAGGATCAACTTGATCTCCCGATTAGAAACCTCTACCTGCCCACTAGTTTGTGGGTGGTAAGGTGTAGCTACCTTATGTTGCTTGACCCCATATTTCACCAACACGGCTCTGAACAGCTTCTTGCAAAAGTGTGATCCTCCATCGCTTATGATGGTACGTGGTACCCCAAAACGAGAGAAGATATTTCTCTTCAAGAATGCTATAAGACGCTTACCTTCATTATCAGCCAGCGCTACTGATTCGACCCATTTGGATACATAATCCACAACAACTAGAATATATTTCATCCCAAACGAACTCATAAATGGGCCCATGAAATCAATACCCCACACATCAAATAGCTCTACTTCAAGAACCTTAGACATGGGCATCTCATGATGCTTTGAAATCGCGCCTTGCCTCTGACACTGATCACATCTTCTCACAAAATCATAGGCATCCTTGAATAATGAAGGCCAATAATAGCTGCTTTGTAATACCTTCCTGGCTTTCCGATCACCTGCATGGTGACCCCCAACTTGGGAAGCATGACTTGCTTCCAATATGCTAGGCACCTCCACATGAGATATGCATCGCCTAGTAACACCATCCGCACATTGTCGAAAAAGATATGGTTCATCCCAGAAGTAGTATTTCACATCATGCATGAACTTTCTCTTTTGATGAAAAGAGAGATTCTCAGGCATCACATTACTTACCACGTAGTTCGCAAAGTCTGTGTACCACCGTAAATCTTCCACCATCGTGGATAGGATCTCTTCGTTGGGAAATGAATCATCAATCTCAAGATGGGGATGCGCTATGTGCTCATTCTCAAGTCTAGATAGATGATCAGCTACTTGGTTTTCACAACCTTTTCTATCTTTTACCTCGAAATCAAATTCTTGCAGCAATAACACCCATTGAATTAGCCTTGGCTTCGCATCCTTCTTTGCCATTAAATATCTCAAAGCTGCATGATCTGTATGAACCACTACTTTGGTTCCCAACAAGTACACACGGAACTTTTTGAAAGGATAAACAACTGCTAGAAGTTCTTGTTCTGTGACGGTGTAGTTCTTCTGAGCTCCATTCAAGGCCTTGCTCGCATAGTAGATTGGATGAAATAACCTTTCTCTTCTCTGACCAAGTACAGCACCCAAAGCTACCCCGCTTGCATCACACATAACTTCAAACGGTAGAGACCAATCAGGCGCTACAATGATAAGAACTACAACTAGCTTCCCTTTGAGGCATTCAAATGCCTTCAAGTAATCTTCACCGAAGTCGAACTTTGCATCCTTCTCCAAAAGTTTGCATAATGGATTAGCAATCTTGAAGAAGTCTTTAATAAACCTTCGATAAAAACCTGCATGACCGAGGAAACTATGAACTCCCTTTACAGAAATTGGAGGTGGTAGTTTCTCGATAACTTCAATATTAGCTCAATCGACCTCAATTCCTTTTTCAGAAACTTTGTGCCCAAGAACGATACCTTTCTTAACCATAAAGTGGCACTCCTCCCAGTTTAGCACCAGGTTGAATTCAACACATCTCTGCAATGCCAAGCATGATTCAAACGACTTACCTACAACTAAAAAATCATCCATGAACACCTCCAAGGTCTCTTCAACCATATCCAAAAAAATGGACATCATACAACGCTGAAAAGTGGCGGGTGCGTTACAAAGACCAAATGGCATACGTTTAAAGGCAAACATACCATATGGGTATGTTAATGTTGTATTCTCTTGATCTTCAGGAGCAATACAAATCTGATTATAGCCGGAATAACCATCTAAGAAACAAAACCATCCTTTCCCTGCAAATCGATCAAGTATTTGGTCCATGAACGGCATTGGGAAGTGATCCTTAAGCGTCCACGAATTTAGCTTCCGGTAGTCCATGCACACTCTCCACCCTGTGATAGGTCTGAGTGGAATTAGCTCATTCTTTTCGTTTGCAACTTCCGTCATGCCCCCTTTCTTGGGCACACACTGTACCGTACTCACCCATTTACTGTCGGAGATTGGATACACTACCCCTGCATCTAACCACTTAATAATTTCTTTCTTCACCACCTCTTTCATAGGTGGATTCAAACGTCTTTGATGCTCAATAGTGGGTATGCAATTTTCTTCAAGCTGGATCTTGTGCATACATATCCCAGGAGGGATACCAATTATATCAGCAATAGTCCTACCGATGGCTCTCTTGTACCTCTTCAGAACAGAGATGAGAGCCGCCACTTGCTGCTCACCCAAATCAGTCGCAACAATAACCGGAAGTGTGTTTCCACTTCCCAATAATGCATACTTCAGATGACTGGGCAGCTTCTTCAATTCTAACATTGGTGGCTCTTCAATGGATGGTTTCGCTGGTGGTGTAGGTCGATTTTTAAGATCAAGGTCCAGCTTCTTATGAGGATGAGAATATGACTCTATTCCTGTTAGAGCACAAATAGTTTCTTCATAATCTTCAACATCCTCACGCTCAAAATTCATTAGCATAACAGCCAATGGCTCAACAATAAGCTGCTTCTCTACAGATAATTCTTTCTCATCCTTATAGTACACATTAGCTACATAGAACACATTCATATCTTTGGGCTGCTTCATTGATTTGTATATATCAAAACAGACGACTTCGTTATTCATCCGGAATAAAAGCTCATTAGCTCTTAAATTAATAAGCACACTTCCTGTTGCAAGGAAAGGACGCCCCAAGATTATGGGAACTTCAGAGTCTACCTCATAATCCAAAATAACAAAGTCCGCAGGATAAATGAAGGAAGAAACCTTCACCAATACATCATATAAGATACCAACAGGTCATTTTACCGACCTATCTACCATCACGAGCCGCATATTGGTTGGTGTAGGATCGCCCAAGCGCAACTTCCTGTAGACGGATAGCGGCATCAGATTGATGCTAGCCCCCAAATCGCATAATGCCTTGGCAAAATCCAAAGATCCAACAGTGCAAAGAATAGTCAAAGTACCCGGATCTGCCTTTTTTTGAACTAACAATCTTGTAGCGATTGCACTGCAATGATGAACATTATCTGCTAACTCATAACTTGCTTCCCGCTTCTTTGTCAAAAGGTCCTTCTTGAATTTCGCATACCCAGGCATCTGTTCCAGCGCCTCTACCAAAGGAACATTAATAGTCAGTTGCTTCAACATCGTCATAAATTTACTAAACCTGGTATCATCAGCTTTCTTCTTTAGTCTCTGAGGAAAAGGTGGTGGTGGAAGAGGGATAGTTTTCTCCACCGCATCCATTTTATCTTGCTTCCGATTATCAATATTTTCAGGCTGCAGACGTCTAGGGGTAACGTCATGAACACTCTCTTCAGCTTCTTTGGCATCTTCACATTCTGCATCAATAACATTATCTGTTATATCATCAACCACCTGCTTGCCCTTGGATGGATTCTCCAACACCTTACCACTCCTGATAGTAATAGCCATACATGATTCATCGTTCTTTGGATTTTGCACAGTGTCACTAGGTAAAGTGCCAGCCTTTCTTTGATTGAATGCCGCTGAAAGTTGACTCAATTGTTGTTCCAGCTATTTTATTAAAGTGGAATGCGAGTCAACCAATTGATTTATTGATGAAAAATCATTCTTTACCTCATTTACTCCCGTATTGGTAGCCTCCACTCCTTTCAACAGCTTAGCCATCATATCTTCCATGGACATCTTCCCAGAGCCAGACGCCACGACCTCACGGTTTCGAGGAGGAACATACAAACCACTCCTGTCAGTCTTATTCTTCCAACTACCTTGATCACGGTCCTTGTTTCCAGATTTATCATAATAGTTCAAACCTTCGTTTCCTTGGGCATTGCCTCGGAAACCCCCCTGATGATTCAAGTAGTTAGCTTCTTCCTCAAAATTGGATTCATCTCTTCCCTGTGACACAACAACTTTGACTTTTTCGGTCTTCCCTGATAATAAATGCTTGGTAAGAAGATCCATCTGTGTTTTCATGTGTGCCATATCTTGATCACGTTCCTCATCTCTTCGCCTTTGTTCTGTAGTCATGCCAATATATACAGTAGAGCTTGCTACCTCAGAATCCCTGGTATGCCAAGCTCTACTCTTCTTTGTCATACGATCTAGCATATCACTTGCCTGAATAAAAGTAAGGTCCATAAATGACCTTCCTACAGCATTATCAACAACTAGCTTAGTCACCGAATTCAAAAACCTGTATAATATCTCCATCAAGTGGACATTGGTCATATAATGATTTGGGCACCGCATAAGCTTCTTCTTGAACCTCTCCCATGTTTCGTGGAGAGCTTCAGTTGGAAGCTATCAAAAATTGTTGATCTCATCTCTTAATTGTGCTCTCTTGGATGGCGAAAAGAATCTTTCTAGGAAAGCGTCTTTCAGTTGTCTCCAATTAGTAATAGAATTAGGAGTTAGCCCGTTCAACCATAGAGTTGTCTGTCCAGATAGAGACAATAGAAATAAGTGCAGCCGAATTACATTCTGTCCAACTCCTGGATTGTCAAACGACTTGTATGTTGAGATAAAGTTTATCAGATGCATATTCGGATCAACTCCTGTAAGTCCACCAAATAATCCCTTGAGCTGCAATAGCTGAATCATAGTGCTAGTGATATTGAACTTGGCTTCGGGTGCCAAGGGTGGAGGAATAATAGCCCCTGTGGCACCAGCTCCATCCAGATCGTCATCATCATCATCAAAAGGAATCTACACAGCTCGGCATTTAGGTCTTATTCTAGCTTGACGGTCTCTTCTATTCACAGGTGCCGCCACCTCATCAGCACGCCTTGGGTTTAGTAACTCGTCATCACCCAGGTCCTCATCATCAGGATTAGTTGCTCGCCCTGGGTTATCAATATTCTGCTGATGCACTTGTGCAGCGGCCAATACAGCTAATCTAGCCTACTCCTATTGAGCAGCCCTTCTTTCAATGTCTCGTTGTGCCTCCATCCTGCCAATAAGTTGCAGTTTAGGGTTTATGGGTAATAATGGCTGACCCGAACTTCGAGTATTTGGCATGCACTGAACAAAACCTGAATAAAACAAAAACAACAGACAAAAAGTAAAATTCGAGAATCTTTGACCAAAGGGTCTAGTAACTATCACAAACTTAGTTGACAATCGTATTCCCCGGCTATGGCGCCAAAATTTGATAACGCCCAAACTACAGCTCTCGTAAGAGTGTAAGTGGTCGCTGTCAAATATAGAACCCAACTGGGTTGGGTGTCGAATCCCAAAGGGAATACTTGGTCACTAAGTGTTGCAATTGCTAGCAGACTGTTGGTCGAAAATTCTATGGAAAGGGGGGATTTTGATTATGCGTGAATTAACAATATCAAAGTAACAAGTGAGATGATGTATTTAGCAAGATTTAATCACAGAGAATAATAAGTTACGGTTATGTCCACCTTATGAGTCCTACGTATCTATTAACTATGAGTAATGCAGAATTTAGACATGCATGCACTTATAGAGATTTGTATTCTAACGGTAAATCCTAGTGTTTCTCAACCATCAAAGATTATTTCACCTTAACTCTCTCAAGCCTAAAGCGTATAACTAATGGTACGAACTCTCCAAGAAAGTTAATCCGGTTAAGGCATTAACGTGTAAACAGGGGTTGGAAGCCCTATTTTCTTGTCACACTCTCTTTTCCAAACATGTAACTTTTCTCTCGAACAAGTTAATAATATAATGGCGTGTTCCTTATGTTTGCAACCATAAGAATTTAATTAAAACGAAGAGAGTAATGATATAAGTAGCATACACATCAAGAATTCACAAACTCATAGCAATAGATAGTATATCACAAGGCTTCCATAACCCTAACAAAGAAGTTTAGCTACTCATGATTACAACGGAGATCACAATAGAAATCATCATCGTACCAAAGCTAGAGAAATCTCACGATGGGGATGAATTTTGCGTCAAAAGGAAAAGAACGTTGTTCTCCTCAAGCTGTTCTTTGTAGCCTTAGTGTTTTTCTCTGTGTTAGACTTACAGATTCTGTAAACTGAATAATAATCCAGTGTCGAATGAAAAAGAATCGAATGAATGCTGAAAAATTCAGCAAATAAGGTTTTTATAACATCCTTGTCCTACTAAGTTACTGTTGCACCCCTAAGTATTTAAAAATATTGCTTTTGCCCGAGATAAATTCTCCATGCGTCACATGTAGTCCTCAAGCTTCCAAAAGCTGCCTTCCTTCTTATGTGAAGTTTTCCTTTGCTGCCCAAAGGTCCAGAAAGTGCTGAAATCTTCATCATTAATACCTGAAAAATATGCTAATCACATCGGTTAGCTCACTTAAAGGAAAATGGACTAAAAGTGCAGGAATTATATATTTTGTCCTCAAAACTTAGCCAAAACATGGGTAAATTATGGTACTTAGGCGTGTAAATATGCCCAACATCACTATCCCCTTTTTTGATGTGGGATACTTAGAACTCCCCCGCATGCCCATACCTCATTTACTGGAGTGTAGACCATATAGTATGGGAGCCCAACATCGGTGAACAAAGATTTGAGATGGGTCAGACTTTGATTCTATGATAAAGAGTGGATATTGGGCCTAACTTAACCTCAAAAGCTAGCTCATGATGGACGGATTGCCCAAGTTCATATAAGGAGATCAATTACACATTTCTTTTTCGATTTGGAATACTTAACAGTATGTTGAAACTCTTTTTTGTGATGTGTAATGTCTACTTTATTTGGGGTCCACTCTATCTTATGTGACCCATTTTGTGGCTGTGCATTTTGGTTTTGGTCTCAGGATTACTTCAGGATCCTTTTTGGTTTATAATTCGGTGGGTGACTCTATGGTTGCTAGAGAAATCTATAGGGGAGAGTGGTATCTAAATGTGGTTTGGAAACATTGGTGGATCTGTTTGAATTAGACATAGTTTATTTTTATGTTATTTTGGGAATGGTTAAGTTTCACTTGTGCTATACGTCTCTAGCTTGTCTGACCAGTAAAGTCATATTTAAATTCACTAATGAGCTAATTATTTAGTGGGACGGTGGTTGCCTAACTCTTAAGGAGATGTTCATATTATATCTTATCTCTCGGAGATTAATCTCCAATAGGTGTCTCGATCATCTAGTTTGGGTTAAATAATCTATCTCGAAGTGTCCTTTCTTTTCCATCCTAGTTGTGAATGAATTCTCAGAGGTCTTCCTTAATGACCTTGCTATTGTCCTATTTGGGATTTATCTTTTTCCAAATACTTATTCTGTCTCTATCCCTCTCTATAAAATGACTCCAGTTGAGTTAAAAGAGCTTAAGGAACAATGTACAATTCATATGATGTGGGTGCGAGAGGAGTGGTCCAACCGTACCCTCCTGTGAGTTTTCTACAAATTTTTAGCTGATGGTATTTAAGACTTTTTCCATCCCAAAGCCTTAATAACCAACGTCTTATAAGCCAATTTTGTCTTTTATTCGTCACTTAGAAGATTAAAAACACTCTCTAAAAGAAACTCTAAAGAAGATTGGCTAGGGTTTCATTAAGGTAGTCATCTAGAGGCTTAAGGATAAAAATCCCTTTGTTAATCTTCGTAACTTGGGAATGTTACTCCTACCTCATTGTTAGATCAACTAAAAGTATGTTTTAAATAATGATTTTCATCGTATTATTATGGTAATGTTTGGATTTTGAAATATATGTTGGGGTTTTTTGTTGTTCTTTGATGGATAATCTTTCCCATGTTTTTTTATTGTTTTCCATGTATTAATTATAGTTTGAACATATGGTTAAATAGGAATGGTCAATTGATACTTTGTTTTTATTTTCATAACTATATGCCCTCAACATGTTTGTTAAAATGCCAATAAGAATGATTTTGCCACATAGTTTGACTATTTTTGAAATATTTTTTTTGCATAATATGATAATGGAACATAAATTGGTTTGGTTGATTTTTAGTTGTTTGGAAAGGTCTTGGTGGCCATGTCTTTGGTTAAACATGGTTTTGAAAACCTTATAGGATACAATAGAATCCCCTAAGTTAGTAATCGATGTAAACCTTGTAGGGGACATAAAAATCACACAAGTTATTTTAATAATGGATTTTTTGGTACATCATAATCCCCTAAGTGTTAGGTAATGACATTCCTTGTAAGCTATAGTCGGTATAACGATACCATATTATAATGCCTTAATAATTGACTTCTGGAATTGGTGGTCTGGTTGTGTGTTAACATTTTAATTAGGCAATAATTGGGGTTGTGATAGCTAGCTGTGAACGTGTGAGTCCAAAAGGTTGACACTAGAAACTCATGTTTGTCGACATTAGGATTTATCTTGATGACCTCATACTTGTGGGGAACAAGGGAATCCCCTAAGTATTTACTCGTACATATGTATCATAGAGGGCGATGGTTACAAGGGAATCCCCAGCCACCTTTGGTATCTCTAGTTAGTGAGGCTACATACATGAGGGCCCGTTCGGGGGTAACATTAGACCCATATAGCCTATGGGTGGATTATGACAGTAAAGCTACACAACCCCGGTTAATGTTTTAAATGCATGATAAACCCGATCCCGTTTCCCGGCATGGTATATATGTATGTATGTGGTTGCATATATTTATTTATTTTGATTTTATATAATGGCATTATATTATACTTATTTATGAGTACATACTAGCGTTCACCCACTAACCGTCTTTTGGCACTGCATCCCCATATGAGACAGGAACTTAACATAATACTATTTTTCCTACTCGATGACTTGGTGATTCAGGAAAATCTTGAGTCAGACTGAAGGGGTGGGTTTCTATTCTTTGAAAGGAAAATTTCATGTTATGGTTCACATTATGTCTTTACTATTTCTTTAACATTTGGTTTTTGCTATGGTCAGGGGAATGTAACAAATAGATATTCATTAGCATTGATTAGAGGCTTTGCGTGGACAACTCTGAACATGGGCATATTATGCTTTAATTGCTTTGGGTTGGACGGCATGACCTAGTTGGGTTAGTCTCAGAGTTAGAAAGTCCCAAAGACATTAAATTCTTAATACTAACCATGTTATATGCTCAAAACTTATCCGACATGGGTTGTATATTTGTTGGATTAGATATAGAGGGTTTTGCCTGACCCTTTTTGGATTGAAGATACCTGACATGACTAGGCCTTGGTTTAGGTTGCGTCATCTATTAAGTTCTAGTTTGAGAGTTTATTTATGTTATGATATGATATGGATGAAGTCATGGTTATGTCTTGATATTCATTAAATTTATGGATATTTGGTTATTTACTTTTCTTAGACTGTGGTCTCTAGTAATATTGGGTCCCGCATTGAGTTATTTATTAGTCTATACTCACTAACTTTTGGGGTCCAATATTGGAATATTAATTATTATTTATTCATTTTTTGTATTTCCTAGTTATTTATTTACAATGTTGGAGCTTATTTCAAGGTTTGTCCTTTTACCATGACTTAGCTTATCTTTCTCCGATATTTATCATATTTAAATCATGATTTAGGTTAGTAGACCGATGATTTCGAATGAGTACCTAGGGTTTTGGTACTCATACTACACTTTTGTACCTTATTGATACAAAGCCAAGTAAAATTAGTTGCATTACGCGTTCATGCTTAGTTAATTTTGGAGATAGGGTGAGATCTTAGAGTCAGACTTGCAACTGGTTCCATTTATTATCTATGTCTCATCTTTCATTATCCGATTAAATTATATTTTACTATTTCTATACTTATGGTCCTTTTGTAGTAGCTCTTGTACCGACACTACTAGATAGTGGAATGATTGTTTATGCTTTATCTATATTTTTGACTTTCATTACTATCTTATTGTTATAGTAAGTCTTTAATCGCTAATATTTGGATTATAGGACATTTTCCTACAAATTAGCCCATTGCTTACAACTCCAGGCTATTTTATAGCTTACCTATCGCCAGATAAAGTAGGTGCCATCAAGATCTGAAAATTGGCTCCTGACAATACCACACAAATAACTACCGTCTTTCCCAATCAAGCATGTACCTATATGATATCTCCCACATTGTTTACAAGGATATTGTTTAGGTATTGATGCACTTATGCTTCGTTACTCTTGTTTCCCTACTAATATACCCTGGTACTTACTTCTTTGCATCTATTGATTGCCCCTAATCCCTTGAAAATTAGGTGGAATAGTTTCAATAGAGTAGGAATATGATGTAGTAGATGGTATCTGAGAAAATCGTGGCTTGTACTTACCTTTGAATGGCATAAACCTCCCAAAAGATCTGCAACTCTAGGAATGTCCACTTTTTTACGCTAATGTCTTACTTATTTCTATTTGATCCTATAATTTTTTACAAAAACCATGTTTTAATCAAAACTAGGTGTTGTAGAAACTACCTTAGTATAGTTATGATGACTCACATAATGACTCATACCTAAAGGTAATGGGTCATCGAATGGACCATCACCACTGCCACTATAGTCCAAAATAGAAATATTTCTAAAGATTGAACATTTACTCATTATAAGTCTCAAAACAAGTCGTAGGGATACTTTACAAGTCATAGTGATAATTTCTAATGAAACCCTACACTTGCACTATTTTAGAAATTAGAAACAATGAGTTAGCCTATGAGCTAACCCTCAACAATTAACCCTCCATAGGCACCATAGAACCTATGAATTATGCACATAAAGAAGCAAAAAAAGGGGAAACCTATTCTCAAGAAATAGGACTGCTGTACAAATAAATTGACAAATAAGCCTTCTAAAATTACAGCAATACCTCCCTAGTCTGACGAGGGAATATAATTAGAGTCTTAGAAAGGAGGGGATGATAGCAAATCAAAAGGTGAACAAGGTACTTGATATGGTAGTACCTTAATGGATAAAAAAGGTATGTGATCTAGTACTCAAGTCTCTAGTGATAATAATAATGAGACCTCTTCAAAGTTATCTTCCACAATAGGTTCAACCAACAAAATAGGTTTACGCGGACCCATAAGTTAAAAGATAGGCTCTTCCAGGTATGTAGACCATGTATATTTTGGACATTGTACACAATAAGAATTGTCGACCAAAGAGGGAATTTTTACGTAGCTGAGATTGATGACCATGGGCATGTATGAGATGTCTGAGTAAGAAAAATTGCCAATAAGTATCAATTCAGGTGGTTGAATCAGCCGAGTATATATAGTCCTTCAATAGATTGAGTGTTTTATTTTTCTTATCTGGCCACCCTAATGTTACAGGCTCCACAAGGATTGATATGGAAGATTTAGCATCTATGACGCGACCCGATTGGGGGCTTTATCATAATAGGCATCCCAAGTTTGATCGAGGCCGGATACTACCCCTGTTACCCAACCTAACCTCAGGCCATAAGCCCTGAGTTGGATGTATTTTGAGGATGTAACAAGATAGTGCAACAGCTCATATAATGACTTTGGTATAAGATCACAATTGTAACCAGCCCAACTAAGTCCAACCATCCCATGCCAAAAATCCAACCATACCAAACCATAGTAAAACAAGGGCCATAAATTATGTCATAACAAAAGATTTTCCAAAACATAATATAATTAATCCTAAAATGAAATATGATAGAAGAGTTAGAAATTATGTCTGATTATACCATCCTCCAAGCTTATTCCAATGCCAAGGCTGACATCTATACTGATCCCGCCCATTCTAACCCATAGAAGTACCACAATTCCTCTAACAAAAATAGTAATTAATCCGGTTTGGACATGCCCCCAACCACAGCCAAAACCAACATCTAAAATAAAATCAAAGTGTCTACAAATATCCATAACATGAAATGGAGCCTCTCAAAAGAATAAAACATCTCCACGACAGTCCAAATGTTTTTCCGAAGTTAATCACTATGTTAGAGTAGTAGAATGACTGGTTCCTACGTTGTACAGGTATACAACAGCCACTAGACGGGTTGGTAGGTGAACTCTACCATGATATCCGGAGAAGGGTAAAATAATGCCATTTATAAAATCAAGTAAAATCATCCATATATATATATAACTATGCTGGGAAAAGGGACTGGGTTTTGCATGCCTTTCAAACCTTTACCTTGGTTGTGTAGCTTTGCCGTCAAAAACTATCCATGGGCTATATAGGTTCAGCTAACCCTGCTGATAAGGCCCCATTTAATATAGCCACATATCCAGGGAAGTAAGACTTCAGACGACTAGTAAATCCCCTAAAATATGGTGTTAAATCATATAGATGGTCACGAAGACCAACCTTATAGCTGCAAATAAGAGTGTCCAATTTTGGTTCCCCTAGGATATCCACCATCCATGGCTCTGCTACATATCCCGCCATTTATAATACCTTGTATTTCCCTAGCATAATCTAAGTCCTAGTGCACAAGCATTGTTACATGAAATTTCTGAAATATTCATAATTTTCAATTTAAAGTCTCCCATTGCATAAAAAATTCAATTAGCTTTCCAACGATATAAAATTCACCGAAATCCGATAACTGGATAAGAAGTTATAGCGATTTTTAATTTCAGTCGTTAAACACCGTTATTTTAACCCTTTGCACGTCACCTAGGCAGCCCAAACGACAATTGCTAATTTCCAGTGTGACTTTATAATCATGGTGCATCGCGGAGCAAGCCAAATTCCCGTTTGTCAATTTTCAGTGGGTTTCCACGATGCTGGAGCATCACGGAGGTGGAAAAAATGGCATCCATAGGTTTACCACGATGGCACCTTATTGCGAAGGCTTTCTAGGACCCAGTTGTCCATTTACCAGTGGCTTGGCACGATACAGGCGCATCGCGCCAAGGCCAAAAATTAGGTTTTTCAATTTTCGGCTTCCAATTTCAAATTCGTCCAAAGGTAATTGGGTCTTTTTTATGGCCCTAATTAACCTAAAACACAACATTTAACCCCTAAACACCCTAAGTAGTAATCATTATTAATATTTTCTTCAAAATTAAACATCCCATTTTCAAGAACAAGAAACATTAGCTCTCAAATTCAAGGCAATTCTCTAAGAACTCTCCATCAATCCATTCAAATTCACTAACTCAGGCATGTTAGATGTTCATATATCGATTCCTTTCAACCATGGAGCTCAATAACCTTTTTAACTATAAAATTATGATCGATTCAAGTTATTTGATTTTTAAATCATCTTTTAATCCATTAATCTCCATGAACTTTGATTTAATACTATATTTTAATGAAGTTATTGTCGTTATTTGGTTCCTCGTGTTTTAGTGCTATAATTTGTTGAATTAAATAATGACTTATTGTTTACCATGATAATTTCATGTCAATTAAGCTTGTCCTTTAGTAATTATATGATTATGTTAAACCAAGAACTATAAGTGTTAGATAAAAGGCCTACAAGAGAAATTGATTTAAGAAGAGTCTTCATGCTATGTCCTTCAATGTTTTAGTGTCATGCTACTACTATTGTTTTGAGTCCTAGGGGTATTGAATACCCAAAAACGTAGTTTTTTAATTAATGTTGTCTCAATATCTTCATAATAAGTTCTGATTATATCATGAGCATTATCAGAATAATCAGTTAAACTCAGAATAGTTTAGTATTTTAATGTCATTTAGTTAGGGGTAGGATTTAACTCTAAGCAAGTATAGGGATGTCTACTGCCCCATCAGATAGGCAGAGTCATTAGTATCAGTCCCAATACTCCAAAACTATGTAGCCAGTGAAGGATATGAGTAGTTACCCATCAGATTAGGTTTGACTATCTCACAGGGGTCACCCGTCTGTTTAGGCTTAACACCCTTAGGTCTTTGGATGTGATATCATTTCAATAGGTCCACACACCCAGTGTTAGTACCCGTGGCACGGTATTAACACCCTTCCAACTAGGGTTACTGATTAGATCCTACTTATTTCAAATTGGGGAATGTATATTAGATTATACCTCCCACTATCTCAGATATAGTCTCAGTTACAGTTCCAGTTCAATTCTTTAGTCTTCGTATTATTTGACCAAATTGTACAGATTTTAGTTAATTTATGTATTTTAGTTTACAAATTTTACTTAGTTCATATCATATGCTTGGTCATGCATCCTAAGTGTCAACAGATTATCATGTTTTTTTAGTATTGTACAGTCTTTCATGCATGTTCAGTATCTATAGATTTCATGCTCTCTATTCTGTATTCCTTACTTTATATGTATATTCAGATAGATCATTACTCCTATTCATGACATCTTGCATGTTAGTCTACCACATTTAGCACACCTATACATTCAAAGTAGTGATCGAATACCTTTATTTGCTCTATTATTTCTCATATCATAGGTGTTGAGGCTCAGTTCCTAGATCGCACTAGGTCCCTCAGATTCTCAGCAGCATAGTAGCAGTAGTGAGTCCTCATCACCCAAGGAAATTCTATCTTATTTCATTTCTTTATTTCAGTAGTTAGTAGAGTTAGTTGGGGGCTTGTCCTATCAACTCTCATACATTCAGTCTTAGAGGATTTTCAGACATTATAGTCAGTTAGTTGTTTAATTTATCTATACTTAATCAGATTTAGTCTATCATTTTCCTATATTTATATTTTAGTTTATATTGTAATATTTAAAACCTTATGGCACTTCAGTTATTCTTCTGTAATTCATGATAATATTATCTAGTTCTCACAATAGATAACTGCTTATGGGTTAGCTTGTGGTCTCTCAGGACTGTAAGCACCAGGTAATGACTAATGGGTAGTGTTGGGTCTTAGAAACTTGGTATCGAAACTGGGTTTTAAAGTGTCCTAGGAAGTCTAAAAGATACGTTAAGTAGAGTCTTATGCATGGGTGTGTAGTGCGCCACACTTAAGTATGAGAGGCTACAAGGCATTTAGGAAAAAAAGATTGCCTTCTTTCAGTATTCAAGTCGTATGTGTGAGCATGGGCTCAAGTTAAACTCTCTGTCTAATCTGTTTCCTCCTTCTATTTTTCCGAACATGCCTCCCAAGAAGAACGAAACAAGAACTGGAACTCAGCAATCCCCTCAGCCCATCCAGGAAGATCCTCTGTACGAGTATGTCTATCATACAGAATTCAGGGCTACGTTCACTACTCTAGAGAACTCCATAGCAGCATAAAATGAATGGATAACTGTTGTTCTGGCCAACCTATTATCCAATACTGCTGCAACTAGAATTTGGGATTTCACCATGATGAATCCTCCTTCTTTCACAGGATCCATGTCTAAATGGATCCATAAGAATTCTTAGATATGTCTCAGAAGGTCATAGATGCTATGGGGGTGACGTCTAGGTAGAGTGCCGAATTGGTTGCGTATCAATTGCAGGATGTAGTCCATACTTGGTTTAAGCAATGTAAAGTTGATATAGGTATTAATGTAGGGCCTATAGAATGGGAAGATTTTTCCACGGCTTTCTTTCCATTAGAGTTGACGGAGGCCAAAGTGTTAGAATTTATTAATTTGAGGCAAGGTATCATAAGTGTTAGGGAGCATTATCTTAAGTTCACTTAGCTAGATATGCTCCTCATGTGGTGGCTGATAATAGGTCCAAGATGAGTAAGTTTGTGTCTGGCATATCTGATAGTGAGGTCAAAGTGTGTAGGACCACAATGCATATTAGTGAGATGGTCTTCCCTCTACTAATGGTCCATGCTAAACAAATAGAAGAGCAAAAGATTAAAGAGAAGGAGAGAGAAAACAATAAAGCTAGGACAGGTAGTTTTAATTTCAATCAACTAAAGTCAGAAGGTGGTAACCATCCTCAGTTTTATTAGAGGTCTTTAGCCCCAATACCCAAATTCAGAAATGACAATAGGGATAGAGAACCAGGATCTAAGTCCTAGGTTACTATTCATAGTGTTCATACTAATCTTTTATGTTAGAAGTGTGGAAAACACCATCAGGACTATCAGGGTAAGTGTAGAACGGGTAGTGATGTGTTCTTCTGGTGTGTCAAGCCTGGCTATCAGATTTGGGAGTGTCAGGTAGTTACTCACAAAGGTAGGGATGCATGCCAACAAGGGCAGTCCTATACTTTGTTAGTTCTATCCGGCTACCCAACACAGCAGGGTGTCGCTTCCAGTCCTGCCAATGGTTAGCATCCAAAAATATTATATGCTATTCAGTCCCGCCAAGATCTGGAAAAAATTCTCCTGACATAGTAACTGGTACGTTATAGGTTTTTCACTTACATATTTATGCTTTACTAGACCCTGGAGCTTCTCTTTATTTTGTAACTCCATATATAGTTGTCAATTTTGGAGTCAGTCCTAAAACTCTAGCACTTTCATTTTCAGTGTCTACCTAGTTGGTCTTTTCATTATAGCCAGACAGGTACACCAAAACTGTCCAGTCATAACATCCTAAAATTTACTTCAGTTGATCTCGTAGAGTTAGAGATGATAGATTTTGACATCATTGTCGACGTGGATTGGCTCCACTCATGCTATGCCTCAGTTGATTGTTGAAATAGAATAGTTTGTTTTTAGTTTCCAAATGAACCAGTCCCTGAATAGAGAGGTAGTACCACAACTCTTAGGGGTTAGTTCATTACGTACCTTAAAGCAAGAAAGATGATATCAAAGGGGTGTATTTACTATCTTGTAGGAGACAAAGACTCTAGCTGAGAAACTCCTACTCTTAAATCAGTCCCAGTATTTAATGAATTCTAAAATATGTTTCATAAAAATCTTCCTGGAGTTCCGCCCAAAAGGGAAAGCAACTTCAGAATAGACCTTTTCCCAGATGTTCAGCCTATATCTATTCTACCATATAGAATGGCTCCAGCTGAACTCAAAGAGTTGAAAGAATAGTGAAAGGATCTCCTAGATAAGGGATTCATCAGACGTAGCATCTCCCCGTGGGGCACACCTGTTCTATTTATGTGTAAGAAAGATGGTTCTCTCAAAATATGCATAGACTATCATCAGTTAAACAAGGTCATAGTCAAGAATAAATATTCACTTCCTAGAATCGATGACTTGTTCGACCAATTTTAAGGTACCAGTTATTTTTCAAGGATAGACCTCAGATTCGGCTATCATCAGCTTAGAGTTAGAGAATGTGATATTCAAAAAATAGCTTTCCAAACTTAGTATCATTACTTTAAACTTCTAGTCATATCGTTTCGTCTTACAAATGCCCCAGCATCCTTCATAGACTTGATGAAATGAGTGTTTAAGTAGTACTTGGACATGTTCATCATAGTCTTCAATGATGACATTCTTGTCTATTATTGTAGCAAAAATAAGCATGCAGACCACCTCATAGTAGTACTTCAGACTCTTAGAACCCATCAGATGTTTGCTAAATTAAATAAGTGTGAATTCTGGCTAAGATTAGTAGCATTCCTTGGTCATATTATTTCTGGTAATGGCATTAGAGTTGATCCTCAAAAGACCGAAGCGGTGAGAAACTGTCATAGACCCATCTCTTCATTAGACATTAAGAGATTCTTGGGTTTATCTAGATATTACCATTTGTTTGTTAAAGGGTTTTCTCCTATTGTGTCTCCTATGTCTAGACGGACTGAGAAGAAAGTTAAGTTTCAGTGGTCAGATTCCTGTGAGAAGAGTTTTCAGGAGTTAAAGACTCAACTCACATCCACCCCAATTCTTAATCTACCAGATTGTTTTGATGGGTTTGTTATGTAATGTGATGTATCTTGAGTAGGTTTGGGTTGTGTCCCCATGCATAAAGGTATGGTCATAGCTTACGCCTCCAGATAGCTTAAGCCTCACAGAAGAATTATCCGACTTATGATCTTGAGCTAGAAGTAGTAGTGTTTCCCTTAAAGAATTGGAGGCATTACTTGTATAAGGTGTATGTAGATGTTTTCACATATCACAAAAGCCTTCAATAAGTGCTCTCTCAGAAAGATTTAAATTTGCGTCAAAGAATATGGTAAAAGTTATTGAAGAACTATGACATAATCATTTTGTATCATCCGGGCAAGGCCAATGTAGTGGCTGATGCTCTCAGTAGAATGTTTATAAGTAGTGTATCTTATGTTGAGGATAGTAGGTAAAATTTAGCTCAGGAAGTTCATCAGCTTCCCCAACTAGGTGTCTGTTTACTTGATTTAGAAAAAGGTAGTGTATGGGTGCAGAGTAGCTCAGAGTTATCTCTAGTTTTTGTGGTAGAGAAAAAGCATGATAGAGATCCTAGTCTAGTTAAGTTGAAAGATTCAGTCAGAGATCAGAAAGTGGAGGTTTTATCCCAAGGGGGAGATGGTGTTTTGCATTCTCAGGGTAGATTGTGTGTGCCTAGTATAGATGAGTTAAGGAAATGAATTCTTGAAGAAGTGCATTGTTCTTGTTACTCTATTCATCCAGGGGCCACTAAGATGTACAACGATTTATGGGTGATCAATTAGTGGAGTGGGATAAAGAGATATATTTTTGACTTTGTAGCTAAGTGCTCTACATGCCATCAAGTTAATATTAAGCATCAGAAGCCTAGTGGGTTGTAATACCCCGAATGTTTCTTTAGCCTAAATCCTTCTTTTGAGTGAATATGGATGACTTCCAAAGTGATTGTTGTTTATATCATGTTTTATTTCCCTAAATTCCATTTTCTATCATGTGGAGAATTGGATAAGCTTTCAATTGACATAAGATTCACCCGAATCGGACAAAAGGTGAGGGAGTTAGAGGCATTTTATACCCCAGAATCTAACCAATAGTGCAAAAATGAATCAAGCTCATGAGAAATAAACTATAGTTCTTTGGTTGTTTTCTAATCAAGGGTAATGTGTATTAAGGCCTCAAAGATGTCCTAGTGATTAGGTGAATCAAAACATTCCTTACCGATTGAATTCTTGGGAAGGATTTTTCCATATCCAAATTCAAAAGATCATATCTCTTGTATTAATATGAATCATTGATCCCATGACCTGAAAAAAAGATAGATAATTGAATTATCTTTCCAACGATACCAATTTCATCAAAATCAGATCTTGGAGCAAAGAGTTATGCTTATTTTACTCCAGCGTGTCAGCCTTGAAACTCCATGACGACCTTTTGTGATGACCTGTCACAAGCCTGAGGCTTGTCACAAAATGTCGTCACCTTAAGGCTGAAAGTCACAAAATCCAACCTTTTGTGATGACATTTTGTGACGGCTTGTCACAAGTTTGACAGCTTGTCACAAAATGTCGTCAACTTTAAGCCGAAAATCATAAAATCCACCCTTTTTGTGACAACAATACGTAACGGCCTATCACGGGCCTAACGGCTTGTCACAGATGTCGTCAGATATTTTTTTTCCATCAAATAAGGGATTTTTTTGAAAGGTCATTTTGGTCATCTCTGCCCATTTTGGTCTTATATATGTATATCCAAGTAGAGAAGAGAAGTTCATTTTCTCTCATTTCTCTTCCAAGAAAGATCTAGAACTAGGGTTTCTTCCAACATCCTAACTCAAATATTCCACAAGAAAATTCAAGAATCTTCCAATGATTCCACCAAATTGTTCAAGAATCAAGTTCTCCAAGTCAAACGCATCAAGAACTTAGGTCAAAACTGTGAAGAAGAGTTTCCAATCAAGCTTGCTCATCTTAAAATCATAATCCAAGATATGTGGGGTTTGAACAAGAACATTTCTTTCATTCTTGTGCCCAAAGATTTAATTTCTACTATTGAATTTGTGATTTTGCAAAGTGGGTTTACACTCAAGTTACTTTATTAATGATTTATGATATTTGAGCTATTCATGATTGATACACATGACTATTTCATCATTTTATATCTTAAACTGAGAACTTATGTCATGAGTTGAATTTTATTATTATGAGTTGATGATTTCCAAATGATTTGAGATAAGAGTCATGATTTCAGCTTTTCTATGAGAAGTTTGATTATTGAATATAGATATTGATATTTAAGCTTGAGAATCAAGAATGAGTTCTATGATGTTTTCCTGAAGTTTTTGATACATGATTATTTTAAAATTTCTAAATTATGACTTGATATTTAATATTGTGAATTTCATGTTTCTACCATGAGTTGGTATGTCAAGTGCTTTCAAGACATGTGTCAAGCTTTAAGCTTCCTTATGATAAATTGGATTATTGAGTATACTAATTCATGAGATTGAGTTGTTACAATGAGTCTTGACATTTCCTTATAGTTATTGATGTTGCCATGACTTAATTAATTGATACATTTTGATATTGAGAAAGATTGATTTGATTTGAGTCAAGTTAGCAATCCACAAATTGATTATAATTTGATAAATGAGAAAGAGATTTATTTGGTCTTCATGATAGACCCTTGTGATGTTTGTGGTGGATTTCCTAACGCGTTCTGAGCTTGTTTCTGGGATTAGTATTTAGCACCGAGTGGGAAATGTGGTATTTCCCCTACAACTACGTGCCACCATAGGATTGATATTGATAATTGTGGGTCGGAGGCTGAGTATGAGATTGTGATCACTAAATTTAGGTTGTACTCCCTGGAAAGAGTACGACGCTTCCACCAATGTGGGGTTCTCTCCTTAGGAGGGAAAACCATTGGAATCCATGTAGCTCACATAGTTCATGTCGGTTATAAGAACCTCCCAAGTCCATAAGAGTTTAAGTTTCATGAGTTACCGAGTCACTCTAAGTCATGAGTTAAAGAGTTTGAGTTGAGTATAATGATTTATGAGATATATAATGCTTGCATTACTATTTATAATTTATAAGGAATATATTTCAGTTAATTCAAGCAACGAAAGTCGTTATCGTCAGCATGCATGATTTTCATAATCATTTATGATATTATATATAATTTTGCATTGCACCCCCACATACTCAGTACATTTCTTAAAGTCATGACCCGGCTATCTAAAGTCAGTACCATTAGAGGCTTCATAGACAGTCAGTAGAAGTTGATATATTTATTTTTAGTTTCATTTGGTAAAAGTAGAGTTGTAATTTTGTAAAGTTCATGTTTATATTGATCAAGTTCAGAGAACTTCTATGTTTTTGCTGATATTATATATATTTAAGCATTTTATCTAGTTGCTTATGAGTTATGCCAGTAGGAGGGTTAGCTTTGGGTCACTTGTGCCCCTAAGCACCATGTGATATCTCGGGACCCAATTTTGGGGCGCTACAAACTTGGTATTAGAGAACAAAGTTCAAGTATCCTAGGGTGTCTATGAAGCCGTGTCTAGTAGAATCTTGCAGAATGGTACAGGGTCATCTGTACTTTTCTTTGAGAGGCTACAAGAAACTTAGAAACAGTCTCCATTGTTTGACATCTTAGATTGTGCTATAGAAACGTTCTTTGAGAAACTTATGCATATTCTTATGTTCCTCTATTCAGGGCATCCCTGCCTTATTTTTGTGGTATTAGAGACTGTCAAGCTCAACTCTTTGTAGATAGTACTTTCTTAAGCAATCTCCTTAGATAGTTACAGAGTTTTAAATGAGCTAGAAAGTACCTATTAGTGTCTTATCATGCCTTGCTTATGAATCATGTAATAAGCCTAAGTCAGTTGTGCTTCCAGATTCCTTCTCAGAAGCCATAATGATAATCTATACTTCTTTATCTATGTACTATTCTTGAGGCAACATGATCTGCAAGTTTGAATTTCCTTCCCAGACAATGCCCTTAGACTTGCAAGTGAGAAATTTTAGAAGTCTCACAAAGCAGCCTGAGAAGAGCTTACCAACTTGTTATAAGTTTCCTAAGTTCAATAGTATTCCCTCTCCCTTATGATTCATTTAGTTAAGACAGAGTAAGATGTGTATTCTTAGATTATTGAATATTTTATGGTGAGTTTCTACCTCTCATAACCTTGTTATCGTCATGATGTTGGAACTGAAGGACTAGTGAAGTCAGGTGAGGCCTATTATGATTCACTAGCGACTCTTTGAGTATCTTGTTTCCTCATGCTATTTGGAACTGGGTTTAGAGGTGTAGTGGCAAGAAAGGTGGAAAGTGTGATTTATTAGAAGTATGTATAGCCGAGCCTTTTGCATGTGATCAAGTTAGTGATAAAGTGATATTGTTCTTATGAATCATCTCATGGAAGAAAAAGAAACATTTATTGGTGGATGTAAATAATCGTTTCTTAAGGTATGAAAAGAGTTATTGACGGTGTATTTCACAAGATAAGCATAGGTTATGGATGAGGATACTTAGTGGATGAGTGTTGTTAACTTAGGTGCTCCTGAGATTACAAAGGGAAGTTAAGTTGAGGCTTAGAAAGTTATGAAATAAGTTAAGTTGTGTATAAAGGATAGATAGTAATGATGGGTAGAAGGTGGGAGTGTTGATAGATCATAAATGAGAGAGGCCATATGATTATGACAAATTATTGTTTTAGGGGGTTTAAGTAGTCTAGTGTTTATTGACGTTTTGTTTTATAGTTTCCAAGTGAGAATTGTGTGTGAGGTGGAGTTGTACGTTATGCTGAGTATTAGCCATTAAGCTTTGATGACTGGTGGCTATGAAGGTGGATGTGATGATTTCTTGGTTAATGGTGCTAGTTATACAGAAGTGATATACTAGTCTTTGATTGTGTATGCAAGAGCTTGATTCTGATCAACTTGTAATTAAGTTTGATTTTGTGTTCTTGGTTAGAAATCTTGCCCAAGGTGCTATGGGGCTGCTTTATTTTCTAGGGTCATTGTATATGGCATAATTAGTAAGTTCTGTGGAGTTTCTAGGTGGAGGAAGACTAGTTAGGTAATGAACGACGTTCCTAATAATTGAGTCGAGGAGTGTCATGGCTTTAGTCTAAAGGGGAGATAGTAGAACGAGTAACCAGGTTAGGTTGTTAGGTTCTAGTGGGTGTGCTAGTAAGTTGTAGAACAACTGTGAGAAGGGATACTACTCGACCCATTTTATTTTATATTTTCAGTCATTCCAGTATTCATTCATGCTTTGAGTTTTGATTCCATGATCTTGATTCATGTCCAGGCATGCCATAAAGAATCCCGTCCTCACTTAGTTACCGAAATGCGGAGTTTCAGACCTTTCAACGATTGGAATCACATTTTATAGTTACCAATTCCCTATTTAGGTCATGCAACGCATCACTTATGTATTCATGTTTTGTGGCATGTTCAGTTCCAATGTTCAAGCACTACTTTTAATGATTAGTAAAGAAAAGAATTCAGATTTATATCTTCCATGTCCCCGAGCCGTATTTCTTTGATAGGTTTATGATGTTAAATCCAATATTTTTGAAGCCTCAGTTGAGTGTCAAGTTATTCATAGCATTTATTAATGTGTCAGATCCTTATGCTCTAATCTTTTAGTTATCTTTCCTTACCTTACATAGTGGTGGTGAATAGATTTTTAGTTAGGAGAGAGGAGATATTTCCTTATCAATGATAGAGGGTAGCATGCCTACTATGGCTTAGCGGTAATGTGAAGTAAGATTGAGGCTATGTCTTTGATACATGTTATGGTTAGTTGAAGTTTAATGTGTTATGATTGGGAAGATGGTGATGTGTTCATTTTGTGTAATTCCTTGAGTTGGAAAGAATATTAGAGTGAAGTGTTTGTGTAGGACTTGATCAGCTAGGAGTATGTCAGGTTTGCTTGAGGTGAGTGCATGGAAATTTTTCTTGATAAGAGGTGTGTAGGGTATGAAGATAGGCTTGAATGTCGGGTTTGTGTGCATGCGGATAGGTGCCTTGCGCATTAGTAAATGGCTAGTACTAGGTGGATTGGAGTTGTCTAAGTAGTAATGAGAATTAGTCTTGAAGTAAGAGATTGTAAGAATTTAGATGTGTGGGAGCTCATGATTCCGAATGGGGTTACGTGGCGAATTTTGTAGTTCTAGGTTAGGCATGATGGCGATGAGGAGATTTGGTTCGAGGGGATATGAGTAGAGGAAAGTATCGGTGTCATGTGGAGATTGTAAGTCGAATCGATCAAGTATAGTATCAGAAGGGTACAATATAGTCGAGAGAGTGTTTGAGAAGTGTGGTTGAGTTTGAGAGTAAGGAGTTTCCTAGCTTGAAGATTAATACTTTTATCCTGACTTATGATTCATAGGTTTAGGTTTAAAGTTATGGGATTATGGTTATTCTATGATCTCTGATTCAGATGTCTTGTTTCGATCTTGCCTAAAGTTCTTTGCTCCTTCAGACCATTAGAATTCCTTGAGAGTGTGTTGAAGAAATCATCTACTTAAGTATGAGAATCTAGTACGATTCAGTTTGCATAGTTAGCAACCCAATTTTTAAAATTTGGCTGATAGATTTCTATGGTCTTCTATTTTGTCGAACTAGTCTGGTCTTACCACTCGAGGTTTCATAAGTACGGGCAATCCGGTAAGTAGTTGCTCGTACCAAAAATCTAGGAATTCAGTTCAGTATATGTGTTTGGCATTAGTTTCAGATTTGGATATATAATTGTGATTCAGTCTGTAAGCATCCATTGAATAATCTTTGTTTTCCAAGTATTCTAATCCAAGCAATGTAACACCTATTGTGTAGTCTTATCCTTGTTTCTCATGAACTATGCCTTCATAAATTATCTCTTTTCCATCTATGAGTACGATTACATCCTTATCACATTAAGTGAATTTTAAACTATCAGCATGAGCCCGCTCTTTAATATAAGTAGAAGGCAAATTAGCTTAAATTCAATTGAGAATTATAATTGTCCTTTATCTATTCTTTTCCAGTCTCGGCTCCAGCGGTATAGCTATTCTCATCATGAATTTATACATTCAACGAAGTACTTCAAAGTTTAGAAGGATATAGATTCAGATTAGCAAGTTTTTCCAACTGTGTGTCTTCAGTTTTCTCTGTATTCTTGGCCAAACAGCAACATTCTAGGACGAATATTTCCAACGGGGAGATGTTGTAATACCCCGATCATTTTTAAAGCCTAAATCTATCTTTTTGAGTGAATATGGATGACTTCCAAAGTGATTGTTGTTTATATCGTGTTGTATTTCCCTAAATTCCACTTTCTATCATGTGGAGAATTGGATAATCTTTCTATCGACATAAGATTCACCCGAATCGGACACCCGGTGACGGAGTAAGAGCCCTTTTGTAATACCCCCACACTCTAACCAATAGTGAAACCATGAATCAATCTCATGAGAAATAAATTATAGTGCTTTGGTTGTTTTCTAATCAAGGGTTATGTGTATAAAGGCCTCAAAGATGTCCTAGCGATTAAGTGAATCAAAATATTCCTTACCGATTGAATTATTGGGAAGGATTTTTCCCTATACAATTTCAAATGATCATATCTCTAGTTATACTATGAATCATTGATCCCATGACCTACAAAAAGATATATAAATGAATTATTTTTCTAACGATACAAATTTTATCAAAATCCGATACCGGAGCAAAGAATTATGCTTATTTTACTCCAGTGTGTCAGCCTGGAAACTCCGTGATGACTTTTTGTGAAGACTTGTCACAAGCCTTACGGCTTTTCCCAAAATGTCGTCACCTTAAGGCACAGAGTCACAAAATCCAACCTTTTGTGATGACATTTTGTGACGGCTTGCCACAAAATGTCGTCAACCTTTAGCCGAAAATCATAAAATCCACCCTTTTTGTGACGACAATTCATGACGGTCTATCACTGGCCTGACGGCTTGTCATGGATGTCGTCACCTATATTTTTTTACATCAATTAAGGGATGTTTTTGTAAGGGCATTTTGGTTATTTCCGCCCATTTTGATATTATATATATATATATATATATCCAAATAGAGAAGAGAAGTTCATTTTCTCTCATTTCTCTTCCAAGAAAGATCTAGAACTAGGGTTTCTTCCAAAATCCTAAATTAAATCTTCTACAATAAAATTCAAGAATCTTCCAAATATTTCGTGAAGTTTCTCAAGAATCAAGTTCTCCAAGTCAAAGGCATCAAGAACTTAGGTTAAAAGTGTGAAGATGAGTTTCCAATCAAGCTTGCTCATCTTAAAATCATAATCCAAGGTATGTGGGATTTGAACAAGAACACTTCTTTCATTCTTGTGCCCAAAGATTTAATTTCTACTACTGAATTTGTGATTTTGCAAAGTGGGTTTACACCCAAATTAATTTATCAATGATTTATGATATTAGAGGCTATTCAAGATTGATACACATGACTATTTAATCATTTTATTTCTTAAATTTAGAACTTATGCCATGAGTTGATTATTGTTATTATGAGTTGATGATTTTCGAATGGTTTGAGCTAAGAGTCACGATTTAACCTTTTCTATGAGAAGTTTGATTATTGAATATATATAATGATATTTGAGTTTGAGAGTCAGGAATGAGTTCTATGATCTTTTCTTGAAGTTTTTGATACATGATTATTATAAAATTTCCAAATTATGACTTGATATTTAATATTTTGAATTTCATGTTCTACCATGAGTTTGTAATTAAAGTGCTTTCAAGACATGTGTCAATATTTAAGATTCCTTATGGCAAATTGGATTATTGAGTATATTGATTCATGAGATTGAGTTGTTACAATGAGTCTTGATATTTCCTCACAGTTATTGATGTTGCCATGACTTAATGAATTGATACATTTTGATATTGAGAAAGATTGATTTGATTTGAGTCGAGTTAGGAATCCACAAATTGATTATGATTTGATTAATGAGATATAAATCTCCTTACTGTCAAACTCAACCACATTTCTCAAACACTCTCTCGACTCTACTATATCCTTCTGAAGACCGAATCAAATCTCTTTCTCATTTATCAAATCATAATCAATTCGTGGATTCCTAACTCGACACAAATCAAATCAATCTTTCTCAATATCAAAATGTATCAATTCATTAAGTCATGACAACATCAATAACTAGGAGGAAATATCAAGACTCATTGTAACAACTCAATCTCATGAATCAATATACTCATTAATCTAATTTGTCATAAGGAAGCTTAAAGTTTGACACATGTCTTGAAAGCACTTGAAATACCAACTCATGGTAGAAACATGAAATAGTCATGTGTATCAATCTTGAATAGCTCAAATATCATAAATCATTAATAAAGTAATTTTGGTGTAAACCCACTTTGCAAAATCATGAATTTCAATAGTAGAAATTAAATCTTTGGGCACAAAAACAAAAGAAGTGTTATTGTTCAAACCCCACATACCTTGGATTATAATTTTAAGATGAGAAAGCTTGATTGGAAACTCTTCTACACACTTTTGATCTAATTTCTTGACGCCTTTGACTTGGAGAACTTGATTCTTGAACAACTTGGTTAAATCTTTGGAAGATTATTGAATTTTCTTGTAGAAGATTTGATTTAGGATTTTGGAAGAAACCCTAGTTGTAGATCTTTCTTGGAAGAGAAATGAGAGAAAATGAACTTCTCTTCTCTATTTGGATATATATATATATATATATATATATATATATATATATATATAATATCAAAATGGGCGGAAATAACCAAAATGACAATTGTCAATTTATAGTTTGACTCTGGGATAATGGTACTTTGCGGAGTAGGATAAATTCCCATTTTTCTATTTCCAATGGGTTTCAGAAACGCTGGCACGCCGTGGAGGTGGCCAAAATGGCATATCCATTAATCTCCATGAACTTTGATTTAATACCATGTTTTTATGAAGTTATTATTGTTATTCGATTCCTCATGTTTTAGTGTTTTCATGTGTTTAATTAAATCATGACTTAGTGTTTACCATGATAATTTCATATCAATTATGCCAGTCCATTAGTAATTCTATGATTATTTTAAACCATGAACTATAATTGTATGATAAAAAGCCTACAAGAGCAATTGATTTAAGAAGAGTCTTCATGCTATGTCCTTCAATATTTTAGTATCATGCTACTACTATTTTTTTGATTCCTGGGGTTATTGAATACCTAAAACCGTATCTGTTTATTTAATAATGTCTCAGTATCTTTAGAATAACTTTAGATTATATCATGAGAATTATCAAAACAGTCAGTTGAACTCAGAAAAGTTTAGCATTTCAGTGTCATTCAGCTGGGAGTGGGATTTAGCACCGAGTGAGTGTAGGGATGGCGACTTCCCCATCAGATAGGCAAAGTCGTTAGTAGAAGTCCCTATATTATAGAACGATGTATCCAGCATAGGATATGAGCAGTCAACCGTCAAATTAGTCTTTACTATCTTGCAGGGGTCACCTTTAAGTTCAGGCTTGTAACCCTTAGTCCTTTGGACGTGATATCAGTTTGTTGGATCAACACAGCTAGCATTAGTACCCTAGCATGGTATTAACTCCCTTCCAACTAGGGTTACAGGTTGGACCCTGATTATCGCAAATTGGGGAATGTCGCTTCGATGACACCACCTACAGTCTCAGATATTATCTCAATTGAAGTTCTAGTTAGGTTCTTCACTCTTAGTATTGTTTGACCAAAACATACAGATTTCAGTTAATTTCAGTATTTCAGTTTATAGATTTTACTCAGTTCATGTCATATGCTTGGTCATGCATCCTAAGTGTCAATAGATTATCATGTAGTTTTAGTATTTAATAGACTTTCATGCATGTTCAATAACTACAAATTTCATGTTCTCTATTTTGTATTCCATGCTTTACATGTATATTCATAAAGATCATTACTCTTATTGATGAAATCTCACCAGTTAGCCTACCTCATTCAGCATACCAGTACATTTAAAGTATGTATTGCATACCTTTCTTTGCGCTATGATGTATCATATCATAGGTGCAGATGCTCAGTTCTCAGTTCACACTTAGTCCCTCAGATTCCTAGCAGTACAGTACCAGTGGTGAGTCCTCATCACCTAGGGACAGGCTATCAAATTTCATATCCTTATTTCAGTAGTCAATGGAGTTAGTTGGGGGCTTTTCCCATCAACTCTTGGTCAGTTAGTCTTAGAGGCTTTTCAAATATTACATCCAGTTAGTTGTTCAGTTTATCAGTACTTAATCAGATTCAGACTGTCATTTTCCTAGATTTATATTTCAGTTTGAATTCTGATATTTTAATGCTTATGGCACTTCAGTTATTCTTCCGCAATTCATGATTATATTATCTAGTGCTCACAGCAGGTACCAGCTCATGGGATAGCTTGTGGTCCCTTGGGACTGTAAGCACCGTGTAACGACTAGGGGGTAGTCTCGGGTCGTTACACCATTATTTCCCATTTAAAACAAATTTCTAAATTACCAAACCATTTTCCTTTTATTAACCAAAGCCATTAATATTGGTATAGTCATACTAATCCTTACTTGCAAGTATCATCCATATCAAACAATTTATAGGTTTAAGGGTAGTTTCAAGTGTCGTTCCATTTACCATATTAAATCACTTGGGGGATTCCATGTACCCCGCAAGCATAACCATTGGCCTTTTACAATTCCAAGCCATCTAACCCACGAAGAAATTTTTTCCAAGTTTTAAAACATGCAAGAATTCCATCAAACTTGTCAATACAACTAACATATCATTATAAGCATTTTATCAAACACATTGGGGTGTAATATGACCAAAAACAATTCCAATTACCATTAAACCATTCCCCTGCAATCAAATTATCCTAAGCCATCGTTAATGCTTATAAAAACATATTTAAAACCTTGGGAATGTATAACCAATAATTTAATATCAAAAACCCCAAATTATATTTGAAAATCAAAATCATACAATTAATGAAATCATACAAACATTCATAAAAACCATGCCTTAGATAAAATTAACAACAAGGGATGAGAACATGCCTTAAACCAAGATAATGACGGAAAGAAATCACCAAGACGAGCCCCAAATCAATCCTTTTGTTGAAACCCTAGCTTCCTTTGCCCAAAAGCTTTTGAGAGAATTTTAAGGTGTTTCTAAGAGTTAATGAATGGAATAATTGGGTAAATAACCTTCCAATTAGGTTATAAGTCATGGGCCTTATTAGGATAAGTGGGGAAATATCTAGAATACCCCTCTTAAGGTGCACCAAAATCTCGTCACAGGGCATGACTGACACACACGAGTCATATCATCTGATATGAGTGGTACCTTCTACTCATACACTAGACTCAACCTTTGGATCAAACACTGTCCAGTGTAAAACTCATCCAACCAAGTTTTATCCAAAGCATGCGATCCGTATCTTTCATTCGTACCCCTGACAAATTTAGACACTGTCCATCATACAAGTCCTAGGTACTGCTTTTACCCTATCTTACGACTCATGGTGAACCACTCATTCTCAGATCAAACCTACATAACAAAGTCTAAGATTAAGTTAAGGGACCAAAGGGTCCAAAACCACAAATATTACTCGTACCCCCTAAGTTATACCAATTCCAGTAACTAAAATTCATCCGACCAACCAACATTGGTTAGTATATGACTGGACCTTACCATCCATACCACAACATACTGCTCGTACCCATGAGTCATCTTGGGTACACAGATTAGAATTCTAGGAAATTTCCTAAGGTTTAGAAACCAAAATGTTTCAGTCTCCCCCACTAGGAACATTTGTCCCTTAATAATAGATAAAGCTGAGGTAATAACACGCAATGGTCATTTGCACTATCAAGTATATTCTCAATTATTAACAAAGTTTAAAAACAATGAGGCAAAGGTATTAATCTTTCCTTTAACAAACTGTAAAAGTAAAGAAATGTTGAAGACACATACCTTTCGCATGAATCTCAGGAGCAGAAAACAAATGCAGATATTTGGACTTCATGTCCTTTTCCGCGCTGCATGTAGCTTTTTCCACCTTATGGTTCTGCCAAAGGACCCTTACAAAAGCCACATCCTTTTTCTGCAACCGATAGACTTGCCAATCCAAGATCTCAACCGAGATTTCTTCATAAAAAAAGAAACAGTGATACCCAATACTTCCAAATGAACAACAAAAGAAGGATCACTAATGCACTTTCTCAATATAGAAACATGAAAGACCGGATGAACCAAGCTCAAACTAGAAGATATCTCCAACTCGTATTTAACATTACCAATTCTCCACAAAACCTCATAAGGACCCACATACTAGGGACTGAGATTCCCCTTCTTGCAAAAACTCACTACTCCCTTTATGGGAGATAACTTGGGGAAAACCTTACGCCCAGCTTCAAATTCTAAGTCTACATGCCTAACATCCACATATGACTTTTGGTGACTTTGGGCAGCCTTAAGCCTCTCCCAAATAACCTTTACCTTCTCAATATCTTGGTAAACCAAGTCGGGACCAAATATGTCCTCTCATCAAGCTTGAACCAACTAATAGGAGTCCAGCAGCTCCTGCCATACAATGCCTTAAAAAGGGCCATACCAATACTAAAATTATAGTTATTGTTTTAAGAAAACTCCATCAAAGGAAGATGCTCAACCCAATTTTTACCATAATTAATAACACAAGCCTGAATCATATCCTTCAGTTTCTGAAGAGTTCTCTCCGCTTGCCCATCCATTTGTGGATAGAAAGCAGTACTCAGACTAAATTTAGTCCCTAATCCTTCATGAAAACATCACTAGATGTGGAGAAGTAAACTACGTGCCATGATAAAAAATTAATCAAAATAGGCACCCTATCCAGCTTCACAATCTCCTGAAAGTACAGATTCATATAATCCTCCACCGAGAAGGTGGTCTACACTGGCAAAAAGTATGTAGACTTAGTCATCCTATCCAGGATGATCCAAATCGAATCATATTGATTTCATAACCAAGGAAAAAATTGGGAACAAAGTCCATACTGATCACTTCACACTTCTATTTGGGAAAATCAATTTCTTGATACAATACTCCTGGCCTAATGTGCTCAAACTTAGCCTGTTGACACACCATGCACTTGGCTATAAAATCAGTAATATCCCTCTTTATACTATTCCACCAATAGAACTCCTTTAAATCATGATACATTTTAGCTGAGCTGGGATGAATAACGTAGAGCTACTCATACACATCATCCAGAATCCTTTGTCATAAAGCGTCGACATCATGAACACACAACCTCCATTGGTATAATAAAATAGCATCACCTCCAATTTCAAATAGAACTAACATTTGCCCACTAATGTAACTCTTGATATTCATCAAGATATAATCTAGCACTTGATTCTCCTTAAACTTTATACCTACAGATGATCGAACGACTTCTTATACCACCACACAACCACCTTGGAGTCCAAGTAGCAAACTCCAAGATTAGTCAAGTGGTGAATATCCTTTACTAATTCCCACTTTTCTTCCTCCACATGAGCCAAATTCATGATGGATAACCTTCCAAGAGCATCAACAGCCATGTTAGCCTTACCTTGGTGATAGTAAAGACTCAAATCACATTCCTTGAGAAGCTCAAGCCATATCCACTGCCTGAGATTAAGCTCTTTCTGAGTGAACACATATTATAGACTCTTATGATAAGAAAAGATATCTATGTGCACACAATACAAATAATGCCTCCCTATTTTAAAAGCAAACACAACCACCAAAAACATTAAATCATAAGTAGGATAATTCTTCTCATGCAACATCAACTACCTGGAAGCATAGCCAATCACCTTCCCATGTTGTATCAAACATAACCAAGACATACCAGAGATGCATAATAATAAACTATGAACCCATCATTGCCTTCAGGAAAAGTTATAATTAGAGCCGAGGATACTTGGTATGGCTGAATAGGATAGGAGCACCCCATAGATAAACACTAGGCCTTATAAAACCTTTATCTAAAAGATCTTTGAGCTGCTCTTTCAACTCCTTAAGCTCAGCTGGAGCCATGCGTTATGGAGGAATAGAAATAGGCTGAGTATCTGGGAGAAGGTCAATATTGAACTCTATTTCCCTATCGAGAGGTACCTCTGGAAAATCTTCAATAAAGATATCTAGAAACTCATTAACTACACTAACTGAGTAAACTTTTGTCATCTCAGACTTTGTTTCTTTAACTCAAACTAGATGATGAAAATAACCTTTGGTAATCAACTTCCTAACTTTAAGAGAGGATATGAAATGGATTTTGGGAGGTACTGAAATACCTTTTCACTCAAAGACTGGCTAATCTGGCAACTAAAACTTGATCACTCAGGTGCGATAATCTATAGATGCATAACAGGAATAAAGTTAATCCAAACAAAGAATAAGGTCAAAGTTAACCATATCTAACTATATTAAGTTTGCTAACATGATTTTATAAAGTATAGTGATAGGACACCTTCTATAGATTTTTTTGGCAATAACTAACTCACCCACTAGAGTAAAAACTAACAAGGACTCACGGATCGTTTCAGGTCCTATCTCAAAATTTACTGCAACTAATGGGGTCACATAAGAGAAACTTGATGTAATTCCCTAGATTTTCTTTAAGTCGAGTTTCATCTTTAAGAAGAGTAAAGGGTGACTTCTTAAGTGAGAAATATTTTAAAATGTGTAGAATTTTCCCACTGGAAGTTGACAATTAGGAACTAGAATTTCTCTGTGACTCGGGCCAATCACGGTACTATATTAGAATGACATTTTGGCCATCATCATGAAGCGGTACCATTGCGTTAGCCTACTATAAATTTAAAAATAGGAGATTGGACCTCACCGCGATGCGATATTATTACGGTGGCCCACTGGAATTTGTCAAATGTGAATTTAACCTTCACCGCGATGCAGTGATTGCCCAGATAACGTACTACTTTACTAAAAATGTCATAGCTTCACAATCGAGTATCAGATTTTGCCAAAATTAGTATCGATGGAAAGATAATTCAATTTTCCACACAATAGAGGGTCTAAATCTAGAAAATTCTATATGTAACAAAAGTTTTCCATTTTTTAAGCTAGTCTTTAACATTTTTAGAGCTAAATTAAGCTTTGAAAAAAGTATGGGATATTACAATATATCCCTCTTAGGAGCATTCATCCTTGAATATGGATAGTTAAGCTAAAAATATTAGGCAATATAAGGCTATAATATATCATGCATACGTGATATAAACTATATAACTGGATCTAAAACAAACTGAGTTACTAAACTGATATGTAAGTGTATTAATTTTTACATGGAGATAATTATATAGCTAAATCTGAGAAAGGAAAAGAACTAAATAAAGGAAAATTATTACCTTCGGTTGAGTCTGAGTTCATTGAGAAGAGATGAGGATACTTGGTGTGCATGCCTATTTCTACTTCCCAAGTACACCCTTAATAGACTGATTTCACCATAAAACATTAACCAAAGGAACTTCTTTGTTCTTCAGCCTAAGGATCTGATGATCAAGAATCTCTAATTTAATGATACCATGTAGAGAATTGAATTATCTTTCCAATAATACAAATTTAATTTAAATCTAGTATCGGGGTGAGAAGTTATGGTCGTTTTACTGAGAGTTTTCAGAACTACCTAGGTGTGACGGATAGGCTGATGGACCATCGAGTTTATGATGGACCGTCACCCAGACCATTGTAACAAAGGCAGTGACTCCTTCTTTTAGTTCAAGTACAACGGCTAAGACGATAGATCTTCAAGCTAGCAACAAACTATCGCAAGGACCATTGCAACTAAGGTTATATGGCTTTTTTCTTACCAAGGTCTGATGGATAATCTGATGGACCGTCAGACTAGCGATGGACCATCACTCCAACCATCGTAAATGCCGTTCATTATTTTCAAGTCATTTTTAATTATATCTTTTGGGTCTTTTAACTTTTAATACCCTGATATATTCCAAACGAAGCAGATAGCTTCATTACCTCGAAAAACATCCAAAGGCTAGGTTTTCTTCGTCAAGAACAAACCCAAAACCCTTCTCCAATAAAATCAAGAATTCACCATAGATTCTATAAATTAAGTTGAAATTTGAGTTCCCCAAGTCCAAGTCTTCAAGAACCCTCTGTCAAAGAGTAAGAAGAAGAGTTTCAAGCAAGTTTGTTCATCTACTTCCATGATCTAAGGTATGTGGGGTTTCGACAAGGACAATTCTTTCGTCCTTGTGCCCAAATTTATTTTCAATGACAAAGATATATGATTTTATGAGTTCTCCTATGAATTTTAAGTGTGGGCTCATACCCAATATTACTATGCATGAGATTTTGAGATTTGCCAATGTTCTAGAAATTGAAGTACATAAGTATGTTGAGATTTTAAGACAAATTGCTGGACATTCCCGATTTCTATATGATTTGTGTATCCTAATGATATCTAGTATGTATTTTGATGAGTCTCAACTTGAGATTTTATCATGGCTCATTAAACCCTACTTGAGATTTTAGTTTTTATGAACTTTGTTCTATAAGCACCCATGATTTGAGTATTTTGAGATCATTGAGAAAGTTTTTACCTTAATGGTCATAATAGCTTTGAAATTCACTTTACAATGAGATTAAAAAATTTTATAGTTGGGTTCTTACAAACCATGAGATTATTTTAAAGTGGATTTCCCTGAGATGAGCGTAGCTAACTAAAGGGAGTAGTATTTAGTACCGAGTTCGGTAAGTTACTACAGTTTCATACCCTAGAACTACATACCACCAAAGGATTGAGATTTATGGGCCTGAGGCTGAGATAGGTTATCACTGAGTTGAGGTTATACTCCCTAAAAAGAGTATGATGCCTCTTCCCACTGTGAGGTTTCTTCCTTAGGATGACAAGACGTTGGACTCCATGTAGCTCGCATGGTTTTTCTCTATTAAGATAAACTCCCTTGAGATAAAATATTTTTCCTAAAGCTTTGAGATAAGTGATTTTTCCTAATAGTTAGATTTTTAATATAGTTTCTTGAAGTAAAATTTTCCTACAAAAAAAGTAGGTTTCTCTACTAGTACGAGTTATAGAATTCCGAGTTCCAATTTTCTTGAGTTTAGAAGAGTTTTAAGTTCTTGAGCACTAAACAATGTTTACTCTACATGAGATATATGCATGACATTGAAAGTACTATTTAAAGCTTTCTTTAGTCTACGAGTAATGAGAATATGAGAAAAGTTAAGATTTTACAAGATTTGTGTTACATGCTTCATTCTACATGATTTATGATCTTTATATTGTAGAAGTATTCAAGATATGTGAGTCATTCATATTTGCATGCATAATTTGATTAAAGAGTATGTATATTATTTTCTGTAAATGCATACAACCCCATATACTCAGTATATTCTGAAGTGCTGATCCACATATACATCTATGTGCTACATTGTCTTATAATGTTGGTTCAGGTTCTCATTCCCAATGCCGTTAATGATTTTTGAGTACCTTTTTCTATATATCTATAGTGGTGAGTCCTCATGGTTTGAGGACCTATCTTCAGACATTTTAGTATTGTTAGTAGACATATTATTTCTTTCAGTTTTGTTTAAGTCAGTTGGGGACCTTGGCCAATAGCTCTCTAGTAGACTTGAGTAGTAGAGGCTTTGTCAGATTAGTTATCATATTGTTAGTATGTTTAGATTTCCAGTTTTGTGGTTGTTTGGATAGAGTATTTTCTTCATATTTCCTATTATTGGATATGACAGTACCAGTGTTTTGTTATTTTAATCTCAAATTGAGTTATATATGTAGTAATAGGCTCAATGGATTAGCTTGGGGCTACTTGTAGCTTTAACCACCGTGTGACGTCCCGAGAGGTGATTTCGGGTAATTACAAACTTAGTATTAGAGCCTATGGTTTAAGGAGTCCTAGGGAGTCTGACACGCTGTGTTGAGTAGAGTCTTGATCATTGGTATGTAGCGCGCCACATCTATGAGCAATAGGCTACAAAACGTCTTAGGAAAAAGTTGTTCTTTCTTTCAGATTCTATTATAACTATTGTTGTCCCTCTAATCTAATGATTTGTTCTCTCCTATTTTAGAAAATGCTTCCCCGAAGAGTGAACGCCCATAGAAATTATAATGATCAACCCCAGCTTGTTGATCCCTTGAATGAGATAGTGTCCCATGCTGAGTTTTGGGTGGGCTTTCAGGCATTAGGCTAAGCAGCCACCGCTAATGTTCAGGCCAAAAACCAAACTGTAGTTGCAAATAAGTAGAGAGGTTATTCAACTGCTGCTAGGATTCATGTTTTTATGCGGATGAATCTGTCAGAGTTTTATGGGTCTAAGGCATGTGAGGACCCATAGTTATACCTTAAGGTGGTGAGAAAGATCACACAGGTGATGCATATTTTTGAGGAAAAAAGTGTTTAGCTGGCATCATATAGGTTGAAGGATATTACGCATCATTGGGTGGTAGCATGAAAGAAGGGTAGAGGTAAGGGTATTGCTCCTATGGGTTGTTAGGTCTTCCAAGATGCATTCTTGGACAAGTTCTTTCCAATTGAGATGAGAGAAGAGAAGATTTAAGAGTTTATAAAATTAAGGTAGGGCTCTCTGACTGTTAAGGAGTACTGCTTGAAGTTCCACCGATTGGCCAAGTATGATCCTAATTTTATTTTTAAAACTCAAGCTAGTATGAGCAAGTTCGTAAGAGGTGATTTTGGTTTGGTACTAAAAGAGTATAGGACGGCGATACTGAATAGAGATATAGATCTAGCTTGTCATCCATAGCAATAGAGGTAGGTAAGATAAGGGAGAGAGATAGAGTGAGGCGTAATAAGAGGGCTAGATCTAAGCAGCATAAGTATGGTCAGGCTGGGTCCCATTGCGAGAACCACCCATAGTTTCAGAGTTATTCATTTATGCCAACACCTTTATCAGCTAGTGCTCTCATAGCTAGAGGCATGCAAGAGGAAGAGAATACGTCTTCTATGTCTAGGTCATAAAATAGTGTAACTAACAAACCCCGCTATCTTCCTTATGCTAAGTATAGTAGAGATCATCCTGGTGATGGTTTAATGAAAAAGAAGGGTTGTTTTAGTTGTGGAAAGCTAGGACATAGACTTAGAGATTGTCCACATGCTAGGAAAGGGAACGGAGATTCTCAACCTCTGGCATAGACTACTAATGCATCATCTCCTGTACCTCATCCCTCCCTTTCTTAGGGCTCTTCATCTAGCACTGTTAGTGGTTAGTGCTAGAATAGATTCTATGCCTTACCATCCTGTCAGGAGTAAGAAGACTCTCCCAATATTGGTACTGGTATCCTCTGTGTGTTTTTCTTTGATGTTTATGTGTTGTTGGATCCCTGGTCAAGTTTATCTTATCTGACCCCATTAGTCACTCTAAATTTTGAAATGAATCCCAAAAAGATTCCTGAGTCTTTCCTAGTTTTTACACCAGTAGGGAAGTCTATTATTTCTAAACAAGTGTATAAACATTGTCCTGTTACTCTTCTTCATAGAGTTATATTTTCTAACTTGATAGAGTTAGACATGGTGGATTTTGACCTTATTTTGGGTAAGGATTGGCTTCATTCTTGCTATGCTTCTATAGACTGTCGTACCCGTGTAGTCAAGTTTTAGTTCCCTGATAAACCAGTTTGGAGTGGTCTGGGAGTTTGTATCTCACAAGAGCCATTTTATTTCCTACCTCTAAGCAAAAAGCTAATATCCAAAGGTTGGATCTATCACCTAGTTAGATTTAAATACACTATGTTCGAGGCTCAAACTATTCAGGCAGTCAACATTGTTAATGTGTTTCCTGATATTTTTCTGAAAGATCTCCCAGGGGTACCTCCCGATAGATATATAGAATTTTAAAATGACCTTCTTCCAAACACTCAGCCTATTTCTATCCCACCTCATCATATGGCACCTGCAGAGCTTAAGGATATGAAATAGCAACTCAAAGATCTTTTAGACAAAGGTTTCATAAGGCCCAATATTTCTTCTTAGGGCACACCTATTTTATTCGTGTGAAAGAAAGATGGTACTTTACGTTTGTGCATTGACTATCGTTAGATTAATAACATCACAGTGAAAAATAAGTATCCACTTCCGAGAATTGATGACCTGTTTGATCAGTTTCAAGGTTCAAGTTATTTCTCTAAGATATACCTTAGATCCTACTATCACCAATATAAAGTGAGGGGATGTGATATCCCAAAGAAAGCTTTTTGAATCTGCTATGGTAACTTTGAGTTTCTAGTCATATCTTTCGGTCTAACCAATGCCCCAACATTTTTTATGGACCTAACTAATTAAGTGTTCAAGCAATATCTTGATATGTTTGTCACTATTTTCATAGATGACATCATTATGTACTCCCGTACTGAGAAAGACCATGCAGATCACCTTAGAATTATCCTGGAAACTCTTAGAGATCACCAGTTGTTTGCCAAATTCAGTAAGTGTGAATTTTGGCTAAGATCCATAGCTTTTCTGGGTCATATTATTTCAGCCGAAGGCATTAGATTTGATTCCCAAAAGATAGAAGCTATAAGAAATTGGCGTTGACCTATTTCCCCGTCTGACATTAGAAGTTTCCTATGTCTAGCTAGATACTACTGCCGCTTTGTTAAGGATTTCTCATCTATTGTGTCTTCTATGACCCGGTTGAACCAAAAGAAAGTTACGTTCCAGTGGTCAAATTCCTGTGAGAAGAGTTTTCAAGAGTTGAAGACTCGACTTACTTCAGCCCCTGTGTTGACTTTGCCTAATGGTACAGGTGGTTTTGTGGTGTATTTTTATGCCTCTACAGTTGGTTTGGGTTATGTGTTGATGCAAAGGGGTAAGGTTATAGCCTATGCCTCTAGACAGTTAAAGCTACATGAAATGAACTACCTAACCCATGATCTTGAATTAGCTGTTATGGTCTTTCCTTTAAAAATATGGAGACACTATCTTTATGGTGTCCATGTAGATGTGTTTACTGATCATAAGAGCCTACAGTATGTGTATACCTAGAAGGAGTTGAATCTTATGCAGAGGAGGTACTTAGAGTTGGTAAAAGACTATGGTATAATTGTGTTGTATCACCCGAGAAAGGCCAATGTAGTGGTAGATGTCCTTAGCAAGTTTTCCATGGGTAGTGTTGCTCATATAGAGGAAGGTAAGAAAGAATTAGCTCATGATGTGCATTGTCTGGCTAGATTAGGTGTTAGGTTTCTTGATACAGCTGAGGGAAGTACTTTGGTGCAAAGTAGTTCTGAATCCTCTTTAGTTTCAGAAGTGGAGGAGAAACAATATTGAGATCCTAGTTTTGCCAGACTGAAGGAGTTAGTTAAGGACCAAAAGGTAGAGGTTTTCTTCCAAGGGGGAGATGGCGTGTTGAGATTACAAGGTAGGTTCTGTGATCCGTGTGTTGATGATTTGAGGTAGAGGATTATGGCTAAAGTGCAAGGTGCATGGTATTCCATTTATCCCGGTGCTACCAAGATGTACCGCGACATGCGAGAAATCTATTAGTGGAGTGGTATGAAGAAGAATATAGCTGAATATGTAGTAATGTGTGCAATGTGCCAACAGGTTAATGCAGAACACCAAATACCTAGTGGTGTGATGCAAGAGTTTGGTATACCCATTTGGAAGTAGGAAGAGGTAACTATGGACTTCGTGAATCATTTACCTCTTTTGCGTCGTAATCACGATTCTATTTGGGTTGTTGTAGATAGGCTTACTAAGTCCGCATATTTTTTGCCCATGCATACATCTTATACAGCTGTGGATTATGCTAGATTGTATATCCGGGAGCTAGTCAGTTTGTATGGAGTTCCCTTGTCTATCATTTTAAATAGGGTTACTCAATTCATTTCTCAGTTTTGGAGAGTGTTTAAGCAGGGTCTTGGTACCCAAGTTCATTTGAGTTTTGCTTTTCATTTGCAGACAAATGGTCAGGATGAGAGGCCCATCAGACTGTAGAAGATATGTTGAGGGAATGTGCTCTTGACTTCAAAGGTAATTGGGATGAGGATTTTCCATTGATAGAGTTTGCTTATAATAATAGTTACCATGCTAGCATCGGGATGGCATCATTTGAGTATTTGTATGGTAGAAGATGTAGATCACCCATAGGTTTGTTTGAAGTGGGTGAAGCTATTGTGATTGGTCCTGATGCAGTGTTTGAGGCTACGGAGAAATTTATGTTGATTAGAGAAAGTTTGAAGAGAGCTCAGAGTCATCAAAAGTCATATGCTGATGTGAGGAGAAGGGATCTTGAATTTTAGGTCGGTGATTTGGTATACTTAAAGGTTTTACCCATGAAAGGGGTGAAGCGGTCTGGTAAAAAGGGGAAGCTTAGTCCCCGTTATGTAGGCCCCTATTGAGTATTAATTCATCTTGGTAAACTAGCCCATGAAGTTGAGTTTCTCGCAGAGTTATCAGTCGTTCATCCTATTTTTCATGTCTCCATGCTTAGGAAGCATATTTGTGATTCTGTTGTAGTGAATCCTTTAGAGAGTGATGATATTTAGAACAACTATTCATTCAATAAGATTCCTGTTGAGATCCTAGATTTTCAGACCGGTAGACTGAGGAACAAAGAGGTTCCCTAGCTTAAAGTTTTGTGGCGGAACCAGTCAGTTGAGGGCGCAACTTGGGAGGCAGAAGCAGACATGCGAGCTAAGTACTCGAACCTCATTTTCACGAGTTCATACAAAGCAAAAAGGTATTATTCTTCCTTACTTCAGCCCTTCTAAATCAAAAGTTAAGCTATACATCTATTCTTACATGAGTTCTTACAATTTCCAATGTATTCAAGAGTTTAGAAAGATTTTGAGTTTTTTAGCAAATTGCTTCAGCTATGTGTACTCAGTTTTTCCTGTGTTCTAGGTCTAACAATCGACATTCAAAGATGAATGTTCCCAAGGGGGAAATATTTTAATACTCCAGATTTTCTTTAAGTCGAGTTTCATCTTTAAGAAGAGTAAGGGCTGACTTCCCAAGTGCGAAATATTTCAAACCGTGTAGAATTTCCCTAATATCAACTCTTTTTCATATAGAGAATTGAATTATATTTCCAATGATACCAATTTTGTCAAAATCCGGTATCAGGGTGAGAAGTTATGGCCGTTTTTCTAAGAGTTGTCGGAACCGCCCAGTTGCGACGAACAGGCTGACAAACCGTCGAGTTTGCGATGGACCGTTTCAAAAAAGGTAGTGACTCCCTCTTCTTGCCCAAGTCTGATGTCCAAGATGATGGACTGTCAAGCTAGCAATGGACCATTACTAGGACCGTTGCAGCTTACACAGTCTGGCCTTTTTCTAACCAACGTGCGACGGACGATCCAAAGGACCGTCACTCTGACCGTCGCAAAGCCCGTTTTTTATTTTTAAGTCATTTTTTATAGGATGTTTTAGGTTTTTCACTTTTAATGCCCTGATATATTCAAAATGAAGCAGACAGCTTCATTATCTCCCAAAGCATCAAAAGGCTAGGGTTTCTTCCTTAAGAACAAACCCAAAAAGCTTATCTAAGAAATTCAAGAACTCATTCTACAAATTGAGTTGAGATTCGATTTCACCAAGTTCATGGCTTCAAGAACCCTCTCTCAGAGATTAATAAGAAGAGTTTCAAGCAAGCTTGTTCACCTAGTTTCACAATCTAAGGTATGCCAGGTTTCAACAAGGACAATCGTTTCGTCCTTGTGCCCTAAACTTGTTTTAAATTACAAATATATATATATGAATTTATGAGTTATCCTATGAATTTGAAGTGTGGGTTCATACCCAATATTACTATGCATGAGATTTTGATATTTTCCAATGTTCTAGAAATTAAAGTACATGAGTATGTTGCGATTTGAGGACAAATTGCTGAACATTCCAAATTTATATATGATTTGTGTATCCTTATGACATCTATTATGCACTTTGATGAGTCTTAACTTGAGCTTTGATCATGGCTCATTAAACACTTCTTGAGATTTCATTTTTATGAACTTTTCTGCTATAAGCACCCACGATTTGAGTATTTGACATCATTGAGAAAGTTTTGACCTTAATGGTCATAGTAGCTTTGAAATTCACTTTACCAAATGAGATTACAGATTTTATAGTTGGGTTCTTAAGAGAAAGGAGATTATTTTAAATTGTATTTCCCTGAGATGAGCATAGCTAACTAAAGGTAGTAGTATTTAGCACCGAGTTGGGTAAGTTACTACAGTTTCATACCCCAGAACTATATGCCATTGTAGGATTGAGCTTTGTGGGCCCAAGGTCGAGAATAGTCATCACTGGGTGGAGGTTATACTCCCTGGCAAGAGTATAAAGCCTCTCCCCAACGTGAGGTTTCTTTCTTAGGAGGATAAGACGTTAGACTCCATGTAGCTCACATGGTTTATGTCGGTTAAGAGAACCTCCCTTGAGATAGAATATTTTCCCTAAAGCTTTGAGATAAGTTATTTTTCCTAATAGTAAGATTTTCAAAATAGTCTCTTAAAGTAAAATTTTCTCAAGAAGAAAGTAGTTTTCTCCACTAGTAAGAGTTATCGAATTTCAAGTTCTACGTGTCTTGAGTTTAAAAGAGTTCTATGTTCTTGAGTATTAAAGAATTCTTACTCTCCATGAGATATATACATGAGTTTGAAAGTATTGTTTAAAGCTTTCTTTAGTCTAAGAGTATTGATAATAAGAGAAGCTTTCAGATTTTAAAGCTAAAGTATAATGTCTCACGAGATTTATGTTATATGCTTTATTCTACATGATTTATGATATTTATATTGCAGACGTATTTAAGCTATATGAGTCATTCATATTTCCATGCATGATTTTATTAAAGAGTATGGATATTATTTTCTGTAAATACATTTACCCCCATATACTCAGTACATTCCCATGTGTTGATCCATATATATGTCTATGTGCTACATTATCTTAAAATGTAGGTTCAGGTGCTCAGTCCCAGCCTTGTCAGTGATTTTTGAGTACCGTTGTCTACATCTCTATAGTGGTGAGTTCTTATGGTTCTAGGAAGTATCATCAGACATTTCAGTATTGTTATTAGACATATTATTGCTTTCAGTTCAGTTTGAGTTAGTTGAGGACCTGTCCCAATGGCTCTCTAGTAGACTTTAGTAGTGGAGGCTTGGTCAGACTAGTTATCAAATTGTTAGTATGTTGAGATTTCCAATTTTTTGGTTGGTTGGAACGAGTATTTTCTTCGTATTTCCTATTATTTGATATGACAGTAACAGTGTTTTTTATTTCATCTTGATTTGAGTTATTATATGTAGCAATAGGCTTAAGGGTTATCTTGGGGCTACTTGTAACCTTAAGAACTGTGTGACATCCCGGGATGTAATTTCGGGTCGTTACACTTGACCGAGGGTCTAACAACACATAAACATCGAGATGAAAGACATGAAGAATACCAATAACAACATTTGGTTAATCTTCTTGTTCCTGACAGGATAGTAAACCATAAAACTGATTTTGGAATTGATCGCCACTGGTACTGGATAATGTGCCTTGGGGAGGGACTGGGCGACCTAGAGAAGATGGTGCACTGATAGCCTGAGTCTGGGGACGAACATCTCTATTCCCCAGCATAGCATGCGGACACTCTCTAATTCCATGACCTAACTTACCACATCCATAACAACCCTTTTGTCCTATCAAACACTCACTAGGATGAGTTTTACCACACTTGGAAAATTAAGGATAACTGGGTTTTCCACTCATACTCTTCTGAGATCTGGACATATAGGACTTACCCACTCCTCCTTCCAGGCTCTAGGAGTAAAAGAACTAGCTGAAGATAGAGCTGGCATAGATGAACGATTCTAAAACTGCGAACGATTTCCCCCTTGAGACCTAGTCTGGCCAAACTCAAATTGCCCTGTTATATCCTTCTTATTACTTAAATCTCTTCCTGTCAACATCTCTACCTCAATATGCTGAGCATGAATCATCAATCTATCAAGATCCATAACTCCAATAAGCATGGCAGTGCTACACTATATAACTACCAAACCAGATACTCCAGTAACAAACTTACTCATACTTGCCCTAGGATCAGCCATCGTATCAAGGGAATACTTAGACAACTAATTAGACTTAAGGTAGTACTCCTTCACTGATTAGATCTCTTATCTCACGCAGAAAGAACCTATCTAGAAATACATTTTGAAAAGAATTTGCAACTCATAGGAGTTACATTCTCACCTCTACAATTCTTCCGAATAACTACCCAATCATACGCTACATCCTTCAATCTATAGGATACTAAATCTACACTCTCCTCCCCATAAACATGCATAATGTGGGTGATCTTCTTCGCCTCATCTAAATAATGTTGTGGGTCCTCACCTGCTTTTTACCTAAAGAACTCTGGCGGATTCATTCTCATAAAGTCTCGAATTATGGCTACTACTAAATCCCCATTCTGCTGATGTGTGGCTTCATCTTGATGGTTTTCCTGAACATTGGCAGTAACTGCCTAAGCTAACGCCTGAAAGGCAACCTGAAACTCAGCATAAGATACATTCTCATTCAAAGGGTCAATAGGTTGGGGTGACTGGTTATAATTTCTGTTGGTGTTAGCTCGACGAGGACGCATGTTCAACCGTCACGTAAGAGCATGAGTTAAAAGCAGATAGAGACATTGTAAGCACTATAGAGAATGAAAGAAAGAGATGATTTCATTACAATGTCCTATAGCCTCTTGCCCATAAATGTGGCGTGCTCCACACCCAAGATCAAGACTCTACATAACACATCTTGTCTGACTCCCTAGAACTCTTAAAAATCTTAGGCTCTGATACAAAGTTTATAAAGCCTCAAAACCTGGTCTCGAGATGTCACACAGTGCCCACGACAACGAGTAGCCCTAAGCTAACCATGCTACCTTCTACTAAGTTTAGATCTCATAATAAATGAAACATAGACATGAAAGTCATCTATATATGGTAAACTGTTTGAATATTATATCTAAAATTTATTTCTAAAATCTCACATACTGAATAATCTAAATCCAAACAAGCAGTCTGACAAGCCTCTACTACTAATATCTAGATAGTCACTGGGACAATCGCCCAACTTACTTGAATTGTCTGAAAATTCTAAATCATCTAATACGGATAAGCTGAAAATCTATATAACTAAGTCCATAAACTAAGAGGACTCACCAACTGTAGGGATATAGATAGAGATGCTTGAAATCACTTTCACTGCTGAAACTGAACACCTGAACCTAAATTATGAGACAATATATCACATAGACGTATATATAGATTAGTACATGAAGGATTTACAGATTATATGGGGGTGAAATGCATACGTAAAAATTGTATATCAATCATCATCATCATTTGTAAAATAATGCATGCCAAATGTATATGACTCACATAAGTTTGAGTAACTGAGAAACTGAAATCTGTAATCATGAGTAGTAAAGCATATTAAATAAATCTAGTGAGTCCTAAAATTTATTTCTAAAAGGTGTGCTAGTGATCTATGTGTAAATTATGTTGTCTAAGTGTAGAAAGAACTAACTTTTATATCTAAAAGCTAAAATTTGTAGCTAGTATCTTTCGATAAAGTATAATTTGAATAGAGTTGGGAGCCTTTACACTTAGTTTTCTAAAAGCTTTTCTATTTCCCTTTTTTGTTATGTTGTAAGCAAAAAATTTTAGGATTATTATTTTCTGTAGGGAGGTTTTATAACCGACATAAACCATGTGAGCTAACATGGAGTCCAACGTCTTATTCCCCTAAAGGGAAAACTTCACGATGGGGAGAGGTTTCATACTCCTGCCATGGGGTATAACCTAATCAAAGTGACCATATCTGTATCTGTCATCCATATATAAATAGGAATAATCTAATAATTTAAACCTACGCTGGATACATTGTTCTGTGGAAGATAGGGCACGCTAATCCCAAACTTCCATCTCGGTGCTAAATACTACTCCATTTTAAGTTGTACACTTATTTTGTTGGAAGTCCACTTTAAAAGCTGGCATAAGGGTTTTTACGAAACCAATTATGCATTTATCTAATTCAATCTGTGAATAAAACTATTCTGATTTTTGAAATCTATAATAAATCTATAAAGTTGGTTCCAAATCTTATTTGAGGATCAAAATATCAAGGTTTTCTGAAAATCTAAAATTAATCTGATTATAGGATTCTTAAAACATGGTCTTTCTTGAAACCATATCATCTAATATTGGGCTTTTTAACCCATGCATCAAGTTCATGTTGAAACATCATAATGTTCATGCTTAATATTGAGAGTAATGATAAATCAGTTTAAAATCTAAAATTCACTTCAATAGGCATGAAAATATAGAAATAGACATGCAAGTCAACTTCATAAATACGTGAAATGTCATAATCTTGCAAGTAGCAATAATTTGTATAAACTCTAATTCAAAACTAATGTATAATCATTCAAAATCATATAAATATAAAATAAAATCTTGGTTTTGGGCACAACGATGAACGAGGATCCTTGTTCATAAACCCCACATACCTTAATTGATGATTAGATGAAGAATCTTGAATTTTCGATTCCTATTTGAGTTTTTGAAGAGGAAATCTTTATTATCTTGATTTGGAAATCCTCAATTATGAGATTTCTAGGAGAAAAAAATAGAGGAATTTGATTTCTTGGACAGTAAGCTTTTGAGATCTAGGGTTTTGCTTTGAGATATGGATGAAAATAAGTATAATACACTTAGAATGGGTTTGATCTTGTGATATTCACGAATTGAGGGCTTGGGAATTTACCAAAGTTCCCTTTTTAAACTTTAATCAAAATTGGAAAAAAGGGAACAAAAATCCTGATTTAAAATGGCACCGTGATGCGCCACTATCATGGTGGCTCACTGGAAACTGATGACTGGGAAATCGGGGACCTTCGTAATGCAAAGCTATCACATTACCTTTACTAGATTTTGACAATTGGGAACTAGAATTTCTTTGTGATGCTGGCCAATCGCGGTACTCTATTGGATGCCATTTAGGCCATCATCACGATGCTATACCATCATGTTGGCCAACTGGAAATTGACGAATGAGAAATCGGACCTCACAATGGAGGATCTAAATCTAGAGAATTCAACATATGACAAAAGTTATTCATTTTTTAAGCTAGTCCTTGACATTCTATGAGCTAAATTCGGCCAGGAAAAAGTATGGCGTATTACCGAATAACCAATGAAAGGTCACCTATAAACTTCTGCAACATGGACACATGGAATACCAGATGAATGGAGCTCAAACTAGCAAGCAACTCCAATACATAGGCAACATTACCAACCCTCTTTACAATGAAATATGGGCCAACATAACGGGGACTAAGTTTCCCCTTATTACCAAATTAAATAACTCGCTTCAAGGGAGATACCATCAAGAATACCAAATCACCAACTTTAAACTCTAAATCAATACGTGTTATATCCGCATAGAAATTTTGGCGAATTTGAGTGTTTTTCAACCTATCACGAATAACATTTACCTACACCAAGTCTTGGTGAACAATATTATGGTCAAGAAACTTACCCTCATAAATTTCATACCACCCAATAGGATAACAACACCTTATACCTTACAATGCCTCAAACAGAGCCATACCAATGCTAGACTGGGAACTATTGTTATAGGCAAATTCAATCAGAGGAAAATGGTCATACCAAAAAACACCATTATCAATCACACAAACACGCATCATATATTTCAATGTTTGGATAGTTATCTCCACTTTTCTATCCATCTATGGGTGGAAAGCGATAGTAAGGCACACCTTAGTCCCCAAACCTTTCTGAAATGACGTCCAAAATTGAGATGAGAATGGAGTACCACTGTCCAAGATAATTAAAATTGGAGCACCATGCAACTTTACAATCTCTGGAAGATATAACTTAGCATAATCCTCCGCTGAATAACTAGTCCTCACTTGCAAAAAGTGAGCAAACTTGGTCATTCTAATCATAATAACCAAAATAGAATTACATTGATTTTGGGATTGGGGAAGACCAGCGACAAAATCCATATTAATCACTTCCCTCTTCAATTTGGGAAACTCTATCTCTTGATACAAATAAATGGGTCTTTAGTTCTTGACTTTCACCTATTGAAACACCATACACTTAGCTACATAGCTAGCCACTTCTCACTGCATATTATTTCACCAAAAAATTCCCTAAGATCAGGATACATCTTCATAGAATCAGGATGAATACCATACTAAGATCCATGATCCTCGGCCATAACCCTTTCCCTCAATCCATTGACATCGAGAACACAACCCTACCTTGGTACCTCAAGATACCATCACCAACAATAGCAAATTAGAAAAACTTTTACTGACCTACATTACTCTTAATCTTCCTCAAATCAAGATTTAACATTTGTTTTCCCTTTATCTCTAAAATAATAAAAACTGTGATACCTAATGCATAAATACTCCACCATCCTCAGTGTCCAAGAGACAAAATCCTAGATTGGATAACAACTATTTTTGTGATTTCCCTATGATTTTTATAAGATTTCACATTTTTCATGGAAAAATTTCCCATCTTTGGTTCTAAAATTATAATACCCCGAAAAACTTTTCGTCGAAATTTTGTGCGTAAACGTATTGGATCCTATCTTTGAGAATGATTTATAATTTTTGTGTGTCATTTACTGTATTTCGAACCACCATTTTGTAGAGCATCAAATAAGCTTTATGACTATATGTGGATCACCCAAAACGGATACTTGAGCGATGAGTTATGACCATTTCGATCAAACTATGACTATTTTGATCGAACTGTGAATTGTAAAATGTGCAAGAAAAGAAATACTGCAGCCAGGCAATTTTTTTGGTCTACTTTAAACGATCATTACTCCTTATACATAATGAACTGTGTGAGCTTCTATATATCAACGGAAATCCCTGAGAGTCTTATTTTCAATAAAATTGGTTTCATCCAATTTGGACATCGGAGTAAAAAGTTATGGACAATTTACTTCAGCCTATCAAATAGATCACTAAAGGACAAATTCGGGTTTTATGTGTTTCTTAGGGGCATTTTGGTGTTTCACCACTCTTTTAAACCTCTATAAATACCCAATTCAGCTGAGAACTTGTATTATTTTCCTCTCATTTCTCTTATATGTATATATATCAAGTTAGGGTTAGGTTTTGAATTAGGGGAAATTAATTGGAGGCTTTGATTCAACAATTCCTTCCGTCAATCTCTTCCGGCCACGAAATCTAAGGTATGCAAGTGTTTATCTATGGGCTCCTTTCGTCCATAAAGCCCATAAATCCATTTTCAAAGCCTCAAGATACATGTATATATATATATATATGATTATACTTTCTAAATTTTCATTGTGTATGTGTGTAGTATTCACATAATGGTTGAGATATATGTGTGGGATGATTATGTGTGTTGGTTGAAGTATATGTGTGTAGTATTTGTGTGATGGTTGGTGATTATGTCGTTGAAGTTGATGATATCCAATAAGGGATCTTTGTATGTTTGTGGAAACTATGGTGGTGTGTGATGTATAAATATATGAAATAGGTGATTAAATACTTGTAATCCCAATGAATCCACATATGCATAAGAAGTGCATGTAAGGTATTTGTGAAAATACCTAAGAGACTAGAGATTTTATTTTTATAACATAATAGGTCCAAAATTAATTGATTATGAATATATGATGATTTAAATTGTTAAGCCTTGATTTATACTATTATTCATTATTTCCTTGTTATGACTTGACAATTGTTATTGGGAATTATATATCCCTACTATTGATTTATATGTCAAATATTTTCTAAATGTAAGTTGGATTGTGAATTGAGAAATATGGATGTTGAAGTTGAAGGATGATGGTGTTGTGGTGCATGAAATTGAGCATTAAACCTATGCCCTAAATGGTGCATGTAAGATGATTGCTAAAATGCCTATGTGAAGAAGAATTTAAGTATTTGACATGTTTGTTATCCAAATTATAATTTCATACCATATCCATATGCTTAACTTATGTCTACCATATGTTTGACAAAATATTTAAGAGAATAGGAAAATATGCGTTGTGGTTTATTAGGTCTTGAAAGATAAATTCATGCTTTGTTCCTATAGATAGTTGATTTCCTTGAATTTGCGGTGTGTTGTGGGTGTATGATGGAATGCCATGATAAATTATTATGGTAACTATATTGTTTGTGCGTAGTATTTGTTGTGGATCCAAAGCATGCTCCCCACGTATTTTATTGGATGCTTATATGGAGAAATAAGGTCATTTGATTTGCTAAGTATGAAGTCCTAAATTATGTGTTGTGTATGATAGCCTATGGGCATGTCGTGTGTGAGTTATCTATCTTTTGTTACTTTAGGCTATTGTGTGCTGGGGGTACGTATGCCCAAAATAGTCTGCTTGTCTAGAGCCAATTCAGTTTTACGGGAATCTTAATCGAGCGATGAACAATGAACTCCCGATTAGTTTCAAAACATGGGGAAAACTCCGTAATCTCATAAATTATTCTTTATCGAATAATCGGGACATGAAGCTCTGAAATCTTACTTATCAATTCACTCCGTTATAGACCTTTGTATATTTTATGAGATAGTAAGCTTATCTTAAAAGTAAGTGGCAATTAGAAATACTCCGTCAGTGAACGGAATCAAGCGAAGTCTACCATATTGATAAAGTATCATAATATGAGTACAAATTCAGTTCAGATGAGTACAGTTAAGAATCAGTTAAATATCTTTCAGTTGGGAGTAGGATTCAGCACCGAGCAAGCTAAGGATGTGAACATTCCTGCGAGTAGAGGGTTTGATTCCTGGTAGCAATCCTTATGCTCCAGAACTGCGTTGCCAACATTGGTTGAGACATCTATCCTATGAGTAGAGGGTTAGATGAGGTGGTTGTCCTACGAGTAGAGGGTCACACCATTCTCATTTGAGGTCCTGATAGTAGAGGGTCCTATGCGGTTGTCTTTATTAGTGGCGCGGTATTGACACCCTTCCAGGTGGGGTACAGGTTGGATCCCACTTATATTAAGTGGGACATGTCGGTTAAATGATCACTCCCATAGTTTTAGTAACAGTCTCAGAAAAAAACTTAGTTAATGTACAGAAGTTGAGGTTGTCAGATACAGGCCTCCCAGAATTGGTATCATTATCATTGAGTAGAGAGACTTCCTGCGAGATGAGGGTTGATCTCAGATTCAGTTGTTCAGTGTTCTAGAGACTTCCTGCTAGATGAGGGTTGATCTCAGATTCAGTTGTTCAGTGTTCTAAAGACTTCCTGCTAGATGAGGGTTGATCTCAAATTCAGTTATTCAGTGTTCTAGACACTTCCTACTATATGAGGGTTGATCTCAGATTCAGTTGTTTAGTATTCTAGAGTTGGTGAATTTGAATATCAAATATCAGTAATATCAGTTTTCCGATTTCTTGATATGGATAAGTACAGATGTCAGATCTAGTAGCTTCAGATACTTAGTATCTTATTGTCAGTATTATTATTTTTGGGTGTCAGCGTTCAAAATGTAACATTCGGTGTCATGATGATTTCAGTTGTACATTATGCATCCATGTGTGTATTGTTGATCAGACATGTTTCAAAATTGCTAACTGCAGAGTTTCTATATATATGTTTATTCCAGCGAATACATATTATTCAAATTGTTATGTTTATAAATAAGCTTTATATTTTACCTTACCCTATCCTTGCATACTCAGTACATCTTAGTACTGATGCATTCACGCTATAGTGTTCTTTTATTTTGGGGCACCATAGGTTCAGAGGAGTGACACTTGGATCATATTAGAAGTCACTTATATAGTAGAAGTGGGTGCAGCAGTGAGTCCTCATCATCCAAGGATGTTGTTATTATAGTATGTGATTTTAGTAGACGGAGTTAGTTGGGGGAATTGTCCCTTCAGCTCCACAGTTCAGGCAGTGTAGAGGCTTTTCAGACAGATGTATTAGTGTGTAGTTTAAGGTATTGTATATTTCTAGATATTTGAACCTTATGGCAAGTGTTAGCCAGTTTTCACATGTATTTTATTATATTATGCAGCGAATCAGTACAGATATTAGAAAAAGGGTTATCTTATGGTCCTTCGGGATTATAAGCATCGTGTGGCATTTCGGTTCTTGAGAATCGGGGTGTTACAAACTTGCTATCAGTGCATAAGGTTCAACAGTGTCCTAGGGAGTCTGAAAAGCCGCATCTAGTAGAGTCTTGTACAAGAGTGTGTTGCACGCCACATTCATGTACGGGAGACTATGGGATGTTTAGAAGAGTTTTCGTTCGTTCATGATCTAGATTGTGCTATCGCAAGACTTTTCAAGAGAGTTATGTAGACTCTTGTAATGATCTACTTATGTCATATTTATCTTACTCTTAAGGTAACAGAAATAGTGAAGCCAAAGTCTTTCAAATAGAACTTTCTTTGACGGTCCCCGCAGATAGTTTCAGGATAGTGTTCTCTAAAGTGAGCAGAGTATGCCTTATGGGATTAGCTGTTTATATAATGAATGAATAGGCTTGAAATAATATATGTAAGAATCTAAGTATGGAAGTTGGGAATTATATGTGTTGATTGATAGAGATATAGCTGTGATTATCATGGTGTTGAGAAGTATAAGTTTAAGGCATGTGATATTTGAAGGCTAGAATGAGAATAGTATGTTTATCAAAGATTTATGGATATTCATGCTATGTTTTAGAAGCTAAGCTTTAATCTTTGAAGAATGTAAGTTTGTGGACTCCAAACTAAGTATTAGGATGTGAGTGTGGTATTAGTAGCCTATGAAGAAATCGAAGCAGATAATGTGTTTAGTGAGACAAGTAGGTGCTGAAAAGAGTGTATGTATATGATGATGATTGTAGAGACTACGGAAAGATAAGAGTTATATTCCAAGAAGTAGCATTGGTATTGAATTTATGTTTTTAGGTGTAGTCTTTCTGGATGAATTAAGTTATCATTTTGTGCACCATTGTTCCTCAGACTCTAGAGTACATTGGTTGTAGTTCATTTCGGGTTTTAGCCAAGTGTTTAAAAGTGTCTGACGATGACTTAAAGCTGAGATGAGGATGATAGAGAAAGTGACAACTCAGCCTCTCAGAATCTGGTAGTCGTTCCAATAGGTATGGAATGCAGTAAAGGGAGACAGTTCCCGACCCATTCTTATTTCAGTGAAATATGTCTAGAGGGACCTTAGGTTCTAAGGGGGAGATACCCCATAATGTTATAATAATTGCACGTACATGCTCTTTCTATGATGTTAACCTCATCGTTCATTGCATTTCTAGTTATGCTTTCGAGAATTTGGTATATTAGGTATATTCGTATTTAATATGCACGTTCAAAAGAAAGGAACTCGAATTGTAGGCATGTTTGAATATATATTAAAGAGATTGGTTGGGTTATGATTCAGTGCATCTGAGATGCATGTGTGTTGTGAAAATTTACCCATGAATGGGTTGTTGAATGTTTTATGCAATAGATGTGCATGACTGGTGAAAGTACGCAAAGCATTGGTTGCTTCAGTCGTGTGGTAATGTTTTGAGATGTGTTGTTGTCTTGAATAAACCCAGTCGATAAGTGTTCTTGATCTGGACTTCATATTCGAGGATGAATGTTTTCAAGGGGGAGATGATGTAATACCCCGAAAAATCTTTCGTCAAAATTTTGTGCGTAAATGTATTGGATTCTATCTTTGAGAATGATTTATAATTTTTTTGTGTGTCATTTCTTGGATTTCGACCCAACATTTCTGAGAGCATCGAATAAACTTTCCAACGATATGTGGATCACTCAAAACGGACACTCGAGCGATGAGTTACGACCACTTTGATCAAACTACGACCATTCCGATCGAACTGTGATTAGTAAAATGTGCAGGAAAAAAATACTGCAGCCAGGTGATTTTTTTTGGTCAACTTCAAACGATCATAACTCATTTTACATAATGAACTGTGTGAGCTTCTATATATCAACGGAATGACCTGAGAGTCTTCTTTCCAATAAAATTGGTTTCATCTAATTTGGACATCGGAGTAAAAAGTTATGGCCAATTTACTTCAGCCTAACGGATAGATCACTGAAGGACAGATTCGGGTTTTATTTGTTTCTTAGGGGCATTTTGGTATTTCACCACTCTTTTAAACCTCTATAAATACCCCATTCAGCTGAGAACTTGTATTATTTTCCTCTTATTTCTCTTATATGTATATGTATGTATAATATATATATATATATATATATATATATATATATATATATATATATATATATATATATATATATATATATATATATATATATATATATATATATATATCAAGTTATGGTTAAGGTTTTGAATTGGGGGAAATTAATTGAAGGCTTTGATTGAAGAATTGCTTCCATCAATCTCTTTCGGCCACGAAATCTAAGTTATGCAAGTGTTTATCTATGGTCTCCTTTTCTAAATTTTTATTGTGTATGTGTGTAGTATTCACATGATGGTTGAGATATATTTGTGGAATGATTATGTGTGTTGATTGAAGTATATGTGCATAGTATTTGTGTGATGGTTGGTGATTATGTTATAGAGGTTGATGATATCCAAGAAGGGATCTTTGTATGTTTGTGAAAACTATGGTGGTGTGTGATATATAAATATATGAAATGGGTGATTGAATACTTGTAATCACGATGAATCCACCTATGCCTAAGAAGTGCATGTAAGGTGTTTGTGAAAATACCTAAGAGACTAGACATTTTGTTTTTATAACATAATAGGTCCAAAATTAATTGATTATGAATATATGATGATTTAAATTGTTAAGCCTTGATTTATACAATTATTCCATTATTTCCTTTTTATGACTTGATAATTGTTATTGGGAATTATATATCCCTACTATTGATTGATATGTCAAATATTTTCTAAATGTGAGTTGAATTGTGAATTGAGAAATGTGGATGTTAAAGTTGAAGGATGATGGTGTTGTGGTGCATGAAATTGAGCATTAAATCTATGCCCTAAATGGTGCATGTAAGATGATTGCTAAAATGCCTATGTGAAGAAGAATTTAAGTATTTGACATGTTTGTTATCCAAATTATGATTTCATGCCATATCCATATGCTTAACTTATGTCTACCATATGTTTGACAAATATTTAAGAGAATAGGAAACTATGCATTGTGGTTCATTAGGTCTTAAAAGATAAATTCATGCTTTGTTCCTATGGATAGTTGATTTCCTTAAATTTGTGGTGCGTTGTGGGTGTATTATGGAATGCCATGATGAATTTTTGAGGTAACTATAATGTTTGTGTGTAGTATTTATTGTGGACCCAAAGCATGCTCCCTACGTGTTCAATTGGATGCTTATATGGAGAAATGAGGCCATTTTATTTGCTAAGTGTGAAGTCCTCAATTATGTGTTGCGTATGATGGACTATGGGCATGTTGTGTATGAGGTATCTATCTTGCATTACTTTATGATATGGTATACTGGGGGTACGTATGCCCAAAATAGTCTGTTGGTTTAGAGTTGAGTTAGTTTCACGATAATCTTAATCGAGCGATGAACAATGAACTCCCGATTAGTTTCAAAACTTGGGGAAAACTCCGTAATCTCAGAAATCATTCTTTATCAAATAATCGGGCCATGAAGCTCTGAAATCTTACATATCAATTCACTCCATTATAGACCTCTATATATTTTGTGAGATAGTAAGCTTATCTTAAAAGTAAGTGGAAATTAGAAATACTCCATCAGAGAACGAAATCAAGCGAACTCTGTCATATTGATAAAGTATCATAATGTGCGAACAGATTCAGTTTAGTTGAGTACAGTTAAGAACTGGTTAAATGTCTTTTAGTTGGGAGTAGGATTCAGCACCGAGCTAACTAAGAATGGGAACATTCCTGCAAGTAAAGGGTTTGATTCCTGGTAGCAATCCTTATGCTTCAGAACTACGTCGCCAGCGTAGGTTGAGACGTCTATCCTTCGAGTAGAGGGTTAGATGAGGTAGTTGTCTGCGAGTAGAGGGTCCCACCGTTCTCATTTGATGTCCTAATAGTAGAGGGTCCTATGCAGTTGTCTTTACTGGTGGTGCGGTATTGACACCCCTCCAGCTGGGGTACAGGTTGGATCCCACTTATGGTATGTGGGGTATGTCGGTTAAATGATCACTCCCACAGTTTTAGTAACAGTCTCAAAAAAGAACTCAGTTAATGTGCAGAAGTTGAGGCTATCAGATACAGGCCTCCCAGTATTGCTATCATTATCATTGAGTAGAGATACTTCCTGTGAGATGAGGGTTGCTATCGAACTTATTTACCTATTATCATTATCATTGAGTATAGAGACTTCCTGCTAGATGAGGGTTGATCTCAGATTCAGTTGTTCAGTGTTCTAAAGACTTCCTGCTAGATGAGGGTTGATCTCAGATTCAGTTATTCAGTGTTCTAGACACTTCCTGCTATATGAGGGTTGATCTCAGATTCAGTTGTTTAGTATTCCAGAGTTGGTGAATTTGAATATCAAATATCAGTAATATCAGTTATCCGATTTCTCAATATGGATAAGTACAGATGTCAGCTCTAGTAGCTTTAGATACTCAGTATCTTATTATCAGTATTATTATTTTCGGGTGTCAGCGTTCAAAATATAACATTCTGTGTCATGATAATTTCAGTTGTACTTTATGCATCCATTTGTGTATTGTTGATCAGACATGTTTCAAAATTGGTAACTGCAGAGTTTCTATATATGTTTATTCCAGCGAATACATATTATTTAGATTGTTATGTTTATGCATAAGCCTTATATTTTATCTTACCCTATCTTTGCATACTCAGTACATCTTAGTATTGACGCATTCTTACTATGGTGTTCTTTTATTTTGGGGCACCATAGGTTCAGAGGAGTGACACTTGGAGCATCTTAGAAGTCACTTATATAGCAGCAGTGGGTGCAGCAGTGTGTCCTTTTCGTCCGAGGATGTTGTTATTACAGTATTTGATTTTAGTAGATGGAGTTAGTTGGGGGAATTGTCCCTTCAACTCCACAGTTCAGGCAGTGTAGAGGTTTTTCAGACAAATGTATTAGTGTGTGGTTTAAGGTATTGTATATTTCTAGATGTTTGAACCTTATGGCAAGTGTTAGCCAGTTTTCGCATGTATTTTATTATATTATGCAGTGAACGGGTACTGATATCAGAAAAAGGGTTCGCTTGTGGTTCTTTGGGATCATAAGCGCCGTAAATTCCAAAACCTTGAGGTACTTATTATAGCCCTAAATTAGCTCAAAATTCACCCTTTTTTAGGGTAGTTATTCCTTGAGAATGTGGGGACGTTGTGTTGGTTTTAGAGATATAATTTTTGTTAATGGGACTCACATAGGGTTTTGATGAGGTATTTGCACCCGAATAAAAATAGTGCAATATGGTTGTCATTATTCTCTATTGATGCGTAGAATTTCATTTTTATAGCTTGGCATCTTGCAGAAGCTTCTTAGAAGCTAAAAACTGTGATTTGGTAGATCGTTTAGCTTTATTCAACATTGAGATAGGCTAGGTTTTACCCCATGTTAGATTGAGCTAATTCATAGTATTTTTGCGATATTGTGTTGGATTTGGATGGGATTTAGTTGTTGGTATGATGAATTAACATGCTTGGGTTAGTTGGACCATTTAGGCTACTCGTAAATCTTAATTTAGTCATAATTAACCTAGTTGCTCATGTTTTAGGTAAATTTCTTATCTTAGAGATAAATGAGGCTTTTTTAACATCTAAAAGTGGAATTAGATACCTTAACCCTAGTTTGGTTAGAATTTGTCTATAATGTAACTTCAATTATTAGATATGGGCCCGATAGCCACCTTAGGGTAAGATGCATGTTAGCTTTTACAGACCTTTTTATGTGTTTTAGATTCTAATAAATTCTTATTGACGTAATATTGAGAATACTTGACACTTGATTGTTATGTCAGTTGATGCGAGGGTTGATGCCTATTAATTATGCTATTGATGATACAATTAATTATGTAATATATTTATAATTATCAGGTTGAGTCCAGAATATGCATATGATATCGATGATATATTTATCGATTCAAGCTCTACTATTAATGATATATTTATTGGTACAAGTTTGACTATTGATTATATTAGTCGATTCAAATCAAACTATTGATTATAATTATCGATTCAAGTCCGACTATTGATTCTATATCTATCACTCCAAGTCCAGATATACATATTATGTTATGGTGATATACTTATTATGATATGATGATATACTTATTATGATATGATGATATTGGGGTGTGAGATTGCAAATAGCAATTTGGCTAAGTCTGAAAACGAGGAAATATTTATAATGTGATATGTTATAAATGGATTCTAGTGAAATAGTTATTAGTTGATAAGTGTTGATGAACTGGCAAATGATTAATATAGATAAGCGATGGGTATAGTGTGGCATAACTTTGATGAATTTTAATGGTATTATAAGAATGATAAATGACGGTGGTGGGATATGCTATCTTCTTTGTACATTCCAGGCTTATGGGGCTTGTGATGGGTTATTTACTTTTGCGCACTAAATGGTGTATGGGCTCCAATTTTGTAGTTATGATTATGTGCGTTGATTCTTTATGTTCTATTATGATATTATTTTTGTTTATTTACCTATGTATGCACATCAATGTTGGAGTTGATTTACGTTCGTCTCCTTACCTTGACATAGTTATGTTATCTCACATTTTATCATATTTATATGATTACTTAGCTCAGTCGGATAATGTTTCCTATTTAGAACATGTGGTTTTGGTACACATACAGCACTTATGAAACTTTTGGGGAAGATCCGAGTACTAGCTTCTACCATTGATCGACATTCATACTATGTAGGTATCTTGAGATAGGGTGAGCTTTCAGAGTAAGAGTCATCTAATTCTTTCTATCTTTCATCTCTAGTCTTTAATTTCAAGATGGAATTATGTTGACTACTTTAAGATTTGGGTTGTATTATTATTACTAGATACTATTGCACTGGGTCTACTAAGTCCTAGGATGGTATTATGTAGTGACTGCCTTTAATCTATTTCCTTTTCTTTCTTAGTGATTCTATTGGATTGCCTATATGGCCCTTTTAGGGAATTTCCACCAAGTTAACCCATTGTTTTTAACTCCGAGTTACGATTGGGCTTACCTACTGGTGGGATATAATAGGTGTCATCATGACTCATAGATTGGGTTGTGATAGAAATAAATCCCACACAACATCACAAAAAATTATCCATTTGTCTCAAAGTTTAGGCTTCATTGTTATTTATAATTCTCAATGGTTACAAAAAGAAATGATCGAGTCAACTTAGGTATATCAGTTGAGGATATGTCTCAACATCTGAATAAAAAATTATTTAGCAAAACTTGTCTAACTATTGTAACTCCAGTTTGAGCATTTAAATCATTAAAGGAACCCTTGAAACCCAACGGTTCTAGAATAGGAACCATACAAGTGATCTAAACCAGTACATATCTCAGTCTTCTTCTATACTTATTTATTTATGCTTTTTTTATCGAGTATAATAACTTGCTGGTGAGTTGTCTGTTAAGAAAGATAAGTCGACTCAAAAAATGATTTCTATTCACCAACACACTCTTGAATTTCAATAGGTATCATATCAGGCATCATTTAAGTGTTCCTTAATATATATATATATATATATATATATATATATATATAAGATCAAATAGAAAACCATTAGATTCCCGAAGCACTCCTTCAGGAAGGGCACTCATCATCAAGACCACCATATTTCAATGTAAAGCACTAGTCACATTGGAAAAACAACTCCAAAATCGTCGTACAATCAAATGAATTTCAATCTTGAGTGGTCATCAATTAAGGTACCAAAACCTATACTAGGGCTCAGAGACAAGGACAAACAGAAGGAAAACGAATGAAGCATCTTTGACATGGATGATTTCAGACACTTTAAAATCACAAACAAACAATAAGAGGTAATTGAAACTAATGTGAGAGATTTAATCCTACTTTATTGTGCAATTAGCAGAGCAGATTATGACAAGATATAAATCTAAAAATTTGATAAATAAATATGGGACTAATTGGAAGTAACCTACGAATGTACTAAAAAATCGAAGGAAGCAAGGATCAGTGCTTTACTTAATGAATATGCACTTTCAAAAAGTAAGAAAAAGAAAGGTGGGGATTTCAAGTTTTCAAGATTTAGAATAATTATTTGTGAGCTAAAAAGGTGGGGATTTCAAGTTTTCAAGATTTAGAATAATTATTTGTGAGCTAAAATCACTAGTAATGATCTACCCAAATAGCCTTCAAATCAATAATTTTGTACGCATGGGAAACAAAAGCCACCATTCTAGAAGACAGGGATCTTCGCAACATGAGCTATGATGAACTACAAGGAAACCTTATTTCTTATGAACAAAATCACATAATCAGGTACTACAAGGAAGAAAAGAAAAAGCATGTAGCCTCTTATGCCATAACCCTATGAGAATAAGAGCACATAGATGAAGATAACAATGAAGAAATGCTTTTATAAATCACAGACAACAACAAAAAACCTAGTGTATTCCTACATAGTGGGTTCTGGGCAGGGTATGACAAATTTTAAGACAAAGGCAATAGATATGCCAAGGTTAAAATAATAATTACTTCATAGAGAATGATGATCACTTCAATCATTGCGCTAAACTAGTTCATATCATAAACAATAGTCTAGAATTATGAAAAGATCATCAAAGAAGAATAAAAACTTTGGAGCCTAGAGAGATGAATATGAGACTAAAGACAACGCTGAAATAACAATTATGTGCTTCTTGGAAATAGGTGTATCCAGTGAGGTAAGAGCTTTTAACTATCATAATTGAAAACTTATTTAGTCAAATATGGATATGATTAAAGATGAGCTTCAAAAGATAACTACTGAATACAATAAAATTGTTCAAGAAAAGAAATATTTGCAAGCTTAGTTAAAATAAAATCTTGAAGAAGAAACAAGGAACAAGCCAATTCTACTTGAAATAAGAGTAATTGAAATCTATTTAATTCAAGAAGAACTTGATGATGTGAAGATGCAACTAAACGACATTAAAAAATCACCAAGTTACAATTTAGTCTATTCAAATTTTCTTATGACTAAATCAAGCAATTCATAAGACTCTTTTAGCTCTATTAAAACTTATTTCTCTTTTAATTGACCAATTTTCTATACCTATGGTAAAAAGGGACACAAATCGCAAAACTGAAAACAATGGTCTATAGAAGTGTAGATATAGAGGCTGAAAGTAAGAACATCTAACCCTTAAGGCCAAAGGCCACTTGGGTACCTAAGGATAATTATTATCTTATTTTATAAGAATATGTCTACAAGGAAAACATGAAAGAAATATTGTAATAGATAGAAGATGTTCTAGACATATGATCGGAATAAAAGAAAATTTGTGCTTTCTAAAGAAAATTCAAGGCGGATTAGTCAGTTTTGGTGATAATGCCAAAAGAAATGTCATAAGAGCCATCTTTGTGAAGATTAGCATCTTCTACGAACTCCTTAAAGTGTATCTCATGGATGGACTAAAACACAATTTTTTAAATATCAGCCAGTTGGGTGAATCAGGGTTCAGAGTATCCTTTAGAGCTGAAAATTGCTCCATCATGCATTAAAACAGAAGTATCACTCTTATTGGTGATCGTGTCAAAACTATTAGTGTTATAAATAATCTTGATATTTCTACTCTTACATATCTTACTATTCAACCATTGACACCTGGTTGTGGCACAGATAACTTGGGCATGCTAGCATACATGCCATTGAAAAACTTTCTATACTGGAATTGGCTAATGGTCAACCAAAAATAAAGTTTGAAAAGGATCATATTTGTGAAGCTTGATAACTTGGTAAACCAACTAGTGCATTATTTAAATTCAATGACATTTAGAGCACTACCAAACTCCTTTAAAAAATTCATATGGATCTGTTTGCCCCCCCACCAAGACCGCAAGCATTGGTGGAAAAAGGTATGTATTTGTTATAGTTGATGATTACTCTCATTTTACCTGGGCAATGTTTATTTCTCATGAGCATAAAGCATTCAATATTTTTGAGATCTTTTGTTGAAAAGTACAAAGAGGAGAAGGGTACTTCATCATGTATGTTCATTGCGATCAAGGAGGAGAATTCAAAAACTAACCTTTTGAGGACTATTGTGCCGAAAATGGTTAATCTCAAATTTGTCCTTCCTTGATCCCCTAGATTTAATGTCATGGTAAAAAAATAGATCCAACCAAGAGACCTCCCAACTTATGCTACTATAAAAAAGACACTTGATTACTTATGTGCTATAATACCCCATAATTTTTTTAGCTTAGTTAAGCTCCTAGTTCATACATAAGAGGCTTAAATCCTAAAAATTTAACTAGGTGTTGGGGACTTAGTATTATATTTGGCCTCTCAACATTGACAATTTTTAAATGAGCCTTCTCGACCTCAATACATTAGTTTTTGAGTTAGTTTATGTTCAAGGGTGTATGTAGGATGTCTCGAGGAAGTTTTGGATTATTCGGATGAGGATTGGGTCGTGTTTGGATTTTGATTCCAGTAGCTCACCGTGATAGCATCACGACGTGCTGTATATAGAGATAAGGCACCCATTAGATCAGACCACTCTTTTAAACAGCATTCCACTTACGAATGTAAATCTCTAAGTGGCAATTAAGTCTTTTCCCCTTAACCTAATTCGTAAAAATATAAAATTTAGCTTAAGTTAGGGAATTATTTGCCCACTTTTCTCCAATTTCCTCTCAAGAAATAAACCCTAATCGTCCCCAAGATCATCCAATTCTATTCCTTTCTCTTCAAGAAAACCAAGAACTCAAGCTTCTCAATTCAAGGACTTCCAAGAAAGCTTTCAAGATTGTGTTTCCTTTCTAAGTATAAAGGTTAAAGGTATGTGTGATGTTCATCTATGGGTTCCTTTAACCATGGAGTCCAAGAATCCAGTTTTATTCTTTATATCACAAAATTACCTATTTTGAATGTGTTATCTCCATGATGTTGTCCTGTGATCCTGCTATCTCATCTTGTGTAAAAAGTATTCCCATGTTAAAGTCTTAATCCCATGTGTTTGATGAAATGCTTAAGTGAATAAATGTGAACAAAGATATCCTTCTATGGTTTCAAAGCTTTCATGTGTCCCTATTGTTATTGTTATTGAGTCCCGAGGGTTATGAATACCTGAAATTTAGTTGTTTACCTAGTTTTCAGTACCCACATAATAATTTTATAATACACCATTAGCATTCTCTTTCAGTAAGTTATTATGATCAATTGTTAGTTCAGTTAAACTTAGTTCTATGCAGTAATCAGTGTCAGTTTAGTTGGGATTAGAATTCAGCACCGAGCAAAACTAGAGATGGGGCTTACCCATCAATTAGGACTGGTTCCTTAAAATCAGCCCCTAATTTCCAAAACTATGTATCCAGCGTAGGTTATGAGATATCACCCGCCAGTTTAGGATTTACACTCTCATGGATCACCTGCCAGTTTAGGACTGATCTCAGGAGTAACCCGCTAGATTAGGACTGACAACACTATTATTGTTAGTACCTGTGGCATGGTACTAGCACCCATTCAAGTGGGGCCATAGGTTGGACTCGGATCAACTCAGGTTGCGCGTGTCAGTGAGATGATGCCTCCCACAGTTTTAGTATTCAGTTCAGAACTCAATTCAGTTTTGCTTGGCCATAGCATACAGTTATCAGTTACTTAGTTATGCATTTTTATTATTTTAGTTTATAGACTATTTAAGAATCATGTTATATGCTTGGTCATGCATTCTCAAATTTTACAGCTTTCAATCATTTATACTCAGTTATTTCATATTACTCATTCAGTCAGTCATTATTCATGCACATGAGCCCATGACTATCAGCCTAACCCAATCTAACGTACTCGTACATTCAAATTACTGACCGCATACTAATTTCTTGCTCTATGATGTCTTATAACATAGGTTCGAACGTTAAGGTTCCCAATAGCACTTAGACATTCCAGTGCATCAGTAGTAGCATCTGTGGTGAGTGTTTATATTTTGGAGACCGATTATGTTTATTTCACTATTTTTAGTATAGAAGTCAGTTAGAGTTAGTTGGGGCCTTCCCCATTAACTCTTATTCAGTCAGTTTTAGAGGCTTTTGGACACTTCAGACAGTCAGTTAGTTTGTCATTACTTATATCTATTTTCAAACAGTTATTTTTCAGTAGTTGTTTTCAAACTCATAATTCAGAAATGTTTTACTATTTAACACCTTACAGCATATTCAGTTATTCCACAAATGTATTTTATTATTACTATTATTCAGTGCTAACGACAAGTACTAGATCAAGGGTTAGATTATATTCTTTCGGTATCATAAGCATCGTGTGGCATCCAGGGTGTGTTTCTTGGGTGTTACATGGCAAGAGGCAGTAAGCATTGCATGGCATACTCCCCATAGGTGTCTCCTATCAACAATTCTTAAAAATACACCTTATGAATGGTAGAGCTGAAAGAAGCCTAACATTAGCTAATTTCATCCTCTTAGATGCAAGTCTTTTATCTATAACTCAATGTGTCAGTCCTCTACTGGAAGGTGATACCTCCTAACCTACACTGGCTATGTAGTTTTGGAACTTAAGGTATAATACTAAAGGTCACAGTTCTCTACTGGTGGGTGAGCCTTCATCCTTAGGTTCACTCAGTGCTAAATTCTACTCCCAACTGAATCGATACTGATACTGATTTAAAGTCATCTAGACATCAAAGCTAATAATTCTCAACATGATCATAACAAGCTAAGTATGATAGTAAAATCTTTATCTGACTGACTTGCTACTTGTAATTCTAAAATATAAGGAAACATATAGGAATCGGGTCTTTTTAACCCTCCAACACTTACTAATACTTCAAATACAAAATCATCATTTAAAAAAATGTAAGGGAATTCATGATTCATAAACCTTAAAACATAGTACATTTCACTAAATTGAAGGAATTCAGGATTATGTTTACGTGGATATTATAAACTTATAAGAACAATATGAACACATGGTTTGTTTCATAACTTAAGAAATTGACATGTTATTAACTGAACATGAAGTGGGCCATTGAAGTTCAAAATATATAAAAACATAATTCACATAGGGTAAACATCTTGTCCTGGTTTGAATTCAAAACAACTAAGAGAGCATGGATTAATTCTTAGTTAACATGGATATTTTCATGAAAGAGGATAAAAGATTTATATTTGAACAAAAAGGAATTTTGGGTCATAATGGTGGAAGGAACCCATTGATGAATATCCCACATGCCTTAATTTCTTTAATCTTCAAAGAAAAAACTTGGAATTTTGACCTTGAATGATTGGAAGCTTGAATTCTTGAGAAGAAATCTGAATTTTTGTTCTTGGAAAAACGGAAGGGTTTTTACATATGAAAACTGATGGGTAATGGGAAATTGATTCCCCTGTTGAGGGTTTTAAGGTGTCTTTTGGACCTTTGGGTAAGAAGGAAAGCCCAAAATCCCCATTGGATTTTTAACTAAGAAACCAGGAAAAGATAGTGTTTGTGTTATGAAGGTTATGACTTAGGCTAACCTCTATCTCATGGATCTTATCGCGGAGGTCTATCCTCCGTGTCATGTAGGTTATCACAAAGTCTAACCTCTATCACACACCAATATCATGGAGGATTACTACTTCAAACGTCCAAAATCACCCCGAACCTCTTTTGAAAATTCTAAAACACATTTGGATGACCCTTTTAATATACCTAAACATATTTTAACTTATAAATCGACATTTTGGATTCGGGAATGCAAAAATAAGATCCTTGAATTCTTAGCGTCTAAAAAATTTAAGTCTTTTTGTACTTAGTGTAAAGTAATTAGATGGTCCCCTTTAAATATGTAACTAAGGTTTAGAAACATGTCTAGAATCTTTTGGGGTATTATAATATCTCCCCTCATGGGATCATTTGTCCCCAGATGAAACTGTTTGAGCTGAGACACTAGGAAAACTGAGACATAAACTAAATACTTATAAGCTGAATCATGATTAAGTAACTAAATCTAAAAATGATACATGGACTGAACTAAATTCATGAATTCATGCAATGACATGAGGATGGTTGGAAAACTGCAATAGAAAATAAGATAATCAATTTAAGAGAAACTATTACCTCAAGCTGCATCTGAATTTGTAGAGAAAATATGGGGATACTTGAATCATGTATATGCTTTTTCTTCCCAAGTAGCTACCTCAATGGTCTAATTTTGCCATAGAACTTTTACCAAGGTGAATTCTTTATTCATCAACCTACAAATTTGACAGTTCAGGATCTCAACTAGGACTTCTTCATAAGAAAGACCATCTTTCACATCCATACGCTGTAATGGATCAACATAATCTAAGACTCCAACACATTTCTTTAGCAAAGAGACATGAAACATTGGATGCACTGATGCTAAATCTGCAGGCAACTCTAACTCATAAGCTACCTTCCAAAAATGGCTTAAAATTCTATATGGGACAACATTGCAAGGAATGAGCTTCCCCTTCTTGTCAAATAACTCCACCTTTTTTGTAGGCAAAATTTCAAATATACAAAGTCACCAACATCAAACTCAAGGTCTTGTCTTCTAAAATCTGCATATAATTTCTATCATATTGAGGATGTCTTCAGCCTTATGAGAATTAACTGAACTTTCTCCATTACCTCATCCACCGAATCTGGACCTATTAAACAAGCCTCACCTACTATGTACCAATCAATAGGATATCTACACCTTCTTCTACAGAGATCCTTAAATAAATCCATATAAATACTAGAGTGATAGCTATTGTTATAGGAAAACTCAATCACAGGTAATTGGTTATCCCAACGATCCTTGAAGTAAAAAACAAAAGCCCTCAACATGTCTCCTAAATATTTGAGGGTCCGCGCTACCTAACTGTCTATTTGAGGATGAAAATATGTACTAAGATGAACTTGGGTATCAAGACCCTTCTGACAACCCTTCAAAAAGTGAGAGGTAAACTGAGTACCCCTAGCTGAGATGATGGTCAAGGGAAACCCATGAAATTTTACCAACTCCCTTAGAGAGATTCTATAATAATCCATGACCTACTTTTCTTTCACATCGACAACCAATCAAGATTATGAACTATTCTAAACCCATTTACTACCTTTGGTTGGATCAACAAACCAAACACCAAACCTAGCAAGATGATGAACCTCATGAACTAAATTATTCTTATCAATGTAAGCATGCACGACACTTTCCATAGACAATCTACGAATGGCATCATCTCTAAACATATACTGTAAACTTTTATGATAGGTAAGCTTATCAACATGAACTCCATAAAGGAAATGCCTCAAAATCTTTAAGGCAAAGACAACTATAGCTAACTCAAGGTCATGGGTTGGGTCATTCTTCTTATAAGTTTTAAGTTGTCTAGAGTCATAAGATATGACCTTACCATACTACATTAACATACAACAAAGACAAAATATAGAAGCATCAATACAAACCCATCTATGCTATTTGGTAAAGTCAAGACTGGAGCGAAAGTGAGTCAAGTCTTAAACTCCTGAAAACACATCTCACAGGAATCTGACCACTAAAATTTGACTTTCTTTTGGGTTATTAGAGACATGGGAGAAGCAATATAAAAAATCCTTCAATAAATCGTCTGTAATAGCCAGCTAAACCCAAGAAACTCCTGATGTCTAATGAAGAGATAGGTCTAGTCCAGTTTCTCACTTCTTCAATATTTTAAGGATCAACTCGTATGCCATCATCAGAAATGATGTTACCAAGGAAAGCTAGTGATCTTAACCACAGTTTGCACTTACTAAACTAAGATAATAACAGGTGATCCTTAAGGGTCTGCAATACGATTCTAAAATGGTCTGCATGATTACTTTAACTACAGGAATAGACAAGAATGTTATCTATAAAGATTATGAAGAACATCTTCAAATACTACTTGAAAACCATGTTCATTACGTCATTAAAAGCTACATGATCATTCATTAGTTCAAAATACCTAACTAGGAATTCAAAGTGACCATATCGAATCTTTAAAGTTGTCTTCAGAATGTCAGATTCTCTGACTCTAAGGTGATGATAGTCGGATCTAAGGTCTATCTTATAGAAGTAACTTGCACCAGTCATCAATCCTCCGAAGAGGATATTTATTCTTGATTGTGACTTTGTTTAACTGATGGAAGCCGATGCACATTCTGAGGAACCTTCTTTCATATGCACGAAGAAGACTAGAGTAACCCATGGATAAACACTAGGCCTAGTGAAACCCTTATCTAACAGATCATTAAATTGTTCCTTCTATTCCTTAAACTCGGCATGAGACATTCTGTTAGGTGGAATTGAGATAGGATGGGTATTTGGATGGAGATCTATTTTGAAGTAAATTTCTTGTTTAGGATAGACTCAGAGAAGACCTTCTGGGAAACTTATGGAAACTCATTTACTACTGGAACTAACTCAAGACTAAGTTCTAGAATTTGAGTCCTTGACTCAGATTAGATGGTAAATAAATCCCTAGGATATCATCTTTCTTTCCTTAAAATAGAAAATAAATTGACCCTTAGGCACTAAAGTACTACAGTTTACTCAATAATCAACTCATTAGCAAACTCAAACTGAACAATTCTATTTCTACAATAAACTAAGGCATAGCACCAGTTCAGCTAATCCATGTTGAGAATTACATACAAGCCTAACAGATCTATGAAAGAATAAATCTGAATTGGTCCAAACTTGGACCAATAGACTAAATCATCAATTAAGGTGCCAGGCGCACTATCTCTAACTGAAGATGCCAAAACATCACGAGGTTGATCTAAATAAGCTAAAAGACTAGGCATGGGGAAAATATCTAGACTATTAACCGATCTCTCTATCATTATAAGAACTCTTGAAGTTCTAACCTTGGCGAGAAATATGAGCTAAGCCTAAATGGTTTGCCAACTAATACTGAGAGTACTGTCTACTGTAATTACTATACTTTCCATAATCTTAGCTTATTTCAGGAACTCTAGGATGACGAGAAATACATGCTAACTCTATCTGAGCGACCAACTCACATTTGGGGCACTTTGTAAACCATTGTACCATCTCGCTAAAACCAAGACAAGCTCTTAGAATACTCTAAGATACTTCCCCTCATAATCCAGAGTGGCCACCATAGCCTAAAAACTCATACTAAAAACTTTACAAGATCTAATGGGAAAACTGCCTGATATGATCATCATAGCTAATTTGAGAACCACTCCTTGTGTGAAATACTACTTGCATAGAGATTATAGGCTACAATTAAAGCTGACTTCTACCGGAAGGATCCTCACTCAAAGATAAAATACCAATAATACTATACTGATGGTAGGTCCTCTTGCCACCACCTCTATAAGTCTCAATACATGCTCTATCTATGGGTCTTGCATAATTAACAACTTTAGAGAAGGAATACACCACTGCTATCAAGTTCTCCAATACCAAACTCGGTGGCAATGTTTAACCTCTAATAAATCCATGCAACATGTTTGGATCAGAAGAGTATAGAATAAGAATATGTCAGGAACAATCCAAAAACCCAATCTTGTATTCAGAAACTGGCCAAGAATCCTATTGAACACCAACCAATCCAGTTCTAGCCCAAGGACTGCTTGATGACTCAAATTTCATCCATAATTGTGAGAGATATACAACATAACTTAGATCCCCAGTGCAAAATCTTGAAGGGATAAAGCAGCCATGAGCTTAACTCGAGCCTTATTTGGCCTTAAATCAATTAGCTGACACTGGGGATTGTTGATATCCATCTCTATCTCTCTTGTTTGATGATGCGCTAAAGCTTTAGAAATGTATGTAAAAGTATATTTTATATCATTTGACCATCTCAAATCATTCATTTAGTATAGAGTATGATGTTGGGTGTATTTGTACATTCTAGTGTCACTATTCTAGTCTAAATAGCCTTGTTTTGAGGATGATTTGTTTGATATATAAATAGATAATGAGGTGAATGTGAAAATAAGTGTTCAAGAATATGTTTATAATGTGAAAAGTGAATTATAAACAAGTTTGTACCTAAGAGACTCATTTAGAGTTCAACCCAAAAAACTAGTGTTAATAGCTTGAGCTAGGTGTTTGTCTAGTTGATCCCATTGGATTCTAGTTTGTTTAATGAGTTACTTATGGTTTTAATGTGTAATTATATGTGGAAATTTTTTTAATACTGTACAAATTTCAAGCGAGTAAAGTAAAGAGTCATAACATGAAGTGGAAGATCATGAAAATTTGCCTTCTCTGAGTTTTTGTTTTTGATTTGTCGTGATGGATATTGTGTTGTTTGAACCTCTAATTCATGTGGTGTATTCCTATAGTGATATATGGATGATTTTAAGGCTGTAAAACCATGGGAAAGACACCACAAAGTCAAGGATTAAAGAAGGAATGACCAATACATAACCAACCTTCAAGATACAATTTCCAGAGAGGTGTTGCGATAAAGTTGCGACACGACTTCTATTCCTTATTTTAGAATTCATGAATGACTTCTATTCATGATTTTAGAACTCACGACACGACTTCTATTCTCGATATTAGAACTCGCAACAAGACTTTTATTACTAGTTTTAGAACTCATGACGCGAGGTTCAATTCACACACGACCAAAAGTGAAAATTCAATCCTACATGGCTTGGGACCTTGGATACTATAAATACATCCTTGTAAACATTATTATTCATTTTTAGACATCTTTGGACAATTGGAGGCTGCTCTATGCATTCTTTAGGGTTTTATTATCTTAACTTTAGTTTCTTTCATGGTTGGTATCATCAATCCAAGGGATTGGTTGATGAATATTTCCATTAAAGGATAAACTCCCTTTTCTGAGGTCAAGGCCAAGATCATGATTACTTTCATTTTGAATTAAGTTTTTTTTTGAGTTTCTTATTAGTATGGTTGCTTCTTATCCTTGTTTTAACTATTTTAAGGATTAGCTACCCTTAGAATATATTCATTATCTAACTTGTGATCTCGAGAGGAGAACTAGGGAGAGGGAACATGAGGATAAGCAAGTTAAGGTTTGTAGTATTTTATAACATAACGATTTCAATTTAACATCTAGGAAAGGGATGTACCTTGAACCTTACTTGATTCAAACGTAGGACGATAGCTTTAAAATACTTAATTGGATTATTACATTCCCACTAAATGATATAGTTATAATATCTATATTAGCTAAGCAATTAGAGGTTGGGAGACCATGATCATGTGATTAATCCTATGAATCAACTGCAAAGATAAGCAATTGAATGATTAAAGTTTAATAACGTAATATGATTATTCGTAAGCCTTAACTCAGGGTCTCTATCCTTTGATTGCCCAAAGTCATTACTTTTACGCATCAGTTTAGTTTAGTTTTTAGTTTACAATTCTAAAAAATTATATATTATTATCCTAAATTTATTAAACTAGAATTGGATAGTTGTTTAACACAAGTCCCTGTGGGGTCAATATTTAGCTTTCTTGAAGGCCACTATATTTCTTGGTAGACCACATACACTTGCGTGTGTGCTTGGGAACTGTCAAGTGTTTGGCATCGTTGCTAGAGACTTGTAGATTGGAAACTATCTTATTTTTAGTTTAGCTACATTGAGTTGTAAATAGTTTTGTTTTTTAGAGTTTTTTTGTTTCTTTTATTTATCTTTTTATCACACTTCTTGACATAGCATCTGGGATAGATGGTTTGTGAGTGATGACGATTCTATATGGTGTATAGTTTGTTGTAATAGTGGTCATTCTAAAGATATGTGTGCTATCAACCCTAATTCAGTAATGTTTGTGGGCTATGATAAAAGGCAATACTATGTAAATGCCTACAATCAGTAACAATAGTTTCAACAACCACAGGTTAAGAATTACCAAGCCCTATTTCAAACAAGCAATTTGGAAGAGATGCTGAAATAAATTTTAGCTAATCAAGCACATTTGTCAACAGATAAAATGAGTTATGGGGCAAATTTGGGGCATCAAAAAATTGTCATGAGGAACTTGGTGATGCAGATAGGGCAAGTACATCAGGTACATAATACCAGACCTCAAGGTGATTTTCAAAGTGACAGTGAATAAGTAATTACAATCACTTTGAGGAATGGAATAGATCTTAATAAAGAACCTCCAAGGACAATTAAGGAAGTAGATGCTGAGTTGACTTCCCATTCTGTTGATGACAAAGTTGCTGATAATTTGAGAAAGTTTGAGTACTCCAAAACTAAAATTGTTCAACAAGTTAAGGAGATACTACCATAACTATATGAATTGCATCCATTCAATTGTTATCTTTCCTTTGAGATAGAAATTGAGAAGGTGAATAAGAGTGAGGGTGTAGTGTATAGTGTAAATTTTAAATTAGGATTGGTTAGGACTCATTCAAAGTACTTTTCTTCATTATGTTTAGATGATATCTTGTCTGTGGAATCATTTAAAATAGGGAAAGAGTGTGAATATAAGGAATAAGAATCCTATATTTTTTATTTTACACCGAATAAGCAATATAAAAACACACCTCACTTTAAGGATGAGTGGTTTACCATGCACCATCCATTACCCAGTTTCTTAATATTTGTACCACCTCCCTATAATCGAGGCAAAAAGATGGACGAGATATTAGGGGTGAGATTCATATCCTCAAGGTGGCGGAAAAAGTTGATTGTGTCGTGTCGCGGCACTAAATTAAGCTCTTCTTGGGAGGAAACCCAAGTTAAGTAAGGTATGTTTTCTTTTTATTTTTCAGTTTTAGCTTTTACTTAACGTAGTTTTTATTTTTATTGAGTCACAGGTTGATGGTAAGTTTGAGTACAAGAAACATGAGCTAACAAGAATGGGAAAAGCTGAGTGTGGGGTCCCATGGACCTCTTTTATGTGTAAAGATGCTACTAGCTAGGCCTAGAGGCCTCAGGGAGTATTTCTATCTCTTACTTTTATAATTTACTTTGGGGACAAAGTAGATTTTTAAGCGTAGGATGGGCAAAATATCCAATTTTTGGCTCAATTTAAAAATATTTAGGTTAGGAATAAGTGAGATATTCTTATTGGTGCTATTTTTTATTGCATGATGCAAGTTTGTTTTTTGGTAAAAGCATCTAGAATGAGTGAATTGATACTTTTAAGACTCCTAGACTCTTGATTATGACTCTTGTATGTGTTGTCTTAATTTTGAATTCATGTTATTGTTTTGTTTGGAGTCTATAATGATATTATTGAGTTGAGCATGGTCCATTGTGTGTAACTTGTGAATTCTTTGTGAGAGTAAGCGTAATTTGATTCTTGTACTCTTCATGTTATAAAATGCTTAATTGTGAGTGATTATGGGTAACTCACTTATTGTGAGGGGCACATATTTTATGAATATGGGTGATTTGTAGGACGTCCTTGATTAAATGATAAGCATGAGTTTTCCAACTAGGTGAGTCAATTCATGAGGCTAGGATGTTTGGGAATAGTGTTCATAAGCTTTGAATTGTGTAAATAACATGCTTTACATAGAAACTTACTTTTCGTGTAGTTATTTTAGTACTATCTTGAGTGTCTTGCATGTAGTATAAGTGTAGATACTCCAGCTCATGATGTTAATAGTTAAGAGTTGTTTGAGGACGAACAAGGCTCTATGTGTGGGATGGTGATGTTGGGTGTATTTATGCATTCTAGTGTCACTATTCTAGTCTTTTTAGACTTATTTTGAGGATGATTCATGTGATATATGAAATAATAATTAGATTAATGTGAATTTAAGTATTAAAGCATGTGTTTATAATGTGAAAATTTAATTCCAAATAAGTTTGTACCAAAAAGATTTATTTAGAGTTCAACCCGGAAAACTAGTGTTACTAGCTCGAGCTAGTTGCTTGTCTAGTTGATCCTGTTGGATTCTAGTGAGTTTACTGAGTTCCTTATGGTTTTAATGTGTAATTATATGTGGAACAACTTGTTTATAGTGTAAAAATTTCAAGTGAGTCAAGTAAAGAGTCAGAACATAAAGTGGAAGATCATGGAAATTAGCCTTGTCTTAGCTTTTGTTTTTGATTCGTCGTGATGGATATGTATTGTTTGAACCTCTAATTCGTGTTGTGTGGTCTTGTAGGACCTTTTTTGAGATTAACATGATCATATATGGATGATCATAAGTCTGTAAAACCATGTGGAAGACACCACAAAGTCAAGTATGAAAGGAGGAACCACCAACTCTTAACCAAATTTCAAGATGCAATTTCGAGAGAGGTGTCACGATGAAGTCGCGACAGACTTCTCGTTACATGACTTCTATTCGTGATTTTACAACTCACAACACAGCTACTATTCCTGATCTTAGAACTCACGACCCGACTTTCATTCCGAATTTTAGAACTCGCAACACGAGGTCCAATTCACACATGGCCAAAAGAGCAAATTCAATCGTACATGACTTGGGACTACTTGGATACTATAAATACATCTTTGTAAAGATTATTATTCACGTTTGAACACCATTGGAAAATTTTAGGCTTCTCTACACATTATGTAGGGTTTATTTTCTTAATTAGTTTCTTTCATGGTTTGTATCACCAATCCAAATGATTGATAGACGAATATTTCCATTAAAGGCTAAACTCCCTTGTCGGGGTTAAGGTTAGGATCATGAATACTTTCATTTTGAATTATGTTTGTTGATTCGGTAATAATTATGGTTGTTTGTTAATCTTTTTTTTTTAACTATTTTAAGGATTAGTTACCCTTCGAATATATTCATTTTCGACTTGTGATCTCGGGAGGGGGAATAGAAAAAATAGAACATGGGGATAAGCAAGGTAAGGTTCGTAGTTTTTTTTATAAAATAAGGATTTCAAATTAGCATCTAGGATAGGGATGTACCTAGAAGTCTTACTTGCCACAAAGGTAGGAAGATGGCTTTAAAACACTTTATTGGATTATTACATCCCCGCTAAACAATGTAGTTGTAATATCTATATTAGGTAAACGATTAGAGGTCAGCATACCGTGATAATGCGATTAACCCTACGAATGAACAACCAAGATAATCAATTTAATGAAGGAAGTTCAATAACATAGTATGATTATTCGTAAGACTTAACCCTGGGTCTCTATCCTTTGATTGTCCAAAGTCATTACTTTTACGCTTTAGTTTAGTTTACTTTTCAGTTTACAAGTCTAAACCTATATTTGTTGCTCTCCTAAATTTGTTAAACTATAATTGGATAGTTTTTTAACACAAGACCATGTGGGATCGATATTCATCTTTCTTGAAGGCCACTATATTACTTCGTAGACCGCCTACACTTGTGTGTGTGCTTGGGTGCTGTCAAGTAGAGTCAAAGAATATGCTTAAGGCTCATAGCAATGCAGACACATGACAAAGAGTCAAGAATTGAATCTCTTGACATTATCCCAGTATCCTTCCAAAGATAGGTTACAAACGTCTATGCACCAATCCGTATGACTCTACTTAGCTCTTCTACTAATACACCCATAAACCTAGTCTCTAATATGAACCTTTCATGACCTGATTTATCAAGTCATGATGGAGCCTACTATAATCCACTAGTAGACAAGCCAAACCCGTAGTCCGGAACGGCTAGTAACGGACTACCCAAATATATAAAGGAAAGAATATGGAAATAGATGTAATAAGAGACCAAATACATAATATAGTCCTAAAACCTGGAAGTATTAGTACAAAAGCTTCGAATATAATAAGAGTATAAACATAAAATACTAAGGGAATTACTCTAACCCAACTTATCTCCAAATACAACATAGAGACTAGTCTAGTACATATGAAGGAGGTAAGTAATACTCTGAATGTCTGGAGCTCACTTTAAGCTCTGAACCATGGCTAGTCTATATGACGCACCCATCAATTGTGATAACCTATACTATTATTTGAAGGCTGCAAAACTATAGCATGAGTACCAAACACATGGTACTCAGTAGGCAACTGCAAACTAAGCTCTAATGATAATGTAGATACATATCACATATCAACAAAATGGAAACTACATTCAAGTATCCAGCAACCACATAAGAAATTCAATGAGATAATAAGGATATGCTACCCAATTCATTTCTAAGAGACTAACATAAAAAGTCTAAGGAAGTAATAAGGATGAACTATCATATTCTAGCCATACACAGGAAAACCAACGATGCACCGCACATCCCTGGCCAAAATACAAAAATAAGGGCAAAAGAAAGATATTTATAATAGTATACATGGTCAAGAAATGAATCTATAATTTGAATAAATGAAGGAAGTAAGGAAGGGATATATGGTAATACCATAGCTACATATAGTTTGATATATATATTTGTACAAGGTCAACCCAAAGTACAGCCTAAATAATCATATCTTTATTTAATACCTTATAATCCTAGTAGGATTTTGTATTAACATACTTAGGGTTTCTAGTCCATACACCTAATCAAGAGTAAATCATGCATAGTAATGAAATCGTAAAGAAGAAGAGACCGGAATAATACCTTAAATCTCAATACTAAATCAATACCCAATCTGTATAGTCATAACAATGATAATAACACTATTAATAATCACCCAAGTAATTGGCTAGTTTGGAAAACTAAATACCTAGCTGAGCCTATCAAGTACCCCCACCAGCCCAGGCTTAGAATTTCCAATCAGAATACACTACAACAAAAGGTATATTCATCACCCATACCTATGCAATACCCCCCATATGGGCTAACAAATATAGGCACATACAGGTGAAGGCAATGTACATGCAATAATGAATGCAAAGTATATAATCAATATCACAATATTATCATCATAACATCATAATAATAACACCCCAGGAACCTATCCTGATATGTCACATGGTGCTCAAGGCAACACGTGGCCTTAAGCTAACCCTCTAAGTCTATCATCACTTTCAGAACTCATTATAGTGCAAATCATGATAAGATAAAGATGAATAATCATGTCATGAACATACTAAAATATGAAGTAATATTGCTCTGTACAAATAAAATACTGAAATATCTGTTCACGCTGGTACACTAGTCTAACAAAGCCTCTACTACATAGGACTGAGGAGCCATGGAGACTGATCCCCAACTAACTCATACTGAACTAAAAGTAAACAACCATCTATTAACAAGACAAAATCGGAGACACAGGTCCTTAAACCATGAGGACTCACCAACCGCAGAAATGTAGATGAAGGTACTCAAAGATCAATGTCGCTGCTGAGACTAAGCACCTATACCTATATCATGAGGAAATATAGAGTACAAAAGAGTAAGAGAGTCAGTACTTGGGAATGTACTAAGTAAGTAGGGGTGGATGCAACATTTTAAATAATATCATAAATGTATAAGAAAATCATGCATTCTGACTATAATAACTCTCTTCGCTTGAATTATCTAAAACATCATTTCCGAAAGTCATCAGTAATAACATATGCTTTATAAATCTCATAAATCATTTAACTCAATTCAAACTCTTTGACTCAGGACTTAGATTGACTCGGTAACTCATGGTACTTAGATCATTATGGATGTGGGAGTTTTTTATAACCGACCTAACTACACCATGTGAGCCGCATGGAGTCCAGCGTTTTTTCCTCCTAAGAAAAGAACCCCACATTGGCGGGGGTGTCGTACTCTTACTAGGGAGTAGGACCTCAATCTCGTTATCACAATTCCATAATCGGCCTCTGTCCCACAATTATCAACATCAATCCTACGGTGGCACATATATTTAGGGAAATACCATATTTCCCGCTCGGTGCCAAATACTCCTCCCAGACTCAGCTCAGAACGCGTTAGGAAATCTACCTTAATCATTATCAACTCATGGATCTATTTCAGAAACCAAAACTTAAATATACATCTTATCTGTAAATCATAAACATCTTGTGGATTCCTAACCTAACTCAACTCAACACAATCTTTCTCAACGTCAAGTACATTTTCCTTTTGAATCATTTTCAAATATCAAAAACTTCTACGAAACATCATAAGACTCATTCTTGACTTTCAATCTAAAATATCAATATATATTCAATAGCCAAATTTCTCATGTAAAGGCATAACTCATGACACTTGTCTTAAATTGCTTAGAAATCATCAATACGTAATGACAATATACAACTCATGGAATAAATTCTCAATTTAAGAAACATGATGGTGAAATAATCATAAATATCAGACTTATTCAACTCAAATCTCATAAATCATAAGTAAAGAAATTTGGGTGTAAACCTACTTGAAAAATCATGTAAATCAATAATAGAAAGTAAATCTTTAGGCACAAGAATGAAAGAAGTGTTCTTGTTTAAGCCTCAGATACCTTGGATTATAATTTTGGAGATGTAGAAACTTGTTTGGAACTTTTTTCTCACACTTTTAGATTAATATTATTGATGCCCTTGACTTGGAGAACTTAATTCTCGAACAACTTGGAGAAATCAATGGAATATCCTTGAATTTCTTGGAAGAAGATAAAATTTTTGGATTTTGGAAGAAACCCTAATTTCTAGATGTTTCTTGGAAGAGGAAAAGAGAAAAACGAATGGCTATTCTCTACTAGGATATATATATATATATATATATATATATATATATAAGACCATATGGGGCGGATATGACCAAAATACCCTTTTAAAAAAATTGAAATTCGCTGATCGGGGCCCGTGAAGGTCGATCTGACTGTCTGTCAAGTCTCCTGACGGTCCACCAGATTGTCCATCACTCGAGTGCCAAAATTGGAATGTTCTGCCTCGATATGATAGTCAAAGTCCTGACGGACCACCAAGTCATCCATCACTCGAAGGCCAGAAATGAGATATTCTGTCTCTACCTGACGAACCCCTTGATAGTCCGTGAACTTTTAACAGTTCACCAACTTGGCCATAGGAGTGAGTGCCTCAGCTTAACGGGGAACTTGATCGTCTACCAGGGACCTGATGGTCTGCCAGGTCTACCATCAAACCTGGGCGATCCAATACCATTTAGTAAAATAGCCATAACCCCCTCGTCCGATGTCGGATTTTGATGAAATTAGTATTGATGGAAAGCTTATTCAACGCTCTACATGAAAAAATGTAAAAATTAGAGAAATACAACATGGTTTAAACATCAATCACTTTAGTAGTCATACATATCCACTCAAAAGACGAATTTAGGCTTAAGAAATTATTGGGGTATTACAATATCTCCACTTTGGATGCATTTATCCTCAAATATTGCATAATAGGCGAAGAACAAGAGAAAATGAGGATGCCTAGCTGGAACAACTCACTTTAAATGGCTCACTATACTCTCAACTTTTGAGTACTTCACCAAATGCATAAATCATAGAGAGAATAACCATATATCTAAATACATTAGATTAGAAGAAAACTTAATTAAGGGAACAGTACCTTCATCTCGATTTGAACTCGTGGAGAAAAATGAGGGTAACTGGCTCACATTTCTTCTTCTGCTTCCTAAGTGACACCCTCGACTGATTGATTTTGCCACAAAACTTTAACCAAGGGAACTTCCTTGTTCCTCAGTCTGCGGACTTGATAATCTAGGATTTCAACCATGTTTCATCATACGAAAGGATTTCCTGAACACCACAACCTTCCGACGGATCAACAACAACAGAGTCTCCAATGTGATTTGGGAGCATAGAAACAGGAAATACAGGATGGACAGTTGATAATTCTGCAGGCAACTCAACCTCATAAGCTATTTTCCCAACACGATTCTAAACTCTATAAGGGCCAACATATCTGGGACTCAGCTTCCTTTTCTTTCCAAATCTTTTCACCCCTTGCATGGGTTAAATTTTCAAGTACACCTTATCACCAACTTCAAACTCAAAAGCTCTTCTTCCCACATTCGCATACGACTTCTGACGACTATCGATTGTCTTCAACCCCTCCCGAATTAACTTAACTTTCTCCATAGCCCTAAATACAGCATCAGGTCCAATCACAGTAGCTTTACCCACTTTGAACCAACCTATGGGCGATCTACATCTTCTCCTATACAAAGCTTCCAACAGAGCCATTCCAATACTAGTATGAAAACTATTATTGTAAGCAAATTTAATAAACGGTAAATGTTCATCCCAACTTTCTTTGAAATCAAGAAAATATGTCCTCAACATATCCTCCAAGGTCTGGTTAGAACTCTCAGCCTGACCAACTGTCTACAAATAAAAAGCAGAGCTAAGATAAACTTAGGTGCCAAGACCCTTCTGAAAGGCTCTCCAAAACTGAGAAGTAAACTGAGTACCTCTATCTGAGATGATAGACAACGGAACTCCATGCAACCTGACTAACTCCCAAATTTATAGGTTAGTGTAGTCCTTCATGGTGAAAGATGTATATACTGGTAGAAAATATGCTGACTTAGTCAACCTGTCTACAATGACCTAAACAGAATAATCATGATGATGAGAGAGAGGTAAAACGGTCACGAAATCCATATTTACCACTTACCACTTTAAAGTAGGAATGTCAAATTCTTGCATCATGCCACTGGGTCTCTGATGATAGGAGAATTTACACGCCTATAGTGCTATATTTTACCCATATTTTAGCTAAGTTTTGAGGACAAATTATATAATTCATGCACTTTTAGTCCTTTTTCCTGTAAGTGAGCTAACAAACGTGATTAGCAAGTTTTCAGGTATAAATGATGCAGATTTCAGCATTTTATGGATAACTTGATTCCAAAGAAAGCTTCACAAAATAAGGAAGGGAAAGCTTGGATGCCAAGGACCAAAAGTGACACATGGAAAACCTGTCCCGGGCAAAAACAACATTTCTGAAGACTTTGGGGACCAGCAGTAACCTATTAGGATTAGGATAATAATGCAGTATTTTATTAGGATTAGGATAGTGATGCAGTAACCCAGTAGGATTGGGTTAAGTAATGCATTAACTTAGTAGGAATAGGATAGGGGTATTATAAATACCCTATTTTGCTATAGATTTTAATAATTCTCATTCTACTTCTTATTCCACAACTTACAACTCGGATTCTAATTCTTCCATTAATTCTACTTTTTACTCTTCTTCTATTCATCTATTCAATTCTTATTTTCCACAACAAGAGAAACGTTACTTTGCAAGGGAGTTCACGCCTAATTCCTACCACACTTTACTACACCAGATCTTTATTGTGGTATAATAACAATGTCGATTTTGATTTCCTTCGCACTCATGGGTAACTAAACTTCTCTGTTGGGGTTATGGAAGCCATATGAGCTACTATCTATTGCTATGAGTTTGTGAATTCGCGACACGTATGCTGCTTATATCATTATTCTCTTCATCTTAATGCAAATTCTTGTGGTTGCAAACGCATAGAATACGCCAGTATAGCATTAACCTGTTCGAAAGAAAAGTTATATGTCTAGAAAAAAGATAATGTCAAGGTAATAGGTTCCCATCCCCTATTAAAAAGTTAGTGCCATAACTTGAATAACCTCTTGGAGAATTTGTACCGTTAGATACGCTTTAAGCTCGAAAGAGTTAAAGTGAAATAGTCCTTGTTGAGGTCGAAAGACGCTTGGATTTACCATCTAATACAATTCTCTATAAGCACATGCATGTCTGAATTCCGTACAACTCATAGCCAATAGAGACGTATAACTCATAAGATGGACATAACCCCAACTTCTCAATTCTCATTGTTTTACATCTTACTAAACATTCTTTCTTTTTACTTTGCTAATTTCCGTTTTTACTCTATTATTTTGTTTACATCAATTACACGTTACAATCCCCCCTCTTTTACGAGACTTGCATCAAAAGTCTAATAATCATTGCTTACTTGTTGACCGGCTATTCACTGTGGGATCGATACCCAACCCAGTTGGGTTCTATATTTGACTACGACCGCTTTACACTCCTACGAGAGCTGTAGATTGAGCGTTATCAAAAATTGGCGCCGTTGCCGGGGAATACGAGTGTCAATTAAGTTTGTGATAATTACTAGACCCTTTGGTCAAAGATTCTCATACTTTTACTTTTAGTTTTTGTTTTTGTTCTCTGCAGGTTTTTATTCAGTCCATGCCCCATACTCGAAGTTCTGGTCAACCGTTATTACCTATCAATCCTGAACCACAACGTATTGGCAGAATGGAGGCACAACACGAAATTGAAAGAATGGTTGCTCAACAGGAATAGGCGAGACTAGCTGCTCTAGCCGCCGCTCAAGTGCATCAACAGAATATTGATAATCCTGGGCGAGCAATAAATCCTGACGATGAGGACCTAGGTGATGACGAGTTACTAAACCCTAGGCATGCTGCTGAGATCGCAACACCTACCAACAGAAGAGATCGTCAAGCAAGGTTTAGGCATGAACGCTGACCTATACAACCAGCTTTAGATGATGATGATGATGATCTTGATGGAGCCGGAGCCACAAGAGCCATTATTCCTCCACCATTGGCACCCGGAGCCAAGTTCAACATCACAAGCACCATGATTTAGTTATTGCAACTCAAGGGATTATTTGGTGGACTAGCAGGCGATGATCCGAATATGCACCTGATCAACTTTATTTCTACATGCAAGTCATTTGACAATCCTGGCGTTGGGCAGAATGCAATTCGATTATGCTTATTTCCATTGTCTCTGTCTGGGAAGGCAACTCTATAGTTGAATGGGCTGACTCTTGATTCTATTACAAATTGGAGGCAATTGAAAGACGCTTTCCTAGAAAGATTCTTTCCGCCATCCAAAAGAGCACAATTGAGAGATGAAATCAGCAACTTTCGGCAGCTTCCAACCGAAGCTCTTCATGAAACATGGGAGAGGTTCAAGAGGAAGCTAATGCGTTGCCCAAACAATCATATGACCAATGTCCACCTAATGGAGATACTATATAGATCCTTGAATTCAATAACTAAATCAGTGGTGGATAATGCGGGTGTGGGATCTTTTATGGACCTCACCTTTGGTCAGGCAAGCAATATGCTAGACCGGATGACGAAGCAAAGTAGAGCTTGGCATACCAAGGATTCTGAGGTAGCAAGCCCCACTTTATCTATTGGCATGACTGCAGACCAAAGGAGAAGAGAAGAAGAACGTGATCAAGATATGGCGCACTTGAAAACACAAGTGGATCTTCTTACAAAACATCTATTATCAGGAAAGACCAAAAAAGTCAAAGCTGTTGCATCAAAAGGAAGAGACGAATCTGATTCGGAAGAAGAGGCCAACTACTTAAACAATCAGGGGGGTTTCTGAGGCAATACCCAAGGAAACCAAGGTCGGAACTATTATGAGAAATCTGGAAACAAGGACCAAGGTAGTTGGAAGAACAAGAATGAAAAGAGTGGTTTATACGTTCCCCCAGGAAGACGTGACACCACAACATCTGGTTCCGGAAGCATGGAAGATATGATGGCTAAACTGTTGAAAGGAGTGGAAGCAACCAGCGCGGGAGTAACGGAGGTAATAAATGATTTGTCCTCAATGAAGCAACTGGTTGACTCACATTCCACTTCAATCAAGCAAATAGAGCAGCAATTGAACCAACTTTCAGCAGCACTCAATCAAAGAAAGGCTGGCACCTTACCTAGCGACATTGTGCAAAATCTAAGGAATGACGGATCATGCATGGCTATTACTACCCGAAGTGGTAAGGTGCTGGAAACTTCATCCAAAGGCAAGCAAGTGGTTGACGAGGCAGCAGACATCGATGATAAGGCAAAAGGAGAAGCTATCGTAGAAACCACCCACGACGTCCATGACGTCACACCGAGTATGTTGCAGCCTAAAAAGGCTGAAAAACGGAAGCAAGAGGAGAAAAAATCCATGGAGAAAACAATTACTTATCCAGCACCACCTTTTCCTCAAAGATTGAAGAAGATTGCGGATGATACAAAGTTCAGTAAATTCATTAATATGTTAAAGCAGCTGACCATTAATGTTTTGTTGGTAGAGGCACTAGAACAAATGCTTGGGTATGGAAAATTTATGAAGGATCTTTTGACAAAGAAGCGAGTAGCAAGCTATGATTTGAAGGATACTGTTCATCACTGCAGCGCAATCGCTACCCGATCAGTAGTTCAGAAGAAGGCTGACCCCGGTGCTTTCACTATTCCGTGCACGGTTGGATCTATGAATTTTGCTAAGGCATTGTGCGATTTCGGAGCAAGCATCAATATGATGCCACTATCCGTCTACATGAAGTTGGGGTTAGGCGATCCGACACCAACCAATATGAGGCTCGTGATGGCTGATAGGTCGGTAAAACGACCTGTGGGTATCTTGAATGATGTGTTGGTGAAGGTTTCTTCATTCATCTTTCCTGCAGACTTCGTGATTCTGGATTGTGAGGTGGATTCTGAAGTTCCCATAATCTTGGGACGTCCTTTCCTTGCAACAGGAAGTGTGCTTATTGACATGAGAGCTAATGAGCTTTTATTTCGGTTGAATGACGAAGTGGTCTGTTTTGATATATGCAAAGCAATGAAGCAGCCCAGTGATATGAATGTGTTCTATGTAGCTGATGTTCATTATGAGGATATGGAAGCATTATCTGTAGTGAAACAGCTTACTGTTGAGCCATTGTCTGCTGCGCTATTAAATGTTGAGCATAAGGATGATGAAGATTATGAAGAAACTCCATGTGCTCTAACAGAAATAGGGTCCTATTCTCATACTCCTAAACAGCCAGACCTTGATCTTAAGAATTAACCGTCACCGACAGCGAAGACTTCCATTGAAGATCCACTAATGCTAGAATTGAAAGAGCTCCCCGATTATCTAAGGTATGTGTTCTTGGAAAGTGAAAATATACTTTCGGTAAGTATGGTGGATGATTTAAGTGAACAGCATGTAGAGGCTCTCATCTCTGTTCTAAAGAGATACAAGAGAGCCATGGGTTGGACTATTGATGATATAATTGGTATCCCTCCCGGGATAGGCATGCACAAGGGTCATCTCGAAGAAGATTGCATACCTACAAGTAAGCCTCATTGTTGTCTGAATCCATTCAGAAAACAATCCACCATCTATCTCGATGAAGTCTAAGTAATCGAGATAGTTATGTCATGCCGCGACAATAAATCAAGCGCTTGGTGGGAGGCAACCCATCGTTTTTCATTTTTTTCTTTCTTTCGTTCTACTAATTGTTTGCTTTTGATAAATAAAAACCCCAAAATAAGAGTCGTGCCACGACCAAAACTAAGGCGCTTAATGGGAGGCAACCCATCGTTCTAATCGTCTTTCTTGTTTTTGAGTAAATATAGGTGCAAAGAGGTGTAAAACGAGGAGGTCGGTTTCAAATTTTAATTTGGATGTATTGCATGTTAAAGCTGGTAAGTTAGGAATGAAGAAGCGAAAGGCTATGGATTGGGCATTGCATATGAAAATATAGGCAACGAACAAGGCTAGGCCTATGTAAAACTAGGCCACGAACAAGGCAAGGCCTATACTATGGCCTAAGCTCTCGGAATCTAGTATGCCATAGCATAGGCGCTGCCTATGCCAATGCCTTTTGTCTCTGAATCTCATATGCCATGCAAAAGGCGCCGCCTATGCTCAACAATGCTTTGCAAAAGGCGCCGCTATGCTCACTTTTGGTCTCCAAATCCGATTTTAAATGGGTCAAAACCCGACCCAAGCTTGTCCTATAAGTAAGAGACTTAGTCTTAGACCAAAAACACATTGCAAACCTAGCATAAGCGCCGCCTACCTCTCCAAATTCTCTCAAAAATTTTTGTTTGCTCTCTTTACTTTACAAGAACATCTTCCGAGGCCATCAATCAAGTAAGTACTTCTTTGTTCTTCATTTATATTCCGTAAGTACTACACTACTACGCATATTATGAATTGCTAAATCTTGAAGTAGTATTGGTGATTTGAATATGATTGAATTGTTGTGACACAACTAAGTGAGTAAACGAATACGTAAGGATGATCTTAACTTGTTTCCAACTTGTATTTGATTTTGATGCACTGTCATACTTTTGCGGAATTGACATGGTCAAGAAAATTGCATAATCTTGTCATTAGAAAGTTTACATGTTGGAATGACTTGTTCATCGAGATGATAATCATGATTGACTATCAACATATGAGGTTGTGATTATTTCTAGATGCTATAACTTGATTAAATCTCTATGTAGTAGTCGTGATATATCAAACATGAAAGTATTGACAAGATTTCAAGAAGTATGACTGCACTGATTATATTGTTGGAATATAGTGCCTAAAACGTATATCGATGAAGTCTGAGTAATCGACAACTTTCACTTCACTAGTATGTGCCAACAAATTAAGTGTGTCCCGTCTAAGTGTGGGGTGCTGGTAGTTGCATGCTATACTTCTCTATCTACATTTGCATTTATTTATGTTTGTTTGTTTCATTTTAGTAGTAAATTTTTTTTTAGTAGTAGTTAAATTTTTTTAGTAGTTAATTTTTTTCTTAGATAATTTTTTTTTTTTAACTTTGCATGAAATAATTCTGATAGGCAGCATGATATAGTGACAAGAGTCTGTGATAAAATCATTACTATTGAGACGTTTAGGCTCTAATTGTGACTCACTATGTGATATTTATATGGTCTAATTCCTTCAACTGTTGGGACAAGAGTCTATACTACTCCCAATAAAGTCGACCATGTGCCTTGTGTGTGTGAGATAATAGTATATTCTATGTTTGTGGCTGATGCTAGAACTTGCCTGGTGTGTGTGTGAAGCGAAAATAAAGAACGTGAGTTTAGGAGATGATTTAGGCATTTCTTTGGCAACCTATACTTGTGTACCTTCTGTTTACCTACCCGTGGACATTATACTAGTTAACCCCTTTTGAGCCTCTAAGCCTATTTTCTTTGACAGCCTCATATGTAAGCCTAATCCATTTTTTCAAGACCATAATTCGATCCAAATTCCTAAGTGCTTTAAAGTGTAAAGTCATATGACAAAATAAGAGGAAATTGGGTGAGTATGATGCTTTAGAATGTAATGGTGCTTGAATTTGTTATGAAAAAAAGAATTGCTATCATAAAAGGTATGTTATGAAAAAAAAAAGGAAAAGAAAACTAAAAAGTTAGTTATGTTCAAAAATTGAAAACCAAAAGAGGTGACAAAGGGAGGTAGATTAAAAGAAAGCAAAAAGGTTGTTTGAAAGAAAGTGTTAACAGCATAATGTGATGTATTAAAGCGCTTAGGAACATAGTCACTATTTCTGGCCAAAATAGCCCTACCTATCCCTTAGCCTACATTACAACCAGCAAAAGACCTATTTGATCCTAAGCTTAGCATTCTGATATTTAGTGGAGCATTACACTAAGGGCAAGCCTATGGTCATCAGTTGCAGCATATGAATTCTTTGTGAGAGCGAGAGCAAGGATACCTCTCTACCCATGTTTCGATAAATATACTATACTTGTGAGTGATTATAGGTAATATATTGTGAGACACACATGGTTGATGAGTTTTGGATAGTTGTGTATGATTCTTTGTGCCTTAAATTTTGAATATGAGTTGATCACCATCACGAGTCTATGTTGGAGGTTGAATTGTTTCTACTAATGATCAGAAAACTACTCTTGGTTAATAATTGTCGTGCTTGTCTTGATGAATATTTTGTGTTGTTACTGTGAAATCCCAAGTAGATGTTTAGATGGACATGATAGTTTGTTCGAGGACGAACAAAGCCTTAAGTGTGGGGTGTTGATGATAGGCGAATTTACACGCCTATAGTGCTATATTTTACCCATATTTTAGCTAAGTTTTGAGGACAAATTATATAATTCATGCACTTTTAGTCCTTTTTCCAGTAAGTGAGCTAACAAACGTGATTAGCAAGTTTTCAGGTATAAATGATGCAGATTTCAGCATTTTATGGATAACTTGACGCCAAACAAAGCTTCACAAAAGAAGGAAGGGAAAGCTTGGATGCCAAGGACCAAAAGTGACACATGGAAAACCTGTCTCGGGCAAAAACAACATTTCTAAAGACTTTGGGGACCAGCAGTAACTTATTAGGATTAGGATAATAATGCAGTAATTTATTATGATTAGGATAATGATGCAGTAACCCAGTAGGATTGGGTTAAGTAATGCATTAACATAGTAGGAATAGGATAGGGGTATTATAAATACCCTATTTTGCTATTGATTTTAATAATTCTCATTCTACTTCTTATTCCACAACTTACAACTCGGATTCTAATTCTTCCATTAATTCTACTTTTTATTCTTCTTCTATTCATCTATTCAATTCTTAATTTCCACAACAAGAGAAACGTTACTTTGCAAGGGAGTTCATGCCTAACGCCTACCACACTTTACTACACGAGATCTTTATTGTGGTATAATAACAATGTCGATTGTGATTTCCTTCGCACTCATGGGTAACTAAACTTCTCTGTTGGGGTTATGGAAGCCATATGAGCTACTATCTATTGCTATGAGTTTGTGAATTCGCGACACGTATGCTGCTTATATCATTATTCTCTTCATCTTAATGCAAATTCTTGTGGTTGCAAACGTATAGAATACGCCAGTATAGCATTAACCTGTTCGAAAGAAAAGTTATATGTCTAGAAAAAAGATAATGTCAAGGTAATAGGGTCCCATCCCCTATTAAAAAGTTAGTGCCGTAACTGGATTAACCTCTTGGAGAATTTGTACCGTTAGATACGCTTTAAGCTCGAAAGAGTTAAAGTGAAATAGTCCTTGTTGAGGTCGAAAGACGCTTGGATTTACCATCTAATACAATTCTCTATAAGCACATGCATGTCTGAATTCCGTACAACTCATAGCCAATAGAGACGTATAACTCATAAGGTGGACATAACCCCAACTTCTCAATTCTCATTGTTTTACATCTTACTAAACATTCTTTCTTTTTACTTTGCTAATTTCCGTTTTTACTCTATTATTTGGTTTACATCAATTGCACGTTACAATCCCCCCTCTTTTACGAGACTTGCATCAAAAGTCTAATAATCATTGCTTACTTGTTGACCGGCTATTCCCTGTGGGATCGATACCCAACCCAGTTGGGTTCTATATTTGACTACGACCGCTTTACACTCCTACGAGAGCTGTAGATTGAGCGTTATCAATCTCTGGTACTCTATCTTTACCAGCTGGCAAGTTGCACACTTTTTACGAACTTCACTATATTTTTTTATACCATTCCACCAATAAATTTCCTGCAAATTACGGTACATCTTGGTAGCACCGGGATGAATAAAATATCGTGCGCCATGCGCCTCAGCCATAATTCTCTACCTCAGATCATCAACATCAGGCACACACAATCTATTCTGAAATCTCAATACACCATCTCCCCCTTGGGAGAAAACCTCCACCTTTTGGTCTTTGATAGATGCTTTCAATTCAGTCAAACGATAATCCATATCCTTCTTCTCCTTTACTTTCGAAACTAGGGAAGATTCGGAACTACTTTGGACCCAAATATTACCCTCAGCTGAGTCGATCAATCTAACACCCAACCTAGATAAATGGTGCACTTCACGAGCTAACTCTTTCTTTGCTTCCTCTACATGTGCTACACTACCCATGGATGATCTGCTAAGGGCATCTGTCACGACATTGGCCTTGCCCAGGTGATACAACACACTCATATCATAGTCTTTTAGTTATTCTAACCATCCCCTCTGCCGAAGATTTAACTCTCTCTGAGTGAACACATACTGTAAACTCTTGTGATCCATAAAGACATCAACATAAACACCGTATAAATAGTGTCTCCAAATTTTCAAAGCAAAAACCACTGCAGCTAACTCGAGGTCATGGGTCGGATAATTCTTTTCATGAGGTTTCAACTGCCTGGACTCATAGGCTATAACCTTGCCCTTCTGCATCAACACGCAACCCAAACCAACTCTGGAAGCTTTACAATATACCACAAAATCATGTATAGCATTAGGCAGGGTCATCACAGGGGCTGAAGTGAGTCGAGTCTTCAACTCCTGAAAACTCTTCTCGCAAGAGTCTGACCACTGGAATTTAACTTTCTTTTTGGTCAACCGGGTTAAAAGAACAACAATAGAAGAGAAACCTTCGACAAAATGATGGTAGTAGTCAGCTAGACCTAAGAAACTCCTAATATCAGGCGGGGAAATAGGTCTAGGCCAATTCTTCACAGTTTCTACCTTTTGAGGATCAACTCGAATACCATCAGAAAAATAATATGACCCAGAAATTCAACTGACTAGAGCCAAAATATACACTTGCTAAATTTGGAAAATAATTGTTGATCCCTTAGGGTCTGTAAGACAATTCAAAGATGATCTGTGTGGTCGTTTTCACTCTAGGAATATACAAGGATATCATCTATAAACACAATAATGAACATATCTAGGTACGGTCTAACCACCTAATTCATGAGGTCCATAAAAGTTGTCGGGGCATTTGTTCGCCCGAAGAACATGACCAAGAATTCAAAATGACCATAATGAGTACGGAAAGTTTTCTTTGGAATATCACACTCTCTGACTTTAAGTTGGTGATAACCGGATCTCAAATCTATTTTTGAGAAGTAGCTGGCACCTTGCAGCTGATCAAATAGGTCATCTATTCTATGAAGATGGTACTTGTTCTTGACTGTGAGCTTGTTAAGCTGATGATAGTCAATGCACATGCACAATGAACCATCTTTATTTTGCATGAATTAAATGGGTGCACCCCAGGAAGACACAATGGGCCTTATAAAACCCTTATCAGGAAGATCTTTGAGTTGCTTTTTAAATTCTTTAAGTTCTGTGGGGGCCATACTATATGGAGGAATAGAAATAGGCTGTGTATCATGGAGAAGATCAATTCTGAATTCTATCTCTCTATCGGGAGGTACCCCTGGGAGATCTTCTGGAAAATATTAGGAACCTCATTGACAACACTAAGAGACTGAATAGTTGGAGTCTTAGACTTAGTGTCCTTAACTTGGACTAAATGATAGATAAAACCCTTGGATATCAATTTCCTAACTTTAAGATAGGATATGAAATGACTTTTGGGAGATACAGAATTTCCAGACCACTCAAAGACTGGCTCATTGGGAAATTGAAACTTGACTACACGGGTATGACAGTCTATAGATGCTTAACTAGAGTGAAGCCAATCCATACCTAGAATAATTACAAAATCAACCATGTCTAGCTCAATCAAATCTACAAACATGACTCTGTTAAGAACAGTGATAGGACACTTCTTATATACTTGCTTAGCAATAACAGATTCACCCACTGGTGTAGAGACTACATAAGGCTCAGAAATCTTTTCAGCACTAATTTCAAAATTCATACCCACCAACGGAGTCACATAAAAAAGACTTGACCCAGGTTCCAGCAACACATACACATCCAAAAGAAATACACAGAGCGTACCAGTAACAACATCTGTTGAATCCTCCTGCTCCTGGCGGGGTGATATGGCATAAAAGAAATTCTACCACTGACCACCTACAGTACTAGATGAGGCACCCTGAAGAGGAGTATAACGAACTATAGGGGTTGGAAAACTAATATCCCGACTCTAAGGACGAACATCGCGACTCCCCTGCCTAGCATATGGACAATCTCTGAACTGGTGGCCCAACTTACCGCAACCAAAAAAACCTCTCTCACTAAGTAAGCACTCACCAAGATGGTCTCTACCGTACTTCAGACATGGTGGAGGACGAGGTTTGTTACTCATACTATCCTGGGAACTGGACATAGTAGGCTTACTACTCTGCTTCGGCCAAAGTCTAAATGCAGGAGTACTGGCTGATGAAGGCGCTGGCATAAGGGAATGGCTTTTGAACTAAGGGCGGATCCCTCCAAAAAATCTAGTTTGACTATAACCCTGTTGCTCTAATCTAACTCTCTTATCCCCTCTCACTCTCTCTCTCTCTCCTTTACTTTGTCTGCTTCAATCTACTGAGCATGAATCATTAGTCTTGAAAGATCCATGTCCCTATTAAGCATAGTAGATCTATGCTCTTTCATAATATAACAAGATAGACCGGCCAAGAATCTACTCATACTAGTTCTAGAATCATCCATCATATCGGGAGCATATTTAGATAACTGATTAAACTTATGGCAATACTCCTTAACTATCATGGGGCCCGGTCTCAATTTCATAAATTCTTTGAATTTTGCTTCCCTCAGCTCTAGGGGAAATAATTTATTTAAGAAGGTATCTTGGAATAATTTCTAAGTCACAGGAGTATCATTCTCTCGTCTACTCATCCTCCACATCTCCATCCAATCATAAGCAATATCTTTTATTTGATAGGCAGCCAATTCAACACTCTCATCCTCCATCACGTGCATAATATAAGTGATCTTTCTTTCTTCATCTAAATATATTTGTAGTTCTTCACCTATTTTCAAACAAAAGAACTTAGGTGGATTCATTCGCATAGAGTCACAAACTGGGGTTGTAGTAGAATTATTCCCTTGTAGAGGTGGAATAGTAGTCTGGGTGTTGGTTTGGGCATTGGCAGTAACCGCTTGGGCTAGTGCTTCGAAAGCTACTCAGAATTCGGCATGGGATACCATCTCACCTAAAGGATTAATGGGTTGAAGACATTCTTTGTTTCTATGAGCTCTACGAGAAGGCATTTTTTACCATAAGATGGCACAAATTAACAAAAAAGAGAAATAGTCATACGCACAATAGACTCTTGTAAGAACGAAACAACTTTTCCTGAAACGTCCTGTGGCCTCTTGCTCATAGATAAGGTGCTCTACACAATGATGATCAATACTTTACGTAATGCGGCTTGTCTGACTCCCTAGGACTCGTTGAACCTTAGGCTATGATATGAAGCTTGTAATGCCCCAAGAACCTATCCCGAGACATCACATGGTGCTCAAGGCCACACGTGGCCTCAAGCTAACCCTCTAAGTCTATCATCACTTTCAGAACTCATTATAGCAAAAAATTATGCTATGATAAATAGGAATAACCATGTCATGAACATACTAAAATATGAAGTAATACTGCCCTGTACAAACAAAATACTAAAATCTCTGTACATGCTGGTACTCTAGTCTGACAAAGCCTCTACTACATAGGACTGAGGAGCTATTGCGGCAGATCCCCAACTGACTCTTACTAAACTGAAAGTAAACAACCATTTATTAAAAAGACAAAATTAGAGACACAGGTCCTCGAACCATAAGGACTCACCAACCACAGAAATATAGATGAAGGTACTCAAATATCACTGTTGCTGCTGTGACTGAGCACCTATACCTATATCATGAGGAAATATAGAGTACAAAAGAGTATAGGAGTCAGTACTTGGGAATGTACTGAGTATGTAGGGGTGGAGGCAATATTTTAAATAATATCATAAATGTATAAGAAAATCATGCATGCTGGCAATAATAACTCTCTTCGCTTGAATTATCTAAAACATCATTTTTGGAAGTCATCAGTAATAACATCTCCTTCATAAATTTCATAAATCATTTAACTCAACTCAAACTCTTTGACTCATGACATAGAGTGACTCAGTAACTCAAGGTACTTTGATCATTACGGATGTGGGAGTTTCTTATAACCAACATAACTACACCATGTGAGACACACAGAGTCCAACGTTTTGACCTCCTAAGGAGAGAACCCCACATTGGCAGGGGTGTCGCACTCTTTCTAGGGAGTACGACCTCAATCTCATTATCATAATCCCATACTCGGCCCCTGTCCCACAATTATCAACATCAATCCTACAGTGGCACGTAGTTTTGGGGAAATACCACATTTCTAGCTCGGTGTTAAATACTCCTCCTAGGCTCAGCTCAGACCGCATTAGGAAATCCACCTTCATCAATATCAACTCATGGGTATATTTTAGAGACCAAAATATAAATATATATCTCATCTATAAATCATAAACATCTTGTGGATTCCTAACATGACTCAACTCAATATAATCTTTCTCAATGTCAAGTATATTTGTTTTTCGAATCATTTCTAAATATGAAAAATTTCAAGGAAAAATCATTGGACTCATTGTTGACTTTCAATCTCAAATATCGATATATATTCAATAACCAAATTTCTCATGGAAAGGTATAACTTATGACACTTGTCTTAAATCGCTTAGAAATCATCAATACGTAATGACAATATACAAATCATGGAATAAATTCTCAATTAAAGAAACATGATGGTGAAATAATCATAAATATCAAACTTATTCAACTCAAATCTCATAATCATAAATAAAGAAATTTGGGTGTAAACCCACTTGCAAAATCATGCAAATCAATAATAGAAAGTAAATCTTTAGGCACAAGAACGAAAGGAGTGTTCTTGTTCAAGCCCCACATACCTTGGATTATAAATTTGGAGATGTATAAACTTGTTTGGATCTTCTTTCGCACACTTTTAGACCAAGATTATTGATGCCCTTGGCAGGGGGAACTTAATTCTCAAACAACTTGGAGAAATCCATTGAAGATCCCTGAATTTCTTGGAAGAAGATTGAACTTTTGGGTTTTGGAAGGAACCCTAATTTCTAGATGTTTCTTGAAAGAGGAAAGGTGAAAAATGAATGACTATTCTCTACAAGGATATATATATATATAAGACCATATGGGACAGAAATGATTAAAATGCCCTTTTAAAAAAGCTGAAATTTGTTGATCGAGGCTCGTGACGGTCGATCTAATGGTCTGTCAAGTCTCCTGACGGTCCACCAGATCGTCCGTCAATCGAGTGCCATAATTGGAAGGTTCTTCCACAACATGACGGTCAAAGAGACGGTCCATCAGGAAACTGATGGATCACCAAGTCGTTCGTCACTCGAGGGATAGAAATGAGACATTTTGTTTCGATCTGATGGTCCCCTTGATGGTCCATCAACTTTTGATGGTCCACCAACTTGGACCTTGCACGATGGCCTGAAAAAGGAGTCACTTTCGTGGCTTGACGGGGCACTTGATGGTCCACCAGGGACCTAACGGTCCGCCAGGTCGACCGTCAAACCTGGGTGATCCGATATCATTTAGTAAAATGGTCATAACTCCCTCGTCCGATGTTGTATTTTAATGAATTGGTATCGATGGAAATATTATTCAATGATATAGAAATAAAACATATTTTAAACATTAATCACTTTGGAAGTTGTACATATCAACTCAAAAGATGGATTTAGGCTTAAGAAATGATCGGGGTATTACAATAATCATTATCATCATAACCATCATCATCATAATCATCCTCATCATAAACATCATCATTATAATCATCTCCGTCCTTGACGGGTATATAGTTGCCATACATAGGTCTAGCTGGACTCGAACCGGTAGACATACCATATGCCAATCATTATAATCATCCTTCAGCCTTGCTAGGTATTAATATCATCATCACCATGTCCTCCATCCTTGTTGGGTATGTAATTCTAATAAATAGGGCTAGCGGGACTCAAATTTGTAGATGACACATAGGCACATCATTATAATCATCCCCCGGTCTTGCCGAGTAACAAAATAATTTGGCCTTGCTGGGTATGTAAGAATATCATCATAGTTATCCTTTTGTCTTTCTGGATATATAATTAGTATTGTCATTATCATCAACACACACATATATATAACAATAGTACTAAAGTCTTTCACTAGGTTTTATATCATCAATATAGCATCTTCCTCTATCCCATACGAGAGAGATGTATATATAGATATAATAGGTGTGCAGACTCAAGTCGTGGATTAAAAATGCAATTCTATAAATCCATTATCCAGAGTAAACTTCAAGACTAAATCATTATAAAAGTATAGAAAGGGTAAGAATTTCTCATGACTGGGGTACTTAGTAGTACGAAACCATACATCGAAATCAGTCTCGATCAAATCTTTAAATCATTATTATTACTTTCACATATAAGTTATTTATTAAGACAGATAGTTACTATGAATAAATCTATTTTTAAAGTGAAGAACACTTTAACCCTTATTTAGGAAAGACAACAATAAGATCATATTATAGCTAGAATTACACTATTTACCAATTTAATGATCATGAATGTACCAAATCAATGCATGTCATCACCAGTATTCAAACAATGGAACTATAAGAATCAATATATATAGATATATATTCATAAACTACAACTACATCTTTTTCAAGGATAAATACTTCCCGAATGTTCAACCGATATCATAACACGACATTTTTTCCAATAATGTGTTTGAAATAATTACAATATAATAATCATGAATTTAGGCCCATATACGTACCAAAACATATATCAATAATCATATTTGTAAATTATCTTATATCTATAAGTCACAACATAAATACGAGGTATAGTAATCGATAAGCCATAAAGCATATTTGTAATCTTCTATCCACTAGGAGGCATAATATCCATAAGCATCTCATATCTAGGAGGCATAATATCAATAAGCATCTCAAATCTAGGAGGCTTCTCAAATATAGGAAACATAATATATCACTAGGCCAAAAATAATACCTATGAGGAATTTCATGTCTATATGACACCTCACATCCATAGGTCATATATCATAACTATGAGGAGTATCATCTCTATAAGATAAATACGACATCTATGAGGAGTATCATCTCTATTGACCAATTACCACATCTATGAGGAATATCATCTCTATAGGCAAAACATCACATCTATAACTATATCTGGCCATGAGCCATTAATCGTTATCCAAGGAAAATACCATCATTATTCACCAAGTTGAGAAGTAGCCTTACTCTAACGGCTTACTAGTCTCTAGTATTCCTAACATATGTAATTAAATTCACATAGGCTAACACAATTCTTATCCTAAGGTGGACCAAACGAACCCACTTCTAATACTCAAATTCCATATTTAGGCAATTTATACCCCAGAGTAGGTAAGGTATCTAAATTCACTTCTTGATGGTAAATAACAATATTCAACTCTAAGATAGGAATTTTACCTAGAAACATGAGCATTTAAATCAACTCAACCCATTTACAGATTCAAGATTACTAATATTACCCAAATAAGGTTCATCATACAAACCACGCTTCCAGTGGTTAAACCACATCCCAAACCTAGCATCATATCATATCTATTCCATGAATTAGTTCAATAGAGAGAGAAACCAATAGGATTCTACAAGTGTAATAAGCATTTTACTTTATGGGTTAATAAACCCTCATCTGATCCCCAAACTTCAATAATAGAGACTAAGTCATTCTACCCATAATCAATCTTAACATTCACATTCACATTCACATTCACATGAAATATATAACACACATTATCTTATGAAGAAGAGCAGAAAAAAGCCCACCTCTAAGTCAAATCGCAAATCCTTAAATCATTCACCAAACATCTGTCTTCACTTCAAAATCCCAAAATTTTGTCATGCTATCAAAATCCTAATCTACTCATCAATATAAGAATAATGATACCTATATTGTATCATTGTGCTTCAGATCCAAAAATGACATCAAAAACCCTAAGTGAGTCCTACTTATAGAATGTATGTTTTCGAGGTCAACCCATTTTTTATTCAATATCAAGGAGTCATAACCCTAAAGAATGGGTGACACCCAAGCTAATTTAGGGTATAATATTAAGCCTTCAAGCTTTTTAGGTTTTGGTCAAGAACCAAGAAAATTTACCAAGAAAGGGATGAAATCTTACATTAATTTGGATGATAATCACAAAAATAGATGTTAAACAAGCTCCCCATTCATCAACAAGTATAAATTTTGAGCTGTCACACTTTTTATGGCTTTTGATCTTAAGGGATGGGTGAAAAATGAGCCAATTTGCGACATAAGGGGCCTATCTATACTTCTTCCAGGTAATCAGGTGTTGCAATCACACACCTAGGTATGAAATCACACAATCTAGCTATAAGAGTAGATTATTCAATCGTCACCACCCATAGTTTAATCTCACTATTTCCTTTGCATACTATGTGCAATCATCGACACCAGATATCAGCTGAAATTTAGATATTTTGCAAGTTTCTACTACGGCCTCGAGATTTATTTAGAATTTTATATGCATAACTGAACTATGTAACACGCTAAATTTGACATTTCAGATTCAATGGAAAAGTTATATTTTCCATCTGAGGTTGTTTTGACCAAATGTGGGTCCCACACCTATATTTCAAATATTCTAACTTTCCGACAAATAGGTTGAAATGAGCTTGGGTGCATCGATACCCAAAACAACAGTCTAGCTGGACTATAATAAATATTCTAAAGTTTTTGTCATAGTTAGAATTTTTATCTGAGATCATTTTATTAAAGTTTTGGCTCAATGTCCATTTGAAACCAGCGAAGACTTCTAAATAGAAAGTTGACTCTAAAAATCAAATAACTTCCTGGTAACCAAAATTTCAGTCCCAACAAGTCATAAATGACCTAGGGTAGCTATAGAAAGCTTTAAAAATGAAAATAAATGGAAATATTAAAAATATCTAGAGGGTAATTATAATTTCCCTTTTATTATACCCTCTGGGATAATGGAGGCCAACATAGGGTTATTTACTTTTCTGCACTTATTACCTTATGGGGCCCTTTTGTTGTTATAATTATGTGATATTTACACTTTTTTTGGATTATATCTCATTTATTTATTTACAATAGTATTGGAGCTTATTTCCAGGTTTTCCCTATTATCTTGACTTAGTTTATTTTATCTTGTATCATATCATATTTATATCATGATTTAGCTTAGTCGATTGATGATTCCTACTTAGTACCCATCATTTTCATACTCATAATACAATTTTGTACCTTTTTAGTACAGATCCGAGTACTAGTAGCCGTTGTTGACATGACACTCATGCTAGGATGATTTTGAATTTAGGTGAACCCTTAGAGTTAGAATTACCCTTTTGCCTTCTATTATCCATATCTATTCTTTCAATTTCCAAGACAAATTTTATTTGACTATTTTATAGTTATGTTTCATTTTTAGCAACTCTAGTACTGATATTACTAGGTTATGGGATGATTATTGATCTATTGTTGATCTAATAGACTATTATGTTCGTAGGCGTGAGTGTTCATTCTTTGATTCAATTTTTAAAAGTATGATTTGATATTTAGATTTTTAATTTTATAAAAGTTTGCTTCCTTAATTTATGACCACTGGCATTCATCGGAGACTCGCTGAAAAATAACAAAAATCTTATCAGAAAATAAAGATTTTGTATCTCTAATTAATTTTTATAGAACAGCAGCATCAATTTTCTAGGGAGTTTAGTAAGAAAAGTACAGAGCATTGCCTGAATTAATGTATATAACATCACCGGTAACACAACCATTGGTACATCGGCGCCAATGCCAGCTCAGAAATGTAGGCGGCAGGTAAGTGTGTGCCTCCTTTCTCTTCCCCCATTGGTTTCTCTCTCTTCCCCCATCTCTCTCTCTGCCCTTTCTGTAATTTCCACTACTATTGCCGATGGGATGGAATAAGGTTTCTGTCAGTTTGACCAAATCAAATTCCTGCGTGTCCAGTTTACCTGACTGACGCTGACATGTCCATATTACCAGCTCGATCGGATCTAATTCTGACAAATCTCCAATGAGAATTTTCGGCATCAATTTGCTAACCCAATGATTTATAACCTTTTCTATTTACTTTACTTGATTATTCCATCTCTTGATTTATTTTTAAATTGTCGAATTTACTTATTTTTTCTTAATTAGTCCATCTACTTAGCAAGTGCCATGTATTTCTTGTTATTACTTTATTACTATCGTTGTTTATATTTTCTTGGAGTAGTGGTTGTGGGCGTTAATAGCTGGATAGGGTCATGTTCGAGGAGGTTGGGGCAGGGGCTATTTTAGAGGTGGGGGAAAAGGGTAGGGTATATGTAGGAGTGGGGTAAAGGTCTGGCGTTAGGGGCGGTAGAGAAAGACGTGATGCTAGAGCTGATAGGTTAAGGGTTGGGACTTAGAATATAGGGACTCTTCAAGGTCAGTCCATAGAGCTTGTGAAGATTCTTAGAAAGAGGAGAATTAATATTGCATGTGCCTAGGAGACCAAGTAAGTAAGGTCTAAGGCTAGGGATATGGATGGTTACAAGATTTGGTACTTTTAAAGCAAGAGGCATAAGAATAGAGTAGGCATCTTAGTATATGAAGAGCTTAGAGGGAAGGTAGTGGAGGTTAAGAGAATCAACGATAGGTTGATGACTATTAAATTGGTCTTTGGCGGGTTTGCTCTGAATGTGTGTAGTATTTATTCACTGTAGGTGGGCTTGGATGGGGAGGAGAAGATGCAATTTTGGGAGGCTTTGGATGAGGTGGTGAGAGGCGTGCCCAGTTCTGAGAAGAAAAAAGAGGTCTTGAAATGCAGTAGAGAAATCCTCTCACAAAGATGACTCATCAACATCACCCTTTTGTTGAGTGGTAATTTTGCCACTCAATCATACTCCGTATTCATGCGCATACTACTGCTATAATGGAGGCTACTGAGGTAAGAGTATAGACAGAGGGTTCCCATACTGACGCAGTAGGCATTCTAGTGCCCCACTAGTAGTTTATTCTGTGTCACCTGGGCCACGAGGTATGCCTCCCAGCATTATGATGATATCCCAAGATTCATGGACCATGGTTTTCACAAAATTAGCCATGCTTGATGAAAAAGGATGTCACATGGAAGGAGGAGAGAAAAATTGGTTTGATAGGCAGTTTGACGACCAGGATAGGCTAGTCCAAGGGCACCTAGACGCCTTTGAGTCGAGGATCACTCAACAGTTGAGCGGAGGGAAAATTCTAGATATTACTGGAATATAAATTGAGATTGGAGAATTTAAGAGGAAGGAGCACGAGCTATATGATAGACCGGTGATTTCAGAGCATGAGATTGAAACTGTGGTGCCCACTGTCCATGTTCTTAATATTTGGGTGATTTTGGAGCTGGGAGTTTTAGAGACTGAAGATGGGAGACAAACAAGAAGGAAAAGAAAGTGAATAGAGAAAGACACCAAAAAAGGCTATACCAGACAAACTTTAGAGCCAGTGGGACCGGGAAACAAGATCCATGAGATAGCTGCTAGAGCCAGTGGATCGAGATCACCGATTGTTAATACCGAGGGGGAAAGTGCAATGCCCCCTGACTGTTATGAATTTTGTCCTAGTAGCTGATGGGACAATCACTGATAAGAGTAGGACCAAGTCAAAGGACCCATGACAGCACCCAAGCACACACACAAGTGTAGTTGGTCTACCAAGTAGTAAACTGTCCTTCAAGAAAGCTGAGTATCGATCCCACTGGGACTGGATCAAACAATGATTAAATTCTAGTTTAACTTTTAAGATTAATTTGATGTAAAGATAACGAATAAGAGTTTTGAATCTTGTAAATTGCAAGTAAAGTAAACATTGCATAAATTAAAGTACTTGAGACAAGAAATAGAGTAAAACCCAGGGCTTAAGCACATTGAACTATCATACTACATTATTGAATCTCATTTGTTAACTTGCTTATCTTGGTTGTTGATTCGTAGGGTTAATTGCATGATCATGGTCTCCCGACCTCGAACTATTTACCTAATTTTAATCTTACAACTACATCGTTGAGTGGGGATGTAATTGTCTAATTAAGTTCTTTAAGCTATCATCCTACATTTGAATAGAGTACGGCATCTAAGTACATCCCTGTCCAAGATATTAAATTAAATTCCTTATTTTATAAAGAAATAAGAACCATACTTTGTTTATTCCCATGTTCTATCTCCCTATTCCCTCTCCCGAGATCAAAAGGTTGGGAATATATGTATTCTAAGGGTGATCAATCCTCAAAATAATTATATCAAGAATAAACAAACAACAAAGCATGATAAGAAAAATTAAATGAAATTAATCAAAAATAGTAGTACTCATGTTCTTGGTTTTAACCCCGGAAAGAAGACGTTTAGACAATAAGATTCATAATCATGATCTAAATAATTGAATACATATTATGATATAACTGAATCTAAATAAAAACTTATAAAACCTAAAAGAATATGCAGCAGCCCCCTTTATTTCTCCACCATGTCCAAGAGCTTTCCAAGAATGGTCCCAAATTCCTCCCACATGTCCAAAGTAATATATATATATATATATATATATATATATATATATATATATATATATATATATATATAGTTGAACAATACCTAACCTTATAGGAATTAGATAATGTAATATTTGAAACTGGACAAATACCTAACCTTCTAGGAGTATTTCAAAGTAACATCATGATAGTGGACAACTACCTAACCGTGTAGGAATAGGACAATGTGCAATTTTTGTCGTGTATGAACTACCCAACGCGATGCGTTAGTTATTTCGTCGATAGGAACGACGTGTTGCATATCTCATTTGTAGGAGCAATGTGACACGTTTCTTATAGAATTTATGGAGTGGTGCGTTGCATCCATATCGCGTTTGCTCACTGAATTAGCCTACAAAATAAATTCTAAGAGTTAAACGTTCTATCTTTTTCTCATGCCTTCTGTAGTGTATTTCCAATAAATTTCCAGCCTTTTTACCATCAATATATAACCATATTCAGATCAGAAATCTTCCTACATTATCACACACGATATATTAGAGATCAAAGAAACACAATATCCTCGACAATGAATTAAATCAAGAGCTAAGACTAGGCTAATTCACAATGATCTTCACTTATTGTTCCGACTCTAGACTTAATCAAATTGAACTTTGCACATCACAAACAAGTTATTCCACTCATAATTACACATTAGGACAGTTTGGAATAAATTAAACACATTAGAATCCGATGAAACCAATTAGACACACCCCTAGCTCAAGCTAGTAAAACTAGTTTTCTCGATTGAACTCTAAATGACTCAATTATGTACAAACTTGTTTGAAAACATTATGAACATTATAATCATGTCTTTGAACACTTATATGCTTGTTTATATCATATTAACAGATAAATCACACAAATTATCCTCAAAACAAGGCTAAATAATCTAGAATAGTGACACTAGAGTGCATAAATCCACCCAACATCACCACCCCCACAGTTAAAACCTTGTTCATCATTGAACACTCTTAACTCTAAGAATCATACAAAAAGGAGAATCTACACTACTAAAAAATGTAAGACACTCAATCAAGTACTACAATGACTACACATGATGCAATTTTCTTCACTAAGCATGTTACAAACAGAATTAAAAGCTCATGAATACTACTCCAAAACATTCTAGCCTCACAAATTGACTCACTTAGTTGGAAAACTCATTATCATTGTTCAATCAAGGAAATCATATTAATTTCCCACATTCATCAAACAGATAACCCTCTTAACAAGAGAGTTACCTATAATCACTCATTTAAAAGCATTTTATATTGGGTACAAGAATCAAATTATGCTAACTATCACAAAGAATTCACAAGTTATACATAATAAACCATGGGCTTGCCCTTAGTGTAGTGCTCCACTAATATCAAAATCATGAAATTAGGATCAATTAGATCTTTTCTGAGTTGTAATACAGGCTAAGAGACTGGTAGGAACTATTCTGGAATAATAGTGATTATCTTCCCTAAGATCTTTAATATATTACCTTTTACAATTAAAACCAATCTCCAACAACCAAATTGAACTATTTTTGTCTACCTTATTCTTTTGTTTTTCAATCCATCGTATTAAACTAATTTACATACGCTATTGTGGGAGTATTTTGTGCATAACTCATTCAAATTGAACAAAGTTTTATTCTTTACATTACTCAACTCCCCACCACAACACATTACAATTATTTTGATCACTAACAACTATCACTTAGGTTCTTCAATTTCACATTTTTACCTCTTATTTCTCAACTCCTTACTCAATTAAATTTTTTATTAAAGCATCTAGGATCTTAGGATCAAATTAAAGTCAATCAAAGAAGGGATTCAGCTACTTATGAGGCTTCTAAATAAAATATAAAGGCTCAACAGGGCTTACTAGGATTATTCTCAAGGGCAGGTCAAAAACAAGGAATAAAACAAGGCTATCAAAGAAATGCCTAAATTATCTCCTAAACTCACATTTTTTATTTCACTTTGCACACACATCGGGAAAGTTCTAGACATCACATGCAACAAGGAATACACAAAAATCACACACACACAACAAATTCTCAACTCACATAGTATCATCATAGACACCCAACCAAACAATAACATGAATTCAAATTTAAGCCAAAAGTACAAGAGTAAGAAACATGAGCCTAGGAGTCTCAGAAGTTACAATTCACGCAATCAACATGCTTATACAACTAAAACTCTTGAACCATGTAATCAAAAATATCATGAACAAGAATATCTTACACAAAATTTTTAAATTGATCCAAAAATTGGAAATTTCCCCACCCCATACATAAAAATCTACTTTTTCCCCAAAGTGATTTTTTTTAAGTAAGAGATAGAAATACTCCTTGAGTCATCTAGACCTAGCTAGTAGCATTCTTAAATATCAAGAGGATCTGGGGACGCCATACTTAGTCTTTGCCATGGTCCTTAGCTTAGGTTTTTTGTACTCAGACTTTCCACATACCTGTGACTCAATAAAATGAAAAACTAAAGATTAAAAGGAAAACTTACCTACTTAACTTTACTTTCCTCCCAAGAAGCTCCTTATTTAGTGTTTTGGCACAGCTTAACTAATGACTTAGTCTTTATCTTTTCTTCTCTTTCTCACACATGGTGTCCATCTTCTTATCCTTTTTACTTCTCTTGGGTGTGAACTCTCAAGGGTACCTGATTTTTGAACTTTAGACTTTTTAGGCTCATCAATTTACATCATGTCAGGCTTCAATATTGGAGGCTTTGGCTTCTCAAAGAGTGTATCCAAAGAGGCCCTTAGTGAATGAATCACCCCATACTCATCCCCTTTAACAGTAGAGATCATGCATAAGTATTTATAGTGGGATAGTGGTTTAAGCGGTTCAGAAACTTTAAATACACCCTCTACATCATCCAACCTCATTTTTAGCGTACTCTCTCCCACATCAATTAAAGCCCTGCCCATTGCTAAAATGGACATCCCAAGATAATTGGGACTTGTTAGTCTACCTGAAAATTGAGAATAATAAAGTTAGTAGGAATAATAAATTTACCAACATTTATGAGTACATCCTCTATCACTCCTTTCAGATGGGCTATGGTCCCTTTTTGCCAGCTACAGTAGTACATAACTTAGTCTAGGCTTCCCCAAACCTAATGTGTTGAAAAAAGATAGGGTCATCAAGTTGATAGTAACCCTTAAATCACTAAGTTCTTGAACCACCTTGCTTTTTCCAATCTTAATGGCGAGAGTAAACTTACCAAGGTTCTTATGCATTTTGGCATCTTTTGAGTAACCACAAAACTACACTCTTCAGTGAGTGTTACCATTTCAATTTCCTGCCACTTTACCTTATTCGCTACCACATCCCTTAAGTACTTAGCGTACTTGGGCATACCATGAAAAACATCTAAAAGAGGAAGGTTAATATGAAGCTCTCTGAACTTGTCAAAGAACTTCTTAAAATATGCATCCTCCTTTGCTTTTTGGTGCTTTTGTAGAAAGGGTAGTTGTGGGATTTTATTCACTTCTTCAACATCTTTTTCTTTGGAGTACTCGATTTTCCATAATTTATTAGCAACTCTATCATTTACATTTAGTGGAGTCAAATCTGCATCTACCTCCTTAGTTTTCTTTGGCGGTTCCCCTTGAAGCTCCCTACCACTCCTAAAAGTGAACACCATAACTTTTTATGGATTTTCTGTATCTCCTGGAAAAGAACCTTGAGGCCTAGTATTTAATTCTTAATTTAAATGCCCCAACTATAAATATAAGCTTCTCTAGCTTACTTGTTGATTTTTTACATTAGCTAGAACCTGCTTCATCATCTCTTCCAAGTTGCTAGTTAATTGATTCCTTTGTGCCTATGGTTACTGAATTTGTTATTGTTTTCTGTTCCATGGTTGAGTCTGACACTTCATGTTGTAGGCATTACCATAATTTGGCCATTAAGAATTGCCCAGATACATCACCAATTCTAGATTTAAAGCACTCATGGCCGTAGAATGGCCACTATTCCCGCAAACTTTACACCAGCCTGCATCTTGTTGGATTGTATTGATTATGGCTGCAATTTGTGCCACTCCTAATTTTAGGTTGCTGAACTGAGTGTTTATCATATTTTGCAATGCCGCAACCTTAGCTAATAGAGTTGTGTATTGGTCCACCTCCAACAAGCTTGCAACTTTCTTGGTGGCACTCCTAGAATCACTATGCCTGTCTAGATTTCCTTGTGCAATGTAGGTCAATAAATTTCACATCTCATCATATGTCATCTCAAAAGCTTGACCACCTGCAACTGAATCTAACAATATTTTTGTATTGCAAGGACCTCATTAGACTATTGATGGTATGGAAATTCCTGATGAAGATCCTTGAATCGCTCCCAAGCATGATAAAGATTCTCATCTAGCTTCTGTTTGAAGCATACTCTCTCACTACGAAGTCTGTCTTACCAGATGTGAAGAACCGAATAAGGTATTTTCTAGCCATGTTATCCCATGATATGATTGAATTAGCCGGTTCAACTTTCAACCAATTTTTTGCTTCCCTAATCAGTGAAAATAGGAATAATGTCATCCTCACATAGTCTACATTAATACCTATTCGAATGAATGTGTCACTAATTTCTAGAAATTTTTGCAAGTGGACCTATGGATCTTCATGTGAAAGCCATGTGAGCTGTCCACTGCTAATCAAAAGTTGTACTATATTATGTTTAAACTCAAAATTTTGTCTAGCTATCGACTTCTAAAATAGGGAGATCAAATTGGTTGGAAGTGGGATTTCAACTTCCCTATATGAGTTGTACTAAGACTTCTGACTCGTCTACTTCTACAATTTCAACTCTTGAGTAGTCGCTTAGGTTCTGTTATTCTTATGACATCACTTTATGCCTTGTATCCTAGCTTACGACTTTGCACCCAGAAGGCAGCTAATAATACTTATCTTATAGACTTTGCATGTAGAATAATATAATAGTTGTGTTGATCACGAGAAATTTATGGAGTTGAGAAACCAGGGGGAACACAAGCCTAGTGTTCGTCTGATATTGTCTATAACTCAAAAGCACTCAAGATTTGGTTACTACTTATAATTGACACTAAAATCCCTCTATTTACTATCCTATACTGCTTGTGGATTACATCAAAGTCAAGTAACTATTTACGGTTTCCCTGTGGGATCGAACCCAACCTAGTTTGGTTATTATATTTTCAATCGATCGTATTATACTTCTTAGTCGAGTATAGATTTAGGCAACATTAGACACTTGAAGGAATACTTGATCACCAACTCCAAATCTTAAGGCATAGAGTCTATGGCCTGTATAGGCCTACTACCTACTCTAGGCTACTCTCTGCCTGGCCTTAATCATATTGACTCTATCCAACAACTCCTAAAGCAAATTAGTACCATAGGGCCAAATCTCGAAAGTCTCAAAAAATCCAAATGAAGAATGAAGTATCCTACCATATAAAGAATCAAAAGAAGCCATCTCAATACTCGAATGATAAGTGATGTTATAAGGCAACTGTACCAAAGATAGATGCTCTTCCCTCTAGCCTCCGAAATCTATAACATAGGCTTAGAGAGTATCCTAAAGTATCTGAATGGTCTGATCAAACTGGTAGTTAGTTTTTTGATGGAAGTCTATACTCAGATCCACTTGAGTGCCCAACTACTCCTAAAAAGCTCTCCAAATGATAGAAGTGAACACGAAACCTCAGTTGCAAATAATAGATATGGGAACAGAATGAAAATAGACTATCTCATGTATATATATGCAGGCTAACCTCTTGACATGAAAGACATTCGTATAGGAAGAAAATATGTTGACTTTGTCAACTGGTCTACAATGACTCAAATTCCATCTAAACCACGGGCAGTACGAGCTGAGAAACTAATAAAATCCATGGTATTTCCCTTCTATATCCACTTTGGAATGGGCAATCTTAGAATCAAACCATCTGGTCACTGATGCTCAACCTTTTTATTCAGACAACATAGGCAACGAGCTATTAAATCTACCATACTCTCTTCATGCCATTCCACCAATAATGTTGCCTTAAATCTCTATTAATATTTTTTATGCCCAGATGAATAGAATATATAGAGTTGTGACCCTCTTTCCAAATTGACTAGATCAAGTCATCGATTATCGAAACACAAATGCATCTATAAAATCTCAAAACACAATCAAAATCTAAGTTGATCCTCTCAAACTCACCTCTCAACACTTGATCACGAAGGAAGAAAATCTTACTATCCTCAAACTGACAATCCCAAGTCTGCTCAAAAGATGAAAATATCGCTTCAATACTAGAAAGAATCCTCCCAGGGTCTGTAATATTATGGAAAACTATTATGTTGTCTAAGTACTGAATATCTTATGTCAACAACCTCTAAGAAACTGAAACACAAGAAAACTATCCATACTCACTGTCTTCAAACTCGAATCATCCACTACCATATTTACCCTGCCCAGATGATATACGATACATATATTATAATCCTCAAGCAACTCCATCTATCTACACTGTCTAGCATTAAGCACTCTCTGGGTCATAAGATATTGCACGCTTCTATTATCAGTGAAAATTACTCAATTCATGCCATAATGATAATATCTCCAAATCTTTATTGCAAAATCAACCACCGCCAACTCCAAATCATGAGGGGGCTAGTTGTACTCATTAACCTTAATTTAGAACAAATCATAATCAATAACATGACCCTACTACATATATACACAACCCAAATAGACACTAGAAGTATCATAAAACATGGTGAATTCCTTACCCTTAACAGGAAGAGCTAAAACATAGGCTCATGTTAGAAAATCCTTGAGCTTTCCAAAGCTCAACTCACACTTCTCGAAAAATAAGATAGGAACCACTTTCCCAGTCAATCTAGTCATAAGTACTAAAATAGTAGCAATACCCTTGACAAATCGTCTATAATAAACAATAAAACTTATAAAGTTATGAACCTCAATCGGAGATGTAGGTATATCCCAATAAAAAATTGCCTTAATCTTTGTTGGTTCATCCATATTGTCATCCTTAGAAACCATATGTCCAAGGAATGTAACCAACTCAAGCAAAAACACACTCTTAGAGAACTGGAAAAAAAACTTATGATCTCTCAAAGTGTGGAGCATGATTATAAAATATTGTCCATTCTCCTCTCTACCTCTTGAATACAAAAGGATGTCATTGATGAACACAATCACAAAGGAATGCAAATAAGGCCTAAACACTTAATTCATCAAATCCATAAGGGCAACAGTCAACCGAAAAGACAACAAAGTAGGTTCCACTTACTTAAGTAGGTTCCTAAGTAGGTGATAGAATTTGAAGTCCGGAGGATTAAAAATAGGAAAAATAAAACCCTAACACTTACTAAGGGCATATACGACCCGTAGGTGCCATGTATGGCCTGTAAGTGTTAGAGTAGGTTGTAGAAACATGAACTCCATAGTGTTTTCATCACTTTTGGAGGTTAGGGAACTTACCAAGGACCACCTATGGCCCGTAGGTAGTACCTACAGTCCATAGGTGACCTTAGTAAATGGTCACCGACCTTAATTTTCCTCGATCATTCAATAATAGTTTTCTAGGGTTTCCATGTAACCTACATACACGCATATGATACTTTTAGTCCATATTATGTATGTTTAGTCATTTTTTCCTATGTAATTAAGGATTTGATTTCTAGGACGTCTTATAATATATAAAGGCCCTTCAAACTGTATTTACAAGGGTTATGCTAGAAAGGCTGAGAGAAGCCCTTTAGGGGTGAAGATTACATCTTTCAAAAAATCTTTGGATTATAGGATTTACTTGTAATCATGGGATCTTATTGGTCTTAGTTTTTTATTCAATTTAAGACTTTGGGATTTCTTCTTTCTTAAACTTCCAAAGTAGCTAAATATTTATCTTGGGATTATGTTGAAATAGGGTGCAGATATGTGCAGGTTTTTATTATCATTGTAGAATCTTGGTTAATGATGTTGTATCTGACTAATACTTACTTGTTGAGTGGGAATTTGTAGGTGAAAACCCAAAATTCTCCAAAATCTTACATCATCCTTAAAAGAGGGGTATGGGTATGCTTATGGATAGTATATCATCCTTGAAATAGCGATATGGGTGACAAGGTATAAGGGAACAATGCATAGACATTAGCTTATTCCCTTACATTATCTTATTAATAGGGGTGGATTGTGATTTTGCTATGTCTTGGGCATCTTCCTAGAAATAGGGATGTGTAATTGAATTTTTGGGTAGATTTGTTTGTCACACATATAAGGTATCTGAAAGGGTCAATGTGTGATATTTTTGGTGGTTGGTTGAAAAACTAGCATCAAAACCCCTAACCTAGCCTACCATATAGTAATTAACTAGAATTTGCTTTTGATTATCCTAAACCCATGCATTATTTGCCCCTAGAAGCCATAATCCTAAGACTTTTCTCATATTGAAATGTTATCCATTTTTATTTCAATAATTTGGTAGTTTGAGTAAATTTTGGTAAAACAACCCTTTCTAACCAACCCCCCTTCCCCCAATTTTTTAATTCATGTTTTACTTTATGTCTATAATACGAGAAATATCTTAGTTTCCTTCAACACCTATAGTAATTGAATACTAGTTCCACTCCTCGAGGATTTAACCCCAACTCAAGTTGGGTTATTATATTTGACAATGATTGCCTTCCCCATAAATCATGGAGTAATTTAAGCGTGCTCAAAATAGAACTATTGCCGGGGAAATAAGCACTGTGGGAGGAATTTATACATGAATCTCAGCAAAGTAGATCTCTCTAACCCTAACCCATGATAATAATTAGGGGTAAAGAGGTTTATTTTAGGGCCGAGCAGGTTAATGGAGTTTATGGGTTGGACAATGTTGACATAAGTATCTACGAGTCTAAGGATTGTGCTTTTTGTAGTTAGCTATCTAAGCATTAATTACTAGGGAGAGAGGTACCATGGGCTACCACTAAGGCTGGGATATCACTTGATTGAAGAAAACTAACTCCGTAGGTAATGAGAAGTATTATTCAATCTATAAATAAATTCTCAACCTAATCAAAACCTCAAAATGTTGATGTAACGAAGTTATGAAACCCATGAGTGACTTCACTGCCGAAGTAAGGTTCTAGATGACCATTATCTACAGTAGTGTCTCCCCTTCCACCAACCTATCAAATGTCCCAACTATATGTGCTTAGATGGTAGCCTGCTGCCTCTTGGACAATATTACATTGAATGTTTTACAGTTTGTGCTCATGGAGATTTGACATTATATGAACAAATAAGGTCCCATACTTTAGTTTCCATCATTAATCACTAAGTTGTGTAGGTGATAAAAGGTTGATGACTTCCTGGAAGATAGTTGGGTCTCTCCTATGACTCCCATTTACCTACTGAAGATCTGAAGAAGGGGAGCTCTTGGGAAAAGCAAGACGAGAAAAGTTGACTTAGGGAGGTGTATGAATGATAATGCGGATTTATATAGGCCATTCACAACAAGGCTATTTGATTAGATCTCAGGTGAGATGAATGTGATCAAGGAGCTAGAATCCAAGCGATCTCTCTAGGGCTGAGAGATCCTTACATCACCTGCTATTCCTATATTGCTCGATCTGACATTAAGATATATCTGGAGGATCAAAAAAGCTGAGGACCACTATTTCTAGGCTATAGAAAGATAGTCATCTCAAGGATATTTGCACAGGGAGCTCAGGGACTCATATAAGAAGATAAAGAAGAGTGAGAAGAAGAGAGATAAGTTTTTCACAAAGCTGTGGAAGGGGGGTAAAGGGAATTTAGAAGGCCTTGAAACCCAGACACAAAATTTATTCTCATAGATCTTATAGTGATAATGATGTCCCAGCTGAGTGGTCAGACTCAAACAGTGCTAGAGGTGATACTGAGACTGATGGCAGCAACTATTTTTCAATCCAGTTATAGGGAGCATCCTTTCACTCTTTATGCCTTTTTGATTATTCATTAAGGTCACTGTAAGCTTTTAGTTGGGAGGTCCTACCTCCGTATTCATTTATTTAGTTTGTATTATTGAAATGTTTGTTGATTTTTTTTGTTGATTTGGGTGATTTTTATTTTTATTTTGGGTTTTGATACTTGGTCACTCTGATGGCACCCACATTTCATGGATTCGTTTCTTGTTTCATTCTTAGATTTTTAATTTTATTATCTTGCTTATGATGATGTAAGATTAACCTTATCCTCTAATAGATTGAGTGATGACATTCTTAAGGGAAAATCATCGTGATTGTATTTTTGTTGCCATAGATACAGGGGAAGTCAAAGTACCTATAGCATTAGAGTTTTGGGATCACTCTTTTACCGATGGTGAATTCTGAGTAGTGATATGGTTTTGTCATGAGAGATGAAATGTGAGATGATAGCTTCATTTGCTACAATCAATATCAAATTTTGCATGGTGTAAATCCAAAGTAAATACCCCTGTCTATCCAAAAAATTTTGAAAACCAAGTGCATGGACGTGAACAATTTTGTAACAATACTTTGCCTCTTTTTGTGACTCCAAAGTCTTTAGTTTGTAGTATATGGTAAATACATCCTCTTTTTTTTAGTTGGAAATGCAATTTAGCCTCTTTGAAAAGTTTCCATGCCATGTGCGGTGAGCGTACTTGTGAATCTCTTATGCATACTTGTATCATCTAAAACTTTCCCAGTTAGTCTCAAGGCTAATTGTGATTAGGCATGGTTGTTGAAATAATATTAAGACTTCTTTGTGGACATGGGAACCCACTTTAGCCTACATAGCCTATCCCTACATAGAATATCATCCTTAGTTACCCAGTTTAAGCCTTTAATACTTTCTTTGGCAACCACATTACAAGCCTTGGGGTGGTGTGTTTTGTTAGAGCTGACCTTGGGCTATGATATTGTAAGTGAATGCCTAAAGAGCAAATCAAAAAGAGAAAAAAACAGTGTAAAAAAGGAATCAACAAAATAAGGAACAACATTTATTGCAAAACATATTGCCAAAAGAAGAATGATTTCAAGGAGATGGGTAAATCAAGGTAGCAAAAGTAGGCATGTGTTAATTTTTTTAACAAATGAAGTAGTCAATGCTAAAAAGTTTGGTAGAATAGTTGATGTAGAAGTTAAAGGGTGGTGTATTCAATTTGTTCCTAAATGATATCATACTGCTTCCCAAACCTATGCTACAAGCATGAAGAAGCCCTTCGACATCTTCAACCAAGTGTATTCATATAATTGGCAATTTAAAATAAGGGAAAGCATATCATTTGGTAGTTGTAACCATTGAGAGAGTCATTGTGAGAGTGAGTGTTTGCACTTAAATCTCTTGTTGCATAATAAATAATTTGGTATATAGGATTTCCTTCTTGTGAGGAGGCAAGCAGATAAATTGATTCGGATGAAATTGTCATCTTCCAAAAAATAAGGAAAAAGGAGTATAATGGAGTTTCTACCGATAGAAAGTCACCTTTAAAGAGTTAGTGATCGTTGCATTGTTATTCTATAAAATTATTTTGTATCTTTGAGACTGTGCTTCATTTTGAGGGGAGTTTTGCGAATAGCTTTGTTCTTGCTTGAGAGCTACTTATTGGTATTAATCAAGCTCAAAGTCATTGTGATCATTTTTTTCATTTAAATGGTTTTACAATTGCATAGTCTCATTGAGTAATAATTAGTATTTCTTGAGGAAAAGGAATGGTTTATGTTGGTTATGTTGATGAGTGGTAAATTTACCACTCATTGACTCCTAAATTTGTGCACACTACTATGATTAAACGGTGTTAATGAGAAATTGGTCATTTGAATGCACTAATCCCCATGTTTTGCATACATATAGGTGATGGGAAAAAAGTGGTGAAATGAGCTGAAAATAGATCTTAAAGGGAAGAGTTAGTGCAAAAGCTGGAAAGGCTTGAGTAGGAACTGACCCTCAGTTACCGCAATCGTGATCAGCCTAAAGCAGTCAAGGCACACAATCGCAATAGCCTCACTACTATCGCAGGAGCTACGATCGCGGTAAATCACTGCCGATAGTAAAGGTGCATAAAATAGCCAGGGCCAAAAATGTAATTTACCACAGCTGGTTTGAACTCTCTATAAGACGAAAACCCTTTTTGTTTTTTAGACATCACCAACTAGATTTTGATGTTTTTTCTTTGTAAAACCCTATTAAATTGGACAAAAATATTGTGGTTAAATTTCTAATTGAATTTAGTTTTAATTGAGGTTAAATTGGAGAATATTGCTAATTGCATCTTTAATGAAAGCATTGAATGATCCTTTTGTCATATTTTTTCCTTAAACATCATAAGTTTCTAAACATTTATCTTGGGATTATAGAGAAATAGGGTACAAATATGTGTGGGTTCTTATTATTAGTGTAGAATCATGGTTAATGACGTTGGGTTTCACTAATACTAGCTTGTTTAGTGGGAATTTTTGGGTAAAAACCTTAAATTCCCTAATATCTCACATCATCCTTGAAAGAGAGATATAGCTATGCTTATGGATCCTATATCATCCTTGAAAGAAGGATATGGGTTACAAGGTATTAGTGAAGAATAATTACACATTAACTTATTCCTTTATTTTGTATTAGAAATAGGGGTGGATTGTGAATTTTCTATGTCATGGTCATCTTCCTCAAAATAGGGATGCCCAATTGAGGTTTTGCATAAATTTGCTTGTCATACCCATAATATATCCAAAAGGGGTCATGAGTGATATTTTTGGTGGTTGGTTGAAAACTAGTATCAAAACCCCTAACCTAGCCTACACATATAGTCATTAACTAGAATTTGCATTTGATTATCATGACCCCATGCATTATTTGCCCCTAGGAAACATAATCCCAAGACTTCTCTCATTTTGAAATCTTATCCACTTTTTTTTTTATCTTATTTGGTAGTTTGAGTAGATTTTAATAAAACAACGCTTCCAAACAAACCAACCAACCCCCTCCCCCTCTAAATTTTAAATTCATGTTTTACTTTATGTCTACATTGCGGGTTGTCTCTTAGTAGCCATCAACACCCATAGGAATTGAATACTTGTTCCACTCCTTGAGGATTTTCTCCTAACACAAGTTTGATTATTATATTTGATTATGATCACCTTGAGAATAAATCAAAGAGAAAGAGTCCAGTGCATGTTAGCCACAAGAATCGAGGAACAATTTAGGTAAAACTAAATCCACCTTGGGCAATAGCCATTTGAAAATTAGTTATATCAAGTGTTTACTAAGAACATGTTCATATATACCCCAATACAAACAAACATAATTTCCAATGTCCATCCCTTCGTGACATACCGCTTCATGATGAGCTACACAATCCTCTTTAAGCCCAAATCAAAACAAATTGCACATAAAACCAATGAGTTACCCCAGAGTAGTTCATTAAGGAATTTACCACTTGATATCATCATACCAATATGCTTGCAAGCTAAATTAAACATGCCAAACCAAGCCACATAACTACATTGACTCCCAAGTTCCATTTCAAATCCAACCCATGTCCACCAAGGACATCCAAATATATTTTTATATCTATTTATTCATTAATGCAAGGCATTAAGTTCAAAATCAAGTTAAAGCATGCAATTTGTCCATATTCAAAACAAGATTATAAAGTGGGTTGAGGCTAATGCTAATTCAAAGTTAAATTTCATCCAATTTGGGGAAACCCATGTATCCATTCCAACCATTTAAACAATTTACCAATTATGTCCCAAGAACATAAATTTAAAGTATGAATAATCAATTTAAATCACGGTACAATTAATTCAATCAGTAATAACAAAAATACCTCAACACAATTTCGCAACCCACAATTGAATCACATGAAAATCCATTGTCTTCATTCCACAATGTAAAATTTAAGTTTAGGAAACAGATGCATGCTTGAAATATACAAAAAATTAAAGTCAATTTGAAGTTTTGGGTTTGGATGAAAAATTCTTTGAAGTTTGGGGTTCTTAGTTTAAAGAGAGAATGAATTATTTTGATCTTTGAAAATTCAAGAAAGGATACTTATTTTATGTTTAAAGGTCGTACAAGTGGTAAAAAAAACAAAAGCCCCTCATTAGAAGTAAAAAAACATAAAGTCGGATGAAATTATAACACTAGCCTTGGCATGTCAATATCACAGAGGTTAGCCTCTATGCCATGCTGATATTGTGGAGGTTAATCTTTGTGACACGACCTTATTGTGGACCCTCATTGCCCCGGTGTCCCAAAATGACCCCAAACTCCTTCCAAAAAACCTATAACTTTCCCAACACTCTTTTTTAATATGTCTAAACATAATTCTATTCAAAAATTAACATTACGCATATTGGAAGGTCAAAAATAAAATGGTTGAAATATTAAGGGATCTTACCTTACTTTAGGGCTCTGTTTGTTATTATTGAATACATTGCATATTATACACATTTCTATTATCGAGGTGAGATGATGAGGATATTAATGGTGTAATTTATATCATAATGTCAATGATGAAGTTGATAAGATTGAAGGGACAAAGAAATGATACTCACATCTTTCTTACATGCATTTATTCATATGCATTAAACTTTCTATTATCTTTATATATTGTTATTGGTTCCGTCAGTGGACCGGATTATTGGTTGTAATGACACTCTATCTCATTTCTCATATTTTCACTTACTTTCACCCTAAGATTTTTTTCATAAATGTTCGAAGTCAATTATGACTTGATAGGATTGATGATTCAGTTATCGAGGAATTCATTTGGTTTTTAGAGTCGATTTCCACTTTAGAAGTCTTCACTAGTTCTAAATGTCCCCAGATAAAATCTTCAGTAAAACGAATACACCCAAGCTCTATTTGACCTATTCGTCAGAATGTTGGAAAATAAAAAAAGTAGGTGTGGGACACACATTTGGTCAAAAATACCTCAAATGGAAATTCAACTTCTCTATTGCATCCAAAACGTTGAATTTGTTAGCATTACATAGTTCATTTGCATAAATCAAATTACGAATGAATCCCGAGGCCTTAGTTGAATCTGGGAAAATTTCCAAGTTTAAGTTGACATCTAGTACCGAAGAGGATATTGTGATGCACAAGGGAGGAGGGCAATTTCCATACCTGATCCTGCACTCTAGTAGTGCAATTACAACCCATGGGTGTGAGATAGCAATAGATGGTTAACTTAAGGAGCTATGAAAAGACCTCTTAGGATGCATTTTGACCATTTTTCATCAACTCTTGAGAGACAAGAACTTTAAATGGGTGAGATATATTTAAATTAAGTCTTAGGGGTGACTTAGGATCTTGATTAACTTCTATTATCATTAATATCTTTGGATCTAAGGTAAGATTTCATTCATTTTTTGATGAAATTCTTTGTTCTTGAACCAAAAACACCAAATAGCTTAAGGGATTGATTTACCCCCAAATTATCTTGGTTTTCACACTTTTCTTGTAGGTTACTTGATCATGTATGAATTTTGGGTTGACATCAGAAATGTGGTTTTCGTAAGTGGGAGCCACTTGGGGATTTTGGTTTTATTTTTAAACTCGAATTACAATGGGGCAATATGGGTGTCATTGTTCTTGTATTAATGAGTAGATTACAATTTTGATAGTTTGATTTCATTTTGGGACTGTGAAATAAATACAAGAAATTGGCGAATGATGTAAGGATTGGTTGTTCAACTTTAAGGAAGGCTTCTGTCTACTTTTCTTCATAAGATAATGTGTGCTATAAATTATTTATAGATGTGAATATTAAGTTTGATTATAGGTAGAATGACTTAGTGTTGAATATTAATGTTAGGGAATTAGATAAGGATTTTAACTTGTATAGTAACATGCTTAGTACTCTTTTAGAATCTTATTGACATCTACCTATATTGAACTAATTCATAGAATGGATATGATATAATGCTAGGATTGGGATATGGTTTTAACATTGAGTATGGTTAGTATATTTTCCTTATTTTTGATAATGTGGTGATCTTGAAACCTTAATTTAGTTGGAGTTGAATTAAAATCCCATGTTTCTACACAAAATCCCTATCTTAGGATTGGTTATGTCTTACTTGACATCTAGACATTTAATTATATACCATAGCCTAGTTTAGGGTATAAATTGCCTAAACATGGAAATTGAGGAATAGAAGTGGTTTTTTCTGGCCCAGCTTAAGCTAAGACTTATGTTAGCGCATGTGGACTTATAGGGGGATGATAGGCATAGTTGAGAATAGTAAGCCATTATTTTAAGGTTACTTTGTGACAAGGTGATTCTTGATGTATTTTCCCCTCGGATAATAAATAATGGCTTATGGCCATGATATAGGGTATATAGAGAAGATATTTCCTCATTGTTAAGATATACATGACCTATAAATATATGATATGCTGCATAGTTACAAATTAGGCCTTATTACTATATTATACCACCCTAGATGTGAGATGATTATTAATATAATGTGCCTCCTATGTGTGAGACGCTTATTGTATATTGTTTCTCTAAATGTGATATGATCCCAAATATGATTATGTCTTATAAGATATGATATGCCTTATAGTTGTGTTATGGCTTACGTATACAAGATGACTTATTTCCAAATAAATATGTGGGCCTAAGGATGTGATTATGATATTGTGATTATTCCTGACAAAGTATTAGGCGACAATGATTATATGATATCTGTTGGACATCTGAGAAGTGTTTATCCTTGTAAATGAATTGACTGTAGTTTATTAATTCTTATGGTTCTATTGTATGAATACTAGTGATGGCATGCATACATTCGGTATATTCATAATTATTTCATCGATGATTGATACAATTTTAATTAGATTATAATATTGTTATTATTGTCACTAATTAAGGGATTAAGCACACTTTCTTTCTTAAAATGGATTTTTTCATACTAATAGATGCATTTCTTAATGCATAACACATTTGTAAAAGAGATTAATAATGATGTTAAAAATATAACCAAGATAGTTTTTGGTCTATAATTTAATACTAAAAATTACTCCAATTGTCAGAGATTTCAACCCTTTCTACACTTCTATAAAAATTAGTCCTGAAGTTCACTCCGGGCAACAAGCTTAGGTAATCGCACCCTTTTAGCCATAGCTCAAGTTTGTGTACCTACTGCATATCTAAATATATATCTCTTTGATATGGGATGGAGTTAGATGTGTTCTTGAAATAAATTTTGGGTAAACCCAATGATAATTATAATATTAATGTTATGTATATATGACGTTGATAATGAATTATGAATTATTGAAATATATTCTACCTCACTTCTCTTTTCAGGTTTATTTACTTTAGCTAACATGGGGCCTGTTACTTACTTTATCCCTCATGGGGCTTGCTCTATACTTTAGCCCTCATTGGGCTTGCTCTCTATTATTTACATTGATTTGGATATTATAATGATGTAATGATACCTGAAAAGGACAAATGATATTATTATGATGTGAAGATACCTCATAAAGTTTGAGGATATCATGATAATGTGATTATACTCGATAAGTCTAGAGGATATTATGATGTATTGATGTCCGACAAGGCTATATGATGATTTTATTGGTATGACTATGTGTAATTTTACCAATTTGAGTTCGGCTAGTCCTATGTGTTGCAATTATGTATGTTGTAGGCAAGGCCGGAGGATGAATATGACTATTATGGTTACAATTATAAGAATTATAATGATGATATCATGATTTTGATTATACTCACCAGTTATGGTATTGTAGATTTTATGGCATTTATCTTTGCATGTGTATCACCTATCACCAGTATGTGCCTATATCCATCAGCTTATATGGGGAGCTGCATATGTATGGCTGATGACTATGCCTTTTGTGTATTGTTTTTTAATTAAACCTTCTGAGCCTGAGGAGGTAGGGTCACGTGATATGCTCAGTTAGATATTTAGTTTTCTGGACTAGTCGATTACTCGTGTTGTTTTTGACATGGTTATTTCCATAGTTATTATTATTGTTATGATCATCGTTATGACTAGTTTGTGATAGATTGGTCATTGATTTGGTATCGAGATTTGAGGTATGACTCTTACTTCTTTGGTCTTACGCTTAATATTATTATTCATGACCAGTTGATGAGTTTGTATATGGAATAGAACGCAGAGTATTCTAGCATGAGCTCCTGCTATGATTATGAGGTCTTAATAGCTAGTCTAATGATTTATCCTGCACTTCAATTAAACCTTGGTTACATACCTATATATATATATGCATACCTATCTATATAGAGGTATTTTATTACCTTATATCTCTTTTTCCTTCATTTATACAAATTATTTACTCATTCCCTGGCGTTGTATATTTATATGTATCTTTTTTCTGTTCTTACTTTCTACTTGGCAAGTGATTTATGATATAGTATTGATACTCCTGAGTATGTATGGAATAAGATAGTGCATTCTTAATACTTCCTTAGCCTTAATATGTTAATCTCTTGGACATGAATATGATAGTTTATCCTTATTATCTCTTTGGTTTTATTATAAAGTTTTTGGATATTTAAGTGTAGTTTTTATTCTTTTATATGCTATATATATGCATTATCTTTGGAGGTCAGTCGACTATTTCCTACTAAGTGCCACATGTTTGGTACTCAAACTACACTTATGTAGCCTATAACTTATAGTTTGGGTTATCACACTTGATGTATGCATCATGTGGAGCATCCATGGTTTATAGACTTAGCGTGAGCTCCTTATGTTTGTATAATTACATACCTTTATTTTATGTACTAAACTATTCCATATGTTGTATTTGAAGATAAGTTGATTAGTATATTCATTAGTATTTCACTTTGTACTCTAGTTATATTAGAAACTCTTGTCCTGATACTACCAGGTTTTGGGATTAAATTATGTATTGATCTTGTATTTTAGATATTCTACATGTTTTCCTTTATCTAATTAGGTAATCTATTACTAGCTATTCCAGACTACGGGTTTGACTTGCCTACTGGTGGGTTAATAGAGGCACCATCCAAATTGGTATCAGAACCTATGCTTCATCGGTGTATTAGTACAAGAGATAAATTTTTAGTAGAGTCCTATGGATCACTGTGGATATATCTATAACCTAACCTGGAGAGGCTACATGGACATTCTACGAAACTTATTTCTTGACTTTATCGTGTGTCCGCATTTTTATGAACCTTGAACACATTCTTTGACTCTATTCTATCCCCAAATAAGCTATGTGAGATGGTCGATAGATGTGGAACATACTTCAACATGTGTTTTTGAAGCTTCAGTATAGCATGAGACCTGAGAGTTATAGATGGATATCAAAGATCTTCAGTGTTGGCTAAAGAATTTGGGGCAAGCTTAGGCTCCAGTAAAGCTCATGAATACTTTTTCTCTTCAAGGTTCAGCTTTCTGGATTCGAGCCATGTTGTAGATACCTCCTAGCCATAGATGATGTTCGATTCATTGAGCAATACTTAGACTGGAGTTCGGTCTATTGGTGTTCATTAGGGTCCTTACCATTTTTTTAGTATAAGATTGGATTTCTCAAGTGGGATAGGAATTTTTCAAAGTTATATCTCTTCAAGTAGGGCATATGTATGGATTTATTAATGGATTAGCATTGCAACTCGATTTGGTAATGGAGCACCTGATAGCAGCTAACCCTTTCTCTTCTCAGACTGTTGCATATGCGAGGACCATAAAGAGAGTATGTATGAAACTCATGGAGGTGGCGGTAAGATTCCATGCACTTTGTATTATGTTATTGGGTTTTTTATCAAAGAATAAAGATCCCTCCGATAGAGTTCTACTTCACTTACAGCATATAAGCTTTATGATGGCAGTATTTAGACTATAAGTGGTTCTAAAATTGGTCATAATGATCATAAAATTCAAAGTCCCCATGGCCATTTGGGAATATGAGTGGCAGTATCTCAATGCATTCTAGGATTATGTTTTTGATGTATTATGTTAGGATATTAGACTAAGAAGTGCCCCGAAAATGTGTTAGTTGATAAAACAGACCTAGAATGTATTCCTCGTCAAGCTAAAGTTCCTAAGATAGGGTATGATTATAGAAGGATGATTATTTGTACTAGACTGTGCTCTCAGTGTCGGTTGGCTAACCATTTGGGCTCAATTTATGTTCTTACCATGTTGGTGCTTTAGGAGTTTGCTACAATATTAGAGAGATCAGCTACTGGTCTAGAGAGTGTCTTCGATGTAGAATTACTAGTCTTTCAGCTCATACAGATCAGCCTTATGATAATTGTGTCATCTTTAGCTAGAGATAGGGCGCTTAGCACCTCAATTAATGATTCAATCAACCGGTCTGAGGTTGTACCTATTCAGATTTGTTCTCTCATAGATCCCTCAGTCATGTGGTTGTGGATGTCACCGTAATTAGTGTGTTTTATTTCCTGCATTTACTTCATTCATTATGTGTATTGGGGTCTTTGGACCCATTCATGATTATATGCCTTGATGAGTTCATATTTTTTTATTATGTGTCATGTTATTAAATTCATTCACTATATGGATACCTATGTGGCTTATTTATAGCTATCACTTCTTGAGGTTATTGATATTATTTTATATTGTTACTTGATGAAATTGGTCCTATCTGTGTAGCTTTAAAGACTAGTGTTTTCTAGTTAGAATTTTGTTTCCTTGTGATTCGTAGTTGGTCTCTTATGTAGGTATAGCCCAATTTGATGATTTCTTTGCTATAGTTAGGCACGGTTTATTAGTTTCTCTCTTGGTTAGCTATGTTAGATTGATTCGGGAATGTATTAGGATATCAAATATAGGTTGACCTTGTGTTATTCTGTATGGTTCTATAGTTGGCAATTTAGCTATTGCCCTATCCTAAGATGAAGATTCTTATACTTTTCCCCTGGGTTGCAAAGGTTTTCACTTTGTCTATTCTTTTCTATATAGCCTATTTGGGTGCTTGACTAGTTTTGGATTTGTTTTTTCTTTGGGGCTATTTCATTGCCTGATAGAGGTTTGATTTAGACATCGATATATCCTGCATTCATCTTACTAATTTGTTGGGTTTATCTCTTAGTAATGTGTTGCCATTCTTATAAGTATGGAGTTAGATGCTCCATTCACATTGTGATATGATTTTTGTCTTCCATGGAGTTAGAGAGTTTGGGATAGATGATAGTTCCTGTGAACACTTCTAAAGTTGGCAAATTAGAAATTCTTTATCTTGAGTTATTTGATTTTCTGGAGATGGTCTTGACATTGACCTTTGTTTCGAGATTAGTATTTTCATACTTCAATTATGTGATTCATGGATGGATCGAGTAATGATTATCATACTTGGTAGATTCAAAAAATCCCTATTTCAGAGTTAGTTAGTACTAATAAGGCTTGGTGGAGTGTTTCTCCTTGATAATATGTGTCTATGGCTATTCCTTGCTAAAATAAAGTGTTGGATAGGTTAGTTTTCGGCTTGCATTGTATTTCTCTTAATTGCTAGAGTTGTTTCTCTTATTAGTGTGGTTTGTGGCCTTTATGAGTTCTTGAGTATGCTTTGATATTTCACGCTCTCCAGTGTATATGTAGTGGATTTCCTATGTTTTTTGTTGGTAATTTATCCTCTTTTGTGATTTTTTCTTCAGCTATGTTTTGATTTCGTCTCGGCATGATCTGGTAAAGATATGTCTAATTCAAACAGTATGGTTGAAGTGAGTATTGGTCCTTAGTTTTGATTTGTCAGCTTAATTTTGGATTTTATGCCTTGGGATGGGATATGGATGTTATGATAGATTTGGAGTATTAATGCCTACCCATTTTCAGGTTTGGTTTGGAAGTTGAGATTTAACGATTCAGCCTTAGTGTTGATATCAAGTATGGATTGGTAAAAGATGGTTATGTTTGGATTATTAGTCGATTGTAGGACTCATGCCTTGATTTAATTTTGTCTTGGATAAGCCTTGGATTAATTTGTTCATGTCTTAAGATGGCATTAGTGTGTTGTAGTCCAGATATGTGTGCATCAGTCTTTTTTGATTTAGTTTAAGGCTAGCTGGTGTGATTGAGTTTTGACTTTTTGGAAGTGAAATAAAAGGCCTGGTTAAAAAAGGGATACCTATGAAAAAATCCTTATGAAGTGTTCTCTCTTCATTAAGGTTATCTGGGAAGTCATGCTCGTAGCACGCGGGCTCATTACCTCATCCTTTTGAGATTTTTAAATTTGTCTGTCCATTGGCATTTAGGTATGGAAGTCCTGTTAGTAATGGATATTATGATGATCCTCCAAGTCATTTTTTTATATTTCTGCTTATTTTTTCGTTAGATCTTTTTCATAGCTCCCCCAAGTCATTTATGACTTATTGGGACTGGCGGTTTGGTTATGGGCAAGTATTTTGTTTTAAGAGACAATTCTCAATATAGAAGTCTTTGCTGGTTCCAAATGGCCACAAGGCAAAAAAAATTTGTGAAGTGATCTCAAATGCAAATTCTAACTATGCCAGCAGATCTAAAATATTGTTTTTAACCTAGCTAGACCTTTGGCTCGTCCTAATGCACTCGAGAAAATTTTGACCTATTAGACGAAAAGCTGGAAAAATTGAAAATTTGGGTGCGGGACCCATATTTGTTTGAAACGGCCTTGGATAGAAAATCTTACTTTGCCATTGCATTCAAAATATCAAATTTTGTGAGGTTACATAGTTCATTTATGTAAATCTGATTTCAAATGAATCTTGAGGCCATAGCAAGAAATTGGAAGATTTCTAAATTTCATCTGATATCTGGCTCCAAAGAGGATTCTATGATCTCACAAGTAAGGATAGAAATCGTCATACCTTCTCATACAATCACGTAGTGCAATTGCACCATGTGGGTTTGTGATAGCAACACCTTGTTACCTGAAGGGGCTATAAAAGGAACATTAGTCTGCATTTTGGCCATTATTCATTCATTCTTAAGACCCAATAACCCTAAAAGGGTGAGATAACTTTTAATTGAGTCTTAGGGTGACTTGAGAGCTTGATTAACATCTATTATCTCAAATATCTTTTGATTTAAGGAAAGATTTCATCCCTTTCTTGGGGAATTTCATTATTCATGACCCACCTATCTCCCCCCCCCCCCAAAAAAAAAAATAGCTTATGGGATTTATTTTAGACTAAAATAAGCATGGGTTTTACCCATTTCTAGGGGATTATGATTCCTTGATCATGTATGAATGTTGGGTTGACCTCAGAAATATGATTTTTATACGTCGGAGTCACTTGAGGTTTTTGTTGTTATTTATGAACCCTAAGCATAATGGTGAAATATGGTTATCATCATTCTTGTATTAATGAGAAGATTATGATTTTGATAGTGTGATGGTATTTTGGGATTGTGAAATGAAGATGAGCGTTTGGTGAATGATTTAAGGATTGCCGATTTGACTTTGAGATAAGCTTTTGTCCACTCTTCTTCGAAAGATAATGCATGTTATAAATTGTGTGTGGATATGAATGTTAAGTTTGATTATGGGTAGAATAACTTAGTATTGAATATTGAAGTTAGGGTTTTAACCAATAAGATAAAATTCTTAGTACTCTTTTAGAATCATTTTGCTTTCCCCATAGATTAAACTAATTTGTAGAATGGATATGATATATTTCTAGGTTTGGGATGTGTTTTTAGCATTGGAAGTATGGTTAGTATATCTTACTTTTTTTGGGTTATTTTGGTGATCTTGAAACCTTAATTTAGGTGGAGTTTACTTAAATCCCCATGTTTCTAGATGAAATCCCTATCTTAGGAAGGGTTATGGCTTACTTGACATCTAGAATTTGAACTAGATTCCTTAGCCTAGTTTGTGTTTGAATTTCCTAAATAAGGAAATTGAGGAATAAAAGTGGGTTCTTCTGGCCAACCTTAAGCCAAGACTTATGTTAGCCCATGTGGACATATTGGCGGATGTTAGGCATAGTTGAGACTTGTAAGCCATTTGTATAAGGTTACTTTGTGACTTGGTGAGTCATGATATATAATTCATGAATAATGATTAATGGCTAATGGACACGATATTGTGCATATAGAGATGATATGTCCTCATAGTTAAGATATACAAGACATATAGATAGTTGATATGCCTCATTGTTGCAAATTTGGCTTTATTGATATATTATGCCTCCTAGATATGATATGTTTATTGATAGCATGCCTCCTAGATGTTAGATTTTTATTGATATAATGTTCCTCCTATCTGTGAGAGACTTATTGCATATTATGCCTCCTAGTGTGAGATGATCACAAATATGCTTACGACTTACAATATATCTTATGCCTTATAGTTGTGTTATGTCTTATGGATAAAAGATGACTTACTAATATGTTTATTGATGTGAGTTCTAGATACGTATGTGTTTCTAAGGCCGTGATTATGATTCTGTGATTATTTTGGTCATATTATTGGGTGAAGGGTAGTATTATGATATCAGTTGAACATTCGAGAAGTGTTTATCCTTGTAAAGGACATGACGATATTTTATTGATACATTAATGCTTATGATTTTATTATATGAATATTAGTGATGACATGCATAGATTCGATACGATCATGATCAATGCATTGATGATTGGTACAATTTTTATTAGATTATAACATTATTATTGATTTCACTAATTAAGATCTTAAGCCCACTTTCTACCTTAAATGGATTTGTTCATAACAATCAATATATGTCTTAATGAATAACATATTTGTAAACGAGATTAAGAATGATGTTAAAATATATAACCGAGATAGTTTTTGGTTCATGATTTGATATTACTATTTACTCCAGTTGTGATATTACCCGATAAGGTTGGAGGATATTATGATGACGTGATGATACTCGATAGGACAGAGGATTTTATGATGACCTAGTGATACTCGACAAGGACAGAGGATGATTATAGTGATATACCTATGTGTATATCTACTTATTCGAGTCTGGCTAGCCCTATATATAAAGATTATATATATACCCAGCAAGGTCGGTGGAAGACTATGATCATTATGGTTATGATGACATTGGTTATGATAATGATATCATGATGTTAATTATACTCACTGGTTATGGTATTGTAGACTCAATTGCATTCATTCTTCTATGCGCAACGCCTATCACCAGTATGCGCTTATATCTATCAGCTCATATGGGGGTTTCATAGGTATACGTGATGACTATGCCTTGTGGTGTGTTGTTTGTTAATTGAACCTTTTGATCCTGGGGTGGTAGGGTTAGATGATATGCTTTGTTAAGTAGTTATTTATATGGACTATCCGGTTACTTGCATTGTTATTGACATTGTTATTATCATTATTATGATTATTGTTATGGAAATTTTATGATAGATTTGTCATTGCTTTGGTATCGAGACTTGAGGTATGACTCTAACCTATGTTATCTAACAATTATATTATTATGAATGACCAGATGATGACTTGATATATGGATTAAAGCCTTGAGTATTGTAGCACTAGCTCCTGCCATAAATATGAGGTCTTAACAGCTAGTATGATGATTTAGGTTGTACTTCGAGTAAACCTTTGTAATATATCTATCTATATATATATATATATATATGTATACTTAGTTACATATGTCTATGTTATTAACATATATCCCCTCATTACTTTATTTACTTAGGTTATGCACTAATTCATTAGCCTTGTAAACTTATATGTATCTTTTTTCTACCCTTACTTGCTTATTGGCTAGTGATATATGATATAGTTTTTATACTCCTAAGTATGCCTGGAATAAGAGAGTTCATTCTTACTACTTTTGTAGCCTTAATATGTTAGTCTCTTGGACATGAATAAGATAGTATACCTTATTATTGCATTGGCTGTCTTATATGGTTTCTCGATATTTGAGAGTAGTTTCTATTCTATTTATATGCTATATATATCTGCTTTTTGTTTGGAGCTAGTCGGCAGTTACCTACTGAGTACCACGTGTTTGGTACTCATACTACACTTCTATAGAGTATAGATCATAGTACGGGTTATCGTTTTTGATGTGTGTGTCGTCTATAGCAAACATACTTCTAGACTTAGAATGAGCTCTTGACATATGGAGTATTACTTACCTCCCTATTATGTACTAGACTAGTCTCTATATTGTATTAGGAGATAAGTTGAATTAGTTTATTCATTTGTACTTCTCTTTGTAGTCTTGTTATATTAGCATCTCTTTTCGTAATACCACCAGGTTTAGGGATTACATTGTACTTGATCTAGTATTTTTACATTCCACATTCTTTTCTTTACAGAATTGGGTTGCCCATTATTAGTCATTCTAGACTACGGGTTTGTCTTGCCTACTGGTGGGTTATAGTAGGTTCCATTATGACCTGAGAAATTGGGTCGTGACATTGGTAATGTAGATAAAGTATGGCTGAAAACCATAAATACAATGTGCATCCTAGTTTAACTTTATTGTTTATTTTCCCTAAGGGTATCGTTAAATAGATGAGGTACACAGTGGTGTCCCTCCTCATAAGATTGCAAGATGATCTGAGGGTCCCAACTGTTATAAACCTCGTAGTACATTATATTAGTTGGATACTAGGGGAAAAAAGGTCTACTAGACAATGCCCCAGAGTATAAGATAGTGAGGTTAGTGAGATTGTCTAAGGTTAGTTAGAGGGTATTGTCAAAGGAATAACATGAACAAAAATATTTAATGGCATGCAGGTCGTAGAGGTGTTACATGTTTTTCTAATAATTTTAAAATTTTGGAATTACAAATTGAAACTTTACTTGATGCTATGATTTTTTCCTATTTGTTATTAATGTTATTTATTTCTAAGCTTGGTCGGCCAATGATGCATACTAGTACGGTTATACTGATGCTACACTTACTATAACTCCAAGGGGATATAGTTATGGCACAGGCCAGTTGGAGTTTCTATAGCAATAAAGTGATCACTCTACCATAGCTCTTGTCCTCTTAATCTTACATAGATGTTGGGTCTTAGGAGTTTTAAGTTCCTTGTCTAGTGCACTTGTACAAGTTTAGGATAGTGTACGGGAATTTAATGTGAATTATTTGCATTACGTTTATGTATCAATTGCATTAAACTAGATTTATATATGTCTGAGTTAATTGGATTATGTTGGAACTAAATTTCTTTTACTTCTGCACTAAATGAATGGTTGCGTACTAAGGGTTCTCCTCTCTTGGGTAGGTATTAGGTAGGTGCCCACATGATTCATGGTTTAGGTTGTGACACATAAATGTGATGATGATCCAATGTTTGCTCGGACATGGTGCTAACCTTTAATCGAAATAGCTAATTGAAAGCTAAAGTTGAGGTCTTGTCTCAAATATTTGAACACCCACACCACTCAACAAAAAGAAGACAAAGGGGTATCGGTACAAAAAACTATGTACATGTACGCATCATCAACCATCTTAACTTACCACCATACAAATAAATAAGTTAACCAAGAGTAATAAACTATCAAGACATAACTCAGAAACAATCAACCTTTTGTTAAATATTCAAAAATAACATCAACTTACAGAAACAACTGACTATCCTTTTCATTTGAATTCTTCTCAAGTTATTCATATCAATTTTCTTATACTTATGCAATCCAGTAAACAATGATCAAGTAGGCAATGACTTGTACATTGTAAACAATAAATGCATGCATATAAATAGTGTACACACATACAAGGGACATCAAGACCCATAGTCATGAACTATAAAGGGCAAGCTCAGTCTAACTATGTTACAAGCATTGCACTTATTCCTAACCAAAAGGCTATTAATAATTTTTACCAGTGTGACCCCTGATCCGAATATCATCAAAATAAGTATAAACCTCAAAAATGATGCTCAACGATGATAATATCACCAATTAAGTTCAAATTCCATTCATCAACATTAATAACATTAAAGTTAATCATTCAAACATAATCTAATTATCAACTCAACCAACAATCACAAGCATGCTTGAAGGAAAATAACAAGCATCTTACTTAAGAATAGAGTCAAATCAAGTCTACAACTACTTTCAAACCACAACATACCTCATATTCTCATCCAAATGCACTATTTGGCTAAATCTTTGCCCTTTCTAATCAGGTCTATTCATTGTTGGTCTATAAACAATAAATAAGTATGATTCAATGCTTCATTACCCATATTTAGGCATTACAAACACAAGCCAATCTATTTTACCACATGTACTTATCCTAGTTTATCATTCTAGTATTTTCTAACCTTTAATTCATTGTATTTTTAATAATTCATAATTAATTTGAAGAATTCTACACTATGAAGTGATTTTTAATAACCTAGAATAAATATCACATACAAACAACCTTTCCTAACCAATTTCCACTAACACATCAAACCTACGTTTACGACTCAAATTTTATCAATGATCATGATCATGAACTTTAAAATTCTATGGATTAAGTGAAGTAATTAGACATTAAGATGGGGGAAAATCCTTACCTTTATAATAGAAAACCCCTAATAATGAGGAAAATTAATTCTTCCTTACCTTAAGTCAAAATTGAAGTTTTTAGAATAAAAATTTTTATTCTCGAATTGATTAGTATAAACTGCCTAATTGTTTCTATAATGATGACTTTATCATTGCAACGGTAACATTACAGGAAGGGCGAGGCTTAGGCTAAATGGACCTATACTATGGCACTCAATTTGATTGCTATAGTTACTACAAAAGTGAAATACTACAACAACAAAAGTATTAAATCAATTTGGGATCATTTTCTAGATATTCCCAATTCACAGCATACTTTTCCAATTTTATCATCACGTACTAACCCTTTCACAAAAATAATTATAATCAGAGTTCTACAAACCTTTTTACACGGCAAAAGTTTCTATGAATTCCATAGTGCATCATCTGAAGTAGAATCAACTTAAGTGGCAAAAAATAACAAATTAAGAAATATTATATCTTTCTAGACTACACAACATCCAAAATCCATCCAAAACTATGCTAACCTAAATCACATAATTTTAGTCTAAGGAAAGGCTAAGTTTGAAATTTTTACCCATCAACTAACCATAATGATGTTTTAGGTCATTGCATTAGATACCAATTAATCACTAGTTTTTTCTTAAATCACCACTGATAACATGATTAAAAAAAAGTATTAAATAAATCAACAAACAAATAGAGATAATGCTTGCACAAGTCCACTTCAGTCGCCTAAGTGGCCTCCTCAACAAAATGGTTTCTCCAATGAGCTTTTAAAAATGTATTCACCTTGGTCATCAACATTCTTACATCTTTATTTGGCAAAACAATATGTTTCTCTTTGTCAGAGAGCTTCTTATCAAATAGCTCTAAATTCTAATAGATGAAGTAATATCCATTCCTATAATTCTTCTTAAGCAAAAAGACATGGAATACTAGATAAACTCTAAATCAGATAGGACATAGAGGTAATATATAAGCTATATACCCTACAACTTTCAAGATCTCAAATGATTTGATATTACTCAGATTGAGCTTACACTTTTTTTAAAAATGCATTACACCTGTCATCGGTAAAACTTTGAATATATCGTTCTCAGCCTGTCAAAATGAATATATATCACTTTGTTATTTGCATACTCTTTTTGTATATTATGATCTTTAACAATCTTTTCTTGGATCAATATCACTTTCTCCATTGACTCCTTCAATACATAAGTTCTCTAAGGTCTCTACTCAAAAGAATCAAACCACCCTTTTTGTGATTACACTTCCTCCATATAAAGCTTCAACAAAGCCATGTAAGTACTTAAGTGGTAACTATTATCATAAGAAAATTTGCGTAAAGGAAAGAACTGGTACCAATAACCATTAAAGTCCATTAAACATTCCTCGAGAATGTACTATAGCACTTGATTTGTCCACTCAAAGAGCCCATCCGTATGTGTATAGAGGGTTGTACTTAGGTCCAACTAGTACCCAAATTTTCTTCGAAACTCTCCAAAACATTAGAGGTAAACTGTGTACCTCTATTCGACATGATAGATATAGGCATCTTTTGTAGTCTAACCATATTCTTAACAAAAATCTTAGCCAACTTGGCTGCATTATAATCCACTTAGATCAAAATAATATATGCAGACTTGGTCAACCAATCGATAATTACCCAAATTCAATCACAGTTTCTTAAGGTATTAGGAATACTAATAACAAAATCCATAACTGTTGTTTCCCAATTCTATTTAAAAATGGGCATCCTCTAAGTGCATCACTAGGATTTTAATTCATATATTTAACTTAGAGGCAGCTTTGACACTAAGTTATTGTTATGCCCAAGCGCATACACAAGTGTATGTGGTATCACCAAGTAATATAATGGCCTTTTACAAGCTAAGTAACAATCCCTCAGAGACGTGTGTTAAGAACTATCCAAGACTAGTTCACTAATAAGAGCAATTCAGTGTATATGTAAGCATAAGAGTTTTCAGTAAACTAAACAATATGATAAAGTAAAGGATTGAAAAATTAAAGGAAAAAGGGTAGGGTTAAGGCTCTGAACACAATCATACAATGTTATAGAACATAATTGGATAGGTTAGTTATCATGGTTGTTCATTCACGGGGTTCTTTCTATGTCTATGGCGTTGCGAACCTCTAGTCTATTATCTAACTTAGCCCCACAACTATATCGTTGAGTGGGGTTCTTTCTATCATCTTGTTCCTCCCTTTGGGTTCATAAGATGATTATGAATGTATTCTAAGGGTCATAACCATAATACTCATATTCTTGGCCTTAACCTAGTAAAGGTTGTTTATCAGATCATGGATGTAATCATAATCACAATGAATGAATGCATGTTAAAATCCATAAGCAACCATATATTAACTTAGTGTTCTAGTCCATAATACTCATGTTCACCCACTTAGTATTCTTGTGGTGTTGTTTCCAATTTATTTTCAAATGTTGTATCATCTATATATCATTATTATCAACTTACCACACAACCTATAACATCAAAAACCATGAATTAGAGCTCAAAGAACATACAATCCAAGACGATTAACTAGTACCTTAAGCTAAGAGTACTAGTTTTGTCTTTTCGATCTTCAACTTAGTGTTTTTTATCTTAGATTCTTTCAAATAAAACTTAAACGTTTAAAACAAGAAATTACACACATAATTACAAACTTATACCCTTAGTAACTCATTACGCACACTAAAATCCATCGAGATGAACTTGAACAACACATAGCTCAAGCTAGTTACACTAGTTTTATCATCTAAATTCTAAGTGTTGAAATTTATTAGAAATATGTTTGAGACATACCTTTAAAATTATTGTAATACCCCGTATGTTTCTAAGCTAGGAAGTGACTAAGTATTCCTACATATGAAATCTCCTATCCTGTGATTCATACTTGAGTACATGACTTACAATGAATATCCTAGTGAAAGTATAGCTTATGATGCATTAAGCATGTTCATATGAGTCACTTAAGGTAATACAAGCAAAGAGTTTTTGAATCCATCAAGTTTTAGTGTTTGATTACACAAGGGTCATCTTTGAATGAGTATAACTTGATGTTAATTGGTATTCTGGCTGATTTAGACCCACCAAATTTTAGAGAATCAAATTAGTTTTCCAACGATACCAATTTTGCATTAATCCAATACCCGAGCAAAAAGTTAAGCCCATTTTCGTGAGAGACAATAAGAATAGGCGATTGGTTAGGCGTTGCCCAAACAAATATAGGCGATTGGTTTGGCGCCGCCCAAACTAGCTTAAGAAATCACTTGGGCGCCACCTAAGTCAGTTCCAGGTGCCAAAACACTCCATTTTGAGTAATTTTAAGGGTAATTAAGTCTTTTAACACTCCTTACACGTCCCTAAACTTAACCCTACGAAATATATAGCTTCTAAACATATTACAACCCTATTATCATCTCAAAGATCATCATCCAAGAGAACTAAAAGAGAAAAACAACTAGGGTTGCATAACTAAGCTTGAAGATCCGATTTCAAGGAAATTCCTCCTTCAATCATCAAGAATCTTCCTTCTAAGGTATGTGTGAGTTGATTCATGGAATCCTTTCATCCATGAAGCTCAAGAACCATCTTTTAAATTTTGTATCATGATATTTATGTTTTTAGTAGTTGATTTTTATGTGGTTGGAGTTTGATGATGCCTAAGATGGGATCTTTGTATGTTTCTTGTGAGGATATGGTGGTATTTAACATATAAATATGTGAAATTGGTGGTTCAATATTTGTAATCTTGATGAATCCAGCTATGCCTAAGATGTGCATGTAAGGTGTTTGTGAAAATACCTAAGGGAATAGAAATCATGCTTTTATGAAATAATAAGTCCTAAATGACTATTCTATGTTCTAAGTTTATGCTCAACGTGATCTCCGTGCTATTGTCTTGAATTGAAGAAGTTGTACGAGATGCTCATGATATTGTTGCGATATGGAATAACCATCTTATTGAAGCCATACAAGTAGATACATGTTGTGTGCATTCCCGATCATATGATAGTTTTTTTGGAATTATTCTTATCACGAAAGCCTAACTTATGATATTGTAAATTGTGGACTCAAATCTTGTGATCAAGTCATGTTATATGTGTCAGTTTCCTCCTATCGAGTCCTGGGGGTTCTTGTACCCAAAAACTATAGTTGTGTGCCTAGAGCCATGTCATGTTTCATGATATCCGAACTCAAGCTATGATTCCATAGACTTCAATCAGTCATGTGACTCAGGAAAACCTCATGATCTTAGTCAGTTGTCAGATATCAGTAACATTCCGCTAGTCAATGAAATTTAGTAAGATTAAGTCCTTCACAGTCAGTTATTCATGTCCAGTCCCTCCAAATAGGAGTAGAGGTTAGCACCGAGTGAACCCAAGAATGGGAACTCACCTGCCAGTTCAGGGTGTGATTCTTAGTAGGCATCCTTGTGTTCCAGAACTACGTAGACAGCGTAGGCTGAGAAATCTTAACCTGTTAGATTAGGGTTGATGAAGTGGCTTAACCTGTTAGTTTAGGGTTCCCACCATTCTCATTGAGTACCCACCAGATAAGGGTCACTCACAGGCTGTCCTTACCCGTGGCACGGTATTGACACCCCTCCAGTTAGGGCAGAGATTGGACCCCAGCTTAGCCATAACGGCATACATAGGGCATGTCAGTTAAATACTACCTCCCATAGTTTTAGTATCAGTCTCAGTAAAAGAACTCAGGGCATTCTTCAAATTTTAGTATATATAGGACTATTAGATACAGTCATCCATGTTATCAGTTGCAGTATCAGTCATGACAGTTATCAGTAAACCATATAGTAGCTTACTGGTCATTCTATCACGTATTCGCAGTCCCAGTTTCTATATATGAGTGTTTGCACTCCCACGTTCATATTAGTCAGTCAGTGTTGTTCATGCATGAAACCCTTTATGTTCAGCCTACCTTCCTCGTATACTTATTACTCCAATTATACTAACGTATTTGCGCTATGGCTCTTTCTTTTCATATTACACCATAGGTTCCGAGATACGAGCTCCAGCCCAGCAGTAGAGGTAGCATTCCAATCGTAGAGACATAGTGAGTCCTCATTGATTCTAGGACAATATGATTTAATACATTTATTTATTTATTTAGTTCAGTTTTACGGAGTTAGTTGGAGACATGTTCTTTCAACTCCTTATTCAGATAGTTTAGAGGCTTTCAGATTTATGTTCAGACTTAGCTTTCATATTGAGTTGTTTTAGGTATTTTCACCCTCATGGTTTTATTTAGTTGAACCTATGGCCTTACAGTTTTATGTATTCTGCATTATTATATCATGATATGTAGTATACAGGTACAGATATCAATCATAGGTTAGCTTATGGTCTCTCAGTGTCATGAGCATCGTGTAGCATTTCAGTTTAGCAAATCGGGGTGTTACAAACTTTGTATCAAAGCCTAAGGATCAATAGAGTCCTAGGAAGTCTGAAAGTCGCATTTAGTAGAGTCTTGTACATGGGTGTGTTGTGCGCCACATTTATGTGCGGGAGGCTATAAGATGTTTTAGGAATAGTCCCCTTTCTTCATTATACATGTCATGGTAGTGAGCATAATCACAAGTTAAACTCTCAATCTAATCCATTCTTCTCTTATTCCAGATCATGGCCCCAAAGAGAAGAAACCAGCCAGCTTTTCAGCCCGAAGATCCTTTAGGCGAACATGTTTCTCATGCGGAGTTTAGAGCCATACTTACCACACTTGCTCAGTCTATGCCTGCATAGAATAAATGGCCACTAGTCATTCCGGCCAATCCAGTGGCCAATCCCAAAGAAGCTAGGGTTTGAGAGTTAACCCGGATGAACCCTCTATCTTTCCATGGGTCTAAGTCTGATGAGGACCCTCAGGAGTTCAATGACCAAGTCCAGAAGGTCATTGACATCATGGGTGTTACTTCTATTGAGAGTGTTGAGTTAGCCGCCTACCAATTACAGGATTTTGCACATGATTGGTACAAACAGTGGAAGTCTGAAAGGTTAGATAATACAGGCCCTATCGAGTGGGAGGAATTTTTCATGGCCTTCTTAGACAGACTCTTTCCCCAAGAGCTGAGGGAAGCCAAAGTTCTTGAGTTCCTCAACCTCAAGCAGGGGAATATGGCAGTTAGGGAGTATTCTCTTAGATTTACTCATCTAGTCAGGTATTCTCCTCATGTGGTTGCAGACAATAGAGCTAAGATGAGAAAGTTCATGTCTGGGCTTAACGATATCATGGTAAATGAGTGTAGGTCTACGATGTTGATCGGTGACATGACCTTAAACAGACTCATGATCCATGCCTAGTAAGTAGAAGGGCAGAAGTTTAAGACAAGGGAGAGGTAGAACAAGAGAAAAAGGTCAGGTAACTTCAACTTTGCTCACCCCAAGTCAAATGGAGGAAACTGTTCACAGTTTTTCTCCAAGTCAGCCATTCCAGCTCCTTCCTCTGCCAGCACTCCATTGTTAAAGTTCAGAGACAGCAATAGAGACAAAGTGCCAGGCTCTAAATCTCAGGGCAGTGTTAGAAGTGCCCGAACAAATCCCCTTTGTCAGACTTGTGGTAAGAACCACAAGGGGATTTGCAGAGTCGGTAGTGATGTCTATTTTGGTAGTGGCAAGCCAGGCCACAGGATTAGGGAGTGTCTGCAGTCAAGTCTTCAAGGTCAGCAAAATCATTCTATAGCTCAGTCCAGTCGCCCGAACCAGACGGGTGCCATTTCCAATACTACCAGTGGGAAACGCCCAAACAGACTCTATACTCTTCAGTCCTAGTAGGATCAAGAAAATTCTCCTGATATCATTACTGGTACATTACATATTTTCCATGTTCATGTTTATTCTTTGCTAGACCCAAGTGCATCTTTGTCTTTTGTTACTCCATACATAGCAGGCAATTTAGGAATCAGTCCCGAAGTCCTAGCAGAGCCATTCTCAGTCTCTACCCTAGGGGGTAAAACCATCATAGCCCGGTGGGTATACAGGAACTGTCCAGTTATGATATCTCAAAAATCCAAGTCAGCAAATTTAGTGAAGTTAGAGATGACTAATTTTGATGTCATTCTTGACATATATTGGCTTCATTCCTGCTATGCCACAATCGACTGTAGAAATAGGATAGTTCAGTTTTAGTTCCCAAATAAGCCCGTCCTAGAGTGGAAGGGTAGCATTTCAGTGTTCAGGGGTCAACTTATTTCCTACCTTCGGGCAAGGAAAATGATTTCTAAGGGGTGTATGTATCATCTCATACATGTTAAAGATTCCAGTTCTGAATCTCCTAGCCTCAAAAAAGTCCCTGTTGTTAATGAATAATCAGATGTCTTTCCCAAAGATCTTTCAGGCATTTCTCCTGAAAAAAGAAATAGACTTCGGCATAGACCTTTTTCCGAATACTCAATTTATTTCTATTCTGCCATACAGAATGGCACCAGAAGAACTCAAGGAACTAAAAGATCAGTTAAAGGATCTCTTAGATTAGGGATTCATCAGACCCAGCGTTTCCCCATGGGGTGCCCCAGTGTTATTCGTGCGCAAGAAAGATAGTTCTCTCAGGATATGTATTGATTATCGTCAACTCAATAAGGTCATGGTGAAGAACAGATATCCTCTTCCCAAGATTGATGATCTATTCGACCAACTTTAGGGTGCCAGTTACTTCTCCAAGATAGACCTCAGATCAGGCTATCATCAGCTCAGAGTTAGAGAATGTGACATTCCGAAGACAGCTTTTCGTACTTGGTATGGTCACTTCGAATATTTAGTCATGTCATTTGGTCTTACCAATACCCTATAGCTTTTATGGATTTGATGAACCATGTGTTCAAGCAGTACTTGGACATATTTTTTATAGTCTTTATAGATGATATTCTGGTCTATTCTTGCACAGAGCGTGATCATGCAGACCATCTCAGGATTGTTCTTCAGACTCATAGGGATCACCAGTTATTCGCTAAGTTCAGCAAATGCAAATTTTGGCCAAGATTAGTAGTATTACTTAGCCATATTGTTTCCGGTTGTAACACCCCACATTTTACATGTACTAGTAATGTTCACATAAAATGACATACGACTTGATTTAATTACTACCAAAACTTTTTTTTCAAGTGTTCAAGTGTTAGATTGGGGCACTATATGGAAGTCTATTTAGAGACTGTGGCCCTAAACGGAGAAAATCATTGACGTGCTTATGGAACTTAGGAAGCTAGCAGGTGAGTCACCTGTGTGGTTGGCTTAAAAAAAAAAAAATGTATATATACATGAGGGAGAATAATTCATTCATAAGTGAACTCACTTGAAGTCTAGACGTTAGTAAAAAGAAAGGGGAACGAAGACAAGGCTTAACGCCGAAACTTTCCAAGTCTTGCGACAAACGAAGCCCAAGTTAGGGAGGCTATTAAAGCCAATGGTTTAGCATTATATTGGGCCAAGATGTTCAGCCCAAGATTTTTATATAATAGGCCCAACTACATTCATTCACTACTAACAAAATTGGGCCCAAACAAAGTGCAAGAAAGATTAAGGAAAATGGGCCACTAAAGCCCATTGATTTAGAGATCCAAAAGGCCCAAGTGAAAGGGGAAAATTGGTCATTGACCAACTTGGGTTAATCAGTTGCAAATATTAGGAGAAAGTCGGTCTAAGGCCCCTTTAAAAAGGGACCAAAACCGAGCTCCTTAGGTTAACTAGTAGGAGACCAAAAAAATTTCAGCTTTTCTCTCTAAGTTTCTCTTGGCATTTCTTCACCTTGGAAGGCAACCAAAGGCTACTTTTTGAGTTCTTGAATTAGACTTACACCTTGGGAGTTAAGGTATGTAAAAATAACCATATACTTGATATGAATTTTCCATGGAAAACAAGATAAGTTGGCTGGTGTACTGTGCAGGAATTTCTGGACAGCTTGTGTCCTGAAAGTTGTTGTTTGATTTTCTTGGCTTTGGAACGATTCTTACCCTGATTTTTGACTTTGATATGATATAAAGTTGAGGTTATTAATATGTTATAGTGTGTATATGGTTGCCAAGGTTGCTGGACTGTTTTGCTAGTTCTTTGGAAACAAGTATCCTTACATGATCTTATGTGCTTCCAAAATGGTATTGGACTGTTTTGATGAGGGGGGCTGATGTTTCACGTTTCCCCCCCTGTGTTTTGAGCTATTTTGTGATTGTGTTAAGGTTTATTTGATGTATATATATGTTGGGAGCATCTGGTTCAAAGTTGGGACAAGTATGAATTGTTAACGACGAAATGTAGGGAGACGACGAGATGTTGTGCTTCTTAGTTGAGCGTTTTGTAAAATGGTTCTGTGTTGTAGTTATGGACTGTTGCCAGCATGTTGTAGAGCTGATATAGGCTGTGTACATCATGTATATGATAATGTGTACTGGTTGAAGACAGTTAGAATTGAGAAATTCGGAATAACACCATTGAGTCGATGGTTATACGTTTGTTGCCAAAGTGTTGTGTTTTGTGAGATTGGGCTGTCCAGATGCATTGATTAGCTGCTAATACTAGCTTTAAAACATGATATTGTAGATAAATAGTTGGAAGAAAAGAAGTCATTTCGAGGTAAAAATGAGTTGATATGTCGAGGTATGTAAGGCTATTCGATCTCTTATTATTTGGCATGGAATCCAAAGTCTTTATTGGCACATAGAGATCTTTACAAACTTCGATATAACCACTCCACTCTTTCACATGTATTTGTGTGTCCAGATTCGAGCATTGTCACTTCTGCATACATACATTGGATACCATGACATATGAGTCTTCTTTTTAGCTAAATAAAGTTCATACGTTGTTTATGTCCTACATGTTTCACTAATTGTATAACCCACTCTTTTCATTGTGATATGATGTTACATGGTCACATACTTGTCATCTGTCATGCTTATAGTCTTATAGCTCAAATGTTATGATCACCAAAGATTCATATCAAAAGTAATAAGAAGATATATGTATACAGTTGCTTCTGTTGGGTGGTATCCCAGGGGTGAAAGAATCACCTAGCATGGGTCAATCCCAGTATTACAGGGGGTATCCCAGGGGTGAAAGGAAAGCCTAGCATGGGTCGATCCTGATATAGATTTACCACTGATCAGCTGGTCATTTGTATTACATGATGTGCACAGATTATACAAGTGATAAGAGTAAAGTAACATAATTGTTATAAGATGCATGACTCCACAATATTCATAAAGGTGGTCTTTTACCTTACAGCAGTGTATGGTTTCATTTGAGCTTTTATCTCATATATAGTACATGTTGCCTTACATATTCAGTACATTATTTCGTACTGACGTCCCTGTTGGGGGACCTGCATTCCATGCTGCAGGTGCAGAAGCTAATAAACCTCCCCAGTAAGAGTACAGGATATCAACTGCAGTCACTGAGCTCCAGGTTGCTTCGGGGCTTTGAGTCTTATCATATCTTTTTGCATTGTATAGTATCTTATCATGAGGCGGGGCCTGTCCCGACCCTTATAAGATAATGTTTCTTGTCTAGAGGCTTTGTAGACTATGTAAAGTATAGTATGGTCATGTATCGTATCGTAGACATTGTGGCTCCAACGGCCTAGTCATACAACATCTTTTGGCTTGCTAGTTCCATTTATCATTTGAGGGCATGTTTAGTATAAAAGTAACTTATAATGTTCATAGGTAATGTATTGCTACAGGTTGGTTCTCCCGAGCCTTACCGGCAACGGGTGCCAGTCCGCCTTAATAGGATTTGGGGCGTGACAGAAGTGGTATCAGAGCGGTTTGTCCTAGGGAGTCTACAAAGCCGTGTCTATGTAGAATCATGTTTATCGATGTGTTGTGCACCACATTTATAAACAAGAGGCTACGTGGCATTTAGGAGTTATCACTTCTTTTCATTCTTTAGATCGTGCCATAGAGCCAAATATTATAAGTGTACCATGTCTAATCCCTGAATTATTTTGTACAGTAAGTATGCCAGAGACAAGGAAGAGTAAAGGTAAAGGAAAGGAAGTAGAAGTGGTAGTTGGTATACCCAATCGGGCGAGACGACAGAGTGAGGCTCTAGATGAGTCTCTATCACAGACATCTCCAACCCCTCCATCTGTTGATGCACCAGGAAGTAGTGAAAACCCCCGAGAACCACCTGTTGATGCTTCTGTGCAGGATTTGAGAAATGCAGTTCAACTGTTGACTTGTATAGTTGCTGGCCAAGGTCAAAGACAAGAAGGCCCAGTTGTAGGTGCAGTTGGTGCAGGTAGGGCAGCCAGTACGAGAATACGTGATTTCCTCAACTTAGACCCCCCATCATTCACTGGGACAGATCCAAATGAAGATCCACAAGATTTTATTGATCAGATCCAACGCACCTTAGATGTTATGCATGTAAGTGGTTCGGAAGCTGCTGAGTTGGCAATATATAGATTGAAGGGTGTGGCTATACTGTGGTACGAAGCCTGGAAGCATTCCAAAGGCATAGATACATCTCCAACTACTTGGGAGGAGTTCAAAATGGCCTTTCTTGATCATTACTTGCCATTAGAGATCCGAGAGGCCCGTGCAGATCAGTTCCTGAACCTCCATCAGGGGAATATGAGCGTGAGGGAATATAGTCTTAAATTTAATTCTCTGGCCAGGTACGCTCCTAATGTTGTTCCTACTATGGCAGATAGAGTCCATCGGTATGTCGATAGGTTGGATTCATATTTGGTTAGAGATTGTACCATTGCCTCTTTAAATAAAGACATGGATATAGCAAGGATGCAAGCTTTTGCACAGAAACTGGAGGATCAGAGACAAAGAAGGAGGGAACAAGAAATAGAAAGGGGGCAATTCAAGAGGGCCAGATCTACAGGACAGTTTACACCACCCCAGGGTGAGTTTAGGCCACGATTTTCTCATAGGCCACCCAGGCCATCATCCTCTTACTCTACAGCTAGTGCTCCACCACCACTTCAAAGGTCTAGAAATGATCAATTTGGGCAGAGAAGTGAGGGCCAAGGTACACGGACAACAGGATATTCGGGAGGCCAGCAAATGCCTCCTAGGCAGCCTTGCAGACAATGTGGGAGATATCATATAGGTGCGTGTCGCAGGGGAACGGATGTTTGTTATTGGTGTGGTATGCCAGGGCATGTAATAAAAGATTGCCCAATAAGACGCAGGGGTGATATGGCACAACCTACTAGATCAGCTGTTGTATCATCATCATCAGTGCCTCCATCAGGTAGAGGTGAGCAATTTCCCATAGGTCGCGGCAGAGGTATTAGAGGGGCAGCTAGTTCCAGCGTGGCCCAAAATCGCACATATGCTCTAGGGACTCGACAGAACCTGGAACCTTCACCCGATGTGGTTATAGGTACATTGTCCATCTTCTCATATAAAGTGTATGCATTAATTGACCCTGGTTCTACATTGTCATATATTACTCCATTAGTTGCTGGGAAGCTTGGTAGAACACCTAAATTATTGAATAAACCACTTGCGGTGTCTACACCAACTGGGGAGTCAATTATAGTTAGAAGAGTCTATTGTGACTGCATAGTGACTGTCTGCGACCGAGATACATTAGCTGATCTTATCGAGTTAGAAATGGTAGAATTTGATGTTATAATGGGTATGGATTGGTTGGCTTCTTGCTATGCCACCGTTGACTGCCGAACCAAGAGGATGTACTTTCACTTCCCAAATGAAGCAGTCCTTGAATGGGAAGGCAATATTGGGGCACCAAAAGGGAGGTTTATCTCTTATTTTAAAGCCAGAAAAATGATATCAAAGGGATATATATGTCATCTCGTTAGAGTGAGAGACATGGAGGCAGAATCACCAACTATCCAGTCTGTTCCAATAGTGAATGAATTTATTGATGTCTTTCCTGAGGAACTCCCTGGTTTGCCTCCAGAACGAGAAATAGATTTTGGTATTGACTTATTACCAGGCACTGAGCCTATCTCTATTCCTCCATATAGAATGGCCCCGGCAGAATTACGTGAATTAAAGGAGCAACTGAAAGACTTGTTAGAAAAGGGTTTTATAAGACCTAGTGTGTCCCCTTGGGGTGCACCAGTTTTATTTGTGCGTAAAAAGGATGGCACATTGAGGATGTGTATTGACTACCGACAACTGAATAGGGTGACAATTAAGAATAAATATCCCCTCCCCAGAATTGATGACTTGTTTGATCAGTTACAGGGTGCCAAATACTTTTCAAAGATCGATTTGAGATCAGGTTATCATCAGGTGAGAGTGCAGGAAAAAGATATACCTAAGACAGCTTTCCGAACCAGATATGGTCACTTTGAATTTCTTGTTATGTCGTTTGGGCTAACGAATGCACCAGCAGTTTTTATGGATTTGATGAATAGGGTATTCAAGCCTTTCCTGGATGTGTTCGTGATAGTATTTATAGATGATATTCTGGTGTATTCAAGGTCAGAAAAGGACCACGCAAATCATTTATGACTAGTACTACAAGTTCTCCGTGATCGCCGGTTGTATGCTAAGTTTTCCAAATGTGAATTTTGGTTAAAATCAGTGGCATTTTTGGGCCATATTGTATCGGATGAAGGAATAAGGGTGGATTCACAAAAGATAGAGGCTGTGAAAGATTGGCCAAGGCCAACGACACCTACAGAAGTTCGAAGCTTCCTTGGATTGGCAGGTTATTACAGAAGGTTTGTTGAAGGTTTTTCTTCTATGTCTGCACCTCTTACTAAGTTAACTCACAAGGAAACCAAATTCCAATGGAATGATGCATGTGAAAGGAGCTTCCAAGAGTTGAAAAGCAGGCTAACCTCAGCACCTGTGCTAGTGCTTCCAGAAGGCTCAGAGGGATATGCAGTGTATTGTGATGCTTCCGGAGTTAGTTTGGGGTGTGTACTAACACAACATGGTAAGGTGATTGCTTATGCCTCGAGACAATTGAGACCACACGAGAAAAACTACCCAACACATGATCTTGAGCTAGCAGCGGTTGTATTTGCTTTAAAGATATGGCGCCACTATTTGTATGGGGTGCACGTGGACATATATACAGATCATAAGAGTTTACAGTATATTTTCAAGCAGAAAGATCTAAATTTGAGGCAGCGGAGGTGGCTAGAGTTAATAAAGGATTATGATATTGATATATTATACCATCCAGGGAAAGCAAATGTGGTGGCTGATGCTCTAAGTCGTAAGACACTCATGGGTACCAGTGATCAGAAAGGGGTAAAGCAAGGCATGGCTAAGGATCTGCGTCAACTAGCCAATCTGGGTGTTCGTCTACTCGAAACTCCAAGAAAGGACATTATTGTACATAATGCTGCCGATTCTTCATTGATAAGGGAAGTGAAAGAAAAACAGTATTATGATCCTATTCTACAATGCCTTAAGGAGAAAGTAAGTCAAGGTATAATGAAGGAGTTTAGGCTTACACAAGATGGAGTACTTTATTGCCAAAATAGATTGTGTGTCCCTGATGTTAACAGACTCAGAAAGAGAATAATGGAAGAAGCCCATCATTCAAGATATTCCATCCACCCAGGATCTACTAAGATGTATCATGACCTAAAGGGAGTGTTTTGGTGGGGAGGCATGAAAAAGGACCTTGCAGAGTTTGTGGCTCAATGTCCTACTTGTCAACAAGTCAAAGTAGAGCACCAAAAGCCAGGTGGTTACATGCAATGTATAGAGATTCCAACTTGGAAGTGGGATATGACTAATATGGATTTTGTAACTGGTTTGCCTCGTTCAGTTAATAAGTTTGACTCCATATGGGTGATAGTTGATAGACTCACGAAGTCAGCGCACTTCCTGCCAGTTAGAAGTGATTATACAGCTGAAGAATATGCCAAATTATACCTCAAAGAGATAGTTAGGCTACATGGGGTCCCACTCTCTATTATATCTGATCGAGGAGCTCAATTCACGGCAAAATTTTGGAAGTCCTTTCAAAGGAGTTTAGGGACGCAAGTGAATTTGAGTACAGCCTTCCATCCCCAAACAGACGGCCAGGCAGAGCGTACTATTCAAACACTTGAGGATATGTTGCGAACCTGTGCATTAGATTTTAAAGGTAGCTGGGTAGAACACTTGCCCCTTATTGAATTTGCCTATAATAACAGCTACCATTCGAGCATCAAGATGGCGCCTTACGAAGCTTTGTATGGGAGGAAATGTAGGTCAACAATTGGTTGGTTCGAAGTGGGTGAAACCACCTTGCTCGGGCCAGATTTAGTCCAACAAGCCATGGAAAAAGTTAAGGTGATACAACAACGGCTAAAAACAGCCCAAAGTCGTCATAAATCATATGCAGATATGCGGAGAAGAGGGCTGGAATTCTCTATTGGAGATTGGGTATTTTTAAAGGTATCACCGATGAAAGGGGTTATGAGATTTGGTAAGAAAGGGAAACTAAGCCCACGTTACATAGGGCCATATAAGATTACTAAGAGGGTCGGACAAGTTGCATATGAATTAGAGCTACCCCAGGAACTTTCAATGGTTCATCCAGTGTTTCATGTGTCAATGCTTCGAAAATGCATAGGTGACCCCTCTCGTATCACTCCTATAGAAGATGTACAGGTCACAGAGGATCTTACTTATGAAGAGGTACCGGTTGCTATTCTAGATCGCCAAATTAAAAAGTTAAGGAACAAAGAAATTGCATCAGTAAAAGTACTCTGGAGAAACAACCAAGTAGAAGAAATAACGTGGGAACCGGAGGAAGTAATGACATCCAAATACCCTCATCTATTTGAAGACAAGGAGGGACCAAAAGATACAGAGGAGGAACATTAATAGGTATGTGTTTGAATACTAGTTATGTTATTAACAGTTGTGTGACCAGAAATTCAAACCTGCCTAGACTATACAGTTATGTTAACATTCGGGACGAATGTTCCTAAGGGGGGGAGGATGTAACACCCCACATTTTACATGTACTAGTAATGTTCACATAAAATGACATACGACTTGATTTAATTACTACCAAAACTTTTTTTTCAAGTGTTCAAGTGTTAGATTGGGGCACTATATGGAAGTCTATTTAGAGACTGTGGCCCTAAACGGAGAAAATCATTGACGTGCTTATGGAACTTAGGAAGCTAGCAGGTGAGTCACCTGTGTGGTTGGCTTAAAAAAAAAAAAATGTATATATACATGAGGGAGAATAATTCATTCATAAGTGAACTCACTTGAAGTCTAGACGTTAGTAAAAAGAAAGGGGAACGAAGACAAGGCTTAACGCCGAAACTTTCCAAGTCTTGCGACAAACGAAGCCCAAGTTAGGGAGGCTATTAAAGCCAATGGTTTAGCATTATATTGGGCCAAGATGTTCAGCCCAAGATTTTTATATAATAGGCCCAACTACATTCATTCACTACTAACAAAATTGGGCCCAAACAAAGTGCAAGAAAGATTAAGGAAAATGGGCCACTAAAGCCCATTGATTTAGAGATCCAAAAGGCCCAAGTGAAAGGGGAAAATTGGTCATTGACCAACTTGGGTTAATCAGTTGCAAATATTAGGAGAAAGTCGGTCTAAGGCCCCTTTAAAAAGGGACCAAAACCGAGCTCCTTAGGTTAACTAGTAGGAGACCAAAAAAATTTCAGCTTTTCTCTCTAAGTTTCTCTTGGCATTTCTTCACCTTGGAAGGCAACCAAAGGCTACTTTTTGAGTTCTTGAATTAGACTTACACCTTGGGAGTTAAGGTATGTAAAAATAACCATATACTTGATATGAATTTTCCATGGAAAACAAGATAAGTTGGCTGGTGTACTGTGCAGGAATTTCTGGACAGCTTGTGTCCTGAAAGTTGTTGTTTGATTTTCTTGGCTTTGGAACGATTCTTACCCTGATTTTTGACTTTGATATGATATAAAGTTGAGGTTATTAATATGTTATAGTGTGTATATGGTTGCCAAGGTTGCTGGACTGTTTTGCTAGTTCTTTGGAAACAAGTATCCTTACATGATCTTATGTGCTTCCAAAATGGTATTGGACTGTTTTGATGAGGGGGGCTGATGTTTCACGTTTCCCCCCCTGTGTTTTGAGCTATTTTGTGATTGTGTTAAGGTTTATTTGATGTATATATATGTTGGGAGCATCTGGTTCAAAGTTGGGACAAGTATGAATTGTTAACGACGAAATGTAGGGAGACGACGAGATGTTGTGCTTCTTAGTTGAGCGTTTTGTAAAATGGTTCTGTGTTGTAGTTATGGACTGTTGCCAGCATGTTGTAGAGCTGATATAGGCTGTGTACATCATGTATATGATAATGTGTACTGGTTGAAGACAGTTAGAATTGAGAAATTCGGAATAACACCATTGAGTCGATGGTTATACGTTTGTTGCCAAAGTGTTGTGTTTTGTGAGATTGGGCTGTCCAGATGCATTGATTAGCTGCTAATACTAGCTTTAAAACATGATATTGTAGATAAATAGTTGGAAGAAAAGAAGTCATTTCGAGGTAAAAATGAGTTGATATGTCGAGGTATGTAAGGCTATTCGATCTCTTATTATTTGGCATGGAATCCAAAGTCTTTATTGGCACATAGAGATCTTTACAAACTTCGATATAACCACTCCACTCTTTCACATGTATTTGTGTGTCCAGATTCGAGCATTGTCACTTCTGCATACATACATTGGATACCATGACATATGAGTCTTCTTTTTAGCTAAATAAAGTTCATACGTTGTTTATGTCCTACATGTTTCACTAATTGTATAACCCACTCTTTTCATTGTGATATGATGTTACATGGTCACATACTTGTCATCTGTCATGCTTATAGTCTTATAGCTCAAATGTTATGATCACCAAAGATTCATATCAAAAGTAATAAGAAGATATATGTATACAGTTGCTTCTGTTGGGTGGTATCCCAGGGGTGAAAGAATCACCTAGCATGGGTCAATCCCAGTATTACAGGGGGTATCCCAGGGGTGAAAGGAAAGCCTAGCATGGGTCGATCCTGATATAGATTTACCACTGATCAGCTGGTCATTTGTATTACATGATGTGCACAGATTATACAAGTGATAAGAGTAAAGTAACATAATTGTTATAAGATGCATGACTCCACAATATTCATAAAGGTGGTCTTTTACCTTACAGCAGTGTATGGTTTCATTTGAGCTTTTATCTCATATATAGTACATGTTGCCTTACATATTCAGTACATTATTTCGTACTGACGTCCCTGTTGGGGGACCTGCATTCCATGCTGCAGGTGCAGAAGCTAATAAACCTCCCCAGTAAGAGTACAGGATATCAACTGCAGTCACTGAGCTCCAGGTTGCTTCGGGGCTTTGAGTCTTATCATATCTTTTTGCATTGTATAGTATCTTATCATGAGGCGGGGCCTGTCCCGACCCTTATAAGATAATGTTTCTTGTCTAGAGGCTTTGTAGACTATGTAAAGTATAGTATGGTCATGTATCGTATCGTAGACATTGTGGCTCCAACGGCCTAGTCATACAACATCTTTTGGCTTGCTAGTTCCATTTATCATTTGAGGGCATGTTTAGTATAAAAGTAACTTATAATGTTCATAGGTAATGTATTGCTACAGGTTGGTTCTCCCGAGCCTTACCGGCAACGGGTGCCAGTCCGCCTTAATAGGATTTGGGGCGTGACACCGGTGATGTCATTAAAGTAGATCCTAAAAAAAATGAGGCTGTAAGAAACTAGCCTAGACCCGTATCTCTATCAGATATTAGGAGTTTCTTTGGTTTGGCTGGCTATTACAGATGCTTTTTTGAGGGATTTTCTTCTATTGCATCTCCTATGTCCAGATTGACTCAGAAAAAGATTAAGTTTCAGTGGTCAGATTCTTGAGAGAAGAGCTTTCGAGAGTTGAAGACTCGACTTACCTCAGCTCCAATTCTAGCTATTCCAGATGGTTCAGACGATTTTGTAGTCTATTGTGATGCATCCAGAGTGGGTTTAGATTGTGTCCTTATGCGGCATGGCAAGGTCATAGCCTACGCCTCGAGACAGTTAAAGCCACATGAGAAGAATTATCCTACTCATGATCTTGAGTTAGCAGCGGTAGATTTTTCCTTGAAGATTTGGAGGCATTATCTCTATGGAGTTCATGTAGATTTCTTCATAGACCATAAAATCCTCCAGTATGTATTTTCCCAAAAAGATCTCAATCTTTGCCATAGAAGGTGGTTAGAGCTCTTGAAGGATTACAACATGAGTGTTCTTTATCATCCGGGCAAGGCCAATGTTGTGGCTTATGCTCTCAGTCGACTCTCCATGGGTAGTATTTCTCACGTTGAGGATAGTAAGAAAAAGATGGCTCAAGAGATCCATCAGCTTGACAGACTAGGCGTTCATTTAGTCGATTCTTCAGAGGGTGATGTATGTATTCACAGTAGTTCAGAGTCATCTGTAGTTTCTGAGGTGAAAGAGAAACAAGATAGGGATGCTAACCTTGTCAAGCTCAAAGAGTCAGTTCAGAATCACAAAGTCGATGTTTTCTCCCAAGGAGGAGATGGTGTTCTTCGTTGTTAGGGTCGTCTATGTGTTACAGGTGTAGATGAATTGAGGAAGTGAATTCTTCCAGAAGCGCATGGTATGCGATACTCTATTCATCCAGGGGCCACTAAGATGTACCACGACATGTAGGAGATCTATTGGTGAAGTGGGTTGAAGAGAGATGTTGTAGAGTTTGTGACTATGTGCTCTACATATCGGCAGGTTAAGATGGAGCATCAGAAACCTAGTGGTTCCATGCAAGAGTTCACCATTCCTAATTGGAAGTGAGAAGAAGTTAACATGGACTTTATGATGGGTTTGCCTAGAACTCGTCATCAGTATGATTCAGTCTGGGTCATTATAGATAGAATGACCAAGTCAGCTCATTTCCTTCCTGTTTGTACTTCTTATTACGCCGAGGATTTTTCCAAACTCTATATCAGGGAGTTAGTCAGGTAACACGGTGTTCCACTATCTATCATTTCAGATAGAGGTACCCAATTCAATTCTCACTTTTTGAAAGCATTCTAAAAGGGTCTCGGTACCCAAGTCCATCTCAGCACAACATTTCATCCTCAGACAGATGGTCAAGCAGAGAGGACCATTCAGACTCTTGAAGATATACTAAGAGCGTATGCAATTGACTTTAAGGAAAGTTGGGAAGACCACTTGCCTTTGATTGTGTTTGCATACAACAATAGCTATCATTCTAGTATTTAGATATATCCATTCAAAACTCTCTATGGTAGGAGATGTAGATATCCAATTGGTTGATTCGAAGTTACTGAGGCCTCAATCATAGGTCCTGACTTAGTATTCGATGCCTTAGAGAAAGTTTAGCTGATCAGAGAGAGACTCCAGGCTGCTCAGAGACGACAAAAGTCCTGTGCAGATGTTCATCGAAAGGATCTCAAGTTCAAGGTCAATTACTATGTCTATCTTAAGATCTCTCCCATGAAGGGAGTGAAGAGGTTCGAAAATAAAGGGAAACTCAGTCCCCAGTATGTCGGTCCCTTCAGAATTTTTTGTCGCTTAAGCATGGTAGCTTATGAGCTTGAGTTTCCTTATGATCTAGCATCAGTCCATCCAGTCTTCCATATCTCCTTGCTAAAGAAGTGCATAGGTAACCCAGCAGTTGTTGTCCCTATTCAGAGCATGGACATTCAGAACAGCCTCTCTTATGAAGAGATTCCAGTCAAAATCTTAGATTATCAGACTCGTATATTGAGGAACAAAGAAGTCCCTCTAGTCAAGGTTCTTTGGTGAAATCAGTCTCATGAGGGAGATACTTGGGAAGCAGAAGCAGAAATGCGTACCAAGTATCCTCACCTCTTCTCTGCTCATTTAGATCAAGCTCAAGGTAATAGTTCTTCTTAATCTTATCCAGTTTCACGTTCATGTTTCAAGAATAAACTTGGTACCTATTAACCATTTCATACTCAGTCATGCATTCATGTGTCAGTTTTCCATGCATTAGATATGCACGAGTTCAGTATGTTTAGCATGTCAATAATGAGATCAAGTTTCAATTCTTCATGTTCAGTTCAAGTTCTATTGTCTTGTATCCCTACTCAGTAAATCCTCATTCGAGGACGAATGTTCCCAAGGGGGAGATATTGTAATACCCCACATATTTCTAAGCTAGGAAGTGAATAAGTATTCCTATGTATGAAATCTTCTATCCTATGATTCATACTTGAGTACATGACTTACAATGAATATCCTAGTGATAGGATAGCTTATGATGCATTAACCATGTTCATATGAGTCACTTAAGGTAGTACAATCTAAGAGTTTTTGAATCCATCAAGTTTTAGTGTTCAATTGTGAAAGGGTCATCTTTGAATGAGTATAACTCGATGTTAGTGTGGTATTTTGGCTGATTTACAACCATAAAATTATAGAGAATCGAATTATCTTTCCCATAATACCAATTTTGCCTTAATCTAATATCCGAGCGAAAAGTTATGCCCATTTTCATGAGAGACAGGTAGGATAGGTGATTGGTTAGGCGTCACCCAACCAAACATAGGCAATTGGCAACCTCGCTTAGGAAATCACTGGGGCGCCGCCTAAGTCAGTTCTAGGTGCCAAAAACACTCCGTATTGAGTTATTTTAAGTGTAATTAAGTCTTTTAACACTCCTTTCATGTCCCTAAACTTAACCCTACGAAGTATATAGCTTTTAAACATATTACAACCCTATTATCATCTCAAAGCTCATCATCCAAGAGCACTAAAAGAGAAAAACAACTAGGGTTACATAACTAATCTTGAAGATCCGATTTCAAAGAAATTCCTCCGTCAATCATCAAGAATCTTCCTTGTAAGGTATGCGTGAGTTGATTCATGGACTCCTTTCGTCCATGAAGCTCAAGAACCATCTTCTTAATTTTGTATCATGATGTGTATGTTTATTGTGAGGATATGGAGGTATTTAACGTATAAATATGTGAAATTGGTGGTTGAATATTTGTAATCTTGATGAATCCACCTATGCATAAGATGTGTATATAAGGTGTTTGTGAAAATACCTAAGGGAATAGAAATCATGCTTTTATGACATAATAAGTCCTAAATGACTACTCCACGTTCTATGTTTATGTTCAACGTGATCCCCGTGCTATTGTCTTGAATTGAAGAAGTTGTACGAGATGCTGATGATATTGTTGCGATATGGAATGACCATGTTATTGAAGCTATACAATTATACACATATTGTGTGCATTCCCGATCATGTGATTGTTTGTTGAGAATCATTCTTGTCATGAAAGCCTTACTTATGATATTGTGAATTGTGGACTCAAATCCTGTGATCAAGTCATGTCATGTGTGTCGGTTTCCTTCTATCGAGTCCTAGGGGTACTTGTACCAAAAAACTATAGTTTGTGCATAGAGCCATGTTATGTTTCACGATAACTGAACTCAAGCTATGATTCCATAGACTTCAGTCAGTCATGTGACTCAAGAAAACCTAATGATCTTAGTCAGCTATCATATATCAATAACATTCTGCCAGTCAATAGAATTTAGTAAGATTAATTCATGCACAGTCAGTTATTCTTGTCCAGTCCCTCCAGATGGGAGTAGAGTTTAGCACCGAGTGAACCCAAGGATGGGAACTCACCCGCCAGTTCAGGGTGTGTTCTTAGTAGTCATCCTTGTGTTCCAGAACTAAGTAGCCAGCGTAGGTTGAGACATCTTAAATCGTCATATTAAGGTTGATGAGGTAGCTTAACCTGTCAGTTTAGGGTTCCCACCGTTCTTATTGAGTACCCGCCAGATAAGGGTCACTCATAGGATTTCCTTACCCGTGGCACGATATTGAAAACCCTTTAGTCGGGGCAGAGATTCGACCCCAGCTTAGCCATAACGGCATACATGGGGCATGTTGGTTAAATGCTACCTCCCACAGTTTCAGTATCAGTCTCAGTAAAAGAACTCAGGGTGTTCTTCAGATTTCAGTATATATAGAACTGTTATATATAGTCGTCCATGTTATCAGTTACAGTATCAGTCATGACAGTTATCAGTAAACCATATAGTAGCTTACAGGTCATGCTATCATGTATTCACAGTCCCAGTTTCTATATATAAGTGTTTGCACTCTCACGTTCATATTAGTCAGTCGGTGTTGTTCATGCATGAAACCCTTTATGTCCAGCCTGCCTTCCTCATACACTCAATACTCCAGTTATACTGACGCATTAGCGCTATGGTGCTTTGTTTTCATGTTACACCATAGGTTCCAAGATACGAGCTCCATCCCAGCAGTAGCGGTAGCATTCCAATCGCAAAGACATAGTGAGTCCTCATTGATTCGAGGACAATATGATTTGATACATTTGTTTATTTATTCAGTTCAGTTTTATAGAGTTAGTTGGAGATATGTTTCTTCGAATCCTTATTCAGGTAGTTTAGAGGCTTTCAAATTTATGTTCATATTTACGTTCAGACTTAGATTTCAGATTGAGTTGTTTTTGGTATTTTCACCCACATTGTTTTATTCAGTTGAACCTATGGTCTTACAGTTTAATGTATTCCGCATTATTATATCATGATTTGCAATATACAGGTACAGATTTCATTCATGGGTTAGCTTGTGGTCCCTTGGGGTCATGAGCATCGTGTAGCATTCCGATTCAGCGAATTAGGGTGTTACAATTATAATCAAGTATTTGAACATTATATGATAGGTTATATAAATATTTACCCATTAATCCCACTAGAATTCCTCAAAACAAAGCTAGTTAAGGTCGAATACCAAGTCTTCGGTACATAAATTCACCTAAGATCAGTCATGAAAAAAAGAATGTCTTACTTTATCTAGCACCACCAATAAAGATTCATTAAGTCTTTATACTTCTTGATTTCATATTGATATATGGATTACTTATAATGATGAGACTCTACAAGAACAGTACAAATAGTTTTTCCATACAAGGTACACACACACGCCCTTATTCTTAACACACCCTCCTCATAAAGAATGGCCATCTTGGCATCACGTTGTAATACTTTAACACAAATTTTAACCTAAAATTATTGTTCTTTCATCCATCTAAGAAAGGTATATCGATCTTTAATGTTGGCTAACCCCCTCCTTATTAGTCACGTATAGTCTTATAAAACTATTAGCTAATGTTTATGCCTCTCTGTTCGACGTGTGTCTTGGCACCTCCAAACATGCCAAACTTCCCATACTTAAAGGATTTTGAATAAAATCATCTTCCATCATATTCTCTTTGATAGAATCATAAATAATCAAAATATCATAGTCTTATAGTGGATCTATCCTATTTTTCTACCTCAACTTCAAGTCTCTCTAATCAAATACATGCAGTAAACTGGGATTATTTGTGAGTACCTAAAATTAACCTCATACAGATAGCATCTCAAAATTTAGAGAGAATACACCACCACTAATAACTGTTAATTTTAATTAGGGTTGTTTGTTTCTTAAATCTCTTAGCTCTCTTAAAGCATTGGCAATCACATTATTTTACTGCATCAGAAAAATACCCAAACCAAAATGTGAAGCATCGTAATGCACAATAAAATACTTAGTCGAATCACATTCATTACTCTATATAAATGGTACCTCCTTCCAAATCTAATATGTCATATGTTAAGAAATAGATGCAAACCCTTTCATACACAAAAAGAAATAGCTAGCTGACCCAAAAAAAAATGATGAATCTCTAGCACATTGGTCTTTCTAGACAAATTTCTAACAATCTTAATCTTTTTTAGGTCTATCATAGCCCCTTATTTAGATAGAACATGCCCCAAATATGACATTAAAGATAGCTAATATTCAGACTTGGAATACTTAAGTCATAGTTGTTTTTCCTTAGGCAACCTTAACATAGTGTGCAACTAAAATTTATACTCCTCTTTACTTTTGGAATAGACCAAGATATCATCAATGAAAATATTTATGAACATATCAAAATAAGGTTTCAATACACTATTCATTAATCCCATAAAGGCATTTTGGGACATTTCTCAAGCCAAATGATTTTACGAAGAACTTATAAAGGGAATATTGACTCAAAAAGACTGTCTTTGGCATATTCTTTCCCTAAACTTTTATGTTGATGGTAGCATGAGCTCGAATAAAATGTAGAGAACCCTGCGGCACCCTACAATTTATCGTAGAGAACCCTGAGGCACCCTAAGAACTAGATACTTATTGTAAATTGTCACCTTGTTCAACTATCAGTAGACTATAGACATCTATATACTATAATTTTTCTTATTAATGAAAAGCAAAAGAGATTCCCAAGAAGAACTAAGATGAAAATAACTCATCCATAATAAATATAATAATCAAGATTTTAGTTTCCTTAACTTTGCCAATGTCATCCTCTAAGAAGAAATGGAAATAAGACGAGTTCTCGACACTAGATCTATATGAAAGTCAATGTCATCATCTATTTGCATCATAGGGAGTACCTATAGAAAGTCAAATGCTATCAAAACCAAAGTCATAGGAAGGATTGCTGCACTATCATCCCAAAGATGGGCTAAAGTTCCTGCATTAACTATCTTTTGGGTATGAATAATAGAAGAAAATCTCAAGGGAGAAGTCTTATAAACAACTTCCCACTCTATCCTCTTCATCCGATGTATAGCTACAATGATAGTCTTAGTGTAAAAGTCAAGAACAACATGGTAAGAAGACAACCAACTCATCCCTAAAATAATATCAAAATCCACCATGACTAAAATCACTAAGTCAAAAGTTTTTACCTCATAAAATCTACATGAAAAGACTAGTAAAACTTATTAACACATACAAAATCCCTAACTTGTGTACTTATATGAATTGGTGTATTAAGCTTTTCACAAATTAAGTCCCAAGCAAATGCAAACTTAACAGACATATAGGAAATAGTGGTCCTTAAATCAAATAATACTAAGACATATGATCACAAACAAAAATGGGACCTATGAACAGAATATTTTAGAAGCCATATCTTTAGGAAGACCTAAAAATATATACAAATCTGCCTTATTAGCAGCCTGACCTCTACCTTTCCATACTATGTGCTACTCTAATAAATATGGCCTATACCATGGTTGGTATTATATAGCTACCCTAACCAATGTGTCCTACAACATGGTAGAACTTATATATACCTGTACCATCATTATTACTACTATGCCCACTCAGTGGATAACCCCTACCATTTTATGCCTCACTATGACTTGTCTGAACTAAAGCAATAGAAGTTAATTGTTAAGTCACCTAAATTGTGAGTATAAGACCTAGAAAAATTATTTGAATATAAACTACTCGTTAGCACTCATAGAATCTATGATATAAGGCATACTCCTGGGTTGCATATGTTGAAGGTGTATAACTACCTATCCATAAAGGTTACTAACTGACCTTTGTTGGGTTTATAATAGATACAGAAACCATAGAATGAATCAACAGAGAAGAGTAGGTAAATTATATATGTCTGCACAAGTAAGAACCATTAAAAGAACTTTGTTTTTAGTCTCTCTTTTCATATTCTCTAATACAACCTTTCGCCTTCACCCCCTCAACTTTCATAACAAACTCCCCTATCTTGTGGAAAGGTTTCCTTAAAAAGGTCATTTATAGTGCAAAAACTTGAAGTTTTGGTAATAAACCCTTCATGAGCAATTTTATTCTATTCTTTTTAGTAGGTAACAATTGTAAAGCATACCAAGAAAATGTATGAAATCTAGCCTTATAGTCCACGACTAACGTATCACCTGCTCAATCCCAATAAACTTATCTTTCTTCCTATCCACAAAGTATTGGGAACATATTTCTCAAAAATCATAATGTAAATTTGAGACTAAGTTAGTGAAGGTAGACAAACCCTACACTCAAAAAAAAAATTCTCCAGGATAACTTAGCCTATCCCTAACACTGAAAAGCCATAACTTACACTATATAACTCTCCAAAACCCCATCTTATCTAGATTCTCATGAAAGTCAATCAAAAACCCATAAACATCCTTCAATTTGGCACATTAAAACACTAGAAATATTATTTTTAATAACATAAAAAATAAAGCATCTTTATCCCCAGTCTTATGTAACGACCTGAATTTTGTTAATTTAAGTAAAATATTTATTTATGTGGGATTTAATCATTTTTCCCCTCCATGTGGTTGCATTGTGGTATTTCTGGGGTATGGGGATACTTGGCATTGTTCTTGATTTATTTTCATATGATTTTTGTAAAATAATGATTTTTGATGGCTTGAAAAGTATTATAGTTGACCTTGGTCAACATTCATTTATCAATGCATCAGATTAATAAACGAACTGTGCAAGTAGATCCAAAACATTGATTTTAGGTTGATAACCTAGTTGGTATGGTTTTATGGATTTTATAACTAATTTTGACCATCAGTTCCTAAAGTTGTGATATTAGGGGTCAAGTTTGTGAAAACAACATTTTTAAAAATTTGATATCTCCATTGAGTTTGAATAATTGAATTTGGTAGGGTATCATAGTTTTTTTGAATTCACCAAATTCGAGATAAATCTCGAGGGGTTTGTAGAGACTTAAAATTTCCCAAGTCTCTGTTGATGTACTCGCTTTCATAATGGACTAGTCTCTTACATGACTAAGTTATTCAGTACAAGTTTTGTATATGTGATATCTTGGTCATGATTGCGATTCCCGCATATGGGAGGAAAAGATTGCAAATATGATACTTGTCAGTAGGCCAGGTGCAATACCCCAGGTATTGGACTTTAATATTTTCCTTGTGATTAAAGTCACTATATACACTAAGACTCATAAGATGAGTCATAGTCAACTATACAATTCGTGTAGTTCATAGCATATTCTAAACAGTGAGGATTGCTAATGTTTCTGTTTAGATCACGACTAGGACCCTACGAGTCGTAAGGTCTGGTCACGAGTAATGGGTAGGTATTTGTGATCCTAAAATTATAGGTACCTAATGTTTCTACTCAAATTATGGGTCCTGTAAAAGACTCATAGTCAGTCATTATGAGTCGTTACCTGACCCATAACGACTTGTGATAATTTTTCTACATGTTGTTATGAAGGGATTTTTTGTCTTTTACCATCCTTAACTCATTACCATTGACATAAAAACACTTTTAGGGTATCATTATCATCCATATGGAAATCTAAACATATTTTTGTCCTCTTAAACTTTCCCAAAGCAAAAGGAAGCTAGGTTTTCGATAGATTAAGCAGCTAAGGTTCAAATTGTGGTTTCTTTTAAACAATTCTTGGTATTCTCGGACATATATCTCTTACCTAAGTTGGTTTTATATAACAAAAATGGCATATGTAAATTTAAACGTTGAGTTTTGAATGATGGGTTGAGTGTTTTTGAAGATTACTACTTGGTTGATTTTCCCATTATTTTAGAATTATTATTCATGCTTTATCTTATGCTCTTTTAATTAAAATTTGTAATGGGTATGGTAGATAGGAAGAGGGTTGTGTCATTCCCCTAAAATTAAGGTTTTTTGTTTGGGATTTGTATTAAACTCAACCCATTTGCGTAATTGGTTTTTGAATATAGATAGTTATATGGTCTTGTTCAATTTCTAATCTATTGTATTTTATTATTGGTTAAATGGATAAAAATTGTTTTGGAAGGACTTGGTCACCATGGTTTAGTTATAAGTGGTTTTAAATTGCCTTGGTGGCCATGAATTAGTTTCTGAATTGGAACTTTGGAATCTATTTGGCTAATTGGTTTGGAATGGTTAAATGGAATTGACTTTAAAGTTCTATTGGTATGGTGATACCATTTGATAAATGTGTAATGGATGACTACTTTCTTTAATGGATGCGTTTTGTGAAAATATTTTAATTTAGGCTTAAAGTGGTTGAGTAGCTTGTCGTTGAAACTAGAGGTCCCGTGGGGAATTATACAGGAAATAATATTTGCTGGCAGGAGGGTCTTGTTTACCATGTGGTTAGTTCATACTTCGTATATATATATATATATATATATATATATATATATTATAATGACTGGGGTCATCGAATTCCCTGACCTATCCTCAGAGTTTCCTAGTTTGTGCGGCTAACATATGTTGGGACCCTTTTAAGAGGGGGAGCTAAACCCATATACCCTTGGGTGACCTTAGGATGATTAGAGCTACATAGTCCAAGTTAATGGCTTTAAATCTCATGCTAAAAATTGTTCCCTATCTCGGTATCTTATATATACGTATATTAATGGTTTTAAATCGCATGCTAAAAATTTTTCCCTATCTTGTTATCTTATATATACATATATGAATGAGTGTATATTGTTTTTTGGAATGATTTGGTCTTGGCTTTATTTTAGCCATTCCTTGTGGTACATGTTAGCGCTCACGCAGCTAACCATCCTAGGATGCTATACTATTCCATAATTTAGGGCTTGAAGACACGTTTTTTACCCCTGTTCATCGTTATATGGATTAGCATGCCTATCAAGTTTTGTTAAAGAGGTAATCCTTCATTTTTTAAAGGCCAGATATTTCATTACTTTCTCTATGCGTATCAAAATCATATCGATTAATATTTTGGATTTCCTTTTTATCTATAGTCGGGGACATATCTTGACCTAACTTAGTATTTTTTTTAGAGGCTTTTGTGACAAAGTGTGGTAGTAGTTATTGTTTTAGACTCCTAGAGTCCCTTTTTGTTATCTTATATATCTTGGTTATATGTTTGGTTATCTTTTATTTTTATTCATATTGTGTTCTAGTTTGCTAGGCTAAGGTGGTGGTCTCTTGTCCTCGGTGTACTTGAGATACCCATCATAACTAGACCTTGGTTTGGGTTGGTACAAGCATGGTATCTGAGCTAGGTTTAGGGTACTGGGGTGTCCATAAAGCCGTTTTGAGTAGAGTCCCTTTTAAGAGTGTGTTACGTTCTACACTTCTAAGGGGGTTTATAAGGAATTTATGAATATCTCCCTTTATAGTATTTTATTTCAGGCTACAAAGTCTGGTGTTTTGAAATTCCTCTAATCTCTTACTTACTCGCATTTCAGATTATGCCTCCTCAAAAATCTGATGCTCGTAGAAATTCTTTTGGGACCTCCACCCTGCCTAAGGATACTGCGGAGGGGACTTGTCCTATTTATGAAGTATAGACTCGATCTAGGATTCCTACTCTTGATTTTAGTGCTCAACCTGGGGTTCTACCGGTCCCAACTAGTTATTTAATGACTGGTGACACTAATTCTTAGTGACCTCATATGGATTTTTCTAATGCAAAGTTTCGTCGATCCATTAATCTGCTTACCTAATCGGTTGCCTCCTAGTCTTTTTAGTCTGGTCCTGTTGGTTCTACTATGGTTCTATCTGAGGTTAGTTAGACGGGTCCATTTGTGAGGTTAAACCTCCCAACCTTTACAGGATCAAAGGTTAAGAAACATTGTCAAGGATTCATTGATGAGATAAAAAAGATTTTTTGAGTAATGCATGCCACTAATGCAAAGAGTGTGGATTTTGCTTCTTATCAGTTAAAGGATATTTCTTATTAGTAGTATGAGGAGTAAGAGTAGTTAAGGGGTGATGATGTTTAGTGGGTAATGTGGGAGGATTTTCTTATGCCTTTTTGATCGGTTCTATCCTTAGGAGTTGAGGGAGGCCAAGGATAAAGAATTTGTAAGCTTGAGGCAAGGTAGTATGAGTGTGAATGAGTATGCCCTGAAGTTCCATCAGTTATCTTGTTATGATTTGTAGTTAGTATCTAGTATGAGGGCTAGGATGAGGAAGTTTGATTCTGGTTTGTCTCATGACTTGTTATTGGGATTTAAGGCTGCAATGTTGAATAATCATATGGATATCTCTAGTTTTGTTGCTTATATGCAGCAGGCTCAAGATAAAAAGACAAAATAAGTGGAAATAAGGGAGAAACGGAATAAGAAGTTCAGGTATTCTTAGTAGGGCCCGAATCAGTAGAATAGTTGGAGAGATATTAGACAGTGAAGCATGAAAAACACATGGGAAAATTCTAGTCCATATTATTTGGTAAGTGATTCTTATCCCAAGCCATTTGGTAATTTTCTTTATTAGGTTAACAGTGGTCCTATGGAATAGGGTGCCCAGTCTCAGGATAGTGGAGCTCAGTCAGCCCCACCTTATCCTCCTTGTAGATTTTATGGACACCTTTACCATAATTATTGTGATGAGGGGAGAAACTTATGATTTAATTACGATCATCCTTGGCATATACAGATGAACTATACTGCAACTAATATTGCCACTAGGGATAAAAAGGTTTTAGTTTCCACATCTTCAGATCCTGCTCCAAAGGGTGCAACTCGTTTTTATGCTCTTGCCACCCATTAGGAATCTGAGGTATCTCTTGATGTTGCCAATGGTATGTTACAACACTTCTCTTGTGATGCATATCATTATCTTTATTTGGGGTCTACCCTTTCTTATATGACCCATTATATGGATATGCACTTTGGTTTTGGTCTTGAAAATATTTCTTGCCCATTCTCTGTGTCTACTTCGACGGGTGATTCTATTATGGTTAAAAAAATCTATAGGGATTGTATAGTGTATATCTTTCATAGGGAGTGAATTTTGTAGATTTTGATATGGTAAATTACGATGTAAAATTAGGGATAGATTGACTTCATTCGTGTATGCCTCTTTGGATTGTAGGACCAAAAAGATTAGTCTTAAATTTCCTAATAAATCGATAAGTGAATAGGAGATGGAAAGTTGATTTCCAATGGGTATCTATATCATTTCGTTTGGGTTAATGACTCTGGCTCTAAGGTTTCCTCTTTTCCAGTTGTCCCCATTGTTAACAAATTTCTTGAGACTCTTTAGTGATGGATTAGGTGTACAATCCTGTGTTGTGACTTTTGTCGGGTTTGAATCCAAGGTGAATCTGATTGTATTTGATATGTTAGATTTTGATATCATCTGGGGTATGGACTACTTAGATCCTTACCATGATGTCCTAGATTGTTATGCTAAGACTGTGAGTTTAGCTTCACCGTGTGTTCTAAGGATAGCTTGGAAGGTTTTTCTTTATTTGGGCTCCAAGAGGGTTATATCTTATGTTCAGGATTATTGCTTGGTTGAGAGGTGATGTTTATCTTATTTGTCTCATTTTTATGATACTAGTGTTGCTTCACCTCATTCTTTGGATTTTGTTCATGTGGTTCACAAGTTTGTGGATGTCTTTCCTATAGATTTGCCTTGTATGTTTCTAGATCATGATATTGACTTTTGCTAATAATTTTGAGTCGGGTACCAAGCCCATTTCTATTCATTCTTATAAGATAGTCTCAGTCGAGTTAAAAAAATTAAAGGATTAGTTGCAGGAGTTGTTGAAAAAAGGATTTATCCGACCTAGTATATCACCTTGGGGTGCGGCTATGCTATTTTTGAATATAAAGGATGGGTCTATGCATATGTTTATTGATTAGTGATTGTTGAACAAGTTGACAGTCAAGAATATATATCTTCTTTCATGTATCGATTATTTTTTTGTCCAGCTTAACGGAGCTCCAGTGTTTCTGAAGATTAATTTGAGGTTTGAGTACCACTAGTTGAGGAATTGAGCTTCAGATATTCTGAATCTAGCATTTTAGACTCGATCTAGTCATTATGTACCTTAGTCATGTTGTTTGGTCTAACCAATGCCCAATCCACATTCATGGAGTTGCTGAACCTTGTATTTTAATCATCCAACGACTACTTTATTACTGCATTTATAGATGATATCCTTGTTTATTCCAAGTGTGAGGCAGATCATTAAGAGCATTTGCAGATTGTGCTTCAAAGATTAAGGGGAGAGTCGTTGTACGCTAAGTTCTCTAAGTCTGATTTTTGGTTTGATTTTGTCTCTTTGTAAGGACAAATGGTTACCAATACAGGTATTGTGGTTAATCCAGCCTAGATTATAACAGTTCGTGAATGGGCTAGGACAACTTCGCCAACCAAGATTCGATGTTTTGTTGGATTTGCAGGTTACTACCGATGTTTTGTTAAGGGTTTCTCCTCTATTGCAGCTTTGTTAACCAAGTTGACTAAGAAGAAGGTTTCCGTTTAGTAGTTACGTGCTTGTGAGGAGATCTTCAAAAGCTAAACGATTTGTTGACATCATCTCTTATTTTGTTTTAACTCATGAAAGGCGTGGGTTTTATTAGGTTTTGTGATGCATCAAGTGTTGAGTTAGGTGATATGTTGATGCAATAGGGTAAAGTTATTGTTTATGCTTCTCTCCAGTTAAAGCCCCATAAGAAGAATTACCCTACCCATGATTTGTAGTTGTGCGCGATCATTTTTTCTTTGAAGTTTTGGAGGCACTACTTGTATTGAGACCATTGTGAAATTTTCTCTTATCAACACAGCCTTTAGTATTTTTTCACCCAGCGAGATTTTAATATGAGCCAGCTTTGTTGTCTTTAGGTTCTTAAGGATAATGACTTGACTATTCTCTAGCATCCGCGAAAGGCTAATGTAGTTGTAGATGACCTGAGCCAAAAGTTGAATAGCATAGGTAGCTTGGTGCATCTTTTTACCTTGGAGAGTCCATTAGAATTAGTGGTTTGGTCTTTAGCTATCCAAATGGTTAGGAATGATATTTCAATGTCTTGTTGTGTTTTGACATTTATGAAGGCTAGGTCTTATTTGATAGAGTATATTAGAGCTCTCCAGTGTTTCTAAAGATTAATTTGAGGTGTGAGTACCACTAGTTGAGGAATTGAGCTTTAGATATTCTGAAGATAGCATTTTAGATTCGATCTGGTCTTTATGTGTTCTTAGTCATGTTGTTTGGTCTAACCAATGCCCAAGCCACATTCATGGAGCTCAGAAATCTCTAAATCCACAAGATTAACTAAAGTAACTTTTAAGGACACTGTGACTGGGAAATTTCTGTGTACCCATCTGGTTAAAATTGAACTAGCTACTGGGTAGACACTGAAAAGGGTTCTTCCAAGATTTTGGGAGTGACGACAAATTCAATGGCTACGTAAGGAGTCACAAAGGATAGTGAAGAACATGGGTCTAACAATGCCTAAACATAAGGATTAAAGACTTGTAACATACCTATAACCACATCACGAGAATTTTCCTAATCCTATTGAAGAGGGAGAGCATTATGTAAGTTCTGGCAATGCCCACTGGTGGCGCAGGAGGTGCCGCCCTACTGAGTCGGGAGACCTACTAGAGCTGTTGAAAACTTTGACTGACCCAATTGATGAATATCTTTTCCCTTCTAGTCAACCACTGGGCAATCCCTGATCCTGTGGCCTAGTTTTCCACATCCATAACACCCATCACTACATACCCTATACTCCCCCTAATGATTCTTACCATATTTCCTGTAAAGCTATTGGTATGACCACTGTACATGCAACCTTGGGTTTTAGAGCCTGACACTCTATCCCTATTGTCCTACCTGAACTTAGGCACTAGTGTACAGGTTGAAGATGGGACTAGGGCAAAAAAATATTGGTAGAACTGAGAACGTTTTCTACCATTAGACCTTCACTGAGAAAAATTGAAGCTACCCATTCTGTCCCACCTATTCTCTCTTTCTTCATCTTTGAGATTCTCCTCCACCATTTATTAAGAATGAACCATCAGCCTAGATATTTTTATTTCCTTAATCAACATTGTTTTTCTACAGTCCAAGACACAAACTTACTTACCCATGATCTAGACTTAGCCACAGTAGTCGGATTATACATCGCCATCTAAGTAAACTTGAGTGAGTACTCCTTCATACTCGTGTTTCCTTGTTTTCGATTTATGAACTCCTGCAACTTAGACTCCCTTAACACAAGTGGGAAGAACCTATCTAAAAAGGTTGTGGAAAATTCTTCCCACTCTACAAGACCTACCTCAACACCTTTGTCCTTCTTCAACTACTTGAACTATGTATGAGATACTCCTTGCAACTGATTGTTAGCTAAATCAGCAATGTCATTAACTGTAACACCCATGATGTCTTTCACCTTCTTCACTCTATCCAAAAAAACTTGTGGATCCTCCTCAAACTTGGATAAAAATCTAGCAAAGGATTCATCCGAGTTAACTGTTAAATCCTAGTTTTTGTTGTAACAAGTCACAAAATGGGATAATATTGTGAAAGTGGCCCTGAATTCGGTGTAGAACACATAATTGTTTAGGGGATATTCCTGAACATGTGGTGGAGTGGGATGATCCCTATTTCTTTTTTTGTTGTTTCTTCACTGTGGAATTTTCAATCAATGGATGAAGAATGAGTAAGAAAAAGAGAATTTAATAGAGATCATGCCCTTTCATATGACATGCATATTGAAATAAAGAAAACTTTTCTCAAATATCTCATAGCCTCTTGCCTATAAATGAGGTGCACTTCACACCCATGCACAAGACCCTACTCAACTCGGGTTTCATACCCCATAGGACTCTTTAAAACTTTAGGCTCTGATACCAAATTTTGTCACAAACTGAGGCTACCCCTAAGTCATAACATGGTGTTTAACATTAGTTGTGACCCCAAGCTAACCCATGACCTGGTACCTACTATGAGCACTAAAAATATAATAATGAAACTTCATGTGTGTAAGTTAATTTATTAATAGTCTGCTAAGATATATAATAGAAAAAAATACCAACTTCTTTGAATTAAGGAATAAACCAACAATAAGTTTGAATAAATTAATCTCATCTGAATATCTGAATATCTAAACGTCTAGTTTGAAAGCCTCTAATACATATGGAATTGATGGACAAAAACCCAACTAACTCTGAATGAAAATAATGAGAGAAATACTTAGAGTAACTGAATATAAATTTTCCTCGATGATGGAGACTTTCCCCTACGACAGCTGAGAGGCGCTGAGTTGACTGAGGGTGATCAGGAAACTGAGTGTCCTAACCTAGATTATGAAATTAATAAACACAAAATAGAGTATGCAGCTAGTACTTTTAATGTAATGGTACGTGAGATAGGGAATAACTATAAGTACATAATGATATTGAACATGGATGCATGAACATGAAAATAATGCAAGACCAAGTAAGACATATTCTGAGATAATCTGTAAAACTGATTGACAGAATAGCCAATAATTGAATACTTTTCATACAAATCTATATTGATTTAACTTGAGTACTGAACTGAGCTATGGGAGGTATTATGTAAGTGACATTCCCTAATCTAATCTAAGCGAGGTCCAACCTATAACCCTAGTTGGAAGGGTATCAGTACCATGTAATATGTAATAACACTAGTTGTGAGGGTAAACTAAACTTGTTTCCAGAAGGACTAGGGTGTTAGTTCTCTACTGGAAAGTGACCCCTAATAGAGCGTTAGTCCTCTAATGGTGGGTGACACCTAATAACCAATGATGTCTATGGAGTTTTGGAACCTAGGGACTACTAATAAAGGTCCCAGTCCTCTACTAGCGGGAGAGCCTTCAGCCCTAGGTTCACTCAGTGCTAAATCCTATTCCCATCTTAAATAGAACTAGTAATGATTTAAAGTCAACTGTACATCACAAATAATAAGGCTAAACATGATCATAACAAACTGAGAATGATAGTAAAATCATGATCTGAGTTATTTGGTACTTGTAATTCTGAAACATGCATAAACATATAGGTATCGGGTGTTCATAACCCTTCAACACTAAATAATATTTTAAATAAAAATTTATTATTTAAAATATGGTAAGAGAATTTTTGCAAACCCCAAAACAAAGTATATTTTACTAAAATAGTGGAATTCATGATTATGTGTACGTGAATATGATAAACTTATGAGAACAACACGAACACATGGTATATTTCATAACAGAAGAAATTGGCACGGTATTAACTTAACATGAAGTGGGTTATTAAAGTTTAAAACATAAAACAACATAATTCACATGGGGGAAATATCTTGGCATGCCTTGAATTCAAAACTACTAAGCAAGCATGGATTAATTATTAGTTAACATGGATATTTTCATAAAAAAGGATAAAAGTTTAATACTTTAAAAAAAGGTGGGACTCAATGTGTGGAAGGAACCTACTCATGAATATCCCATATACCATAATAGAATCTTTTAAGTGAAACCTTGGAATTTTTACCTTGAATGCTTGAATTCTAGAGAAGAAACTTGAATTTTTGTAATTGAAAAGGGGGAAGGGTTTTTACATTTGAAAACTCATGGGAAATGGCAATTGATACCCCTCTTAGGGTTTAGATTCATCTTTTGGGTGTTTGGGGTGAAGGGGAAAGACAAAAATGCCCTTTGGATTTTTAATTAAGAAAACAAGAAAATACAACCTCCATAAACTCTTTGTCATGGAGCTTATCGCGGAGGTCTAGCCTCTATGTCACGAAGGTTATCGGGGAAGGTAACCTCTGTGACATGCCAATTTCACATAGGCTTACTTCCTCTAAGGTCCAAGTCACCCCGAACCTCTTCCAAAATTTCCAATGCCCTCCCGGGTGGCCCTTTTAACATCCCTAAACATCTTTCAACTCATAAATTGATGTTTTGGACTCGGGAAGACCAAAATAAAATCCTTGGATTTTTGGGGTCTAATAAAAATGGTTAAGTCTTTTTGTACTTAGTTCAAACTAATGACTTGGACCCCATTAATCATATATCTAAGGGATGGAAATGTGCCTAGACTCTTTTAGGGTATTACATTAGAGAAGGGAGAATTACCCAACTTAACATTGATTTGATCTATTGAAAATAAAGAATGAGTAATCCCAAATCTCCAATATAAAATGACAACAAAAAATATGTCATGGAAATTTAATAACAATTGTTTCTTTTCACTTATTGAAAAATTTCTCGCTACAAAAAACTTCAAAGTTGGTTAGAAGTTACCTTAGTGTTTATGGGTTTTGCCCTTTTGAGAATTAGAACCAGCTATGTGAATTTCCCAATCTGCCCCTACAAGATTTCCACGCCTTCACGATCGCCATTAGTTGATCATGATCACAACTCCTATAATCGTAGTAATCCTATCACAAACAGCAAGCTTTGACTGGGTCTTGAGTGGTTGCGATCGCGACCCTCAGACCGTGAGAGTAGTAACTGAGGGTCGATCCCTGTTCTGAATTTTCCATCTTTTGCACTAACTTTTCCCTTATTTTTTCAGCTTACTTCACTTCATTTCTTCCAATTATCTATAAAACCAACAAACCATGGGAATTAGTGAATTCAAATGGCAAATTCATCTAATTTACATAAGTTAACTGTAGTAGTGTGCACAAATTTTGATGTCAACGAGTGGTAAATTTACCACTCATCAACACCCCCAACTTAATTCTTTCCCGGTCCTCTAGCAATACTAATTCTAACTAAATGAAACTATGCAAATATAATCCATTTATATAACCAAATTATCGCTATGATTTCATTCTTGATTAGCACCAACAAGTAGCTCTCAAACATAGGAAAAGCTATTCTCACAACTCTCCTCAACATAAAGAAGACTTTCAAGGATGCAAAATACTTTAAAGAAAAACAAAGTAACAATAACTAACTCTCTTGATGTGAATCTCCGTCAATAGTGGCTCAACTATACTCTTTTGCCACATTTTCAAAAGATGATGATTTCACCCGCCTCAATTAGACTACATTCCTCCTCATGAAAGGAAATCCGACACACCAAAGTATCTATCATTCAACAAGCGAATAAAATGAAATCTCTCACTCTCACAAGGAATCTCTTAATGCAAACAAGTATCATACCATATGCTTTTCCTTATTTTCAATCCCCACTACTTTGTATACACTTGATTGGAGATCTCGAAGGACTTTTTTTCAAGATTCTAAAGTAGGCTCATGAAAGGGTTTGATATTAATTAGGAACAAAGTTACTACACCCTCATTGAACATCTACATAACACTATTCAATTAAACTTTGGACCATAGGCCACTTCATTCGTTTTCAACTTCACACATATGCCTACTTTCAATTCCTTGAGTCACCCATATCTTTGAAAGCATTTACCTCTCATTTATTTCTTTTGTGCAATTTGTTCTTTTCCTTCTTTTGATGATCCCTTTATTTTTAACTTTGTCACTTTCTCTCTTTTCTTAGCTTTTAGTCATCCACTTACAATACCATGGCCCAAGGTTACCTCTTCCAAGACTTACCACCCCCATCTTAGGCTTTTGGCCTCAAGTTGAATTTTTATGTTCAAGGAGGTTAGGGTTCAAAAAAAGGTAAAATAAACATAGTTAAAGGCTTGTAATATGGTTATAAAAGAAATATTTGAAGGCTTAAAATGGGTCACTAGGGATACTATTCTATGTATGGGTAGACTCTTTAGGTTAAATTGGGTTCCTTTCTTCACAAATAAGGCCAAAGATCATTTCACCAACTATGAATAATCACAACTAGCCTTGAGAAACTAGAGGGGAAAGTTCAAGATGATAAAAGTAAGCATGAGAGTTAAAAAAACTACACTCACTGCATATGACATGAAAACTTTTCAAGGAGGATAAATTGCATTAATTACTAGAGGAAAAAGAAAGTATTTAACATTTACTACCAACTAAGGACTTTAGAGTCACAAGAAGAGGTAAAGAACTGTTACGAAATCGTTCACATCCATGCCCTTGATTTTCGAAAATTTTGGACAAACGGGGGTGCTTTCTCCAAATTCGCACCATGTAAAATTTGTTATTAGTGTAACAAAACCAAGTCGCCGTCTCGGCTCTCATGAGGGAAAACCATATGGCCACTCAAACTTTGACATAGGTATAAAGGCGACCCCAAAACTCCAATGCCATATGTACTTAGACTCCCCCTACATCTATGGATCCAACCCTAGACACACTGATTATCCCTTATCAATGTTGTTACTAAATCTATCATAGGGAAAGGCTTGATCAAAACCAATCAAAATAAGAAAAAAATCTCTATGCTTAGAGTGGTACTTTAGATTATGAGACCTGAACACACATGGGAACTAACCCCCAACATAAAGGGTTGAATTCCCCTTACTACAGTACCCAAATAAAATTAAAAGGGTTAGAAAGAGCTCTCTTAAGTTGCAACATGTCATAATTTTCTGCATTACCGCGATTGCAAAACCGTGATCGCGATCCACATAACACAATCGTGCTAATTAAGACCAATTTTCCCTTGTTTTGCTCTATTTTTCTTCACTATTTCCAACTTTCTAACTTTATTTTTTTCCTGCTTCTTGGACTTCTAACTGTTATCGAAACACTTACAAAACATCAAAATGTAATAAGTATGTAAATGATGGGTTGCCTCCCACCAAGCACCTGATTTAACGTCGTAGCATGATAATTCTTTATCAGTAATAAGGATCTTTGATATGCGATAACTCCACATGTGTGCCCCGGGACCTCCTATATTGTAGTGTTTTAACCATTACCCATTGACTACAAACCTATTTTTCTTGGTGTACTCTAATTTGATAGCCCCCCTAGGGTAAATACTAATATTCACAAAGGTTCCCAACCACTTAGAATAAAGGTTCCCCACCAAAATCTTCAAATAAGAGTTGTAGAAGAGTACATTATTGTCTGCATGAAATTCTCGACTCAGGATCTTAGCATTATGCCATTTATTTATTTTCTCCTTATATAAAGTGAAACTTTAATAGGACTTGAGTCGGAAATCCTCTAACTCATGAAGTTTAGTGACCCTTGACTCAAAAGCATCTTCATAATTCATATTTAATATCTTTAATGCCCATAAATATTTATGCTCAAGCTCGATGGGCAAGTGACATGCCTTCCAAAACAACAATTGGTAGGGGGGACATACCGATTGGTGTTTTGTAGGTTATCCTATATTCCCAAAGTGCCTCATTAATCTGCCTTGCTCGATTAGTTTGGCCCATATTTATGGTTTTCTCAAGTATAGATTTAATTTACCAATTGGACACTTTGATTTGACCACTTTTTTGGGGGTGATACAGAGTAGAAATCTAATGATTCACCCAATATTAGTCAAGAAATGCCCCAAAAATCCAATTGCAAAAGTGTGAGCCCCCACTAATAATGGCAGGCAGCGTTCTAAATCTTGTAAAAATGTATTTCTTTGAGAAAAAAAAGACCTTTTATGTCTCATTGTTTGGAAGTACCATGATATCAACCTATTTAGAAACATAATTAACCGCCACAAATTTAATTTGTTACAAATATAATTTGTTACCACTCCCAGCAGCTAAGGTGGTACCCTTTTGGGAAAGCGGTGGTGCAGAAGAATTTTCCTGTGACTTAGCTCCATCAACATTCCTCCTAGCGGAGGGACAATCTCTCTAAAAGTGACCTGACTGACCAAATGAATAACAAACCAACGTACCCAACTGACACCTACCTGGGTGTTGCTTTCAGTAAGTCTGACACCGCTGAAAAGGATGATACTGCTGAGCCACACTGCCCTATGGCTGAGTATCCTGAGCTCTGGGTCCATAACTAGTCTAAAAACTCTGAAATCGTATATCACCAGGGGGTCTGGGAACTGGGGCGCTAGCTGCAGACTACATAATACTCCAAAACATCTACTTTTGCCATCGATTCCCCTAATTACTGCTCTGTGGCGGACTGTGGCTCTGATTCGTTATTGGAGATCTCTTTGCTTGTCTGTCCTGCTTCCTAGACTCAATAATTCTCTTCTTCTACTCCTCTACCTACTTTATATGCACTGACAGCCTAGAGAAGTCCATGTCACTATTCAGTATAGCCCCCTTACATTCAAGCACTAAGTCATTCGACAAGCCGGATGCAAATTTTCTCATTCGGGCTCTCATATTACCAGCCATCTCCGGAGCATAACGAGCCAGTTGGTTGAACTTTAGAGTGTAATCCTTGACACTAATTTTTCCTTGTTTAAGGTTCACAAACTCCTCGGCTTTGGCCTCTCTCAACTCAAGAGGAAAGAATCGATCAAGGATGGCTTCCATGAACTCGCCCCATACCGTGGGCTCAACAATCTCACCTTTAGAATCCTCCCACTCATTATACCATTGGTTTGCAAGTTCTTTAAGCTGGTAAGCTGCCAATTCCACCCCTTCTACCTCATCTACATGTATCACCTTGAAGATTTTATCCATCTCATCCACAAACTCCTGTGGATCCTCCTCTACTTTGGTGACCAAAAACTTGGGCGGGTTCATTCTCATGAACTGACCCACCCTAGTATCCTCAGATATGACCGATGCAGACCCAACATCTTCCAACCATTGAGTCTGTGTGGATACCAACTGAGCAAGCATGTGAATGGACTGTCTAAATTCTATATTTGATATGTCCCTCTAAGAAGACTGGAGATGATTAACATTAGTTTTTGGAGCTTGAGGAGGACTTGTCGGGACTGGAGGTACTCCCGGAGTAGGAATAGGTTCTGGGGAGTGCGCTCTATTATGGGTCCGCAGCCCATGGGTGGGGCGGACTTCATCATCCTGAGTATTCTGATTGATGGAGCAACGAGGAAGCATGATTGTTTTCTGAAATACAATAGATCACTGATTAGGGGATAATTCTAATTCAGACTCTAACGCACTAACTAAATCACAACGAGGGAAAACACTTTCCTAAATGCCCAGTATTCTCCTGCTTATAAGTATAGCACGATACACACCCATAAACAAGACTCTACTCGGAGCAATTTTGCATATACCCTAGGACCATAAACCGTGCTTTGATACCAAGTTTCCACGACTCGAACTAGGGCATAGCCGTGACGGACATCCCAAACCAAGAAGGCCCGAGCATCGTACTCTATTTGGTAATCATGCACAACATTAACATAATAAAAAAAGATGCGGAAATATAATATGATACGGAAATATGGTCATACTCTATATTAAGTTAACACTAAGGAATGAAATCCAAAAATCACTAATAACATCTGGAACAGTCTACAAAATCTCTACTACATGATCTAAAGATAACTATCTGAAAAGCTGGGACAAGACCCCCAGTAAACCAATATTATAACTGATAATAAATGTCTGAAAATAACTAGGCCTTCTGAAATATAGAAGACTCACCGACTAGACCATGCACTTCTGTCTGACGAAATCTACTACTTATCAAGATCCCTAAAATGTTCCTCAGAACTTGGAAGGTAAGGGGAGGGGGGTCAATACAGATGTATTGGTACTCAGAGCAATCCAAAATAAAGATTTTAATATAAATAAAATAGTTGAGAGCTATTCATAAAACATCACATACGATATAAATTCCAAAATACATGGGCATTTTGATTATCATAAAAAATTTTCTGTCAGTGTAATTTCTGATCTTCGTATTTCTTCTGAGTTAGGTGGTACACCCCTACAAGTCTAAAACCCCACGGGCTATATGGAGTCCACCATTAACTCGACAGGGAAGCCCCCAACCTAAGTGTGCCGCAAGGGTTGGAGTCTTTGAGTCTAATATGCCACAGGGCACTAAGCCAGCGTAATATAATATACCCAGATCGGCAAATCGCGGTTTTGGGCAATGAGTTGTATAAACTCGTGCCTTCTTTGGGGTACCACCTAAAATCTCTTTATGCCTAATTTTATCCATCTCTAAACATGTATCATTCTGAAATCTTAAGTCATGAAAATCTTGTTTCTATGTTTGTCTGGTACTGTTATGGCATTGTCTATTTTGGTATTGTCATACCAAGACTTTCCAATTCATATTTTCTGAGCCATAATGCAATAAGCATGATCTTTTCATTAACACATAGTTCAGACTACCCAAACATGCAATTCACGTAAGAGATTTCATGTTCCAAAAACATAAGTCAAAGCTAGGTAAAAGTTCTCATCCTTTCAATAAACAAGTGGTTGTCATGTAATCTTTAAAAAACCATGCAACTCTTTCAATTATATGATTATATTCAACATTCATCAACATAAACAACACTCTCTCTTTTGGAATCAAAATCATAATTCAAATATAACATTATTCAAGACATTTCATAACATGCTTTTCAAGATGCATTCAAACGATTTCATAGTATATCATAAGTAAATGAAAATCATCACAAAAGAGGGATTTTATCATGAATCATGCTGTAAATTCGATCATCAACCTTAAAACACATGTTTACATATATATAAAATTTCAAATCAATTTGGGGGAAGAACTAAAGGCCAAAACAGTATCATCAACGCTTTTAAACTATGAATATATTCATAAATCCGAAACCCTTTTCTTAAAAATATGATTTTTATGCCCATGAGATAGTAGGAAAACCCCACGTACCTCAATCTTGAAAAATAATAGATGATTTTTGAAGCTTATGGCATGGGGATTCCAACTCTTTAATTATCTTCTAAAATCCATGGCTGAATCTTGAGTTATTTGGGATTCTTGTTTGAAACCCTAGAGAGTATTCTTCTGAATAATGTGGGTACTTGGGAGTATAATCCTGTGTTTAAGATGATAAGGTGGGTGGATAAATACCTAATATGCCCTTAATGAGACGGAATAAAATATAACCGGGAGCCCAATTTTATGGACCACCGCGACGCGCCACAATCGCGATGGCTCACTGGAAATCGACGAATAGGATTCTTAGGGTCATCGCAATGCGGAGCTATCATGTTGTCCCATTGGTTGGAACCTGGATCTTCAGCGAGACGTGCCACAATCGTGCTAGGCTAATAGAGTTTGACAATTGCTAAATAGACCCACTCTGCGACACGCCAAGTACCAAAATGATGGTGTTTTATGATTAGGACTTAAATTAGCCATAACTTTTTGCCCGGGTATCGGATTTAGGTGAATCTTATATCGACGGAAAGCTCATTCAATTTCCAACATGATTAAAAGTTGAAATTAGGGATATTATAAATGGTTTAAACTTTACTCATTTTGGAAGACAAAAATGAGACGAAGTCTCTTTGATACTATTCTAATCATTTAACTCTAAGAACATATTACCACGAGCTAACGCATGGATGATTTTTGCGGGGTGTTATAGCAGAAGAGTTCCCATGATTATCAGATATTTTGGGAGGCATGATCTAAAAAGAGAACTCACAGAAATTAGAGGAGATTCAAGACATTAGACTCTATATCTTTAAATAGAACAACTAGAAAGGAAAACATTCAAAAATTCCTCATACCCTCTCAGTTATAAGTGTGGAGTATTACACACCCATAAATGAGACTCTACTTGACACAACTTGGTTGGACACCCAATGACACCAAACCTTGGCTCTGATACCATCTCTACCACAACCCAAAGCAGGTCCTAGCCATGATGGCTATCTCAAATCCTACGTGGATCAGAGATCCCCCCTGCATCTATCCAAACTAAACACAACATCTCCCAATGTCAGATGAATTCCAAGCATAAAAGAATATAACATATATCATTTTTAAGGAAATTTAAGACATGCCTTTAATCGAAGACCGGCGACCGGCCAAACAACTGACCAATATTACCCAATATCCTTAGTAATCCAACAAAGTAACTTGGTCGGGACATGTCCCTGATTCTGATAGATGATAAAAAGGATAAAAATGATAATGTTAATGATAGTAGAACTCTCAGCTCTAGTCTATGATAAGAATTTTTGAAATTTTTTAGTCTTTCAAACTATGAAAGCTCAATAATTCACCATAATGAATTGACGAACCGAGCCAATCCACCTAACTATGCAGAAAAAAATACACTTGCCTTCGGACCATACGTTGCATGGGGATTAAGCATTCAAAGATAGTTAGTGGGGTAAACACTAGCATAAAACTCAGTGATAAGGATCACATAATGTAGTGATAAAAAGTCCAAAATTATTCAATAAATAAAACTCAGTGATAAGGATCACATAATGTAGAGAACTTGAAGAATAAAAGCTAGTCCACTGAAAGTCCTTGCAATAAATACAAGAATAAACTCAAAAGGCATTATCTGGGCACACAATTAGATATAACCAATGAATGCAATCTATGCAATGTAACAACTAGTTCAAATAGCAACCGAGATTGAAATGTAGATGATCAAGGCATAACTACTCATCACCGATGATATGTTGTAGGATGTCCCATTAATAGAGAATAAAACCATACTGAACCCAACTCAACAATACAACTCCCACTAAGTACATCATCTAAAAATCTAAGCACCAATGTTACCAATCCAATAATGAACCAAGTAACTCAAGAAGTGATCATTGTAAATACCACCTACCTCTAACTCTCTATCTCTACTTTAGATAAAAATTACATCATCAAAACAATATAATATCTAATTCCACACGAAATATAAAGGAAACCCATCATTAAGAGATGAACGCAACAAATCTAAGAGATGAATCCAGGACATCTCAATTCTATTTTTTTATTCCCCCTCTCGGGCTCACAAAGTCAACAATTGATATATTCTAAGGGACATAAATCCTTAAAATAATTATGAAAAGGGTAAACAAACAACCAGATATGATAATCAATCAAAAAAACCTCAATTCAAATCAATAGTAAACATGTTCTTGGCCTAGTGGACGTAATCGTAATCCAGATGAATGAATCCATATTATAATCCATAAACAAACAAAAGTAAAAGGATTAAAATCCAAATTGAAATGTTTTCCATCCTATCTCCAAGGTTCCAAGACATCCAAAAAGTGAATAACATTGTGTTTAAGTGATTATTTATAGTAGGAGAACTCATGGTCGTGTGGGATTGTGGTCCACAACGCGCCACTCAATCCATGGGAGTAAGGGATCATGACACGCCACCTATTCAACTGTAATGTGGGTTGTAACGAATTTCTTTCTCTAGGAGACTAAGGGTCGCGCCACCCCTCCATCGCAACGCTTCACTGGAAATTGTATTTGACATCTACACTTTACCTTGTGCATTTGTCTTCCATCCCAAGCCTTTTGGTGTTGTTTCCTCTAGATTTCAAGATCTTATATCCTCCATATATCATTAAAATAAACTCATCAATCACCATATAGCATCAAACACCACGTATTAGAGATCAAAACCACACAACATAAAGAACGATGAACTAGAAACCTATGCTAAGAACTAGTGTCGACCTTTAAATCTTTAGATTTCTATTTTGACTCTTGGATTGTTTCAATTGAACATTAAACATTATAAACAAATTTTTCCATACATAATAACACAATAATGACCTTGGTAACTAATTATACATATTATAATCCATCGTGGCCAACTAGAACAACACCTAGATCAAGCTAGTAACACTAGTTTTCTTTTTCAAATTCTAAGTGACCAATTTAAGTACAAACATATTTGAATGACACCATATACATTGTACTCACATACATAAGAACTTAGATACCTAATATCATCACTAACACATTGAACAAACAATCTATCCTCAAAACAAAGCTATGAAATCTAGGATAACAACACAAAGGTGCAAAAAACCATCTCAGATCACAACCCCACACTTAAAGCCTTGTTTGTCTTCGAACAACTCTTTAAATTAAGCATCATAAGATAAGGTGACTCCACACTTCTACTATAAGAAATACACTGAATATAGTACTGCAGTGACCATATAGACTGCAAGTTTCTACATTAAGAATGTTACACACACAATTGAAGGCGCAAGAATACTACTTTAAAACATCCTAGCCTCAAGAATTGACTCACCTAGTTGGGAAACTCCTACGTATTGTTCCATCAGATAAATCATAAAATCACCTAACTATCATCAAAACATGAGCCCACACCACTAGAGAGTTACCCATAATCACTCACATAAATGCAATTTATATCAAAATGGTTACAAAAATCAAGTTGCGCTCACTATCATAAGAAATTCACAAGTTATTCATGATGAACCATATTTTTTCCCTTAGTATAGTACTCAAATAATATCATAATGTTAAAGCTTAAGATCAAATAGATCTTTAAGGGTTGCAATGTAGGTTAAAGGACGGGTAGGAACTATTCTATTAAGTAATAGTGACTATCTTCCCTAAGCACTTTAATACGTCACATTATACAATTAAGACCAATCTCCAACAACCAACTTGCACCACTTCTACCTACCCATATCTTTTGTTTTCCCCTATCTCATTAAGCTCGTTCACATAAACTATGGTGGGAGTATTTTCTATACACGACTTTTTTAATATGAATAAAAAGAAAATTTATCTTTACATTACACAACTCCCACCCATAACACATAACAAATGTACACACTAATAACTATCACTTTAGGTCTTCAATTTCACCTTTCTCCTACTTGAATTTCCAACTCCATATCTTCATTAATTTTACACTAAAAAACTTAGTAGCTTTGGATAGAATTAAGGTCAATCGCAGAAGGGATTAGGCTACATATGATGTTGCCAAAGAAAAAGCTAAAGGCTCAATGTGGTTAACTAGGACTATGCATACGGGTAGGTCAAAATAAGGTATTAAACAAGGATATAAAAGAAATGACTATATCATCTCCTAAACCCCCACTCTTTATTTTATTTTACACACACACACACACCAGGTAAGTTCTTGATATCATGTGCAATAAGTAATCTACAAATACCTCACACGCATATGGCACATGCTCAACTTAAGTAGGATCCTTATCTACTCTCAACTGAATAATCAAATGGATTCAACATTGAGTTAACAAGTACAAGAGTCATAATCATGATCCTAGGAGTCGCAAAAGTAGTAAGTCACACAATCAACATACTTTTTACAACCAAAATAATTGCACAATGCAGTCAAATATAATACTAACAAAAATATGTTACTTATTCCTAATACAAAAATAAATGAATTTACTGCTAAAATTATAATTTCCCCACCCCATCCTTAATAATCTACTTTGTCGTCAAAGTGTATTTAAAAGTAGCGATATAAATACTCCCTGAGTCCTCTACGACTAGCCAGTAGAATCTTTATATATCAAGGGGGTTTGGGGACCCTACACTTAATATTTTCCATGCTCCTTAGCATAGGTTTTTTGGTACTTAGACTTCCCATCAACCTTTGACTCAAAAAAACAAACACTAGTGATGTTAAACTAAAAACACTAAAAATAAAAAATACCTTAACTTTGGTTGACTCCCAAGCAACTCCTAATTTAGTGTTGCAACACGACCCAATCTACGACTCATCCATTTTCCTTCATCATGTTCCTCTACTTGGAGGATATTTTTTTATTCATTTCTAAACTTTTGAGGGTGAACTATCAAGGTCAACATCTCTCTCAACAATAGAATTTTTAGGATCATCCATCTACATCATTTTGGGTTTGGGTATTTGTGTCTTGGGATGCTTAATGAAGAAGTCCAAAGAGGTCTTTTATGGATGAAACTCCACTACTCTCACTTATCCCCTTTAATAACTGTAATTATGCACATATCTTTGTAGTGGGATAGTGTTTTGAGTGGTTAGTACACTTTGAAAAACAACTTCATCATCCAGCTAGATTGTGAGCATGTTATCTCTCCCATCTATCAATGCTCCTCCCATCACTAATAATAGACGTCCCAAGATGACTGGAACTCATTGATCTACCTAAAAATCTACAACAATAAATTTAGCAAGAATAATAAACTCACCAACCTTGATGAGAACATTCTCTATGATTTCTTTAGGATGGGATAGGGTCCAGTCTACCAATTGAAGTATCATAAAGCTTGGTCTCGACTTTACCATGCCCAAAGTGCTGAATAAATAGAGGGGCACCAATTTGAGTGCAACTATCTCAACATCCTGTAGGTTTACTTTGTTAGTGACCACATCTTTTAACTACTTAGAGTACTTGGTCATTCTAGGTAAATCATCTAAAAGAGGAAAGTTAATGTGAAGCTCTCTGAAAGTGTCAAAGAATATCTTGAAGCAGTGTTAAAGAATATCTTAAAGTATGCATCCTCCTTCGCTTTTCTAAGCCTATGTTGGAAAGGTGGTGGTGGTCTCTCCTTCACCTATTCAGCAACCTTGGTTTTCGAGTACTCAGACTTCCTCAAATTTTAAACAACTTTATCAAAAACAGGTTTGGGAATCAACTCTGCATCTGCCTCCTTAGTTGTGTTTGGAGGTTCTTTATTTATCTCTTTACCATTCCTCAAAGTAATTGCCATTACTTGTTTAGGCTTTTCAGTGTTACTTCACATATCACCTTGAGTCCTGTTTGTTTATGCTGCATTTTCCCAACCTATATCTCCAAGTTGTTTTTAGCCACCTACTTGCTCTTTGTGTATACTGCCAACTATGCTTGGGCAACTAGAATTTGTTACAGCATCTCTTCCATATTGCTAGTTGTCTGATTCCCTTGAACCTGCTGCTGCTGAAACTACTGTTATTGGTTATTTGATGATGGATTTTGTGGTTGAATCTGCCTCCTTATACTATAGGCAATCCAATAATTAGGCCTTTGAGCACTACCCACAAACATCACTGATTTAGGATTTGCACAACACATGGCGGATGAATGACCACTGTAGCTGAAAATCTCACATCAAGTACTCGCCTAATGAATTGTTTTGTCTATTGTTGCAAGCTATGTAACCCCCGATTTTATATTACTGAGTTGAGTAGTTAACTGATTTTATTGTGTAGCAATCTGAGTGGATATAGATGTAAATTATTCCATCTCCAACACACCTACAACCTTCTTTGTAGCACTTCTTAAGTCAGAAGTCCACTTAGGATTCCCTTATGCAATTCGGTTCAACAAGGTGCATAGCTCATCATACATTAATTCCAATACTTAACTAGCTACAATTGAATCTAGCAAAATTTTTGGGTTGTCATTGAGTGCCTCAACAAAAGTGTGAGCTAGTACCTTATTAGACTACTAATGATATGGACAGTCTCGAAAAAGATCTTTGAACTTCTCCCACACATTATATAAGTTCTTACCTGGCTTTTATCTAAAACTCATAATCTCACTGCATAATCTCACACTCTTTCCTGATGAGAAGAATTGAAAAAGGAATTTTCAAGCTGTCATCCCAGGGTGTGATTGAACTTATCGTCTCAGTGTTCAACCAGTTATTTGTTTTCTCCAATAATGGAAAGCTGAATTATGTTAGCATGACATAATTAGTTGACACACCCATAGGGATGAATGTGTCACTGATCTCCAGAAAGTTTTACCGATGGACTTGTGGATCTTTACGTAAAAGTCCCATAAAATGTCCACTTCTGATCAAAACTTGAACCATGTTTTGTTTAAGCTCAAAGTTACCTCTAGCAACCGGTTTCTGAAAAGGGGAGGTCAAATTTTTTGGAAGCGGGATTGCCACTTTGCAAACTATCCTACAGGCTGGTCGATTTTCTAGCATTAGAGTAGGATTGTCTTATTCCTCTTAGATGTGTTATAATTGGTAGAGAAGGACAGATTCTCTCCTTAATTGGTTAAAGCATTGCTAAGGTTTGGGGCTTGGTTTAACTAATTCCCTATCTCTTGCCATCGTATTAGCCTATAAACCTATTTACTGCAAATTCAATGCCAAGACCAAGTGTAAAGTACCAAATAAATCTACAATGTAAAACTAAAACTAATGTAGTTGCCAATTTACAAGTTCCCGGCAACAGCGCCAAAAACTTGTTGTGCCCAACTGCATAAGTAAGTGTATATGGTATCACCAAGTAATATAGTTGCCTTAAATAAAACCGACTATCGATACCTCATATACTTGTGCTGACATCTATAAACTGCTAGTTTATCTATTAAGATGAAATTAGTACAAACATAACCAAAAGAGTTGTGAATGTTTATAAACTAAAAGTAAACAAAAATAATGCAGAAAAGTAAAGACTTTGAATAATCAATAGATGAATACCCAAGTTTAAATCACTACAAAAAATCATATTAAACTATTGAACAGTATTTGTTCGATTACTTATTTTGGTTGTTGTTTCGCAGGGTTTATTGTATGATCATGGTCTCCTAACTTCTAATCTTCAACCTAACTGTACATTACAACTACACCATTGAGCAGAGATATAATAATCAATTTAGATGCATTATGATGGATCCTACAAGTGAACCAAGAAAGGCTTCTAGGTATATCCTTATCCTAGACGCTAATTGAAATTCCTTATTTTAGAAAAGAATAAGAACCTTGCTCTATGTGTCCCCATGTTCTATCTTTTTATTCCATCTCCTGGGCGTTATAACAAGGATAAATAAATAACAAAATATGATAAGTAATCAAAACAAACTCAATTAAAAGCAATAGTAGACATGTTCTTGGCATTAACCCTAGAAAGGGGGCAGTTAATTGCTAATGGACATAATCACAATCAAGATGAATGAATCCATATTATAATCTATAAAAAAACAAAATTAAAAGGAGTAAAACCCTAATTAAAGTTCTTTCCATCCCCTCTCCAAGCTTCCAAGGCATCCAGTGAATAACAATCTATTTAAGCAATGTATTTATAGTAGGGGGGACTCATGCCCGTATGGGTTTGTGGTTCACGATGCGCCACTAACTCTATTGGAATAGGGTTCACCACACGCTACCTATTCTAATATAATAATAGGTGAAACATTTTTCTTGCTCTACTAGATGAAGGGTCTCACCGCCCCTCCATCGTGAACCTTCGCTGAAAAATGTATTTGACATCTACAATGTGCCTTGTGCATTTGTCTTTCATCCTAAGCCTTTTGGTGTTGTTTCCTTTCAATTTACAGTTTGGTTATCCTACATATATCATAAAAATAAACTAAAAAAGTACCCTATATCATCAAACACCATGTTTTAGAGCTCAAAACAACACAATATTAAGAACGGTTAACTAGAAACTTATGCTAAGAACTAGTGTCGTCCTTTAAATCTTTAGCTTAGTGTTTTGACTCATTGATTTAATCAATTGAACTTTAAACATTATAAACAAGTTTTTACACACATAATTTCACATAATAACTTTAGGAACTCATTATACACATTAGAATACACCATGACCAACTTGAACAATGCCTAGCTCAAGCTAGTAACACTAGTTTTCTCGTTTGAATTCTCAGTGGCCAATTAAAGTTCGAACATATTTGAAAGAAACCATAAACATTGTTTTCACATACTTAAACACTTATTTACAAAATTATATCAGCATTAACACATTAATAAAACAAGTTTTCCTTTAAAAAAAGTTAAATAAGCTAGGATAACAAAACAAAAGTGCATAAAACCACCTCAAATCAGTCTATATATAAAGCGTGGTTCCAATTCAAAAATAAAGTAAGCATGGTACCCCATCGTAAGATTCCACGGTTCAAACTATTGGAGAAATTATATATATCTTTGAATGTTAGCTCTATATAAATAGAAGATATGATATCTGGTAGTGCACTTATCCGCCTACAATGGGAGATGGCACAAGAGATGCTAGATGAGATTTTTGTCTCTAACTAAGGATATCATACTCGAGAGGATAGTAAAGGAACTGATACATATGCTATTGGGGATGTATATGACTATAGAACTAGTGATGATATTGTAGCATAATAATTTGTACTACTGCTAACTAACATTCGGCTACTTTGAAAATAATTTACAATAATGATAGCTAAAAAGGTGAATGCTCTAGGGGCATAAGGGTCTACTTCTAGAATGTATGAGTATGATGCAAATAAGGAAGTGAAGTATTTAGATCACGAAGTGTCAGGTTTCCAAGACAAAGGGAAAGGGAGTCAAGGTCAGAACTATTATGGTGATAGGTAACGAGATAGGAGCCGATAACGAGAAGGTGAGTGGAGCTACAAAGATAACTACAAAGATAAGAGTGACAGATATGTCCCATAAGGTAGTCGAGAGGTTGAGTCTAGAATGGAAAAAGTTTTGTCAAATTTAGTAAGAGGCCAAGAAAGTAAAGAGACTTATCTTAGTGCGATTAAGGCAGATCTATTATGGTTGAATCAGAAGGTTAAGTCACATTTTATTTCCATCAAATAACTGGAAGAGCAGTCTAGCCAGATGTTGGCCACGCTAAATCAAAGGTAGCCTGGCACACTTTCTAGAAAAATAATGCAGAACTCAAAGAATGATAGTTACTGCCATACAATTACTACTCAGAGTGGCAAAACCAGCATAGTTCAGACCGTGTCCACTGTGAATGAGCCAAAGAACAATCTTGATCTTATTGTTGTTGAGGAAGAACCTAATGTAGCAGTAGTAAAAACATGCGATGTTGAGGATAGAGCTATGGCTGACAAAGAAAAGGGTAAGTAACATGAACTGAACCAGGGTCTGGTCGTGACAGGTATCTCAAGTCCAACAAGGACCCTAGACCACCCCCAACACCTAAACCATAGAACACATTACACCCATGTCGAATTAATTTCAAACATATAAAAAGATAAAAGACCTTGAAATTAAAGATAGTATGATATGCGTAAAACAAAACCATCCCAACTCCACAGTAGTTCAAAAAAAACCTTACTAGACTGAATATCAATAAAGTGTCGGGACATGCCCCCGACTATAGCAAAAAAAAGTATCCAATAATCTATAACTCAAAATAAAATCATAACTTGAAATGGAGCATTTAGAAGTATGGAATCTCACCACTTTAAGTCGACTCTTAATCAATCTACAATCACTAAGTAGGAGAATAGAGGTATGGAAAAATGCTACATCGTATAGGGATATAGTGTCCAAAGACGGTTAGCATGATGAATGCTAGTATTTAACTTAGGGATAAAGATAAAATTATGCCATGATCAATAGTTTCAAATCATTCAAAACCAATTAACATAATTTAATGTATATATGTAAACTCATAACATGCCGGGATAGAGAACATGACTTATTATGCACTTTAAAATATTAAACTGGATTATGTAGCTCAACTGTTATATATTAGTACCCACAATATATATAGGCCCTAGCTGTCAGTCCCTAGTGCATGTAGCCATATGAATTGGAGAAAAAATATATATATTTATTCGCAGGGGACTCCAGCCTTCCAATCATATACTAAGGTAACTTAAGCAGTCGGTCATGGAATGTGATATGGGGGATGCAAACCCTCCAATCATAATAATAACAACAATATATACTTGAATTACCTTGTTAGAATAAAGGGACTCAAACCCTCAAGCCATAATGACCTCCACACTAATTAACACAATTTCTAGTATTGGTCACTTGGACCTCCACTTTCATTACTCAGCTATACAACCATATTCAAGGACCAATTAAAAAAATTATCACACAATCACATTGATTGAACCATATTTCACATTAACACATAAATTATTGGTATTTACATACCAACTACACTTCCAAGGTAACAACAACATACCAAAACAATTCAATGACTTGGAGAATTCACAACCCCTTTAGTTCAATTAGGCCATAAATTATGAAAACATGATTTAATAAAGTTCAATTCAACATTCTAATGTAATAGTTTAAGAATAGTTCAATTCCTATATTCTTCATTACAAAATCAATTGCATAATTTGAGGTTAAGGTCATAAACACTTCAAAAGTCACAGGTTTGGGAAAATCTCAACTCCTTAGTTCATTCATCATACCTATGTACCTACCAGTTCAAAACCATATTTAAAGTATGATTAATCATATATAAACTATGGGAAAATATTATTCAACAAAAAGCATTCAAAACCCCCAACCTTTGTTTCAAACCAACATAAACATCTCATGAACAATACTTTAAAATGCATTCCTTTACCAAATTAACAATGGGGGAAGAGTAACATGACTGAAATAGTAAGATGTACGAAGAGAAAACATCCTTGAAAGCCCTAATTGATCAACCTCTTGTAAACCCTATTTGTTCTTGACCTTGAGGAATTTGAGAGTGTTAAAAAATTACATTGATATTATTTTTGAGTTCTAATAACGTCTTAAAGGGGTTATAGAACGTGAGTTTCAAGTTGGGTAAGAGGGGAAATATCCAAATGCCCTTAATTTAAAAGTTGTAAACATGTCTCCTTTGATGATGAGTCAATCATTGACTCGTAGCCTCTTCTTACGACATGTCACCATGAGTCATAAACAAGAAAGTCTCTAGGAACCCCACATACTATTGACCTTATGACTCGACTAGTACCACTCATAATGATACCCTACAACTCATAGGTTCCATCGTAGTCAACATAGAACCTCATTGGGTAAACATTGGACTTCCTACTTAGAGAAAACTTAGCCACTAAATTACTGATTTGGTTATAATTACATCCCAATGACTCACTATGAGTTTTAATGACTCGTGTCTTTAAGTCGTACCCAAGACAGAAACTCAAGAATTATTCACTAGACACCTTACAACTAGGGTCACCTAACCAGTGAGACACCCTACGACTCATAAGGCGTGTCGTAGTCAAGGCAATGCGCTCAAAGATCAAGAATTTTTCAAGGTCTAAAATCTAGAGTGTTTCAATAAGGTTGACGAACCTTTTCTGAAAACCATTCCTATACCTCAACCACCTTATCCTCGAAGATTGAAATAGAAGTAGGAATAGAGAAAATACTAAAAGTTTCTATCTATGTTGAAAGAGTTATCTGTAAATATCCCATTAGTTGAGGAGTTGTAGAAAATGCCAGGATATGCAAAATTCATGAAATATCTAGTCACTAAAAAATGGAAGGTGAGCAATGAGTCTACAGACGATGTTTAGCATTATTGTGTTGTTGTCTCTAGATCATTAGTAGGGAAGAGAAAAGACCTAGATCCTTCACCCTTATATACACTATTAGGTCTTTCAACTTTGCTCGGGCTTTATATTATCAAAGAGAAAACATTAATCTCATACCGCTAGTTATGTTTAAGTAGTTGGGGTTAGGAGCACCCAAACCAACATTAATGAAATTGTTGGTGGCTGAATGAATTGCTAAAAATCTAGTTAGTATTCTATAAGATGTGTTTCTAAAGATGATATCCTACATCTTCCTAACTAATTTTTTGATACTTTATTGTGAGGTGGGCTTACAAGTCTCTATCATCTTGGGCAGACCTTTCCTTTCTATGGGTAAGGCATTGGTTAATATAGGTTAGGACAGATAAGGTTTTAAATCAATAATGAATAGGTATTCTTCAATGTATTCCAATTAATGTGATAACTAGATTATATGAGACTTTTGTATGAGATAGACATCACTGATGATGCAGTTGAGGCAGTGACTGTTCTAATCGAACAAAGGTTGGGTGTTAAAGCACTAGTAGCAATGATTATGAAATTCAACAGTGATGAAATTAAAGAGTATGACAAGATGGTTGGTGCTCTATCTAGGAAAGGATCATCTACATGTGCTTTAAAAAATCTTGATATGGATCTAATGAATAGAACTACTCCTTTCGTTCGTTCATCGATTGAATCACCTCCAGTATTAGATTTTAAGGCCCTTCCATCCTGTTTGCTTTATGATTTCTTGGGGTCTAAAAACACATCGCCAGTGATCATTATTGTGGATTTAATGGAGACTAAGATAAAGGTGTTATTGTCTATATTATAGAAATGAGCTATAGGTTAGACTGTTATGGATATTTAACAAGGAATTTGCACTCACAAGATCAAACTTAAACTGAATTATATTCTGACTATTGAACATCAGTGATAATTGAATCCTCCTATATAGGAGGTAGTAAAGAAAGAGATCATTAAGTGCTTGAATATTGATGTTGTTTATCCTAAATTGATAGCAAATGGGTTAGTCTTATTTAATAAGTCACAAAGAAAGGTGGCATTACAGTTGTGCCAAATGAGAAGAATGAAGTTGTGTCAATGATACTATTCACAAGCTGGAAGGTGTACATGGGCTACTGAAAGTTTAACACTAAGACCAAAAAGGACCACCTCTTAATGCTTTTGATGGTCCAGATGTTGGATAAACTTGTGGGAAGGGGTTGGTATTTTTTTCTATAAGGTTATTCAGGGTGCAATAACACGATTACTCCCAAATATCAGCAGAAGACAACTTTTACCTACTAATATGGTGTATTTGAATTCAAGAGAATGCCATTTGGGTTATGCAATGCTTCAGCAACATTTCAGAGATGTATGATGTCTATCTCTTTAACATGGTAGAAGACACCATTGATGCATTTATGGATTATTTTTCTATACTTGGTAATTCTTTTGATGATTGTTTGATTCACTTGGCCAATGCTCTACATCGATATGAGGAGTGCAACTTGGTATATAATTATGAGAAATTACACTTGATGGTGGAAGAAGGAATTGTTTTTGGGAACAAGATTTCAAAAAGAGGCATAGAGATTGATAAGGAAAAAATTAAAGTGATTGAGAAGCTGCTTGCGCTAATTTTTATTAAGAGAATTTGAAACGTTTTGAATTATGCAGGTTTCTATAGGGGATTCATCAAGGATTTCTCAAAGAATGCAAATCCCTTATCCAAACTTCTTGAAAAAGAGGTGAAGTTTAACTTGAAGAGGTGTGTCTAAAAGCTTCTGAGTGATTAAAGGAACTATTGGTGTTTACTTCTATCATTGTGTCCCCTAATTGGACCTTGCCATTCAAGATCTTATGTGATGCACGCAATATGGCTTTAGGTGTTTTCCTAGGTCAAAGGTGAGAGAACATTCTTTACCCTACCTATTATGGAAGCAAGTAATTAAACCCTGCTCAAAAGTATTATACTGTGATATAATAAGATCTATTAATAATGGTTTTTGTCTTTGAGAAACTTTGGTCTTATCTGATTAGCACTAAGATTATTATGTATACTGATCATGCAGCCTTGATAATATTGATGGATATGAAAGATTCGAATCCTATATTGATCCATTTGGTTCTTTTGCTGAAAGAGTTTGATTTTGAGGTAAAAGACCAAAATGGTACAAAGAATTAAGTTTCCAATAATTTTTCATGATTTGAGGATGATGCATTGTAGAAAGTGGGGAATAGGCTTGAAATCGATGATATTTTGCTAGACGAGAAAATTTTGGCAGCATCGCAAGATAAATAATTCCATGGTTTGCTATTTTTCAAATTACCTGGCAAGTGATCTAGTCCTAGAAAATTTGTCCTTCCATTAGAGAAAGAGATTTATGCATGAGGTAAGAAGTTTTCTGGCATAAACTCTACTTATTCCAAATCTATATGGATGAGGTTATTTTTAGATGTATCCCTAATATGTAGATAATAAGCATACTTGAAGCTTGTCTCTCTTCACCAGTTGGGGGTCACCATAGAGAAACTAGCACAGCCCACTAGATCTTACAATATGGGTACTACTGGACTACGATACACAAGGATACTCATGACTTTTCTTTGGCCTATGACCAATGCCAGCTTCAAGGAAATATCTCTAGGAACCATGAACTTTCTATGACCCCTATTTTGTATTGGAGTTATTTGATGTATGGGGTGTGGACTTCATGTTACCCTTTGTGAGCTCCTTTGGTATGAAGTATATTCTTGTGACGGTGGATTATGTATCAAAATGGGTGCAAACAGTTGTGCTCCCCAATAATGATGGAAGAAGTGTCACCACCTTCTTAAAGAAGTATATCTTTCCTCAATTCGGCACACCAAGTGCAATCATTAATGATTGTGGATAGAATTTTACTAATCTCGTGTTTAAGTTTCTTTATCAGATGTTAGAGTAAAGCATAAGGTGGAAACAGCTTACTATCTGCAGACTAGTGGACAGTTTAAGGTATCCAACAATGAGATAAAGTCTATTTTGGCAAAGACTATGAATGCCAATAGGACTTATTGGTCAAGAAAGCTAGATAATGCATTATGGTCCTACCATACCACTTTTAAGACTCCCATAGGTGATATTCAATATCAGTTAATGTATGAAAAGTCATGTCACTTGCCTGTTAAAGTTGACCACAAAGCACTATGGGTATTGAAGAGGTTGCACTTTGAGTGGCATGATGCAGCAAAGGAAATAATGGGTAAGATGAATGAGTTGGATCAGTTCTGACTTTAGGGATATAAGAGTTATACACTTTACAAACATAAAATGAAGTTTCATCATGATCACAATATAGAGAAAAGAAAATTTGAGCAAGCTGACCAGATATTTCTATATAACTTAAGACTTTACTTTTTTTCCAGGTAAGTTGAAGTCTAGGTGGTATGGGCCATTTCCAATGGTGATAGTGTTTCCATATGGTGCTTTTGAATGAAGCCCTATGGTGAAGCCCTATAAAATTGAATGAGTAAAGGGTAAATCACTATATAGGTAACACTGAGGAGGTTAAGGTGGTACTTGAAATGGACCTTGATGAAGACTGAGTAACTAAGGCAATTGAGTCATGATGCGATCAAGCGCTATATGGAAGGGAACACATGGGGATGGTTGGTGAAGTCTGTGTATCCAAATTATCCACATCTCGTTGCAATGTTAAATAAAGTGCTTTGAGGAAGGCAACTATTGTTTTGTACTTATTAAAATATAGGGTAACATGTGTGTTTAGTGTGCAGGAGTGGAATTTGCATGAGTCATTCAGAAAATTTTCTAATATCAGGACATACGGGCCACTTATAAGTCATAAACAGACACCATGACTCATAAGCAAAAGTTGTATAGACCATGAACTCAGAGTACTAAGGTATTTTGTCTCTAGATTCATAACAACTCTCATAACGAGTCATAGACTCTAGTTATGAATCGTCACCTTGAGTCATAATGACAAGAGGACCCAAGTAGGGTTTCATTCATTTACGGTGGGAGTTCAAAACCCATAAGCAATGGTTATGAGTCTTCATGAGGACTTTTAACAAAGCCTACCAGTTCAGGCATCGCTGGTTGAGCCAGCCCCAAATCCAATTAAAATAAAAAGGGCACCTTAATTGGGCACTCGGTTCTTAAATTTTCAAACACCCTCTATTTGTTTCACTTAGAAAATTTCAAAAACCCTTTGCATTCATTATAAAAAATCAAAATCTACCAGGTTCAATCCTTCAAAAAATGAAATTAGCAAAATTTAGGGCTTAAAATTGTTGGAAGTTAAGAGATCCAAGTTTCAAGCATAGAAGTAAGTGCTTTATGCTTTAATGTTATATATTTTGACCTTTTTCCTTTAGTATGTATAAGTACTTGCGTTTCCTAAAGAAAAAAATCTATGTATAAATGTGCTTACGCCCTTTTCGTACCAACATTGGTAAAAACTTGATAAGGGGAATGAAAATTTGAACTTTTGTGCTGAAATATAGTTAGGAGTAAATGTATAGAGTGTCATAATGAATTCAAAAATCTTAATTTTGCATTAGGATTGTGTATTGGAACCAAATATGTCTAAACCTCTATGTTGAAGTGGATACGGAGCTCTTAATGACTCATAAACATATTTAGGAGTCGTAACGGGACTAATAACCACTAACAACATGAAAAATTAGAAGAGTGTGGGTTTTACTATCATTATATTGCACTTACCTGATTCATAATCAATCCTTACGACTAGTAATGAGAAGTCATAATAGGGAGCAATGTCTATGCAGTATATGAAATATTTCTGGTAAGTTTACAAGCATTATGACTCATTAGGAGGAATCATAATCTGATAAGCTGATGTGGTGTGGAAATACGAAACTTTTAATGCTTAAAACTATAAATTTATGTCTAAACTTGGGGTGTTTTGTTGGACACGATGAATTTTGGTGTGAAATGCAGCTAAAATAGGTATATAACAGTGTTTGAGTGAAAAGAAAAAAAAACTGAAAAAGACCAACTCTAATCATTATATGAGTTGGTCTCTGAGTTATAAACAATCAATATGAGTCGCATATTGTATCGTAAGAATATTAGAACCAAAAGCCAAATTGAGGAGAAGGGTATGAGGGAGATACGACTCAAATACCCTAATCCTAAGCCAAGGTATGAATATTATGGATGTCGTGGAGCATAAGAGAACCTGAGATACCACCCAGGAGTTGAAGTGTAAAATATATATGAGTCGACACTTTGAATACTACTCGTATAGGTATGTCTTATATAAACTAATATTCAAGACTTAGAAAGGAAGAAGTCCCAGGTAAATACGGTTGAAAGACATGAGTCGTACACTCAGCTATAACTCATAAGAAGAAGTCGTATGCTGAACAGAGATTTGAAGCCTAGGAAAGATCAGACACTGGAACGAATATGGCAAGGCAGGGTAGAAATCATAAGCTGAGGATTCGAGTGAAGACTGAGTCATAATAATTGCCGACTTAACTTTACCTTTCCCATTTTTAATAAGATTTCGATATTATTTTGAGATACTATAAATACCCTATGGTTTATCTTTTATTAGGTTATGCATTGTGACATTCTATTTTGCACTATTACTCATTACTACATTATTTCTTGAGATTTTTTGGTTTTATTCAATCAAAGAAATTAGATTTTATTCATCTTATTCTTGTGCAACTGATTTTATATGTGCTTCATTGATAATTATTATTTTTTGCACAAATATAAGCGGCTAATCTCCTTAGCTATGGTAGTGGGAACCCTAGTGGATTAGCTATATAGAGGAAGTGTGAGACTCAATTGTTCTAGGTTTTTTGCATGTATCTTAATTATATTTCAAAATAATTAAACTCATAGCAGTTGCAGACGTTTAAGATTGTCTATATTCGCATCCATTCAATAACCAAGAAGCTTGCGATTAGGAAAAAAGATTATGACAATGATCTGAGATGCAATAACTAAGCATTCAATCTTATCACTTGATCCTAACCTGACAAGTGTAACTGAGGCCATAGCAAGGGTCAACAGGGCAACACCTTGATACGATAAGCAAGTAAAAAGGGTGAAATTTATCTTCTAGCTTACCCAACAGTTGATAATACTTTTTTTTAGGCTTTTCATATAGAACAACAGAACAGTTAGGTTGATCACAAGAAATTTACGGAGTTGAGAAGCCAGGGGAGCATAGACCTAACATTTGTCTCATATTGATTTCAACTCAAAAGCACTCAAGAATTGGCTACTATTTGCATTTGATAACAAAATCTCGCCACCCCCCCCCCCATTTTCTTTCATGTGCTACTAGTGGATTACATAAAGTCAAGTAACTTCTAGCATTTTCCCGGTGGGATCGACCCCATCCTCGTTGGGTTACTATATTTGTAATCGACCAGATTATACTTCTAATTGATGTGTAGTTTTGGGCGACATCAAATTTTGGCTTTGTTGCTAGGGAAGACGGTTGATTAGTAAATTGAATTGATGAAGTTTACGGATTTTTATTTTTTTGATTGTTTTTCTGGAATATGTCAGTGTATGCCAAGTACGAGGAGTAGAGGCAATCCCTTACTCCCATTTTATCCAAAGCCAGAAATTATCCTTCAAATACCTAGAAGGATATTAGGACAAGTTTGTGATGGAGTTCAATACCCCACCTATGGACCCAAACATGAAACTCCATGAGCTCCATTAGATAAATAGAATATTCCAGACTTACAGAAATTACAATTGTTAGAGAAAGAATATAGAGAAGCAGAAAAAGCTAGATTTGCTGTAGAGGAGGCAGTAGATCAGTAAGGAGGACTTGTTAGTCCAAGACAGGTTGTTTATTATTGAGTTTAGAGAGGCAAGGTTCCATTTAATCTAGAATATCAACACTTACACCCATAGGAGGAAGATGGAGAAGATCTTGGTTTTTTTCGCCTACAGAGTCTGGAGCCATTTTTCCTCCTCCATTAGTGCCTAATGTGAAGTTTTATATCAATAGTGCTATGATCCAATTGTTGAATATGAAGGGATTATTTTTGGAATCTATTATGGATGTTGCAAACATGCACCTTACAAATTTTCTTGTGATCTGCACAAATTACAATATTCTAAGGGTTAATCAAGAAGCATTAAGATTGAGGTTTTTCCTATTTTCTTTGACTGGAGAAGCATATTTATGGTTAAGAGAACTTCCAAGAGGAGTCATAACTATAAGGTACGACGCGCGAGTAGGAGTCATATTGACCTGGAGAAAAATCAAAATCAGGCATGAGTTTCTGTATTGAATACGACTCCCAATACTAGTCATATCCTTTGGGTACGGTTCGTAACTGAAAATCATACCTAGTCCAGAAACTAGGTAAGTCACCAGGCTATACTATTTAAAGAAATGACCCGTAATTCTAGGTACGAGTTGTATAGACAACTCGTACCTAGGCTTACTAGGTCAGATCTCAGGTTTTACCTGGTCAGTGATTAATTAATATAAGAAAAAGGGCACGATCCGGCACCCGATTAATACCAATCGAACCCACTCCCCTTTCCACGCAAATTTCACTTCCAATTCACAAAACAAAGTGTTTCCAACATAATTTAGCTACCAACATCTTTCGATCCGGCATACTTTAAGATTTAAACTCGAATTTGGGGACATAGATATCCAAAATTAAGAACTCACTTCTTCAAGCAACAAGTAAGTTTTGAAACTTCTTTTTCTTTACATTGTAAGTTGAAATGAGTTGTGCTTTACATTGTAAACTTGTTTTGAGTAGGAATTATGCACAAATAGGGTTGTTGATATCATAACTTAGGTCTTATTTTGGAAAATATAATTTTGGGAAGAACTAGGGTTTAGAAAGGAATTTTTATGTTTATATGTGATAAAATGTTGGATATAGCTAAAAATAGTAGTGGGTATTTTGGAAACTTCCATTGGAATCAAACTTTAAAGTTGGACTTCTATGTTGCAATATATACAAGACTTCTTATGACTCGTACCTACTGGTACGGGAGTAATAACGAGACTCTTACCCACTGACATAATGGTAATCTAACAAATTTAAAGTTCCAGATGGGATACAACTCAACCATACAGTCGTATCCTAACCTTACAAATCATACAAATTAATCGTACCCACCTAGGAAAGATTTCAAGTGGAATAAATATTTCTGACCATCTTATGGTTGTTGGTCATGAGTCGTACCTATTCGGTACGACTAGTATGGAGTAGTCATAAGATAACCTGCAAAAAGATATCATGCACTGTCTAGGATATGACTCAGATATACGAGTCATACCCAATGGATACAACGAGTCCCCACCACTCTTACCCAACTGAAACAAAGCACACTGAACTTTAGTTTTAAATTTTTCTTTTTCTTTCTTTTCTTAGTTACTAATAATAGTGTATTTGTAGGTACAATGCCTCCAAAGAATTATTCATCCTCCGAACAAAGTACAAAAGAGAGTGACCAAACAAAAACCAATTAAAAATGAGGAAACTAGCCTCTCTGAAAGTTTGTCGAAAGTACTGGAGAAAAATATGATGGAACCACATCAATGAATGTTGTTCAGAAAGGAAAGGCAACAGCTAAGGAAAAGGGGAAGAAGTTCGTTCCCCAAGAGTTTGAAATACCACCACCAAAGGGGACCAAGAAAAAAAAATGTGACTGTGTCTCCTTTATATACACCTCAACCTATTCATGAAGATGATAAAGAAACTGAATCTAGTTCAGCAGAAGAGAGTTCAGTTGAATCTTAGGGGCTTGAGGTAGATGATACCTTGATAGATAAATAAGATTCACATTGGCTCATACTCCAATGTCCATCATTGAATGATGGAGGTACCCCAGCATGTAGGAAATATTTAATACGGGGTTGTTTAATCTTTTGAGAAGTAAGATAAAAATGGTTCTATATCTGGGGAGGAGAATGACCACTACAGGTATGGATGAATTACCTGAGTTTGAGGAATGCTTTCGAAATTATGGTTTTAACTAGATGATTAGAGCATCGAGTAGATACAATGTGGTACTTGTTCATAAGTTTTGTGTCACATACAAAGGAGAACTTCAGTAGTAGTATGCATATAGTATATTGTGGAAGGGAGGTGAGCCTATTGCCTCTTTGATGATTCAAGGAGTTAGAGCTAATATCTCTCTCCACACTATCGGGAGATTTTTATATGGTTCAGAATATCATGCTTCAGTAAATACACGAGAGATGGATTATAAAATAACTGAGATGACAAAGATAACAAATTGAACATTGGGTACTGATGATAAAATTATGATGTTTAGGTGGATAGCTGCACATGGTGGGCATGATACTTGGGTTGCATGTGGTATTGGGGATTCGCAGTAAATAAAGAAGGGAACCCATAGTTTTGAGGGTAAAGCTTTGTAGACACTAGTCCGATGCAGGCTATTTCTAACTACTGGAGATGATGTCTTAAGCTCAGTCTGGTTAGCTATGTAAGCCAATTTTATAGCCAATTATGCATTCGTTATTCATAAGTTCCTATCCTGAGAGATGAGATATAGATCTGTAGGGTTCATAAGGCATTGATATCCTACACCTGCTTGATAACTCAGATATGTTTGGTAGCATGAGCTGTAGAGATACTCAAGATTGATGAGTTTTTTGAGGCACGGAGGACGTTTGACATCGGGTTGGTTCTTGATGCGGTGAACCCTCTAGCTTAACCTGTGTGGTAGGAAGTAGATGATATGGCGGGAGTGTTTCCACAAGATTACCAAATAGACGCCCCTTCTCTAGATAAGGCTACTAAGGCATGTGTATGAACTGAGTTTGCGCCCACAGCTGTAGAGGATACTTTCTATGCACCACCACCAGTTTAGTCTATGCCACCTAGGCCACATGGTATGCCTCTCGGTGTGATGTTGATTTTTCAGGCTATGTGGATAGAAGTTGTGACCAAATTAGCTGCGCTTACTACAAAGGTTGGTCACATTGAGGGCAGATTAAAATCTTGGATGGATAGCCAGTTTAAGGCACAGGATAGATGAGTCCAAGGGCACACCTAGATATATTTGAGTCCAGGATTACTTGATAGTTGGTTAGCGGGAAATCACCCAATGTTGGTGATATCAGAGCAGAGATTGTTGAGATAAAAAAGATAGTCACCGAGCTGTCAAAGAGGTCAATGGTTACTAAACTAGTTATGGAGACTATAAATTCCACGATCAAGGTGCCTAATATTTTGGCAGATCTGGCAGATGAATAGTTTAAGGAGACTAAAGACAAAAAAAAGAGAAAAAGAATATGGCACAAGCTTTTAGGAAAGTGGAGAAGAAGGCAAAATATAAGAGCATTTAGGATAGGTTGATCAAGAAATATGAGTCAAATAGATGGACATGGGAGCTGGTGGGTCAAGAGCTCTAGTTACTAATACTGACAGAGTTGCTTTTGTTCCCCTACTTCTATTAATTCAGTCTCAGTCATTGATATGGTAGCTAACGAGAATGGGACCCCACCTAGGTGCCCACATTCTGATGTTGATGCTCTGGCACCTTGAGAACCTTGGTATGACTCTTATCCTTATTCTATTTTATTTTTGTAACACTAAGGAACGTGCAACGTTCTTCATTTAGGGCTGGGGGTTATTCCAAACATTTTGGGTAGTAGTTTGAAATTTTTCAAATGTAGCTAATATTGAAAGCCTGTTATAACTTGCAGGTTTATGCGGGCATAGGGAGTAGTTAAGTACGCCTATGGCACCAGGTTTTGATTTTTGATTAAAATTGATGGATTTTGAAAATTTTCTGATGTATTGAAAGATTTTGATTCTGTTTTGATTTATTCTTTGTGATTGTTGAAACACTACTAATTTATAAATGCTATTGTGAAAAGTTGTGATAACTTTATGCTAAAAATAATTGGAAATAATGAAAATATTGAACCCCCTCTAAATTTTTATTTATGTAAGTGCATGATTTGTACATCTTTGTGAAACTGTCGAGTATCTGATAATGGCATTAGGATTAGGGATAGTACAATTTGGGACAAAAAAAATTACGTAGTTGTCTAACTAGTACCTGGTAGTGTAGCTCTGTGCAAGTGTGTGTTAGGTTTACTGAGTTCCCGGTGGTGCTGGAATCTAGAACCTGCTCGGATGCTTTTAACTAGGTCTAGTATAGTTAATTAGGAAGTGATCATAGGACCTTTTTGCATGAGTATACTTAAGCCTAAAATTCCCTAACCATAGGAATAAATCCCCTTGATCCAAATATATGAGAATTATAGACTAATTTTCCTTGTTACACCTATCACATTCCTGTTTAACTTACAATAAATCTATTTTGGCCCTGGTTCTCCTGTGGACCTCAACTCAGGCAAATCACCTAAGTTGAGGGTGGATATTATAGGTGTGCATAAGAGAAAAATATGTATGAAGAAAGTGTGTAGAAGGGAAATAGTTGAAATATGGGCAGGTGTGATGATAAAGAAAAGAAATAAATGTGCAACACATAGCAAAAATGATAAAAATAATATTAGGAAAAAAATACTAAGTGAACCATGCCTGACCCATATGAGTATGTGCTTAAAAGGATAAGGGATACACAAGGGTGGAAGTAAATAAGTGAAACGCAGTGGAGCCCAAGAAACACAAAGTGTCCAGGAGGCTCAGTCACTAAATGAATCACAAAATGTATTATACCAACCTTAAGCCTATGTTACAAGCTAAATAAAGTCTGATAGTGATCCTATGATGACTGTCTAGAAATTTAGAAAACTAACTTAAGGGCAAGCCTATGGTATTTTGTGTGCTCTGGTGATAGTTTTTTGTGAGAGATAGAGTCATTTATTGTATCCCCGAATAGAGTAGTCTATCCATGAAAACTGAATGGGGTTTCCCTGACTGTGAATGCACATGGGTTATATTGCTAGGTTTCTAGATTTTTTGATGAAGGTAAAGCATTTATATGCCTAAGTGTCTATTGCTAATGTAATGCCATCATCAAATTCTTTCGGGCTTATATATGTGCTAAATTTTTGTACAAAAAATTGAGTTGAAAAGTTGAAAAATTAAGAGGGTAACAATGAGATTGAAATTTATTTCTAAATCACTGCCATGGGTTTGCTTGAGATATTCCTTTTTAAGCATTAGCTTTATCCTAGAAAATAATAATGCAATTTTATTTACCTGAGGACATGCAAAAGTCTAAGTTGAGGGTGTTGATGTTACGTGGAAACATGACACTTTTGATACATAAAGAACAAATGTATGTTTGAACTTAGGGTGTTTTGTTCGATATGATGCACTTTAGTGTGAATTATAGGTAAAAATCGGTCTATAACAATATTTGAATAAAAAGAGAAGAAAAAGACCTAAAAAGGTGAAACTATGATCAGTATATGAGTCAGTATCTAATTCGTAACCAATCAATATGACTCGTAGACTAAATTATTTGAATAGCAAAACCAAAATCCAAACTGAAAATCCAAGTATAACGAAAATACGACTCAAACACCCCTATCGTAAGCCAGGGTATGAGTCGTATGCGGAAGTCATGAGCATAATAGAACCTCAGCTACTATCCAAGATTTGAAGTGTCAAATTGATACGACTTAGAAATATGTGTATGACTCATATAGGTATGTCGTATACAAACCAGTGTTAAAAACTTTGAAAGGAAGAAGTCTGAGATGATTACGGATGAAGGACACGAGTCGTACACTCATCGATGACTTAAAAGTAGAAGTTGCTTGCTAAATAGAGAGTTGAAGCCTTGGGAAGATCAGACACTAAAATTAATATGACAAGGCAGGGTACGACTACTAAGCTAAGGATACGAGTGAAGACCGAGTCATACCGACTGTCGACTGAACTTTACCTTTCCCATTTTTAATAGGATTTTTATGTTATTTTGAGATACTATAAATTCCCTAGGGTTTATCTTTTATTAGGTTAGACGTTGTGATATTTTTTTAAGCGTTATTATGCGCTATTACTCATTATAACATTATTTCTTGAAATGGAAAAAAGAGAAAGCGTGCAAAGTGGGAAGGACCGATAAGTGAGGGTCCAATTGATGGTCGTTGGTGCCGGAAGTTTGAGATCAGCCATGAAAGTTGAGAAGGGCAGTGAGACAGCCCTGATACCTGATGTACCATTGATCGTACCAGCCACAATTGGTGTCACTGTTTCTAGAAAGTCCCAATAGCTGATGGGACTACTATTCAGGAGAGTAAGGCCCTATCTTAGGGTGTCCATTATGATCCAGTCTTACAAGGGGCCAAGATAACCTAGGTAAGTCTTCAATCCTAGTTTTACATTGCTAAATGGACTGGGGTCAGTGAATAAGTATTAGTTGGGGTAGGGGATTACAATAGTTGCCACGAGTTATAGTTGTCAGGTTTTAAAACCTATAGGCCACAGTATGAATGATGAACCAGCATGTGTATGTGTGGTTGATTCGGTGATGCTTAAGGGAACAAAATAAGGGACATAGGCTATGGATAATTTTTTGCTAAATGATTTTGGATGAAAAAAAAATTATGTAAAAGTTATACCCCTCTTAAAATATTTTGGTTTTGACAAACTGTGTAACCTGTATGCATGTGCGACTGCTAAGAATTACTTAATGGCATTAGAATTAGGAATAAAAATAATGATGGCATGTAGGTGTATGAACTGGATAGGTTGTGGCTAACACTGTGACCCTTAATAAAGTGAGTGTGAGGCGTTACTTAGTTGCCAATATGTACGGAGTCCAGAACCTGCCCGATTGTTTCTGCTTAGAACGTAGGATGGTTGGGGTAGGATATGATTATAGGCCATTTTCTGATTAGTCCACTCGAGCCTAAAATGAAAAACAAAATAAGATAGGAATCCCTTTATCCTAATTGACCAACTTTTATTGTTTGCACCGATTTCACCTTCCCACTTGAGTTACAATGAACCTTTTTGGCCTAGTCCTCATTGGACACTATGCACCTCAACTCAGGGAAATTGCCTAAGTTGAGGGTGGATATCTAGGGGTGTGTAATGAAAAGTGGGTAGTAATAAAGAGTTGTAGATAGAAAATAATTAAAGGCAGGTGTAGTAGAAATACAGAAAAAAATAGAAAAGAAAAAGAAAAAATGCATGAAAAAGAAAAAGAAACTCACTCGGCCCAAAAATAGGCATGAAAAGGAATAAAAGGGAGATATAATGGTGGATTAAATAAAAAGATAGTAGAAAAAGTGAAGATCAAAGAAAGCATAGTGCTAAGGAGGTTGAGTCACTTAAAATTCCCCAAATATACCATAATCAGCACCAAGCCAAAGCTACAAGCCAAATATTGTTACAAGTGAAAAAGGTTAACATTGGTCTTGGACTGAAAATATGGAAGAAAACTTGAAAACCTAATGAACTGATCTGGCTATGAGTCGTCAAGACACTATAAGACACGTGTCCATACTTGTTAGGATACTAAAGTCCAGAGGTGAAGTCAAAGAATACTATGAGTCATGAAGTCTGATTATGACTCGTAGTGGACAATAAAAAAGAAACCAGTATTCAAGTTCTTGAAGTTTAAGGCATAGGTGATATTTAGTGAAGACCAAAATTCATAATGACTCACTACAACTCGTGGTGATGAATCGTAATGACATCATAAGATTGGGTCCTGGAAGATGACAATTCACTAGAAAGCTTACGACTAATAGCACATGATTCATAAGAAGGCCTTACAAGTCAAATGATTGCCGACTTACTTTTCCTATTCCGTTTTTATTAGGATTTATTTATTATTTTGTGATACTATAAATATCTTGGGGTTATTCCTTTATTATATTACGTGCTTTAAACATACTTTTTGATACAATTGTCTTGGTTTTTTGGTTTAGTATTCAATCAGATATTTTGGATTTTATTCTTTCGTCATTGTGGAATTAATTACATGTCTTCTCTATTTAATATTATGGGTTATTGCATGAGTATGAGTGGCTAATTTCATTGACTAGGGTTGTAAGAACCATGGAGGAGTACCTACGTAGGGAAGTGGGAGATTCATCTACTCTACTACAATTATGTGTATTTCAATGTTCTTGATAATAATTAGACCCAAGCTACTCTAGAATCTTGTGAATTCCCTATATTCGAGAAGATCATCATGAGGGAATTTAAGATTGGGAAAAAGACATTATAACAGTGATTCAAGGCTACGAACCCTCGTCTAATGAACTTGAGACTTAAAGGGTGAGAGTTTCACTGAGGTTATAGACAAGGGACATCAAGGCTACACCCTGAAAATCACAAGGTAAAGGGTGAAATTCATTTACGCGTTCACAAGAAGGTTGATGGTGCAGAGCTTGTCAACTTTTTATACATAGCAGTAGGATAAGTGTGTCGAACATGAGAATATTCTGTAGTTGTAAAGCCAAGGGAACACAGTCCTAGTGTTCGTCTTCTATTGTTTACAAACTTAAGAATTCAAGTTTGGTTACTTACTGTTGACTTTAAATTCCTCCCATTTACTTTTACGCACTGCTCATGGATTTTGTCATATTTGAAATACTATTTAACATTTTCCTTGTTGGTTCGACACCAACCTGAGGTGGGTTACTATACTTTACATCGACCGCGGCATAATTCTAACAAGGTTAGTATTGGGTGACATAAATACCTTGAGGTGCCACACACTCTAATCCAGAATGATCACCACAACTGACTTGAGATCTACTCATAGTCTTAAATACTACCTGCATAGAGCTGATAGGCTTCAAGTGAAGTTGAACTCTACTGGAAGCTTCCTCACTCCATGATAAAATACCAATAGCACTATACTGATGGCAGGGTTTCTTGCCACCACTTTCATAAGTCTCAATACATACTCTCGTTGTGGCTCTTGAATGTCCAAAAACTTGAGAGAAGGAAGACCTATCTCCAATCAAGTGCTTTGACATCAAACGGAGTGGCAATGTCGATCCTCTAATAGATCCATGCACCATGTCCAGCTCAGAAGAATGTAGCACAAGAATACTCCTAGCTCAATCTAAAAACCCAATATTGTACTCAAAAACTAGTAAAGGGTCCTAATGAACACTAATAAATCCAACTCTGACCTGAGAACTTAGTTGACGAACCGAATGTCATCACTAGCTGATGGTGAAGACCTTTGATATCCACCTCTAACTCTCTTGTCCGATGTTGTACCAAAATGCATGCTGAAGTCTGGTCTGTATCTATCAAACATATCGCTTTGTCTATTTAGGATAGAATAGAGTCAAATAACGTTCTTAAATCTTCTAGAAAATGCAAACACATGACAAGGAGTCTAGAAATGAATCTCCTAAGAATGTCCTAGTAGCCTACTAAAGATAGATTCCGAACGTGTCCTCACTGATCTGTAGGACTTTACTAAATTCTTAGTTTTTGTACTAATACACTGGTGAATCTAGGGTTTAATACCAATTTATCACGATCCAATTTCTCATGTCATGATGGCGTCTACTATAACCCGCATGTAGGCTAGTCGAGCCCATAGTTTGGCCTAGTAATGGACTACCCAAAGAGATGAAGAAAAGAATGCAGAAAAGATATAATAAATGAAAAGAATGCAGAAAAGATATAATAACAGATCAAATACATAATGTAGTCCTAAAACCTAGATGTATCAGTACAAGAGTGTTTACATAACAAGAACCCAAAGTGAAGTTCAAATGAATCGACTGATACAACTTATATCTGAATACAACATAGAGATTAGTCAAGTACATAAGAAAGATATAAGTAATACACTGAATGTTGTGAGTTTGCTCTAAGTCTCTGAGCTATGGATACTTCGCATGACGCACAAATGAACAGTAATAGCTTATACTACAATCTATAGGCTGCAAAAGTGTAGTATGATTACCAAAAATATGGTACTCCCGACTGAGCTCCAAAGATAAAGACGATATATATAACATAACAGAATAGAAACTACACCCGAATGTCCACCAACAACACAAGACAGCCGCTGAGTAAAAAGGATAAACTATCCTATTCCTATCAAAAAAACTAACATATCAAGGCTAAGGGAGTAGTAAGAATGCACAATATTATTCCATCCATACTTAGAAATCTCAATACTATACCGTATATCACTTGCCAATATGCGAGTAAGCAAAATAAAGATATATATAAGTATACAAAGCCAAGAAGGAGTATATAATCTAAGTAAATGAAGGAAGGGATGGATATATTTATATATATACTTATATACATATATATATATATATATATAGATATAGATATATCAGTATATGACCAAGGTCTAGTCATAGTATAGCCTAGATCATCAGACTAGCTATTTAAGACCTCATAATCATAGCAGGAGATTGTGCTAGAATACTCAGGGTTCTAATCCATATATCAAGTCATTAGATGGCCATGCATAGTAATATAATCATAAGATAAAAGAGGTCGAAATCATACATCAAGTCTCTATACCAAACCGATGACTAATCTATCATAAACTCGCCATAACAAATACAAGGAAAAGAACAATGTAAATAATAACGCGAGTAACCGGCCAGTCCAGACAACCAAATACCTAGCTGATCCTATCACGTACCCCAACCACCCAAGGATCAGAAGGTTTAATCATCATACAACACACCACAAGGTATAGTCATCACCCATACCTATTAAACCCCCTTCCCCTCCCTCTTCCCTCTCATATGTGTTGATAGATATAGGCACATACTGGTGATTAAGCAATGTGCATGCAAGAATGAATGCAAGTTATAAAATTATTATCACAAACTCATCGACATAACCATCATCATTGAAATCATTCTTCAGAATCAAACTAAAAATATGTATCATTAAGACTCAGAATCAAATCGGTCATAAATATCATCAAGACTCAGAATTTAACAAGTCATAAATATCATCAAGACTCAAAATTGAACCAGTCATAAATATTATCGAGACTCAAAAGTGAAACGATCCTAAATATCACTAAGACTCAAAATTGAACAGGTCATAACTATAATCAAGACTCAGAATTGAACTGGTCATGAATATCCTTGAGACTCAAAATTAAACCAGTTATATATACCATCAAGACACAGAATTGAACCGGTTATAAATATCATTATGAATCAAAATTAAACCAATCATAAATATCATCAATACTCAGAATTGAACTGGTCATAAATTTATTAAGACTCAAAATTAGAAAGATCATAAATATTATCAATGCTTTGAATTGAGCTAGTTATAAATATCATCAATACACATATATATATGACATTAATATTAAAGTCTATTTTTGGTTTTACCTAGAACTTATATCATCAATCTAGGATCTTTCCATGTCCCATACCAATGAGATGTATATTTGGATATGATAGAGACTCAAGATATTATAAATTTGTTGCTCAAAGTGAACTTTAGGAATAAATTATTATAAAAGTGTAGAAAGGGTCGGCATCTCTCACGGTCGTAGGATTTAGTAGTATAAAATCATTGACCGGAATTTGTCTCGGTTACATCTCTTAAACATAATTATTAATATATTTTACATATAAGTTATTCATTAAGGAAATCTATTATTATTATTATGAGCAAATCCATTTTAAGGTATAAAGTGGTCTTAAACCATTAATTAGTAATAGCAGTAGTATGATTATAATCTAATTGGAATCGTATCAGCCATCGATGCAATAATCATGAAATACCAAATCTATTCATGACATCATCAGTATTCTAACAATAAAACCATAGGAATTAATATATTAATAAACTATACCCATATCCCTTGCAAGGATAAACACTTCTCAGATGGTCAACTCATACCATAACACGGCCTTGGGCCCAATAATTTGTTCAAAATAATTATAAAATCATAATCATGACTTTTGGCCCACATACATATTTGGAACCTATATGAATAATCATTTGTATAAGTCATCTCATTTGAAATAAGCCATAGCATATTTATGAGGCATAACATCTCTATAAGCCATAACGCATATTTATAAGGCATATCTAATCTATAGGTCATATATCAGAACTTTGTTTATTCCTATATTATCCAGCATGTCTATGGACCACATCATAAGTTCAGTCTGGAATGCCATAGCATAGCTACAAGCCATAAGTCATAATCTAGGGAAAGTCATCATAATTTACCAAGTTGCAAAGTAACCTTATTCTTAAGGAACAATAGTCTCAACTATGCCTAACACCCATAACTAAGTTCACAAGGGCTAAAAAAACTCTTAGCCTAAAGTGGGTTTTAGGAACCCTCTTCGAATCCTTAATTTTTATACTTGAGAAATTTATACCCCAAACTAGGCTAAGGTATCTATTTTAACTTTTAGATGTCAAGAAAGCCATAACCAATCTTAAGATAGGAATTTCACCTAAAAACATGAGCATTTAAGTCAACTCCATATAAATTAAGGTTTCAAGATCACCACAATAGCCCAAATAGTGTTAAATATACTAACCAATCTTTTAAAGCTTAAACCATATCCCAAACCAAGCATCATATCACATACTTTCGATGAATTATTTCAATCTAGGGAGAAAGAAATAGGATTCTAAAAGTGCAATAAGCATTTCCCCTTATGGGTCCAAAACCCACATACAATCCCCCAAACATCAATAATCCAGACTAGGTCATTCTACACATAATCAATCTTAACATTCACATTCGCATTGAATGCATAACAAGCATTATCTTACGAAGAAGAGTAGACATAAGCCTACCTCAAACTGAACCACAATCTCTAAATCATTCACCAAACGTCCATATTCATTTCACAATACGAAAATTCCATCAAACTATTAAAGTTGTGTCTATTTATCAATACGAGAATAACAATACACATATTTCACTATTATGCTTCGAGCACAAAAATGCCAAGTGGGTTCTACATACGGAAATCATATTTCATAGGTCAACCCAATGTTCATACATGATCAAGGAATCATAACCCTAAAAGTGGGTAAAAACCAAGCTAATTTAGGGCTTAAATCAAGCGCTCAAGATATTTATGGTTTTGCATCAAAAACAAAGAATTTCCCAAAGAAAGGGATGAAATCATACCTTAAATCCAAAGATATTTGAAATAATAGATGTTAATCAAGCTCCTAAGTCACCCACAAGACTCAATTTTGAGTTATCACACTCGTTAAGGATTCTTGGCTATCAAGATTGAGTGAATTATGGCCAAAATGCTGCCTAAGGGATCATTTTATACCAAAACGATGTAATCAGGTATGGCAATCACACAATAGTTGTGCAATCACAATACTTGGTTTTAGAAGTAGGTATGGTGATCGCAATCCTACTTTTTTCGATCGATGTACTTGCTATCAGCAAGTTGATAGCTGAAACTTAAAATATTCCCAAGTTTTCCCCAATGCCTCGAGATTCATTTGGAATCCGATATACATAAATAAACTATGTAAATACACTAAATTTGATCCAATGACAAAGTTAGATTTTACACCCGAGGTCGTTTCGACTAAATTATGTCCCACACTAGAATTTCCAATTTTCCAACTTTTTGAGCAATAGGTCAAAATGAGCTCGAGTGCATTAGCTCACAAACCAAAGGTCTAACTAGCCAAAAATCAATATTTTAGAGCTTCTGGAGCAGTCAAAATTTGCATACGAGATCTCTATACTAATTTCTTTACCTGGATGCCATTTGGAACCAACGAAGACTTTAAAATAGGGAATTGGCTCTAATAATCAAACAAATTACCTAGTAACCAAACTGTCAGTCCCAGCAAGTCATAAATGACTTATGGCAGCTATGAGAAATATCTAAAGTGAAAATAAGGGGAAATATGAAAAATAACCAGGAAGGTTATTATATAGCTACTGGAACCTGTATGGTTAATGAAGGTTCTTGTTCACACCAATTTTCCAATGGTACTTAAACTTCCCCTCGTGTTTTTCACACGCACTTAACTTCATAAATCATTCTCCTCATAAATTTCTTTGCTATTTATAGTATTTTTCTAATTTCTCAAGAACCCTAGCATGTATTTTGTCCTTAGGTTCATAGTAAACTTAGATTACTAAGAAAATTGTAAATTCATACATATGAGTATCCAATTTGCAACAAAATTTTGCATACTCACTTTGAATTGAGAAAAAATGCATGGATTTGTTAGTTTTTCCTAAGCTTATTCATAAGAGGAGAATTTGCCATTTTTTTGTGAGTGAGTAGAACTTGAATGTGGAGTTTGAAGATGATTGGGAATATTTTTAAGGTAGGGAAATCAGTTATGGAATGTGGGGAAAATTTAGGCATTCAAAAAAGGATGTGAGATCATGGGGAATTAAATTCCCCCTTTTTATTTGATATGACTCTGGTTGGGGCACCTTGTAAGGTCCCCAACTTTTTATTCTGACCACGACCCTGACAATGACTTATAGTCAGTGTCTTTGAGTCACTGTCTTTCTCCATTTAGAAATTAAAATTACCTAGGTCTTCAGTCATGATGACTCAAGATAACGAGTCGTTGTCACTAACAATGACTCATTTAGAGAGCCATCATAACTCCAAAGACTACTTACCTAAAGAATTTCTCCTAGGATCCTCCGAAAGAGTCTAGTGATGAGTTGTAGGGTGCCTTTGTGACTCATAGGGTCCCTTGTAGGGACTTAGGCACCAAAAATGTTTTTTCTCATTTCCTGCATATTTCACCCCTGCACACTGAACACACAAATTACGTATAATGAAATAAGTACAAAACATAGGTTGCCTCTGATGTCACGAAAATACATGGTTATGTTGGATACTATGTCTACACCAGAAAGCCCATGGCTTACCTCGCATAAAGCACCTGATTTAATGATGTGTCATAACTCAGTTGCTTTGTCTACTCAGACTTCGCCAAAGCTTACATCAATAAAAACCTTCACTTCCTCAATATTTCCCATATGGTTCTTAATACATTGCTCGTTCACCTTAAATGGGAGATATTCGCAATTGCACATGCAGGAATACCCTAACCATAATGAATGGTCCATACCACCTAGACCTTAACCTGTCTGGAAACAAGCAAAGTCTTGAATTATATAACAATACTATATCACCAGTCTAGAATAAACAATACTATATCACCAGTCTAGAATACACTTTTCTCAATCTTTTTGTCATGGTACAACTCCGTCTTATCCTTTAACAAAGCTGAAATCTTATAATCTAGGAACCGAAATTCATTCAACTTATTTACCTTACTCATCCTCAGGTTTCCAGCATCGCTCAACTAAAAATTTAGCTTTTTCAATGCACATAAGGCTTTGTGCTCAAGTTCTACTGGCAAGTGGCATGTTTTGCTGTATACAAACTGATACGGGGAGGCACCTATGGGGATTTGAAAAATTGTTCGGCAAGCCCAAAGTGCATCATCTAGATTTCTTGACCAAACATTTTGTTTGGAATTCATGTTCTTCAATAATATGGACTTGATATTTCTATTGAAGATATTAACCTTCCTATTTATTTGTGGATGGTAAGGTATTGCCATATTACATTTCACTCTGTACTTCTCAAGTAAGACCTTTAATAGACAATTAAAAAAATGGGACCCACCATCACTAATAATAACACATAGAGTATCAAACCTTGAGAATATGTTCTTCTTTAAAAATGTTGTGACACTCTAACCCTTATTGTTGGGAATTGCAACTACCTCCACCCACTTAGAAACATAGTCAATAGCCACGAATATATACTTCATACCATACAAACTCACAAACGAGCCCATGAAACCAATTCACCACACATAAAAAAAACTCAAGCTCAAGAATAGGTGTCATAAGGAGCTCAATCTTCCAGAAGATATTTCCTTGATGCTAGTATTTGTAACAAGAACGAGCATAGTCATGTGTATCTTTGTAAATAGTTTGTAATAGTAACCACACTGCAAGGTTTTATTGTTCGTGTGAGTATCACCATAGTGACTAAAAACTAGCAATGAGTGACAATCCTCAAGAATATGCATTATCTCAACTTTAGGAATGCAACTCCAAAACATACCATCCGCACACACTCAAACTAAGAATGGCTCATCCCAGAAAAACATACTTACCTCATGCAGAAATTGTTTTCTCTATAGAAATGATAAGTCTTCTAGGATAAGGTAACGTGCCAAATAGTTGGTTTAATCAACAAAATAGGGGATTAAGTCTTGTGATGCTACCAAGACCCACTAATCTAGAAAGGTATCATCAATATCAAGCTCATCCCCCAATTTGATTATCACCACTTCTTCTAGGTAGTAGAGATGGTCTATAATTTGATTAGTTGAATTCTTTCAATCCTTGGCCTCAAAATCAAATTCCTTTGGTAGGAGCACAAATTGTATCAACCTAGCATTTGCACCCTTCTTCGCCATAAGGTATCCCAATAATTCATGACTAGTATGCACAATGACTTTGGTCCCAATCAGATAAGACTAAAATTTCTCAAAAGCAAATAACATCATGAGTAACTCCTGTTAGTTACTGTATAATTTTTTTGTTTGGGCTGAGTGTTTTGGTGGCATAGTATATGGGATAAAGTATTTTCTCACATCTTTGCCCAAGGTCATCTCCTAAGGCCAGAAAACTAGAGTGACACATCACCTCAAATAGAAGAGAATAGTCTAAAGACATAATGGTAAGAGCAGAAATCAACTTTTGTTCTTGGAACTCAAAGGCCTTAAGACACGCATCATCAAACACAAACATCACCATCTTCTCCAATAACTTGCACAAATAATTGGCAATCTTGGAGAAGTCCTTGATGAACCACCTACAGAACCCTGTATGGCCCAAGAAACTTCTTATACCCTTGACAGAATTAAATGGAGGCAATTTTTGAATCACCTAAATCTTCACCCGATCAAACTCTATTCCCTTCTTCAAGATCTTGTGACCCAAGACTATGTTATCTTTCACTGTAAAGTGACACTTCTCACTATGCCTTCTTTCACCATAAAGTAAAATTTCTCCTAATTCAACACCAGGATGCACTCCTTGCATCTTTGAAGTGCATTGGCCAAATAGTCCAATAGTATTCAAAAGAATCACCCATGATCAAGAAATCATCCATAAAGACCTCTATAATATCCTCCATCTTATTAGAAAATATGGATAAAATACAATGTTAAAAGATGGTGGGAGCATTAGAAAGTCTAAAAGACATCCTCCTAAATGTGAACATACCTTATGGATATGTGAAAGCAATATTCTCTTTGTCTTTGGAGGTAAAAGAAATTTTATTATACCTAAATATCCATCAAGAAAACATAACCACCCTCTTTCTGCCAGAGAGTCTAACTTTGGTCCATAAATGGCATAGAAAAGTGATCTTTTTGTATCCTAGAATTTAGCTTTCGATAATTCATACAAACTCTCTATCACGTAATTGGTCTCATGGGAACTAACTCATTCTTCTCATTTAGAACCACAGTGATTGCATCCTTTTTAGGCACACATTGAACAAGGCTCACCTACTTGCTGTCGGTAATAGGGTAAATCATATTTGTGTCTAACCAATTGATAATCTCCTTCTTCATAACCTTTTCCATAGGTGGATTAAGATAACATTGATGCTCAATTCTAGGTACAAAGTCTATTTCCAGATAAATATTATCAGTATAAATTTTGAGTAGATTATTGACAATATCTGCTATTGTCCAACCAATGGCCCTTTCAAACCTCTGCAATACCGAGAATATGGCCTCAACCTATTTATAAACTAAATTAGTCACAATAATAATTAGCAAGGTATTGTAGGCCCCCAAATATGCATAACACAACTGAGAAGAGAGGGTTGTCAATTGTAAGATGGTGGCTCTTTAATAAATAGTTCGGTTGGTGGGGTCGCTTTATTCTTTAAGTCCAAATCCAACTTTTTTGGCTCATAAGTTTAAGATCATCTACCAATAAGAGCACTAACCATATTTTCATAATCATCAATTCCGTCACTATCAAAGATCATGATCACTGCTGCGAATGCCTCTACAGCAAGTTGCTCCTTAATAGGTGCAGTTAATGCATCTTCATCAACACTATCAATCACAGAAACCACTCTCATATCTTTTGGTTGCTGCATTGACAGTCCCACATTAAAAGTAACCTATTTGCCATAGAGCCTAAATTTCATAATCCTATCTCCATGTCAATCAATGCCCTATCCAAATCTAGGAAGGTCCTTCCTAAGATAATAGTAACATTGAAATCCACCTAACAAATCAAGAATTATGAAATCATCTAGGAATATGAAGGAGGATACCTTCACCAAAATATCACACAAAATACCATCTAATTGTTTCACAATTCGATCGGCCATTAATAATCTCATCGATGTTCATTAAGGTTCCCCCAACCCTAACTACTTGTACACGACTAGCAGTATTAGATTTAGTTTAGCTCTTAAGTCATACACTACTTGTACTAAATTTAGAGATGCAATAGTGTAAGGGATAGTAAAAGCTCTAGGGTTCTCTTTCTTCTCAACCAAAGAAGGGAAAGCAATAGTACTGCAATGGTGCATATTATTAGCGGACTCAAAACTCATCGTTCGCTTCTTCATCACTACGTCCTTCACAAACTTTGCATAACTGGATATCTACTCCAATACTTAATAAGAGGGATATTCACAAATAATTCCTTTAATATAGACATAAATTTCTGATATTTCACTTCTTCTTTCTTCTTCTTCAACCTTTAAGGAAAAGGTGGGGGAGGACATGGAATGGTCTCCAAAATTGGCTCGACCTTCTCACCCTTCCCTTTATCCATTTTAGCTCTTTTCTCAATACCATTTTATTTCTATGATGTCTCAACATCAGTGACAAACTTCTAAGTTTTAGCAACGGGTGCATCATCAAGATAAATAATTATTGCTCACCTTATCAACTATTGGCATATGTGAATCAATAGTAGTCTTACCACTCTAAGTGATGATAGAGAAATAGTGACTGTCATTCTTTAGATTCTTCATATTATTACTTGACGGAGTTTAAGATGAGGTTGTTCAATATAGTTGACTTCTGACCAAACTGGTGCTCTATATACTTTATTGCAGCAGTATGTGATTCTATCTTTGGGCGCCATACCAAAATGTTCACCTTAATCTCCTTAAGGCAACTTAACATGGCCTGACCAGGGGCCTTGTTGTTATGGGCATCTCATGTCCAGCCAGGACCAGAGACGACCCCTGATACCTAACCCAACCATCCAACATATATCCTAAGATAAATTTCAAACATATTAGAAGATGGCGTGTAATTATAACATTCCAGACTCTGGGATAGGTCTATGATTGAGACTGACCCAAACGACCCAAACCGTCCCGAATCCAACCAATACCGTAAGATAAAACCAAAAATATAACCAAACCAAGTTCCATAACATAATATAAAAGGATGGAACAGTGAGAAATTAAGCTCAATGGTATCAACCCCAATACTAATGCAAATAATAAGGTTGATGCCAATACTTATCCTTCCCCTACCAAGCCATAGTAGTTCCAAAAAAGCCTCTAACCAAAAGAAAACCAATATCTCATTGGGACATGCCCCCAATCAGAGCCAAAAACAATATCCTTAAATAAACCAAAGTATGTGAAAATGCTCATAACATGAAATGGATCCATCCAGAAAGATGGAAGATCACCAATTCAATCCAAACCTGGTCTCAAAATCTAATCACTATAAAGAAGTAGAATGGCTGGTTCCTGCATCGCGTGCGAATATAGCTGCCCAAAGATGGATAAGTGGGTGAACGCTAGCATGAACATAGGATAAGGATAAAATAATGTCATCCGGTAAAATCAAGAAAGACAATAATATACATACAAACCATACATTTATATAACCATATGGGGAAAGAGAATCGGGTTAAGCATGCATTTGAAACCATTAACCTGGCTATGTGTAGGTTAACCATCCTTAACCACCCATGGACTATATGGGTCCAGTGTAACCCCCTAAACGGGCCCCGATGCATGTAACCGCATGAACCAGAGATACCATAAGAGTTTGGGATTCCCATGTACCCTTCGCTTTCAATGATACATATGTATAGTGTAGTCAGAGGATTTATGTGTACCTCATAGTATCACACCCCACCATTGTTGCCCATTTAAAATATTTTTCAACCAACCAATCCATTATTCCATTTATTATTAACCAAGACTATTAACAGTGATATCATCACACCGACTATAACTAGCACGTATTTTCCTTAGCCAATCCTTTTTGGGTAAAGGGATTCCTATGTACCTATTTACCAAGTTAACTTGGGGGAGTCCCATGTACCCCACAAGTGTTCCATTATTATGTTTGCTTGTGAGAGTGCCATGTACCACACAAGTATTCATTAATATGTTTACTTGAGGGATTCCATCGTACCCTACAAAGAGTTCAATTAACCATAACCATGACTACCAAACCATTCTATTTAACCATTCCATACCATTTAAACCACTTATACAATTAGGATTCAATTACCAAACCATACCTTGAAATAGTTCCATTAAAAAGTACAACAATATAGTAAAAGCATTTTCATTGGCATTTTATCAAACATGTTGCAGGCATAGTGTTTCCAAAACCAAAATCAAATACCAATTAACCCTTACCATGCAACCAAGTATCCAACCACCATTAAAATATGTAAATACGTAATTAAATATAGGAGAACCATAACCAAGCCATTATAACCAAAACCGCCAATACATATTAGAATATATACCATGAAAATAATTTTCAAAATATGCCTTTATTTGGACTAACAATGGGGGAAGGAGTATATGCCTCAATTGAGAAGATAGTGGAGAGAAATCACCAACTGAAGGCTCAAATTAATCCTTAATATGAAACTCTAGATTCCTTTGTCCAAGAACTTTAGAGAAGATTAGAGAGTGTTTTCTTAGTGTTGATGAATAAAATAATAGGGCAAATAACCTCCCAAAAGTATTAAAAGTCGTGGGGCCTTATTAAGTTAAGTGGGGAAATATCCAGATTGCCCTCACTTAAACTGTATAAAATTCCCGTCAGGGGGTACGACTACCCATACCAGTCGTACCCTCCAATACGATTGGTACCTACCACCCATACCCTAGGTCTCTCTCTTAGACCTAACACTTTCAAGGTATGACTTACCCAAACAAAGTTGTACTCAAAGCATATAGCTAGTAACCTTTACCCATACCCCTGCCAAAAAAGAATCACAAGAGGTTTGAACACTGTCTATAATACGAGTTAATAGTACGACTTGTACCCTAGCTTATGGCTCATGGTGAGCCAATCGTACTCAGATCCAACTTAACTTTCCAAGTCTAAGATTAAGTGAAGGAAAGAACCAAGCCCAACAACCCCTATCAACCACTACGACTCGTACCACCTAAGTCATATCCATTTATGAAACAAAATTCAACCCACCATCAATCACTGGTCAACATACAACCAACCCATACCACTCGTACCCCACTGTACAACTCATTCCTCCTAGTCATAACTTAGCCAGAAACCAGAAAACTAAGAAATTTTCTAAGGGTCAAAAATTTAGGGTGTTACAGTCTCCCCCACTAGGAATATTCATCCCCGAATGACGAACAACGTAGGGTAGACACAAGCATGATCTATTTTCATTATCAAATAACAATCCAGCCATTAACTAAGTTACAAAATAAAGATGCAAAGATATTAATCTTTCATTTAACAAAGTTTGAAAACCAATGTATGTTGAAGAAAACATACCTTCTGCACAAACCCAAGGAGAAGAAAATAGATGCACATACTTGGACCTCATGTCCTTTTCCACTTGCAATGTATTCTCTTCCACATTGTGATTCCACCATAGAACCTTAATCGAGGTCACATCCTTGGTTTGTAACTGACAAACCTGCTTGTCCAGAATCACAATCGGGACCTTTTCATAAGATAGAGAATCTGAGATACTCAATCCCTCCAAATGGACAATAAAAGAAGGATTACAAACACAGTTTCTCAACATAGCAATGTGAAATAATAGATGAATGGAGCCCAAACTAGAAGGCAATTCTAATTCATAAGCCACATTACCAACCCTCCAAAAAATCACACAAGGACCAACAAACTTGGGACTGATCTTCTCTGTCTTATCAAACCGAATTACTCATTTCATAAGAGATACCGTTGGGAAAACTTTATCCCCAAGCTCAAAATCTAAGTCTCTTTGCCTTACATCCGTATAGCACTTTTGGTGACTTGGAGGTGCCTTAAGCCTATCTCGAGTCATCTTTACCTTTTACATAACATGATAAACAAATCTTGACTGAACATATTCGCCTAACAAAGTTTTAACCAACCAACAGGAGATCTACACCTTCTACCATACAATACCTCAAAAAGGGTCATACCAATACTAGAATGATAGCTATTGTTGTAAGAAAACTCCACCAAAGATAGATGCTCAACCCAACTTCCACCATAATAAACCATATATGCTCGAAGCATATCCTCTAATGTCTAAACAGTATTTTCTATTTGCCCATCCATTTGAGGATGAAAAGCAGTACTCAGACTAACCTTAGTTCCTAATTCCTTTTGAAAAGACTGCCAAAAGTAAGATTAAAACTCCGTACCACAATTAGAGATAATCAAAACAGGCACTCCATGCAGCTTTAAAATCTCATGAAGATGCAACCCCATATAATCCTCTGCCAAAACGTTAGTCTGCACCGACAAGAAGTGAGCAGACTTGGTCATCTTATCCATGATGAACCATATAGAATCAAATTTATTCAAGACTGATAAAGACCAGTAACAAAATCCATATAGATTACCTTCCATTTCCATTCGGGTAACTCAATTTCTTAATATAACCCACCAGGCCTCACGTGCTCAACTTTTACTTGTTGTCACACAAAGCATTTGGCCACAAAATCAGCCACACCACTTTTTATACCACTCCACCATTTGAGATCACGATACATATTTGTCGAACTTGGATGAACAACATAGCATGATTTATGCGATTCAGCCAAGACCTTCTATCGCAAACCATCGACATTAGGAACACACAGCCTACCTTAGTACCATAAAGTACCATCACTATTGACCTAAAAAACCATCAACCTTTTTCACACAAACATTCCCCTTGATTTTCATCAAAATATAATCCAACACTTTTTTATCCTTAATCTCTTCACCAAGAGATAACCGAACTGCTTCCTATACCATCATACCACCTTTATTTAAGTCCAAAAGACAAACTCTAAGATTAGCTAAGTGATGAATATCCTTCACCAATTCCCCTTTCTCCTGATCCACATGAGCTAAACTCCCCTTTGAGAACCTGCTAAGAGCATCAACAACCATATTAGCTTTACCTAGGTGGTAGTGAAGACTCATATCATAGTCCTTGGAAAGCTCCAATCATCTCCTATGACTAAAATTTAGGTCCATCTGAGTGAACACATACTGTAGATTCTTATGATCAAAAAAGATGTTTACGTGCACTCTACACAAATAATGTCTCCTGATTTTCAAAGCAAAAACCACCGCTAAAAGCTCCAAATCATAAGTAGGATAATTCTTCTCATGCACCTTCAACTGCCTGGAAGCATAGGCTATCACCTTCCCATATTGCATCAAGATGAAACCAAGTCCCACCTGGGATGTATTATAATAAATCAAAAACACCTTATTACCTTCAGGCAATGTCAAAACCAGAGCAAAAGTTAGCTTATACTTAATTAAAACTACTTTCACACTCATCCGGCCAAGAAAACTTCACCTTCTTTGGAGTCAACTTATTTAATAGCTCATCTATTGTCAACAAACTTTTCAAAAACTTTCTTTAGTACCCGACAAACCCTAAGAAGCTTAGAATGTCAATTTGAGTCATGGTTCTAGGTTACTTCTTAAACATAACTACCTATTATGGATCCACCATGATCCCCTCTCTAGAAATAATATGGCCCAAGAAAGTTACAATGTTCAACCAAAACTTGGCACCTTACAACTAATCAAACAAGTCATCTATCCTTGGAAGAGAATACGTGTTCTTAATCGTTGCCTTATTCAATTGTTGATAGCTAATGCACATTCGAAGGGAACCATCCTTCTTGCGCACGAATATCACCGATGTACCCCACGCGGATACACTAGGAAGAATAAACACCTTATCTAGAAAATCCTTAAGTTTCTCCTTGAGTTCTTTCAACTCAGTTGGAGCTATCCTATAAGGAGGAATAGATATTTAATGAGGGTCCAAAACCAAATAAATAAAGAACTCAATCTCCATATCAGGAGGAACGCTAGGAAGATCATCTGAAAAGACCTACAGAAATTCATTCACCGCTGGAACTAAATGTAAAAAAGAACCCTTCGAGTTAGAATCTTTAACCCAAACTAGATGATACAAACACCCTTTGGATATTAATATCCATGCTCAAAGATAAAAACTAAACCTCCCATTTAATAACTGATTCACCAGGGAACCTAAAAACAACCTTACGATTCCAATAATCTAAGGATGTATAAAAAGTATGTAACCAATCCATCACAGAATAACATCGAAATCCACCATATCTAGTTCAAATAAATCCACCAAAGTTTTCCTACTACCAATAGATACCACACACACCCCATAGACTATTTTAGCAATAATCGAGTCACTTATTGTAATTCTCCAAAATCTGATCCTGAGATGTCACACGGTTCTCAGGACCATGAGTAGCCTTAAGCTAACCCTGTTTGCCTTCTACTAGATATAAATATCATAATCAAGGTAATATAGACATAAAAGTCATACTAAATCCAAAAATTGTCTAAAATAAATAAGAATAATCTAAACATATTGTATAAAACATCAATATTGAATAAGCTGAATCACAACTAGTAGTCTGATAAACCTCTACTACTATCATCTAGAAAGTCACTGGGACAAACCCCTAGCTAACTCGATTTGTCTGAAAAGATTACTAAATAATATAAAATGATAAGCCACAAAATTTAAGTGAACAGGTCCCCAAACTATGAGGACTCACCAACTATAGGATATAGATAGAGATGCTTAGACTGCTCACTCTGTTTATACTAAGAACCTGAACCTACATTATGAGACAATGTAGCACATAGGTATATATGTGGATCAGTACTTTGAGGTTGTACTGAGTATATAGGTGAAATGCAAAAGTAAAATATCATCTCATCATCATAATTTATAAAACAATACATGCTAAATGTAAATGACACATAAAAGCTGGAATATCTGAAATACTGAGATCATAAATAATAAATCAATCATAGTTTATAAATCTAGTGAGTCATAACATTTAGTTCTGAAAGCTATACTTGTATTCTGTCTGTAAATTGTACTGTCTAAGTAAAGAAAGATCTCACTTCTTAAATCTAAAATCTAAAAGCTGAAGTTTGTAACCATTATCTTTCTATAAAGAATAATCTGATTAAACTTTGTGAGCTTTTACACTTAGTTTTCTAAAAGCTTTTCTGTTAGGCTTTACTATTAGGGAAAATTATTCGGCAAGGGAAAAATACTTTATCTGAAGGGTGATTTTACTAATAGACATAAATCATGTAAGATACGTGGAGTCCAACGTCGCGTCCTCCTAAGGAAGAAAGCTCACATTGTGGAGAGGTGTCATACTCTTGCCAGGGAGTATAACCTCAGCTTAAGTGATCACTATCTGAGCCCACTATGGGTCCTTTAATCTCAAATCTATGGTAGCACATAGTTTTGGGGTATCTGAATCCTTATCTTTCTTTTCTTTCACTTCCAAAACTAGGAAAGATTTAGAATTATTCTAAACCTAAACATTCCCTTCAAATGAATCAACCAGTCTCATACCCAATCAAGCTAACCGATCAACTTCCCAAACTAACTATTTTTTTTCTTTCTCTACAAAAGAAGCACTGCCTATAGACAATCTACTAAGGGAGTCTGCCATTACATTGGTTTTGCCCGGATGATACGACATACTTATAACATAATCTTTTAAAAATTCTAACCACCTTCTCTGATGGAGATTTAACTCCCTCTGAGTAAACATATACTGCAAGCTTTTGTGATCCATGAACACATCAACATACACACCATACAAGTAATGTCTTCATATTTTCAAAGAAAACACAACAACAGCTAACTCAAGATCATGGTTTGGGTAATTCTTTTCATAAGGCTTAAGCTGTCTAAAGGCATAGGCTATGACCTTACCTCTCTGCATCAAAACACAACCCAAACCAACTCTGGAGGCATCAAAATAAACTACAAAACCATCTGTACTATCAAGTAATGCTAAAATTAGGGTTGAAGTGAGTCTAGCCTTCAACTACTGAAAACTCTTCTAGCAGGAATTTGACCACTGAAACTTAACTTTCTTAGTCAATCTAGACATAGAAGACATAATAGATGATAAACCCTCAATGAAATATTTGTAATAACTAGCTAGACCCAAGAAACTCCTAATGTCTGATGAGGAAATAGGTCTAGGCCAAGTTCTTATGGCTTCTGTATTTTAGGGATCAACTTTAATACCTTTACTAAAAATGATATGACCAAGGAAATCCAGTGACCTTAGCCAAAATTCACACTTGTTGAACTTCGTGAACAACTGGTGGTCTTTAAGGATTTATAACATAATTCTAAGATGGTATGCATAATGATCCTCACTATGAGAGTAGACAAGAATATCAGCGATAAAGACTATGACAAACATATCCAAATACTATTTGAACACTCTGTTCATCAAGCTTATGAAAACTGCTGGGGCATTTGTTAGTCCAAAGGATATAACTAGAAACTCAAAATGACCATAACGGGTCCTAAAAGTTGTCTTTGGAATATCATATTCCCTTATATTAAGTTGATGATAGCTTGATCTAAGGTTTATCTTTAAGAAATAACTAGCACCTTGGAGTTAATCAAATAAGTCATCGATTCTAAGAAGAGGTTTTTAACTGTAACTTTATTCAACTGATGATAATCAATGCACATACGTAAAGAACTATCTATTTTTCACACTAATAAGATGGAGCGCCCCATAGAGAAACACTAGGCGTTATAAAACCTTTATCTAAAAGATCTTTGAGTTGTTTTTTCAACTCCTTAAGCTCGGTAGGAGCCATATAATATAGTGGTATAGGAATAGGCTGAGTATCTGGAAGAAGGTCAATACAGAATTCTATTTCCCTATTGGGAGGTACCCCTAGAAAATCTTTGGGAAATATATCAGGGAACTCATTAACTACGCTGACTGACTGAACTGTTAGAGTCTTGGACTTAGTCTCTTAAACTTAAACAAGATGATAGATACACCCTTTTGAAATCAACTTTCTGTCTTTAAGATAAGATATGAAATGACTTTTGGGAGACATTAAATTTCCTTTCCACTCAAAGACTGGCTCATCTACAAACAAAAACTTTACCACTCGGGTGCGATAATCTATAAAGGCATAACAAGAATGAAGCCAATCCATACCAAGAATAAGATCAAATTTCACCATAGATAACTTTATTAGGTCTGCTAACATGACTTTATGAAGGAAAATGATAGGAGATTTTCTATAGATCTATTTAGAAATAACTGACTCGCCTACTGGGGTAGATACCAAGAAAGGCTGGGGAATCTTTTTAGAACTTATCTCAAAATTTACTGCAACTAATGGGGTCATATAATATAAATTCGACCCAAGGTCAAACAACACATAAATATCAAAATGAAAGACACAAAGCATACCAGTAACAACATCTGATGAATCTTCCTACTCTTGATGGGATGGTAAATCATAGAATCAATTCTGGCGCTAACCGTAATCGGTACTGGATGATGTTCCCTAAGGAGGGACTGCGTGACCTAAAGGAGATAGTGCACTAGCAGTCTGAGTTTGGGGACAATCATCTCTATTTTCCTTCTTAGTATGTGGGTACTCTTTAATTCTATGATCCAACTTACCACATCCAAAACAACCCTTCTGTCCAGCCAAACACTTACTAGGGTGATTTTTACCACACTTAGCACAAGAAAGATAAAGTGGTCTTCCACTAACATTATTCTGAGATCTGGACATAGAAAACTTACCCCCACTGCTTCTGTCTACCTCTGGGAGTGGGATCACTAGTTAAAGATGGTGCTGGCATAGATGAACAATTCTTAAACTGTGAATGATTTCCTTTTTGAGACCTATTCTAACCATACTCAAACTATCCTATTCTAGCCATCTTATTATTTTTATCTCTCCCCTTTAACTTCACTACCTAAATCTGCTGTGCATGCATCATCAATCTAGTAAGATCCATGTATCTAATAAGCATAGCAGTCCTACACTCCTTAACTACTTAGCTAGATACTCCAGTAACAAACTTACTTATACTAGCCCTGGGATCAACCATCATATCAGGGGAATACTTTGACAACTAATTGAACTTAAGGTTGTACTTCTTTACTGTCATCGAGCCCTGAGTCAATTTTAAAAATTCTTCTATCTTAGCTTCCCTCATCTCACGTGGGAAGAACCTGTCTAGAAAAGTATCTTGAAATACCTTCCAACTCATAGGAACGGTATTATTACCTCTACCATTCTTCCATATCACTACTCAATCATACGCTACATCCTTCAATATATGGATGCTAAATCTACACTCTTCTCCTCAGAAACATACATAATCTAGGTGATCTTCTTCACCTCATCTAAATAAAGTTTGGGTCCTCACCTTCCTTTGAGCCAAAGAACTCTGCGGATTTATCCTCGTAAAGTCTCTGATTCTAGCTGCTATTAAATACCCATTCTACTGTTGTGGGACTGCAGCCTAATTTTGATGATTACCCTAAACATTGGCAGTCATAGCTTGGGTTATCGCCTAAAAGGCAGACCTAAACTCAGCATTGGATACATTCTCATTCAAAGGATCTGCGGACTGGGGAGGCTGGTTATTATTTCTACGGGCGTTAGCTCGACGAGGAGGCTATTCAATTATCACGTAAGAGCATGAGTTAAAAGTAGATAAAGATACTATAAGCATAATAGATCATGAAAGGAAAAGATGATTTCTTATGAATGTTTCATAGCCTCATTCTCATAAATGTGGCATGGTTTACACCGATGACTAAGACTCTACGTAACGTATCTTGTCTGACTCCCTATGACTCTTAAAAACCTTATGCTTTGATACCAAGTTTGCAACACCCCAAAATATGATCCCGAGATGTCACACGGTGCTCAAGACTATGAGTAACCTTAAGCTAACCTTATCTGTCTTCTACTAGATATAAATCTCATAATAAAGGTAACATAGACAAGAAAGTTATACTGAATGCAAAAATTATCTAAAATAACTAAGAATAATCTAAACATAATGTATGAAACATCAATACTAAATAAGCTGAATCACAACTAGTAGTCTGATAAGCCTCTATTACTATCATCTAGAGAGTCACTGGGACAAACCCCAACCTAACTCGAACTATCTAAAAAGAATACTAAATCATGCAAACTGATAAGCTGCAAAATATGAGTAAACAAGTCCCCAAACTATAAGGACTCACCAACTGTGGGATGGAGATGGAGATGCTAGGACTACTCACGCTGCTGATACTAAGCACCTAAGCCTTCATTATGAGACAATGTAGCACCTAGACATATATGTGGATCAGTACTTTAAGGATGTACTTAGTATATTTAGGTGAAATGCATAAGTAAAACATCATCCTATCATCATAATTTATAAAACAATCCATGCTAAATGTAAATGACTCACATAAGCTGGAATATCTAAAATGCTGAGATCACGAATAATAATTCAATCATACTTTATAAATCAAGTGAGTCATAACATTTAATTCTGAAAGCTATACATGAAATCTGTCTGTAAATCCTACTGTCTAAGTGTAGAAAGAGCTCGCTTCTGAAATCTGAAATCTAAAAGTTGAAGTCTGTAACTATTATCTTTTTGTAAAGCATAATCTGAGTAAACTTTGTGAGGCTTTACACATAGTTTTCTAAAAAAATTTTAAAATCATTTCTGTTAGGCTTTACTATTTGGGAAAACTATTCTACAAGGGAAAAATACTTTATCTGAAGGGAGGTTTTTCTAACCAACATAAACCATGTAAGATACGTGGAGTCCAACATCTCGTCCTCCTAAGGAAGAAAGCTCACATTGGGGAGAGGTGTCATACTCTTTCCAGGGAGTATAACCTCAGCTTAAGTGATCACTATCTGAGCCCATTATGGGCCCTTTAATCTCAAATCCATGCTAGCACATAGTTCTAGGGTATGAGACCTTGGAATCATACACAACTCGATGCTAAATACTACTCCCTTTAATTTGCTACGCTCATCTGGTTGGAAATCCACTTTAAAACTAGCATAAGGGTTTATTATAAAACCAATTATGAATTTATATGAAACAATCTATAACTGAAGCTATTTTCCTTTCTGTAATCTATAATAAATCTGTAAAGTTGATTCTAAAACTTGTCTGAGGATCAAAGATCAATACTTTATTGTAAATCCGATATATAAGATGCTTAAACTATCATCTTTCTCAAAATCTCAACATATAAACTACGGTCTTAATAACCCATATATCAAACTCATGTCAAAACATCATAATAATCATACTTGATAATGAAAACAATGATAACTTTTCTTAAAATCTGTAATTTACTGCTATAGGCATGAAAATATGAAAGTAGACACGCAATTAATCTTCAAAATATCTCAAAAACTCATAACTTTGCTAATAGAAATAATGGGAACAAACCCTAATTCAAAACTCATATAATATCATTCAAAATCATATTAATTTAATGTGAAAGCATGGTTTTGGTCACAAGGATGGAAGAAGATCTGTGTTAATAAACCCTGATGTTGGGCGTATTTACACGCCTAAAGCACTATAATTTACCCATATTTTAGCTAAGTTTTAAGGACAAAATATATAATTCCTGCACTTTTAGTCCTTTTTCCAGTAAGTGAGCTAACCAACGTGATTAGCATATTTTCAGGTATAAATGATGAAGATTTAAGCATTTTGTGGATCTTTGGGTAGCAAAGGGAACTTCACGTGATGTATAGAAAACCTGTCCGGGGCAAAAACAGTATTTCTAAAGACTTGGGGATCAGCAGTAACTTAGTAGGACTAGGACAAGGATGCAGTAATTTAGTAGGAATAGGATATGGATGCTATAAAAACCCTATTTTGCTGAATTTTTCAGCATTCCTTTCATTAGTCGTTGTTGACATTATTTGTCATCTATTCGACTTTTAGTTTTCACATTTTAAGACAAAAGAAATGCTACAAGACCGACTAGCAAGGAAATCACGTCATCCACACAAGTGACGCCAACACATACCTATCGTGAGATTGTTATTGTTTTGGTATGATGATGATGTCTTTGTTGTTTTCCTTTACAATCATGAGTAGCTAAACTTCTCTGTTAGGGTTATGGAAGCCTTTTGATATACTATCTATTACTATGACTTTGTGAATTCTTGATGCGTATGCTACTTATATCATTACTCTCTTCATCTTAATCGAATTCTTGTGGTTGCAAACATATAGAATACGCCAGTATAGCATTAACTTGTTCGAGAGAAAACTCACATGTCTGGAAAAGAGAGTGTGACAAGGAAATAGGGCTACCAACCCCTATTTACAAGTTAATGTCGTAACTGGATTAACCTCTTGCAGAGTTCGTACCGTTAGTTACACGCTTTAAGCTCGAGATAGTTAAAGTGAGATAATCCTTGATGGTTGAGAGACGCTAGGATTTACCATTAGAATACGAACCTCTATAAGTGCTTGCATGTCTGAATTCTGCATAACTCATAGTTAATAGATACGTAGAACTCATAAGGTGGACATAACCCTAACTTATTATTCTCATTGATTAAAACTTACTAAACAAAGCATTCCGTTTTTACTTTGATACTCTTAATTCACGCCACAAGTAAATCCCCCCTTTTTGTAGAATTTTTGACCAAAAGTCTACTTATAGTTGCATACTTATTGACCGAGTATTCCCTGTGGGATTCGACACCCAACCCAGTTGGGTTCTATATTTGACAGCGACCGCTTACACTCTTATGAGAGCTGTAGTTTGAGCGTTATCAAATTTTGGCGTCGTTGTCGGGGAATACAGTTGTCAACTAAGTTTGTGATAGTTACTAGACCCTTTGGTCAAAGATTCTTGTATTTTACTTTTAGTTGTTGTTTTTGTTTATTCAGGTTTTGTTCAGTGCATGCCAAATACTCGAAGTTCGGGTCAACCATTATTACCCATAAACCCTGAACCACAACTTATTGGCAGGATGGAGGCACAACGAGACATTGATAGAAGGGCTACTCAGCAGAAGCAGGCTAGATTAGCTGCATTGGCTGCTGCTCAAGTGCATCAATAGAATATTGATAACCCAGGGCGAACAACAAACCCTGATGATGAGGACCTAGGTGATGATGAGTTACTAAACCCAAGGCATGCTGATGAGGTGGCGACACCTGCGAAGAGAAGAGATCGTCAAGCTAGATTTAGGCCTGAACGTCGAGCTGTGCAGTTTCCTTTTAATGATGATGATGATGACGATCTGGATGGAGCTGGTGCCACAGGGGCTATTATTCCTCCACCCTTGGCACCTGGAGCCAAGTTCAATATCACTAGCACCATGATTCAACTATTGCAGCTCAAGGGCTTATTTGGTGGACTTGCAAGCGATGATCTAAATATGCATCTGATCAATTTTATCTCAACATGCTAGGCGTTTGACAATCCAGGAGTTGGATAGAATCTAATTCGGCTACGCTTATTTCCATTGTCTCTATCTGGAGAGGCAACTCTATGGTTGAACGGGCTAACTCCTATCTCTATCACTAATTGGAGGCAACTAAAAGACGCTTTCCTAGAAAGATTCTATCTGCCATCCAAGAGAGCACAATTAAGAGATGAGATCAGCAATTTTCGACAGCTTCCAACTGAAGCTCTCCACGAAACATGGGAGAGGTTCAAGAAGAAGCTTATGAGGTTCCCAAATCATCATATGACCAATGTCCACTTGATGGAGATATTATACAGGGCTTTGAATTCGCTGACTAAGCTAGTGGTTGATAATGCTGCAGGAGGGTCATTCATGGACCTTACTTTTATTCAGGCAAGTAATATGCTAGACCGTATGACAAAGCAAAGTAGAGCTTGGCATACCAGGGATTCTGAGGTAGCAAGCTCTACTATATCTATTGGCATGACTGCAGAACAAAGACGAAGAAAAGAGGAACGTGATCAAGATATGGCGAACATAAAAACTTAGATGGATCTTCTTACCAAGCATTAGTATCAGGAAAGACCGAAAAAGTCAAAGCGGTTGCATCAAAAGAAAGAGATGAATCTAATTCTGAAGAAGAAGCAAACTACTTGAATAATCAGGGGGGTTTCCGAGGCAATGCCCAAGGAAACCAAGGTCGGAACTATTATGATAAATCTAGAAACAAGGACCACGATCAAGGTAGTTGGAAGAATAAGACTGACAGGAGTGGTTTGTATGTTTCTCCTGGGAGTCGTGACACCGCTGCATCTGGCACGGGGAAGATGTCAATGAAAGATATGATGGCTAAGCTGTTGAAAGGAGTAGAGGCGACTAATACAGGAGTGAACGAGGTGAAGAATGATTTGTCATCAATAAATCAGTTGGTTGACTCACATTCTACTGAAATAAAACAGCTAGAACAACAACTGAGTCAACTCTCAGCGGCATTCAATCAAAGAAAGGCTGGCACTTTACCTAGCGACACGGAGCAAAACCCAAGGAATAATGGATCATGTATGGCTATTACTACCAGGAGTGGTAAAGTGTTGGAAAGTCCGTCTAAAGGCAAGTAGGTGGTTGATGATATAGCAGAGAATGTTATTGAAGCAGATTGTGATGATTCGGTAGAAGCTGAAAATCAGAATGAGAGAGTTCATGAGAAAACTATTCCCCTTTCACCACCACCTTTTCCTCAGAGACTAAAGAAAAAGGTTGATGACACTCCTAAAAAGGTTGATAATCAGAAGCAAGATAAAAAAGAAGTGGTGGAGAAAATGATTCCCCTTCTACCACCACCTTTTCCTTAGAGATTGAAGAAGAAAGCTGATGACACTAGGTTTATTAAATTCATGACTATGTTGAAGCAGCTGACTATTAATGTTCCTTTGGTGGAGGCGCTGGAACTGATGCCTGGGTACGCTATATTCATCATTGCAGTGCAATTGCCACGAGGTCTTTAGTACAGAAGAAGGCAGATCCTGGTGCTTTCACTATTCCTTGCACGGTGGAATCTATGAATTTTTCTAAGGCATTATGCGATTTGGGGGCTAGCATCAATTTGATGCCGTTATCCATCTATAGAAAGTTGGGGTTGGGCAATCTGACACCAACCAACATGCGGCTCGTGATGGCAGATAGGTCGGTAAAACGACCTGTTGGTATCTTATATGATGTGTTGGTGAAGGTTTCCACCTTCATTTTTCCTGCAGACTTTGTTATTTTGGATTACGAGGTTGATTCTGAAGTTCCCATAATCTTGGGGCATCCTTTCCTCACAACTGGAAGTGTGCTTATGGATTTAAGAGCTAATGAGATTTTATTTCGGCTGAATGACGAAGTGGTTCATTTTGATGTATGCAAATCGATGAAGCAGCCTAGAGATATGGATGTGTTCTCTATAGCTGATATTTATTATGAAGATGTGGAAGAATTACCTGCAGAGAAGCAGCTTATCGATGAGCCATTGTCTGCTGTGCTGTTGAATTTTAAGCGTGAGGAAGTTGAAGAATATAAAGAAACCGCTTGTGCTCTAACAGGAATAAGGTCCTATTCTCATGCCCCTAAAAAGCTGGACCTTGATCTTAAGAATCGACCTTCACCAACAGTGAAGACTTCCATTGAAGAGCCACCAGTGCTAGAATCAGAAGAGCTCCCCAGTCACCTAAGGTATGCATTCTTGGGAAGTGGAAATACACTTCCGATGAGTATTGCGACTGATTTAGGTGGCTCTCATCTCTGCTCTTAAGAGGTACAAGAGAGCTATGGGTTGGACTATTGATGATATAATTGGTATCCAACCTGGGATATGTATGCACAAGAGTTATCTCAAAGAAGATTGTATGCCTACATGTAAGCATCAGCGTCGTCTAAATCCATTCAGAAAACGATGCATGATATATCTCGATGAAGTCTAAGTAATCGAGATAACTATGTCGTGCCGCGATTATAAATCAAGCGCTAGATGGGAGGCAACCCATCGTCTTTAATTGTTTTGTTTAACTAGTAGTTTGTTTTTGTAGTTGAGCCACGACCAAAACTAAGGCGCTTGATGGGAGGCAACCCATCGTTCTAATTATTTTTGTTGTTTTTGAGTAAGTGTACGTGCAAGACGTATAAAGAAGGAGATTGGTCTTAAATTTTGATTTGAAAGTGGTTCATGTTGATGGTGGTAAGTTAAGAATGAGGAAGCAAAGGCTATCAGTTAGGCATTGCCTATGCAAAACTAGGCAATGGTAAAGGCAAGGCCTATGTAAATCGAGGCAACGAATAAGGCAAGGCCTATGCTATGGCCTAAGCTCTCTGAATCTACAATGCCATAGCATAGGCACCGCCTATGCCCAACAATGCTTTGCAAAAGGTGCCGCCTATGCCCAACAATGCTTTGCAAAAGGCGCCGCCTATGTCAAAGCCTTTTGTCTCTGAATCTAGAATGCCATAGCATAGGCGCCGCCTATTCCCAACAATGCCATAGCATAGGCGCCGCCTATGCTCAACTAGGCTTTGCAAAAGGCGCCGCCTATGCCAAGCATAGGCAAAGCATTAGGCGCTGCCTATGCTCAATTTTTGGTCTCCTAACCCGATTTTTAATGGGTCAAACCCGACCCAAGCCTTGGGATATAAATAGAACTTCATCCTTAAGACAAAATCACATTGTTTACTCAATCTAAGCACCGCCTTTACTCTCCAAATCTTTCAAAAAATTTCTTTTTGCGCTTCTAACTTTGCAAGAACATCTTCCGAGGCCATCAACCAAGTAAGTAATTCTTTGCTCTTCTTTTATATTCCGTAAGTATTACAATACAATGCCTATAATAAGTTGTTAAATTTTGAAGTAGTGTTGGTGATTTGAATGTGGTTGATTTATTGTGATACATCTAGTTGAGTGAATGAATCTGTGTGGGTGTTCTTAACTTTGTTCCAACTTGTATTTGATTTTGATACACTGTCATACTTTTGTGGAATCAACATGGTGAATTTAATGGCATAATCTTCATAATTGAAAGCTTGAATGTTTGAATGACTCGTTCATCGAGATAAAAATCATGATAGAATACAAGCATGAGATGTTGTGATTATTTCTATGTCATAACTTGATATGATCTCTACGTAGTAGTCTTGTTCAAAAGGTGCATTAATCCAAACATGAAAGTATAATCAATATTACATGAAATAGAGTTGCATAGGATAGTTAAGATGACATGAAAGTATGACTGTGCTGAACATATAGTTGGAACATATTGCCTATACGTAAGTCGGTGAAGTATGAGTAATCGACATCACTCACTTAATTAGTTTGTATCAACAAATTAAGTGTGGGGTGGTGCCACTATTGTTGTGTATCAATCAAATCCTCTGAGATAAGCTAACATGATTTTATTTTAATCTCAGGTACAATGGCACCAAAAAGTAGACCAGGAAAAGAAAAAGCATCCACCTCACAGAAGGGACAGAAAAGGGGAAGAAAAGAGCAAGCTGAATCCTCCTCGCTGCAAATACCTCGCCGCATGTTTGGGATAAAATGGGTCCTTGAGGAGGAAGGAAAGGAGTGGTACAGGAACAACAAAGTGAAAAAGTATGTCCATGTGGGGCTTATACAAAAGGAAAGCCTAGTGAAGAAAGAACCTCGCATTTTGGCCAAAATAATGGCGTTGCATATTGATTTCATTTTCCAGGATATGGGAGAATGGAATCTTGATCTAACGCGAGAATTATATGCAAATTGGTCCCCAAAGACTACCGGAAGTGAGGTGAAGATTAGGGGCCAAGTCTTGCAACTCAATGCGGAGTTTTTCAACACTTTTCTGGGTCTTCCATCTGTCGATCCATCCCCACTCAAAGAACTTCAACAAAGACCTCCGTACAGGGCAATCAGACACACACTATGTGGAACAAGATCAATGGCACGTTGGAGTCGACACAAGGACACCGGTTGGCACAATACCTTCTCGTATGCTTTCTTGAACAGAGAAGCACTGATATGGTTGTAGATAGTCAACTCTTGCATGATTCTAGGGATGCAGTACACAAAGATCACACGTGATAGAGTGTGCTTAGTGTACGCATTGATGACGAACATCCCCATCAACATTGGGGTGATTATTCGATCTTCAATGTGTAAGGCTAGGCTGCACAAGCGGTCCCTCTTCAGCTTTGGCAATCTGTTGACTGCGATATTAAGGAAGGAGTACATCGAAGAGGAACCAGCAGATCATAAGCTTCCACACAACCCGAAGAAGGTTGATCTGACAAAGGTTAAAGATGTTGAATCTATGCATGGCGTCAACCTGACCACTGCAGAAAGACATGCTCGCGATGAAAGCTTCTTTCACCATTTATATGGTATGACGAGGTTTACCATGATGAGCAGGGGTCGTGTTCCAACCGCTGCAGAGCTCCAGCAATTGGATTATGACTACCCAATGAATGAGCATGCGAGGGCAATGTGTGAAGTAGGTGTATATTTTAAGGAACCTCTTAACGATGACGTGCCAACCGACGATGATCGCCGAATGCCAGACTAGAAGTGGAGGAGAATTCTGATGACGACGACTCCGATGATGATTCCGATGCAGGGGGTATGACCCCAGACATAGAGGAGGAGTCCGACTAATCCAGGTTCTTCTTATTTATTTTCCATTGAGGACAGTGTGTCCCATCTAAGTGTGGGGTGCTGGTATTTGTATGCTGTATTTCTTTGCCTACCTACAGTTAGTTATGTTCATTTGTTTGGTTTTTAGTAGTAGTTAAATTTTCAAATTATTTTTTGTTTTTTTTGTGATTTTGCATGAAGTGCATGAAATTGTTCTGATAGGCGGCATGGTATTATGACAAGATCTTGTGTTAAAATCATTACTATTGAGACGTTTAGGCTCCAAGTGTGACTCACTGTGTGATAATTATGTGGTTTAATTCATTCATCTGTTGGGTCAAGGGTCTATACTGCTCCCAATAAAGTTGACCATGTGCCTTGTGTGTGTGGGATAATAGTATATTCTGTGTTATGACTGATGCTAGAACTTGCCTGGTGTGTGTGTAAAGCGAAATAAAGAGTGCAAGTTTAGGAGATGATTTAGGCATTTCTTTGGCAGCCTATAATTGTTTACCTTCTTTTTACCTACCCATGTACATTATCCTAGATAACCCCCTTTGAGCCTTTAGCTATTTTCTTTAACAGCCTCATATGTAGCCTAATCCATTTTTTTCAAGACCATAATTTGATCCAAATTCCAAAGCGCTTTAAATTGTAAAGTCATGTGACAAAATAAGAGGAAATTGGGTGAGAGTGATGCCTTAGAGTGTATTGGTACTTGAATTTGTTATGAAAATGAAGTGGCTATTATAGAGGTGTGTTATAAAAAAAAAAGTTAATCCTGTTTAAAATTGAATAACAAAATAGGTAAAAAGGGGTGGTAGATAAAAGAAAGGTAGCAGGGTTGTATAAAAGAGAGAAATTAATGACATAACGTAGTGTATTAAAGCGCTTAGGGAACTTAGTCACTATTTCTGGCCAAAATAGTCCTACCTGTCTCTTAGCCTACATTACAACCTGTAAAGACCTAGTTGATCCTAAACTTAGCATTCTGATATTAGTAGAGCATTACACTAAGGGCAAGCCTATGGTCATCAGTTGCAACATATGAATTCTTTGTGAGAGAGAGAGCAAGGAAAGTTTTATACCCATGTTCCGAAAAATGCAAAACTTGTGAGTGATTATGGGTGATATATTATGTGAGACACACATGGTTGATAATTGTTGGGTAGTTTGTATGATTCTTTGTGCCTTAACTTGTGGATACGAATTAGCCATCATCACGAGTCTATGTTGGAGGTTGAATTGTTTCTAGCACTGATCAAGAAAACTACTCTTTGTTAATAATTGTCGTGCCTATCTTGATGAATATTTTGTGTTGTTACTGTGAAATCCTAAGTAGATGTTTGGATGGACGTAATATTTTGTTCGAGGACGAACAAAGCTTTAAGTGTGGGGTGTTGATGTTGGGCGTATTTACACGCCTAAAGCACTATAATTTACCCATATTTTAGCTAAGTTTTAAGGACAAAATATATAATTCCTGCACTTTTAGTCCTTTTTCCTGTAAGTGAGCTAACCAACGTGATTAGCATGTTTTCAGGTATAAATGATGAAGATTTCAGCATTTTGTGGATCTTTGGGTAGCATTGGAACTTCACGTAAGAAGGAAGGCAGCTTTTGGAAGCTTGAGGACTAAAAGTGATGTATGAAAAACCTGTCCGGGGCAAAAACAGTATTTCTAAAGACTTGGGGATCAGCAGTAACTTAGTAGGACTAGGACAAGGATGCAGTAATTTAGTAGAAATACGCTATGGATGCTATAAAAACCATATTTTGCTGAATTTTTCAGCATTCCTTTCATTAGTCATGTTGACATTATTTTTCATCTATTCAACTTTTAGTTTTCACGTTTTAAGACAAGAGAAACACTACAAGACCGACTAGTAAGGAAATCACGTCATCCACACAAGTGATGCCAACACATACCTATCGTGAGATTGTTATTGTTTTGGTATGATGATGATGTCTTCGTTGTTTTCCTTTACAATCATGAGTAGCTAAACTTCTCTGTTAGGGTTATGGAAGCCTTTTGATATACTATCTATTACTATGACTTTGTGACTTCTTGATGCGTATGCTACTTGTATCATTTCTCTCTTCATCTTAATTGAATTCTTGTGGTTGCAAACATATAGAATACGCCAGATAGCATTAACTTGTTCGAGAGAAAAGTTACATGTCTGGAAAAGAGAGTGTGACAAGGAAATAGGGCTACCAACCCCTATTTACAAGTTAATGCCGTAACTGGATTAACCTATTGCAGAGTTCGTACCGTTAGTTACACGCTTTAAGCTCGAGAGAGTTAAAGTGAGATAATCCTTGATGGTCGAGAGACGCTAGGATTTACCATTAGAATACGAACCTCTATAAGTGCATGCATGTCTGAATTCTGCATAACTCATAGTTAATAGATACGTAGAACTCATAAGGTGGACATAACCCTAACTTATTATTCTCATTGATTAAAACTTACTAAACAAAGTATTCCGTTTTTACTTTGATACTCTTAATTCACGCCACAAGTAAATCCCCCCTTTCCGTAGAATTTTTGACCAAAAGTCTACTAATAGTTGCATACTTAGTGACCGAGTATTCCCTGTGGGATTCGACACCCAACCCAGTTGGGTTCTATATTTGACAGCGACCGCTTACACTCTTACGAGAGCTGTAGTTTGAGCGTTATCAAACCCCAAATACCATAATTTATGATTAGATGAAGAAACTTGAATTATTGATTCCTATTTGAGTTCTTGGAGTGAATTCTTGATTATCTTTCCTTGGGGATCCTCAATCTTAAGCTTTCTTGGAGAATAAATGGAGGATTTTAATTTTTTGGAGAAGAGGTTTTAGAGGTCTAGGGTTTTGCTTTTGAAGAGACTGATGAATAATGAGAACAAAGTGCTTTAAATATGATTAATCTTACGTTTTGGATGGATTGGGGCCTTGGTAATTGACCAAAATACCCTTTTTAATCTTCTAAATGAATCTGGAAAAGAGCAATATTTTTTGATTTGGCTGGCCACTGCGACGTACCACTATCGCAGTGGCTCACTGGAAAATGACGAGTGGGAACTGGGCTTTCTCAGTGATGCGGGGCTATCGCGGTGCCCTATAGTTTTTCCATTTTGGCCACTAATGCGACGCGCCAATATTGCATTTGGTTACTGGATTTTAACAAATGGGAAATTGGGTTTCTCTGTGATGCGAGGCTATCACGGAGGGCCAATAGAATTTGACGATTATGAATTTGCTCGCCTCCGCGATGCACCAAGTGCTCAGGTGGCACACTGTCTTTCTAAAAAATGCTCTAACTCCTTTACCGAGTGTTGGAATTGGGCGAATTTGGTATCTATGGAAAGATTATTCAATTTCCCACATAATGGGAGATCTAAATATGGAAAATTTCACACAAAATGAATATTCCTCATTTTGGAAGATATTTCTTAACATTCTAGAGACAAATTTTAAGCTAGGAAAAGTGCGGGGTATTATACCTATCGGGGTAGAAATAGAAAAATGTTCCAAAATAACCTTGGGACCAAAAATAAAATACACATCCACAATGGGGACATATAAGATATAGTGGGCCCTAAATAAGGAAATCAATGCACATCACGAGAAAAGAGTTGTAATGTACCATTCACAACATTATGTGATGCCTCAGACTGATTTCAATATACAAGGGCATATAACCTATTCCGACCAATGCCTATACCAGAAGTAGGAGCAAACATCAAAGCAGAACCACTAAATGAAGGAGAAGAAGATAAAGTAATCAGATCTTTGACCATTCTCAGTGCACCTTTACCAACTGAAAAATTTCTAAGCATATGGACTAGCTGACCATATTTAAACACTAGTCCCTCCCTTCATCATAAAATCCTCAATGAAGATAACTATAGAACCGACAAGGAGGGAATGAAAAAGGTGATTGTGCCTCGCTCGCCTGATATTGGGCACCCTGTTCCTGGAAATTATCAATACCCTACAGACGCCTGTCACTGAAGGTCTTCGGGTAATAAGTACTAGCAGAAAAGAAGGAATTGAAACTACCCCACTTCTTCGTTGGCCACTTACCACCATCTCGACTACATTGTGGTTGCCTACCACCTTGTTCAAACTGAACTTCTTACCCTGTCTTTCCCTAAATTCAGCCTGCTTTATCTTCTCTTCCTGCATCTATTGCATGTGAACCACCAACCTAGACATATCCATATCCTTAATCATCACGTAGTTTTTATTTCAAGTATCAAATCCTAAGACAGTACAGAAGAGAACTTTCTCATACTCGCTCTCATATCAAACACCAATTCCGAAGCATACCTTGACAGTGGATGAAATTTCAAGGCACATTCCTTGACTCGCATTTTCCCTTTTCTCGGATTGACAAATTCCTCCATTTTTACTTCACTCAAAATAAGAGAAAAGAAATAATCTAGAAAAGCATCTGACAAAGTCTCTCGTTAGGAAAACTCTTCAACATCACCTCTATCCCTATCCCACTCCTCATACCACTAGTATGCAACATCTTTGAGCTAATAATCCATAAAATTCACCCCTTCCATATTCGTGGCCTGCATTACCCTAAATATTTTCTCTATTTCATCCAAGAAACCTTGTGGATACTCCTCTACCTTTACACCAGTAAAAGTAGGAGGATTCATCTTCATAAAATAGCTAACCCTTATGGCCTCAACAGATGACACACAAGATGCATCCCGCTCAGCCTGAGCAGAAACCAACTAAGCAATAGTATAAAGCAATTGAAAAAATTAAGCATTCTTTGCCTCACCCTGAAGAGTATTAGTAGCAGCCAATGGAACTCAAGAAATATCAGGTTCTAGACCCTAACCCGAGTATAGATCCCCTGTGTCCCTTCCACATTATCCCTAGATGAGACAGAAGAGTTTTCTTGTGTTTCAGATCGTTAACACATGATCTTAAAAGTGAAAAAATTAGTATTAGAGAAGATTCAAGTACTTAGGCTCCAATTATTAGAATGGAATACCAAGAAAGTGAATCATTCTTAAAAGCTTTATAGCCTCTCCCTTGTGAGTGTGGCGTGCTACACACCCTTAGAAGAGACTCTACTAGAAATGACTTTTTGGATTCCCAATTGACGATGAACCAAAAGCCCTGATACCAACTTAACATGAACAGACCAGGGGCCATGTTGTAATGGACATCTCAATTCCATCCAGGATCGAAGACAACCCCCGATACGCAACCCAACCATCCAGCAATACTCTGAGTTAGGTGAATTCTAAACATATAATAGGATAGCATGTAATTATATCAATCCAGACTCTGGGATAGGTCTATGACTGATACCGACCCAAAAGAGCACAACCATCTTAAATCCATTAAATAACCATAACCAACCAATACCGTAAGCCAAAACCAAAACAATAACCAAACTAAGTTATATAACATAATATAAAAGGATGGAATAGTAAGAAATTTAGTTCAATGATATAACCCCCAATACACATGCCAATACTAAGATGATACCAATATTGATGCCACCCATACCAACTTATAGTAGTTCCACAAAAGCCTCTGACTAAAAGAAAACCAAAATCCTATAGGGACAAGCCCCCAACCATAGCAAACACCAATATCCATAAATAAACAAAAAAATGTAAAAATTTCAATAACATGAAATAGAGCCTTTCGAAAAGATGAAAGATCACCGCTTCAATCCAAAGCTGATCCAAAAATTTGATTACTGTCAAGGAAGAGTAGAACAACTGATTATTGCATCGCGTGGAGATACAGCCGCCCAAAGATGGGTTAGCGGGTGAACGCTAACATGAACTCAGGATAAAGATTTAATAATTCCATCAAGTAAAATTGAGCAAACCAATCATATGCATACAAACATACATATATATAAGCATATCAGGAAAGGGAACCAAGTTTAGCATGAATTTGAAACCATTAACCTGGGTATGTGTAGCTTAACCGTCTTTAACCACCCACAATCTATATGGGTTTCGTGTAACCCTCTGAACGGGTCCTGATATGTGTAGCCACACTAACTAGAGATACCATAAGAGTAGGGGATTCTCAAATATCCTTTTATCTCCATGATACGTATATAAAGTGTACTCAGAGGATTCCCGTAAATCTCATAGTATCATATAAGGTCACCATAAACTACCCATCATGTCGGCAAACATGAGTTTCCAGTGTTCATCCATTGGACTTCTACCTTCATGGTTAGCTATCAAACCCCACCAGTATTGCCTATTTCAAACCATTTCCGACCAACCAATCCATTATTCTATTTATTATTAAGCAAGGTTATTAATAGTGGTATCATTATACCAAAAATAACTTTCAAGTATTGTCCTTAGCCAATATTTTTTGGGTAAAGAGATTCCCGTGTACCCATTTACCAAGTTAACTTGAGGGAGTCCCATGTACCCCACAAGTCAAATACCAATTAACATGTAAATATGCAATTAAAACAAGGGAAAACCATAACCAAGCCATTATAACCAAAACCCCAATACATATTTGAAAAAACAAAACCATATAACAATTATGCCATGAAAAAAAATTACAAAAAATTCCTTTAGGTGGAACTAACAATTAGGGAAATAGTACATGCCTTAATTGGGAAGGTAGTGGTGAGAAATCAACAACACTAGCCCCAAATTAATCCTTAAGACAAAAACCTAACTTCTTTTTCCCAAGAACTTTAGAGAGGACTAAATAGTATTTTGTAAGTGTTAATGAATAGAATAATAGTTCAAATAACCTTTTAAATATACTAAAAGTCGTGGGGACTTATTAGATAAAGTGGGGAAATATCCAGATTGCCCTCAATTAAACTGCATAAAATTCCCGTGGAGAGGGGTACGACTACTAATATCAGTTGTACCCTCGAATATGAGTGGTACCAACCAATCATGCCCTAGACCTTACCCATGGATCCAACACTGTCCAGGGTATGACTTACCTAAACCAAGTTGTACTCAAAGCATACAACTAGTACCCTTGACCCATACCCCTAGAAGAAAACAATCACAAGAGGTTCGAACATTGTCTACCATATGAGTCCATGGTCTGACTCGTACCCTAGCTCATGGCTTATAGTAATTCACTCATACTTAGATCCAACATAAATTTCCAAGTTTAAGATTAAGTGAAGGAAAGAATATAACCCAACAACCCATATCCACCAATATGACTTATACCACCTAAGTCATATCCATTCTAGAAAAAAAATTCAATGCACCATCAATCACTGGTTAGCATACAACCAACCCAGACTACTTGTACCCTAGCGTACGACTTGTTCCCTCTTGTCATAACTTGACCAGTAACTAAAAACCCAATAAACTTTCTAAGAGTCAAAAATCCAAGGTGTTACAAAACATTCTTGATTCTCTGAACCCTTATCCAGATTTGCAAGTAAAGCTTCCATCTTCAAATTAGTATCACGGTTTACTTGTAGAACGTAGGCACTACTGTTTTCTTCATAATCATCCTTTTTTCTCTAGTCACCATATCTCTTTGCTCTAATCCCTATACCTATCCCTATAGTAGTTCCAAACTTGATACCCTTTCCTTGAGTTCCAACAATCCTAATTAGATCCCTGGACCTTGGCTCAATAATCCACCATCTCTCTATCGAGGTACTTAGACTCCTACTCTGAGTTAGTATCATTACGTCTAGTCAACTTACCTTGCACACCCACAGCAATGACCTTTTCAGTATTAATAATTGTGAACTGCTTAGAGAGTAGCCTGATATCTATCCTCATCTATACGACCTATTCAACCACTATCTCATCTATGATTTTTTGCTCACAAAATGCACCAATAGTATAAGTACCAACTCTTTTTTTCCTCCCAAGTATATACTCTCAGAAGGTATTAGTGACCCAGTCTAAAATTACTGCAACTAGCTCCCAAAAAAGTCTAATAAAATCCCCACCGGTAATAGTATCAGCAATATCTTTGCTTTAAGCATTCAAGGTTCTATAGAACATCTCAAGTAGATTCCTTTTTGAAATTTGGTGATTGGGCACCATCATCATCCTCTTCTTAAATCTCAACCAAGTTTTGTATAATGCATCTGAATGGAATTACCTGAAATTGTAAATGTCATCCTTCAATTACAGTATCCTATAAAGCAAGAGAAATTATTCCAATAACTATTTTGCATAAGTAATGATGAACTGGTAATATAGTTCAAAACCATAATATCGCTTCACCAGGAAGAGAGAATAGGAAAAACCTGAATCTCAAAGCTTCCTAACTTACCCTAGATAAATTATATGAAGTGCAAATCCCAATAAAATTCATGATGTGCATGTTGGATTCACCAGTTAGTCGACCAGTGAACATACGTTTCAGATTCAACAACTGGATCATAGAACTAGTAATATAAAATTTCATCCCCTAGGGAAATTTTAAGGAATGATAGCCCCTATCTCGACAGGATAAACATACCCCAAATATTCATCTGGATCATCATATGTGGGCAAGAACTAAAAAGTTGGGGTTTCTTGAAGTCTTTGTTTTCTATCTTTGTCGAGTTTTGCTTAATGTCATTCTTCCTATCTAACTCTTTATTCTTAGGTTGTACGATGGGTAGCATCATCCCTCCTTGACTTATCTTTAACCAATAACCAAGAAGAAGTCTATGAGACTATTTCTTAAACACCATGTAGATGTAGTGGATTCAATAGAGTTGGGTCATCGTGAACCCCATGCTCATTCCCTTTCATCTTACAATTCTGGTATAAGATTCCCTCAATCTCAATATCAAGTGGGATCAAAGGAGTTTCTTGACTTTGCATCCTAGATATATACTGGTGTAAGCCCTAGGAACAGTAAAAAAAACAAAAACCAACAACCTAAAAAACTTTAATTAATTAATGTATAATCATATTCTCTGGGAACGGTGCTAAAATTTAATGACACCAAAGATTAAACCACCAAGAAAGTATAATGCGGTCATTGTCAAATATATAACCCAAATATGTTTGGGGTTGAACCCATCAAAAATAGGCTGGATCTTTATCATGAACTTTCTAAAGTAGACAGAACATGCAGAAAAGTAAACGAGGATTTTATGAAAACAATAGTAGTAGTAACAAATCTTGATCTCTTAGGGTGAAATTAATATAAGATGAATGCTAGGACTTTGTAACCTCTGACTTCCTAACTATGTAGAATTATCATGTTGGCTCAACTCTCTCAATGCCTTGCATGCAGAATTTGACAATTTATGTATTATCAACAGTCTTGTGAACGCCTTTAGGAAATTTCACTCATTACCTTATGAGCCTACAGTGTTGCCATATTGATACTTGTCCTAGATCCCAAATTAACTATTACCTTTTGGGCCTCTAGTTAATTAGATGAAGGTTGATAGCTTCAAACTATTATATGATCTTTTTTTCCTACTCTCTACCTCTCTTATGGATATGGTATTGAATACAGGCAATCCCTTCACTTATGCAATTATTAAGAAAATAATCAAACTAATGAAAATCATAATACATGCAAGAATATCAATCAAGAATGACTTTACACTTTCACTACTTCATTATTTCATCAGGGTTCCCACAACCCTAGTTAGGTTGTTTAGCCGCTTATTTTTCCAAGAACATCCATTGAATTAAAGAAAAATATATGGATAATCTTATAATACTTTAAGAATAAAAATTAGAATCACAAATTAATATCCAATCATCAAAACCAAGAACAATGAATTCCACGACCAAAAGTTGAATCTCAGAATCACTATAGTATGGTAATATAAAGAGTGCGTAAACTAATAAGAAAACATCCATGAGGTACTTATAGTTCCAAAATAAAACATAAAATTATTATCCAAAACAAAATAAGAAAATAAGGTCGGCAGTGGTAACACCATAGATAACAAGTTGTCTAGATTAAGAATGAGTCATTATCAACTTAGTATCCTATCTTTAATTATCTTTGGTGATGACTCATCACGTCTAAGTACAAGTTATTATTTTGACTCATTTCCTCTCCAGAGAGTTTTCAGCTTTTGGGTCTTTTATCTAAATGCTCAGAATGGTCGCCACGACGGGTCGTAGTTAGATCCTATGACATATTACCAACATCATCTCCACTTGAATCAGCATTGTAATTTTTCAGGGGGTTTTCACATTTTTTATCAAAACGATCTTCCCTATGACTCATAGTCAAATCCTATGAGATTTAGCATGTATCCACTTTATTATTCTGCACAGATTCCTCCACCGGTCACCCTACTACTTAGACGACGAGTAATAGATTTATCCAACAACTCATTTTCCAAACAGGGACTTTATTAGAGATTTTTCTTACTTAATTTCTTCTACTCACTTTCAACCCTATTTTCTGGTAAAACAAACACAAAACATATCACATTTAACAAAATGGACCTAAGTACTAACATAATTTTATTGTATTAAGCATCAAAAGTTCTATGAAATCATGGCACATCAAAAATAATAAAGTATCTTCTATAAAAGTACATTAGAGGAGTCAACAAGTAGAAAAGGTCATATGGGAATAAGTGAAAGCGATAAAATCCAAGTACCCTCACTTATTTGATCTGAAAAAAAAGCCCAAGATTCTAATAGGAGCATTAAAAAATAAGTATAAATATGTAAGTCTTATGTGGTAATGGGAAGATCAAACTTAGGCTAGAACTTGTTTACTCTTGATAATTATTCTTACATTCATGGACGAATGTTCCTAATCGGGGTAGGATGCAACACCCCATAATATGTGTGTACTTTTTTTGTTTATATGGATTATGATATGGCCTTCTGGTATAGATATTGGACTAGATTTCTCATGAGGGTATTGATGGTGTAAATAGGTTCAAAGGAAACTTATTTTATGTGAAACAATCTAGTTAATGTCAATAAAAGTATTTGAACTTGAGATGATAAAGTGGTATTTAAGCTTAAGATTTAAAGTGGCTAGGAATATACAAGTGTTAAGCTAATTTAGAGGGAATAAGATTTATAAAATGGAATATAACAACTAAGTTGCTTGATTTACTTAAATTAAACTAGTAGGTGACACTAGGTGCATTACCTAAGCTGACTTATTGACTACCTTAAAGAACCATGTAGGTGCATCACCTACTAAGAACTTTTGAATTCCTTGTTGGGCAAAGTACACCATCACCATCACCTATTAGGAAATTTTGGCCCAAACTAAGTGTAAAGGAAAAGAGAAAATAGTCTGACAAGGTCCATCAAGTCTACAAAGGCTCATATCAAATGGTCAAGTAGGTGCATCACCTGCTTGACAAATTATGGCTAAAAATGTCCAAGAATTTTGGCCAAGAACAACTCCTTTAAAAGGCATTGAAAATCAGCTCATTTGACCCATTTTAACTTACAAATAAAATAAAAGTTTTATGAGTTTTCTCATGTTCTCTCTTAGCTTCAACAAGAACCCTTAAATTCATATTAGGGTTCTTGAAATTCCCATTCACTAAAAGAAAGTTCACACAAAATGACATTTATTGTGTAACATTTAAAATAAATGTCTAAAAATAAAGGATTTTTGGGCACTGCTAAATGTCATAAAAATAGCAACATTTCATGCAACATGTCAAAAAGGGGATATTTTGTGCAAACAGTACTAAAAATATGACATTTGGTGCAAATTGTGCTAAAAACGACATTGGATGTAAAATGTAATTAATATAACGACACTTAGTACACATGTCATTAAAATAATGACATTTAGTGCAAAATGTGTTAAAACACTGACATCTATAATATATTAAAAGTGTGAATACCTTTAGAAAAGTGATTTGAACTTGTTGTCCTTTATTAAAAAATTTCACTTTAGACTAAATCATCTTTTCACTATTTTTCTTAAATTATTAATTAATTTTATCAAACTATAATTATCAACAAAAATTTAATTATAGCATAAAATTTAGGATTTCTTTCCATACTTTAGGTGTAAATTAAAAAAAAATAATGTATATTTGACTTTAGGACTCTTGGTTTTTTCTTTAGTTGGGATTCATGCTACCAATTAGGTTTAGGATTTATGTTTAATATTATTTTATAAAATTATAATTGTTAAAGTTCTTATTTTAAAAGTATTGAAGAAATTTTAATGGCGGCTAGCCAAATTCACAGACAAATTCTAAGTCTGCTACTAACCAACCTCAAACCTACATATCTCAAGGTAGCTTTTTCACAGATAGGTATTTTTTTCTATTTTTTAAATATTATAACATGATAGGCATTAATATTGTTAATATTGTTTCATAATATATTACATTATGTTGTATCATATTGTATTGTGATGTATTGTATCATCCAATTTTGTTTTAATGAATATCATGTTTGGATGAATTGTTTCTGCATTTTTCATCATTGTATAGTATAACATATCAATAATTTGAATAATAAATCTACATGAAAATTAGGGTATGGGGTAGAAATACAATAAAAAGGTAGGGTACAACAACAACAATATACCCAGTGAATCTCACAAGTAGGGCTTAGGGAGGGTAGAGTGCACATAGACCTTATCACTTCCTTTGATAGGTAGAAAGGTTGTTCCCAAAAGACCTTTGACTTAGTGTACCAAATCCAAGTACAAAGAAGAATAAAACAATGACCAAAACTTAACAATATTAGCAATGAAATCTCACAAGTAGTGTCTCATGAGGGTAGAGTATACGCAGACCTTACCACTACCGTGGGAGGTAGAGAGGCTATTCCCGAAAGAACCTCTACTCATTGTAGCAAATCCAAGTACAAAAAAGAAGAAAACATTGATTAAACATAACAACTAACAAGTAAAGTAGTGAAAGGACTATAAAAAAGAAACAAGATCAACAACAAAATAGTGTGATAATCCAAATACAATAAATAAAAGACGATAACAAATATCAAAAGCAAGAGATATATAAGTGTAGGGTAACTGATAAAATAGGATTATTATATAATAAGTAAAGATAAAGTGAGAGAGAGAAAAAGCTGACGATGCGATTAAACCAGATCGATCGTTACATAAAATGAGACTTTTAAACATTGCCTAATAATGGAGCTAACGATATGATACAATAAAACATAAGTAACAACCAAATAAATATTATATTTAAACTGACAACACTATATAATACACTAGGTAACAACCACCCAAACAAGAGAAAGTAAGTTAGGAGGTCGTTTACTATGTTCTCATTTAAAATCACTATTCTTTATCTCTCTCTATATCTATTTTGAAAGAGATAGACATGTGTTTGAATTTATGCTTTGAGCTTTTATTTTCTGTATTTTAGGTTTTGGATGTGGGAAAGTGAAAACATCTCTCTATATCTATGTTGAAAGGGATAGACATGTGTTTGAATTTATGCTTTGAGCTCTTATTATTATGTATTTTAGGTTTTAGATGTAAGAAAGTGAAAACATCTAGCAACTGAATTTCAAGGTTGTTTTGGTATGAAGGAACATACTTTTGTGCATTGTTCAATGCTCTAAAATTTGAAAATTTGTTTCAAATGAACTATCAGAGAAAAACATAAGTGAAGAAAGTTGTTTTTGATAATATTTTTGTTGTTTGGTTGCTAGTTATTTTCTGGAAAAAAATATTTTTTTTCATACCAAACACACTAGAAGACTAGCAGAAAAGTTCTAGCTCATTTTGAGAACTCATTTTGTTTTGATTATCCATCTTTTAGTTCTTTTGGAATGACACTTATGTGCTAGTTTTTAAAAGTTGACTCTTTAAGTTTATGCAATGGTTGTTTCATTGGCTCTGTAACTTCTTTCCCACTTTTTTTGTCCTTTTGTCAAGAATGTCGGGCTAAAGGTCTCTCTCTTTCTTATTTTTCTACTTGATTAAATTAATGCAACTCATTATATGTATCCTTTCTTCAGCTCTGTACATATGCAAAACAAAATGAATTCATACGACATACACATGGTAAAATCAAAGTTGATCTTTGTTAGGAGATACTATGGGATACAGAGGATTTTTAACTATCTTGTCATAAAGTCATTACTCAGATTTAAGTTCTCATATGAAATCGCCAACATGCTTAAATGAGAGATGTTGCTGAAAACTTACCTGAGCACCTCGAATTCAAACCCCAACCATCCCGACAATTACCTACTATGTTGACCTAAGGAAAGTCTCAAATAATTGAACAAGATTACTTGAAATGAAGGGTTTGTATGTTTCAAGATTCTATGTTGATTCAAATTAAAACTACTAAATGAATGTTGATGTTAAGTTAGTGGCCCGTCCATGCTATAACTTCCTGCTTTACTAGCATTCAGTAGTGTGCTCTATTCTCAAAATATATTCAACTTAGTAGATCCTAAACTTTCACTCTCAAGAAACATGAGATCTTCCAGAAAATATTATTGCATGTCATATATGGTAAATAACACAAGTTCCTGATAACTTACTGATGATTACTCAATATTTTCCCACCAACTTATAGAGGTTATGATTAGATAGGGTATAGCACAATTTCATCTTATCGAGGGCATGGCCTTAGATAGAGGGGTATAGAGTTCATGAATTACGGTAGAAGGTTAGTACATAGTTGATCTTTGACTCACTTTTTGATAGGTTAAATCTTAACGGAAAATATGCAAGAGAAAGATGATTTACTCTTTAAATATTAGTGTAATATAACCTATGAGATACACAAAAAAGATCGGCATTTTTTAGTATGTTTTAAAACTTTGATATGTGAAGAAAAATTTAGGAAAAATTTGGTGATGCGGAAAAAAATATGCCAGAGAAATATAATTTTTGTCGTATTTTAGAAATTTGGATTTGGAGATAGTATTTGCTTTGAAAAGTTGGTTGAGAGATGGGTACAAGATCATATATAAATAAAAAGCAAAGATCTTTTGTGGATGACAATAATAATAGTTTATTTAATTATATAAAAGCCTGATATGATTGTTAAATGAGTTAAATAATCAGAGTTATCTTACAATAATTGAGCTCTAAATTAGAAGAACACTTTTCATCATCTAAATGAAATAATCTTTCATATATAGTAACTTTAATTGCAACATTATATAGTTTCGTGTGTAAATTTTTATATTGATGTGACATACACATGTAATGTGTGTACATTAACATATGAAGTTGGACTTGAATAGTTCATCATGTTGAGTCAGAATTTGTGAATAATTATATTATTATGCTCATATATAATGTAATTTTTTTTTCCTTTATCGTATTCTTTAGAGTATGTTTTTGTGCAATACCAATATAATTTGACTTTTGATATTAATAATGAAAGTTTGTTCATTACATTTTATTTTGCTTCTTAAAACTGTTAGTGTGGTGATGAATTATGATGCTCCTTTTTAAGTACACCTTTTATCGTTACAAAGTTAAGTTTTCTTTTTTAAAAGTTTATACTTAAAAATATAAAAGACACATAATTTTTATATATATATATTTTATTAATTACCGCTATATACACGTGCAATGTTACCAGTTTAGAGTATTAATACCTACTGAACCATGTATTTTGTTTGGAATGAAGGTAATTGTATGATATTCATTATTAAGACTTAAATATAAGATCTATAAATTAATTATTAGACCATATATGTTGTAACGGTCAACGACTCACACATTTAAGAAAATAGAGGATATTACGATGAATGTATGAGCATAATAGGAGAGATAGGATTAGGAAAAAGGATATTTCAAAGAAGTTGAAAGTCGCTCCAATGATGATTAATGTAAGAGGCGAAATTGAGATGGTTCGGACATGTGAAAAGAAGACATTTAGATGTCCAAACTACCTACCTAAAATTGTATACGTTATATATAGTTTACGTTATGCATGTATAATCATCTAAAATGACTTCAATTTTGATAAAAATGTAGAATCCTGAGAATAAAAACAACTCTATATTAAAATCATGGTTCATTAATTTGGACCATCTCAACTTACAGAAAAAGACTAAATAAGTAGTATAATTTTAAAAGAAAAATATATTTTTGACCATATCTAATTTTGTTCCTTAATTATTAATGTGACGGTGATTTATCTTGTTCGTTTTTAATTAACTACAATATTTTATCTTCAAAATTTTAAGTTATTTTTTAAAAATTATTGTACTTAATAAAATAACATGCACACAATATTTTATGTGTATAATTAATATTTGATACACATCTAACGCGTACCCTGGACTAGTTTAACACAAATGTAAATAAATATTATGACTTTTATTTCAAATGTCTTATTTGAATCATTAATTATTGACACTTTACCCCAAATATTGGTAATCTAAATCTTTCCAAATTGTTTCTTTATTCTTTAAATTGCATTTAACTCTAGAAACAATTACCGGATGCATCAATATTACTTATTAGTACTAGATAGTAATTATTAATTTTTTTTTAATTTATTTTTACAATGGTTTCAATATTCTGGTATCTGGTACACATTTTAATTTCTTTTGTATCCGATACATATGATATTTTGTATTTATTAAAAAAATATCAAATTATCAATTAGCATATCAAAATATACAGTTACATATACAATACACATATTATTATAACACTAATGAATAGATAAAATAGTAGTAGTACAAAACTAATTATTTAGACGGATTCACTTTTGCTCCATCTGGATTGAAATGTCCTTTTTTGTGTAGTTAATTAACGAAGTAAAGTGCTTGTACTTTCTTTTGAATATTTCTATAAGTGTAAGGTGTTAGTATAATATAGTTGAGACGTTTCAGATAAAGTCAAAGTCAGACTTCTCTATTAATATATGAGTATATTTAGAAGTCGAAGTCACAATCCTCTATTGTATAAATATGTGTAATTTAAAGTTAAACAAACTATGATTACCGAATAACTACAATGCAAAAGAACAAAATCAAACTTCAAAATATCAAATTACTTTGATATGATAATAATATAAAAAAATTTAAACAGAAAATTAAAATTATCGGACAAAAGTTTTCAATACTATAGCATGCCCACCCCTAATTATGAGTGACTTAATTATTTTGAGAAAAATATATTTAGAAAAAATTGGTGTAAATGTTTAGTCAATTTTTTTTGTTAGGAGATAATTGATTTCATTTGCAAATAAAACTAAGTTGCAAATAAAACTAATATTTTTTCAAAAAAAGAAAATTTTAACTGTTTCAGGGATAAATTCTGGTTTTTACTAATATTATCTCAGTTTTGTGTAGCAAAAACAAGTTATCATTTGTTAATTTAGAAGTTTATTGGCGTGGTGGTTCTATCTAAAACAGACAAATTTATTAGTATGAAATTTTAAAGGAGTGCTCCCTGCAATTTTTTTACGAATTTTATGGTCAAGTTTTTTAAATTGGGATAAAACTTAAAAAGGAAAAGGAACAAAAGTGGAATATATAAGCTCCTTTGAAATTCGACAAAAAGAAAAACTCAAACTTTTGACTTCCAAACCTAGGTTACAAACTACCACAAACGGGGGCAAACCAACGAGTCCTTCAAGATTTCAACAGTCCGAAAATAAAATTGATCATTATATTTTGTTTAATCTCCAAATTTTCTTTGTCACCCTTTAAATTTATTTTATATATATTTGGTTTTTTGCCTCACCGGTTTCACTTTAAGATGACATAGTATTTAGGGATTTTCTTTTTTTTCTTCTTTGTTAATAAACTTTCTAACATATTATTCTTCGAATAATTCTACTATATAGTAACTAACATAAACTTATTTTATCATATTATGATTGTTAGGAATTTATGAATTTAGCTATTAATAATCATAAATGAAAATATGATAGATTTGATAATTTTGGGCTTTGTTCATCCATAGCTTTTCCTTTGAAATATACTTGTTTTTATTAAATATTCAAAAGTTATTTGTGTACAAGAGAGTTGGGTAATTCTGTTGCCTAATAGTTTGAAAGAATTTGATTAGAATTATTGACGTAACTTATTTGATGAATTGTCTTTGAGGAAGATTAGTTTGTTAGAGAAGTCTGAGCAGCCAGCGACATTAAGAGTCTCCTAGAAGTATGTTTTTGTAGGTAATTTTGTGCACGAGGTAGTTTAGACACCTCGAGAGAGCTTAACCATGAAGAGAATGTTATGCAACGCAACGCATGATTTTTGATCTTGTTAGCATTGATGTCATGATAGGCTGGATAGCAAATTGAGATATCGTAATGTCCTTATTGTGAAACATCCGGGTTAATGTTCAGATGTTCTGCTTGGTTCTCTTCTGTGTGAGATGGTACATAAACTTATAACAAACATATTAAAAGTTTCACAATTTCTGTTAGAGTGACACAAAGAGCTCGTCTTTCTGAGTAACCTTTACCACACTTTTCGGCTGTACCCCGCAAAAGTTTGAGATGCTCGAGAACACGTATGTGAGACAGTATATATAAAAGGGAAAAAGAGAGTTTAAAGATGAACTGTTTTTTTGCTAGAGCATTGTAATTATTGAATACATAAGAAATTATAAATATTATATAACAAACTGAAATTTTGATGAATTATGTGAAAAATAAATTTTTGTGTAGTTTGACTATTTTACTCTTTCCCATAGTTGCATTGTGGTATTTTTGGAGTGTAGGGGTGATTGGCACGATTTTCATTGTATTTTGGTGACATTTATTTGATTTTGTGATTTTTTGGCATCTTTGAGAGCCTTATAATTGATTTCACTTGATATCTTTTGATCTGTACGACGGATGACATAACATACTATGCCAACAGATATGAAACATCGATTTTAGGGTGGTAACATGGTTGGTGTGGTTTTATAGATTTTAAATCTCATTTCGATCCTCGGTTTGATAAGTTGTGATTTGGGATTTCGGGGATCAACTTTGTAAATTTTTTTTTCAATAATCTGATATCGCATTGAGTCCAGAGTCAAATTTGATAGGGTAGCATAATTTGTTTGCATTCACCGAATTTCGGATGAATCTCAAGGGGCCCGCAGTGACTTGAAATTATACAAAGTCCACAGCTAGTGCACCTATTTTCTGGTGCACTGCGATCACAAGCCTTGGGCCACAATCATGATTAGCCATTAGGAGAATAATCTAGATTGCAACCCTTGTCCGCGATCGCGATACCTCTCTCAGTCAAGGTATCGCGATTGTGATCCTGGTCCGCGATCTCGAGTACTGGTATATATATATACTTGTGTTTTCACCATTTTCACTATTTTGAGACTTGGAGCTTAGAGTTTTGTGATTTTGTGCCATTTTCTTCACATCTAACCTTGGGTAAGCTCCAACACACTTATTTCAATTCATTATTTCAATCTTTATCATTAAATTATTGTTTTAATTAGAATTTGAAAGTGGAAATTGAGGATTTCGAATTAAGCCCCAAATTCAAAACTTTTTCACTTGAATAATATTTCTAATCTTATAATTACTAGTTTTTCTCCAATTTCATCTTCAAAATAACTTCGATTCTTGATTTTTAAATGAATTAAGAATATTTTACCCAGCAAGTTTAAAAATAGTTTTTCTTCAATTTGGACCTCGTTTTTAACTCGTTTTTTCTTGGGTTTTCCTCTTTAGACTCCTAAAAGTATGAAAAACATATTTTTGAAAATAATTTATGATTTTGCCCCTCTTTTTTGAAAACTTATTTAGGGGGTCTGTTTTGACCTTGAGTCGAAACAAGGCAATATGAATGTCGTTGACTTACTTTTGACGTGTAGATTATATATTTTGATATTTTAGTTTATTTTGGGCCTGCTCCTGAGGAGTAGGGTCGTGGATTGAAGGCTTGCAGACTAATTTTCAGCCATCGGGGTAGGTTAAGGCTTACCTCTTTCGGAATGGACCGGGTGGATAATTTGTATACAAAAGCATGTTAAGGGTATGAGAACTAATATTGTAAAATGTCTATCTTACTGTGTTGTACCCGTTTGGGGGCCTATGTGTGATATTATGTGGTGGTTTTGGAACTTTATGTGCTATGTGTGAGCGTGTGGGATCCTATGTGATATTGATAGCCTTGTATACATAAGGATAATTGTACCTTGTTTGATGAAAAAGTGTGTTGTGGTACTAATGTGTGCGTGTTGTGATGTATTCATACTCTATTGGCATATGGATCATGTTGGATTTCACAAATGGTAGGAAATAATGAGTGAATATTTGGCTCCCTTGATGGTATATTGGTTGATTATTGAAATACATGTTTTGATTGGTTGTGGAAATACTCATTGTTGTTGGTTATGAGCATTGCATCCTCATTCTCATTCATGAAACCATGGTACCACCATGGAAATATTGAGAAATACTAACAACAACTTTTTATGATGGAAAATATGACATCTTATAAAACTTTCCCTAAGGGATATGTCGGGTAGGAGATATGATATATGGATTGTATACTGGTTGACAAACCCCAATGGGCCTTACGTCGGGAAGATTTAGCTCTATAGATATATATATATATATATGAATACTGTCTGATGGTCTCACAGATTGTGTGACACCTCGTGCATCATCATCAAGATCACCACCATCATCATCGTCATTCTTTTTGTATGTACTTCATTATGCTTATGATGTGATTGTATTTCTGTATTAGATTATCACTTACCTAATTCTTCTATCTTTCTTTACTTTCACTTGATAATCTTATATATGTTGCCCTTCTTTGTTCTACTTGTTTGTGGTTTACTGTATTTTTGTGATACATTTCTGGTGTTGTTCCAATATATGTGATATATTAGAATTATTAGCGCAAGCAGTGTGGGATACCATTGTGGGACATTTTCTAGTTGCAGGTGATGTGCCCTTAGTGTATTTTTGTATGCTTTATTTTCTACTTTTCTCGGTTGGACTATGCTACCTATTGAGTATAAATTGACCGTACTCACTCCTACTATACCTTTTTTATGTAGATTATGGTTTGGGTACGCCCCATATTGCTAGATTAGGGTGATATTTGGAGCTCTTGAGGTAGTGTTCAGTTTCCAGTCATCTGCATGACTTCTGCTACCTTTTCTTTATCATATTATGTATTTACTTGTATTTTAGAGATATGGTTTATCCATTGTGCATATCTTATGTATTCTATTTGGATTCGAGTTGCACTAGATAGGTTCTTATAATATTGGCATCAAGGCTTGATGGAAGAAAACTCCAGACTCTAGAAACCCTATATTGTCCTCGAAAAAAGGATGAAGGTGAATATGAGGTAACCTAAAAGATCCTTGAAAGAGGGTTAAGGGGGACAAGGCAATGGTGGACAATTAAACTTATGATTTTCTCCCCTTTTGAAATCTTAGAAATAAGTGTATTAGGATTGTAAATCATGTCCAGAGCATCATCCTAGAAATAAGGATGCTTGATTAAGGTTTTGGGTGATTACGTATTTCACACTTTTTAGGTGTTCGAGAGAGCCAACTGGTGAAATCGTTATGGTTTTATCGAAAAATTAACCACAATGACCTCTGATCTAGCCTATCCTTTAGTTAACAACTAAATCTCATGCTAAACCATCATTAACCCACATAGTTTTCCCTTTAGGTAGACATAATCCCAAGACTTCCTCCACCATTGTTGGTTAAAATGAAAGTGTCATCTCTTGATCATTTTCTAAAGATTGTACAACAAGTTTCCAAACAAATACCCCCATTTTATTTTACTTGTCGTTTTTGTTAGCATTCCGGGCAATCTCATAGTAAATTGAGCACCCTAAGGGTTTGAAGTCTAAAATTCTCTCCTTGAGATTCGACACCAATTCAAATTGGGTTACTTGACAACGACTGCCTCATACCTCAATTATAGAAGTGAGTTGAGCATTATCAAAATGGCGCCTTTGCCGGGGAATGAAATATAGATTTCTCTTTTGTGGTGCTATTCTTACATAGGAATACCTGGAGTGGTGAAATTTAATTTTTTTAATGTTTTTGATATTTGAGTAGGTAAACATTATTATTCCCAAATCAACATGAGTCATGGGGACTTAGTTTGTATTGTGACCGAAGATCATGAAAGTGCAATTCTCATTTCCTCAACCGAGGAGCATAGTATATTTTATGTTACATGTGTAATGATGCAATTTCTCTGCTTAAAGGGACTCTTCGGGGGTGAAACTCATGAAGACCCGAATGCCACTTAAAGGGTTTTGTGGAAGTATGTACTCCGTTCAAAGTTGCACATATATCCTAAGATTCCATCCGATTGCACCTTTTTCCATTATCTCTCATGGGAAAGGCGGTACTATGGCTAAGGTCTTTACCCGCTGGATCTATCACTTTATGGACAAATCTCATGATGTCCTTCTTAGGTCAATACTTCCCACTATGTAGGAAGTTGAAGTTGAGGGATGATATTATTTATTTTCGCCAATACCATAAAGAATTATGGTACGATGCTTGGGGATGATTTAAAGAAACACTTTTGAATTTTCCCACGCATGAGGTGCCAGAGAAGATGCTCCTCAAAATCTATTATCAAGCATTGGATCAACAAAATATGATCATAATGGACAACGCATCCAGTGGATCATTTATCAACTCACTATATAGGATTATTTTAAAAAATCTTAGACCAAGTGGAAATTTAATGTAGGGGTTGGGACATAGAGGATGCCGAGGTGTCCATGGAGGCTTCCTTCTCATCTTTTATGTGACATGTTAAGAAAGATTAAGAGTAAAATACCGATGGGAAGACAAGCAAAGTGATGTCCTGCCTCAAACTCCAAATTGAGAATATGTTAGGAGACTCAATGGAAAGTTTAAGTGTGATAAATGTGATACAAGTTGAAACTTGTGAAAACAAGGAAGAAGAGGTGATTGGTGATAACTTAGGGATGAAAACTAGGATCTTGGAGGGTTTCCATCTTGATCTACAAGGACAACATAGGAATCAAGGTCATAATCGAGAAAATCTAAGCATGGCACATTTTGAAGGAAGAGAAGAGATCGATAGAGATATTTTGGTATGGATTTTAAGTAATGTTGAGAGGACCAGAGAAATCGTCAATGAAATACAAAGTGAATTCTCCATGCTCCACCAAACGGTTGCATCTCACTCCTCCATTATCCAAAAACTTGAGGCAAAAGTAAGTGAAATATCAAAGTATCTAATGTAGAGGAAAAGTGAAGAAATGCAAAAGGGGGAGGTGACAAAGGCAAAGAGAAAAAGACCCAATGTTGAAGAGCCAAAGTTAAATAAGTTGTAGATAAGAAATCCAATGAATATCGAGTGTCAAATTGTTTCTATACCTTCAAACCCATTCATCCTCCTTTCCATAAATGGCCATTGAGAAAGGGAAAACATGATATACTAAAAAAACTTTTCAATAAATTAAGCAACCTTTCTAGTAATATTCCTCTTATCGAGTCATTGCAAGACATGCCGGGGTATGCTAAATTTATGAAAGATTTGGGGTCTAAAAAAATCTTTTGGAGGATGAATCCATAGGTATTACTCACCATTAAAGCAACTTCATATTCTCTAGGACACTGTGTGATCTTTGGGTGAGTGTGAACCTTATGCCTTATGCAATATTTCACAAACTTGTATTGGGTAAGGATAAGCCCATAAAAATAAAGTTGCTTATAGACAATTAATCCATTAAAAATCCTATCGAGATCCTCCAAGATGTTCTAGTAAAAGTAGAAAGATTTATTTACTCGGCCGACTTTTTTTATTGTGGATTGTACAATGGACGTCAAAATTTCCATTATCCTTGGACGACCATTTTTAGATACCAGGAAGGCATTGATAAATGTGCATTCTAAGGAGATAAAGTTTAGATTGAATGATAAAATTGTATCCTTCAACGTATGTAAGACCATGAAACAACTAATAGACCTACAAGTTATTTTGATAATCGATGTTGTTGATGGTGAAGTATCAAACCATGTCGATGTGGGCTTGTTGAATGACCCTTTAGTTGGGATGATTTGGAATTGTTGAAGAGAAAAAGTGAAGGAGTATGATGAAGTGGTGGATTATCTAACTAGTCTTGGGTTTCACACCAAGAACCCGGTTAAATTAAATCTTGATCTTAAAAACCTCAAAAGTCCACCCGCCAAACCATCCATCCTTGAACCTCAAAAAAATTGAATTAAATCCCATACCACCTCATCTCAAATGTGCATTCTTGGGAGAGGATGAGACTTTTCCAATCATTATTGCTAGTGACCTAATCTCCTCTCAAGTAGAAGCATTGAAGTTGGTGGTAAAAAAATCCATTTACGTCATTGGGTGGACTATAGCGGATACCATCGGCATAGCTCCTACCATATACTCATGCAAAATTAAACTCGAGCAGGATCACATACCAAGTGTAGAGAACCAAAGAATATTAAGCCAACCTATGCAAGAGGTGGTAAAAAAGGAAATTATAAAGTGGCTTAATGCAGGAGTGATCTATCTTATATCCAATAGCACGTGGGTGAGCCGGTGCAATGTATTCCAAAAAGGGGTGGTGTCACGATAGTTAAGAATGAAAAAAATGATCTCATCCCTGTCCGACTGATCATTGGATGTCGAGTATGTATAGACTGCATAAAATTGAACTTATGAACCGAGAAAGACTATTTTCCAATATCGTTCATGGATTAAATGCTAGATAGGCTTGCTGGTAGAGGGTGGTATTACTTTTTGGATGGTTACTAGAGATACAATCAAATTTTTATCGCACCAGTAGACCAAGAAAAGACAACTTTTACTCACCCATATGGTACGTTTTCATTCAAGCGAATGTCATTTAGGTTGTGTAATGCCCCGACAAACTTTCAATGTTGCATGTTGTCAATATTTTCATATATGTTTGAATACTCCATGGAAGTAGTTATGGATGAATTCTCGGTAGTGGGGAATTCTTTGATTCATGCCTCGAACACTTGAATAAGTTGCTTGAAAGGTACGTGGAAACAAACCTTGTCTTAAATTGGGAAAAGTGTCACTCCATGGTTAAAGAAGGAATCGAATTAGGCCACAAGATCTCGGGAAAAGAAATTTAAGTTGATCAAGCTAAGGTTGAGGTAATTTTCAAGCTCCCACCTTCCATTTCCGTAAAAGGTATTTGAAGTTTCCTTGGCCATGTGGTGTTCTATCATCATTTCATCAATGATTTTTCCAAGATAGTGTACCCTATGTGTAAAATTCTTGAGAAAGAATCTATGTTCAACTTTGATGAAGCATGTTTCAAAGTCTTCGAGCATCTTAAGGAATTACTCATTTCAACCCCTATTATTGTGGCTTCGAATTGGTCATCTCCATTTGAGGTAATGTACGATGCAAGTGGTATTGCATTGGATGCAGTGCTAGGGCAGCACAAGGACAAGATTTTTCGTCCTATCTACTATTCTAGAAAAACCTTGAATGACTCCTAACCCAACTACACCATCACTGAGCATGAATTTTTGGTGGTTGTTTATGCCTTCGAAAAGTTTTAAGCCTATTTGTTAGGCACGAAGGTGGTGATACATAAAGACCATTCCTCTCTCAAGTATATCATGTCCAAAAAAGATGCAAATCCACTCTTAATTTGGTGGATTTTGATATTGCAAGAGTTCAACTTTGAGGTGAAAGACCAAAAAGGGTATGAGAATCAAGTGGATAATCATCTCTGTTGACTCAAAGTCAACAATAAAAAGTATGGGTAAATAGAAATTGATGATTCTTTCTCCAATTAATTGATCATGTCCATCGAGGGGAATAGTAAAATATGGTATGCTGATTTTTCCAATTTGTAGAAAGTGGTGTACTCCCTGACGGATTGAGTAACCATATAAAAAATCAAATTTTATTTAATGCGAAGCAATATTTCTAGGATGAGACATTTTTATTTTGAGAGTGTGCCGATGAAGTTATTAGATGGTGTGTTATGGATTCTGAAATAAAGGACATCTTGAAAGCTTTTCACTTGTCACCTTATGGCGGTCATCATGGAGGGATCGAACTACCGCCAAGATTCTCCAATGCGGATTTTATTGGCCTTCCATGCATAGGGATACCATTGAATGGGTTAAATCTTATAACAATTATCAAATGCATGGTGGTATTTCAAGAAGGCAAGAGATACCTCTCAAGCCTAACTTGGAGGTGGAACTCTTTGATGTATGGGGAATTGATTTCATGGGCCTTTTTGTGAACTCCTTTGGGAATAAGTATATTTTTGTGGCGGTCGACTATGTTTATAAATGGGTGGAAGACATTGTACTCCCCAATAATGAGAGCAAATGTGTCACTTCATTCCTAAAATGTAATATTTTAACAAAGTTCTAGACCCCTCGAGCCATTATTAGTGATGGCGGTATACATTTTTGCAATCGTATGTTTGGTGCTCTTATATACAAGTATGGAGTAAAACACAACGTTGCCACCCCATACCACCCCCAAATGAGCGGTCAAGTGGAGTTGTCGAATCGCGAAATCAAAGTCATACCCAAAAAGATAGTAAATATAGGCCGCTCAAATCGGGCAAGGCAACTTGATGAAGCACTTTGGGACTATAGAATGGCCTATAAAACCCCAATAGTTATGTCTCCATATCAATTGGTGTTTTGTAAGGCATTCCATTTATCCATTGATCTTGAGCATAAGGCTTTGTGGGCTTTGAAGAGATTAAATATGAACTGGGGAGAAGCATCCGAGTCACGGGTGACACAACTCCATGAGATGGAAAAGTTCCGACTAAAGGCTTATGAGAGTGAAACATTGTATTAGGAGAAAATAAAGAAATGGCATGATGCTAGAATATTGCGGTGAGAATTCTATAAGGGAGAGAATGTATTTCTCTGTAACTCCTGCTTAAAACTCTTAGCTAGGAAGCTCTGCTCAAAATGGTCAGGACCATTTGTGATCTATAAAGTCTACTCTAGTGGTATTGTCGAGTTGGAAGATAATGAAGGGAAGAAATTCATTGTCGATGGTCAAAGGGTGAAATACTACAATGAGAAAATCTCTATGGCGGCTAAGGTGGAGTGCGTCAACTTCAAAGATGCTATATGGTGAAAGGAAATAGTCGTTCCACAATTTTAAATTAGGCGCTTGATGGGAGGCAACCAATCCTTAACTCATATTTTGTTTGTTTTGATGCTTTGTAGATCTTTTAACATAAACAGTGTACTTAGAAAAATAGGGGGAAAACAGAGCTGGAAAATTGATAATTTTGCAGGAAATGAAAAACAGAGAAAAAATAGGGGATTTCAGTCTCAGTTACCACAATTGCATCAACTCAATTATGGTTTTATTGTCGCGATTGTGGTATTAGACTCCTACAACTCCTACTGTCCATGGGAGCTTTTCTCAAACCTTTTTATTTTTAAATTTTAAATTTACATCAGTAAGGGCATTTTAAGCCTTTGATTTGGGGGTGTAATGGGTCTACATGGGATCTCCTAGCTATGAATGAACCTTGCCTTATGATAGATTTAGTAACGACTCAAGAATACAAGGGAAGTTTTAGTACCTGGTGCATTTTATTTTGTAGAAGTTAGGGTCAATTTGTACACCATTGGTGAAGAATGAGTAGCCATATAGGAAGTTATCCTGCTTTGAGCCAAGATGCGAGACTAAGGCTTTGGTTGCAACTGCAGTTTAGCAAAGTGCATAGTGGTATTACAAAACAAGAAACCCCCTCCATAAAAAATATTTGTAAAATCAACGGCATGGAAATGAGTAATGTTGAAACAAATCTTTTTCTCTCTTTGTCGCTAAACAAATTTTTGACTTATGAGTGGAAACAAATTCTCTATTTTTGTATCACGTGAGGGACACCTTATCCCCCTTTGTTAATTCTGTTTGTCATGTGTGGTGAGCTAATGGTATTCATCTCTTGCATACTTGAGTTATTTAGAACAGCCCCGTTAGTTTTTCCAAACTAATTTTGATTGTATATGGTTGGAGAAATTATCTTTGGCCATCTTTGTAATTTTGGATCCCACTCTATCCTAAAAAGCCTACCCGTGCAAAATAATAATCCCTAGTACCCACATTGAGTCTTTAGACCTTTCTTTGGCAAACTCATTACAAGTCGTGTTCAATTCTTTTTATCCCTCTTTTGAACCGTACCCTTTTTGAACTTGAAAATACAACTTGAGTCTTAAAGCTTAAGTTGGTGGTGGTGAAAGTGATGGAAGTTTGGAGCCACGAAGTGTTTGTAAAATGCCTAATGGGCCTAAGTGATGAAAACAAATGTTTAGAAAAAGAAAGGATCCAACAAAGGAATGAATTGCATGTAAGTTAGAGAAAAAATTAAAGAAAAGTGGTGAACGAAGAAGGGAATTGTAAACATAAAAAAAAAAAGAAAATAACGAGGAGTGTCCTTTAGTCGAAAAAACAAGAATTGTAAAGGGTTATGTAGATGTTCAAGGAAGGGTGTAGCCATGTTGTTCCTAAATGGTATCTTACCATAACCTGAACCTATGTTACAAGCTTAGAAAGTCCTTTGAGATCTCTAACCATTTACTTTCTTTGTAGTGGAAATTGAATATAAGGGAAAGCCTATGGTATGACACTTGTTGTATTAAGATTTCTTTTTTTTTTTAAAGAGAGAGTTTGTGCACTTAAAGATTCCTTGTTACATAGTTGGTAGTTTGGGGTGTGGAAATTCTCTTTCTTGTGAGGATGACATGCGAATAGGTTGAGGTGGGTGATTTTTGTCACCTCTCGAGCAATAAGACAAATGAAGTATAACTTTAATATAGTAAAAAAGGAGCCACCTCTAAAGTATTGGTTATTGTTGCTTAGTCTCTCTTTAAAGTCTTACGCACTCATGAGTATTGCATTTCAAAATGAGGGGTGTAGTGAAATTAGGCTAGCATATGTGCAATGAGCTACTTGTGGTTACGACTAAAGTTGAAGTCATTAAGGCCTTTGGGGCATAAAGTTTGAGCCTAAATGATTGTTTTTCATAGTAAGAGGTAGTGTTGCTTGAGGATAAGCAAAGGCTTTAAGTTGGGGTGTTGATGAGTGGTGATTTTACCACTCAATCTCACTCAAAAATTATGTACATTACCTTACTTTGAATGAATAAATGAGACATATTCGTGAGTAAATGTACTAATATCTACTCTTTGCAGGTACATAATTGTAAAGATAGGAAGATATAGATTGGAGCTTAAAATGATCAAAAGGGAGAAGGAAAAGTGCAGCTGAAGACTCAAAGCAGAAAGGGCTTTGAGTATCACGGTCGCGGTCTGAAAACCGTAATCGCTGGAGGAGAGCGATCATGGTCGGTCATGTTTGGCCAACACAACGTAATCGCTCTATCATAGCTGCAACCGCAACCTAGAGAAAGAAATGAGTAAAGGGCATTATGGTAAATTAGAAAGCTGAAGCAAGATTTATATGGGTAATTCAAAACACTTTAGAAGGGGAGGAAAGAACCCTAGAATTTGAGAGTGAAAATTTGACTGTTCTTTTTTATTTTGTAATTATTATTCCAAAGGAAAGTCAGCAAAATTGAACTGTGGAATTGAAGAATATTTTATCCTCTCTTATTATGAATTTCATGGATGCACTACTTGGTAAAATTCTTTTTTTGCCTATCTAATGAGCAGTTAACTTCTTCAGTCTTTGGATTATGTCGAACTAGAGTGTAATTTGTGTGTGGGTATTGTTTTGTTTTCATTATTGTTAGTTGTTGAGTAAGGATTTCACCATTCCTTAAGCTTATGAGTTTGAATTTGATGGGTGAAATCCCCAAATCTCCCTATGGGTTTGATAGATGAAAACACTAAACTCTAGAAAACCTTTATCATCCTCGAATGAGGGATGAAGGTGAATATAAGGTAGCCCATAACATTATTGATAGAGGGTTATAGGGGGACAAGACAATGGTGGACAATCAAGCCTATGGTTTGCTCCCTTTTGCAATCTTAGAAATAAATGTATTAGGAGTGTAAATCATGTCAAGAGAATCATCCTAGAAATAGGAATGCTTGATTGAGGTTTTGGGTGATTATGAATTTCACACTTGTTCAGTGCTCGAAAGGTCCAACGGTTAAATCATTGTGGTTTAATTGAAATATTAACCACAATGACCTTCGACCTAGCCTATCCTTTAGTTAACCACTAAATATCATGCTAAACCATTATTAACCCACATACTTTTACCTTTAGGTATACATAATCCCAAGACTTTCCCCAACATTATTTCTTCAAACAAAAGTGTCATCTCTTAATTATTTGATAAAAGATTGTACAACAAGTTTGCAAACAAATCCCCCCATTTTATTTTATATGTGATTTTTTGTTAGCATTTTAGATAACCTCGTAGTAATTTGAGCACCCATAGGGTTTGATGTCTATAATTCGCTCCTTGTGATTCGACCCAATTTAAATTGGGTTACTTTACAACGACCGCCTTACCCCTCAATTTTGGGAGTCAGTTGAGCGTTATCACACAGCCTGTCTTAGGAACTCGAGGATGGCAGGGAATATAAGCTAAGTCTAGCTAATCACCTATATTATGCCAGGGACATTCTCTGAACCAGTGTCTTATCACAACACAGCCAAACCAAAATCCTACAATACTCTGAGATATTTCCCCTCATAATACAGAATGGTCTCCAAGTCTCAAAGTACCATACCACACTCCGCATGTCTGCTGGGGAATCTGCCCAAATCCTTTTTGGCTACTACTGGAGAGATCTTTGATATACATTTGTGACTCTCTAGTTTCATGGTGCACTGAAATTCTGGAAACACATATTGGAGTCTTGTTTGTATCAGTCGACAATATCGGATAGTCCTTCGAGGATAGAATAGAGTCAAAGAATATGTTCAAGGTTCATAGGAATGCGATACACGATAAGTAGTTATAAAGTGGATTTCCTAAAATGTCACTGTAGCCTTAAGAAGATAGGTTACAGATGTATCTGCACCACTCTGCAGGACTCTATAATACTTAGCTACTATACTAATACAGCGATGAAACATAGACTCTGATACCAATTTGTCACGAACCGATTTCCTCAGGTCTAGATGGTGTCTACCATAATCCACTAGTAAGCAAGCCAACTCATAGTCCAGAATGGCTAGTAACGGACTAGTCAATAATATAAGGAAAAGAATTCTGAATATATGAAATAAAGATCAATATATATAAGAATCCCAAGACCTAGTGGTATCAGTATAAGAGTTTCTTATATAAAAGGACTAAAAAGGTGAAATATTAAGAAAACTACAATGATACAACTTATCTTAGAATACAACATAGACTAGTCTAATAAATAAGAGAGAGATAAGTAATGCTCCAAATATCAAGAGCTCACTCTAAGTCTTTGAACCAGGGTTTCTCTACACGATGCACACATCAATGACGATAACCCGTAATATGATCTGCCGGCTATAGAAGAGTAGTATGAGTTCCAAAGGAATGGTGCTTAGTAAGCTACTACCAACTGAGCTCCAAAGATAAAGTTTCTATGTTACTCCATACATAGCAGGCAATTTTGAAATCAGTCCCAAAGTCCTAGCAGAGCCCTTCTCAATATCTACCCCAGTGGGTAAAACCATTATAGCCCGACGGGTATACAAGAACTGCCCGATTATGATATCTCAGAAATCCATGCCCAAAGATTTAGTAGAGTTAGAGATGACTGATTTTGACGTCATTCTCAGCATGGATTGGATTTATTCCTGCTATGCCATAGTTGACTGCAAAAATAGAATAGTTCAGTTTTAGTTCCCGAATGAACCCGACGTAGAGTGGAAGGGTAGCATTTCAGCATTCAGGGGTTAACTTTTTTCCTACCTTCGGGCGAGGAAAATGATTTTTAAGGGGTGTGTGTATCATCTCATGCATGTTAAAGATTCCAGTTCTAAATCTCCCAGTCTCAAAATAGTCCCTATTGTTAATGAATACTCAGATGTCTTTCCCGAAGATCTTCCAGGCATTCCTCTCGAAAGGGAAATAGACTTTGGCATAGACCTTCTTTCGGATACTCAACCTATTTCTATTCTGCCATATAGAATGGCACTGGCAGAACTCAAGAAACTGAAAGATCAGTTGAAGGATCTCTTAGATAAGGGATTTATCAAACCCAGCATTTCCCCATGAGGTGCGCCAGTGTTATTCGTGCATAAGAAAGACGGTTCTCTCAGGATGTGTATTGATTACCGTCAACTCAACAAGGTCACGGTCAAGAACAAATATCCTCTTCCCAAGATTGATGATCTATTTGACCAACTTTAGGGTGCCAGTTACTTCTCCAAGATAGACCTCAGATTAGGCTATCATCAGCTCAGAGTTAGAGAATGTGACATTCCAAAGACAGCTTTCCGTACTCGGTATGGTCACTTCAAATTTTTAGTTATGTCATTTGGTCTTACCAATGCCCCTGCAACTTTTATGGATTTGATGAACCGTGTGTTCAAGCAGTACTTGGACATGTTTGTCATAGTCTTTATAGATGATATTCTGGTCTATTCTCGCACAGAGCGTGATCATGCAAACCATCTCAGGATTGTTCTTTAGACTCTCAGGGATCACCGATTATTCGCTAAGTTTAGAAAGTGCGAATTTTGGCTAAGATCAATAGCATTCCTTGGCCATATTATTTTCGGTGATGTCATTAGAGTAGATCCTCAAAAAACTAAGGCAGTAAGAAACTGGCCCAGACCTGTATCTCCATTAGATATTAGGAGTTTCTTGGGTTTGGCTGGGTATTACAGATGGTTTGTCAAGGGATTTTCTTCTATTGCATCTCCCATGTCCAGATTGACCCAGAAGAAGATAAAGTTTCAGTGGTCAAATTCATACGAGAAGAGTTTTTAAGAGTTGAAGCCTTGACTCACCTCAGCTCCAGTTCTAGCTATTCCAGATGGTTCAAACAGTTTTATAGTCTATTGTGATGCATCCAGAGTGGGTTTAGGTTGTGTCCTCATGCAACATGGTAAGTTCATAGCCTACGCCTCCAGATACTTAAAGCCACATGAGAAGAATTATCCTACTCATGATCTTGAGTTAGCAGCGGTAGTTTTTGCCTTGAAGATTTGGAGGCATTATCTCTATGGTGTTCATGTAGATGTCTTCACAGACCATAAAAGCCTCCAGTATGTCTTTTCCCAGAAAGATCTCAATCTTCGCTAGAGAAGGTGGTTAGAGCTCTTGAAGGATTATGACATGAGTGTTTTTTATCATCCGGGCAAGGCCAATGTTGTGGCCGACGCTCTCAGTCGACTCTCCATGGATAGTATTTCTCACGTTGAGGATAGTAAGAAAAAGATGGCTCAGTAGATCCATCATCTTGCCAGACTAGGCGTTTGCTTAGTCGATTCTTCAGAGGATGGTGTATGTGTTCATAGTAGTTCAGAGTCACCTCTAGTTTTTGAGGTGAAAGAGAAACAAGACAGGGATCCTATCCTTGTCATGCTCAAAGACTCAGTTTAGAATCAGAAAGTCAAGGTTTTCTCCCAAGGGGGAGATGGTGTTCTTCGTTGCCAGGGTCTTCTATATGTTCTAGGTGTAGATGAATTGAGGCAGCGAATTCTTGCAGAAGCGCATGGTGCACGATACTCTATTCATCCAGGGGCCACTAAGATGTACCGCAATATGCGGGAGATCTATTGGTGGAGTGGGATAAAGAGAGATATTGCAGAGTTTGTGGCTAAGTGCTCTACATGTTAGCAGGTTAATATAGAGCATCAGAAACCTAGTGGTTCCATGCAAGAGTTCACCATTCCTACTTGGAAGTGGGAAGAAGTTAACATGGACTTCGTGATGGGTTTGCCTAGAACTCATCATCAGTATGATTCAGTCTGGGTCATTATAGATAGAATGACCAAGTCAGCTTATTTCCTTCCTGTTTGTACTTCTTATTTTGCCGAGGATTATGCCAAACTCTATATCAGAGAGTTAGTCAGGTTACACGGTGTTCCATTATCTATCATCTCAGACAGAGGTACCCAGTTCACTTCTCACTTTTGGAAAGAATTCTAAAAGGGTCTCGGTACCCAAGTCCATCTCAGCACAGCATTTCATATTAGACAGATGGTCAAGCAGAGAGGACCATTCAGACTCTTGAAGATATTCTAAGGACATGTGCAATTGACTTCAAGGGAAACTGGGATGACCACTTGCCTTTGATTGAGTTTGCATACAACAATAGCTATCATTCTAGTATTCAGATGGCTCCATTCGAAGCTCTCTATGGTAGGATATGTAGATCTCCGATTGGTTGGTTCGAAGTTAGTGAGACCTCAATCATAGGTCCTGACTTAGTATTTGACGCCTTAGAGAAAGGTCAATTGATCAGAGAGAGACTTCGGGCTACTCAGAGTTGACAGAAGTCCTATGCAGATGTTCATAGAAAGGATCTCGAGTTCGAGTTCAATAACTATGTCTATCTTAAGATCTCTCTCATGAAGGGAGTGAAGAGGTTCGGTAAAAAAGGGAAACTCAATCCCCGGTATGTCAGTCCCTTCAGAATTCTTTGTCGCTTTGGCAAGGTAGCTTATGAGCTTAAGTTACCTTCAGATCTAGCCTCAGTCCATCCAGTCTTCCATGTCTCTTTGCTAAAGAAGTGCATAGGTAACCCAGTAGTTGTTGTCCCTATTCAAGGCATCGACATTCAGAACAACCTCTCTTATGAAGAGATTCCAGTCAAAATCTTAGATTATCAGACTCGTAGATTGAGGAACAAAGAAGTCCCTCTATTCAAGGTTCTTTGGCAAAATCAGTCTCATGAGGGAGCTACTTGGGAGGCAGAAGCATATATACATACCAAGTATCCTCACCTCTTCCCCTCCAATTTAGATTAAGCTCAAGGTAACAGTTCTCCTTAAGCTTATTCAGTTTCACGTTCATGTTTCCAGTATAAACTTGGTACCTATTAACCGTTTCATACTCAGTCATGCATTCATGTGTCAGTTGTCTGTGCATCAGATATGCACGAGTTCAGTATGTTTAGCATGTCAGTCATCAGATCAAGTTTTAGTTATTCATGTTTAGTTCAGGTTCTATTGTCTTGTATCCCTTCTCAGTAAATTCTCATTCAAGGACGAATGTTCCTATGGGGGAGATATTGTAATACCCCACATGTTTCTAAGCTAGGAAGTGAATAAGTATTCCTACGTATAAAATCTCCTATCCTATGAATCATACTTGAGTACATGACTTACAATGAATATCCTAGTGATAGGATAGTGATAACGCCCAAACTATAGCTCTCATAAGAGTGTAAGCGGTTGATGTCAAATATAGAACCCAACTGGGTTAGGTGTCGAATCCCACAGGGAATACTCGGTCACTAAGTATGCAACTATTAGTAGACTTTTGGTCAAAAATTCTACGGAAAGGGGGGATTTGAATTATAGCGTGAATTAATGTAAACAAAGTAACGAATGACTGCTTAGTTTAGTAAGATTTAATCAATGAGAAAAATAAGTTAGGGTTATGTCCACCTTATGAGTTTTACGTATCTATTAACTATGAGTTATGCGAAATTCAGACATGCATGCACTTATAGAGGTTCGTGTTCTAATGGTAAATCCTAGCGTCTCTCGACCATCAAGGATTATCTCACTTTAACTCTCTCGAGCTTAAATCGTATAACTAACGGTATACAAACTCTCCAAGAGGTTAATCCAGTTACGGCACTAACGTGTAAACAGAGGTTGGTAGCCCTATTTCCTTGTCACACTCTCTTTTCCAAACATGTAACTTTTCTCTCGAACAAGTTAATGCTACAATGGCGTATTCTATATGTTTGCAACCACAAGAATTCAATTAAGATGAAGAGAGTAATGATATAAGTAGCATGCGTGTCAAGAATTCACAAACTCATAGCAATAGATAGTATATCATAAGGCTTTCATAACCCTAACAGAGAAGTTTAGCTACTCATAATTGCAAAGGAAAACACCGAAGACATCCTCATCATACCAAAAAAATAGCAATCTCACGATAGGTAGGTGTTGGCGTCACTTGTGAGGATGACGTGATTTCCTTGCTAGTCGGTCTTGTAGCGTTTCTCTTGTCTTAAAACGTGAAAACTAAAAGTCGAATAGATAAAATATAATGTCAACAACGACTAATGAAAGGAATGCTGAAAAATTCAGCAAAATAGGGTTTTTATAGCATCCATAGCGTATTTCTACTAAGTTACTGCATCCTTGTCCTAGACCTACTAAGTTACTGCTGATCCCCAAGTCTTTAGAAATACTGTTTTTGCCCGGGACCAGTTTTCCATGTATCACTTTTAGTCCACAAGCTTCCAGAAGCTCCCTTCCCTCTTATGTGAAGTTTCCCTTGCTACCGAAAGGTCCACAAAGTGGTGAAATCTTCATCATAAATACCTGAAAACATGCTAATCACGTTGGTTAGCTCACTTACAGGAAAATGGACTAAAAGTGCAGGAATTATATATTTTGTCCTTAAAACTTAGCTAAAATATGGGTAAATTATAGTGCTTCAGGCGTGTAAATACGCCCAACATCAACACCCCACACTTAAAGCTTTGTTCGTCCTCGAACAAAATACTACGTCCATTCAAACATCTACTTAGGATTTCACAGTAACAGCACAAAATGTTCAACAAGACATGCACGACAATCATTAACAAAGAGTAGTTTTCTTGATCACTAATAGAAACAATTCAACCTCCAACATAGAGTCGTGATGATGGTTAATTCGTATCCACAAGTAAAGGCACAAAGAATCATACTAAACTACCCAACAATCATCAACCATGTGTGTCTCACATAATATATCACCCATAATCACTCACAAGTTTTGCATTTTTCGGCACATGGGTATAAAACTTTCCTTGCTCTCTCTCTCACAAAGAATTCATATGTTGCAACTGATGACCATAGGCTTGCCCTTAGTGTAATGCTCTACTAATATCAGAATGCTAAGCTTAGGATCAAATAGGTCTTTTACAGGTTGTAATGTAGGCTAAGGGACGGGTAGGACTATTTTGGCCAGAAATAGTGACTATGTTCCCTAAGCGCTTCAATCCACTACATTGTGTCATTAACGCTTTCTTTTAAAAAATCCTTCTACCTTTCTTTCATGTAACACCCCTTTTCACCTTATTTTGTTATTCAAACATAACTATCTTTTTATTTAATCATAAACACAATTTATCTATTTGTTTTTCTATTTCTTTTTCTTTTCTTTTCTTTTCTTTTTTATAACACACCTCTATGATAGCCACTCTTTTTCATAACAAATTCAAGTACCAATACACTCTAAAGCGTCATTCTCACCCAATTTCCTCTTATTTTGTCACATGACTTTACAATTTAAAGCACTTAGGAATTTGGATCAAATTATGGTCTTGAAAAAAATAGATTAGGCTTACATATGAGGCTGTCCAAGTAAATAGCTAAAGGCTCAAAGGGGGTTAACTAGGATAATGTACATAGGTAGGTCGAAAGAAGGTAAACAATTACAGGCTGCCAAAGAAATGCCTAAATCATCTCCTAAACTCACATTCTTTATTTCGCTTTACACACACACCAGGCAAGTTCTAGCATCTGTCACAGCACAGAAAATACTATAATCTCACACACACAAGGCACATGGTCAACTTTATTGGGAGCAGCATAGACTCTTGACCCAACAGATGAATGAACTAAACCATACGCTTATCACATAGTGAGTCACACTTAGAGCCTAAACGTCTCAATAGTAATGATTTTAGCACAAACTCTTGTCATAATACCATGCCACCTATCAGAACAATTTCATGCAAAATCTAAAAAAAAATTGAAAACTACTAACTACGCGACAAAATCAAACAAACACACATAACAAAATATAGGCAAAGAAGTACAGCATACAAATACCAGCACCCCACACTTAGACGGGACACACTGCCCTCAGTGGAAAATAAATAAGGAAAACCTGGATCATTCGGACTCCTCCTCTATGTCTGGGGTCATACCCCCTGCATCGGAATCATCATCGGAGTCGTCGGCATCAGAATTTTCCTCTACGTCTGAGTCTGTCATTCGGCGATCATCGTCGGTTGGCACGTCATCGTCAAGAGGTTCCTCAAAATATACACCTACTCCACACATTGCCCTCGCATGCTCATTCATTGGGTAGTCATAATCCAATTGCTGGAGCTCTGCAGCGGTTGGAACACGACCCCCGCTCATCATGGTAAACCTCGTCATACCATATAAATGGCGAAAGAAGCTTTCATCACGAGCATGTCTTTCTGTAGTGGTCAGGCTGACGCCATGCATAGATTCAGCATCTTTAACCTTTGTCACATCAACCTTCTTCGGGTTGTGTGGAAGCTTATGATCTACCGGTTCCTCTTCGATGTCTTCCTTCCTTAATGTCGCAGTAAACAGATTGCCAAAGCTGAAGTGGGACCTCTTGTGCAGCCTAGCCTTACGCATTGAAGATCGAATAATTGCCCCAATGTTTATAGGGATGTTCATCATCAATGCGTACACCAAGCACACTCTATCACGTGTGATCTTTGTGTACTGCGTCCCTGGAATCAGGCAAGATTTGACTATCCACAACCATATCCGTGCTTCTCTGTTCAAGGAAGCATACGGGAAGGTATTGTGCCGACCGGTGTCCTTGTGTTGACTCCAACGTGCCATTGATCTTGTTCCACATAGTGTGTGTCTGATTTCCCTGTACGGAGGTCTTTGTTGAAGTTCTTTGAGTGGTGATGGATCAACAGATGGAAGACCCAGAAAAGTGTTAAAGAACTCCGCATTCAGCTGCAAGATTTGGCCCCTAATCTTCACCTCACTTCCGGTAGTGTTTGGGCACCAATTTGCATAGAATTCTCGCGTTAGATCAAGATTGCACTCTCCCATATCTCGAAAAATGAAATCAAGATGTAACGCCATTATTTTGGCCAAAATGCGAGGTTCTTTCTTTGCTAGGCTTTTCTTTTGTATCAGCTCCACATGAACATACTTTTTCACTTTGTTGTTCCTGTACCAATCCTTTCCTTCCTCCTTTAGGACCCATTTTATCCTGAACATACGGAGAGGTATTTGCAGTGAGGAGGATTCAGCTTGCTCTTTTCTTCCCCTTTTCTATCCCTTCTGTGAGGTGGATGCTTTTTCTTTTCCTGGTCAACTTTTTGGTGTCATTGTACCTGAGATTAAAATAAAATCATGTTAGCTTATCTCAGAGGATTTGATCGATACACAACAATAGTGGCACCACCCCACACTTAATTTGTTGGTACAAACTAATTAAGTGAACGATATCGATTACTCAGACTTCATCGACATACGTATAGGTGATATGTTCCAACAATACGTTTTAGCACAGTCATACTTTCATGTTGTCTTTAACTATCCTTTTCAATTCTATTTCGCGTAATCTTGACTATGCTTTCATGTTTGTCTTAATGCATCATTTGAACAAAACTACTACATGGATATTGTATCAAGTTATGGCATAGAAATAATCACAACATCTCATGTTTGTAGTCAACCATGATTTTCATCTCGATGAACAATGCATTCAAACATTCAAGCTTTCGAGTTACAAGGTTATGCAAGTAACTTGACCATGTCAATTCCGCAAAAGTATGACAGTGTATCAAAACCAAATACAAGTTGGAAACAAGTCAAGAACACCCACACATATTCTTTCACTCAACTAGATGTAGCAAAACAACCCAACCATAATCAAATCACCAACATCACTTTAAGATCTAAAATACCATTATAAGCGTAGTATCATAACACTTACGAAATATAAAAGAAGAAATTACTTGGTGATGTACTTGGAAGATGATCTTGCAAGGTTAGAAGAGCAAAAAGAAAATTTTTGAGAGATTTTGGAGAGGTAGGCGGCGCTTAGGTTGAGTGAACAATGAGATTTTGTTCTAAGACTAAGGTTCTATTTATAGAGCAAGGATTGGGTCGGGTTTTGACCCATTTGGAATCAGATTAGGGGACCAAAAAGTGAGCATAGGCGGCGCCTAATGCTTTGCCTATGCTTGGCATAGGCGGCGCCTTTTGCAAAGCCTAGTTGGGCATAGGCGGCGCCTATGCTATGGCATTGTTGGGCATAGGCGGTGCCTATGCTATGGCATTCTAGATTCAGAGACAAAAGGCTTTGGCATAGGCGGCGCCTATGCTATGGCATTGTTGGGCATAGGCGGCGCCTATGCTATGGCATTGTAGATTCAGAGAGCTTAGGCCATAGCATAGGCCTTGCCTTGTTCGTTGCCTAGATTTACATAGGCCTTGCCTTGTTCATTGCCTAGATTTGCATAGGCAATGCCTAACCCATAGCCTTTGCTTATTCATTCCTAACTTACCACCTTCAACATGAATCACTTCCAAATCAAAATTTAAAACCAATCTCCTCCTTTATACATCTTGCACCTACACTTACTCACAAACAACAAAAACGATTAGACCGATGGGTTGCCCCCCATATAGCGCCTTAGTTTTGGTCGTGGCTCGACTACAAAAACAAACTCCTAGTAAAACAAAACAAGTAAAGACGATGGGTTGTCTCCCATCTATCACTTGATTTATTATTGCGGCACGACATAGTTACCTCGATTACTTAGACTTCATCGAGATAAATGGTGGCCATGTATTTAATCGGGTCAATAGGACCAATATATGGCTTCACTCGTTAGCCATTTACCTTAAAGACACCACCATTATTGTCTTCTAACTCTACTACTCTGGACAAGTAGACTTGGCTAACTTTGAACGGACCAGACCACTTAGACTTTAACTTACCTGGAAATAGCTTCAGTCTGGAGTTGAAAAGAAGTACCATATCACCCTTCTAAAAGTTTCGTTGGATAATCTGCTGATCATGATACTTTTTCATCCGTTCCTTGTAGAGGTCTGATCTTTCATATGCATGAAGACGAAATTCATCCATCTCGTTCAGCTGCTCCAATCTCAGATTAATAGCATCATCCCAATTCAAATTAAGCCGGTTCAACGCCCACAATGCTTTATATTCGAGCTCAATTGGCAAGTGACAAGCCTTCCCATAAACTAGTTGGTACGGGGACATGCCAATTGGCATTTTGAATGCAGTCCTATAAGCCCATAGTGCATCGTCCAGCTTCAGAGACCAATCTTTCCTATTAGCATTTATAGTCTTATCAAGGATCAGCTTGATCTCTCGATTAGAAACCTCTACCTGTCCACTAGTTTGTGGGTGATAAGGTATGGCTACCTTATGTTGCTTGACCCCATATTTCACCAACACGGATTTGAACAGCTTGTTGCAAAAGTGTGATCCTCCATCGCTTATGATGGTACGCAGTACCCCAAAATGAGAGAAGATATTTCTCTTCAAGAATACTACAACACGCTTTCCTTCATTATTGGCCAGCGCTACTACTTCGACCCATTTGGATACATAGTCCACAACAACTAGGATATATTTCATCCCAAAGGAATTCACGAATGGGCCTATAAAATCAATACCCCACACATCAAACAGCTCTACCTCAAGAATTCTTGACATGGGCATCTCATGGTGCTTCGAAATCGTGCCTTGTCTCTGACATTGGTCACATCTTCTCATAAATTCGTAGGCATCTCTAAATATCAAAGGCCAATAATAGCCGCTTTGTAATACCTTCCTTGTTGTCCGACCACCTGCATGGTGTCCTCCAACTTGGGAAGCATGACTCGCTTCCAATATGCTAGGCACCTCCACATCTGGTATGCATCGCCTAATAACACCATCCGCACATCATCGAAATAGATATGGTTCATCCCAGAAGTAGTGTTTCACATCATGCATGAACTTTCTCTTTTGATGAAAAGAGAGATTCTCAGGCATCACATTACTTACCACGTAATTTGCAAAGTCTGCATACTATGGTAACTCTTCCACCATTGTGGCTAGGATCTCTTCATCGGGGAATGTATCGTTAATCTCAAGATCGGGCTGCGCTATGTGCTCATTATCAAGTCTAGATAGATGGTCAGCCACTTGGTTTTTGCAACCTTTTCTATCTTTTACCTCGAAATCAAATTCTTGCAGCAATAACACCCATCGAATCAGCCTCGGCTTAGCATCCTTCTTTGCCATTAAATATTTCAGAGTTGCATGGTCTGTATGAACCACCACTTTGGTTCCCAACAAGTAAGCACGGAACTTTTCAAACGCATAAACAACTGCTAAAAGCTCTTGTTCCGTGATAGTATAGTTCTTCTGGGCTCCATTCAAGGCCTTGCTTGCATAGTAGATTGGATGAAATAACTTTTCTCTTCTCTGACCAAGTACAGCACCTAAAGCTACCCCGCTTGCATCACACATAACTTCAAACGGTAGAGACCAATCAGGCGATACAATGATAGGAGCTTCAACTAGCTTCCCTTTAAGGCATTCAAATGCCTTCATGCACTCTTCATCAAAATTGAACTTTGCATCCTTCTCCAAAAGTTTGCATAGCGGACTAGAAATCTTGGAGAAATCTTTTATAAACCTTCGATAAAAACCTGCATGACCTAGAAAACTATGAACTCCGTTTGCAGAAATTGGAGGTGGTAGTTTCTCAATAACTTCAATTTTAGCTCGATCAACCTCAATTCCTTTTTCGGAGATTTTGTGCCCAAGAACAATACCTTCCTTAACCATAAAGTGGCACTTCTCCCAGTTTAGTACCAAGTTGAATTCAACACATCTCTGCAATGCCATACTTAGATTCGCCAAGCATGCTTCAAACGACTCACCTACAACTGAAAAATTGTCCATGAACACCTCCAAGGTGTCCTCAACCATATCAGAAAAAATGAACATCATACAATGCTAAAAAGTGGCAGGTGCGTTACATAGCCCAAATGGCATACGTTTGAAGGAAAACATACCATATGGGCATGTAAACGTTGTCTTCTCTTAATCTTTGGGAGCAATACAAATCTGATTATAGCTGGAATACACATCTAGGAAACAAAACCATCCTTTCCCTGCCAATCGATCAAGCATTTGGTCCATGAATGGCATTGGAAAGTGATCTTTAAGTGTCCATGAATTGAGCTTTCGGTAGTCCATGCATACTCTCCATCTTGTGACAGGTCTGACTGGGATTAGCTCATTCTTTTCATTTGCGACTACCGTCATGCCCCCTTTCTTGGGCACACACTGTACTGGGCTCACCCATTGACTGTCGGAGATAGGATATACTACCCCTGCATATAACCACTTAATAATTTCCTTCTTCACCACCTCTTTCATAGGTGGATTCAAACGTCTTTGATGATCAGTAGTGGGTATGCAATTTTCTTCAAGCTGAATCTTGTGCATACATATCCCAGGCGGGATACCAATAATATCAGCAATAGTCCATCCGATGGCTCTCTTGTATCTCCTCAGAACAGAGATGAGATTTGAAACTTGTTGTTCACCCAAGTTAGCCGCCACGATAACCGAAAGTGTGTTTCCACTTCCCAAGAATGCATACTTTAGATGACTGGGCAGCTCCTTTAATTCTAACATTGGTGGCTCTTCAATGGATGGTTTAGCTGGTGGTGTAGGTCGATTTTTGAGATCAAGGTCCAGCTTTTTGGGAGCATGAGGGTACGAACCTATTCCTGTTAGAGCACAAATAGTTTCTTCATAATCTTCAACATCTTCGCGTTCAACATTCATAAGCACAGCCGCCAATGGGTCAACAATAAGTTGCTTCTCTATAGATAATTCTTTCTCATCATCAAAATAGACGTCAGCTATAGAGAACACATTTATTTCTTTGGGATGCTTCATTGATTTACATACATCAAAGCGGACCACTTCGTCATTCATCCGGAATATAAGCTCATTAGCTCTCAAATCAATAAGTACACTTCCTGTTGCAAGGAAAGGACGCCCCAAGATTATGGGAACTTCAGAGTCCACCTCACAATCCAAAATAACGAAATCTGCAGGAAAAATAAATGACGAAACCTTCACCAATACATCATATAAGATACGGACAGATCATTTTACCGACCTATCAGCCATCACGAGCCGCATATTGGTTGGTGTAGGCTCGCCCAACCCCAACTTCCTGTAAATAGATAGTGGCATCAAATTGATGCTAGCTCCCAAATCGCATAATACCTTAGCGAAATTCAAAGATCCAACCGTGCAAGGAATAGTGAAAGCACCAGGATCTGCCTTTTTCTGAACTAGCGATCTTGTAGCGATTGCACTGCAATGATGAACATTATCCACTAACTCATAACTTGCTGCCCGCTTCTTTGTCAAAATGTCCTTCATGAATTTAGCGTATCCGGGCATCTGCTCTAGCGCCTCCACCAAAGGAACATTTATAGTCAGCTGCTTCAACATAGTCATAAATTTACTGAACCTGGTATCATCAGCTTTCTTCTTCAGTCTCTGAGGAAAAGGTGGTGGTGGAAGAGGAATAGTTTTCTCCACCACTTTCTTTTTATCTTGCTTCCGACTATCGATCTTTTCAGGCTGCAGACGTCTAGGTGTAATGTCATAACCACTTTCTTCAGCTTCTACGGCATCTTCACCTTCTGCATCAATAACATTATCCGTTATATCATCAACCACCTTCTTGCCTTTGGATGGATTTTCCAGCACTTTACCACTTCGGGTAGTAATAGCCATACACGATCCATCATTCCTCGAGTTTTGTACTGTGTCGCTAGGTAGCGTTCCAGCTTTTCTTTGGTTGAATGCTGCTAAAAGTTGACTCAATTGTTGTTCCAGCTATTTTATTGAAGTGGAATGCGAGTTAACCAATTGATTTATTGAAGACAAGTCGTTCTTCACCTCATTCACTCCCGTATTGGTCGCCTCCACTCCTTTCAATAGCTTCGCCATCATATCTTCCATTGACATCTTCCCCGTACCCGATGCCGCGGCCTCACAATTTCCAGGAAGAACATACAAACCACTCCTGTCAGTCTTATTCTTCCAACTACCTTGATCACGGTCCTTGCTTCCAGATTTATCATAATAGTTCCGACCTTGGTTTCCTTGGGCATTGCCTCGGAAATCCCCCTTATTATTCAAGTAGTTAGCTTCTTCCTCTGAATCAGATTCATCTCTTCCTTGTGACACAACAGCTTTGACTTTTTCGGTCTTCCCTAATAATAAATGCTTAGTAAGAAGATCCATCTGCATTTTCATGTGCGCCATATCTTGATCACGTTCTTCCTCTCTTCGCCTTTGTTCTACAGTCATGCCAATAGATATAGTAGAGCTTGCTACCTCAGAATCCCTGGTATGCCAAGCTCTACTTTGCTTTGTCATACGATCTAGCATATCACTTTCCTGAATAAAAGTAAGGTCCATGAATGACCCTCCTGCAGCATTATCAACCACTGGCTTAGTCACTGAATTCAAAGACCTGTATAATATCTCCATCAAGTGGACATTGGTCATATGATGATTTGGGCACTGCATAAGCTTCTTCTTGAACCTCTCCCATGTTTTGTGGAGAGCTTCCGTTAGAAGCTGTCGAAAATTGTTGATCTCATCTCTCAACTATGCTCTCTTGGATGGCAGAAAGAATCTTTCTAGGAAAGCGTCTTTTAATTGCCTTCAATTTGTAAAAGAATCAGGAGTCAGCCCGTTCAACCATAAAGTTGCCTCCCCAGATAGAGATAATGGGAATAAGTGCAGCCGAATAGCATTCTGTCCAACGCCTGGATTGTCGAATGACTTGCATGTAGAGATAAAATTGATCAGATGCATATTTAGATCATCGCCTGCAAGTCCACCAAATAACCCCTTGAGCTGCAATAGTTGAATCATGGTGCTAGTGATATTGAACTTGGCTCCAGGTGCCAAGGGTGGAGGAATAATAGCCCCTGTGGCACCATCTCCATCCAGATCGTCATCATCATCATCTAAAGGAAACTGCACAGCTCGGCGTTCAGGCCTAAATCTAGCTTGACGATCTCTTCTGTTCGCAGGTATCGCCACCTCATCACTATGCCTTGGGTTTAGTAACTCATCATCACCCAGGTCCTCATCATCAGGATTTGTTGTTCGCCCTGGGTTATCAATATTCTGTTGATGCACTTGAGCAGCAGCCAATGCAGCTAATCTGGCCTGCGCCTGCTGAGCAGCCCTTCTATCAATGTCTCGTTGCGCCTCCATCATGCCAATAAGTTGCGTTTCAGGGTTTATGGGTAATAATAGTTGACCCAAACTTTGAGTATTTGGCATGCACTGAACAAAACCTGAATAAACAAAAACAACAACTAAAAGTAAAATACAAGAATCTTTGACCAAAGGGTCTAGTAACTATCACAAACTTAGTTGAAAACTGTATTCCCCGGCAACGGTGCCAAAATTTGATAACGCCCAAACTACAGCTCTCGTCAGAGTGTAAGCGGTCGATGTCAAATATAGAACCCAACTGGGTTAGGTGTCGAATCCCACAGGGAATACTCGATCACTAAGTATGCAACTATTAGTAGACTTTTGGTTGAAAATTCTACGGAAAGGAGGGATTTGAATTATAGCTTGAATTAATGTAAACAAAGTAACGAATGACTGCTTAGTTTAGTAAGATTTAATCAAAGAGAAAAATAAGTTAGGGTTATGTCCACCTTATGAGTTTTACGTATCTATTAACTATGAGTTATGCGGAATTCAGACATGCATGCACTTATAGAGGTTCGTGTTCTAATGGTAACTCCTAGCGTCTCTCGACCATCAAGGATTATCTCACTTTAACTCTCTCGAGCTTAAAGCGTATAACTAACGGTACGAACTCTCCAAGAGGTTAATCCAGTTACGGCACTAACGTGTAAACAGAGGTTGGTAGCCCTATTTCCTTGTCACACTCTCTTTTCCAAACATGTAACTTTTCTCTCGAACAAGTTAATGCTACAATGGCGTATTCTATATGTTTGCAACCACAAGAATTCAATTAAGATGAAGAGAGTAATGATATAAGTAGCATGCGTGTCAAGAATTCACAAACTCATAGCAATAAATAGTATATCATAAGGCTTCCATAACCCTAACAGAGAAGTTTAGCTACTCATAATTGCGAAGGAAAACACCGAAGACATCCTCATCATACCAAAACAATAGCAATCTCACGATAGGTAGGTGTTGGCGTCACTTGTGAGGATGACGTGATTTCCTTGCTAGTCGGTCTTGTAGCGTTTCTTGTCTTAAAACTTGAAAACTAAAAGTCGAATAGATAAAAATTAATGTCAATAACGACTAATGAAAGGAATGCTCAAAAATTCAGCAAAATAGGGTTTTTATAACATCCATATCCTAGTCCTACTAAGTTACTGCATCCTTGTCCTAGACCTACTAAGTTACTACTGATCCCCAAGTCTTTAGAACTACTGTTTTTGCCTGGGACAAGTTTTCCATGCATCACTTTCAGTCCACAAGCTTCCAGAAGCTGTCTTCCCTCTTATGTGAAGTTTCCCTTGCTACCGAAAGGTCCACAAAGTGCTGAAATCTTCATCATAAATACCTGAAAACATGCTAATCACATTGGATAGCTCACTTACAGGAAAATGGACTAAAAGTGTAGGAATTATATATTTTGTCCTTAAAACTTAGCTAAAATATGGGTAAATTATAGTGCTTCAGGCGTGTAACTACTCCCAAAATCAGATAGCTTATGATGCATTAAGCATGTTCATATGAGTCACTTAAGTTAATACAAGCTAAGAGTTTTTGAATCCAAGTTTTAGTGTTCGATTTTGTAAGGGTCATTTTTGAACGAGTACAACTTGATGTTAATGTGGTATTTTGGCTAATTCAGACCCACCAAATTGTAGAGAATCGAATTATCTTTCCAACGATACCAATTTCTCCTTAATCCAATACTAGAGCGAAAAGTTATGCCCATTTTCGTGAGAGACAGTAAGGATAGACGATTGGTTAGGCGTCGCCCAACCAAACATAGGAGATTGGTTAAGAGCCGCCCATCCTAGTTTAGGAAATCACTTGGGTGCCACCTAAGTCAGTTCCAGGTGCCAAAAACACTCCGTTTTGAGTTATTTTAAGGGTAATTAAGTCTTTTAACACTCCTTACACATCCCTAAACTTAACACTACGAAATATATAACTTCTAAACATATTACAACCCTATTATCATATCAAACCTCGTCATCCAAGAGCACTAAAAGAGAAAAACAACTAGGGTTGCGTAACTAAGCTTGAAGATCCGATTTCAAGAAAATTCCTTCATCAATCATCAAGAATCTTCCTTCTAAGGTATGCGTGAGTTGATTGATGGATTCCTTTCATCCATGAAGCTCAAGAACCATCTTTTAAATTTTGTATTATGATTTTTATGTTGGTGGTGGTTGATGTTCATGTGGTTGGAGTTTGATGATTCCTAATATGGGATCTTTGAATGTTTATTGTGAGGATATGGTGGTATTTAACGTATAAATATGTGAAATTAGTGGTTGAATATTTGTAATCTTAATGAATCCACCTATGCCTAAGATGTGCATGTAAGGTGTTTGTGAAAATACCTAAGGGAATAGAAATCATGCTTTTATGACATAATAAGTCCTAAATGACTATTCTATGTTCTAAGTTTATGTTCAATGAGATCCCCGTGCTATTGTCTTGAATTGAAGAAGTTGTATGAGATGCTCATGATATTGTTGCGATATGGAATGACCGTGTTATTGAAGCCATGCAAGTATATACATGTTGTGCGCATTCCCGATCATGTGATAGTTTGTTGAGAATCATCTTATTATGAAAGCCTTACTTATGATATTGTGAATTGTGGACTCAAATCTTGTGATCAAGTCATGTCATGTGTGCCAGTTTCCTCCTATCGAGTCTTGGGGGTACTTGTACCCAAAAACTATAGCTGTGTGCCTAGAGCCATGTCATGTTTCACGATATCCAAACTCAAGCTATGATTCCATAGATTTCAGTCAGTCATGTGACTCAGGAAAACCTCATGATCTTAGTCAGTTGTCAGATATCAGTAACATTCTGCCAATCAACGGAATTCAGTAAGATTAATTCATGCATAGTCAGTTATTCATGTCCAGTCCCTCCAGATGGGAGTAGAGGTTAGTACCGAGTAAACCCAAGGATGGGAACTCACTTGCCAGTTTAGGGTGTGATTCTTGGTAGTCATCCTTGTGTTCTAGAACAACGTAGCCAGCGTAGGTTGAGACATCTTAACCCATCATATTAGGGTTGATGAGGTGGCTTAACCCGTCAGTTTAGGGTTCCCACCGTTCTCATTGAGTACCTGCCAAATAAGGGTCACTCATAGGCTGTCCTTACCCGTGGCACGGTATTGATACCCCTCCAATCGGGGCAGAGATTGGACCCCAGCTTATCCATAATGGCATACATGGGACATGTCAGTTAAACACTACTTCCCACAGTTTCAATATCAGTCTCAATAAAAGAACTCAGGGCGTTCTTTAGATTTCAGTATATACAGGATTGTTAGATACAGTCGTCCATGTTATCAGTTTCAGTATCAGTCATGACAGTTATCAGTAAACTACGTATTAGCTTATAGGTCATGCTATCACATATTCACGGTCCCAGTTTCTATATATGTGTGTTTACACTCCCACGTTCATATTAGTCAGTCAGTGTTCTTCATGCATGAAACCCTTTTATGTTCAGCCTACCTTCCTCGTATACTCAGTACTCCAGTTGTACTGATGCATTTGTGCTATGGTGCTTTCTTTTTAGGTTACACCATAGGTTCTGAGACACGAGCTCCAGCCCAGCAGTAGCGGTAGCATTTCAGTCGCAGAGACACAGTGAGTCCTCATTGATTCGAGGACAATATGCTTTGATACATTTATTTATTTCTTCAGTTCATTTTTATGGAGTTAGTTGGAGACATGTTCCTTCAACTCCTTATTCATATAGTTTAGAGGCTTTCAAATTTATGTTCAGATTTTCGTTCAAACTTAGCTTTCAGATTGAGTTGTTTTGGGTATTTTCACCCACATGCTTTTATTTAGTTGAACCTTATGGCCTTACAGTTTTATGTATTCTGCATTATTATATTATGTTTTGTAGTATACAGGTACAGATATCAGTCATGGGTTAGCTTGTGGTCCCTCGGGGTCATGAGCACCGTGTAGCATTCCGGTTCAGCGAATCGGGGTGTTATAACTATCCTATTCCTGCTATAGTCAATATACGTCAGTACTATACCATATATCCCAGGTCAATATACAAATAAGGAGAGAGAGAAAGATATGTAGTAATATGCAAGGTAAATATATGACTATACAATATGAACAATGAAGGATGTGATATGCAGTAGTAACATAGCATCATATAGCTTGATATATATATATATAAGAACATGAGGTCATCTCAAAGCATAACCTATATCATTATATTCTAATTTTAAGACCTCATTACAATACTATAAAGATTTAAATACTATCATACTAGGGGTTCCTAATCCATATGGCTAGACATTAAACAAACGTGAATAATAATAATCCAATCATAAGATAGGTGAGGCAAAAGACATACCTCAAATCCCGATACCGGATCACTGACCAATCTGTCATAAACTTGCCATAATAATGATAATAACAATGGTAATAACTATATCAATAATAGTGTGAATAACCGGCTACTCCAGACAACTAAATACCTAGATGAGCCTATGCGTACCCCCACTACCCCAGGCTCGAAAGGTTCAATTAACATACAACAACGCAAGGTATACACTTTACCCATATATATATGCAACTATCCCATACTTGTTGATAAATATAGGTACATAGTGGTGATAGGTGATGTGCTTGCAGGAATGAGTGCAAAGTACACAATCAATATCATAACTCATCATTACTATTCTCATCAAGACTATCATCATTGTAATCAACCTACGATTTTGCTGAGTATCAACACATCATCAATATTATTCTTCGGCATTGCTGGGTATCAACATATCATAACATATCCTCTGGCCTTGTCGGGTATCAACATGTACTCAATATATCCTCTGGCCTTACCGAGTATCAACGTATCATCTATATATCCTTCAGCCTTGCCGGGTATTAACATCTTATAAATATATCCTCTACCCTTGTCGGGTATCTACATCATCACAAGAGAGTATTCTCTGGCCTTACCAAGTATCAATATCATCACACTAGTATTCTATGGCCTTGTCGGGTATCAGTATCATCACAATAGTATCCTTCGGCCTTGCCAGGTATAAATATCATCACAATAGTATCTTCTGGCTTTCCCGAGTAACAATATCATCACAATAGTATCCTCTGGTGTTGTCAGGTATCAATATCATCACAATTACCATTACTGAATAAGATACACTAAAATACTCATAACCATACAAGTATCGCCAGAGAATATCTATCTAGTCAATACTTCCAAACTACTCGTTATTAGTTAACAAACACTTATTATACTAGAATCACTAGTTAACTAGTCAGTACATAACTTCTAGTTATTAGCCTAAATATTATCGTTACTCATGGGATAGCAACTAACCACTATTTATTATATAGACAACATCTAACATCTATTCAAGGCTCATCACTAGACCAAAACCGTCATTTATCCACCATTCATTATTATCAACTAATCATACCATATCCTTTAATCATTAATAGTCAACAATTTTCCATTTATCATTTAACCATTATTTATTAACTAACATCTTTTTTTAACTAACCATAGTTTACCAACTAATCCTTATTTATCAACTATTCAACATCATTATTTTCCACTTATCAATTATCGCTAGTCATCATATCTCAACTAAGCAAGGTTCATTAACAAGTACATTAGATTTTTATGCATCAAGTACTATAGCCACCTAAAAGACATCTAGATACCACTTAGATTAACCCTTCATTAGGAAGAATAGTCATAAGATCGGATTTCAACTAGAATCAGATCAATTACCGATGTAAAAATCATGAATGTTCCAAATCTATGCATGTATCACCAGTATTAATAAGTGGAATAGTAAGCATCATACAATATCTTCCCCCATCCAATACTGGAGAGATGTGTATACAAACATATATATATTCATATTCATAAACTGTAATCACATTATTTATAATGATAAACAATTCTCAGCTATTCATCAATATCACAACACGGCCCTTGGCACATTAATTTATCAAAAAATATCACAACATCATAATCACGGCCTTAGGCTAATACACATATCAAGGACTCATATCAATAATCATATTTAAAAGTCGTAGAATATCTCTAATCATCTCACCTATAGGAGGCATAATATCAATAAGCAAGTAAGCATCTATCACACAAGAGGAATCTCACATCTAGGAGGCATAATATATACATATATATAGATGTGTGTGTGTGTGTATGGAATCATCTATAGAATAGCTTATATCAATAGGCCATACATCTTTACTACAAGGAATATCACTTCTTTAGGCCAATATACATATCCAGGAGGAACATCGTCTATATAGGTCCAACGATCATGACTAAAGAAAATAGCAACTCTATAAGCCAGTCCTCATGTCTAAGAGGAAATAGCATCTCTATAGGTAAATCATCAAGTCTAAGAGGAAATAACATCTGTATAGGCCACATAACGTATATAGGAGGAACATATCTCTAAATGCCCATTATCACTTCCACAAGGAGTACCATAACATAACTCAAAAGCCACAATCCGAGAAAATCAATAAAAGTTACCAAGTTATGAAGTAAATTTATTCTAAGGTTTACTAGCCTCATCTATGTCTAACATCCACAATAAGTCCACAAGACTTAACACAAGCTTAGGCCTAAGTGGATCGAACGATCCCACTTCTAATCCACAATTTGCATAATTTGACATACTATGCCCCAAACTAGGCTAAGGTATCTAGTTCATCTTCCAGATGTCAGGTAAGCCGTATTCGAGCCTAAGATAACATCTTCAACTAGAAATAAGGGTACTAAAGTCAACTCTACCCAACTTATGATTTCAACACTACCTCACTATCCCAATAAGGCTAAATATATAAATAATGCTTCAAATGCTAAAAACATATTCCAAACATAGCATTATATCATATCAATGCTATAACTAATCAAAACAAAAGAGAAAAGAAATTAGGATACAAAAAGATTATAAACACAACATCTTACGGGTCAAAAACCCTTATCTAATCCCCAAACATCAATATATCAAGGCCATATTATCCTACTCATCATCAAACCTAATATCCATATTCACATACTACACATACCACCCATCATCTATGAACAAAAGTAGACAGAAGCCTACCTCAAAACCAAACCGTAAAACCTCACTTCATGCACCGCATGCTCTTATTCGCTTAAAAATCCTCAAAATGTCATCACACTATCAAAAACATAATCTACTCATCAATATTAATCTAATGATACCATATTGAACTATTTTTATTCAGGTCCAAAAGTGACAACAAAACCCCAAGTGGGTCCTACATATGGAAAATAAGTTTATGAGACCAACCCAATGTTTACACATGAATAAGGAATCATGAATAACCCTTAAAGAATGGGTGAAAACTAAGCATACTTTGGGCTAAAATAATCCCCAATCTAAATTTTATTTTTGGGTCCAAACTAAGAAATTCAAGCATGAATTCAAGAAATTCTTACCTTAATCTTGATGATAATCACGATACAAGATGATAATTAAGCTCTCAAGTTACCCCCCATGACCAATTTTGAGTTATTACACTTATTTTTTGGGTTTCTAGGTCTAAATGGTGAAGGGGAAATGCCTCAAACGTGTCTTGAGGCCTTTATATTTCCCCTACAGCTGAAGAGATGCCACTATCACATTCATACAGGCTGTAATCGCTCTACTCCCAATTGCTATGCTCTTTTCCATGATCGCGCATTCACCTGATGACAGTAGACTCAAAAATAAGTTCTTGACCCTTAAAACTCATCCGAAATCTAAAGAACATGATCCAATTGTGAATTTTTAGTGTAAAACACATTTCAAATCCATTTGAATCATCAAAACTTTCATTGGAGATTGTTTACGCAAAAAGTGGGGCCCATACTTTTAGTTTTATTATATTTCATAAAATCTGCTCAATACCCCAAAATAAGTCTGGGAGCCTTGGGACCCAAACCAAGGGTCTCCCTAGCCTAAACTCAACGTTTTAAACATGATGGTAATGTCTGATTTTCAATCTGAGGTCATTTCGACTATATGTAGTCTCAACATTCCAACCAACATTTTGAGTTGTGTTGGTAAAGTAGCCTATGAGGTTAAGTTTCCTGTGGAGTTGTCAGTCATTTATCCTATTTTTCAGCTCTCCATCCTTAAGAAGCATATTGGTGATTCTGTTGTGGTAGATCCTTCAGAGAGTGCCGATATTCAGAACAGTCTTTCATTCGATGAGATTCCTATTGAGATCCTAGATTTTTAGATCCATAGACTGAGCAACAAAGAGGTTCCTTTGGTCAAAAAGGTATGGCGAAACCAGTCAGTTGAGGGTGATACTTGGGAGGCAGAAGCAGAAATGTAAGCTAAGTAACCACACCTCTTTTTTGTAAGTTTAGATCGATCCGAAGGTATTATTCTTCCTTAATTCATCCCTTCTAATCTAAAGTTTAGATATATACCTATTCTTTCATGAGTTCTTGCAATTTATGAGGTATTCAAGATCTTAGAGAGATTTTGATCCATTTAGCAAATTGCTTCAGCTATGTGTACTCTGTTTTCCTATGTTCCTAGTCTAACTAGCGACATTCAAGGATAAATGTTTCCAAGGGGGATATATTTTAAGACCTCACAAAGTTCCTTTGTAGTTCGGCCTTAGAATATTTCAAGTGAAGTGTAATTCTGGCACTAAAAGATTGAGAATAGACTTCCCAAATGATTGGTGTTTAAACCATAAATAATTTTCTTAAATTTGAATTTTTTTCATGTAGATAATTGAATTAGCTTTCCAACAATACCAATTTCGTTCAAATTCGGTATTGGGGTAAGAAGTTATGGCCGTTTTACTGAGTTATCGGAACCGCCCAGGTGCGACAGACGATCCGACAGACCATCGAGTTTGAGACGGACCATCTCTTGGGCCTTCACAAACAAGGTAGTAACTTCCTTTTCTGGCCCAAGTGCGACGGCCAAAATGATGGACCGTCAAGGCTGCGATTGACCGTCGTGCTCAGGCAATGTGGCCTCATCCTGGCCAACGTGTGACGGATGATCCAACGGCCCATCGCTGAGTCCATCGCATCTAGGTAGTATGTTAATTTTCTAGACAACATGCGACAGACGATCCGATGGACCGTTAGACTTGCGATGGGCCATCGCTTCGACTGTCGCAGCCCCCGTTCAGTGTATTTAACTAGTTTTAAAAAGGGTATTTTCGGTCTTTTCCACTTTTTTATCAACCGTATATATTCTAAACGAAGAAAATGGCTTCATTCATCATCCAAAACACAAGAGAGCTAGGGTTTCTCTCTCCAGATCAAATCTAAAACCTTTCTCCAAGAACTCACCATAGATCCTACAAATCGAGTTGAGATTTGAGTTCCCCAAGTTTAAGGGTAGCAACAACCCTTTCTCAAGAGTAAGAAGAAGAGTTTAATGCAATCTTGTTCATCCAATTTCATAATATAAGGTATATGGAATTGTGAACATGAGTAATCCTTTCACCCTTGTGCCCAAAGGCTTATTTAAACTATAATTTTCTGCAACTTATGAGATTTTACATGAAATTGAATTAGGGATTTTCACCCATTGTTGTTGGTTGCAAGATTTTGATATTTTCCATGAATTGAGAGTCCAATGAAATGATTTTTATATGTTTTATTGAGAAATTGAAGCTGGGTTTATACGTCATGATTTTAATCCTTGAGAAGTTAATAGCTACAATCTTTGAAATATTGAAGTATATGAGTATATTGAGATTTTGAGATAAATTGCTGTAAATTCCAGATTTCTATATAAATTATGAATCTATATGCTATCTATTATGCATTATGATGAGTTTTAACTTGAGATTAAATTATGGGACACTAAGTGCTACTTGAGACTAGCAATTTTATGAACTATTGTTCTATAAGCACCCATGATTTGAGTACTTTGAGATTATTGAGAAATATTTTGACCTAATAATTATAGAATTTTTAAATCCACTCTACCGCATGTGATTACAGATTTGATTATTGGATTCTTATGGACCATGAGATTATTTTGAAAGTAGATTTCCATGAGATGAGTGAGATAAACTAAAGAGAGTAGTATTTAGCACATATTTGGGTAAGTTAGCATGATTTCTTACCCCAGAACTATGTGCCACCATAGGTTTGAGAATTTGGGCCTGCAGTCGAGATGATTGGCCTGAGGCCGAGGTAAGTGATCACTGAATTGAGGTTATACTCCTTGGCAAGAGTATGACGCTTCTTCCCAACGTGAGGTTTCTTTCTTGAGAAGACAAGACGTTAGACTGCATGTAGCTCGCATGATTTATGTCTATTAAGAGAACCTCCCTAAGGCTGAAGGCATTCATAGATTTGATGAATATATATTCCAATAGTTTTTGGATTTTATTCATCATTGTGTTTCATAGACGATATCATGTTGTACTTGAAAAATGAGGTTGATTATGCTAATCACCTCTGTATAGTGTTGCAAATACTGAAAGAGCAGCAGTTGTATGCCAAACTCTCAAAATATGAGTTCGGGTTGAATGCTTTCACTTTTTTGGGTCATGTCATTTCTAGTGAAGACACCATAGTGGATCTACAAAAAGGTTCAGTGGTTAAGAAATGGCCTAGGTCCATGACTCCAACTGATATTCAGAGCTTCTTGGGTTTAGTTAGTTACTATATGATGATTATGTAGAGTTTCTCTTCTATAGCTTCCCCATTGGCTAAGTTGACTCAGAAAAAGGTAAACTGCTTATGGTTGGGTGCTTCTGTGGGTAGTTTTGAGAAGTTATAGGATAAGCTGACTTCGGCTCTGATCTTGACCTTGACTGAAGGCATAGATGGCTTTGTGGTATATTATGATCATCCCGTATGGGGCTTTGTTGCATTTTAATACAGCATGGAAAGGTAATAGCTTATTTCTCTAGACTGTTGAAAGTGCATGAAAAGAATTGCCCGACTCATGACTTGTAGCTTTTGGCTACTGTAGTATTTTCGTTAAAGATCCGGCATCACTATCTATATGGCATTCATATAGATATCTTTTTTATCATAACATCCTACAGTGTATGTTTACTCAGAAATATCTTAACCTCGGGAAAAAAAGATGGCTTGAGCTGCTCTAAGTCTATGAAATGAGTCTTCTCTATTATCGAGGTAAAGCTAACATAGTTTTTGATACTCTTAGCAGGTTATCCATGGGAAGTTTGGCTTATGTGGATGAAGGTAAGTAGGATTTGGTGGAAGATTTTACTATTTGGCTAACCTTAGAGTTCGTCTATTAGACTCTAAGGGTGGTAGCGTATTTGTATAGGAGGTGGCATTGTCATCTCTTGGTGTTGAAATCAAGGAGCAAAAGATGTTAGATCCTACCTTGATGAGGATCAAAGGTGATGTAGGTGGGCAGAAGGTAATGGCCTTCGAGATTAATTGTGATGGCTTAGCCTACTATAGGTGAGCAGAAGGTAGTGGCTTAGCCTACTATATGAGGGTTCCCACCGTTCTCATTAGAGTTACCTATATACATGTTGTCCTTACCAATGGAATGGTATTGACACCCTTCCTATCAGGGCATAGATTGGACCCTAATTAAGCTATAATGCATCATTTGGAGCATATCAGTTAGATGACTACCTCCTACAGTTTCACTATTAGTCTCAGTAAAAGAACTCAGATAGTTCTTCAGAATTTAGGACTGTCAGATACAGTCAACTCAGGTACAGAACGAAACTCAGATAGTTCCATCAAATTCAGGATGTCAGATACAGTCACTCATGTTATTAGTTATATCAATTATCAGTATTCAAATTTAGTACTCATGTTATCACGATTTCAGATTAGTTACTATGTATGCATGCATGTATTCTCACATTCAAACTAGTCAGTTAGCCAGTATTGTTCATGCATATAAACCCCATGCATTCAGCCTTTCCCACATGTATACCAGTACATTCAAAGTACTAATGTATTTGCGCTATTGTGTTTTATACCATAGGTTCAGAGACACGATCTCCAAAGCAACAGTAGATTCCAAATATCCGCAGATAGAGTTAAAAGAAAGTCCTCTTCTTTTGAGGACATGATTATTTCCCTATTATCTCAGTAATTAATCTATTAGTTGGAGTTAGTTGGGGACATGTCCCATCAACTCCTTACTCAGACAGTTCAGTCAGTTAGAGTCTTTCTAGACTATCATGTTTCAGACTTCAGTATTTTTAGTTTTGTTTTAGGTATTCTACTACCCCACACAGATGTTATATTATTTAGATCATGTTCAGTATTGAACCTTATGGCCTTTTAGTTTATGTTTTTGCATTAGAAAGTATTTTATGCAGTATACAGGTACAGATATCAGTCATGGGTTAGCTTATGGTCCTTCGAGGTCATAAGCACTGAGTAGCATTCTAGGTACCAGATTCAGGGCGTTACAAACTTGGTATCAGAGCCAGGTTCAATAGAGTCCTAGGAAGTTTGAAAGCCACATCTAGTATAGTCTTGTACATGGGTGTGTTGCACGCCACATTTATGTACAGGAGGCTATAAGATGTTTTAGGAACAATTTATCCTTTTTCAGTATTCATTTCATACCAGTGATCATAATCACAAGTCAAGTTCTTAGTCTAATCCATTTCTCCTTTTCTTCTACAAAATATGCCTCCCAAAAGAAGAAACAGAAATCAGTAAGCCCCTTAGCTCGAAGAACCATTGGGCGATCATGTTTCTCCTAAAGAGTTCTGAGATGCATACACTACTCTTGCTAACTCAATTGCTGCTCAGAATAAATGACTATCTATTGTTCCAGCCAATCTAGTGGCTAATTCAGCTGCAGCCAGGATTCAGGATTTCACCCGAATGAATCCTCCATCCTTTCTCGGGTCTAAGACAAATGAGAAGCCTCAGGAATTCCTAGATTAGGTGCAGAAGGTGAAAGACATTATGGGGGTGACTACTATTAAAAGTGTTGATCTAGATGCATATCATTTGCAGGATGTTGCTCACACTTGGTTTAAGCAGTAGAAGTCAGAGAGGGTAGATGATACAGGGCCAGTTGAGTGGGAGGAGTTTGCATTTTCTTTCCTCAATAGATTCTTTTCCCTAGATCTTAGGGAAGCTAAGGTGTTAGAATTCATCAACCTCAGGCAGGGAAATATGACAGTGAAAGAGTATTCTCTTAAGTTTACACAATTAGCCAGATATGCCCCTCATGTGGTTGTAGATACCAGGGCAAGGATGAGTAAATTTATTTCAGGGGTTAATAATAGTATGGTTAATGAGTGCAGATCCACCATGCTGAATAGTGACATGACTTTAGTCAGGCGTATGACTCATGCTCAACATATTGAGAAGCAAAAGATTAAGATGAGGGAGAAGCAGAATAAGAGAGCAAAGACAGGTAGTTTCAACTTTTCTCAGCCTACGTCAGAAGGAGAAAACCATTCTCAGTTTCATCCTAAGTCATCAGTTCCAGCTCTTTCTTCACCCAGTGCTCCAGTTCTTAAGTTCAGAGAGGGTAACAAAGATAGAGCGCCAGGCTCTAAGTCCCAGGGCAGTGTTAGCAGTGCCCTCACCTATCCTCTTTACTAGACTTATGGAAAGAACCATTACGGTATGTGTAGAGTTGGAAGTGGTATTTGTTTTGGATGTGGCAAGCTAGGCCACAGAGTCAGAGACTGTCCTCAGCCAGGTCCTCAGGGTCAACAGAATCGCTCCTCAACTTAGCCCGATCGCCCAAATCAGAAGGGTGCCACCTCCAATGCTACTAGTGGGCAATGCCTAAATCATCTCTATACTCTTCAGTCCCGACAAGATCAAGAAAATTCTCCTGATGTAGTTACTGGTACATTACAGATCTTGTATGTGCATGTTTATGCTTTGCTAGAACCAGGATCTTCTTTGTCTTTTGTTACTCCCTATATAACAGGCGATTTCAGAATCAGCCCTAAAATCCTAGAAGATCTCTTTTCAGTCTCTACCCCAGTGGGTAAAACCATCATAGCCTAACGGGTATATAGGAACTGCCCGATTATGATATTCTAGAAAGTCACTTCAGCAGACTTATTTGAATTATAGATAACTGATTTTGACATATCCCATCAACTCCTTACTCAGATAGTTCATCTAGTTAGAGGCTTTCTAGACTATCATGTTTCAGACTTTAGTATTTTTAGTTTTGTTTTAGGTATTCTACTACCCCACACAGATATTATATCATTCAGATCATGTTCAGTATTGAACCTTATGGCCTTTCAGTTTATGTTTCTGCATTAGAAAGTATTTTATGCAGTATACAGGTACAGATATCATTCATGGGTTAGTTTATGGTCCTTTGGGGTCATGAACACTGTGTAGCCTTTTGGGTACCAGATTCGGGGCGTTACAATAACTCCTTGGGATACCATGACATAAAATACCTTTTGGGACTTTATTAACCCTTTATTCTCAACTAAACACTCTTAAGATCTCTCTCAAACACTCTCTCAAGCGAAAGACTTATTATCAGGGCAATTAATTAGGGGCTTTCAAGAATGATTCTCTCCATCTTCCTTGGTGTTTAAGTCATGTTACTCCTCTCTCGTTATCATTTTACAAAGAGCATGTGTTTAATGTTTAGTTTTCATACTGTTGTTATGATTTGAAAAATTATTTATGGGTTGTTAGATATTTATTGTTGAATAATAGCTTTCATGGTTTAATTAAGTTTTCTTTCAAACTTTTAGCATGATTTATACATTGTGGGATACATGTTAATGGTAAATGGACTTTAAGGTACTATGGACTCCCCATATTACTTGGTTATGGTTATGAAACTTATGTGCCCTCAACCTATTTGATAAAATGCCAATGAAAATGATTTTGTCAAATAGTATTACTATTCTTGAAATCTTTACATTGCATAAAAGGTCATGGAATCTAAATTGGTTTGGTTTGTTTAAATTGTTTGGAAAGGCCTTGATGTCCATGGTTTTTAATTATTGAAAACTTTGGAGTCAAATTATTTTAATGGTTTTGGTATGGCATAAAAGGATAGACTTGCAAGCTCTAATTTTTATATAACGATACCAATGGTTAATGCCTAATTAAAAATACTCCTTTGCAAATGGTTGGAATGAGTAATTGGTTTTAATATGGGCTTAAAAAGGGGGACTGTGTTAGCATTATCATAGAAGGTAAAGATCCCGGGGAGACTAACACTGGAAATTCATGTTTGATGATGTGAGGTTTGGTCTTGATAACCATGTGCATGATGTCATACTTATATTTTTTGAGATGTACTAGTCATCTTAGGTTATTTTCTTCGATCGTATGGCTAACACACACCGGGCCCTTTCAGCAGGGGGAGTTGAACCTATATATCCCATGGGTTATTTTAGGACGGAAAAGTTACACAACCTAGGTAAAGGTTTTAAATGCATGCCAAACTCGGCTCCCTTTCCCAACATGATATATATGTATATATGTGATTGCATATGGTTATTTGACTTGGTTTTGATAATGGCATTATGTTATATTTATCCCTGAGTACATGCTATCATTCACTCTACTAACCATTTTCAAGTGTTGTATTCCCGCGTGATGCAGGAACCATCCATACTACCATCCCTCCTACTCAGTGACTTAGATTCGGGGATAGCTTTATGTCAGACTGAAGTGGTGATCTTTCATACTCTAAAAGTCTCTATTTCATAATATGGACTTCTTTTATTTTTGTTATTTTTTTTAAAGTTTTGCCTGTAGTTGAGGTTATATCCCGACCGAATGTTATTGATTATGAATGGAGGTGTAGTTAGATAACTATGGCCATGAGTGATGCCAGTATTGGTGACAGCCTTGGTATTGGTATTGGCATTAGGGTTGGCACGAGTTGGATATTTGATCGAGGTTTTTGGATTATGAATATACATCACATTCAATGTCTTTAATCTATTATTATTTCATCTTGTTATATGTTTGGAATTCGTCTGACATAGAGTGTAGGGCGGTTATCGTTAGGTATTAAGGGTGGCCTCCGGTCCTGGTTAGAATTAGATTCCTGACACAACTAAGCCCTAGTTTAGGTTGTAACAGATTGGTATCACAGCCCTAGGTTCATGGTCAATTGGGTGTCCAACAAAGTTGGGTTGAGTAGAGTCTCTTTTAAGGGTATGTAGCATTCCACACTCATAAGGGAGAGGCTACGATGAATTTAAAAATATTTCTCTTTCTTGTGTTCTATTTTTGAGCTAGAGAGTCTACGGTCCTGAATTTTCCTCTAATTCCCATTTGTTCGCTTTTCAGATCATGCCTTCCATACAATATAAAGTTTATGTAAACTCCTCTGCCCCATCTGGGGATAATGTTGATGGGACCTATTTACTTAAGAGGTCCAGACCCATCTAGTAGTCCAGTTCTTGATTGTCCTCCTAGGGTTCCACCAGTTCCCTCAAGTCCTTCTCGATCTCCTCAGGTTGATGTGACGATTACTGAGTTTCATTATTCTACTTATATATTGGCACAGTTGGTAGCTTCTCTGGCCGAGCATTGTGCTTCTGTTACTCCATCTTCTGAGGACACAAGGATTGGCCAATTTATGAAGTTGAACCCTCATGTGTTCACTAGTGTTAAGGTTTAGGAGGATCCTCAAGCTTTTATGGATAAGATGGAAAAGATCTTTTGTGTTATGCATGCTACTAATGTGAAGGGTATGGAATTTGCTGCCTACCAACTGAAAGATATTGCATATCAATGGTATAAGGAATGGGAGCAAACTAAGGGTGGTGATGCTGAGTTAGACCAGTGGGATGATTTCTCTAGTGCTTTTCTACGCCGTTTCTTCCCTCGGGAGTTAAGGGAAGCAAAGACAGAGGTTTTTGTTAATCTGAAATAAGGCAAGATTCCAGTTAAGGAGTATGCCTTGAAGTTTCACCAGTTATCTCGGTATGCTCAAGAGTAGGTTTCTAGCATGAGAGCTAGAATGTGGAAGTTCGCTTTTGGGTTATCTCAAGAGTTGATTTTTTAGAGTAAGGTTGCCTCGTTGAACAAGGACATGGTCATTTCCATGTTGGTTATGTACATACAGCAGGCCGAGCAAGAAAAGAAGAAGCACATTGAGATTGGGGAGAGGCAGAATAAAAAGTTTATATTTTAGGATCAGGGTGGTGACCAATAACAGAGTGGTAGGGATGGTGGAAAGTCGTCCAAGAATAGGAGGGGGAATTTTGGGTCTTACTCTACGGCTAGTTTATCCTACCCAAAGTCGTCCGGTGATCATCATTTTCAGAGTGGCAAAAACTAAGGTCACAGGGTGCCCATTCCTACGCTAGTGAGGTCCAATCAACTCTGTCATATCCTTCCTGTAGATTTTATGGTCGATTTCATCAGGGTTACTGTGATGTAGGAAAGGGCAAATGCTTCAATTGTTTTCTGCCAAGGAACATAGTTAGAAGTTATCCTGTTGGTAAGGTTTCTTCTAGGGCAAATAAGGTTCCAGTTCCCTCTTCTTTAGCTCCGAAACCAAAAGATGGACCGTCTAGTTCAAGTATTAGTCGAAACCATCTCTATACTCTTATTACCTGTCAGGAGTACGAGGCATTGTTTGAATCATGACTGGTATGTTGAAACTCTTTTCCCATGATGTGTACTATTACTTGATCTGGGGTTCACTCTCTCTTATGTGACCACATTTGTAATTGTGCATTTTGGTTTTTGATCACGAATGTGTTTTGGAAACTTTTTGTTTCTACCTCGGTGGGTGATGTTGTGGTTGCTAGAAGAGTCTATAGGGGTTGTCTGGTGTCTTTGGGTGGTTGGGAAACTTTAGTGGATTTGTTTGAATTAGACATGATTGATTTTGATGTCATACTTGGATGGATTAGTTGCACTCTTACTATACTTCTCTGGACTGTTGGACCCATAAGGTTGTCTTTAAATTCCCTAATGAGCCAGTTATTGAGTAGGAGGGAGGTTCCCTTGATCCTAAGGGGAATTTTATATCGTATCTTAAAGCTCAGAGATTAATCTACAAGGGGTGTCTATATCATCTGATCTGGGTTAAAGATTCTATCTCGGAGGGTCGTTCTTTTCATTATGTCCCAGTGGTGAATGAATTTCCTGAGGTCATCCCTGATGACCTTCCTGGTGTCCCTCCATATAGGAAGATTGATTTTGTATTGGTCTTATTTCGGACACTCGTTTGATTTCCATTCCTTCGTATAGAATGGCTTCGGCTGATTTGAAGAAGCTTAAGGAACAACTAAAGGATCTTTTAGACAAGGGTTTCATCCGTCCTATTGAGTCCCCATGGGGTGTACCGGTGTTATTTGTGTGTAAGAAGGATGGTTCCCTTTGCCGGTAATTGAATAAGGTGATAGTAAAGAATAAGTACCCTCTTCCTAGGATAAATTATTTGTTTGATCAGCTGCAGGGTGTTAAGTTTTTCTCCAAGAATGATCTTCGGTCTGGGTATTTCACACGACACAACCCCAGGCCTTGTCGTAATGGGCATCCCAAGTCCAACTAGGACCAGGGACCACCCTCTGTTACCTAACCCAACCAAGTAACCCGTACCCCACCAACTTACCAACCATACATAGACCATAAACCAAATGGAATGCCAAAACATAATATGAAAATTTTTCCCAAAATGTAAATGATGGAACAGTGATAAATCATGTTCGATGATGCCATCCTCAATATCAAATCCAATGTTAAGGATGACATATCTACTGATCCTGCCCGTACCAACCGGTAGAAGTACCACAAAGCCTCTATCCAGTAGAGTAATCAAATCCGGTTGGGACATGACCCCAACCACGGGCAAAACCAATATCCAATATATGAGAAAAGTGTCTAAAGAGAATCCACAACATGAAATGATGCCTTCCGAAATGATGAAAGCTCACCACTTCAGTACAAATTTTGATACCGAATCCACGTGCTAAACAGGAGGAGTAGAATGGTCGGGTCCTGCATAGCATGGTATACAGCTGCCAGTAGATAGGGTTAGCGAATGACTGCTAGCATGAAACTCAGTGTAAGGATAAAATAATGCAAGTTTTAAACCCAAATAAACCATCCATAATGCATACAACCATACATATATGAGTGCGGGGAAAAAGGGACCGGGTTTAGCATGCACTTAAAACCTTTACCAGGGCTATGTAGCTTTGTTATCCTAACCACCCATAGGTAATATGAGTTCAGCTCTCCCTGCTAAAAGGGTCCCAATGCGTGTAGTCGCATGACTGGGCAATATCCCATGGGTTAACTAGTACATCCCTCCAATATAAAATGTGGCACTTGCACCTGGTCATCAAAGACCCTTTATATTAACAAATATGAGCTTTTGGTTTTGGTCACCCTGAGGCCGCCACCTTCCACGGCTTAGCTACACACCCCAGTAGTGATGCCCAATTAAAACTATGTCTAAACAATACATTTACCATTTATTAATCAAGGCCAATAATAGTGGTATTATCGTACCACCCCATTACTTGCAAGTATTATCATTAGTCAAACCATTTAAGTTAAGGGGACCTTAGGTGCCCTTTCCATATACCATATTAAATCCACTTGGGAGACTTCCATGTTATCCACAAGCATAACCACTTCGCCTTTAGACTTTTCAAACCATTTAAACCATGTATAAATCCTTTGTCCTGTTTAAAACATGAAAGAGTTTCATTAAAAAAGAAGTCAATGCAATAAAAATATATTTATAGGCATTTTATCAAACACCGTGGGGGCATACTACAACCAAAACCAGTTCCAAAGACCATTAAACTATTAGCATGCAATCCAATTGTCCAAAACCACCATTAGTGCATATATAAGCATAATTAAGACCATAGAAAACCATAATCAAGCATTCAATATCAATACCCCCAATAATAGTTGAGAAACCATAATCTTGAAATAGTAAAACCATGAAATCAATCATATAAACCATGCATTTAGTTAAAATTACAATGAGGGAAGAGAATCATGCAGTAAACCGAGAATTGATGGAAAGAATTCACCAAAGCAAGCCCCAAAGCAAGCCCTTAGTTGAAACCCTAGCTTTCTTGCCCCAAAAGCTCTTAAGAGAATTATGAGATGTTTTGGAATAGTTTCTAAGTATTAATAAATAGAATAATAGGTTAAATAACCTCCTAAGTGTATTATAAGTCGTGGGTACTAATTAGGGTAAATATGGAAATGTCCAGAATACCCCCACTTAAGTTGAACAAAATGTCATCGCAGGGATACAACTGGCCCACACGAGTCATATCCTCCCAATACTATTGGTTTACACCTCCTGTATCTAGACCTCAACCCTTAGATCAAACCTTATTTAGTATACGAATCATCCAACTAAGTCGTAACCACAGTATACGATTTGTATCCATGACCCATATCCCTGGCAGAGAAAAATACCTAGGGATTTCAACGTTGTTTACCATACAAATCCTAGGTACGAGTCGTACCCTGGCATACAGATCATGGTGAGCCACTTGTACTCAGATCCAACCTAAGTAACCAAGTGTAAGATTAAGTTAAGGAACCAATTGACACATAACCACCAATACGACGTTTACCTCTAAGTCGTATTCATTTTGGTAACCAAAACCATCCCACCAACTAATATTGGTCAGCATACTACAGGACCATACCATCCGAACCCCACCATATGGCTCATAACCATGAGTAGTATTGGGTCCGAAGAATGGATTTCTAGGAAATTTTCTAAGGGTCAAAAGCTAGGATGTTTCAGTCACCCCCACTAGGAACATTCATCCTCGAGTTACGGACAAGGTAGGGGTAACCACGCAAATAGTCCTTTGAATTATCAAACATGATTTTAACACAGTTTGAAAACAAAGAGGCAAAGATGTTAATTTTTTATTTAACAAACTCATAAAATAAAGATGTGTTCAAGACACATACCTTCCGCACGAATCCCAGGAGCAGAAAACAAATGCAGATTATTGGATTTCATGTCCTCTTACGCTTCCTAAATAACTTCTTCCACCTTATGGTTCCACCGTAGAACCTAAACTAAAACCATATACTTTGTCCACAAATGATGAACTTGTTTATTGAATATCTCAACTAGGACTTCATCATAAGACAGAGAATCCAAAATACCCAATCCTTCTAAACGGAACAATCAACGAAGGATCAACAAGACACTTTATCAACATTGAAACATGAAAGACCAGATTAACCAAACTTAAGCTAGATGGTAACTCCAACTCATAAGCAACATTGCCAACTCTCCGCAAAATCACTTAAGCACCAATGACCCGAGGACTGAGTTTCCCCTTTTTTCCAAACCACACTGCTCCCTTTATGGGAGATATCTAGAGGAACACCCTATCTTTGACCTCAAATTCCAAGTTACTACACCTAACATATGCATAGAAATTTTGGCAACTTTGGGCAGCTTTAATCCTATATCGAATCACCTTGACCTTCTTCATCGCCTAATAGACCAAATCAGGACCAAACATATCTGCTACTCCAAGCTCAAACCAGCTAATAGGAGAACTACACCTTCTACCATTCAACACCTTGAAAGGAGCCATACCAATACTCGAATGATAGCTATTGTTGTAAGAGAACTCCACCAAAGGAAGATGCTCAACCCAATTTCTGCCATAGTCAATCACATAGGCTTAAAGTGTATCTTTCAATGTCCTAGTAGTTCTCTCCCCTTGCTCATCCGACTATGGATAAAAAGATGAACTTAGACTAACCTTAATGCCCAACCCTTTTTGGAAAGACCGCTAGAAATGAGACATAAACTGTGTACCATGATTAGAGATAATCAAAATGGGTACCTCATGCAGCTTTACAATCTCTTAAATATACAACTGCACATAATCCTCTTCTAAAAAGGTAGTCCGCACTGGTAAGAAATATGTAGACTTGGTCATCCTATCCACAATGACCCAAATTGAACCATACTAATTTTTAGACCGAGGAAGATAATCAATAAAGTAAATATTGATCACTTCCCACTTCCATTCGAGTTAATAAATTTCTTGATACAACTATCTTGGACTCATGTTCTCAACGTTAATGTGTTGAAACACCATGCACTTGGCCACAAAATCAGCCATATCCCTCTTCATGCTATTCCAACAATAGATCTCCTTGAGATCATGATACATCTTAGTTGAGCTAGGATGAACACTATAGAGCAACTCATATGTCTCAACCAAAACCCTTTGTCGTAGCCCATCGACATCAGGAACACACAACCTTCCTTGGTACCACAAAGTATTATCACCATTGATCTCAAACACCACTTCCTTTTTTACCACCAATGTATAATACCCGTGCCTTTTTCCTAGCTAGAAATTATCTCAAGGATGCTAAGACTTACTTTAAAATGTAAAACTATATTTGTAAACATGATATTTTTGAGATTTTCACTTTTTATCACGTGGGAAATTGAGTTAGCTTTCCAACGGTACCGATTTTGTCCAAATCTGACATCAAACGAGAAACTTATGGACATTTTACTTAGAACTATCAGAAACGCCCAGGTATGACGGCCAAGTTGACAGACCGCCATATAAGTGATGGACCGACACTTTGACCATCACAGCCAAGGTAGTTGAGCCACGTACTGTATAAGGACTGATAGATGAGTTGATGGACCATCAAAGTTGTGATGGACCGTCATCCAAGCCATCAATTCTTATCCAGTGAACCCCATTTTTAGTCCACAACTGACGGGCTAAGTGATGGATCCTCAAGTGTTTGTCAAACCGTCATTCGAACCGTCACACTCCATGTTCAGTTTATTTCTAGTTCATTTTAATAGAGGTATTTTGGTCACTTACCGCTCGCCTATATACCCAGATGAGTTCGAATTCAGCCATTTTTCTCATTGTTATTCCACAAACAAAAACTTAGGTTTCTCTCTAAATTTAATCCCCAAGAACAAGACCCAATCCTCTTCAAGAATCAAAGGATTTCAAACCTTTCAAGTTTAAAAACATCAAGAACCCTGAGTCAGGTATGTGTAGTATTCATCTATGGATCCCATCCGTTCATAGAGCTCAAGAACCATGTTTTAAATACTATTTTGTAAACTTTTTATGGTGATATGAGCATTTACATGTTAACGATTGTTGTTTTAAGTTTCAAGATGATATCTAGAGGTGTTTTCATGGAATATATATGCTTTTTAGTTGAAAACTATGAACTTTAGGTGGTGTAAAATGGTGCAGGTTATGCAACACACCTATGCCTTAAAGAATGCTTGAAAGGTGTTCGATAAAATGCTTAGGATGCTAGAAATTCATGTTTATATGGTTCCATGATGTCTAAATAACAAGTCTGTGTTATCTATATACTTTAATATGAATTCCATACTTTTCATGTATTGCTATTATTGTGGTATGAAGCATGTGTGATAGTGGAGATATATAATATGCACATGAAATATAGCTATGCACTCCCTACTATATTTAATATGTTGAGGAACTACATGATGTATAATATCCCCTATTTATGATAATATGAATTGTGGACTCCAATCTTATGATCAAGTCAGTCATGTTGTATCAGTTTTCTTCCATCGAGTCTTGGGGGTATCCTACCCTAAAACTATAGTTGTGTGCCTAGAGCCATGTCATGTTTCACGATATACAAAATCAATCCATGATTCAGTAGAATTCAATCATTTATGTGACTTAGGAAACTTAATGGTATCAGTCAGTTATCAGATATCAGTAGTATTTTGTCAGTCAATGGAATTCAGTAAGTTCCACTCATGTACAGTCAGTTAAATAATGTTCAATATTTTTAGATGGGAGTAGGAGTTAGCACCGAGTGAACCCAAGGATAGGAACTCACCTGTATATAAGGGTGTGATTCTTAGCAGTCATCCTTGCATTCCAGATCTATGTAGCCAACATAGGCTGAGACATCGTAGCCTGTTATATGAGGGTAGATAAGGTAGCTTAACCTGTTATATAAGGGTTCCCACCATTCTCACTAGAGTTACCTTTTATATGAGGGTTGCTCACATGTTGTCCTTACCAGTGGTGCGGTATTGACACCCTTCCAGTCAGGGCAGAGATTGGACCCCATCTTAGTCATAATGGCACATATGGGGCATATCGATTAAACAACTACCTCCCACAATTTCAGACTCAATCTCATTAAAAGAACTCAGATCGTTCTTTAGATATCAGTATACCAGGACTGTCAGATACAGTCAAATTTAGTTATAGTGTGAAACTCAAATAGTTCCATTAGATTTAAGACTGTCAGATACAGTCACCCATGTTATCCGAACTACAGTTTTAGCCATGTCAGCTATCATTAAACCTTGTATTAGCGTACAAATCTAGCTATCACGTACTCATGATCTCAGTTACTATTTATGTATGTTTACACTCTTACATTCATATCAGTAGTTAGTTGGAATTGTTCATGCATGTAAACCCTTTTGCATTAGCCTACCTCACTCGTATAATCAGTACTCCATTTGTACTGACGCATTTGCGCTATGGTGATTTCTCTCATGTTACACCATAGGTTCAGAGACACAATCTCCAGATAAGTAATAGCATGCAGTCACATAGTTGTAGTGAGTCCTCATCTATTCGAGGATGATATTATTTTATTTCATTTATTATTTCAGATCAATTTTGTTAGACAGAGTTAGTTGGAAATATTTTCCTTCAACTCCTTATTAGACTGTACTTAGAGGCTTTTAGATTCAGTATACAGATTTAGTTTAGATTTGATTCAGTTTTCAATTGTTTTAGGTATTATTCACCCATATGGATATTATGTTTTGACAGATTTTTATTCAGTTGAACCTTATGGCCTATATGTTCAAGTTTTCCGCACTATTACATTGTATATTGCAGTGTACAAGTATAGATATCAATTAAGGATTAGCTTGTGGTCCCTCAAGGTCATAAGCAACGTGTAGCATTTCAGTTTAGATAATTAGGGTGTTACAAACTTGGTATCAGATCCTAAAGTTCAATAGAGTCCTAGGAAGTCTGAAATCTACATCTAGTTGAGTCTTGTACATGGGTGTGCTGCGCGCCACATTTATGTATAAGAGGCTATAAGATATTTTAGGAATAGTTTCCCTTATTTCAGTATTCATGTTGTGCTAGTGATCATAGTCTCAAGTTAAACTCTCAGTCTAATCTATTCTTCTCTTATTTAAGAATATGGACTCAAAGAGAAGAAACCAGCCAGCTCCTCAGCCCGAAGATCCTTTGGGCGAGCATGTTTCTCATGCAGATTTTAGGGCCACATTTACCATACTTGCTTAGTCTGTGGCTGCCTAGAATGAACGGCCACCAGTTATTCCGACCAATCCAGTGGCCAATTCTGAAGCAGCTAGAATTTGGGACTTTACTCGAATGAATCCTCCATCTTTCTTCGGGTCTAGGTCTGATAAAGACCCTCAAGAGTTTATTGACCAAGTCCAGAAGGTCATTGACATCATGGGAGTTACTTCTGTTCAGAGCACCAAATTAGCCGCATACCAGTTATAGGATGTTGCTCACACTTAGTACAAATAGTGAAAGTCTGACAGGGTAGAGGATGCAGGTCCTATAGAGTGGGAGTTATTTGTCATGGCTTTCTTAGATAGATTCTTTCCCCAAGAGCTGAGGGAAGACAAAGTTCTTGAGTTCATCAACCTCAGGCAGGGAAATATGACGGTTAGCGTGTATTCTCTAAGGTTTGCTCAGCTAGCCAGATATGCCCCTCATATGGTTACAGACAATAGGGCTAAGATGAGAAAATTTGTGTCGGGGGTGAACGATAGCATGGTAAATAAGTGTTGGTCTGCGATGCTGAATAGTGATATGACTTTAGTCAGGCTCATGACCCATGCCCAACAGATAGAGGAGCAGAAGGTTAAAACTAAGGAGAGGCAGAACAAGAGAGCAAGATCAAGCAGTTTTAGTTTTGCTCAGCCCAAATTCAAAGGAGGAAACCATTTGCAGTTTTGTCCCAAGTCAGCAGCTCCAGCTCCTTCCTTCGCTAGTGCCCCAGTGCCAAAATTTAGATAAGGCAACAGAGATAGAGCACTAGGCTCTAAATCTCTGGGCAGTGTTAGTAGTGCCCATATTTATCCTCAGTGTCAGACTTACGGTAAGCACCATCAGGGTGTGTATAGAGCGAGTCAAGTTATTTGTTTCAGTTGTGGTAAGCCAGGCCACAGAGTCAGAGACTGTCCTCAGCCAGGTCCTCAGGGTCAGTACAATCATTCCACAGCTCAGTATGGTCGCCCGAACCAGTAGGGTGCCACTTCTAGTGCTACTAGTGGACAACGCCCAAACAAACTCTATGCTCTTCAGACCCAACAGGATCAAAAAAATTATCCTGATGTTGTTACTGGTACGTTACAGATTTTCCATGTTCATGTTTATGCTTTACTAAATCCCGGTGCATACTTGTATTTTGTCCCTCCATACATAGCAGACAATTTTGGAATCAGTCTTGAAATTTTAGCATAGCACTTTTCAATATATACCCCAGTGGGAAAAACTATCATAGCTCGGCGGGTATATAGGAACTGCCCAATTAAGATTTTTCAGAAATCCACGTCAGTAGATTTAGTCAAATTAAAGATGACTAATTTTGATGTTATTCTTGGCATGGATCGACTTCATTCCTTCTATGACACAGTTGACTGCAGGACCCGGATAGTTCAATTTTAGTTCTCGAATGAGCCCATCCTAGAGTGGAAGGGTATTACTTCATCTTTTAAGGGTCAGCTTATTTCCTACCTTCAGGCAAGGAGAATGATTTATAAGGGGTGTGTGTATCATCTCATACATGTTAAAGATTCTAGTTCTGAATCTCCTAGCCTAGAATTAGTTCCAGTTGTTAATGAATATTCAAATTTCTTTCCCAAAGATCTTCCAGGCATTTCTCCCGAAAAGGAAATAGACTTCAACATAGACCTTCTTCCAGATACTCAGCCTATCTCTATTCCGCCATATAGAATGGCACCTATGGAACTCAAGTAGATGAAATATTAGTTAAAGTATCTCTTAGATAAGGGATTCATCAGGCCCAGTGTGTCCCTATGGGGTGCATTCGTGCGCAAGAAAGATGGTTCTCTCAGGATGTTTATTGATTACCGTCAGCACAACAAAGTCACAGTCAAGAACAGGTATCCGCTTCCTAGAATAGATGAATTGTTTGACCAACTTCAGGGTGCCAGTTATTTCTCTAAGATAGACCTCAGATTAGGATATCATCAGCTCAGAGTTAGAGAACGTGACATTCCGAAGATAGCTTTCTGTACTCGGTATGGTCACTTCAAATTTATAGTCATGTCCTTTGGTATTACCAATGCCCCTACATCTTTCATGGACTTGATGAACCATTTGTTCAATAAATACTTTGACATGTTCTTCATAGTCTTTATAGATGATATTCTTGTCTATTCTCGCACCGAGCATGACATTCAGACCATCTCAGGATTGTTCTTCAGACTCTCAGGGATCATAAGTTATTCACCAAGTTTAGTAAGTGTGAATTTTGGATAAGATCAGTAGTATTACTTAGACATATTATTTCCGGTGATGGCATTAGAGTAGATCCACAGAAGACTGAACCGGTAAAAAACTAGCCTCGCCCTGTATCTCCAGCATATATTAGGAGTTTCTTTGGTTTGGCTGACTATTACAGATGGTTTGTCAAGGGATTTTCTTATATTACATCGCCCATGTCTAGATTGACTCAAAAGAAGGTCAAGTTTCAGTGGTCAGATTCATGCGAGAAGAGTTTTCAGGAATTGAAGACTCGACTCACTTCAGCTCCAGTTCTAGCTCTTCCAGATGGTTTAGATGGGTTCGTAGTATATTGTGATGCATCCAGAGTGGGTTTAGGTTGTGTCCTCATGTAGCATGGTAAGGTCATAGCCTACTCCTCCAGACAGTTAAAGTCCCATAGAAGAATTATCCTACTCATGATCTTGAGTTAGCAACCCTAGTATTTGCCTAAAGGATTTTGAGGCATTATTTATACGGAGTTCATGTAGATGTATTCATGGGTCATAAGAGTCTCCAGTATGTCTTTTCTTAGAAAGATGTCAATCTTCTCAGAGAAGGTGGTTAGAGCTCTTAAGGATTATGACATGAGTGTCCTTTATCACTCAGGCAAGGCCAATGTTGTGGTCGATGCTCTCAGTAGACTCTCCATGGGTAGTGTTTCTCACATTGAGGATAGCAAGAAAAAGATAGCCCAGGAAATCAATCAGCTTGTCAGACTAGGCATTCGCTTAGTCGACTCTACAGAGGGTGTGTATGTGTTCAGAGTAGTTCAGAGTCATCTCTAGTTTCCAAGGTAAAAGAGAAGCAATACAAGGATCCTAGCCTTGTTAAGCTAAAAGAGTCAGTTCAGGATCAAAAGGTAGAGGTTTTCTCCCAAGGGAGAGATGGTGTTCTATGTTGTAAGGGTCATCTGTGTGTTCCAGGTGTAGATGACTTGAGGCAGTGAATCTTGTAGAAGCACATGGTGCACGATCTTTATTCATCCAAGGGCCACTAAGATGTACCATGACTTGTGGGGTTCTATTGGTGGAGTGGGATAAAGAGAGATGTTGCAGAGTTTGTGACTAAGTGCTCTACATGTCAGCAGGTTAAGATAGAGCATCAGAAATCTAGTGGTTCCATGCAGGAGTTCACCATTCCTACTTGAAAGTGGGAAAAAGTGAATATGGACTTTGTGATGGGTTTACCTAGAACTCGATATCAGCATGATTCAGTTTGGGTCATTGTAGACAGAATGACCAAGTCAGCTTATTTCTTTCCAGTTCATACCTCTTATTCAGCTGAGAATTATGCCAAGCTCTATATCAGGGAGTTAGTCAAATTACACGGTGTTCCATTATTTATCATCTCAGAAAGAGGTACATAGTTCACCTCTCACTTTTGGAAATCATTCCAAAAGGGTCTTGGAACCAAGTTCATCTCAGTACCACCTTTCATCCTCAGACGGATGGTCAAGCAGAGAGGACTATTCAGACTCTTGAAGATATGCTAAGTGCATGTATAGTTGATTTCAAGGGAAATTAGGATGACTACTTTCCTCTGATTGAGTTTGCATACAACAATAGCTATTATTCCAGTATTCAGATGGCTCCATTCGAATCTCTTTATGGTAGGAGATGTAGATATCTAGTCGGTTGGTTCGAAGTTAGTGAGGCCTCAGTCATAGGTTTTGACTTGGTATTCGACAACTTAGAGAAAGTTTTGTTGATCAGAGAGAGACTTCGGGCTGCTCAGAGCCGACAGAAGTCTTGTGCAGATGTTCATAGAAAGGATCTCGAGTTCGAGGTCAATGACTATGTCTATCTCAAGATCTCTCCCATAAAGGGAGTGAAGACGTTCGACAAGAAAGGGAAACTCAGTCCCTGCTATATCAGTCCCTTTAGGATTCTCAGTAGCTTCAGCAAGGTAGCTTATGAGCTTGAATAACCTTAAGATCTAGCCTCAGTTCATCCGGTCTTCTATGTCTACTTTCTTTAGAAGGACATAGGTGACCCAGCAGTTGTAGTCCCTATTTAGAACATTAATGTTCCGGACAGCCTCTCTTATAAAGAGATTCCAGTCAAAATTTTAGACTATCAGATTCGTAGGCTGAGGAAGAAAGAAGTCCATCTAGTCAAAGTTCTTTGGCGAAATCAGTCCGTTGAGAGAGCTACTTGGGAAGCAAAAGCAGACATGCAAACCAAGTACCCTCACCTTTTCTCTGCCAACCCAGATCAAGCTCAAGGTAATAGTCCTCCTTTAGCTTATTCAGTTTAACGTTCAGCATTCAATACAACTTCATATTTCGTTTCGTGTTCATGTTCCATCACAAATTTGGTATCAAGTACCATTGCATATTCAGTCATGCATACATGTATCAGTCCAGTAAATAATCATGTATATGATATGTATTCTCATTGCGAGAACCTCAGTCATGCATTCATGAATCAATCTATTCATCAAGTCTGAATACTCTATTCATCAAGTCCATAAATATTTCCGGAACATTAGTCAACCTAAACGACATCACCAAAAACTCAAAATGCCCATACCGAGTATGAAAAGTTGTCTTAGGAATATCTACCTCCATAATATTAAGCTGATGGTACCCAAACCGAAGATCTATCTTAGAGAAGAACTTGGCACCCTGTAACTGATCAAACAGATCATCTATCCGAGGAAAAGGATACTTGTTCTTGACAGTCACCCTATTCAACTGCATATAGTCAATGCACATCCGAAGGGAACCATTCTTCTTGCGCACAAACAATTCCAGCACACCCCACGAAGAAACACTAGGATGAATAAAACCTTATCTAGAAGATCCTTAAGTTGCTCCTTGAGTTCCCTCAACTCAGCCGGAGCAATTTTATATGGAGGAATTGAAATTGGAAGAGTGTCCGAAAGCAAATCAATACCAAACTCTATTTCCCTATCCAAAGGAACACTAGAAATATCATCTAGAAAGACCTTTGGAAACTCAATAACCACAGGGACCGAAGACAAAGAAGGACCTTTTGATTTAAAAACTTTAACCCAAACCAAGTGATAAAGACAACCCTTAGAGATTAACCGCTGGGCTCTAAGATAAGAAATAAACCTCCCCCTAGGAGCTAAGGAACTACCTTCCCACTCTATAACCGGTTCACCAGGGAACTTAAAGATAACCTTACGAGTTCAACAATCTACAAATGCAAAACAAGAATGCAACTAATCCATAACTAAGATTATATCAAAATCTACCTTATCCAACTCAAATAGATCCGCCGAGGTCTTCTTGCGACCAACAGAAACCACACCCCCTTATAGACTCTCTTAGCAATAACCAAGGCACCTATCGAGGTAGAAATAGAAAAAGGATCAAAAATAACTTTTGGATTAAAACCAAAAGACACAACCATATATGAAGTCACATAGGAAAGAGTGGACCCTAGATCAAGCAAATAATATACATCACGATAGAAATGTTGTAACGTACCTATAATGACCTCAAGTAATTTCTCGTATTCCTATCGGGACACCAAAGCATATAACTTGTTCTGACCAACACTAGAACTAGGAGTAGTAACAGAAGTAGATGCCACACCAACAGGCTCAAGAGCAGAAGATGAAGCCACAAAATATTATTTTCCCCTATAATAACCTTATTGATCGGACAATCCCTGAGTTGATGCCCTACGTGGCCATACTTGTAGCACTTGTACCTTCCTTACTCATAATAAACCTGATGATAAAGACCACATAATCGACAAGAAAGACACGAAGAAACTAACTAACCCCCACTCATCTGAGATTGGGAAACCTGTGCTCAAGAATTATCACCACGTTAATGATGCCTGTGTCCCAACTACTGTGGGTAAGGAGCACTAGCAAAAAGGTAGCCCAACTCCCCCTTTTCTTTTTCTTTCACTTTTCACCATCTTTAAAACCCTGAGATTGAGCACCTCTATGATAAAAAAAACCTGCTCTTCTTTCCCTGCCTATCCCTAAACTCAGTTTATTTTCTCTTCTCATCCTCAACTTGCTACATATGAATAATCAACCTTGAAATATCCATACATTTAATCAGCTAGGCAGAATTTCTCTCCAGAATCAAATCTCTATTCAATCCAAAAGTAAACTTTATCACTCTCAACCTCATATCATCCACCAAAATTGGAGCATACCTTTATAGCTAATGGAACTTCAAAGCATATTCCTTTAAAGACATCCTCCCCTACCTGAGGTTCACAAACTCCTCCATATTTGCTTTCCTCAACTCTTGAGGAAAGAACCAATCCATAAAGATATTAAAAAAGTATCCCACAACCCTTCCTTTTCTATATCACTTCTATACCTATCCCACTCCTTATACCACTGATAAGCAATATCTTTGAGCTGGTAAGCTGCAAAGTTAAACCTCTTCATTAGTAGCCTGCATCACCCAAAATGTCTTTTCCATCTCATCCAAGAAACACTATAGATCCTCCTCTACCTTTACCTAGTAAAAGTTGGAGGACCCATTTTCATAAATTGACCAACCCTTGTGCCTCAGCAAGCAATGCACCAGTCGTATCTCATTTAGACTGAGGATAAACCAATTGGGCAATGACATGAATAGATTGACAAAACTCTGTGTTATTCACGTTGACCTAAGAGACCTTAGGAGAACTATCTAGAATAGGAGGAACTCTATCACTATCATAAATAGGAACATAAGATCAAAGATGTACTCTTGACGTAGGATGTACCCCTTTAGAATTATCCCTAGATAGGATGGAAGAATTTTCTTGTGTTCTAAATCTAAAAGGCATGATCTGAAAGACGAACAAACAAGGATTAGAGAAGATTCCAAGATTGAGAACTCAATCGTAAAGATAGAATACCAATAAAGTAAAACATTCTTAAATATCTTACAGCCTCTCTCTTATGAGTCTGGCATGATTCACACCCCTAAAAAGACTCTACTTGACTTGGCTTTGTGGACTTCACAGTTGAACATGAACCTAAAGCACTGATACTAACTTTACATGACCCAACCTCGAGCCTTGTCGTAATGGGCATCCCAAGTCCAACGAGGATCGGGGACTGCCCCCTATTACCCAACCCAACCACTATATCCAGCCTTAGATGGGCTAAATTTTAAACATATAATAAGATAGCGCTATTGTTCACATTAAGAATCTAGGATAGATTCACAACCGTGATTGGCCCAATCAATTCCACCCATACCCTACCACCCAACCAACTATACTAAGCCAAACCATAGACCATAAACCAAAGGCAATGCCAAAAAAAAATATGAAAATCAGCCCAAAATATAATATGATGGAATAATAAGAAATCATGTTTGATGATTCCAGCCTCAATATCAATACCAATGCTAAGGCTAACACCTCTACCGATCCTGTTATGCCAACCCCCAGAAGTACCACAAAGCCTCTATCCAAAAGAATAATCAAATCCAGTTGGGACATGACCCCAACCTTAGCCAAAACCAATATCCAAAATATAAGAAAAGTGTCTAAAGAGAATCCAAAACATTAAATGATGCCTTCCGAAAAGATGGAATCTTAGTAAGTCCAAAAGCTAATACTGAATCCACGTGCTAAATAGAAGGAGAATGGTCAATTCCTACATAGCATGGGTATATAGACACTAGTAGATAGGGTTAGCGAATGATCGCTAGCATAAAATTCAGGGTAAGGATAAAATAATACCAATTATAAAGCCAAGTAAAATAATCCATAATGAATAAAACAATCCATAATGAATACAGCCATACATATATAAGTGTCAAGAAAATAGGACTGGGTTTAGCATGCACTTAAAATCTTTACCTGGGTTGTGTATCTTTGTCGACTTAACCAACCATGGGCGATATGGGTTCAGCAGTCTTGCTGAGAGGGTACTAGTGCATGTAGCTGCACGATAGGGTAATATCTAATGGGATGACTAGTATATCCCTCCAATATTAAATATAACACTCATATGTGATCATCATTAACCCCTCATATCGGCAAATATAAATTTTTGGTTTTAGTTCATCCGGGGTTGCCACCTTCCGTGGCTTAGTTACACACCTCGCCATTAATTCCTAATTAAAACCTTGTCCAAATAATCCATTTACCATTTATTAACTAATGCCAATATTAGTGGTATCATCATACCACCCTACTACTTGCAAATAATATCCATACCCAAACTATTTAGGTTAAGGGGACCTTAGGTGCAATTTCCATATACCATACTAAATCCACTTGGGAGACTTCGATGTTCTCCACAAGCATAACCATTTAGCCTTTAGCCTTTTAAAACCATTTAAATCATGTATAAATCCTTTGTCCATTTTAAAACATACAAGAGTTTCACTAAAAGAAGTCAATGAAATGAACATATCCTTATAAGCATTTTATCAAAACACCTTGGGGGCATAATATAACCAAAAATAATTTCAAAGACCATTAAATCATTACCATGCAATCCAATTGTCCAAAACTACCATTAATGCATATAAAAGAATAATTATAAAAACCATAGGAAACCATAACCAAACATTCAATATCAAAGTCCCAAATAATAGGTAACAAACCATAATCATGAATTAGTAAAACCTTGAAATAAATCATATAAACCATTCTTTTAGTTAAAATTACAATGAGGGAAGAGAATCATGCCTTAATCCAAAGAATTTATCAAAAGAAATCACAAAAGCAAGCCCCAAAGAAAGCCATTAGTTGAAACATTAGTTTCCCTTCCCAAAAAGCTCTTGAGAAAATTATGTGATGTTTTGGAATAGTTTTTAAGTGTTAATGAATAGAATAATAGGGTAAATAACCTCCTAAGTGTATTATAAGTCATGGGTCCTAGGGAAAGGTCCAAAATATCCCCACTTAAGTTGCACAAAATCCCATCACTGGGATACGACTGTCCCTCATGAGTCGTATCCTCACAATACAATTGGTTTACACCTCTCATATCTAGACCTCAATCCTTGGATCAAACACTATTTAGTATACGACTCATCCAACAAAGTCATAACCATAGTATACAATCCATATCCATGACCCGTATTCTAGGAGAATAAAATACCTGGGGAATTGAATATTGTTTACCATACGAGTCCTAGGTATGACCCGTACCCTGGATTATGGCTCATGGTGAGCTAGTGGTACTTAGAACTAACCTAAATACCAAGTCTAAGATTAATTTAAGAAACCAATGACCCATAACAACCAATACAACTCATACCCCTAAGTCGTATTCATTGTGGTGACCAAAACCATCCCACCAACTAACATTCTCATTATACGACTGGACCATACCATTCATATCCTAGCATACGGATCATACCCATGAGTCATATTGTGTCCAGAGAATAGATTTTGGAAATTTTCTAAGGGTTAAATCCTAGGATATTTAGTATCATCAGTTGAATATTAGGAAGGTCGATATCTCTAAGACAGCTTTCCATACTCGATGGGCATTTGTAGTTCTTGGTAATGTAATGTGTCTTAACTAATGCCCCTGTGATATTTATGGATTTGATGAATATAGTCTTCCAATAGTTTTTGGATTTTGTTTGTTATTGTGTTCATACATAATATCCTGGTGTACTCAAAGAGTGAGGTTGATCATGCTAATCACCTCTATATAGTGAGCATGCCCTTAGAGAGCAACAATTGTATGCCAAATTCTTGAAATGTGAGTTTGGGTTGAACGTTGTCACTTTTTTAGGTCATGCTATTTCTAGTAAGAAGATCATGGTGGATCCGCAGAAAGTTTCAGTGGTTAAAAAGTGGCCTAGACTTACAACTCCAACCAATATTTGGAACTTCCTGGTCTTTGATGGTTACTACCGGGGGTTTTTTAGAGTTTTTCAACTATAGTTTCCCCGTTGACTAAGTTAACTCAGAAGAAGGTAAAGTTCATATGATTGAATGTTTATGAGGGTAGTTTGAAAGGCTGAAGGATAAGCTAACTTTGACTCCGGTCATAACTTTTTCTGAAGGCACGGATGGATTTGTGGTATATTGTAATGCATCCCATGTGGGGCTTAGTTGCATTTTGATGCAACATGGCAAGGTGATATCTTACACCTCTAGACAGTTGAAGTGAATAAGAAGAATTATCCAACTCATGACTTAGAGATATTAGCGGTGGTGTTCACATTGAAAATATGGAATCACCATCTATATGATGTGCATGTGGATATCTTTTCTGAGTATAAGAGCCTGCAATATTTATTTACTCAGAAAGAGCATAACCTCAGGCAAAGGATATACCTTGAGTTGCTCAAGGATTATGACACGAGTCTTCACTACCACCCAGGTAAAGCTAATATTATTGAATAAAGGGAAGCCGGAGTTAGTGAAAGATATTCGTCATTTTCCTAACCTTGGAATTTTTCTCTTGGACTCTAAGGATGGTGGTGTGGCTGTGAAGGGGGGAATAATTATCTCTTAGTGATGAAGTAACTGAGAAAAAAGTGTTAGATCTTGTCTTGATGATGATAAAAGGTGATATAGGTCAGTAGAAGGTGATGTTCGTAGAGATTAGTGGTGATGTTACCTTGCGGTACCGAAGGAGGTTATGCATTCCCAACATAGATGGATTACACAAGAAGATTTTGGTTGAGGCATATGATTCACGATATGTTATCCATCCCAGTTTGACAAAAATGTATCTTGACCTTAAGGACATATATTGGTGGAATAATATGAAGCGGGATGTGGCTAGTTTTGTAGCTAAGTATATGGTGTGCCAACAAGTGAAGGTTGAGAATATGAGGCCTGAGAGATCATATCACAAAATTAAGTTTCCTGGTTTTAAGTGGAAAGTGATCAATATGGATTTCGTTACCGGTCTTCCTCAATCTCAAAATTAATTTGATTTGATATGGGTCATCGTGGATAGGATGACTAAGGTAATTTGTGAATTTGTATGGGGTGCCTGTTTCCATCATCTCAAATTATAGTGCACATTTTTCATCGCACTTTTGGTGGTCATTTCAAAAAGGTTTGGGGACTCAGGTAATTTTTAGTACTATTTTCCATATGCAGTAGGATGGGTAGGCAGAAAAGACTATTCAGCCATTGGAAGATATGCTATGTGCTTGTGTGATTGACTATGGTGGTAGTTAGGTTAGGCATTTCCCTCATAGAGTTTTCATACAATAATAGATACTACTCTACAATTGGAGTGGCTTTATTTAAAGCATTGTATATTAGGAGGTGTAGGTCTCCTATCAAGGATATTGCTCTTTTAGATTCTCTGTTATATGAAAAGGTCCCTATTGAAATCTTAGATTGGTAGATTCGTCTATTATGGACCTAGGACGTAGCTTCAGTAAATGTTCTATAGAGGAACCACAAGGTGGAAGAGGCTACATGGGAAACTGAAGAGCACATAAAGTCCAAGTTTCCTTTTTTGTTTTCCACTCTAAAATATCATGCATAAGGTATGTGTTGATCTTACCGTATTTGTTTTCTGACTTTTTCAAAGGAAAGATTGGTTTCCATAATGTCCTTATTCTCTAACTTAGTTAAAGGTAAGAGTAGAGGTGTGGGGGGTCCAAATCATGATTGTACTGCCTTGTTCCATCATTCGGGGATGAATTATCCAAGTGGAGGAGGTTTTAGTGGCCATAAGCCATTAGTCATTATTTGGGGGAAAATGCCATCACTATTTGTCAACCCCAAAGTAACCTTACATTAAGGTTTTCTAGCCTCAACTATGCCTAAAGTCCATAAATAAGTCCACAAAGGCTAACACAAGTCTTGGCCTAAGGTGGGCCAGACGACCCCACTTCTAATCCTGAATTTCCATACTTAGGCAATCTACGCTCCAAACTAAGCTAAGGTATCTAGTTCAACTTCTAGATGTGAAGGAAGCCATAACTAATACTATGGTAGGAATTTTGTCTAGAATGAGGGAATTTAAGTCAACTTTACTTCAAACTATGGTTTCAAGATCACAAAAATAGCCTAAATAAGGTGAAACATACTAATCGTACTTCTAATGCTAAAACCACATCTCCAACCTAGCATTTTACTGTATTTATTCTACGGATTAGTTCAATTTAGGGAGAAGTCTATAGGATTCAAAAATGTACTAAGCATTTCACATTGCGGGTCAAAAACCCTCATCTGATCCCCAACTTTAATGGTCAAGACTAAGGAATTCTACTCATAATCAATCATAATATTCACATTCACATGCAATATATATCATATAGTGAAACACCCTTGGTTTTGATCCTTGGAAATTTCCTGAGCTTTGAGCTCAGTGTCCTTGTAATGACTCAACATATGAGTCGTATGTTATGGGTATGGGTAAGGTGACCTAACTCATAAGGTGTCCAGTAAGTGGTGGTTGGGTTTCTATTGTGGTCATGGTTTGGTGGTACGAGTCATTTATGGTTGTGATAGTTCGTTTGGTCGGTCCCTTAATCAAATCAGTAACTTCATGGCTTGACTTGGATCTGAGTACGAGTGGCTCACTAATAGCCTTAAGGATAGAATACAAGTAGTAAAGATGAATCGAATGTTGTTTAGTGTCAATCCCTTTGGATTCAGTCTTGGCTACGACTGGACCATACGATTTCTATGATCTGGTCATGAGTGGAGGTCAGAGAGTTGTATGATGGATAGTGTATGGGTGTCCAACTCACTGACTTGGTGTTGACTCCAAGGTATGAGTATATGTTAGGGTCACGAGTCAAGGGGTCAACTCATAACCACCTGTGGCATTTTTACAGTTTTAAGGTGGGGGTATTCTAGACATTTCTACTTTTGTAACTCCTTGGATACCATGACATAAAACACCTTTTAGGACTTTATTAACCCTTTATTCTCAATCAAACACTCTTAATATCTCTCTTAAACACTCACATAAGCAAAATTCTAATTATCAAGAAAATTAATAAGGGAATTTCAAGAATGATTCTCTCTGTCTTCCTTAGTGTTTAAGTCATGTTACTCCTCCCTCATTATTATTTTACAAAGTGCATGTGTTTAATTCTTGGTTTTCATATTGTTGTTATGGCTTAACATAGTGGTTGGGGGTTTTGGATATTTATGGTGAATACTGGTTTTCATGGTTTAATTATGTTTTGTTTTATGCATTTAGTATGATTTTGACATTGTGGGATGCATGTTAATGGTAACTAGACTTTGGGGTATTATGGATTCCCCAAATTACTTGGTTATGATTTTGAAACTTATGTGCCCTCAACCTGTTTGATAAAATGACAATGAGAATGATTTTGTCATATGGTATGACTATTCTTGAAATCTTTGCATTGCATAAAAGGTAATGAAACCTAAATTGGTTTGGTTGGTTATAAATGATTTGGAAAGGCCTTGATGGCCTTGGTCTTGGTTTAATTGGAAACATTGGAGTCAAATTGGATTTATGGTTTTGGTATGGCATAAAATGATAGACTTGCAAGCTTTAATTTAGCTATGAAGATACCAATGGTTAATGCCTAATTAAAAAGACTCCTTGGAAAATGGTCGGAATATGTAATTGATTTTAATATGGGCTTAAAAAGAGGGGTTATGTTAGAAAATTCATGGAAGGTAGAGGTTCCAAGGGGACCAATGCTAGAAACTCATGTTTGATTATGTGAGGTTTGTTCTTAGTGACCGTGTATATGATGTCACACTTATATTTTGGGAGATGTACTAGTCATCTCAGGTTCTTTTCTTCGGTCGTATGAGTAACACACATTGAGGCCCTTTCAACAAGGGGAGATGAACCCATATAGCCTATGGGTGGTCTTAGGAAGGAAAATCTACACAGAGCAGGTAAAGATTTTAAATGCATGTTAATCTCGATTCTCTTTCCCGACACAATATATATGTGTTTATGTGATTGCATATAGTTATTTGACTTGGTTTTAAATGATGGTTTATCTTTATCCCTAAGTACATGATAGTGTTAACTCTGCTAACTGTATTCAAACATTGTATCCCTATGCGATGCAGGAACCAGTCATACTACCATCCATCTTGCTTAGTTACTAGGATTCGGGGATAGGTTTAAGTTAGACTGAAGTGGTGAACTTCCATACTCCGAAAGGCTCAATTTCATGCTATGGACTTCCTTTATTTTTGTTATTTATTTGGTTTGGTTTTGGATATGGTTGGGGGCATGTCTCGACCAGATGTTATTGATTCTGGATAGAGGCTTTGTCAGACAACAATGGGCATGGGTGGTGTCAATATTGGTGTTAGCCTTGTCTTTGGTATTGGTACTGGGGTTGGCACCGGTTGGATATTTGATTGAGGTTGCTAGTTCATGAATATAGACTTCATTCAATGTCTTTAAACTATTATTGTTTTATCCTATTATATGTTTGAAATTCATCAAACATAGGGTGAAGCGTGGTTATGGATGGGTGTTGGGGGTGGTCTCCGATCCTAGTTGAACTATAGATGCCCGACATGACTAGTCCCCGTCTAGGGTCGTGTCACATATCATCTACGAAGAAGAGTAGACAAAAGCCTACCTCACAACCCCCAAAGTTCCATCACGCTATAAAAATCATAATCTACTCATTTATCCGAGTCTAACGACACCCATATTGCACTCTTGGGCTTCGAGTCCAAAAATGAATCCAACCCCCCAAGTGGGTCCCATATATGGAGAACGCATTTCCGAGGTAAACCCAATGTTCATACATGAACAAAGAATCATAACCCTTAAGAAATAGGTGAAAACAAAGCTAATTCGGAGCTAAAATCAAGCCCTAAGCTATGTTGGGGTTTGGATTAAAACTAAGAAATTCAGGCATAAATTTGAAGGATTCTTACATTGAATCCAAAGATATTCGCAATAAAATATGTTTAGCAAGCTCCTAAGTCACCCACAATGATCAACTTTAAGTTATCATACCCATTTAGGGTTTTGGCTCTCGAGGGTGAAGTGCCCAAATTCGCTACATTGGGTCTATTTATAGACCCCCAGCCAAGGAAATACTGAGATCTCCATCGATGGGCTGTGATTTCATAAATGAGATCGCCATAGGGTACACCACAATCGTGCTATTCTCTATCATCATAAATGGCAGCTGAAACTTGGAATTTTTCCAAGTTTCAGCCAATGCCATGGGACTTATTTGAAATCTGATTTTTTGAAATGAACTATGTAACCACACTAAATTCAACATTCGAGATGTGTTGGCAATGTCGGATTTTCAATTCGAGGTCATTTCAACAAAATATGGGTCCCATACCCATATTTTCAAATTTTCAACTTTCTGACCAATAGGTCAAAATGGGCTCTGTTGCATTGGGATACAACCAAAGGTCTGCCTAGCCTAAAATTAATATATTAGATCTGCTGGCGCAGTCAGAATTCACATACGAGATCATTTTACTGAAGTTTTTCCTCGGTGGCCATTTAGAACCAGCAAAGACTTCTAAATAGGGAATTAGTTCTAAAAACCAAATAAACTTTCTGCTAACCAAACTTTCAGTCCCAGCAAGTCATAAATGACTTGGGGCAGCTATGGACAAACTCAAATGACGAAAATAAATGGAATTATGAAAATGACAGGAAAGATCATTACAATATCCACTACTAAAAGGAATTTTATCCTCAAAAGTCAACGAATAGAAAGAATCTCAAAAGCTCAAAAGGATGTGGTACTGATCCTGCGTGCATCAAGCATGACTTCCTAGGTAACCTCCACAAAGAGAGAACACTTTTGAGGGACTTTGTCACAGGCATCTCTTTTTTAACCAGCACCCTCACTTCACTTCCAAATAGACAAAACAGCACTTCAACCACTAGCTGGCCTCCAGCTGAACAATGGCTGATACATGAAAATCTGAGCTACAATACATAGATACCATCTTTATACTCGCCCAAACATACAAGAGATCATCCAGTCCAAAGACAACCCAAGACATGATTTATGCCACCAACTCCAATTTCAAATATAACTTTTTGTTACCATATCACACCTTTTATCCACTTCAAATTAGAAGGAAAATCTCTTGAGTCCTATCCATGCAATCTCATTACAGAGAACTCAAAGAACTGAAAGTGCTAAGCTGAAAGTCCTAGGCCAATCATGAGAATGATCCCATAAATCATTGTCTGGGCACACAAATGGAGATAAATAAGGTATGCAATCTAAGCCAATGCTACCGCTAGTCCAGTTGGTAATCAAACTGAAATAAAAAAAATCAAGGCATAACAACTCATCACTGGACGATCTGCTCCAGGATATTCCATCAACCAAGAAGAACCCATACTGAATCCAACTCAAGTAGTACTCCTACTGAGTATATCATCCAAAATTCCCAAAGAAATTAGAGACTCGAGGTCAAAGCTAAAAGAACCAATACCGGGTCCATGGGTTATCGTCTGAACACTCTTCAACTATAATCCATCAGAAATTGAGAAAACCAAATAGGTAACCATGGGGAAGGCTCAACCAGCCTAAAATGAAATTTGAACTAAGACAAATCTAAAATGGAGGTTGGATGCAAGCTTAACACACCAAGCTAAAATCTCAACACCAAGGTTGAATCGTTCGATCTTAACTACCTACAACAAACCTAAAAATGGGAAGACATTCATACTCCAACATTATTATAACCTCCAAATCCCTTTCTAGGGCGTCAAGTAAAAAATGAGCCAATAAGTCTATATCTATGTCAACCAGTCAAATCGACATTACTATCCAAATCTGAAATACTCGAGCTAAATTATACCGAGCCAAAATCAATACTTAGCTAAAAGAAAAAATCACCACATGTATAAACCATTGACTGAAAACACAACGACCAACTCCATATTAGCTAGAGGGCATGAAATATAGCCACAGAATAAAAATCATGCCAAATGATAAATCACTAGCAGAAAATGCAAATAACCCCCTTTATAACCACTGGAGGGCATAAACAATCCAAACAAACTCAAAAACCCCCCAAGGCTGGAAACCACACTAGGAAAGGCAAAAACCAGCAACTCGGAGAAATGCATCTTAAGCCAAAACTAACCAATCAAACACTCCATCTTGACAAAGAATAGCCTTAGGCACATGCCATCAAGGATAAATACTCCACCAAGACTCATTAAGCTAAACAAACTCTGAAATATGGATTTCTTGAATCTACCCAAGAACCACATCATCGAAGAAGAAATATACCAATCTTGAAATCAAGGTCAAAGTAAAGCCAACCACTAGAAAATCAAAAATTTAATATGAAGAACTTTCAATTTGCCAACTTATGAAGCAATCATAGGAAAGGACACTTGCTTCTAACTTTCCAACTCTACTTAAGACAAAACAATATCACTGCAAGAAAGGAGTATCTATTCTCCACACTATATCAAGGGCAACCCATCAAAAGGCAATGAACCCAACCAATCTAAGACATGAACTTTGAATATCTCAATTGTAATATCAAACAACTATCGGGCGATAAACTAGCCACAAATAAAGAACAAACATCAAACTGGTCAATCTCACAAACAGGCTAAATAAGAAGAGATAGCCAACACAAAATCCATCATAACATAAGAGGCAAGTCTAAGAATCTCAAACTCAATAACAGGCAATTTAACAAAATTGCCAACTCTAGAGTCATACGAAACCACAAAGGTCAACTTACCTTCGACACCATAATACATTTTTGAGTCAATCTAACACAGCTAACCAACATTTTTGAGTCAATCTAACACAGCTAACCAATTGGGAAGATAATTAACCTCATCATGTTATGGGAAAGAAATCATCAAATAGGTCTATATCTACTCAAGCCACTAAATAAGATCACAAAGAATGAATTCTAACTTGATAACACAAGTTTAAGTAGATACCCAGCGAGGATCAATTATATCAAGTAATAATATCAAATAATATCAAGAACCACAAGTCATGATAACAATAGCAATAGTGATATCAACATCAATATAATGAATAGGCAGTATCAAAATGAACATTAATATCATGGACCATTCAAGGGCCACAATAAGGCTAATGTGCCAAGATAATAGGACTCAAACCTAAATGCTACACCCATAGGAGAAAATATCAATACATATCTATTCCATCCACTAATAAAAGAAATAAACCATCGAGTAGCCACAAAATCATGAATTCAATAACAAGGAACAAAATAATCAATATGAACTAATCAAGGCAGATAATCATCAACGGGTATGAAAACCCCAATATACATAACAAAAGATAAATGTGGGAAATAGAAGCACACCTATCATAGTGGAATCCACAATCACAAGCTTTACAAATATAAGAAGAATAAATGTAAATGAGTCCAAAATCGAACCAACTGACTAAGTCATCAAGTGAGGTTTCAATCACACTATATCATGTTGGGGACACTCTCTAGTCTAATAACCAATCTCTCCACAATAGTAATAAACTCCTGGGGCTCTAGTCCTAGAGAGCAATATGATCTAAGCCCAAATGGCTAGCTAACTAACAATAAGAGCAAACTCTAGTAGAATGTCAATCCTTCCTGCAATCATAGCATGTCTTATAAACTCTAGCCTGGCGGGGAATACATGCTTACTCTGCCAGATCACTAACTCACATCTGGGGCGCTCTTTGATATCTTATCCCACCACAACCAAAATAAGATCTCAGATACAATACCAATAGCACTATATTGATGGCATGGTTTCTTCCTACCACCTCTATAATTCCCAATACATGCTCTCTCGATGTCCCTCGCATAATCCACAACATGAGAGAAAAAAGATCTGACTTCTATCAAGTGCTCCAAAGCTAAAAATAGAAATAATAAACCTCTAATGATTCCATCCACCATGTCATGCTCTAAAGGATATCGCATTGGAAAATACCTGGCCCAATCTCGAAACTCGATATCATACTCAAAAACTAGTCAAGGACCATAACAAACACCAATAGACCCAACTTTGGTCAAAGAATTGCTTGATGAATCACATGTCATCCATGGCTAAGAGGGATCTACAATCATGACTCGAATCCTCAATGCTGAATCTTAAAGGGTTGAAGTAGTCATAAGCTCAACTGGAGCCTAAGCTGTCCCTAAATCCTTTTTGGCTGATGCTGGAAACATTTGATATCCATCTCTGACTCTCTACTCCGACACTATATTGAAACTCTAAAAAGGCATTTTGAAGTCTCAGCCACATCTGTTGACAATATCGCCTATCTTGCATCGTTCTTTAGGGATAGAATAGAGTCAAAGAATATGTTTGAGTTTTATAGAAATATGGTCACAGGAGTCAAGAAGTGAATTTCCTAAGAAGTCCCTGTAGCCTCCCAAAGATAAGTTACGAACGTCTCTACTCTGATCCACAGACTCTACAAAAAATGCAGTTATTATACTAACATACCAGTAAAACCTAGGATCTAATACCAATTTGTCATGACCAAATTTTCTTAGGTCATAATGGCCCTTACTATATACAACCATTAGGCAAAACAAACCCATAGTCTATAACAACTAGTAACAAACTACCAAATATAAAAAGAAAAGAATTGTGGAAGATATGAAATAAAAAAGCAATTACTTAATATAGTCACAAAACTTGGTGGTACCAATATAAGAGCTTCTAATATAGGAAGTGTACAAAAATAGAATAGATGAAATAGATTACACTGATACAACTTATCTCTAAATACAACACGAAGACTAGTCTAATACATAATATAGAGATAAGTAATGCTCTAAATGTTAGGAGCGTACTCTAAATCTCCAAACCATGGCTGCTCTGTCCGACATACACATCAATGGGGATAGCCGTATTATGATCTACAGGCTACAGAAATATAGTATGAGTACCAAATGAATGGTACTCAGTAGGCAACTGCCAACTAAGATCCAAAGATAAAGCAGATAAATATAACACATAAATAGAATGAAAACTACACCCAAGTACTCAATAACCATGTAAAATAGACAATGAGATAGTAAGGATAACCTATCCTATTTATGTCCAATATATTAATGTAATAAGGTTACAACAGTATCAAGGATGAACGACCCTATTTCAGCCATACTCAAAAATTTCAATACTTTACTATATATTACTAGCCAATATACAAAGTAAAAGTGGAAGGAAGACACATATATAAGTATAAAAGGCTAAGGAATGAATATACAATCTGAATCAATGAAATAAAGGGATATATGATAACACCATAGCTACATATTGCTAAGTATGTAAATATATATAAGTATATAATTGAGGTCTATTCAAAGTACAGCATAGATTATTAAACTAGCTATTTAAGAGCTCATAATCATAGCAGGATCTAGTGCTAGAATACTCAAGGTTATGATTCATATTCCTACTCATTAGACGATCATTCATAATAATATAATCATAAGATAAATAGGTTAGAATCATATCTCAAGTCTCGATACCAAATCAATAACCAATCTGCCATAAACTAGCCATAAAAATGATAATAAAAATGCGAATAACTGGTTATTTAAGACTATTAAATACCTAATCAAGATTATGCATACCCCACTTTCCAAAGATTAGAAGGTTCAATTAGTATACACCAACATAAGGCATAGTCATCACCTATATCTATGCAGCTATCTCATACAAGCTAATAGACATAGGTGCAAACTAGTGATAGGCAATGTGCATGCAAGTACGAATGCAAAAGAATTCACAATACCATAACCATCATCATAAACATCATAATCATTATCATCCTCGTCCTAATTATCCTCCAGCCTTGTCAGGTATAAATATCAATCTCATAACATCCTCTGGCCTAGTCGGGTATCATTATATCATCATAATAGGCCTTTTTGGGCATTATCACATCATCATAATTCACTCTGACCTTATCGAGTAACATTATTTCATCATAATATCTTTCAACCTTGCTGGGAATCATCACATTATCGTAATATCCTCTTGCCTTGCTGGGTATCATCATATCATTATAATATTTAAATCAATGTCAATAATATAGAATGATCCCAATGAGGGATAAAGCAAAGTGCAAGACTCATGAGGGCTAAAGTAAAGTGTAAGCCCCGCGAAGGCTAAAGTAAAGTGCAAGCCCCACAAGGGCTAAGGAAAATAATCATGAATAGAAAAGCAAGGTATATTATATTTCCATAATTCATAGCTCATCATAAATATCAAATTATCTATATGCATAAATATAATAGGTGCAAGGACTCAATATGTGGCTATAACAGTGTAAATTTGTATGTTGGTTCCCTAGAATAAACATCGGGATTAAATCTCTCTAAAACTGTAGAAAAGGTCAGAGTATCTCACGATCACAGTGAATAGTAGTGTCAAATCATAGACCCAAATATATCTAGGTCAAATCTTTAAATCATCATTATTAACCTCTCTTGCACATGTAAATTATTCATTAAGTTAGACAGTTATTATTGTGAAAAAACCCTTATTATTGTGAAGAAACCCATTTTAAGGTAGAAGGTGGGCTTTAGCCCTTAGTTAAAGACAATAATAGTAAAATTATAATATAATTAGAATCATGTCAATCATCAATGTGATAATCATGAATGGACTGAATCTATGAATGCCATCACCAGTATACAAAAATTGGAATCATAAACATCATACTGCATCTTTATCTATCCCATATTAAAGAGATGTGTATATAAACATTCATATATTCATTAACTACAACAGTGTCATTTACAAGGGTAATTACTTCCCAGCTATTCAACCAATATCATAACATGGCCTTTGTCACAATAATGTGTCCAAAATAATCATAAAATTCTAATCACAGCCTTAGGCCTACATACGTAATCGGATCTCATATCAATAATCATGTGTATATAAGTCATATCATGTCTATAGGCCATAGCATATTCACAATGCATAACATCTTTATAAGCTATGAAGAATATCTATAATCATCTCACTTATAGGAGGAATAATACATCACTAAGCATAACGCATACAAGGAGGCATATCACATCTATAAGGAATTTCATATCTATAGGTCATGTATAAGGACTATGAGGAATATCATCTCTAATGGCCCAACATCACATCTAAGGGGTAATAACATCTCTAATGGGCCAATGTAATTTATATAAATAATATTGTGTCCATAAGTCATTAGTCATTATCTAGGGAAAATACCATCACTATTCATCACCACCAAAGTAACCTTATACTAAGGTTTACTAGCCTCAACTATGCCTAACGTCAATAAATAAGTCCACAAAGGCTAACACAAGTCTTGGCGTAAGGTGGGCCATACGACCCCATTTCTAATCCTCAATTTCCATACTTAGGCAATTTACATACCAAACTAGGATAAGCTATCTAGCTCAACTTCTAGATGTCAAGGAATCCATAACAAATCCTATGATAGGAACTTCATCTAAAACAAGGGCATTTACGTCAACTCTACTTTAAACTATGGTTTCAAGATCACAAAAATATCTCAAATAAGGTGAAATATACTAATCATACTTCCAATGCTAAAACCACATCTTAAACCTAGCATTATATCCTATTAATTCTAAGGATTAGTTTAATTTAGGGATAAGGAAATAGGATTTGAAAAGGTACTAATCATTTCACCTTATGGGTCAAAACCCCTATCTAATCCCAACTTCAATAGTCAAGACTAAGGTATTCTACTCATCATCAATCTTAACATTCACATACACAATATATATCACACATTATCTATAAAAAAAGAGTAGATAGAAGCCCACTCAAAGCCGAACCACAAAACCTTACATTATTCATCATATGTCCATCTTCACTTCACAACCCCCTAAAGTGCCATCGCGCTTTTCAAATCATAATCTACTCTTCAATGTAAGTCTAACGACACTCATATTGCACTCTTGTGCTTTAGGTCCAAATATGATATCAAAAACCCCAAGTGGGTCCCACATATGGAAAATGCATTTTCGAGGTCAACCCGATGTTCATACATGAACAAGGAATCATAACTCTCAAGAAATGGGTGAAAACAAAGCTAATTTGGGCTAAAATCAAGCCCTAAGCTATATTGGGGTTTTGGGTAAAACCTAAGAAATTAAAGCATGAATTTGAAGAATTCTTACCTTGAATCTGAATATATTCATGATAAAATATGTTTAGCAAGCTCCTAAGTCACCTACAATGACTAGTTTTGAGTTATCATACCCATTTAAGGTTTTTGAATCTCAAGGGTAAACAGAAAATGCCCAAATTTGGGACATTGTGGTCTATTTATAGACCCCAGACAAGGAGATGCCAAGATCACCATTAATGGTCCACAATCGCACATAGGCAATCGCCATAGGGCTTACCGCGATTGCTTTGTCCTCTATCATCACAGATAATAGCTACAACTTAGAATTTTTCCAAGTTTTGGCCAATTCCTCGTGACTCATTTGAATCCAATTTTCAAAAATGAACTATTTAACCACACTAAATTTGATATTCCAAATGCATTGGCAAAGTCAGTTTGAGTTTTGACCAATCTGGGTCCCACACCTATATTTCTAAATTTTCAACTTTCTGACCAATAGGTCGAAATGATCTTGGGTGCATTAGGATCCGAACCAAAGGTATACCTAGCCTAAAATCTATATTCTAGAGTTGTTGGCATAGTTAGAATTCACATAAGGAATCATTTTACTGAAGTTTTCATTTGATAGCCATTTGGAACTAGCGAAGAACTCTAAACAGGAAATTGGTTCTAAAAACCAAATGAACTGTCTGGTAACTGAACTATCTGTACCAGCAAGTGATAAATGACTTGGGGTATCTATGGAGAAACTAAAATGGAAAAAATTAATGGAATTATGAAAAATGTCCAAAAAGGTCATTAAATGCCCCTTGCCTAAAATCAGTATTCTGGAGCTGGTGGAACTTTCAAAATTTACATACGAGGTTGCTTGACTGAAGTTTTTCCCAATATTTAATTCTTACCATCGAAGACATCAAAATAGGGAATTGGCTTTGAAAAACAAATAAACTTTTTGGTATCTGAAATGCCAACTCCAACAAGTTGTAAATAACTTAAGGCAACTATAGGAAAGCTATAAACAACTCAAATACGCAGACAAGTAGGAAATAACATCCAGGATCATTACAACTATCATTAGCTCAAGTCAAGGAATGTGACATTCTTAAAATAGCCTTCAAAACTCAATTTGGTCACTTTTGAATTGTTCGTTATGTATTTTGGACTAACAAATGCTCTTTTAATTTTTATAGTCCTGATGAAAAGAGTGTTCAAGTATTACTTGAATATGTTCATTATTATCTTCCTAGATGTCATCCTTATTTTTTCTCAAAATGAGGATGAACATACAGATCATCTGAGAATTATCTTATAGACTCTTAAAGATCATTACTACTCACCAAATTTAGTAAGTATAATTTTTGTTGAAATCTGTAACATTCATTTGTCATATTATCTCTGATGAAGGCATTCAAGTTGATTCTTAAAATACTAAAGCAATAAAGAATTGTCATCCACCTATCTCTCCCATAGATATCATAAGTTTCTTGGGCTTAACTGGTTATTACAAATAGTTTGTTTAGTAATTTTCTACCATTACCTATCCAATATCCCAATGACTCAAAAGAAAGTCAAATTTTAGTGGTCTAATTTTTGTTAGAAGAGTTTTCAGGAGTTGAAAACTTGACTCACCATTGCTCCAATTTTAAATCTTCTCGATAGCTCAGATGGTTTTTTGGTCTACTGTTACTCTTTTATGGTTGGACTTAGTTGTGTATTGATGTTATAGGGCAAAGTTATAGCATATGCCTCTAGATATCTTAAGCCTCATGAGAAGAGTTACCCAACGCATGATTTAGAATTAGTAGCATTTCTTTTTGCCTTAGTGATTTGTAGGCATTACCTCTATTAGGTTCATACTAATGTGTTCACCAATCACAAGGGTCTTTAGTATGTGTTTAGCCATAAAAATAAAGATCCAAATCTCCATTAGAAGAGATGGTTAAAGGTGTTGTAGGATTATGATATGAGTGTTCTAAGCTATTTAGTAAAGCCAATATGGTAGTTGAAGCCCTTAGTAGATTATCTATGGTAAGTATTGCTCATGTTGAAGATAAAAGGAAAGAACTAGCTTGCGAGGTTCATATATTGGCTAGACAGGGAGTTTGGTTGGTTGACTTAGTCAAAGGTAGTATTTTGGAACGAAATGGTTCTAAATTCTCTTTGGTAACCGAGGTGAAAGAAAAGAAAAATAGTGACCCTATTTTACTTAGACTAAAAGCAATGGTCCACAGTCATAAGGTTGATGTTTTCTCCTAAGGAAAGAGATGTTATTCTTTGCTATCATGGTAAATTATGTGTTCTAGATGCAGATGACCTAAGACAATAGATGCTCGGAAGCTCATAGTTCCTAATATTCTATTCAACTAGGAGCCACTGATATGTAACATGATATATGGGAAGTCTATTGATTGAATAGCATGAGGAAGGAAATTATGAAATTTGTGGCTAATTATCCAAGTTACCAACGGGTTAAGGTTGAGTACCAGAGACCTGGTGGAATGCTTCAGGACATCATTATTCCTTCTTGAAAATAAAAAGTAGTGAATATAAACTTCATTATAGGATTTTCTTGCACTCGTCGCAAGCATGATTCCATTTGGGTTATCGTGGATTGAATAACTAAGTCAACCTATTTTTTGTTAGTTAAAACTCCAGATTTAGCCGAGGACTATGCTAAGCTCTACCTTACAAAGTTAGTGAAATTGCATGGAGTCCCTTTAACTATCATTTCATATAGAGGCCCTCGGTTCACTTCTCAATTTTCAAAGGAATTTCAAAAAGTTCTTGGTACTCAAGTTCATCTTAGTATAGCTTTTCACACACAGACAAATGGTCAAGCAGAATGGGACATTCGACCTTAGATAACATATTGATAGCATGTATGACCAATTTCAAGGTTAGCTGGGACGATAAAATATCTTTGATCAAGTTTGCATATAATAACAACTATCGCTCTACTATCCAGATGGCCGCATTTAAGGCACTTTATTGAAGGAGGTTTAGATCTCCTATTTATTGGCTTGAGGCTAGTGAAGAGACATTAATAGGGCTAACTCAGTACATGAGGTTATGGAGAAAGTTTATCTTATTATAGAAAGGCGAAGAATGGTTTAAAGTCATGAAAAGTGTTACCGATATAAGGAAAAAGTAACTTAAATTTGTTGTTAGTGATTTTGTCTACTTTTCCATGGGTACACCATTCTAAAATAAGGATGTTCGCTGGGGAACTAAAGTATAAACATCAAGGGGGAATTTATTTCCCAATTACAACTCCTATTTATCATACTACCCAAGGCAAGACTTTGAAATAAGACATGGTACAATAGGGATGAGGTACTCCAAAGCAACCACCTAGGGTATAAATGAAGGATTACTCCGAAATAAACACACCATAGTATGAGTCCCTAAGACTGGGAACCGAAAGAAACACAACTGCATACATTGTAGGTAGTGTAACATAAAACTGAGATTCATATTCAGGGAATAAAATAAGGATTGTCGCTTGAAACTACTATTTCTTGGAACCAGGCATGACATGAGGCATGAATATATAGGTCATGAGTATCATGGCATAGAGCTTGAACACTTGGAAGCTCGAATTTCTGAGGACCATTAATTCCTTTGATTCAAGGGTTGGAGTATGGACATACACGACACATAGAATACGGACATTGGGAATAAGCACTATTAGAATGTGTGCAACATTAGTAGAATTCCCTCTCAATAGAAATAGGATAAAATCACTAGAATAGGAGTAAATTCACCCTGAATTTCCCTTGAAGTCCACTGCTAGAAGAAAATTTAAGATTAGCCCTTCGATCTCCATCTTACTACACCTATAAGAACAACACTCTACTTTAAAGGGTATCACTATGGACATGTATTAGGGACACTTGGATATTTTATACTTAAAACATTATCTATCCTTATTCTACCTGGGGTCCAGCATAGCCTCACAAACACTATGCCCTAACCCATTCAATGACTTATCCCTAATCTATCAGCTCAACCTGAACCTTTGACCTGTATATCACAAATTTTCCCCACCCCTATATTCCCTATGTCATCAACCTCATTCTTTCCGTAAACCTTACCAAGCCTACCAATCTACCCCCACAAATCTCTCATTGTTATTCTTGAACTAACATTCTTTCTTTACCAAAATAAACATCTAAGGTTCAAACTTAGTGTCTATCAACAATCATGCACTACCTACTGAGTACCCCACGAAAAACATATATATATAGTCCATCCCACAAGGAGATCACCCTAAATTCCTTATCCACTATCCAGTAACCTATACATACCCGGAGGAAACCAACCCTCCATATGCATAAATGAACTAAACCACCCAACGGGGACACACTAGGATGGATGAAATCCTTGTGTAAAATATTCTTTAACAGCTCCTGCAAATTAGGTGGAGCCATTCTATACGGGGGAATAGAAATAGGACAAGTGTCTGAAATGAGATCAATCCCAAACTCAATCTCCCTATCGGGAGATACACCGGGAAGGTCATCAGGGAAGACCTCAGGAGATTCATTTAACATCGAGATGGAATGCAAAGAAGGACCTTTTGAGTTAAAATCTTTAACCCAGACCACGTGATAGAGACACCCCTCGGAGATTAATCTCCTAGATCTACAATATGATATGAACTTCCCTTTAGGAGCAAGGGAACCACCCTCCCACTCAATAACTATCTCATTAGGAAATTTAAAGACAACCTTACGGGGTCCAACGGTCTAGAGAAGTATAGCATGAGTGCAACCAATCCATCCCTAATATGATATCAAAATCCATGATCTCTAATTCAAACAGATCCATCAAAGTTTATTTGCTACCAATAGATACCACAAACCCCCTATAGACTCTTCTAGCAATTATAGATTCACCTATCAGCGTAGACATAGAGATGGGATCAGAAATGCACTCAGGACCAAAACTAAAATACATAGCCAGAAATAGGGTAACATAAGAAAGAGTGGACCCCAGATCAAGTAAATAGTACAGATCATGAGAAAAGAGTTTCAACGTACCAGTAACGATATCAGGTGATGCCTCAAACTCCTGTCGGATAGTGAGATCCTAAGGAATATCCCGACCAGTGCCTAAGCCAGAAGCAACACCCCTTGGTCCAGGAGCTAAAGAGATGAAAAGTGGGATCCTATTTTCCCCAATGGTGTAATGCCCTGAGTTTATACCCTGGATACTACACGATGCTCATAATCCTGAAGAACCACAAGCTAACCCATGATTGGTACCTGCTACAATAACTGAAAAATAATATTGAATAATATGCAAAATTAAGCGAAAACATATGCCATAAGGTTCAAATTTGTAAATAAATCTGAATGCGGTATCAAAATACCAAAATAAATATAAGTACTGAAAAATTGAACAACTGTTTAAAAATACTCTAAACTGTAAAGTTGATGGGACAAGCCCCCAACTAACTCCATCTAATGAAATAAAACTAAAGTACTGTAAATAATAAGCATGTCCTCAAACTATGAGGACTCACCACTACTCTAAAAATCAAATAATCTAAACTACTAAGGGTGATCTAGAGCCCATGCGTCTGAACCTATGATATAAGACATCATAGCGCAAAGAAAAGCTTGCGCCAATACTTTGAATGTACTGGTATGCTCAGTGAGGTAGGCTGATAGGCATGGGTTTATATGCATGCATAGTAATAACTTAATAACATGAGTATGACTAAGTAAGAGTACAATCATGAATACATAGACTGTAACTAAGATAGTGCTAATGCTGAGTATTGAAATGGAATACTGATAACTGATATCTGAATTTACGAATACTATATTACTAATTATCTAAATGACTGTATATGGCAGTTTTGAATACTGTAGAACTATACTGAGTTCCGCACTGAACTGAGTGACTATGTCTGATAGTCCTGAATCTATAAAACTGAATTGGGTTCTATTTTGAGACTAAGACTGGAACTAAGACTGTGGGAGGTAATCTTCTAACCGACATGCCCCTTCTCTAACTGATTTGGGATCTAACCTGTAACCCCAATTGGAAGGGTGTCAATACTATGCCACGGGTAAGGACAAGTTGTGAGTTAACCCTCTCTGGCAGGAAGCTTTTACGTCAACCCTCACTGGTAGGATAACTCAGATGAAAAGTACCATCCCTCATAATGTCTGGTAGGAAGATACCTCAACCTACACTGGCTACGTAGTTCTGTAATACAGGGATTATTGTTAAGGTTCAAACCCTCTGCTGAAAGGAATGCCCCCATCCCTGGGTTAACTCAGTGTTGAATCTTTCTCCCAACTGAATAGACACTGAACTGATTTCTAGTCTGTACTAGGCTGGACTGAACGGTTACTAAGATTACTGTTTAACTGAACTGGATCAAGTTCACTAAGTTTTGTTGACTGACGGAATATTACTAAATTCTATTAGCTAACTAAGTTTACCAAGGTCTGAACTGGATACTGAATTAGACTGGACTAATATAGATTCTACTAAGTTCTCCTGAGTTTTATAACTAACTGAGAGTACTACTAAATGTGTCTCGACTAATACTATTCTAGGACTGACCATGGCTCTAGGTAATCAGCTAAATTGTTGGGTACAAGTACTCCTAGGACTCGATAGCATAAATTAAGAGACATGGCATAACATGAAATATGTAAACTATGAAATTGATCATCATTCATTCATTCATTGGGGCATTTTGACAAACACTTGCATGATATAACTGCACATAAGTTATCTTGACATGATTTCATTCTCTTAATAGTTCACATGGAAAATTTATCAAGCACTTGATAAGCATAGTATATGCACATAGTATTGACCAACAAGTAAGCATCATAATTCATCTCTAATTTCACAAGTCAAGGGTTTATCATGGATTCACATGAATCTACACGCATAATGATCAATTTCACATGAGATATATGTATATAATCATGAATTAGGAACTTAATCCAAATAGCAATCATGGATACACTTTAATTCCAACCATGGAAATCATAAAATCAATTACTTGAAGTTCATGAGAGATTCTTGGACTCCAAGGGTGGAAGGAACCCTTGGATGAACACTTCACATACCTGTATTGAAGAATTTCTGAAAGTTTATGGTTGAATCTTGAGTTCTTGATTTGAAATTGGATCTTCTAGGGTTTTGTTCTTAAGCAAATTTGAGAAAGAATGACTATAATTTCTCTATAGGGAGTTTAATTTTGTGTTTTGGGGGCTAAGAATTAAGGGGAAAAGACTAAATACCCCCAAGAATGTGGTCTTTTAATGACTGGAAACTAGGTTACCGACGCACAGTTCGACATAGCACGTCGATGGGATCGACGCGATAGCCAACACGTCGTCTCATGTTCATGTCGATTTACTGGAATTGGATATTGTTAGCTGGGAAAATAGTAATCAACGTGATAGTCGATGCAGCATGCCAAGATCGCATTGATCCACTATTTTGGGATTCCAACGGAGCTTCAAACGAAGTAAAAAAAATCCAAAACTTGTTCGAAAATACCTACGAACATTCTTGGTCATGAATCAACCTAAACATCAACATTTAATGAACATAAAGGTCACAAAATAAGATTGCCAACCTTTGTAGGATAAAATAACACAAGTATGAGTACTTACCTAAAATATTCTAAGTCTGGGACCCTTGAAAAACCTAAAGGACTGAATTAAGCTTAGGATTTTGCGGGGTCTTACAAGTGGCAATCCTTGTGGGATACTCCCGCTGCATGTGACCAAACAAACTATAACTAAAACATTGATTCCTTTCCTTATAGTAATAACCACGATGTAATAGACCACAAAATTGGTAGGGAGGATAGGGTGGAGCTAACTGAGCTCCACTAGCCTAAAAATGATAATCACCAGAAAATTGAGGATAAGGGATACTGACTACCACCTGAGAACTTCCTAGATTTCCTTGATTAGACCACTTTCCACCACCTCTACCACTATTTCTATGACCCCTCCCCCAGTCTAAATATTGGGACTTTTTGTGCTGCTTATTTCTTGACCTTGCTTTATTCTTTCTCCCACTAATAGGATCGGACTGTTGTGACAAAGATGTCACTATATAGGTCAATAGCTGAATAGAACATTAAAACTCTACATTGGTAACATCTTCTTAGGGTGACCAGGCATGAGTGTCACCTTTCAGAGTAGGGTCAGTGGAGATCGGCGAAACTCTATAAGAAAATCAAAAGCAGTGACCACTAACCGGGTCTGTACCCTATGATTTGGACAAGCCACATTATCCTCGAATGGGATAGGTGAGTTTTCATAAGCTTCATATTGTTAGAACCGTATGATCTGAAAAGCAAACAAAAGAAGATTTAGGGGAGAGTTCAAAACACTTGACTCTATAGCTCGAAAATAGAACAATAAGAAAGTGAAACATTCCTAGATGCCTTGTAGCCTCTTCCTTATAATTATGGCGCTCTACACACCCATACAATATACTCTACTCGACACGACTTTGAAAATACCCCATGACACCAAAACCTAGGATCTGACACCAATCTGATACGTTCAAACTAGGGCCTCATCATGTAGAGTATTTCAAGTCCGATCGGGTCCAGAGATAACCTCCTATATCCAATCCAACCAACCAACCAATATACAACCCGTGTTAGATATATTTGAAATATATAACAAGATAGAGTATTAAAATTTCAATGACTTTGGGATAATTCTATAATCGTGACCAACCCAATCAAGTCATACTGTCTAATTCAAACCAAACTGTAATATACGTATATCCACAGTTGTCCATATAAAGTATTTAGACCATATCAAAGAATATCAAGTCAGGACATGCCCCCGACTATAGCCAAAAACCAATGTCAAGGGAATAGTAAAAGCATAAGATAAACTATAACATGAAATGGGCCTTTCAAAGAATGGGAGCTCACCACTTCAGTCTAACTCAAGTTGTCCCTGAATCACCAAGTCACTAAGAAGAAGGTGTGATGGTATGGCCAGTTCATGCATCGCGTGGGTATACATCTCCCAAAGACGGATTAGCGGGTGAACGCTAGCATGTACTCAAGAGTAAAGAGAGAATAATGTCATTATTCAAAATAAAAGTAAATAACCATATGCTATCACATACATATATACCATGCTAGGAAGGGGTATCGGGTTTAGCATGCATTTAAAACTTTAACCTGGGTTTTGCAGCTTTACCATCATAATCCGCCCACTAGCTATATGGTTCCAGTGTTACCCCCTGAACGGGCCCCAGTATGTGTAGCCGTATGAGCAGGAGATACCATAGGTGGATGAGGATTCCCTTATACCATTCGCCCTCTATGGTACATACGTACGAGTATATACTTAGGGTATTCCCTTGTACCTCACAAGTACGTGGTCATCAAGACCAATCCTAATATCGGCAAACATGAGTTTCTAGAGTCAACCTTTCGGACGCACACCTTCACGGCTAGCTATCACAACCCCCATTATTGACCAATTAAAATATTTAACACATAACCAAACCACCAATTCCAGGATTTAATTATTAAGGCATTATAATATGGTATCGTTATACAGATTATAGCTTGCAAGAAATGTCATTAGCCAAGTCTTAGGGGATTCCCATATACCTAAAACACCATTATTAAGATCACTTGGGAGATTCTCGTGTACCCCATAAGGTTTTCATAGATTACTCACTTAGGGAATTCCATTGTACCCTATAAGGTTTTCAAAACCATCTTTAATCAAAGCCATGGAGACCAAGGCCTTTCCAAACCATTTAAAACCAACCAAACCAATTTAGGTTTCATTACTATATTATGCAATGCAAATTTGCAATGATAGTCAAACTATGTGACCAAAATCATTCTCATAGCTATTTTAACAAATATGTTTATGGCATAAGATTTCCAAAACCAAAAAACATGCATCAATTAACCATTCACATGCAACCACTTGTTCAAACCATAACTATAACATGAAAATAATAAGAAAAACATAGGTAAAGTTATCCAACAAATAACAACTAAAACCCCCTACATATATTTCAAAACCCAAACATTACCAAATACCATACAAACCATCCATTAAAACATGATTTTAGTTGAACTAATAATGAGGGAGGAGTAACATGCTTGGGTTATAAGGATTCATGGAGATATTTTGATCCTTAAGCCTCTAGATGACCACCTTGAAGAAATCCTAGCCCAATTTTCTTGAGAGGTTGTTAGAGAGAGTTTAAAAAGTGTTTTTAATCTTCTAAAGTGAGTAATGAGAGGCCAAAAGGTGTTATAGGATGTGGGCTCTTAAGGGCTTGGGGTGGGAAATGTCTAGAATACTCTCAGCTTAAAAGCTATAAAAATAACACGGGTGGCTATGGTTTGGACCCCTCACCCGTATCTAATCGTACGAGTAGTACCCCTAACGCGTACCCTAGGCAGAAAATTGGACTATATTTCTGTCTAATATATGAATTCATAGCCTAAATCATATTAACATAATACAATTGGTACCATATAGTCATACCCTAGGCAGTAAATGATCAAGAATACACACCATTTAACATACGATTGGCCTTACTCTCTTGTACCATCTTCATACGACTCTTATGGAGTCTTGTCGTACCTTGGATAGAAAATGAGCTAGAATACACTATTTATCATTCGACTTAGGCTCATAAGTAGTTATCAAAGCATACGACTAGTATGCTTGAATCATATCGTTCCCAGAGATTTCAAAAATTCATGAAATTTCTAAGGGTCAAAACTCAGGGTGTTTCAGCTCCATTGCTTTCTAGGACTAAGCAGAGTCTACTATTTATTTTGAAAAGGATTTATATATATATATATATATTCCTTCCACATCTTCGTCTAATATATTTTTTCATTTTCATATAGCGAATACATACAATATCTCTAATGTTCTGAATAGGTTCCCATCTAGTAAACCTAAGGTAGTAGATATTCAAGATATCCAGTCACAAATAGTACTCCTTAAAGAAGAAGTTAGATAAATAAAATCTAGGCAAAAATTAGATACACTTGTCCTCCAACAATTTTTGACAAAGGTTGAACAAGCTTAGTTGATAGATACTAAACCAGCAAGCCAAGAGATCGAACAAGGAGATTTTATCAATTATCTTTCAAGAATATCCATTAGGAGATGGCATACTAGGATAACCTTAGTAGTTAATAAGTCATTTATTTTAGATATCATTGCCTTATTTGACATAGGTACAGATCTCAATTGCCTCCAAGAAGGACTTATCCCCTACTAAATACATTAAAAAAAATCAAAGAAGCCCTTAGAGCTGCAAATGTTAGTAGACTAGGGAATAGTCACAAGCTTTTCGATGTCTGAAAGTTTAATTTACAAGTGAGGGGAGGGGGAGTAAAGATTATTATTATTATTATTACTATTTCTAACTTGCTATTATATAGTACTGTCTGATTTATAGTTTAAATGGTAAAAACTTGAACCAATCTATACAACTTAGCAAAACCTATTTTATGATCAAATATCTAATTGAAGATGGTACTATGATCTTTCAAATCTACATTGTACGTTGTATACTGAAGCAATGATGGTTGGATTGCCGAAAATGACTTAGTAAACTCACAAATGGTTATTTATAACCTTTGTACTATCTGATTGAAGAACTTTTAAAATAAAATTGATATACCTAATGTGTATAAAATTGGAACAAGGTTCCACTAATTTAACTATCATATCATACTCTTCCATATAATAGTGAGCTAAATATTTGAATATTTTTCATTATGGAACCCAGTGGTCTCTTGATCCAAGGATAGGAAGCATTTAAGTTATTATTGTTGTTATTCCTAATTACTCTTTTGCAAATTCTACTATGGCATTCTTTTATCCCTTCTATTTTCCTTCTAAAAAATCTTTGTCCTCCTCATCTACCACAACTTTCAATAATTCCCCCAATTCAAAGCTCAAGGAAGAGATTAGTTTCTCTAATTTGCAATAATCAATTTATGATTGGAAAATTCCAAACATCCCCAAGATACAATTTATAAAACTTTTAAATGACAATTTTTTACAAGTGATTACCATACATCAACCATTAAACAAACCATTCCTCTTAAATTAGATCTTGAGGATATCAAGCTTCTAAATGCTAAGGCTATAGAGAGATGTAGGCGTTAGTACAATTATCTCCATTTTGGTTTAGTTCAAATAGTAGTTAAACCTCTATTTCGAGAAGGTTTAGATACTTCACTTCTCCTTTGTCTTACAGATTCTAGATTTATAGATTTTAATGATTCTTTGCTAGGAATAGTTAAAACCAGCCTTTGCAATGGTCCAATCTATTTTGATTGTTTTCAAAATGTTACTTTATCTTTAAAGGATCTGAATATATTAGATTCGTGAACGGTCAATGTTAAGACATTCAATTATAAAACTAAGACCGAATCTCTCCTAGTAGCAATCATCTATAAAATTTAATATAAGTCTATGGATACTGCCTTTGGCTTTGGAGCTATGAAAAATAACTATAAAGGAGAAATGGTCATTTTTCAAACAAATCTATAGAGATCTCACTTATCGGTCCCTAAGTCAATCTCTTTGAACTGGGTATCTTTACCCAAAATTGGATGTTGCAGGATGAAACTACGACAAGAAACCTAAGAATACTATGATTTCTTAGATCCGACATTTTCTACAGAGTTGTTTTTATCTCCTTCCGGAGATCTCTTAGCCAGAGAGTCTCTATCTCCTCAACAGTTCCATCAGAAATCCAAACTGCTAGGCATTCAATTTCTTTATTTTCTTCTAGGATCAAGATTGTGAACTTTGAATTGAAGGTACCATGAGCCATATATTTTGTGCAAAAACCTCCAACTAAGATCCATGACGACTAGCCCCAATCGCCAATTAACTCAGGTTTAGGTGGAAAACTAGGGGGTTTTAATCAAGATTTTCATGTTGATAAAGAAAAACTTAGAATAGAGTTTTATTTATCTGAAAATATTTTGAAATAAACTTTTTTTCAATACATTCCAAAAGAATGAAAAAAATAGCACCCAAAAAAATTATTATGAATTTTTAAATTTTGTCCAAAAATAAATTAATTTCTTTAAGTGGTCTGAGGCCTATGTTGATTATCATCAATTAGATTTTCCTTTATCAAAATCAATCAATGTTTCAAAAGTATAAAAAAACCATAAACGGAGCAGATATTACCTCTAAACTTCCACCATCACAAGGCTTTACAATAACTCATGTTGATAGCTCAATTGTTGTGTCACCTATCAAATGAAAAGTTGAAAACGAACTAGTAACTAGCAAAGATATTAATAATCTTTTTGAACAAAATAATTATACAAATAAGTATGTGTATTCTCTTGGTGAATGGGCACCACCTCTTCAATTTCATTATTCAAACCATACGAGATCCCTAGAACCTTTACTAGAGAACTCCAAATGCATAATTCAAAAAGTCTACCACAACTCTCTGATCTTTAACATAGGATTATTGAAATTAAGAAAGCTCTCAATTCTGTAGCTCATCTTCTGCTACAATTAAGGTACTTCAAGAAGGCAGTTCGGACAACAGAAAGCTAGGGGAAAAAGTTTCTCAAGAAATTTCCCTGGTTAAAACTGAATTTCCCGATTGGCTTAAGCCATTAAAATTTTATTACGAGAGTTATCCATCCGGACATGACATTAGAGGAGAAACCTGATGTTATGAAAAATAACTGCAATGCCAACAACATTTATAAATGGAACATAGATGATTGGTCTGAGTACAATATCATGTCTAAACTACAATAGATGATGCCACTGCTTATAGGACTGCTCATAATTGCTCAGGTCAACTTACTACTCATGTCCTTGTAGTTAGATTCGTAGGCCATCTTAAAAGACGGTGGGATGCCCATCTTAATGAAGATGATAAGCAAAAGGTCTTTCGGAGTGTTGGAGTTAATTCAATAGGAGAACCAATTCTTAAGGATGGTCAGACCATTTCTGACTCCACAAATACATTAATTTATACTACTATCAAAATCTTCACAGGAAGTTTAGGTATTTTTAAAGAAAGGTCCTCGGAGATACTTACCAATCTTAATGCAAACACTTTCTGATTTTAGGTGGTGTAAAGATTCTTTTCTCACCAAGATCAATGAAAGACCTGATGAAAATCTCCCATACTAAAAAGAAATTTTTTTTAACGGATTACCTAAGTCTCTTAGGGACCTAGTCAAAGAAGAACTTCAAAACCAACACTCTGTCGATACCATCCTTTACGAGCAGATCACTTATGGTCAGTACACAAGTTTGATCAGCAAGTTGCCTAAAAATTTATCGACAAGACAAGATACTAAGACAACTAGCTAAAGATAAGGCACAAAATCAATGAGATTTAGGAAGTTTCTGAACATTTTGGCCTACCCCCTTGTAGGAAAAAGACTCATAGAAAACCAACCTCAAAATGAGAGGTTTCTACTACCATGTATGTTCCCAGAAAACCAAACTCTTCTTATCCTAAACACCAACGATCAACAACGAAATCGATTCTTCCAACTTTCAAGCAAATGTTACAGGTGTGAGAAACCTGGTCATATTGCCAAATATTGCAAATTGTCTAAAAGGATTAGAAATCTTAATCTTGATGATTCTATCCTTTGCCAAATCCAACACCTCTTACTAGAGGAAAGTGGAGACTCTGATAGTGTTATGGGTAGACGAGGGCATGTTCCGACAGTATATGTTAGCATCTATATGTCATTTTTACCCTTGTCAGTCAGGCGTGTTAAAAAGTAGCTCTTTCATTTATGTACAATTTTTTTGGTTGCTCATATTCGTACGACACATTTTCCTTATATTTCCAAGACGTCAATTGTTAATCAGTATATGATGTGGTATATTTAAGGTTCATGTGTTCACATAGGGTTATCACCTCATGGCGGGGAGGGGGGTGGGGAGATGGGGGTGACATTATTTCAAAAATGTTAACCCGGAACTTTGATTTGAAAATGGCAGAATTTGCCTTCCATGTGTAGCTCTTATTCCAAAATGTGCAACATAGATTAAATTGTTTCTTTTAATTTCACCAACAAATCATTCTCAAGTGTAATTAAAAATATCTAATACAATCATACAGTAAACAAATATGCTTCTCTATCATGAGAAGAGCTTGTGTTTCCTTCCAATTTCAGCTTTAGTATATTGAACCGCAATGACATGCTTTTGAGTCATTTCATGGATCAACAATATCTACTCTTTGTAGAAAAAGCCTCTGCTACCCTATGGACATTTTATACATCACTCGCATTCCTTGAATAAGTTATACATTAAACACCATGAAAACTCAAAATGTTATAGTGTTGGCCGGTGATGCTGCGAAAAATCTTTAAAGCTTAACCTGCTCACTTGAGAAAAAATTGAGATGAACGAACTGCAAGATCTGCTTTCATATTGCCTTCTTCATTCAGAAGCTTATGTCTAATCTAATCTATACAAATTGCTGAAATCTGAAAGAAAAAAAAAAAAGATGCTAACCTATTTGAAGTGTCCAATCAGGAACTCAGTGGGCCAAAGAATCCGTCCAAACTAGGGTTATACATTCGGTTCGATTTTGAAAGTCATCAGTTCAACTTAATGGCTATTGATTTGTAAGTATACCAAACCGTGAAAGAACAATTAAGATATCGACGCTTATTGGCAGTTATTGGTTAACTTAAGAGAACACATAAAAATCTCTTCATTGAGAATCACTTGCAGACAATGTGATAAATAAAATCTAATAGGGTATTCCAAAAATTACCAAGTAATTAGCTCTTGAAGTTTCATTAAATGAAGAAGATATATAAGTATTAACAATTCTGGGATAATTGCAAGTAGAAAATTCAAAAGAGTAAGCATAATATTTAATATAAAAGGAAAACTAACTTTGTATTATCTTCACAATCTAAGTACAGTATAATATAAGGAACATAGACAATTTATACCCCGCTGTCGGGTTATTAATTAACTCTTTAAAAAGCCCTAAACCGGAACTGATAACCCGATAAAAATTAAATCATAACTGCTATCAACGTGTTAAACCAGTAAGTCATTATCGATAAACTAACATATTCTTGGTTCGGTTTAGAATAAATCACTCTCAAGTGTAATTAAACCATCTAATATAATCTAATACAATCATCCAGTAAACAAATATGCTTCTCTATCATGAGAAGAGTTTGTGTTTCCTTCCAATTTCAGCTTTAGTATATTGAACCACAATGACATGCTTCTGAGTCATTGTCATGGATCAACGTATCTGCTCTTTGTCGAAAAAGTCTATGCTACTCTTTGGACATACATCATTCCCAACCCTTGAATAAGTTATACATTAAGCACCATCAAACTCAAAAGGTTCGGAGCATTGGCCGGTGATGCAGCAAAATCTTAGAAGCTAACCTGCTCAGTCCAGAAAAATTGAGATTGGTCGAACTAATCTCAGATTGCCTTCATTCAGAAGCCTATATCTAATCTAGTGTATAGACATTGCTAAACTAATAAAGAAAGATACCAACCTATCTGCAGTGTCTAATCAGGAACTTAGTGAGCCAAAGAATTGGCCCGAACCTTTATGCCACTCAACTGCAAAAGTTCATGCCATAGCATCAGACTGTCTTCTGGCTAATCGAGCATACAAGCCATCCTTGAGGAGAAGCTCTTTGTGGCTACCCACCTGAATGTAGCAAAAAGTAAGATCAGAGCTGATCATCCAAGTCTGAGATTACTAGAGTGATAAAAGGCAGAAGACGTACTATATGACCGAAAATTGAGCATTAGGAAGCTCTTATTTTGATAAGATTAAGGTTGAGATGAATAAGAATGTGAACCTCCAGGTTGCAAGATTCCACACTTCAGTTTCAACTTGTTAGATACTAAATGGAAAACTATAACCTAATAGCCCTTCTGTTTACATGTAGACAAACTTTGGCGTCATAAAACAAGGCCAGAGTGGACCACTCCCATGATGGGAAATGCACTTGTCTTATTGGTGCTTAATGTGATGCTGTATGTTAGAACAGCACAGGCTGAATCAGACAGCATGAACAATCGTAATAAGAAAGGAGACTGAATGACGATGTTATTATTAGCAACTCTCCCTCTGATAAGTTTAAAAGCCATAATATCTACCTCAACTACTTTTCCGCTTTCCATCACAACTATTCTGTCAGCAGCTTGTATTGTCGAAAGCCTGTAGATAGCAGTTTATCAATACTACAAGCTAGTACTTGGTCCAGTTGAAAAGAACAAAGGCAACTTACCGGTGAGCAATTACTATGACAGTTCTGTTTGAGTTCAGTTCTCTTCTGACAGTACGAAGCACACCCTATGAGGATCGAAAATGCATATTTAGTGGGCACTTCAACAATCTCTATCAGTTAAAACGACTTTCAAAAGATCTACCTTAATGTTGTGTTCACTCTCTGCATCTAGAGCACTAGTGGCTTCATCAAGTACTAAAATATCTGGATCCCTAAGAATGGCTCTAGCAATTGCAATTCGCTGCTTCTGGCCTCCACTGAGCAAATCATCATCAACAATTGTGTGGTAGCCGTTGGGTAGAGACGAAATGAAGTCATGGGCAGTGGCCTCCTTGGCAGCCCATTCCACATCTTGTTGATTGACATCTCTACTACAGCCGTATCTTATGTTTGAGCTGATATCCATGCGGAAAAGTCTAGGTTCCTGTTCAAAATATTTTAATTGACATGACATTATAAAGCCATAGAAAACTCAAATTAGGATAATAATATATGAGGCTTACCTGTCCCACATATCCAATTCTTTCCCTCAACCACTTGATGTCGAAATCTCTAATCGGGTAGCCATCAATAAATATCTTCAGATCCAAAACAAGTTGTTAGGAAAAGTTCTTTTATTTGAGAAAGCAAGGGGGAACAAAATGTCGCTGCTTTTCTCAAGGCTTCTTAAAGTACGTTTTAAGCTTCTGCTCATTCCTCAAGAAGGGTCTATTTTGTCTATTCACAAGAGGGAAGCTCAAGCCACGAAGCATCCCGAGTTCACACACAGAGGGTACAAGGAATGGTGTAATATAGGCAGTCTACCCTGACACAAGCGTCGATGGCTGATTTCACTACTCGAACTCGTGACCTATAGGCCACATGGAGACAACTTTACAGTTGCGCCAAAGCTCCCCTTCTGTTTTATATTTCCATAATTCAACAATATAGTATTATATCTAACATGACATGAATTACCTGCCCACTTATTGGTTCATACAGACGGAGGAGAAGGTTCACCAGAGTGCTTTTCCCACTACCACTTAGGCCAACCTAAACAACAGACAACATTCATTTCTCAGTCATTGTTTCAAATTGATGAATAGAGAAACAAAAACATACACAAATCTATACCCATAAAAAATAGTTGGAGAATATTTACTAATCTATTTTATTTCTAACGGCACACATATATTTGGGTCTATTCTAAATCCTATCCTTCTTTTTTATTTGCATTCGTGTATTTGATTGTATCACATGGAAAAGTACTTTAGAGAGTAAGGGGTTATAGGAGAATTTACGTAGTACCGAGTACATGCAGTACAAGTTTGGACATCACGGGAAGAGCGAAATTGAGGTGAGAGAAGACGAGATTGCGGTGCCAAAATGCAATGAATTTAGATATCTAGACTCGTTTCAAGGGGGTTGAAATGGAGAAGTGCTACCAAGATGGAAGGTAAGTTCTGCAGAACAATTATAAGACCGACAATGTTATATGGCAGTGCATCTTGGTAATAATCATTCTAACATAGAACATTCGTCATGCTAAGTAAAACAAATCCATGAGATTAGTGTTGCAGAGATGCGAATGCTAAGATGAATGTGCAGTCATAATGGATTAGATAAGATTAAAAATGTATCACATTAGACAGAAGGTGCAAATAGCAAGGGTTGAGGATAAAGTAGAGGTCACTTGAGATTGTTTGGTCATATCTTGCATTGGCTTATGGATGCACCGGTTTGTAGGTGTGAAACAATGGTAAGTTAAGGTGTTAAAAGGAGATAGAGGATTGGACCTCTTCTGTTGAGAACCATATTTTGGTGTAAGTTCTCTTTTAGTATATATATACAGGGTTTGCCCCCAAATGTTAAAATTATTTACCTTATCGAAAAAAAAGATGCTAAAAGGAGATGAAGCAGACCAATAATTACATGGAAGCAAGTTATCTTAAAAGACCAACAATTTCTTGGAATCAATGAAGCTTTGGCTAAAGATAAGGCACAATGGAAGAAAATGATTTGTATGGGTGGCATCTACTGGTTGGAAGTAGGTTTATAGCTTGTTTGACCAAGCTTTCGAAGTATGTTTATTTTGAAAAGTGTTTTTTGTTAAAAGTGTTTTTCAAAAAAGTACTTTTGGAGAGTAGCAGTTCGTGTTTGGCTACTACATTGAAAAAGTACTTTTTACCAATATTAGAGCATTAATTTGTGCTTAGCCCATGTTCCAAAAGTGCTTATGGGAAACAACTACATTTTTAGCTTCTGGTACTATTCAAAAGCACTTATTTTCTTCTTTTAAAATAAATTGTGTCTAAAAAGCAACCGTGTTTCACTTCCAAAAGCTTGGTCAAATAGGCTATTAGTTTTGTTAGAACTTAATTATGGACATTTTGTTTGCTTTTACGAGTGAATTATTGTTTGTCGTATTACTTAGTGATAGTCTTGTTTATGTTATTATTTGGTGTGTTAATACCTATTATTTCTAGACTATTTTTGTTTTGAACCGGGGGTCTATCGGAAACAACCTCTTTATCTCACCTCTGAGGAAGTGGTATGGACAGCGTACACTTACTCTCCCCAGACTTGTTGTACGTTTACTTTTTTTTTTGGGTGATGATGACATGAGTTGAATTTAAATGGAAAAAACATGACTAATGAGGATTCATTTAGCTGACACCAACTGTTTGAGATTAAGGCGTAATAGTTGATGTTATTGTTGTTGGTGTAAGATCGACAAATTTTTAGGATGCCTGCTTGGACTCATTCCCAGATAAGTGATTTGAACTAGTAACCTCAAAGTTGCTCTACTAACTGCAACCATCTTGTGCCACACCCTTGTGGCCATAATAGAGAAATCAACTGCTACTCTAGAAATTGTAAAGGAGCAATTTTATCATGAGGATCATAGAGGGAAGCAATTTCATAACTCCAAAAGGGGGAAAATGATAATCTCCATTCCATTTTATGTGAAGGTGTTAGAGTGGACACAAAGTTCAAGAATGATTTGAAACTTATAGCCTTAAACATCACAAAATTTTTGCGGCTATAAAAGCCCGTTAATAAGTGTAAAATGGGAAGTGTAAATTAGCTTTAAATATAGAATTGTCTTTTTTTGAAACAGATTAGAACGGAATGTGTGTCACATAAAATGGGACTGGGAGAGTATGTCATTAGATCCTAGAAGTTGCATGCATAAACATGGGATCTAGTAGGTAGAATAAATTTCAGATTGGCAGCCCCAAAATTAAAGAACTCACAAGCGCTACTACTTCACCGGGATGCACCACGAAGTTAATATGTTGAAGTACCGGCACCTGTTCAGTAAGTAATAAGCTTTTCTAATTGTAGCCTCAAAATTCTGTTATCTAGAATAACTAAAAAGTATATACATGAAATCAACGAAAAAATGTAACTATAAAGATGTTGTTGTCAATCAAACTATCAACAGCTTCATACTCCAAATCTTCAAGTGATCACAGTATAGTCTAAGTCAAGGAAATTGCATATGCAAACATTCGTAGACAGTGCAAGCAGTACCAACATAACTACCATATCTTTACACTGAAATTCTTTTAGTTCATGTGTGCATGCATGATGACAACCTATGTAAGAACCACTAGATGCAAAATCACTTTCAATAGGCTACAAAAGATGCTTCACAAGAAAGAAATGAATAAAGGAAGCGGAACTCTAATTTTAACAAAACACATGCAAAGACAAAATACACTTCCAATACCAGTAAGCATGAAGTGACCATCAGTGTAAGCCTTAAATAGCATCAATAGTATCCGAGGTAAGATGATGATGCCACTTCCTTACTGGCAAATTGGTTTTCTCGTCCTTTACAAATTTATTTTGAGTATTATGTCTTTTTTACAAGAGTTCTTCATTTTTACATATAAGAGATCTGAAAACGCCATTTTCTCCCATTCAAATTTGTAAATGGCCATGCCCATAGGAGACCATTTCCTCCTTACTAGAGGCGAAGACAAAAAACATGAATGTCTTTATCTTTTATCAATTAAAAAATTCAACTAATACATAGATGCAAATAAGAAAAGGTTTAAATGTTAAAGAGTGTATTTGAGTCTTGTCGAGAGGAAAACTTGTTCTCAGGTAATGAGCCACATGCTGTGAGATCAGAAAGATATGTATACCTTCACTCTTGAAGGATAGTAGAAACTAACATTCACAAATTCAACGAGTCCTGCTAATCCTTCCAACTTGCCTCCTACAACAATCCACAAAGCAGGATGAGAATATGCAGTGAAAGTGAAAGTTCACATACTGCAAAAGTATATTTTTTATTCATAGAATTGTACAGTATTTTTCTATTCTATAGAAGAGGTTGTTTCGACCACCTCTTACGTAATTACCAAAACACCCCTCTACTCTCATTTAATTACATATCATATCCCAATATATAATAATTTCATTGTTTCGTTATAATGGTTTAAATATTTAATATATTCTATTAATTTATATTAATTAACTATAACTACATATTGAAAGTAAAATTGACTATCATGTTCAAAACTAATTTGTTACCACAAATCACAATAATTAATAACTTAAAATATTTAAAAGACATAGAGAAATTTTATTGACTCTCATTATTTTAGCAATGCCACATAAATTGAGATAAAAGAAAAAGTACTGCAAATCATAATAATTAACAACTTAAAATATTTAAAAGATATATAAAAAATTTAGTTGATTCTCAAAATTGTATCGAAGCCACATAAATTGGGACACAAGGAGTAAATATATTATTTGATAATTACGTAAAAATTATTATAAATCACAATAATTAACAAGTTAATATACTTTTTTAAAAATAAATAAAATTTCTATTCAACTCTCAAAATTTTATCGATGCAGCATAAATCATGACAAAATAAAAAATTATCTTAATTAATTGCAACTAAATATTTAAAGTAAATCAATTTTATTATTTTAATTGACTTAAAATAAAAAAATTACCTTAATTAATTGCAACTAAATATTTAAAGTAAATCAATTTTATAATTTTAATTGACTTTTATATAGAAAAATCTTTTGATTTATTTATTTATTTTAGTAAATTTAAATTTTAAAATTATTGTTTTTTCTTCTTATATAGAAATACTAATATTTAAAATTAACTTTAAATTTTTAAAGTACAAAATTACTAAATTTAATTTAATAAAATAAATTTCTAATGAATATTTTCTTAGAATTTGTGTTGAGTCAATATGTATCAAGTTAAAAATAAATAAAGAAAAATATATAGTAAAATTTTATTATTGTGAAAGATAAAAATAATGCATTATCTAATAATGTTGAATAATATCATACTTTGCATATACAAATATAGCATCCCGTATTTAATTAATATACTATTCCGGTGAATTATCGATGATTACTATTCGATATGATAAAATTATACTAATTTTATAGTAATAACATAATCAATCGCTCTTAATTAATTATTATGAGTCATCTAGGTATTAAAAAAATAAATAATATTTAATGAAAAATAAAATAGACGTAAAATGCGAAATTAACTCTTAATGTTTTAAATTAAATTTTCGTCTTTCGAAAGATGATTTTACTATATCACTCCTTATTATAAGTCATTTATGTATTAGAAAAATAAGAATAACAAAATGATATATGTCAACATAAAATATTTGATTGACTATCAAAATTATATTAGTGCCACATAAATTGGACAGGACAGAAGAAGATATAAAACAACATATATTATTTGAAAATGAAATAAAAAATACTGTAAATAACAATAATTAACAAAAAAAATTTAAAAATTGATTGATTTCTGCTTCAGCTGCTTCAATCGTGATTTTAATGTACAGTGATGTTTAAAAAGGGTAAAATGGCATAATGAGATTTAAAGAGTATAAAATGTATGTAGTAAAATGTGAGAAGAATAAAGCATAAGTAAATTTTATTACTATATTTTAAGGAAATTAAAGAAAAGAAGTATAAAGATTATTTGCAAAAGATTTTTACAAACTAATTTAAATATAAATAAAGTAAATTTAGGTACAAAAAACGTGTATCTATCACAAATTTGCTACCAAATACTTCGCATTTTCTTAACATTAGCAAATTTTCTATCAAATATGAGTAGTCATCTTTCTCAACTTTTTACAGCTCCTCAATATTAATTAACATTTCTCTGTTTTAAAAATAAAATAAAGAAAAAAAAATCTCAGCTCTTCCTTCTCTATTAAAAAACAACACTCTTTTCCTGTGTTAAAAATAATAATTAAACAAAACAATAGCGAATCTAAGCTGTGTATTCTCTTCGGGTAAGTTTACATGATTCTTAATCTTTGCGATATTGAAAATCAATAATCTGTTGGATATTTGATTTAAGCTATTTCATCAGATTTACGCTTATTCTTTCTTTATATTTCTGATCGCAAAATTCAACAAGAAGGTTAAAAAAAGATTTCAATTGCGATCCCCTCAGCTCAATCATACTAATAAAAATATTCTACTTCTCAAACTTTCTACTCCAAGATAAATCCTAAAACTTAAAAATTGTAATCCACATGTTCTACTGTTGGGCCCGTGCTGACACGGGCCTTGCACTTCTAGTAGCATTTATAAGAGAAAGGTAAGAACAGAATAAACTAATCAATCCCTGATTCTTAGGAGATTTTTGAATCAAGGGAATTCCCCTAATCTATTTCCTAAAATAACAACTAATATATTTTCCTAATAGTCAAATCTGCTAGATGATTTGTGGAGCAGATTTGATTGAAATCTGCCAGCTCATTCGACACTCCCCCTCAAGTTGGCATGTAAATATCGAACATGCCTAACTTGCTAACAAATGACTCAAAGGTAGTTCTGAAGAGGCCTTTTGTGAAAATATCTGCTACTTGTTCAGTTTTTGGAACAAAAGGGATGCACACACTTCCACCTTCAATCTTCTCTTTAATGAAGTGTTTGTCCACTTCAACATGCATTGTCCTGTTATGTTGAACTGGATTATGAGCAATGCTTGTGGAAGCTTTATTGTCACAGTACAACCTCATTGACAAACTCATAGGTCTTTTTAGTTCTTTCAAAAATCTCTTAAGCCACAACATTTCACAAATTTCATATGCCATGGATCGATACTCGGGCTCAGCACTACTTCGAGCCACCAAATTTTGCTTCTTACTCCTCCATGTCACTAAATTTCCTCAAACAAATGTACAATATCCGGATGTAGACCTTCTATCAATAGAAGAACCAGCCCAGTCCGCATCTATATAAGCTTCAACACTTCTTTGCTCATTCTTTTTAAAAAACAACCCTATTCCAGGAGAACTCTTTAGATACCTTAGGATTCGATACAAAGTTTCTTAGTTCTTCTCGTGGAAAATGAATGAACTGGCTAACTAGGCTCACAGCAAAGGCAATATCAGGCCTAGTATGTGACAAGTAAATCAACTTCCCTGCGAATCTCTGGTATCGGACCCTATCAATTGATTTTCCATCCTTCTCAAACTTTAGATTCGGGTTAATTGGAGTTTCAGCTGGTCTACAACCACTCATTCCCGTTTCTTTTAATAGATCAAGAACATACTCCTTTGTGACACTATAATTCCTTTTTTCGATAGTGCAACCTCCATGCCGAGAAAATACTTCAGCGGACCTAAGTTTTTTATCTCAAATTCTGAGGCAAGATGCTTCTTTAGGTTTTTTATTTCAACCACATCATCTCTTGTGAGGATGATATCATCAACATACACTATAAGAACTGTTATTTTTCCTTCTAGTGAATACCGAGAAAACAATATGTGATCTGTTTGTCCTTGCACATATCCTTGCCTTTTCACAAATTGAGTAAACCTTTCAAACCAAGCCCTTGGAGATTGTTTTAGACCGTAAAGAGATCTTCTAAGTCTGCATATCTTTGACTTGTACTTTTCTTCAAAACCTAGTGAAGGATCCATATAGATTTCTTCCTCTAGTTGCCCATTCAAGAAAGCATTCTTCACATCCAACTGTTGAAGAAACCAGTCAAGGTTTACCGCGATTGTCAACAGAACTCTAATTGAGTTTAGCTTAGATATTGGAGCAAACGTCTCAAGATAGTCAATGCCATATGTCTGCGTGAACCCCTTAGCTACTAGGCAGGCCTTATACCTCTTCGAGGATCCGTCTGACTTGAATTTGGTGGAGAACACCCATTTGCAACCTACTGGTTTCTTTCCCTCCAGCAAATCTACCAACTCCCATGTCTCATTTTTTTCAAGAGCTCGCAATTCCTCCAAAATAGCCTCCTTCCACTCGGGAACTCGTAAAGCATCCTACATATTTTGTGGGATCTCCACACTAGAAAGTTGTGAAGTAAAGGCTGAATAACTAGGAGACAACTGTAACGCCCCTAAATTGGGTTCCGAGACGTCACACGGTGCTTAGGGGCATAAGTGACCCTAAGCTAACCCTTCTACTGGCATAACTCATAAGCAACTGAATAAAATGCTCAAGTCTACATGAGATCAGCGAAAACATAGAACTTATCCGAACTTGATCAATACAATTATGAACGTTACAAGGTTACAACTCTACTTTTACAAATGAAACTGAATCTGAATACATCAACTTCTACTGACTGTCTATGAAGCCTCTACTGGTACTGACTTCAGATAGATGGGATATGACTCCCAACTACCCAATCTCAATACGACTAAAGTAAGAAAATATGATACTCCTCAAACTGTATAACTGACTCAAGCCCTCGAATCAAACGGACTCATCACCTGCTGACTGGAAGCTGCAAACTGACTGGATACGGTATCTGCGCTATAAATTGTACCTACATTATAAGGCACTATAGCATATAGAAATATATGGGGGTCAGTACTTTAAAAAATGTACTGAATATGTGCGGGTGCAATGCAACATTATAAATAATATCATATATGATTACGAAAATCATACATGCTGACGATAACGACTTTCTTTGCTTGAATTAATTGAAATATATTCCTTGAAACTCATCATTAGTAATGCAAGCATTATATATCTCATAAATCATTATACTCAACTCAAACTCCTTAAATCATGACTTAGAGTGACTCGGTAACTCATGAAACTTGAACTCTTATAGACTTAGGAGTTTCTTCTAACCGACATGACTACACCATGTGAGCCGCATGGAGTCCAATGTTTTGCCCTCCTAAGGAGAGAACCCCACATTGACGGGGTGTTGTACTCTTGCCAGGGAGTACAACCTCAATCTCATTATCACAATCCCATACTCGGCCTCTGGCCCACAATTATCAACATCAATCCTACAGAGGCACGTAGTTACGGGGAAATACCACATTTCCTACTCGGTGCTAAATACTCCTCCCAGACTCGGCTCAGAACGCGTCAGGAAATCCACCTTAATCAATATCAACTCATGGGTCTATTATAAAGACCAAAACATAATTATATATCTCATCTGTAAATCATAAACATCTTGTGGATTCCTAACTCGACTCAACTCAACACAATCTTTCTCAACATCAAGTACATTTGCTTTTCGAATCATTTTCAAATATCAAAAGCTTCAAGGAAAAATCATAGGACTCATTCTTGACTCTCAAGCTCAAATATCTATCTATCTATCTATCTATCTATATATATATATATATATATATATATATATATATATATATATATTCAATAATCAAACTTCTCATAGAAAAACTTAAATCATGACTCTTATCTCAAATCATTCGGAAATCATCAACTCATAATAACAATATTCAACTCATGGTATCAGTTCTCAATTTAAGGAATAAAATGATGAAATAGTCATGTGTATCAATCTTGATTTGCTCAAATATCATAAATCATTAATAAAGTAATTTGGGTGTAAACCCACTTTGCAAAATCATGAATTTCAATAGTAGAAATTAAATCTTTGGGCACAAGAACGAAAGAAGTGTTCTTGTTCAAACCCCACATACTTTGAATTATAAATTTGAGAATAAGAGACTAGATTGGAACTTCTTTCTCACACTTTTAGGCTAAGATTCTTCATGCCTTTCACTAGGAAAGCTTGATTCTTGAACCACTTGGAGAAATTTAAGGGAGATTCTTGAATTTCTTGGAAGAAGATTGAATTTTTTTTTTTTTTTTTTGGGGGGGGGGGGGGGGGGGGTCTTGGTAGAAAACCCTAGCTTCTAGAGAATTCTTGGAGAGATTGGAGAGAAATAAGAGAAAATGATCTTCCCTTTACTACTTGGATATATTTATAATACCAAAATGGGCGGGAAATACCAAAATGCCCTTTTGAAAAAGCTGAAATTTGCTGATCGGGGCCTGTGACGGTCGACCTAACGGTCCATCAGAGGGACTGACGGTCCACCAAGTCGTCCGTCACTCGAGCGCCAAAACTGGGATGTTCTGCCTCGAAGTGACGGTCGAAGTGACGGTCCGTCAGGAATCTGACGGTCCACCAAATCGTCCGTCACTCGGGGGCCAAAAATGGAACATTCTTCCTCAACCTGACGAACCCCTTGACGGCCCATCAACTCTTTGACGATCCACCAATTTGGCCGTCACACGATGACCAAAAAGAGGGGTCACTGCCTTGGCTTGACGGGACACTTGACGGGACACCAAGGACTTGGCGGTCCGTCAGGTCCACCGTCAGGCTTGGGCGATTCCGATATTGTTTAGTAAAACAGCCATAACTCCCCCGTCCGATGTCGGATTTCGATGAAATTCGTATCGATGGAAAGCTTATTCAATGCTCTACATGAAAAAAAGTAGAAATTAGAGAAATTCTACACGGTTCTATCATCATTCACTTTGGAAGTCATTTCCATATACTCAGAAGACGGATTTAGACTCAAGGAACAATCGGGGTATTACAATATCTCCCCCTTGGAAACATTCGTCCTCGAATGTTGCTAGTTTCGCCAAAAACACAGAGAAAACTAAAGATACATAGCTGAAACAACTTGCTAATCTAAATCTATATCTTTCTAAGCTTTGGAGTACTTCGCTGAATGTATAACTCGTGGTGAGAATAGCTATACCATTGGATCCGAGGCTGGAAAATAATAGAATAGAGGACAACTGTAATTCTCAACTAAGTCTGAGCTGGTTTGCCTTCTGCTTATAATAAAGAAAGGGCTCATGCTGAGAGTTTAGGATTCACTTGATGTGATCAGGGTGCAGTCGTACTCATAGACTGCGAAGTGATAATTTATGCAAGCGTAGGTCACAAGGAACAAGGCTAAAATTATACAATGGATATTACATTGTCTGGGTTAGAATACTTGGAAAAAAAATAAAGACTGTTCAATGAATACCTACAGACTGAATCATAATTAGATATCCGGATCTGAAACTGATGTCTGATACATATACTGAACTGAATTCGTAACTTTTAGGTGCGAGCAACCACTTGCCGGATTGACCGTACTTATGAAACTTCGAGTGGTAAGACCAGACTATTTTCGAAAAATGGAAGACCATAGAACCTATCTGCTAAATTTTAAAAGTTGGGTTGCCGACTATGCAAATGGAATCGTACTAGATACTCATACTTAAGTAGAGGATTCCTTCAACCCCCTTCCAAGGAATTCTAACGGTATGAAGGAGCAAGGAACTTCGGGCAAGATCTAAACAAGACATCTGAATCAGAGATCATAGAATTGCCATAATCCCCTAGCTTGGAACATAAACCTGTAAATCATAAGTCAGGATAGAAGTACTAGGCCTCAAGTGATGCGACTTCTTACTCTCAAACTTAACCATACTTCTCGAACGCTCTCTCAACTCTACTATACCCTTCCGAAACTATACTTAATCGATACGACTTATAATCCTCACATGGCACCGATGCTGCCATCTACTCATATCCCCTCAAACCAAACCCTCTCATCGTTTTCATGCCTAACCTAGAACCACCAAATTCGCCACATGACACCATTCTGAATCATTGACTTCCATATATCTATATTTTTACAACTTCTCACTTCAAGAGTAATTCTTATTACCTTTTCGACAACTCCAATCCATCTAGTACTAGTCATTTACTAAGGTGCAATGTATCCATCAACACGTACACAAACTCGATCTTCGAGCCCATCTTCATAACCACATATGCATTCCTAATCAAACACTTATAAAGTATAAAGTCTCTTCTTTATGTCCTACACACCCCTTATCAAGAACAACTTTCATGCACTCACCTTAGACAAGTACACCCGACATACTCCTAACTAATCAAGCCCCACACAAACGCTTCACTTTAATTTTCCCCTCAGACTCATGGAATTACACAAAACGAACATACAACAATCTTTCCAATCATAACACATTAAACTTCAACTAACCATGGCATGTATCAAAGACTTAGCCTCAATCTTACTTCACCCTACCACCTAGCCAAAGTAAGCATGCCACCCTCTGATGTTGATAAGGAAATATCTTCTCTCTCCCGTCTAAACAACCATTCACCACTACTATGTTGATTAAGGAAAGGCAACTAAAAGATTAGAGCATGAGGATTTGACACATGAATAGATACTATGAATAACTTAACACTCAACTGAGGCTTTAAGAATAGAGGATTTAACATCATCAACTTATCAAAGAAATATAGCCCGAGGACATGCACGATATAAATCTGAATTTTTGTTGATCATTAGAAGCATTACTTGAGTACTTGAACTGAACATACCACAAGACTTGAGTACATGAGTTATGATCCGCATGACCTAAATGTGGAACTCGCAATTTACGGAATGTAATTCCAACTGCTAAAAGATCTGAAACTCCGCATTTTGGGAACTAAGAGAGGGCACAATTCTTTATGGTATGCATGAGTTATGATTATGGAACTGAAGCGTAAAGCATGAGTAATTATTGGAAAAATTGAAAAGTTTCGAAATAAGAATGGGTCGAGCATCATTCTTTCCTACCGGTACCTTACAACTTACTGGTACATCTCCTAAAATCTGGGAGCTTAACTTGGTTACTCGTCCTATCATCTCCCCCTTAGACTTAAGCCATCACTCTGAATAGGTGAACCACCACATACGCACTAATCTAAACTGAAATCATCTTACTCTAGAATTCGGGATATAATCAATACACAAGAACAATAGAATTTAATCCGAGTGACTACACCTGAAATTATACAACCACTTCCTTACACCACCGTCTGAATTACATCCTGTCCCCCTATACCTCTAGTAGTCATAATATGATACCCCCACGCACACTCACTAACTTCAGATCTACACGATCATCCCCATAGTCGAAGTATACACCACCTAACACTTCAACCCTCATTCCTATTAACTCAATTTTTAAAATTTCAAATCTTAGATTCTAACGCTCAACTTGAATGCTTCCCAACCTTTGACGGATCATACTACTACTGTTATAACCTACTAATATCACGTTTGTAGACTTATATTTCCAAACAATGAGAATCAAACTCACACAAAAAGGCTTGACATTTTCAATCTAAACCCCTTAACTCCGCCATCAAGAATATCGTTCATTACCTGACTAGTCTTTTCTCCACCTAGTAGCTCCACGGCACCGCTATCTACACCACGTGCAATGATCCTTGAAAATAGTACAGCCCCATAGCATTTTGGGTAAACTTCCTTATCATGGATACAATATCAAACTTAATTACAAGCCAATTAGACTCAAGCTCTTGTATACACTGTTCAAACCTATTAGATCACTTCTCTATAACTAGCACCATTAAACAAGAAATCATCACATCCACATTCATAGCCACCAGTCATCCAAGCTTAATGCCTAGCGCTCAACATAACTTACAACTCCAGCTCACACACAAAATTTTCACTTGGAAACTATAAAACAGAATATTCATAAACGCTAACCTACTTAAACCTCATAACAATAATTGGTCATAATCATATGGCCTATCTCATTTACAACCCATCAACACATCCTTCTCCTACCCATCATTACTATCTATCCTTCGTACCTAGCTTAACTTAGTTCATAGCTCTCTAAGCCTCAACTTAACTTCTTCTTGCAATCCCAGGAGCACCCTAGTTAACAACACTCATTCACTAAGTACCTTCGTCCATAACCTATTCTCGTCTTATGTAACACACCATCAACAACTCTTTTCGTACTTAATGCAAACTACTATTTACCTTAACCAATAACTCCTTCTCCTCCTTCCACGAGTTATTGTACAAGGACATATCACTTCATCGCTAACTCGATCACACGCAAAAAGGCTCGGCTATACATACTTTCAATAAATCACACTTACCACCCTTCTTGCCCCCACACCTCTAAACCCAGTTCCAATCAGCATGAAGAAACAAGATACACAAAGAGTCGCTAGTGAATCAAAATAGGCCTCCCCGGCTTCACTAGTCTTTGATTTTTGCATTTTGAAAAAGAATTTGAGGTGAATAACAAAGAAATTATGCTAGTGAATCGAAAGAACCCCACACGGCTTCACTAGACTTTACGTTTCAACAACATAATGATGAAAAATTACGAAAGGTAGAAACTTGGCATACAATATTTGATGATTTAGGAATACACATCTCACTATGTCTTAACTAAACGACTCGTAAGGGCGAGGACATAACATTAAGCTTGGGGAACTTATAACACGCTGGGAGGCTTCGCTTAAGCCGCTTTGTAAAACTTCTGAAACTCCACACTAGTAAGTCTGAAAGCATTATCAGAGGGAGAAAATTGGAATTCGCTGATCATTTTACCCAAGGAACAGTACATAGATAAAGAAGTGTAGACTATCAATATGGATTTTGAGGAAATCTGAAAGCGCATCTCACTTGGGCTTATTGCACGATTTATACGCAAAGCATGATAAGACACTAATAGGATACTTTCTTGCTCATTTAAAACTTCATAACTATCTGTGGGGACTGTTTAAGAAAGTACTATCTGCAAAGAATTGAGTTTGACTGTCTCTAATACCTTGAAAATAAGGCGGGGATGCCCTGAATAGGGTAAGATGAGAATTTGTATAAGTTTCTCAACGAACCTTTCTATAGCACAATCTAAGACTTGAAAGAATAGAGACCTTTCCTAAATGTCTTGTAGCCTCTCGAAGAAAAGTACAGACGTCTCTGAACCGTCCCGCAAGACTCTACTAGACACGGTTTCATAGACACCCTAGGACACTTGAACTCTGCGCTCTGATACCAAGTTTGTAACACCCCGAAATTGGATCCCGAGACGTCACACGGGGCTTAGGGGCATAAGTGACCCTAAGCTAACCCTTCTACTGGCATAACTCACAAGCAACTGAATAAAATGCTCAAGTCTACATGAGATCAGCGAAAACATAGAACTTATCCGAACTTGATCAATACAATTATGAAAATTACAAGGTTACAACTCTACTTTTACAAATGAAACTGAAACTGAATACATCAACTTCTACTGACTGTCTATGAAGCCTCTACTGGTACTGACTTCAGATAGATGGGTCATGACTCCCAACTACCCAATCTCAATACGACTAAAGTAAGAAAATACGATACTCCTCGAACTGTGTAACTGACTCAAGACCTCGAATAAAAAGGACTCAGTACCTGCTAACTGGAAGCTGCAAACTGACTGGATGCGGTATCTGCGCTATAAATTGTACCTACATTATAAGGCACTATAGCATATAGAAATATATGGGGGTCAGTACTTTAAAGAATGTACTGAGCATGTGGGGGTGCAATGCAACATTATAAATAATATCATATATGATTACGAAAATCATACATGCTGACGATAACGACTTTCTTTGCTTGAATTAATCGAAATATATTCCTTGAAACTCATCATTAGTAATGCAAGCATTATATATCTCATAAATCATTATACTCAACTCAAACTCCTTAAATCATGACTTAGAGTGACTCGGTAACTCATGAAACTTTAACTCTTATAGACTTGGGAGTTTCTTCTAATCGACATGACTACTCCATGTGAGCCGCATGGAGTCCAATGTTTTGCCCTCCTAAGGAGAGAACCCCACATTGGCGGGGGTGTTGTACTCTTGTCAGGGAGTACAACCTCAATCTCATTATCACAATCCCATACTCGGCCTCTGGCCCACAATTATCAACATCAATCCTACGAAGGCACGTAGTTTTGGGGAAATACCACATTTCCCGCTCGGTGCTAAATACTCCTCCCAGACTCAGCTCAGAACGCGTCAGGAAATCCACCTTAATCAATATCAACTCATGGGTCTATTATAAAGACCAAAACATAATTATATATCTCATCTGTAAATCATAAACATCTTGTGGATTCCTAACTCGACTCAACTCAACACAATCTTTCTCAACATCAAGTACATTTGCTTTTCGAATCATTTTCAAATATCAAAAGCTTCAAGGAAAAATCATAGGACTCATTCTTGACTCTCAAGCTCAAATATCTATCTATCTATATATATATATATTCAATAATCAAACTTCTCGTAGAAAAACTTAAACCATGACTCTTATCTCAAATCATTTGGAAATCAACAACTCATAATAACAATATTCAACTCATGGTATAAGTTCTCAATTTAAGGAATAAAATGATGAAATAGTCATGTGTATCAATCTTGATTTGCTCAAATATCATAAATCATTAATAAAGTAATTTGGGTGTAAACCCACTTTGCAAAATCATGAATTTCAATAGTAGAACTTAAATCTTTGGGCACAAGAACGAAAGAAGTGTTCTTGTTCAAACCCCACATACCTTGAATTATAAATTTGAGAATAAGAGACTTGACTGGAACTTCTTTCTCACACTTTTAGGCTAAGATTCTTCATGCCTTTGACTAGGAAAGCTTGATTCTTGAACCACTTGGAGAAATTTAAGGGAGATTCTTGAATTTCTCGGAAGAAGATTGGATTTTTTTTTGGGGGGGTCTTGGAAGAAAACCCTAGCTTCTAGAGAATTCTTGGAGAGATTGGAGAGAAATAAGAGAAAATGATCTTTCCTTTACTACTTGGATATATTTATAATACCAAAATGCCCTTTTGAAAAAGCTGAAATTCGCTGATCGGGGCCTGTGACAGTCCGTCAGAGGGACTAACGGTCCACCAAGTCGTCCGTCACTCGAGTGCCAAAACTGGGATGTTCTGCCTTGGAGTGACGGTCGAAGTGACGGTCCGTCAGGAATCTGACGGTCCACTACTCGGGGGCCAAAAATGGAACATTCTTCCTCAACCTGACGAACCCCTTGACAGCCCATCAACTTTTTGACGATCCAACAATTTAGCCTTCACACGATAACCAAAAAGAGGGGTCACTGCCTTGGCTTGACGGGACACTTGACGGTCCACCAAGGACTTGGCGGTCCGTCAGGTCCACCGTCAGGCCTGGGCGATTCGGATATTGTTTAGTAAAACGGCCATAACTCCCCTGTCCGATGTCAGATTTCGATGAAATTGGTATCGATGCAAAGCTTATTCAATGCTCTACATGAAAAAAGTAGAAATTAGAAAAATTCTAGATGGTTCAATCATCATTCACTTTGGAAGTCATTTCCATATACTCAGAAGACGAATTTAGACTCAAGGAACAATCGGGGTATTACAACAACTTTCTATAGGAAACAAACATAGAAATAGGATATTTAAAAACATTTCTAACACCTTTGTGTTTTGCAATAGGTAGGTCCAGTTCTGACAAGGAATTAGAAATAGAATCAGTTGGAAGATTACCTTGAATTCCAGGAAGGTCTTGCGGAGTTGACTTTTGACAGTGTTGAGGATAGTCGGTCTTTATTTCTTGAGTTCGGTTCTTTCTCGAATACACCTGTATTTGTTTTGTTTGTTCTCTGTTCCCATTTTTATTTTTATCATTTGAAGGCTTTACAGGTTCAATATCAAAATTTTTATCATTTAAGTTACTTAAGTCCCTATCATCTCCCAAATCACTGTCTTTTTCATCTCTTGCATCATACCTATCTTCTCCAAGGTCCCTCACATCAGTATTTATTGTAATATCTAGCCCATCATTTCTCTGATGTCTAGTTTCCTCAATATCCCATGAATCTCCCCCTAAAGATGAGCAATAAAATAGAGTTGGGATTCAAAGAAAGTTAGATCCATTGTGACATTATCCTCCTCGACTGAGGATCATAGCAGTTATATCCCTTTTGATTTGGAGCATATCCTACAAAAACACACTTCTTAACCCTTGGTTCAAGTTTACTGCAATTATGAACATGAATAAAGGTTTTACACCCAAAAACTTTCAATGGCAGATTTGTAGTTAACCTAGAACTAGAAAAACTCTCTCTGAAAACGTTAAAAGGTGTTTTAAATTTGAGAGGACGAGATGGCATTCTATTAATAAGATAAACAGCAGTCAAGAGAGTCTCTCCCCAAAGGTACTGTGGAACCTTACTGGTAAACATTAAGGCCCTAATTACCTCTAACAGGTTCATATTCTTTCTTTCTGTGATGCCATTTTGTTGAGGTGTATTCGGACAAGAGCTTTGGTGTACCACCCCAGTTTTTCTGGAAAACCTTCCTAATTGTTCATTAAAAAATTCACGACCATTGTCACTTCGAAAAATCTTGATCTTCTCATTAAACTGTGTTTCCACCATTACATAGAAAGTCTCAAACACATTTTTAACCTCAGATTTGTCCTTTGATAAAAAAAAAACCAACTCAGTCTAGTATGATCGTCTATAAAAGTTACAAACCACCGTGTTCCAGACATTGTTGAAATTCTAAATGGTCCCCAAGCATCACTATGAATCATCATAAAATGTTTAGAAGTCTAATACTTTTGAGAGGGAAAAAAAGATTGGTGATGCTTAGCCAATTCACACTAGAACAAGGACGGATTTTTATTTTCAAATAACTGAGGTAACAAATGTCTTAAATAATAAAAACTTTGGTGTCCAAGCCTATAGTGCCAAAGCATGACTTTATTCAAAACAGAAGTAGAGTTCAAACAAGTAGTATTCAGTTGCAGAGTGTTGTCCCCATTGTCAAGAAAATAAAGACCTCCATAATCTCTAGCACTGTCAATCGTCTTCCCTGAGACCTTTTCCTGAAATTCAAACAAATCAGAGTCAAAAATAGCACGACAATTAAGAGAACGAGTTAATTTACTGACAGAAACCAGATTACAAGACAGTTTTGGAACATGAAGAATATCATGAAGTGTGAGGAATGGTGATAATTTAATAGTTCCTTTTCCGGCAATTATGGAGAAGAAACCATCAGCTATCTTGATTTTATTATTCCCTGCACAAGGAGTATAAGTAGAGAAAGCACGGGAACTTCCAGTCATGTGATCAGTAGCTCCTGAATCTATGATCCAAGAATCTTTTTGGTTGGAGTTGGCACTAAGAAAAACAGATGGTTCGATACCTGTTTCAGCAAAAGAACAAGAAGGATTAGAAGGATTTGGTGCATTTGCACGGAAATGGGGAGATTGAAGGAGTTTGGGCAAAATCTCTAGTTGATCCCTTGTAAATGGAGACGAATCTGGATGGGGTTGTTACTCCTGCTCAAAATGAGCTGTTTGGAGGGATTGACTATGTTGATATTGGAAGCCACGATTATCAACTCCCTTCTGCTTCCAGTTTGGTAGTTTCCCATGAATCTTCCAACATGTTTCACGGGTGTGCCAGTATCTTTTGCAATAATATAGCCTTTTCTTTTTGGTATCTTCATTTTTCACTATCACAAAAGTTGAAGAGTCTATAGCAGGTTTTAGTTCAATATTTAAATCAAGTTTTAACGTAACTTTCCTCTAGTTTCTTCTTTCCTAACTTTAGAAAAGGTTTCACGAAGTGAGGGCAGAGGATTTTTTCCTAGGATTAGTGACCTAACCTCATCAAACTCCTGATTTAATCCTCCTAAAAAAAAAGTAAACTCTCTCATTTTCTTCCCTTTTTTTTTGCTTTCACACTATCCACAGAACACTCTCATTCATAATTATAACACTGGTCTTAACTCCTGCCACAAAGACACCATTTCATTATAATAAGCACTAACTTCTTTGTCACCCTGCTTAGCCTATCATAGTTTAATTTTCAACTAAAATATTTGAGAAGCCATAAAGACACCATTTTGTTATAATAAGCAGTGACTTCTTTGTCACCCTGCTTAGCCTGCCATAGTTTAATTTTTAACTCAAATATTTGAGAAGCATTTTCTACAACAAAGGTTTCCCACACATCCTTAGCAGTAGGTAAAATAAGATAAGGTTACCTATGACTGGTTCTATGAATTCTCTGATTTCCAGGTGTTCATCCTTGGATCTCTGATTTTCGGCTTTTTCGTCTCTCAGGTCAGATGTCCCAACTTTCCGCGACCATCAATTGCAAGCTTTATGGACTGTGCCCACTCCAAGTAGTTCTTCCCATTTAATCGATGAGAAGTTAACTGGAAGGGTATGTGAGAAACATTGCCTCCTTGAGTCATCATATTTTCTGTAGGAACTTCTAGAGAAGAACTTTGGTCTTCTTTTGATGTTCCAAAATGATGATCTCCTTGGAAAGTTGTTTTATCCAAGTGATACTAGGGGAAAACATCCCTCTCTAAATCCATGAAAGTTCAGATACTGCAAAAGTATATTTTTTATTCATAGAATTGTACAGTATTTATAAGAGAAAGTGTACAGTATTTATAAGAGAAAGGTAAGATCAGAATAAACTAATCAATCCCTGATTCTTGGGAGATTCTTGAATCAAGGGATTTCCCCTAATCTATTTCCTAAAATAACAACTAATATATTTTCCTAAGATACATGCTATCCCATATTTGCAGGAGCTGAGGAGCTGAGGAGCTGATTACAGTCGAATCTGCTAGCTGATTTGTGAAGCAGATTTGATTGAAATCTGCCTGTCATTGTGGAGCAGATTCTGCCTCAATCTGCCAGCTCATTCGACATGCAACAACAAAAACAACAAACCCAATGTATTCCCACAAAGTAGGGTCTGGGGAGGGTAAGATGCTCGACATGCAGCATCTGGGAAATATTCTTTTTCGAGTATGTGTGGCACAAATGGGGTTAAATCAGTTGATATAAGTTAACTTAATGCTGCATTGAAAGGAATTTACACTTCTGATCAAAAGTTCTTTATTTTAGGTAAGTAAAACTTTCCGCAATAATGTTGGAAGGAACTTTGCATCAAAGAGCGACTAACATCCTTTATGGGCAGAGGTGATTGTACACTCTCCATCGGTAGTTTAGAACACTCGCTTTTATGAACCTTCAATCCCGATATATACACACCATCTTGTACCATTTAAATTTTAGCTAAACACAGAAAATAATTGAGCCACCTTTGAAAAACATCTTCCATAAAAGTCATGTCTCAAAAAAGATGGACAGTTTCATAAAGCTTCTCTAAGAAATTTAAGCATACAGAGGGAATTTATGGTATTTGCTAGGACTTACAGCTCAAAAGAATTCTCTTTGAAGCATTGCAGAAAAACTTTCCTATAAGTGAAATATCGAATCATATCATTCTTTCAACCTGAACAGACCCTTTGGGGAAAGCCAAAGGATAAACTCACACTAACACTGGTGAGTCTATTTTGTGCGTAGTTTCAGTTGTGATATACTTCGGGCATTAAAAGATTCAGTTTGCCTGATGGATATGCAATGCACTAAAAATACTGATAAAATCAATTAATAGCTAAATAGTATAACTGAGACAATATAACCAACAAATTATAAGCAACCAAAGGAGTAAAAGGGAAAGCATAACAAATGAAGAACAAGCATTGGAAATTCCAAACCAAATGTGCAAAAGTGGCTTGTTTTACAACAATCATACTTAAGAAAATCAGTTTCAAATTGCATATCGTAGTTCGTCTTTTGAACCATCTCAAGATAATGTCCTTTTCACTGAATGGAATCAATCATTACTTTCTTTTTGATGAGATATCAACTGAAAAGTTGAATTCATCACATTTTATATGTTTAAACATACAGGATTCAAATATATGAACAACTAAATACAAAAAGGTTTATACATTTATTTCTTGCAAACATTAAAGAATGCAGTTTCAAACTCTTTTGGGTTAGTACGTCATGTCCCACCAAGATGCTCAATATAAATATATGGGGTACAAGTGAAACAAGAAGCTCGTTTGGGAAATGCTTTTACCTTTGTCAATGAATTGACCACTAGGACCGAGATCCATTAATTGGAAAACCTTCTCACTTGCCCCAATAGATTGCATCAATGACGATAAATTGTCCCCAACCCACCATGTAGAATAAATCAACCATTCACTGTATAATACGAATTTTGTAAGTTGTTCTGCTGTAATATGACCAGCCAGGATAGATATTCCTCCTACCAGCACAGCAATAACCTAAAATTCAAAGCATGAAATTGAAGTTCACTTAAATGATTAACTGGAAAACCTTCTTTCATGTTTCAAACAATTAGCGTTGAAGATTATTATATCTAATCCTGATCTAAAACCAATATTAGAATCTACAAATGTTGATGATGAGTAAGTCTAATAGAAACTCAAAAGCATATAGCATCTCTTTCTATCCAAAACCATTCAAAAGAAATGGTTGTGAATGCTTCGTTAGATGACTCTTTAAATTCCAGAGGTTTCTCAACGGAAGATCTGCTGCTAGTCATGGAAGTACTAAAGGATTTACGGATGTATTTTCATGGAGTACGTAAGATGCTGGGTAGCAATAACAAAATATGTCATTTACGAGTTGCACAGACAAGAGTATGAGTGTCATAAGAAGGGTTGTATTTGACAATTGACATAGTGTGAACCCAACACCTTATTTTTGGTGAAAACGCTCAATTATGTGATTCGAAACTTTTGTACAAGTCATAATGACCATTTAGGACTTGTTTGAGTAGCTTTGGCTGGATCCTGAAAATTTCAAAAAAAGTAAAATCATTTTGATTAGTAGAGGGACTTGGATGGGGTTTGGGTAGCAAAAACCAGATCTGGACTGTGGTAGGATTTTATTTTATCAGGGAGCAGAAGGAATTTCGAGCCACAGGAGTGCCATTGCGCTGAAGGGAGGTCCAGGCAGGCCGGTGCTACCGCACGCAGGCTGCACATCGCGCATAAGGCATGCACACAAAGGGCGCACTTAAGAAGACTAATTTGTCCCATGTCCGTCGCTATCCCGGACATTGAGCATGATCACGTTAACACCTGTGTTAGGTATAAAAATTAGCAGAAACGAGATTTTAAACTTATTTCACCAATGTTGGATTTTGGGAGCTTGGGGTAGCTTGAAAGTTGAATCAAAGAGGGATTTCTTCTACAAAAGCTTGGGTAAGTAATCCAAACTCGTCCCTGGTTAGATAGTGATAACTCGCCTGATTTTATATTTAAATTGTGAGAGTTCGAGGCAGAAATTGGGGGTTTTGTCCTAGGCTTGAGAGCAAAAATTATGCATTGAGGACCAATTTGACGTTGGATTTTAAAACTAACATTAGATTTGAACTTGTAGGGTTATGGTAACCCAAAAAAGTAATCAATTTTAAATTTTAACAACAGAGCTTAGGTTTAACTTTTAGTTGACTTTGACTTGCTCCAAAATTGCAATATGGGTATCAGCAGACTTGTTTAACCTCGTAGAGTATCTTTTAAATGATCAAGCTCGTGCAATCAATTTGGGGAGAGTAAATGCAGTGCGAAAGGTCTAGAGTTTCTTCCAACCGAGGAAAATTAAGGCTTTGACCTTAATGAGAAATCTTTTCCTGGGTTTGTGGTCGGCCCTCAATTTTAAAGCTACACCAGTTGGTACTTCTCCTTTCTGAACACTAGATTTCAGTTTCCAGCAGCAGTCTAGATTTCCGTCAACCAAAAACTAATTTTAAGCAACTTTTCTGAATTTGTTTTCACTTTGGAGGTTCTGGTGGAGTCTGTAGTAAATTAGTTGGCAATAAATCTGACTTTTTTTTTTTTGTGATTCTTTTGTTAGTTCTTTGTTATACAACCATGTCTCTCCGTTTGATACTTTTGGCTCCAAAAATTCACTAAAGAACCATTATTGGGAAGTTCAAACTGTTTAGCTTGGGTTTCCTCGATTGAGTTGTGGTGCAAGGGTCAAAGCGTCCCAAGATCACTTAACAAAGAATGCTAGTGTGGTGATAAAAAGGCAAAGATTAGTGAGGTAGATGAAAAGGCCAAAGGATAATAGGAGAAGGCTGACATTCAATTATGTAGTCTCCTATGGCAATCTATTGATTCCAGTTGATGGCCTTGTTTCGCCCATCCCGGACATGTTAATCAGTTTAGGAAAAGGCCCATGCTTTATACACTAATGACATGCCTCATTTTTATGATGTGATATCGCTAATGACCAACTTAAAGAAACAAGAATCCAATATATCTACTTACTTGGATACGTACAGGCAGTCATGGAGGAATTTGAAACATTGATGCCAGTTACCACGAACGTGGAAAAACAAAAAGAGCACACAGACACTTTGTTTCTAGTGCTTATACTTGTTGGACTTCCTACACCATGATTTGGTGCGTGAACAGATTTGAGCTAGTCCTACAATTCCTACAATTGATGAACTATTCTCTCATTTACTTCGCCTTGCCGCGCCCACCATCACAAAGTGGTTTCATCACCAAGTGTTGACTCTTTTATTCTCACATCTCACACCATAGAAATCGAACATTTCAGTCTGTGGAGAATTGACGAGGATGTCGTTTTGAAAGATCTCGACCTAAGTGTAGTTATTATCATTAGCTCAAACACACTAGTGACATGTGTTATACTCGACATGGTCGACCACCTAATAATGCTCATACTGCTCAAAAGGAATATAATGAGTTCATTCATTATCGAGCAAGTAAGCAAACATCTCTACAAGCCTCCATTGATCAGCCTGATCAACCACCCAAAAATGCTCATATTGCACGAACAGAATATAATAAGTTCCTTTAGCATTAAGCAAGCAAGCAAACATCTCCACAAGTAGCCTCGGTTGCTCACCTGATGCTTCTGTTGCTGGTAATTCCTTTGCTTGTGTTTCGCAATCTAGTACTCTTGGATAATGGATCGTGGACTCAAGCGCTTATAATCATAATTTCTGGTAACAAATCACTTATGTCTGATTTTGTTTATTCACAATATCTTTCTACTGTAACTTTTAGCTGGTAGGATCCAAACAAAAGCAAAAGGAGTTGGACAAGTTAAACCTTTGTCCTTTGTCTCTTTAAACTCTTCCTCATGCCCCTATTATCCTTTTGATCTTACATTTGTTGGTCGCTTAACGTGTGCCCTACATTGTGCCATAACATTTTTTTATGATTTTTTTCACATGTAGGATCGTAGTATGGGGCAGACGATTGCTAAGTTTCTCAGACTCAGACTCGGATGCGGGTGTCTGATATGGGTGCGGATCTAGAGGTCGGATCCTTCATAATCTCAATTTTAAGATTCGAAGATATGAATCCAAGTATAGACACGGTGCTTTAATTTGGCTAAACATAATTCAAATATCCAAAAAAATAGAGTTATAAAATCGAAATCATGAGATATCGTGAGGAAAAAATAAGGAAAAATATTGATCAAGAGGAAAATACTGAAAGGAGATAAAAGGAAATGCACTAACATAAAAATTTCTATATACAAGGAATTCCATTTTCTTCAATTTCACCTTAATTTTTGTTTTGATTACAAAATAATTAACTCTGTCTGGACTTCCACTATCAATTTTGGTCGAATTCGAAAAATTAGTTGACCCTATTAATTTTGGTCGAAGTCCCAAAATTAGTTGACCATATTGGACACGAATCTCACACCTACACCCACACCCATGTCGTGTCAACACGAGAGCGGCAACAAAAGTGAAGAGTAAGAGTAACTTATGACAATTGGCATTGGACATGAATCACAAGACCTCTACTAAAACTTTTCAAATTCTTCCACAACATGCTCCATTATAGACACTCAAGACCTAGTTCACAAATGTTTGGAACATCTAGTGTATTCAAGCTACAGATGACGGTGCCTATTTTGTCTAGGCTATCCACATTAGCTTGTGAGTCGAGTCAACTGGGGAAAGACACCCACATTGCCTTTCCACGTAGTGCTAAGGGTCATTCAGAGTGTTTTTTCATTAGTTTATTTCGATATTTGGGGTCTAGTAGAAGACAGATCAACCTTAGGATTTTGTATTTGTCAGCTTCATTAATGATTCTTCAAGATGTATTTCTTAATTAGATTCGCTATTCCATATTATTTCCTTAGTCATATCTCTACTCTTCCGTCGTGTCTTTGGGAGCACATGCTTTATTCATAACTTAGCCCCATGAAATGATAAATTCGTCCCTCGTGCCCGCAAATGTGTCTTTTATGGTTACTCTTGTGTTCAAAAGGGGTATCGTTGCTACACATATTGCTCGCTTCCTAGTCAAAAGTGAGTGTCTTCACTAAAGTCGCCTCGCCTCAGCTATCTGAAGCGCAACAGAGGTTGCATCGCACCGCTTCACGCTTAAAGAGCTCACTTTCCTCGACACTGGTTAGGGGTTTGGTGTTTTGAAAAAGTAAGAAATAAAATGGGGTAGCTCGGTTAAGAGCAGAAGTAGAATATTGGGCTATAGCAATGGCTACTGTGTATTCATATAGATCAAGTAACTACTGAGTGAATTAAAATTATGAGATCAAAAGAAATGGAACTTATGTGAGATAAGGAGGATTCACTTCACATTGCATCAAATCTGGTGTTTCGTTTCACGAGAAGACACATAAACGTTGCTTGTCAGTTTGTCATTTTGTCAAAAAAAAAGGTACTTTCGGACACATTGTCACAAAACTTGTGGGGTCAAATGATCAGCTTGCTAATATATTCACCAAGTCCTTTGCCCGTGCCAAAACAAGTTATATATATAGCAAGTTTGGTTCATATGATTCTTATACAACACCTTGAGAGGGATGTCCCATGAATATTCTAGAAAAAGTGTAAATATAAGTAGTGCAACAATAATATACCCGGTGTGATCCCACAAGTGTCTTCTAGGGATTGTAGTGTGTACGCAATCCTTACCACCACTTTGGTAAGGTAGAGGGGCTATTTTTTATACTCTCAGCTCAAGAAAAACATTTCAAAAGAGGTTTGAAATATACAAGGTGAAAGAAGCTCTTATGAAAATACTAAGAAAGGAGAAATATTGGGTGATTAAGGCATATATCTCTCTCCCTACACTGGTATTTTCTTAATGGCATAAAATTGGTTTATTACTCACATAGTTTGATGTTGGGTTTTGAATGATGGGTTGAGGGTTTTGGATATAAATTGTTTGAATGTTTTTCCATGATTACTATTGATTTATTATGCATTGAAGTGTTGGTTTGTACACTCATTGGGGTGCATGGGAATGGTGAATGAATTTAGGGGTACAATGATTCCCCAAACTTGTGAACAACGTAATTAAAGGTACAAGAATTCCCCAAATATTTGGATTTTGGTATTGAAATTGGTAAGAACCCCAACCCACTTGCATAATTGATTTTGGAATGTGATTTATCAATTGGCTTGACTTATTTCTATAAAACTAGTGCATAGTATAAATGGCAAAATAATTAAGGATGGCTTTGAAAACCTTGTGGGGTACAAGGATTCCTCCAAGTGGATAATAATGACCTTGAAAACCTTGTGGGGTACAAGGAATCCCCCAAGTTGATTTTAATAATAGAGTCTGGGTACAAGGATTTCCCAAAGTGATGTCTTAATGACATATGCTTGAAAGTTATAGTCGGTATGACGATACCACTTGATGATGCCTTAAGGAATACCCCTTAAATTAATGGATGGGTTATGTGTTAAATGTTGTAATTGGGCTTAAAAGGGATTGGGTAGCTAGCCGTGAAGGTGGAGGTCCCGAGGGACCAATACCAGAAACTCACGTTTGTCGATGTGAGGGTTGGTCTTGATGACCATGTGCTTGTGTCACACTATGTATATTTGTATCATGGATGGCGTAGGGTACAAGGATTCTCCGGCCTTCTATGATATCTCCGATTCGTGCGGCTAACACGTACTGGGACCCGACCATGGGGAGACAACTGGATCCATATAGCCAATGAGTAGTTAATGACGGTCAAGCTACACAGCCCACGCTAATGTTTTAAAGTTCATGCTAATCCTTGTTCCCTATCCTAGCATGCTATATATATATATATATATATATATATATATATATATATATATATATATATGTGTGCATTGGTTTTGAATGGTTTTGAACTGGTTAGATCATGGCATTATTTTATCCCTTTATCCTTGAGTTACATGCTAGCGCTTAACACACCAATCGTCTCCGGACGTTGTATCCCACGCGATGCAGGAAACGGAGACACTTCTACTTTTCCTACGTAGTGATAAGTGGTTCTTGGATTGTTCGTGAGTCAGCTTGAAGTGGTGAGCCTCCTTCTTCCGGATGGCCTATTACTTCATGGTCCAGTTTTTGTCACAGACTGTTTCTTTGGTTACCTTATTGGCTATCGTCCAGGGCATGTCCCGACCTAGATTGGTCTTGGACTGTTTATAGGCTTTATAGATTACTGTGGATTAGGAGTTGGTATTATGGATTCTTAGCACCTTCTTATGGTTGCTTATTCTATCTTGTTAATATTCGGAATTCATCCGTTGCTAGCTGTAGTGTGTTCTGTTTGACTAGGCAAAGGGGGTGGTCTCCGGTCCACGGCGGACTTGAGATACCCGTCACGGCCAGGCCCTGATGCGGGTCATGACATAATGATAATACAGTAAATATAGTAGATTGCTCGATTTACTCCTATAGTAATTATGCGGTTATTTTCTTCCCTTTTTAGAGCATGTAAATATAGTTATTAAACCCAATAGCTTGAGGGAATAATCAAGCCGCGTTCTCTCTTATATCTCTTCCTTTTCACAGTTTTCAGAACTTATAACCCTGATATTTGAAATGATTTTCGGCCAAATAAATTCTTCATTTATTAACTCAAGAAAAGAAGATACGATGGGAGAAGAATGACACTCCAGTGTTAAACAACGGAAAGAGTTTAACCTGAGTTGAGTGATAGAGTGTGTTGAAGCTAAAGTTCCAATATCCATAAGCAGCACTCTGGCGCAAGGTTATATCAGCTAACTTCCCCATCCACCGTGCATACCTATTCTAGAAAATGGTTATTGTCGAGTTCTGGTTAATACTGAGCAACTGCATATAATTGAATTTTGCATATATCCATATGTTTACTCCTGAAAGTATTATACTAAGCACAAAATGAAAAGATCCCTTCTTCTAGTAGTTACCTTTGAAGTTCTTGTTCCTCAGTTCCATATATTCGTACAGTCCTCATGAGAGAGAATGTCTCTTGGGCAACCTATATCACATCAAAGGATATAACTGAATATTTAAATTATAGCATACTGGGAGAAAATGGACCAATTAACTTCTTAAGATTACTTCATTTGCACAAGCAGTGTACTCCTGAATAAATTTAGCTGCTTTCTTCTGGTATCTACGAAAAGAAACAAGCACAAAGAGAGGGGATTAGAAGAAGCAGAAATCATAAATTGCTCTAAGTCTAACGTAATTCCACCTACTTGAACAAAGTATTCAGGTAAACTCATTCTACTAAGAGAAGGTGGCATAATATAGAAGTTACGCTGAGTGAAAATGTGATTTAAAGAAGAGATATCAATTCTAAAACAAAAAATCACATGATTGTGGATGGTAAGTACTCCATGTTTCACCAGACCAACTTGGCCATTTCTTTTCCAACCGAGAATACTGATAACTCCAAGGACAAGGATGAAGCATTGGAAGCACCAAGAAGGCCATTCACAAGGTCTCAAGCAAAGGAGATGCAAGACAAGGTGGCTGGATTTCAATGGGAGACCAAAAAGGTTCTTTTTATGTAAGAAGAGCTCACGTTTTGTGGAGAGGAATTGGTTAAGTGCTACCTACGTTGCTCGGACTCCAATGCGAGTGTCCGACACGGGTGTCGATCTAGAGGTTGGATCCTTCATGATCTCACTTTTAAGATTCGGGGATATGAATCTAGGTATGAATACGGGTGCAGGACTCGGCAAAATATAATTTAAATATCTAAAAATAGAGTTGTAAAACATATTATGTGGAAAACTTGAGAAATTATTGATCAAGAAGAGAATCTTGAAAGGAGATAAAAGGAAAAGGAGTAATATAGCAATTTCTATATTCAAGGTATTCCATTTTCTTCAATTTCACCTTAGCTTTTGTTTCGATTACAAAAATCATTAAAGTTGTCAAGACATACCCTGTCGATTTTGGTCAAAGTACCTGTGAGAAATATGAGAAAAATATTATTGAATTGTTGTAACTACATTGTTACATTGAGACCCTATTTATAGACAATACATTCCAATCCTTTTCCTAATAGGACACGACATTACAATCTTTTTTCAAGTAGGATTTTATATGCTATTCTTATTCCTACTCATATTCTAACACTCCCCTTCAAGCTGGTGCATAGAAGACATATGTACCAAGCTTGTTATGGATGTAACTAATATGAGAATCGGTGAGGGACTAGGTAAAGATATCTGCAAGAAAACTAATAAGGACTGCTTTGGACGTCTGAGAGACCTCAATTGAAACCGAACAAACTGAAAAAATAATCCGAAAAGTAGTAAATATTGCCGTAAAGTCGATGTGTCGCTGGAAAATTGCCGAAAACTAGTATAAAATATACGGGTCATGTCGAAATCAAGAGACGAGTAGATTTTGAACATGAAAGTCACCGGAAAATTAGCCGAAACATGCTCACACGCCGGATTATTAGATTTGATGGCTGAAAAGTGACTACAATCTAGGGAAAAACAAAGTATATGGGTAGGGTCGAAATGATGACACGACCCTACTGAAAAACACCACGAATAAGAAACTACAAGACACATGCATAACACAATGACTACAGGTATATCAACAAACAAAGCACTTATAGCATCTCAAAAGAAAAAACTAATTTAATTTAAGTTAATATTGTAGAGGAGTATAACATAAAGTTAATGAAGAGTAATGTAAGTATAATTATTCAATAGATATTTCATGCCTATTGGATAACTATAGGGATAAAACAACTGCTTATGCCTCCTTATGTCTTTTATGCGTATTATTATTAATGTTTTTAGGTGGGGACCCATTTTTTTTAAGAATAATTTTCCTTAATTAATAGTAAGTTAGAAAAGGATGTATTAGTACTTCTTGGAAACCAAAAACGTGCACCCCGCTGTTTTTCTTCTTCATATGCAGTATCAACTTTCTGATACCTCAAAAAGAAAGAACTCAAATAATCCAAGGACTCAAGGAGGGAAAATATAAAGGAGAAGGGATATCCGTGGCCTCAAGGAGCATACAAGCTAAAGGATTTTATGGCAACCTCAAGAATTAAATAGTAAAATCTATAATTGGAATTGAGTTCCGAGATGTAAATTCTCTACCCCTTTTCTTGAATTTAGTATGGATAGGTATTTTGAGGATGTTTAATTTGAATATTTACACTACTTTTCAAATTGGGTTCATAAGAAAAAAGAGAAAATGGAAAATTTTGACAAAAGAGGAGTTTGTAGGGATTTCTATCAATTGGGTGGATTTAACGTTAATTGTATAAGTTGGAGAAGTTGGAATTCATCCCAAATTCTTGTTAAGAAATTCGATTGGTTTTGGACATAATCGAATATTATTAAAATAACAAAATAAATTATTAAATATACATACAGGTCATTGATGGACATATATGCTATCCTTGTAGTTAGTTGATTGGGTAGCGGATACCTGGAATTGGTGGCTGGAAGGATAAGGACTACACTTTCGTGGGTTAAATTGTTTGAGGCTCGGAACACTATCGTAGCTAGTTAAGTAATAAGGTATGTAAAGCTAAACCTTCCCTCACTACTAAGGCACCACCCTACGTCATGTGCTCCTTCCTATTAATGTTGATATAATTCTCATGAAATATGAGAGTAGAATCTTTATATTGCCTTACATATCATTCCCTCATTCTACCATCAAGCTTACAAGTATCTATTTTTCACTTTGTGTTAAGTTTCCATGATACTTCCATATTATCATAAGTTTCTCTTCTTGAAGCCGTTAGGCCACTATATTTATATGTATACACACACACGTTAGGAGTAAAAGTAATAGCATAGTTGCACTTGTATATGTTAGCTAAACGATCATTAGCGTAATTCACATGTTATAGACCTTCAAGGCACTATTTGATAAACATTTAACGACAAGAGGGTACATAGGTTTGGCTTGGAATATCGCACGACGTGATTTTGTGCACAGGGTTGAGACGAGACCATTATAGTGAGCCCAACCATTGGGCGTACCCGCCTTATGGCATTATTTTGTATTTGGAGTCAGCTGGAACGTCATGCATTGGTTTCCCCTAACTCGAGCCAACATATGACATATATGTCCTGCGGGCAAACCCTCATAGTGAGCCCCTGGGCAGGGCGTACCTGGTTACAGACTGTGATTACAGTTATACGTATAGGATCATAGCAATGAGTACGTGAGCAACATATGCTTTATACGTGCCTTAGATTGCCTTCGGTAGGCCATCTTGTGATCATTTGTACGACTTATAGGATAAATACATAACCTAGGCAAATTATAGGCCCTATATTATAATGAACGCTTTTCTAAATATTATGTAAGATACTAATAAGATTGGTGCATATAGAGACATTATCCTTTCTCTCACTCCATAGAGTGCACCATATACAAGCAGGGATCATCCACCATCTTTCTTTCTTTGTAGCCCTAACTCCAGCCTCCTCCCAATTGAATAGAATCTCATCAATCTTACTAAGCAAACTCTTGGATAGGAAAATCTGCCATAGTTGGTTCATGAAATTGTAGTGTAAGAAGAGGTGTCTCGTTGTCTCCGTATCCTTGCCACATAAGAAGCACCTGTTGCGTAGAGAAATACCTCTCTTAGCCACATTATCCAATGTCAAAACTGCTTCATTAGCTAGCAGCCAAGTAAAGCATGCCACTTTATGTGGCACTTTGTTTCTCCAGATATGCTTCCAAGGCTATTTGAAGACTTGATTATCACCAAGACATGTCTGTTTATATCCTTTCTTTACCTTGTATCTACCTTTTCTGTGCCCATGCCACCATAGCTAACCCTCACCAGTGTGTTCCTTGAAAACTCTCCCGTGGGAATTTTCCAGTCATTTAAATTTCTTCTCTAGACCAAATCCCATCCTTGTTGTGACCACATTTCAGCAACGGTCTTCCAAAGATGTTGAGAGAAAACAAAGATGTCAAGAAAGAGATCTTTGAGGCTCTCAACACCCATCCATTTGCCAGCCCCAAAACTAGTTTTTCTACCATTTAGAGCCTTGACAATTGAATAATTATTGAGGAAAGGCCAGAAAATTTTGATAGACTTCCAAAGGCTAACACCATAAGGGGTATTTACCTCTTTAGCCACCCATTTGATCAATTCCTCATACTTGTTCTTGATCACCGTACACAAAGTGTTTGGTCCTCCAAACAATACCTCCATAGTCAGAGCCATGTTGCCAACATGTGAAATGACTATGGAGGTATCGTTTGGTGGACCAAACACTGTGTACGGTGATCAAGAGCAAGTATGAGGAATTGATCAAATGGGTGGCTAAAGAGGTAAATACCCCTTATGGTGTTAGCCTTTGGAAGTCTATCAGAATTTTCTGGCCTTTCCTCAATAATTATTCAATTGTCAAGGCTCTAAATGGTAGAAAAACTAGTTTTGGGGCTGGCAAATGGATGGGTGTTGAGAGCCTCAAAGATCTCTTTCTTGACATCTTTGTTTTCTCTCAACATCTTTGGAAGACCGTTGCTGAAATGTGGTCACAACAAGGATGGGATTTGGTCTGGAGAAGAAATTTAAATGACTGGAAAATTCCCACGGGAGAGTTTTCAAGGAACACACTGGTGAGGGTTAGCTATGGTGGCATGGGCACAGAAAAGGTAGATACAAGGTAAAGAAAGGATATAAACAGACATGTCTTAGTGATAATCAAGTCTTCAAATAGCCTTGGAAGCATATCTGGAGAAACAAAGTGCCACATAAAGTGGCATACTTTACTTGGCTACTAGCCAATGAAGCAGTTTTGACATTGGATAATGTGGCTAATAGAGGTATTTCTCTACGCAACTGGTGCTTCTTATGTGGCAAGGATACGGAGACAGTGAGACACCTCTTCTTACACTTCAATTTCATGGACCAACTATGGCAGATTTTCCTTTCCTAGAGTATGCCTAGTAAGATTGATGAGATTCTATTCAATTGGGAGGAGGCTGGAGTTAGGGCTACAAAGAAAGAAAGATGGTGGATGATCCCTGCTTGTATATGGTGCACTCTATGGAGTGAGAGACAAAGGATAAAGTCTCTATATGCACCAATCTTATTAGTATCTTACATAATATTTAGAAAAGCGTTCATTATAATATAGGGCCTATAATTTGCCTAGGTTATGTATTTATCCTATAAGTCGTACAAATGATCACAAGATGGCCTACCGAAGGCAATCTAAGGCACGTATAAAGCATATGTTGCTCACGTACTCATTGCTATGATCCTATACGTATAACTGTAATCACAGTCTGTAACCAGGTACGCCCTGCCCAGGGGCTCACTATGAGGGTTTGCCCGCAGGACATATATGTCATATGTTGGCTCGAGTTAGGGGAAACCAATGCATGACGTTCCAGCTGACTCCAAATACAAAATAATGCCATAAGGCGGGTACGCCCAATGGTTGGGCTCACTATAATGGTCTCGTCTCAACCCTGTGCACAAAATCACGTCGTGCGATATTCCAAGCCAAACCTATGTACCCTCTTGTCGTTAAATGTTTATCAAATAGTGCCTTGAAGGTCTATAACATGTGAATTACGCTAATGATCGTTTAGCTAACATATACAAGTGCAACTATGCTATTACTTTTACTCCTAACGTGTGTGTGTATACATATAAATATAGTGGCCTAACGGCTTCAAGAAGAGAAACTTATGATAATATGGAAGTATCATGGAAACTTAACACAAAGTGAAAAATAGATACTTATAAGCTTGATGGTAGAATGAGGGAATGATATGTAAGGCAATATAAAGATTCTACTCTCATATTTCATGAGAATTATATCAACATTAATAGGAAGGAGCACATGACGTAGGGTGGTGCCTTAGTAGTGAGGGAAGGTTTAGCTTTACATACCTTATTACTTAACTAGCTACGATAGTGTTCCGAGCCTCAAACAATTTAACCCACGAAAGTGTAGTCCTTATCCTTCCAGCCACCAATTCCAGGTATCCGCTACCCAATCAACTAACTACAAAGATAGCATATATGTCCATCAATGACCTGTATGTATATTTAATAATTTATTTTATTATTTTAATAATATTCGATTATGCCTAAAACCAATCGAATTTCTTAACAAGAATTTGGGATGAATTCCAACTTCTCCAACTTATACAATTAACGTTAAATCCACCCAATTGATAGAAATCCCTACAAACTCCTCTTTTGTCAAAATTTTCCATTTTCTCTTTTTTCTCATGAACCCAATTTGAAAAGTAGTGTAAATATTCAAATTAAACATCCTCAAAATACCTATCCATACTAAATTCAAGAAAAGGGGTAGAGAATTTACATCTCGGAACTAAATTCCAATTATAGATTTTACTATTCAATTCTTGAAGTTCTTGTTCCTCAGTTCCATATATTCGTACAGTCCTCATGAGAGAGAATGTCTCTTGGGCAACCTATATCACATCAAAGGATATAACTGAATATTTAAATTATAGCATACTGGGAGAAAATGGACCAATTAACTTCTTAAGATTACTTCATTTGCACAAGCAGTGTACTCCTGAATAAAATTAGTTGTTTTCTTCTGGTATCTACGAAAAGAAACAAGCACAAAGAGAGGGGGTTAGAAGAAGCAGAAATCATAAATTGCTCTAAGTCTAACGTAATTCCACCTACTTGAACAAAGTATTCAGGTAAACTCATTCTACTAAGAGAAGGTGGCATAATATAGAAGTTACGCTGAGTGAAAATGTGATTTAAAGAAGAGATATCAATTCTAAAAAAAAAAATCACATGATTGTGGATGGTAAGTACTCCATGTTTCACCCGACCAACTTGGCCATTTCTTTTCCGACCGAGAATACTGATAACTCCAAGGACAAGGATGAAGCATTGGAAGCACCAAGAAGGCCATTCACAAGGTCTCAAGCAAAGGAGATGCAAGACAAGGTGGCTGGATTTCAATGGGAGACCAAAAAGGTTCTTTTTATGTAAGAAGAGCTCACGTTTTGTGGAGAGGAATTGGTTAAGTGCTACCTACGTTGCTCGGACTCCAATGCGAGTGCCCGACACGGGTGTCGATCTAGAGGTTGGATCCTTCATGATCTCACTTTTAAGATTCGGGGATATGAATCCAGGTATGAATACGGGTGCAGGACTCGGCAAAATATAATTTAAATATCTAAAAATAGAGTTGTAAAACATATTATGTGGAAAACTTGAGAAATTATTGATCAAGAAGAGAATCTTGAAAGGAGATAAAAGGAAAAGGAGTAATATAGCAATTTCTATATTCAAGGTATTCCATTTTCTTCAATTTCACCTTAGCTTTTGTTTCGATTACAAAAATCATTAAAGTTGTCCAGACATACCCTGTTGATTTTGGTCAAAGTACCTGTGAGAAATATGAGAAAAATATTATTGAATTGTTGTAACTACATTGTTACATTGAGACCCTATTTATAGACAATACATTCCAATCCTTTTCCTAATAGGACACGACATTACAATCTTTTTCCAAGTAGGATTTTATATGCTATTCTTATTCCTACTCATATTCTAACACTCCCCTTCAAGCTGGTGCATAGAAGACATATGTACCAAGCTTGTTATGGATGTAACTAATATGAGAATCGGTGAGGGACTAGGTAAAGATATCTGCAAGAAAACTAATAAGGACTGCTTTGGACGTCTGAGAGACCTCAATTGAAACCGAACAAACTGAAAAAATAATCCGAAAAGTAGTAAATATTGCCGTAAAGTCGATGTGTCGCTGGAAAATTGTCGAAAACTAGTATAAAATATACGGGTCATGTCGAAATCAAGAGACGAGTAGATCTTGAACATGAAAGTCACCGGAAAATTAGCCGAAACATGCTCACACGCCGGATTATTAGATTTGATGGCTGAAAAGTGACTACAATCTAGGGAAAAACAAAGTATATGGGTAGGGTCGAAATGATGACACGACCCTACTGAAAAAAGAAATATGTGTAGGGTCGAAATGATGGCACGACCCTATTGAGAAATAGAAATTATATGAGTAGGGTCGGAATGACGGCACGATCCTACTGGAAAAGAGAAATTATATGGGCAGGATCGGAATGAAGGCACGACCCTATTGAAAAAGATCTAAGGAGTCACCGGAAAGACGTACGGAACTATGTAAATTAAATCTGAGGAGTCACCAGAAAGATGCATGGTGTTATGCAACTCAGATATGAGACAGTAGTCCGAAAAGATGCACGGCACTACGCAAATCAGATATGAGAAAATAGTCACCGAGAAGAAGTACGGTGCTAAGAAAAATAAATATGAAAAAGTAGTCACCGGACAGATGCATGGTGCTACGCAAAGATATGAGAAAATAGTCACTAAAAAGATACACAGTGAGTCAGTGACCCAACTTTTGCTAACATAATCATAGGCCAGACGGGCGGCATATATAGATTATAGCCGCCCGCCGACAACGGAAACTCTTTGATTCTTTACCAAGATCGTGGCAGCTTTGATACCATGTGAGAAATACAAGAGAAAAATATTATTGAATTGTTGTAACTACATTATTACATTGAGGCCCCATTTATAGACAATACATTCCAAGCCTTTTCCTAATAGGACACTACATTACAATCCTTTTCCAAGTAGGATTTTATATGTTATGCCTATTCCTACTCATATTCTAACAGTACCCAAAGTCGGTTGACCAAATCGGGTACAGATCCCACACCCACACCCACACTCATGTCGTGTCGACACGGGTGTGACAGGGGAAGTGAAGAGTCTGAGTAACTTAGAGTGCTACACTTATGTTATGGTCTACGTCCAACTCTAAGATGAGGTAGTAGGTTGGGGCCCAAGAACTGGCCAAGAAGTGCCTAGGCGCCCGAATCACCTCACAGAAGGGACAAATAGCCCCCAAAATCAGTCCAAAAGGCAAGAAATTCACTCGCAAGACGTGGAAAGGAGGAGTTAAAGTTTCCTAAATTTGATTCTAGTAAGCGATAGGACGATTTACATGCTTTCCTAGATTATTAGTCAAAGTTTCCTTATTTCTTTTTAGGAGTTAATCAAATGTTTTCCCAGTTTTCAAGTCAAAGTTCCCTTAATACTTTTCGTAGTCAGGTTTAACTGCTTTTGCTTTTCCTTTTCCTAAAGGACTTGCTATCCAAACTAGTAGATGTGAAAAATACAAGAGAAGAATATTATTGAATTGTATATCTACATTATCACACTGCGACCCTATTTATAGACACTACACTATAATTCTTTTCAAACTAGGACACTATATTACAATCCTTTTTCAAATAGGATTCTATATACTATTCTTGTTCCTACTCCTATTCTAACGTTGCCCCTTAAGCTGGTGCATCCAAGTCATATATACCTAACTTATTACAATTAATACGAGGATCGATTAGGGACTCGGTGAAGATATCTGCAAGTTGAACACTTGACTTGACAAAGGTCGTAACAATATCTCCTGAGAGTATCTTTTCTCTGTCAAAGTGACAATAAATCTTAATATGCTTAGTCCTCTCATGAAACATTAGATTTGATGTGATATGAAGGGTCGTTTGATTATGACACACAAGTTCCATTTGATCGATTTCTCAAAATTTTACTGTTCGATCCAAACTAGCTCACAAGTTGCTGCACCCATTGCCTGATATTCTGCTTCTGTCGTATATCGAGAAACCACACTCTGTTTCTTACTCTACAAGGAAACCAAATTACCTCCTACTAAAACACAATATCCGAATGTAGAATGTCTATCACAAAGTGATGCTGCCCAATCAACGTCTGTATATCCAACGATCTGCTCATGACCTCGATCCTCGAAAAGTAGTCCTTTACTTAGAGCTGACTTTATATATTGCAGAATGCAAACAACTGCATCCCAATGACTTTCACACTCAGAATCCATCAACCGACTTACAACACTCACATGATAGAAAATGACAGGTCTTGTCACTATAAGATAATTCAATTTACCAACCAGATGCCTATACCTTTCAGGATCACTTAGTGGCTCCCTTATCAAGCAAGAGCTTAGTATTTGGATCCGTAAGAGCGTCAATGGGTCTACATCCCATCGTTTCCGTCTCCACAAGAATGTTTAACACATACTTGCATTGAGAAATAACAATACCTGGTATAGACTGAGCAACGTCAATATCTAGAAAATATTTCAGTCTGCCAGGTCTTTAGCTTAAAATGTTGAACGAAATGTTGCTTCAAATTAGTGATACTATCTTGACCGTTGTCGGTATAACAATATCATCAACATACAACAACAAGAAGCCCAATGTATTCCCACAAAGTGGGGTTTGGGGAGGGTAAAGTGTACGCAGTCCATACCACTACCTCAGATGAAGTAGTGAGGTTGTTTCCAATAGACCCCCAGTTCATGACAAATAACAGTATAACAAGCAGAAAATATAAAAACAAACAACAAAATGGGGTAACACACAATTAGATAATAAAAGAAACAAACCACCACAAAGTAATACTATGAATAATCTATTCGATATCACAAATATCCCCAAAAACACCACGAATAAGAAACTACAAGACACATGCATAACACAATGACTACAGGTATATCAACAAACAAAGCACTTGTAGCATCTCAAAAGAAAAAACTAATTTAATTTAAGTTAATATTGGAAAGGAGTACAACGTAAAGTTAATGAAGGGTAATGTAAGTATAATTATACATCTAGATATTTTATGCCAATTCGATAACTATAGGGATAAAACAACTGCTTATTCCTCCTTATGTCTTTTATGCGTATTATTATTAATGTTTTTAGGTGGGGACCCATTTTTTTTAAGAATAATTTTCCTTAATTAATAGTAAGTTAGAAAAGGATGTATTAGTACTTCTTGGAAACCAAAAACGTGCACCCCGCTGTTTTTCTTCTTCATATGCAGTATCAACTTTCTGATACCTCAAAAAGAAAGAACTCAAATAATCCAAGGACTCAAGGAGGGAAAATATAAAGGAGAAGGGATATCCGTGGCCTCAAGGAGCATACAAGCTAAAGGATTTTATGGCAACCTCAAGAATTAAATAGTAAAATCTATAATTGGAATTGAGTTCCGAGATGTAAATTCTCTACCCCTTTTCTTGAATTTAGTATGGATAGGTATTTTGAGGATGTTTAATTTGAATATTTACACTACTTTTCAAATTGGGTTCATGAGAAAAAAGAGAAAATGGAAAATTTTGACAAAAGAGGAGTTTGTAGGGATTTCTATCAATTGGGTGGATTTAACGTTAATTGTATAAGTTGGAGAAGTTGGAATTCATCCCAAATTCTTGTTAAGAAATTCGATTGGTTTTGGACATAATCGAATATTATTAAAATAATAAAATAAATTATTAAATATACATACAGGTCATTGATGGACATATATGCTATCCTTGTAGTTAGTTGATTGGGTAGCGGATACCTGGAATTGGTGGCTGGAAGGATAAGGACTACACTTTCGTGGGTTAAATTGTTTGAGGCTCGGAACACTATCGTAGCTAGTTAAGTAATAAGGTATGTAAAGCTAAACCTTCCCTCACTACTAAGGCACCACCCTACGTCATGTGCTCCTTCCTATTAATGTTGATATAATTCTCATGAAATATGAGGGTAGAATATTTATATTGCCTTACATATCATTCCCCCATTCTACCATCAAGCTTATAAGTATCTATTTTTCACTTTGTGTTAAGTTTCCATGATACTTCCATATTATCATAAGTTTCTCTTCTTGTAGCCGCAAGGCCACTATATTTATATGTATACACACACACGTTAGGAGTAAAAGTAATAGCATAGTTGCACTTGTACATGTTAGCTAAACGATCATTAGCGTAATTCACATGTTATAGACCTTCAAGGCACTATTTGATAAACATTTAACGACAAGAGGGTACATAGGTTTGGCTTGGAATATCGCTCGACGTGATTTTGTGCACAGGGTTGAGACGAGACCATTATAGTGAGCCCAACCATTGGGCGTACCCGCCTTATGGCATTATTTTGTATTTGGAGTCAGCTGGAACGTCATGCATTGGTTTCCCCTAACTCGAGCCAACATATGACATATATGTCCTGCGGGCAAACCCTCATAGTGAGCCCCTGGGCAGGGCGTACCTGGTTACAGACTGTGATTACAGTTATACGTATAGGATCATAGCAATGAGTACGTGAGCAACATATGCTTTATACGTGTCTTAGATTGCCTTCGGTAGGCCATCTTGTGATCATTTGTACGACTTATAGGATAAATACATAACCTAGGCAAATTATAGGCCCTATATTATAATGAATGCTTTTCTAAATATTATGTAAGATACTAATAAGATTGGTGCATATAGAGACTTTATCCTTTGTCTCTCACTCCATAGAGTGCACCATATACAAGCAGGGATCATCCACCATCTTTCTTTCTTTGTAGCCCTAACTCCAGCCTCCTCCCAATTGAATAGAATCTCATCAATCTTACTAGGCATACTCTAGGAAAGGAAAATCTGCCATAGTTGGTCCATGAAATTGAAGTGTAAGAAGAGGTGTCTCACTGTCTCCGTATCCTTGCCACATAAGAAGCACCTGTTGCGTAGAGAAATACCTCTCTTAGCCACATTATCCAATGTCAAAACTGCTTCATTAGCTAGCAGCCAAGTAAAGCAGAGCATGAGCAGCTAAACACATAATCTGTCTAGAGCATGAGCTAAACTTATGTTCTTATAAGAGCATATTATTTTAACCTTGTATGAATTTCCTTAAAGTATAATTATATTTATATATCCTGTCTTATAATGGGGTTTTAATCCAATTGTGGGGTAACAGTGTCTTATCTGAGTGTTTGAAGGAACCGATTAATCTCCGATTTAGACGTTGGTCAGCCTGAAAGTATGGTCGTGAGCTGAGGTAAGCGTTAAGACCTTGTTGGTGGTCCCGTCACTAATAGAACACTAGTAAGACTCTGTGTAAAGCCATTAAAACTTGTTAGACCTCCTTAAGCCATCGATACATAGATATAATTAGGTTTAAGCTTATTCATGCATGATTATTATGATATGCTTGCTTATGTGAACATTTATGTTTACTCTGTTAGTCTCTAGACAGCATGTTTAAAATGATGAACAATCATATTAAAAATACTGTTAACCTGTCTTCCCAGGCAACTCCAATTGCCTCAATTGAAAATGATCTTCAAAACTGGAGTATTCCAGAAGAATCTTTTAACACGATTTATCAAATCGGAAAGTTCAGTTTTTTGAAAAAACATAATATCAAGACCTCTGAGTCTACTGTTGCTATTAATAATTCCTTAGAAATTATTCAGCTGTTCAACGAACTAGATATAAACAGATTTAAAAATCAGTTTAATTATCTGCATGTTGGACTTGTTCAAGTTGCTATTAAGCCTCTATTTCGACAGGGCTTAGATATCCCTGTTTGTGCTATCTTAAGAGATGCTCGTCTCTTTAATTTTGACGACTCACTCTTAGGAGTAATCCAAAGTAACCTCGCCGACGGCCCGGTATACTTCAATTGCTACCCCAATTTCTCTGTTGATATTAATGATCCTAACATCATGGATGTTTTAACCCTGAATGTTAAAACCAAAAACATGAATAGTAAGGAGAACACCAGAGAAATAGCGATTATATACCGTGTATATTATCGCCTCATGGGTACTACTCTAGCCCCTAAGGCTAGATTCACGAGCCCTAAAGGGGTTACCACCCTAATGGAAGCAAATAAAGACCGTAGCACAGTCTTTGTTCCTAAGGCTCTTGTTTGGGATGAAATTCTCCATAGTAATGATTGGCACTTTGACGCCATCACCCGACCTATCCGGATCTACCCTGAAAAATCCCAGATCGAGCGGGTTGTCCAACATCCCGATGGATCTATTGATCTTAAATTCCTTGGGCTTGACCCGTCTCGGCACTCTTCGTTTCGTAGCTCGGTTTCCACTCGTGCCTCTACTTCCAAACCCCCGGAGGACAGTGATGAACATGATAATAATGACACCAGAGGGAAAGTTAGAGGAGTTGACTTCTCTGGTCCTGTCCCAAAAGTGTATTATCAAACTACTAGGGTCAACGAACCCGAAAACCTTTATGAGCCAGGAAGCCCTACGGCCTCTGACATGGCTCCCCCTCAAAAAATTAGAACTGATCCTAGCCTTCTCGTTATCAAATCTGATAATGAAGAATACTTTCCAGATCTTAAAGCTCTTAAGGTCCGATGGAATCATCCTAAACACCCTCTTAAGCGGAATTGGTACTCCAGTACTTATTCCAGAGAGCAACAAAAGGAGTTAGGTCAGCTATGGATAAATGACATGACAAGACTCCGATGCGATATGGAATTCTTCTTCTGGTTAGAAAAAACCGGAAAAATAGAAAACCAAACTGACTCTCTCAACGTCATCGTTACCAAATGGTACACCCAACGAGATACGGTAGTTGAATCCGTAACTCCTCCTCTCGAAGGAATTAAAATCCCTTATTCTAACGAAGTCATCAAGGCTTTACCTTTTAAAACAAAATCTGAAAGAGGAACCATGACCCCTCAATGCAAAGACCTTGATAGAATAATTCAGCAGAACAATTATAGTAATCAGGCTCTTCATACCCTATCCCGACAGATAGAAGGAACAACTCTTCCTCCTCCCCTGCCTATCAAGAGCGCTTCTAGCTCAAGCGCTACTATCTCCAAACCTCTTTCGAATCCTATCTTTAAGATACCGGAATTTCAAAAGGATAAATTTCCTGAACTCAATGATGATTTCAAAATCTCAGAACAGATTTTAGAAAAAATCAATACTAAACTGAACAAGTTTAAATTATCCCAGTCGGAGGAATCCAGTTCCAAAAAGAATTCGCTTTCTAAGCTTACCGCTGAACGCTTTTCGCTAAAGAAAAACTATTATCGAAAACCTTCTCCTCCCGATGTTCAATATGAGGAAAACCCTTTTCTCTCAACCATGAATCATGATGGCAGAGGAATTACTGAATGGAATATTGACGGTCTGGCTGAGCACCAGATTTACAATAAACTCCATGAAATGGCTGTTGCAATTACAGCATACAAGATTAAAGGCTCCTCTGACAAAGGAGCTGCCACCATGATTGTCTCAGGATTTACTAGTATGATAAAGCATTGGTGGGACAACTATGTCACTGAAGAGGTCAAAACCCTCATTTATGAAGCAACAACCACCGAACAAGTGGTCCGAATAGTGGAAGGCAGAGAAACTCTAATTCAAGAAGAACAGGAAGATTCCTGCGCCACCCTTCTCTATCACATAGCTAGGCACTTCGTAGGGGAACCAAAGCTTTTCCAAGATAGAAGCCTTGAAATTCTTAACAACCTTCGTTGCAAGAACCTAGCAGACTTTAGATGGTATAAAGATACCTTCCTCGTTAAGGTTATGATTAGACCTGACTGTAATAATGACTTCTGGAAAGAACGATTTATTAGCGGTCTTCCTTCTCTGTTAGCCGATAAGGTCCGAACCAAAATTAAGGATAGATTTGAAGGGCAGATTCCTTATAATATTCTTACCTACGGAGACCTTATAAGTTTCATAACCACTGTAGGCATTGACCTTTGTACCGATCTTAAGCTTAAGCAACAACTTAAGCAAAATAGCGTCTCCAAGTTTGGTCTTGGAACCTTCTGTAATGATTACGGTTTTACTGACCTCTCTTCTCATAAAAGGCATAAGAAGAAATCTTCTAAGCCAACCAAAAGGACTTATCCTCGCAAAAAGACTTTTGAAAAGAAGTCTGAATCTCACAAACCCCGCAGGAAGACTAAGCGAAAGTCTTCCAAATCTTCCAAAGATACTTGCTGGACTTGTGGCAAAACTGATCACAGGGCAAAAGATTGCACATCTGGCAAGAAAAAGAAGATCAATCAACTTGATCTTTCTGATGAAACCAAAGAGAAATTATTCTCTATTATGGAAAATTCCTCTGAAGATTCTGATGCCTATTCTTCCTCTAATGAAGACTATAGCGACGAAGAATTTATCAACGCCGCCTATGAGTCCGACAGTTCTCAGTCTGGACAAGAATGCGAGTGCACTGGCACTTTCTGTACTTGTTCCAACAAGGCTATTAATGTCATAACAGAAAAACCCAAAGAAATCCTGTTTGACATTATTGAGCATATCACTGATGACGAGCTCCGCGGCAAATATCTCCAAGAGCTCAAACGGCTTATGCTTTCACAAGAAGAAGGCACCTCTAAACCCAAAACCATAGTTCAGCCTTTCAATATGCAAAAGGTTATGGCCAAATTCCATAATTCTTCGGAACCATCTATCTCCGATCTTAAGGGAGAAATCTCCACCCTAAAGGGAGAAATCAAAAACCTGAAGATCAGACTTGACCAAATAGAACTCAATGTTCTAACGGACCAAGTCTTAAAATCGGTATCACCACCAACGAAAGCCTCGCCACCCGAGTTTCCTCGTCATCTCCCCATCATTCCAAATGATCATCTACAGGAACCTAATTTTTTCCCTGGAGAAAATGCTCCCTCCTCCTCTGGCAAAACGATTTCCGCCATAAAAACCTACAGCGAACACATTGTCATTAAATTAGTAATTAACAAAGACTTTGTACTTAACAGGGTCGCCTTGTTCGATACAGGGGCAGACAGTAATTGTATTGTCAAAGGCCTCATTCCCACTAGGTACCTTCAAAAGAGTACTTCTCACCTTTACTCTGCTACCGGCGAAAAAATGAAAATCCGTTATGAGCTCCCAAAGGCTCATGTCTGTAATAATGGCATTTGCCTTATTAATGATTTTGTTATTACCGAAGATATCACTGAAGATATCATCCTTGGGATACCTTTCATTAACCAAATTCGCCCATATACTAGCGATTACGACGGTATTCGCTCAACCCTTCTAGGGAATGAGCTGTTTTTTCCCCTACTGCGTCCACTCTCTAAAGAAGATGGACAACGCATTAAAGAGGAAACAGTGTTTAAAATCAATCGCCTGAAACAGGAAGTTCAGCTCAAATATATTGAGCAGACTTTAAAAACCCCGGAGATGGGGCAGAAAATTGACCTTCTACAAAAGAAGTTCGAAGATGAAATCTGCTCTGATTTGCCAAACGCATTTTGGGAACGCAAAAAACATCTTGTCGAACTTCCTTATATTCCTGGCTTTGATGAACAACAAATTCCTACAAAAGCCAGACCCATCCAAATGAATCAAGAGATGATGGAAATCTGTAAAACAGAAATCAACCATCTGCTTGAAAAAGGGATTATTAGGCCCTCTAATTCCCCCTGGAGTTGTTCTGCATTTTATGTGAATAATAGTGCAGAGAAAGAACGGGGAACTCCTCGGCTTGTTATAAATTATAAGCCTCTAAATGCGGTCCTAAAATGGATCAGACATCCAATCCCTAATAAAAGACATCTTCTTAAAAGAACCTACAAAGCCAATCTCTACAGCAAATTCGATATGAAGTCGGGATTCTGGCAAATTCAAATTGCTGAAGAAGATAAATATAAGACTGCCTTCAATGTACCCTTTGGGCACTACGAATGGAATGTCTTGCCTTTCGGGCTTAAAAATGCTCCTTCAGAATTTCAGAATATCATGAATAATATTTTCAATGCATATTCTTATATGTCAATTGTTTACATTGATGGTGTGTTAATCTTTTCTGAGAACATTGATTCACATTTTAGGCATCTTAATACATTCTTTAAGATTGTAAAATCAAATGGCTTAGTAGTCAGTGCTAAAAAGATGAAGTTGTTTCAAACTTCCATTCGTTTTCTAGGACATGATTTACATCAGGGCAGTCATAAACCTATTTGTCGAGCCATAGAGTTCTCTTCTAAGTTTCCGAATGAAATTACGGATAAAACCCAACTGCAAAGGTTCTTAGGAAGCCTAAATTATGTTGCTGATTTTATCCCTCATATCAGGCAGGTCTGTGAACCCCTATACAAGCGTCTCAAGAAAAACCCAGTCCCTTGGAATTCTGATCAAACCAATGCTGTCATAAAGATTAAATCTTTAGTGAAAAATCTCCCCTGTCTCGGTATTCCCAATCCTGAAGCCTTCATGATTGTAGAAACTGATGCTTCAGATGTAGGATATAGAGGTATCTTGAAGCAAAGGGTAGAAGTCAACTCTCCCGAACAATTAGTTCGATTCACCTCTGGAATATGGAATACAGCCCAGAAAAATTACAGTACGGTCAAAAAAGAAATTTTGTCTATAGTGCTATGTATCACCAAATTTCAAGATGATCTTATCAATAAGGAATTTCTTCTACGAGTTGATTGTAAATCAGCCAAAGAGATTTTACAAAAGGATGTTAAAAACCTTGTTTCAAAACAAATATTTGCTAGATGGCAGGCTCTCCTATCTAGCTTTGATTTTCAAATCGAATTTATAAAAGGAGAACATAACTCCCTTCCCGATTTTCTAACAAGAGAATTTTTACAGGGCCATGAGACCAATCAATCTGGGGACAAGCCCCAAGCAAGAACAATCTAAAATGGCAAGACCATTTGACTCTCCTTCAGCATCCGCAAATCCATTGCGGCCAACGGTCCCACAAAGACCTACGCTCAAGATGGAGGTAAAATCTCCACTCCAGAACAGATATTCTGCATTAACAGAGATACAGTTCCCGAAACTCTCACCACCAATACCTACAAAATTGGTAGATCTGAAGACTAACTTGCCCTTGGATAAAGGGCCATCAGCCAGCTCCTCTTCGGTTCAGACCAAACAGAGTTATGCAATGAAGGCCCCAGAAACCTTCGCTCAAGCAGTCAATCCTAGTATAGCCAAAGCTACACCATCATCTCCCAGCAAGGAAGAATTTAAATTTATTACTACTAACGTTATGCCCGTTCTTGCCCTAGATAAGGCTTATGAAGGATATCCGCTCAACCAGCTGATCAAGCCGATGTATACAAACAACAACTTTGTGGATACAGAAGATCCTCTCAAAACTCGAAGATTCTATGAGGCTATCTTGGTCGATACTGACTCTATTGAAGTGGAACATTCAATGGATGAACGTAATCCATGCCACATTAGCTACTCCAAGTTTACAATCAAGCGGGTATTAACCCCTTACAATTGGTTTGTAGATCATCTGCATACCCTCATCGCATTATCTGTCCCTTCTTACCGAACCTCTCTACTCCATTCATGGAAGAGATATTTAGATGGACATAGTCAGCAATCTAGAACTTGAGATCCTTTCTACATACATATGCATAAGACTTTTGTCGGCTCTGGGCAACCTGGAGTCAATCTCTGATCAGCTGGACTTTTTCTAAGGCATCTAATACTAAGTTAGGCCCTGTAATTGAGGCCTCACTAACTTCAAACCAACCAACTGAAGATTTGCATCTCCTACCATAGAGAGCTTTGAATGGAGCCATCCAAATATTGGAATAATAGCTATTGTTGTATGCAAACTCAATCAAGGCAAGTGGTCATCCCAACTACCCTTGAAATCAATTGCACACGCCCTTAGAATATCTTCTATGGTCTAAATGGTCCTTTCTGCTTGACCATCTGTCTGAGGATGAAAGGTTGTACTGAGATGAACTTGGGTACCAAGACCTTTTTGGAATTCTTTCTAGAAATGATAGGTGAACTGGGCACCTCTGTCTAAGATAATGGATAACGGAACACCGTGCAATCTTACCAACTTTCTTATGTAGATTTTAGCATAACCGTCAGCTGAATAAGAGGTATGGACTAGAATAAAATGAGATGATTTGGACATCCTGTCTACAATGACCCAAACTGAATCATGCGGGAGACAAGTATGAGGAAAACCCATCACAAAGTCCATGTTCACTTCTTCCCACTTCTAAGTAGAATACTGAACTTCTGCATGAACCCACTAGGCTTCTGATGCTCAATCTTAACCTGCTAACATGTAGAGCACTTAGCCACAATCTCTACAACATCTCTTCTTATCCCACTCCACTAATAAATTTCCCGCAAGTCACAGTACATCTTTGTGGCCCCTAGATAAATAGAGTAGCGCGCACCATGGGCTTCTGCAAGAATTCACTTCCTTAAGTCATCTACACCTGGAACAACAGACGTCCCTGACAACGCAAAACACCATCTCCCCCTTAGGAGAAAACCTCTACTTTCTGATCCTTGACTGGCTCTTTTAACTTGATAAGGCTGGGATCTCTATCTTGCTTTTCTTTCACCTTGGAAACTTGAGATGATTCTTAACTACTCTAAACCCATACATCACCCTCTTCGGAATCAACTAAACAAATGCCTAGTCTGGCAAGCTAATGGACTTCCTAAGCTAACTTCTTCTTACTGTCCTCAATATGAGCAACACTACACATAGACATTCTACTGAGAGCGTTAGTCTACTTCCCAAAGATGTCTATGGACCTTGACTTTGCACCTAGAGGCAGGCCCAAGTATACTAATGGCAAATTTCCCACCACTCCTCTCCGAATCTGAGAAAGATGATCCCATCTCTGGAACCACATTAATTAGGTACAAACAGTTTTTGTTCCAATTTATATAGAGCTCAGATATGGCTTCAAATTACACCAATGTAAGTGTTAGGATCATCAATTGCTCCTCCTCATCCCACAAAAAATTATTGGATGTTGGCATACTGCAAATGCATGATCTCCACATTGTTTCCAGCAACCTAGTTAACTTCAAATCGTTGAATTCTTCTTGTTATCTTTGTTATATTCAACAAGTTGCTCAGCCCCTCCATAGCTATGATAAACAAGAAGGGGGATAGGGGATCTCCATGCCTAATCCCTCTGTGTGCATTTAAAAGCCTTCAGGTCCTATTGGTAAGCACTGAAAACTTCACAATAGACATACAGAACTTCCACCTGATCCATCTCCTACCAAATCCCATTGTCAAAGTTTATTTAAAATGAATTCCCAATTCACATGGTCATATGCTTTCTCAATATCAAGTTTGCATAACATACCGAGTTATTTTAGGACACTCTGAAATCAATTGCTTCATTAGCTATGAGCACTGCATCCATTATATGTCTACCTCTGATAAAAGCCATTTGTTGCTTGTCTACCAGCTTATCCATAACTTTCTTCAACCTTTCTGTCAAAACCTTGGAGATCCGCTTGTAAAAGCTTCCAATTAAACTGATGGGTCCGAAGTCTTTGAGTTCCTTTACTCCAATCTTCTTAGGAATCAGTGCTATGTATGTTGCATTATAGCTTTTTTCAAACATCTCAGTTCAATGAAAATTGTGAAATGCCTCCATAATGTCTTGTTTAATGATCTCCGAGCATTTTAGATAAAACCACATTGTATAACCATCAGGGCCAGTGGATTTGTCAATAGCATGTTCTATATATAAATTCTTGTAGAAAGATATGACTTCTTCCTTGATTCTTATTAGAATCTGAGTAGAAATAGGAATAGTTTATAAAAAAAATCCTACTTGGAAAAGGATTGTACTATAGTGTCTATAAATAGGGTCTCGATGTAATTATGCAAACACACAATTCAATAATATATTTTCCTCCTTTATTTCTCAAATGGTATCAGAGCATTGGTAAGAAACTTAAAAAAAACTCAGTCACCGTGCGTCAATTTCCGGTGACTAATTTGTGTCATTATCTGTTTTGTAGGTTGTATGCAAAATACAACACCACCAAGAGGATCGAAAAGGTCAGGCAGAAAAAATCAGACCAAAACCACCGGAAAAATATAAGCTACGTGCCTGTCGGAATTTCAAAATTCCGGCTAGATCTTATATCACGCGTCTCCGATCGAATTTTTTGAGTTGTTGCTTTTTTGCTGAAGACGCCCAGTTATTCTGATCCATCCAGTTCCCTTTTTCCCGATTCCGATTGCCAGAACCCTAATTCCGGTAACTTTATTTTTTTTGGCCAGTTCTCGTCAAGATTCCTCTTTTCCAATGAGGTCGCCCCTTCATTCCAAGGCTGTACCGATAGCTATTTCTTGACTCCGACAATCAAATTCAATTTTTTCGGTGACTAACCAATTTTTTGGTGACTGAACTTTTTGCTCAATTTAATCCTATGATTAAATTTGAACCCTTAATGAGATCAGAAAATCAAACATTACAGTCCATAAAGAATCATCGAGGGGGAGGTCGATTTGGAAGATCTCGACCTAAGTGTAGTTATTGTAAAAGGCTTGGACACACTCGTGATGTATGTTATTCTCGACCTAAGTGTAGTGTTATTGTAATAAGCTTGGACATACTCATGGAATATGTTATTTTTTGCATGGTCTACCACCTAAAAATGTTAACGTTGCTCAGTATAACATCACAGGTGATCTACGGGTGTATTTATCAGACAAAGAATATCATGAGTATCTTCAATATCGAGCAAGTAAGCATACATCTCTATCAATAGTCTCAATTGCACAATCTCCTACCTTTGGATCATGGATTGTGGACTCGGGTGCTTCTAGTAATATTTCTAGCAACAAGTCACTTATGTCTGATATTGTTTATTCACAGTCTCTTCCAGCTATTACTTTAGCCAATGGGATCCGCATAAAACCAGAAGAAGTTTGACAAGACAAACCCCTATCTTCTGTCACTCAACTATGTTCTTTATGTCATTGGTTGTCCTTTTAATCTTGCATCTGTTAGTCGTTTGACATGTGCCCTTAATTGTAGTATAACTTTCTTTTATGATTCTTTTCTAATGCAGAACCGCAGTATGGGACAAACGATCGGCACAGGACGTGAATCACAAGGCCTTTACCATCTTACCAATTCAAATTCCTTCACATCATGCTCTGTTACAGACCCTCCAGACCTTATTCACAAACGATTAGGACATCCAAGCCTATCCAAGTTACAAAAGATGGTGCCTAGTTTGACTAGTTTATCCACATTAGATTGTGAGTCGTGTCACCTTGGGAAACACACCCGTACTACATTTTCACGTAATATTAAGAGTCGTTCAGAGTCTAATTTCTCATTAGTTCATTATGATATTTGGGGTCCTAATAGAGTTAGTTCACCCTTAGGATTTCGTTACTTTGTTAGTTTCATAGATGATTTTTCACGATGCACTTGGGTTTTCTAATGAAAGATCGTTCTAAGTTGTTTTCTATATTCAAATGTTTTTGTGCTGAAATACAAAATCAATTTGGTGTCTCTATTCGTACTTTTTATAGTGATAATGCCTTAGAATACGTATCCTCACAGTTTCAGAAGTTTATGACTCACCAAGGAATTTTTCACCAGACATCATGTCCATACACCCCTCAGGAGAACGGAATAGCAGAAAGGAAAAATAGATATCTCATTGAGACTGCTCGCACTCTTCTCATTGAATCCCGTGTTCCGCTGGGTTTTTAAGGCGATGCAGTCCTCGCATCTTGCTAACTCATTAATAGAATGCCATCATTTTCGATTCAAAATCAGGTTCCCCATTCCATACTATTTCCTCGATCACATCCCTAAGATTATAGGTGAAGCACTTTCTCATTCAGGATGAAAGCATGCTATGATAGATAAGATGTCTACTTTGCATGCAAGTGGTACTTAGGAGCTTGTTTCCCTTCCTGCGGGTAAATCTACTGTTGGTTGTCGTTGGGTTTATGCAGTCAAAGTTGGTCCAGACAGTCAGGTTGATCGGCTTAAGGCTCGCCTTGTTGCCAAAGGATACACACAAATATTTGGGCTTGATTATAGTGACACTTTCTCTCCGGTGGCTAAAATAGCATATGTTTGTCTTTTTCTATCCATTGTTGTCATTTGTCATTGGCCTCTTTATCAGTTGGATATTAACAATGTTTTTCTGCATGGTGATCTTGTGGAAGAAGTCTATATGGAGCAAACACCTGGTTTTGTTGCTCAGGGGAGTCTAGTAGCCTTGTATGTCGATTGCACAGGTCACTTTATGGTTTGAAACGGTCTCCTCAAGCTTGATTTGGAAAGTTTAGCACAGTAATTCAGTAGTTTGGCATGATCCATAGTGGAGTTGGTCACTCAATATTCTATCGACATTCTTAACTAAATCTATGTATTTATTTGTTGGTTTATGTTAATGATATCATTATCACCGGCAATGATGAAGATGGTATCACTAAATTAAAGCAACATCTCTTCCAGCATTTCCAGACTAAAGACCTTGGCAAACTAAAATATTTTTTAGGTATTGAAGTTGCTCAGTCCAGATCAGGTATTGTTATTTCTCAACGCAAGTATGCCTTAGACTCATTGACACTCCTATGAATCCAAATGCTAAACTTCTGTCAGGTCAGGGGGAGCCACTCAGTGATCCTGAAAGGTATAGGCGATTGGTTGGAAAGTTGAATTATCTCCGTGACTAGACCTGATATATCCTTTCCTGTGAGTGTTGTAAGTCAGTTTATGACTTGCCCCTGTGATAGTCATTGGGATGCAGTTGTTGGTATTCTACAATATAGAAAGTCAGCTCCAGGTAAAGGACTACTCTTTGAAGATCGAGGTCACGAGCATATCATTGGATACACAGATGTTGATTGGGCAGGATCATCCTCTGATAGACGTTCTACCTCCGATATTGTATTTTAGTAGGAGGTAATTTGGTGTCTTGGAAGAGTAAGAAACAGAGTGTGGTTGCTTGATCTAGTGCGGAAGCAGAATATCGAGGAATGATTGTAGCAACTTGTGAGCTAGTTTGGATCAAACACTTGCTGAGAAACCTAAAATTTGGAGAAAACGGTAAGATGGAACTTGTGTGTGATAATCAAAAAGCCCTTCATATCACATCAAATCCAGTGTTTCATGAGAGGACTAAACACATAGAGATTGATTGTCACTTTGTGAGAGAAAAGATAACTCTCCGGAGATATTATTTGTGAATCAAGTGATCAACTTGCAAATATCTTCACCAAGTCCCTCACCGGTCCTTGTACTAATTACATTTGTAACAAGCTAGGTACATATGATGTGTATGCACCAGCTTGAGGGGAAGTGTTAGAATATGAGTAGAAATAGGAATGATATCTAAAAAAATCCTACTTGAAAAAAGATTGTACTATAGTGTCTATAAATAGGGTCTTGATGTAATTATGTAAACACACAATTCAATAATATTTTTTTCTCCTTTATTTCTCATAATTTTGTTAGGATCAGATATGGTCTTTCCCCGCACTTCCAACTAATCAATATGATTATGTCTTTTATAGGCATTAGCAGTTTGATCGAAGAACTTTGTATTTCTATCCCCTTCTTTGAGCCATAAGACCCACACTTCCTCATTCTTCAAACACCTCTCATACTCCATGAAAAGTGTAGCTTTCTTACAATTTCCTCCTTTGTTAAGGCTCTAATATTCAAATGAGATTCTAGCTCAACCATCTGATTGAGAAGGTTGTTCATTTGTAATTTCAAAATCTCTTGTTCATGTCTACTCCATTCTTTCAATTTCCCTTTGAGAGCTTTGAGTTTACATGCTAAGCTATAGTCTGGCCTCCCACAAAATTCAAATTCACTCCACCAATTCTTGACTTTTTCAACAAAACCTTCTTGATTCAGCCATCAATTTCAAACTTGAAGTAGGATTTAGATTGCTCCTGGTGTCTGCATAGAAGAGCTATTAGAGCATGATCAGCAGTCACTCTTTGCAAAATATGGTATGCAAAGTCCCTGGTGCACAGAAAATATTTATGAGCCATTTGGTGTGGGGACGTGGAGGGCAATCAGAAATTTGTGGCCACTGATAGAGGAAAATATGTATCTCAATGTGGGGAATAGAAACAAAATAACATTTTGGAAGGATGGTTAGATAGAACAAAACTCTCTTAAGAACCTTCCCCCAGATTTGTTCCTAATATGTGAGAATCCCGACGCCAGAGGGTTTGAGTGCTCGTTCGGACAGGGAAGGAACTTAGCATTAGAAGATTACTAAGGGCTCATTTGTTTGCACTTAATGGAGGTCTAAATCTGAATGGTTCAGACTTCAGACCATTACGTGCATTTGTTTTTTATTAAGATTTTACCTCTGACTAGGTTTAAATAGGTCTTAATCATTCAGATCTAGAATCAAGTCTTAATAGGTCTGAAGAGGTATTCTAGTGTTGGATAATATACACCGCTACTCTATTCATAATCATCAGTCACTACCTCTGCCACCGCCATCATTGTCAACCATCAACCACCTCTTCACAACCACCATCGACAACAAATATCACTACCACCCACTATTGTCAACCGCTACCACACCTACTACCTCTATTATTTTAATTATATTTACCGCCACCACCGCCGTCAACATCACCACCATCATCAACCACTACCGGTCAATCCCTACTATCGACCAACTCATCTATCACAACTAGCACCACCGCTAACTGCGACCACTAATACATCACAACCTCCACACATTATTCGGCGACCACCACTATTGTCTCTAGTAACGCCACCTCTACCATCACTTCAATCACTATCATCGCTACAATTTATCTCTACTAACAACCGTCTCCACCATCACAACTAACAACATTCCAACTAGCACCAACACATCGTCAACCATCATGCATTCATTTTTCAGTCATCACAATCAACACCTCCAACTACTAATATCAAGCAACGTCACATCACAACGACCACCACCACTATCAACCGCCACCCTCATAATATCTCTATAATACCAACCATCACAACTATCACCACTAATATTACAAATCACTAACATCAATCATTGTCACCGCAACTACCATTATAAACCATCTCCACTATCACTAACAAACATAAATATTTTTTTCAATCAAATAATATAATTTTGTTGTATTAAATTACATACTTTTCTGATATATAATTAGTTTTTATTTGAATTGTATTTTTTTTAATTATATAGACAAATAAATTTTTTTTGCACATTCAGTTGTTGAAAAACAAGCAGTCTTAATCATTTAATTTTCAGATCTAGAGACAACATCTTAATCATTCAGACGAATCTTAAAAAAAACAAATGCAGCCTAAATGATTGGAAGTAAAGAGGGTGGCAGCTTTACTGGGCAAATTGGGTGGAGTCAACATCATCTCAATAACCACCGATAGGGTCTTATGGAAGCATAGCACGGATGGAGTTTTTTTCGTTAGAAGTGCATACAAGAGAGGTTTGCAGGTGATGGGTGGGGTTTCCCAGTACTATTGGAACTATTTTTGGAAAAGTGAAATCCCTACAAAAGTTAAATGTTTCACTTGGTTATGATGAAGAGAGCATGCCTAACTCAAGAAGTACTACAAAAGAAGGGGAAGCAACTGGTTCCTAGATGTTTTTTGTGCCATTTGACAGAAGAAACAAATAGTCATCTTTTTCTTCATTGCAAATTTATTACTCAACTATGGAAACTGTTCCTCAACATTACAAGCATCACCTGGACAACACCAGAACACACATCAGATCTTTTGAGTTGTTTGATTAGGAGGGGAGGCAGTAAAAGACAAAAGAGATGGTGGGAATTAATACCATCATGTTTATGGTGGTCAGTTTGGAGGGAAAGAAATGGGAGATACTTTGAAGATCGGTCCAATACCATACACAAAGTTAAATGGGATTGTATTGTATCTTTACTTTTTTGGTGTAAATAATTGTGTATAGAAGATGTAGATCAGATTATAGAACTAATAGGAAGCTTGTAATTGCTATTAGTTTTTGGAGGTAGCCAGCATAATATGCTGAAGAATACAACTTTACCAATTATCAAAAAAAAAAAAAAGTAAAACACTGAGGAAAACTTACTGTCCGTATAATAGCATTATTGTGAATAGTGCACAGCAGATAGTCAATGTGCACAATCCCAGTGGCCAGGACAAAATCAACAAATAAACTAATGCACCTGTTCCCTGAAAAGGATAGAAGTAAATCACCAACTCAAAAATGAATATATGAAAACACTAGACATCTTAGGGAATCTTACCTGGAGAAAATTGCGTAAAATCAGATTTAGGTCATTTCCAATAACACGAGACACTTGTTGACAATCTGCCCCTAGCCTACTTGTCAAATCACCAACTGTTTCAGAATCAAAAAAGGATATATCCTACAAAAATAAAAGGTAAACCGAAATACATAAGGATCTATCTTTAATATAGAAGTGATTTGACTTCTTTCTTAGACGAGAAAAATAATGATTTGTTTATGTTTAAGCGAAACAACCAAATAGGATTTACTGAAACCTGAAGAAGAAGAGTGGAATATAATTTTTCCCTCATTCGCTTGACCTGCAAAGGAAGATGAAGGACAAAGCAATCAAACAATCTATGTTTCTTGAAAACTTTAGCATTAAAAAGGTTATTAAGTATACGGAATTTATAGTGTCCTCAATATATATGGCTTTAGCGCTGCTCTACTGCTCTTAATACTAATATTACCATTTTCAAAAAAAAAAAAAAAAGATTATTAATTATACTGAATTTATAGTTCTGGTAAAATTAAAGATCCTCTTCAGATCAAAATCCACATTTGGTGATGTCAAAGCTCCTTCTTTAGATATTTATTATCTCAGATTAGTAGTTGGCCTCTCGACCTTGGAAATAGGAAGGCAAGCCTATTTGATTGGATGTCATGAGATAGTAGATACAATGCTAGATTTTTTGGCCACTTCTTGCCAGACAAAACCAGTATGATTAGGATAACCCCAATAAAAAGAAAATATGATAACTGAATTCTTCTCTTCTTTTCTTTTTTCTTTGACTCCTCATCTTCATACAAAAGTCTAATGTGATTAAGACTCACCAGGATCATATTTGCGAGCCCAAAAAAGCAACCTCGCACACCACTGTTTGCTCAAATTGGAGAGGGAGATGAACAAATATGTTAGAATGCTCATAAAAGCTGGAAGAACATGCAGGTAAGGAGGTTGGAAAAGAATACAAAACAAAGGATGATAGAAGCGGTGTTAATGCACAATAAGTGCATTAAGTCTTAGTTCAACGCTCTACCTACAGAGGAGAACTCTGATCATGCAACTTGACTATTTCATCTTCTTTTTGTTAAATGATCATGCAACTTGACAATTTAAAACAAACTTTTCAAGAGAGTAAATTTAAAAATTAATAAATGGAAGAAAATGAAAAAAAGATTTAATCTCGATTCATAACATTAATTTTAATCCATTCAATTTGAATTGGTATTTTCTCCATCACAAGAATAATTAGTCTTGGACGGTTTATTTGTGAAAATGTATGTATGTATAACCAAAAACGGACTGCCCCTCAAATCAGATCAATTAAGTTGAATGGAGAGTGATATAAAAAGATGTTAACCTGCATATTCCCGAAATGATGCACAGCACAATCAAGATTCGCACATTCCTGTGGAACAGTGGGATACTGCTACTTTGTGCCGAAAAGATGGATGCTGTCAGAAAATGCGGGATAGAAATTTCTGATAACTGATGCATAGCAAAGTAATCACCAGTTAGCAACTTTGGTTTTTATTAGTACTGTATTTCCTTTCGCATGTTAAAGGGAATTTTACACAATTTTACTTGTAAATAGACTAGTTTGACTGATTTTCTCATCATCCTTAGACTCATTTTCAGGGCGTATTTGGCCACTTTCGTTAAAATTAATTAATTTAATTAAATCATTAATAAAGGGCGGGCTTAACTAGACCCAAGACCTCCCAATTATCGGAGATTTATTTTCTTTCTTTTCCATTTGTTTCATTTTACTCTATCGATTTCTTCCACCTTTACTCTCTCGATTTCTTTCTTTCTCCATATGTAGCATCATATATTGAAGTTCAAGTAGGCACATGGAGAACGTACAGCAGTAATAATCAGTGCAGTAAAAGCAGCAAAAACGAGCAAACCATCTTTAGCTATCAATTTCCACATTCTGTGAAGAGCATGTACAACAGTCACAGGCTTCGCTGTTCCTCCAACATCTACGTTTTCTGACGAAAACCTCCACCAATTTCCACCCGGAAATACATTTCGAACAAATCTGATCCATTCCACCAGCTTCTCCCTCAACCCCGCATCACTCGAATTACCCTCGGGATATTCTTGTACGGAGGAGTATGCATTAATTGAAGCCGAGCTCAGGTACCGAAATCGCTGGCTAGAGAAAGAGAATTGGATTTTGGATTTTGGGTACCTTTTGCAAAGAATAATGGTCTCTGGATTTTGCCTTTTTTTTACAGAATATAAAATTCTTACCCGAGGTTGAAATTGCACACTCGACAGAAGCAATGCCATAGCAGCAGTAATATATAAACAGCGCCGACGAATTGAATTTTTATTTTTGAAGGGGGAGAAACCCTCAAGTTTTCAATTAAGAAAAGAAGATAAGTGGGGTCCCAAATTTAATTGGACAACTTAAAATTCTTTTTAATCCAAAGTCCCGCCAAATTTGTGGGAAGCTGCCAGCTGGTGTCTCGTGGAGGCTATAAAGATTTTAATTTTTTATTTATTATTATTATTATTTTTAAAAAAAATGGAGGTAGGAAAAGCAAAATGGAGGAGGGTATTTATTGCAAGGGAAATCAAACTTTCACCGATAAGGTGAAAGTTCAGATAACTAATTAACTAAATTACTAAGATTCTCTAATTTTTTATTTATTACTAGTTTAGGTGTATGCGCATTGCGCGTGTACCTTACTTTAATGAGTTCAAACATTACATTAAATATGATATTTGTTTAAATAATAAAGATTAATATAATAATTAAATTTAATATCTTTTGAGTATGTAAAATTGAGAATTTATTTATTAAACCTAATCTTTACCAAAAATATTTTTTAAAAGTTGATCAGCATTCATCTATCATCTATAAATTGCAACAAAACAATATAATGATAGAGATATCACAATAATACAATTAAATATAATCTTTACACACAAAAAAATTCTCAAAGTCGTCCGACACTCATCTACCACCTGTAAACAATACAAAATAATAAGATAATAGAGATATCAAAAGAATACAACTAAACCTAACCTTTACATAAAAAAAATTCGCTGACCAACATTTATCTTTATCACCTGTAAACTATAATAAAATAATATGATAAAAGTGATATCAAAACAATACAATTAAACATAAATTTTACATACAAAAATTTCTCATAACCGGTCGAGATTTATCTACGAACTATAAACTACCACAAAATAACAAACTAATAGAGATATTACGATAATATAATTAAACCTAACATTTACCTAAAAAAAAATTCAAAATCAACCCACATTCATATAACATCTGTAAATTAAAATAAAACAATAAGATAATAAGATATCAAAGCAATAAAATTAAACATAACCTTTGCACAAGAAATTCTTCAAAGCCAACCGACGTTATGAGGTGCTAACTTAGATTAATTTGACTCTAATACGGATACCGATATGTAGATCGGGAAACCAAATAAATAATTTGTCATATAATACACTTTCTGAATCAAAAACATATATAGCAAGTTAGGCATGAAGTTAATATATAAATGACATTATCTTTCCTCAAACATTTTGTTGGATGAAGCAGAAGCTCTTTCATGGCCCGAAGATGTAAAAATTGCAACATATATCAATGCAACAAAGAGAACTCTTATCGTAATTAATAATAGTCCAAAAATTAAAAAGAAATCAAATGACTTATCAATAGGACTTAACATATATATAACCGAGGCTGACTATTTTTAAGGCTTGAACTTATGACCCAACCGCTAGTCCTTATGTGTGTGTTTGCTTCCTTTGTTTTTATGGGTTTAATTATAGCCTATAGTGTGTGTTATTCTGTTATTTATACTATGCATGTGCATGCGTACAGTTGTCATTTGTTAAATATGCAAGTAATAAGGATAGAATTTCTAAATACCAAAAGCACGCCTAACAAATCACACAGTTAGACAATCAAAACAACGTTTAAAAGCAACGAACATCAACAAATTTGCTAGATTATAATCTCCTGTAGGAATAAAATCCAGAATCAAAAAATTCAAAGCCACAAATTATAAAGAACTCTAGAAGAATATAAACTGAGAGAAAACCATAGTGGGTTTAAAGGTTCAACTCAAGCGTGTTGAAAATCTGGATTTTTTGGGTTGGAGTTTAACGTGTTGCTAATCGTTTTTTATTTAATATATAGTTTAGAAGTTGGGTATTAGGTTTTGTAAAGGATTAGGACTTTTGTTTTGTAGAAATATTTTTGCGCCTTTTTTTACACATTTTTCAAAATTAATTAACATTACTAATGAAGAATATCCCATTAATATTATGCCTAAACTAATTTTACGCCTAATGGATTTTATGTTTAAGAATCTTGCCTCTAAAATATGGAATAAAAGTTAAATTACATTAACCTGTCTTTAAAAGGATTCTATTTAATTAAAATATGGAAGGAAAGTTCAATCACATTAACTCAATAAAATTAAATAATAATTACGAAAAAAATAGTGAAAAAAATGATTTTTTCTAAAACAGAATCTTTTAATGAAAGGCAAAAAGTTCAAATCACTTTTCTAAGGGCCTTCACACTTTTAATATATCATAGATATAGATTATTACCAGAAAGAAGAGATTTTACTTCTGAGGCTATGGTCTACCCCAAACTATATTTGTTGGGTAAATCTAAAAAATAGACCCAAATTGGGGTGACTTTTAAATTTTAGCCCCAAATAAAAAAGCTTCCTTAAAATAGCCTTTACCTTTAACTAATATTTTTTGGGACAAAATTACCCCTAATCAATGGAGTAAATTACATAAATGTTCCTCATAATGGATAACAACTCCATATTTATATGTTTCAACTTTTATATTTTTTCTCTTTTTAATTTTACTTTGATTTTTATTTTTTATTTTCTCTTTTTATTTTTAATTTTTTCAGCCTTTACTTTTGTCCCTTTTTCCTCTCAACTTCTTCTTTTTGTAATATTATTTTTATTTTTTATTTTTTTCTTTCCTTTTTTTTTTGTTTTTCTCAACCCTTACCTTTTTTTCTTTACACCTTTCAACGTCTACTTTTATTAAAGAAAAACTTTTTTTTTCTTTTTAAAGTTTTCTCGACCTTTATTTTTATTTAATCCCTTTTTATCAACATTTATTTTTTTCTATTCTCTCTCAACTTCTACATTTTCTTTGATTTTTAATTTTTTAATATTTTTCTTCATTTTCTTCCTTTTTCGCAATTTTTATTATTTTTGTTCTTTTCTTCAATTTCTTCCATTCAAGTTATATCTTATGAGCAAGAGTTGACACTATCACATTATAAAGACAAGACTTACGACTTTCAACAATACGTTACGTTTCATGGGCAATGATTGACACTATTACATTGTAGAGGTAAGGCTTATGACTTTTAAACAACAAGTTATGTTTCATGGGCAAGAGTCGACACTACCACATTATATTTTGATTTATGAGATGTTTTATAACTCTTACCTTAAAGGAAAGACTTAGCTCATGGACTTTCAAACAATAAATTATACCCTACGGGCAAGAGTTGACTTTACCACGTTGTGTTTTTATTTATGAGATATTCTACAACTATAGCCTTACAGGCAAGACTTAGCTCAAGGATTTTTCAAACAACAAGTTATGTTTCATGGGCAAAAGTTGACACTACCATATTGTATTTTGATTTATGAGATGTTTTACAACTATTATCTTAGAGGCAAGACTTAGCTCAAGGACTTTGAAATAACAAATTATGCTCCATGAGGAAGAGTTGACTCTACCACGTTATGTTTTCATTTATGAGATGTTCTACAACTATTACCTTAGAGGCAAGACTTAGCTCAAAGACTTTCAAACAATAAACTATGTTCCACAGGCAAGAGTTGACTCTACACGTTATATTTTCATTCATGAGATGTTCTATAATTATTGTCTTAGAGACAAAACTTAGCTCAAAGATTTTCAAACAACAAATTATGCCCCACGGGCAAGAGTTGACTCTACCGCATTATATTTTTATTTACGAGATGTTCTATAACTATTGTCTTAGACGCAAGACTTGGCTCAAAGACTTTCAAACTACAAATTATACCCCACAGATATTTTTATTTATGAGATGTTCTACAACTATTGCCTTAGAGGCAAGACTTAATTAGCTCAAGGACTTTCAAACTACAAATTATGACCCCACAGGCAAGAGTTGACTCTACCACATTATGTTTTTATTTATGAGATGTTCTACGACTATTGCCTTAGAGGCAAGACATAGCTCAGGGACTTTCAAACTACAAATTACGTCCCACGGGCAAGAGTTGACACTATCACGTTATGTTTTTATTTATTAGATGTTCTACAACTCTTGCCTTAAAGACAAGACTTAATTAACTCAAGGACTTTCAAACTATAAATTATGCCCCACGGGCAAGAGTTGACTTTACAATGTTATGTTTTTATTTTTGAGATGTTCTACAGTTATTGTTTTAGAGGAAAGACTTAGCTCAAGGACTTTCAAACTACAAATTATGCCCCATGGGCAAGAGTTGACACTACCACGTTATGTCTTCATTTATGAGATGTTCTACAACTCTTGCCTTAGAGGCAAGACTTAGCTCAAAGACTTTTAAACTACAAATTATGCTCCACGGGCAAGAGCCGACACTACCGCGTTATGTCTTCATTTATGAAATGTTCTACAACTCTTGCCTTAGAGACAAGACTTAGCTCAAGGACTTTCAAATAATAAATTATGCCCTACGAGCAAGAGTTGACACTACTACATTATGCCTTTATTTATGAGATATTCTACAACTCTCGCCTTAGAGACACAACTTATCTCAAAATTTTTCAAAGAAATTCATAACAATAATTCATGCCCTTAAATTTGCTTTGATGTAAAAAAGAAGACACCTTTGCAGATTATCCAATTTTTTTATTTATTAGCAAAATATAATAGAAGTTCAGAAAAAAAAAAGATCAAACAAAATAGAGAAATAAAAAAAAATTGAGAAAAAAAGGAAAGAAAAAATAAAGATCAAGAAAAAAGCGAAGAATTAAAAAATTGAGAAAAATAAAAATAAGAGGAAAAATAAAAATAAAGTTTGAGGAAAAAAAAGAGAATTGAAAATAAAAAAGAAAAAAGCGATCAAACAAAATCGAGAAATAAAAAAAAGAGTGAGAAAAAAAAAAGGCAAGAAAAAATAATGATTAAGAAAAAAGCGAGGAATTTAAAAATTTGAGAAAATAAAAAATGAGAGGAAAAATAAAAATAAAGTTTGAGAAAAATGAGAGAAAAAAAGAGAACTGATAAAAATAAAAAATAAAAAAAAATAAAGGTTAAAAACAAATGAATTAAAAACAAAAAGAAATAGATAATGCTTGAGAAAAAGGAAAAAAAGAAAAAATAAAGGTTGAGACAAATGAATTAAAACATGAAAATAAAATTAAAGAAAAAAATAAAAAGTGAAAATAATAAAATTAAAGTAAAAAATAAAAAAGTGAAAATAATACAAAATAGAATAATAAAATTAAAGGCAAAAATAAAAAGTGAAATTAATAAAAGATAAAATTTGAGAGACAAATAAATATAAAAAGTTTAAAAAATATATTTGAGGTGTAGAGGGGCAAAATGATACTTGTACTATACTTAAAAAGTAAGGAAGATTATTCTTTAAATACATTTCTTATTGGGGTCAAATATCTAAAGCCACTCATATTTGGGTCTACGACATAGTGTAGGTCACTCAAAGAATTGTTTGTTGCGCGCACACAAACTTTGGAGCCGTTGGGGATAAGCTCCTGTACTTAAGTTTGGTAACAAATTTAGGTCCTATTTGGTCAACAAAATTACACTCCCTTCGTTTTAAAAAAAAAAAGACCTAATTTAATTTATCATGAAGTTTAAGAAAAATAAAAAAGTTTTTTAAATTTTGTAGTGTTAAATTAAAGATATGTCAAATGTATCAAAATATCCTTCAATCTTGTGGTGTTAAACATGTCAGGTGGAAAGTTAAAATTAAAAAATGGCTAAAAAGGAAAGAGATCATTCCTTTTTAAATAAATTAAAAAGAAAAGTAAATCATTTTTTTAAACGGTGGGAGGAATTTTTTAGAGTTGAAGTTGAAGTTGTAGTTGGATATGTGTTTAGATATTAATTTAAATTTTACTTATTTTTTAAATTTTATGAGAGAAGTAGGAGTGAAAACAAGTTTTACTTATTTTTACTTTTTCCAAATACAATTTCAAATTGTATTTGAAATTTTCATGGTCAAATACATACTGTTTTCACTAAAGTGAGATAATTTTTTGAAATAGAATTAATAATTTTCATGGTCAAATGACTACTTATATTTGGAATTTGTATTATTAAAAGATACAACTATTTTTTCTAGTTTGTTTTAAAAAGGGAATAACTATTTTTTTTGTTAATATTTAATTTTAACGTTTTACGTAAAATATTTAATATCATAAAATTAAAGAACATTTTCATACAACTGACATCACATTACATTAATTTAATATCAAAAGATTCAAATTTTATTTTTATATTTTTAAACTCCATATCAAATCAAACAACAAAATACTATGCCTCATTGATGATATAAATTTTCAGAAAATTACATAAATGTGCATCCGAAAAAGTTATATTACAAAATATAGTGCACTTTTTAAATTTTAACCAAAAATGACTCAATCATATGGACCTAAAAAGTAAAGTTTCAATCAGTAACTCAATTAATCCAATTAGCATTTAATACACTTTTTCGTTTATTTTTTTTTCATTTTTCTAACTTTTTTTTCTTCCTCTCATTTTTTTAAACTAGTTTAAGTGTACGCGCTTTGCACATATATCTCACTTTAATGAGTTCAAATATTACATTAAATATGATATTTATTTAAATAATAAAGATGAATATAATAATTAAATTTAATATTTTTTTAGTATGTAAAGATGAAGATTTTATCTAAACCCAAACCTTACCAATTTTTTTTTTAAAAGTCGATCGACATTCATCTACCATCTGTAAATTGCAACAAAATAATACACTGATTGAGACATCAAAATAATACAATTAAATCTAATGTTTACACACAAAAATTTTCTTAAAGTCGCCCGCCACTCATCTACCGCCTGTAAACAATAACAAAATAATACGATAATAGAGATATCAAAATAATACAAAGAAATATAACCTTTACATAAAAAAAAAATTTCAAAGCCAAACAATCAAGCACATGCAATCGAATCAAGTTAGATGAGCATCAATCAAATTCTTCCAATAGATAAATCGATTTGTTTTCTAGTTTAACGTATATCTCAATATTTATAGAAGTATTTTCTTAATAGAGTTCTATTTTAGGAGTATTTTTTTAATTGAATAGTACAAAGAAAAATATTAATTAATTCTCCTACCATATATTTTAGGAGTCCCATATATTTTAGAAAGTCTAGTAGAAAGAAAAATATTAATTAGTTCTGCTACTATATATTTTAGGAGTCCCATATATTTTAGGAAGTCTAGTTAATATAATAAAAAATAATTAAATAATAAATTACAAAAAAATAAAAAAATAATTATCTGAAGAAGAGTCTTTTAATGAAGGCTAAAAGTTCAAATCACATTTGTAAGAATTTTCACACTTTTAATATATTATAGATATAAATTTTAGATTACAATCAACCAACAAGTCACATTTTATTGAAGAAAACAAAAATAAATAAGAGCACAAGCAATGGAATGACAACACATTCAAAACGAAAAATACTTAAAATAAATAGCTCGAAAGATGGGCTTAAGTCCGAAACAAAAAAAAATTCATAAAAAATAAAAGGACCTTTCAGAAGCTCTGTTGCAATTAGGAAGGTAAACATCTCTTCACTTCTTAATCTTCCATAGAAGCACTGCTAATTTTTCTTTAGATTGTTTCAGTGCCCTCCATTTTTCCTTTCGTTTTACGTTTTCGTTCTTCTTTCAGATACATTTATCCTTTACTTTTTTTTTTCTCTTTCTTGTAGCTTTAGCCTCAAAACACAGATAGTGTGCTCTTTTTTTTATCCCCCCCGCCCAATCAGATCCAAGACAACCAGCTCAACAATAACTTTCAATTTTCAATTGCAGCTAGATCTATTCCAGATCTGGTGATCCTTGCCTCTGACACGAGCTGAGGGGAGATTTTATGAAATTTTTTATTGAGGAATGAGTTGCGTCGCTGCATTTGAGGTTTATACACTTAGTAGATAATATTATATATTTTTTTATAATTTTGTATAATAAACTAGTACGGGATGTAAAAAAACCAACACCACTAGCTCCAAAAATTACTGCCACAACAATACGAACTAGAAACTCCATACAAAGGAGCACTCCCCGATTACTATCGCCGCGCTCCCACCCCCTAACCTTCTATCTTAATTTGCGTCCTCCACACCTTCCTATCAAGGGTCATGCCTTCTGTAAGCTGTAATTGCTTCATATCATGCCTAATTACATCCCTCCAATATTTCTTCGATCTACCTCTAGTTCGCCTAAAACCATCCATAGCCAGAGTCTCATACCTCCGCACTGGAGCATCAGAGTCCCTCCTCATCACATGCCCTAACCAACGTAGCCTCACTTTTCGCAACTTATCCTCCACCGAGGCAACTCCCACCTTCTCCTGAATAATCTCATTTCTCACCCTATCTTTCCTGGCATGTCCACACATCCATTGCAATATTTGCATCTCTGTCACCTTCACCTTTTGGATGTGGGAGTTCTTAACTGGCCAACACTCCGCTCCATACAATATAGCCGTCCAGATTACCACTCTGTAGAACTTACCTTTAAGCTTCGGGGACCTTCTTATCACAAAGGACTCCTAAAGCGAGCCTCCACTTCAACCACCCTGCCCCAATACGATGCGTGTCATCCTCGTCAATTTCAACATTACCCTGAATTATGGACCCTACATACTCGAAACTCTCTCTCTTCTGGATGGCCTGAGAGTTTAGCTTCATAACCACCCCATCTTCTTGCAACATATCACTAAATTTACACTCCAAGTACTTCGTCTTGGTACTTACACTCCAAGTACTCTGTCTTGGTTCTACTTAACCAAAAATCTTTAGATTCAAGCGTCTGTCTCCAAATCTTCAACTTATCATTAACTCCATCCCGAGTCTCGTTGATCAGAACCACATCATCTGCAAATAACATACACCAAGGCACCTCCTCTTGAATATGTCGCGTCAAAACATCCATCACCAAGACAAATAGAAATGGGCTAAGAGTCGATCCCTGGTGCAACCCTATTAAAACTGTGAAGTGCTTCGAATCTCCACTTACTGTCCTCACACAAGTCTTCGCACCATCATACATATCCTGAATTGACCTAATGTACGTCACGGGCACCGCTCTAGCCTCCAAGCACCTCCACAGAATCTCCCTGGAAACTCTGTTATATGTCTTCTCTAGATCAATAAACACTATGTGCAAGTCCTTCCTCTTTCGAAACTGCTCCACTATTCTCCTCACGAGGTGAATGACCTCAGTGGTCGAGCGATCAGGCATGAAACCGATCTGATTCTCAGAGATCATCACGATCCTCCCCATCCTCAACTCTACCACCCTTTCCCGAACTTTCATAGTATGACTCAACAACTTAATACCTCTATAGTTGTTACAACTCTGAATGTCTTCCTTGTTCTTATACACTGGAATCATCGTACTCCACCTCCACGCTTCAAGCATCTTAGCAGCTCTAAAAATAATGTTAAACAACCTTGTCAACCACTCCAAACCTGCCCCGCTAGTGCTCTTCTAAAAATCTACTGGAATTTCATCTAGCCCCGTCGCCCTACCCCGCCGCATCCTGCGAATAGCTCCCTTGACCTCCTCAACCTCAATACGCCTACAAGAACTATAATCGAGACCCTCCTCAAATATCTCTAAGTCTCTCAACACAGAACCTTTGTCCCCCCGTCGTTTAAAAGTTTATGAAAATAGGACTGCCACCTCTCCATAATGAGGGCATCCTCAACCAACACCATACCCTCCTCTCTTTTGATGCACTTCACTTGGTTAAGGTCACGAGCCCTCTGCTCCCTGGCCTTGGCCATCCTATACAACTTCTTATCTCCACCTTTCTCCTCTAAAACCGCATACAAACTCTCAAAAGTTATTGTCTTAGCGTCGTAACCGCTAAATTAGCCTCTCTTCTAGCTACCTTATACTCTTCCTTATTCTTCTGCCTTTCCTCATCATCCTTGCTCCCAACCAACTTAGCAAAGCCACCTTCTTAGACTCCACTTTTCTCTTGACCTCTTCGTTCCACCACTAGTCTCCTCGATGGTTGCCAGATCGACCTCTCGAGACACCCAACACCTCTCTAGTGGTCTCCCTAATGCAACTGGCAGTCGTCTCCCACATATTATCCACACCTCCTCTACTCTCCCAAGCCCCCTACTCTTCTACTTCTCTTCCATCTCCAAAGTACTAGCCAATGTCAAGTTACCCCACTTAATCCTGGGTCGTGCCTCCCCACTTCTCTTTTTTTTCCCTTATTGATAACCAAGTCCATTACCAACAACCTATGTTGAGTCGAGAGATTCTCGCTAGGTATGACTTTACAGTTTTTACATAGAGCTCTATCCTCTTTTTTAAGAAGCCAAAAGTCTATCTGAGTCTGGGCCACTGAACTACAAAACATAATAAGGTGATCCTCCTTCTTCGGAAAGCTCGAATTTGCTATTCACAACCTAAAAGCCCTAGAAAAATCCAACAGGGAAGCTCTTCCTTCATTCCGCTCACCAAAATCGAAACTGCCATGCACATCACCATACCCTCTCGATAAAGACCCAATATGCCCATTAAAATCCCCTCCTACGAAAAGCTTCTCAGTGCTCGGGATGCTCCTCACCACCTCATCTAAAACCTCCCAGAATTCCTTCTTCTCCTCTACGTCCAAACCTACTTGTGGGGCGTAGACACTATAACGTTCACCGTAGACCCTTCCATGACCAACTTAATAGACATCAGTCTATCACTAACTCTCTTTACCTCTACCACCTGCTTCTTAAGATCTTCATCTACTAAGATACCTACCCCATTTCTATGTCTCACGCTACCCGAGTGCCATAACTTATATCCATCCACATCTCTTGCTTTAGTTCCTACCCATTTAGTTTCCTGAACACACGCAACACTAACCCTCCTCTTTCTAAGAATCTTCACTAACTCTATAGACTTACCCTGCAAAGTACCGATGTTCCAAGACCCAACTCGCAACCTAGAAGCTCCCTTATCCTGCCTAACCTTACTACCCCTAGCCCCTAACCCTAAACTCGATCCTAGACCCGACCCAGACCCAACCTCCCCAAACCCCGATCCAGACCCAACACCTCCTAACCCTGACCTCGACCCCGACCTATGACATGACCTTAGTCTACTATCGCCAATCACAACCACTATGTAACAAAGGGGGACTAAGATAAGGTAAAAGGGTACACTAATTAAAATGAAGTCAATAAAGGAGCTAGGGGCACAAACAACAATCTCTAATAGATAGAGAGCAACAAAACCAATAATATAACATAAATTTTGATAAACAATAGTCAATAACGGGAAGTAATACTACCACAATTAATGTATATGCTAGTACATCAAGTAACAGTAATCAGATAAGGTAACACACTCCAAAACTACTAAGAACAATAAAAAAATTCACACGCAAAACACTATTATAAAGTAACCAATCAACAAGAAATTCAACATCCACAGCCAGATAATCAACCAAGAGCAATGATCCTTGAAAATAGTACAGCCCCATAGCATTTTGGGTAAATTTCCTTATCATGGATACAATATCAAACTTAATTACAAGCCAATTAGACTCAAGCTCTTGTATACACTGTTCAAACCTATTAGATCACTTCTCTATAACTAGCACCATTAAACAAGAAATCATCACATCCACCTTCATAGCCACCAGTCATCCAAGCTTAATGCCTAGCGCTCAACATAACTTACAACTCCAGCTCACACACAAAATTTTCACTTGGAAACTATAAAACAGAATATTCATAAACGCTAACCTACTTAAACCTCATAACAATAATTGGTCATAATCATATGGCCTATCTCATTTACAACCCATCAACACATCCTTCTCCTACCCATCATTACTATCTATCCTTCGTACCTAGCTTAACTTAGTTCATAGCTCTCTAAGCCTCAACTTAACTTCTTCTTGCAATCCCAGGAGCACCCTAGTTAACAACACTCATTCACTAAGTACCTTCGTCCATAACCTATTCTCGTCTTATGCAACACACCATCAACAACTCTTTTCGTACTTAATGCAAACTACTATTTACCTTAACCAATAACTCCTTCTCCTCCTTCCACGAGTTATTGTACAAGGACATATCACTTCATCGCTAACTCGATCACACGCAAAAAGGCTCGGCTATACATACTTTCAATAAATCACACTTACCACCCTTCTTGCCCCCACACCTCTAAACCCAGTTCCAATCAGCATGAAGAAACAAGATACACAAAGAGTCGCTAGTGAATCAAAATAGGCCTCCCCGGCTTCACTAGTCTTTGATTTTTGCATTTTGAAAAAGAATTTGAGGTGAATAACAAAGAAATTATGCTAGTGAATCGAAAGAACCCCACACGGCTTCACTAGACTTTACGTTTCAACAACATAATGATGAAAAATTACGAAAGGTAGAAACTTGGCATACAATATTTGATGATTTAGGAATACACATCTCACTATGTCTTAACTAAACGACTCGTAAGGGCGAGGACATAACATTAAGCTTGGGGAACTTATAACACGCTGGGAGGCTTCGCTTAAGCCGCTTTGTAAAACTTCTGAAACTCCACACTAGTAAGTCTGAAAGCATTATCAGAGGAAGAAAATTAGAATTCGCTGATCATTTTACCCAAGGAACAGTACATAGATAAAGAAGTGTAGACTATCAATATGGATTTTGAGGAAATCTGAAAGCGCATCTCACTTGGGCTTATTGCACGATTTATACGCAAAGCATGATAAGACACTAATAGGATACTTTCTTGCTCATTTAAAACTTCATAACTATCTGTGGGGACTGTTTAAGAAAGTACTATCTGCAAAGAATTGAGTTTGACTGTCTCTAATACCTTGAAAATAAGGCGGGGATGCCCTGAATAGGGTAAGATGAGAATTTGTATAAGTTTCTCAACGAACCTTTCTATAGCACGATCTAAGACTTGAAAGAATAGAGACCTTTCCTAAATGTCTTGTAGCCTCTCGAAGAAAAGTACAGACGTCTCTGAACCGTCCCGCAAGACTCTACTAGACACGGTTTCATAGACACCCTAGGACACTTGAACTCTGCGCTCTGATACCAAGTTTGTAACACCCCGAAATTGGATCCCGAGACGTCACACGGGGCTTAGGGGCATAAGTGACCCTAAGCTAACCCTTCTACTGGCATAACTCATAAGCAACTGAATAAAATGCTCAAGTCTACATGAGATCAGCGAAAACATAGAACTTATCCGAACTTGATCAATACAATTATGAACATTACAAGGTTACAACTCTACTTTTACAAATGAAACTGAAACTGAATACATCAACTTCTACTGACTGTCTATGAAGCCTCTACTGGTACTGACTTCAGATAGATGGGTCATGACTCCCAACTACCCAATCTCAATACGACTAAAGTAAGAAAATACGATACTCCTCGAACTGTGTAACTGACTCAAGACCTCGAATAAAAAGGACTCAGTACCTGCTAACTGGAAGCTGCAAACTGACTGGATGCGGTATCTGCACTATAAATTGTACCTACATTATAAGGCACTATAGCATATAGAAATATATGGGGGTCAGTACTTTAAAGAATGTACTGAGCATGTGGGGGTGCAATGCAACATTATAAATAATATCATATATGATTACGAAAATCATACATGCTGACGATAACGACTTTCTTTGCTTGAATTAATCGAAATATATTCCTTGAAACTCATCATTAGTAATGCAAGCATTATATATCTCATAAATCATTATACTCAACTCAAACTCCTTAAATCATGACTTAGAGTGACTCGGTAACTCATGAAACTTTAACTCTTATAGACTTGGGAGTTTCTTCTAATCGACATGACTACTCCATGTGAGCCGCATGGAGTCCAATGTTTTGCCCTCCTAAGGAGAGAACCCCACATTGGCGGGGGTGTTGTACTCTTGTCAGGGAGTACAACCTCAATCTCATTATCACAATCCCATACTCGGCCTCTGGCCCACAATTATCAACATCAATCCTACGAAGGCACGTAGTTTTGGGGAAATACCACATTTCCCGCTCGGTGCTAAATACTCCTCCCAGACTCAGCTCAGAACGCGTCAGGAAATCCACCTTAATCAATATCAACTCATGGGTCTATTATAAAGACCAAAACATAATTATATATCTCATCTGTAAATCATAAACATCTTGTGGATTCCTAACTCGACTCAACTCAACACAATCTTTCTCAACATCAAGTACATTTGCTTTTCGAATCATTTTCAAATATCAAAAGCTTCAAGGAAAAATCATAGGACTCATTCTTGACTCTCAAGCTCAAATATCTATCTATCTATATATATATATATTCAATAATCAAACTTCTCGTAGAAAAACTTAAACCATGACTCTTATCTCAAATCATTTGGAAATCAACAACTCATAATAACAATATTCAACTCATGGTATAAGTTCTCAATTTAAGGAATAAAATGATGAAATAGTCATGTGTATCAATCTTGATTTGCTCAAATATCATAAATCATTAATAAAGTAATTTGGGTGTAAACCCACTTTGCAAAATCATGAATTTCAATAGTAGAACTTAAATCTTTGGGCACAAGAACGAAAGAAGTGTTCTTGTTCAAACCCCACATACCTTGAATTATAAATTTGAGAATAAGAGACTTGATTGGAACTTCTTTCTCACACTTTTAGGCTAAGATTCTTCATGCCTTTGACTAGGAAAGCTTGATTCTTGAACCACTTGGAGAAATTTAAGGGAGATTCTTGAATTTCTCGGAAGAAGATTGGATTTTTTTTTGGGGGGGTCTTGGAAGAAAACCCTAGCTTCTAGAGAATTCTTGGAGAGATTGGAGAGAAATAAGAGAAAATGATCTTTCCTTTACTACTTGGATATATTTATAATACCAAAATGCCCTTTTGAAAAAGCTGAAATTCGCTGATCGGGGCTTGTGACAGTCCGTCAGAGGGACTAACGGTCCACCAAGTCGTCCGTCACTCGAGTGCCAAAACTGGGATGTTCTGCCTTGGAGTGACGGTCGAAGTGACGGTCCGTCAGGAATCTGACGGTCCACTACTCGGGGGCCAAAAATGGAACATTCTTCCTCAACCTGACGAACCCCTTGACATCCCATCAAGTTTTTAACGATCCAACAATTTAGCCGTCACACGATAACCAAAAAGAGGGGTCACTGCCTTGGCTTGACGGGACACTTGACGGTCCACCAAGGACTTGGCGGTCCGTCAGGTCCACCGTCAGGCCTGGGCGATTCCGATATTGTTTAGTAAAACGGCCATAACTCCCCTGTCCGATGTCAGATTTCGATGAAATTGGTATCGATGCAAAGCTTATTCAATGCTCTACATGAAAAAAGTAGAAATTAGAAAAATTCTAGATGGTTCAATCATCATTCACTTTGGAAGTCATTTCCATATACTCAGAAGACGAATTTAGACTCAAGGAACAATCGGGGTATTACAACAACTTTCTATAGGAAACAAACATAGAAATAGGATATTTAGAAACATTTCTAACACCTTTGCATTTTGCAATAGGTAGGTCCAGTTCTGACAAGGAATTAGAAATAGAATCAGTTGGAAGATTACCTTGAATTCCAGGAAGGTCTTGCGGAGTTGACTTTTGACAGTGTTGAGGATAGTCGGTCTTTATTTCTTGAGTTCGGTTCTTTCTCGAATACACCTGTATTTGTTTTGTTTGTTCTCTGTTCCCATTTTTATTTTTATCATTTGAAGGCTTTACAGGTTCAATATCAAAATTTTTATCATTTAAGTTACTTAAGTCCCTATCATCTCCCAAATCACTGTCTTTTTCATCTCTTGCATCATACCTATCTTCTCCAAGGTCCCTCACATCAGTATTTATTGTAATATCTAGCCCATCATTTCTCTGATGTCTAGTTTCCTCAATATCCCATGAATCTCCCCCTAAAGATGAGCAATAAAATAGAGTTGGGATTCAAAGAAAGTTAGATCCATTGTGACATTATCCTCCTCGACTGAGGATCATAGCAGTTATATCCCTTTTGATTTGGAGCATATCCTACAAAAACACACTTCTTAACCCTTGGTTCAAGTTTACTGCAATTATGAACATGAATAAAGGTTTTACACCCAAAAACTTTCAATGGCAGATTTGTAGTTAACCTAGAACTAGAAAAACTCTCTCTGAAAACGTTAAAAGGTGTTTTAAATTTGAGAGGACGAGATGGCATTCTATTAATAAGATAAACAGCAGTCAAGAGAGTCTCTCCCCAAAGGTACTGTGGAACCTTACTGGTAAACATTAAGGCCCTAATTACCTCTAACAGGTTCATATTCTTTCTTTCTGTGATGCCATTTTGTTGAGGTGTATTCGGACAAGAGCTTTGGTGTACCACCCCAGTTTTTCTGGAAAACCTTCCTAATTGTTCATTAAAAAATTCACGACCATTGTCACTTCGAAAAATCTTGATCTTCTCATTAAACTGTGTTTCCACCATTACATAGAAAGTCTCAAACACATTTTTAACCTCAGATTTGTCCTTTGATAAAAAAAAACCCAACTCAGTCTAGTATGATCGTCTATAAAAGTTACAAACCACCGTGTTCCAGACATTGTTGAAATTCTAAATGGTCCCCAAGCATCACTATGAATCATCATAAAATGTTTAGAAGTCTAATACTTTTGAGAGGGAAAAAAAGATTGGTGATGCTTAGCCAATTCACACTAGAACAAGGACGGATTTTTATTTTCAAATAACTGAGGTAACAAATGTCTTAAATAATAAAAACTTTGGTGTCCAAGCCTATAGTGCCAAAGCATGACTTTATTCAAAACAGAAGTAGAGTTCAAACAAGTAGGATTCAGTTGCAGAGTGTTGTCCCCATTGTCAAGAAAATAAAGACCTCCATAATCTCTAGCACTGTCAATCGTCTTCCCTGAGACCTTTTCCTGAAATTCAAACAAATCAGAGTCAAAAATAGCACGACAATTAAGAGAGCGAGTTAATTTACTGACAGAAACCAGATTACAAGACAGTTTTGGAACATGAAGAATATCATGAAGTGTGAGGAATGGTGATAATTTAATAGTTCCTTTTCCGGCAATTATGGAGAAGAAACCATCAGCTATCTTGATTTTATTATTCCCTGCACAAGGAGTATAAGTAGAGAAAGCACGGGAACTTCCAGTCATGTGATCAGTAGCTCCTGAATCTATGATCTAAGAATCTTTTTGGTTGGAGTTGGCAATAAGAAAAGCAGATGGTTCGATACCTGTTTTAGCAAAAGAACAAGAAGGATTAGAAGGATTTGGTGCATTTGCACGGAAATGGGGAGATTGAAGGAGTTTGGGCAAAATCTCTAGTTGATCCCTTGTAAATGGAGACGAATCTGGATGGGGTTGTTACTCCTGCTCAAAATGAGCTGTTTGGAGGGATTGACTATGTTGATATTGGAAGCCACGATTATCAACTCCCTTCTGCTTCCAGTTTGGTAGTTTCCCATGAATCTTCCAACATGTTTCACGGGTGTGCCAGTATCTTTTGCAATAATATAGCCTTTTCTTTTTGGTATCTTCATTTTTCACTATCACAAAAGTTGAAGAGTCTATAGCAGGTTTTAGTTCAATATTTAAATCAAGTTTTAACGTAACTTTCCTCTAGTTTCTTCTTTCCTAACTTTAGAAAAGGTTTCACGAAGTGAGGGCAGAGGATTTTTTCCTAGGATTATTGACCTAACCTCATCAAACTCCTGATTTAATCCTCCTAAAAAAAAGTAAACTCTCTCATTTTCTTCCCTTTTTTTTTTCTTTCACACTATCCACAGAACACTCTCATTCATAATTATAACACTGGTCTAACTCCTGCCACAAAGACACCATTTCATTATAATAAGCACTAACTTCTTTGTCACCCTGCTTAGCCTATCATAGTTTAATTTTCAACTAAAATATTTGAGAAGCCATAAAGACACCATTTTGTTATAATAAGCAGTGACTTCTTTGTCACCCTGCTTAGCCTGCCATAGTTTAATTTTTAACTCAAATATTTGAGAAGCATTTTCTACAACAAAGGTTTCCCACACATCCTTAGCAGTAGGTAAAATAAGATAAGGTTACCTATGACTGGTTCTATGAATTCTCTGATTTCCAGGTGTTCATCCTTGGATCTCTGATTTTCGGCTTTTTCGTCTCTCAGGTCAGATGTCCCAACTTTCCGCGACCATCAATTGCAAGCTTTATGGACTGTGCCCACTCCAAGTAGTTCTTCCCATTTAATCGATGAGAAGTTAACTGGAAGGGTATGTGAGAAACATTGCCTCCTTGAGTCATCATATTTTCTGTAGGAACTTCTAGAGAAGAACTTTGGTCTTCTTTTGATGTTCCAAAATGATGATCTCCTTGGAAAGTTGTTTTATCCAAGTGATACTAGGGGAAAACATCCCTCTCTAAATCCATGAAAGTTCAGATACTGCAAAAGTATATTTTTTATTCATAGAATTGTACAGTATTTATAAGAGAAAGTGTACAGTATTTATAAGAGAAAGGTAAGATCAGAATAAACTAATCAATCCCTGATTCTTGGGAGATTCTTGAATCAAGGGATTTCCCCTAATCTATTTCCTAAAATAACAACTAATATATTTTCCTAAGATACATGCTATCCCATATTTGCAGGAGCTGAGGAGCTGAGGAGCTGATTACAGTCGAATCTGCTAGCTGATTTGTGAAGCAGATTTGATTGAAATCTGCCTGTCATTGTGGAGCAGATTCTGCCTCAATCTGCCAGCTCATTCGACATGCAACAACAAAAATAACAAACCCAATGTATTCCCACAAAGTAGGGTCTGGGGAGGGTAAGATGCTCGACATGCAGCATCTGGGAAATATTCTTTTTCGAGTATGTGTGGCACAAATGGGGTTAAATCAGTTGATATAAGTTAACTTAATGCTGCATTGAAAGGAATTTACACTTCTGATCAAAAGTTCTTTATTTTAGGTAAGTAAAACTTTCAGCAATAATGTTGGAAGGAACTTTGCATCAAAGAGCGACTAACATCCTTTATGGGCAGAGGTGATTGTACACTCTCCATCGGTAGTTTAGAACACTCGCTTTTATGAACCTTCAATCCCGATATATACACACCATCTTGTACCATTTAAATTTTAGCTAAACACAGAAAATAATTGAGCCACCTTTGAAAAACATCTTCCATAAAAGTCATGTCTCAAAAAAGATGGACAGTTTCATAAAGCTTCTCTAAGAAATTTAAGCATACAGAGGGAATTTATGGTATTTGCTAGGACTTACAGCTCAAAAGAATTCTCTTTGAAGCATTGCAGAAAAACTTTCCTATAAGTGAAATATCGAATCATATCATTCTTTCAACCTGAACAGACCCTTTGGGGAAAGCCAAAGGATAAACTCACACTAACACTGGTGAGTCTATTTTGTGCGTAGTTTCAGTTGTGATATACTTCGGGCATTAAAAGATTCAGTTTGCCTGATGGATATGCAATGCACTAAAAATACTGATAAAATCAATTAATAGCTAAATAGTATAACTGAGACAATATAACCAACAAATTATAAGCAACCAAAGGAGTAAAAGGGAAAGCATAACAAATGAAGAACAAGCATTGGAAATTCCAAACCAAATGTGCAAAAGTGGCTTGTTTTACAACAATCATACTTAAGAAAATCAGTTTCAAATTGCATATCGTAGTTCGTCTTTTGAACCATCTCAAGATAATGTCCTTTTCACTGAATGGAATCAATCATTACTTTCTTTTTGATGAGATATCAACTGAAAAGTTGAATTCATCACATTTTATATGTTTAAACATACAGGATTCAAATATATGAACAACTAAATACAAAAAGGTTTATACATTTATTTCTTGCAAACATTAAAGAATGCAGTTTCAAACTCTTTTGGGTTAGTACGTCATGTCCCACCAAGATGCTCAATATAAATATATGGGGTACAAGTGAAACAAGAAGCTCGTTTGGGAAATGCTTTTACCTTTGTCAATGAATTGACCACTAGGACCGAGATCCATTAATTGGAAAACCTTCTCACTTGCCCCAATAGATTGCATCAATGACGATAAATTGTCCCCAACCCACCATGTAGAATAAATCAACCATTCACTGTATAATACGAATTTTGTAAGTTGTTCTGCTGTAATATGACCAGCCAGGATAGATATTCCTCCTACCAGCACAGCAATAACCTAAAATTCAAAGCATGAAATTGAAGTTCACTTAAATGATTAACTGGAAAACCTTCTTTCATGTTTCAAACAATTAGCGTTGAAGATTATTATATCTAATCCTGATCTAAAACCAATATTAGAATCTACAAATGTTGATGATGAGTAAGTCTAATAGAAACTCAGAAGCATATAGCATCTCTTTCTATCCAAAACCATTCAAAAGAAATGGTTGTGAATGCTTCGTTAGATGACTCTTTAAATTCCAGAGGTTTCTCAACGGAAGATCTGCTGCTAGTCATGGAAGTACTAAAGGATTTACGGATGTATTTTCATGGAGTACGTAAGATGCTGGGTAGCAATAACAAAATATGTCATTTACGAGTTGCACAGACAAGAGTATGAGTGTCATAAGAAGGGTTGTATTTGACAATTGACATAGTGTGAACCCAACACCTTATTTTTGGTGAAAACGCTCAATTATGTGATTCGAAACTTTTGTACAAGTCATAATGACCATTTAGGACTTGTTTGAGTAGCTTTGGCTGGATCCTGAAAATTTCAAAAAAAGTAAAATCATTTTGATTAGTAGAGGGACTTGGATGGGGTTTGGGTAGCAAAAACCAGATCTGGACTGTGGTAGGATTTTATTTTATCAGGGAGCAGAAGGAATTTCGAGCCACAGGAGTGCCATTGCGCTGAAGGGAGGTCCAGGCAGGCCGGTGCTACCGCACGCAGGCTGCACATCGCGCATAAGGCATGCACACAAAGGGCGCACTTAAGAAGACTAATTTGTCCCATGTCCGTCGCTATCCCGGACATTGAGCATGATCACGTTAACACCTGTGTTAGGTATAAAAATTAGCAGAAACGAGATTTTAAACTTATTTCACCAATGTTGGATTTTGGGAGCTTGGGGTAGCTTGAAAGTTGAATCAAAGAGGGATTTCTTCTACAAAAGCTTGGGTAAGTAATCCAAACTCGTCCCTGGTTAGATAGTGATAACTCGCCTGATTTTATATTTAAATTGTGAGAGTTCGAGGCAGAAATTGGGGGTTTTGTCCTAGGCTTGAGAGCAAAAATTATGCATTGAGGACCAATTTGACGTTGGATTTTAAAACTAACATTAGATTTGAACTTGTAGGGTTATGGTAACCCAAAAAAGTAATCAATTTTAAATTTTAACAACAGAGCTTAGGTTTAACTTTTAGTTGACTTTGACTTGCTCCAAAATTGCAATATGGGTATCAGCAGACTTGTTTAACCTCGTAGAGTATCTTTTAAATGATCAAGCTCGTGCAATCAATTTGGGGAGAGTAAATGCAGTGCGAAAGGTCTAGAGTTTCTTCCAACCGAGGAAAATTAAGGCTTTGACCTTAATGAGAAATCTTTTCCTGGGTTTGTGGTCGGCCCTCAATTTTAAAGCTACACCAGTTGGTACTTCTCCTTTCTGAACACTAGATTTCAGTTTCCAGCAGCAGTCTAGATTTCCGTCAACCAAAAACTAATTTTAAGCAACTTTTCTGAATTTGTTTTCACTTTGGAGGTTCTGGTGGAGTCTGTAGTGAATTAGTTGGCAATAAATCTGACTTTTTTTTTTGTGATTCTTTTGTTAGTTCTTTGTTATACAACCATGTCTCTCCGTTTGATACTTTTGGCTCCAAAAATTCACTAAAGAACCATTATTGGGAAGTTCAAACTGTTTAGCTTGGGTTTCCTCGATTGAGTTGTGGTGCAAGGGTCAAAGCGTCCCAAGATCACTTAACAAAGAATGCTAGTGTGGTGATAAAAAGGCAAAGATTAGTGAGGTAGATGAAAAGGCCAAAGGATAATAGGAGAAGGCTGACATTCAATTATGTAGTCTCCTATGGCAATCTATTGATTCCAGTTGATGGCCTTGTTTCGCCCATCCCGGACATGTTAATCAGTTTAGGAAAAGGCCCATGCTTTATACACTAATGACATGCCTCATTTTTATGATGTGATATCGCTAATGACCAACTTAAAGAAACAAGAATCCAATATATCTACTTACTTGGATACGTACAGGCAGTCATGGAGGAATTTGAAACATTGATGCCAGTTACCACGAACGTGGAAAAACAAAAAGAGCACACAGACACTTTGTTTCTAGTGCTTATACTTGTTGGACTTCCTACACCATGATTTGGTGCGTGAACAGATTTGAGCTAGTCCTACAATTCCTACAATTGATGAACTATTCTCTCATTTACTTCGCCTTGCCGCGCCCACCATCACAAAGTGGTTTCATCACCAAGTGTTGACTCTTTTATTCTCACATCTCACACCATAGAAATCGAACATTTCAGTCTGTGGAGAATTGACGAGGATGTCGTTTTGAAAGATCTCGACCTAAGTGTAGTTATTATCATTAGCTCAAACACACTAGTGACATGTGTTATACTCGACATGGTCGACCACCTAATAATGCTCATACTGCTCAAAAGGAATATAATGAGTTCATTCATTATCGAGCAAGTAAGCAAACATCTCTACAAGCCTCCATTGATCAGCCTGATCAACCACCCAAAAATGCTCATATTGCACGGACAGAATATAATAAGTTCCTTTAGCATTAAGCAAGCAAGCAAACATCTCCACAAGTAGCCTCGGTTGCTCACCTGATGCTTCTGTTGCTGGTAATTCCTTTGCTTGTGTTTCGCAATCTAGTACTCTTGGATAATGGATCGTGGACTCAAGCGCTTATAATCATAATTTCTGGTAACAAATCACTTATGTCTGATTTTGTTTATTCACAATATCTTTCTACTGTAACTTTTAGCTGGTAGGATCCAAACAAAAGCAAAAGGAGTTGGACAAGTTAAACCTTTGTCCTTTGTCCCTTTAAACTCTTCCTCATGCCCCTATTATCCTTTTGATCTTACATTTGTTGGTCGCTTAACGTGTGCCCTACATTGTGCCATAACATTTTTTTATGATTTTTTTCACATGTAGGATCGTAGTATGGGGCAGACGATTGCTAAGTTTCTCAGACTCAGACTCGGATGCGGGTGTCTGATATGGGTGCGGATCTAGAGGTTGAATCCTTCATAATCTCAATTTTAAGATTCGAAGATATGAATCCAAGTATAGACACGGTGCTTTAATTTGGCTAAACATAATTCAAATATCCAAAAAAATAGAGTTATAAAATCGAAATCATGAGATATCGTGAGGAAAAAATAAGGAAAAATATTGATCAAGAGGAAAATACTGAAAGGAGATAAAAGGAAATGCACTAACATAAAAATTTCTATATACAAGGAATTCCATTTTCTTCAATTTCACCTTAATTTTTGTTTTGATTACAAAATAATTAACTCTGTCTGGACTTCCACTATCAATTTTGGTCGAATTCGAAAAATTAGTTGACCCTATTAATTTTGGTCGAAGTCCCAAAATTAGTTGACCATATTGGACACGAATCTCACACCTACACCCACACCCATGTCGTGTCAACACGAGAGCGGCAACAAAAGTGAAGAGTAAGAGTAACTTATGACAATTGGCACTGGACATGAATCACAAGACCTCTACTAAAACTTTTCAAATTCTTCCACAACATGCTCCATTATAGACACTCAAGACCTAGTTCACAAATGTTTGGAACATCTAGTGTATTCAAGCTACAGATGACGGTGCCTATTTTGTCTAGGCTATCCACATTAGCTTGTGAGTCGAGTCAACTGGGGAAAGACACCCACATTGCCTTTCCACGTAGTGCTAAGGGTCATTCAGAGTGTTTTTTCATTAGTTTATTTCGATATTTGGGGTCTAGTAGAAGACAGATCAACCTTAGGATTTTGTATTTGTCAGCTTCATTAATGATTCTTCAAGATGTATTTCTTAATTAGATTCGCTATTCCATATTATTTCCTTAGTCATATCTCTACTCTTCCGTCGTGTCTTTGGGAGCACATGCTTTATTCATAACTTAGCCCCATGAAATGATAAATTCGTCCCTCGTGCCCGCAAATGTGTCTTTTATGGTTACTCTTGTGTTCAAAAGGGGTATCGTTGCTACACATATTGCTCGCTTCCTAGTCAAAAGTGAGTGTCTTCACTAAAGTCGCCTCGCCTCAGCTATCTGAAGCGCAACGGAGGTTGCATCGCACCGCTTCACGCTTAAAGAGCTCACTTTCCCCGACACTGGTTAGGGGTTTGGTGTTTTGAAAAAGTAAGAAATAAAATGGTGTAGCTCGGTTAAGAGCAGAAGTAGAATATTGGGCTATAGCAATGGCTACTGTGTATTCATATAGATCAAGTAACTACTGAGTGAATTAAAATTATGAGATCAAAAGAAATGGAACTTATGTGAGATAAGGAGGATTCACTTCACATTGCATCAAATCTGGTGTTTCGTTTCACGAGAAGACACATAAACGTTGCTTGTCAGTTTGTCATTTTGTCAAAAAAAAAGGTACTTTCGGACACATTGTCACAAAACTTGTGGGGTCAAATGATCAGCTTGCTAATATATTCACCAAGTCCTTTGCCCGTGCCAAAACAAGTTATATATATAGCAAGTTTGGTTCATATGATTCTTATACAACACCTTGAGAGGGATGTCCCATGAATATTCTAGAAAAAGTGTAAATATAAGTAGTGCAACAATAATATACCCGGTGTGATCCCACAAGTGTCTTCTAGGGATTGTAGTGTGTACGCAATCCTTACCACCACTTTGGTAAGGTAGAGGGGCTATTTTTTATACTCTCAGCTCAAGAAAAACATTTCAAAAGAGGTTTGAAATATACAAGGTGAAAGAAGCTCTTATGAAAATACTAAGAAAGGAGAAATATTGGGTGATTAAGGCATATATCTCTCTCCCTACACTGGTATTTTCTTAATGGCATAAAATTGGTTTATTACTCACATAGTTTGATGTTGGGTTTTGAATGATGGGTTGAGGGTTTTGGATATAAATTGTTTGAATGTTTTTCCATGATTACTATTGATTTATTATGCATTGAAGTTGGTTTGTACACTCATTGGGGTGCATGGGAATGGTGAATGAATTTAGGGGTACAATGATTCCCCAAACTTGTGAACAACGTAATTAAAGGTACAAGAATTCCCCAAATATTTGGATTTTGGTATTGAAATTGGTAAGAACCCCAACCCACTTGCATAATTGATTTTGGAATGTGATTTATCAATTGGCTTGACTTATTTCTATAAAACTAGTGCATAGTATAAATGGCAAAATAATTAAGGATGGCTTTGAAAACCTTGTGGGGTACAAGGATTCCTCCAAGTGGATAATAATGACCTTGAAAACCTTGTGGGGTACAAGGAATCCCCCAAGTTGATTTTAATAATAGAGTCTGGGTACAAGGATTTCCCAAAGTGATGTCTTAATGACATATGCTTGAAAGTTATAGTCGGTATGACGATACCACTTGATGATGCCTTAAGGAATACCCCTTAAATTAATGGATGGGTTATGTGTTAAATGTTGTAATTGGGCTTAAAAGGGATTGGGTAGCTAGCCGTGAAGGTGGAGGTCCCGAGGGACCAATACCAGAAACTCACGTTTGTCGATGTGAGGGTTGGTCTTGATGACCATGTGCTTGTGTCACACTATGTATATTTGTATCATGGATGGCGTAGGGTACAAGGATTCTCCGGCCTTCTATGATATCTCCGATTCGTGCGGCTAACACGTACTGGGACCCGACCATGGGGAGACAACTGGATCCATATAGCCCATGAGTAGTTAATGACGGTCAAGCTACACAGCCCACGCTAATGTTTTAAAGTTCATGCTAATCCTTGTTCCCTATCCTAGCATGCTATATATATATATATATATATATATATATATGTGCTTTGGTTTTGAATGGTTTTGAACTGGTTAGATCATGGCATTATTTTATCCCTTTATCCTTGAGTTACATGCTAGCGCTTAACACACCAATCGTCTTCGGACGTTGTATCCCACGCGATGCAGGAAACGGAGACACTTCTACTTTTCCTACGCAGTGATAGGTGGTTCTTGGATTGTTCGTGAGTCAGCTTGAAGTGGTGAGCCTCCTTCTTCCGGATGGCCTATTACTTCATGGTCCAGTTTTTGTCACAGACTGTTTCTTTGGTTACCTTATTGGCTATCGTCCAGGGCATGTCCCGACCTAGATTGGTCTTGGACTGTTTATAGGCTTTATAGATTACTGTGGATTAGGAGTTGGTATTATGGATTCTTAGCACCTTCTTATGGTTGCTTATTCTATCTTGTTAATATTCGGAATTCATCCGTTGCTAGCTGTAGTGTGTTCTGTTTGACTAGGCAAAGGGGGTGGTCTCCGGTCCACGGCGGACTTGAGATACCCGTCACGGCCAGGCCCTGATGCTGGTCATGACATAATGATAATACAGTAAATATAGTAGATTGCTCGATTTACTCCTATAGTAATTATGCGGTTATTTTCTTCCCTTTTTAGAGCATGTAAATATAGTTATTAAACCCAATAGCTTGAGGGAATAATCAAGCCGCGTTCTCTCTTATATCTCTTCCTTTTCACAGTTTTCAGAACTTATAACCCTGATATTTGAAATGATTTTCGGCCAAATAAATTCTTCATTTATTAACTTAAGAAAAGAAGATACGATGGGAGAAGAATGACACTCCAGTGTTAAACAACGGAAAGAGTTTAACCTGAGTTGAGTGATAGAGTGTGTTGAAGCTAAAGTTCCAATATCCATAAGCAGCACTCTGGCGCAAGGTTATATCAGCTAACTTCCCCATCCACCGTGCATACCTATTCTAGAAAATGGTTATTGTCGAGTTCTGGTTAATACTGAGCAACTGCATATAATTGAATTTTGCATATATCCATATGTTTACTCCTGAAAGTATTATACTAAGCACAAAATGAAAAGATCCCTTCTTCTAGTAGTTACCTTTGAAGTTCTTGTTCCTCAGTTCCATATATTCGTACAGTCCTCATGAGAGAGAATGTCTCTTGGGCAACCTATATCACATCAAAGGATATAACTGAATATTTAAATTATAGCATACTGGGAGAAAATGGACCAATTAACTTCTTAAGATTACTTCATTTGCACAAGCAGTGTACTCCTGAATAAATTTAGCTGCTTTCTTCTGGTATCTACGAAAAGAAACAAGCACAAAGAGAGGGGATTAGAAGAAGCAGAAATCATAAATTGCTCTAAGTCTAACGTAATTCCACCTACTTGAACAAAGTATTCAGGTAAACTCATTCTACTAAGAGAAGGTGGCATAATATAGAAGTTACGCTGAGTGAAAATGTGATTTAAAGAAGAGATATCAATTCTAAAACAAAAAATCACATGATTGTGGATGGTAAGTACTCCATGTTTCACCAGACCAACTTGGCCATTTCTTTTCCGGCCGAGAATACTGATAACTCCAAGGACAAGGATGAAGCATTGGAAGCACCAAGAAGGCCATTCACAAGGTCTCAAGCAAAGGAGATGCAAGACAAGGTGGCTGGATTTCAATGGGAGACCAAAAAGGTTCTTTTTATGTAAGAAGAGCTCACGTTTTGTGGAGAGGAATTGGTTAAGTGCTACCTACGTTGCTCGGACTCCAATGCGAGTGTCCGACACGGGTGTCGATCTAGAGGTTGGATCCTTCATGATCTCACTTTTAAGATTCGGGGATATGAATCCAGGTATGAATACGGGTGCAGGACTCGGCAAAATACAATTTAAATATCTAAAAATAGTGTTGTAAAACATATTATGTGGAAAACTTGAGAAATTATTGTTCAAGAAGAGAATCTTGAAAGGAGATAAAAGGAAAAGGAGTAATATAGCAATTTCTATATTCAAGGTATTCCATTTTCTTCAATTTCACCTTAGCTTTTGTTTCGATTACAAAAATCATTAAAGTTGTCCAGACATACCCTGTCGATTTTGGTCAAAGTACCTGTGAGAAATATGAGAAAAATATTATTGAATTGTTGTAACTACATTGTTACATTGAGACCCTATTTATAGACAATACATTCCAATCCTTTTCCTAATAGGACACGACATTACAATCTTTTTCCAAGTAGGATTTTATATGCTATTCTTATTCCTACTCATATTCTAACACTCCCCTTCAAGCTGGTGCATAGAAGACATATGTACCAAGCTTGTTATGGATGTAACTAATATGAGAATCGGTGAGGGACTAGGTAAAGATATCTGCAAGAAAACTAATAAGGACTGCTTTGGACGTCTGAGAGACCTCAATTGAAACCGAACAAACTGAAAAAATAATCCGAAAAGTAGTAAATATTGCCGTAAAGTCGATGTGTCGCTGGAAAATTGCCGAAAACTAGTATAAAATATACGGGTCATGTCGAAATCAAGAGACGAGTAGATTTTGAACATGAAAGTCACCGGAAAATTAGCCGAAACATTCTCACACGCCGGATTATTAGATTTGATGGCTGAAAAGTGACTACAATCTAGGGAAAAACAAAGTATATGGGTAGGGTCGAAATGATGACACGACCCTACTGAGAAAAGAAATATGTGTAGGGTCGAAATGATGGCACGACCCTATTGAGAAATAGAAATTATATGAGTAGGGTCGGAATGACGGCACGATCCTACTGGAAAAGAGAAATTATATGGGCAGGATCGGAATGAAGGCACGACCCTATTGAAAAAGATCTAAGGAGTCACCGGAAAGACGTACGGAACTATGTAAATTAAATCTGAGGAGTCACCAGAAAGATGCATGGTGTTATGCAACTCAGATATGAGACAGTAGTCCGAAAAGATGCACGGCACTACGCAAATCAGATATGAGAAAATAGTCACCGAGAAGAAGTACGGTGCTAAGAAAAATAAATATGAAAAAGTAGTCACCGGACAGATGCATGGTGCTACGCAAAGATATGAGAAAATAGTCACTAAAAAGATACACAGTGAGTCAGTGACCCAACTTTTGCTAACATAATCATAGGCCAGACGGGCGGCATATATAGATTATAGCCGCCCGCCGACAACGGAAACTCTTTGATTCTTTATCAAGATCGTGGCAGCTTTGATACCATGTGAGAAATACAAGAGAAAAATATTATTGAATTGTTGTAACTACATTATTACATTGAGGCCCCATTTATAGACAATACATTCCAAGCCTTTTCCTAATAGGACACTACATTACAATCCTTTTCCAAGTAGGATTTTATATGTTATGCCTATTCCTACTCATATTCTAACAGTACCCAAAGTCGGTTGACCAAATCGGGTACAGATCCCACACCCACACCCACACTCATGTCGTGTCGACACGGGTGTGACAGGGGAAGTGAAGAGTCTGAGTAACTTAGAGTGCTACACTTATGTTATGGTCTACGTCCAACTCTAAGATGAGGTAGTAGGTTGGGGCCCAAGAACTGGCCAAGAAGTGCCTAGGCGCCCGAATCACCTCACAGAAGGGCCAAATAGCACCCAAAATTAGTCCAAAAGGCAAGAAATTCACTCAGAAGACGTGGAAAGGAGGAGTTAAAGTTTCCTAAATTTGATTCTAGTAAGCGATAGGACGATTTACATGCTTTCCAAGATTATTAGTCAAAGTTTCCTTATTTCTTTTTAGGAGTTAATCAAATGCTTTCCCAGTTTTCAAGTCAAAGTTCCCTTATTTCTTTTCGTAGTCAGGTTTAACTGATTTTGCTTTTCCTTTTCCTAAAGGACTTGCTATCCAAACTAGTAGATGTGAAAAATACAAGAGAAGAATATTATTGAATTGTGTATCTACATTATCACACTGCAACCCTATTTATAGACACTACACTATAATTCTTTTCAAACTAGGACACTATATTACAATCCTTTTTCAAATAGGATTCTATATACTATTCTTGTTCCTACTCCTATTCTAACGTTCCCCCATAAGCTGGTGCATACAAGTCATATATACCTAACTTATTACAATTAATACAAGGATCGATTAGGGACTCGGTGAAGATATCTGCAAGTTGAACACTTGACTTGACAAAGGTCGTAACAATATCTCCTGAGAGTATCTTTTCTCTGTCAAAGTGACAATAAATCTTAATGTGTTTAGTCCTATCATGAAACATTAGATTTGATGTGATATGAAGGGTCGTTTGATTATGACACACAAGTTCCATTTGATCGATTTCTCAAAATTTTACTGTTCGATCCAAACTAGCTCACAAGTTGCTGCACCCATTGCCTGATATTCTGCTTCTGTCGTATATCGAGAAACCACACTCTGTTTCTTACTCTACAAGGAAACCAAATTACCTCCTACTAAAACACAATATCCGAATGTAGAATGTCTATCACAAAGTGATGCTGCCCAATCAACGTCTGTATATCCAACGATCTGCTCATGACCTCGATCCTCGAAAAGTAGTCCTTTACTTAGAGCTGACTTTATATATTGCAGAATGCAAACAACTGCATCCCAATGACTTTCACACTCAGAATCCATCAACCGACTTACAACACTCACATGATAGAAAATGACAGGTCTTGTCACTATAAGATAATTCAATTTACCAATCAGATGCCTATACCTTTCAAGATCACTGAGTGGCTCCCTTATCAAGCAAGAGCTTAGTATTTGGATCCGTAAGAGCGTCAATGGGTCTACATCCCATCTTTTCCGTCTCCACAAGAATGTTTAACACATACTTGCATTGAGAAATAACAATACCTGGTATAGACTGAGCAACGTCAATATCTAGAAAATATTTCAGTCTGCCAAGGTCTTTAGCTTAAAATGTTGAACGAAATGTTGCTTCAAATTAGTGATACTATCTTGACCGTTGTCGGTATAACAATATCATCAACATACAACAACAAGAAGCCCAATGTATTCCCACAAAGTGGGGTTTGGGGAGGGTAAAGTGTACGCAGTCAATACCACTACCTCAGATGAAGTAGTGAGGTTGTTTCCACTAGACCCCCAGTTCATGACAAATAACAGTATAACAAGCAGAAAATATAAAAACAAACAACAAAATGGGGTAACACACAATTAGATAATAAATGAAACAAACCACCACAAAGTAATACTATGAATAATCTATTCGATATCACAAACATCCCCCAAAACACCACGAATAAGAAACTACAAGACACATGCATAACACAATGACTACAGGTATATCAACAAACAAAGCACTTATAGCATCTCAAAAGAAGAAACTAATTTAATTTAAGTTAATATTGTAGAGGAGTATAACATAAAGTTAATGAAGAGTAATGTAAGTATAATTATTCAATAGATATTTCATGCCTATTGGATAACTATAGGGATAAAACAACTGCTTATGCCTCCTTATGTCTTTTATGCGTATTATTATTAATGTTTTTAGGTGGGGACCCATTTTTTTTAAGAATAATTTTCCTTAATTAATAGTAAGTTAGAAAAGGATGTATTAGTACTTCTTGGAAACCAAAAACGTGCACCCCGCTGTTTTTCTTCTTTATATGCAGTATCAACTTTCTGATACCTCAAAAAGAAAGAACTCAAATAATCCAAGGACTCAAGGAGGGAAAATATAAAGGAGAAGGGATATCCGTGGCCTCAAGGAGCATACAAGCTAAAGGATTTTATGGCAACCTCAAGAATTAAATAGTAAAATCTATAATTGGAATTGAGTTCCGAGATGTAAATTCTCTACCCCTTTTCTTGAATTTAGTATGGATAGGTATTTTGAGGATGTTTAATTTGAATATTTACACTACTTTTCAAATTGGGTTCATAAGAAAAAAGAGAAAATGGAAAATTTTGACAAAAGAGGAGTTTGTAGGGATTTCTATCAATTGGGTGGATTTAACGTTAATTGTATAAGTTGGAGAAGTTGGAATTCATCCTAAATTCTTGTTAAGAAATTCGATTGGTTTTGGACATAATCGAATATTATTAAAATAACAAAATAAATTATTAAATATACATACAGGTCATTGATGGACATATATGCTATCCTTGTAGTTAGTTGATTGGGTAGCGGATACCTGGAATTGGTGGCTGGAAGGATAAGGACTACACTTTCGTGGGTTAAATTGTTTGAGGCTCGGAACACTATCGTAGCTAGTTAAGTAATAAGGTATGTAAAGCTAAACCTTCCCTCACTACTAAGGCACCACCCTACGTCATGTGCTCCTTCCTATTAATGTTGATATAATTCTCATGAAATATGAGAGTAGAATCTTTATATTGCCTTACATATCATTCCCTCATTCTACCATCAAGCTTATAAGTATCTATTTTTCACTTTGTGTTAAGTTTCCATGATACTTCCATATTATCATAAGTTTCTCTTCTTGAAGCCGTTAGGCCACTATATTTATATGTATACACACACACGTTAGGAGTAAAAGTAATAGCATAGTTGCACTTGTATATGTTAGCTAAACGATCATTAGCGTAATTCACATGTTATAGACCTTCAAGGCACTATTTGATAAACTTTTAACGACAAGAGGGTACATAGGTTTGGCTTGGAATATCGCACGACGTGATTTTGTGCACAGGGTTGAGACGAGACCATTATAGTGAGCCCAACCATTGGGCGTACCCGCCTTATGGCATTATTTTGTATTTGGAGTCAGCTGGAACGTCATGCATTGGTTTTCCCTAACTCGAGCCAACATATGACATATATGTCCTGCGGGCAAACCCTCATAGTGAGCCCCTGGGCAGGGCGTACCTGGTTACAGACTGTGATTACAGTTATACGTATAGGATCATAGCAATGAGTACGTGAGCAACATATGCTTTATACGTGCCTTAGATTGCCTTCGGTAGGCCATCTTGTGATCATTTGTACGACTTATAGGATAAATACATAACCTAGGCAAATTATAGGCCCTATATTATAATGAACGCTTTTCTAAATATTATGTAAGATACTAATAAGATTGGTGCATATAGAGACTTTATCCTTTGTCTCTCACTCCATAGAGTGCACCATATACAAGCAGGGATCATCCACCATCTTTCTTTCTTTGTAGCCCTAACTCCAGCCTCCTCCCAATTGAATAGAATCTCATCAATCTTACTAAGCAAACTCTTGGATAGGAAAATCTGCCATAGTTGGTTCATGAAATTGTAGTGTAAGAAGAGGTGTCTCGTTGTCTCCGTATCCTTGCCACATAAGAAGCACCTGTTGCGTAGAGAAATACCTCTCTTAGCCACATTATCCAATGTCAAAACTGCTTCATTAGCTAGCAGCCAAGTAAAGCATGCCACTTTATGTGGCACTTTGTTTCTCCAGATATGCTTCCAAGGCTATTTGAAGACTTGATTATCACCAAGACATGTCTGTTTATATCCTTTCTTTACCTTGTATCTACCTTTTCTGTGCCCATGCCACCATAGCTAACCCTCACCAGTGTGTTCCTTGAAAACTCTCCCGTGGGAATTTTCCAGTCATTTAAATTTCTTCTCTAGACCAAATCCCATCCTTGTTGTGACCACATTTCAGCAACGGTCTTCCAAAGATGTTGAGAGAAAACAAAGATGTCAAGAAAGAGATCTTTGAGGCTCTCAACACCCATCCATTTGCCAGCCCCAAAACTAGTTTTTCTACCATTTAGAGCCTTGACAATTGAATAATTATTGAGGAAAGGCCAGAAAATTTTGATAGACTTCCAAAGGCTAACACCATAAGGGGTATTTACCTCTTTAGCCACCCATTTGATCAATTCCTCATACTTGTTCTTGATCACCGTACACAAAGTGTTTGGTCCTCCAAACAATACCTCCATAGTCAGAGCCATGTTGCCAACATGTGAAATGACTATGGAGGTATAGTTTGGTGGACCAAACACTGTGTACGGTGATCAAGAGCAAGTATGAGGAATTGATCAAATGGGTGGCTAAAGAGGTAAATACCCCTTATGGTGTTAGCCTTTGGAAGTCTATCAGAATTTTCTGGCCTTTCCTCAATAATTATTCAATTGTCAAGGCTCTAAATGGTAGAAAAACTAGTTTTGGGGCTGGCAAATGGATGGGTGTTGAGAGCCTCAAAGATCTCTTTCTTGACATCTTTGTTTTCTCTCAACATCTTTGGAAGACCGTTGCTGAAATGTGGTCACAACAAGGATGGGATTTGGTCTGGAGAAGAAATTTAAATGACTGGAAAATTCCCACGGGAGAGTTTTCAAGGAACACACTGGTGAGGGTTAGCTATGGTGGCATGGGCACAGAAAAGGTAGATACAAGGTAAAGAAAGGATATAAACAGACATGTCTTAGTGATAATCAAGTCTTCAAATAGCCTTGGAAGCATATCTGGAGAAACAAAGTGCCACATAAAGTGGCATACTTTACTTGGCTACTAGCCAATGAAGCAGTTTTGACATTGGATAATGTGGCTAATAGAGGTATTTCTCTACGCAACAGGTGCTTCTTATGTGGCAAGGATACGGAGACAGTGAGACACCTCTTCTTACACTTCAATTTCATGGACCAACTATGGCAGATTTTCCTTTCCTAGAGTATGCCTAGTAAGATTGATGAGATTCTATTCAATTGGGAGGAGGCTGGAGTTAGGGCTACAAAGAAAGAAAGATGGTGGATGATACCTGCTTGTATATGGTGCACTCTATGGAGTGAGAGACAAAGGATAAAGTCTCTATATGCACCAATCTTATTAGTATCTTACATAATATTTAGAAAAGCGTTCATTATAATATAGGGCCTATAATTTGCCTAGGTTATGTGTTTATCCTATAAGTCGTACAAATGATCACAAGATGGCCTACCGAAGGCAATCTAAGGCACGTATAAAGCATATGTTGCTCACGTACTCATTGCTATGATCCTATACGTATAACTGTAATCACAGTCTGTAACCAGGTACGCCCTGCCCAGGGGCTCACTATGAGGGTTTGCCCGCAGGACATATATGTCATATGTTGGCTCGAGTTAGGGGAAACCAATGCATGACGTTCCAGCTGACTCCAAATACAAAATAATGCCATAAGGTGGGTACGCCCAATGGTTGGGCTCTCTATAATGGTCTCGTCTCAACCCTGTGCACAAAATCACGTCGTGCGATATTCCAAGCCAAACCTATGTACCCTCTTGTCGTTAAATGTTTATCAAATAGTGCCTTGAAGGTCTATAACATGTGAATTACGCTAATGATCGTTTAGCTAACATATACAAGTGCAACTATGCTATTACTTTTACTCCTAACGTGTGTGTATACATATAAATATAGTGGCCTAACGGCTTCAAGAAGAGAAACTTATGATAATATGGAAGTATCATGGAAACTTAACACAAAGTGAAAAATAGATACAAATAAGCTTGATGGTAGAATGAGAGAATGATATGTAAGGCAATATAAAGATTCTACTCTCATATTTCATGAGAATTATATCAACATTAATACGAAGGAGCACATGACGTAGGGTGGTGCCTTAGTAGTGAGGGAAGGTTTAGCTTTACATACCTTATTACTTAACTAGCTACGATAGTGTTCCGAGCCTCAAACAATTTAACCCACGAAAGTGTAGTCCTTATCCTTCCAGCCACCAATTCCAGGTATCCGCTACCCAATCAACTAACTACAAGGATAGCATATATGTCCATCAATGACCTGTATGTATATTTAATAATTAATTTATTATTTTAATAATATTCGATTATGCCCAAAACCAATCGAATTTCTTAACAAGAATTTGGGATGAATTCCAACTTCTCCAACTTATACAATTAACGTTAAATCCACCCAATTGATAGAAATCCCTACAAACTCCTCTTTTGTCAAAATTTTCCATTTTCTCTTTTTTCTCATGAACCCAATTTGAAAAGTAGTGTAAATATTCAAATTAAACATCCTCAAAATACCTATCCATACTAAATTCAAGAAAAGGGGTAGAGAATTTACATCTCAGAACTAAATTCCAATTATAAATTTTACTATTCAATTCTTGAAGTTCTTGTTCCTCAGTTCCATATATTCGTACAGTCCTCATGAGAGAGAATGTCTCTTGGGCAACCTATATCACATCAAAGGATATAACTGAATATTTAAATTATAGCATACTGGGAGAAAATGGACCAATTAACTTCTTAAGATTACTTCATTTGCACAAGCAGTGTACTCCTGAATAAAATTAATTGTTTTCTTCTGGTATCTACGAAAAGAAACAAGCACAAAGAGAGGGGGTTAGAAGAAGCAGAAATCATAAATTGCTCTAAGTCTAACGTAATTCCACCTACTTGAACAAAGTATTCAGGTAAACTCATTCTACTAAGAGAAGGTGGCATAATATAGAAGTTACGCTGAGTGAAAATGTGATTTAAAGAAGAGATATCAATTCTAAAAAAAAAAATCACATGATTGTGGATGGTAAGTACTCCATGTTTCACCCGACCAACTTGGCCATTTCTTTTCCGACCGAGAATACTGATAACTCCAAGGACAAGGATGAAGCATTGGAAGCACCAAGAAGGCCATTCACAAGGTCTCAAGCAAAGGAGATGCAAGACAAGGTGGCTGGATTTCAATGGGAGACCAAAACGGTTCTTTTTATGTAAGAAGAGCTCACATTTTGTGGAGAGGAATTGGTTAAGTGCTACCTACGTTGCTCGGACTCCAATGCGAGTGCCCGACACGGGTGTCGATCTAGAGGTTGGATCCTTCATGATCTCACTTTTAAGATTCGGGGATATGAATCCAGGTATGAATACGGGTGCAGGACTCGGCAAAATATAATTTAAATATCTAAAAATAGAGTTGTAAAACATATTATGTGGAAAACTTGAGAAATTATTGATCAAGAAGAGAATCTTGAAAGGAGATAAAAGGAAAAGGAGTAATATAGCAATTTCTATATTCAAGGTATTCCATTTTCTTCAATTTCACCTTAGCTTTTGTTTCGATTACAAAAATCATTAAAGTTGTCCAGACATACCCTGTCGATTTTGGTCAAAGTACCTGTGAGAAATATGAGAAAAATATTATTGAATTGTTGTAACTACATTGTTACATTGAGACCCTATTTATAGACAATACATTCCAATCCTTTTCCTAATAGGACACGACATTACAATCTTTTTCCAAGTAGGATTTTATATGCTATTCTTATTCCTACTCATATTCTAACACTCCCCTTCAAGCTGGTGCATAGAAGACATATGTACCAAGCTTGTTATGGATGTAACTAATATGAGAATCGGTGAGGGACTAGGTAAAGATATCTGCAAGAAAACTAATAAGGACTGCTTTGGACGTCTGAGAGACCTCAATTGAAACCGAACAAACTGAAAAAATAATCCGAAAAGTAGTAAATATTGCCGTAAAGTCGATGTGTCGCTGGAAAATTGCCGAAAACTAGTATAAAATATACGGGTCATGTCGAAATCAAGAGACGAGTAGATCTTGAACATGAAAGTCACCGGAAAATTAGCCGAAACATGCTCACACGCCGGATTATTAGATTTGATGGCTGAAAAGTGACTATAATCTAGGGAAAAACAAAGTATATGGGTAGGGTCGAAATGATGACACGACCCTACTGAAAAAAGAAATATGTGTACGGTCGAAATGATGGCACGACCCTATTGAGAAATAGAAATTATATGAGTAGGGTCGGAATGACGGCACGATCCTACTGGAAAAGAGAAATTATATGGGCAGGATCGGAATGAAGGCACGACCCTATTGAAAAAGATCTAAGGAGTCGCCGGAAAGACGTACGGAACTATGTAAATTAAATCTGAGGAGTCACCAGAAAGATGCATGGTGTTATGCAACTCAGATATGAGACAGTAGTCCGAAAAGATGCACGGCACTACGCAAATCAGATATGAGAAAATAGTCACCGAGAAGAAGTACGGTGCTAAGAAAAATAAATATGAAAAAGTAGTCACCGGACAGATGCATGGTGCTACGCAAAGATATGAGAAAATAGTCACTAAAAAGATACACAGTGAGTCAGTGACCCAACTTTTGCTAACATAATCATAGGCCAGACGGGCGGCATATATAGATTATAGCCGCCCGCCGACAACGGAAACTCTTTGATTCTTTACCAAGATCGTGGCAGCTTTGATACCATGTGAGAAATACAAGAGAAAAATATTATTGAATTGTTGTAACTACATTATTACATTGAGGCCCCATTTATAGACAATACATTCCAAGCCTTTTCCTAATAGGACACTACATTACAATCCTTTTCCAAGTAGGATTTTATATGTTATGCCTATTCCTACTCATATTCTAACAGTACCCAAAGTCGGTTGACCAAATCGGGTACAGATCCCACACCCACACCCACACTCATGTCGTGTCGACACGGGTGTGACAGGGGAAGTGAAGAGTCTGAGTAACTTAGAGTGCTACACTTATGTTATGGTCTACGTCCAACTCTAAGATGAGGTAGTAGGTTGGGGCCCAAGAACTGGCCAAGAAGTGCCTAGGCGCCCGAATCACCTCACAGAAGGGACAAATAGCCCCCAAAATCAGTCCAAAAGGCAAGAAATTCACTCGCAAGACGTGGAAAGGAGGAGTTAAAGTTTCCTAAATTTGATTCTAGTAAGCGATAGGACGATTTACATGCTTTCCTAGATTATTAGTCAAAGTTTCCTTATTTCTTTTTAGGAGTTAATCAAATGTTTTCCCAGTTTTCAAGTCAAAGTTCCCTTAATACTTTTCGTAGTCAGGTTTAACTGCTTTTGCTTTTCCTTTTCCTAAAGGACTTGCTATCCAAACTAGTAGATGTGAAAAATACAAGAGAAGAATATTATTGAATTGTATATCTACATTATCACACTGCGACCCTATTTATAGACACTACACTATAATTCTTTTCAAACTAGGACACTATATTACAATCCTTTTTCAAATAGGATTCTATATACTATTCTTGTTCCTACTCCTATTCTAACGTTGCCCCTTAAGATGGTGCATCCAAGTCATATATACCTAACTTATTACAATTAATACGAGGATCGATTAGGGAGTCGGTGAAGATATCTGCAAGTTGAACACTTGACTTGACAAAGGTCGTAACAATATCTCCTGAGAGTATCTTTTCTCTGTCAAAGTGACAATAAATCTTAATATGCTTAGTCCTCTCATGAAACATTAGATTTGATGTGATATGAAGGGTCGTTTGATTATGACACACAAGTTCCATTTGATCGATTTCTCAAAATTTTACTGTTCGATCCAAACTAGCTCACAAGTTGCTGCACCCATTGCCTGATATTCTGCTTCTGTCGTATATCGAGAAACAACACTCTGTTTCTTACTCTACAAGGAAACCAAATTACCTCCTACTAAAACACAATATCCGAATGTAGAATGTCTATCACAAAGTGATGCTGCCCAATCAACGTCTGTATATCCAACGATCTGCTCATGACCTCGATCCTCGAAAAGTAGTCCTTTACTTAGAGCTGACTTTATATATTGCAGAATGCAAACAACTGCATCCCAATGACTTTCACACTCAGAATCCATCAACCGACTTACAACACTCACATGATAGAAAATGACAGGTCTTGTCACTATAAGATAATTCAATTTACCAACCAGATGCCTATACCTTCCAGGATCACTTAGTGGCTCCCTTATCAGGCAAGAGCTTAGTATTTGGATCCGTAAGAGCGTCAATGGGTCTACATCCCATCGTTTCCGTCTCCACAAGAATGTTTAACACATACTTGCATTGAGAAATAACAATACCTGGTATAGACTGAGCAACGTCAATATCTAGAAAATATTTCAGTCTGCCAAGGTCTTTAGCTTAAAATGTTGAACGAAATGTTGCTTCAAATTAGTGATACTATCTTGACCGTTGTCGGTATAACAATATCATCAACATACAACAACAAGAAGCCCAATGTATTCCCACAAAGTGGGGTTTGGGGAGGGTAAAGTGTACGCAGTCCATACCACTACCTCAGATGAAGTAGTGAGGTTGTTTCCAATAGACCCCCAGTTCATGACAAATAACAGTATAACAAGCAGAAAATATAAAAACAAACAACAAAATGGGGTAACACACAATTAGATAATAAAAGAAACAAACCACCACAAAGTAATACTATGAATAATCTATTCGATATCACAAATATCCCCAAAAACACCACGAATAAGAAACTACAAGACACATGCATAACACAATGACTACAGGTATATCAACAAACAAAGCACTTGTAGCATCTCAAAAGAAAAAACTAATTTAATTTAAGTTAATATTGTAAAGGAGTACAACGTAAAGTTAATGAAGGGTAATGTAAGTATAATTATACATTTAGATATTTTATGCCAATTCGATAACTATAGGGATAAAACAACTGCTTATTCCTCCTTATGTCTTTTATGCGTATTATTATTAATGTTTTTAGGTGGGGACCCATTTTTTTTAAGAATAATTTTCCTTAATTAATAGTAAGTTAGAAAAGGATGTATTAGTACTTCTTGGAAACCAAAAACGTGCACCCCGCTGTTTTTCTTCTTCATATGCAGTATCAACTTTCTGATACCTCAAAAAGAAAGAACTCAAATAATCCAAGGACTCAAGGAGGGAAAATATAAAGGAGAAGGGATATCCGTGGCCTCAAGGAGCATACAAGCTAAAGGATTTTATGGCAACCTCAAGAATTGAATAGTAAAATCTATAATTGGAATTGAGTTCCGAGATGTAAATTCTCTACCCCTTTTCTTGAATTTAGTATGGATAGGTATTTTGAGGATGTTTAATTTGAATATTTACACTACTTTTCAAATTGGGTTCATGAGAAAAAAGAGAAAATGGAAAATTTTGACAAAAGAGGAGTTTGTAGGGATTTCTATCAATTGGGTGGATTTAACGTTAATTGTATAAGTTGGAGAAGTTGGAATTCATCCCAAATTCTTGTTAAGAAATTCGATTGGTTTTGGACATAATCGAATATTATTAAAATAATAAAATAAATTATTAAATATACATACAGGTCATTGATGGACATATATGCTATCCTTGTAGTTAGTTGATTGGGTAGCGGATACCTGGAATTGGTGGCTGGAAGGATAAGGACTACACTTTCGTGGGTTAAATTGTTTGAGGCTCGGAACACTATAGTAGCTAGTTAAGTAATAAGGTATGTAAAGCTAAACCTTCCCTCACTACTAAGGCACCACCCTACGTCATGTGCTCCTTCCTATTAATGTTGATATAATTCTCATGAAATATGAGGGTAGAATATTTATATTGCCTTACATATCATTCCCCCATTCTACCATCAAGCTTATAAGTATCTATTTTTCACTTTGTGTTAAGTTTCCATGATACTTCCATATTATCATAAGTTTCTCTTCTTGTAGCCGCAAGGCCACTATATTTATATGTATACACACACACGTTAGGAGTAAAAGTAATAGCATAGTTGCACTTGTACATGTTAGCTAAACGATCATTAGCGTAATTCACATGTTATAGACCTTCAAGGCACTATTTGATAAACATTTAACGACAAGAGGGTACATAGGTTTGGCTTGGAATATCGCTCGACGTGATTTTGTGCACAGGGTTGAGACGAGACCATTATAGTGAGCCCAACCATTGGGCGTACCCGCCTTATGGCATTATTTTGTATTTGGAGTCAGCTGGAACGTCATGCATTGGTTTCCCCTAACTCGAGCCAACATATGACATATATGTCCTGCGGGCAAACCCTCATAGTGAGCCCCTGGGCAGGGCGTACCTGGTTACAGACTGTGATTACAGTTATACGTATAGGATCATAGCAATGAGTACGTGAGCAACATATGCTTTATACGTGCCTTAGATTGCCTTCGGTAGGCCATCTTGTGATCATTTGTACGACTTATAGGATAAATACATAACCTAGGCAAATTATAGGCCCTATATTATAATGAATGCTTTTCTAAATATTATGTAAGATACTAATAAGATTGGTGCATATAGAGACTTTATCCTTTGTCTCTCACTCCATAGAGTGCACCATATACAAGCAGGGATCATCCACCATCTTTCTTTCTTTGTAGCCCTAACTTCAGCCTCCTCCCAATTGAATAGAATCTCATCAATCTTACTAGGCATACTCTAGGAAAGGAAAATCTGCCATAGTTGGTCCATGAAATTGAAGTGTAAGAAGAGGTGTCTCACTGTCTCCGTATCCTTGCCACATAAGAAGCACCAGTTGCGTAGAGAAATACCTCTCTTAGCCACATTATCCAATGTCAAAACTGCTTCATTAGCTAGCAGCCAAGTAAAGCAGAGCATGAGCAGCTAAACACATAATATGTCTAGAGCATGAGCTAAACTTATGTTCTTATAAGAGCATATTATTTTAACCTTGTATGAATTTCCTTAAAGTATAATTATATTTATATATCCTGTCTTATAATGGGGTTTTAATCCAAGTGTGGGGTAACAGTGTCTTATCTGAGTGTTTGAAGGAACCGATTAATCTCCGATTTAGACGTTGGTCAGCCTGAAAGTATGGTCGTGAGCTGAGGTAAGCGTTAAGACCTTGTTGGTGGTCCCGTCACTAATAGAACACTAGTAAGACTCTGTGTAAAGCCATTAAAACTTGTTAGACCTCCTTAAGCCATCGGTACATAGATATAATTAGGTTTAAGCTTATTCATGCATGATTATTATGATATGCTTGCTTATGTGAACATTTATGTTTACTCTGTTAGTCTCTAGACAGCATGTTTAAAATGATGAACAATCATATTAAAAATACTGTTAACCTGTCTTCCCAGGCAACTCCAATTACCTCAATTGAAAATGATCTTCAAAACTGGAGTATTCCAGAAGAATCTTTTAACACGATTTATCAAATCGGAAAGTTCAGTTTTTTGAAAAAACATAATATCAAGACCTCTGAGTCTACTGTTGCTATTAATAATTCCTTAGAAATTATTCAGCTGTTCAACGAACTAGATATAAACAGATTTAAAAATCAGTTTAATTATCTGCATGTTGGACTTGTTCAAGTTGCTATTAAGCCTCTATTTCGACAGGGCTTAGATATCCCTATTTGTGCTATCTTAAGAGATGCTAGTCTCTTTAATTTTGACGACTCACTCTTAGGAGTAATCCAAAGTAACCTCGCCGACGGCCCGGTATACTTCAATTGCTACCCCAATTTCTCTGTTGATATTAATGATCCTAACATCATGGATGTTTTAACCCTGAATGTTAAAACCCAAAACATGAATAGTAAGGAGAACACCAGAGAAATAGCGATTATATACCGTGTATATTATCGCCTCATGGGTACTACTCTAGCCCCTAAGGCTAGATTCACGAGCCCTAAAGGGGTTACCACCCTAATGGAAGCAAATAAAGACCGTAGCACAGTCTTTGTTCCTAAGGCTCTTGTTTGGGATGAAATTCTCCATAGTAATGATTGGTACTTTGACGCCATCACCCGACCTATCCGGATCTACCCTGAAAAATCCCAGATCGAGCGGGTTGTCCAACATCCCGATGGATCTATTGATCTTAAATTCCTTGGGCTTGACCCGTCTCGGCACTCTTCGTTTCGTAGCTCGGTTTCCACTCGTGCCTCTACTTCCAAACCCCCGGAGGACAGTGATGAACATGATAATAATGACACCAGAGGGAAAGTTAGAGGAGTTGACTTCTCTGGTCCTGTCCCAAAAGTGTATTATCAAACTACTAGGGTCAACGAACCCGAAAACCTTTATGAGCCAGGAAGCCCTACGGCCTCTGACATGGCTCCCCCTCAAAAAATTAGAACTGATCCTAGCCTTCTCGTTATCAAATCTGATAATGAAGAATACTTTCCAGATCTTAAAGCTCTTAAGGTCCAATGGAATCATCCTAAACACCCTCTTAAGCGGAATTGGTACTCCAGTACTTATTCCAGAGAGCAACAAAAGGAGTTAGCTCAGCTATGGATAAATGACATGACAAGACTCCGATGCGATATGGAATTCTTCTTCTGGTTAGAAAAAACCGGAAAAATAGAAAACCAAACTGACTCTCTCAACGTCATCGTTACCAAATGGTACACCCAACGAGATACGGTAGTTGAATTCGTAACTCCTCCTCTCGAAGGAATTAAAATCCCTTATTCTAACGAAGTCATCAAGGCTTCACCTTTTAAAACAAAATCTGAAAGAGGAACCATGACCCCTCAATGCAAAGACCTTGATAGAATAATTCAGCAGAACAATTATACTAATCAGGCTCTTCATACCCTATCCCGACAGATAGAAGGAACAACTCTTCCTCCTCCCCTGCCAATCAAGAGCGCTCCTAGCTCAAGCGCTACTATCTCCAAACCTCTTTCGAATCCTATCTTTAAGATACCGGAATTTCAAAAGGATAAATTTCCTGACCTCAATGATGATTTCAAAATCTCAGAACAGATTTTAGAAAAAATCAATACTAAACTGAACAAGTTTAAATTATCCCAGTCGGAGGAATCCAGTTCCAAAAAGAATTCGCTTTCTAAGCTTACCGCTGAACGCTTTTCGCTAAAGAAAAACTATTATCGAAAACCTTCTCCTCCCGATGTTCAATATGAGGAAAACCCTTTTCTCTCAACCATGAATCATGATGGCAGAGGAATTACTGAATGGAATATTGACGGTCTGGCTGAGCACCAGATTTACAATAAACTCCATGAAATGGCTGTTGCAATTACATCATACAAGATTAAAGGCTCCTCTGACAAAGGAGCTGCCACCATGATTGTCTCAGGATTTACTAGTATGATAAAGCATTGGTGGGACAACTATGTCACTGAAGAGGTCAAAACCCTCATTTATGAAGCAACAACCACCGAACAAGTGGTCCGAATAGTGGAAGGCAGAGAAACTCTAATTCAAGAAGAACAGGAAGATTCCTGCGCCACCCTTCTCTATCACATAGCTAGGCACTTCATAGGGGAACCAAAGCTTTTCCAAGATAGAAGCCTTGAAATTCTTAACAACCTTCGTTGCAAGAACCTAGCAGACTTTAGATGGTATAAAGATACCTTCCTCGTTAAGGTTATGATTAGACCTGACTGTAATAATGACTTCTGGAAAGAATGATTTATTAGCGGTCTTCCTTCTCTGTTAGCCGATAAGGTCCGAACCAAAATTAAGGATAGATTTGAAGGGCAGATTCCTTATAATATTCTTACCTACGGAGACCTTATAAGTTTCATAACCACTGTAGGCATTGACCTTTGTACCGATCTTAAGCTTAAGCAACAACTTAAGCAAAATAGCGTCTCCAAGTTTGGTCTTGGAACCTTCTGTAATGATTACGGTTTTACTGACCTCTCTTCTCATAAAAGGCATAAGAAGAAATCTTCTAAGCCAACCAAAAGGATTTATCCTCGCAAAAAGACTTTTGAAAAGAAGTCTGAATCTCACAAACCCCGCAGGAAGACTAAGCGAAAGTCTTCCAAATCTTCCAAAGATACTTGCTGGACTTGTGGCAAAACTGATCACAGGGCAAAAGATTGCACATCTGGCAAGAAAAAGAAGATCAATCAACTTGATCTTTCTGATGAAACCAAAGAGAAATTATTCTCTATTATGGAAAATTCCTCTGAAGATTCTGATGCCTATTCTTCCTCTAATGAAGACTATAGCGACGAAGAATTTATCAACGCCGCCTATGAGTCCGACAGTTCTCAGTCTGGACAAGAATGCGAGTGCACTGGCACTTTCTGTACTTGTTCCAACAAGGCTATTAATGTCATAACAGAAAAACCCAAAGAAATCCTGTTTGACATTATTGAGCATATCACTGATGACGAGCTCCGCGGCAAATATCTCCAAGAGCTCAAACGGCTTATGCTTTCACAAGAAGAAGGCACCTCTAAACCCAAAACCATAGTTCAGCCTTTTAATATGCAAAAGGTAATGGCCAAATTCCATAATTCTTCGGAACCATCTATCTCCGATCTTAAGGGAGAAATCTCCACCCTAAAGGGAGAAATCAAAAACCTGAAGATCAGACTTGACCAAATAGAACTCAATGTTCTAACGGACCAAGTCTTAAAATCGGTATCACCACCAATGAAAGCCTCGCCACCCGAGTTTCCTCGTCATCTCCCCATCATTCCAAATGATCATCTACAGGAACCTAATTTTTTCCCTGGAGAAAATGCTCCCTCCTCCTCTGGCAAAACGATTTCCGCCATAAAAACCTACAAATAGCCCCCAAAATCAGTCCAAAAGGCAAGAAATTCACTCGCAAGACGTGGAAAGGAGGAGTTAAAGTTTCCTAAATTTGATTCTAGTAAGCGATAGGACGATTTACATGCTTTCCTAGATTATTAGTCAAAGTTTCCTTATTTCTTTTTAGGAGTTAATCAAATGTTTTCCCAGTTTTCAAGTCAAAGTTCCCTTAATACTTTTCGTAGTCAGGTTTAACTGCTTTTGCTTTTCCTTTTCCTAAAGGACTTGCTATCCAAACTAGTAGATGTGAAAAATACAAGAGAAGAATATTATTGAATTGTATATCTACATTATCACACTGCGACCCTATTTATAGACACTACACTATAATTCTTTTCAAACTAGGACACTATATTACAATCCTTTTTCAAATAGGATTCTATATACTATTCTTGTTCCTACTCCTATTCTAACGTTGCCCCTTAAGCTGGTGCATCCAAGTCATATATACCTAACTTATTACAATTAATACGAGGATCGATTAGGGACACGGAGAAGATATCTGCAAGTTGAACACTTGACTTGACAAAGGTCGTAACAATATCTCCTGAGAGTATCTTTTCTCTGTCAAAGTGACAATAAATCTTAATGTGCTTAGTCCTCTCATGAAACATTAGATTTGATGTGATATGAAGGGTCGTTTGATTATGACACACAAGTTCCATTTGATCGATTTCTCAAAATTTTACTGTTCGATCCAAACTAGCTCACAAGTTGCTGCACCCATTGCCTGATATTCTGCTTCTGTCGTATATCGAGAAACCACACTCTGTTTCTTACTCTACAAGGAAACCAAATTACCTCCTACTAAAACACAATATCCGAATGTAGAATGTCTATCACAAAGTGATGCTGCCCAATCAACGTCTGTATATCCAACGATCTGCTCATGACCTCGATCCTCGAAAAGTAGTCCTTTACTTAGAGCTGACTTTATATATTGCAGAATGCAAACAACTGCATCCCAATGACTTTCACACTCAGAATCCATCAACCGACTTACAACACTCACATGATAGAAAATGACAGGTCTTGTCACTATAAGATAATTCAATTTACCAACCAGATGCCTATACCTTCCAGGATCACTTAGTGGCTCCCTTATCAGGCAAGAGCTTAGTATTTGGATCCGTAAGAGCGTCAATGGGTCTACATCCCATCGTTTCCGTCTCCACAAGAATGTTTAACACATACTTGCATTGAGAAATAACAATACCTGGTATAGACTGAGCAACGTCAATATCTAGAAAATATTTCAGTCTGCCAAGGTCTTTAGCTTAAAATGTTGAACGAAATGTTGCTTCAAATTAGTGATACTATCTTGACCGTTGTCGGTATAATAATATCATCAACATACAACAACAAGAAGCCCAATGTATTCCCACAAAGTGGGGTTTGGGGAGGGTAAAGTGTACGAAGTCCATACCACTACCTCAGATGAAGTAGTGAGGTTGTTTCCAATAGACCCCCAGTTCATGACAAATAACAGTATAACAAGCAGAAAATATAAAAACAAACAACAAAATGGGGTAACACACAATTAGATAATAAAAGAAACAAACCACCACAAAGTAATACTATGAATAATCTATTCGATATCACAAATATCCCCAAAAACACCGCGAATAAGAAACTACAAGACACATGCATAACACAATGACTACAGGTATATCAACAAACAAAGCACTTGTAGCATCTCAAAAGAAAAAACTAATTTAATTTAAGTTAATATTGTAAAGGAGTACAACGTAAAGTTAATGAAGGGTAATGTAAGTATAATTATACATCTAGATATTTTATGCCAATTCGATAACTATAGGGATAAAACAACTGCTTATTCCTCTTTATGTCTTTTATGCGTATTATTATTAATGTTTTTAGGTGGTGATACGGGGCAAATGGCCATCTTATCTTTTGATGACATCTTTGGAGGCCAACACATAGAGGCTCAAGACTTGGTCACCTCGAGAATACAAGAACATGCATGGAGGACCCGTTTTGAGCGTAACTTAAAGCAATTTCGCGTATGGAAGATTGCTTGGAGCATTTAAGAGTGAGGACTCACGGTTTTGGACCTTAATTAAGGGCATTTTGGACATTACACATGGTGTATTTACACACCATGGCCGCACCTATCATTAAGGGCAAAGTGGTCTTTTTGTATTCTTTTGTATTACACTATAAATTGGTCATTTTAGCTCATTTCTTGGCAGATTTGGAAAGATGAAGAATTGAAAGACATATTTTCTCTCTTTTGAGAGTGTAACACCCTTAGTTATAGGGCTTGGAAAAGCCATCCTTAGCATAGGGCTTGGAAAAGCCAATATTGATCTTTGCTTGGAAACGGTAGATCTTAAGGTTAGTTCATTCCCTTGGTGGTCACCGTAAGAGTGTGGTTTTGATTGTTACATTCATTAGGGGTTAGTGTTGAAATACACTTGGTTCTTAATCTTGTAATAATCTTGGTCTCACTATCTATCTTTATTTTCTTGCAAATCGTGTATGTGTTGTGTAGTGGACTGTTTTGGGGTCTTCGTTGAATCCAAAACTTGTATTATTGTTGTTCATCTTGTTCATCACGTTTCATTGCTGTTTTGGTGTTAATATACACTCTTGTATCTTGTATTCTTGTTGTTAGTAGCGAATCCGAGTGTGGTCTCCATCTTGGTCCTCGAATCCTTAAGATTAGTGGACTGATTTGGTGTTTGTTTGAGAACTAACATTGAGAGAAGTGTCACATACCTTATTCATAAAGATTCATGGAAGAAACTTGTCTCTTGAGTCTCTAGATGAACACTTTTGAAGAACCCTAGCCCCCAATTTTTAAGAGAGAGGTCACAATGAGTTATAAGACATGGGGACTAAAGGGTTTTAGGGTGGGAAATATATTAAATTTTCTCAACTTAAAAGCTAAAAACTTGACTGTAAGAGGGTACAACCACACCCTTTAATCATACGCTAGGGTATGAGTGGTACCCTTCTCTTGTACCCTAGGAATCCTCTTGGACCTCAATACTAACAACATGCGATCACACAAGGGCTAACTCATTTCTTAACATACGACTAGTACCCTTTTGAATCGTACCTTGGTTAGAATACTTTGGACAAGACTTAGGGCATTATATTATCTGTCTCCTTACTTCTAGTACCCTATTATACAACCAGTAACATGCCTATTCGTACCTTGGATTGTAAGTGAGATAAAAAATAATATGAAACATACGAGTTAGGGTCCCTAAGTCGTACCACATTGTAAGAATAGTACCCCAAGTCATATGATGTCTAGTGAACTCAAAGTAAATTTTTTTATAAAGGTCAAAAACCAAGAGTGATCCACGTTCTAAGCACAATTAGAATGCTGAGCATCTGAACCTATATTATAAGATAATTTAACATAAAATAGTATGCGGTCAGTACTTTGAATATACTGCATTTGTGAGATAGGGAAATAATTGTTGTGAGCTAAAACATAGAATATATAATATGATAACTAGTGCACAACCAAGTAAAGAACATTTGCTAAAAATTGAACTAAATAACTAAATACGAGGTTATGAAAGAATCTGAAATCTAAACTATAAACTGTGGACTGTGGGAGCTACTAATAACTGGCATACCCTAACATGAGCTAATTGGGGTCCAACCTGTAACCCCAGCTAGAAGGGTGTTTAGTATCTTTCTAAGGGTACAAACACAAACTGACATGGATATACTAAACTATGTCTTAAAGGACTAAGGTGTCAAGTCTGATATGAGGGGTGACCATTTAGAACCTATGGTGGTGTTGTAATTCTGGTCCTTAGGAGTTCTATGAGAAAAATAGGTAATAGAATCCTCAATAAGGATATTGTAACGCCTCGAGTCTGGTACCCCGGATGCTACACGGTGCTCATAATCCTGAAGGACCACAAGCAAACCCTTTTCTGGTATCTATAACTGAGCACTGCATAATACACTGTAAAATGCAAAAAACTGATGAAAAACTTGCCATAAGGTTCAAATATCTAAAATACAACTGAAAACTAAATACTGATACATCTGTCTGAAAAGCCTCTAAACTTTCTGAACTGTGGAATTGATGGGATAGGTCCCCAACTAACTCTGTCTACTAAAATACTGAGTCTAGTGCAATAATAAAATAAAAATTATCCTCGAATTATGAGGACTCACTGCTACGTCTACTGCTACTGACTGAATCTGAACTGCTAAGGGTACTTTGGATCTCGTGCTTTTGAACCTATGGTATAAACACCATCAGTATGATGGAATGTATTGGTATGCTAAATAAGGAAAGGCTAAATACAGGGGTTCATATGTATGAACAATACTGACTAAATAATCTGAGTATATTGAATGAGGATACACGCATGAATGCACAAACTATAACTAAAATTTTAGGAACACTGAATACCGAATTCTACTAACTGGATTTCTAATAACTGAGTCTACTGATACTGATATCTGATTGACTGAGGTTCAGATCAGTCCTATCTAGCGAGTGATTTTGAATATACTAAAGATGATTAATTATTTCTAAGATCAGTCCTATCTAGTGAGTGATCTCTAAATCTAATGGTACTTGATACTAATTGGCTGTATTTGAGACCAGTTCTATCTAACGAGTGATCTCTGAATCTGTTGGTACTGATACTACTTGACTAAATCTGAGATTAGTCCTATCTAGTGGGTGATCTCTAAATCCATTGATAATACTAATGAGTGACTATTTCTAACAGTCCTGAATCTATGCTACTGTGCTGAGTTCTTTTACTAAGACTGATTCTGAAGCTGAGACTGTAGGAGGTAGTCATCTAACTGACATGCCCTGAATCTGAACTAGTGGGGTCCAACCTATAACCCCAGCTAGAAGGGTGTCAGTACCGTGCCACGGGTAAATACAACTGCTATGGGATCAATCCTAATCTAGCGGGTGACCCCTGAGATCAGTCCTGTACTAGCGGGTGATCCCCGAGTATGTCAGTCCTATCTAACGGGTGACATCTCATGCCTACACTAGCGATGTAGTTCTGGAACTTAGGGATTGCTTCTAAGGATATCAGTCCTATCTAGCGGGTGATCCCTCATCCCTAGGTTTCCTCGGTGCTAAATTCTACTCCCAACTGAAAGACACTGAATTGATTACTAATTCATACAAGGCTTGACTGAACTGCTACTGATTGTACTTGTTTGACTTAGGTAAACTAAATTCACTGAGTTTCGTTGACTGACAAAATATTACTAAGTTATGAATTGATTACTGAACTAAAGCTGGAATGCTACTGATACTGAGATTATTGAGATTTCCTAAGTTCTGCAACTGTTTAAGTCCTACTAAGTTCTGTAATTGACTGAGAGTACTACTAATCATGGCATGACTGAGATTATCATGAAACTGACACTGGCTCTAGACAATTAGCTCATTTTTTGGGTATAAATACCCCCAGGACTCGATAACATAAATAATACCAGACATGACAACTCGTACATAACATGGCAATAGGCTATCATTCATAACACAATCAATGAGGCATCTCTTCAAGCACTTGGAAGTCTTAAACATGTAAATATATAAGGAGTGCATACTATTATTTCATAATTCATTCAATAAGGAAGGCATATGAGTAAGAATGAATGCAACATATCATAATTCATTCACTAAAGCATTTCAACAAACACTTGGCATACATGATCTTATACATAATTGGGGATTTTTTGTCAACATGCTATAATGACCCTATTTCCTTCACACAAGTATTTTATCAAACATATGGGGAGCATACTTTGGTCATACAACATTCAATACAATCAATTAACATAATTACATTAATCAACATACATCTTGTAGGTTTTATTATGAATATCATGAAATTCACCACATACTAGAATCAATTCTTGAAACTTGTAGTCTAAATCATGAATTAAAACTCAACAACACATAATCATGAACTTCAATCCACATAAATCATGAAAACTCATAAATACACAAACTTTATAATTTCGAAAAGGATTCTTGAACTTCTTGGGTGAAAGGAACCAAGAATCAACATCTGAATACCTTAGTTCTTGATTTTATGAAGATTGACGGTGGAATTTTCTTGAATTTAGATCTTTAATTGAAAACCCTAACTTGTTATTGAGAGAAATTATGATAAACCACTATGTTTTGGGTGTAATAAGGATCAATCTCTTAGATAGGGGTAGGAAATTAACTGTTTTGCCCTTGAAAATATGGAGGTGGAATGCTGAAATTTTTGGGCTAGGGGAGTACCCAAGGCGGTGCCCCGCCTAGCCCAGGGTATTATTGTAATACCCCAAAAAACTAATATTAGAGCCATGTACCAAGATCATGCATAGTACATCATGGTTATTTTATAGTTTAATGATTAAGTTAGATTATTATTAAGGCTTCAAATAACTCCCAACGATCAGACGAATCAAAACATTTCTTACCGATTGAATTTTTGAGAAGAATATTGGTATAATCAACTTCAGATGAGAATATCTCTCATTATACTTGGAATTTTTGAGCTCATGACCTATTAAAAGATAGATAATTTAATTATCTTTCTAACGATACCAATTTCATCTAAATCCACTATCGGAGCAAAGAGTTATTCCTATGTTACTCCAGCATGCCAGACTAGAAATAGTGTGACGACATTCGTGGGAGCTTACCACATTTGTGATGCCCTATCACAAAGGTCGTCAGCCTTAGGCAGAAACCAGCTCCTAAGTAACGAAATCATAGTAGATTACCACATTTTTGATGCCATGTCACAAATGTCGTCAGCCTTAGGTAGAATCCAGCTTCTGTGTGATGACATTTTTGACGGCTTACCATATTTTTGATGCCATGTCACAAATGTTGTCAGCCTTAGGCAGAATCTTGATTCTGTGTGATGACATTTTTGCTGGCTTACCATATTTTTGAGGCCATATCATAAGTGTCGTCAGCCTTAGGCAGAATCCAGCTTCTGTGTGACGACATTTTTGAGGCTTGCCACATTTTTGATGCCATGTCACAAATGTCGTCAGCCTTAGGCAGAATCTTGATTCTGTGTGATGATATTTTTGATGGCTTACCATATTTTTGAGGCCATATCATAAGTGTCGTCAGCCTTAGGCAGAATCCAGCTTCTGTGTGACGATATTTTTGAGGCTTGCCACATTTTTGATGCCATGTCACAAATGTCGTCAGCCTTAGGCAGAATCCAGCTTCTGTGAGACGGCATTTTTGATGTCTTACCACACTTTTGATGCCTTGTCCCAAATGTCGTCAGCTATTATTTTTAGCAACTGGGAATTTATTTCATAAGGGTATTTTGGTCTATTCCCTTCACTTCCCACGACTTATAATCCTAAAGAGGCATAATTTTTCCCATTTTTCTTCAGTTAAGCATCTAAAAAACCCTCTCTTATGCTCTCAACCACAAGATTAGGGTTTCCATCAAACTCATCTCTCAAAAGCAAGATTCAAGCCTTTTTCCAAGATAATCAAGAATTAAGTTTCCCAATCCAAGAACTCTCCAGCAAATCATCAAGGTTTCCTTTCTAAGGTATGCGTAGTGTTCATCTATGGATCCAATCTGTTCATAGATCTCAAGAACCATGTTTTAAATATTATTTTGCAAACTTTTTGTGGTGATATGAGTATGTACATGTTGATGATTTTTGTTTAAGTTTCAAGATGATAGCTAGCGGTGTTTTCATGGAATATATATGCTTGTTAGTTGAAAGCTATGAACCTTAGATGGTGTAAAATGGTACAAGTTATGAAACACACCCATGCCTTAAAGATTGCATGCAAGGTGTTCGATAAAATGCTTAGGATGCTAGAAATTCATGTTTATATGGTTCCATGATGTCTAAATGACAAGTCCATGTTAGCTATATACTTTAATATGAATTCCATGCTTTTCATGTGTTGCTATTGTTGTGGTATGAAGTATGTATGATAATGGAGATATACAATATGCACATGAAATATAGCTATGCACTCCCTACCATGCTTAATATGTTGAGGAACTACATGATGTATAATATCCTCTATTTATGATAATGTGAATTGTGGACTCCGATCTTATGATCAAGTCAGTCATATTGTATCCATTTTCTTCCATTGAGTCCCAGGGGTATTCATACCCGAAAATATAGCTGTGTCCCTAGAGCTATGTCATGCTATCATGACACTCTCAGCCAAGTCATGATCTATAGAATTCAGTCAGTCATGTGACTCAGGAAAAAATCTAGTAACCTCAGTAATCTCAGTAGTTCAGTAATCTCAGTGATCTCGTACTCAGTAATATCTGTAACCTCAGTATTCAAAGTCAATCTCAGTAACTTCAGTACTCTCAGCAAGTCCTCAGAACTTAGTACATTCCGCCAATCGTTGAAATCCAGTAAACTTAGTCTTAGCTCCGCTAAATAATACCACTAGTATCAATCTAGTTAATCAGTATCAGTTCAGATAATCAGTTCAGTTCAGTTATTCAGTTCAGCCCAGTTATTTAGTTCAGTGTCTTTCAGATGGGAGTAGGATTCGACACCGAGCGAACCTAGGGATTGGGGCTCACCTGCTAGAATAGGACTGAGATCCCTAAAGGCAATCACTAAGTTCCAGAACTACATTGCTAGCATAGGTACGAGATGTCACCCATTAGATAGGATTGACATACTCAGGGTCACCCGTTAGCACATTTATATGTATAGGAGTAATTCCAGGAGTCACCAACTAGATTAGGACTGACTCCATAATAGATGTCTATACTGGTGGCGCGGTACTGATACCCTTTCGGTCAGGGCAGATATTGGACCCCAGTTAGCTTACCTTGGGGCATGTCGGTCAGATGAACACATTCCACAGTTTCAGTTACAAATTCAGGACTGTCAGACACAGTCAACTCAGCTTATTAGTACAGATTCAGTACTGTTAGATACAGTCAATGCTTATCATTATAAATAGACTTCAAGATCACCCATTAGCTCGGACTGATCTCAACTATGATTAATCAGTATCAGAATCATTAGATTTAAAGATTACCCGCTAGATAGGACTGATCTCAGACTAATTCAAATCATCCTTATTATCAGTATACTCATGATCACCTGCTTGATAGGGCTGATCTCAGATTCAGTTACTCCAAGTAGAATGGAACTCTAATAGTTCCATTAGAACTTAGACTGTCAGATACAGTCGCTCAGTATCAGTTACATTGGTTAGGCCGATCATCACAGTTCTATCAATTTTCTAAACTCATGTATCAGTCATATCAATTATCAGAATTCTTGATATCAGTATTCAGCTTCAGGACTGTCAGACACAGTCAACCAAACCAGTTCTTCATAATTCAAACTGTCAAAATTGGTCGTTCATCTATTCAGTATCTCAGTATCAGTACACTCATATTATCAGTATTTAGACTAAGTAGTCAGTATCTCCACGAGTTCAGTTACAGTTATGTGTGCATGTATGTATTCTCACGTTCATAATTAGTCAGCATTGTTCATGCATATAACCCTTTCCATTTAGCCTACCTCACTCGTATACTCATTACATTTAGATATACTGACACATTTGTGCTATGGTGCTTTCTCTTATGTTACACTATAGATTCAGATGCACGAGCTCCAGATCAGCAGTAGCATTCCAGTGTTCAGAGTTTGCAGTGAGTCCTTCTCATTCGAGGATAATATGATTATTGCTACATTTACTATTCAGTTGCTAGATGGAGTTAGTTGGAGACATGTTCCTTCAACTCCTTATTCAGTTCAGTTAGAGGCTTTCAGACTAGATCTCAGATTATATATTCAGATCTCATTATTTTCAGTATTTATGACTTATTTTGGTATTGTTATACCTTTTTCAGACATTTTGTTATCAGACGTTTATTCAGTTCAAACCTTATGGCCTTTCATGTTCATGTTTCCGCATTTTATGATATATTATTTAGTATACAAGTACAGATATCAGTCATGGGTTAGCTTGTGGCCCTTAGGGGTCATGAGCACCATGTAGCATTCCAATTTAGAAAATCAGGGTGTTAGAATTATCTTGGGCGGTGCCCTGCCTAGCCTAAGGGATTATCCTGGGTGGCGCCCTGCCTATCCCGAGGGACTAGCTAGGGCAGCGCGGGCTAATCGCCTCGAGCTACTATTTTGGGTAATCAAACACGCCCTTACACTATCCAAAAAATTCCAAAACTCACTCGAGATGTACTATTGACTTGCCTTATCGTGAATCAACTTAAAAATCGGCAAACGGAGGTTGGGAAGGTCACGAAATAAATCATCAAAGTTTGAAGACTTATGAAATGAAAAAGTTCCATCACTTAGTCAAGTTTTCTAAGTGTGAAGCTTCTCTTATCATGCTTTAAAGAGCTCTAACGGCTAAGAAAATTTGCGGGGTATTACAATATCTCCTCCTTGGAAACATTCATTCTCGAATGAGACTGTCTAAGCTGAGATTACTGATAGACAAACTTATGTGGGGGACTTCAACATCTAAAACATGACTGTATAACTGGAACTACTGATATACTAAAATTTCATACTGGATATGCATATCTGATGCATGACTATTTGACAAAATTCTTATACTGAGCATGCATATCTGATCAATCGAATACATGACTGAGTTTATTCTCATGTAAGCATCACTAAAATATGCAATGATAACTGATACTAACTTTGTAAGATAGATCTAAACATGCAACTGAATGGGCTCAAGTACATGAAAACATCGGGGAAGTATAGGGTATCTCCCCATTAGGACACTATGTCCCTCTAAGAATACTTACTTTACTGAGATACTGGGAAAACTGAGGCGATTCACAAGGCACCTATGAACTGGATCATAACTGAACCTCGGGAGTTTGAAACTAATGCATGATTCATGAACTGAATTGAACTTACAACTACTGGGTCTTTCTGTCTTGGAATAGTCATATTCCTAAGATTTCTGATAGTGTGACTAGATGGAAAGATAGAATACAAACCACACGAATCTGATTGCCTTATTGCTAAACTGACTTGCTAGCTTTACTAACTAACTCATGCTAAAAATTTAAGCTCAAATGGGAGAAAGAGATCTAGCAATGCATATCATAAAGATGAAGGACTTATAACATACCTAAATCTATGTTAGGGAAACTTCCCTGATCATGATGAGTCTGGAGTGCATAAAATCTTTTCTGACGCTGACCACTAGTGGTACTGGAAGTAGCACCCTGCTAACGCAATTCTTTACCCCTCTGAGCTAGCAATCTACACTGCCATATCCTATGGCCTGGCTAATCATAACCAAAACATACCTCGCTGCTTGCTCTACATGCACCTAGGTGGTTCTTACCATATTCTTCACTAAGCGGATAGGTACACTCACTTCTCACACTAACCTGGACTTTGGAGCCTAGCGCCCCATCACGATTGCCATCCCTAAACTTTAGTACTGGTACAATAGCTGAGGATGGAGCTGGGAATGAAAACTTTTGACTATGCTGAGAACGGTTACCACCCTATGACCCTGGCTGAGAAAAACTAAAACTACTTGTTTTGGTTTTCTTATTCACTCTCTCTCTTTCCTTAGATTTTTCTACCTCAATCTACTGAGCGTGCATCATTAGTCTAGAAAGATCAACGTCTCTATTGAGCATAGCAGTCCTACACTTCTTAACCACCAATCTAGAAAAACCGGTCACAAACTTACTCATGCTTGATCTAGAGTCAGCCATCTGCTCGGGAACATACTTAGACAACTAATTGAACTTGAGGCAATATTCCTTCACTGTAATGGAGCCTTGCCTTAAATTTATGAACTCTTTTACCCTAGATTTCCTCATCTCGAGTGGAAAAAACTTATCTAAGAACGTATCCTGAAATATCTTCCAAGTCATAGGGGCTGCATCCCCCCCTTTATTCTTCTTTCACATCACTAACCAATCATGAGCAATATCCTTCAACTTATAAGATGCCAATTCTACACTTTCCTCTTCATACACATGTATAATCTAGGTGATCTTCTTTACTTCCTCAAGATAAAGCTGTGGGTCCTCACCTGCCACTAACTCAAAGAATTCTGGCGGGTTCATTCTCAGAAAATTTCTAATCCTAGCTGCGGTCGAATCCCCATCTTGCTGAGGTGGGGATGTAGCCTGACAGTTACCCTGAACATTGGTTGTCACATTTTGGGCTAGCGCCTGAAAAGCTGCCTAAAACTCTGTATGTGACATATTATCATTCATAGGTTCTGCGGGATGTGGTGGCTAGTTATCATTTCTATGGGTATTATCTCTGTGAGGAGGCATATTCTGTAAATGAAAGAAAAAATTAATTAAACTGAGAGTCTTAACTTGAGCTCATGATCACTCGCACGAAATTAATACTAAAAGAAGGGATACTGTTCCTAAAACATCTTACAGCCTCCTGTACATAAATGTGGCGTGCAACACACATATGTACAAGACTCTACTAGATGCGACTTTCAGTCTTCCTAGGACACTGTTGAACCTTAGGCTATGATACCAAGTTTGTAATGCCCCGAGTATGGTACCCCAGACGTTACACAGTGCTCATATTCTCGAAGGACTACAAGTTAACCCTTTTCTAGTATCTATAACTGAGCACTACATAATACACTATAAAATATGAAAAACTGGTGAAGAGCTTACCATAAGGTTCAAATATTTGAAATACAACTAAAAATTGAATACTGATACATCTATCTGATAAGCCTCTAAACTGTCTGAACTGTAGAGTTGATGGGACATGTCCCTAACTAACTCCGTCTACTAAAATACTGAGTCTAGTGCAAAAATAAAATAAATATTATCCTCAAATAATAAGGACTCACTGCTACTTTTACTGCTGCTGACTGAATCTGAATTGCTAAGGGTGCTCTGGATCTCTTGCTTCTAAACCTATGGTATAAAACACCATAGAGCAGAAAAGTATGCATCAGTACAATGGAATATACTGGTATGCTAGATGAGGTAAGGCTAAATGCAGGGGTTCATATGCATGAACAATACTGACTAAATAATCTGAGTATACTGAATGAGGATACATGTATGAATGCACAGACTATAACTGAAATCGTAGGAACACTGAATACCAAATTCTAATAAATGGATTTCTGATAACTGAGTCTACTAATACTGATATCTATTGACTGAGGTTGAGATCATTCCTATCTAGTAGGTGATCTATGAATATACTGATAATGAAGATGATTAACTAAATCTGAGATTTGTCTTATCTAGCGGGTGATCTCTAAATCTAATGGTACTTGATACTAATTGACTGTATTTGAGATCAATCCTATCTAAGGGGTGATCTCTAAATCTGTTGGTATTGATACTAATACTGCTTAACTAAATATGAGATCAGTTCTATCTAGTGGGTGATCTCTAAATCCATTGATAATACTAATAAGTATCTATATCTAACAGTCTTGAATCTGTGCTACTGAGTTGAGTTCTTTTACCGAGACTGATTCTGAAGCTACAACTATAGAAGGTAGTCATCTAACTGACATGCCCTGAATCTGAACTAGTGGGGTCTAACCTATTAACCCAGCTGGAAGGGTGTCAGTACCGTGCCATGGGTAAAGAAAACTACTATGGGATCAGTCCTAATCTAGTGGGTGACCCCTGAGATCAGCCCTGTACTAGCGGATGATCCCTGAGTATGTCCGTTCTATCTAACGGGTGACATCTCATGCCTAGGCTAGCTACAAAGTTTTGGAAATTAGGAATTGATTCTAGGGACCTCAGTCCTATCTAGGGGGTTATCCCCTATCCCTAGGTTCACTCGGTGCTGAATTCTACTCCCAACTGAAAGACACTGAACTGATTACTAATTCATACAAGGCTTGACTGAACTGTTACTGATCGTACTTGTTTGACTGAGATAAACTAAATTCACAGAGTTTCATTGACTGACGAAATACTATTGAGTTCTGAATTGATTACTCAACTGAAGCTGGAATGATACTGATACTGAGATTATTGAGATTTCCTAAGTTCTGCAACTATCTGAGTCCTACTGAGTTCTATAACTGACTGAGAGTACTACTAATTATGGCATCACTGAGATTATCATGAAACTTACACTGGCTCTAGACAAGCAACTTATTTTTTGGGTATAAATACCCCCAAGACTCGATAACATAAATAATACAATATACGACAACTCGTACATAACATGGCAATAGGCTATCATTCACAACACAATCAATGAGGCATCTCTTCAAGCACTTGGAAGTCTTAAACATGTAAATATATAGGGAGTGCATACTATTATTTCATAATTCATTCAATAAGGAATGTACATGAGTAGGAATGCATGCAACATATCATAATTCATTCACTAAAACCTTTCAACAAACACTTGGCATGCATGAACTTATACATAATTGGGGATTTCTTGTCAACATGCTATAATGACCCTATTTCCTTCACACAAGCATTTTAGCAAACATATGAGGAGCATACTTTGGTCATACAACTTTCAATACACTCAATTAACATGGTTACATCAGTCAACATCCATCTTGTAGGGTTTATTTGGAATGCAAGTTTAATGACGTGAGGCTGGAGGATGAGGTGGTAGTGAAGTTGGAATCTCAGGTGGTATGTACGAGGGATAGTTTCAAGTATCTCGGGTCCGTGATCCAGGGAAATGGGGACATTGACGAGGATGTCTCGCACCGTATTGGGGCGGGATGGATGAAGTGGAAGCTCGCGTCGAGGGTGCTGTGCGATAAGAAGGTGCCGCCCAAGCTTAAAGGCAAATTCTACAGGGTGGTAGTCCGTCCGGCCATGTTGTATGGAGCGGAGTGTTGGCCAGTTAAGAAGTCCCACATCCAAAAAATGAAGGTGGCAGAGATGCGGATGTTGCGCTGGATGTGTGGGCTGACTAGAGGGGATAGAGTTCGGAACCAGACTATCAGGGAGAAGGCTGGTGTGACCCCGGTGGAGTGCAAGATGCGGGAAGTCCGATTGAGCTGGTTCGGTCACGTGAAGAGGAGGGGCATGGATGCCCCGGTTCGTAGGTGTGAGAGGCTAGTGATGGATGGTTTTAGGAGGGGTAGGGGTAGGCCGAAGAAGTACTGGGGTGAGGTGATTAGGCGGGATATGGAGCAGTTACAGCTCACCGAGGACATGACCCTAGATAGAAAAGTCTGGAGGATGCGAATTAGGGCGGAGGACTAGAGGACTAGGGCCCGTATGGGTCGCTTGTGTGGGGAATTACTTGCTGGGGGTAGTATCCTGGTTATGTTTCCGCGTCCCTTGTTTTAGTACGAATCTGGGTGCTCTCCTTTGTTTTCTTTTACTTTTCTTTTACTTTTCTTTTTCTTTTACTTTTCTTTTACTTTTACTTTCACTTTCACTTTCACTTTCCCTTTCCCTTTTACTTTTGCCTGCCGTATTTATGTTATATATTTTTGTAACCCCGTTTGGTGTTTTGCTTTGTAATTGTGTGGTATCTTGTATCTTGAGCCGGGGGTCTATCGGAAACAGCCTTTCTACTTCTTTAGAGGTAGAGGTATGGACTGCGTACATCTTACCCCCCCCAGACCCCACCAGGTGGGAATACACTGGGTTTGTTGTTGTTGTTGTTGTATTCTTGAACTTCTTGGGTGGAAGGAACCCAAGAATCAACATCTGAATACCTTAGTTCTTGATTTTATGAAGATTGATGGTGGAATTTTCTTGAATTTAGATCTTTAATTGAAAACCCTAACTTGTTATTGAGATAAATTATGATAAACCACTATGTTTTGGGTGTAAAAAGGCTGAATCTCGTGTTTATGGGTTTATTTAGGGGTAGGAAATTGACCATTTTGCCCTTGAAAGCACGGAGGTGGAATGCTGAAATTTTTGGGCCAGGGGAGTACCCAGGGCAACGCCTTGCCTAGCCTGAGGGATTATCCTGGGCGACGCCCTGCCTATCTTGGGGGACTATCTAGGGCGGCGCAAGCTAATCGCCCTGAGTTACTATTTTGGCCAACCAAACATGCCCTTACACTATTCAAAAAATTTCAAAACTCATCCGAGGTGTACTATTGACTTGTCCCATCGTGAATCTACTTAAAAATTAGCAAATATAGGTTGGGAATGTCACAAAATAAATCATCAAAGTTTGAAGACTTATGAAATGAAAACGTTCCTACACTTAGTCAAATTTTCTAAGTGTGAAGCTTCTCTTAGCATGCTTTACAGAGCTTTAATGAGTAAGGAAATTTTTGGGGTAATACAGATATGCTCAAGGAATCACACTTGTTCAAATGAACAACTTTATCAACATCATCACTAATTTGAGTTTCATTAAGGACATCACAAACTCCTTTTATTCGTGGATTAATATCACAAATAAGTTGACCTACACAAGCTTACATGACAATGTTCTACTATTCTATGCATAAGTATCAACACTAGGGGGACACAAATTGATCTTGCAAGAAGAATAATTTGGTCATAAATAGGATCAAATGGTGTATGATCACTCTTTATAAAGACATTATCATTATATGCTAAGAAATAATTAAGGTAATATCAAGAAAAGATATCATGCACACTTTGTCCATTGCCAAATTTTATAGTGTCAAGTTTTGCCATTTTACCTTGAAGCTTACAAACAATGTCTTCTATTCCTTGTATTCCTTTATTTGCTATGATTGTATGCACATAAGAGTCCTTATAAAAATAAGGATAATAAAAAAAGTTAGATTGTTTGTACTCAAGAACTACTCCCTCCGTCTCATATTAATTAACATGTTTGCCTTTTCCACAACTCTTAAGGATAAATTTATAGGAGTTGTAAATTGAGTAATATGAACCTATTAAATTCACATTAAATATTATCATTACCTATTTGAGTTAATCACTTCCATTAAATTACTAAGAATAAAGTTGGAAAAAGGTGTTCAATTATCTTTTGATTATTTAAACATGCCAACTATTTGGAAATAATCTTTTTGACAAACATGCCAAATAATATGAGACGGAGGGTGTAATTAACAAGTAGAAGGAACTAGTTGTTATTAATTAGTTTTGGAGAATTAAAGAAATAAGATGATGATTAAGAACTAGTTAAAAAGTTGTTAAAATGATGATTAGTTGTTAATTTGTTGAGAAATAAAAAAATAGTGTAGGCGAAGAAACAAACCAATTCTGCCACTTAGAAAAATTTTGGGGGTTGGATTTGACACTTAGAATAATTTGAAGCTATAGAAAACAACCCACTCCTTTTTTGCGGTAAACACTAATTTGATGTTGTTGTGGCTATTGAATGGTAGCTGACTGACATTGATGTGGCTGCTAATTGGGATATCTATGTCGATTTTAAAAAAGATTTTTTTTCTTCAAATCTAATTTTTTTTCTTCAGATTTAGACTTTTTTAAAACTACTTTCCACTTTTGGACCCAACAAATATTTTTTGGCCAAAATTGATTTGGAACTTGGATCAAATGTACCTTTTTTGGGTTTTCTTCTTCAAGAAAAACTTGAAGATCTTCAAGAACATAAAGAACGCCAAGACACATATGCCAAATTGTCTCCAAATCACTCCAAATTTTTGATTAGTCCCCCCTCGTCCTAGAGAGCAAACTCCAATACATTTTATACCCAATTGGAACCCAAATTAAAGACTTGCTTTAAAATTTTTCGTCAAGTTTTAAAGCTTTAACCTATTTAATGGTAGAATTTTCTTCACAACTCAAAATTCGATGAATTTCTTGAATTTGGGCTCAAAAGACACCAGAAACAAGGATCTAGTTTCAAAAATGACAAATCAAAATAAAAAAGTTCTGGTTTTTTTGGAATAATTTTATTCTTTTGGGAAGATATCAAATTTCCAAGACTAAGCTTGTGGATACAAACCTGTTCCAAAGGTCTTGATACCAATTGATGTAATAACATATATACAAAAAACAAAGAAACAAAGAATTAAAGATAAAAAACGATAGAAAGATAAACATAAGAAGTGAAATTAAAGGCAAGACCTCATTTGAATATTCAGATGAGCACCTAACCTATGAGTAAGACCTCAAGGGAATTGAATTTCCAAGCAATCCTTCAAATCAAACACAACTAAAGACTTTAACAAGCACTTAAACTCTCAAAAGGTTATTTTGTATTCATATCACTTGACATAATCTGAGTCTTCAAAATAATAAAAGTCCACTATTTATACTAGAAAAATATAAGATGCCACTATCTATAACAATCTATCCTTAATAAAGTAAGGGCCTTGTTTGGTTGTCCTCCTTCCATTGTCATACTTTGCACATGTCTTCACTAGCATGTCCATCTTGTGTTTTGTTTATTTTAACAAGTAGTGAATCGATGAAAATTCTAAGAACTCCATAGCTTGACTTTGTATGCAAGGTTTTGTTAAAATTCAATTTCCATTATCTATCTTAAGGTTTAACCAATCTATGCATCCTTAAAGAGAGTAGGCTAAAGGAAACATAATTGGAGTACTTTTAAAGCTATCTAATTACTATAATGATATCCCTTATAGGGAGAGGAGTGATAACTTTCTTATACATGTTTGATATCACGTTGTAGAATGCACTGCTTGGTCACCTAGTTCTACTTATTTAAGCAAATACCGCTTATTGATGTATAATTATGAGTCATAATTGAGACCTTTTCTCTACTAAAAACTCACCCTAAGTGGGTAGATATCATTAATCATAAGATTCACTATTTATCTATACTTGGAAAACTAATATACACTTAAGAGTAAAGCATTTCTCATCAGGAAATACCTCTTTGATTGCTTTTATGTCAGACCCGAGCCTACATCCTAGTTCTGAGCCATAATTAGCTGCTCACACATAATCCTGAATGCCCCTTAGCATAGAATATCTATAGAGTAATATAAATGATTAAAATAAAACAAAAACATACACAGTGATAATGGAATACATCTAAAAAAGACAATCTTTATTGAGACATAACTGAAAATACATATAAGATTGTAACAACTACATAATTTCTTGTCTTGTAAAGACTCTAAACTGAACATAAATAGTCAACTAAGACAAGACCCCATAACATTTATTGAAATAAAATTCTAAACTAAGCTTTGAAGAAAACTGTAATCAACTCTATGCCTCCTATATAATAGAAGATCTCACCAATCTGCTAAATGTCAGGTGCTACAGAATGGTTAACAACAACCCTTAAAATAGAGTACCTAAATCCACATCATGAATAGATATAGTGCAAGATGTAGTCAATACAACTGAGTGTATTTCTAAACAAGTTTTTATACATATATAGAAACCTTATAATAGAGTACCTGTATCCACACCATGAAAAGATATAGTGCAATATATAGTCAATATAATTTAATGTGTTAGTGCACAGGTTACAAACACACACACACGCACTTATATATATAAATAGAATAACTAGTCATGAGAACATATAGAGAGAATCTTAAAACAATATTTAAGATTTGAAACATAAGTTATGGGAAAGTCATTTAAACATCTTGAAAAACTAAAAATTTAAGGGGAAGTTATGATAGCTAAAATCTATATAAAAGTATTTAATGACTGCGTAGGTAGTAATTTTATAAAGCTTATACATGTGGGAGGTTACGTATAACCAAAAAATACTATGTGAGCTCATGATGAGCTATGTCTTACAACCATACTGAAAGAGTTATTTTGACCTACAATATTACATATCCATGAATATAGGGATCTGAAATCATGACTCTTGGGTGAATCTTATGGTGGAAATATGCTATGGGATATGTGTTATCTGAACCTAATACTTGCTTGGTGCAAATAATCCTCCCAAAACATACTACTATCATATTATATAATGCAACATAGATGAATCATAATTTGTGTCGGTGATCAATATGTTTGTTAAAATGCATTACCATGAGCCTAGGATCCATGCTATTTCGTGAATCATATCTCCAAAAACATATCTTTTTGCTTTTACATGTAGCTTAAAACATTAAAACTTGCTGAAAATATATCATAGCTTATAGAGACTTAATCATGCTTCAAAATTTCATAAAAACAATCTTAAAACATGAATTTAAAAACAAAAGCAAAGTAATCTTCATGAAAAATCTATAGCTTGCATGGTAAATATTTCATTAAAACTAATACTTGGTATGAAATCAAATTAGGAGAAAAATGGGTAGAAACCCTAGCTTTAAATATAATTATATATAATATTAAAAATACTTGATTATGGGATAAAAGGAATCCATCACTGAAACATTAGGTACCTAAAGATACTAACCTGACAAGAGAATACTTGAATATCTTACTAGAATAGGACCCTAGATGCACTAATTACCTTTGGATATGGTAGAATATAGATCTACTGAGTATTAAGAAGATGATCTATCATAAATTCTATATTTATATTAGGAGTAACTCCAAGAATATCATTAGGTAAGACCTTAGGAAACTCATTAACTAGGTGTATAGTCATTTTCCATGCGCATTTAACTTAGTTTTGAGGACTTATTGATGTGATTAATGAGTTGTTATGGGTGTAATTATGTAATTATGCATTGAAGAACATTTTTATAGTATTTAAGGTGTATTTTAAACAAGTTAAGAGTTAAAATGATCAAATAGAACTTAGATAAGAAACCTAGTGGTGCTAGCTTAAGCTATGCTTGTTCTAGACTTTGATGAACTTTATTGTGTTGTATGAACTAAATACTGTTATATGATGTTATAGGAGAGAATTTAGATTCTATTTGTGGGACTTATGAGCCCATTCTTGACTTAAATTTTTACCCGACCTTTTTATAGCAATATGGGTCTCATTTTACTCTGTGTAGATTACTATTTTGATATCATGATGGTATTTTTAGATTCTGGAGCAAAAACAGATAATTTGTGGATGGTTCAAGGACTTTGAGGTAGGATGCTGGCTACTCTTCTTTACGATATAGTGTTATATATACATTTCATATTAGATAGGGATGTTAAGATATGATTATGGGCAGATTTCTATGACTTAGCCTAATTTTGAAGTTTGGGGATAGAAGGGTGAACCAAACCTTATGATGAAATACTTGTTATACCCATAGGATCTTAATATCCTAGGTTATTTGCATATTAGACCTACTTAAGGATTATGCCCCTTTAATATAAGGTTTACTACTTTATTCGGTGGATTAGAATTATTATATGAATTATGGTATTGTGGTTATGCTGGATATATATATGTGTATATATATATATATATTTATATATTATTGGGGCCTTGTCCATGATGGCGATATTAGTTGGACTCCAAGTGAGTGATTTATCCTTGTAAAAGACATACCCATAGTCTATGGATATTTAGATGTTTATAATTATTTTGTTTGGATAATAGTGATTGCATTGGTTTAATTCAGTACATTCATACTCCCTAAATAGTACAATTCCAACTAAAAATATGGTTTTACTACTACTTTCCAAAAAAAGGGACTTATTCCCACTTTTCACTTTTAAAAATAATTCTTTCATATCAGGAATCGTACCACCTTCATGGATGATTTATGATCTTTCAAGACTAAAAATGATATTTTATAGATTTGACCGAGATAAATTCTGCTCCACATTATTACCACTAAACAGAGAGCTAATAAAACTTACAAATTTTATTGAAAATCTTAAAACATCATTATAGTAGCTTTACAAGAGATTGGGAAAGAGAGAATTTCTAGTATGTGGAAATTTTCGGATTCATTAACCCTAGTGTGTTGTTGATAATAAACTTTTGGGACAGGACCAGAGAAGTCAACTCCTCGAATCTTTCCCTTGTCATTATCGTGTTCATTACTTCCTTCCGGGGGTTTGGAAGTGGAAGCACGGGTGGAGACCGACCGGCGGAATGAAGAATGCCGAGAAGAGTCAATCCCAAGGAATTTTAAATCAATAGATCCATCGGGGTGTTGGATAACCCGTTCGATCTGAGATTTTTCCGAATAAGTACGGATAGGTTGGGTAATGGCATCAAAATGCCATTCGTTGCCGTGAAGAATATCATCCCAGACTAGAGCCTTAGGAACAAAGACTGTGCTGCGGTCTTTGTTTGCTTCCATTAGGGTGGTGACCCCTTTATGGCTTGTGAATCTAGCTTTAGGTGCTAGAGTGGTTCCCATAAGGTGATAATATACACGGTATATGATCGCTATTTCTCTGGTGTTTTCCGTACTGTTCATGTTTTTTGTCTTAACATTAAGGGTTAAAACATCCATGATGTTAGGATCATTGATATCAACAGAGAAATTAGGATAACAATTAAAGTATACCGGGCCATCGGCGAGGTTACTTTGGATAACTCCTAAGAGAGAGTCGTCAAAGTTTAATAGACGAGCATCTCTTAAGATAGCACAGACAGAGATATCTAAGCCCTGTCGGAAAAGTGGCTTTATAGCTACTTGAACAAGTCCAACATGCAGATAATTAAACTGATTTTTAAATCTGTTTATATCTAAATCGTTAAGCAGTTGAATAATTTCTAAAGAATTATTAATGGCAACAGTAGACTCAGAGGTCTTGATATTATGTTTTTTTAAAAAACTAAATTTCCCGATTTGATAAATCGTTTTGAAAGATTCTTCTGGAATACTCCAGTTTTGAAGATCATTTTCAATAGTAGCAATCGGAGTTGCTTGAGAAGATTGATTAACAGTGTTTTTAATATGATTGTTCATATTTTTAAACATCCTGTCTAGAGACTAATAGAGAAAACATACATGTTCACATAAGCAAGCATATTACAGTAAACAAGTATGAAAGAACTTAAGACCAATTATATTAACACATCTATGGCTTATGGGATCTAACAAGTTTTAATGGCTTTACACAGGATTCTTCTAGTATTATATTAGTGACGGGACTACCAACAGGGTCTAACGCTCACCTTAGCTGAGACCACACTTTCAGGCTGACCAACGTCTAAGACCGGAAATTAATCGGTTCCTTCAAACACTCAGACAGAAGACTGTTACCCCATACTTGAATTAAAACCCCATTATAAGACAAGATATATTAAAATAATTAAATATTAAGTAAATTCATACTTGATTAAAGTAATATGTTCTTATAAGAACATAGTTTTGCTCATGCTCTAGACAGATTATGTGTTTAGCTGCTCATGCTAGACACACAATCTGCCAACATGGCTCTGATACCAGAAAGAGGATCGTGAGTATTATAGCGGAAAAGTATAAAGTAAAACAAAACAGAGAGTTAATAAAACTTACAAATTTTGTTGAAAATCTTAAAACATCATTACAGTAGCTTTACAAGAGATTGGGCAAGAGAGAATTTCTAGTAAGTGGAAATTTTCGGATGCCTACTCTGAAACAATTCTTCTCCTTATATACATGGAGAAATATCAAATTTTACATCACTAGCATACACCTGTAAGGCTAGGATTATGCCGAGAATGTTGAGTGCTACTTTTGAAAAGTAGATGCTTTCTTGAGTGCGCCTGCTTTTTGAAAAGCATGCTAATCTGCCTTTTGGAAAGTCAGTCCTTCTTTTGTTGTTTTCTCAAATGGAAAACAATGAGGTCACAGATTCGTGTTAGGAATAGTGAATTGCCCTTTCGGAGATAATTCCAGTTCTTTGAACCTCTATCTCTCTGAAGGGTCAAGTTCCTATTCTCAATAGGAGTCTAAGTAGGCCCTTGCAATCCCTTTGGGATTCATCATGTCGCCATTATTGTCACTGCTTCCTGTAGAGGAAGCTTCTTCAAGAAGTTGCATTACTTCTTCTTCATTTTCTTGTTGGCTTTCCATGTCCTGCAAAGCCTTTCTTAACCGTTCTTGAAGTGCCTTTTTGCTTGGAGAGGCCTGGGTTGCTGAAGTAGTTTTCCTTGGATCAGGAGACAGTTTAGGGGCTGTTGGCTTAGGAGTCCAACCTTTAACTTTTATCTCTTCAGAGAGATATTTAATTCTATCTATTTCTCCTTTGGCAAAGTTCCAGGAGATGATATAAGAAATTCGTTTTTTAATAAAAAATTTGCACATTTGAATGTGCTCTGGAAGGGTTGTGCATCCTTCTTTGGTGCAAAATTCTGGAAACCTGTTGAGGAATTATTGAGGGAGAATTTCTTTAATTCCGTCTAAATGCATCCACCATTCATAGAACCATCGAGGTATAACTGATTCTACCATGGCTGGGCAATATTTGACGAACCAAGTATGTCCTGGTCGAATATATAGGAAATTGAACCAAGCCGATCTGTAGTTGAACTAATTATAGGTTTGTTGCCTATGAGGCATAGACAAAACATTGGGAGTATGCAGATGATCTGCATACCAGCTAAAAGGGGTTAATTATCAATATGATATGGATTCCGTTCATTCGTTGTATGTTCGACTTCAATGGAGTCGGTGTCTACTAGTATAGCTTCGTAATATCTTCTGGTCTTAAGTGGATTATCAGTATCCACAAAATTCTTGTCATTGTAAACTGGTCGTATGAGGTGCTCTAGAGGGTATCCTTCATATTCCTTATCTAGAGCCATTATTAGCATCACCTGGGTGGTGATAAATTTGAATTCTTTCTTTGTTGGAGAAGGTGGTACTGATTTAATCGCTGTGGGATCGACAACTTGAGCAAAGGTCTCTGGGGCCTTCATAGCATAACTTTGTTTGGTTTGTACCGATAAGCTGGTTGATTGTCCTTTTTCTAAGGGCAGGTTGGTCTTCAAATCTACCAATTTTGTGGGAATTGGTGGAGAGAGCTTTGGAAATTTTGTCAGAGCAGAATATCTATTTTGGAGTGGCGATTGTATCTCCGCCTTGAGTGTAGGCCTCTGTGGGACTGTTGGCCTCAATGGATTTGCCGATGCTGAGGGAGGATCAAATGGTCTAACCATTTTGGAATGTTCCTGTTTGGTGCTTACGGGGGCTTTCCCCAGATTTGTTGGTCTCATGGCCCTGTAAAAATTCTCTTGTTAGAAAATCGGGGAGGGAGTTATTTTCTCCTTTGATAAATTCAATTTGGAAATCAAAGCTAGATAGGAGAGCTTGTCATCTAGCAAATATCTGTTTTGAAACTAAGTTTTTTACATCTTTTTGCAAGATTTCTTTGGCTGACTTGCAGTCAACTCGTAATAAAAATTCTTTGTTTACAAGATCATCTTGAAACTTGGTGATATATAGCACTATAGATAAAACTTCTTTTTTCACAGTGCTATAATTCTTTTGAGCTGGGTTCCACACCCCAGAAGTAAATCGAACTAGTTGTTCAGGAGAGTTAACATTTACCCGTTGTTTCAGGATACCTCCATACCCTATATTTGAAGCATCAGTTTCTACAATCATAAAAGCTTCAGGGTTTGGAATGCCTAGACAGGGAAGGTATTGTACTAAAGACTTAATTCTTATGACTGCATTGGTTTGGTCAGAACTGCACGGGACTGGATTTTTCTTAAGACGTTTATACAAAGGTTCACAGACCTGTCTAATATGTGGAATGAAATCTGCAACATAATTAAGGCTTCCTAAAAACCTTTGAAGTTGGGTTTTATCCGTGATTTCATCAGGAAATTTGGAAGAGAACTCAATGGCTCTACAAATAGGCTTATAACTACCTTGGTGCAGATCATGACCTAAAAATCGAATAGAAGTTTGGAACAACTTCATTTTTTTGGCGCTAACGACCAAACCATTTAGTTTAACAATCTTGAAGAAAGTATTAAGGTGCTTAAAATGAGAATCAATGTTTTCAGAAAAGATTAGCACATCATCAATATAAACAATTGAAATGTAAGAATAAGGACTGAAAATATTATTCATAATATTCTGAAATTCAGAGGGAGCATTCTTAAGCCCAAATGGTAAGACATTCCATTCGTAGTGCCCAAAAGGGACGTTGAAGGCAGTCTTATATTTATCTTTATCAGCAATTTGGATTTGCCAGAAACCCGATTTCATATCAAACTTGCTGTAAAGATTGGCTTTAAAAGTCCTTTTGAGGAGATCCCTTTTATTAGGAATCGGATGTCTAATCCATTTTAAAACCGCATTCAAAGGCTTTTAGTTTATAACAAGTCGGGGAGTTCCACGTTCTTTTTCTGCACTGTTGTTTACATAAAATGCAGAGCAACTCCATGGAGAATTGGAGGGTCTGATGATCCCATTTGTGAGAAGATGGTTAATTTCTTTTTTGCAAATTTCCATCATTTTTTGATTTATTTGGATAGGTCTGGCCTTAGTAGGAATGGAGTGTTCTTCAAAGCCAGAGATATAAGGAAGTTCGACTAAATTCTTTTTGCATTCCCAGAAAGCATTAGGGAACTCGGAGCAGATTTCGTCTTCAAACTTCTTTTGGAGAATGGCAATTTTGGTAACCATCTCTGGGGTTTTTAAAGTGTGCTCAATATGTTTGAGCTGAATATCTTGTTTAGGAAAACAGATATGAGAGGAAAGTTGGTTAATTTTAAAAATAGTTTCCTCTTTAATTTTGCGTCCTTCTTCTTGAGATAGAGGGCGCAATAAAGGGAAAAATAATTTGTTACCTAGAAGGGTGGTACGAATACCATCATAATCACTCCTGAAAGGTCAAATTTGGTTAACGAAGGGTATTCCCAAAATAATATCTTCAGTGATATCCTCGATGATTACAAAGTCGTTAACAAGGCATATGCCATTGTTGCAGACATGAGCTTTAGGAAGCTGATAATGAATTTTCATTTTCTCGCCGGTGGCTGAATAGAGTCTAGAGGTACTTCTTTTGAGATACCGAGTGGGGATAAGGCCTTTGACAATACAGTTACTGTCTGCGCCTGTGTCAAAAAGGGCGACTCTATTTAAAACAAAGTCTTTGCCGATGACTATTTTAACGACAATGTGTTCGATGTAAGCCTTAATGGTTGCTACAACTTTGCTGGAGGTAGAAGGAGTGTCTTCTCCAGGGAAAGTACTAGATTCTTGGAGATGATCATTCGGGATAATCGATAGGTCCGGAGAGGATTCTGGTAACAGGGACTGCTCAGGAGAAGTAGCTTTTAGGACTTGATCTGTAAGAATGTTAAGTTCTACATGGTCAAGTCTGCTATTAAGGTTTCTAACTTCACTTTTGAGAGAAGAAATTTCTCTTTTGAGGTCAGAAATGGTAGGCTCCGTAGGTGTGCTAAATTTAGCCATAACCTGTTTCATGCTAAAAGGCTGAATAATAGGTTTAGGGGGGCTTTCTTCATGAGAAAGCATAAGTTTTTTGAGCTCATGGAGATACTTTCTCCGTTGCTCATCGTTAGGAATATGCTCAATTATGTCAAACAGGATCTCTCTGGGATTTCCTTAGATGACATTAATCGTTTTGTTCGAGCAAGTACAGAATGTACCTTTACAGGAACATTCTTGCCCCGACTGGGATTGGTCAGACTCGTAAGCGGCATTGATAAATTCTTCGTCGCTAAAGTCTTCGCTTGAAGAAGAGTAGGAGTCTGAAGCTTTGGAAGAATCTTCCATAATGGAGAATAATATTTCTTTAGCTTCATCAGGTAGATCAAGTTGGTTGATCTTCTTTTTCTTGCTGGATTTGCAATCTTTAGCTCTATGGCCAGTTTTGCCACAAGTCCAACAAGTATCTTTAGTTTTGGAAGCTTTGGAAGATTTCCGATTAGTCTTTCTACTAGGTTTATTAGACTCCCTTTTAGAAGTCCGTTTTCTAGGAGAAGTCTTTTTGCTGGACTTAAAAGATTTCTTTCTATGCTTTTTGCGGGAAGATAAGTCGGTAAACCCATAATCTTGACAAAAGGTTCCTAGACCATATTTGGAGGTACTATTTTGTTTAAGCTCTTTTTTCAGCCTAAGATCGGTACAGAGATCTATACCTACGGTAGTAATGAAACTTATTAAGTCTCCATAGGTGAGTATTCCATAAGGGATTTGTCCCTCAAATCTATCCTTAATTTTGGTTCTAACCTTATCGGCGAACAGAGGAGGAAGACTGCTAATGAAGTTTCTTTCCAGAAGTCATTATTGCAGTCTGGTCTGATCATAACTTTTACAAGAAAGGTATCTTTATACCACCTAAAGTCTGCTAGATCCTTGCAGCGAAGATTGTTAAGAATTTCTAAGCTCCTATCTTGGAAAAGCTTAGGTTCTCCTATGAAATGTCTTGCTATGTGGTAGAGGAGGGTGGCGCAAGCATCTTCTTTTGCAACTTGCTCAAGAATTTCTTGGCCATTTTCAATCTTGACCGTAGTCTCGGTGGACGTAGCATCATAAATGAGATTCCTTACCTCATCGGTGATGTAGTTATCCCACCAATGTTTCTTCATACCAGTAAACCCTGATACAATCATGGTGGCAGCTCCTTTGTCAGAAGCTCCCTTGATCTTATAGGCTATAATTGATACGGCCATCTCATGGAGTTTATTGTAAATCTGGTGTTCAGCCAGACCATCAATATTCCATTCCGTTATACCTCTGCCATCATGATTGAATGTAGAGAGGTAGGGATTTTCTTCGAATTGGACATCCGGAGGGGAGGGTTTTTTGTAATAGTTTTTTCTAGTTGAAAAACGTTCATTGGTGAGTTTAGAAAGAGAGTTCTTCTGGGCACTGGACTCTCCTTGTTGAGCGACTTTAAACTTCGAAAGTTTGTTGTTGATTTTCTCTAAAATTTGCTCCCTAAAAGCTGCTTCTCCTGAGCAGTCCCTGTTACCAGAATCCTCTCCAGACCTATCGATTATCCCGAATGATCATCTCCAAGAATCTAGTACTTTCCCTGGTGAAGACACTCCTTCTACCTCCAGAAAAGCTGTAGAAACCATTAAGGCTTACATCGAACACATTGTCGTTAAAATAGAGTCGCCCTTTTTGACACAGGCGCAGACAGTAACTGTATTGTCAAAGGCCTTATCCCCACTCGGTATCTCAAAATAAGTACCTCTAGACTCTATTCAGCCATCGTCGAGAAAATAAAAATTCATTATCAGCTTCCTAAAGCTCATGTCTGCAACAATGGCATATGCCTTGTTAACGACTTTGTAATCACCGAGGATATCACTGAAGATATCATTTTGGGAATACCCTTCGTTAACCAAATTCGACCTTTCTGGAGTGATTATGATGGTATTCGTACCACCTTTCTAGGTAACGAATTGTTTTTCCCTTTATTGCGCCCTCTATCTCAAGAAGAAGGACGCAAAATTAAAGAGGAAACTGTTTTTAAAATTAATCGACTTTCCTCTCATATCTGTTTTCTTAAACAAGATATTCAACTCAAACATATTGAGCACACTTTAAAAACCCCAGAGATGGTTACCAAAATTGCCATTCTCCAAAAGAAGTTTGAAGACGAAATCTGCTCCGAGTTCCCTAATGCTTTCTGGGAACGCAAAAAGCATTTAGTCGAACTTCCATATATCTCTAGCTTTGAGGAACACTCCATTCCTACTAAGGCCAGACCTATCCAAATGAATCAAGAAATAATGGAAATTTGCAAAAAGGAAATTAACCATCTTCTCATAAATGGGATCATCAGACCCTCCAATTCTCCATGGAGTTGCTCTGCATTTTATGTAAACAACAGTGCAGAAAAAGAACGTGGAACTCCCCAGCTTGTTATAAACTACAAGCCTTTGAATGCGGTTTTAAAATGGATTAGACATCCGATTCCTAATAAAAGGGATCTCCTCAAAAGGACTTTTAAAGCCAATCTTTACAGCAAGTTTGATATGAAATCGGGTTTCTGGCAAATCCAAATTGCTGATAAAGATAAATATAAGACTGCCTTCAACGTCCCTTTTGGGCACTACGAATGGAATGTCTTACCATTTGGGCTTAAGAATGATCCCTCCGAATTTCAGAATATTATGAATAATATTTTCAGTCCTTATTCTTACATGTCAATTGTTTATATTGATGATGTGCTAATCTTTTCTGAAAACATTGATTCTCATTTTAAGCACCTTAATACTTTCTTCAAGATTGTTAAACTAAATGGTTTGGTCGTTAGCGCCAAGAAAATGAAGTTGTTCCAAACTTCTATTCGATTTTTAGGTCATGATCTGCACCAAGGTAGTTATAAGCCTATTTGTAGAGCCATTGAGTTCTCTTCCAAATTTCCTGATGAAATCACGGATAAAACCCAACTTCAAAGGTTTTTAGGAAGCCTTAATTATGTTGTAGATTTCATTCCACATATTAGACAGGTTTGTGAACCTTTGTATAAACGTCTTAAGAAAAATCCAGTCCCGTGCAGTTCTGACCAAACCAATGCAGTCATAAGAATTAAGTCTTTAGTACAAAACCTTCCCTGTCTAGGCATTCCAAACCCTGAAGCTTTTATAATTGTAGAAACTGATGCTTCAGATATAGGGTATGGAGGTATCCTGAAACAACGGGTAAACGTTAACTCTCCTGAATAACTAGTTCGATTTACTTTTGGGGTGTGGAACCCAGCTCAAAAGAATTATAGCACTGTGAAAAAAAAAGTTTTATCTATAGTGCTATGTATCACCAAGTTTCAAGATGATCTTGTAAACAAAGAATTTTTACAGGGCCATGAGACCAACAAATCTGGGGAAAGCCCCCGTAAGCACCAAATAGGAACATTCCAGAATGGTTAGACCATTTGATCCGCCCCCAGCATCGGCAAATCCATTGCGGCCAACAGTCCCACAGAGGCCTACACTCACGCCACTCCAAAATAGATATTCTGCTCTGACAAAATTTCCAAAGCTCTCTCCACCAATTCCCACAAAATTGGTAGATTTGAAGACCAACCTGCCCTTAGAAAAAGGACAATCAGCCAGCTCATCGGTACAAACCAAACAAAGTTATGCTATGAAGGCCCCAGAGACCTTTGCTCAAGCTGTCGATCCCACAGCGATTAAATCAGTACCACCTTCTCCAACAAAGGAAGAATTCAAATTTATCACTACCCAGGTGATGCCAATAATGGCTCTAGATAAGGAATAGGAAGGATACCCTCTAGAGCACCTCATACGACCAGTTTACTATGACAAGAATTTTGTGGATACTGATAATCCACTTAAGACCAGAAGATATTACGAAGCTATACTGGTAGACACCGACTCCATTGAAGTCGAACATACAATGAATGAACGGAATCCAGATCATATTGATTATTCCCGATTCACCATCAAAAAGGTATTAACCCCTTTTAGCTGGTATGCAGATCATCTGCATACTCCCAATGTTTTGTCTATGCCTCATAGGCCACAAACCTATAATTGGTTTGACTACAGATTGGTTTGGTTCAATTTCCTATATATTCGACCAGGACATACTTGGTTCGTCAAATATTGCCCAGCCATGGTAGAATCAGTTATACCTCGATGGCTCTATAAATGGTAGATGCATTTCGGAGGAATTAAACCTATTCTCATGGCATCTTCTTAATGGGGAGGTCAGTTTGGGATTGGTTTTATATCTGACATTTTTCTAATTTTCTATTTGTTCCTTATAGAATAATTTTTGGTGGGTTAAAGGAGTGATTAAGGGATCTTTTAGATAAAAGGTTCCATTTGTTCTAGTGTCTCTCTGTGGAGTGCTTCCGTGCTTATATGAATAAAGAAAATAGTACCTGGAAACTACATAGGTTGTCGGAGGGGATTAAGAGAGCTAGAGTATTCTTCTAATGGGAGAGGCCCCTATATGTATTTTTTATCTTACATAGGGTACTTTACTAGTGGTGCATGGTGGTTGATTGACACTATGTATAAATCTTAGATGTATGATTTTGTTAAAGGGAATTTTTTTAGCTTAAGAAATATTGGAATTATAGAGGTAAATTGGTAGGTTAAATGAGGCATGTGGGAAGGATAAGGTTGATTTCTTGGGGAAACAAATGGTGGGAAAGTTGTGACTTATAGACCAAAAGTATAGGTTGAACTGGTGGATTGGAGTTCTAGTCAATGGATTGTTTAGTGCATGGATTTTGTATGACTATACTGCGATCTAGATAGAATATGGTTGGATGAGATTTTTGTTATAGGGAAACCTAGTGTCCTTAGTATATATCTTCGGTGATACCCATTAGGGCAGAGTATCATGCTTATAGGTGTCATGGGATAAAGGTTGGTGGTTAATCTTAAATTTTCCCTTTAGCGGTAGACCATAAGGGAAGGTCGGGTTGCGTGTTCTAGTGATTCTCTTCGACCTTGGTTAAGAGAGTACTCTACTCGTATTGCATGTTTTCTATTAGAACATATGCCTAAGGTTCACATTCTGCATTCACCTTATTTCCTGGATCTGAGTCTTGACTTTATGTTACGTTATTTATGGTATATGTGCTTGTGTTCCTTTCTATTTATAATTCTAAGGATTCCTTTTATGGTATGGTTTTGTCAGGATAATTCTCCATTATGACCTAGGTGGTTGTTATAAAGTCCTTAGTACTTACAGTGCCTTGTCTTGTTTTGAGGATCTTGCATAGGGTGGCATGGGTAATTCTTATAATTTGGTTCATTAATGACCCTTCTCTTGATTAGGGTGGTAGTAGCTTGGAAAATATGGTGGTTCTTTGTAAATGATGAATGTAAAAGTCCCTAGGTGGGGATGAGTCAGAGGTGACTACTAGAAATAAGGTTTTGGATATTAAGGTAAAGTTATTGTCATGGGAATGACCTGGAAGAGAAAAGGTGGTGGAAACCTTTGTGAAATTATAAAGGATACTAGATCTTTTAAAGGATAGATTATACCGCGGGTATATAAGCGGTAGGCTTGAATGTTGTGATTGGTAGAAATACCGATAGTTGTGTACATACTTAAGAGGACTGGGGAGGTATGATTTAATAATTGTTTTCATGGCATAGTTATGTTATGGTTTTTGGGGTTTTTAATTAAATATTAGGGTTTGTGATTATAATGTTTGGTTATGGTTTTTACCTTGACTCTTACTTATGGTTTTCCTATTATATTGGTGATGGGAGTGGAGTAGTGTTTCGGGATAGATGTAAGAAGTAGAGCCTGGTGGACTAAGTTAACTTCTTTTTGCTTTTAATAAGCTTGAACACAGAAGTGGTGGTGTATAGTTAGACTCAAGCTCTCATAGTGATGTGCCTTGGGAAATTATGAGTTGAATTGGACTTGCTTCCTGACATGAGTCCATTCATTCGATATTCAATGTGGTTGTATGGAGGTATGGTGTGAATGGTCCTTCATTGGTTGGTTCTTTGCATGGTACTGGTATCTTGGATTTCTTGTTCCTTAAGGATTTTTGGTGAGGATCTTGGATCAATAAGTTTGGTGGTTGCGAATGAATGGTGTGGCTTTGGAAAAGGTTTTATGGAGAAGTCAAAGGTCTGAGAAAGTCATTTTGGATGTAGAAGGTGACATGGAGTCCAAGGATCCGCATTGGTTCTTCATTCTAGATATTTGTGTGTAGGGTATGTGTTTTTTGACATATCTTTCTTTCTAACTTGGTTAAAGTTAATGAATGGTTCCTCTTGTATCTTTATTTTCTAACTTAGTTAGAGGCTGGGATGGAGGTGATGGGGTGTAAATTGTGTTTGGGGTTATGGGATGATATTTTTATCTTTATTTATGTCCCTTTCTTCTATTTTGTTTGAGGGAAAGTGGATGGGTTATCTTGTGATTATTCCTAACTTTACCCTAAATTCAAAGATGAATGATCCTAGTGGGGGAGACTATAACACCCCGGGTATTTGACCCTTGCAAAATTTCTTGGGTTTTGGACTTACTAGACTTGGTTTGACTCAAAGGAACCATTTGTACCGTTGGATACAGGTTGGGGGATGGATTTATGGGTCACTCGAATATTGGGTAGTAAATTTTTCTTAGTTACTATCCAAGATATGACACAATATTGTATGAGTCATATGCTTAGATACGAGGTTTACAATGCCAAGTCATACGGTGCTTTGTTGGTTGGTCTTGTGAAAATTGTCCATGATGCAGTTTGGGGTACAACTCGTACCCTACTCGTACCCTTTTGTACGAGTTGGGTTGGTGTAGTCATATTGGAACCAGTGTGGAGGGTCTTGTCTTAGGGAGGTCTACGGTACCAGTTAAGGTACCACTCATACCCTAGGGTATGGTTTACATGGGTAGTTGTACCCTCCTAGGACTTAGTTTCCAGCTTTTAAGTGATGGTAATCCGGACATTTACCACCTTAAAACCCTTATTTCTTCACGTTATATAACCCTTGGTGGACTCTCATAACACTTGTTAAAGAATAGAAACACTCCGAAATACTCTCAAACTTTCTCTTGAAGATTGCAGGCTAAGGTTTCTACATGTGTTCTTCAAAGGGCTCAAGATTCAAGTTACTCTCCAGAAATATCTTGTATAAGGAATGTACTTCTTCCCTCATTGTTATTTCCAACTAAATAAATGATTTAATGTGTTTTAAGCATTGATTTGTGAGATCATCAATGGTGTTTTGAAGCAATGTTGAGGGTCTTGACGTATGTTGTTTGGTATTGGTTTAAACTATGTTCTTACATATTTTTGGTAAAGGTTTGCACATATGGGTGCTTGTTTGTTATGGTGTAACAAATGGTTCATGGGTAACCTTATTTATGATGGTTTATGCTTTGGTTTTGGTCTTGGTAAAGGTATGCCCTCAACATGTTCGATAAAATGCCTAAAAGAACGTTTCAGTCTATTGTGGAACTTTTATTGGAACTATTGCATGGTATGGTTTGGTAATGGAACCCTAAATGGATTTGGATGGTTTTGCATGGTTTGAACGGTATAAATGCTTTAAATATTTTCAATGGTTTTAAATAGTTTCAATGGTGTGAATGGTTTGGAAAGGTTAAAGGGTAAGGTCTTACGAGGTATGTTGGAATCCCCCAAGTGAATGAAATAATGAAATTTGTTCGAATAGTGGTTATGGCTTAATTGAACATCCTTGTGGGGTATAATGAAATCCCCAAAGCAAACATGTTAAAGAAACACTTGTGGGTTACAATGGAATCCCCCAAGCTAATATAATAAATGCATACTTGTGGGATGCATTGGACTCCCCTAAGATAACTTGGTAAATGGGTACATCGGAATCCCTTTACCTTACAAGACTTGGCTAACGACGATACTTGTAAGTTAAAGTCGGTATGATGATCCTACTATTAATAGCCTTTGTAAATGATAAATGCTATAATGAATTGGTTGGTTAGAAGTGGTATTAATTGGGCAATAATGGCAGGGTGTAATAGCTAACTGTGAAGGTGGAATTTCAAAGAACGAACACTTGAAACTCATTTTTGCCAACATGTGGGGTAGGGAATGGTGACCCTTTTATGATACTTGAGGTATACGAGAATCCTCTAACTACACCGTACATATGTATCATGGAGGCTGAGGGTACTTGGGAATCCCTTTCTTTTATGGTATCTCTAGTTCATGTGGCTACACGCATCGGGCCCGTTCAGGGGGTTAAACTAGCCCTATATAGCCCGTGGGTGGTTAAGAAAGGTTAAGCTACACATACCTAGGTTAATAGTTTCAAATGCATTCTAAAACCAATTCCCCTTCTTGTCATGGTGTTATATATTTATGTCTAGTTTATATGCATATTGTTGGTTTACTTAGTTTTACTGGATGGCATTATTTTATCCTTATCTTGAGTCTATGCTAGCATATACCTTCTAAGCCGTCCTTGGGTATTTGTATCCCCAAGCGATGTAAGAATAAGAATTCACCCGCTAACCCATCCTCGGGTGGCTGTATCCCCACAAGATACAAGAATCAACCATCCTCCTCCTCCTACTTAGTGATCGAATTTGGGATCAGTTATTGGATTGAAGGGGTGGGCGTCCATAGTTTGGAAGACATCTATTTCATGGAATAAATTACTTTATGTACTTTTGTCTTTCATAGACTTGGTTTATGGCTATGTCGGGGCCATGTCCTGACTAGGTACTCTTCGATTTGGTTTAGAGGCCTTGTATAGACAACTGTGGACTTGGGTATGGTTTGATCAGGTTATATTATATATATATATACATGTCTTGACTAGGTACTCTTCGGTTTGGTTTAGAGGATTTGACAACTGTGAACTTGGGTATGGTTTGATCAGGTTATATTATATATATAATATATATATATATATATATATATATATATATATATATATATAGACACACATTGGGAATTTGGCCTTGGTTTTGGCTTATGGTTTGGCATGGTAATTGGTTGGATTGGAAAGTTGGTTTCAATTACTGGGTGGATTGACTTAGTTGAGTTGGTCTCGAATATAGACTTATCCTAAATTCAACATATTGGTAAATACATTATCTTGTTATATGTTTTGAGTTCATCCGACTTAGGATACATGTTAGTCGGTTGGGTTGGGCATAGGGGGCGGTCTCCAATCCCGGATGAACTTGGGATTGCCTATTACGACAAGGCCCCAATTCAGGCCGTGTCATAATTATTCCATAGAACTAGTGTGTAATGATAAACCTCTAAGACATGACTTATATGACTTAGCTTAGCCTCTGGTAGACGTTAGACTTGAGAAATTTGGGGTTATTAGAAGCGAAACTCGACCTGCCTTAACCTTGGACTATGTAGTTTCATTAGTGACATAGATACTTAATAAATGCATAGAATATGCCATTGGTAATATGATGAATAAACATGGTAAATGGTTTATTCATGATGTTAGTATTGGAAATGATGTGCTTGATATGTTGCTAGATTATTGATGATGCTTGGATAGCAATGAATTGTCTTATAGATTGAATCCACGACTACGTCATTACTTAAATCATTGACTAAATCACCATGTGGGCCTTGGAGTATGTTATTACTCATATTATGTTCAATCCTAGTGATTAAACTAATGTTTGTGCTAAAAATCCTCTAGTGCTAATAATATGAATCATTCTAATTAAGAGTGGCCCTAGAAGATATAATTAAGGCTTTGTACTTTAAAATGCTAAGGATTATATTAAGCCCGATAAAGTAGTGAGTGTTCATACCATATAGATATACTTATTTATGCACCTATTAATATATTGTGTTGATAATGAATAATGAGGTCCGATGATATGTCTTTTCTTACTTTTCTTTCACTTTATCCCTAGGGAGGCTTGCATTTACTGTTATTTGGATTGCTTATATATGTATGATAATTCCTGGTAAGTCCGGAGGATATATTGATGTTATGATGATGCCCGGTAAGTCAAAAGTATATATAGGTGTTATGATGATGCCCGGTAAGTGCAAAGGATATATTGATGTTATGATAATGCTCGATAAGTTCGGAGAATATATTGATTTTATGATGATTCCCTATAAGACCATAGGATATATTGATGTTATTATGTTGACCAGTAAGTCCAAAGGACATATTGATGATATGATAATGCTCGGTAAGTTCGGAGGATATATTGATGTTATGTATAGTGAACATATGTATATATGCTTACGTGTGATTATGATTTTATATGATTAAATCCATATGTTCTTTGAAGATATGATGTTATTCTTGGAATGTAAGTTATAATTTTTTGATACTAATCACTTATTAAGCAGTGTAGTTCTTGCTAATGTTAAATAGTGAGTAGAAGTAGTATATGTCGAATAATGAATTAGGACAAGTTGGTAAATGAGTTATTGTGTGGCATTTGAGGATTCACCTTGTGAGTTTAGATATCATTGGATAAATGGATTAATTAAGGTATATTTCTTATTAAACTGAGTTATGTGGTGAATAGTTGACTACTAAGTGACTATCTTACTTGATGTCTTGAAGTCTAGAATTCTAGTTAGTAAACCTTGTTTGGTTGAAATGTGGTAACTAGCAATTGTGGTTGTTAGTGGCTAATGGTGATAATAGGTTAGCATGGGTGATGATTAATGATATTGATGACTAATTCATGATGTCGAGTAGCCATTAATTGAGGATTTGTATTTTAATGATGCAAAATACTAAAATATGTTAATGAATAGATATATAGGAGTATAATGAAAACTAGTGGTCTTTTCTAGATGGTGATTAATGTTATCATGATAGTTAGAAATGGGTATTGTTTAAATGCACCTATGTTCTAATAGTGAACCTCAACTAGATATTGGATGTTGGTAAATTAGGGAATAAAGGTTAGTTACTATCTCATGAATAAGGATTATGTAAAGAATCGGTTAGGCTAATAACTAGAGGTAATTTGATGACTAGTGAATTAGTAGCTTAATAAAGAGTATGGTTAGTTAATAGTAGTGTGTAGATCGACTATATCGATGAGATAAATTTCTAGATGGTGATATGATTACGGTTATGAGTACTTTGGTAAATGTTATTCAATTGCAGTAATTGATGAGTATTATGAATGTTGGCAAATGACCGTTGGTGTGGAATGTGGGATATCATGGATAATGGGAAGTTAATTATATATTTATATATGTTCATGATTTGATCTTTTGATGCACTTTCCGGTGGTATGGGATGCTGTGATGCGTTTTTTACTTTATATTTTTTTAGGCGTACTCCCCAGTGGAATGGGACGCCGTATAGAGTTCTTTTACTTTACGCTCTAATGGATATATGTGCGTTAACTTGGTATTTATGCGGTTGTAATTGTATTAGTGTGGCTTTACTCTTTCAGATCAATTACCCATTATATATGTGGGCATTGGGGTGTATTGATATGAGATGTCGTATTATTGTTCTAGTTGATCATTTATTTTATACAATGATGATGAAGATGATTCAGGTTTGATTCTATACCTTGACTTAGAGAAATTATCTAGCTTTATATCATATTTATATCTTAATTTAGCTTAGTTGACCGATTATTCTTACTGAGTACCCATTGTTTTGGTACTCATACTACACTTCTGTACCTTTTTGGTGTAGATCTGAGTACTACTTACCGTCGCTGAGTTGAGATCATGTAGTTTTGATCTTCCTGAGATAGGGTGAGCTCCTGGAGTTTCTTTCCCTCTACCCTTGTTCAGTATTTTGTGTTTGAGATGAATGTATTGACTACTTTAGATTTATGGGTTGTATTTCTTTTTATCATACTTAGATGCTCTTGTACTGATATTACCAAGTTGTGGGATTGGTATTCGTATTTTGATTATCTTTTTTAGTGGAACACTGTTGATTATAATTGTATTTGTGTATTTATGCTCGGTTGGGCTTTTCTACCGAATTAACCCATTGCCTTATCTCTGGGTGACAATGTTGGCTTACCTACTAGTGGGTTTTAGTAGGTTCCATCATGACTCATGAATCGAGTCATGACAACAGTGTGTCAACAAGTGATGGATGAGCACTTGAGGCCTGGCGGCATGTCTCAAGAGGTTAAGTTGTCTATGTGGAAATGGGAGGTGATAAATATAGACTTCATTACTGCCCTTCTGCAGTGTCCTCATCAGTGTTATTCGATTTGGGTCATCATGGATAGGATGACTAAGTCAACTCACCTTTTTCTTGTGAGGACTATTTACAATGGAGAGGAATATGCGAAGTTGTTTATTTAGGTGATAGTTAAACATAATGGTGATCTAATTTCCATTATTTTGAATCGAGGTACAGAATTCTCTTCTCGCTTTTGGCATTCATTATAGTAAAGATTGGGCACACAAGTGAATCGTAGCACCGCATTCCACCCTCAGATAGATGGATAACTGGAAAGGACCATTCAGACTCTAGAAGATATGTTAAGGGCCTGTGTGATTAATTTTGGTTATAGTTGGGTGGATCATTTTCCTTTCATTGAATTTACGTATAATAATAGTTATCACACTAGTATTGGGATGACTTCTTTTAAGTCTCTTTATAGTAGGAGCTACAGATCTCCTATCGAGTGGTTAGAGGATGGTGAGACCACATTGCTCAGTCCAGACTAGGTTTACCATTCCATGGAGAAGGTGAAGGTGATTCGAGAGAGACTTAAGACCACTCAAAGTCGCAAAAAGTCGCATGTGGATGTAAGATGAAGAGAGTTGGAGTTTGAGGTTGGCAATTAGGTGTTCTTCAAGGTATCTCCTATGAAGGGAGTGATCATTTTTGGGAAAAAGGGGAAGCTCAGCCCTCATTATGTTGGTTCGTACTTGATTTTGAGGAGAGTGGGGAAGGATTCTTATGAGTTGGATTTGCCTTTGAGTTTTGGTTCCGTTCAACCGTTTTTACATGTTTTGATGATGACGAAGTGCGTGGGTGATGCTTCTTTGGTGGTGCCTATTGAAGATGTTTGTATTTTGAATTCCTTGTCTTATGAGGAAGTCTTGGTGGAGAATTTATCTATACAATTGCGTAGTTTGAGGACTAAGGATGTGGCTTTGGTAAAGGTTCTATGGAGTAACCATAAGGTAGAAAAATCTACTTGGGAAGCCAAAGAGTACATGAAGTCTGAGTATCTATTCTTGTTCCCTGAATTAGACAATCGTGCTTAAGGTATGTGTTTTCATAATTATAATTTTTTTTTCGGACATGGTTAATGGAAATTATGGTTGTGCATTGGTCTTATAATTGTTTTAAGAGATGCCTTGACTTATCATTAGGGGATAAATAATCATGGGGGGGGGGGGATGTAACACCCCAGAATATTGGCCTTTGTAATTTTTGAGATTTGAGCCTACTGCTCAATATACAACTCACCCAACGAGTCGTAAGGTCTCTTTTTGAGTTGCAGGGCTTGAGTCATAAGGTGACCAGTGAGGTTGTCCATTTATTCTGTCCTGGACACGACTCCTACCTAACAAGTCGTGAAGACTCTATATTTGTCGTATAGGTGACATTTGAAACCAATCTAGTGTAATAGCCAAGGTTTCTTTTATGACTACGACTGGAATGTCACAAGTCATAATGACTCTATTTGATTCGTAAGGTGATTTTTATAGGCAACCCAGTGAGGAGGCCCCATGTTTGTGCTAAGACTATGAGTCGTTATGATGATTCGTAACATGTTCTCACAAGTCGTAAGGTGACCCATAGTCACTGACGATAATTTTCAGCATTTTATCAAGGGTACTTTGGATATTTCCCTTTTCTCCAATTGTGACCCACGACCTTAAAACCCTTTTGGGACCTCATTATCATCGAAAAACATAATCAAACACACACTTAAACTCCTTCAAATTATTAAGTGAAGAACAAGCTAGGGTTTCTCAAGGTGCATATACTTAGTATAATCGGCCTTAGCTTTTTGCATAACAACTGTATTTTCAGCAGAATGAAATTCCTCAAAGATAGCACTCTTTTTACTTTCTTTGTATATCTTTTGAAAACAAAAAAAGTATTAGAGAAATATTTGGTGTCCCAATTTAATGTGACCACCCCTTTAAACATACTCAGTCCAGAAGTTATGAAACCTGAAAGATTTCTTAACATGAGTGAAAGTTCCTTAACAAGATAGAAATATAGGAGCATAATCAAAGCCTTTTCTAGTGAGATGATCTACCTCCACATGAGGGAAATCATTCAAAAACTTTGATTGTTTGAGAATTCTATCCAACCTCTCAAAAATGTAATCATTTCTTGCTCTACCACTCCACTAAGTAAATGGGGTGCCCTTGAACCATCATTGTACTAATTCATAAGATACAAGGCCTAACATTATTATACTCTACTGCAGTAACTGAATTACCCCCAATTTTTATCTCTTTATTTAACAATATTGAAATCTCCACCAATCAACCAGGAACCATTAATCGCAGCATTCAAAGAGAAAATCTCATCCCTCAATTCCAACCTTTAAACCTTATCACATTTTGCATAAATAAAAGTACCAAAAAGGATATTTGAAGTGGACTAAGTATACAACTTAATAGTAATATATTTGTCTAAGTTACGTACCACTTTGCCATCATATCCGTGATTAACAGAAACCCAAACATTACCATTTCTATTATGAAGCACTGAAGACATTTCCAATCTATTCTTTTATCTATTTATTATCCTAACATGTTGAAAAGTCTATGGTCGAGCCACAAAGAAAATTTATGAAAACTTTTACATGCTTTTTGTGTCTTTGCTAATCTAATGTTGAAAATCAGGGCTTTCATCATGATTTAACATATTGGGAGACCACCTTACTCTTTTGTTGACATCTGACTTGCTGAGTAGCTTCTTTGTTACCTTGCTTATTAACTTTCCTAGTTGATCTAATAGCTTTTTCCATTCCAGGTGATAAGTGTGCATCTTTAAAATCCGATCTTCATTAATATCAATATTTTCCTATTATCCATCCTCTATAGCCAATGAATCCACCTTGTGTGTGAGGATTTCATGAAGTATTCGATTTCGATATTTAAATTTCCCCAAGGATATAACAACATCACCCGATTTCACCAATTCTCCTACATATCCTCCTAGAATTATCTTATTCATATCATATCTTTTCTGAACAGTTATGCTATTAGCATAGTCATAAATTGTTGTTGTAGAATCTGCACTTTCAATTGTAGATTTTATCCAAAGGTTGTTGAGTTATCCATATCAAAAGGTACTATATATTTAACATTTTCAAGTGGAATGACCTCATCCATTTCATTTATTACTGCAACATCCTTTTCCTTACTCTGTTGCCCCTGTATATCAATATTTCTTAGCTCTATTTCATTTTATAGATTCTCCTTATAGCTATTCAAGACTGTTAATTCACCACTGTTGATACCCTTGTCTATTATTTGTATTATTGTACCATAAGTAACTATGTTGTGATGCTTCAGAGATTTTGATTTCTTGTTGATAGTCTGATAAGTTATTGCCCTATCTACATTTTTCTATATTATTCCCCCACTCTGCTTCTTTTGTATATCAACACTACTCAACTTTATTTCTTTTTGCATGTTCTCCTTCTTGCTTTCTAAGACAACTGGTTCTCGACATTTTCTACCCCTATCTAATGTTTGCAATGTTGTTCCATAAGTAACCATGTTGTGCTATTGAATTTCCGGTGGTTCAGTCATCTTGTTGGTATTTTGAATATTGTCTGCTGCTCTGTATTTTTCTGTATCGTGCTGAGCATATTATTTGTGACGCCTCTAAAATTATGAATAATAACACAGAGATTCACTTTCTTCAATGATCATATTCCTTCAGGACACGTTAAGAAAGATCATCAACAATCCTATCCCTTAGATTTATTTCTTTTGAGTATGGCCAGAGCTTCTTTTGATGCTTTATTCTTTTTATATAATCATAGATCCCAAGCAAAGTCATCCCTTATAGCAATGAAACTGGGTTGGAGTATTCGAAAGTTTGTGAAATAATCAAATAATTAAGCTCAATTCAAATACATAGATAAATCAATACGATAAACTAATTACTACGGATGGTGTGACAGTGTTGATAGGAATTTCTCCAGGCACCCTTTGCGACACAAGGGTGATGCATGCTCAACATGGTCGCAACAGCCTTATGGCACAAGGGTGGCACAAGTTACCTGCACTTCATGCTTCGTGAATCATTAATTTGTTACTACCTTGAGTTTTTATGTCCAAAATTCTAATAATTTTCATAATTAATCAATCATTCAGAAGAAACTTCTTGCTCAGACCTGAAAATGATAGTATCAAATAAGTCAAAAGTTCTTTCTTGTCTCTCTTTTAATACTCTTAAAAGAAGCAATTCTTTTTTAACTTTGTTCAACATACATCCCTCAAAAAATAATTGATGCATGTAAAAATTGAGAGAGATTATTATTCATTGTAAAATACTAAAACATGGAGTTTTCCCCACCCTTCAATTAAAACATAGCATTTCCCTCAATTCACACTATACCTAACAAGAGAACAAAAGAAACTTATTATAAGTCCGAAGGAAAAAATATTAGTAGCACATTGTGTACTTTAAATTCTCCTGACCATATATGATTCTTTAGGTGGCCACCTCATACGTAATTTCAAAGCTCTAGCTTACTTTTGCATACTTCTAATGACTTTATTTCCAATTTAATACTCTCGCAAAATGAAAAATAACATGATGAAAAAAATTTGATTTGTCTCCTAACAAGTGTTTTATTTAACGTTTCATGATTGAATTACTTCACCTTTTTTATTAAAACTTGAGGATATGAATTACACCCGCATTGTGCATCAAATTTTTGTATGATCCAGTATTAGTGGTGCTAAAACAAAAGAACCATCAATAATAGATGTCACATCTTGTACTTTTTGGCCTCTAAGTGATGGATGTCTTGTTTCTTCGAAATGAAAAATTTTAGGATATAAGGGTCGTAATCATCATCATATACCTGTCAATAGATTTTATAGTTATATATTCTTATTAACAACAAACACAATGTTGAAAGTCTTCAGAGTGAGGCGAAAACACCCTAAATCCAAAACTACATTATTTTATAAATGCTCACCATTGTACACTTGCTCAATTTAACGGTCCAAATATTGAGGTCATGATGGGACCAACCAAGACCCATCCTAGGTAACAAGCCAACTGCCCAAAAAGTAAAAGAAATTCAAAATGTAAACTAAACTAATGAAATGATACTTCCAGAACTAAGTTAGGTTAACACATATAAATATGTAGCAAGAGCTAAGAAATAATACAAGAAATAATATAGATTCCTCCAAAATCTGATGTCATAAGTGCAAGAGCATCTAAAATATAACCAACTATCTGAATACATAAATCCATTTTTAAAAAATGAGTAAAGAAAAGATAAGGAGAAGAGGAGGCCAAAAATCAACTTTGAACTCTACAACACGCTAATACCTCAAATAACAACTCCGAGTAGCACGAATCAGCTATCGCATCTCATACTCGAGCTAGGACATCACCAAAAGGGCACAGTAGGGGGTGAGTACGGTCCACTTGTACTCAATAGGTATTATAGGACAATTGAGCAAGTATAAAATAATACAAGTTAAATATACTATGAGTATGTCACCAGCAAAAAAAGTTCTCAAATGATAGCTCACACTTTCACTACTAATAGTTCTATAATATAAGATCAATACGGTATAAAGAAACACGATAGATATATGAAAACTAAGTACACATTAAGGTAACATAATAAAACACGAAAAATGTAATATGCAAACACATTGCAATGAAGATGTAAAAATTATAAATAATTGAAAGTCATCGCATGGCTTTCTGTATATACCTACTGAGCCTCAGCGGTCCCAAGATGACCCATGGGGGTGAGGGGTCACAACCCATATACTACCTCTAATATCAACTCACCGCTCCAGCTAGTATTCACAGATTGAGGGTTTATAATGTGTTACATTCACCTCTCTAGCTATTATTCATATATCAAGGGGTTTTTCATAAAAAAATGTCTCATTTTCTTTTGATTTAGTGTTTCTCAATGGTACCAATGTCTCATGATATATGTATGTATGAATTAAGAATGTAATACTCCCAACCAGTCAGTTTATAGATCATAATCCATTCAATACATGTATAAGTGAGCTCATAATAAACTCAATGTGTCAACAATTCATGATAACATCTCTTGAATGATACCACCAAAATAAAGTCATGTAAGATGTCAATAACATCAATCCTACCCCACTACTCAGGTTTTCTATCATAATAGAGACAATAATACTGAAATAAGGATTATACCATCTATCCAATCCCCCTAACGAGTATCACATCAATAAAAATAATATTTAATGGAAAAGTAAGGCCTATGATGTCAAATAACGCTCCGACAAGAGCGAGACACAAAATATGATATATTGAGTCAACACCAATTAGCATATAAGCTCCCACATAGACACAGAACATTAATATCGACCTTGAGATAATACTTTCATTGATAATTTTCCCAACCCACAACGTGCTTTGCTAATTTATTAACTACCCATCCAATCTAAAGAAAATTAAGCCATAATATACCTCAAAGTGTAAAAATCCAAGCCTAGAATCTTCAACACTGAGACATTCCCTTTCGAATAGTCTTAGGGCGAGCTTACACATTTAAAAATTCCCTTTTGAATAGTCTCAGGGTATGCTTACACATTGAAAAATAGAATTTACACATTAATAGGAAGGTAATGATACCCGTATGTACTATATTTAAGTTGGGTCCTAAGAAGTTTGAAAATGAAAAGGGTAAAAACAAAATTTTTATTTCATAAACTTGTTCCCCAAGATTATAGGAGTCTATAGATTTAAACCTAAATGAAAATGAGTTAAAGTAAGGCTAATATCAGAGAAAAATCATTTCACTGCTCTGCTGATAAAACTCCCAAATTCTAGTTTCAAATCTTGATTAAAAGGAGTCTTCGAACATGTAATCATATGAAATGATAAGGAGATGAATTAGAATCCTACCTAAGGAATAGTGGTGATAAAACCCCTAAAAATTCCCTATTTTCAAAGCTCCAAGGCCTAAATATATTGGAAATCTCCAAAAAGAAGTATTTATACTATTTAGTGAATAGTACATTACAATCGCAAACTCCACCCTAAGATTGAAAAGGTCAAAATTGATCAAAACTTCAGTCAGCCATCATGACCATGAGAGAAGGGCCTTGCGACCGCAATGGTCAAACCTGACCTGGTTCACCAATTAACCTATTGTGATCCCCATACATCATGCAATCGTAGTGAAGGATATCATTGAGGCCCATAATTGCAACACATGTCCACGCAATCTCAATAAAGATCCTGATGCACTAAAAAATGCTACACCAACAGATTTTTCAAGTAAAAGAAATGTCTGGCCCTTGAGATGTGTTTTGGACCACATAAACATAAAAATTATATGATACTTAGTTATTTTTAATGTTCCAAACCCATTGGGAGCAACAGAGTTTTGAAAAGAAGTTGTTTTCAACAAATTAAACACGGGACCCCATTAAGGTTATTTTTACTAGTTTTAGAGATAAGGTTCGAAATGCAAAATAACAGTTTCAAACTCAAACTGACCCCAACACTAATCCAAAATTGAAATTCCGGATAAAAAACTATCAAAATCTTCGTCAAGCACCTAAATCACGGGATATTGACCAAAGTCAAACTAATGGATTTTAAAACCTTTAAAAGTGTCAAACTCTCCTAAATCATTCCTGGAAGCCTAAGAAGGAAAGATAACCATCCCTGCACCTCAAAATTAACACATAACTGTCATGAGGAAAGGCAAAATAATCAAAGCACTTAAAAAAAAAATTTCTCTTAAAATATTGTTGTATTATCCAGAACTAAAAAAGTAGTTCAAATTCGAACTAAAAGTAAATAAGGTACTTGGAGTGGTAAAATGCTAGGGGTATCTACGATGCATATCAGATTCGACCTCCCAAGTAGACTCCTCAATAAGGCGATGTTTCCACCATACCTTCGCTAACTTAATACTCTTAGATCAAAGCTTTCTAGTCTTCCTATCTAAGAAAGCAATAGACTCCTTCTCAAAGGAAAAATTGGGGTTTAGCATAACAGAATCCCATCTCATTACATGGGCATCATTAGGATGATACTTCTTTCACTACAAGAAAAAGGGCTATTAGGGACGGGAAAAATGGTCCCTAAAAGTCTATTTCAGGTCCCTAAAAGTCAATAGGGATCGCAAAAATTTGGTTGCTACCCGTCCCTACAGGCTATGCCACAAAGATCAATTGGGACGACATTAAATTCTTGATCGTTGATGAGTATTTGCGACCAAAAAATTTTTGATTCTTAGAATGCTTTTATAGACCATATTATGGTCCCTAAACATACTGATTGATTGGGGAATACAATATTCAGGGACAAGTTCAACTGGTCCATAGAGGTCTGATGCAACAAAACATATGGTCCTTAAAAGAAAAAAAATTCTGGTCCCTAATGATCTGTTTACAATTTAAACGAAAGTGCAGTAGTATTAAAGAATGTTTTGCTAAGATATTATACCATTTTAAGATAGAAAATCTCAAATGCACATATAAACAGAGTTATCACTTGTATTGATTATAAATTATGTATTAACATCGCAAAGAACTAATGCTACAGACAAATGTTTAAGGAACAATACTATTACACAAGTCATTAGCCTAAAAAGGCTAACATCCTTTCGTACATATTCTAATGTTTTGTTCAACAATCCTAGAAAAATGACCAAAAATTTGTCAACTTATTTGAAATCATCATAATTCCATCTCGACTTGTAAACTGAAGCTTTAAATCTTGTAATTGTAGCTTGTTCAATCCTTCTCTCTTGTATCTACAATAAATGTAAATAGTAGCAATTGAATCATTTAAAGCATAAAAAAACACTAGTCATAACAATATCCAGCTGGCACTCAAACACCAAAAATCAAGATAAATGCTATATATACAACAGCTATTCGTACACTACAAAATAATCTAATAAAACTGGATCTTATATCTAATACTGTATTTCACAACCATCATATATAGAGATTAAGGAGAAAGGTAGCAAAAAACTAACATTATCATACTGCAGTTCAGTTTAGTAGAAAAAAAATTTTTTTGATGAGAATACGACATAAAAGAGATACAATTTATTCTCATTCTAACAAAATAAGCTTTGCAGGTGTTAATAATTAGATTTAAATTAGTGATGGCACTATTCATTAGCTGAAGAAAACAACTTGAGAGATTTTTTTTATTACAGACTGAGCGATCTTGATGCGACTCCAGGGATAAATACAAATATTGGTTAACTAATCTAACAAGATACACTATTGTATGATATTTGATGATCGGGAATTAACACTTTCTTAGGTTAATAAACAATCAAGAAAATGAAAATCAACAAAAGATAATTCAAAGATAATAAATTCCACCCAAAAATAATTTAAAATAACAAGCTTTAGGATTTTGTGGATGTAGTTCAACTCAAAAAAATCACGAAGTTATTTTACATATTCCTGAAAGGAGGTAAGACTTAAGTTCATAGGTGAAGGAGGATATTTTTCATTGGAGGAAAAAAAACATGTTAAAAGATTTACCTAAGGACACTTTGATATAGTGCTACAGACTTAGATCTAAGACTTCTTTGTGAAATATGTCTCACTGATGATTAAGAGAAAACTAGGTCTATTTCACTCCCACTTCTTTCACAAGTATTAAAAAATAATTCAAATTTACATTTGTAAAACACAACCTTAACTGCAACTTTAATTTTTTAGATTTTCATGGCCAAGCACCTACTAAATAAGTACTGAATCTAAAAATATTGCATTTAATTTCAAATTGTAACAAACTGGAAAGAAATACACTAGCCTGAACATTTCATCCTTTTGTCTGCAAAATAATTTATCTTGACAATTTTAATGTAAAGAAAAAGGAGTACAATGTAATCAATAAAATAAGTCTTAAATGTTACCTTAAGTTAGGCTCTTTACTAAATCTGGGTGTGAAGTGTCAATTCATTGATGCCAAGGATATGGAAGAGGACGAGATAAGACACAAAGTTTCAATTGATTTACAAAAGAAAATTGTCCAACCTTGTCTATAAACACTCAAGATGTAATACAAATACTATCTTTATCTTCTTCCCTGCAACTGCAATCCAATTGGGAAAGACATTTGTGTATTAGTTAAAACAATGCATTTATATAAAGAATAACATCTTAAAAATAACTTATAATGTAATGGCATTGCACGTATCCACTAATCCTCCAGGATAATACTAATTGAACAACTAAAAATAGAATATAATTAGTCTCATTATTTTTTCTCATATAATTCTTCAGGCATCCAAAAAAGAGCATACTTGTTTACTTAACCAACAAAAATGAAAGATGTAACCATATCGTATCCCAGCCAAACTGTATCAGTGTACAAGAATATACATATTTCTTCAACATTCTATAGAGTACGAAAATGGTCTCATATAATTTTTTTATTTCTTATGTAGAATCAGTGATGTCAATGTTGATTGTAAAATGCTCTGTTGTCATAATCAATCAAAGAAGAAATCTGATTCATGTTATTGCAACTATTGAAGTGCGTCTTCTTCTAGAAGTTGTGGTAGTTGATGTTCCAATAAAGAAGAACCTCCAAACCCTGTTGCCTCTTGAACGGATGACCTAACCATCTTTTCTATTTCATCAGAGATAAGAGGATTTTCTCTCAAATATTATAATGCTTTTTCACATCCCTATCAGACTATTCTCTCCATAGTTATACTATGAAACCTTCTTAGACACCACTCGATCAGTTCAACACAATCTAATATGCAACCCAGCTTGCTCATTCCTTCTCAAAAGATAATTTCAAATTTTGCTGGCTTGTATGGTCTAGAAACCTTACTCTTTCAAACTATCATCTGGACTTTAAGGCCCACTTCCTTATCTTATTTTGAAAAAATTATTTTTCTTGTAGGAGGGATCTCAAATCGAATGGAGGAAAAAAACTTTAAGGCAATCACTTCATTTATTACCTTAGGATTTTCAAAATAAACAACAATCTTGTTTCTTATCTGATTAAGGATTATAAGAGTACATCCAGCTTTGGCAGCAATGACTGGCATTTAACGTAAAGCTTGACTCATCAGGCTTGCTTATAAAACCATTTGTTGTATCTCAATTTCACCATCAATTTTAGCTCCCTGAGTGAGGGCTGAGACTAAATTAATACAAATAAGTTCTACCACTACCTGATATACACATCCGGTCTACAATTTCTAGAGCTATATCCCCATGATTAGGCTAGAAGATAATATAATTCTCTAATTCTACTCCAAGTGCTTTGCAGTAAGGATCAAAAGCATGATCAAGATAAATAAGCATTGCATTGCCTCCTAGCTTCTGTTCTTTTGCAATAGCATGAAGAGCTAAGGTAGTCTTTCCACTACTTTTGGGCCCATATATCTCAACAATTCTACCTTTGGGAATGCCACCACCTAAACTAAAGTCTAGTGTTAAGCAACCACTCAAAAAAGATTCACTAGAGCTCTGCCAGCACTACCAAATCTAGTAATGCTTCCTTTGCCAAACGAGAAATTAATATCCTTCATTGTAGTTTCCAATGCTTTTTGTCGATCGAGAAAGTGAGTGTTAGAATCAAGAGAGAAAGCACCATTGATTCTTTTGTCAAATTTAAAATGAACCCTAATTCCATGTGCTTAAAATTGAGGACAACATACTTTATGGTAGATTATTACAAAAGTTGAACATCTTGGTGAATTGTAACAAATTTTAGAGACAAAAAATCCAAAAGATACTCCTTAGCTACCACCTCTAGCACAACAGTAAATTTTTGGAATTGGAGATCAATGTTAAATTTGTGCAATTTGACGAAATAAATATTGAAATTAAAGTTACCAAATGAGGGGTTCAGTTGATTTCTCATACCTTCAAACTTCTCTAAGTGTCATAGTTTTTGTCTTGAATTTGTAGAATAGTCCAGATACATTTATTGGAGTTTTCTTATGTATACAAAAATAGGAACATGAGAGAATGTACCTTATTCTCTATCACAGTGCCTGTCTAGTTTGTGATTATGTAAATAGAAAGGATAAGAGCACCAGCAGGATCAATCTACCAGTAAAAATTATCAGCAATTACTACTGCTATCAACCTGACTACATTAGTAACCATATTGAAATAGTGATCCTGACAAATACATGGATAATTTAGGCAAATCGATCATCAGAAGAGGACATGGAAGCTAGATGGTAAAGGATACTAAACACAAACCTTTGCATCGGTGCGAACAATGTCATTCCCTGAGCTTCTATAGTAAATCCACAGGGAAAGTTTTACCACTGTTGCAGTTAATATGATTGAATATAACTATGCAAGCTGATTCAAAGTCATCTTTTCAGGAGGTTTATTTTTAACTAATTTTTCCACAGCCCGAATCAATACCTGAAAACCTAAAAATTAATGCACACAATTATGCAAATTGAGTAATTTCATGTAGAACTCATATGACTCATGTTAATTCCCCTATTTTTTCTAGTCTCGTTTTGTATAAAGAGCCTCTTGTTCTCTAAGATCAAGAGGTTAGTAAGTTATAGCAGATTAACATATAGAGTGTAGCCATAATAGTAGCAAACACAATGATTCCAATGGGTTGCACTCTCAACTTTCTTATAGGATATTTATAGACATTTGTACTTTACCAGAGTAGATCTTAAGTTGATTTTGTAGACAATGGGTCGAAAAGGGATTTAGGGTTTGTGATTTGAGATTTAGCATCATAAAATTGAGTATTTGAGCGATGAGGTTTTCATGTTATGAAAGGGTTTATGGATTAAATTTATAATAAAAAACTCAATTCTTTATTTTGTTTTAATTTTTCTGACGAACCAAATTTTGTGTTGGTGGCTATTCACGAGCTTAATTGATAAGGGAATTAGGCTATTAGGGACCAATTATTGATGATATTAGAGACTATATCAAGGCTTTTCGTTAATTGTACAATAGTTATGGACTAGAAAAAAATTTGGTCCTTATACGTAGTGTTTAAGGGACCAGAATTTTTACCCATCTTATATGTTGGTCCTTAATAAGCCTTTTTCTTGTAGTGTTCAACGTAGAGACATGAAAAATAGGATGAATAGCTGATAAATGGAGGCGAATCTAGCCTATACACCAGATCATCATACTTCTCAAAGATCTCGAAAGGGATAACGAACTTCGAACTAAGATTCCTTTCATTCATGAATCTCATCAGATCCTTCCTGGGTGAAACTTTCAACATAAATCATTCTGTAATCATATACGATAAATAATGGGCTTAGCGATTGACATAACTTTTTTGTGTACTCTGGGAAGCTAATAGCCTCTTTTGAATCAGTGTCACATGATCTACCAAATCCCTCAACAAATTTATTACCCAAGGTCTCAACTCAAATGAGTCAAACCATCCCATTGGATATCTACACCTCCATCTAAATGTTGGAATGACAACTCTTGTTGTAGACAAACACTGGATGGGGTAAGTAATGTCCCAATTATCTCTAAAGTCCATGACTGATGCTTAGATCATATCCTCCAATACTTGAATTGTCCTCTCAAGCTTACCGTCTTTCTGAGGAGGAAATGTTGTGCTCAAATCAAGTGGAGTACCCAACTTACTTTGAATAGTTCTCTAAAACTCAAGGTAAATATCATACTCTATCGGATACAATAGAAATAGGGACACCATGCAATCGAACACTCTCTCTAATATAGATCTTAACTAATTTCTATGCATTCCAACTCGCTCTCGTAGGAATGACATATGTTGACTTGGTCAATCAATCTATAATCACTCAAATAGAATCAAATTTCCCAAAGTCAGGGGGCAGACTAGCTATGAAATCTATACTGATCCAATCCTACTTTACTCGAGAATGTGCATCCTCGGTATTGTACCACTCGATCAATGATGCTTATACTTCACTTATTTACAATTCAAAAACAACCACAAATTCCACAGTATCCTTCTTCATGCCACCTTACCAATAATGCTGCTTTAGATCATAATACAGTTTAGATTACCTATACACAAACTTTAGGCACATAAAGTCAGTCACCAATTCTCAGAACACCATCAAAATTAGGAGATGTCATCTTAGCCTCATAAATCAACACCTTATCATTAATCACCCTCATCCTAACATCATCAAACTAATGAACTTGAATATGCTCCATCAAAGAAAATTTATCCTAAAAAGAGATAACACATGCTCGGCTATCAAAATATGAAGCCCAACCAACTATTTAGCTAAGGACTGAACTTCCACTGCCAAAGGTTGCTCCTAAGTCAAGAGATGTGAGAGGCCCCCATTTTGGTTGACTTTTAACTCAAGGTTTCTACAACCACATTTGCCTTTCCTAAATGATAAAGAATTTTGAGATCATAATCCTTACGAAACTCAAACAAATATCATTGTCTTATACCAAAATCTCACTGAGTAAAGATGTGAAGGGCACGTGATCCATGAAAATCTCAACAATGAATTCCATTCAAGTAATTCCACCATAAATTTAGCACAAATAGGACAGATGCCAACTCTATGGTTTGGGTAGGGTAATTTTTGTTATGGGGCTTCAACTAGCGAGAAGCATAAGAAATCACCTTACCCTCCTACATCAACACAACACCAAATCCAACTTCAGAAGCATCATAAAATATGTTAAATACTACACCCTCTTAAGGAAAAGTCAAAATAGGATCCAATGTTAACAATTACTTTAGCTTTTTGAAGATCTACTCACAAGAATCCAACCATTGAAATAGTACCTTTTTCTGAGTCAACTTGGTTGAAAGAGCCGTAATAGAAGAGAAACCTTAAAAAAATCACCAAAAATTGCCTGCTAAACTAATAAAACTCTTAAGCTTAATAGGAGTAGGTCTATTATAATTACTAATTGCTACTATCTTGGCTCAATAAACCATATTGTCATCCTTGGTCACCAGATGAACAAAAAAAAGAACAGAATCCAACCAAAACTCGCACTTGGAAAATATAGCATATAGTTTCTCATCATTCAATATTTGTGGTACAGTCCTCAAATTTCTCACATGGTCGAACTCTTTCTTGTAATAAACAAAGATATCATATATAAATAAAATCACAAAGAGTTACAATAAGATTCAAATATTGAGTTCATCAGCTCCATGAACATTGAAGGGTCATTGGTCAATCTAAAAGACATGATCATGAACTCATAATGATTGTACTGAGTTTGAAAAGCGATCTTCAAAATATACAAAGCCCTAATCCTATACTGGTGATACCCAAATATCAAGTCCATCATGGAAAATACCAAAGCACACTGAAGCTGGTCAAATACATCATCAAAACGAGAAAGAGGGTACTTTTTCTTGACTGTTACCTTGTTTAGCTATCGATTGTCAATACGTATGCGCATAGAAGAATCCTTATTATGAACAAATAAGATAGGATAATCCCAAGTAGATACACTAGGTTGAACAAAACCATTACCCAAAATATCCTGTAATTGCTCTTTCAATTCCTTTAACTTTGTTGGGGCCATCCTATCGAGAGGACTAGAAATAGGCTTTGTGTCTGGCTAAACATTAACAGTAAAACCAATATCACAATCTGTAGGCATACTAGGAAAATTCATAGAAAACGCAATAATGTACTCGTGAACAACCCGACCATATTCGAAAAAAAGAAGGGAGGCAACACTAGTATTGCGAACATAGGCTAAATAAGGCATACACCCTTTTTATACCATAAGACTAGTATGTAGAAAATATATAAATCCCTTTGGATCCAAATAAAGAGTACCTTTCCAATTTAAACTTGGCATTTCTAGAGAAGGTAAAGTCATGGTCTGGGCATAACAATTAAAATTAACAGGATATGGATATAACTAATCCATACCCAAGATAACATCAAAATCAACTATATCTTGGATAATCAAGTTTGTTGATGTCTCACACCCCTTAAAGGTCACTATATAAGATCGGTACTCCTAATCCACCACTACAGAATCTCCTACAAAGGTAAAAACATGAAGAGGTAAAATAAGAGGCTTATATGCAACAACAATACTAGTAGAAAACTATGTAGAAAAATAGAATAATGTAGACCCAGAGTAAAATAACATGAAAGTAGATCAGTAGCAAACTAGGGAGATACCTGTAATGATTACATCAGAGGCCTCAGCCTTAGGTCTACTCGGTATAGCATAACTCTAACCCACTACTAAATTGAACAATTTATATCCCTTGTCGTGAGCTCCCTTAGACCTACCTTTGCACCTCTATTACTACACCTGCCACTCTATGAACCATTCAGGCTATAGAAATAGGAGTATGGCCAAATTAAAGCTGAGAAATTTAGTGGGCAATACTGAGCACACGTTGAGGATAGTCCTTGGACAAATGACCAACCTTATGTCAAACATGACATGTTCTACTTCCTGACTCAATCTGTGTGAGCTCACAAAAATTAGAACGACTATTCTAGCTCAATGAATTAAAACTAGAACCTCTACCCACATGGTAGAATACCTTGCTACCTAATGCCATAAAAACTTATGGTATACCACGTGATCCCTATAAAGAATCTATAAATGGCCTTGAGTTATAATTATGGGAACCTCTATCAATAAAATCCCTACCTTGAGAGACATATCCACTACACTTTCCTATTGCTTCAGCTTCTAGTGCCTCTTTCAGTAGTCTGGGTAACCAACTCAATCAACTTATTATGCTTTACAATACTAAAAAAAAAGCTCCTAAACCTTCTATCTAAGTTGTAGAAAATTGATAAGGACCATCCAATCCCTTGACAAACTTCTTAAACCTCTCTGACTCAGTGGAGACACTGGTGGTGGAATATCTAAATAAAGCATAAAAGCATGCCTGATACTCAGTAATAGTCATAGAGCCTATCTCCAGTTGATCAAACTCATATCTCATCAGATACCTCAAACTATAAGGCGTGAACCTCACCAAAAAAGCTAAAAAATGGGCCTATAACATAGTGGGAGAATCCATTGGTCTATTAGTAAAAAGAGATCTCTACCTCTATCTAGCTATATCAATTAAGAAATAAGTAGTATAAGAAATACCATGAGACTTAAGAGATCTGAGTTTATGTAACCATTCCTGGCAGTTATAAGATACTTATATAAATCCTCTCCAATTACTTCACTAAACCTTGGAGAAGCTAAGCGATGAACCTTTTGGTCCCTTTTTGATCATCATATGACATCATAGGACCTGAAACAATAGGAGAAATAATAAGTCTAGGAGATACTGAGTCCACGTATGGGGGTACCACAGAATATGGTTGTACCCATAAAGATGAAATAACATAAGTAGAAGTTAGCATTAATGGTGGAACACGACTTAAAGTTTTAGGAATTACTAGTACACTCAAAGGATCACCATCCAAATGGCTCAAGAGACGAATCAATAGATCCTGCAGCACTAGGGTGTCTGTCGAACCTTGTGAGACATAATCTAACTGCATACCCCTAACTTATAGACCTCTTTAGCATATTCAATCTTAAGATCGGGAGAGGCCTACCTAGTACATCAATTGGCTAGGGCAGTATATTGTGCCCATTCTCTACCTTTAGGTCAACCATGATCCCTTTCTCACCTCTGACTGAGGCCTCAATATCGGGTGCTAGCTCAATATTCTTAATTCTCTAGATCTAGTTCACACTACCCGCAAAGAAAAAAATGTTATATAGAATTATATTATAAAATATAAATAACTCACATAATAATGAATAAAATTAGAGAAGTTACTCTTAAACACATCTTATAGCCTCTCAAAAATTGATGAGGACATCTACATACAAATTTATGAGACTCTACTAGGCATCTTGACCTAAGACTGGTGAACCTAACACTCTAATACCAGTTGTCATGATCCAAAATTGGAGGTCATAATGGCACTTACCAAGACCTGGCATAGGTAGGTTAGCCAAATACCCAAAATGGAAAGGAAATTTGAGATGCAAAGTAAAATAATTAAATGAGACTTCTAGAATGAAGTTATGTCAACACATACAAATATGTAGTAGAAGTCTAAAATAAACACACGTACACCCCCCTCCCCGCCTAAATATGTGTCTTAACTATAAGAGAATCTAAAAGATAATCAATTATTTCAATACATAAATCCATTTTTTAAAATAAGTCAATACAATATATGGACAAGGGGAGGCCCAAAATCATATCTAAAGTATAGAACACACTAATACCTCAAATATCAATTTTGAGTGGCACGAATAAGCTGTTGTGTCTCGTTCATGAGCTAGGATCTTCATTAAAAAGGCACAGTAGGGGTGACAGTCAATTTATACTCAGAAGGTATCATAAATCAACTAAGCAAAGAAGAAAACAATATATGTAAAAGATATTATGAGCGCATTACCTGCAAATTCAAAAAATTCCCAAATAGTAGCTCGCATTGTCTCGACTAGCGGTTCAATAATATAATAACAATAAGGGAACAAATAAGCATGATAAATATATGGAAACTAAGTACATAACAAGAGTATATAAAATAAACACAAAGAATACATATGTAAATTCAATGCAAGGAAGATGGAAAAATTATTAATGATTAAAAGTCACGTCATGACATTTTGTGTACACCTATCGAGCCTCAATGCTCCCAAGATAGGATCTTTAGGGGATTTTAAGCCCGTATACTACCTCAAATCTCAACTCACCTCTTTAGATAGTGTTTATGGGTCAAGGGTTTATAAAGTGTCACATTCACTTCTTCATCTATTGTTAATGGATCAAGGGTTTTTTCATCAAAATTTGCCATTTTCTTTTGAATTAATGTTTCTCAATGGTATTGATGTCTCATGACATATTTATGTAAAAAATAAGGATGTAATATACATTACTAATCAGTGTAAGGGTCATAATCCATTCAATACATATATAAGCAAACTCAAAATCAAATCAATATTTCAATAATTCAGAATATCAGTTCTCAAATGGTGCTATCAAAATAAATAGTCATGTAAGACATTGAGAACATCAATCCAACCCCTTTATTTGAGCATTTTATCATGATGGGGACAATAATATTTAAATTAGGCCTATATCATCTATCCAATCCACCTGTATGGGCATCATATCAATAATAATAATATTCAATGCACTAATACAACCTATAAAGTGAAATAAACCACCCCTATGAGCAACACACAAAATAGGATATCTTATGTCAACAACAATAAACATATAAACCCCAACACAGGAACCCAACATTAATAACAATCTTCAAATAATACTTTCATTGCTATTTCTGCAACCGATATCATGCTTTTCTCATTTATTAACTGCCCAGGTTAGTCTAAAGAAAGTTAAGCTATACCCTACCTCAAATTGCCAAAATTCAAGACTAGAAATTCAACATAGATCCTCTCCCTTTTGAACAATATCAAAGTGAGCTAATACATTTGAATATAGGATCGACGCGCTAAAATAAAGCTAATGATACTCATATTAATAATAATTAGGTTTGGTCCAAAACTAGTTCTATAAATGGGTTTGAAAATGAAAGGGGTAAAACTAAAATTTTTATTTTATAAACCTTTTTCCCAGGATTATAAGAGTCTATAGTAAAAAATCAAAGTTAAAATTAGTTAAATATGAGGCTTACATCAAAGAAAAGTTATTTTAAAGATTCCTAATAAAACTCCTAAATTCTAGTTTTAATTCATGATTAAAAGGTTTTTTCAAAGATATAATCAATAGGAAGGATGGGGAGATGAATTAGAATCTTACACAAGTATGAATAGTAGGAAAAATCATTGAAATTATCTATTCTTGAAGCTCAAAGGATCAAAATGGTGAAATTAACAAAAAGAAGTATTTACACTATTCTATGAATAGTTCCTCGCTATCACAATCCCTACCTTGTGATCATGAGGGTCAATATTGAAGGGGACTTAAGTCAGCCATTATGATTATGAGAGAAAGGTGTTGTGACTGTGATAGTAAATGCCAACCCAGTGCACCAATTATCCTATTGCGATTGTTGTGACAATACCACGTGTTCATGGTGAAAAAGATCACTGAGACCCGCGATCACAACACATGAACATCTAAATCTAAATTAGCACCACAACTACATAATTGATCAAGGATATGAGAACTAAGACAAATATATTAATCTGTCATCCCGTATTTGAATCGAAAGGGGAAAATTAAGTATATTCCTATCCTAACCACTAATCCTATCTCAATTCATATAAATGATAGGAATCCGGTCCGTTTGTTTCATGTCTAATAAAATGTTCCTCCTTCCGAGCTCAAAAGAAATACAAATGTGTTCTAAAGGTCGCGAGTCATTAGAATAGTATTTACACGAACATATGAAGAAGAAAATATGATAATAAACAAAAAACTAACTTGATTGTATACTAAGTAATCATGTTCATGGCCTTAACCCAAGAAATTCTCTACTCCCAAAGAACTAAGTTCCAAAAATGGTGGAAATTAGTAGAATCAGTATTTATACTATTTAACAAATAGTACCTCATAATCACAATCCCCACACAATGACGAAAAAGGTTAATGTTGAACAAAAACTTAAATTAGCCATCATAATCATAAGAGAAAGACCTAGTGACCGCTCTGGTTAAACCTGACCTAATCCACTAATTAACCTATCGCTATTATAGTACCACTATCATGTGATCATGGTGAAGGAGATCATTGAGGCCCGTAATTGTAACACATGTCAAGATGATCGGGATGAAGAGCCTAATGCAGAAAAAAATATTGCACCAATTGATTGTTCAAGTAAATAAAATATCTCCAAATAAACCCTCAAAATTTGTTTGTGACCATACAGAAATAAATATTTTATAGTACTAAGCAATTTTCATGTTCAAACTTTATGGAAACAATGAAGCTTCAAAAAGAAGTTATCTTAAATAAATTAACCCCTAAGACCCTATTTAGGATTTTTTCACTAGTCTTAGAAATAAGGTTAAAAATGTAAAATACCAATTTTGAACCCAAACTAACCCCAATACTAATCCAAAATTGACATTTGAATCTAAAACTATCAAAATCGCCATCAAGCACCCAAATCACGGGATATAGACCAAAGTCAAACTAATTAATTTTAAAGAATTTAAAGTTTAAAACTTTATCAAATCACTCCCAAAATCCAAATAATGCATGTCATCCATCACCACACCTCATTATCTTAGGTGAATTTATGCACCAAGGACTTGTTATAAGACTTTAATTAGCCTGGTTTTGAGGACTTCTTATGTGCTTAATGAGTTTATAACAAGATAATTTATAATATAAGATCCAAACTACACTATTATGATGTTTAATAGGTGTTTCAAACAAGTTTGGAATCAATTTGGCAAATTAGAGTTTAGATGAGAAAACTAGTGTTACTAGCTTGAGGTATGTGTTATTCTAGTTGATATCGATAGATTCTAGTGTGTGTAATGGGTTTAAAAAGGTATAATTGTGTAATTATGAGTTTAATAACTTGTTTATAATGTTTAACGTTTAATTGAATCAATCCTAGAGATAAAACATTAAGTTAAAGATCCAAAGGACTAAACTAGTACTCTTAGCTTAAGTTACTAGTTCATCATCAAGGATTGTATGTTGTTTTGAGCTCTAATATATGGTGTTTTATGCTATAGTATGCTTGGTTAGTTTATAATTATGATATATGGTGATTTAAAAGCTGGAAATAAAGTGTAAGCAATACCACAAGGCTTAGAAAGGGTGGACAAAAACTTGGGACAAGACTTGACCAAAAATGGATGTTTTGTAGTCATTAGCATGCCACAGACCATGCGTTAGAGCTGTGACATGCCATTGGAAGAATTCTAAATGATCCAATGTAAAAATTTCCAGCTTGTGTCCAAGTTTAAATAGGACACTTAGTTGTTATGTTTCACACCTTGGACGACCTTAGGAACTGAAGGGAATCTGGAAAACACTTAAGTTAGGGCTTTTCTTCCATTAATTTGGTTTGTTTATAGAATTTAGAATGTATTCATTCATTGTGATTATGGTTATGTCTATAATCGTTCAAACATTTTTTTCAGGGTTAAGGCCAAGAACATGAGTATTATTGTTATGAATTCATTTTGTTGTGATAGTTTACATTGTTGGTTTATTATTTATCTTTGTTATCACCATTTTAAGGATTAGAAAACCTTAGAATACATGTACAATCATCTTGTGAATCCAGGAGGAAGAACAAGAGGATAGAATGTGGGATAAATATAATAGAATTGTAATCTTCTAACACAATGAAGTTATAATTTGTATTTAGGATCGAATAATACCTATATGATCTATTTGGTTTAGGTACGAGATGAAATATGAACATATTTAACTTAGTTTTCTTATCCCACTCAATGGTGTAGTTGTGGGGCTAATTTAGATAATTGACTAGAAGATTAGAAGGCCATAGTCATAGTATGAACCCCATGAATCAACAATAAAGATAATCAACCTAACTAACAAATTTTATATCTTAGTATGATTATTTGCAGTGCCTTAGCCTTGGGTTTCACCCTATTCATTTTTCAAACCTTTACTTTATTGGATATTTTAGTTTATTCTTAATTTTAACCTATAATTACTTTTGTTTACATTAGCACAGAGTTAGTCTTAATAGTTGAATTAGTTTGGGATAGTTGTTAGCACATGTCTCTAAGGGATCAATACTTGGCTTGTAAAAGGCCACTATATTACTTGGTAAAACCGCATACACTTCCTTGTGTGCTTGGGTGCAGTGACTTTTAGTGTCATTTTCGGGGACTTGTCAATAGGCTATTGTCTTAGTTTAGTTTTACTTTTTGATTTTATTGGTGCTTTTTACTTGATCTTGGATTTTGAATTGCTGGCCATAGGTTAATAGGCTAGGAAGCTGGCAAGCGATAAGGAATTGGTTTAACCATACCCCCATCCCGAGAAACGCTTACATTAATGGATGAGAGAGGCAATTCTTATCTACCATATACCACAGATTCATGAGGAACAAGACATTCCTGCTCTCATGGTGAGGATCCACCAACTCATAGGATAGTTCAAAAAATTGCAATCCCTCTTTCAACTAATGTGACCTCTGCCATTCAAAGACTGGCTCCTGAGGTAGATTTGAACTATAGCAGAACATGGTGCAACTCTTGCAAGCATTGGAGAATTCACCGGGCTATCACATAAAGATCCACAAATCCACTTGCAAAACTTTTAGTTACACATTCATTCCTACGGGTGATTATGTAAGGCTGACGCTCTACCTATTTTCACTTTTGGAGGTAGAAAAAAAATGGTAGAACATAGAGCCGGCAAGTTAAATCACAACATGTTATGACTTATCTTTGAAATTCCTTATTTCTTTCTTTCAATCTATCAAGACTGTGAGACTACGCAATGAGATTGAGGTTCAAAAAGAGCCCATATGAGATTCTATATTATGCTTGGGAGAGATTCTAATCTCTTGTTCAGGACTGTCCACATCATAAACAGTCCAATGAAGTATTAACTGACACCTTTGTTGAAGCGCTTGGCCATAACACAAAAAGTTTGCTAGATTCAGCTGCATGTGGTCATGCTCTAGAAAAGACTTATAATGAGATGTATACTTTGTTAAACCTTATGTCTTAAAGGAATCCTAATTGGTATAGTGACATGTCCAGGAGCTCAGTGAAAAAAGTTATGGGCATGATTGAAGTTGATGGCATCACAGCCTTAGCCGCCCAATTGTCAGTCATACAAAATCATATGATGACCTAATTCAGTAAATTGGGTGTGAATCAAACTCCAACTCAGGCGAATGTTGTACAACAGATCCCAGGTTGGTGTGTGAGATATATGGCAATAGTGGCCACTCTATAAAATTGTGTGGTGCAAATCCTGTATCCTTCAATCCCATAAGCAATGCTCAAAAGCCAAATTATGTTAATGTCTACAACCAAAAGTGGAAAAACTCAACCAATGTATCCTTGGGGCAACAACCAGTAGCAGCAATTCTAACAACAAGAACATAGTACTCTGGCCAGTAACAATTAGGAGACTCTAAAAAAGATTTTGGCCAACCAAGAATAGATGTATGCTGAAAATAAAAATTAGCAAGTAGCTCAAAAGCAGTTAGAGTAGCAGTTGGGGAAATTGTAATAGGTAAAAAATATTAGGCCTCAAATTTATATGCCAAGTGATAATGAACCTTTGAAGTAAGTTATGGAAAATGCTTTGAGGTGTGGTAAGGAGCTTAGTTAGAAACCTCTAAAGAAAAATAAGGAGGGAGATGCATAGTTTGTTTTACAATAGGTTACATACAAAGTTGTTGGTAATTTGGGGAAGTCTAACTACCCAAAACCAAAGGTTGCTGAACAAGTGAATAACAGACCACCACCACCATTCCAATAGAGATTCAAGAAATCCTCGGAGGATGCTTGTTTCAAGAAGTTATTTGACACGTTCAAAGAAATTCACATTAATTTGCCTCTCTTAGATGTTTTGCAGGGAATGCCTAAGTATTCTAAGTACTTAAATAATGTGGTGACTAATAAGATAAAGCAATAGGACATTAAGACGGTGACACTGATGGAGGAGTGTAGCTCTATGGTACTAAAAAGATGCCCACAAAGATTAAGAATCCAGGGAGTTTCATCGCCTATACAAATTGATGAAAATGAAGTGGTCCATGCCTTGAGTGATTTGGGTACATGTATCAATTTTATGCCCTTATTAATGTTCAAAACTCTTGGTTTGGGTAAGCCTTAGCTGTGCTCTATGATGCTCTAATTGGAGGATAGGACCATAGTTAATCCCGAAGAAATAATTGAAGACATGCATATAAGGGTTGGTAAGTTTATAATTCCTGCTGACTTTATTGTTTTGGATTATGATGCAGATAATAGGGTTCCAATCATTCTAGGATGCCCATTCTAATCCACTGGAGAAGTGTTGATAGATGTGAGAGGGGGAACTCTCATAAAGAGATTGGATGACAAAGAGGTAGTTTTCAGGTTTTATGAGCCACTTAATCTACCTTCCCACTACAATGATTTGTGTATGATTACAGTGATGGAAGTGGATAAGTGTGGGGTGGTAGAATGTGCACCACCAATGAGCTCTTCAAATAGTATTATTGAGTTGCCCGAGCCACCACCTATGCCCGAAGTGGTGATGTTTTATAAGCCTAAAAAGGTTGTTATTGAGAAAGCTATTGAACTTGAGAGTAGACATTCAAAAGGTCAAAAAGGAATAAGAAGATGGCCTCCAAGTAGAAGGAAGAGGATGAAGGAATTCTGCTAAGTAGTGATGTTGGGTCGTGCCGCAACACAAAATCAAGCGTTGATTGGGAGGCAACCCAAGTTAAGGTAGATGTTTTCGTAATATAAGTTTTTATTTCAAGTAGTGTTTTTTTTTATGAGCCACAGGTTGATGGTAAATCTGAGTACCAGATACTTGAGCTAAGGAGCATAGCAGAGACGGTGTGTGGGGGCACCGAATCCACTTGATGTTAAAAGATTCTACTAGCTAGGCCTAGAGGCCTCAGGGTGTACTTCTGTCTCTACTTTTGAGTTTACTTTGGGGACAAGGTAGATTTTTAAGTGAGGGTGGAGAAAGTCCAATTATTTTGGGTGAAGTTATTGTGGTAAGATCTTAGTATTTAGTTAAATCAACACGTAACAGCTACGAGGAAAGGCAAAATAATCAAAACACATAAAAACAAAAGTTTCACTTAACATGTTGCATTATCCACCACTAGAACAATAGTTCATACTCGAACTAAAAGTAAATAAGATACTAGGAGTGGTGAAAAGTTGGGGGTATCTACGATGCATGTCAGACTCGACCTCAATAGTAGCCTCCTCAATAGGGAAATGTTTCCTCTGTACCTTCACTAACTTAATACTGCTAGACCTCAGCTTCATAGTCTATATGTCGAGGATAAAAATAGGTTCCTTAAAAAATAAATAAGGGTCTAAGACAATGGAATACCATCTAATTACATGGGCATCATCAGGATGGTCTTTTTCAATATAGAGACATGAAAAAAGGATGAAGAGCTGATAGATATACAGGCAAAGCTAGCCTATGCTCCACATCACCATACATCTCAAGGATCTCAAAGGGATAATGAACATCAAACTAGGTTTCGATTAATTCTTAAACCTCATCACAACATTCATGGATGAAACTTTCAACATAAATCATTCTCCAATCATATATGATACATCTTAATTTTAACGATTGACATAACTTTTTTGTCTACTCTAAGCAGCTAATAGCCTATTCTGAATTAGTCACACACGATCCATAGTATCCCTTAACAAATTTATACCCCAAGGTCTTACCTTAAAGGATTCAAACCATATGGATGATCTACACCTCCACCCATATAAAGCCTTAAAAGGCTCTATCTTAATATTGGAATAATAATTATTGTTGTAGGCATACTTTGCATGGGATAAGTATTATCCCAATGACCTACAAAGTCCATGACTAATTCTTGGAGCATATACTTCAATAGCTGAATTATCTCTTAGACTTACCGTCTATCTGAGAATAAAATGATGTACTAAAATCAAGTTGAGTACCCAACTTACTCTAAACAGTGCTCCAAAAACCCAAGGTAAACACCATACCTCTATTGGATACAATGGAAATAGGGACATCATGCAATCGAATAATCACTCTAATATAGATCTTAACTTATTTCTCTGCATTATAACTCACTCACATAGGAATGAAATATACTTACTTGGTTAATCGATCCACATTAACCTAAATAGAATCAAATTTCTTAGTGTCAAAGGGTAGACCAACTATGAAATACATGGTGATCCACTCCCATGTCTGGACGAGAATTAGCATTCTCTGTATCATACCACCTGATCATTGATGCTTATACTTCACCTGCTCATAATTCAAACATAACCACCCACTTCATAATATCCTACTTTATACCATGCTACCAATAATGTTGCTTCAGATCATAATGCATTTTAGTTCACCTATCCACCAACTCTAGGCACACAAACTTAACTCCTACTAATTCTCAAAACACCATAAAAATTAAGTGATATTATCTTAGCCTCACCACTCTATGCTTTATCATGAATCAGCCTCAACCTATCATTGTTAAGCTAATGAACTTAAATATGCTCCATCAAAGAAGATTTAGCCTCAACAAATGCTAACATATGCTCGGGTGTCAAAATTTAAAGCCTAACTAATTTGTTAGCTAAGGACTAATCCTCCAAAACCAAAGGTCACTCTTAAGTCAGAAGATGTGTGAGGCTCCCTAGAATGGTTGAGTTTAAACTTAAGGCATTTGCTACTACATTTGCCTTGCCCAGATGATAAAGAATTTTAGATCACAATTCTTAAGCAGCTCAACCAAACATCATTGTCTTATATTAAGATCCCGCTGGGTGAAAATGTATAGAAGGCTATGTGATCTAACCAAATCTCACCAATGGATTCCATACAAGTAATGTAACCATCACTTTGACACAAATACAACATCTGCCAACTCTAGGTCTTGGGTACGGTAATTCTTCTCATGGGGCTTTAACTGACGAGAATCATAGGCAATCTCCTTACCCTCCTGCATCAACATAAAACCAAATCCAACTTCAGAAGCATCACAAAATACGATTAATACCGCACCTTCCTTGGGAAAACTAAAGATAGGTTCCAAAGTCAATAACTCCTTGAGCTTTCAGAAGCACTACTCACAAGCATCAGATCACTGAAATTGAAACAGTCAAAGTGTTGGTTGTTGAGAAATCTTTGAGCTTTGAGATCACTACAAAGATAACGATTCTATTTATGAGTCGTAAGCTCTTCAAATGAATCGTATAGACTCAAATCATAGGCGAATAGTGTATGTGTCACTCTTTCTTCCCTAACAACAACTAGACTCTACGAGTGGTAGTGACTCTATATGAGTCATTATGTACTAATCGTTGGGTGATCAGTGAGTTACCCATATGGTTCTATCTTGGATATGACTTGGACCTTACGAGTCATAGGGTCACTTAATGAGTCATATGAGGTGAATTCATAGGGTCATGTCACGACCCAAATGAGGGCTTGGCCATGAAAGGTATCTTAAGTCCCCTGTGGACCAGAGATCACCCCCTGTATCTAACAAAACCAAACACAACATCCCCCAATGTCAGATGAATTTCGAACATATAACAAGATAACATGCAAGGAGATTAAAGAAAGTCAAAACAAGTCTATAACCGACGAACGGCCAAACAACAAACCAACATCATCTAATATCTACAGTAATCTAAACAAAGCCTTCTAAACAATAAACCAAAACCAGTTTTGATCGGGACATGTCCCGGACTCTGATATATGATAATGAGAATGAAAATTATAATGTTAAGGATAGTGAAAGTATCCATCAACTCAAATCTTAGAATAAAAGCTGACGAAATGTCTAATCTTTCCAGGGGATGGAAGCTCACCATTTCTCCACACTATAACAAATAGAACCCACAAACCTAACTCTATGCAGGAATAGTAGAGGTGCGTCGGTTCCTACATATCATGCAGATACAACATTTGGAGACGGTTATTGGGGTGAATATTAGCATATAACTCAAGAATAAAGATAACATAATTCTATGAGCCAAAGGGTGTACATATGCACTATGGGGAACTCTAACCTCCTTGCATATCAAGATGACACGAGAACCAAATCATGTAATAAGATGTCGGGGGACTCGAACATCCTAATCATATGATAATAATAATAATAATAATAATAAGGAAGACTCAAACCTGTTAGTTGTATACACTCCCACGTCGGCAACCATAGTTTCCAGTGTTGGTCCCTCAGGACCTCCACTTTCACAACTCAGCTACACAACCCTTATTAAAGCCCAATTAAAACAAGTATCACTTATTCCAATTCATTGAACCACATAACACATTTAAGCGTACATTATTGGTATCATCATACCAACTACACTTGCAAGGTAACATCAACATACCACACCAATTATCTTCACTTAGGGGAATTCACCACCCTTGGTTCAATTTTACAAATTTCCATATTTCTAATAATTAAAAACCAAATTCACAATATGGGATTGGGGTCATAACTATTTCTAAAGTCACAAGTTTGGGAAATCACAATCCCTAGTTCATTAACAATTCCCATCCATCAAATTGACTTTAAAACCTCCATTTAAACTTAACCCATGCAGGGACAAACATGAAACATCACGTAAATAATAGTTATACAAAAACCCTCAACCTATATTTTAAAAATCAACATAAGTATCTCATGAACAATACTTTAAACCATATGCTTTTAACAAATTAGCAATGAGGGAAGAATAATATGCCTGAAATACCCAAGATTACGTAGAGAATTCAACCCTTGAAGCTCCACTTGACCCACTTTTTCTTGAGAGAATATAAGAGAGATTTTGAAAGTAATTTAGTAAGTTAACAGTGCTAATGGAGGCCCTAATAGGGTTTTAGGTTGTGGGTTACAATTGGAGTGGAGGGGAAATAAGTGCCATTAATAAAAAGACTAAAAATTGTTGTAAGTGACTATGGATCACTATACGACTCATATAGACACATTACAACTCACCATAAGTAGTCGTAGTTAAGATAGAACTACCAGGGCCCTATACTTTTCTGGCTACAATTCACACCACCAACTCGTAACCACACTTGACAACTCATAACCACTTCTCATAATCAAGACAAAATTAAATTTGGGATGACACACTGCATACCCTATGATTGGGACATAATGACTCGTCATGAATCTTTACGACTCGTATCCTCAAGTCATAATGAAGACAGTGTCTTGGGACTAAATTTTAGGACACCTTACTACTTGGTCCTTACAACCGGTAAGAAGTGTTGATGCATAGTTGAGATCCACTCATACTTAGAGTAGAATACTAAGCCACTTGATCCTATTAAGTCACGATCGAGTCCCTACGACCTATCATGACTCCCAATGGATCCTCAAGGGAGTTATAGTTAGGACAGTAAGGATAAAATTTTAGAAATTTTTTAAGGACCAAAAACCCAGGGCGTTACATACTTCTCCCTTAGGATCATTATCAATCAAATGATGGGACAAGGCATTTATTATCACAATTTGACTCCACATACCACTATTATTACCTTTAATTAAGACAAAAACAAGATGCCAAGGAAATCTCAATTTTATTTAACACAGTCAGAAAACAAAGATGTTACGGAAGACACATACATCAAGCGCGATTATTTTGAATATGAAACAAGAATGGATACTTGGACTTTATATCCTCCTCGACTTCCCAAGTAGCTTGCTCAACCTTTTGGTTCCTCTGAAGAACCTTTACCGAAGTCACATCTTTAGTCCTCAACCAATGGATTTGCTGATCCAAAAGTGTAACCAGGACTTTTTCATAGGAGAAGGAATCTAAAATACCTACCTCCTCCAAAGGAAAAACCATTGAAGTATCACCTACGCACTTTCTCAACATTAAAACATGAAATACAGGATGAATGAAGCTTAAAGTAGAAGGCAAATCCAATTCATATGCAACATTACCAACCTTCTTTGAAACCAAGCACAGACCGGCATAACGGGGACTGAGCTTTCCCTTCTTACTAAACCACATCACTCCTTTTATGGGGGATACCTTTAAAAGCACCCAATTACCAACATTGAACTCTAACTCCCTTATCCTCATATTCGCTTAGGACTTTTAGAGACTTTGGGCTGCCTTATGTCTACCTCGAATCACCTTCACCTTCTCCATAGCTTGGTGAACCAGATGAAAGCCAAATAACTTCTCACCAACCTCAAACTACCCAATAGGAGATCTACACCTCCTACCATGTAAGACCTCAAACAGAGCTATAACAATGCTAGAGTAATAACTGCTGTTGTAGGAAAATTCTATAATAGGCAAGTGGTCAGCCCAACTACCACCAAAATTAGAAACACACGCTCACAACATGTCTTCTAAGACCTAAATTTTCATTTTAGCTTGTCCATTCATCTGCGGGTAGAAAGTTGTACGAAGAGTCACTTTAGTCCTCAAGCCTTGCTGAAATAACTTCCAAAAGTCAGATGAGAACTTGTTACCCCAATATGATATGATAGAGACTTAAGTACTATGCAACTTTATGATATCTTTAATGAACAACTTCGCATAATCCTCAGAAAAGAAATTAGTCCTCACTAGCAAGAAGTGAGAATATTTAGTCATTCTATCAATGATGACCCAAATCAAATCAAATTGATGACGAGACTATGAAAGACTGGTAGCAAAATCTATATTAATTACCTCCCATTTCCACATCGGAAGTTCAAACTCTTGAGTCAACCAACTTGGCCTCAAGTGTGCTACCTTTACTTGCCGACACAGGATGCACTGAGCTGCAAAATTAGCCACATCCATCTTTATATTATTCCACCAATAAATCTCCTTAAGATTATGATACATTTTCATCGAACCAGGATGAATAGTATAATATGACTCATGAGCTTCAGCTTAAATTCTTCTTCGCAACCCATCAATATCGGGAACACATAATCTACATTGGTACCTCAAGATACCATCACCACCAATTTCAAAACTCATGATTTTCATCAGAATAGGATCCAACACTTGCTTCTCCTTTACTTTAGCACCAAGTTATGAACTTGCCACCTCTTGAACAATTATACCACTATCCTCAAAATCTAAGAGACAAACTCCCAGTTAGCCAAATAGTGAATATCCTTCACCAAATCCCATTTCTCCTCATCCACATGAGACAAGCTCACATGGACAACCTACTAAGAGCATCAACAACTACGTTAGTTTTACCTGGATAATAGTGAAGACATATGTAATAGTCCTTGAGAAACTCAAGCCATCTCCTTTACCTGAGATTTAGTTCTTTCTAGGTGAACATGTATTGCAGGATCTTATGATCATAATAAATATCAATATGGACCCCATACAAATAATATCGCTAGATTTTTAATGCAAACACTAAAGCTAACAATTCTAAATCATGGGTTGGATAATTATTCTCAGGAACTTTCAATTGCCTAGAAGCATAAGCAACCACCTTGCTAAGCTATATTAACACACAACCTAGGCCTACCTGGGATTAATTGTAATAGACAACAAACCCTTAATGCCCTGAGGTAGAGTCAAGACTGAAGCTGAAGTCAACTTATTCTTTAGCTTTTTGAAAATATCCTGAAAAGCATCAGACCACAAAAACTTCACCTTCTTCTGAGTCAACTTAGTCAATAGGAAACATTATAACAAAAACTCTTTACGACTTTCTATAATAATCGACTAAAACCAAGAAGCTCTGAATGTTGATTAGAATCATGGGTCTAGGCCACTTCTTAACCACCGTAACCTTTTGTAGATCCACCATGATCCCATCACTAAAACCAACATGGCTCAAATAAGTGACACCATTTAACCAGAACTTAAACTTATAGAACTTTCCATACAAATTCTCATTCTTTTGGGTCTGCAACACAATGTGGAGGTGATCAACATGATCTGCCTTACTCTTAGAATATACCAAATTATCATCGATAAATATAATCACGATAAATCCAAAAACTAACAGAAACTCCAATTCATAATGTCCATAATCTTATTGGGGCATTGGTCAAATTAAAGGACATCACCAAAAACTAAAAATGACCATACCGAATTTAGATGAAAGTCTAAGGGATATTCACCTCCCTAATCTCTAATTGATGGTAACCCAACTGAAGATCAATCTTGGAGAAGAACTTAGCACCTTAAAGCTGATCAAACAGATCATTAATCCATAAAAGGGGATACTTATTCTTTATGTTTAATTTATTCAATTGGCAGTAATAAATACACATCTGAAGAAAACCATTCTTCTTCCACATGAAGAGAACAAAAGCACCCCATAGAGACATACTAGATCAGATAAAACCCTTGTCATAAAGATCCTTCAACTACTCCTGGAGTTCTCTCAAATCAGCCAGAGCTATTCTATTAGAAGAGATAGAAATGGAATGAGAGTCTGAAAGAAGATAAATCCCAAAATCAATTTCCCTATTAGGAGGAATACCAGGAATATCATTAGGAAATACCTCAAGAAATTCATAGGCTATAGGGACAAACTACAAAGAAGAACCTTCAGATCTTGCATCCTTAACATGTAATAAGTGATAGAGGCACTCTTTTAAACCCAATTTTTGGGCTCTAAGTTAGGAGATGAACCTATCACGACCCGAGGCTACCCCTAGTCACAAAAATAGTACTTACGGTCCTGAAAGACCATAAGATAGCCCATGAACTAGTACCTGCTGTGAGCATTGAATAATATAGTAATAAAATGCACATGTGCAAAAATAATTGAATAATGCCATAGGTTTAAGTACTAAAATTAATACAATGAAATTCTAAAGTCTGAAATATAAATGAACATATTAAAATTCTGTCTGAAAAGATTAACAAATCAACTGACTGTCTGAAAGCCTCTAAAACTAACTGAAAATAGTTAATAGGACAGGACCCAACTAACTCCAAATAACAACTAAAAGAAAATAATGAAATACTGAAGTAAACTAAAATAAACCACCAAGTCCTTTATAGATAAGGACTAACCGTGACTATTTCTGTTGATAGGCTGAACTGTCTATACAGGGTCAGGAACCTAAGCATTCAAACTTATGATATTAAACATTATAGAGCAAGAAAAGAGTATGCAATCAGTACATTAAATGTAATTGTATGAGAGAAAAGGTTAGGTTGATGTGCATGAATAATAACTGACTGAATGAATAACATAAGGTAACGGAATATAAATTTATTAAAACTATAAAATCTGCAAATACATGACCAAGAATATAATATCATTCCAAAATAATTTGTAAACTAAAATATTAAAGTACCGATAATTGAACAACTGATAATTTTATGATATGGTTGAAAAAAGCTGAAACTGAATTCTATACTAAATGTTGGACTAAAATCGTGGGAGGTATCATCTAACCGGCATGCCCCGATCTGAGCTAATTGGGGTCCAACCTATGACCCTAGTTAGAAGGGTGTTAGTATCGTGCCACGGGTACTAACAATGGCTGTTTGGATCCAATAACGTGATATTCTGAAGGACTAAAGGGTCACCCTCTACTGGCAGGTGCCCTGGTGAGATATATGTCAACCCTCAACTAGTAGGTTAACATCTCAACCTATGCTAACTATGTAGTTCTGGAATGCAGGGATAGCTACTAAGAGTCACACCCTCTAATGCAGGTGAGCCCCCATCCCTAGGTTTGCTCGGTGCTAAATCCTACTCCCAACTGAACTGACTCGGATTACTAAATAGATCTAAGTTTAATTGATTATGATAACTGACTGAATGAATAATGCTCATACATATCTGAAACCATTCTAAAGATACTTAGACTAAGTAAACCGGTATGTTTTGGGTGTTCATAACCCCCAAAACTGAATAGAAGTATCAATAAGAACATATAGAGCTTTACAAATCATAATAGAGATCATTGTTCAAAATTCATCTGTTAGGCATTTCATCAAACACACAAGGATCATTAGTTAAAGCACAAAAATAGTTAAAGCATGTGATAATATCATAATTGCAATATTAAAATCATGGATTAAGAAGTTAACATATGAATAATAATCATCCAAATATGTCAAGGGAGAATTTTAATGAAAATGCATGGTAGACATGATTTAAAATCTAAGTTCATATGATCTTCATAGATATAATTCATTGTAACATCTAAAAACCATAATTTAAACTTAAAAATGGATTCTTGGACACCATGGGTGAAAAGGGCCCATGGATGAACATCAAACATACCTTAAATCTTTAATCTTGAAAGATGATTTACTTTTTGTAAACGTTCTTGGATTGGGAAGCATAATTTCTTGGTTTTCTTAAAGGGAAGATGATTGAACTTGATGAATTTAGGGAAGGATTAGGGTTTAATTTAGAGAGAAATTGTGGAATTTAGGCATATAATGCCTTCACTGAAAGATAATCACGTGTTTTTAAGAATTAGGGCAATGGGAATAGACAAGACTGCCCCGTTGGAATTTAAATTCATAACGGGAACATCGAATTGAGCATCGCTGCAATGCGATGAACCCCTTATCGCTATACCTACTACAATGTGGTGTAATCACGATGAGGTGCTGGAAACAAAATCCAAATATGCCCTAATCCTTATCCAAAAAATCTAAAACTTCCCCAAAACATGCTTCTTATAACCCTAAACATGAATTAACTCAAAAACATACGACTCGGGGTTGGGAAGGTCAATTTAAAAATCATCAAAGTTAAGAGGCAAAAAATAAATCTGAGTCCCCAACACTTAGCTAAATTTTCAGGTTCTTAGTCTCTTATGCATACACTATGAGCTGAACTGAGCTAAGATTAATATGGGGTATTCCAATATCTTCCCCTTGGTAATATTCGTCTTTGAATAAAACTAATTAAGATGAGAATACTGAGGGAATTGAAATCACATACTGAACATGGATACCTTAAAACATGGTTACATGACTGAGTCTGAAACATGATACAAGACTGAATTGATTTGTGATTACATACAATGACAGTAAGATAATTATATAGCTAGAACTGAGAATGGGAAAGGGATTATATAAAGAAAACTGTTACATTAAACTGAGTTTGAGTTTGGATAGAAAAGATAAGGGTGCTTGGTACGCATGTCTACTTTAGCTTCCCAAGTGAATCCCTTAATGAACAGATTCCGCCAAAGAACTTTGACCAAGGGAACTTTTTTGTTCCGCATTCTACAAATCTGACGATCAAGGATTTCAAATGGGATTTCTTTATAAGAAAGGCTTTCTTGAACATTTGTACTCTCTAAAGGGACTACTACAGCTGGGTCACCTATACACTTCTTTAACAAAGAGACATGGAACACTAGATGCACTGATGCTAAATTGTTGGCAACTCAAGCTCATAAGCTACTTCGCCAAAATAGCTTAAGATCTGGTAAGGGCTAACATATAGAGGACTGAGCTTCGCCTTCTTGCCAAACCTCTTCACTCCCTTCATGGGAGAGATTTTCAAATAGACTAAGTCACTGACCTCAAACTCAAGATCTCTCCTTCTCACATCTCCATAGGATTTATATCGGCTTTGGGCTATCTTAATCCTCTCTCTGATTAACTGAACTTTGTCCATCATATCAAATACTAAATCTAGCCATATCAATGTAGTTTTGTCTACCTCAAACCAACCAATAGGAGATCTATGTATCCTACTATAAAGAGCCTCAAATGGAGCTATCTAAATATTGGAATGATAATTGTTATTGTAGGCAAACTCAATCAATGGCAAGTGATCATCCCAACTACCCTTAAAGTCAATAACAATTTCTCTTAACATGTTCTCTAGGGTATTAATGGTCCTCTCTACCTAACCATCTTTCTAAGAGTGAAAGGTTATACTAAGATGAACTTGGGTACCAAGACCTTATTGAAAAACTTTAAAAAAGTGAGAGGTAAACTGAGTACCTTTATCTGAAATGATAGATAATAGGACTCCATGCAATCTAACCAACTCTCTAATATAGATCTTGGTATAGTCCTTGGCTATATAAAAAGTATGAGCTAGAAAGAAATAGGTTGATTTGGTCATCCTGTCTACAATAACCCATATCAAATCATGTTGACAGCGTGAATGGGGTAACCCTATCACAAAATCAATGTTCACCGCTTACCACTTCCAAGTAGGATTATTGAACTCCTACATTGCGCCACTAGGCCTATGGTGGTCACACTTAACCTGCTGATAATTAGAACACTTAGATATGAACTCTGCCATATCCCTTTTTATACCACTACACTAAAATATTTCCCACAAATCATGGTACATCTTAGTGGCTCTTAGGTGAATAGAATAACGTGTACCATGCACTTCAGCAAGGATTTGCCGTCTCAAACCATCTACAGTCGGCACACACAGACTACCCTGATATTACAACACACAGTCTCCCCCTTAGGAGAAAAATTCTACCTTATGATCTCTAACTCATTCCTTTAACTTAACTAGAATGGAATCCCTATCTTGCTTATCCATCACTTCGGCAACCAAAGAAGATTCAGAGCTATCTTAATTCATAGACTACGTTCAGTTAAATCAAACAACCGCACACGTAATGTAGCAAGCTACTGAACCTCCATGACTAACTATTTCTTATCATCGTCTACATGAATAACACTACCTATAGACAATCTACTAAACGTATCTGCCACTATATTTGCCTTGCCCAAATGATACAAAACATTTATATCATAATCTTTCAATAATTCAACCACCTTCTCTGGTGGAGATTTAAATCTTTCTGAGAAAATACTTACTATAAATTTTTGTGATCCTGAACACATCAACATGAACCCCATACAAATAATCACTCTAAATTTTTAAGGAAAACACAAAAGCTGCCAACTCAAGATCATGGGTAGGGTAATTCTTTTCATGGGTTTTAAGTTGTCTGGAGGAGTAGGCTATGACCTTAACTCTCTGCATTAAAACACAACCCAAACCAACTTTGGAAGCATCACAATAAACAACAAATCTATTTGAACCATTTAGCAAGGTCAAAATTAAGGATGAGGTGAGTCGAGTTTTTAACTCATGAAAACTTCTCTCACAAGAATTTGACCACTGAAACATGACTTTCTTCTGAGTCAATCTGGACATAGGGGATGAAGTAGACAAAAATCCTTCAACAAACCATCGATAATACCCAGCCAAACCCAAGAAACTCCTGATATCTAATGGAGAGATAGGTCTGGCTAGTTTCTCACTGCTTTAGTCCTTTGAGGGTCAACTCTAATGCCATCACTAGAAATAATATAGCCAAGGAAAGGTACTGATATTAGAAAAAATTCACACTTACTAAATTTTGCGAACAACTGATGGCTTCTAAAAGTTTCCAATACAATTCTGAGGTGGAATGCATGATCATTTTCATTACGGGAATAGACAAGAATATCATCAACGAAGACTATGATCAACTTGTCCAAGTACTGCTTGAACACTCTATTCATCAAGTTCATGAAAGCTACTGGGGCATTTGTTAGTCCAAAAGACATAACTAGAAATTTGAAGTGACTATACCGAGTTCTGAAAGATGTTTTTGAAATGTCACATTATCTGACTTTGAGCTAATGATTGTTGGATCTGAGATCTATCTTAGAGAAATAACAGACACCCTAAACTTGGTCGAACAACACATCAATTCTAGGAAGTGGGTACTTATTCTTGATTGTGACTTTGTTCAACTGGCGGTAATCAATACAAATTCTAAGAAAACCGTCTTTATTTTGCATAAAAATGACTGGAGCGCCCCATGGGGAAACACTGGTCCTAAGATAGGCTGGGTATTTGGAAGAAGGTATATTCTGAAGTTAATTTCCTATTTGGGAGGAACTCTGGGAAGATCTTCAGGGAATACATCTATAAATTCACTTACTACTAAAATTACCTTGACACTAGGAACTCAGAATATGAGTCTTTTAGTCGAACAAGATTGTAAACACACCTCTTTGATAACATTTTTCTTATTCTAAGGTACGAAACAAGCTGACCCCTAAACCCTGAAGTACTGCCCCTCCATTCAAGGATTGATTCATTTGGAAACTAAAAATGAACAACTCTATTTCTACAATTAACTAAATCATAGCATGAGTGGATCCAATCCATGCCAAGAATGATATCAAAATCTGTTATCTCTAACTCTACAAGGTCTATTGAAGTGACTTTCTAAGATGTTATAACCGAGCAGTTTTTGTATACCCACCTGGATAGAATAGATATACCCATCAGGGTGGACACTAATAAATGCTCTACTAAAGTTTTGGGACTGTCACCAAAATTAACAGTTATGTAAGGGGTTACAAAAGAAAATGAAGCTCCGAGATCTAACAAAGCATAAACATGTAAATGAAAGACCTGTAACGTACCCGTAACAACACCAAGAGAACCTTCCCGATCCTATCAAAACTGGAGAGCATACAGTCTATTTGGGAACTAACCACTAGTTATGCTAGAAGCGGTACCTTGCTGAGTTAGGGGATCGGATGGAACTGGGGGACGACTGGAATGACCCTGTTGACAACACTTTGGGCAATCCCTGACTCTGTGGCCTGGCTTTCCATATACAAATCACATATCACTGCCAGCTCTACATACACCCTAATGATTTCTACCATATTTCTGTTAAAGAGTATTAGTGCGATTACTGTTTACACTTCCCTGGGATTTAGAGCCTGGCGCTCTATCTCGATTATCATTTCTAAACTTTGGCACTGGAGCACTAACTGAGTACAAAGCTGGGGATAAATATTTTTGATTAAATTAAGGATGGTTACCATTATCCGACCTCAATTGAGCAAAGTTATAGCTACCTGTCCTAGCCTTCTTATCCTCACTTTCCTTCTCCTTAACCTTCTCCTCCTTAATATGTTGAGCGTGGACCATAAGCCTAGACAAGTCCAGTTTCTTCATCAACATTGTGTTCCTACACTCCTTGAACATATAATTTTCTACACCAAAAACAAACTTTACTCATCCTAGACCGATTATCATCTACCATCGAAAGAGCATACCTGGCCAATTGGTAAATTTAACTAAATACTCTCTCACACTCACGTTACCCTATTTCAAAATTATGAGCTCATGCACCTTAGCTTCCCTCAAATCTAAAGGGTCGAACCTGTCTAAAAAGGTTATGGCTACATCTGAGCCTCTATCCCCCTTCCATTACTTATACCAGGTGTGAACTACATCCTACAACTGGTAAGTAGCCAACTCTACACTCTCACTATACGTGACACCTATAATATCAGTCCTATTCTGAACCATGTCAAGAAACTCTTGTAGATCCTTATTAGACTTGGATTTCATAAATAATGAAGGGTTTATTTGGGTGAAGTCCCAAATCCTAGCTGCAGCTGTATTAGAAACTAGAATGGTTAGGATAGTAGCCTTCTAATTATTTTAAGCTGCTATTGAGTGATCTAAAGCAGTGAATGCAGCTCTAAACTCAAAATAAGAATCTTGCTCATTCAAGGGATCTTTCTAAAAGTCAAAGGTATGGGATGATTCCTATTTTTATTCTGTTATTCTTTCTGGGAGGCTTGTTTTGTAAATAGAAGGAATAATGAATTATAAAGAGATTTTAAACTAAGCACATTCTCATTCGCATGACATGAATACTGAAAGAATGGAAACTTTTCCTAAAACATCTTGTAGCCTCCTATCCATAATGTGGTACGCTTCACAGCCATGTACAAGAGTCTACTTAATGCGAATTTTAGACTCCCTAGGAAACTTTAAAACCTTAGGCTCTGATACCAAGTTTTGTCACGACCTAAGGCTACCCCTAGTTGTAATAACGGTGCTTACAATCCCAAAAGACCACAAGCTAACCCATGAACTGGTACCTACTGTAAGCACTGAATAATATGGTAATAAAATACACATATATGGAAATAACTGAATAATGCCAAAGGTATAAAGTACTGAAATTAATATAACAAAATTCTTAAGTATGAAATGTAAATGAACATACTAAAATTCTGACTGAAAAGATTAATAAATCAACTGACTATCTGAATTGTCTGAAAGCCTCTAAAACTAACTGGAAAGAGTTGATTGGACAGTCCTGAACTAACTCTAAATGACAACTAAAATAAAATACTGAAATACTAAAGAAAACTAAAATAAAGCACTATGTCCTCGATCGATAAGGACTCACCATGACTACTATTTCTAATAGGCTGAATAGTCTACGTGCGACCAGAAGCCTTAGCATCCGAACCTATGATATTAAAAATCATAGGACAAGAAAAAACTATGTGATCAGTACTTTGAATATACTGGTAAAGAGATTTGATTAGGTTGATATGCATGGGTTCATCTGCATGAATAATAACTAGCTGAATGAATGGCTTGAGGTAACTGATTATAAATATATGAAAACTGTGAAATCTGCGAATGCATGACAAACCATATAATATGATTCCAAAATAATCTATTAGCTAAAATACTGATAACTGAATAACTGATAACTTTATGCTATGGTCAAACAAACTGGGAACTAAATTCTATACTGAATACTAAACTAAGACTGTGGGAGGTATCATCTAACCAACATTCCTCGATCTAAACTGATTGGGGTCCAACCTGTGACCCCAAATGGAAGGGTGTCAGTACTATGCCACAGGTAATAATAATGGGTGTGTGGATCCACTAAAGTGAAGTTTTGAAGGACTAAAGAGTCACCCTCTACTAGCAGGTTCTCTGGTGAGATAAGTGTCAACCCTCAATTGGCTAGTTAATATATCAACCTACACTGGCTACGTAATTATTTAATGTAGGGATTACTTCTAAGAGTCATACCCTTTACTGGAAGGTGATCCGTCATCCCTGGGTTCGCTCGGTGTTAAATCCTACTCCCAAATGAACTGACTCGAATTACTGAACTGGTCTAAGTTAACTAATTATGATAATAGACTGAATGAATAATGCTTATACAAATCTGAAACCATTTTGAAAGATACCGAGACTAAGTAAACAGCTAAGTTTTAGGTATTCATAACCCCCAACATTGAATAGAAGTATCAATAAGGACATATGGCTTTACAAAGGATAATAGGGATCATTGTTCAAAAATTTTTCTTGAACAGAAGTATCAATAAGGACATATGGCTTTAGGAATTTCACCAAACACACAAGGGTCATGAAAGCATGGGAATAACTAAAACATGTGATAATAGCATAATTGCAATATTAAAATCATGGATTAAGGAGTTAACATGCAAATAATCATTATCCAAATGTGTCAAGGGTTAATTTGCAACGAAAACTCATGGTCGACATGATTCAAAATCAAAGTTCAAAAGAGCTTCATGGATATAATTCATTATAACATGTAAAAACCATAATTTAAACTTAAAAATGGATTCTTGGACTCCATGGGTGCAAAGGGCCCACGGATGAACATTAAACATACCTTAAAGCATTAATCTTGAAAGAGGATATATTTTTCTTGAACATTCTTGGATTTGGAATCACAATTTCTTGGTTTTCTTAAAGGGAAGATGATTGAACTTGATGAACTTGGGGAAGGGTTGGGGTTTAATTTTTAGGGAAATTGAGGAATTTGGGCATATAATGCCATAACTGAAGGTTAATCCTATGTTCTAACAGATTAGGGTGATGGGAAAAGACTAGACTGCCCCTGTAGAATTTAAATTCATAACTGGAACACCAAATTGAGTATCACCGTGATATGATGAACCCCTCATCACTATACCCACCACACCGCGATATAATCACGGTAAGGTGCTGCAAACGAAATATGAACGTGCCTCAATCCTCATCCAAAGAATCCAAAACTTCCCTAAGATATGATCCTTACACCCTTGAACATGAATTAAATTAAAAACTTATGTCTCGAGCTCGTAAAGGTCACTTTAAAAATCATCGAAGTTATGAGGCCAAAAATAAAATTAAGTCCCCGTCACTTAACTAAATTTTCAAGTTCTAAGCCTCTTATGCATGAACTATGAGTTGAACTGAGCTAAGACTAATATGGGTTATTACAGAACCATACCTTAGCCACTAGGGAAGTACTTTCCCACTAGATCATCAACTTATTAGGAAAATGGTAACTGACCTCGCAGGTCCGACAATCAAAAGATGCATAGCACAAATGCAATAAATCTATCCCTAAAATCACGTCAAAGTCTAACATGTCCAACTCTATCAGATCCACCAAGGTTCCTAACCATGGACAGACATCACACAACCCCTATAGCCTCTTTTAGCCATAATGGAGTCACCTACTGGGTGGACATAGAAAAGGGGATTTAGGATCAAAACCAAAATGGATTGCTACATAAAGGGTTACATAAGAGAGAATAGACACGGGATCAAGTAGACAATATACATCACGTGAAACGAGTTCGAGCGTACCAATAATAACATAAGGGGATGCCTCATAATCCTAGCAAGTGGAAAGAGCATATAGACAATTTCGACTTGTGAGAAGCAGAAGTAGAACCTTTTGGTGCAGGAGCTGATAAAGTATTAATAGGAATCTTATTTCCCCTAGAAGCAACCTTAGAGGAAAAATCCCTTTGAACATGACCAATCTACCCACATTTAAAGCACTTGTTCCTCCCTTCTTCATAAACATCTTAGTGTACCTGACCATAAAATCTGCAAAGACGATATGATGGAGCTAACTGAGCCCCACTAGCCTGCGACTAGGCTCATAGTGCTCTAAAATAACTATCATACTAAGAATGACAATCAACCAAAGGCTTGGGATAAGGAGAACTAGCTGTAGAGTAGGAACAAGAATTGTTCCATTTCTTTTTAGACCACTTTCCACCATCTTTACCACTCTGTTGTTGACCTCCACCCTGATCTAAATAGCGAAATATCTTATTATACCTTTTAATTATTTCCACTTGATTTTTCTTTTCTTATTCCACTTTTTACACATACACCACAAGTCTAGAGATGTCCATATCTTTGTTTAACAAGGAAGATTTGTATCCAAGATCAGCTCATGGGACAACCCCAACGCAAACTTCCTAAGTTTAGCACTTAGGCTTAACACCAATTCTGGAGCATAACATAATAACTAATGAAACTTCAAGGCATACTCCTTTACTAATGTTCTGTTTTATTTCAATTTCTTTGGAGGCAGCGGTATGGACTGCATACATCTTACCCTCCCCAGACCCTATTTTATGGGATTACACTGGGATTATTATTGTTGTTGTTATTGGTAACGAACCTTTGCCTTCCTCAACTTAGAGGAAAAAAATGGCTAAGGAAAGAACTAGAGAATTCATCCCATAAAGGAAACTCAACATCATCACCAATAGACTGTTCCCACTCTTAATATCATTGGTATGCCACATACTTTAACTAATAAGCTGCAAACTCTAACCCTTTTGCATTAGTAGTATGCCTCACATAAAAGATCTTTAACATCTCATTAATACAATTTAAGGAACATCCTAAATCTTAGAACCAATGATAACAAGAGAACTCAACCTCATGAATTGGTCAAATCTAGTAGCCTTAGATGATGGAGCAACAGAAGCAACACACTCAGTTTAAGAGTCCACTAACTAGGTAAGCAAATAAATTAACTGGCAAAACTCAATACTAGACACGCTATCCTGGGGTGCCTGAGGAGGGATAGAGGGAATCGATGTAGCTACCTCAGGTCAATAACAAGCAGCGGCCCTAGATCAAGTAAAAATTTCTGGAGTTGGACAAGACATATCCATATTGTCCTCAGATGTAAAACAAGGGTTTCCACAAAAATCAGATCTTCTGGGATGCATGATCTAAAAGGAAAATATATGGGAATTAGAAAAGATTCAAGACCTTATATAATAGAACACCAAGATAGGAAATATTCCTAAATGCCTCATTACCTCTCCCTTATTAGTGTGGTATGCTACGCACTAATAAATGAGACTCTACTTGACAAAGATTTGTTGGACACCCAATGACACCAAACCTGGCTGTGATACTATCTTTTTCATGAGCTGAACCATGGCCTAGCTATGATGGGTATCTCAACTCCTACATGGACCAGAGATCACCCCCTAAATTTAACCAAACCAAACACAACATCCCTAGATATCAAATAGATTTTGAACATATAACAAAATAGCATACAACAAGCTTAAAAAAATCAAAACATGTCTATAACTGATGACCGATAAATTAACAAACAATCAAACAACATCACCCAATATCCATAGTTATCCAAACAAGGGCTTCTAAATAAATAACCAAAACCAGTCTTGGTCGGGACATATCCCCAACTCTAATAGATGACAATGAGAATGAAAATAATAATGTTAATAATAGTGAAAGTATCCATTAACTCATATATAAGAATGAAATCTGGTGAAATTCCAAAGCATTCCAAGGGATGGAAGTCACCACTTTTCAACAATGTAACAAATTGAGTTGTCCACCCTAACAAACTGCTTGCCTAATTTTTCTGTATATTTGTTATTTTTGATTATGCTAAAAGTGGGGAACATCTACCAATCAGTCTACTAGGTAATATTATAGCAGCAGGGAGGGTCAACTACAAGTTAGGGAGAGCTTCATAATCAGGGAAGTTGACTGATGTTTGTTTTGTCATTATCAAAAAAGGGGAGATTGTTAGCTTCCTATATGATTACTTAATATTTTAATAATGACAAACTAACAAAATAAACATACAGGACCCAGTTTGGAAGATGATCTCAAGATGAAAGGTTAATTTGAAAGATCTCAAGATGAAAGGGTAATCCTCGAAAATCATGGATACATATGGAAAGAATCAAATCAAAGCAAAGAAAAGATTGGAGGATCCTAAAGTAAGGAATCGGAAGATATATAGAGATTAAATCAAGGAAAGAAATAAACATATGTTAGGATGACCAAACAAGCAAACATATTATATGAAATAGATGGACAAATATGATATAGACATGTATGTATATGACTCCTTATAATGGCGAAGGAAATGCCATATCATAATGCACAGACATATCTGATATAGATGTGCTGATGATATGAGCTCCCAATTAAGAAATCTAATCAAATCATTGATTGAAAGTATTCTATTGGCTTTGACTTTTAGAGCAAAGAAGCAATATATGAAGTCTATATAAACATGTTGAAAACAAAAAACAAAGCGCACAACTTCACAGGGAACTATTACTTTGTATCATCTTTAGTCTTCATAAACTTTGTAATTCTCAGTGTTCTACAATAGTTACAAGAAGAACAAAGTTGAGTAAGTTGACTAGTTGTACCAGGTGAGGCTATGTCACAGGATCTAGATTGTAGCGGATTAAGATTCAAAAATTTTCAGATCCCAGTGTAACTCATTCTCACGTTAGGCTCTAACAAAAACCCTTGCAATCTAAGAGGGATAGAATAGTCACCACACTGGTGATCTTAACATGTATAAAACTCCGTGTTTCTTTTTATATTTTAGTTCTATAAGATTTGTTTAATTCTATTTTATTAAGTATACTAATTTGTAGATGAGTTGACTGACACAACTGCTCAGTCGACTTAGAAAAAGATTTCAATTCACCCCTTCTTGAATTTCAGTATCAACTCTGTGTTGCATGAATCAGTCATGTCTCATACTAAAGATAGGATCTACACCAAAAAGGAATAGTAGGGGTGAGCACAATCCATTTGTACTTAATAAGTATTATAGACTGACTAAGCAAAGAAGAATATAGGACATGTAAAAGATACTATGAGCGCATCACTTGTAAATAAAAAAGTTTCCAAATGGTAGCTCACACTGTCTCCACTAGCCGTTCAATAATACAAGATCAATACAGAAATAACAAAGCATGATAGACATATGGAAACTAAGTACATAACAAGGGTACATAAAATAAACACATAGAATACATATGCAAATTCAATGCAATGAAGATGGATAATGATTAATTATTGAATGCCACTTCGTGACTTTTCATATATACCTACCAACACTCAACGCTCCTAAGATAGGATCTATGGGTGATTTGCAATCTATATAATACCTCAAATAAACTCACCTCTCTAGATAGTGTTCATGGATCAGGGGTTTATAAAGTATCACATTCACTTCTCCAACTATTGTTCATGTATCAAGGGTTTTTTTCATAAAAATGTGTCATTTTCTTTTGAATCAGTGATTTTGAATGGTACAAATGTCTCATGACTTATGTATGTATAAAATGAGTATATAATGCTCACAACCAATCAGTATAAAGATCATAATTCATTCAATACATGTATAAGTGAGCTCAAAATCAACTTACTATTTCAACAATTCATGATATTAGTCCTCAAATGGCACCACTAGAATAAATAGTCATGTAAGACATTGATAACATAAATCCAACCCCCTTAATCTGGTATTTCTATACTGAAAGACATAATAACGCTAAAATAGGTCCTATATCATCTATCCACGCCATCCTCACAGGCATAACATCAATAATAATAACATTTAATGCATAAATAGGGCCGGTAAAGTCAAATAAACCACCCGCATGGGAAACATGCAAAATATGGTATCTCAAGTCAACAACAATAAGCATATAAGCCCCCACACAGGCACCAAACATTAACAACAATATTAAAATAATACTTCCCTCACTAATTTCTTCAATCCATAGTATGCTTTACTCATTTATTAACTACCCAGTCTAGTCTAAAAAAAGTTTAGTTATTACCTATCTCGAAGTGTCGAAATTTAAGCCTAGAACTTTCAACATGGATCTTTTCCCTTTTGAAAAAATCTCAAAGTGAGATAATTCATTTGAATATAGAATATACGTATTAAAGGAAAGATAATGATACTCATATCGATAATAATTAAGCCAGGTCTAAAACTAGTTCAACAAATGAGTTCGGAAATAAAAGGGCTAAAACTAGAATTTATATTTTAGAAACTTTTTCCCAAAGATTATAAGAGCCTATAGTTGAAAATACAAGTTAAAATGATTAAAAATGAGGCTTAAATCAAAGAAAAGACATTTTAAAGATTCATCAGTAAAACTCCCAAAAATTCTAGTTTTAATTCATGATTAGAAGGTGCTTTCAAAGATATAATCAATAGGAAATGATGGGGAGATGTATTAGAATTTTACCCAAGAAAAAATGGTGGGAAAAATCATTGAAATTGCCTATTCATAAATATTAAAACATCGAAAATGGTGTTATACGAAAAAAGAAGTATTTACACAATTCTATGAATAGTTCCATGCAATCGCGGTCCCCACCTCATGATCATGAGAGTAACATTGATGGGTACTTAAGTTGGCCGCTATAACTGTGACAGAAAGGCATCGTGATCGTGATGGTCAAATCTGACTAGGTCCACCAATTAACCTATCCCTATCGTGGTACCAATACTAAGTAATCATTATGAAGAAGATTATTGAGGCCCATGATCGCGACATGGTTCCAACTAAATATAAATTAGCCCCATAACTACATCATTGAAGAAGGATGTGAAAACTAAGTCAAATGCATTGGCATGTCATCCCATATTTGAATCAAATGGGGCAAAGCGGTTATATTCCTATCCTAACTGTGAATCATGTCTTTAATTCATCTAAAATACAAGAACCCACTCTTTATGTTCCATGGTCTAATCTAATATTTCTACTTCTAGGCTCACAATAGAAAAATAGATGTATTCTAAAGGTCACGAGTCAATATAATAGTAATTACAAGAACATATGAAGAACCAAATATGATGATAAACATTAAACCAACTTGATTTAATACTAAGTAATCATGTTCGTAGCCTCAACCCTAGAAAGATAGGTTTTAGCAACTCATAATCTACTTTACAATCACAAAATTGATCTAGTTCATACACGAATTAAATAATTAAAAGAGAAGAATAAAAATCCTATTTGGATCCTCCCTCGTGTATTATTCAATCCTAACTTATCCAAAGATGATTAAAATAGAGGTTAAAATGTCATATTTAAAGTGAAGTGTAAAAAGTTTTCGAAAACCCCCTTTTGTGGCACACCCTTACCGCAGAGCATCAACTTTATGGCATTCCCTTATCTCGTACACACATTATTTCTTGTAGTTCACTCTTTCGCTAGCTCCGTTCCGCTCTACTAAAATGAATCTTAGCTTCCGTGGCATGAAGGCATGTTTTAAACTCTAATTTCCTACTATAGTGCAGTCTCTCGGTTGTTCTTCATGTCCTATGGTTTGTAGTTTCCTTTAAACCATCTTTTAAGCTTGTCTTGCTTGTCGATATTGATCCTAATGCCTTCAATCATCCATAAGCTCGGTATTGACACCCAATCAATCTTAAACTTTGAATAATTCTAACCTAAAATACTAATCATATCCATCTGTTCCCAAATGCAAGTTAAGCTCAATTAAATAAATACATATGTACTACAGCTCATAAAATAGATAAAAGTATGGGCAATAATAACCTCTAAAATCAAAATACTAAATAAATCGTGACATGGCCCCGACCATGACCAAAGAATCCAAATGTACTGAGTAAAAAAATAAAAGAATAAGAGAATGATAAGGTCTTCTAAAGGATGGAGGCTCATCACTTCACAGCTACTCGACGAACGTGCTAATCCACCTAACGCTGCACAGGGGTAAGAAAAGTATCTTCAGACCCAACATTATGAAATAATGTAGCATCCTAGGATGGTTAGCAGGGTGAATGCTAACATGTTATTTAGGGTAGGGATAAAATAATTCCATGTCCAAAACCAAACTAAACAACATGCACACATTGTATATACATATATATATAAGCTGCCGAGATAGGAAACAAGGTTTAAGCATGAGATTAAAAACCATTATCCAATACTGTGTATCTCTAGTCTTCCTAAGGGAACCTACGGGCTATATAGGTGCAGCTTCCCAGGATGAAAGGGCCCTAGTGCGTGTTAGCCACACAAACTAGAGAAATTCAAGGAAGGGCCAAAGCCACCAAGGCTCGAACCATTCTTATATATATATATATATATATATATATATATATAATACTGAACTATGTACATAGTCATAAAGACCCCCATGCAGACATATGTGGTTTCCAGTATCAGTCCCCCCGGGACCTCCACCTTCCACGGTGAGATACAAAACCCTCTTTTAGCCCAAATTAAAACCATTTAGCTCATAATTTCAACCATTAACCCGAGAGTCATTCATTAAGGCATTAACCACTTAGTATCATCATACCAATACGCTTGTAAGCTAAATCAGACATGCCAAATCAATTTATAAAACTACATTGACTCCCCAAGTTCCATTAAAATCCAATCCATGGAAACCAAGGCCATCCAAATCTATTTAAAAAACCATTTATCTATTAATACAATGAATTGAGTTCAAAACAAGTCAAACCATTAAATTTTTTCATATTTAAAATTAAATTAACCAAGTGGGTTGAGGTTCATGTAATTCCTAGCAAAAATTTAGCGTATTTGGGGAAACTCATATTTCCCATTCCTACCATTTAAATAAAGTACCAATTCAGACCCCAAAAATATTAATTTAAAGCATGAATAATCAATTCACCTCATGGGACAACTAATTCAATAAAAAAACAACCAAAACTCCTCAACCCAATTTCAAAGCCCACAGTTTAAATTGCATAAAAATCCATCAAATCAATGTCACAATATAAAATTAAAGTTTGGGGAAGATATACATGCCTGACACATACAAGAATTTATAATCAATTTGAAGTTTAGAGCCCAGATAATGAATGTGCAGTGAAACCCTTGAATGTTCTTGGATTTTGTGTTTGAGAGTGAAATAGAGCAATTTGATATTTGAAAACAGATATGAATGGGACTATTTTATGTTTAACAGTTGTACAATAAAAAGATCAAAAGCCTCTCATTTCGAGTGAATAAAAACAAAATTGCACAAATTTAACACCTTGCGTGGCACGCCAATATCACAAAGATTATCCTCTATGACACATCTACATCATGGAGGGTAGACTCTGTGACACATTGATATCGCAGACCCTCACTACCTCGAGGTCCAAAAATGACCTCAAAATCCTACCAAAAATTTCAAAACTTTTCCCAAACATCTTTTTAACATCTCTAAACATAATTCAAGTAAAAATTAATACTACGAAGATGGAAAGGTCAAAAATAAATTAATGGAAATTTTATAGGTCTGACATTATCCATCCCTTAGGATCATTCATCCCTGAATGATTTACGACACTTTTAGCTCAAGAATAGAATGAATACACCAGAATCAAATGATAAACTCCGAAAATGACAAGAAGTAAATAAAACTCATACCTTAAGACTTTTATCCACCCCGAGGAACAAGAATAGATATTTAGTCTTCACATATTCCTCAACTTCCCATGTAGCATTTTCTACCTTTTGGTTTCTCCAAAGGACCTTTATTGAAGCTACATCCTTAGTCCTCAATATACAAACTTGACTATCTGCAACCTCAACAAAAACTTCCTCATATGATAAGAAATTAGAAGTACCGACATTCTCCATAGGGACAAGCAAAGAAGGATCACCCACACACTTCTTCAGCATTGACACATGGAAAACCTAATGAATGGATCCCAAACTCAAATGCAAATTCAACTCATAAGAAACATTCCAAACTCTCCTCAAAATCTGATATGGACTAATATAACAAGGTAAGATCTTCCTCTTCTTCCCAAATCTCATCACTCCCTTCTTAGGAGAAACTTTAAAGAACACCCAATCACAAACCTCGAATTCCAACTCCCTTTGAACTACACCCGCATAAGACTTTTGGAAACTTTGGTAGGCTTAAGTCATTCTCTGATCACCTTCACTTTTCCATAACATGCTGAATCAAATAAGGACCAAACAACCTAGTCTCACAAACCTCAAACCACCTAACAGGAAACCTATACCTCCTAATATAAAGAGCCTAGAACGAAGCCATCTGACTACTCGAATGGTAATTATTATTGTATGCCAACTTAATATGAGGCATGTGATCCACCAAACTTCCCTTAAATTCAATTACACAGGACCTAAGAAGATCCTCCGAAGTCTAAATAGTATGCTCCTCTTGTCCATATATTTTAGGGTGGAAAACGGTGCTAAAGTTCACCTCCATACCTAAACCTTTCTAAAATAAATGCTAGAAATAAGATAAAATTTGCATACCTCTTTCTAAAATAATGGACATTGGTGCACTATGCAACTTGATGATCTCTTAGAATAAATAATTTAGCATAACCCTCTCTAGAGTAGATAGTCCTCATAAGTAAAAAGTGACCAATATTATTCTATTCATAATGACCCAAATCAAATCATACTGATTACGAGACCATAGAAGGCCTGTAATGAAATCCATATTGATCATATCCCACTTTCATAGACAAATCTATGTCTTGAGACATTCCACTAGGCCTTAAGTGCTCAACTTAACTTACAGACAAACTATACACTTAGCAACAAAATTTGCTACATCCCTCTTCATATTGTTTCTCCAATAGATTTCCTTTAAGTCATGGTACATTTTTGTCCAACTAGCATGAACTATATACCTAGACTCGTGATCCTCAGCTTAAATCCTTAATTGTAACCCATCAACATCAAGAATGCATAACCTGCCTTGGTACCATAAGATACTATCTCCAATCTCAAATGCCATAACCTTCTACTGACCCACATCTTTCTTAATTTGTGTATGTATAGGATCCAAAACCTACTTATCCTTTACTTCAGCACCAAGAGGTGACTTAACCACCTATTGAACAATAACTCATCTATTCTCAAATTCCAAAAGACACACTCCTAAGTTATCCAACTAGTGATATCCCTGACCAATCCTCTCTTCTCCTCTTTCACATACTATAAGCTCCCCATCAGCAACCTTATAAGAGTATCGGCAACCATATTAACTTTACCTGGATGGTAGTGAAGACTCATGTCATAATCTTAAAGCAACTTAAGCCACCGTCTTTGCTTAAAATTCAACATCTTCTGAGTAAACACATACTGCAAGCTTTTATGGTCTGAAAAGATGTTTACATGCAAACCATACAAATAATGATGCCAAATCTTTAATGTGAAAACCACAACCGCCAACTCTAAATTGTGAGTTGGATAATTCCTTTCATGGACCTTAAGTTGTCTAGAAGTATAGGCCACAACCATAAGCAGTCTAGAAGCATAGTCCATAACCATACCATTTTATATGTACACACAACCCAGTCCCATATAGGATGCATCATAATATATGACAAAATCCTCAGCACCCTCGAGAAGGGTCAAAACTAGCATAGAAGTCAGCTTGTCTTCTCAAACTACCCTCATAAGCATCAGACTATAAATAACCTTTTTCTGGGTTAATTTTATCAATGGAGTAGTAATAGAAGAGAAAATGTTAACAAACCTCTTTTAATACCCGACCAAGCCCAACAAGCTCCTAATGTTGGTTGGAGTCATGCATCGAGTCTATTTTTTCACCACCTCAACTTTCTGTGGATCCATCTTGATCCACTTACTAGAAATAACATGACAAAAAAAAGTCATGACATTCAACCAAAACACACACTTAGAAAACTTAACATACAACTTCTGATCCTTAAGTATCTACAACACAATTGGAGTTGATTGACATAATCCTTCTTACACTTAAAATATGCCAAGATTTCATCAATGAAAACTATCACAAATATGTAAAAAAACTACCTAAAAATCTAATTCATAAGATCCATGAAAGTAGATGGAGCATTGGTCAACCCAAATGACATAACCAAAAACTTATTATGACTATACCAGGTTTGGAAAGCAGTCTTTGGAATATCAACCTCCTTAATTTCCAACTTATGATATCCCAAATAAAGATTAATCTTAGAGAAGAATCTAGTACCTTAAGGTTGGTTAAAAAGATCACCAATACTAGGAAGAAGTACTTATATTTCACTATCACCATATTTAAATGATTGTAATCTATACACATCCAAAGAGATAAATCTTTCTTTCGGGCAAAAAGTATAGGAACACCCTATGGATAAACACTAGGATGAATAAAACCCTAATCTAAAAGATCATTCAACTGCTCCTTTAGCTCATTTAATTTAGTCGGAGCCATTCTATAAGGAGGAATGGAAATAGGATGAGTGGTCGGTAGAAGATAAATCCCAAATTCTATCTCCCCTTGAGGCGGCTAATCATAAGCATTACCACCCCAAGAAGCCCAAGAAGGACTAGTAAGGGATAGGTGGAACTCCATATGGAGGTGCACAATCAGGAGAGGGACCTTAGATAGGGTCTGCACTCCATACATAGAGTGAGTCCCCTACATATTGTCCCCAGGTAGGACAGAGTTCCCAGCAGAGTTTATATGAACATCAAATCTTTACAGAGGAATAATTTGAAATATAAGGAAGCTAGGAGTTAGAGAAGTTTCATAACACTAGACTCTATAGGTTAAAAATAAAACACAAGAAGGGGAACCATTCTAAATGCCTTGTATCCTCCTCCTTATAAGTATGGCGCACTACACACCCATAAAAAGGACTCTACTCCACACGACATTATAGTAACCCAATAAATCTAAACTTGGCTCGAATACCAAGTTTGTCATGACCAGAACCAAGGGTTGGCCATTATGGGTATCTCAAGCCTACTATGGATCGAAGACGACCCTCATCGCCTAACCTCATGAACATAATAATAACAATAGGGAAGCCAATAAATAGTAATAAGAACATAGATAAACAACTCAATGAATCTAAGAGTAAAAAAATAACCAACAAACCCATATTTGTCCAACATAGCTTCTAAAACGAGAATACCAAACAAGTTGCGACATGCCACTAACCATGATCAAGGAATCCAAAAGTAATGAGTCAAAAATAAAAGAATAAGGAAATTATAAAGCCTTTCGAAGGATGTAGGCTATCCACTTCACAACTACTTGGTGAACATGCTAACCTACCTAACACTACATAGGGGAAATAGAAGTCTCTTCGGACCCTACCTTATGAAATAATGTAGCATTCTAGGATGGTTAGCGGGGTTAGCGCTAGCATGTAGCTCAAGGTATGGATAAAATAATGCCATGACCAAAAATAAATAAACCACATGCACACACTATGTATACATATATATAATATGTCGAGATAGGGAAAAAGTTTTAAGCATGAGATTTAAAATCATTATCCTAGACTAGTAGCTCAAACCTGACTTAAGGGAACCCATGAGCTATATAGGCTCAGCTCCTTGTGTTGAAAGGGCCCCAGTGTATGTTAGCTGCATGAAGTAAAGAAATCTGAGGAGGTGCCAAAGATATCAAGACTCCAATCATTCATAAATATGTATATAATATATGAACTATTCACACGATCATTAAAACTCCCACGCCGGCGATATGATTTACAGTATTGGTCACTCCATGACCTCTACCTTCCATGGAGAGCTACACAATCCCTTTAATACCCAACTAAAACCATTTAGCACATAAATCAAACCATTAACCCAGGACTCATTCAATAAGGCAATAACCATTTGGTATCGCCATACCAATACACTTGAAAGCTAAATTACATATAAAAAATCAATTTATACAACCACATTGACTCCCCAAGTTCCATTAAAATCTAATTCATGGCCACCGAGGCCATCTAGATCTACCTAAATAACCATTTATTCATTTATACAATGTATTGAGTTCAAAATAAGTTAAACCATTCAATTTTTCCATATTTTAAATCACGTTAACCAAGTGATTTGAGGTTCAAGCAATTCCTAGCTAAAATTCATCTAAATTTGAGAAACCCATGTCTCCTATTCCAACCATTTAATTAAAGTGCCAATTTAGTTCCCAAAAATATTAATATAAGGCATGAATAATCAATTCAAGTCATGAGACAAGTAATTCAATCAAAAACAATAAAAAACCCTCAACCCAATTTCAAAATCCATAGTTTAAATCACCCAAAAATTCATCAACTCAATGTCACAATGTAAAACTAAATTTTGGGGAAGACATACATGCCAGAAACACATAAGAATTTGTAATCAATTTGAAGTTTAGAGCTTGGATGTTGAATACACAATGAAACCCTTAAATATTCTTGGGTTTTGTGTTATAGAGTGAAATATAGGGATTTGATCTTATAAAACTGATGGGAATGAGACTATTTTATGCGTAAAAGTCAAACAAAGGGTTAAAAGACCAAAATACCCTTATCCTAAATGAATAAGAACAAACTACAAGAATTTAACACCTTGGCGTGGATGCCAATATCGTGGAGACTTTTTATATATAGTTTTGATGATGAGCAGCTAAATACAAGGGAACAAGTCCATTTTGTGCAAGGTACACTATAGTTGGCATGCATTGTCTGTACAATTTTTTTCTCTTGTATAACTAACTTGCAAGTGTTATTTTGTACTGATTAGGATAGATGGTCAAATAATCATTCATCCCTAACAATCACTCAACTATAAAAGGAAAGAGATGCATCTTTATGAATTGATATTTTCAAATTCAAATGAGTAAAGAGAGGCTGCAAAAACTCCAATTCAAGATTCCTTAAGCATTACTCATGTTTGTCTTTTTGTAGTATGCTTAATGAGTGAGTGAATATTCTTGAGTTTTGATTTGTAAATGAACTCTTATGTTATAAGAGTAATGTTATATTTTGTTAAGAAAGTTACTTAGGTAGTGTTTCCTAAGCCAGTTATTGATTAGATTTAATCAGTGTAGAGTGTCCTTGGTAGAGTTACAAAGATGAGCTTATAGTAGAGTTATTATAAGCGAAAGGAGCCTAGAGGTATGCTAAAATCTAAACTGTAATTAAAAGGTTGATGATAGTAGATGTTGTTGGTGCTTGTGAGGGAAAGAAATGGTTTTTCCCTCATTGCTTTTAAATTTCCAGCACCTCCTAGTTGCCTTACTATGCTACCGCTTGAGATTGACCTTGAGGGACTTGGTCCCTTACTCTGTGTGTAAGACCCCATAAAATTCTTAGATTAATTAAGTCCTTTAATCTTGTTAAGGGGTCCTAGACTTAGAAAATTCTAGCTGAGTATATAGACTTAGTATTATTTTAGCCATTGAAAGTTGGCAATCTTACTTTGCGACCTTTACGTCCTTTAAATGTTGATATTTTAGTTAATTATTGATCATGAATGTCAATACGTGTTACCGGATAAGTTTTGGATTTTTTGAACCTTTTTTAGATCATGTTTGAATGACCAAAATAGTGAATAGACGCGATCTTGACACATCGCATCATCCATTGTGTTGACAGATAATTTTTCCCTTGGCTCAATGCAATTTCCAGTGAATCAATGCAGACTTGACACAACACATTAGATATTGCATCGATGCCAACGACGTGTCGCATCATCCTGTGCATCGATGATTAAGTTTACAATCATTAAAAAAGCCACATCATTATGGTTAGTTAAATCTTTTTCCCATTCCCTTCAGCCCCCATAACATGAAATTTAGCTCTCTTTTACTAAAATATAATCATTCTTTCACAAATTTCTCAAGAACAAAAACCCTAGGTAAATAAAATTCAAATTCAAGGCTCAAGATTCCACCATTAATTTTTCAGAATTCACCAACTAAGGTATGTGAAGTATTCATCCAAGGGATCCTTCCAACCTTGGATTCGAAGAAACTTTTTTAAAGCTCATGTAGAGTTATTTCATGATTTCCATAATTTAAATTAAAGTATATTCATTATTATTACTTAATTGGGTTTCTATTTCATGATTTACTATAAGATTCATGTAGAGTAAATTGATATGTGTGCTTTATCATATGAATTCACGTTGAAACTCTTGGAATTATGTAATTGGAATTGAATCATGATGACTACATATTGTTTTAGGAATATGTACATATATTATGCCCCATAAGTGTTTGATGAATTATCCATGTGAGTGGAATAGTGAAATTTTATCATGTTAGCATGTATGCAAGTTCATGTCATCAAGTGTTTGCTTGAATGTCCAAATGAATGAACAATGACTAAGTAGTTAACTACCATGTCTCAAGATTATGCCATGTCTTTTAAGTTTATCTTATCGAGTCCTAGGGGTATTTAATACCCAATAATTTAGCTGCTTGTATAGAGCCATGGTTAGTCACAAAGTAGTATCAATCATGTCACAATTAGTAGAATTTAGTCAGTTACAAAATTTAGGAAAACTCAATGAACTCAAAATCAGTCCAGTTCAGTTCAGTAAAATCAATTTAGTTCAGTTGTACAGTACAATCAGTAACAGTTCAGTACAACCTAGTATAGTTTAGATTTAAGTCCAGTGTTTATTTAGTTAGGAGTAGGATTCAGCACCGAGTGAACCCAAGGATGGGGATACACCTGCTAGTAGAGGATATAATCCTTAGAAGCAGTCCTTGCATTCTATAACTACATAGCCAGCGTAGGTTGAGACATTAACCTGCCAGTTGAGGGTCCCACCATTCTCATTTAGAGCACCTGCTAGGTGAGGATAAATCAGAACTTGTCCTTACCCATGGAACAGTATTGATACCCTTCTAATTGAGGTTACTAGTTGGAACCCAAATCTGTTACATAAGGGGCATGTTAGTTAGATGATTACTTCCCACAGTCTCAATTTTAGATTTAGTCTTAGTATGGAACTCTATTTAGTTTTGTAGATTTAGGACTATCAGACACAGTCACTCAACTCACTACGGGACTCAGTATAGTTCCACAGAATCAAGAATGTCAGACATAGTCATTCAGTTATTAGTAATTTAGTATTTAGTGTTATTACGATCTCAGTACAGTTTACATATTCATGCATGTACTCTTATTTAGTCATACTTATGATATTCAGCTAGTATTTTTCATGCATATGAACCCATGCATTTCATCCTACCTCACTGAGTATACCAGTACATTCAAAGTACTGACGCATACTTTTCTTTGCGCTATGATGTCTTATTTCATAGGTTCAGATGCACGGGCCTCCGAGCACCCTTAGCAGTTCAGATTCTCAACATACAAAGTTAGTGGTGAGTTCTCATAGTTCAAGGACATGATTATTTATTACAGTATTTTAGTTTATTTTCAGTAGTCGGAGATAATTGGGGACTTATCCCATCAACTCCATAATTCAGACAGTTTAGAGGCTTTTCAGCTTAGAGTATTTCAGACAGCTGTTCAGTTTTTCAATATTGATGTTCAATTTTGGTATTGTGATACCATATTTAGTATTATCTATAGTATTGAACCTTAGGGATAGTTTTCCTCCTATTTTCCATATATTACCATATTATTGTTTAGTTATTGCAGCAGATACCTGTCATGGGTTAGCTTGTGGTCCTTTGGGATTATGAGCATCGTGTAGCGTTTGGGGTATAGACTCAGGGCATTACAAACTTGTTATCAGAGCCTAAGGTTCAACAGAGTCCTAGGAATTTTGAAAGCCACATCTATTAGAGTCTTGTGCATGGGTATGTTGTGCTCCACATTTATGGATAAGAGGGTACAAGATGTTTTGGGAAAAGTTTCCCTTCTTTTAGTATTCATATCATGTGAGTGAGCATGAGCTCCAGTTAATCTCTCAGTATAATCCTTTCTATTTCGTTTATAGAAATATGCCTCTAAAGAGGACTAAGGGAAGAGGAACAAAATACCAGCCAGAACCCCTGCCTGTCCAACTAGATCTACTAGACGAACACGTCTCCCACGCTGAGTTCAGAGCAGCCTTTACCACCCTAGATTATTCTATGGTAGCCTAGAATGAATGCCCAGCTACCATTTCATCCAACCCATTAGCTAGTACTACTGCTGCCAGGATTTAAGACTTCGCCCGAATGAACCCTCCAACATTTATCGGGTCTAAGTTAGATGAGGACCCTTAGGAATTTCTTGATCAAATGTAGAAGGATATTGATATTATGGAGAGGACCGCTGTCGAAAGTGCAGATTTAGCCGCATATAAGTTATAGGATGTGTCTCACTCATGGTTTAAATAGTGGAATGTAAAAAAGGCCACAGATGCAGGGCCCATAGAGTAGGAGGAGTTTGCCACTGCTTTTTTGGATAGGTTCTTCCTACTGTAGTTGAGGGAAGCAAAGGTTTTGGAATTTATTAATCTGAAGTAGGGAAATATGATAGTGAAAGAGTATTCTCTCAAGGTTACTCAATTATCTAGATATGCTCCTCATGTGGTGACAGACAATAGATCCCAATGAGTAAGTTGTGTCAAGGCTGCCTAGAAATGTGGTCAAGGAGTTTAGGACCGCCATGCTTATTAAGGAGATGAAAATATCTAGGATCATGGTCCATGCTCAACAGATAGAGGAGGCTAATAATAAAGAGAAAAAGAGGGAGAACAAGAGAGCAAGAATAGGTAGTTTTAACTTCATACAGCCTAAGTTAAAGGGTGGAAATCGTTCTCAGTTTTTCTTGAAATCTTCAGTCCCAGTTCCGTCCTTAGCCAGTGCTCCTGTGGAAAAATTTATAGATAGCAGTAATGATAGGGCACTAGGCCTTAAATCCCTGGGCAGTGTTAGCATTGCACAAACCAATCTCTTTTGTTAAGAGTGTGGCAGACACCACCAGGTTGTCTCTAGAGAGGGTAGCGATGCGTGTTTTCGGGTATGGTAAGCCATACCATAGTGTCAGATATTGTCCGCAGTCAAGTTCTCAGGGTCAGAATAACCGTCCCTTAGCTTATTCTGGTCACCTAAATTAGCATGGTGCCGCTTCTAGTGCCACCAGTGGGCAGTGCCCAAATAGACTCTTTGCTCTTCAGTCCCAATAGGATCAGGATATTTCTCTAGATATGATCACTGGCATGTTACTAGTTTTCCATTTTCATGTTTATGCTTTGCTAGATCTAGGAGCTTCTTTATTCTTTGTTACTATATATATAGCAGTTTTTTTTGGAGTCAATCCCAAAATTTTTGCCGAGCCTTTCTCGATCTCTACCCTAATGGGTAAATCCATCATAGCCAAGCAGGTATATAGGAACTACTTGATTATGATATCTTAGAAAATTACTTTAGTTGATTTATTCGAATTAGAGATGACTGATTCTGATGTCATTCTCGACATGGATTAGCTTTATTCCTTCTATGCCTCAGTCGACTACAGAAACATAATTTTCCAGTTTGAGTTTCCGAATGAACCCATCCTAGAGTGGAGGGGTAGCACTTCAGCACTTAGGGGTTAGCTTGTTTCTTACCTTCAGGCTAGAAAACCAATATCTAAAGGATGCGTCTACCATCTAATTCAAGTTCAGGACTCTAGTTCAGAAACTCCTATTCTTGAGTCAGTGTCAGTAGCATGTGAATTCCCAAATATTTTTCTCAAAGATCTTCTTGGAGTTCCTCCCGAATGGAAATTAATTTCAAAATCGATCTTCTTCTAGATACTCATCCCATATCTATTCCGCCATACAGGATGGATCCATAAAAAATCAAAGAATTAAAAGAGTTGTTTAAGGATATCCTAGATAAGGGATTCATCTGACCTAGTGTGTTCCCTAGGGCACACCATTTTATTCGTGCATAAGAAAAATGGTTCCCTCAGAATGTGTATTTACTACCATCAGTTAAATAAAGTCACAATCAAGAACAAGTGTCCACTTCCCGGAATTGATGACCTATTTTATTAACTTTAGAGTGCCAGTTACTTCTCTAAGATAGACCTCAGATCAGGATATCATCAGCTCAGAGTCAGGGAGTGTAACATCCCAAAAATAGCTTTCTAAACTCGGTATGGTCACTTTGAATACTTAGTCATGTCCTTTGGTCTTACCAATGCCCCAGTAGCCTTCATGAACTTGATAAATCGTGTGTTCAAACAGTACTTGGACATATTCATCATAGTTTTCATAGATGACATTCTCGTCTACTCTTACAGTGAACATGATCATGCAGACCATCTCAGAATAGAATTATAGACTCTCAAAAAGCAGTAGCTATTTTTCAAATTCAGTAAGTGTGAATTTTTTCTAAGTTCAGTAGCTTTCCTCGGCCATATAAATTTCGATGATGGTGTTAGAGTTGATCCCCTAAAAAATGAAGCAGTGAGAAACTAGCCCAGGCCTATCTCTCCATCAGATATTAGGAGTTTATTGGGTTTGGTCGGCTATTACTGATGGTTTATTGAGGGATTTTTGTCTATTGCATCCCCTATGTCCAGATTAACTCAGAAAAAAGTCAAGTTCCAGTGGTCAGATTCTTGTAAGAAGAGTTTTCAGGAGTTGAAGATTCGACTCACTACAGTTCCAATATTGACCTTACTAGATAGTTCAGATGACTTTGTGGTGTGGTGTGATGCCTCCAGAGTTGGCTTGGGGTATGTTCTAATGCAGAGAGGTAAGGTTATAGCCTATGCCTCTAGGCAGCTTAAATCCCATGAGACAAATTAACCTACTCATGATCTTGAGATAGCAGCAGTAGTGTTTTCCTTACAGATTTGGAGGCACTATTTGTATGGAGTTCATATAGATGTGTTTACATACCACAAGAGCCTGCAGTATATTTTCTCTTAGAAAGACCTAAACCTCCGTCAGAGAGGGTGGTTGGAGTTATTGAAAGACTATGACATGAGTGTCCTATATCATCCGGGCAAGGCCAATGTAGTGGTTGATACTCTCAGTAGAATGTCTATGGGTAGTATTACTTATGTCAAGGTGTAATACCCCGTATTTTCGTGCTAAAATTCTAACCGCCATTCCTACGCGTATAAGCTCTAATCCAAGTGATTCCCATGTGAATATAGATTTCATGATCTTTATCCTAGTATGTGAAGTGCTCTTGAGGTCAACAATGTTCATATAAATCATTTAGAGACAAGTTGAGCTAAGATCATTTGATTTGTCTAACATTTGATATTCGATTCTACAAGGGTCTACTTCAAATGTGCATATATCTTAATATACATGGAATTTTTCATCCTAGGACTTATCAAATTGTATATAATTGAATTAGCTTTCCAACGATACCAATTTTGCAAAAATCCAATACCCGAGCGAAAAGTTATGCCCATTTTTGTGAGAGGCAATAAGGGTGTGCGATGGGCAATGCGTCACCCAATCAAATGTGTGACTGGGAGTGCGAGGCACACTTAAATATCTGCCATATGGTGTGCGACGCACACCTTTAAGGTCTGCCATGGGTTGTGCGCCGCATACCTCACTTCCAAGTGCGAAAAACACCCCTATAGATGTCTATAACACGGGATTAAACTCCTATAACACCAAAATAAGTTTACTTTCTCTCAAAATCACCAAGAACATTTGTTAGGGTTTTAACCTAAAAATTAAAATATCTCAAGACTCAACCATGAGTTTTCAATAATTCTTTGAGGTTCAGAATCCCCATTCCGAGGGCTACAAGAAGCACCTATTATTTTCATGAATAGAGTCCCAAGGTTAAGAGTTCATCCAAAGCTTCAATGTCAAGGTATGTGGGGTTTTCAACAAGGACACCCTTTGGTTCTTGTGCCCAAAAATATTTTTCTTTTATGAAGTTATGGATTTTATATGTTTTATTATGTATTTGAAGCATGGATTTAAATCCTATATTGATTCTCATGAGATTATGATATTTTCGATATTTCAGAAGTGGAATTATATGAGAACAATGATATTTTGTGCTTAAAGATGAAATTTCCAGATTTTGAAGAAATTAATATGTGTTTATGATGTAAAGCTTAAATCTTGATAAGTTTTAATGTGATATTGAGACATGGGTTTTGAACTCTATATGAGATTGTTGTTTTTGATAAAACATTTGTTATAAACACCTTGAATTTGAATGATTTGAAAAGATAAAGAAGCTTTGACCTTTCGATCGTAAAAAAAGGGTTGATTTTGAACCTGAGATGAGAAAAGAAATCCACGTTTATTGATTCATTATGAAAGGAGTAGAATGATGGCTGCCGTTGTGAATTGTTGAACTGGGAGTAGTCTTTAGCACCGAGTGGGAGGTATAACGAGTTTGGTACTTCCCTAGAACTATGTGCCCCCACACGAGCCAGAATTAAGGCTGATTTTCATAGTGATCACTAGTGTTTCGATTGATAATTTAAGGTCCTACTCCGATGGCAAGGAATAGGGTGACTCTCCTCAACGTGGGTAGAACGTTGGACTCCATGTAGCTCACATAGTTTATGTTGATTATGAGAGGCTCACAATGTATGTGCGTATGTATATTCTCCTATCTAATATGAAAAGTCATATTCTTCTATCTGAGATAAAAACATATTTGTTTGAAAGACTGAGTTTGAGAAAGTCATTGTTTTCGAAAGATTTAATGAACATATATTCCAAAGAGAATTGTTATGAGATTTGATTGCTTTAATGATTTGGAATTGAGATGGAAGTGAATTGAGATTTATTATAATGACTCACATGTTTCACCCGATATATTTTACTCTTTTATGATTATGATGATTTTAATTCGAGCTAAGTGAGTCATTTAGATCAGCATGCATAATTTTATAAATTGTGATGATATTAAGATATTATTTTATATATGCATTGCACCCCCATATGATTGGTACATTTCTATGGTATTGACCCACACACACCCTGTGTGTTGGGCTACATTTTCTCATAATGTAGGTATAAGGTATAGTGTACATCTTCAGATCCAGTCAGTTTATGGCATCCAGTCAGCAGGTGATGAGTCCTTTTAATTCAAGGGATTGAGTTAGTTATACAGTTTGAGAAGTGTTGTATTTTCTTTATTCAGCTGTATTGAGTTGGGATAGTCGAGAGTCATGACCCAGCTACCTATAGTCAGTACTAGTAGAGGCTTCAGAGATAGTCAGTAGAAGTTAATGTATTTTGTTTCAGTTTTGGTTGTAAAAGTAGAGTTGTAATCTTGTAAATTTAGTTTTGTATCTATCATATTCAAAAAAGAGTTATTTTTTGCAAATTTGTATAGATTTATACTTTTAATTCAGTTGCTTATGACTTATGCCAGTAGAATGGTTAGCTTGGGGTCACTTGTGATCCTAAGCACCATGTGACATCTCAGGACCCAATTTTGGGGTGTTACAAAGTTGGTATTAGAGCATAGAGTTCAAGTGTCCTAGTATGTCTATGAAGTCGTGTCTAGTATAGTCTTGCGGAATGGTACAAAGACGTCTGTACTTTTCTTTGAGAGGCTACAGGGCTTTTAGGGAATGTCTTTATTCTTTCAAGTCTTAAATTGTTCTATAGAAAAGTTCTCCAAGAAACTTATATAGATTCTCATCTTACTCTAGTCAGGCCATCTCTGCCTTATTTCTAAGGTATCAGAAATAGTTGAGCTTAATTCTCCATAGATAGTTATGGAATTGTAAGAGAGCTACAAAAGTATCCTATCAGTACTTTTGAGTTCCAAAAATTGAGGTGCTTTATCAGGCCTGTAGAAATTGTGCACTAAGCCTGAGTCAGATATGCTTTCAAATTTCTCCTCTAAATCCATAATGATAATCTATATTTTTCTATCTATGTACTGTTCTTGAGGTAACATATTTGGCAAGTTCCAATTTCCTTCCCAGATAATGCCCTTATATTTGCTGGCAGAAGTTTCAGAAGTTTTATAAAGTGGCTTGAGAGGAGCCTTCTAGTGTGTTATAAGTCCTTCAAATTTAATTTATTCCCTCGTTCTTATGAGTTATTCAATTAATATAGAGTAAGGTTTATTCTTAGATCGTTGAATATTGTGTGTCAAGTTTCTATCTCTTGTATTATGTAATCTTGTTATCATTATGTTTGTGAAAAAAGATCAAAGTCTAGTGAAGTCTTATGTGGCCTATTTCGATTCACTAGCATAGTTACTTTGTTATTCATCTAAATTTCTTGTTCAAAACACAAAACTAAAGTCTAGTAAAGCCTTGTGAGGCCTATTTTGATTCACTAGTAACTTGTTATTTATCATGTTGTTCTTGTGTTGGTTAAAAGTTTGGGTTTAGAGGTGCAATGGCAAGAAAGGTGGTAAGGGTAATTTATTGAGTGTATGTATAGCCGAATCTTCTCTTTGAATATAATCAAGTTAGTAAAGAAGTGATATATCTTTGTTTGTTAGTTTAGTAAAAGTTAGAGAATGAGATTTTAGTTAAGGTGGATTGTTGTTTTCTTGAGGTAAGAAAAGAGTTATTGATGGAATTTGTTGTGCTAGGAAAGTATAGGTTTTGACGAAAGTAATTAGTGGTTGAGTATTGTTAATTTAGGCTTTTCTGATCTTGTAAAAGGAAGTTTAGTTGAAATTTATTGAGCTATGAAAGTAATTTAGGCGTGAAGATGGGTAAATAGTAATGATGTGAAAAAGGAGGATGTGTTAACGAATTATGAATAAGATAGTCCATATTATTATGATCGATTGTCATTATGTACTAGTTTTTCTTAATGCTGTGTTCTATAGTTTTGATGTGAGAATTGTGTGTGATATTAGGTTGTAAATCATGTTTAGCTCTAGACATTAAGTTTGAACAGTTGATGGTTCGGTTGTTAATGCTAGTTATATGGAGGTGATCTAGTAGGCCTGAACAGTGTATGCAAGAGTGTAAGATCATGTGTTCGTAATTAAGTATGATGTAGAGGTATGCCCAAGGTGCTATGGGGCTACATTATTATTTTTTTTAGGATTATTGCATATTGTGTGGTTAGTAGTAACGTTGAGTTTCTAGGTAGAGAAAGGCTAGTTAGATAATTTATGATTTTCTTGATAGCTAGCTTAAGGAGTTATGATTGAAGATGTTGAGCCTTTTAAGTATGATTATTATTCTCGTGGTTTGGGAAAAGTATAAGTGTAGAAGTGTGATCTTGGTAGGCTATGATTATGTGATTAGATATGTAGGTATGGTTGCAAATGACAGTGTAAGTCTTTGATGATGATTATTGAAGCTAGAAATTAAGGATGGCATATGGATGGGTTGTTCAACAATGAAGTTGGTAAGTTCGAAATTAGTTTATTCTTGTGAGTTTAGCATTTATGTGTAGATATTAGAATGATGAAATTATGGCTTAATCTCGTGGATATAGAGTAGACCATCATGCTTAGAATACCAGATTTAACCTAAGGGAGAGATGGTTAGTGAAGAACCAAACTAAGTTTTGAGAATTAGATTGTGATTCATGTCAATAATGAGTTATGATAAGATAGTGATCCCTTCTTACTCTAGAGTATTCCTTGGATTTCCGTCATTACAACGCCAAATCCATCACTTGCGTGATAAATCCATGCCACAGGCCTATGCTTATACCCATCATGCATGCTCAAGCCCATTCTCAGCGTCTAGCAAGCATGTAACAGCTTCACTCTGTGATTCGAGTTACTCTCATGAATCTATAAACTCCAGTCTTATGTTGAATAGCTCATAATAAGTATGAACTCATGTTTTAGAGTATGACCAGTTTTTAAACTCATGATACTAGTGAAGTTCGCATTATATCATGCATGTCCTCAGCTTAGATTTCTTTAATGAATCCATGCCTTTGATATTTTATTCCTCAGGCCTAAGATAAGTGTTAATGTTATGTATTGTAGTTTTTGTGCTTCTGGTTCATATGTGTTAGCCCTTTGGTGACCTCTTCCTATGTTAAGATAGTAGTGATGATAGTGGATAAGCAATGGTTTAGATGTGAGAGAGTTGATGACCCTCATTAAGAAAGATTATTTATGCTTTTCTATCTAAGGCTAAAGTGTGGAGTGAGATTGAGGCCGAGTCTTTGATACATGTCATGTTTAGTAAGAAATTGTGTGTATGTTTTTAAGAATAGTGCAAGAAAATTGTTGTTGATAAAGGTTTAGAGAATATGCGAAGTATGCCTTTAGGGGTATTTCCCTTAAAGTTATATGTGATTTTTAATGATAAGCTTGAATGTCATGTTGGGTGTAAGATGATGAATGCAATATGCACTAGTGAATCCATATTAAGAGTTTTAAATTAGTCATTGAAGTGGTAAGGCATGTTATGCTTAGGGTGTGAGCTCTAAGAAGATATAGAATATTGAACCTTATGGTTTAGACTAGTATTGTGGTTTTGTATGTTGTATCTTGTGATTTAGTATTAGGCTAGATCATGGAAAGAGAACTTAGTTTAGTTTAGACCTTAGTAGAAAGATTTCGCGGTGCCAATATGAGAATTATAAGTTGAATCAAATGAGTATGGTATTTAAGGGGAATAGTATAGTTGAGAGAGCATTTGAGAAGTGATGCTAAGCTTGAAAGTAAGAAGTTGCATTGCCTATGGCCTAGCAATTCTATCCTAGTTTATGAGTTATATAATTATATTCCATGCTATAGAGTTATATCAATGTTGTAATTCCTTAGTCAAATATCTTGTTCAGAGCATGCCCAAAATTCTTTGCTCCCTAATGTCAATAGAATTTCGTAGAAAAGTTCTAAAGAAATACTCCATTTGAGTATGGGTAGTCAGTATGATCCAATCCATATAGCCTGTAATCTAGTTTAGCAAGCAAGGAGATAAGCTCGTATAGATTTTTAATTTTCCAGCTAGTCTTACTATCCACAGTCTTATACGTATGTACATTCCAAGAGGCAATGTGTTTGTGCCCAATTAAATTATAAATTCAACTCAGCTCATGCATCAGTTTTAGTTTAAGATATTAAGTCATGATTCAGTTCGAAAGTATCATGTATAGTATCACAGTCTCTTCCTAGTATTTTCATCAAATTATTATCATTCGGGGACGAACGATCCCAAGAGGGGGATGTTGTAATGCCCCAAATTTTCATGCCATAAACCTATCATTTTTTTCTCATGAGATCAGATCCAGCGCAAAGTAATAGTTACTCTTAAGTTGATACTCTCGTTTCTATCTTAGCCATATAGTTATTTTCATCAGGATTTATGCACTTGCAGATTAGTTCAGTAGCTCATTATTCTTGAGATCCAGTGATTCAGTTTCTATCAGTTGCACATGATATCTTAAAGACAAAGATTCATCTGTGTTTCAGGTTAATTATCCACATTTGAGGACGAATGTTCCCAAGGAGAGATAATGTAATACCCCATATTTTCGTGCTAAATTCCAACCGTCATTCCTACGTGTCTAATCTCTAATCCAAGTGATTCCCACGTGAATATAGATTTCATGATCTTTCGAGTATGTGAAGTGTACTTGAGGTCAACAATGTTCATATAAATCATTTAGAGCCAAGTTGAGCTAAGATCATTTGATTTGTCTAACATTTGATATTAGATTCTCAAGGGTCTACTTTAAACATGTATATATCTTAATATCCATGGAATTTTTCATCCTCAGACCTATAAAATTGTATATAATTGAATTAGCTTTCCAACGATACCAATTTTGCGAAAATTCAATACCCGAGCAAAAAGTTATGCCTATTTTCGTGAGAGGCAGTAAGGGTGTGCGATGGGCAATACGCCGCCCAATAAAATGTGTGCGATTGGGAGTGCGAGGCACACTTAAATGTCTACCATAAGGTGTGCGATGCACACCTTAAGGTCTATCATGGGTTGTGCGCCGCATACCTCACTTCAAAGTGCGAAAAACACTCCTATATATGTCTATAACACGGGATTAAACTCCCATAACACCAAAATAAGTTTACTTTCTCTCAAAATCACCAAGAACATTCGTTAGGGTTTCAACCTAAAAATTAAAATATCTCAAGACTCAACCATGAGTTTTCAATAATTCTTTGAGGTTCAGAATCCCCATTCCGAGGGCTACAAGAAGCACCTATTATTTTCATGAATAGAGTCCCAAGGTTAAGATTTCATCCAAAGCTTCAATGTCAAGGTATGTGGGGTTTTCAACAAGGATACCCTTTGGTTCTTGTGCCCAAAAATATTTTTCTTTTATGAAGTTATGGATTTTATATGTTTTATTATGTATTTGAAGCATGGATTTACATCCTATATTGATTCTCATGAGATTATGATATTTTCGATATTTCAGAAGTGGAATTATATGAGAACAATGATATTTTGTGCTTAAAGATGAAATTTCCAGATTTTGAAGAAATTAATATGTGTTTATGATGTAAAGCTTAAATCTTGATAAGTTTTAATGTGATATTGAGACATGGGTTTTGAACTCTATATGAGATTGTTGTTTTTGATAAAATATTTGTTATAAACACCTTGAATTTGAATGATTTGATAATATAAAGAAGCTTTGACCTTTCGATCATAAAAAGGGGTTGATTTTGAACCTGAGATGAGAAAAGAAATCCACTTTTATTGATTCATTATGAAAGGAGTAGAATGATGGCTGCCGTTGTGAATTGTTGAACTATTTTATAGTAGATTTTCTTTTGAAAAGATCTGAGCTAAGTTTGAGAGTAGTCTTTAGTACCGAGTGGGAGGTATAGCGGGCTTGGTACTTTCCTAGAACTACATGCCTCGATTGATAATTTAAGGTCCTACTCCGATGGCAAAGAATAGGGCGACTCTTCGAAACATGGGTAGAACGTTGGACTCTATGTAGCTCACATGGTTTATGTTGGTTATGAAAGACTCCCAATATATGTGTGTGTGTGTATTCTCCTATCTAATATAAAAAGTCATATTCTTTTATCTGAGATGAAAACATATTTGTTTGAAAGACTGAGTTTGAGAAAGTCATTGTTTTCAAAAGATTTAATGAACATATATTCCAAAGAGAATGGTTATGAGATTTGATTTCTTTGATGATTTGGAATCGAGATGGAAGTGAATTGAGATTTAATATGATGACTCACATGTTTCATCCGATATATTTTACTCTCTTATGATTATGATGATTTTAATTTGAGCTAAGTGTGTCATTTATATTAGCATGCATAATTTTATAAACTGTAATGATATTAAGATATTATTTTATATATGCATTGCACCCCTATATGCTTGGTACATTTCTATGGTACTGAACCATACACACCCTGTGTGTTGGGTTACATTTTCTCATAATATAGGTACAAGGTATAGTGTACATGTTCAGATCCAGTCAGTTCGCGGCATCCAGTCAGCAGATGATGAGTCCTTTTGATTAAAGGGCTTGAGTTAGTTATACAATTCGAGAAGTGTTGTATTTTCTTTATTTAGCCATATTGAGTTGGGATATCGGGAGTCATGACCCAATTACCTATAGTCAGTACTAGTAGAGGCTTCATAGACAGTCAGTAGAAGTTGATGTATTTCGTTTCAGTTTTGGTTGTAAAAGTAGAGTTGTAATCTTGTAAATTTAGTTTTGTATCTATCATATTCAAAAAAGAGTTATTTTTCGCAAATTTGTATAGATTTATACTTTTAATTCAGTTGCTTATGAGTAATGACAGTAGAAGGGTTAGGTTGGGGTCACTTGTGACCTTAAGCACTGTGTGGTGTCTCGGGACCCAATTTTGGAGCGTTACACGAGGACAGCAAAAAAAAGTTAGCTTAGGAAGTTCATCAGCTAACCCAACTAGGTGTCCGCTTAGTCGATTCAGCAGAAGGTAGTGTATGGGTTGAGAGTAGTTTAGAATCATCCTTATTTTTTGAAGTAAAGGAAAAGCAGGATAGGGATCCCAGTCTAGTCAAGTTGAAAGAATCAATTAGATATCAGAAGGTAGAGGTTTTCTCCCAAGGAGGAGATGGTGTTTTGCGTTCTCAGGGTCGACTATGTATGCCTGGCATAGATGACTTGAGGTAGAGAATTCCTACAAAAGTGCATGGTGATCGCTACTCTATTCATCCAGAGGCCTCTAAGATGTACCATAATTTGCGAGAGATCAATTAGTGGAGTGGTATGAAGAGGGATATTGCAAAGTTTTTGGCTAAGTGTTCAACATGTCATCAGGTTAAGATTGAGCATCAGAAGCCTAGTGATTCCATACAGGAGTTCAGCATTCCCACCTGGAAATGGGAAGAAGTAAACATGGACTTTGTGATGTTTTTTCCTCGTACTCGTCATCAGAATGATTTAGTATGGTTCATTGTAGACTGGATGACCAAATAAGTTTATTTCCTACCACTCCATACCTCTTACTCAGCCGATTATTATGCCAAACTCTATATCAGGGAGTTGGTCAGATTGCACAGTGTTCCATTGTCTATTATCTCAGATAGAGGTATCCAATTCACATCTTATTTCTGGAAAGCATTACAAAAGGGTCTTGGTACCCGAGTTCACCGTAGTACAACTTTTCACCCTAAGACTCATGGTCAAGTAGAAAGGACCATTTAGAATTTAGAGTATATGCTGTGAGCATATTCCATAGATTTTAAAGGTAGTTGGGATGACCACTTTCCTTTGATTGAGTTTGCATACAACAATTTCTATCATTTTATTATTCAAATGGCTCCATTTGAGGTGCTTTATGAGAGAAGGTGAAGATCTCCCATTGGTTGGTTTAAAGTGGGTGAGGCCACAGTGGTAGGGCCTGACTTGGTATTTGATACCTTTGAGAAAGTTCAGTTGATCAGGGAAAGGCTTAAGACAGCTCAGAGACGACAGAAATTGTACTTAGATGTACGTTAAAAGGATCTTAATTTTAAGATTTGTGACTATGTGTACTTGAAAATCTCTTCTATGAAAGGAGTGAAGCATTTTAGAAAGAACGGGAAGCTCAGTCCTTGATATGCCGGTTCTTACCAAATTCTCAGCTGTTTTGAAAAGGTAGCTTATGAGCTTGAGTTACCATCAGATCTATCTTCAGTCCATCCAGTGTTTCATGTCTCCTTGCTAAAGAAATACATAGGTGTCCCATCAGCCGTAGTCCCCATAGAGGGAATAGATGTTCAGAACAGCCTCTATTATGAAGAGACTCCAGTCGAAATACTTGACTATCAAATTCACAGACTGGGGAACAAAGAAGTCCCTCTATTCAAAGTTCTTTGGCGAAACCAGTCCGTAGAGGGAGCTAATTAGGAAGCATAAGAAGATATGCAGACCAAGTATCCTCACCTCTTCTCTGCAAACTCAAATTTAGCTCAAGTTAATAGTTTTCCTTAAGCTTATTCAGTTTCATGCTCAGATTTTCCATTACAAACTTAGTAACAGTTACCATTGCTTATTCAGTCATATGTTTAGGAGTCAGTTCAGTCATGTACTTATGCATCAGATATGCATGTTCAGTATGAAATTCAGTATGTTGGCAGTGACAATCAGATAATCATGTTTCAGATGTTCATGTTCAGTAAGTAAGTTCAGTCTACTAGTATTCTCAGCTTAGTCAGTCTTATTCGAGGATGAATATCCCCAAGGGCGAGATAATGTAAGACCCCACAAAATTCTTAGCTTAATTCAGTCCTTTAAGCTTGTTAAGGGGTCCCAGGCTTAGAAAATTCTAGCTAAGTATTCAGACTTAGTGTTATTTTAGCCTTCGAAAGTTGGAAATCATATTTTGTGACCTTTACATCCATTAAATGTTGATATTTGAGTTAATTCTTGATCGAAAATGTCAATAAGTGTTTCTAAACAGGTTTTAGAATTTTCAAACCTCGTTTAGATCATGTTTGAATGACCAAAATAGTAATTCGATGCTATCTTGATGCGTCGCATTATCCATCGCATCGACGGATAATTTTTCCCTTTGCTCAGTGCGATTTCAAGTGAATTCACACGGACTTGACACGGTGCGTTGGCTATCACATCGATTCCAATGACACAGCACATTGACCTGCGCGTCGATGATTCAATTTACAATTATTAAAAAGGTCGCGTCCTCAGGGTTTAAGTATTTTTCCCATACCTTTCAGCCTGTATAACAAGAAATTTAGCCCTCTTTTACAAAAATATAATCATTCTTTCACAAATTTCTCATGAACAAAAACCCTAGGTGAATTAAATTCAAATACATGGCTCAATTTTTACTGTTAATTTTCCAGAATTCACCAACTAAGGTATGTGAAGTGTTCATCTAAGGGTTCCTTCCACTCTTGGAGTCCAAGAAACTCTTTTAAAGGTCATGTAGAATGATTTCATTATTTCCATGATTTTAATTAAAGTGTATTCATGATTATTACTAATTGGGTTTATATTTCATGATTTACTACAAGATTCATGTAGAGTTAATTGATATGCGTGCTTTATTATGTGAATTCATATTGAAACTCTTGGCATTATGTAATTGGAATTGAATCACGATGCCTATATGTTGTTTTAGTATTATGTGCATATATTATGCCCCACAAGTGTTTGATGAATTGTCCATGTGAGTGGAATAGTAAAATTATATCATGTTAGCATGTATGCAAGTTCATGTCATGCAAGTGTTTGCTTGAATGCCCAAATGAATGAATGATGACTACGTAGTTAATTACCATGTCACAAGATTATGCCATGTCTTTTAAGTTTATGTTATCAAGTCCTAGGGGTATTTAATACCTGACAAGTTAGCTGCTTGTCTAGAGCCATGGTCAGTTACAGAGTAGTATCAATCATGTCATGATTAGCAAAATTCAGTCAGTTACAAAATTTAGGAAAACTCAGTGAACTCAGAATCAGTCCAGTTCAGTTCAGTAAAATCAATATAGTTCAGTTGTACAGTACGATCAGTAACAGTTCAGTCCAGCCTAGTATAGTTTAGAATTAAGTCCAGTGCCTCTTCAGCTGGGAGTAGTATTCAAAACTGAGTAAACCCAAGGATGGGGATGCACCTACCAGTAAAGGGTGTAATCCATAGAAGCAGTCCTTGCATTTAGGTCGAGACATCAACCTGCCAGTTGAGGGTTGATGAAGTGATCTACCTGCTAGTTAAGGGTCCCACCATTCTCATTCAGAGCCCCTGACAGGTGAGGGTTACTCAGCACTTGTCCTTACCCTTGGCACGGTATTGACACCCTTCCAACTGGGGTTACAGGTTGGACTCCAAATCAGTTAGAGAAGAGGCATGTTGCTTAGATGATTACTCCCATAGTCTCAGCTTCAGATTTAATCTCAGTATGGAACTCAGTTTAGTTTCCCAGATTCAGGACTGTCAGACACAATCACTCAGCTTAGTAGGGGACTTAGTATAGTTTCACAAAATCAAGACTGTCAGATACGGTCATTCAGTTATCAGTAATTCAGTATTCAGTGTTATTATGATCTCAGTATATTTTACATATTCATGCATGTACTTTCATTCAGTCATACTCGTGATATTAAATTAGTATTGTTCATGCATATGAACCCATGTATTTCATCCTACCTCACTGAGCATACCAGTATATTCAAAGTACTGACCATGCTTTTCTTTATGCTATGATGTCTTATATCCTAGGTTCTGACTTACCGGCTCCCGAGCACCCTTAGCAGTTCAGTTTTGGTATTGTGATACCATATTTAGTATTATTTATAGTATTGAACCTTAGGGCCAGTTTTTCACTAATTTTTTGCATATTACCGTATTATTGTTCAGTTATTGCAGTAGGTACCAATCATGGGTTAGCTTGTGGTCCTTTGGGATTATGAGCACCTTGCAGCATCAGGGGTACAGACTCGGGGTGTTATAGTGTGGTGCAACCACTAAGGATTCCAACAATTGGTATTAGAGCCAAGTTTACTCTAAAAGGTTCATACCTAGAGTATTCTTGTCAGTATGACTAATATAACTGAACTAGGGGTGAAAAGAAAATAAGCAAAAAGGAGATATTCCTGACCTTGAAGGCTTTAGAATCTGACCAAGGTGAAAAAGACACTGATGTTGCACTTTTGGCAAGAAGAATTGTTAGATCTGTCAAAAGGGTAGTCAACTAGGAAAAAGAAATGGTAAGATTGAAGTTGTCACAAAAATGATAATTCTGAAGCATTCACGAGAAACTGCCAAATGCATAAGAATGATCAGTTCTCTGAAAAGTCAAAAAGGAAAATTGTAGCTGAGTATGTAGTAAAGCAAACTTTGATAGCGTGGGGAGATTCTTCAAGTGAACCTAATGAAGATGAAAAGTATGAAGATGTTTTGATGCTAGCAATGGAAGACTATCTAGTTATTTATGATTCCCTATTTTCATTCATGGTAAGCTTAGAAGATGAAAAAGAAAAGGAGGAAACTCTTTTTTTATATTAAGGATAATCCAGATAACTACTCTACTAAAAGGATAAAGAGGCTTGCTAGTATTTTGGTAGACTTTGTATCTGAATCAAATGCTGAGAAAATTGCTCTAGAGGAGAAAGTAGAGTATCAAGAGCTTGAATTGATTTCCTTAACCCTCCAGATATCTCAAACAGAAGAAATGGTCACAAAATTAAAATTTGAAAGTCTAACGTGTATAGGCAAACAGGAGAAAGTGGGTAACTTAGATGGTGAGGGAGAAAAGAATATACAAAGAGTCAAATTGATCTTGAAAAGAAATTGAAGGATTCTCAAAAACACCTCATGTCTGCACTTCAGAAAAAAATAGTTAGAAAAGGACCTGGTCCACAAAGAAGAGCTAAACAAATCTCTGAAATGGACTGCATCTACACAGAAACTTTCTAATTCAATCAGACAAGGATAAAATAATGGTAAGTGTCTTGGATATCAAGGTGAATCACAACCTACTAGCTCAAAATTAAAACTTGTCATGATGATAGAAACAAGGTTCACAGTGTTGTGTACTTACTGTGGAAGACAAGGGCACATGAAAGAGAATTGTTAAAGCTTAATTAGAGTAAGGATGAATGGTTCTAGATATATTCAGTATAAAAATCTATATCCTAAGGGTATTAAACCCTTGAGAAATATGAGAAGAAATTCTCTACCTCAATGGGCCAAAGAGGTTTTGATCATACCATTGTCTTCTTATTGGGAACTCAAACTCAAGTAGGTTTCTAAATTCAACAAGTGATCATGATTCTAGGTATGAGATAGAAGATTGTAGTCAGGGATGCTTCTATGACAATGAATGAGTAAGGCTCAACACTGGAAGATCTGACATGTTATCTCTCAAAAAACTTTAGGTAAAGGTGTCTTATTGTGAAAAAACTTATTTCAAGGACCCGGTCCTTGGCTTATCTAAGTGAAAATACTTTGAAGAATGAACTGAAAAGGGAGGAATCACTTAGACTGAAGAAAAAGTATTAATGTTGCTGAAAATGAGATGCAAAAGGTAGGAAAAAAATAATCAAATTAATCTGACTATCATGTGGATAAATTTCTCTTTCCAAAATTGGCTAGGTTGAGGAGAATGTATCCCCAAAATTCTAAGTGCAATTTGGTATAACTCAGTATCATACCTTTGAAAATATACACTCATGGGGGCAACTTTAAGTGAAAACAGTTGAAGCAAACATAAGTTGAGAATTCACTTAAGAAAGAGAGAGACCTGGTCCTATCTCTCATGTTAGTACCATTATAGGGTGCATCAATAATCCTAAAATAGTGTTTGAAAGGCAATGTGTTTTATCATCTTTGTATATAATACATCAACTCCTATGAAAATTGAAGAGTCGTAATTATTAGGATTAGACATGACATTTCATAAGGAACATCTTCCAATGACAATGGTCTCTTATCTGAATTTACTAAATTAGACTCTTTGACCATCCTTTTCAACTAATTCAGTTTATCGTCTTAAATTGATCATCTATTTTGAACCAAACTAGTCCCTTATCCTCACTTTTTTTCAAAATCAAAATGGCTAATATTCCTACTTCCACAATTCCAGCTAAACACTTTGATGGACAAAAAAGTCCAAATGATCAACCCAAATATTCTATAATTGAACCCTCTGATCCTTCCTTGACCAAATAAAAACGTTCTTAACCTTCCAATAAGAACCTAAGCTAACCTTTTCTACCTCAAAAACTAAAAAATTATAAATGTGTCAGTCCATACAAAATTCTCCTCTACTTAAGAAATTTGTGGTCAGCCATACATGGTAGAGAATTCAAGTCAAAGTCTTGGCTCTCACATTGACCAAAAATCTTCTCAACTGAAAATTCCCTCTTTCTTAGATGCCCCAGAACCACCTATAGAATCTCAAAACCTTTTTGTGACTAATGAACCTGACAATGATAAATTTTCTGAAAATCCCTCTAGTACCAGGTTCTCCTACTTCATAAATTTTAAATCTAATTTTTGCTCAATTATTTGGTGAAGAAATACCAGTTAAAAGGGTTGATCTTTTTGGCAATGAATATTGGGTAACCTACTTTTGCTTTCACATGACACCTCAATTAGTGGAGAAGAACATGTAATAAGAGAAATAAATGAAGTGGATAAAGTAAATAAAGTGTCACCACCTCCAAATAAGGAGGATATGGAGGTTGGGGATGAACTGCTCTTGAGATGGACTGTGAAAATAAAGAGGCGAAGTATAGGTAACAAAACTACGGTGAGCTCTGAGGTAAATATGGCAAAATTATAGTCTACTACTACACAAATAAGTCTCAGGAAAGTTCGGCTATGAAGGATGATACTACTATAGATTTTGCTAAAAGAACGATGGAAGTTCACATTGCTGGAGGGAATAGGTCCTCCTGTTCAAAATCTGGAAGTCTTGTTGAGATGGGGAGAAATATATAGCAGTAAAAAGAAAGAAAATTTCTGATGGACTAATAATGCTCACCTATACCATCTTGAGTTATAGAGGATGGTCGTTGTCAATAGCTCAATTTTCATTAAGGTCAAATCCATGAGGAGCGATATTTAGATTTTGAGTCCTATGGATATCAAAGTTACTAAAAAGATACCCGAAATGTACACAATGTAAAACACATAATGTAAAGTGGGGGGTCTGGTTGGAAATAGGGTTCGATCAATATTATGTCAAGCAACACTCTACAATAACACTTTTGTTTTAGAATTCAATTTTGGGAAGATCTTGGGATTATTCCTACCTAAGGGCATTTTGTGCATGAAATTATGATGATTTTGGGTAAGTTCTAATCGTTGATGGCATGGTAGGCTAGGTTGAAAATCCATGTGGCAAGTTTGTTAACAAAGCCTCAAGGATGTAACTCCTTGACTCTTTCGAGTACCTAATGAATGTATCAACAAAAGCCATCTAGAATTCGATTGGGAGTCCCTATTTCTAGGAAGATGCCCATGACATAACCTACTCTCCATCTACCCTTATTTCTAAGATGGCAAAAGAAAGTAAGATAAATTCTCAATTATCTACTTTTTATTTGTCTCCATATAGCCCTCTTTCAAGGAAGCTATGGGTTTCCAAGAGTTCACCCACATCCCTCTTTCATGGATGATGAGGGGTTTCAAGAGTTTGGGGTTTTCACCCAACAGACCTATTTTGGATATTTGGAGTTTTCACCTACAAATCCTAACTATGTAAGCCAAGAAATAGTGGAATCCATAATCAACAACGAAGAGTTACACAAACACATCATCACCCAAACATAATTTTACCTTAGTTGACAGCACACACACAAGTGTACATGGTCTACCATGTAATATAGTGGCCTTCAAGAAAGTTGAGTTATTGATTCCACGGAGACTAGATTTGGCAAATATTTGATTTTAGTTCACACTTTAGATTCAATTGATGCGAGAGTAACCAAATAAATATTTTGGAAATTGTAAATTAAAACTAAACAATGCGGAAAGTAAAGGTCTTGAGACATTCAATAGGAGAAAACCTAGGGTTGAAGCACTCTGAACAATCATATTATTCTTTTGAATTTCATTCTCTAACTTTCTTATCTTTGTTGTTGATTTATAGGGTTAAGTGCTCGATTGTTGTTTCCCAACCTCTAATCTATATCCTAAGTTGAACCTTACACCTATATCGTTGAGCAGGGATGTAATAATTCACTTAAGTTCTTAACAAATATTATCCTACATATGAATCAAGTAAGGTATCTAAGTACATCCCTGTCCTAGATACTAATTCAAGTTTCTTATTTTATAAATAATCTAGAACAATACTCTGCTTATTCTCATATTCTATCGCTCCATTCCCTCTTCCGAATCCATAAGGTTGACAGTGGATGTATTCTAAGGGTCACAAATCCTTAAAATAGTTATAATAAGAACAAACAAAAAACCAATATTTATAAGAAAATCAAACAAACTTAATCCATAGCAATAATAATCATGTTCTTGGCTTCAACCCCAGAAAGAGGGCATTTAGCCACGCATAGTCATAATCGTAATCCCAAGGTTGTAATTAATGACTAAAAATATGTATGAACTAAATAAAATTAATAATAACCTATAATAAAGTTGTAGCAGCCCCTTTATAACAAAAATATGCTAAAAGATATGTAAAAACGTGATACAACATGTATATATAGCATAAGGGTAAGCCAAGTCCGTGTAGGAGTCAAATTAGCTTGAAACGCCAAGGTATGGAATGAAGAGTGAGTCACACCCTTAATTACTATGGAATGGGTCATTCGTCGCACCCTGTATTGCACAGTAGTGGAGCATGCCCCGCATGCTAAATGTATGCACCCTCTGGAAATCGTCCTCCGAATATTGGTTAAGTGTTGGCCCTTCCTCCTTCTATCCCTTGTCTTGTGGTGTCTTTCCATTGATTTGAAAGCCTCTTTAAAATCCAAATATCATCATATTCAGCTCCAAAATCATTATAAATTATCACACCATAAGAATTAGAAGCAGAAATAACACCAAACCCATTACTATGAATCAAAAATAAGAGCTTAGAGTAGGTTGAATTCCATGATTTTTCACTTCAAGTTCACACTCTTTGTTTGACTCATATGAACTTTGTAGCTTCCTAACAACTTGTTCCAGGTATCATAACACATTTAAAACCATAATGAACACATAGAAATCAATAGAATCCAACAATATAGACTAGAAAAGGAACTAGCTCAACCTAGGAAGACTAGTTTTCTATAGTTAACTCAAATTTACTCTTTTAAGTACAAACTTACTTGGACTTCAATTGGAACCTTATAAACACATGCTGATGATAGGCGAATTTACGCGCCTATATCAATATATTTTGCCCATATTTTAGCCTAGTTTTGAGAACTAATTATCTATTTCATGCACTTTTAGTCCTTTTGCTTGTAAATGAGCTAACAAACATGATTAGGAAAGTTTCAGGTATAAATGATGCAGAATACAGCATTTTATGGCTTACTTGACGCAAAAGAAAGCTCACAAACGAAGTAGAAAGGAGCTGGACGCCTAAAGGGCCAAATCTGCTGCATGGAAAATCTGTCCCGGGCTAAAACAGCATTTCTGAATACTTTGGGGACTGCATGGAAAATCTATCCAGGACTAAAACAGCATTTCTGAAGACTTTGGGGACTTACAGACACAAAGCTGGATTTTTACAAAGATACATTAACCTAGTACAATTAGGTTATGTATTTCGCTATTCTACTTGGATTATGATATTGTAACCTTACCCTAGTACATTTGGGTTAAGGATTTCATTAGTCTATTAGGATTTGGTTATTTATTTCATTAGCTTAGTAGGAGTAGGATAGGAGTATTATAAATACCCTATCATGCTAGAGATTTTTATTCATTCCACAACACATTCCTCCCTTAGTGGAGAGAAACATTCATTCTTCAACAATTAATTTTCTTCCATCCTTCTCATCTTCCACCACAAACACTTCTAATCTATTCTTCTATTCTTCCATTCCACAATAAGAGAATCGTTACTTGCTAAGGAATCACGCCACACGCCTATCACCTAATCCACACGCCATTACTCAACAAATACAATGCAAATCGTGATCTCCTTCGCACTCATGGGTAACTAAACTTCTCTGTTGGGGTTATGGAAGCCGAATGAGATACTATCTATTGCTGTGAGTTTGTGAGTTCGAGACACGTATATTGCTTATATCATTATTCTCTTCATCTTAATGCAAATTCTTGTGGCTGCAGACGCATAGAATAACGCTAGTCTAACATTTAACTTGTTCGAGAGAAAGGTTATTTGTCTGGAAAAGAGATAATGTCAAGGTAGTAGGACACCCTTTCCTATTAAAAAGCTAGTGCCGTAACTGGACTAACCTCTTGGAGAATTCGTACCGTTAGACACGCTTTAAGCTCGAGAGAGTTAAAGTGAAATAGTCCTTGTTTAGGTCGAGAGACGCTTGGATTTACCATCGACTACAATTCTCTATAAGCAATTGCATGTCAAGACTCTACACACCCATAGCCAATAGAGACGTATACCTCTGAAGGTGGACATAACCCCAACGCTTCAATTCTCATTGTTTACAACTTACGTAACAATCTCTCTCTCTTTACTTTATTACTTTCAGCTTTTGTTTACATTACTTGCACGACAAGACTCCCCCCTCTTACGAGACTTGCACCAAAAGTTTAGTAATTTTGCTTACTTGTTGGCCAAGCTATTCCCTGTGGGATCGACACCCAACCCAGGTTGGGTTCTATATTTGCTAACGACCGCTTTACACTCCCACGAGAGCTGTAGATTGAGCGTTATCAAAAATTGGCGCCGTTACCGGGGAATACGAGTGTCAATCAAGTTCGTGATAATTACTAGACCCTTTGGTCAAAGATTCTCGTACTTTTACTTTTAGTTGTTTTTTTTGTTTATTCAGTGCATCAATGGAGGCACAACGTGAAATTGGAAGGATGGCTGCTCAAGTGCATCAACAAAATATTGATAACCGTAGGCGAGCAACAAATCCTGACGATGAGGATCTGGGCGATGAAGAGCTATTAAACCCACAGCATACTACTGAGATGGCGATACCAGCAAACAGAAGAGATCGGCAAGCAAGATATAGGCCTGAACGTCGAACTGTACCAATGCTGTTCGATGATGATGATGATGATCTTGACGAAGCTGGTGCCACAGGAGCTATTATTCTTCCTCCCTTAGCACCTGGAGCAAAGTTCAATATCACTAGCACCATGATTCAGCTTTTGCAACTCAAGGGATTATTTGGTGGACTAGCAGGCGATGATCCGAATATGCATCTGATCAACTTTATTTCCACATGCAAGTCATTCGACAATCCGGGCGTTGGACAGAATGCAATTCGATTACGTCTATTTTCATTGTCTCTGTCTGGGGAGGCAACTCTATGGTTGAATGGGCTGACTCCTGATTCTATTACTAGTTGGAGGCAATTGAAAGACGCTTTCCTAGAAAGATTCTTTCCGCCATTCAAAAGAGCACAGTTAAGAGATGAGATCATAAATTTTCGACAGCTTCCAACTGAAGCTCTCCACAAAACATGGGAGAGGTTCAATACGAAGCTAATGCGGTGCCCAAACCATCATATGACCAATGTCCACTTGATGGAGATATTATACAGAGCCTTGAATTCAGTGACTAAGCCAGTGGTTGATAATGCGGCTGGAGGATCATTTATGGACCTCACCTTTGTTCAGGCAAGCAATATGCTAGACCGAATGACAAAGCAAAGTAGAGCTTGGCATACCAGGGATTCTGAGGTAGCAAGCCCCACATTATCTATTGGCATGACTGCAGAACAAAGGAGAAGAGAAGAGGAACGCGATCAAGATATGGCTCACATGAAGACGCAAATGGATCTTCTTACCAAGCATCTATTATTAGGGAAGACCGAAAAAGTTAAGGCCGTTGGACCACAGAAAAGAGAGGAATCTGATTCTGAGGAAGAAGCCAACTACTTGAACAATCAAGGGGGTTTCTGAGGCAATGCCCAAGGAAACCAAGGGCGGAAATATTATAATGAATCTGGATACAAGGACCGTGATCATGGTAGTTGGAAGAATAATTCAGACAGGAGTGGTGTGTATATTCCTCCTAGAAATTATGAGGCTGAGGCGTCTGGTTCTGACAAGATGTCTATGGAAGATATGATGGCCAAGCTGCTGAAAGGAGTGGAGGCAACCAATATGGGCGTAACTGAGGTGAAGAATGATTTGTCTTCAATGAATCAGTTGGTTAACTCACATTCCATTGCAATAAGACAACTAGAGCAGCAATTCAGTCAACTTTCAGCAGCACTCAACCAAAGAAAAGTCGGCACCTTACCTAGCGATACTGTGCAAAACCCAAGGAATGATGGGTCATGCATGGCCATCACTACCAGAAGTGGTAAGGCGCTGGAAACTTCAGCAAAAGGCAAGAAAGTGATTGACGAAGTTGCAGACATAGATGACAACGCAAAAGGAGAAGATGCCCCAGCTACTACTCCTGACGTTAAGGACGCCACATCCAGCACTGTGCAGCCTGAAAAAGTGGAAAAACGGAAGCAAGAGGAGAAGAAAACCGTGGAGAGAACACTTCCATACCCACCACCACCTTTTCCCCAAAGATTGAAGAAGGTGGCGGATGACACAAAGTTCAGCAAATTCATGAATATGTTAAAGCAGCTCACCATTAATGTTCCATTGGTGGAGGCACTTGAACAAATGCCTGGGTATGCAAAATTTATGAAGGATCTCTTGACAAAGAAGCGGGCAGCAAGTTATGACTTGGCGGATAATGTTCATCATTGTAGTGCAGTCGCTACAAGATCGCTAGTTCAAAAGAAGGCAGATCCTGGAGCTTTCACTATTCCTTGCACAATTGGATCGTTGGATTTTGCTAAGGCATTGTGCGATTTGGGAGCTAGCATCAATTTGATGCCACTATCTATCTATAGAAAGTTGGGGTTGGGAGACCCTACACCAACCAATATGAGGCTCGTGATGGCTGATAGGTCGGTAAAATGACCTGTGGGTATCTTGAATGATGTGTTGGTGAAGGTTTCTTCATTCATCTTTCCTGCAGACTTCGTTATTCTGGATTGTAAGGAGGATTCTGAAGTTCCCATAATCTTGGGACGTCCCTTCCTTGCAACTGGAAGTGTGCTTATTGACATGAAAAATAATGAGCTGTTGTTTCGAATTAATGATGAAGTGGTACGGTTTGATATATGCAAAACAATGAAGCAGCCCAGCGATATGAATGAGTTATATGAAGCTGATGTTCATCATGAGGATACGAAAGCATTATCTATAGAGAAACAGCCTACTGTTGAGCCATTGTCTGTTGTGCCACTGAAAGTTGAGCATGAAGATAATGAAGGTTATGAAGAACTTATGAGTGCTCTAACAGAAATAGAGCCTTATACTCCTAAGCAACCAGAATGTGATCTCAAGAATCAACTAACAGCGAAGACTCCCATTCACGATCCACCAATGCTAGAAATGCAAGAGCTCTCCGATTATCTAAGGTATGTGTTCTTGGAAAGTAGAAATATACTTCCGGAGAGAGCAGATGATTCAAGTGAACAGCACGTAGAGGCTCTCATCTCTGCTCTAAAGAGATACAAGAGAGCTATGGGTTGGACTATTGATGATATAATTGGAGACTCTCCGGGGAAACGTATGAACCATCTTGAAGAAGATCGCATGCCCACAGGTAAGCCTCATTGTCGTCTAAATCCTTTTAGAAAACGATCCACCATTTACCTCGACGAAGTCTGAGTACTCGAGGTAACTACGTCGAGCCATGACAATAAATAAGGCGCTAGATGGGAGGCAACCCATCGTTTTATCATTTTATCGTTTTATCGTTTTGTCTTTCTTTCATTCTAGTACTTGTTTTTGCTTTTGATAAATGAAAATCCAAAAATAAGAGTCGTGCCACGACCAAAACTAAGGCTCTTGGTGGGAGGCAAGCCATCGTACTAATCGTTTTCATTTGGTTTTGAGCAAAAATAGGTGCAAGAAGTATGCAACGAGGAGATTGATTTCAATTGACGATTTGGTCGCATTGTATGGTAAAGTCGGTAAGTTAGGAATGGTGATGCATAATGCTATGAAGTGAGCCTTTCTCACGTCATAATAGGCTTCGAGGAAGGCTAGGCCTTGGTAAAAATAGGCCACGAACGATGCACAACCTATTCTATAGCCTAAGGACTCGGAATCTAGTGTGCTATACACTATGCGCCGCCTATTCCTAGGTATGCTTTTGACTATGCGCCGCCTATGCTATGGCATTTGAGATACTGAGACCAAATGCCATAGACTATGCGGCTTATATGTCTAGAAATGCCATAGACTATGCGGCGCATATGTCCCATTATGCCATGGACAATGCGCCGCATATGTGGTGATTTTGTCCCCAAATCCGATTGTAAATGGGTCATAACCCGACCCATACTCTTCCTATATAAAGGGGACATAATTTTACAACACAACCACATTAGAAAACACCCTAAAGGCGCCACATAACCTTCCAAATCTTCTCAAAATTTTCTTCTTTTGCTCTTCCAATTCACAACACCGTCTCCACAAGCTTCAAGCAAGTAAGTACTCTCTTATTCTTCATTTATTTATCATAAGTACTACGTTGCTATGCTTATTATAAATTGCTAAATCATATAAGATTGTTGGTGATGTTCATGTGTTTGAATTGTTGTTACATAATCATGTGAGTAAACATATACGTAGGGAATTCTTGACTTATTTCCAACTTGAATTTGGTTTCAATAGCATTGTTATGATATTTGCTGAATTGATATGGCTATGAATATTGCTTAAGAGTGTTGTTTGGATGCTTACATGTTAGACTATCCCGGCCATCGGGATAAGATTATAGTACCTATCGACTTAGGAGGTTGTGCTTGTTGTAAGAATAACGATTCCATGTGGTAACCCCTATGTCGTAGTGTTGCTATATCTACCATGAAAGTAGTCCAATGGCTGCAAATAAGTGATACAATGCTGATTTTCTTGTTAGAATACAATCCTAAAACGTATGTCGACGAAATCTGAGTAAATCGACTACGTTCACCTCGCTGATTTGTGCAACAAAACTAAGTGTGGGGTGGTACCCCTAGTACTTGCATATAGATTGTATCAAGTGAGATTGTGCTGCAACTAACATTATTTCTAGTCCCAGGTACAATGGCACCTAAAGCGAGACAAGGCAAGGAGAAGGCTACCACCTCCCTAAAGGGCAAAAAGAGAAGTCGCAAGGACCAAGGAGAACCCTCCTCACAGCAAATACCTCAACTCACGCTTGGAATTAAGTGGGATACTTATGAGGAACGTCTGAGGATGACAACTCTGATGATGATTCCAATGCAAAGGGGTATGACCCCAGACATAGAGGATAAGTCCGACCAACCAGGTTCCTCGTATTTATTTTTCACTGAGGACAGTGTCCCGACTAAGTGTGGGGTGGCGGTATCGCATGCTATACTTCTTTGTTTGCACCTATGTTTGTTTACTTTCTTTATTTTAGTCCATTTTTTTTTGTTTTTTTTCGTTTGACATTTTTTTTAGGAGTAAAATCTTTCTAGCTTCGCATGAAATCATTTTGATAGGCAGCATGAGATTATAACAAGAGTATGTGCTACAATTGTGACTATTGAGACGTTTAGGCTCTAGTTGTGACTCATTATGTGATATTGTGTGATTTAATTCCTTCACTTGTTGGGTTGAGAGTCTATATTACTTCCAATCAAGTCGACCATGTGCCTTATGTGTATGAGATAATAGTATATTCTATGTTTGTGGCTGATGCTAGAACTTGCCCGGTATGTATGCAAAGCAAAAATAAGGAGTGTGAGTTTAGGAGATGATTTAGGCATTTCTTTGGCAACCTATACATGTTTACCTTCAGTTTTTCCTACCCATGAACATTGTCCTAGTTAAACCCTTTTGAGCCTTTAGCCTATTTCTTTGACAAACCTTGTATGTAAGCCTAATCCATTTTTTCAAGACCATAATTTGATCCAAATTCCTAAGTGCTTTAAAGTGAAAAAGTCATGTGACAACATAAGAGGAAATTGGGTGAGTATGATGCTTTAAATTGAAATGGTGCTTGAATGTGTTATGAAAAAGGAAGAAAGTGCTATCATAAGAGGTATGTTGTGAAAAGAAAAAGGAAAAGAAAGCTGAAAAGTAAGTTGTGCTTAAAAATGAAAAACAAAAGAGGAGAACAAGGGTGGTAGAATAAAAAGGAAAGAAGAAAGGTTGAAAGAAAAAAAAAAGTGTCAATGATACAATGTGATGTATTAAAGTGCTTAGGAACCTAGTCACTATTTCTGGCCAAAATAGCTGATCCTACCCGTCCCTTAGCCTACATTACAACCATCAAAAGACCTACTTGATCCTAATCTTAACATTCCGACATTTAGTAGAGTACTACATTAAGGGCAAGCTTATGGTCATTAGTTGCTACATATGAATTCTTTGTGAGAGCGAGAGCAAGGACACTTTGATACCCATGTTTGAAAAATATGCTATATTTGTGAGTGATTATGGGTACTATATTGTGAGACACACATGGTTGATGAGTTTTGGATAGTTGTATATGATTCTATGTACCTTAACGTTTGCATGCGAGTTGATCACCATCACGAGTCTATGCTTGAGGTTAAATTGTTTCTACTTATAATCAGAAAGCTACTCTTTGTTGATAGTTGTTGTGCTTGTCTTGAAGAATGTTTTGAGTTGTGGCTGTAAAAACCCTAAGTTGATGTTAGAAGGACATGATATGTTGTTCGAGGACGAACAAAGCTCTAAGTGTGGGGTGTTGATGATAGGCGAATTTACGCGCCTATATCAATATATTTTGCCCATATTTTAGCCTAGTTTTGAGAACTAATTATCTATTTCATGCACTTTTAGTCCTTTTGCTTGTAAATGAGCTAACAAACATGATTAGGAAAGTTTCAGGTATAAATGATGCAGAATACAGCATTTTATGGCTTACTTGACGCAAAAGAAAGCTCACAAACGAAGTAGAAAGGAGCTGGACGCCTAAAGGACCAAATCTGTTGCATGGAAAATCTGTCCCGGGCTAAAACAACATTTCTGAATACTTTGGGGACTGCATGGAAAATCTATCCAGGACTAAAATAGCATTTCTGAAGACTTTGGGGACTTACAGACACAAAGCTGGATTTTTACAAAGATACATTAACCTAGTACAATTAGGTTATGTATTTCGCTATTCTACTTGGATTATGATATTGTAACCTTACCCTAGTACATTTGGGTTAAGGATTTCATTAGTCTATTAGGATTTGGTTATTTATTTCATTAGCTTAGTAGGAGTAGGATAGGAGTATTATAAATACCCTATCATGCTAGAGATTTTTATTCATTCCACAACACATTCCTCCCTTAGTGGAGAGAAACATTCATTCTTCAACAATTAATTTTCTTCCATCCTTCTCATCTTCCACCACAAACACTTCTAATCTATTCTTCTATTCTTCTATTCCACAACAAGAGAATCGTTACTTGCTAAGGAATCACGCCACACGCCTATCACCTAATCCACACGCCATTACTCAACAAATACAATGCAAATCGTGATCTCCTTCGCACTCATGGGTAACTAAACTTCTCTGTTGGGGTTATGGAAGCCGAATGAGATACTATCTATTGCTGTGAGTTTGTGAGTTCGAGACACGTATATTGCTTATATCATTATTCTCTTCATCTTAATGCAAATTCTTGTGGCTGCAGACGCATAGAATAACGCCAGTCTAACATTTAACTTGTTCGAGAGAAAGGTTATTTGTCTGGAAAAGAGATAATGTCAAGGTAGTAGGACACCCTTTCCTATTAAAAAGCTAGTGCCGTAACTGGACTAACCTCTTGGAGAATTCGTACCGTTAGACACGCTTTAAGCTCGAGAGAGTTAAAGTGAAATAGTCCTTGTTTAGGTCGAGAGACGCTTGGATTTACCATCGACTACAATTCTCTATAAGCAATTGCATGTCAAGACTCTACACACCCATAGCCAATAGAGACGTATACCTCTGAAGGTGGACATAACCCCAACACTTCAATTCTCATTGTTTACAACTTACGTAACAATCTCTCTCTCTTTACTTTATTACTTTCAGCTTTTGTTTACATTACTTGCACGACAAGACTCCCCCCTCTTACGAGACTTGCACCAAAAGTTTAGTAATTTTGCATACTTGTTGGCCAAGCTATTCCCTGTGGGATCGACACCCAACCCAGGTTGGGTTCTATATTTGCTAACGACCGCTTTACACTCCCACGAGAGCTGTAGATTGAGCGTTATCACATGCTTTAACACTTTTATACACATTTATCTCATTATCAACTCATATAGCATAAAATCATCCTCAAAACAAGGCTAAAAAGGCTAGAATAGTGACACTAGAATGCATAAATACACCCAGCATCATTAGTTCAACAAAATCCCAAGACTAAAAGATTTAGATACTCATGGAGAAAAGAGAGAAAAATATTCCATAAGAATTGTTCAAAGAATCCATTCTTTACAAATACTAAAATCAATATCTCCTAAATAAAAATACAAGACTTGCCCAATTTAGGGTTGATGTTTTAAATTCCAAAAGTGTCTCTTTAGTGTGAAATACCCAAAAGAGAAAGGGTTTAAGCCTATAAAAAGAATTAGGCTCGGTTGGGTGAAATAACAAAACTGCCCTTGGGTAGAATTCCCACTTAGTCGTGACCATCAAAGGTTGTCTGCGATCGCATCTAATACGATTGTAGTTAGGACAATGCAATCGTGGCCTTTTGACCTACTTGACTGACTCCGATTGCGATCCTCAAACTGCAAATGCGGTATCTGAGGCTTGTTTCTGCTCCAAGTCTTCCAGCAGCACTTCTTTTCTCCTTTTTAGATCTTTTTTGGGTCAAGTCCACATCTTTCCATCTCATGACTTGTATGCCAAGAAAATATGGAAATTAGTGCATTTAATCACAACTTTGTCTCACTTATACCTTTAAATCATGGTAATGTGCACGAATGTTGAGTGCAAATGAGCTGTAACTTCACCACTCATCAACAACCCCAACTTAAAGTTGTTCTTGTTCTCAAGTAACAGTACCTCTTACCATGAGATAATGTGTGCATTTATGCCCAAAGTCTATACCCAGTGATGACAATGACTTGAACTTGATTACTACCACAAATATCTCTTCACACGTGGGCAAAGCTATTTTAACGACACCCCTCAACATAAAATGCAATTTTCAAAGATGTAAAAGACTCCAAATATCAATCATGCAACAATAACTAATACTCTAGAAATGACTCACCTTTGACCTCAACTAAATTATACTCTGTTTTCCACATATCTCGGGAGATGACAAAATCACCCACCTTAACTTGTTTACATGCACCCTCACAAGAAAGAAAATTACATCCACCAAGTTATCAAATATGCAACAAGGAATTTAAGAGAAAAACACTCCCTCTCTCTCTCAAGAACTCTCTATTCTAACAAGTACCATGCCATAGGCTTGCCCCTATTTTCAATTGCCACTACAATGAAAATACTTGGTTGGAAATCACAAAGGGCTTTTTTAGCTTGTAATGTAGGTTTGGGGTAGGGTAGGATATTATTTAGGATCAACATGGCTACACCCTCCTTGAAAATATATATCACACACTTTGATCCAATATTTGACCATGGGCCACTTCTTTTCTTTACAAATGTGCCTACTTTTATTTTCTTGGTTCACCCATTTTCGTTTTCATTTCTTTTTCTTTCATATCTCATGCATTTTTTTCTTTGTTGAGTCCTTTAAACTCTTAGGCACTCACTTACAACTTTGTGGCCCAAAGTCACCTCTTCCAATCTTTACTATAACCAACTTAGGCTTTACACTCAATTTGCATTTTTAAGTGCAAGAAAGATAAGGTTCAAAAGAGGGATAAGAATTGAAAGCCTCACGACTTGCAATGTGTTTACCAAAGAAAGGTCCAAAGGATCAAACTGGGTGACTAGGGATAACATCTATTCAAGAGTAGGATTTTTTAGGCTAAAATGGACTTTCAATATCACAAAGATGGCCTATGATCATCTTACCAACCAAATATGATAAAAATTATCTTGAAAGAATAATGAGATAAGTTCTAGATAGTACAAGTACACATGAGATGGGGACACATGATCTCACCAGACATGGCCTGAAAATTCTCCAAATAGGATCAATTTTCCTCCCACTAGAGACAAAAATGAAGTATCTATCAATCTCCACAAGCTAAAATTTTTGGAGTCATAAAAAGAGAAAAAGTGTTGTTACAAGGTCGCTCTCGTCCATGCCCTTCATTTTTGAAAATTTTTGGATAGAGGAGGTGTTTAATTTGTATTTGGACCACGCAACATTTTCTAACTATGGCACCAACCCAAGCCTTTGTTTCATATTGTGGATTTCATATGGGCAAACCAACCATATGGCTACTCAATTTTTGCCGTAAGTATGAATGCGATCCAAAATCCAAAATACCACAGGTACTCAGACTTCCCATGCATTTGTGACCTTTATGCCATGGGTACTCAGATCCATGGCTCAAAACCCAATCACAACATTTTTCCCTTAAGAATGTCATCACACAATCTATCATAGGGAAAAGATCATCCGATATCGTCATAAGTTAAATAAAGATAAAGTAGAAATCTAAGAACAAAATGACTAATCCATGAAAATATTGGCACCGTTAGAGTGCCATAATATTAGAACATAAATAAAAATAAAAATCATCCAAAAGAATAGAAAAACATCTAAAAATATCAATAATACAGGCACAAATCAAATGAATGCGGAGATAGGACACCCCAACTAAAAAGATAGTAGTGTCCTCACTGCATAAACAATTAAGTATAAACAAAAAAAAGGGTGCTCCCAAAATTGCATCAAGAACTACTATCACTCTTAGCCTCTGCATCGTTATCGGCCTCCTTAGGACTATACCACTTCGCTGGGGCCTCATCGTTACTCTCCACTCAGGAGGAAGGAGGTATATCATGGGGGTTTTAGGACTTTCCATAGGCCCCTCACCCCCTTCCATATCTTGCCAAAGAACTTATCTCTATTCTTCTTCCTTTTTACCATCTTCTCATATGCAAACTAGAGATCATGATGCGACGCGACCAAGGATAAGTAGGCTCTCTCAAGCCTAGTAATGGTTTCTCCTATCTTCTTTTGGTCCTCATGATACTTCTCATAATCAGACTGGGATACATATGAATGGTGGGTGGTGGAGGAATCTCCGAGCCCCTGGGGAAAACCTGACACGAGCTCCCCGATGGCCACAATATCAACTTTAATATCCATAAGAGGCCCAGGATTGGATGGTCTAAAAGACCCAGGCTCCTCACATATCGACTTTGCTAAGTCGATCTTCTTATTCTTGATTTTTCTCATTGCGCCCTCTCCTAAAATTTTTAGAGGATAAATAGAGGTACCAGGGCGCGCCATGTATCTCCAGGGTACTCCTCAACCCCAGCTCTTCTACAAAGCTTAGTAATCAAAGAGGGAAAGGTGATATGTATACCACACTAGTTCTTAATGAATTTTATGTCAGAAGTAATGAGCTGACCAACATTCAAAGGAATGTCATCTAGAATGAAAGAAACCATTCAAGCCCGCAAATCTGGGAATGTTATCTTGTGGGTTCAAGGGGAGACTCATTTACATATAATGTTCAACAAAATATGATTCTCGGTAATAAAGTCATTCATGCATATATTCCTCTTAGTTTCCTCCTAAGAGACTTCCTTTCCAACTAACACCCTTTTTCTTCAAAGTCACCCATGCTTGTATTTAGGGTCCCGTAGATATCTATGAATTGCACTGCCTCAAAGTACACCAATTTTCCTCGGATCCTAATAATCATATTGGATGGGTCTTAAAAAGATACTATGCTAATGTTAGCATAAAACTCACAGACCCATTACTCATTAGCCTTGCAAGGATCCGGGGTAAAACACCACCACCCCATTACCACAAGCCTATCATGAAATGCCAAAATATTTTTTGACACACTCTCCAAGTAAATTTGTCTCTCCAAGAGTAGATTTGCCCTCGTAAGATCACCATATAAGAGATTGTGTCACTCAGGTACCATGAATCAAACTTGGTCATATTCCTCCATGAGATTATCCTGAAAAACAACAGATAACACAACAATATTAATCATTGACATTTTCATGCACAAACTATGCTCTGTTGTCACTAAAGCTCATGGGGTAGTTGCGTGGTGGTGTTTTGACAAAAATTTGAAGTGCGGAATTTCTCCGTACAGGTAGAAAATTAGCCTCAGTTACCGTAATTATAGGCCACAGAGCCGCAATCGCTGTATCTGAGACCAATTTTAAACCAATTTTTTTCAATGTCCAAAAAATCAAATTTTAAGCCCCAAGCATGTTCTATAATAGGGATTTACACAAAAATCATTGAACAAGATTACTAGGTACTCAATTATGCCCTTAGAATGCAAAAACCATTAGTGATACTTATTTGGGCAATTTATCAAGCACTTGGTTTACACTCTTTATTTTTCTCAATTCCACGCATAATTTGGGTACTCGAGACTTCCCCACTCATGTGTACATCATTCTAACAGCTAACACTACACAAGTACAACTGACTAAGTATTTAAGCATGAAAATCACAATTTTAGGCCTTCCATATAACATGCATTCTATGGCCTATTTTCAATAATAAAGTCATAGATTTGAGGAACCTACCAGATAAGTATTGCAAGAGGATGCAAGGATACTATTAAAATTCTTAAAATTTTGCTAAAAATGGGTTCAATTATAGACAAAAGTTGAGAAGAGAGTATGGGGGAAATGGGGATTCGGGTGGTCATATAACTGGTGTGACCATAATCGCAATCAAGGTGCTGCGATCGTGATCATGTGGGTGACCACTATCGCGACCAAGGTGCCACAATAGCGGTAATTTGAGGCATTTCTGCACCCCTGTTCAGCTTATTTCACATTTGGATAGATTTTCCCCAGTTTAGTTCAACATGCAAAAATTTCACACTTTCCCCTTTCTAAAGCTCATCCAACACACTCTATAGGTCCAAAAATGCATTGATTATTCAATTGGCAAAAACTAAAATCTGAACTACCAATATAGAAAAATAAAAATAAAGGATATGAGACACTTTTGTGACATTTGTGGGTTTCCTTCCACATTGCGCCTTGGTTTATGTCGTGGCATAACATCTTCCTTTTTTCTCAAGTTGGGTCCTCAAGGGCCCCTTCATTCACTTCTTTAATTTCAACATCAATCACCGATATCACTTGAAGTTCCATAGGTTATTTCTTTGTTCTGTAAATTCAAAAGGAGACCTTATCATCTTGAACTCTAAACCTCATCTCACCCAACTCTAAATCAATAATGGCTCTTCCAGTGGATAATAAAGGTCAACAAAGAATGATGGGTAACTCTTGGTCTATTTTGCAATCTAAAATCACGAAGTCCGCCAGAAGTATGAGTCTATCTACTTTGACTAAGATATCAAAAAAAATATTGATCGGTCTTTTGATGAACCGATCCACCATTAAAAGTCTTATATATGTTGGAGTCGGGGTGTCCAATCCAAGATTTTTATAAATTAAAAAAGTCATAAGGTTTATACTCGCATCGAGGTCGCATAGAGCTTTCGCAAACATATGTCTTTTGATGGTGCTCGGGATAGTAACTGCTTTGGGGTCTTCTTTTTTATCCACAATTTAAAACAATGGGTGACTTCAATCATGTCACCTTCAATGATATTATTATTTTAAATCAAATTCTTCATGAGCTTAGCATATCTTGGGATCTCTTGGGTTGCTTCAAGCAATGGGATATTGATCGATAGGTTACCAAGCTTGGCCATAAATTTATTGAGTTTATCACCCTCCTCTTTTCTACAAATCTTTTGAGGAAATGGGTGAGAGACTTGGATTGTAGGCATTACATTATTGTGTGGTTTCTCATTTTCAACCACCTCTTCTTCAACTTCCATCAGTTCCTTTTCATCTTATTCTTCTTCTTAAGATTGTGGTGGTCCTTCTTTTGACTTCAAATTAGGCACCTTTTGACCCAAATATTCTTTCAAGTGATCACCAAGGGTCTTCCCACTCCTAGTGACTATTGCTGAAACTTGAGCATCATTCTTTGAGTTTCCAATAGTGTTACTAGGAAGACCACCCTTTGCCCTAGCATTTAGCTGAGTGGAAATTTGCCCAATTTGGGTATCCTATTGATTAATGGAGGTAAAGTGGGACACAACGGTTAGATTAACATGTGAAAAATATCCTTTTAGCTCACAAACTATCTTGTTCATGCCTTTCACCCTCATCAAGATTCTCACTAAGATATTTTCGATTTTGTATTTATCGGGGTCGATGGAGCTTGGGTATAAACTATTTTCCTGATCATTAAGGTACACATAGAGCTTATAATCATGCTCTCTATCTATTTTATCCCTATCTAGATCACAATCTGTCCAACCTTGATTCCCACTTTGCCTTTGGTAGGCAGGGAGGGAACCCCCTGAATAATTGGCCAAATACCAAATTGCCTCATCGAGCTTTTTTAACTCCTTATTATCCTCATAAACTTACGATGCCATGGCATTCACTGCTTTTATGGGTGCACCCATCACATGTTTTGTCAAAAGCTCTAATTGAATCATCATCTTTGCCATATTCTCCTCTATTTCTTCATCTTGTTTTCTTTGTTCCTTGTCAACAAAGGATGTAGTGGGAGAACTTTTAGGCACCTCGGCATCTCGATTATGAAACCCCTAATTTTTCTTGGTAGCATTTTCAAGGAAATTCATCATTGCATGATAATGCAACATCACAATAAAGCCTCCCATCGCATTTTCCACCACGATTTTATTGAGTAAATCAAAGCCTTGGTAGAAAATTTGGAGAAGCATTTTTTCTGGGACCTTATGGTTTGGACATTGATTTAGTTTTTTATTGAATCTTTCCCATACTTTATACAAGGTCTATCCATTCAATTTCCTAAAGGTAATGATCTGATCCCTTAATTGGAGCATTTTGGAAGGTGGGAAATACCAATCAAGGAAGGCCATAGTGAGTTTGTCCCAAGAAGTAATTGAACTGACTAGAAGAGAATGGAGACACAATACTACCTTGTCCATTAGAGAGAATGGGAAAAGAAATAGATAGATAGACTATTGGGTTATGTGTGCAATGCCAAACAGTGAACATACCTCTACAAAATTCTTCAAATGAAGGTTGGGGTCCTCATAAGCTTGCCCCCTAAAAAGTTCATTTGTAACATGTATAACATGATGCTTGTGACATAAAAGACATCATTCCCATGAGTAGGTGGGATACGGATGACACTTGAACGACCAATGTCATTGACTTGCCCCTCATCATCAAGAGATCGTTGAAATACCTTGCATAACTAGCATTGTCACTCATTATTTCATGTACACTATGATCACCTATACAAAAACACAAACAACAACCAAGATAAATAAAAACCACTATGGCTATATCCTAAGTAAAAATAAACACCGCAACCCTGGAAATGATGCTATTTTGATAACCCTCACCTATACCATCTTGAGTGGTAGATGACGGTCATTGTTAATAGTTCAACTTTCGTTGAGGTCAAATCCACGAGGAGCGAAATTTAGATTTGAGTCCTATGGGTGTCAATATTAATAAAAAGATACCTGAAGTGTACACAAAGCAAAACACATAATGTAAAGTACGGGTTTGGTTTGGAATAGGATTCTATCAATATTAAGTCAAGCACAAAACTACAATCACACTTTTGTTTTAGATTTCAATTTTAGGGAGATCTTGGGATTATGCCTACCTAAGGGAAAATTGTGCATGGAATCATGATGGTTTGGTGTAACTTCTAATCATTGATGACATGGTAGGCTAGGTTGAAAATCTATGAGGCTAGTTTATCAACAAAGCCTCAAGGATGTCACTCCTTAACTCTTTTGAGTACCTAATGAGTGTATCAATAAAAGCCACCCAAAACCTCAATTAGGCATCCCTATTTCTAGGAAGATGCCCATGACATAACCTACTCTCCATATACCCTTATTTCTAAGATGGAAAAGAAAAGTAAGCTACATTCTCAATTATCCACTATTGCATTGTCCCGCTATAGCCCTCTTTCATGGAAGCTATGGGTTTCCAAGAGTTCACCTACATCCCTTTTTCAAAGATGATGAGGGTTTTCAAGAGTTTAGGGTTTTCACCCAACAAACCCATTTTTGATGGAGTTTTCACCCACAAATCACATCTATATATGTCAAAAAATAGTGGAATCCATAATCAACAACTAAGAATTACACAAACACATCATCACCCAAACACAATTTTACCTTAGTTCAACATAATCCCAAGACTAAAAGATTTAGCTACTCATGGAGAAAAGAAAGAAAAATATAACATAAGGATTGTTCAAAGCATCTATTCTTCACAAATATTAAAACCAAAATCTCCCAAATCAAAATACAAATCTTTCCCAATTTAGGGTTTATGTTTCAAATTCCAAAAGTCTCTAATGTGCAATACCCAAAAAAGAAAGGTTTAAGCCTATAAGAGGAATTGGGTTTGTTTGGGTAAAATAACAAAACTACCCTTGGGCAAAATTCCCGCATAGCCACGATTGCAGCTACCATGACCACAATAAAAACACCACGATTGAGGCCTTTTGACCTGCTTGACTAACTGCGATCGCGGTCCTCTGGCTACGATTATGGTAACTGAGGTTTGTTTTTACTCTAAGCCTTCCAGTTTCACTTCTTTTTTATTCGATCTTTTATGGATCAAGTCCATATCTTTCCATCTCATGACTTGTATACCTAAAAAATATGGAAATAAGTTCATTTAATCACAACTTTGTCTCACTTATACATTTAAATCATGGTAATGTGCATGAATGTTAAGTGAAAATGAGTGGTAAGTTCACTACTCATCTGTCCCAATAGGAAAGGAACTTCTTTAAGAGAAGTAAGTATTATTCCTAAGAGAAACAAAAAGGATAAAAGAGAGATGGATGTGGCAAGAAAATAAAGAAATAGAATACTAAAAACACAGAAAATCCTATCGAGAAGAGTGGTTGATCCCATAATTTAAGAGAAACCTGGGATGAATTTGTTGAATATGTCAGGAATCAAGGTTGGTTACACTTGTTTGAAGAATCAGACCCCATGGTTTTTGAGAATAAGGTCATAGAATTTTACTACACCATGGAATTCTCAAAACATGGGTTAAGTTTGTCTACACATGTGCAAGAAAAGTCAATCTATTCGAAGGAAAAACATCGGGAAAATACTAGATGTACCAGTTGTTGGAGTCAGGACTGCTGTAAAACAATATCCCTCTGTTGATTTTATGATCAATGACTCTATGATAGAATAAACATCTATAGTAGCTGTGAAAAAGAAGTTCCTGAAATATGAGTTTCAGTTGGTATTTGACTTCATCAATAAAGTCCTATTGCTAAGACCAGGGAAAACTACCATTGTATATGGGGCTTATCTGTTCTTGATAAAATACCTAAATAATTTTGAATTGATCAGTTTGCCTACTTTAGATTGACCACATGAAGAAAGTAATTCTTGAGAAAGATGGGAAACATGGAATTCCCTATAGGAACTTGTTGAATAGGGTCTTTGATCAATTTAGAGTAGATATGACTAGAGGAATTCCTGGAATAGCCAAACAAAAGTTCACTCTTACTACTTTTGTAGAAAATGAGTACATAGAGAGAAAAATAGGAACTGTATCCTAAGTATCTAAACTTTTGGCTGCTCAAGAAAGATTAAGCAAAGAAATAGAGGAATTGAGGATCATGATAGATGCAAAAGATGCTGAAATAATGCATTAAGGTTGAAAAATCAGCAGCTAGATTCTGAGGGTCCAAGTGCATCTAAAGTACTGATAACAAAAAATGCAAAACTTTGTGTGAAAGTGACAAAATAGACAGTGAAGTTAATGAATAAAATGCAGAAGTAAAGAAACCTACTAAGTAGTTGTTAGATGATCATGTTGCTGAAAAGGGTAGAATAGAAATGTTGATTAAGTCCCTTTCTGTCATGACCTAAGCCGAGACCCTGGGCAAAATGAGCATCCCAAAGCATGTAGGCCTGGGCACCCATATCTGTCAGGCAATCATGCACAAGGTTCATACAATGTAAAGAAATGCAGAAAAATATCATACGTGAACATGGTCAATCTCATAAGTAAACTAAACAATTCAAAAGGAAGCTCATAACATTCAAAAACACATGACACCAGTCTGCAAAATCTCTAATACAATAAAAACAACTCCTTTCTGAGAACTAGGACAAGGCCCCCAGTCAAACCATGAACCAAAAAAAATAACAATATCTTATAAATCAGGCCTTTCGGAATAAGGGAGGCTCACCAACTGTAAATCTCAAACATACCAATCTATTGCTTAGCGGGACCCTGGTACTGTGCATAAGATCCTAAAATATAAGGGTTAATACAGATGTACTGGTACATAGAGCAATCCAAAATAATGTACTTTTATACAACATAAGTGAGAGAAATTCATAAAACAATCTACATATGATATATGAAAACACATGGGCATACTTAAAAAACTTTGAAACACTTCTTTCAAATCATGACTCACTCTTTATCTTACTTCTGAGCTAGGTGGTACCCCATAAAACTCTACAATACCATAGTCTATATGGAATCCGCCCTTAACTCAGTGGCCAAGCCCCCAACCCAAGTTTGTCATAAGGGTTGGAGTCTCTATCTCTAATATGCCAAGGGCACTAAGCCAACACACGGTCTCTCTTGAGGACATAATAAACTCATATCAGCAAAACACAATTTCCAACAATGATCCTTACACTCAAATGCTTTCTTCGGGTAACCACCTAACTCTATTTAAGCCCATTTTTCATTTTTTAAGACATGCATTCTTTGAAATCAATATATGAAAGAAATCTGATTCTGTTATGGCACTCTTCTATTTGGTATCGTCATACCAATACTTGCAAGTCATATCTCTAAGCCATACATTATAATGTTACAGTTCTTTCATTCAAAACAATGTTTAGACCACCAAGTCATTCAGATAGTGCAATAGAATTTGTATATCGAATTACATGAAACTTATACAAAGATCCACTCTTTTAATTCCTAAAATATGTGGTAGTCCATTCCTTTGTGGCAAGACATCCAACTCTTTAAATCATCACTTTTAATTTATATTAACAAGAAAGTTAATATGAAATATATTTAACATAGTAATTTACTATTTTTAGGATAAGGACTGAGTGCGAAGGGTATCTTAGAGAATCTGAGCAAAACAGAAGTAAAATGAGCAGCAATGACTTTAGCTACAGACCATCGATCTTGTGACGATGCATCGGTTTAAATAATTGACCAAAAGCAGAAGGCATAGACTCTAGAAATTATGTGATGGATCGTCGGCCCTGCAACAGGCCGTCGATCTAAACCATTGCCATGATATAGAACACATCATCAATGGATGTCCTATGATGGTCCAGGTGATGGACCGTCGACCTTGCGACGGTCCATCATACTACCCATCACCCAGAAGTAGAACATGGAGTCACTGGAGACCCAATGATGGTGCAGGCAATGGACTATCAGATCTGCAATGAACCATCGCTTGAACCATCGACCAAAATGCAAAGAATCTGAGTTTAATTTTTAAAAAGCCATTCTGGAATCATATAACTATGAAGTATTAGGGTTTATTCTGTATCTTTTGTCTTTAGTTTCATACTTTCTCCTCTATTGAGAGCTTTGTACTACTTTTCATTGGGATTTGAATCTAGTGATTGAGATTTGATTATTAGTTTTCATATTTTCCATCAAAGATTGAGAAGAACAATATTGTGACATTTGTAAGTACTTTCCTGGAGATATTTATGAACATAAATATAACTTTGATTTCTTATATAGAGATGAGTATCGAAACTCCCATAACGAGGGTTATGGGGGCCTTGATATAGAGAACTATTTTGGGGTTGTGAATGGGTTTGATTTCTAACACCTATAAAACTTGCATAAATCATTCTTTACTTTAATGACATCTCTTGGTTGCAAACTTGAGCAGTGAGCCCATAAACTCTACTTGTCTGACAAAAAAGTAGATGTTGGGAAAAGAAGTGATTCACATAAACTCCATAGGTTTACCCTTTGGGTTAATGGGTTGATAACTTAATAGGATCAACTCTCATGAGAGTGTTATTGAATAATGCATGAATCCTTTAAGTTCGAGAGAAGTAAAGGGTGAAATACTCATTAGGTTGAGAAACACATGGGTAGTCCTTAGAATTCAATAATTCTTGCAATTGGATACATAAATTAGAGTTCAAACACAAACTCGCAACCCTAATTGTTTGAACATCTTGGTGAGCATAACTCTAGTTAATTCACTCTCATTGAAATTACATCTACATTTACTCTCAGTATCTGGACTTTTGTGTAATGCAAATATAAAAGAACACCGTTAACATTTCCAAACCCCTTTTTATTTCAGAACCTTAGATCAAAAGTCTAATAACAATCACAATACTTAGAGAACACTATATTCCCCGACAACGGTGCCAAAATTTGATATGTCTAAATTACAACTCTCTTACGAGAGAGTAAGCGGTTGCATATAATAGGTTAAGCCACCTCATCTACCCTCATCTAGAAGGTTTGATGTCTCAACCTACACTAGCTACGTAGTTCTAAAGTGCAAGGATTTCTTCTAAGAATCACACCCTCTAATAATAGGTGAGTTCCCATCCTTGGGCTCACTCGGTGCTGAATCCTACTCCCATCTGAATAGACACTGAATTAATTATACTGAGATGACTGGACTAAGTTCACTGAGTTCTATTAACTGAAAAAATATTACTGGGATATGATAAGTGACTGAGGTTACTGATATTACTGAGATTACTGCGATTACTGAGTTTTCCTGAGTCATGAGACTGACTGAATTCTACTGAACATGGCTTGACTGAGAGTATCTGGAAAACATGACACTGGCTCTAGGCACATAGCTAAATTGTCGGGTACAAGTACCCCCAGGACTCGATAGCATGAAACAGACAAGACATGACACTTCTTGACACATGACTATAGTCAACAATTTATAGTACAATCATTGGGGATTTTCATGAAGTAGCTTACACATGAATAGGAATGCATGTAAACACATCATAATTTCATAAGCCTAATCTCATGAGCATTACGTCAATCCATTACAAAGTATAACAATAACGTGGGAGTCATATAAACATAAGGAAAAAACATGAATTCATTAATTGTTGTTACAAATAAGTCATAAGGCATAATTCCTATTCTCTTAGGCATTTTATTAAACACCTTGCATGAATAACTTTAGGCTTAGGCATGAATATTGAAATAATACTTCATGGCAACATTTTACACTTCCAATGCAAGAATTTCAACCACATACTAACATATTTTCATAATAGTCATTAAAGACTTCAACGTGGAAATCAAACAACAATATAAACATGGATATAATTCAATTCATACCATGGAATCCAAAGTTTATATTTCAAATAGGATTTCTTGAGCTTCATGGGTGAAATAAACCCATGAATCAACACTTGACATACCTGAGTGGATGATTTCTTGAAGATTGGTGAAGAAAATCTTGAATTCTTGACTTGAAATTAAACACTTAGGGTTTCTTGTTCTTGAGGATTGATCTTTGAGAGAAACCCTAATTTGGTGATATAGATGAATAATGAAGTTATGACATTTGGTATGATATAATTAGGGGTTAAAACGGGTGAAAAAAGACCCAAATACTCTTTTAAAAATTTCTTAAAATTACTGATCAGAAATGGAGATGGTTTGGTCAACGGTCTGTCGCTGGCTTGATAGCCTATCGGTCCTGACCGTTGCACTTGGCCAGAACCTAAACTTTCTACCTCGTCAGCGATGGTTTGGAAGGTATGTACGATAGACCGTCATATTGTACCATTGCATATTTTATAGAAGTAGAGCTACTGGAATAACCCCAACGGTTGGGGTTGATGGACCGTGGCATACTCGACGGACTATCGCCTTTAACCGTCGCTGGTCACAAAAAATTTCTTCTCTAATTTTAAACTGTATATTGATAAATGTTAAATTTGTAGGTACCATGACTCCCAAATTACCACAAACAAGAGGTCGGGGTAGAGGCCAAGAAGCCAGGTCTGACGCACCAGCCCATAACACTCGGAGAAGTTGTCAAGTGGTTTATTCATCCTCCTCATCTAAAAAGGAGGTTGAAGACAGTAGCAGAAGCATCTCCAGTTTGATTCCAATTGAAATAAGGGTTGAAACTTCTAACCCCGTTCAAGAGGAGACTCCCCAATAGGAGGATCCTAACCTAATCCGATGCAAGGATCCCCAAGTATGGGAAGCCATAAGATGGCAAGTGGTAGGTGCCGGAAATATATTCTACAAAGGGTTGGCACCAATGGATAGGTTGTAAATCAAACGAGCTATTTCTGAGGAGTATTAGATCATAAAAATAACCCTGCACGAGTATTCCGAACTCGAGCGACAATTCAATGAGTATGAGTTGGCTTGGATGAGTAAGTTACTTGGATCCTGCCAACCTAACTTTGTTTGCAAATATTTTGCCAACAATTTGGCATCGCTACGAATGGATTGTCCCGCGGGTGTATCAGTTGCCAATGTGAACAAGATGGAGATAGTTCTTTTTCGTGGATTTGATATTGACATTTCAGAGTAAACTTTAAACAAGTTCTTATTTTGACCCGATTACCAGATACCAGGGGAAAATCCTGAGTTGGAGCATCGATTATTCACATGGGCTACACAAAGGCCCTGGTTAGCGAGGATCTTGACAGATGGGGGTGAGCCTGCATGGTTACACCACATCCATGAGCGAATATCAAAGAAATCCCTATGCTTCGGAGCTAAGTTCTGGTTGGTGATTGTACAACAGAGGCTCATGCCCACTAGAGGTGAAAATTACCTGGAACTTACTAGAGCTGTGATTGTGGTTGCTTTGATTGAATGGTTCATCGTAGATTTTGGTCACATTATCTTTGATGAGTTTTTTTTTCATGCTCACAAGAATCAGACGGAACTGCCATTTCCTTGCATTATCACTGAGTTGTGCAAGCAGGCAAATGTCCCTTTGATTAGTGGGGTTGATAATGAGGTTCCTGCACTGTGCAAACAGGACATTGAAAATATGAGGGATGAATCGAGGTCTGATATGAGAGTCAGCAGACCTCTAGCTCAGCAGACTCAGTCAGCGCCAATTCCTGAATCGTTAGAAGGTCTTGCAGGTATGACATTTCCACTTACTACGTGTGTGCCTCCTACTACATCTGCAGGTTCAGATTCAATGCCAACAGCTGGGATTCCAAACTGCGTCTATCCCACCCCAATATTTTAAGTACAAGCTGAACCATATAAACTTTGCAAAAACTATACGGGCTGTCAAAAAGGTTGAAAAATAGATGGCCTTATGGGGGAAAGATTTCAAACCCTTTGTTGAGCGGATTGTAGAGGAAGCATTGAACACTTTCAGAAACATCCAGCTGCAAATTAACAGCATGGAGGAGCAAACCAATAAGAATCTGGAAACAATGTCCATCTCATTTTTTGCTAAAGTGATAGAGGAGGTTAGATGGCTCTGGGCAGATATAGATAAGATAAATCAGCAGCCACAGCAGGCCATCTTTCATCCAGTACAGATTGATAGTGATGAAGATAAGGGATTGGTTGACTTATTTGGGCACCCAATCAAGGATAACCCAAAGAAAACAGCTAAACCAGATGAAAAAACTAATAAAGAAGCAAAGAAGGATGCTAAGAGAAAGAGGCTAGAAGCCATGTCACCTGAGCAGAGAATTGAGTATGATATGAGAAAGGCAAGAAATAGGTCAAGGATACATGAAGATAGAAGAAGAAAAAAGTAGAAGATAAAGCAGCTGGAGTGTCTACCAGTTCTGCCCCATCTAGAAGGCAACCTATAGATCAGGCTGGAGATGTGGTACATTTGATTCCGAAGGGAGAGATTGTGTGTACTCCCACCACCATGGGAGTCAACATAGCACTGGGTAAAGACACAACAGCCTCACCGTACTTCACTGATGCCTCATATTGAATAAGAGGCACAACAAGTATTTTCCCCTCTTTTGTACTTAAAATTTTATGCATTTGAGGACAAAGCATTATTTTTTTGGGGGGTGGGATATGCTTCTACCATGGGGGGTTGTGTTGCCGATATTATCGGCATGTCTAATTTGTTGCATTTTCATTTTCACTATTTTTATTTTTATGTTCTGTTGGAAATATGGTTGCATGAAATAAAGTTCCATTATTGTTAGCATCTTATTGTACATATGTGGATGATAACTAATAGTAGAAAAATTGTGTTTTTCAAATTTTTATATAATTAATTCCTCATACCAAGTGGCAAAGTATTGTGCAACCATATGTGCCTCTATTAATGGCGTTAGAAGTTAGTAATGAAGTAAAGAATAGCTATGTGATCTGGATCCCGAGAATTAGTAGGATAGAAACTAACTCAGTGCATGTGTGGGTGAGTATTTGTGTAGTTCTAACATAAGTGTTACACCTAGAACTTACCCAGTTCATCAGATGTTGTCGTGTGTTTTGACTTAATAAGAAAGGATAGTAGGCCATCTTGTGTTGTTAGTCTACTTAACCAAATGATTGACCCACCAAAAACATTGTGTTCCCTTTGTCAACCCTTTTTAGCTGTGGTAGTGTTTTTCTATCCAAATAAGTTTGATTCACTCTCTAGAAGGTGATAAACATTTATCTTTGGCCCTGTTATAATTATGGATATTATGCACTTTAACTTAGGAAAATCACCTAAGTTGAGGGTGGCTACTGTTGGATTGTTAACACCCTAGGAGGTTGAGTTGAAAGTAATTTGAGGGGTAGCATTCGGCCCCAGTCTAGTTATTAATCTAAATAGATATTGTGCACCTCAATCTTCTCCATCGGCATAAGTTGAGGGCGGTTGATGTTGTGTTCTTATAAATAAAGGGGGTTATGACAAGTTTGTCGATGAATAACCGCGAATGAATAAGAAGGTCCTTAATTCTGGTAAGTAGCTACTAAAAAGGGTAAAGAGAGTGAAATTCTTGTACTTTAAGTCACTTACCCAACTGAATAACCTTCACCAAGTCTAAAACCTTATTACAACCCATAACAAGACCTATTTGATCTTAGCAAGTCAATCATGAGAGAGAATTAGATAATAAGGGCAAGCTTATAGATGTACACTGTGTTGGTAACTTCTTTTTGGGGAGTGAGAGCCTAGTTTTGTCCATGATTGAACTGTGTGATATAAGGTGGACTTATTTAGCTGTGAGGGCATGTTGAGTTATATCTGTTCTATTTATTTCTTTTAGGTGTTGTATCTAAAGCTGTGAATATGTTGATTAATAGTTAATTCCAATAGTAGATCCATGTCTATTGAAATAACATAACAAAATAGGTAGTGGAATGATTGTGTGATTGTGTTGGCTTTACTATGAAATGCCCATCATGATGTTGTTGATATATGTATCCTGGTGTTGAGTTACTTGAGGATTAAAAATACCTTAAGTTATGGGTGTTGATGTTCCGACTTTTGACAGAATATTTTAGGCCTTTTTCATAGGATAATTGTGTGTTTTCAAGCAGCCACTGTTATATTTAACATGGTATTTTAGTGTTTTCAGGATAAGGACTGAGTGTGAAGGGTAACTTGGACAATCTGAGCAAAATAGAAGTAAAATAAGTAGCGACGGCTTGAGCGATAGACCGTTGACCTTGTGATAATTCATTGGTTTAAACCGTTGACCAAAAGCAAAAGGCATAGACTTTAGACATCATGCGATGGTCCAGGCGATTGACCGTCGGCCCTGCGATGGGCCATTGGCCCTGAGAAGGGCCATCGGTCTAAACCATCACCATGATACAAAACACATCATCAATGGAAGTCCTGCGGCGGTCCAGGAAATGGACCGTCGACCTTACGATGGGCCGTCACACTACCCATCATCCAGAAGCAGAACATGGAGTCACTGGACACCCAGCAACGGTGCAGGCGATGGACCTTCGGACCTACGATGAACCGTTGCTTGAACCATCGACCAAAATGCAGAGAATCTGATTTTAAACTTTTAAAGCCCCAGTATGGAATCATATAAATATGCAGTATTAGGGTTTATTCCGTATCTTTTGTCTTCAGTTTCATACTTTCTCCTCTATGGAGAGCTTTGTACTTCTTTTCATTGGGATTTGAATCTAGAGATTGAGAGTTGATTATTAGTTTTCATATTTTCCATCAAATATTGAGAAGAACAATATTGTGACATTTGTAAGTACTTTTCTGGAATTATTTATGAACATCAATATAACTTTGATTTCTTATATCAAAATGAGTAGCTAAACTCCCATAACATGGGTTATGGGAGCCTTGATGTAGAGAACTATTTTGGGGTTGTGAATGAGTTTGATTTCTAAAATCTATCAAAATTGCATGAATCTTTATTCATTTTAATGATATCTCTTGGTTGCAAACTTGAGAAATGAGCCCATAAACTCCACTTGTATGACAAGAAAGTGGATGTTGGGAAAAGAAGTTATTCACATAAACTCCATAGGTTTACCCTTTGGGTTAATGAGTTGATGCCTTAATAGGATCAACCCTTATGAGAGTGTTATTGAATAATGAATGAATCCTTTAAGTTTGAGAGAAGTAAAGGGTGAAATATCATTAGGTTGAGAAACACATGGGAAATCCTTAGAATTCAATAATTTTTGCAACTGGATACATAAATTAGAGTTCAAACACAAACTCGCAATCCTAATTGTTTAAACATCTTGGTGAGCATAACTCTATTTAATTCACCCTCATTGAAATTTCATTTACATTTACTCTCAATAGCTGAACTTTTGTTAACGCAAATACAAAAGAAAACCATTAACATTTTCAACCCCCCTTTATTTTGGAACCTTAGATCAACAGTTTAATAACAATCATAATACTTAGTGAACACTATATTCCCTATGGGATTCGACACCCAACCCAGTTAGGTTCTATATTTGACTGCGACTGCTTACTCTCTCGTAAGAGAAGTGTCATTTGGGCATATCAATTCCAACAAGACTACCTCTGTGCCATACCAATATCGCAGAGGGTATCCTCTATGACACTGTAATATTGCGGACCCACACTACCTCGGGGTCCCAAAATGACCCCAAACCCCTTTCAAAAATTTTGAAAATTTTTTCAAACATCCTTCTAACATACCAAAGTAATTCAAGTCAAAAATTGCTATTACGAACATGGAAGGTCAAAAATAAGTTTATGAAAATTTTAAGGGTCTACAATCATTAATAAAATCAATCTAAATTATAAAAAAAAAAATTGTGGACGTGAGTTTAAAAATCCAAACTGTAAACTTCTTATTAATAAATTTTGAAGCCGGTGGCATGATGGAATAAATTCCCCACTGAATTTTTACATACCTAAGAAGGATAAAAATTCTTAAAGAAGAACTTGAGCTTGAAACTCTTAAGTTAGACCATGGATAGACCCTTTGGTCTTCTTGAAGTTAGAGATGAAGGGAATGAGAAGATAGTTTAATTTTTCTAAGTCTAGGAAATATTTTAGATTAAGTCAGGTTGAGGAGGTAAAATATGGGTAAAAAGACAAAAATGCCCTTAATTAAGTAATTAATTATCTAATTTATTTGGATCAATTAATGTTGGGCATGGATAAACCATGAAAGTAAAGGTACCAAAAAGTTGCACGTGGGAGGTGAAGAGCCCTTAGAAAAATTAAAAATAATATATTACCCTTATATATAAACCAATAGGCCTAGGACTAACATTGCATTAGATAGTAGTGTAAATAGTTGTCTAAAGTATACAAAGGAAGCCTTTAATATTTTGCACTGTGTGGCCAAATTTTATTGGCTAACATTGTTTTATGTCTACGTAAGGTGTTGAAATCACCTCTACATCTATCTTTTTCTCAAAGGGTTCAAAAGGAGAAAACAAATTCTCTCAATTGAAGCGGTGAAATAGAGTATAATGATCTCTATCACTTTCTCTTTCAAGCGTATTTTAGGATTTTATACTTGCATTCTTCTAATTTAATTTGATTTACTCATGGATGTATTAGACAGAAAGAAGTGAACAAAAAGAGAAGAAGATTTAAGTACAGAGTAGAGGAGAGAGGCAAAGTAGAAATCCAAATGAGTAATTACTGGTATGGAGTTTTTAAAAATTAATCTCACTTCTCGTTACTCAAATCTCATTTACATGACCCTAATTTTCTTGAAATTGATCAGTTTTTTGGTGAATTGTCATTTCAATAATTCAAAAGGTTCTAAAACTCCATCAGGTACATTTTATTTTGTTGCTTAACTTCATTTGGGTTTCACTTTTCTTTTGATTTTTTATTTCCATGCTTAATCATTTTTGTTTCCACTTCTTTTATTAGGTATTTTCTGATTTTTGATTAGTTTATTATAATATTTTATACTTATATGCTCCTAATTTCCTTGGGTCAGTTATGAAATTTGTCTGGTAGAGATAACACCGGGCCAGACCGATGTGCCCATTGTTCACCTTTGATGAACTAATTTCATGTATTTTGTTGTCTAAAGATTTGGGCCTCTTGTTTTATTGGTTGAACGAGTCAATACTAATGAGTCATTTTTTCATAAATCTTGTATCAAACATTTGAAATAATTATGGAGCGTTTGTTTCAAATTACTGATTATATTGGCTCATTATTTCAACTTCAAACTTGAAGTTTGTAAAACATGTTTTTAGTAGTTTTCCAAGTTTAACTCCAAAACTTTTATTTTTCATGTCTAAATATAACTTAATTTCCAAATACCACTTTGTCAACTTAACGTCATTTTTTTTCAAATATCAACCAATTCATGCCCAAAACCTACTAAGTACACTTAAGCAATGGATTTACAGCCAGGCTGCAATGTCATGCCACATTCTTTAGATGCAGGGTTCAATGACTATTGATGGTCATAAGATGTAACTCCATAGCACTCCCTTCGATCGGAAAAAGTATAAAAGACAATTTATATGTATATACTTTTTAGCTATAACCACCTATTGTTCTTCTTCAATATAGCGATGGCACCACATTAATATTTCTTATGGATGTAAGTCCTTCGAAGGATGCAAACCCGTAGCAAAAATGTATAATGAAGTCAGCTGAGCTTTAGCCATTTTTCCCTGTATAAAGAGGTTAGATAGATAGCAGCGGACTGTTTTCTCTAAGTTTGATCGAGTAAATGAGGTGTGTGCCTAGACTTATCAAAGATGGGATAAATGGAGCTATTCTAGATATCAAAAAAGACACAAAGATGTATATTGTGAAAGACACGGGCTACTTGAACTTTGGACCAAACATTAATTTTTTTAGAGGATTCTTAGGTCCATCAAAACACAAAAGGAAAATTGTTGACAGCAGAGGAACAAATATATCAATATTGTATCTTTTCTTCATAATATTGAAACTTAGTATCTTAGCAAAATATTATAACAAGAAAAGTATATTTATTCTAAATAAGAGGGCAAAATTTGAGAGTTGTATTAACTATCATACAGAAGTAACAAAGAAAAGCAACATAAATCTTGAGTTGTATTATCTATCATGCAGTTGTAAAAAATCAAAGAAACATAAATCTTCTCTTAAAATATTTTCGTTGCTTGAAAAATATGTCCAGAAATGTACAAAGATTAATCTTGAAAATGTGATGAAAATGACTATAATGTGTTTTGCTTCAATTTTTCGCTCTTGCATAATATCTCATTAAGCCAAAGATAAAATGGGGCTGTAGAAGTGCATCTGCTAATGATATATACACATGAACCATTGGAATCTAAGATGAGATGAAAATAGTTCTTTTATATTTTACTCCAATCTTCTCTTTCCAACATTTGTTCTAATACCACGTATAGCTGGGAGTATTCTTATAGGAGATTTTGTATTTTCATTCCAACTAAACAGAATTTATTTCTTATCCAAATCATAGATACTCAAAAATGGATCCTAACATTATTTTGTTATTTATAGCCCATGACACCTCAAGTTTTTTCTTTTTTCAACTATATATATGTTGATACTTAAGCTTGCCATTTTAGCTTTCGAGTCAATGAAGTTCTATCAGTTTGGCTACGTCTTTGCACATGTAGTGTTATTCAGATTATGCTTTGTATATTGTATTACATATTTTAAATTTCTGCTTGCATTCTGAGTGTTTGAAATTCTGCATGAAACTCCATTTTTGATTAATGTTACTTCTACTACTAATTTTACTCAAGTTATATCTATAGCTCCTGTTCAATAGGCATGGTCATATGACTTGAATAGGTATTGTTTGGATATATTAGGTGCTTTATTTTGGCATTATTACCCATCCCAACATGTAAGTATTATAGCTAAATTCATAAATGACACAGTTTTTTATTTTTCCAAGTCAAGAACTTAATAGCTTTAAGACTGCAATACTAGGTTCAAACAGTATTCTTATGCATTCGAGGCTAGAAGATGATGATCAATGTGGTTGGAAAGGAGTGGAGTAAAACCTAAAGTCTAAGAGAATTAAATCTTTGTGAGTATTTAACTTCCTTATGTTACAAATTTCATGCGGACATTTATCTCATTTGAACTACTAAATTAAGTGTTATCTTAAATCATCCAGGATCCTCCCCAAATCTCAGGCTAAATGTAACGCCCCGAATCTGGTACCCGAAATGTTACATGGTGCTCATGATCCTGAAGGACCACAAGCTAAAAATGACTGATATCTGTAACTGAGCACTGAATAATATACTATAAATATGTAGAATATAAGATATAAGTCCATAAGGTTCAAAACTAAACTAATACTGAATATAAAACATCTGTAATGGGGTATAACAATACCCAAAACTGAAATAAATTGTCTGAAACATGTTGTAGTCTGGCCTCTAAACTATCTAAAATCTGTGGAGTTAATGGGACATGTCCCCAACTAACTTTGAACTACTGAAATAATAAAGTAATAAAATAATCATGGTATCCTCAAATAATGAAGACTCACTACTTGTCTCGCTACTGAACATCTGATCTACTGAGGATGTTGGGAGCTCATGCTTCTAAACCTATGGTATAAAATACTATAGCACAAATGCGTCAGTATGTTGAATGTATTGGCATGCAAGTGAGGTGGTGGAATGCAATGGTTTATATACATGAACAATACTAACTGACTAAATAACATGAACATGAAAATACATGCATGAATACGTGACTGTGACTGAGATCATAATAACACTGACTCATGAATTCTGATAATGTGGATTTTCTAATATTTGAGTACTAATACTGGGATACTAAATGACTAAGTTTATTGAGTACTAAGGAACTGATGTCGTATTACTGATAAGAAATGACTGTTTCTGACAGTTCTGATTATGAAGAACTGGTCTGATTAACTATATCTGACAGTCCTAAAATCTGAATATTGCTAACTTGAATTTCATATAATTAATATACTATTAATAGGGTGACTATTTCTGACAGTCTTGACAGTCTTGAAATCTGGTGGAACTAGCTGAGTTCCGTACTGTATTGAGTGACTGTATCTGACAGTCCTAATTCTGTAACTGAAACTGTGAGAAGTAGTCATCTAACAGACATGCCCCAAATAAAGCAATATAGCTATGTTAGGGTCCAATCTGTAACCCCAATTAGAAGGGTGTCAATATTGCACCACTTATAAAGACAAGTTGTGGGTGACCCTCATCTGACAGTATCCCTAAAAAAGAATAGTGGGATCCTCATCTTACAGTGTTTATCCACCTCATCGACCCTCATTTGTCAATGTTGATGTCTCAACCTATACTGTCTACATAGTTCTGGAATTCAAGGATTGCTTTTAAGGATCACACCCTCAACTGTCAGTATGTGTCCTCATCCTTGGGTTCACTCGGTGCTAAATCCTACTCCCATCCAAATAGACACTGAACATGATTAACTAAACTGAACTAGACTGAGTTCATTAAGTTCTATTGACTGATAGAATACTACTGAGATTACTGAAGTACTGAGCTTTCTGAGATTACTGGATTCATAGAGTTTATCGAGTTTTCTTGAGTCATATGACTGACTGAATTCTACTGAATATGGCTTGACTGAGGATATCGTGAAAACAAGACACTGGATCCAGGGACACAGTTAAATTGTCGGGTACAAGTATCCCGAGGACTCGATAGTATGAAACTGACAAGACTTGACACTTCTTGAACACATGACCAATATCAACAATTCATAATACAATAAGTTGGGAATTTCATTAAGTACATGGTTATCATAATCTTGTACATGGAAGGTATGCATATAATCAATGTCATAATTCCATATTCTAGCACCATGAGCATTTCAACAAACATCTACATTGCATATCAATAGCATGAGAGTAATTTGAACATAAGGGTAAAACATGAATCCATCACTTTAGTCACAATTCAGCTATATTACATAATTTCTAGTCTCTTAGGCATTTTGTCAAACACTTAGGGTGCATGACTTAGGGAATGACATAATCATCAAATTAACATGTCATAACCAACTAAAATTCATGGTTTTCAACTCACACGCTAACATATTCTCATAAAAACACATAAAGATTCCAACTTGGGAATCATAAAAAAACAACCACATGAACATAATCAATACATAGCATGAATATCATAATTCATAGTTTAAAACTTGATTCTTGGTCTTCATGGACAAAAGGAATCCATGAATGAATACTATGCATACCTGAGTTAATGAATTTGGAAGGATTGATGGAGAGTTCTTGAGATTGGACCCTTGAATTCGAGAGCTAGGGTTCTTGTTATTGAGTAGAGTTGATTTTAATTTGGAAGACTAATGCAAAAGTGAGCAAATGATTCACTCTTAGGGTTAAATCCTATGATTGGGCGGAATTGAAGTCATGGGAAAAGACCAAAGGCCCCTAGGATTTAATATCGCAAAAACTGGAAAATTCCCAATTTTTATCCTGGGTGCGACGCGCCACTATCACACCAAGCCACTGGAAATTGACAATTTCCATTTAAGCTGGCTCCGCGACACCCTGATGGCTCAGGTAATAAACCGCCTCACTAAAAAGGCTCTAAGTCTTCGCCCGGGTGTTGGATTTGTACGAATTTGATATTGATGGAAAGCTTATTCAATTTACCACATAACAAAAATTAGAAATATTGAAAATTCAACTTGTATAAAAGTGGATTCATCTCTTAAGGAAAGTCTTTAACATTTTTGGGATGATTTTAAGCTAGGTAGAAGTACGGGGTATTACAATATCTCCCCCTTGGGAACATTCATCCTCGAATAAGACTTACTAAAATGGGAGAAATGATAAGCTGAAGTATATTACTAAACATGAACAACTAGAACATGACTACATGACTAACATTGCTGAGATTCATACTGAGCATGCATATCTGATGCATGATTTCATGACTGAACTAACTCATGAATACATGACTGAGATTTCTGATAACTGAGTTTCTCACAAGGCGAATGCATGTCTGATGCATGAACACATGATTGAATGGCAATGGTAGATGGATACCAAGTTTATGATGGGAATCTGAGCATGAAACTGGTTTGCAGCTTGAACTTGAACATGAAACTAATAAACTTTAAGGAAAGATACTACCTTTGGCTGAGTTTGAGTTTTGCAGAGAAGAGGTGAAGGTGCTTGGATCGCATGTCTGTTTCTACTTTTCAAGTAGCTCCCTCAACGGACTGATTTTGCCAAAGAACTTTGACAAGAGAGACTTCTTTGTTCCTCAATCTACGAGTCTAATAGTCAAGGATTTTGACTAGAATCTCTTCACAACAGAGGTTATTTTGAATGTCTACGCCCTCAATAGGGACTAAGACTGCTGGTTCACCTATGAATTTCTTAATCAAGGAGACATGAAAGACCATATGCACTGAAGCAAGATCTGAAGGCGACTCAAGATCACAAGCTACTTTGCCAAAGCGACTAAGAATTTTGAAGGGACCGACATATTGGGGAATGATCTTTCCCTTGTTGCCGAAACTCTTCACTCCCTTCATGAGGGAGATTTTCAAAAACATAAAATTTTTTGAGCTCATCTCGAGATCCTTTCTAAACACGCATAAATGGGAACATGAGAACATAGTTGAGTCTATAATATGTGACGTGAACTGGGTATCATGAATTGAACTAAGCCATTGAGTACATGGCTTACGGCTGATATTGGAGCTAGAGGGTCAACCTATGGGTACCCATAACTCCAAACTGGATTTGTTACATGAAGAAAAATTGGAAGGTTTTAGGGCATGATAGCTCGGGAGTTAAAGAGCATCTCCCCCTTGGGACATTATGTCCCTAGAAGAATACTAACTTAACTGAGATACTAAGGAAAATTGGGACGATGCACAGGGAACCTATGAACTGAATCGTGACTGAATATCTGGATCTAAAACTGAGACATAATACATGAACTGAGCTAATCTTACAACTACTGGGACTTCTATCTTGGAATAGTTACATTCCTGAGATTTTTGATAGTAAGACTAGGTGGAAAGAGGGTAAACTACACCATGTGAACTTGTTTCCTGATTGCTAAACTGAATTACTGGTTGATCAATCTAACTCATACTGAAAACTTATACTTAATTGAAGTAATTTTTCTTTACCTGAGACTACTGAAAATATTTGCATGAGTGCTGAGCACGAATGCCTAAACATAGTAACTTATCTGATTAACTGAATGACTGATAGTTGAATACTAGTTTTGTTAGATGGAACTGTACTTATTCTTGAATAATTGGACTGCACCTGCAGAGCATTATGCATAGAAAATAAGGATTGACTGAGTTACATGAGATAACTAAGCATGAATTGAGGGTAACTATATTATTTGAGAAAGCAACCTAGGAGTATAACATAATTCTGGAATAGTCTTGTAAACTAAGGTAATGGAAGGATAACAACTGAGTGACTGATAACTGTATGCTATGGTCGAGTAAACTCAAAACTGAATTGAGTTACCGACTCGATTACTGGTCTAGGCCTGGGACTAAGATTGTAGCTAAGATGATAATTGAGACTGTAATTATAACTAAGACTGTAGCTGGGACTGAATACTGGTTTCTGATAACTAAGTTTTAGACTGGTACTAAAGTACTGGATCGTGATGGCTAAGTAACTGATAACTGAAACCTATGGTTTTGTAGGACTACCTGAGTCCTTTACTGAATATTGATTACTGAACTGACTTCGTAACTGAGACTCGAGGGATAGAACATCATCCTAATGGATTCACCAAGGTATCTAAACTGAGGGTATACGTGACATAGTCTGATTTTGGCTGATCATTAGGAGTGGAGCTTGAGTCATGTGGGTTGAACATACTGTAAGACAGGACATGAGTGTACGGGTCATGAGCAGCATGACCTGATTCTAAAATTTTTATACTCATGGAACATGATTTGTAACACTAAGTGAATTGGGATTCCTCATACTAGGAACTTGAAATGCACACGATCCTAAGGGAAGTGCGAATACAAGTTGTGTTCATGGAATTAAGACATGGAGATTACGTAAGTATCGTGGTAACTATAGTACAAAACTTTGCACTGAGGTAAGAATAAGTCAGGAATCACCTTCCCTTATTTATTTCCTACATATACTGGCACCACTACCAGAATCCTGAAGGCCTAACTTTCTGACACATCATAACCAGAAAGTTCCTGTATACCTGTCGGTTTGTGTTAGACTGACTCACTGGGGTGGAGACTAGAAAGGTCCTATTAACATTTGGTCTGACCTTAAAATTACAAAAGAAAAAGAAGTTCCTGAATCTAAAGAAGCGTAAACATGCAAGTGAAAGAACTATAAAATACCAGTGACTACATTAGGAGAACTTTCCTAATCTTGTCAGGACTGAAATGCATAGAGTCTGTTTGGGCATTGTCCACTGATAGCGCTGGAATTAGCACCCTGCTGATTTGGGCAACCAAACAAAGCTGAAGAATGACCGTGCTGACTTTGCGGACTAGGTTTAGGATAGTCTTGGACCTTGTGACCTGACTCGCCACATCCAAAACGCACTTTACTTTCGGCTCTACACACACCTTTATAATACTTACCACATTCTTTGCAAGGCGGATGAGAGCAAATAATGCTTGCACTATTCTGAGATTTGGAGCTTAGCACCCTATCTTTGCTACAGTTTTTGAACTTAAGAATTGAAGCACTGGCTAAGGAAGGAGATGGAATTGAAAACTTCTGACTATGCTGAGAATGGTTACCACCCTGCAACCCTGGCTGAGAAAAACTATAACTACCAATTCTGGCTCTCTTATTCTCTTTCTCTCTCTTAAGTTTTTGCTCTTCAATCTGTTGAGCATGGACCATAAGTCTAGATATGTCCATTTCCTTAATCAACATCACACTCCTACACTCTTTAACCACTCTACCTAAAACCTTAGACATAAACTTACTCATTCTGGATCTGCTATCTGCTACTATATGGGGAGCATACCTGGCTAACTAGGTGAACTTGAGGGAGTATTCTTTTACACTCATGCTACCTTGTCTGAGATTAATGAACTCTAACACTTTGGTTTTTTTCTGCTCTAGGGGAAAGAATCTATCTAAGAAGGTTGTAGCACACTCTCCCCATTCTATGGGCTCTACATTTATACCTCTATCTACCTTCACTATTTAAACCACATATGGGCTACATTTTGTAGTTGATAAGTGGCTAACTCTACACTATCACTAGAAGTCACTCCCATGATGTCTGTGACTTTTTGAACCTAGTCAAGGAACTCCTATGCACCCTCTTCAGACTTAAAATCGAAGAATATGAGAGGATTTATCAGGTGAAATCCCGAATCCTAGCTGCAGTTGAATTGGCCACTGGGTTGGCCAGAATAACAGTTGGTCATTCATTCAGAGTTGTGACTGAATTGGCTATATAAGTAAATACATTCCTGAATTCTGCATGGGAAATATGTTCGTCAGGGGATCAGCCAAAACGGGCTGAGGTGCTGACTGATTACCAATTCTCCTTTTGCTAGCCCCTTTGGAAGGCATATTCTATAAGCGAGAGAAAGAAGCGGATTAGACTGAGAAAATAATTGAGATTATGCTCACTGGCACAACATGAATACTGGAAGAAGGGAAACTATTCCTAAAACATCTCATAGTCTCCTGCACATAAGTGTGGTGCACAACACACCCATGCACAAGAATCTACTAGATGCAGCTTTTCAAACTTCCTATGATACTATTAAAACTTAGGCTCTGATACCAAGTTTGTAACACCTCGAATCTGGTGCCCAAAACATTACACGATGCTCATGACCCCAAAGGACCACAAGCTAGACCATGATTGATATCTATAACTGAGCACTAAATAATATACTGTAAATATGCAGAATATAAGTTATAAGGTCATAAGGTTCAAAACTGAACTAATACTGACTATAAAACAATGTTTGTAATGGGGTATAACAATTAGGGATGGCAATGGTGCGGTGCGGTACGGGTACGGTGTGGGTTTTTTCTAAACCCGTAAGTTTTAAAACCGCACCACACCTCACCACATCACCTTTAAACCTGCATAAACCCACCCCATATTCATACCCACGCATAACCGCACCGCACTACCCCATATTTTTATTTTTTCCTTTTTTTTGAAAAATTTGTAACTCCATTGAAAATATTTTCAAATCTACAACTAGGAAATAATAGCTCATTTCTATTATATCACTTTTCACTATAAAATTATCAAAAAGTATAACGTGTACAAGTAATGATCAAATATCATATTTTTATTAAAAATAATAGAGATGTTAAAAAAACTATTAAAAAATTATTTATTTGTAGTGTTATACATGTCGTTTTAAGTATAATAAAATTTTAAGTAAAGAATACATATAATTTTAGGTATATTCAAGAGAACAATAATATTCTTTATCTTTTTTAAATTTAAACCCGTATATCCCGCAACCCGCACCGCACCGCACCATTTAACAAAAAACTTACTTTAACCTGCCCCGCACCCGCACCGCACTGCATAACTTAAAACCCGCACCGCCCAGCATAGCTTAAAATCCACACTACACTACCCCATTGCCAACTCTAATAACAATTCCCAAAACTGAAATAAACTATCTGAGATATATTGTATTCTAAAAGCCTCTAAACTGTCTGAAATCTATGGAGTTGATGGGACATGTCCCAACTAACTCTGAACTACTGAAATAATAAAGTAATAAAATAATTATATTATCCTCGAACGATGAGGATTCACTGCTAGTCTGGCTGATGAATGTCTGATCTACTAAGGATGCTCGGGAGCTCGTGCTTCTAAACATATGGTATAAAACACCATAGCGCAAATATGTCAGTACTTTGAATGTACTGGTATGCAAGTGAGGTGGCTAAATATAATGGTTCATATGCATAAACAATACTAACTGACTGAATAACATAAATGTGAGAATACATACATGAATACGTGACTGTGACTGAGATCGTGATAACACTGACTCACGAATTCTGATAACGTGGATATTTTGATATCTAAGTACTAATACAGGGATACTAAATGACTAAGTCTATTGAGTACTGAGGAACTGATGCCATATTACTGATAAAGGAATGACTATTTCTAACAATTCTGATTATGAAGAACTGGTCTGATTGATTGTATTTAATAGTCCTGAAATCTGAATATTGGTAACATGAATTTTGTATAATTAATATACTATTAACTTGGTGACTGTGTCTGACAGTCCTAAAATTTAATGGAACTAGCTGAGTTCCGTATGTACTAAGTAACTGTAGCTGACAGTCCTAATTCTGTAACTGAAACTGTGGGAAGTAGTCATGTAACCGACATACCCCAAATAAAGCAATATAGCTATGTTGGGGTCCAATCTGTAACCCCAATTGGAAGGGTGTCAATACCACACCACTGGTAATAACAAGCTATGGGTGACCCTTATCTGATAGTGTCCCTAAAAGATAACAGTGGGACCCTCATCTGACAGTGTTTATCCACCTCATCAACCCTCATCTATCAGTGTTGATATCTTAACCTATGTTGGCTACATAGTTTTAGAACGCAAGGAATGCTTCTAAGGATCACACCCTCAACTATCAGTGTGTGTCCTCATCCTTGGGTTCACTCAGTGCTAAATCCTACTCTCATCTGAATAGACACTGAACATGATTAGATGAACTAAACTGGACTGAGTTCATTGAGTTCCATTGACTGATGGAATACTACTGATATTACTAAAGTACTGAGCTAAGTATTGAGCTAAGTACTGAGCTTTCTGAGATTATTGGGATTACTGAGTTTACCGAGTTTTCCTGAGTCACATGACTGACTGAATTCTACTGAACATGGCTTGACTAAGGATATCGTGAAAACTTGACACTGGCTCCAGGGACACAGCTAAATTATCGGGTATAAGTAGCCCCAGGACTTAATAGCATGAAACTAACAAGACTTGACACTTCTTGAACACATAACCAATATTAACAATTCATAATACAATAAGTTGGGGATTTCATGAAGTACATCATTATCATAATCTTGTACATGGAAGGAATGCATATAATCAATGTCATAATTCCATATTCTAGCACCATGATCATTTCAACAAACATCTACATTGCACATTAATAGCATGGAAGTAATTTGAACATAAGGGTAAAACATGAATCCGTCACTTAAGTCACAATTGAGCTATATTACATAATTTCTAGTCTCTTAGGCATTTTGTCAAACACTTAGGGTGCATGACTTAGGGCATGGCATAATCATCAAATTAACATGTCATAACCAACTAAAATTCATGGTTTTCAACTCACATGCTAACATATTCTCATAAAAACACATAAAGATTCCAACTTGGTAATCATACAACAACAACCACATGAACATAACCAGCACATAGCATGAATATCATAATTCATAGTTTAAAACTTGATTCTTGGGCTTCATGGACTAAATTAATCCATGAATGAACACTATGCATACCTGAGTTAATGAATTTGGAAGGATTGATGAAGAGTTCTTGTGATTTGGCCCTTGAATTTGAGAGTTGGGGTTCTTGTTCTTGAGTAGATTTGATTTTAATTTGAAAGAATAATGCAAAAGTGAGCAAATAATGCACTCTTAGGGTTACATTCCGTGATTGGGCGGAATTGAAGTCATGGGAAAAGACTAAACGGCCTCTGGGATTTAATATCGCAAAAATTAGAAAATTCCTGATTTTCATCCTTGGTGCGACACTCCACTATCACGCCAAGCCACTAGAAATTGACAATTTCCATTTAAGCTGGCTCTGTGACGCGCTGATAGCTCAGGTGATGTCTCACTAAAAAGGCTCTAACTCTTCGTTCTGGTGTCGGATTTGGGCAAATTTGATATCAATGGAAAGCTTATTCAATTTTTCACACAATAAAAAGTAAAAAACTTTAAAATTCCATATGTATAAAAGTGGATTCATCTTTTAAAAAAAATCTTTAATATTTTTGGGATAATTTTAAGCTAGGTAGAAGTACGGGGTATTACACTAAATCGACCTATTTCATTAGATATCAAGAATTTAGACCAGCTGCAGTTTTTATATGTTTCCCTTCCTGTTCTATTAAATGTTGATTTTATTCTTTCTATGCTAGCGCATATGAATGTGTAGGTCTCTTTATGGCAACAACTGTTATGGGACTATACCCCTTGAACTAGGAAATTGTACAGAACTGAAATCTTTGTAAGTGGAATGTAGTTGTTCAATATAACTTGCATATTTATTTAATTTTATCATTTATCAAGATTCTGAAAGTTATCACTATTAAGAACTTAGGTGAAAAGGAAGATTTCAACATGTTTTACATGGTATATTACATTTGAGAGGATTGTAATAATTATGAGTCTTAGAAAGACTAGAGGTGTATTGAGCTCAAACTATTGCAAGATAACTGAAAAAGGGAATGACTTGATATGTCTCATGTAATAGCTTTATATACTGTCATTTTTTATTATAAGAACTATTACCTATTTAAATATTATCTAGATTGCACAAAATGAGTGTTTGGTTGTTTATTCTACAATGCTTAAACATTCATGTAACTTTAGATGTTTAGTATTAAACATGAAAACAACAATAAACAAATACTCTGAGAAGTTTAATGGAAAAAGCATGTAGTTTTCATTAATGCCAGAGTATAAGTCTTCGATGTAGTAGTAATCTTGAAGTTAAGAAACTAAAGACATTATTTTTGTTCTGAAATGTTCAGGAAAATTTATGGGATTTTCTTTTTGTTGCATACAATTTGCTTTAAATCTCAATATATTTTTGAGTGCCAATTAATTTTAGCACTTCTAATATCTTTAATTTAGATCTCTGTAGGCCAATTATTTAAGCAGATCGATTATCGATGAGTTGGGGAACCTCTCTAAAATTAAGATACTGTAAGCTTCTTTCTATGAGCATGCCCCATTGACATTAGGATAACGATTTTTTGGTTTAAGAGACCTCATTTGGTACGGTAAAAAAACAAAACAATATACATCAGAAGATGAATATCATGGGGTTGTATGTTTCTTTCTGTGGCCAACCTTTTTCTATCTCCGGGGATATACCTTTCTCTATGTCCTCTATTAATTAAATCTTTCTTTTATACCTTATTCCTTTCATTTTTTGGTTTAGTATCCTTAGATCCTATTAATATTTTCTTCTTTTGATTTTGTTTTTCACTTTTGACATCTACAGTTTCTTGATTTGCATTGTTTTTATCAATGTTTTATTAGAGTGTTACAATGTCCTTGGTCAACTGTTAGAACTGCATGTTGATCCTCCCTGATTTGTCTATAGATATTAGTACATCATTTAACTTTCTTAAAATGCTCCAAAAATTATTATATCTTAATTTTATTGAGGGTAACACACATTGTGGTTGATTCTTATTTCTTTTAAGAATTTTATTGATTGAAAATTGACTTGCATTTTATGTTAAGTTGTTCTTTGATGACTTAATTAGTGTTAATAACTTGTTAATTAAGGGATGTGGACTTGATAATTGAGAAAGTAAAGGTGTTGGCTAATATTAGGGCAATTGTTTTCTCATCTTTAAAATAGTAGATATAGATTAATTTTTTTTGCTTTATATTTTTTGTTTGAATATTTTATTGAACTTGAAATGTAATAGGACTGAATTGAGGAATTTTAAATTGAGTAAAATATTGTCCAGGAGAAAGAGGATAGGAGGGATTATATTTTCTTTTGAAATTATATTTCTAGTAATTAAATCAATAGCGTCGAGACAATTTAAGGGAAAAGAGTAGAATAGAGTGTTCATTCTATTGTGCCAGTTGAAAATCATTTACAACTGCATGTTTCATTCCTTTTCATTAGCAAGCCACTATATTTTTGTACATCAAATTGTATAAGGTAATTAGTGAAGGTTAAATGGTAGAGAAAGAAATGAGAAAAACATGAACTAGACAAAACAGGCTAGACATATTCTGATGTGTTCTTTTTTTTTTTTTTAGATTTTTCTAGGTTGAAAGTTCCATAGTCGATATAAAAAGTAAGTACTATGAAACTAATCCTACGCCTCTAATCCTCAACCATTTTATCCATACAGTGATTCTATTACGGAGATAATATGTCCAGCAATACTAAATTGTCATAGTTTGTAAGACTTGTAGGTTTTTGTGAATGAAAAGAAAAATTTTTCATTTGCTGCATAATGAAATGCCAATGTTTTTGAGGATTTATCATCTGGTTATCCTAAGAGACTGCTTTTCTTAATACTCCAATATACTGAATCAGACAATGCAAGATCAACATGAACTATTATTCTTTTGTAATAGTTAAAAATGTGTGCTTTTATAATGGATGTGCTCTATGGTCTATTTTTAACTTTCATATCTCTAGGAAATATTTTTAGCTTTTACATTTCGTCTAATATTCATAACTTGGTAAGATGTAAATCAATAGAAGTTATTATTAATACAAGCTGTATTGTGATTTTCTTATCTTATAAACTGTATGCTCATAGAGAAGAGATAGAAGAGAGATACCATGCTCAATAAAAATAAGGAACAACGGCAATTTCAAGCACTAGAAAGAGGGGGGAAATCAAACGTTATTTTTTTGGAAACTTCAGGGAGACAAAAATTGAAAATTACTAATTGAAGTAGGAAATCAAAGAATAGTTTGATTCCATTAGTGCTAGGCAGCATTCATTGCCGATTGTTCATAGATGCATATTGTGGTATCTATTGTTGGTGCAATTATTTATGATTTTTGGTCATTCTATTACAAGTTTGATGAAAAGTAATCTGCCAAGAGTCTCGATATTACACTTCAAAATGCATTTTCATGGACAATCAAGTATCCTCAATGCTAGCCTTCAGTTGAAAGACAATCTATTTGTATGGTTAATAGCTCAGATTAGGGTTTGTCAGTTAGATGATACCTCCCAAAGTCTCAGTATAGTATTCAGTATTATTTCAGTTCAGGTTTGCCTTACCAAAGCATACAGATTTTCAGATATTCAGTGATTAGATTTTAGTCTTTTATTTCATAGATTATTTCAGATATATATTTATGTTTGTTCTTATATTCTCAGATATTATAGTTTACATACATTTATGTTCGGTTATCTCATACTGGTCAGTTTGTCCTTATTTTATATGTAGAGTACATATGTATATCATCCTAACCTCATCTCATATGCCAGTACATTCAAAGTATTGACCGCATACTTTTCTTTGCGCTATGATGTCTTATATCATAGGTTCGGATACATTTCCAGACTGTAGTTAGACAACTCAGCATAATCCAGTAGTCGTAGTGGCGAGGACTCATCGATTGAGGATATGTTATGATTATTCAGTTATTTCAGTAGTTCATTCTATTTAGTCTATCGGAGTTAGTTGGGGTCCTGTCCCATCAACTTCCCAATCATTTTAGAGGTTTTCAGATGTTCAAAAAAAATAGTTAGACATTCTGTTCGTTACTTTATGTTCTTATCAGTTGTTTAAGACATTCATTATTTTATATTTCAGTATAAAGATTTACATTACCTTCTCAGTTGATCTTCTGCATATATGATATGTTCATATTTTATTCAGTGCTCACAGCACGTACCAGCTCATGGATTATCTTGCAGTCACTTGTGACCATAAGCACCATTGTCGACTAAGTCTTGAGGTGTTGGAGTTGGTATACTCTTATGATGTTAGCTAACTAATATGCTCTTATGGTAGTCGATAAAGAGATTGGTTAGTTGAAATATTTGAATATTTGGTTGAAACAAGAATTAGCTCATGAGGACTAGATATTATAGTAGTGAAATAAATCATAGGTTATAAATGAAAGGATTGGTTGGCTATAAATTTAAGAATATATCCTTCACTTGGGGAGATCATAGAAAGAGGGGACTTGGTGGTGTTTACAGAATCTTAAAGATAGTTAGGGTGTATGCATGGGTGAGCGGATGTGATGTGAGGAGGTAAATATTCTATAGACCATAATGGGTTAGGTAATAAGATTAAGATCGACTATCCTTATTAGATGGTTTTAACAATAAGGGTTCCTTTATTTTGACCTTGTAGTTATATATTGGTTTGGTATGTGCGAAGATGTGTAATGAATAATAAGGTGTAGTGGTAATGTGGTGAGGAAGAATTTTTTGTGGGTCGTAGTTAAGTTATATAAAGAATTTATGTTCATTTCACTAATTGATGGACTAGTATATTGTATGGGATATTTTATTGGTGGTATATTATTGTCGTTAGAGACTAAGTTAAACTTCAAATGTTAATTGTAGTGATAAGAGTGTTAGCTAGAGAATTGTGAAGCAAGATTTGTAGTAGTGATTTAGTAGGTTGGATATAATTTTTGAAAGAGCGTAGGTTGATTACTTATGAATTATTGAAGTATGCAATTATGGTATATGCATGACGTCTATTGTTGAAGTAGAAATGTTGATTAAATCATTAGAAGGATAAGAGCCATAAGTTATATTAATAAAGTGTGCTCGGTTTTGTGTTATGAGTGTCATGTATCCCTAGCTTATGATTGTAAACTTCTTAGTATGGAGAGGTTTAGGGAGTTGCTATATGGTGTTATGTGGAGCTGAATTGAGGGAGAAATAGATAGACTATGTGAACTTTTGGTATAGTTTTAAAATTTTGTTAAGTTATGATGTTAAGATATTAGAGTTCGAATGTTAGTATCCTAAGAAGTTGAAAATAGAGTGTTGAATCTTTAGAATTATAGATGTTGATGACCCTGATAGTTTTAGTTATAAGGCGATGACATTAGGAGTTAAAGGAAGTTATGGTTAGTATCTCTGAAGGAGATGTCCTAAAAAGAATTTAGTGTCTTTATATTAAAGTTACTGACGTGAGTTTGTGTATAAATAAGTATTCATTTTTCATATGATGCTTTTTTCAAAATATTCCCTTCAATCATACACATAAAAAAATATGATCATTTTAGATTACTATATACTAGATTATTCTTAAATAATATGTTCTTCGGTCACTATTAACATGGTAATCTGGATAATTTTCTCTTAAACAGTGCCTCTACTCTGGCTACTCCCCTATCACGGCTTTCTTGCCTTACCGGTTTCACCTTTAGGATGACATAGTTCTTTGGGATTTTTCTCCTTTTCCACTTTGCTAAAAAACTTCTTTAACATGCTATTCTTTGAATAATTCTACTATAAATTCTAAAAAGTTGTAATTAATTATTTGTTTTGTTGTCCATTTATTATATTCATCCTTTGGATTATATCTTTTAAACTTATTTTTGTAATTATAGGTTGTCTTTCTTATTTCTGATGTACTAGGTATTATATTTTTATCTAGAGTATTTACTTCTGTATTTATTAGTTCTAGATTTTCTTTATTAATTATTTCTTGTTCTTCATTAATTTCTAGTTTTCCTATGTTTTTCTAGAATTTTTGTATATGTTTCACTATCTTTCAAGTCATAATTATCTGTTTATTCAGCATCCACTGTATTTATTTCTAATTCACTGATTTCTAATTCTTTATTTTTTATTTCTAATTTTTCTTTAAATTGATTTATCTCGTTTAATAATTTTTGTTCTTTATCGTTTTCTTCTTTTTCTTTCTGTCTTTTTCCATACAAATCTTTTAGCATTTGTAGTTCATTTTCTAATTCAGCAATCCTATTGTTTTTAGTTTCTTCTATTTTTTGTATTTCTTCTATAATTTGTTGTTTTATTTTATCTATTTCCTTTTTTCTGTCTATCTCTTCGTTTTCTCTTTCTATTCTTACCATGGCTGCCAACTTATCTTCTAATTTTAATTCTTCTTTTTCTAACATTAAATACAAACGTTCACCTATTTTCTTATATCTTCTTCCTAAATTAGAGAATACTATTTTTATTTTTAATCCTTCGTGATTTTCATATGTTTTTTCATCTATTATAAATTCTTCTTTGTTCATTTTACTTAAACATATATAGGTTATATTGATATATATATTCTAGACTGTCTATTATTGATTCTAATTTTGATATTTCTTCTTTTTGTACATTTATTGAGTTTTTACTAACTCCGACAATTATGTTATACTGTAGTCTTTCTATCCTTATTTTTAATTCTTTACATTTTTCAGATATTATTTTTTTAAATTCTTTATATTTTTTAAAATATTTAAAATATTTTGGTGGATATCTAAATCTGATTTTATCATAATTAGGTGGTGTGTGTCTCATTCTTCTAGATTTTAAATGAATTATTAATTTTACTTCAATACTAGATAGTAAAGTTATTAGGTAGGCTAATCTATGGAAGTGTTCTTTTATTTTATTTAGACTTTTATATTCTGAATAATTACTAGTTAAATGGTCTTCCATAATTAATTAATCAAATAAATTAATCAAATAATAAATCCAATTGCATACTACTTCCGTAACTTTAAACAACATAGGCTCCGATACCATTAGAATTATATTTGGCAGATGATAGAATTATAAAACCTATAGAAAAAAGTATAATAACTGTCATAAAAGAAATTTAATACCCCCCTTCTATTGGTATCAGAGCCTGCGTTAATTAAAGTTACGGAAGTAGTATATATTTGAATTTATTTGATTAATTTATTTAATTGATTGATTAATTATGAAAAGACCATTTAAAAATAGAGAAGCTTTAACTGGTAATTATTCAAAATATAAAAGTCTAAATAAAACAAAAGAAGACCCCCATAGATTAGCCTACCTAATTACTTTAATATCTAGTATTGAAGTAAAATTAATAATTCATTTAAAATCTAGAAGAATGAGACACATACCACCTAATTATGAAAAAATCAGATTTAGATATCCACCAAAAGATTATAAATACTGTTTAAATTAATAACGAACAAATAATATCTGAAAAACGTAAAGAATTAAAAATAAGGATAGAAAGACAATAGTATAACATAATTGTCGGAGTTAGTAAAAACTCAATAAATGCACAAAAAGAAGAAATATCAAATTTAGAATCAACAATAGACAGTCCAGAATATATATATCAACATAACCTATATACGTTTAAATAAAATGAACAAAGAAAAATTTATAATAGATGAAAAAACATATGAAAATCACGAAGGATTAAAAATAAAAATAGTATTCTCTAATTTAGGAAGAAGATATAAGAAAATAGGTGAACATTTATATTTAATGTTACAAAAAGAAGAATTAAAATTAGAAGATAAGTTAGCAGCCATGGTAAGAATAGAAATAGAAAAATGAAGAGATGGACAGAAAAAAGGAAATAGATAAAATAAAACAACAAACCACAGAAGAAATACAAAAATTAGAAGAAACTAAGAACCGTAGGATTGCTGAATTAGAAAATGAACTACAAATGCTAAAAGATTTGTATAGAAAAATAGAAAGAAAAGAAGAAAAAGAAAAAGATAAAGAACAAAAATTATTAAACGAGATAAATCAATTTAAAGAAAAATTAGAAATAAAAAATAAAGAATTAGAAACCAGTGAAATAGAAATAAATAAAGTAGATGCTGAAGAAATAGATAATTATGATTCGGAAGATAATGAAACATATACAAAAATTCTAAAAAAACATAGGAAAACTAGAAATTAATGAAGAACAAGAAATAATTTATAAAGAAAATCTAGAACTAATAAATACAGAAGTAAATACTCTAGATAAAAATATAATACCTAGTACATCAGAAATAAGAAAACCAACCTATAATTACAAAAATAAGTTTAAAAGATATAATCCAAAGGATGAATATAATAAATGGACACCAAAACAAATAATTAATTACAACTTTTTATATTTAGGCTGTATAATAAACACAAATAAAATAATATAACTATGGGTAAGATACATGTCAAAACAATTATTAGATAATAAAATAGATACAACAAACACAGCAGAATATATAGAAAAGACATTAATAGGAACAGTAAAATTATGATTTTTAAACCTAGCCGAAGCAAGTAGAAAAGTATTAAGATCTGATAATAAAACAGAAAGAACATCAATAACTACTAAAATACTACCAACAAAAATATTGAAAAAATATGAAATAGCTATAAGAAATGAATTTAGCAGTGTAACAACGGAAGAAGAAGAGCCAAATAAAGAAAAAGATACGAATAGGAATTTAATGTTAAAACTAGCAATATGTAATATGTGCTATATAGATGAGTATACGTGCGCATTTAAAGAATATTATTATAAAGGAACATATAATATAGAAGAAAGTAAAGAAATAAGAAAATTATATTTTAGTAAATTACCTGAACCATTTAGTTAAAAAATAATAAAGTGTTGGGATGAAGCAAAAATAGTAGATACCTTAGGAGCAAGAATAAAATTTTTACAACAATGGTATAGAAATCTATGTGAAAAATATAGAGAAAAAATTAAAATGAAAAAAACATTAATAAGAAATTTAGCATGTTGTAAAGATAAAATAACACCTCAATTTGGATGTGAAGAAAGATATTATAAGAAAAGAAAAAGATATAAGAAATACAAGAAATCAAAATATAAGTATAAGAAACCAAGAAAAAGATATTATGTAAAAAATTATAAACATAAAAGACCATATAGGAAAAAGAAATCTATAAAAGAATGTACTTGTTATAATTGTGGAAAACTAGGACATTTGGCTAGAGATTGTAAAATGCCTAAAAATCCAAAAAAGAAACAAATATCATAAATAAAAATAGAAAATACATAATATTTGCAGATAGATTATATAGATTACGAATTAGAAAGTGAAGATAGTATATATGAAATTTCAGAGAATGAAACAGCTAATGAAATAGATAGTGAATTAGAAGAATCAAACGACTGAAGAAGATATAAAAATGAATGAAATAACTGAAGAAGATATAAAAATAATAACAAAGGAAGAATATTTAAATGAAGAAGGAACAGATCAAAAAATAATATTCTTTAATAATATATTTGACGAAATAAAAGGAAAAGAGTTAAACCTAAGTGTAGAAAAAATATTTAAAATACCAACAATAAAAAATATATTTAGTAGAAAAAAGGAAGAATACTACGTAGTAATCCAAAAAGAACATGTAATAGACCGTAGATATGCAAAAGGAAGAGCTAGTATGTCACTAGTAACAAAATGAATAATTAATAAAAAAATAAACGATATAAAAAGTAAAAACCCAATAAGATATGTACACCTTGGAGGAACAGAGATATTAATAAAATCATGTTTTAGAGAAGGAATAGATACACCAATAGAATTATATTTAGCAGATGATATAATTATAAAATCTATAGAAAAAAGTATAATAACTATCATAAAAGGAAATTTTATATACAAAAAATTTAAATTTATAATAAGTGTGAATTATTCAGTAGCAATAACAGATAAAAATATAGATAAATCATTAGTATTATATTGGAAAATATTAGGAATATCACTAACCAGGAAGTAAAATATTTATAGCAAGATGTAAAAATCTATATGTATTAACAACAAAACATAAAATAACAGGAAAAAATAAAATTAATAAAATACAAATAGAAGTCCTTTTGAACAATTCGTAAAAACAATTGATAATAATGAATATAGTTACAAAAATATAGACATAGAAGAAGATTTAGAAATAATAAATGATAGAATAAGTACGTCAAAAAGAATAGCTAATGAAAAACCAGAATCATCAAGCTCGTAAAAAAGAACAAGTTATGAAACAACTTCAACAGTTAATTTAAACCAATATTACATAACAGGAACAATAAATGAAAAAGAATATTTAATACTCTTAAACACAGGACAAGAAGAAAATTATATAGCAAAATATCTAGTAAAAAGTGAAGAAATAAAATCTAATAGTAATATATGCCCAGATCTACCAATGAGTCTAATAAACATTAAAAATACGGTAGAAAAAAAATAATAATAGGAGTTAGAAAAATAAAAATTGAATTTGAAATAAAAGAAGAAATGCAAAAAGCAAATATAATATTAGGAATAAAATGGTTAGAACAAGTAAAACCATACAATGTAGAACATACACAATTATCTATAACATATAATAAAGAGAAATTATTCATAAAAAGAACTTTGACATGACATGAAAATATATGTACTTGTAAAAATAATATTAGAAGGATATTATAATAGATATTATACTCCTATGATAGACACAGGAGCAGAAGAAAACTTATGTAGATACAACTGTTTACCAAAAAGTAAATGGGATAAATTAAAAACACCAATAATAGTCAAAGTATTTAATAATGAAGGAAGTTTAATTACATATAAAGCTAAAAGTGTAAAAATACAGATATGGGATAAAATAATAACAATAGAAGAAATCTATAATTATGAACTAACACCAAAAGATATGTTTTTAGGAATGCCATTTTAGGATAAATTATACTCACATATAATAAATAAAACAGATTGGTGGTTTACAACACCATGTAAATAAAAAGTAAGAGCAAAAAGAGTTATTAATAAAATAAGAAAGAAAACTGATTGGATAAAAGGAAGCGAAAAATTACACAAAAGTTAGAAAATATAAAAAATACAGAAGACACAGTAGAACTAGTTGTATTTTCGATAAATAAAAAAGAAATAACTATATTTTCAATAGATAAGGTAGAAATAATAAAGAAAAAATTAAGACAACTATACAGTGAAGATCCATGAAAAGGATAGGAAAAACATAAAACTACTATAAAAAATGAATTAATAGATAAAAATAGCATAATAACTCAAAAACCATTAACATATAATTTTGACGATTTAAAAGAATTTAAAATGCATATAGATGAATTATTAAAAAAATTATATATACAAAAAAGTAATAGTAAACATAATAGTCCAGCATTTATAGTAAATAAACATAGTGAACAAAAAAGAGGAAAAAGTAGAATGGTTATTGATTATAGAAATTTAAATGCAAAAACTATGAGATATAATTACCTAATAACAAATAAAATATTAAAAATAAGACAAATACAAGGATTAATTACTTTAGTAAATTTGACTGTAAATCATGATTTTACCACTTAAAGTTAGATGAAAATTCTAAGGAATTAACCGCATTTACGGCACCACAAGGATTTTATGAATGGAACGTATTACCATTTGGATATAAAAATGCAACAGGTAGATATCAATACTTTATGGATAGTTGTTTTAAACAATTACCTAATTGTATAGTATAGATAGATGATATACTACTATACACAAAAACTAAAGAGGAACATTTAAAATTATTTGAACAATTTACAGATATATTAGAAAAATCGGGAATTAGTTTAAGTGAAAAGAAAGCCGAAATAATGAAAAATCAAATAGAGTTTTTAGAAATATAAATAGATAAAAGTGGAGTAAAAATGCAACAACATATAGTACAAAAAATAATAAATTCAAAAGAAGAATTAGATACAAAAAGAAATTACAATCATTTTTAGGATTAGTAAACCAAGTAAGGGAATATATACCAAAATTAGCAGAAAACCTAAAGCCCTTACAGAAAAAATTAAAAAAGGATGTAGAACATAATTACAACGAAGAAGACAAAAAACAAGTTCAGAAAATAATAATACTTTGTAAAGAGTTACAGAAAATTACAATTCCCAGACGAAAATAAAAAATTTATATATATAGTAGAAGCAGATGCTAGTGAATGTAGTTATGGAGGAGTACTTAAATATAGATATGAAGAAGAAAAATTAGAACGTCATTGCAGATACTACTCAGGTACGTTTAATGAAACAGAAATAAAATGGGAAATAAATAAAAAAGAATTATGTTCATTATATAAATGTTTATTAGCATTTGAACTATATATTGCATATAAAAAATTTATTGTAAGGACAGATAATATCCAGGTTCGATGGTGGTTAACAAGAAAAATATAAAACTCAATTACGATGAAGGAAATTCAGAGATTAGTATTGAATAAATTAAATTTTACATTTACGATTGAGGTATTTAAGACTGACAAGAATGTTATTGCAGATTACATATCAAGACAAAGCTACTCAAACTGATTTACCAATGGAAGAAGCTGATGTCAAAGATACCCAAACAGACTTAATATTACAAGTGTTTGAACAAATGAAGTTATTACAAGAAAGAGTTATCACATTAAGTACTGAAGTTACAAATGTAAAAGTGTAGGTTGAGCACTATAAAAAACAAGAAAAATCTATTAGTAAAGATATTGTGCAGAAAGAGCACGTTAAAAAACTAGACCTAGAAGGTGACGATGAGAAACACCTAAAAACTCAAATTACTAACGAAATTACAGTTACAACTGCAGGCGTAGGTGATGTATCCAAGGGAAAGAATATAGTCACTCAAAATAAACCTGAACCACCAAAGAAAAAAAATTATAACCTCAACCAGATATTCTCAAAACCATATACACCAAATATACAAAAATCAGAGCCATCTATAACTCCCCAGATACACACATATTCCGAGTCACTCAATCAACAAAAACAGACTTATAACCATATCACTAGTACATATATTGATAATATTTATACTTTACAAAAATTGTTAAATACAAAACCTACACAGAGTAAAGATTTAGCAAAGCAACACCAAGGATATATTACACAAAAATGTCAGAACTATAACAAACTTATTGCTTTGCCTAGCACCAGTGCAAACTTAATTACTTCATGTTACTATTATGGACTATTATCTACAGTTTACACAGCTAATGGAAAAGAGTTAACAGGAATTCCAGATATTTACAAAGAATTTATGGATTATAAGAGGATTACGAATGGACAGTTATTCTATGTCCGTTTCTACTCAGCACCAGCAGAAATATTATTTAATGAAATAAAATAGATAATTACTAATATCAAGATAGGAATGACATGAGATTATATAATCCCTGAAGAAATATGCGAACAAAAAGAGATAACCAAATATCAGATACTGGACTTCTACCAAAATAAGAGAGTTATTGGACTTAGCAGTATATTGACTGAGTTAGCAAATAATTATATAAATCAAAATCCATTTTGGATTTACTATAATAGAAATCAATTATTGGTTTACTCTACTCTTAAAAATATTAGAGAAAATGACAGAGAAGAGATAAGAAAATGGGTCATGACGATCCTAAAACCAGAAGAGTTACCAGTCACAAGATCTATTACGAAAGAAGTTATTTCAAAAGAAGCTATGGATCAATTCTGTAAAAAAGTTGTCCAAAAATATAATGACCACATATGCAGCAGATGTAGCAGCAGACACAACTTTATTCCAGATGTGGCGCTACAATAGCAGGAAGATAAAAAAGCAATAGATACAACAAGAAGATTATAAAAAAAAGACAGTAACAAAGTAATAATAGAAGAAGACAAGTTAATAAATAACTAGAAAGCGACATATTGTATAGCCTTTAACTCTTATACGTAAATTATTAGTTTTGTAAGACTTTTGTATAGATAAGTCTTGTTTTCTTTTTAGGGTAGCTAACTTTATAGCCTAGCCTTTTTGACTTTTTTGTAACATATGAATTATTAGGAAAGATACGTGTAAAAAAAATAGAGAGAGTATAGAGTTTATGTCTTTCATTTTTTAGGATATAAATAGATGGGCATTCGCTCACATAAAGGGCAAGACTTCATGAGTTGAAGCAAGCCTTCTCTTGTACACAAAAAACTTTTGAATATTTAATAAAACAAATATATTTCAAGGCAAAAGCTATGGATGAACAAAGCTTAGAATTATCAAATCTACCGGAACAGATATTTTTATTGACGATTATGAATAGCTAAATTCATAAATTCCTGACAATCATGATATGATAAAATAAGTTCATGTTAGTTACTTTATAGTAGAATTATTCGAAGAATAGCATGTTAAGAAGTTTATTAGCAAAGTGGAAAAGAAGAAAAGTCCCTAAGAACTATGGCATCCTAAAGGTGAAACCGGTGAGGAAGAAAGCCGTGATAGGGGAGTAGCCAGAGTAGAGGCGTTGTTTAAGGGAAAAGTATCCAGATTACCATGCTAATAGCGACCGAAGAACATGTTATTTAAGAATAATCTAGTATATAGTAATCTCAAATGATCATATTTTGTTATTGATGATAGGCGAATTTACACGCCTATATCAATATATTTTGCCCATATTTTAGCCTAGTTTTGAAAACAAACTATATATTTCATGCACTTTTAGTCCTTTTTCCTATAAATGAGCTAACGAACATGATTAGGAAAGTTTCAGGTATAAATGATGCAAAATACAGCATTTTATGGCTTACTTGACGCAAAAGAAAGCTCACAAACGAAGTAGAAAGGAGCTGGACGCCTAAAGGACCAAATCTGCTGCATGGAAAATCTGTCCCGGGCTAAAACAGCATTTCTGAATACTTTGGGGACTGCATGGAAAATCTGTCCAGGACTAAAACAGCATTTCTGAAGACTTTGGGGACTTACAGACACAAAGCTGGATTTTGACAATGATACATTAACCTAGTACAATTGGGTTATGTATTTCATTAGTTTATTTGGATTAGGAGAATGTTACATTAACCTAGTACAAATGGGTTAAGTATTTCCTTAGTTTAGTAGGATTTGGTTATTTATTTCATTAGCATAGTAGTAGGATAGGAGTATTATAAATACCCTATCATGCTAGAGATTTTAAGCAAGTCCTCCCTTAGTGGAGGCAACTCCTCCCTTAATTCAAGAAATTCATTCTTCACTTAATTCAACAATTAATTTTCTTCCATCCCTCTCATCTTCCACTACAAACACTTCTAATCTATTCTTCTATTCTTAAATTCCACAACAAGAGAATCGTTACTCGCTACGGAATCACCAAAACCACACGCCAAACACCCACTATTCACGCCATCCACCATGCAAAACGTGATATCCTTCGCATTCATGGGTAACTAAACCTCTTAGTTGGGGTTATGGAAGCCGAATGAGTTACTATCTACAGCTATGAGTTTGTGAGTTCAAGACAAGTATATTGCTTATATCATTATTCTCTTCATCTTAAATCTACATCCTTTGCGGTTCAAACACAAGAACACGCCATTCTAACATCTAACCTGTTCGAGAGAAAGGTTATTTGTCTAGAAAAGAAGACGCATAGACCAACGCCAGTCTAACATTTAACTTGTTTGAGAGAAAGGTTATTTGTCTGGAAAAGAGATAATGTCAAGGTAGTAGGACACCCTTTCCTATTAAAAAGCTAGTGCCGTAACTGGACTAACCTCTTGGAAAATTTGTACCGCTAGACACACTTTAAGCTCGAGAGAGTTAAAGTGAAATAGTCCTTGTTTAGGTCGAGAGACGCTTGGATTTACCAACGACTACAATTCTCTATAAGCAATTGCATGTCAAGACTCTACACACTCATAGCCAATAGAGACGTATACCTCTGAAGGTGGACATAACCCCAACGCTTCAATTCTCATTGTTTACAACCAACGTGACAATCTTTCTCTTTTTACTTTATTATTTTCAGCTTTTATTTCTTGTTTTGGTTACATATTACAATCCCCCCTTTTTACGAGACTTGCACCAAAAGTCTATTAATTTTACTTACTTGTTGGCCAAGCTATTCCCTGTGGGATCGACACCCAACCCAGGTTGGGTTCTATATTTGCTAACGACCGCTTTACACTCAAACGAGAGCTGTAGATTGAGCGTTATCGAAAATTGGTGCCGTTGCCGGGGAATACAAGTGTCAATCAAGTTCGTGATAATTACTAGACCCTTTGGTCAAAGATTCTCGTACTTTTACTTTTAGTTGTTGTTTTTGTTTTTTTAAGGTTTATTTAGTGCATCAATGGAGGCACAACGTGAAATTGAAAGGATGGCTGCTCAAGTGCATCAACAGAATATTGATAACCGTAGACGAGCAACAAATCCTGACGATGAGGATCTGGGCGATGAAGAGCTACTAAACCCACGACATACTACTGAGATGGCGGCACCCATGCAGAGGAGAGATCGTCAAGCGCGATTGAGGCCTGAACGCCGAGCTGTGCACATACCGTTTGATGATGATGATGATGATCTTGATGGATCTGGTGCCACCGGAGCTATTATTCTTCCGCCACTGGCACCCGGAGCAAAGTTTAATATCACTAGCGCCATGATTCAGCTTTTGCAACTCAAGGGATTATTTGGTGGACTAGCAGGCGATGATCCGAATATGCATCTGATCAACTTTATTTCCACATGCAAGTCATTCGACAATCCGGGCGTTGGACAGAATGTAATTCGATTACGTCTATTTCCATTGTCTCTGTCTGGGGAGGCAACTCTATGGTTGAATGGGCTGACTCCTGATTCTATTACTAATTGGAGGCAATTGAAAGACGCTTTCCTAGAAAGATTCTTTCCGCCATCCAAAAGAGCACAGTTGAGAGATGAGATCATAAATTTTCGACAGCTTCCAACTGAAGCTCTCCACGAAACATGGGAGAGGTTCAAGACGAAGCTCATGCGGTGCCCAAATCACCATATGACCAATGACCACTTGATGGAGATATTATACAGAGCTTTGAATTCGGTGACTAAGTCAGTGGTTGATAATGCGGCTGGAGGATCTTTTATGGACCTCACCTTTGGGCAGGCAAGCCATATGCTAGATCGGATGACAAAGCAAAGTAGAGCTTGGCATACCAGGGATTCTGAGGTAACAAGCCCCACTTTATCTTTTGGCATGACTGCAGAGCAGAGGCGAAGACAAGAGGATCGTGACCAAGACATGGCTCACATGAAAACGCAGATGGATCTTCTTACCAAGCACTTATTATCAGGGAAGACCGAAAAAGTGAAAGCTGTAGCGCTAAAAGGAAGAGACGAATTTGATTCTGAAGCGGAGGCCGACTACTTGAACAATCAGAGGGGTTTCCGTGGGAATGCCCAAGGAAACCAAGGTCGGAACCATTATGATAAATCTGGAAACAAAGACCAAGGTAGTTGGAAGAAATATAATGAAAAGAGTGGTTTGTACGTTCCCCCTGGTAGACGTGATACCACCACATCTAATTCTGGGAGTATGGAAGACATGATGGCTAAGTTATTGAAAGGAGTGGAAGCAACGAGCGCAGGAGTTAAGGAGGTGATTGATGATTTGTCCTCCATGAAGCAACTAGTTGATTCTCATTCCACTTCTATCAAGCAACTAGAGCAGCAATTGAGCCAACTTTCAGCAGCATTCAATCAAAGAAAGGCTGACACTTTACCAAGCGATACTGTGCAAAACCCAAGGAATGATGGGTCATGCATGGCCATATCTACCAGAAGTGGTAAGGTGCTGGAAACTTCAGCAAAAGGCAAGCAAGTGGTTGACGAAGTGGAACGGTTTGATATATGCAAAACAATGAAGCAGCCCAGCGATATGAATGAGTCATCTGTAGCTGATGTTCATTATGAGGATATGAAAGCATTATCTATAGAGAAACAACCTACTGTTGAGCCATTGTCTGCTGTGCCACTGAAAGTTGAGCATGAAGATAATGAAGGTTATGAAGAACTTATGAGTGCTCTAATAGAAATAAAGTCTTATACTCCTAAGAAACCGGATTGTGAACTCAAGAATCGACCAACAGCGAATACTCCCTTTGACGAGCCACCAATGCTAGAATCGCAAGAGCTTCCCGATTATCTAAAGTATGTGTTCCTGGAAAGTAGAAATATACTTCCTGAGAGAGCAGATGATTTAAGTGAACAGCACGTAGAAGCTCTCATCTCTGCTCTGAGGAGATACAAGAGAGCTATGGGTTGGACTATTGATGATATAATTGGTGACTCTCCGGAGAAACGTATGAGCCATCTCGAAAAAGATCGCATGCCCACAGGTAAGCCTCATTGTCGTCTAAATCCTTTCAGAAAACGATCCACCATTTACCTCGACGAAGTCTAAGTACTCGAGGTAACTACGTCGAGCCACGACAATAAATAAGGCGCTAGATGGGAGGCAACCCATCGTACTAATCGTTTTCATTTGGTTTTGAGCAAAAATAGGTGCAAGAAGTATGCAACGAGGAGATTGATTTCAATTGACGATTTGGTCGCATTGTATGGTAAAGTCGGTAAGTTAGGAATGGTGATGCATAAGGCTATGAAGTGAGCCTTTCTCACGTCATAATAGGCTTCGAGGAAGGCTAGGCCTTGGTAAAAATAGGCCACGAACGATGCACAACCTATTCTATAGCCTAAGGACTCGGAATCTAGAGTGCTATACACTATGCGCCGCCTATTCCTAGGTATGCTTTTGACTATGCGCCGCCTATGCTATGGCATTTGAGATACTGAGACCAAATGCCATAGACTATGCGGCGCATATGTCTAGAAATGCCATAGACTATGCGGCGCATATGTCCCATTATGCCATGGACAATGCGCCGCATATGTCATTGATATGCCAAGAGATATGCGCCGCATATGTGGTGATTTTGTCCCCAAATCCGATTGTAAATGGGTCATAACCCGACCCATACTCTTCCTATATAAAGGGGACATAATTTTACAACACAACCACATTAGAAAACACCCTAAAGGCGCCACATAACCTTCCAAATCTTCTCAAAATTTTCTTCTTTTGCTCTTCTAATTCACAACACCGTCTCCACAAGCTTCAAGCAAGTAAGTACTCTCTTATTCTTTATCGTAAGTACTACGTTGCTATGATTATTATAAATTGCTAAATCATATAAGATTGTTGGTGATGTTCATGTGTTTGAATTGTTGTTACATAATCATGTGAGTGAACATATACGTAGGGAATTCTTGACTTATTTCCGACTTGAATTTGGTTTCAATAGCATTGTTATGATATTTGCTGAATAGATATGGCTATGAATATTGCTTAAGAGTGTTGTTTGGATGCTTACATGTTAGACTATCCCGGCCATCGGGATAAGATTATAGTGCCTATCGACTTAGGAGGTTGTGCTTGTTGTAAGAATATCGATTCCATGTGGTAACCCCTATGTCGTAGTGTTGCTATATCTACCATGAAAGTAGTCCAATGGCTGCAAATAAGTGATACAATGCTGATTTTCTTGTTGGAATACAATCCTAAAACATATGTCGACGAAATCTGAGTAAATCGACTACGTTCACCTCGCTGATTTGTGCAACAAAACTAAGTGTGGGGTGGTACCCCTAGTACTTGCTTATAGATTGTATCAAGTGAGATTGTGCTGCAACTAACACTATTTCTAGTCTCAGGTACAATGGCACCTAAAGCGAGACAAGGCAAGGAGAAGGCTACCACCTCCCAAAAGGGCAAAAAGAGAAGTTGCAAGGACCAAGGAGAACCCTCCTCGCGGCAAATACCCCGACTCACGCTTGGAATTAAGTGGGATACTTATGAGGAACTTCTAAGGATGACGACTCTGATGATGATTCCAATGCAAGGGGTATGGCCCCAGACATAGAGGATGAGTCCGACTAACCAGGTTCCTCGTATTTATTTTCCACTGAGGACAGTGTCCCGTCCAAGTGTGGGGTGGCATTGCATGCTATACTTCTCTGTTTGCACCTATGTTTGTTTGTTTACTTTGTTTATTTGAGTTCGTTTTTTTTTTTGTTTGACGTTTTTTTTTAGTTTTTTTTAGGAGTAAAATCTTTCTAGCTTCGCATGAAATTATTTTGATAGGCAGCATGAGATTATAACAAGAGTATGTGTTACAATTGTGACTATTGAGACGTTTAGGCTCTAGTTGTGACTCATTATGTGATATTGTATGATTCAATTCCTTCACTTGTTGGGTCAAGAGTCTATATTACTTTCAAATCAAGTCGACCATGTGCCTTGTGTGTGTGAGATAATAGTATATTCTATGTGTGTGGCTGATGCTAGAACTTGCCTGGTGTGTATGCAAAGCGAAAATAAGGAGTGTGAGTTTAGGAGATGATTTAGGCATTTCTTTGGCAACCTATATTTGTTTACCTTCAGTTTTACCTACCCATGGACATCATCCTAGTTAAACCCTTTTTGAGCCTTTAGCCTATTTCTTTGACAACCTTGTATGTAAGCCTAATCCATTTTTTCAAGACCATAATTTGATCCAAATTCCTAAGTTCTTTAAAGTGACAAATTCAAGTGACAACATAAGAGGAAATTGGTTGAGTATGATGCTTTAAATTGTAATGGTGCTTGAATGTGTTATGAAAAAGAAAGTTCTATCATAAGAGGTATGTTGTGAAAAGAAAAAGGAAAAGAAAGCTGAAAAGTGAGTTGTGCTTAAAATTGAAAAACAAAAAGAGGAGAACAAGGGTGGTAGAATAAAAGAAAAAAAAAAGGGTTGAAAGAAAAAAGTGTCAATAATACAATGTGATGTATTAAAGTGCTTAGGAACTTAGTCACTATTTCTGGCCAAAATAGTTGATCCTACCCGTCCCTTAGCCTACATTACAACCATCAAAAGACCTACTTGATCCTAACCTTAACATTCCGACATTTAGTGGAGTACTACATTAAGGGCAAGCCTATGGTCATTAGTTGCTACATATGAATTTTTTGTGAGAGCGAGAGCAAGGACATTTTGATACCCATGTTTGAAAAATATGCTATACTTGTGAGTGATTATGGGTACTATATTGTGAGACACACATGGTTGATGAGTCTTGGATAGTTGTACATGATTCTATGCACCTTAACGTTTGCATGCGAGTTGATCACCATCACGAGTCTATGCTTGAGGTTAAATTGTTTCTACTTATAATCAGAAAGCTACTCCTCGTTGATAATTGTTGTGCTTGTCTTGAAGAATGTTTTATGTTGTTGTTGTAAAACCCTAAGTTGATGTTTAGAAGGACATGATATTTTGTTCGAGGACGAACAAAGCTGCAAGTGTGGGGTGTTGATGATAGGTGAATTTACACGCCTATATCAATATATTTTGCCCATATTTTAGCCTAGTTTTGAGAACAAACTATATATTTCATGCACTTTTAGTCCTTTTTCCTATAAATGAGCTAACGAACATGATTAGGAAAGTTTCAGGTATAAATGATGCAAAATACAGCATTTTATGGCTTACTTGACGCAAAAGAAAGCTCACAAACGAAGTAGAAAGGAGCTGGACGCCTAAAGGACCAAATCTGCTGCATGGAAAATCTGTCCCGGGCTAAAACAGCATTTCTGAATACTTTGGGGACTGCATGGAAAATCTGTCCAGGACTAAAACAGCATTTCTGAAGACTTTGGGGACTTACAGACACAAAGCTGGATTTTGACAATGATACATTAACCTAGTACAATTGGGTTATGTATTTCATTAGTTTATTTGGATTAGGAGAATGTTACATTAACCTAGTACAAATGGGTTAAGTATTTCCTTAGTTTAGTAGGATTTGGTTATTTATTTCATTAGCATAGTAGTAGGATAGGAGTATTATAAATACCCTATCATGCTAGAGATTTTAAGCAAGTCCTCCCTTAGTGGAGGCAACTCCTCCCTTAATTCAAGAAATTCATTCTTCACTTAATTCAACAATTAATTTTCTTCCATCCCTCTCATCTTCCACTACAAACACTTCTAATCTATTCTTCTATTCTTAAATTCCACAACAAGAGAATCGTTACTCGCTACGGAATCACCAAAACCACACGCCAAACACCCACTATTCACGCCATCCACCATGCAAAACGTGATATCCTTCGCATTCATGGGTAACTAAACCTCTTAGTTGGGGTTATGGAAGCCGAATGAGTTACTATCTACAGCTATGAGTTTGTGAGTTCAAGACAAGTATATTGCTTATATCATTATTCTCTTCATCTTAAATCTACATCCTTTGCGGTTCAAACACAAGAACACGCCATTCTAACATCTAACCTGTTCGAGAGAAAGGTTATTTGTCTAGAAAAGAAGACGCATAGACCAACGCCAGTCTAACATTTAACTTGTTTGAGAGAAAGGTTATTTGTCTGGAAAAGAGATAATGTCAAGGTAGTAGGACACCCTTTCCTATTAAAAAGCTAGTGCCGTAACTGGACTAACCTCTTGGAGAATTTGTACCGCTAGACACACTTTAAGCTCGAGAGAGTTAAAGTGAAATAGTCCTTGTTTAGGTCGAGAGACGCTTGGATTTACCAACGACTACAATTCTCTATAAGCAATTGCATGTCAAGACTCTACACACTCATAGCCAATAGAGACGTATACCTCTGAAGGTGGACATAACCCCAACGCTTCAATTCTCATTGTTTACAACCAACGTGACAATCTTTCTCTTTTTACTTTATTATTTTCAGCTTTTATTTCTTGTTTTGGTTACATATTACAATCCCCCCTTTTTACGAGACTTGCACCAAAAGTCTATTAATTTTACTTACTTGTTGGCCAAGCTATTCCCTGTGGGATCGACACCCAACCCAGGTTGGGTTCTATATTTGCTAACGACCGCTTTACACTCAAACGAGAGCTGTAGATTGAGCGTTATCAGTTATGTGTATGATTGAAGGGAATATTTTTAAAAAAGCATCATATGAAAATTGAATACTTATTTATCTGACGAAATGGTAGATAAATTAAAAATACTTGTTTTGTATGTACTTAAGAATATAGAAATTGTTGATATAAGAAAAATCATATTGGAAAAAATATTTGATAAATATTTAATGACTAGAATAAATTACATACCACACCTACCTAACTACTCTTACAAATACTTACATACCAAACCTACACATCAACCATGATAAATTATGTATATTTAGAATATTGGAAAATGGGTATGAAAAATATACAATTAGTAGAAAAACTAATGGAAACCAATCTAGAAAAATATATGAGAACTAAGGATATAAAATATATAGAATTCCTTAATGAAAATATACAAGAATTATTAAGATTAAAACAAATAACTAATAAATGCTATGATAAAGCATTTAATTACTATAATCCAATTCTCAGTTATCCAAGTTATTCGTAGAAATCTAAGCATTATATGAATAATATGACAAGTTATATATCTGATGAAATTAAGATTATTGTTTTATATATCATAAAAGACTTAGAATTAGGAGACATAAAGAAAATAATATGGAAAAAAACTGATTTTGAAGATGAGTTACTAAATACTAATTGGATAGAAGATGAAATAGAAAATATAGATTTCTATTGGTATAGTTATAATAGATTTGTGTATTATAATAGATTTATTTATTTTATTTACCCCCCTTCTATTGATATAGTTATAATAGATTTGTTTATTATAATAGATTTATTTATGTTATTTACCCCCCCCCCCCCCTTCTATTGATATTGTAAACACAATCCATTTGTATGGTTATGACAATTTCAACTTTTGAATTGAATGGATAGTTTCTGGATCATCTTTAATTCTTTTCTTTCTATAACCTTATTTTGAGTCATCCTTAATAATTTTCCTTTTGCTTTCATACCATGTGTATTCTTTTCTTATTTTAGCTATTGAATTGAAACTATGGTAATCCTGAATAATAGTACCCATGTCCAACTCATTTGCAGCTGACATACTTTTCTTTTAACATGTTCTCCTAACATTCCTTAGATTGAAGATTGCATCTTATAACAATAGTTTCAACTTTACAAGTTATAACAAAAAATTATATTTTAAAAAGGAATTTTTTTAATGATTAAAAATAAGAAACTTTAATTTTTATATATGAAAAATATATTTCATACCCATAAAAAGGATATTACAGATAATTGGCAGATATCAATTATGCCCTTAATCATCTCTGAAACGGTTTATTCTAACTTAATTAACATATAAATGATTTCTTCTTCCAAAAAAAAAATATTCAACTTGTGATTTCTACTATTTCATCATAATTATTGTTTCATCAAATGTTCCCCTTCTTCTTTTATAAAATATTCTAATATGAATATAATTGTATCTTTATTAAATCTAATAAACGATGGTGGGTTACATTTACTGTCACTAATGCATGGAGGAAGATGGAATATTAATGGTATTTTAGTTTTTAAAATTGATTAAATTTTTTATTTATTTTGTTCTAACACAAAATCGATAGTTCAGTAATGAATAAGATACAAAAAACTTACAACAAAAACATTGTTCATATACTTTTCAAACTTTAATCATTTAATGTAAATTTATTTTGATTAAATTGAGTAGAAACAATTTTGAAATTTGCAAATTTGTTTTCATTTTTTTTTATCTTATTTGTCTGTATTTTTTTACAATATTAAACTATGTTGAACTTCTGAAATTTCATATTGTCAAATTATCAAATATCAGAAAATTACTATTAATAAATTGTGTAATATGTTTGCAGGAAGACCTAAAGATTTTGTTGTTGATGAGATTATGTATGATGTAGATACAAAGTATAAAGGATTGGTTAATGCAATAGCAAAACAATTGAAGATTGATAGTAAATCCAAATTGAGATAAAATTCTTGTTAATTGATAGATGTCCACCAATGCTTATACACAATGATACAAAAGTAATGGTGTATTTAGATCAAAAAAGAAATATTGTTGATTTCTTTGTTAAATATCCATTGTATGTAACAACAAAAGATATGTTAATGGATGTTACAGAATAGCCTGAACAATTCATTATTTATGTTGGTAACAACATACATAAGAATTTAAATATTGATCGGCAGAATTTGTACTCAATAAATTCAGTTAGATTGATTGGATTATCTCCAGGGGATGAAATGTTTGATGAAGATAAAGTTGAAATAATTGAAGAATCTGAAAATTGCAGTAAAATAGATTTACAAAGATAAAGAAATACTTTTTAAAGTTATGAAGTTGCACGCTTTTTTGCATTAGATTTTATTTCATACGGAGAGATCAAATGCCACCAGTTATGAATTTTGTAAGCTTTCATTTAGAATTGAAAATTTACATATATATGAATTTGGTAAAAAATTGGTATGTCGTTGATTTTTTGATTGGTCTAAAAATGTTTGAATAGCTACTACCTTGTTTGTGTTGTGGAAGATTGTACATGACTTCTTAAAGTTGCATGTATAAAAAATCAAAGATTTTCAAAATAAGAATGTAACGACCTAAAAATTTGATGAAATATGTAAAATTTGTGATTTTATGTAATTTGACTATTTTAACCCTCCCCGTAGTTGCATTATTATAGTTCTGGGGCGTGAGAGTGATTGGCATAATTTTTGATGTATTTTGATATCATTTATGTAATATTGTGATTTTTTATGGCTTTAAGAGCCTTATTTTGGAGTTATGTGGATATCTTTTGATCCGTGTGACGGATGGCCAAACGGACAATGCCAGCAGCTCCAGAATATTAATTTTAGGCTAGGTAGACCTTTGGTTTGAGTCTCGGTGCACCTGAACTCATTTCAACCTATTGGTTAGAAAGTTGGAAAATTGAAAATATGAGTGTGGGACCCACATTTGATCGAAACGACCTCGGATTGAAAATTTGACTTCGCCAGCATATCCGAAATGTCAATTTTAGGGTGTTAGCATATTTGGTATGATTTTACGGCTTTTAAATCTCATTTCGACCCTCGATTTGGAAAAGTGTAATTTTCGGTTTCGGGGGTCAACTTTGTGAAAATAATATGTTTTTTGAAAATCTGATATCGCCATCGCGTCCGAAACGTCGAATTTAGTGTGATTTCATATATCATTTTTATATATTGGACTCCGAACAAATCTCGGGAACCCCGTCGAAATCCATTTCGACTTAATAAAAAAAACCCAGCAGTTATTGCAGAAAAACTACAATATAAATAGCTTCTTCCACCTATTTTTGGCCCATTTTGCATATTTTCATCTTGTCTGTTGAGAGTTAAACCATAAAATATTGTAGGAGCTTAATAGTAAATTTTGTGAGAGCTTGGAAAGCTAGATTAACACATTTTTCTTGGTTTTATTATGGATTAAAGGTAAGAATTCACCCATTTCTTAGTAATTTCTAGATTAATTTCTCAAAACCTCAAAAATCTTAGGACATGATTTTAAATCCAAATTTCACTCCTTTAACGTTAATAATATTTTTATCTTATAATTACTAATTTTTCATCAATTTAACCTTCAAAACAACTCTGATTCTTGATTGTAACCTAGATTTCCAAAATTTTACCCGGTAAAGCTCAAAAATGATTTTTCTTCAATTTAAACCCCATTTTTAACTCGATTTAACTTGGGTTTTAAGCCATAGGTTCCTATAAATATTGGGAACATGTTTTTGATGTAAAGTTTTGATTTTTCACTTATTTTTCGAAAACTAATTTTGGGGTACATTTTAACCCCGGACCAAAAGTAGTCAATATGGGTGTCGTTGGTTTTATTTTAATGTATAGATTTTATATTTGATTTTTTTAGTGGAGTTCGGGATTGTTTGTGAAAATTAAGGTCGTGGGTTCAAGTGTAGTGGACCAGTTTCGACTTTCGAGGTGGGTTATGACTTGACTCTTTCAGACTGGGTTGGGTAGTAAATGATGGTACAAAATACATGCTAAGGGTGGGAACTATTCATGAAAATGGCTATCTATGTGTTGTGCCCGTTTGAGGGATTATATGTGATGTAATTGTCAAAATTGAGATATTATGTGATATGTGTGATCGTGTGGGGGTCCTATGTGATATTGATAGCCTTGAATTCATATGAATAGCAATATTGTGTTGTTAAAATTCTAATGTCGTACCATTGGTGTATTGTGATTATATTCATACTTTATTGAAAAATGAGACATGTGAAAATTCATGGATGGTATGAAAATAATGAGTGAATATTAATGCATGTAGTTGTGGAAATGTATCATTGTGGTTGGTTGTGGAAATATATCATGTGGTTATTTGGTGAAATACTCATTTTGATTGGTTGTGAGCATTTAATCTTCATATTATACTCATTCATGAAACATTGGTACCACCGTGGCAACATCTAGCAAACATAGGCAACACCTTTTTAAAAAAATATTATAACACCTTATAAAAACCTTTCCAAAGGATATGCTAGAAAGGATGAATTGTATACAGTTTGACGAACCCTTTATGGGTCCTACATTGGGAGGCTTTCCTTCGTAGGTGTATACGGGGATTGTGCGATGATTCAGGAGGTCGTACCATGACCTCGTGCATCATCATCATCATCATCATCATATACATTGCACTTACTTCATTATGTTATGTTATGTTGTATTGGCATATTAACTTGTCAACTATGTATTTATTGTATCATTTTTACTAGTATTTGATGATCTTGTATATGCATGTTCCCCTTGTTCTTTTTATATGTGATATAATACGTACTTTTATTCTATCTTGGTGTGATATGTAATATATGTGAGATATATTAGAACTATTAGTGCAAGAAATGTGGGCTACCATTGTGGGATATTTTTTTTTATTGTAGGTGACGTGCCCTTACTGTATACTTTGTATGCTTTATTTACCACTTTGCTTGGTCGGCCTATGATACCTACTAAGTACAAGTGGACCGTACTCATGCCTACTGCACCCTTTCGGTGCAGGTTCTAGCTCGAGTGTGCCTTAGCTTGCTTGACTCGGGCAATTGTTATAGCTTCCAAGGTAGCGGTTGGACATTCATGCATCCGAAGTTCACCTCTATCTTTCTATAGTAGTTATGTATTTATTAGTATTCGGAGACAGATATTATTTTTTTGTGGTTATTTTATCGATGTATTTGAATCTTGGATTGTATTAGTAGTTCTTACACTATTGACACTTGGTTTTAGGTATGATTGATATTTTGGGTAAGTTCTTTCTGCATTTTTATAATTATTTATGTGGTTCGACTTTGTTCTAGAAGCCTTACCTTAGGATATTTCTATCTTTTATTTCATTTTGTATCAGTTTGAATGATAGGCTTACTTGTCAAGGTACGCCACAACAAGTGCCATCATGACTCTAGTTTTTGGGTCGTGACAAATTGGTATCAAAGCAACCAGGTTTCATTGGTCTCAACGGTGTAAGAATGAGATGTCTAATAGAGTCTCGCAGATCGGTACGTAGACGTCTATATCTGTAATGCCTTGATTTTCTATAATCAAAATGTCACACGGTGCTTATGATCCCAAAGGACGACAAGTTAACCCTCTTCTGATATCAGTACCTTTTCACTGCATAATATAATAAAATACATGTGGAAAACTGGCGGAAACTTGCCATAAGTTTCAAAGAATCTAAAATACATAATTCTGCAAACTAAATACTTATACAACTGTTCGAAAAGCCTCTAACTGTCTGAACTGTGGAGTTGATGGGACATGTCCCCAACTAACTCCGTCAAATAAAATAAACTAAATATAATAATATGTTGAAATAATAATGCATCCTCGGAATATGAGGACTCACTGCTGGGTACTGAACTACTACTGCTGATCTGAAACTCGTGTCTCTGAATCTATAGTGTCAAATAAAATTACAACACCATAGCATAAATGTGTCAGTATATTAGAATGTAATGAGTATGCAAATGAGGTAAGGATAAATGCAAGGGCTTATGCATGAACATAACTTAACTGAATAATATGCAAGAGCTTGATTAGCATACATAAAGAATCTGTAATTACTGAACATATTGCGCATACTGTCACTGAGCATACTTAGACTAACTCTGGTAACTGATACTAAAATTTATGAACATACTGAGATTACGAGTATCTGAAGCTTCTGAAATTGATAGTTACCCTATCTATCAGGTTGTCTCCAAATCTAATAATAACAAGAATGATTGACTGAATCTGAGATCAAACCTATCTAGCAGGTAGTCTCTGAATCTGTGGATTATAATACTACTTGATAACTGATTTTGAGATCGGCCAATCTAGCAGCGGATCTTCGAATTTGCAAATAATCATACTTAATGGCCTGTATCTAACAGCCTTGAATTCTATACACTGAACTGAGCTTTTTCTTGAAGTCTGAGATTGATTCTGAAACTTAAACTGTGGGAGTTCTCACTTAACCGACATGCCCCGAGTATGGTGGGGTCCAACCTATAACCCCAACTGTAAAGGATGTCAATATCATGCCACGGGTAAAGACTTCTCTGGTCAAGCCTCTCTAGCGGGTGACCCTCTAGAGAAAGTCAAGCCTAAGGCTATGTGGACTCCTACAGGTAGTCAAGCCTTTTATCTGACGGGTGAATCCTCGTCCTGCACTGACTACACAGTTCTGGAATGAAGGGATTGCTGCTAATAACTTTGCCTCTCGAACGGGGAAGTCGCCATCCTGCACTCGCTCGGTGCTAGTTCCTACTCCCAACTGAAAGACTCTGAGCTGATTCTTGTTACTGATTATCTTACTTGACTGATCTGACTGATTTTACTTGGTTTCGTATCTGACGAAATACTACTGAATTCTACTTTATGTCCGAGTGCTACATATTTTCATATATTACTGCGCTTTATTGAAGCCTTGACCGAATACTGAATACTACAGAGATCTGAACTGAGTACTGAGATTGATTAGTCTGAATAAGGAGATTACTGAGTTTTCTTACTATTCTATCATTGACTGAATTCTACTGATCATAGCACAACTGAGATTATCTTGAGACTAACTCAGCTCTAGGCACACAACTATATTTTTCGGGTATAAGTACCCCCAGGACTTGACTCTTGAATATATGACCAACATCACGTCAACGTCATTACAATAGTCCATTATTCACAATATGATCAAGGATGTACCACTTCAAACACTTGGGAATAATTAACATGTAAAGTTTATACAAAGACATGCTATCGTCTCATGAATTATTCAACAAGGAAATTTACATCGTAGTAATAAATTCACCATATACTCAATAAAACATCACTTTAACACTTAGAAACACTATTATGTATTTACATAGGGAATACATGCCAATATTTCATAATATATCCCACACAATCTTGCAATAAATATATATCATGCTTTCAAGTATATACAATTAAGGATTTCATGCTAACATGTTACCATCCATTCACTAAAGATTTTTAACAAACACTTGGCATACTTAGCTTATGTGTAGCTTGGGAATTTCTTGTCAACATATTATAATGACTCTATTTTCTTCACATGACCACTTTATCAAACACTTGAATGGAATGAGCTAGTACACATGTTTACATGATATAATTTATCTTGTTTAATTCAGACAACATTCATCAAATACTTGGAAGGCATAGTATTTAATCATAATCAACACTTAATATCACAATCCCAACACCATCTCAAAGCTCTAATATGAGTTGACATAGTACTACATAAATAATAATTATTAATTTCACATAAATCATACACTTAGTCATGGGTTATAAACCCACTCATGGATTCTTCATCCAATATGTAGTTACATAAATCATACCACAACTAATTAATTTTCCCTTCAAAGATTCCAACATCAAATTTACAATTTCAAGGTTCTAACATAAATTACTATATTACTACACATATAATCCATAATTTCATATAAGTTTTCTATTTAATCATAGATTAGAAACCCAACAAAAATGATAATTATGAATACACTTAAATCAAGTCATGGATTGTACACCAATTTTACGGTTCATAAACTCAACATGACATTCATACTTAACATACTACAATGGTAATATTTTCTTCATATAAGCATTTTATCAAACATGTAGGGAGCATGCTTTAGTTATTCAACAACTATTACTTCTAAATGTCATAACTCCATCAATCAATTCATCACACAAAGATTTCAACATGATATGATCATGATTCAACATACATGGAAAATATGATTATTTCAGTGTCAATCAACATATAGCAACATTACACTTCACTCATCTTGGCCTCACAACAATTCATTACACTAATTAACATGATTACATAATTTCAACATGCTTCTTGAAGAGGCTTTATCATGAACACCACAAGATCAACACATACTAGGGTCAAAACTTTAGTCTTTATCATCAAAACATGAACTTAATCTCAACAACATCAAGAACATCAATTTCAATCCACATAATTCATAAAAACTCATGAAAACATAATATTTGAATTTAGGAAAAAGGGTTCTTGAGCTTCTTGGATGGAAGGAACCCAAGAATCAACATTTTCATACCTCAAGTTTATGAATCCAGATGAACTTTTGATTCCGTAACTCTATTCGTAAGATTGATGGGTGCTCCTTAAAGCTCTTGCAATGGGGAATCCGAATCTTAAATTATTTTTGAATTCCTACGGTTGAATTTTGAGAAATCTTGATTTTTTTTTGGGAGTAAGAGTTGTTGTTCTTGAGAGAAAATTGAAAAAATAAGTATATTTTGGATGAAAGTATGCTGAATTCCGTGTAAGGGGTTTATATATAGGGGTGGAAGAAGAGCAAAATGCCCTTAAGAAAAGAGAGAAAGACGCAGTTGTCCTTCTGTTACTAGTTTGGTAGGCTGAAGTAAATTGATCATAACTTTTTACTCTGATGTTCAAATTGGATGAAACTAATTGCATTGGAAATAGGACTCAAAGAGATTTCACTTGATATATATCAGCTCACCCAGTTCATTATATACAAGAAGTTATGATCATTACAAGTTGACCCTGAAATGCTGGAAACTGGGCACCTCACCAACGCTTTTTGCTACTGGTTTGGCACACCAAACGTGCCCTTACTCTACTCTGAAAATTCCAAAACTCACCCGAAATGTACTAAAATATTTCCCCATCGGACCGCAACTTGAAAATTGAAAAATAGATGTCAGTAAGATCATCCAATAAATACCCAAAGATCGGAGGTCTGAATGAGAAAGTTTCAACACTTAGCCAAATTTTTGAGTGCTAAGCTTCTCTTGGCAAGATTAAAAGGCTTTAACGACTTGAAAAACTTATGGGGTATTACATTATCTCCCCCTTGGGAATATCCATCCTTGAATGTCGCTGATTAAGATGAGATTTTTAATAGTCACTTAGAGGGAGAGAATATCTGAAACATATCTTATACGACGGGAACTACAGACTTACTGAATTCATTCACGACTTACTGAATTCTTACATCGAACATGCATATCTGATGCATGGATCTGTAACTGAGTTATTCTCATGTCTGCATGAATAAATATACTGATAGACTGAGCTTTCTCTACTGAACATGCATGTCTAATACATGTATACTTGAATGAACGGACTCTCAATAACATGCTTGAATGAATACACAATATTAACGGGCACTACTTTATGAGCAACATTTGAACATGCAAACGTATGGTTTTAAATAACATGAAGGCATCAAAATACTATGGGGCATCTCCCCCTTGGAACACTATATCCCTCTTAGAACACTTACTCTACAGATACGCTGGGGCGATGCACAGGGCATCTATGAATTGAATTATAACTGAACCTCGGGAATCTGCAACTAATGTATGATACGTAATCTCAACTAAATTCGCAACTACTAGAATATTCTATCTTAGGATGATCACATCCCTAAGGTTTCTGATAGCATGATTAATGAAATATTGAGAAAACAAACTATATGAATACCACTAGCTGACTGCTAACTGAATGCTTACTCTATAAACTAACTCATGCTAAAAATTCATACTTAACTGAAGTACAAAACTTTATACCGAGATAATAATGGGTCGGGAACTATCTCTCATTACTGCTTTCTACATATACTTGTGCCACTACAAGATTCTGAGGGCCTGACTTGGTCACTTTCTCTATCATCTCCCCTTTAGCTTCAAACCATCACTAGAAATTTGTGAAGGCTTTACTATTTTCTAAACTGAACTGTGATCAATCTACTCGAGAGTCTAGGATAAAACGGTGCACAATTATATGTATGAAGGATAAATTCATCTTGAAAACTGCACCTGAAAGTATAAACTCACTGCTAATGCTATCTCTTGGAATACAACTCTTAACTTCCTTTAACTTCTACAATTATCTTCATATACTTACACTCTTTTATCACATACTTGTCTTACTAAATACATTATCTGCTTCTATTTCTTTATAGGCTACTAACACCACACTCACACCTTACTACTTAGTTTGGAGTCGACAAACTTAAATTCTTCAAAGATTCAAGCTTATTTTCTAAAGCATAACATGAATATCCACAAATATTTAACAACCATTCTACTCTCATCCTAGCCTACAAATGTCACATCCCTTAAACTTATATTTTTTCCACACTATGAGAATTACCACTATACCTCCATCAACAACACATATAACTCTGGATTACTATACTTAGATTCTTGCTACCTTGTGTCAAGCCTAATGATTCACTTTTTATACAACTAACCCCATGAAACATACTTTGCTAAAATTTAGAGAACACCATTGTGAAACTATCTGCGGGGACTGTCTGAGAAAGTTCTATCTCAAAGACTTTGGGATTCAGTTCTTATGCTACCATGGAAGTAAGGTAAAGCTGACATGAATGGATCATGACAAGAGTTTACATAAGTATCTTAGAGAACCTTTCCACAGCATGATCTGAGACATGAAAGAATGGAAATTTTTTCTAAAACATCTTATAGCCTCCTATACATAAATGTGGCACGCAACACACCCATGTACAAAACTCTACTAGATGTGGCTTTTCAGACTCCTAGGACACCTATTGAACTTTAGTCTCTGATACCAAGTTTGTAACACCCCAATTTTCTGTAATCAAAACGTCACACGGTGCTTATGATCCCGAAGGACCACAAGCTAACCCTCTTCTGATATTTGTACCTGTTCACTGCATATATAATAAAATACATGCGGAAAACTAGCAAAAACTTGCCATAAGGTTCAAAGTATCTAAAATACATAATTCTGCAAATTGAATACTTATACAACTGTCCGAAAAGACTCTAACTGTCTGAACTGTGGAGTTGATGGGACATGTCCCCAACTAATTCCATCAAATAAAATAAATTAAATATAGTAATATGCTGAAATAATAATCCATCCTTGGAATATAAGGACTCACTGCTGGGTACTGAACTACTACTGTTGATCTGAAACTCATGTCTCTAAATATATGGTGTCAAATAAAATTACAACACCATAGCGCAAATGCATCAGTACGTTGGAATGTACTGAGTATGCAAATGAGGTAAGGCTAAATGCAAGGGCTTATGCATGAACATAACTTAACTGAATAATATGCAAGAGCTTGATTAGCATACATAAAGAATCTGTAGTTACTGAACATACTGCGCATACTATCACTGAACATACTCGGACTAACTCTAATAACTGATACTAAATATACTGAAATTCTAAAATTTCTGAACATACTGAGATTACGAGTATCTGAAGCTTCTGAAACTGATAGTAACCCTATCTAACAGGTTTTCTCCAAATCTAATAATAACAAGAATGATTGACTGAATCTGAGATCAACCCTATCTAGCAGGTAGACTCTGAATCTGTGGATAATAATACTACTTGATAACTAATTTTGAGATTGGCCTATCTAGCAACGGATCTTCGAATTTGCAAATAGTCATACTTGATGCCCTGTATCTAATAGCCTTGAATTCTATACACTGAACTGAGCTCTTTCTTGAAGTCTGAGACTGATTCTGAAATTAAAATTATGGGAGTTCTCACTTAACCAACATACCCCGAGTATGGTGGGATCCAACCTATAACACCAGCTGAAAAGGGTGTCAATACCGTGCCACGGGTAAAGACCTCTCTGGTCAAGCCTCTCTAGCCGGTAACCCTCAAGAGAAAGTTAAGCCTAAGGCTATGTGGACTCCTGCAGGTAGTTAAGCCTTTTATTTGATGGGTGACTCCTCGTCCTGCTCTGGCTATAAAATTTTGGAGTGCAGGGATTGCTGCTAACGACTCCGTCTCTCTAATTGGGAAGCCGTCATCCTGCACTCGCTCGGTGCTAGTTCCGACTCCAAACTGAAAGACTTCAATTTGATTCTTGTTATTGATTATCTTACTTGACTGATCTGACTGAGTTTACTTGGTTCCGTATCTGACGAAATACTACTGAATTCTACTTTCTGTCTGAGTGCTACAGATTTTCGTATATTATTGAGCTTTACTAAAGCCTTAACTGAATACTTAGTACTGCTGAGATCTGAACTGAGTACTGAGCTTAATTAGTCTGATTACTGAGATTACTGAGTTTTCTTACTATTCTGTCACTTACTGAATTCTACTGATCATAGCACAACTGAGATTATCTTGAAAATGACTCGGCTCTAGGCACACAGCTATATTTTTCGGGTACAAGTACCCCCAGGACTCGATGAAAGTAAACTGACAGGACTCCACTTTTGAATATAAGACCAACATCACATCAACGTCATTACAATAGTTCATTATTCCCAATATAATCAGGGATGTACCACTTCAAGTGCTTGGGAATAATTAACATGTAAAATTTATATAAAGATATGCTATCGTCTCATGAATTATTCAACAAGAAAATTCACATCGTAGTAATAAATTCACCATATACTCAATAAAACATCACTTTAAAACTTAGAAATACTATTATGTATTTACAAAGAGAATACATGCCAATATTTCATAATATATCTCACGCAATCTTACAATAAATATATATTATGCTTTCAAGTATATACAATTAAGGATTTCATGCTAACATGTTACCATCCATTCATTAAAGCTTTTTAACAAACACTTGGCATACTTAGCTTATACGTAGCTTGGGAATTTCTTGTCAACATATTATAATGACTCTATTTTCTTTACATGAGCACTTTATCAAAAACTTGAATGGCATGAGCTAGTTACATGATATAATTTATCTTGTTAAATTCACACAACATTCATCATATACTTGGAAGGCATAGTATTTAATCATAATGCTAATCAATACTTAATATCACAATTTCAACACCAAGTTCACCATCTCAAAGCTCTAATATGAGTTGACATAGTACTACATAAATAATAATTATTAATTTCACATAAATCATACACTTAGTCATGGGTTATAAACCCACTCATGGATTCTTCATCCAATATGTAGTTACATAAATCATACCACAACTAATTAATTTTCCCTTCAAAGATTCCAACATCAAATTTACAATTTCAAGGTTCTAACATAAATTACTATATTACTACACATATAATCCATAATTTCATATAAGTTTTCTATTTAATCATAGATTAGAAACCCAACAAAAATGATAATTATGAATACACTTAAATCAAGTCATGGATTGTACACCAATTTTACGGTTCATAAACTCAACATGACATTCATACTTAACATACTACAATGGTAATATTTTCTTCATATAAGCATTTTATCAAACATGTAGGGAGCGTGCTTTAGTTATTCAACAACTATTACTTCTAAATATCATAACTCCATCAACGGATTCATCACACAAAGATCTCAATATAATATGATCATGATTCAACATACATGGAAAATATGATTATATCAACGTCAATCAACATATAGCAACATCACACTTCACTCATCTTGGCCTCACAATAATTCATTACACCAGTTAACATGATTACATAATTTCAACATGCTTATTGAAGAGGCTTTATCATGAACACCATAAGATCAACACATACTAGGGTCAAAACTTTAGTCTTTATCATCAAAACATGAACATAATCTCAACAACATCAAGAACATCAATTTCAATCCACATAATTCATAAAAACTCATAAAAACATAATATTTGAATTTAGGAAAAAGGGTTTTTGAGTTTCTTGGATGGAAGGAACCCAAGAATCAATATTTTCATACCTCAAGTTTATGAATCCAGATGAACTTTTGATTCCGTAACTCTATTCGTAAGATTGATGGGTGCTCCTTGAAGATCTTGCAGTGGGGAATCCAAATCTTAAATTATTTTTGAACTCCTACGATTGAATTTTGAGAGATCTTGATTTTGTTTTGGGAGTAAGAGTTGTTATTCTTGAGAGAAAATTGAAAAAAGGAGTATATTTTGGATGAAAGTATGCTGAATTCCATGTAAGGGGTATATATATATAGGGGTGGAAGTAACCAAAATGCCCTTAAGAAAAGAGAGAAAGACACGGCTGTCCCTCTGTTACTGGTTTGATAAGCTGAAGTAAATTGATCATAACTTTTTAATATGATGTTCAAATTGGATAAAACCAATTGCATTGGAAATAGGGATCAAACAGCTTTCATTTGATATATATCATCTCACCCAGTTCATTATATACAGGAAGTTATGAGCATTACAAGTTGACCCTGAAATGCTATAAATTGGGCGCCTCACCAGCGCCTTTTGCTACTGGTTTGGCACACCAAACATGCCCTTACGCTACTCCAAAAATTTTGAAACTCACCCGGGATGTACTACAGCCTTGCCCTATCGCAACGCAATTTGAAAATTAAAAAACAAAAGTCGGGAAGATCGTCAAAAAAATACTCGAAGATCGGAGGTATAAATGAGAAAGTTTCAACACTTAGCCAAATTTCTGAGTGCTAAGCTTCTCTTGGCAAGATTAAAAGGCTTTAACGACTTAAAAAACTTATGGGGTATTATATTATTTCCCCCTTGGGAATATTCATCCTCGAATGTCACTGATTAAGCTGAGATTTCTGATAGTTACTTAGAGGGTGAGAATATCTGAAACATGTCTTACACGATGGGAACTACTGACTTACTGAATTCTTACACCGAACATGCATATCTGATGCATGGATCTGTAACTGAGTTATTCTCATGTCCGTATAAATAAATATACTAATAGACTAAGCTTTCTCTACTGAACATGCATGTCTAATGCATGTATACTTGAATGAACAGACTCTCAATAACATGCTTTAATGAATATGCTATGATAACTGGAATTACTTTATGAGCAACATCTTTACATGCATGTGTATGATTTTAAATAACATGAAGGCATCAAAATACTATTGGGGCTTCTCCCTCTTAGAACACAATATCCCTCTTAGAAGACGATACCCCTCTTAGAACACTTACTCTACTGATATACTGAGGCGACACATAGGGATCTATGAGTTTAATTATAACTGAACCTCAGAAATCTGAAACTAATGCATGATACGTAATCTCAACTGAACTCATAAGAACTAGAATGTTCTATCTTGGAATGATCATATCCTTAAGGTTTCTGATAGCATGATTAAATGAAGAGATTGAGAAAACAAACTTTATGAATCCCACTGGCTGACTGTTAACTGAATGCTTACTCTATAAAATAATTCATGCAAAAAACTCATACTTAACTGAAGTATAAAACTTTTTACCGAGATAAGAATGGGTTGGGAACTATCTCTCATTACTGCTTTCTACACATACTAGCACCACTACAAGATTCTAAGGGCCTGACTTGTTCACTTTGTCTATCATCTCCCATTTAGCTTCAAACCATCACCATAAATCTATGAATGTTTTACTATTTTCTAAACTGATCTGTGGTCAATCTACTCTAGAGTCTAGGATATAACGGTGCACAATTATATGTATGAAGGGTAAAATCATCTTGAAAATTACACCTGAAAGTATAACTCACTACTAATGCTATCTTTTGGAATACAACTCTTAACTTTGTTTAACTTCTATAATCATCTTCACAAACTTACACTCTTTTATCACATACTTGTCTTACTAAACACATTATCTGCTTCTATTTCTGTATAGGCTACTAACGCCACGTTTACACCTTACTACTTAGTTTGGAGTCCACAAACTTAAATTCTTCAAAGATTCAAGCTTAGTTTATAAAGCATAACATGAATATCCACAAATATTTAACAACCATTCTACTCTCATCCTAGCCTTCAAATGTCACCATGGTAGTCCAATACAGTTGATTTTATAGAGTTCATCTGGTCAATCTTCTAGTTTAGCAGTTAAGGGTAGCCGTTCGAGCTCAGTTATACTTTCTCTTATTAAGACTGGTAGTAGAGGTTGCTATTTGTGTGATGAGATTGGACAAGGATTATTCTCCCCATGTTTTTAAAGCTTTTCTTATTTCATTTGTGAGGGATAGGGGTTCTACCAAAGATACAAGAGATAGAGATGGTTGAGCCTGTATTGGTGGTTGTGGGGATACAACCAGTTGGTAGCCACAGATAGTGTTATGCTATACCAGTTAGATCTGAGGTAGAGGCTTAGATACTGTGATCTCAGGTTCCGTGCCATTTGTTTTAAACCTACATCTATATTATTTGATCATGGATCGATTTTTTCCTATGTGTATTGGGTTTTGATTTTATTAATGAGCCTCTTATCATGGATATTCATGTATCTACCCTGATAGGTGATTCTTTAGTGGTGGATTTGGTATATCGATCTTGTGTTGTGACTTTTGTCGGGTGTGAGACTTTGGTAGACTTGCTTGTGTTAGTTATGGTCAATTTTGATGTTATTTTAGGTATGGATTGGTTTGATGCTTATCATGCTATCGTAGATTATTTTGTCAAGACTATGACTTTAGCTTTGTCGGGTATGCCAAGGATAGTTTGGAAGGGTGCACTTCATTCGGGTCCTAAGAGGATTATATCTTATGTTCAGGATCGTAAATTGGTTGAGAGGGGATGTTTATCTTACTTGTCCCATATTCATGACACAAATGTTGTTTTGCCTCCTTCATTAGATTATGTTCATGTTGTCCGTGATTTTATGGAGCGGACTTGCCTCGTAAGCCTTCAGATCGAGATATTGATTTTATTATTGATGTTGAGTCGAGCACCGAGCCCATTTCTATTCTTGCTTATAGGATGGCCTCGACAGAGTTACAGGAACTAAAAAATTAGTTGCAGGAGTTATTGGTTAAGAGATTTATTCAACCTAGTGTTTCACTTTAGGGTGCGTCTATCCTATTTGTGAAAAGAAAGGATGGGTCTATGTGGATATATATTAATTATCGACAGTTGAATAAAGTGATGGTTAAGAATAAGTATCCTCTTCCTTGCATGGATGATTTGTTTGATCAACTACAGGGTGCGACGGTATTTTCAAAGATTGATTTGAGGTTTGGTTATCACCAGTTAAGGATTAGAGCTTTGGATATTTCAAAAATAGCTTTTCAAACTTGAAATAATCATTATGAGTTCTTGGTCATGTTTTTGGGTTGACCAATTCCCCTACCTCATTTATGGAGTTAATGAATTGGGTGTTTCAACCATATCTTGACTCCTTTATTATGGTATTTATAGATGATATCTTGGTTTATTCCAAGAGTGAGGTTGAGCATGAGAAGCATTTATGGATTGTGCTTTAGAGATTGAGGAATTAAAAGTATGATAAGTTCTCTAAGTGCAAGTTTTGGTTGGAGTCTATTTCTTTCTTGGGTCATGTGGTGACTAATGAAGGTATTATGATTGATCTAGCTAAGGTTGTTGTGGTTCGTAATTGGGCTAGACCTACTTCGCCCACCAAGATTCAAAGTTTTGTTGTCTTAGACGGGTATTATCGGTGTTTTGTTGAGGTTTTCTCTTCCATTGCAACTCATTTAACTAATTTGACTCATAAAAAGATTTCCATCTAGTGGTCTGATGCTTATGAGGCAAGCTTTCAAATGCTCAAGGATTTGTTGACTTCAACTCCTATCTTGACTTTACCCAAGGATAGCATGGGTTTTACTGTCTTTTGTGATGCTTCAGTTATTGGGTTAGGTGTTGCGTTGATGCGGAAGGGTAAGGTAATTGCTTGTGCATCTCGTCAGTTGAAGCCTCATGAGAGGAATTATCCTACCCATGATTTGGAGTTGTACACAGTTATGTTTGCCTTGAAGTTGTGGAGGCACTACTTGTATGGAGTCTATTATGAGATCTTCTTAGATCACTATAGCCTTTAGTACTTCTTTACCAGTGAGATCTTTATATGAAGCAACGTCGTTGCCTTGAGTTGCTTAAGGATTATGACTTGATTATTCTCTACATCAGGGTAAGGCTAATATGGTTACGGATGACTTGAGCCAGAAGTCGACTAGCATAGGTAGCTTGGTGCATCTTTTGACTGAGAAAAGGTCGTTGGCCTTAGAGGTTCAGTCTTTAGCTAACCTAATGGTTAGGATTGATATTTCGACACTGGACATATTTTTGGTATTTATAGAGGCTAGATCTTCTTTGATAAAGCAAATTTGAGCTCATCAGTTTGACAATGTTGGATTGAGGTTGATTTCAAATAAGATGTTGAGTGGGGAGGTTAAGGAAGCCTCACTTGATTCAAATAGAGTTTTGAGGATTGGGGGCTGAGTTTGTGTGGTGATTGGATTAGGTTGATCTTGGAGGAGGCCCATTGTTCCAGATATTATATCCATCTAGGTGTGACTAAGATGTATTGTGATTTGAGATGACACTACTGGTGGGGTGGTACGAGGCGAGATATAGTGGATTTTATAGCTCGTTGCCTATGTTTTTAGTAGGTGAAGTCCGATTATATGAGACCTGGTGGTTTGCTTTCGAGGTTAACCATTCCTGAGTGGAAGTGGGAATGCATCACCATGGACTTGTGATTGGATTTCCTCGTACATCTCATGGTTCTAACAGTGTTTGAGTCATCATGGATCGATTGACCAAGTCATCTTATTTTATTCCGGTCCAGGTCTCATTCAGTGCTGTGAGGTTGGCCCGTATCTACATTCGTGAGATTGTGCATCTGAATGGTGTGCCTATGTCTATTATTTCAAATCGAGGTCCTTTGTTCACATCTTACTTTTAGAAGACTTTTCAGGATGAGTTGGGTACTCGTGTGGATCTTAGTACAATGTTTCACCCTCAGACTGATGGCCAGTCAGAGCAACTATAAAAGTTTTGAAGGATATACTCCGTGCATGCGTAATGGAATTTGGTGGCCAGTGGGAGCAGCATTTGGCTTTAGCAGAGTTTGCATATAATAATAGCTACCTTTACAGTATTGATATGGCTCCTTTTGAGGCGTTGTATGTTAGGCATTGTCGCTCTCTAGTAGGTTGGTTTGATGTTTCATAGGTGATTTCTCGAGGTACGAACTTGCTTCGTCATCTTTGGATAAGGTTCGGATCTTACAGGATAGACTTAGAGCGGCTCAGAGTAGGCAGAAGTGTTATGTTGATCATAGACTTTGTGCCTTGAGATTTGGTGTTGGTGATGGTGTTTTCCTTCGAGTTTCACCCATGAAGGGTGTAATAAGGTTTAGGAAGACGAGTTAGCTTAGCCCCAGGTATATTGGTCCATTTGAGATTCTTCGGACTGTTGGTGATGTAGCTTATGAGTTGGATTTGCCCACTGATCTATCAGTTGTTCATCCAATTTTTCATGTTTCTATGCTTCGTCGCTATATTCCTGATAAGTCTCATGTCATTCATTGGGAGTCGGTTCAGTTAGATGAGCGATTGTCCTTTGTTGAGGAGCCGGTTTCCATTTTGGCTAGGGATGTTAGGCAGTTGCACTCTAGAGTGATCCTTGTAGTTCAGGTCAAGTGGAAACATCGACCTGTAGATGAGGCTACTTGGGAGGTTGAGATTGATATGCGTATTTTCTTTCCCCAACTTTTCATTGATTCAGGTATTTTCTTGCCTTAGTTCGAGGATGAACTAGATTTTTAGTGGTGGATGATGTAATGACCTAACAAATTGATGAAATATGTGAAATTTATGATTTTATGTAATTTGACTATTTTACCCCTCCTTGTAGTTGCATTATGATATTTCTGGGGCGTGGGAGTGATTGGCATGATTTTCGATGCATTTTGGTATCATTTATTCAATATTGTGGTTTCTTATGGCTTCGAGAGCCTTATTTTGGACTTATGTGGATATATTTTGATCCGTGTGATGGATGGCCGAATGGACTACGCCACCAGCTTCAAAATATCAATTTTAGGCTAGGTAGACCTTTGATTCGGGTTCCGATTCATCCGAGCTCATTTCAACCTATTGGTCAGAAAGTTAGAAAATTAGAAATATGGGTGTGGGACCCACATTTGATCGAAATGACCTCGGATGGAAAATCTAACTTCGCCAGTAGATCTGAAATGTCAATTTTAGAGTGTTAGAATGTTTGGTATAATTTTACTTCTTTTAAATCTCATTTCGACCATCGATTTGGAAAAGTGTAATTTTCGGTTTCGGGGGTCAACTTTATGAAAACGATGTTTTTTTAAAAATCTGATATCGCCATCGCATACGAAATATCGAATGTAGTGTGGTTGCATAGTTTGTTTGTGTATATCAAACTCCAAACGAATTTCGAGTACCCCGTCGAAATCCATTTCGACTTAAGAAAAAAAAACAGCAGTAATTGCAGAAAAACTGCAATATAAATAGCTATTTACACCTATTTTTGGCCCATTTTGCACATTTTCATCTTGCCACTTGGGAGTGAAACCCTAAAATATTGTGGGAGCTTAAAGGCAAAGTTTGTGAGATCTTGGAAAGCTAGATTAAGACATTTTTCTTGGTTTTATTACGGATTAAAGGTAAGAATTCGCCTATTTCTTAGTAATTTCTTGATTATTTTCTCAAACCCCCAAAAATATTAGGGCATGATTTTAAACCCAAATGTCACCTTTTTCACTTCAATAATATTTTTATCTTATAATTACTAGATTTTCATCAATTTAACCTTAGAAACAACACTAATTTTTTATTTTAACCCGTATTTCTAAGATTTTACCCGGTAAAGCTAAAAAATGGGTTTTCTTCAATTTGAACCTCATTTTTTACTTGATTTAACTTGGGTTTTAAGATGTATGTTCCTAAAAATATGGGAGACATATTTTTAAAGTAAAGTTTCAATTTTGACCTTCTTTTTTAAGAATATGTTTTGGGGGTTCGTTTTGACCCCAAATATAAAATAGTCAATATGGGTGTCGTTGGTTTTGTTTTGACGCATAGATTACATATTTGATGTTTTTAGTGGCGTTCATGATTGTTTGTAAAATATAAGGTCCCGAGTTCAAGTGTAGCAGATCAGTTTCGGCTTTCGAGGTAAGTTATGACTTAACTCTTTCAGACTGGGTTGGGTAGTAAATAATGGTACTAAATGCATGTTAAGGGTGGGAACTATTCATAAAAAATGGCTATCTATGTTTTGTGCCCGTGTGGAGTCTTATATGTGATGTAATTGTCAAAATTGAGATATTATGTGATATATGTGACCGTGTGGGGGTCCTATGTGATATTAATAGCCTTGATTACATATGAATAGTTATATTGTGTTGTTTAAATGCTAATGTGGTACCATTGGTGTATTGTGATTATATTCATAATTTATTGGCAAATGAGACATATGAAAATTCATGGATGATACGAAAATAATGAGAGAATATTAACGCATATGGTTGTGGAAATGTATCATTATGGTTGGTTGTGGAAATATATTATGTGGTTATTTGTGAAAATAATCATTGTGATTGGTTGTGAGTATTACATCTTCATATCATACTCATTCATGAAACATTGGTACCACCGTGGCAACATCTGAGAAACACAGGCAACACCTTTTAAAAAAGATATTCTAACACCTTATAAAACCCTTTCCAAGGGATGTATTGAAAAGGAAATATGAGATATATGGATTGTATATGGGTTGACGAACCCCCCATTGGTCCTGCGTTTTGAGGCTTGCCTCCGAAAGTGTATACGGGGATTGTGCAACGATCCCAAAGGCTGTGTGATAACTTCGTGCATCATCATCGTCATCATATACATTGCACTTACTTTATTGTGTTATGTTGTGTTGTATTGGCATATTGACTTGTCAACTATGTATTTATTGTATCTTCTTGTACATGTATTTTATGATCTTGTATATGCATAATCCTCTTGTTCTTTTTATATGTGATATAATACATACTTTTGTTCTATCTTGGAGTGATGTTGTAATATATATGAGATATATCAGAACTTTTAGTACAATCGGTGTGGGACATTTTCTGATTGTAGGTGACGTGCCCTTAGTGTATATTTTGTATGCATTATTACCACTTTGCTTAGTCGGCCTATGATACCTACTAAGTACAACTGGACTGTACTCATGCCTACTGCGCCCTTTCGATGCAGGTCCTAGCTCGAACGCGCCTCAGCTTGCTTGACTTGGGCGATTGTTGGAGCTTTCAAGGTAGCGGTTGGACATTCATGCATCCGAAGTTCACCTCTATCTTTCTACAGTAGTTATGTCTTTATTAGTATTCAGAGAAAAATATTATTCATTTATGGTTATTTTTTTGATGCATTTGACTCTTAGATTGTATTAGTAGTTCTTACACTATTGACACCTGGTTTTGGGCATGATTGGTATTTTGAATAAGTTCTTTCCACATTGTTATGATTATTTATATGGTTCGGCTTTGTTCTAGAAGCCTTACCTTTGGATATTTCTATCTTTTTTTCTCATTTTGTATCAGTTTGGGTGATAGGCTTACTTGTCATAATACGCTGCGACAAGTGTCATCTTGATCCTAGTTTTTGGGTTGTGAAAAAAAAAGTATTGTGAAATACATACATGTTGGATAAGCGATCAAGTTTATGCAAGGCGTCAAGGAATAAAAAAAGTTATTACAGGATTGGTATAGTCAAATTTTATATACACAAATAGAATATACACACTGAATAATCTTGCCTATGACATGTTGAAATAATATGATGTGTCGTTAAATTATAATCAAGCATGACATGCAAAAGATCAATCGATTAAGATGTTGTATGGTGATCCTACCGCGCCATACCAAAAACTTTTTGGTTATTTATATATTTTGAAAAAATGTTATCCTGAACCGATTATAAGTTGAGAGAAAACAGAGGAAAATCACTTCTTGTATGCTTTTGTTGCATTGGATGCTTCAATTCGTGGATGAAAATATTGCAAACAAATTGTTGCTGTTGATGGTGCTGGCCTAAAATCACTTTCTGGCGGGACAATATTAATTATAAGAACGTTGAACCCCAAAGGTAAGATAGTATGGTATTTGTTAGTTTCTAGTCCTAAGGTCTTATGCAACAATATAATCTTATGACATTGAGTATGAAATCGGTATATTACAGGTATGATTTGTCGATGTTTTATTCTAAATTCAAATTTAGTTAAAATCATATATTGTTGTGTGCATAAGCAGAGAATAAATTACCACTGACTTATGTGTTGGTTGATTTATAAGAATATAGTATCTTGGACTTGGTTTTTCGAGAAATTTAAAGAAGCTTACGGGGAAAGAAATGAAATGTGTATAGTGTTAGATAGAAATAAACACATATGGAAACCAACATCAATAGCATCTCTGAATCTGTCACACCATGCATATATTGATCATTTGTGGAAAAATATAAAGACAAATTTTTGAAAGAATATTGATGAACTACATAAACTCTTTTTTTTATGGCAAGGGCATATACTCTCCAAAAATTTGAAGGGTTGATGCGGAGGATGGACCAAATTGATAGAAGAGTAAGGGCATATTTGTACGAGATTGAATATCATAAATGGGCAAGGGTTCATTCTACTGTTAAGCCTATTTGAACTCTAACATCAAACATAGCAGAATCCATAAACAATACAAACAGAATAGCTAGAAGATTACATGTTCTTTGTTTAATGGATTTTATAAGGTTAACTGTTGAAACATGAAATGAAAAATAGAACGAGGAAGGAAAAAAATACATTTATGGCCCTAACTAAAAAGTACAATGATATTCTCAATGATAACAAGAACCAATCGAATAATATGATGGTAAATATTTAAATATATTGCCTTATGTATTGCAAAAACTGTCCATAATTTATTTTATTTTGTTGGATTTATTCGATTAGAGTACTAAATATACTGAAATATGTTAGATTCCAATTATGATAGTTGTTGTGATGAATTATAAATTAGTATTATTTTGAAATGTTTTATTGCAATTTTTAAAAATAATACATGTATTAACAATATAATTTATTGTAGGTAAAAGTTTTGAATGAATTCTTGCATACCGTTAGCGATGGAGTTAAAAGATTTGTTGTATGTCTACGAAGTAGAAAATATAGTTGTGGTCAATTCCAATTAGATGAGATACCTTGCCTATGTAATGACTATTATTACATATCAAAGTCAATATGGAGAGGACTATTGATCAGCGTACTACAACAATAAAAATTTTAATGATGCTTATGCTATTCCCGTTAAACCTCCTCCTTGTGTGAGTACCTGAAAAAATTCTCCAAGAAGTGTTAGATGAAATTGTTTTATCACCTGATTCTAAAAGATCACCTGAGCAGCCATGTGTTGATCGATGAAAATCACCTAATGACGAAAAGTGTAAATGAGCCAAGGTGACATGTAGTAGCTGCTATAGAGAGGAACACAACCGAAAGACATGCCATAAACATACACCTCATGTTTAATAATATTTCTTTCTTTTTCTAATTAGTTTGTATCTCATAATTTTTTTTATGTTTCATGACGTTTTTATTAAACAATGAAAGTTATTTTATGTTTAATATTTATGACACCTTTGCTTGTGCTTAATTGCATATTTATATTCAAGATATTTCTATTATATGTACTTATTATAGTGAATATATGTTATGATACGTGTTAACATATGTCTACAGCAAAAAAAAGTAGTGAATAATAATGTTGAAATTAAGTACACTGAAAAAGTGACAAAAATTTAACAGCCAGCTTGTATAGTAGATATGTTATACAAGATCATTAAAAACATAGTTAAAATTAGATTAAAGAATTACTACAAATGACTATTAAAATAAGAACAAAAGAAATGGTAACAATTGCAGATAGAGATGTATAATTTGATGAATATTATATCAAATTTAATACAAAATTACAACACTGAGTTTATATTAATTTTATACAAAAAAAATACTAAACTAGTGTTAAAGTTTCATAGCAAGATTCCATAATTCAGAATCTAAAACATAAAATGACAAATAATATTATATTTAAACAGTGAAAAGAAAAAAATGATTAATTAAAAAGAAAGTCTAACATTATTCAAATCCTTTTCATACATTAATTTTCATATACAAATTACAGTAGCATAGCACGGTTCAATACTTTATCACCTTAAAGCATCACATAACATACAATTTAGTTTCCAAAATAATCTCATAAATAATATGTCAAGTTTGTCAAAAGTTTAACATTAACTTAAATGCCAAATTCCAATTTGGTTCATAGAAATAATTTTAAAAATCCAACACCACTAAACAACAAAAAGTATCTAAAACAACATCCATGTCAATGAAGATTCGACTAACATAAAAACATATGTCAATTTTTTTTACAAACTTAAAAAAAAATATTCTTCGGAACAATATCTCTCAGAATCATTGGATCACCGGGAGTGCTCGTAATATTGTCAGTACCTCACTTTCACTGATTACACTATCATCTTACTTTCTTTGTGCATAATCTCAAAGTAGTGCAACGTATCTAATACGGTGATTAGTAGCATTGAACTTGATGATTGAAAAATTAAAGATACCATGACTAAAAAATTCATCAAATGCACATGCATCCACACCGCAATCACTGTAAAAAGTGAAAAATAGAAAGAAATTATACAAATAAATATCCAATAATAATATATACATGTAAAATATGAAATTACATACTTAGAATGTGTATCTTGTTGGGGACCTTCTTTCACAAGAACATACAAAAGTGGATTAGTCATGGACTTGTCAACATATGTAGGTTCTGTATGTTAGTTAATATCTAATCGTTTATCATAGAAATCAGTGGCAATAAAAAATAAGGGTATCATGGTTGCAAGTGATTGGATATGTCGATGAATATTTTTTGTGTTCATAACACCTCCAATAAAAGAAACATATACATAAAGAGAGTATCAGACTTATATTATTGACACTGTATATAATAAAAGAAACATATGCATAAAGAGTGTAGAAGTCTGATACTCTTTTATATAGTAATTGACATACAGAAAGTTTAATATAAAAATGATATTAGATATATATAACCACAATCTAATGAAATGATTTACTAACATTAACAGGAATGATAATGTCGTCCATAGTATGTCAAGATACATTTTCAGGCATCTTAAAACTCCTAATGTACTGTCCAACATGGTGTTTAGGAGAGAGATATCTCATGTCCTTGTTTGTGCCCAATCATTGTTGTTCGGTGGAATTAGCCCACTTAATGAACCAGATATCAGTAGTCGTATATGTGATAAGCTTCATCGTACTAAAGTTTACTTTTTTGCAAATAGTACATAATCACGTCTACATGTTATTTTAGAAAAGTAAAATATAAGAACAATTAAGTATAAAATGTTAATACACTAAAAATTGAAAATATATCATACCATATTATATAAAACGTTTACAAGAACTTTGAATTTGACAAAAAGATGTTGTTTTACATATTAGTAAGGAATACAATTAAGAAATAATATCTAAAAACATACACATACTCAGCTTCGTCTATAACAAATTATTTTACTCAAACACTAAAACATAATATTAAAAAGACTCATACGTCATGACCCTTAATCTCAATTCTTATACAACAACAAGAAATATAGAAACAAATTATAAAACATTAATTGTTCAATCAGTTGCCCAAAAAATTATATTTCAAATTTTAATACTATGTTGCACTAATAAACCAAAGAGAAAATTTTCAACTGTGCAAGTTGTAAGTATAGCACCAGTTAGTTATATGCCATTACACATAATAAAAAGGAATTAAAAAAATTTAAAAAAAGCATTTGTCATATCATAGCCTCAATTATCTCTATGCTACACTAGAAATCATCAATCGAACTAAACTCAAAATCATGATATATGAAAATATCTAATATCATTTTTATATTAAACTTTCTGTATGTCAATTATTATATGAAAGAGTATCATACTTCTATAGTGAAGCATATATCTTATCATACTTCTATGCATAATTGATCCATAGAAATTTCCAACTAAACAAACTAAACTATGAAGTATCAAATTAAACAAAACATAATCATGTATGCTATTTTGTGTTATACATATATTTATGACATGAAAAGTATACTTTCAGGTCCCTTAAGAACCAAAATTTGATAGAGGAAAGTGAGGAGAAAGCAAAAGGCAAATCCCAAAGAAAGAAAATGACTATGCTAATTCTTCCAATGATTTGAACAGAACGCGTAATTAATCCTGATATAAATATAAACTTAAGGGTTATTGCCTTTTAATCACTTGTAGAGTATTTGGGTAAATTAAAAAGGTTATTATAAGCACTTGATTTTAAACTTAGCATAATACAACAAAAATAAGCAGTCATCACATGAATTACTAGCTAATTACTTAAAACAAAAAATGGACAGCTACTCAAACTACACTAATACAACAAATATTGTAGCAGAAAATAAGCACTGCAATCTTCCCTTCTCAAATAAATTATTTCTTCAAATCTTGATAAATATTATAACATACATCCTACCACCTTAAGTAAAGGATGTCGAAAACAATTATCATTGCGAACTTATAATTTTTAAACTAAAAATATTTCCTTAACATAAAATCCTCAACTACAATAATTTGAAACATCAAAACCTAATAAAAGCTATGTACAACTAGTATTGATATATATTTGACACATACCTCATCATTTCATGGGCGATCGATATGAATTAATGTGAGGAACCAACTCTTGTCAGCAATTTTCAAATCACCAAGCTCAAACTCTGAATTTATGATGGCATTTTCAATCTTGCTTTTGTTACTCCTATGAATATTTTGAAAATAAATCAATATTATAAGAATTTCTATGTAAATGACTAAATTAAATGATTAAAACATTATACATTACCTTTCACGTCATTTCTTCGTATCAAGAAAATACCAATTCATAAATTGATCGACCAATAAATCTAGAACCTCAAATTCAATATAATCTTTAAAAGGATATTTTTATTAAAGTAAATTATAAATTTTTCAGAAGTGGATCTATACTGCTGGTGCATTACCATTGAAGATTTATCGTAGATCACCGATGGTAACGTCTGAGGTTTAGGATTGAGTGTTTTCAACTATCTAAATGTTAATTCAAGTGCAATCATTTGAGACTCTGTAAAAGAAAGACAACTCATCTAATGGAGAATAATTATCAATAGATTTTACACAAATCGTATCACAACAAACTGTGCAATGATTATCAATAGATTTTACACAAATCGTATCACAACAAGCTGTGCATATAATTATATCCATAATCATATAAAAGTATACAATAATCTATATTAAATGTAATATAATATTATGAATAAGTTAAACTTATATCCATTAAAAAATAAAATTTAAAAGCTAATTTATGTTATATTACCATCTTTTTTTCAGTATCTACGTCACTAAAGAATTAATTCGTCTTCTTGATTGGATCAGTATGAATTTTATCACATGTATTGCTTGCATGTGGTGTTTGTAGTACATCCTCGATCAAGTCAGATTCATTCTTCTATTGATAATAAAAATCAAAGTTAAATATTGAAGTAAGAAATTAAGTCTTTCAATATTTATATTTGATCGTACCTATTTTTCTTTGATTTTACCAGACTTAAGATCTGAAGACCTTAATTCACTTAACATAAATTTGACAAATTCTACAACATATAACTCAATCTCCTTGTATTAAGTTTCAACTTTCTTTAATAATAATGATGCAAATAATCAAAATCAGTTAAATGATATGTCATGAAAATGTACAAAAACAACTAGAAAAATATGATATATATATATATATATATACAAAAAAGTTTCACGTGCTATGAAGGTGAATATACTGTATCATCACAAAAAAAATTCAAAAGACAATTCTTCATTACAAATTTCAAATTCAAAAATCAGCACGTTGCATATACAATGAAAAGTTTTGACATATTAAATCTTTAGTACTCACCTTTTTCTGAAAAATGGACATTTGACCAAAAACCTAAATATATAAATAACAAAATTTTAGTGTTCTTTAGTTCTATGAATGCATCATCTTGTAAAGATGATGAAGAATTTTTTTCAATATCAATATCTGGCTAAATGAAACTGTCCAGATCTTGTTGAACAAAGTTGTGTTGATGTATTGCAATCCGATTGTACATCACCATCTCCTCATCGATAAAGACAATGTCTTAGAATTGATACTAGTGTAAATAACAAACTCAAGTTAAATTTGACACATATTATAATTGTTATAAAATAGATATTGAGTTAGAATATATTAAAACATAGTATATATACTATTTTAAAGGAACAGTTAATAAAACATAACTGTCAAGAAAATTAGTTAATCCTCATCACTATAACATTTAAACATAGTTATCTTCAAATGCTCAATATAAATGAGTTTCTCTAACGACTTTTAAGTTAGAATTCGAGGACTTAAAATTGAATCACTCCTAGTAACAACAGATTTTTACATGTTGACACAACATTCATAAAATCAAATTTGAAGAGCTAAATGAAATCCACCAAAAGAAAATGATGATAGATTGGTCCTCAACTGTTGACTGTTTGATTTGTACAAAACTTTAAAACATTCATTTTTTCAATCATAATTCAAATACTTACCCGGCTGAACCAAATCAAAATAAAATTTTTGTATGAAATTTCTTGACAAATCAAGTTTCAAGAACCTGATTATAAAATATACCATACCAATTTTATACAAAATTTTCTTACTAAAAAGTTCATAGACTCAGTAAAATTAGTCTAAGAATTAGATCTCTTAACCTTTTTTATACCAGGATAATACTTAGACATAAATTTATTTGAAGTTTTGGTATCTGAATAAAATTCAGACTTCATTCCAAACATTAAACCAGTAACAATACAGAACTCCCTCTTCCCAAAATGCAAAAAAAAAAAATTTCAACTTAAAGATGAACAAATCATATCTATCATTTTACATCTCTGTATGTAATAAATTATGAAGAAGTTGGGGTTACACTTTAAGATGCTGCATCTTCAAGAAGGGTCTGAATGGAGATCTTGCAAACATATTGAAATGTTCCTTCTTCCATCTTAAACTAAGGTCTTAAAAAATATTGACTTTAATATACGGTGACCAGTGGATATATGTTCTCCGCTCCTACATACATTAACAAAAACATTATCAAGAGTAAAATATTCATCATCAAAATTACATCAAATCTGTAAACAAACAATAAAAAAAATGGCGCAAAGTATAATAACTACAAATTTAAATAAAAATTAAACATGCAACTAATAATATCGAAAATTCATAAATAATGAAAAATAAAAATTCATACAGATTTTGTATATAAAACTCACTAAAACAATTACCTTACAAACATTTTGAGATTTCTTAATGTTAGCCTTCTTGGCAACATCCTTAGCATTTGTAAAATTGGACCTTGTCCTTGTAATCCAAGATGATGCATCCACTCCATACTTGAATTTTTTTATTTGAGCGATGAAATTTCTTATTCAAAGTTGAAATCGAATACTTGTTCACTAATAATGTTCTTTCTCTTATAACTAGGTAAACTACCCACGCTTCACGTGGTAGTAAACACAATCTTATTAAGCTTGTGTATGGTTATTTGCAAATCTCCGTTAATCTTGTAGATATTGTATACAAATAAAACTTATTTGTCTTCACTTTTCAAAAATTCGTCTAACTCAACTAATAATCACATTCATGAGTTACTTCCAACAAATGGTAGGTGTCCTACTTTTTCATCACTTAGTGATCAAGTCCTATAGAGAAAATAGCTAAGTAATTTAATGAGTGGATCATACTTGTTCTTACGAAAAATAAATTAAGGTGTATCTCTAATGAGAAATATGGCAATACAATTTGAAAAAATATCAACAGAAGTCCACAAAATATGAAGCAAACGTATAAAAAAGGTAATAAGAGGAAGTATCTATTTATCTTTGTTTATTCTTCTTTATAGCTCTCTAGGACTACTTTTCTCTTCTAAGTTATTTTCTGATGTTATACGGAGAGACGTCTTAGAGAAATTCAAATATGAAAAAGTCTACTATAAATTAAATTTAACTCAGCACTCATCAATTCTTTAAGAAAAAAAAAAGAAACCTTGATGGCTAATGCCTCTTTTTACATATTACTCTATCGGCATCTATAAACAAAAAATAAAAAGATTATGAGACATAATTATCTTTCAAAAATAAATAAAAACCAGGCAAACGTAAAAATACAAATGAATTTATGATTTAAAAGTATACATGTTTAATATAATTGATGACACTTTCTCCATAAATTTGGATGGAAGTCAGTAACATTATTAAAAAGAATTATAACGAAAAGCAACCAGAGCACCGAAAGTCCTATGAATTTTTATAAGAGTAAATATGTAAGGTTTCTTGATCGATAGGTTGAGACTGGTGAGAATTTAAATTATTGCAAAAAAAATTTCATGTTATTTTTCAATATCAGTTTGATTAATATCACAACATACGAAGAGATTGGGACAAAATCTCAAAGACACACGTAAAAGATGACTTACCATAACATTGATGGCCTCCGAGTTTAAATTATTGCAAGAAAAATTTCATATTATTTTTCAATATCAGTTTGATTAATATCACAACATACGAAGAGATCGGGACTAAATCTCAAATACACACGTAAAAGATGACTTACCATAACATTGGTGGCCTCCTAACTTCAAATTGACTTGCTCGAGTATAATCTGAAACAATAGTGGCAGAGACTAATTAGAGAAAGCAGTACTTTAAGCAAACACATATTTTCAGATCGATAAAAATTTTAATATCTCTTTACAATATTTTGCTGTGTTTGCCTTTCCTAGAACAAACAAAGTAGTGGTAACGCCTAGAACTTTTTTTTTGAGAACTATTTATTTCAAAAAAATCCTAATCTCTTACTGAACTTCAACATAAAATTAATCCTTCAAAAGTAAAATAAAAAAATTGAGAGATTTGGTATAAAAAATCTCTGAAGTATTGGTACAAGTATAATTGAAACTCAGATGTTGGTGAAATTTATAAACCAAAGACTATGAATTTGATTGCTATAAGTAACAAAATATAGTTGGAAATATAAATATATAATATAAACAACACAAAAGAACATATAATATAAAGAACACAAAAGCATAACCAAGCGTAAAAAAGAACCTAAAAATCTCAAAAATGAAATCATGAAATAAAATCTTATCTAAAAATCCAAAATAGTGGAAAAGAAGATGTACCTTTGGTGGAAAAGGCAATAGAATAGGCAGAAGCTACTGACTATAATGGAAGGGGTGATGAAATAGTGTATACATGTACGGAAAGATAAGAGGTATAAAGGAATAAAAAGAATAAGAAGCAATTGAATTCAATTCAATTGTTGTAACGAAAAATTTATTATACGATTACTTTTAAATTAATGAGATAATTTTTTGAATTTTTAAAAAATCATGTAAACAAAAAATAAAGGAATAAAAGGCAAAAAAAGAGGTAGAAAATAAATATGATTTCTTGATTTTAAGACTTGCCACATCAACAGGAGTATGATTCTCCTTTATATATATATATATATATATATATACCTCTTTGTTGGGAATTTTTCCACTTTGCATGTTGATATTAATCTTTTCGCAATGTTCCCCAAATTAAGGAAATTCGATTTTGTTGGAAAAACACTTTTTTTGCTTATTTTATAGGACTCACTTTTAACACTATTTTTTGCTCTTGCTACTAGGAGATGGAGTAAAACATTTGAGATTAAACCAACATCTAGAAAGAATAATGTGGTTATTATCATGTATTATTCGAGGGATGTTACACAAAGGAGTAGAATCAAACTTAGGTATCACCACATTATGGCACACCACAGGTATTGTCATCCCCTTACACTTGCAATCTTACACTTATGCCATTGTAATTACATTCTATTATCTTGGGGAAAGGCCTCGACCCTCTTTGTTTATTAAATCAAATTTGGGAAATGCCTCAAGCCCTTTCAGTTTATCAAATCAACTTGGGGGGAATGCCTCGACACCTGAGGTTTTAAGTTCAATTAAAACATGACCGACAGGGCTTTCAAAATCCTCATTTAACCTTTTAACTATTTATACAATGCAATAGTGTAGGTAAGTAATGTCAAATCATTTAACAAACCATATTTCTAAATCAAAGACATGATTGGGTTGAGGAAACAAAATTTTCAAATCAATTTTAATACCAAAATCACCAAATTGGGGGAATTCCTCTACCCTCATTCTAATTCCCACACTCATGCACCTAATTAATTCAAAAATCATTAATAATAAACAACCAATGCATAATAAATCATGAAAAAATAATTTAAGAACCAACCATGCCAAAACCCTCAGCCCATGTCAAAATCCATATTCAATTTCACATCAATAATTATTTAATACACATTATTATAGGAAAATAAGTTTGAGGGTAGAGTCACAACCCTGAAAGTATAGAGAAATATGGAGAGAAATCAAACCTTGAGCCCTTAGATGACTAACTTTGAGGAACCCTAGTTTGCTCTTGCCTTAGGAATTTGAGAAAGTTTGAGAAAGTGTTTATGCTTGACAAGTGTTAAAAAACACCTCAAATGTGCTTTATGGTCGTGGTTATTAAGTGTTTAAAGAGGAAAATATCTAGAGTGCCTTTCATAAAAGCTGAAAATTTATCACCATTGACTACGGGTCACTATACGATTCTTATGAACGGACTACAACTCATCACCACGAGTCTTAGTTTGGACAGTATCTAAGGGGACTCTTTCTGGTGACCCTACGACTAATACCATATGACTTTTTAAGAAACTCTACAACCTGTTATTTCTTAGTTGTAACCAAGACAGAAATATTTGGTCATCCTACGATTGGTACCTTACGACTCATATAGAGTACTTACAACTCATAGAGTGTAGTCGTGATCAAGGCAGAAACATTTGGCATAAAAACTTGTCATGCTACGATTTAATCTATACAACATATATATAGTCTTAGCGACTCATTGGGATCAACTCACAACCAAGACAAAATAAAAAATAGCCTTCACTAGTCAGGCTAAGGTTTTGGTCATATGACCCGTCAAGACACCTTACGACTTCTAAGATAAGTCGTTACTTTTGCAGTAAGCTCAAGGGTCAAGAAATTTTCAAGGACCAAAATTTGAGGTGTTGCATTCTCCCCCTACAAAGATCATTCATCTCAAATGATGAGATAAGGTATCTATTAGCATAACTTTAATACAAAACACAACCAAACTATAAGACCCCACAAAGTTCCTTCGTAGTCTGAGCCTTAAAGCGTGGCAAGTAAAGTGTAATTTCCCTAAAAGATTGAAAAGTGACTTCCTAAGTTAGTATCGTGTTAACCATATGGAATTTTCATAATTTTGACTTTTTATCACATGAGAAATTTGATAAGCTTTCCGTCGATATAAGATTCACCCAAATCCAATACCCGGGTAAGAGGTTATGGCTAATTTAAGTCCTAGTCATAAAATAGCGTCATTTTGGTGCTTGGCACATCACGGAGAGGGTCTATTTGACAATTGTCAATTTTCAGTGGAACTTTGTGACAGTGGTGCATCGCGGAGGACCCTAATTTCCCAATAGTTAATTTCCAGTGGCCTGGCATTATTGTGATGCGTTGCGCTGAAGTTCTAGGTACCAAATAGTGGGACAACGCGATGGCTTCGCATCACGGTGACTACCAATTTCCCATTTGTTAATTTCCAGTGAGCCACCACGATAGTGGCACGTCGCGGTGGCCCATGAAATCGAGTTCCCAATTTAATTTTTTTCCAGCTTTATTCAAAAGTTAAAAAGGGTACTTTGGACTTTTTCCTAGCCTCTTAAACCATGCAAACACCAAATCAAGGTTATTTACAAGCATTCTATGAATTTTTTCTCAAGTTTTATCTCAACAAAAACCCTAAGTATCCAAAACCTCTTCGAATAATCTCAAGAATCCATCATAGATTTTCTAAATTGAGTCAAGATTTAAGGTTCCCAATTCAAGGGCTTCAAGAACCCTCATTCAAGAGTACGAATAGAGTTCCAAAAGTGAGAGTTCATCCAAAGCTTCTAATTCAAGGTATGTGGGGTTTTGAACAAGGTAATCCTTTCACCCTTGTACCCAAAAGCTTATTTAAACTACAATTCTCTGCAATTTATAACATTTTACATGAAAATGAATTGAGTGTTTTCACCCATTGTTATTGGTTGCAAGCTTTTGATGTTTCCCTTGAATTGAGAGTCTAATGGTATGATTTTTACATATTTTCTTGAGAAATTACAGCTAGTTCTATACCCCATGATTTTAATCCTTGAGAAGTTAATAGTTGAAATATTTGAAACATTGAAGTATATGAGTATGATGATATTTTGAGATATATTGCTGAAATTTCCAGATTTCTACATGAGTTATGAATCTATATGCTATCTATTATGGTTTTGATGAGTTCTAACTTGAGATTGAATTATGGGTTATTAAGCCCTACTTGAGATTTGAGATTTTATGAACTATTATGCTATAAGCACCCATGATTTGAGTATTCTGAGATTATTGAGAAATATTTTGACCTAATGATCATTGAGTTTTGAAATCCACTCTACTACATGAGATTACAGATTTGATTATTGGGTTCTTATTGAACCATGAGATTATTTTAAAGTGGATTTTCATAAGATGAGTGAGATAAACTAAAGTGAGTAGTATTTAGCACCGAATGGGTAAGTTACTACGGTTTCTTACCCCAAAACTACATGTCACCATAGGTTGGGCCTGAGCTGAGTTTATGATTATCATTGGGCCTAAGGCCAAGTTATTTTGGGCCCAAGGCCAAGTTTATTTAGTGATCACTGGACCTAGGTTATACTCTCTAGCAAGAGTATGATGTCTCTCCCTAACATGAGGTCTCTTCCTTAGGAGGAAAAAACGTTGGACTCCATGTAGCTCGCATGGTTTATGTCGGTTAAGAGAAACTCCCAAAACTAAAGTATTTTCCACTGAGATAAGATATTTTCCTTTAAAACTAAAATACTTTCCCTTGATATGAGTATTTTTTCCTAAATCTTGAAATGAGATATTTTCCTAGCGTGAATGAAATGCCTTCAAGTATGTTCCAAAGTTATCTGATTTCAAATTCCAAGTATTTGAGTTCAAAAGAGTTATGAGTTCTTGAGCATTGAAGAAGTTTTACTCTCCATGAGACATATGCATGAGTTGAAAGTATTTATTAAAGTTTCCTTTATCCTTGAGTAATGAGAATAAGAGAAGAGAACAAATTTCAAAGCTGAAAGTATAATGACTCATGAGATTGTGTTACATGTTCCATTTTACATGATTCATGAGCTTTATATTTTATACTTATTCAAGCCATGTGATTCACTACTTATTAAATGCATGATTTGATTAAAGAGTATTGATGTTGTTTTATATAAATGCATACACTCCCACATACTCTGTATATTTCTAAGTGCTGATTCACATATATGTCTATGTGCTACATTATCTTATAATGTAGGTTCAGGTGCTCAGTCACAACCTCGTCAGTGATTTCTGAGTACCTCTATCTATATTTCTTCAGTGGTGAGTCCTCATGGTTTGAGGACCTATATTCAGGCATCTCTATATTATTAGAGACTATGTTGTTATTTCCAGTTCATTTTGAGTCAGTTGGACACCTATCCCAATGGCTCTCTAGTTCATGGATTAGTAGAGGCTTTGTCAGACTAGTTATCAGATTATGGTTGTGTTGAGGTTTTCAGGTTTATGGTCATTTGGACTGAGCATTTTCTCCGTATTTCCTTTCATATGATATGACTATGCTGGTCTTTGAATTATTTTATCTTAAAATGAGTGTCATTACTAGAAACAGGCTCAAAGGGTTAGCTTGGGGATACTTATAGCCTTAAGCACCATGTGACATCCCGGGAGGCTATTTCGGGTCGTTACAAACTTGGTATCAGAGCCTAAATTTTTTAAGGAGTGCTAGGGAGTCTGAAAAGCCATGTTGAGTAGAGTCTTGACCATCGGTATGTAGCGCGCCACATTTATTAGCAAGAGGCTACAAGACATTTTAGGAAAATATTTTCTTTCTTTAGAATTCTATCGTGCCTACAGTTGTCTCTCTTATCTAATAATTCATGCTCTTCTATTTTAGAAAATACCTTTCCAGAGAGCGAATGCCCGCAGGAACCATGATGAGCAACCCCTATCTAATGATCCTTTAAATAAGACTGTATCTCATGTCGAGTTTCAAGCGGCCTTTCAGGCATTAGCCCAAGCAGTCACACTAATATTCAGGCCAATATCTAGGCCGCAATTGCTAATCAGTAGGGAGGTGATGTAGCCGCAGCTAGAATTTGTGATTTCATACGGATGAATCTGCCAAAGTTTTATGGGTCCAAGGCAGGTGACGACCCACAGCTGTACCTGGAGGAGGTGAGAAAGATCACGCAGGTGATACATATTTTTGAGGAAGAAAATGTTGAGTTGGCATCTTATAGGTTGAAGGACATAGCTTATGACTGGGTTGTATCGTGGAGGAAGGGTAGAGGTGAGGATGCTACTCCTATGACTTAGCAGGTATTCCAAGATGCATTCTTGGACAAGTTCTTTTCGCTTGAGATGATAAATAAAAAGATTGAGGAGCTTATGAACTTGAGGCAGGGCTCCATGACTTTTAAGGAGTACTGCTTAAAGTTTAACCAGTTGGCCAAGTATACTCCGGATTTGATTTCTGACACCTGGGCTAGTATGAGCAAGTTCGTGACCGTTGTTTCTGGGTTAGTACTAAAGGAACATAGGACTGTGATGCTGCATAGGGATATGGATCTGGCTAGGTTGATGACATCTGTCCAGTAGATAGAGGCGGATAAGATTAGGGAGAAAGATCGAGTAAGGGGTAACAAGAAGGCTAGATTTGAGCAGCGTGAGTTTAGCTAGCCTAGGTTCTATGAAGGGAACCTCCCTTAGTTTTAGAGGCATTCATCTATGCCAGCACCTTTATCAGCTAGTGCTCCCGCGCCTAGAAGCAGGCAGGAGCAAGGAGGCAGATCTTTTATGTCTAGGTCGCAAAACAGTATTGGTAATAGGCCCCGTTATCCTTCTTGTGCTAAGTCTGGTAGGGATCCTCCCGGTGAGTGTTTCATAGATCTAAGGGGTTGTTTTGGTTATGGAATGTAGGGCCACAGACTTATAGATTGTCCTTATGCTAGACAGGGGAACAGAGATACCCGACCTCAGGCACAAGCTACTAGTGCACTAGCTCCTGTACCCCATCCCGCCCTTGCTCAGGGTGCTTCATCTAGCACTGCTGGCGGTCAGTGCCAGAACAGTTTCTGTGCCTTACCATCCCATCAGGAGCAGGAGGACTCTTCCTATATTATTACCAGTATGCTCTGTGTCTTTTGCTTCGATGTCTCTGTGTTGTTATACCCCAGGTCAAGTCACTCTTATGTGACCCCACTTATAGCCGTGAATTTTAAAATATGTCCCGAAAAGATTTCTGAGCATTCTCTAGTTTCTACACCCGTAGGGGAGTCAGTTGTTGCTAAACAAGTGTATAGAGATTATCCTGTTACTGTTCTTCATAGAGTCATACTTGCTGATTTGATAGAGTTAGACATGGTGGATTTTGACCTTATTCTAGGTATGGATTGGCTTTATTATTATTATGCATCTATAGACTATCGTACCCGTGTGGTCAAGTTTTATTTTCCTGATGAACCAGCTTTTGAGTTGTCCAAGAGTTTGGTATCTCCCAAGAGTCATTTTATCTCCTATCTCAAATCCAGAAAGCTAATATCCAAGGGTTTGATCTAACACCTAGTTAGAGTCAAAGACACTAAGTCTGAGGCTCCAATTATTCAGTCAGTCGATATTTTTAATGATTTCTTAGATGTTTTTTTGGAAGATCTCATAGGGGTATCTCCCGATAGAGAGATAGAATTTGATATTGACCTTCTTCCCGATACTCGGCCTATTTCTATTATGCCATACCGTATGGCACATACAGAGCTTAAGGAGTTGAAAGTGGTACTCAAAGATCTTTTAAACAAAGGTTTCATTAGGCCCAATATTTCTTCTTGGGGCGCACATGTCTTATTCGTGTGAAAGAAAGATGGTTTTTCGTGTATGTGCATTGACTATCGTCAGCTTAACAAGGTCACTATAAAAAATAAGTGTCCTCTTCCGAGAATTAATGACCTATTTGATCAGTTACAAGGTACAAGTTATTTCTCCAAAATAGACCTTAGATCCAGCTATCATCAACTTAAAGTGAGGGAATGTGATATTCCAAAGATAGCTTTCTAAACTCGCTATGGTCACTTTGAGTTTCTAGTCATGTCCTTCGGGCTAACCAACGCCCCAGCAGCCTTCATGGACCTCAGGAATCGAGTGTTCAAGCCATTTCTTGATATGTTTGTCATTTTCTTTATAGATGACATCCTGGTATACCCCTGTAATGAGAATGACCATGTGAATCACCTTAGAGTTGTCTTGTAAACTCTTAGAGATCACCAATTGTTCACCAAAATTAGTAAGTGTGAATTTTGGCTAAGGTCTGTAGCCTTTCTAGGTCATTTTATTTCAGCCGAAGGTATTAGAGTTGACCCCTAAAAGATAGAAGCTGTAAGAAATTAGCCCAGACCTATCTCTCCGTCTGACATTAGAATTTTCTTGGGTTTAGCGGGCTACTACCATTATTTTATTGAGGGTTTCTCTTCTATTGCATCTCCTATGACCCAGTTGATCCAAAAGAAAGTTAAGTTTCAGTGGTTAGATTTCTGTGAGAAGAGTTTTTAGGAGTTGAAGACTCAACTTACTTCAGCCCTTGTGTTGACTTTGCCTGATGGTACAAATGGTTTTATGGTGTACTGTGATTCCTCTAGAATTGTTTTGGGTTGTGTGTTGATGCAAAGAGGTAAGGTTATAGCCTACGCCTTTAGACTGTTGAAGCCGCATGAGAAAAACAACCCAACCCATGATCTTGAGTTAGCTACTGTGGTCTTTGCTTTGAAAATCTGGAGACATTATCTTTATGGTGTCCATGTTGATGTGTTTACTGATCATAAAAGCCTACAGTATGTGTTTACTCAGAGAGAGTTGAATCTTTGGTGATGGAGCTGGTTGGAGTTGTTGAAAGGCTATGATATGAGTGTGTTGTATCACTTGGGCAAGGCCAATGTAGTGGCAGATGCCCTTAGCAGATTGACTATAGGTAGTGTTTCTCATGTAGAGGAAGGTAAGAAGGAGTTAGCTCATGATGTGCATTGTCTGGCTAGATTGGGTGTTAGGTTGCTTGATTCAGTTGAGGGAAGTACTTTGGTGTAGAGTAGTTCCGAATCCTATTTAGTTTCAGAACTGAAGGAAAAGCAAGATAGAGATCCTAGTTTGGCCAGACTGAAGGAGGCAGTTACGGAACAAAAGGTAGAGGTTTTCTCCCAAGGGGGAGATGGTGTGTGAAGATTGCAAGGTAGATTGTGTGTTCCATGTGTTGATGATCTGAGGAAGAGGATTATGGTTGAAGTGCATGGTGCACAATATTTTATTCATCCCGTCACTACCAAGATGTACCGCGACTTACGGGAAATCTTTTGGTGGAATGGTATGAAGAAGGATATAGCCAAATTCGTAGAAAAGTGTGCAATGTGCTAATAGGTTAAGGTAGAGCACCAAAGACCTGGTGATGTGATGCAAGATTTTAGTATACCCACTTGGAAGTGGAAGGTGGTGAATATGGACTTAGTGGTCGGGTTGCCTTTTTTGCGTCATCATTATGATTCTATTTGAGTTGTTGTGGATGGGCTGACTAAGTCCGCGCATTTCTTACCTGTGGTCATATCTTATTCAGCTGAGGATTATGCTATATTGTATATCTGGGAGTTAGTTAGGCTGCATAGAGTTCCCTTGTCCATCATTTCAGATAGGGGCACTTAATTTACTTCTCAGTTTTGGAGGGCGTTTCTACAGGGTCTTGGTACCCAATTTCTTTTGAGTTTTATTTTTCACCCACAGATAGATAGTCAGGCTAAGAGGACCATTTAGACCCTAGAGAATATGTTGAGGACGTGTGTTCTCGATTTCAAGGGTAGTTGGGATGAGCAATTGTCATTGATAGAGTTTACCTATAATAGTTACCATGCTAGCATTGGGATGGCACTATTTGAGGCCTTGTATGGCAGGGGATATAGATCACCCATAGGTTTGTTTGAAGTGGGTAAATCTACCGTGATTGAGCCTGATGCAGTATTTGAAGCTATGGAGAAAGTTAAGTTGATTAGAGAGAGGTTAAAGACCGTCCAGAGTCGTCAAAAGTCTTATACCGATGTGAGGAGAAGAGATCTTGATTTTAAAGTGGGTGATTTGGTATACTTTAAGATTTCACCCATGAAAGGGGTGAAAAGGTTTGGTAAAAAGGGAATGCTTAGTCCCTATTATGTTGTCCCGTATAGAGTCTTGAGCCATGTTGGTAAGGTGGCCTATGAGGTTGAGTTACCCGCAAAGTTGTCAACTGTTCATCCTATTTTTCATGTCTCCATGCTAAAGAATCATATTGGTGATTCCGTTGTAGTAGATCCTTCAGAGAATGCCAATATTTAGAATAGTCTTTCCTTTGATGAGATTCCTATTGAGATCCTAGATTTTCAGATCCGTAGACTAAGGAACAAAGAAGTTCCCATGGTCAATGTTTTGTGGCGGAACCAGTCTGTTGAGGGTGCTACTTGGGAGGCAGAAGCATACATGCGATCCAAGTACCCGCACCTCTTCTCCGCGAGTTCAGATAAATCTAAAGGTATTATTCTTACTTAATTCGGCCCTTCTAATCTAAAGTTCAGCTATGTATCTATTCTTGCATAAGTTCTTGCAATTTCTGAGGTACTCAAGAGTTTAGAGAGATATTGAGCCGTTTAGGAAATTTTATTCAGCTATGTGTACTCTGTTTTTCCTATGTTCCTAGTCCAACTAGCGACATTCAAGGACAAATGTTTCCATGGGGGAGATATTGTAAGACCCTGCAAAGTTTCCTTGTAGTCTGAGCCTTAGAGCATGTCAAGTAAAGTGTAATTTCATCCCTAAAAGATTGAGAAGTAACTTTCTAACTGAGTATTGTGTTAACCATATGGATTTTCCCTAAATTCGACTTTTTATCACATGGGAAATTTGTTAAGCTTCCCGTCGATATAAGATTCGCCCAAATTCGATATCCGGGTAAGAAGTTATGACTAATTTAAGTCTTAGTCGTAAAATAGCATCATTTCGGTGCTTGGCGCATTGCGGAGAGGGTCTATTTGACAATTGACAATTTCCAGTGGAACTCCGTGATAGAGGCGCATCGCGGAGGACCCCAATTTCCCAATAGTCAATTTCCAGTGGCCTGGCACGATTGTGACGCGTCACACTGAAGTTCCAGGTCCCAACTAATGGGAGAATGTGATGGCTTCGCGTCGCGGTGACTACCAATTTCTTATTTGTCAATTTTCAGTGAGCCACCGCGATAGTGTCTTGTTGCGGTGGCCCATGAAATTGGGTTCCCAGTTCAATTTTTTTCAACTTTGTTCAAAAGTTAAAAGGGCACTTTGGACTTTTTTCACACCTCTTAAATCGTGCAAACACCAAATCAAGGTCATTTACAAGCATTCTATGAATTTTTTCTCAAGTTTTCTCTTAACAAAAACCCTAAGCATCGAAAACCTCTTCCAAGATTCTCAAGAATCCACCATAGATTTTCTAAATTGAGTCAAGATTCAAGGTTCCCAAGTCAAGGGCTTCAAGGACCCTCATTCAAGAGTACGAATAGAGTTCCAAAAGCGAGAGTTCATCCAAAGCTTCTAATTCAAGGCATATGGGATTTTGAACAAGGGTAATCCTTTTACCCTTGTACCCAAAAGCTTATTTAAACTACAATTCTCTACAATTTATGAGATTTTACATGAAATTGAATTGGGGGGTTTCACCCATTGTTATTGGTTGCAAGTTTTTGATGTTTCCCTTGAATTGAGAGTCTAATGGCATGATTCTTGAGAAATTCTAGCAGGGTCTATACCCCATGATTTTAATCCTTGAGAAGTTAATAGTTGAAATGTTTGAAACATTGAAGTATATAAGTATGTTGAGATTTTGAGATAAATTGCAGAAATTTCCAGATTTCTGCATGAGTTATGAATCTATATGCTATCTATTATGCTTTTGATGAGTTATAACTTGAGATTGAATTATGGGTAATTAAGCACTACTTGAGACTTGAGATTTTATGAACTATTGTGCGATAAGCACCCATGATTTGAGTATTCTGAGATTATTGAGAAATGTTTTGACCTAATGGTCATTTAGTTTTGAAATCCACTCTACTACATGAGATTACAGATTTGATTATTGGGTTCTTATTGAACCATGAGATTATTCTAAAGTGAATTTTCATGAGATGATCGAGAGAAACTAAAGGGAGTAGTATTCAGCACTGAGTGGGTAAGTTACTATGGTTTCTTACCCCAAAACTATGTGCCACCGTAGGTTGGGCCTGAGGCCGAGTATATGATTATCATTGGGCCTAAGGCTGAGTTGATATTGGGCCCGAGGCCGAGTTTGTTTAGTGATCACTGGACCTAGGTTATACTCCCTGTTAAGAGTATGATACCTCTCCCCAACGTGAGGTCTCTTCCTTAGGAGGACAAAACATTGGACTACATGTAGCTCGCATGGTTTATGTCGGTTAAGAGAAACTCCCTACACTAAAGTTTTTTCCATTGAGATAAGATATTTTCCTTTAAAACTAAAATACTTTCCCTTAATATGAGTATTTTTCCCTAAATTTTGAAATGAGATATTTTCCTAACATGAATAAAATGCCTTCAAGTATGTTCCAAAGTTATACGATTTTGAATTCCAAGTATTTGAGTTCAAAAGAGTTATGAGTTCTTGAGCATTGATGAAGTTTTACGTGCCATGAGACATATGCATGAGTTGAAAGTATTTCTTAAAGTTTTCTTTAGCCTTGAGTAATGAGAATAAGAGAAGAGTACAAATTTCAAAGCTGAAAGTATAATGACTCACGAGATTGTGTTACATGTTCCATTTTACATGATTCATGAGCTTCGCATTCTATACTTATTCAAGTCATGTGAGTCATTACTTATTACATGCATGATTTTATTAAAGAGTATTGATGTTGTTTTATATAAATGCATGCACCCCCATATACTCAGTACATTCCCAAGTGCTGATCCACATATACGTCTATGTGCTACATTGTCTTATAATGTAGGTTCAGGTGCTCAGTCCCAACCTCGTCAGTGATTTTCGAGTACCTCTATCTATATTCCTTCAGTGGTGAGTCCTCATGGTTCGAGGACCTATATTCTGATATCTCCATATTTTGAGAGACTACGTTGTTATTTCTAGTTCATTTTGAGTCAGTTGGGGACATGTCCCAACGGCTCTCTAGTTCATGGATTAGTAGAGGCTTTGTCAGTCTAGTTATCAGATTGTGATTTTGTTGAGGTTTCTAGATTTGTGGTAGTTTGGACCGAGCATTATCTCCGTTTTTCCTCTCATATGATATGACTTTGCTGGTGTTTGAATTATTTCATCTTGAAATGAGTGTCATTACTAGAAACAGGCTCAAAGGGTTAGCTTGGCGCTACTTGTAGCCTTAAGCACCGTGTGACGTCCTGGGAGGCTATTTCGGGTTGTTACACACACTTACCTTTAATAAAGAAAAAAACAAATATATTAAGGAATACACATACTGTAATCACGATTATCCAATTAGGAAAAAAGGAATGAATATTTGGAATCCAGGTCCTCTTCAGCTTCCCAGGTAGCTTTTTCAACCTTATGATTCCTCCATAGGACCTTTACGGAATTCACGTCCTTAGTCCGCATCCTACGGACTTGCTGATCTAACATCTCCACAAGGACTTCCTCGTAAGATAAGGAGTCCGACTCACCAACATACTCCAAAGGAAAAACCAAGGAAAGGTTGCCCACACACTTCTTCAATATCAACACATGGAACCCAAACTAGAAGGCAAATCCAACTCATTGCCCACTTTTCTCAAAATCAAGTATGGGCCAATATAACGTGGACTGAGCTTCCCCATATTTTCAAACCTCACCACTCCCTTCATGGGAAGACACCTTCAAGTAAACCCAATCGCCAATACCAAACTCTAAAACTCTTTGCTTCACGTCCGCATAGGACTTTGGGCTACTTTGTGAGGTCTTAAGCCTATCCCTAATCACCTTCACCTTCTCTATGGCCCAATTAACCAAATTTGAGCCAAACAATCGAATCTCACCAACTTCGAACCACCCAATAGTAGGCCTACCCATACTACCATAAGGAGCCTCGAAGGGGGCCATTCGAATACTAGAATGATAGTTATTGCTATAAGAAAAATCGATGAGAGGCAAATGATCGACCCTACTACCACAAAAGTCAATCACACAGGCCTAAAATATATCTTCCAAGGTCTAGATAGTCCTCTTCGTTTTTCCATCAATATGAGGGTGGAAAGCGGTGCCAAGGTTCACATTAGTTCCCAAACCACTCTGAAAAGAATGTCAAAAGTAAGATAAAAACTGAGTAGCTCAATCAGATATAATAGAAATTGGAGCACCATGCAACTTAACAGTTTCTTGAATGAAAAGATTAGCATAACCCTTTGCAGAATAATTAGTCCTCACTGCCAAAAAATGAGCGGACTTAGTCAACCTCTCCATGATGACCCAAATCGAGTCAAACTGACTACCAGACCACGGAAGACTCATAACAAAATCCATATCAATCAGTTTCCATTTCCACGCAGGCAACTCAATCTTTTGGGACAAACACCAGGACTCATTTGCTCCACTTTCACTTGTTGGCAGACCACACACTTAGACATAAAATATGTCATATCTCTCTTCATATGGTTCCACGAACACATCTCCTTCAAATCATGATACATCTTCATCAAACCAGGATTAACAAGGTACCTCGACTCATGTGCCTTAGCCAAAATCCATTCTCACAGCATATCAACATCGAAAACACACAACCTACCTTTGTACCTTCAGATACTATCACCACCAATATTTAAAGCTGTCACTTTTTGTTGACCCACATCCTCTTTAATCTGCATTATGATAGGATCCAAAACCTGCTTCTCCTTAACCTTAGTATCGAGAGAAGAATTCACCACTGCCTAAACAATCATACCTCCATCCTTGGAATCCAAAGATGAACTCCAAGATTAGTCAAATGGTGAATATCTTTCACCAAACCTCGCTTCTCCTCATCAACATAAGATAAGTTCCCTTGGATAACCTTCTAAGAGCATCAACAACCATATTAGCTTTTCCTAGATGATAGTGGGGACTCATATTATAATATATGAGTAACTCAATCCATCTCAATTGCCTGAGATTCAACTCCTTCTGGGTGAATAGGTAATGCATGCTCTTGCGATCAGAATATATATCAACATGAAATCCGTACAAGTAATAGTGTCAAATCTTTATAGAAAAAATTATAGCCAACAACTCCAAATCATGAGTCAGATAATTTTTCTTATGCACCTTCAACTACCTAGAGGCATATGTAACCACCCTGCTATGCAACATCAAAACACAACCCAGTACCACATGGGACACATCACAATGTACAATGAAACCATCAGTATCCTAGGGTAGGGTCAAAACCAAAGACAAAGTCAACTTATCCTACAACTTCTCAAAGCTACACTAACAAGTATCGTACCATAAAAATTTCACCTTTTTCTGTGTCAACTTAGTTAATAGAGCAACAATCGAAGAGAAACTCTCCACAAACCTCCTATAATACCTGGTTAAGCCCAAGAAGCACCTAATATCAATTGGAGTCGTGGTTTTAGGCCACCTCTGTACCTCCTCTACCTTTTGTGGATCCACTATGATCCCCTCACTAGAAAAAACATGAGTAAGAAAGGTCACAATATTTAACCAGAATTCATACTTAGAAAATTTGGTGTACAACTATTGATCTTTCAAAGTCTGCAATATTAAACGAAGATGATTAGCATGGTCCTCCCCACTCTTAGAATAAACTAGGATGAAATTAATAAGCATAATCACAAACAAATCCAAGAACTGGCAAAATACCCGGTTCATAAAATCCATGAATGTCGTCGGAGCATTAGCCAAACCAAAAGACATTACCAAAAACTCATAATGACCATATCAGGTTTGGAAAGTAGTTTTAGGGATATCCACCTCCCTAATCTTCAACTGATGATAGCCATACCAAAGGCCAGTCCTAGAAAAGTACTTTGCACCCTACAACAGGTCAAAGAGATCATCAATTCTAGGGAGAGAGAACTTATTCTTCACTGTCACCTTATTCAACTGGCGGTAGTCTAAGCACATTCAAAGGGAACCATCCTTCTTATGCATGAAGAGAACAAAAGCACCCCATAGAGACACACTAGGGTGGATCAAACCCTTATCAAGAAGATCTTTCAACTGCTCCTTGAGTTGATTCAACTCATCCAAAGCCATTTTATATGGGGAATAGAGATAGGATGATTATCCAGAAGAAAATCAATCCAAAATTAATTTTATTATCAGGAAAAATACTGAGAAGATCATCAGGAAAGCCCTCAGGAAATTTATTAACCATAGGAATGGATTTCAATGAAGGATCCACCGAGTTAAAATTTTTAACCCGTATTAAATGATAAGATTACCTTTTGGAAACTAACTTTCGGGCTCTAAGATAAGAAATAAACCTTCTCTAAGTCACTAGGGAACTCTCTTTCCCTTCTATAACATATTCAACTCAGCCAAAGCCATTCTATATGGGGGAATAGAGATAGGATGATTAGTTGAAAGAACGTCAATCCAAAATCAATTTCCTTATTAGGAGGAATACTAGGAAGATTATCAGGAAAGACCTCAGGAATTTATCAACCACGGGAATAAATTTCAATAAAGGATCCTTTGAGTTAAAATCTTTAAACCAGATCAAATGATAAGACATCTTTTGAAAACTAACCTATGGGCTCTAAGATAAGAAATAAACCTTCCCTGAGGCACTAGGGAACTCTTTTTCCATTCTATAATAGACTCATTAGGAAATTTGAAAATGACCTTATGGGTCCAACAATATAGAGAGGCATGGCATGAATGAAGCCACTACATTCCTAAATTACATCCAAATCGTCCATCTCCAAGTATACTAAGTCTACCAAGGTATCCCTACCACAGATAGATACCACACAACCTCTATAGACTTTTCTAGCCACAACAGGTCACCCACCAGGGTAGACATAGAAAAGGGATCAAAAATACACTTAGGACCAAAACCAAAATAAATAAACACCAAAGGGGTCACATAAAAAAGAGTAGACCCTGGTTCAAGAAAGTAATACACATCACGAAAGAAGAGTCATAACGTACCAGTGATAACATTAGGAGAAGCCTTAGATTCCTGACGGGTGGAAAGATCATACAGATAATTCTGACCAGTGCCACTACTAGAAGTAGAACCCTTTGGTACAATAGCTAAAGAAGCAGTAATCGAAATCTTATTAGCCCTAGTAGCAATATCACCAAAAGGACAGTTTCTCTAAATATAACCCTACTGGCCATATCTAAAACATTTATTCCTCCCCTTATCATAAAAACTATGGTGCAACTACCCATAAAATAAGCAAGAAGGATACGATAGAGCTGACTGAGCTTCACTATCCTGAGATTGGGCACCTTGTTCCTTAAACCCACTTTTACTCTAGAAGCGATGATCACCGAATGGCTTAGGATATGGAGCACTAGCTGTAGAATAAGAACTGGAATTTCCCTACTTCTTTTTAGACCATTACCTACCATCTCTACCATTATTCTATTGACCTCAACCCTGCTTAGAATACCTGAATATCATACTTTTTCTTTCCCCTATTTCTCTTTGTTTCTTCTTCTCCTTTTTAACCTGTTGCATATATATCACAAGACTAGAGATACCCATGTCAGTATTCAGTAAGGTGGTCTTGCACTCCAACACCAAGTCTTGAGACAAGCCCAAAGAGAACTTACTTATTTTAGCCCTTATAGAAGACACCAACTCTGGAGCATAATGTGATAACTGATAAAACTTTAAGGAATAATCTTTCACACACATCTTGCCTTATTCTAACTTCAAAAACTCTTCAGTTTTTGCCTTCATCAACTCTTGAGGAAAGAAGTGATCAATAAAGGCACTCGAAAAGTCATACCACATAGCTGGCTCAGCATCATCCTGTCTTAACTATTCCCACTTCTCATACCACTAATATGTCATATCCTTCAACTATTATGCAGCAAACTCTACACCCTCTAAGTAAAAAATATGCATCACTTAAAAAATCTTTCCATCTCATCTATGAACTCTTAAGAATTCTCCTCAACCTTAGAACCAATGAAAGTAGGGGGATTCAACCTCATGAACTATCCAACCATTGTGTCCTAAAAAAAGTGGTGATAAGAGCAACACACTCAGACTGGTGTAATTGAGAGGTCACCAACTTAGTAAGAAAATAAATCGATCGATGAAGTTTAGCATTAAACACATCACCCTAAGGCATCGGGGTAGAAATATCATTAGCTCGAGCAGCCTGAGGAGTACTAGTAGGGACTGATGGAACTCCATGGGAGCAATTAGAATCAGGGATCCTAGAATGGGTCTGTACCCCATAAAGAGGATGATTTCTATCTTTATTGTCCTCAAAAAGAATAGAAGAGTTTCCACGGGTATCAGATCTTCTAGATGGAATGATCTGAAATGTAAGCAGCTAAGAATTAGAGAAAATTTCAATATCTTAGACTCTATATCCCAAAAGTAAAACACAAGAAAGGGAAATATTCCTAAATGCCTCGTAGACTCTCCCTTATAAGTGTGGTTTGCTACACACCTATAAAAGAGACTCTACTTAACACAGATTTATGGACACCCAATTGACCATAAACATAGGATCTGATACCAACATTGTCATAACCAAAACCAGGGCCTGCTTGTGCCAGATGTCTTAAGTCCATCATGGACCGGAGACCACCCTCTTTGCCTAGTCAAATAAATCTCAGTATAACTATAATGGAGGAATTCCAAACATATAATAAGATAAAATAATCAATAACGCAAAGGAATTTAAGAATGCCAGCAACCAATCCCAATCCATAGTATCCACAAAGCCTCTACCAACCAAAAATGATCTAAGTTGGGACATGCCCTTAATGATAGCCAAAATAAACCATGAGAAATAGTCTATGAATAAAGTAAACCAAGAAGTAATAGCTTTTCAGAAGAAGGAGGCTCACTACTTCAAGTTGACTCACGAACGGTCCAAAATCGCTTATCACTGCACAGGAAAAACTAAAGTTTCTCTGGTTCTTGTATGACATGGGGATACAATATTTGAAGATGGTTAGTGGGTTAAGCGCTAGTATGTAACACGGTAAAGGATAACATAATGCCAAGTTAAAACTACAGTAAAAATCTATAAGAACATACTGTGTGTAAATATATATATATATATATATATATATATATATATATATATATAACATATTGGGGTAAGGAATAAGGTTTTAGCATGCAAGTAAAACATTAAACTAGACTATGTAGCTTAACCATCATAAAAAAGGCACCCACGGGCTATATGGGTTTATCTCCCCCTGCTGAAAGGGCCACAATGCATGTTAGCCGTACGAATTGAAAGTATCAAGGAAGACCAGGGAATCCCCTAATCCCATGTCAGTCCAGGTTACAAATACATATATATATATATATATATATATATATAAAGTTTTGTCACAAGTACACGGTCACCAAGTGTAACGCCCTGAAATTTAGTTCCCAGGATGCCACACGGTGCTCCGAACTACAAGTAGTCCCGAGCTAACCCTGGCTACTTTCTACTAATTCTGGATCTCATCATAGGGGAAATATGAATATGAAATCATAATAATGCAGAAAATTTTATCTAAAACATTCTAGAAGTGTTGGTAAAACAATACTGAAAAATCTAAATTCTGAATCAAATGTCTAAAACTGAATCTAGTAGTCCGACAAGCCTTTACTATCTTAATCTAGAGAGTTACTGGGACATACCCCCAGATGACTCAAACTTTCTGAAATGAATAAAGGAATATCTACTAATAAACTGAAAGTATGAATAAATAAGTAACTAAACTATAAGGACTCACCAACTGCACGGATGTAGATGAGATGCTCAGAAATCACTCATGCTGCTGAGACTGAGCACTTGAACCGATATTATGAGACAATGTAGCACATAGACATATATGTGGATCAATACTTTAAGGATGTACTGAGTATATGAGGGTGCATGCAATAAGTAAACAATATCATCACAGTTTATAAAATCATGTATGATAAATATAAATGACTCGCACAGTCTTGAGTAATCTAAAATCTGAAGATCATAAATCATAAATGATAAAACATATAACGTAAATCAGGTGAGCCATTATACTTAGTTTTGAAATCTGTAAAATACTTTATCTTAAAGCTTAAGAATCTTAAAATCATAACTTCTAAAATATATGCTTTTATCTTAAAGCTTTAAATCAATAGACTGTTGAAGAGTGGGGGACATCTTTTGGGAGGTTCTTCTAACCGATATACACCATGTGAGCATCCATGGAGTCCCATGTCTGGCCCCTGTTAGGTAGGGCTATTCTACCCTTGCCATCAGAATAGAACTTCTATCTTAGTGATCATAATCTGAGTCATCCAAGTAAGAGTGGGAATAAATCTAACTCCTACGTTAGCACGTAGTTTTGGGGTCTGAAATCGTAGTAACCTACCCATCTCGGTGCTAAATACTATTCCTATTCTTATTCTCAAAATCTTAAGACATCCACTTCAAAAATAGCACAAGAGTTTACAAGAAAATCAATTATGCTTTTCTTTCTTTAAATCTCAAGTCATATGAACAATGTGGATTCTTTATCTTAGCTTAGGACCAAAAGGTTAAATCTTTATCAAAATCTGTGAATAATCTTATCTGAGGGTGCTCATGGCACAAATAATCTCAAAATAACAATCTTAAATTGGGGCTTAACAACCCATGCATCAATCTCATGTTAAAACATCTAAAAATTCATGCTTCATAATGTAAACACTTATAATTCATCATAAAATCTGGATATTGCTGCATAATGCTTAGAAATATGAATATAGTCATGTAATTCAACTTCTAAATCATAAGAAATCTCATAATCTTGCAAGTAATGATAATAGGTATAAACCCTAACTTGAATTTCATGGAAAATCTCATAAATTGTAGTAAATTTGTAATTAAAGTAAAGTTTTGGGCACAAGGCCAAAAGAATAATCCTCGTTCAAACCTCACATACCTTAATTTGATGATCTAGATGCTAGAACTTGAATCTTGGATATCTATTTATGTTTTGGAGATGACTTCCTAGAGTTCTTGAATTGGAAATTCTTAACCCTGTATTATCTTGGAGAATTGACGGAGGAAATTTTGGATTTCTTGGAGAGGAAATATGAGCTTTAGGATTTTGCTTAAGAGAGAATGATGAATAAAGCAAAAAGTGCTCTCAAATATGATTAATCTTTTATTTTTGGATGGATTGGGGGTTGGAGATTTACCAAAATACCATCTTTAAACTTTGTAACGGAACTGGAAAATGTATATTTTCCCGATCTGGGTGGCCACCGCGATGCGCCACTATTGCGGTGGCTTACTAGAAATCAATGAATGGAAACTGGGCAGACTCCGCGATGTGGAGATATCACGGTACCCCTTTGGAATGCCATTTTGGCTTATGGCGCGGTGAGCCATTATCGCGCTGGACCTCTGTTAATTGACAAACGGGAAAATTGACCCTCTCTACAATGCGCCAATATAGCAGAGGGCTACTAGAATGGGACAATTGGAAGTTTACACTGATCCACGACGCACTAAGGGTCCAAACAACGGTGTTTTATGACTGAAACTTAAAATAGCCATAACTTCTTACTCGGTTATCGAATTTAGGCGAATCTTATATCATTGGAAAGCTAGTTTAATTTCCTACACAATGAAAAGTCTAAATATAAGGAATTCCAGATGAAATAAATATTATTTATTTTGGAAGCTATCCCTTAACATTCTAGGGATGAATTTAAGCTAGAAAAAGTGCGAGGTATTACACCAAGACCAACCCTCATGCTGCCAAACATGAGTTTTCAGTACAAGTCCTTCAAGACTCACACTTTCACGGTTAAGCTACATAACCCCATTTAAGCCCATATAAAACAAATTTCACAAAACCCTTTCATTAAATCATGGAATTACACATTATGGCATACCATAGGTATTGCCATGCCCTTATGCTTGCAAGCTTACACATATGTCATTTTAATTACATTCCATCATCTTGGTGGAATGCCTCGGCTCCCTTTGTTCATTAAATCAAATTTGGGGAATGGCTCGACCCCTTTAAGTTTATCAAATCAAATTGAGGGAATGCCTTGACCCCCGAGGTTTCAATTTCAATTAAAACACGACTGACAAGTCCTTTAAAATCCATGTTTAATATTTTAACCATTTATACAGTGTAATAGTGTGGGTAAGTAATGTCAAATCATGTGACAAATTATATTTCCAAAATAAAAGACACAAGTGAGTTGAGGGAACACAATTCCAAACCAATTTCGACACCAAAATCATCAAATTAAGGGGGGGGGATGCCTTGACCCTTATTCCAATTCCCACACACATGCACCCAATTAGTTCAAAACATTGATAAAACATAACCAATGCATAATAAACCATGCATAAACATTTTAAGAACCAACCATACCAAAACCCTCAACCCATGTAAAAACCCACATTCAATTTCATATTAATAATCATTATATACACATGTTTAAAGGAAAATAAGTTTGAGGGTAGAGTCACATGCCTTAAAAGTACAGAGATTTATAGAGAGAAATTAATCTTTGATCCTTTAGATGACCAACTTTGAGCAAACCTAGTTTGTTCCTGCCGTAGGGATTTAAAAGAGTTTGAGAGAGTCTTTATGCTTGATAAGTATTGAAAATAACACCCCAAAGGTGATTTATGGTCATGAATCTTAAGTGGGTAAAAAAGAAATTATCTAGAGTGCCCTTCGTTAAAAGCTGATTATTTGTCACCAACGACTACAAATCACTATACGACTCGTAAGGACTCACTATGACTCATCACCACATGTCATAGTCAGGACAGTCGTTTAGGGACCCTTCTCTAATAACCCTACGACTCATCAAGAGACCCTACGACTCGTAAGGTCTTAGTTGTAACCAAGACAGAAACATTTGGGGTACACATTGGTCACCCTAAGATTGGTACCTTATGACTCGTATATACTCCTTATGACTCATTAAGTCTAGTCGTGATCAAGGCAGGAGCATTTGACACAAACACTAGTCATGCTACAATTTACACTATATGACTCTTATAGAGTCATGACAACTCATTGGGCTTAAGTTATAACCAAGGAAGAGACAAAGACAGCCTTCTCTGGTCAAACCACGGTTTGGGTCATACGACCCGTCAAGACACCTTGCGACTCATAAAGGGAGTCATTACTTGGGCAATAAGCTCAAAAGTCAAGAAATATTTAGGAACCAAAATTCGGGGTATTAATATAATACATTAAAGCATTCCTAAATTTGTCCACATGACACAATTTAACATTTTAACTTTATAAGTAATTATTTATATACCTAAACAACTTTCAAATGAATTTTATACCACCCCAACAAGTGATGTGGAAATTTTTTTTAAATACAACATGTTTGACCAAATAAAAGTGATAAAAATAAGTGGGGGCACTTTTAAATTTTCAGCCACCAATTTTTTCTCCTTCTTTTTCCTCGCACTCAACCACCTCTCTCTTCTGCTTTCTCTTTTTGTTTTTCCACTTTTACCCATCAACTCTAATCAAATACATTTCAAAATATTTTCATGCGGTTTTCTACAATACGATCATTTTCTTACACAAAAAAATTCAGGAAAAATTCAATTTATTCCATTAAAACTAGTTTTCCTCAATAGCTAAATTAACTCCATAATTGTCAAATTCTTGTTTAAACTGAAGAAATTAAAAATACCCATATAAAAAATACTAACAAATTCGTATTGGGATTGCACTGGAGAAGAAAATCGCAAGAAAGGAATTGAATCGAAGAAGAAAATTAGAAGGGGTTGGGGTGGAGTTGGAGAAAAAAGGATTTGGGGTAGCGGAGGTTGTAGATCAATACCTCACGTTACCATTTCTTCTAATTTCAACTTAATACCTTATACGCAACTCCTTCTATTGTCTTTTCTAATTTTTTTTCATCAAGAATGAGGATGGGGGCGGGGGAGGAGGGAGCAAGGAGTTGATCTATATCTATATGCGGATTAAGAATGGAGACATGGAGGGTTGAGGGGGGGATAGGGTGAGTTGTAGATCAAAGAGGGGGTGTATATATATATATATTGGGGGGGGGGGGGGGAATAGGGCGAGTTGTAGATCAAAGTGTATATATATATATTGGGTGGAGGATTTAATAAAAAAAAAATTATTTATCCGGATCCGACGTTGCTCTAACGTGGCTCCAACATGGCGCATGTGTAATACACTTTCCGTAGTGAGAGTGATTTGATATTTTTGAAGTGGTATAAAATTTATTTGAGAGTTGTTTAGGGGGTAAATAATTGATCATGAAGTTAAATTGCTATACCCACATATAAAAACTAGAACAGATTGGTGGTTTACAACACCATATAAACAGAAAGTAAGAGGAAAAAGAGTTACTAATAAAATAAGAAAGAAAACTGATTGGATAGAAGGAAGTCAAAAAATTACACAAAAATTAGAAAATATAAAAAATACTGAAGATATAATAGAACTGGTCGTATTTTCAATAAATAAAAAGGAAATAACTATATTTTCAATAAATAAGATAGAAATAATTAAGAAAAAATTAGAACAATTATATAGTGAAGATCCATTAAAAGGATGGAAAAACATAGAACCACTATAAACACTTTGGAGCTTCCTACACTTAAAAATACTAGTTTTGAATACATGCGTTGCACGTATATTTGAAGCGTACATGTGTATATGACTTACACGAAATATAAATGCAAAATGATTAAATTTCTTTGAGCTTGTAAAGTTGAACTATATATAGTTAAGTACAATGTGTAGTGAGATCAATTTTAGCGGTGTTAGGTCCATGATATGATATGATCATATCTCGCTCAGTACTTTCTTATAGCCGATGTTCTTCATGTATGTTTCATTCCGTTTTGACATTTTGGTGGTTCTATAATGTGCTAAACCTAAGTATTCGTGTAATTAATTTATAATCCACTATATGTAAATGCAATATCATTCCTTCAGAAATACAAAAGTTTCACATTGAAAAATATTTTTTAAAATATCAAAATCAATAATTGGATTTTAAGTTATTTATACCCATTAGATCTATGCAATTATATCAATGTCATTAAAAACCTAATTATTAAGAGAAGAAAAAAAAATATTCAATGTCTCAAGTGAAAAGTAATGTTGCACTAATTTTTCTTTTCTGCTTGCTCTAGAATATTTCATAGTTCACTTTCCCAATTTTTGTTTTCGGCTTTTATTTATTTATTTATCTTTTGTTTCATTGCCAAATTCGATTTTGGACCTTTCCAAACTGGATTTGATTTTTTAAAAACTAGTTTAATCGCGCATGTATAACGTTTGATTATTTAAAATTAAATGATTTTATCTATTGCGGAGATTTTTAATAAAGTATAAAAAGCTGAAGATTTTTAATGAAGTGTAAAAAGTTCAAATCACTTTTCAAAATTCTTCACACTTTAACATAATAATATAAACATATATTTTAGTGTAAGCACATATATATTTTACCACCAGAAGTTTCAAGTCGTTGATAAATCATCATTTTTTTGTCTGTCATGCAGTACCTCTTTCCTTTGATACCAGAGGCTAAAAGAGACGCATCAATTTGAACCATATTTGTGATACGATTATTTTTTTCTATATATAGAATCTTTTCTTACCTTTATAGTCAAATGTTTACAAAATCATTGATTACATTCATATTACCTACTTAAAACTTTTATAAATTTGGTACTTCTTAAATTTTCCTTATTCTAGCTCCTTTATATTTACTAGTCAAGTGTACGTTCTTTGCACCTGTGCGACATTAATTAATAATAAAGTTATGAAATAAAAATTTAAAAAGTACAAAATTATACTGCATAAACGTAATATCAAATTACTTTCGTGTATATCAATAACAACATCTTTGACTATATGACCATTTTCATATCATATATAAAAATGAGCATTTTTATGTTGGTTAACTAAAAAGTTGAACCGTTAAGGACCCAAATTGATAAGAAATATCTTATTGACATGGTTAGTAATTTAGCACGTTTAGAAATTAAAAACTAATAAATCGAATTGCTAATATATAAAATCGAGCTATAAACCGACCGATGAGCACCCCTAATTATTATCATAGAAGTATTTGTATTTATAATTCAAAATAGAAAAGAATGCAAGAAAAATTTATTTGTAGTTCAAATTGTAAATAAAAAAATAAAGACTTCAAAACCAAATGGAGCTCAAAGTGTTCTTTTCTTTTTAACCCAATATATACCCTATTACCTTAAAAATCTGCATAAATACTATGAAATACTTTTGAAATGAGCAAACTTGTGGCAACAAAAAAGAGAATCACCATTCTCATAATATAAACCTTAATTTTTAGGAAAGATAAACATTTCATTTTTTTAGCTACTTCATTCGGCAAAAACACACTTGTCTTCTCCAATTTTTTGATCAGAAATATTTAATTGAAAGAGAAACACAAGAAATTATTGAAAGGGAATAAATCATTGTCAATTGCTGATTGTGTATAATTCAAAAACAACCTTTAAATTTATCACTAATGATAATGAATGATAGAATACGACTTCAATCATAACCAAGATAAGAAGAAAAGTATAGCAGAAGAAGTGGCGGCTTTTCTGTTTTAAAGTTTGACCAAAATATTATTTAAATAAATTATAACTCTTTTCATATATATAAGGTAAAATTCTAGATGTTTTAGAAGTTCAAAACCTTTTTCTTAAAGAAAAAAATTATCTAAATATGATAGATTTTATTTTTAATTCATAAATTATTTATGAATATTAAAATAATATGAATTTCAAATATAAACTCATAGTTTTATCTGTTTTTTTCAAGACGTGTATGTTTTGCTTTTTGATTTAATATTGTATGTTTTCTTTTATTTTAATAAAGAGGCATTCTTGGCTTTTTTTTCTAAAAAACAAAATAATAACTCATATATATGATTCCTAAAAATTGGGAAAATTAGAAAAAACTAATATAAAAAATAGTGAAAGTTATCAATTTTTTAATTAATGCAAGAATAAAAAAATAATTAAAATTAACTATATTTAAAAGGGATAATTATGAGTAGCCGTGTTTACATGTATTTACTATTTATATTTTAAAAGTTATTACTTATCAAAAATATATATATTTACTTTCTGTAAATAATGAATATAAAGGATTTAGTATATTTAGGCCCTAAATATTAATGTCATGATTAAATATTTATTTTTAAATGCTAGAAATGTGTTTTACGCGTACTTCTCGAATCAATCATAAGTGTGTGTATGTGTATACACACACATATACATATACACATATATATGTATATGTATATGTATATGTATATGTATATGTATACGTATATGTATATATATACATACACATACACATATATATACATATATATATATATATATATATACATCAATATGTATATATGTATGCACATAAAATTATTTCAATGTGTCAATTAACTTTAAATAAATGAATTCTTTGGATGACTCTAGTTTTGGCTTATATACAAAAGATAAAAAGAAAAATAGATAACAGACATGAGGTATGTCCCAATTTTGAACTACTATTGTGAATGAAAAAACATGCTTACAAGTTGCAAAACATCATCTATTAGAGAAAGATATTTAAATTGATAATAAAAATTAAAATTACCTCTGAAAAGATTGTTTGATCATATTTTATATGTGTGATAATCATTAGAGCCTGTACCAAAAAAAAGAAAAAAGACAATCATTATTAATAAACATAATGATATGCTAAATCTCATGATTTATTCACAACTAAAATAATTGCACATAAGCAAAAATCTAAAAGAGAATTCATATAACGAAGAAGGTTAGAAACCCCTTAAAAATTCAAGGATAAAACTTTAATTAATCATCAATCAAATTCAAAACAAAAAAATTCAAGGAGAAAACTTTAATTAATAATCAATCTGATACCAATTGTAGGGGGTGTAGATAACTTGGGTAACTTAAATAGATTTATTTTTATTTGTGCGTGAATATTTCTCAACTTCTATAAATATTTTAATTTTATTAATGTTCATATCTTGGGGGGTGATTAGATAGTATTCGATTAAATGCTTAACTGCAATATTTTTTAGTTTATTCTCTTAGTCTTTGTAATTCTTGTATATTATTTTGAAGGTATTCTAAATATTCTATATCTTTTGTTCTAAAATATTCAATTAAATTCTCTTTCATAAGTATCTCTGTTGCTCTTATTTCTTTCATATCTTGTCTCCAATATTTTAAATACTCATAGTCTATCATTTTATCCTAAAGTAGTTGTAATACTGCAAATTTCTTTATAATAATTTATTCTAATTGTACTATATCTGATATTAAATTCTAGGTTATCTATTTCAGTAATTATCCTGTCTTTTTCGTCTATGAATAATTCTATGTCTAAATCATATTCTAAACTGTCTTTTAATTCTAGTTGCTTTATGGTTTTATTTATCCAAATTAATTTTTCTTTCAATTGTTCTCTTCCTTTTCTAAGATGATTTCTATAATTAATTTCTTCGTATAGCCAACATTGTTTTTCTCTAACTCTTTGAATATATTCTAGCATTTTTAATCTGTATAATATCCATCTAAATGATAACTATCTGAATAATAATTTCTACCATAGAAATCTATATTTTCTAATTCATCTTCTATTCAATTAGTACTTAGTAACTCATCTTCAAAATCAAATATTTTTTCCCATATTATTTTCTTTATGTCTTCTAATTCTAAGTCTTTTATGATATATAAAACAAGTATCTTAGTTTCATCAGATATATAACTTGTCATATTATTCATATTATTCTTAGGTTTCTACGAATAACTTGGATAACTTGGAATTGGATTCTAGTAATTAATTGCTTTATCATAGTATTTATTAGTTGATTGTTTTAATCTTAATAATTCTTGTATATTTTCATTAAGGAATTCTATATATTTTATATCCTTAGTTCTCATATATTTTTCTAGATTGGTTTCCATTAGTTTTTCTACTAATTGTATATTTTTCATATCCATTTTCCAATATTCTAAATATACGTAATTTATCATGGTTGATGTGTATGTTTGGTATGTAAGTATTTGTAAGAGTAGGCAGGTATGTGTGGTATGTAATTTATTCTAGTCATAAAATATTTATCAAATATTTTTTTCAATATGATTTTTCTTATATCTATAATTTCTATATCCTTAAAGTACATACAAAACAAGTATTTTAAATTTATCTACCATTTCGTCAGATAAATAAGTATTTATTTTTCATATGATGCTTTTTCAAAATATTTTCTTCAATCATACACATAACAAAATATGATCATCTTAGATTACTATATACTAGATTATCCTTAAAAAACATATTCTTCGGTCACTATTAGCATGGTAATCTAGATACTTTTTGTAACGCCCCAAGATCCCATCCCAAGACGTCACAGGGTGCTTAAGGCCATACGCGACTCAAGCTAACCCTCTAAACCTGCCATCACTTCTAGAACTCACTTTGACAATAGTTGTGCTAATATAAGAGAGAATTACATATCATAAACATACTGGAATAAGATAAGAAACTAGCCTGTATAATCCAAAATACTAAAATTCTGTACATACCAACCCCCTTAGTCTGACAAAGCCTCTATACATCAAAATCAAGGAGACATTGGGACACCCCTCCAACTGAATCAAACAATACTGAAAGCCATAACAATAAAAAAGTATCACAAAATATAAACACGGTCCTCAAACCATGATGAATCACCACTGAGCTGACAAAAAAAAGCACCTGAATATCGCTAACACGGCTGAGTACCTGAACTTACATTACAAGAAAATGTAGCCCATAGAAAAATATGTGGGTCAGCACTTTGGAATGTACTGAGTATGTGGGGGTGCATGTAACAATGTAAATATCATCATCAATTTCATGAAAATATGCATATGTACAATGATAGCTCACTTGGCTTGAGTTAGATTGAAACAAACTTTTCATGATCTCATCGTAAATAAATCATATGATAAAATCCTCATAAATCATCATAAACAACTCAACTCTTCAACTCAAGACTTGGAGTGACTCTGTAATTCAAGAAACTCAACTCTTATGGACATGGGAGATTCTTATAACCGACATAAACCATATGAGCTACATGGAGTCCAACGTTTTGCCCTCCTAAGGAGAGAACCCCACATTAGCGGGAGCGTCGTACTCTTGACAGGGAGTACAACCTAAATTTAGTGATCACAATATCATACTCGGCCTCCGGCCTACAATTATCAACATCAATCCTACGGTGGCATATAGTTTCGGAGGAAATATCACATTTTTCGCTCGGTGCTAAATACTACTCCCAGACACAAGCTCAAAACGTGTTAGGAAATCCACCACAAACATTACAAGGGTCTATTATGAAGACCAAATCAAATCTCTTTGTCATTTATCAAATCATAATCAATTTGTGGATTCCTAACTCGACTCAAATCAAATCAATCTTTCTTAATATCAAAATACATCAATTCATTAAGTCATGGCAACATCAATAACTTTGAGAAAATATCAAGACTCATTGTAACAACTGAATTCTCGTGAATCAATATACACAATAATCCAATTTGTCATAAGGAAGCTTAAAGCTTGACACATATCTTGAAAGCACTTGAAATACCAACTCACGGTAGAAACTTGAAATTCACAATATTAAATATCAAGTCATAACTTGGATATTGTAAAATAATCATGTATAACAAAGCTTGAATGATTTATATTCTCATAATCTCATGATGAAGTAATTTGGGTATAAACCCACTTGTAAAATCATATAAATCAATAATAAAAATCAAAGCTTTGAGCACAAGAACGAAAGAATTGCTCTTGTTCAAAACCCTACATACCTTGGATTATGATTTTTAAGATGAACAAGCTTGATTGGAAACTCTTCTTTACACTTTTGAGCTAAGTTTCTTGATGCCTTTGGCTTGGAGAACTTAATTCTTGAACAACTTGGTGAAATCTTTGGAAGATTCTTAAATTTCTTGGAGATGATTTGATTTAGGATTTTGGAAGAAACCCTAGTTTCTAGAGAATTTTGGAGGAGAAATGAGAGAAAAATAATCTTCTCTCCTCCACTTGAATATATATATATAAAACCAAAATGGGCGGAAAAAATCAAAATACCCTTTTAAAAAGAGTTGAAAATTGCTGATCGGGGTCTGTGACGGTCGAACTGACGGTCCGTCAGAAGAACTGACGGTCCACCAGATCGTCCGTCACTCAAGTGCCAAAACTGGGACATTCTTCCTCGATGTGATGGTTGAAGTGACGATCCGTCAGGAAACTGATGGTCCACCTGATCGTCCGTCACTCGGGGGCTAGAAATGGGATATTCTTCCTTGACTTGACGGTCCGTCAAATTTTTGTCGGCCTACCATTTTGTCCATCGCACGATGGCCAGAAAAAGGGGTTACTGCCTTGGCTTGATGGGACAATTGACGGTTCAAAAGGACTTGATGGTCCTTTAGGTCTACCGTTGGGCTTGGGCAATTCCAACATCGCTTAGTAAAATGGCCATAAATTCCTCGTCCGATGTCGGATTTCGATGAAATTGGTATCGATGGAAAGCTTATTCAGTTCTATACATGACAAAAATTATATATTAGAGAAATACAACACAATATAAATACCAATAACTTTGGAAGCCACCTCTATCCACTCAAAAGACAGATTTAGGCTTAAGGAACAATCGGCATATTACAATATCTCCCCCTTGGAAACATTTGTCCTCGAATGTTGCCAGATAGGTCAAGAATAAGAGAAAAAAATAAGGACGCACAGCTTTAACGACCCACTCGAAGGGCTTACTTTACTCTAAAGTTTTGAGTACTGCACAGAATTCACTAATCATAGAGAGAGTAACCATATATTTAAATGAACAACTAAATTGAGGAAAAATAGTACCGTCAGCTTGATTTAAACTCGTGGAGCAGGAATGAGGGTAACTGGCTCGCATATCTACTTCTATTTCCCAAGTAGCACCCTCGACTGATTGATTTTGCCATAAAACTTTAACCAAGGGAACTTCTTTGTTCCTTAGTCTTCGGACTTAATAATCTAGGATCTCGACTGGAACTTCATCATAAGAAAGACTATCTCGAACATCGAAGCTCTCTGATAGATCAACAACAACAGAATCACCAATGTGTTTTTTGAGCATAGAAACATGAAATACAGGATGGACAGCTGACAACTCTGCAGGCAACTCAATCTCATAAGCTGTTTTCCCAATACGATTCAAAACTCTATAAGGGCCTACATATCGGGGACTAAGCTTTCCTTTCATTCCAAATCTTTTCACCCCTTTTATGAGTGAAATTTTCACATACACCAGATCACCAAATTCAAACTCAAGGGCTCGTCTTCTCATATCTACATACAACTTCTGACGACTCTGGGCTGTCTTCAACCTCTCCCAAATCAACTTAACTTTCTCTATAGCCTCAAACACAGCATCAGGTCCAATCGCAGGCACTTCACCCACTTCGAACCAACCTATGGGTGATCTACATCTTCTTCCATACAAAGCTTCAAATGGAGCCATTCCAATACTAGCATGAAAACTGTTATTGTAAGCAAATTCAATCAACGAAAAATGTTCATCCCAACTTCCTTTGAAATTGAGAACACATGCCCTCAATATATCCTCCAAAGTCTGGATAGTCCTCTCAGCCTGACCATCTTTCTGTGGATGAAAAATGGAGCTAAGATGAACTTGGGTGCCAAGACCCTTCTGGAAGGCTCTCCAAAACTGAGAAGTAAATTGAGTACCTCTATCGGAGATGATAGACAATGGAACTCCATGCAACCTAACCAACTTTTGAAGGTATATCTTAGCATAGTCCTCAGCGGTGAAAGATGTATGTACTGGCAAAAAATATGTTGACTTAGTCAACCTATCTACACTGACCCAAATAAAATCATGACGACTTCGGGAAGGAGATAGACCTATCACAAAATACATATTTACTTCTTCCCACTTCCAAGTAGGATACGGAATTCTTGCATCATTTCACCAGGTCTTTGGTGTTCTATCTTAACCTGTTGGCAAGTTGAACACATTTTTACGAACTTTGCTATATCCTTTTTCATACCATTCCACCAATAGATTTCTCGCAAATCGTGGTACATCTTGGTAGCACCGGGATGAATAGAATATCGCATGCCATGCGCTTCAGCCAAAATTCTCTGCCTTAAATCATTAATATTTGGAACACAAAGTCTACCTTGCAATATCAACACACCATCTCCCCCTTGGGAGAAAACCTCTTCCTTCTGGTCCTTAACTGACTCCTTCAGTCGGACTAAACTAGGATCCCTATCCTGCTTCTTCTTTACCTTCGAGACCAAAGAGGATTTGGAACTACTCTAAACTAACACTCCCTTCAGTAGATTCAACCAATATAACACCCAACCTAGCCAAACGATGCACATCACAAGCCAATTCTTTCTTATCATTCTCTACATGAGCTATACTACCTATAGACAACCTGCTAAGAGCATCTTCTACAACATTGGCCTTGCCCGGGTGATACATCACACTCATATCATTGTCTTTTAGCAACTCTAGCTATCTTCTTTGTCTAAGGTTCAACTCTCTCTGAGTAAACACATACTTCAGGGTTTTGTGATCAGTAAACACATCAACATGAACACCATACAAATAATGTCTCCAGATTTTCAAAGCAAAAACTACAGTTGCTAATTCAAGATCATGGGTTGGGTAATTCTTCTCATGAGGATTCAACTGTCTAGAGGCATAAGCTATAACTTTACCCCTCTGCATCAACACACAACTCAGACCAACTCTAGAAGTATCGCAGTACACCACAAGACTATTAGTACCATCGGGTAAATCTAACACTGGGGCTGAAGTGAGTCGAGTCTTCAACTCTTGAAAACTCTTCTCACAGGCATCTGTCCACTGGAACTTAACTTTCTTTTGGGTTTATCGGGTCATTAAAGACGCGATAGAAGAGAATCCCTCAACAAAACGACGGTAGTAACTAGCTAGACCCAAGAAACTTCTAATATCAGATAGGGAGGTAGGTCTAGGCCAATTCTTCACAACTTTTTTCTTTTGAGGATCAACTCTAATACCTTCAGAAGAAAAAATGTGACCCAAAAAAGCAACCGACCTTAACCAAAATTCACACTTGCTAAATTTAGCGAATAATTGATGAGCTCCAAGGGTTTTTAACACGATTCGAAGATGATCCACATGGTCATCCTCACTTTGGAAATATACAAGAATATCATCTATGAACACAATAACAAATAAATACAGATACCTCTTGAATACTCGATTCATAAAATCCATGAAAGCCGCTGGAGAATTGGTTAACCCAAAGGACATGACAAGAAACTCAGAATGACCATAGCGGTTTCAAAAACCTTACTTTAGAATATCAAAGTCTCTCACATTAAGCTGATGATAGCCGAATCTAAGGTCTATCTTTGAGAAATAACTTGCACCCTGTAGCTGATCAAATGAATCATCGATTCTAGGAAGAGGGTATTTGTTCTTAATAGTCACCTTGTTGAGTTAACGGTATTCAATGCACATACGTAATGTACCATCTTTCTTCTACACAAATAGAATAGGTGCACCCCACGGGGAAATACTGGGTCTGATAAAGCCTTTTTCTAAGAGATCTTTGAGTTGCTCCTTCAACTCTTTAAGTTCTGTGGGAGCCATACGGTACGGAGGAATAGAAATAGGCTGTGTATTAGGGAGAAGATCAATTCTAAATTCTATCTCTCTATCGGGAGGTGATAACACTCAAACTACAGCTCTCGTAAGAGTGTAAGCGGTCGTTGTCAAATATAGAACCCAACTTGGTTGGGTGTCGAATCCCACAGGGAATACTTAGTCACTAAGTAAGCAACGATTATTAGACTTTTGATGAAAGTTTCATAAAAAAAGGGGGGATTGTAGCATGAATTTAAGAGTATCAAAATAGTAACGTAAGAACAGAAAATAGAAGAGTAAAATGGATTTCTTGGTTGGTTTTGATCAATGAGAATTGAGAGTTAGGGTTATGTCCACCTTATGAGTTATACGTATCTATTGACTATGAGTTATGCGGAATTCAGACATGCATGCGCTTATAGAGAATCGTATTCTATAGTAAATCCAGGCGTCTTTCGACCATCAAGGATTATTTCACTTTAACTCTTTCGAGCTTAAAGCGTATCTAATGGTACAGATTCTCCAAGAGGTTAATCCAGTTACGACACTAACTTTTTAACAGGGGTTGGTGCCCTATTACCTTGACATTATCTCTTTTCCAGACATGTAACTTTTCTTTCGAACAAGTTAATGCTATACTGACGTATTCTATATGTTTGCAACCACAAGAATTTAGATTAAGATGAAGAGAATAATGATATAAGCAACATACGTGTCAAGAATTCACAAACTCATAGCAATAGATAGTGTCTCATAAGGCTTCCATAACCCCAACAGAGAAGTTTAGCTACTCATGAGTGCAACGGAAATCACAATAGACATTATTATCATACCAAAATAAGAGTCTAACGTGAAGTATGCTTTGGTAGTGCTTGTGGCGTGAATTCCTTACAAGTAGAGTTTCTCTTGTTGTGAAAATTTAGAAGTCGATGAAGAGAAAGTAATAAGAATTAATTGAAAGAGAATGAATTGAAAGTGTTGAATGAACAATAAAAAGTAATTGATTGAAGAAGTATGAAGTATGAAAAACTTCAGCAAAATAGGGTATTTATAATACCCATACCCTATTCCTACTAGGCTACTGCGTACTTATCCTAATCCTAATAAGTTACTGCATCATTATCCTAATCCTACTAAGTTACTGTTGATCCCCAAAGTCTTTGGAAATGCTGTTTTTGCCCGGAATAGGTTTTCCATGCGTCACTTTTAGTCCCTAGGCGTCCAAGCTCTGCTTTCCTTCTTTCGTGAAGCTTCCTTTGGTGTCAAGTTATCCATAAAATGCTGAAATCTTCATCATTTATACCTGAAAACTTGCTAATCACGTTTTTTAGCTCACTTACAGGAAAGAGGACTAAAAGTGCATGAATTATGTATTTTGTCCTCAAAACTTAGCTCAAATATGGGTAAATTAAGGTACTTTAGGCGTGTAAATTCGTCTTTCATCAATACCCCACACTTAAAGCTTTGTTCGTCCTAGAACAAAATATCATGTCCATATAAACATCTACTTAGGGTTTCACAGTAACACACAAAATATTCATCAAGACAGGCATAACAATTATTAACAAAGAGTAGTTTTCTAATCACTACTAGAAACAATTCAACCTCTAATATAGACTCGTGATGGTGGTTAATTTGTATTCAAGAAGTTAAGGCACAAAGAATCATACACGACTACCCAAAACTCATCAACCATGTGTGTCTCACACAAGATATTACCTATAATCACTCACAAGTATTGTATATATTTCGAACATGGGTATAAGATTTTCCTTGCTCTCATTCTCACAAAGAATTCATATGTTGCAACTGATGACCATAGGCTTGCCCTTAGTGTAATGCTCTACTAATATCAGAATGCTAAGTTTAGGATCAAATAGGTCTTTTACAAGTTATAATGTAGGCTAAGGGACGGGTAGGACTATTTTGGCCAGAAATAGTGACTAAGTTCCCTAAGCGCTTTAATACATCACATTAAGCTATTAACACTTTCTTCCAAACAACCTTTATACTTTCTTTTAATCTACCACCCCTTATCACCTCTTTTGTTATTCAATTTTGAACAGAATTAACTTTTTATTTTCTTTTCATTTTTCTCTCTTCTCTTTTTTTTATAACACACCTCTATGCTAGCCACTCTTTTCATAACAATTTCAAGTACCAATACACTCTAAGGCATTACTCTCACCCAATTTCCTCTTATTTCGTCACATGACTTTACAATTTAAAGCACTTAGAAATTTGGATCAAATTATGGTCTTGAAAAAAAATGGATTAGGCTTACATATGAGGCTGTCAAAGAAAATAGGCTAAAAGGCTCAAAAGGGGTTGACTAGGATAATGTCCATGGGTAGGTAAAAAGAAGGTAAACAATCACAGGCTGCCAAAGAAATGACTAAATCATCTCCTAAACTTTCACTCTTTATTTTGCTTTACACCCACACCAGGCAAGTTCTAGCATCAACCACAAACACAGAATATACTATCACCTCACACACACAAGGCACATGGTCGACTTTATTGGTAGCAGTGTAGACTCTTGACCCAACAGATGAAGGAATTAAACCACACAACTATCACACAGTGAGTCACATTTAGAGCCTAAATGTCTCAATAGTAATGATTGTATCACAGACTCTTGTCATAATACCATGCTGCCTATCAGAACAATTTTATGCAAAGTTTTTAACAAAAAGAAAAATTTTAAAAATTTGACTACTAAAAAAATAAAACAAATAAACATAAATAAGCAAATGCAGATAAAGAAGTATGGCATACAAATACCAGCACCCCACACTTAGACGGGACACACTGTCCTCAGTGTAAAATAAATAAGAAGAACCTGGATTAGTCGGACTCCTCCTCTATGTCTGGGGTCATACCCCCTTCATCAGAATCATCATCGGAGTCGTCGTCATCCGAATTCTCCTCCACGCTGGAGTCTGGCATTCGGCGATCATCATCGGTTGGCACATCGTCATCGAGAGGTTCCTCAAAGTACACACCTACTCCACACATAGCCCTTGCATGCTCATTCATTGGGTAGTCATAATCTAACTGTTGGAGCTCTGTAGCAGTTGGAACACGACCTTCGCTCATCATGGTAAACCGAGTCATGCCATAAAGATGGCGAAAGAAACTTTCATCCCGATCATGTCGTTCTGCAGTGGTAAGGTTGATGCCATACATGTTTTCATCATCTTTAACCTTTGTGAGGTCAACCTTCTTGGGGTTTTGTGGAAGCTTATGATCAGCCGGCTCCTCTTCGATGTCCTCCTTCCTCAATATTGTAGTCAACAGATTGCCAAAACTGAAGTGGTACCTCTTGTGTAGACTGCCTTACGCATTGAAGATCGAATAATCGCCCCGATGTTGATGGGGACGTTCATCATCAATGCGTACACCAAAAACACTCTGTCTCATGTAATCTTTGTGTACTGAGTCCCTGGAATCAAGCAAGAGTTGACTATTCGTAACCATATCCGAGCTTCCCTGTTAAAGGAAGCGTAAGGAAAGGTGTTGTGCCGACCGGTGTCCTTGTGTTTGCTCCATCATGCCATTGATCTTGTTCCGCACAGTGTGTGGCTGATTGCCCTGTACGAAGGTCTTTTATACAGCTCTTTGAGTGGTGATGGATCAACAGATGGCAAACCCAGAAAAGAGTTGAAGAACTCTGCATTTAGTTGTAGAACTTGACCCCGAATCTTTACTTCACTCCCTGTAGTTTTCGGTGATCAGTTGGCATAGAATTCTCATGTTAGATCGAGATTTCATTCTCCCATATCTTGGAAGATGAAATCAAGATGTAACGCCATGATGTTGGCCAACATGCGGGGTTCTTTCTTTGCTAGGCTTTCCTTGTGTATCAACTCCACATGAACATATTTTTTCTCTTTATTGTTCCTATACCACTCCTTTCCTTCCTCCTCTAGGACCCACTTGATTCTGAACATGCGGTGAGGTATTTGCAGTGAGGAGGATTCACCTTGCTCTTTTCGTCTTCTTTTCTGGCCTTTTTGTGAAGTGGTCGCTTTTTCTTTTCCTTGTTTTGCTTTTGGTGCCATTGTACCTGAGATTAAAATAATAGTTATGTTAGCTTCATCTCGGTGGATACAATCAACAAACAAGTAGTAGTGGCACCACCCCACACTTAATTTGTTGGCACAAGCTAATTAAGTGAACGATGTCGATTACTCATACTTCATCGATATACGTTTAGGTGTTATGTTCCAACAATATAATCAGTGCAGTCATACTTTTCTTGTTATCTTAACTATCCTTTTGGATTCTATCTCAAGTAATCTTGACAATATTTTCATGTTTGGCTTGATGTACCCTTTTGAACAAGACTACTACATAGAGATTGTATCAAGTTATTGCATAGAAATAATCAACATCTCATGTTTGTAGTTAACCATGATTTTTCATCTCAATGAACAAGTCATTCGAAGATGAAAGCTTTCAAGTTACAAGATTATGCAATTTTCTTGACCATGTTAATTCCGCAAAAGTATGACAGTGTATCAAAATCAAATTCAAGTTGGAAACAAGTCAAGACCATCCTTTTCACTCACTTAGTTGTATCACAACAAATCAACCACATTCAAATTACCAATACTACTTCAAGATTTAAGAATTTATTATAGGCGTAGTAGTGTAGTACTTATGGAATATAAAAGAAGAGCAAAGAAGTACTTACTTGGTTGATGGCCTTGGAAGATGTTCTTGCAAAGTTAAAAGAGCAAAAGGAAAATTTTTGAGAGATTTTGGAGAGATAGGCTGCGCTTAGGTTGGATTTGCAATGAGTTTTTGTTTTAAGACTAAGGTTCTATTTATAGGAAAAGCTTGGGTCGGGTTTTGACCCATTTGGAATCGTATTTGAAGACCAAAAGTGAGCATAGGCGGCGCCTAATGCTTTCCCTATGCTTGGTATAGGCGGTGCCTTTTGCAAAGCCTTGTTGAGCATAGGCGGCGCCTATGCCATGGCATTGTAGAATCCGATACCAAAGGCTTTTGCATAGGCGGCGCCTATGCTATAGCATTGTTGGGCATAGGTGGCGCCTATGCTATGGCATTCTAGATTCTGAGAGCTTAGGCCATAGCATAGTCCATGCCTTGTTCGTTGCCTAGATTTACATAGGCCTTGCCTTGTTCGTTGCCTAGATTTTCATAGGCAATGCCTAACCCATAGCCTTTTCTTCTTTATTCCTAACTTACCACCTTCAACATGAACCGCTTCCAAATCAAAATTTGAAACCAATCTCCTCCTTTATACCTCTTGTACCTACACTTACTCAAAAACAACAAAAACGATTAGAACGATGGGTTGCCTCCCATCAAGCGCCTTATTTTTGGTCATGGCTCAACAAAATCCTAGGAAAACAAAACAATTAAAGACGATGGGTTACCTCCCATCTAGCGCTTGATTTATTGTCGCGGCACGACATAGTTACCTCGATTACTTAGACTTCGTCGAGATAGGTGGAGCATCGTTTTCTGAATGGATTCAGACGACGCTGATGCTTTCTTGTGGGCATGCAATCTTCTTCGAGATGACTCTTGTGCATACATATCCCAGGTGGGATACCAATTATATCATCAATAGACCAACCAATGGCTCTCTTGTACCTCTTTAGAGCAGAGATGAGAGCCTCTACGTGCTGTTCGCCTAAATCAGCCATAACACTCATCAAAAGTGTATTTTCACTTCCCAAGAATGCATACCATAGATAATTGGGGAGCTCTTTCGATTCTAGCACTGGGGGCTCTTCAATGGAAGTCTTTGCTGTTGGTGACGATTGATTCTTAAGATCAAGGTCCGGCTGCTTAGGGTCATGAGAATAGGACCTTATTCCTGTTAGAGCACAAACGGTTTCTTCATGTTCTTCAGCCTCCTCAAAATTCAACAGCACATCAGATAGTGACTCAACAGTAAGCTGCTTCTCTACAGATAATTCTTTCTCATCCTCATAATAAGTATTATCTATAGAGAACACATTCATATCGCTGGGCTGATTCATTGCTTTGCATACATCAAAATGGACCACTTCGTCATTCAACCAAAATAAAAGCTCATTAGCTCTCAAATCAATAAGCGCACTCCATGTTGCGAGGAAAGGACGACCCAAGATATGGGAGCTTCAGAATCCACCTCACAATCCAGAATAACAAAGTTTGCCGAAAAGATGAATGAAGAAACCTTCACCAACACATCATTTAAGATACCAACAGGTCATTTTACCGACCTATCTGCCATCACGAGCCGTATATTGGTTGGTGTAGGGTCGCCCAACCCCAACTTTCTGTAGACGGATAGTGGCATCAAATTAATACTTGCTCCCAAATCGCATAATGCCTTGGCAAAATTCAAAGGTCCAACAGTGCAAGGAATAGTGAAGGCACCGGGATCGGTCTTCTTCTGAACTAGTGATCTGGTAGCGATTGCACTACAATGATAAACATTATCTGCCAACTCATAACTTGCTGCCCACTTCTTTGTCAAAAGGTCCTTCATCAATTTAGCGTATCCAGACATCTATTCCAACGCCTCCACCAAAGGCACATTAATAGTCAGCTGCTTCAACATAGTCATGAATTTGCTGAACTTGGTATCATCAGCTCTCTTTTTTAATCGTTGAGGAAAATGTGGTGGTGGTAGGGGAATAGTTTTCTCCATGACTTTCTTTTCCTCTTGCTTCAGATTGGCGATCTTTTCGAGCTGTGGACGTTGAGGGGTGACATCATTGATGCCTTCTTTAGCTTCTTCGGCGTCCTCTGGTTCGGCATCAGTTAATACATCGTCGGCCACTTGCCTATCTTTGGCTGGGTTTTCCAACACCTTACCACTCCTGGTAGTAATATCCATGCATGTTCCATCGTGCCTTGGGTTTTGCACTGTGTCGCTAGGTAAGGTACCAGCTTTTCTTTGATTTAATATGGCTGAAATTTGACTCAATTGTTGCTCCAGCTGTTTTATTGAAGTGGAATGCGAGTCAACTAATTGCTTCATTGAGGAAAAATCATTTATTACCTCGGTTACTCTCGTACTGGTTGCCTCCACTCCTTTCAACAGCTTTGCCATCATATCTTCCATTGACATCTTACCAGAGCCAGATGCAGCGGTGTCATGACTTCCAGGAGGAACATACAAACCACTCCTGTCAGTCTTATTCTTCCAACTACCTTGATCACGGTCCTTGTTTCCAGATTTATCATAATAGTTCCGACCTTGGTTTCCTTGGGCAGTGCCTCAGAAACCCCCCTGATTGTTCAAGTAGTTGGCTTCTTCTTTAGAATCGGATTCCTCTCTTCTTTTTAATGCAATTACTTTGACTTTTTCGGTCTTCCCTGATAATAGATGCTTTGTAAGAAGATCCATTTGTGTTTTCATGTGCGCCATATCTTGGTCGCGTTCCTCCTCTCTTCGCCTTTGTTCTGCAGTCATGCCAAAAGATACAGTAGAGCTTGCTACCTCAGAATCCCTGGTATGCCAAGCTCTACTCTGCTTTGTCATACGATCTAGCATACCACCTGCCTCATTAAAAGTAAGGTCCATGAATGAACCACCCACAACATTATCAACCACTGTCTTAGTCATCGAATTCAAAGCCCTGTATAATATCTCCATCAAGTGGACATTGGTCATATGATGATTTGGGCACCTCATAAGCTTCTTCTGGAACCTCTCCCATGTTTCATGGAGAGCTTCAGTTGGAAGCTGTCGAAAATTGCTTATCTCATCTCTTAATTGTGCTCTCTTGGATGGCGGATAGAATCTTTCTAGGAAAGCGTCTTTCAATTGCCTCCAATTAGTGATAGAATCAGGAGTCAGCCCGTTCAACCATAGAGTTGCCTCCCCAGATAGAGACAATGGAAATAAGCGCAGCCGAATTGCATTCTGCCCAACGCCTGGATTGTTGAATGACTTGCATGTAGAGATAAAGTTGATCAAATGCATATTCGGATCATCACCTGCAAGTCCACCAAATAAGCCCTTTAGCTGCAACAACTGAATCATGGTGCTGATGATATTGAACTTGGCTCCAGGTGCCAAGGGCGGAGGAATAATAGCTCCTGTGGCACCAGCTCCGTCCAGGTCGTCATCATCATCATCGAAAGGTATCTGCATAGCACAACGTTTAGGCCTAAATCTGGATTGATGATCTCTTCTGTTTGCAGGTGTCACCACCTCAGCATCACGCCTAAGGTTTAGTAGCTCGTCATCACCTAGGTCCTCATCGTCAGGATTTGTTGCCCTCCCAGGGTTATCAATATTCTGTTGATGTACTTGGGCAGTGGCCAACGCAGCTAGTCTAGCCTGCTCCTGTTGAGCAGCCCTTCTCTCAATGTCACGTTGTGCATCCATCCTTCTAATAAGTTGCGGTTCAAGGTTTATGGGTAATAATGGTTGTCCCGAACTTCGAGTATTTGGCATGCACTGATCAAAAACCTGCAGAAAAAAAAAACAACAACTAAAAGTAAAGTATGAGAATCTTTGACCAAAGGGTCTAGTAATTATCACAAACTTAGTTGACAACCGTATTCCCCGGCAACAGCACCAAAATTTGATAACGCTCAAACTACAACTCTCGTAAGAGTGTAAGCGGTCGTTGTCAAATATAGAACCCAACTTGGTTGGGTGTCGAATCCCACAGGGAATACTTGGTCACTAAGTAAGCAACGATTATTAGACTTTTGATGAAAGTTTCGTAAAAAAAGGGGGGGATTGTAGCGTGAATTTAAGAGTATCAAAATAGAAATGTAAGAACAGAAAATAGAAGAGTAAAACGGATTGCTTGGTTGGTTTTGATCAATGAGAATTGAGAGTTAGGGTTATGTCCACCTTATGAGTTATACGTATCTATTGACTATGAGTTATGCGAAATTCAGACATGCATGCGCTTATAGAGAATCGTATTCTATGGTAAATCCAGGCGTCTTTCGACCATCAAGGATTATTTCACTTTAACCCTTTCGAGCTTAAAGCTATCTAATGGTACAGATTCTCTAAGAGGTTAATCCAGTTATGGCACTAACTTTTTAACAGGGGTTGGTGCCCTATTACCTTGACATTATCTCTTTTCCAGACATGTAACTTTTCTTTCGAACAAGTTAACGCTATACTGGCGTATTCTATATGTTTGCAACCTTAAGAATTTAGATTAAGATGAAGAGAATAATGATATAAGCAGCATACGTGTCAAGAATTCACAAACTCATAGCAATATATAGTGTCTCATAAGGCTTCCATAACCCCAACAGAGAAGTTTAGCTACTCATGAGTGCAACGGAAATCACAATAGACATTATTATCATACCAAAATAAGAGTCTAACGTGAAGTATGCTTTGGTAGTGCTTGTGGCGTGAATTCCTTACAAGTAGAGTTTCTCTTGTTGTGAAAATTTAGAAGTCGATGAAGAGAAAGTAATAAAAATTAATTGAAAGAGAATGAATTGATAGGGTTGAATGAATAATAAAAAGTAATTGATTGAAGAAGTATGAAGTATGAAAAACTTCAGCAAAATAGGGTATTTATAATACCCATATCCTATTCCTACTAGGCTACTGCGTACTTATCCTAATCCTAATAAGTTACTGCATCATTATCCTAATCCTACTAAGTTACTGCTGATCCCCAAAGTCTTTGGAAATGCTGTTTTTGCCCAGGACAGGTTTTCCATGGGTCACTTTTAGTCCCTAGGCATCCAAGCTCTGCTTTCCTTCTTTCGTGAAGCTTCTTTTGGCATCAAGTTATCCATAAAATGCTGAAATCTTCATCATTTATACCTGAAAACTTGCTAATCACGTTTGTTAGCTCACTTACAGGAAAGAGGACTAAAAGTGCATGAATTATGTATTTTGTCCTCAAAACATAGCTCAAATATGGGTAAATTAAGGTACTTTAGGCGTGTAAATACACCTATCATCAGGAGGTACCCCTAGGAGATCTTCTGGGAAAACATCAAGAAACTCATTGACAACACTAATAGATTGAATAGTCGGAGTCTCAGACTTGGTGTCTTTAACTCGAACCAAATGATAAATGCAACCCTTGGAAATCAACTTCCTATCTTTAAGGTAGGATATGAAATGGCTCTTCAGAGTTACAGAACTCCCAGACCACTCAAACAAGGGCTCGTTAGGAAGCTGAAACTTGACCACTCGGGTACGACAATGCATAGACGCATAGCATGAGTGAAGCCAATCTATACCCAGAATGACGTTAAATCAACCATATCTAGCTCAATTAAATCAGCACATATGACCCAATGAAGGACAGTAATAGGACACTTCTTATACACTCGCTTAGCAATAACAAAATCTCTTACCAGGGTAGAAACCAGAATAGGCTCGGGAATCCGTTCAGGGTCCATCTTAAAATTTATAGCAACTAGAAATGTCACATAAGAGAAACTTGAATCGGGGTCCATCAATACATACATATCAAAATGAAAGACACGGAGCATACCAGTGACATCTGGAGAATCCTCCTGCTCCTGGCAAGGTGGTATAGCATAGAAGTGATTCTGGCGCGAACCGTCAACAGTACTAGAAGCGGCTCCTTGAGGAGGAACTGGGTGGACTGCGGAAGCAGGGGCACTGGTATCCTGACTCTAGGGATGAGCATCTCGACTCCCCTGTCTAGTATACAGAAAATCTCTAAATCGGTGTCCCAACTTTCCACCACCAAAACAACCTCTCTGATCAATAAAAAACTTGCCAAAATGATCTCTACCACACTTGGCACATGAAGGAGGACGAGTTCTGTTACTTACACTTTCCTGAGACCTGTACGGGATAGGCCTGTTCCCCTGCTCCTGCCTGCTTCTAGGTATGGTAGCACTAACTGAGGAAGGAGCGGGCATAAATAGATGTCTTTGGAATTAAGGGCGTTCCCCTCTATAGAATCTGGACTGACCAAATCCCTACTGCTCTGATCTAGGTCTTTTATTCCCTCTTACTCTCTCCCTCTCTTTCACCTTATCAGCTTTAATCTGTTGGGCATGTATCATCAACCGAGAAAGGTCAATCTCCCTATTAAGCATAGTAGATCTATACTTTTTCATAACGTAACTCGATACACCGGTCATGAACTTACTCATGATGGTCCTGGAGTCTGCCATCATACTAGGTGCATATTTGGACTACTGATTGAATCTAAGGCAATACTCCTTAAAAGTCATAGATCCTTGTCTCAAATTTATGAATTCCTCTATCCTTGCTTCCCCCATCTCAAGAGGAAAGAATTTGTCTAAGAATATATCCTGGAATAACTGCTAAGTCATGGGAGCAGTATCCTCCCCTCTACTTTCCCTCCATATTTCTACCCAATCATATGTAACATCTTTCATTCGATAGGCAGCCAATTCAACACTCTCCTTCTTAGTTATTTGCATAATCTGGGTCATCTTTATCACTTCATCCAAGTATATCTGTGCATCTTTACCTACCTTCGACCCATAGAACTCAGGCGGATTCATCCGCATAAAGTGACGAACTTGAGCAGTAGTAAAATTATTCTATTGCGGAGGCGGAATAGTAGCCTTGGTGTTAGCATGAGTATTGGCGGTAACTGTCTAGCTAGTGCCTGAAAAGCTGCCTGGAATTCTGTATGTAACACATGCTCGCTCAGGGGATCAACGGGTTGAGGGTGCTCATTGTTTCTATAAGCTTGATGAGGAGGTATTTTCTATCATAAAAGAGCACAAATTAATAGCAGAGAGAAACAGTCGTAGGCATAATAGACTTTTGAAAGAAAGAGATGACTTTTCCTAAAACATCTCATATCCTCTTACTCATAGACGTGGCACGCTACATACTGATGATCAAAACTCTATGAAACGGGGCTTTTCAGACTCCCTAGGACTTTTTAAACCTTAGGCGCTCTGATACCAAGCTTATAACGCACCAAGATCCCATCCCGAGATGTCATACGATGCTTAAGGCCACACGCGGCCTCAAGCTAACCCTCTAAACCTGCCATCACATCTAGAACTCACTTTAACAATAGTCATGCTAATATAAGAGAGAATGACATATAATAAACATACTAGAATAAGATAAGAAACTAGCTTGTACAAAGAAAAACACTAAAATTCTATACATACCAACCCCTTTAGTCTGACAAAGCCACGATATATCAAAATCAAGGAGACATTGGGACACCCACCCCCAACTGACTAAAACAGTACTAAAATCCATAATAACAAAATGGTATCACAAAATATAAACACGGTCCTCGAACCATGAGGACTCACCACTGAGTAGACGAAAAGAGGCACCCGAATATCGCTAATGCAGCTGAGTACCTGAACCTACAATACGAGAAAATGTAGCCCATAGAAAAATATGTGGGTTAGCACTTTGAAATGTACTGAGTATGTGGGGGTTCATGTAACAATGTAAATATCATCATCAATTTCATGAAAATATGCATATGTAGAATGATGGCTCACTTGGCTTGAGTTAGATTGAAATATACTTTTCATGATCTCAACGTAAATAAATCATATGATAAAAACCTCATTAATCATCATAAACAACTCAACTCAAGACTCAAGACTCGGAGTGACTCTGTAATTCAAGAAACTCGACTCTTATGGACATGGGAGGTTCTTATAATCGATATAAACCATGTGAGCTACATGGAGTCCAATGTTTTACCCTCCTAAGGAAAGAAACCCACATTGGCGGGAACGTCATACTCTTGCTAGGGAGTACAACCTAAATTTAGTGATCATAATCTCATACTCGGCCTCCGGCCCACAATTATCAACATCAATCCTATGGTGGCACGTAGTTTTGAAGGAAATACCATATTTCCCACTTGGTGCTAAATACTTCTCCCAGACACAAGCTCAGAATGCATTAGGAAATCCAACACAAACATCACAAGGGTCTATTATGAAGACCAAATCAAATCTCTTTCTCATTTATCAAATTATAATCAATTTGTGGATTCCTAACTCGAGTCAATAAGAAAGCTTAAAGCTTGACACATATCTTGAAAGCACTTGAAATACCAACTCACGGTAGAAACTTGAAATTCATAATATTAAATATCAAATCATAAATTGGAAATTGTAAAATAATCATGTATAACAAAGCATAACCGATTTATATTCTCATAATCTCATGATGAAGTACTTTGTGTATAAACCCACTTGAAAAATCATATAAATTCATAATAAAAATCAAAGCTTTAAGCACAAGAATGAAAGAATTGCTCTTGTTTAAAACCCCACATACCTTGGATTATGATTTTTAAGACGAACAATCTTGATTGGAAACTCTTCTTTACACTTTTGAGCTAAGTTTGTTGATGCCTTTGTCTTGGAGAACTTAATTCTTGAACAACTTGGTGAAATCTTTGGAAGATTCTTGAATTTCTTGGAGATGATTTGATTTAGGATTTTTGAAAAAACCCTAGTTTCTAGAGAATTTTGGAGGAGAAATAAAAGAGAAATGATCTTCTCTCCTCCACTTGGATATATATATATATATATATATATATAAAATGAAAATGGGAGGAAAAGACCAAAATGCCCTTTTAAAAAGAGTTGAAAATTGTTGATCGGCGTCTGTGACAGTCGAACTGATGGTCCGTCAAAGGAACTGATGGTCCACCAGATCGTCCGTCACTCGAGTGCTAAAACTTGGACATTCTGCCTCGACGTGATGATCCATCAGGAAAATGATGGTCCACCATATTGTCCGTCACTTGGGGGCCAGAAATGGGATATTCTGCCTTGACTTGACGGTTCTTTTGATGGTCCATCAAATTTTTGGTGGCCCACTATTTTGGCCGTCGCACGATGGCCATAAAAATGGGTTACTTCCTTGGCTTGACGGGACAATTGATGGTCTACCAAGGACTTGACGGTCCTTCAGGTCTACCATTAGGCCTGGGCGATTCTGACATCGCTTAGTAAAACGGTCATAACTTCCTCGTTCAATGTTAGATTTCGATGAAATTGGTATCGATGGAAAGCTTATTCAGTGCTATATGTGAAAAAAAGTAGAAATTAGAGAAGTACAACATAATATAAATATTAATCAATTTAGAATCCACCCCTATCCACTCAAAAGATAGATTTAGGCTTAAGGAACAATTGGGGTATTACACTTTTCTCTTAAACAGTGCCTCTACTCTGGCTACTCCCCTATCACGACTTTCTTGCCTCACCGGTTTTACCTTTAGGATGGAATTGTTCTTTAGGGATTTTTCTCCTTTTCCACTTTGTTAATGAACTTATTAACATGCTATTTTTCAAATAATTCTACTATAAAGTAACTAACATGAACTTATTTTATCATATCATGATTGTCAGGAATTTATGAATTTAGCTATTCATAATCACAAATATAAATACCTATTATGGTAAATCTAATAATTCTAGATTTTCCATAGCTGTTTGATGATTCATAGCTTTTCCTTGGAAATATACCTGTTTTTATTAAATAATTCAAAAGTTTTGTGTACAAGAGAGGGTTTTCCTTCAACTCATGAAGACTTGCCCTTTATCTGAGCGAATGCTCGTCTATTTATATCATAAAAAATAAAAGACATAAACTCTATACTCTCTCTATTTTTTTTATACATATCTTTCCTAATAATTCATATGTTACCAAAAAGTCAAAAAGGCTAGGCTATAAAGTTAGCTACCCTAAAAGGAAAGAAAGACTTATCTATACAAAAGTCTTACAAAACTAATAATTTACGTATAAGAGTTAAAGGATATACAATGTGTCACTTTCTAGTCATTTATTAACTTGTCTTCTTCTATTATTGCTCTGTTAATGTCTTGTTTTTATCTTCTTCTTGTCGTATCTGCTGTTTTTTATCTTCCTGCTATTGTAGCATCACATCTAGAATAAAGTTGTGTCTGCTGCTACATCTGTTGCATATGTGGTCATCATATTTTTGGCCAACTTGTTTATAGAATTGATCCATAGCTTTTTTTGAAATAACTTCTTTCGTAATAGATCTTGTGACTGGTTACTCTTCTGGTTTTAGGATCGTCATGACCCATTTTCTTATCTCTTCTCTATCATTTTCTCTAATATTTTTACAAGTAGAGTAAACCAATAATTGATTTCTGTTATAGTGAATCCAAACTGGGTTTTGATTTATATAATTATTTGCTAATTCAGTTAATATACTGCTAAGCCTAATAACTCTCTTGTTTCGGTAGAAGTCCGAAATCTGATTTTTAGTTATCTCTTCTTGTTCGCATATTTCTTCAGGGATTATATAATCTCGTGTCATTCCTATATTGACAACAATAATTGTCTATTTTATCTCATCAAACAATATTTCTGCTGGTGCTGAGTAGAAACGGACATAGAATAACTGTCCCTTCGTAATCCTCTTATAATCCATAAATCCTTTGTAAATATCTGGAATTCCTGGTAACTCTTCTCCAGTAGTTGTGTATACTGTAGATAATAGTCCATAATAGTAACGTGAAGTAATTAAGTTTGCACTGGTGCTAGGCAAAGCAATAAGTTAGTTATAGTTCTGACATTTTTGAGTAATATATCCTTGGTGTTGTTTTGCGAAATCTTTACTCTAGATAGGTTTTGTATTTAACAATTTTTGTAAAGTATAAATATTATCAATATATGTACAAGTGATATGGTTATAAGTCTGCTTTTATTGATTGAGTGACTCGAAATATGTGTGTATCTGGAGAGGTATAGATGGCTCTGATTTTTGTATATTTGGTGTATATGGTTTTGAGAATATCTGGTTGAGGTTATAATTCTTTTTCTTTGGTGGTTCAGGTTTATTTTGAGTGACTATATTCTTTCCCTTGGATACATCACCTGCGCCTGCAGCTATAACTGTAATTTCATCAGTAATTTGAGTTTTTAGGTGTTTCTTATCATCACCTTCTAGGTCTAGTTTTTTAATGTGCTCTTCCTGCACAATATCTTTTTTAATAGTTTTTCCTTGTTTTTTATAGTGCTCAACCTGGAATTTTACATTTGTAACTTCAGTAGTTAATGTGATAATTCTTTCTTGTAATAACTTCATTTGTTCAAACACTTGTAATATTAAGTCTGTTTAGGTATCTTTGACATTAGCTTCTTCTATTGGTAAATCAGTTTGAGTAGCTTTGTCTTGATATTTAATCTGCAATAACATTCTTGTCAGTCTTGATTACTTCAATCGTAAATGTAAAATTTAATATATTCAATACTAATCTCCGAATTTCCTTCATCGCAACTGAGTTTTGTATTTTTCTTGTTAACCACCATCGAACCTGGGTATTATCTGTCCTTACAATAAATTTGTTATATACAATATATGGTTCAAATGCTAATGAACATTTATATAATGAACATAATTCTTTTCTATTTATTTTCCATTTTATTTATGTTTCATTAAACGTACCTGAGTAGTATCTGCAATGACATTCTATTTTTTCTTCTTCATATCTATATTTAAGTACTCCTCCATAACTATATTCACTAGCATCTTCTTCTACTATATATGTATATAATTTTTATTTTTGCCTGGGAATTGTAATTTTGGTAACTCTTTACAAATTATTTTTATTTTCTGAACTTGTTTTTTGTCTTCTTTGTTGTAATTATATTCTACATCCTTTTTAAATTTTTTCTGTAAGGGCTTTAGGTTTTCTGCTAATTTTGGTATATATTCCCTTGGTTTACTAATCCTAAAAATGATTGTAATTTCTTTTTTTATATCTAATTCTTCTTTTGAATTTATTATTTTTTGTACTATATATTGTTGCATTTTTACTTCACTTTTATCTATTTGTATTCCTAAAAACTCTATTTGGTTTTTCATTATTTTGGCTTTCTTTTCACTTAAACTTATTTCAGATTTTTCTATTATATCTGTAAATTGTTCTAATAATTTTAAATATTCCTCTTTAGTTTTTGTGTATAGTAGTATATCATCTATGTATACTATACAATTTGATAATTATTTAAAATAACTATCCATAAAGTGTTGATATCTACCTGATGCATTTTATTTCCAAATGGTAATACGTTCCATTCATAAAATCCTTGTGGTACCGTAAATGCGGTTAATTCCTTAGAATTTTCATCTAACTTTAAGTGGTAAAATTTTGATTTACATTCAAATTTACTAAAGTGATTATATCCTTGTATTTGTCTTATTTTTAATATCTTATTTGGCATTGGGTAATTATATGTCATAGTTTTTGCATTTAAATTTCTATAATCAATAACCATTCTACTTGTTCCTCTTTTTTGTTCACTATGTTTATTTACTATAAATGCTGGACTATTATGTTTACTATTATTTTTTTGTATATACTGTTTTTCTAATAATTCATCTATATGCATTTTAAATTCTTTTAAATCATCAAAATTATATGTTAATGGTTTTTGAGTTATTATGCTATTTTTATCTATTAATTCAATTTTTATAGTAGTTTTATGTTTTTTCCATCCTTTTAATGGATCTTCACTGTATAGTTGTCTCAATGTTTTTTTATTATTTCTACCTTATATATTTAAAATATAGTTATTTCTTTTTTATTTATTGAAAATACAACTAGTTCTACTGTGTCTTCTGTATTTTTTATATTTTCTAACTTTTGTGTAATTTTTTCGCTTTCTTTTATCCAATCAATTTTCTTTCTTATTTTATTAATAACTCTTTTTGCTCTTACTTTTTGTTTACATGGTGTTTTAAACCACAATCTATTTTAGTTATTATATGTGGGTATAATTTATCTAAAAATAGAATTCCTAAAAACATATCTTTTGATGTTAGTTCATAATTATAGATTTCTTCTATTGTTATTATTTTATCTCTTATATGTATTTTTACACTTTTAGCTTTATATGTAATTAAACTCCCTTCATTATTAAATCCTTTGACTACTATTGGTGTTTTTAATTTATCCCATTTACTTTCTGATAAACAGTTATATCTACATAAGTTTGCTTCTGCTCCTGTATCTATCATAGATGTATAATACCTATTATAATATCCTTCTACTATTATTTTTACAAGTACATATATTTTCATGTTATGTCAAAGTTCTTTTTATGAATAATTTCTCTTTATTATATGTTATAGATAATTGTGTATGCTCTATATTGTATGGTTTTACTTGTTCTAACTATTTTATTCCTAATATTATATCTGCTTTTTGCATTTCTTCTTTTATTTCAAATTCTATTTTTATTTTTCTAACTCCTATTATTATTTCTCTTTTGTTGTATCTTTAATGTTTATTAGACTCATTGGTAGATCTAGGCATATATTACTATTAAATTTTATTTCTTCACTTTTTACTAGATATTTTGCTATATAATTTTCTTCTTGTCCTGTGTTTAAGAGTATTAAATATTCTTTTTCATTTATTGTTCCTGTTATGCAATATTGGTTTAAATTAACTATTGAAATTGTTTCATAACTTGTTCTTTTTTATGAGCTTGATGATTCTGGTTTTTCATGAGCTATTCTTTTTTATGTACTTATTCTATCATTTATTATTTCTAAATCTTCTTCTATGTCTATATTTTTGTAACTATAATCATTATTATCAATTTTTTTTACGAATTTTTCAAATGGACTTTCTATTTGTATTTTATTAATTTTATTTTTTCCTGTTATTTTATGTTTTATTATTAATACATATAAATTTTTACATCTTGCTATAAATATTTTACTTCCTGGGGTTAGTGTTATTCCTGATATTTTCCAATATAATACTAATGATTTATCTATATTTTTATCTGTTATTGCTATTGAATAAGTCACACTTATTATAAATTTAAAGTTTTGGTATATTAAATTTCCTTTTATGGCTCTTATTATACTTTTTTCTATAGGTTTTATAATTTTATCATCTGCTAAATATAATTCTATTGGTGTATCTATTCTTTCTCTAAAACATGATTTTATTAATATCTCTGTTCCTCCAAGGTGTACGTATTTTATTGGGTCTTTACCTTTTATATCATTTATTTCTTTATTAATTATTCTTTTTGTTACTAGTGGTATACTAGCTCTTCCTTTTGCATATCTACAGTCTATTACATGTTCTTTTTGTCTTACTACGTAGTATTCTTCCTTTTTTCCACTAAATATATTTTTTATTGTTGGTTTAAATATTATTTTCTACACTTAGGTCTAACTCTTTTCCTTTTATTTCGTCAAATATATTATTATCAAATATTATTTTTTGATCTATTCTTTCTTCATTTAAATATTCTTCCTTTGTTATTATTTTTATATCTTTTTCAGTTATTTGGTTCATTTTTATATCTTCTTTAGTCATTTGATTCATCTAATTCACTATCTATTTCATTATCTGTTTCATTCTCCGAAATTTTATATATACTATCTTCACTTTCTAATTCGTAATCTATATAATCTATCTGCATATATTCTGTATTTTCTATTTTTATTTCTGATATTTGTTTCTTTTTTGGATTTTTAGGCATTTTACAATCTCTAGCTAAATGTCCTTGTTTTCCACAATTATAACAAGTACATTCTTTTATAGATTTCTTTTTCCTATATGGTCTTTTATGTTTATAATTTTTTACATAAAATCTTTTTCTTGGTTTCTTATACTTATATTCTGAAATATGTATTTCTTATATTTTTTATGTCTTTTTCTTTTCTTATAATATCTTTCTTAACATCCAAATTGAGGTGCTATTTTATCTTTGCAACATACTAAATTTCTTATTAATGTTTTTCCATTTTTATTTATTCTCTATATTTTTCACATAGATTTTTATACCATTGTTGTAAAAATTTTATTCTTGCTCCTAGTGTATCTACTATTTTTACTTCATCCCAACTCTTTATTATTTTTGAACTAAATGGTTCAGGTAATTTACTAAAATATAATTTTCTTATTTCTTTACTTTCTTATATATTATATGTTCCTTTATAATAAATCCTTTAAAGGCGCACGTATACTCATCTATATAGCACATATTACATATTGCTTGTTTTAACATTAAATTCCTATTCATATCTTTTTCTTTATTTTGCTCTTCTTTTTCTGTAGTTATACTGTTAAATTCATCTCTTATAGCTATTTCATATTTTTTCAATATTTCTGTTGGTAGTATTTTAGTAGTTGTTGATGTTACTTCTATTTTATTATCAGATCTTAATACCTTTTTACTTGCTTCGGCTTGGTTTAAAAACCATAATTTTACTGTTCCTATTAATGTCTTTTCTATATATTTTGGTGTGTTTGTTGTATCGATTTTATTATATAATAATTGTTTTGACATGTATCCTACCCATAGTTGTATTATTTTATTTGTGTCTATTACACAGTCTAAATCTAAAAAGTTGTAATTAATTATTTGTTTTGGTGTCCATTTATTATATTCATCCTTTGGATTATGTCTTTTAAAATTATTTTTGTAATTATAGGTTGGTTTTCTTATTTGTGATGTACTAGGTATTATATTTTTATCTAGCGTATTTATTTCTGTATTTATTAGTTCTAGATTTTCTTTATTAATTACTTCTTGTTTTTCATTAATTTCTAGTTTTCCTATGTTTTCTAGAATTTCTGTATATGTTTCACTATCTTCCGAGTCATAATTATCTGTTTCTTCAGCATCTACTGTATTTATTTCTAATTCACTGGTTTCTAATTCTTTATTTTTTATTTCTAATTTTTCTTTAAATTGATTTTTCTCGTTTAATAATTTTTGTTCTTTATATTTTTCTTCTTTTTCTTTCTATCTTTTTTCATACAAATTTTTTAGCATTTGTAGTTCATTTTCTAATTCAGCAATCCTACTGTTTTTAGTTTCTTCTATTTTTCGTATTTCTTTTGTGGTTTGTTGTTTTATTTTATCTATTTCCTTTTTTTCTGTCTATCTCTTCGTTTTCTCTTTCTATTCTTACCATGGCTGCCAACTTATCTTTTAATTTTAATTCTTCTTTTTCTAACATTAAATATAAATGTTCACCTATTTTGTTATATTTTCTTCCTAAATTAGAGAATACTATTTTTATTTTTAATCATTCGTGATTTTCATATATTTTTTCATCTATTATAAATTCTGCTTTGTTCATTTTATTTAAACGTACATAGGTTATTTTGATATATATATATATATATATATATATATATATCCTTATTTTTAATTCTTTACGTTTTTCAGATATTATTTGTTTTAATTCTTTATATTTTTTAAATTTTTGTTCGTTATTCATCTAAACAGTATATATAATATTTTTATGGATATCTAAATCTGATTTTATCATAATTAGGTGGTATGTGTCTCATTCTTCTACATTTTAAATGAATTATTAATTTTAATTTAATACTAGATAGTAAAGTAATTAGGTAGGCTAATCTATGGAGGTCTTCTTTTGTTTTATTTAAACTTTTATATTCTGAATAATAACTAGTTAAATGGTCTTCCATAATTAATCAATCAAATAATAAATCCAATTACATACTACTTCTGTAACTTTAAACAACATAGGCTTTAATACCAATTGTACGGGGTGCGGATAAGTTAATCAACTTATTAGTAGTTATTACACATAGGCTTGGGTAACTTGCAGATAACTTGGGTAACTTTAAACAACATAGGCTTTGATACCAATTGAGCAAAATAGCCCCCTTCATGTAGAAGTATTACACATTATTTTTTATTAAAAAATGATCACATAACTACTTAATAGAATTATAAACATTCTCTTTTTATATAAGGTAAAATTATAAATGATTTAGAAGTGTTAAATATTATTATTTCTTATCTAATAAATTAAAAATTTTCTTTCAATGCATATGATTTTCTTAAAAAATATATTTTGATTCCTAAAAACCTTTCTTTTAAAACTTCCATAGCAATTAATGTTTCTTTCACATGTGGTTTTTCTTAACCATAAATTTTGGTTCTTAATTTTTTTCCCTTTCCGTGAATAGTTTTTAACCTAAAAAGTTGCATTTGACTCCTAACAAAAAATTTACACACTATATTTAATTCCTTTTAGGTATGAAATTCTTTTTCTTTTTGTATCTTAAATATTTGAGTAACAATTTAAAGTTAATTATTGGAAGAAAAAATGATTTTGTTTATTGTGGGATGTTTTAATGAAGGGTAAAAAGTTCAAATCACTTTTCTAAGGGTCCTCACATTTTTAATATACTAGTTTAGGATACGTGCGTTGAACATGTATTAAACGTTACATAAGAATAATACATATAAAAAATAAATTATTGTGTGTAGAATAATTAATTTATTTTATTAAGTGCAAATATTACAAAAATATAACGTAAAATTTTGATTATATAAAAAGTGTAGTTAATTAAAGAGAAATTTATTCATTATGTTTATTTTTAAATTCTAAATTATTTTATTTTTACAGAGATTTATTTTTATTCTTAAGATTCAACATTTGTATCAAAATTGAAGACATTTTAGATGATTATACGTCATTAACCTGTTAGGGCTCGTATTATTGTTGATTAGAGTAAGTTATTCATGTATTAAAAGTTAAAACTATGTATAATTTATACAATGTTTGACAAGTGCATAGAAAATAAGTTATTAATGTATTGATAATTAATTCAAATTAAATGTAGACGTATTATATATAGTTTATATAATATGTATTAAATCGGTGAGCTGTATTAATGTTGGATATTTTGTACAAAGAACCCTACTCAAAATATTTGAAAGACATAAAAGTATTAGTGAAAAAAAATATAAATATCATTATCTTATTAGTTAGATCATATTTAAATTTTTAATAACATGGATTTTGAAGATAAAAGTTGTAAAGTCTGATGGACTGTTTGGTATGAAGGAAATATTTTCTGAAAAATATTTTTAAATTCTCTCATCTTTGATTGGCTTAAACATTTTGAAAAGTGTTTTCCAAATCAACTTATTTTTCTCAAATTTAAGGAAAATGACTTCCCTACAAAAAGTAAGAAAAACATTTTTTAAAACTCTCTTTCAATCTCAATCTCAAGTTGAAATATTCATACACCAAAACACTAAAATGTATTTTTTCAAAAATATTTTTTATTCACCAACTAAACACTAAAAAATATCTTTTAAAAAAAAAATTTCACTCACTAACCAAACATAAGATAATAACCGATTTTCCAAAAAAATGTTTTCTAGGAAAATATTTTTCATGAAAAATATTTTCCTTTATCCCTGAATCAAACCTAAAACAGGCCTAATTTTTTTTTAAGAAAAAATACAAAAAAATAAATAAGAAAGTAAAACAAATACCTTTATCCCTGAATCAAACCTAAAATAGGCCCAATTTTTTTTTTTTTAAAAAGACAAAAAAATAAATAAGAAAGTAAAACAAATATTGTTTATTCTTTATCTGCTCCTGTAGATTTTGGCTGCTTTTCTCATAGACCAAGTATGAGCATGTTCTTTGTTTTCTCTATGCAGTGATGTTCCAATCTCATATTTGCTATCTTTTTTCTGTTCAAGAATAACTTCTTTGCTCTTCGATGAAAGAATTAATCAATTTTGGGTTTAGAATCTTTACTTTCTCGATGAGCTTCTATATTTATTCTCCAACGTCTCGTCTCTCTTGATTTTCCATATCCAAAGGTAAACTCTTTCTTTCTTCATCCTTGATTTTCTTCGAATAACTCTGATTTGAGGCTGATTTCTCTCTGTGTATCTCTATGTTTCTTTTTTATGAGTTTTATTTATTTTGTTGTGTTCACCGATTTAAGTTACCCGTGGTGAACCTTTTTTCCTGATTAATGCAAAGCTATATGTTTTAAGAAAAAATTGATACTTTTTTCAGTTAAAAAGACTAGAGTTTCAATAAGCATGTTTTTTTATGCTTTTGGCTCAGAGAAAAGATAAACAAGAAAGTTTGTTTAGAGGTTTTCAAAATGGTTTATTTGGTGGTGATAAATAATAAATATAGCCTCTTCTAATTTATATCAGGTATTTATTGAGGGAGTGAACATGGGATATCTTCTTCTACCCTTCAATCAGATATCTAACAACTGTGGTATGCTCCACTACACATCCGGTGGCCAATTTAAGATACCAATTGTCATCCAAGGTCCTGGTGGAGTTGGTCTACAGCTTGGAGCAGAGCACTCTCAATGCCTTGGTCATATTTTCAGTCAATTCCTGGAATCCAGATTGTTGCTTGTTCAACCGCCTACAATGCCAAAGGCTTGATGAAGGTATCTATCAGAAGTGATAACCCTGTGATTATTTTTGAGCATGTTTTGCTCTAATTCCAGATGAAGAGTACTTATTGAACCTTGAAGAAGCAGAGATGGTACGACAAGGGGGGCACGTCATAAGCTCATACGCACCGTCTTCATCCAAAAAAGAAAACAATTAGACCTATTACCCCCCTAATCTATTTTTTCCTATATTTATTACCCCCTAAATGTTGAGCTGGCAAGGAAGGTGAGAACACCCCCTCTAGGCGCGTTGGTTTAGTCCTAGCACGTCCAAAATTAAAAGTTCAGCCTTCCACGTGTATTATACACGTCATTTATTATTTATTTAATGAAATAAATATGGAAAATTACTCTCTCTCTTCCAACGGTCATCTTCTTCCTCTTTATATGACCCATGTCTTTCTCCACTATTTTCTTTTATGTTCCAGCATTTTTTTTCTTTCTTTTCTCTTTCTTTAACTTACTTTTTAGATTTTAATCCCATTTGTACTTCGATTCTTGAATTTTGTTTTGTAATTTGGTTCAACTATTAATTTAGGGTTTTAATTTGAAGAACAATTTTTTTGGAATTCATGAAATGACAAATTCGAAATTGAATAAGCTTTGTATGGACAAATTAGATCCAATGGTCAATGCTATTGTGAGATGCAAATATAGTATTTTGGTTGACTTGCAAACTTCATGGTCGAAGTCAAATCCGACAAGAAGATTTTGGTCTTGCCCCTACTATGGTGTATGTATTTTACATTGTATTTTGCTATCAATTTATATTCAAATTATGATAATGTCTTGATTTCTAAAAAAAAAATTCAGTTTCAAAGATGTAATTATTTTCTATGGAGGAACAAAGAAAAAGTGGATCCAATATCAAATTTTATCATTCCAAGATTGGTGAACAAATTCAATGAGTTGGAAGAATACTTATGGCTTAAAGAGGCCCAAATTGATAACTTGATGCGAGAGAAGAAGCTCAATGGAAGATGGAGACGATGTAGGTTGGATAGGAAGATATTTTTATGTATTTTGATTTGTGTTGCTGCTATGTTCATCAGAAAAAAATAAACTGAAAGTAGTTGTTAGATATGGTCGACTATGGTGTATACTTTTTATACCTCTCTAAATATATCAGACTATGTTCTATTATGGTGTCTTTTGCGTAGTCTTACTTCTGATGTTTGTTGTGCTGCTGATATGTTATTGTTTGCACTTGTGTTGCTGGTATGTTAATGTTTGCACTTTCAAAATTGTGTTGTGTTCCTGCTACGTTGTTGTTTACACTTACAAAATTGTGTCGTGTATTGTTTCTATGTTATTGTTTACACTTGCAGTGTCTTGTGTTGTTGCTATGTTATTGTTTACAATTGCAAATTTGTGTATTGTTAGGCAAAACTCCGTGCTGCTACTATGTGCTTACATTGAAATTATGTAATGACAATGTTGTGTTGCCATTATATCGACTTTACAATCATTTAACACAACAATAATGGGTAATGACAACATTAATTCATCAACCCAATAGTCCAACTTCACACAACATTATCATTCATACCAACCATTAGGCACAACATAATCATTCATACCAACCGTTAGGCAACATTCATCAACAAAATATATATACAACGCTTTAATTGTTTTCCAACACCAAAATAAAATTGTTTCATGTCAACTAATCTAACTTAAAATAGTACTTAAAATAATCAACATCACTACAATTTCCAGGGCATCTTGAACTTTGAAGAAGTGTTTTTTTACTTGGATTATTTGAACTGCTTCCCACATTCTTCTTTCTTTTCTTCTCTTTAATCTGTTGTAGTTTTTTTTTGTTGATATTGCTTCTTTGCCATTCCATTTCAGCTTACTGGTAGAAGTTGGTGTATAACCAATGTTACCAGTTATATCAGCTGATCTTGTTACCCTTGCTTGACTAGTAGAGCAGATCTTACTGCTAGGCATGCCAGGCTACAGTGAAGGAAAAAATTTATTCAAAGACTTATACATTAAAGACTTATATGTACATAAGATATAACACAGCTAGATACTTATATTTAGGACTTTGAATCCATTTTCAGCTTGGAAAACACCCATTCCCGTTACTTTTGACCTTTTCAATGGAGCTGTTTTTTCCCTATCACTACCCCTTTCTCTTTTAGTAGTACCGGCCATTAAAGATGATGCACAATAATCAGAAGGTGCAGAATAGGATGCTGGAAAACAGTAGGTCCAGAAGATGTTGGTGTTATAATTTTTTGTCTCCCTCTTTCCTTTTTTTTGTTGTTGACATGCTCTAATGATTTCTTATCTACATCAACATCCAAAAATTCTTTGACTAATCCCCCCTTATAAATTGGTTTCCACCCACTAAAATGTAAGACCCCACTATGGTACCATCTTAGAGTTATCAACGTAAAACCATTCATGTCTTACCTGACGACAATAAAGAATCAAATAAGACATTGTAGTATAGCAGAAATATTTTGGAGAAAGAAAAATAAAATTCATGAACATTCTACATAATTCAACACCAAAATAACAAGATATTAACATGGCAGTGCTATTAAACACCATTGATTTTTAAATTTTGTCATGTTAACAACAAATCGGAGAAAAGCCCTAATTAATTTTAATTCAATTTTGGAAAAAATCACTCAAACTAACAACATATTAACACGAACGTCCTATTAAACACAACTGAAATTTTAAGTTTTCATATTAGGAGAAAAGCCCTAATTTCTAATAAACCCACTTAAACACTCAACAAATCATGTACTTACGAATGGATTATGCTATTAATCGAACACTTAGACAACGTTATAACAGAAAGAGTCAGTTAATTTCACTCAATTAATTTGTAAAATTGGAGATTACCTAGAAACTCTAATTCAATTTTTCCAGTTTAGGAAAAAAACACACCTTGATACAACAACAAGATGATTGTTTGAAAATCTATAACCAAAATATTTTGATTAGAACAAAAATCACCCAAAAAAACTGATGAAATTGCGGTTTAGAAAGTAGAGAATAAATGAGAGAGAAAGATGAAAGGTTTAGAGAGAAGAGAGATGAGAGAGGAAATGAAATTGAAAAAATAAAAAAGATATTTTGTTTTGTTGAGGCGTGGGCCTAGTGGGCTAGGCACGTGAAATGCATGAAAATCTTTTTACTTTGTTTATGTTGCCAGCTCAGCATTTAGAGGGTTAATAAATATAGGAAAAAATAGATCAGGGGGGTAATAGGTCTAATTGAAAGATTGAGTGTGTAGTTGAGATTTCGACTATAGGTTGGGGGGCATTTGATCATTTTCTCACTCTATGTACCAAAATTTATACGCTCTTAGAGCAAGATCACAAAATTTTTTAGGAGAAACCAAATGACCGGTATTACAAACATCTTGCACCAAAAATTACCTATATCAAAAAAACAAAAACCTTCATCCTGCATGAGACCAAAATTGTAAACTACAAGATAACACAATTATAACCACACATGCCTATAGCAAGCAAGACCCTTCATTCTTCATAACATAAAATTTATACTACAAGATAACATGATTAAATAAGGCAGACCAATAAACACCTTCAGTTAAAAAACAGAAACAACAAATTCCAAAAAATAGAACAAAAAACTTACGTGGAAAAAAAACATCAAAACATTGCATGTTTTGCACGATCTGATACATATGCACCCAAAAGAAAAAATGAAGTGGGAATTAATTTGATTGCACACAATATAAATATTAAACTCAATCAAACTGTGTAGTCATAATTCAATTAATAAAAGAGGCAACTCAGACATCACTATGTGAGTGCTTCAAGAAGAATATCTACAACAATAAAGAAAAGAATCCCAGAAATAATTTAATGACAGGATCTATCATTTACGTTCTTATAAATCAAACTTGAGGTTTCTTCTACATCTCCAACGCCAATTGAACTGTCGAATCTGTTTTTGAGGCAGTGGGTGGAAAAAGAGTAAAACTATTTCTTTTATTGATATAATAAATTTTCAACCTAACTGAATCCTATTTTATTTCAAATAAAAATTTATAACAGTATCCATAATTAACGTATATATTAGGACTTAATTTCTTTTCATAAATTTTTAGGAGTCATTAATTTAATTAAATAATAATTTATGGAAAAAGAGTAAAAATATGATTTTGTCTATTGTGAAATTTTATAATGAAGGGTAAAAAGTTCAAATCACCTTTCTAAAGGTCTTCACACTTTTAATATATTATAGATATAGATTATAGATTTCTAGATTTTTAAAATCTTCTTAGAATCAAATTTAACTAATTTAGAATTCTTAAACTAATGAAAAATGTATTAGTTGTCATTAATTCTGATACTTTAATAAGAAAAGGTTTTACCATAATTGTACTTAATTAATTTTCAATTCTTAAATATTAGAAAAATAGTGAAAATACGATTTTGTCTAAAACAAATAGTTTTAATGAAGGGCTAAAAGTTCAAACAATATTTCTAAGGTCCTTCGCACTTTTAATATATTATAGATATAGATATAGATTATAGATATGGATTATAGATATAGATATAGATTACAGATTATAGATTATAGATTATAGATTATAGATATAGATTATAAATATAGATATAGATTATAGATTTCAGATAGATGTAAATATAGATATAGATTAGAGATATCTTCATTTATTAATAAAAAGCCTCTTTAGGCCCGTTCAATTAAAAAAAATATGTTGCACTAAATAATGGGAAGTTTCACATTTTAAAATCCTTAGAACCTCTTGTGGTCTACGAAATTTTATTAAATTAAAATTTATACGAAATTTGGATTATATTAAATTTAAAATATATTAGTCCCAAATAAATATTGTGGATTAATATAATTATTTTAATTAGTTAAGTCCAAACATATATGGATTTAATTAAAGTCCAACCTCAATTGGGTTATACCATTAATTTAGCTACAAATAATAAAGCCACTTTAGCAAGCCCAAAATGTCATCATATTAATTTGGCTACAAATGATTAAGCACACTTTTAGAAGCCCAAGATGTCATCATGCGCTAGAGGCCCAATTTAGCGCCATATGTGAAATGACGTGGCATTCCAAGTCAAGTGAAGAAGCCAATGGGATCATGCCACATGTCAAAATGATATAGTAAAGTAAAAGCCCATAAAAGGTGCCATGTCACTTAAATCTGATTAGTCAAATGATGTTCATTTTTATTAAGACCATGTCACTTAAATCTGATTGGTCAAAGGAAGTTCATATTTATCATGACTCTTTACTTCCTACAACTATAAATAAGGGCCTCATAATTCAGAAAAGGGACCAACAATTCTAGCAAGAAGCAAGAGAGAGCTCACAGATCAAACGCAGAAGATTTCTCTACAAATTCAAGAATTCAAGATCAGTTCATCAAGCTTCAAGATCAATAGTTCAAGATTCAAGAACAAGTTCAAGCTACAATATCATGACTACAAGATTCAAGAACAAGCTCAAATGCCTTTGAATTCAAGTACAAGTCGAGATTAAGTTCATCAAGTCCTCCAATCAAGTTCAAGATCAAGACTGCGAGATTCAAGAACAAGCTACGAAGCCTTTGGATTCAAGCACAAGTCAAAGATCAAATCCATCAAGTTCAAAATCAAGCTCGAAGCCTTAAATTTATAGTTGAAAAGAGGAATTAAAGGATTCATAGAGATTGTAACACTCACGTTAAAATCATTAAATCGATTATTGTAGTATTTTTCTTATCTCGATTATTATTTTTGGCCTCGAGAATTTTATTATCCAATAAATTCTGGTACGCCCAGTGGGACGATCTCTACCTCTCATCTCAATTTTTCATACTTCAAAGTTTAAGAACAACAAAATGACTTCCAAGAAGGTCAACTCTTAATAAACTGCTTCTAAGGCTATTGATTCAAAGTTCTCTGCTGAAGTAGAAAGTATCCTTGGTGTTACTTACAGAAGCTTGGGAATTGTCACATAGAGAAAGACAGGCTTTCTAGGACAACAAACACATCTAGTGACATCCGCGCCAACGCCATTTTTTGGATCTTCAAACCCAAAAAAAACAAATACCAATGCAAGTAATTCAAAAGAAGGAATCAGTGTGGCCGAATCACTTAAGATGATGCTTGATCTACTTGAGGATTCTGGTTCTAAATACTCTGGCATAAAAAGCGATGGCCGTTCAACAAATGTATCATCTCCACTTACACGACATAAGCTGAGCACTTTAAATCAACTTATGCGATAATTTGTGTTACTCTCCAATGTCTCCAGTGATCATGCAAGCTTGGTGACTGATGCCTCGTCTATAGAGGAGCAACTTGCGAATCTGAGAAAGACAATTAAGGGCCTGACCAAATATGTTCAGAATCAAGATGCTCAGATTGATAAGATAATGGATAAAGTGAAAGGCCTGATAAATGGAGAATCTTGCTATTTTTTATGAAGGTCACCACTAAGGTGAGCAAAAAGAAAAGCATGAATACTTCTTGGCCACGTCCAAATAAGAAGTTAACATTAAAGGAGATGCAATAAAAGGAGTACTATTTCCTTGATTCTAATATGGCCGAGATTTTTGATAAGTTTCTTGAGCATAAGCTATTGATCTACCAGAAATGAAGCAGCCCGATAAAGCTGGAAGGACCAATGACCCAAATTATTGCAAGTATCATAGACTTGTGGGTCACTCTCTGGAAAAGTGTTTTGTCTTTAAAGACAAAGTAATGCAATTAGCAAACGAGAAGAAGATCTTTATCAATAATGAGATGGCTAGTTCTCATCAAATAGCTGTCACTTTTGTCTCGCTCGATCCAGTCCAAATATGTGTTGAAGAGCATAATGAGAGGCTATTAGAGCGTGACAAGTCTACAATTAGCAAAGCCGATGATGAAGGTTGGACTTTAGTAACAATGCACAGACACAAGAAGACGAGTCCACAAAAGAATTTGGTCGAGCAACCAACTAGGAGAAGGATGGTAAGGAAATTAATAAAACAAAGGCTGGTCGCACTTCCAAAAAATACGAGGGTAATGGAGCTTCACCATCAGAAACCTCGGCGTCCAGTGACTTTGGAGGAATTCTTACCAAGTTAGTTCCGTTTAAATACTGCTCAAGTTAACCTTGAGACATCTTGTTTTAATACTGCCAAAGAGGGGGAAAGGGTAAAATCATACCCATAGAAGTTCATCCTTTAAATCGCTTGCTGAACCTCTTGGCCAAGAGGAACATGTATGTGATACAAATTTATATTCAAAAATAATGATCTTCTGTTTGGAGAGGCCCTACACAATCGTCCTTTATACATGGTGGGTTAAATTCTAGGAAAGAAGATAAATAGAATCTTGATAGATGAGGGATTTAGAGTTAACATCCTGCCTATTCGTATGATGAAGGAACTTGGCATCACTACTGATGAACTGGACGAAAGCCATATAATGATCCAAGGATTCAACCAAGGAGGCCAGAGGGCTATGGGATCTGTCAAGTTGGGAATTCATATGGATGATTTTTTGATTAAATGTGTTGATGCATATGATCGATGCCAAGACTTCATACAATATATTGCTTGGGAGGCCTTGGGTACAACAAGAGAACAAAATTATCTCGTTCTCTTACTATCAATGCCTGAAGTACCTCGAAGGTGGAGTGGAAAGAAAGATACATGCTGATGATAAGACATTCACTGAAGTTGAGTCAGACTTTACCAATGCAAGATTCTACTTAAAGAATTATGTGGTGAATATGAAAAGAGTTGGCGATGTCACCAAGACCAAGTGTAATGATCTTGCATCCAAGAAGGTCGTAGTGACAATCGAGAAGGTCGCCACCAAGAAACCTTACTCCACTTTAAATAAAAAAGAATCACACCTATAAAAAAGAAAGCAACTCCTGCTTTTTGATACATACCAAAGGTAAGAAAAGAGAAAGATCACCTATATGATTCAGAAAATAATGTGCTAAAGGGTCTAACTTTACTTATCAGAAAGATTGATGCAATAAATCCATCCTCAAGGCTACTTGAAGAGTCTGTGGCTCAAAATCTGCCACAAGATATGACACTCCCTATGAAGCATACAAAGGAGGGCTTTGATACAAATGCATACAAGTTATTTGTAAAGGTTGGATATAATCCTAAGAAGCCGTCAAGGTTAGGTAAACTTACATCGGAAGGTACAATAAGGCAGGCATGTGAAGGCCTAGATACATATAGTCCACCTCTAATTCGTATCTCCATAAGAAGGGTGGTTAGTAACTGCATCACTGTAGAAGAGAAGTTTATTGCATCCAATAAAAGACCTTCTCTCTTTGACCGACTTAGAGAATCAACCGCAAGAACTTTTGGGTTTGAGAGGTTGAGTTCTTTAAATAATAAGAAAAGAAACAAGCATCAGAGAAATCATCAAAGTACAATAATTCACTCCTCGCCTAAGATACTGAAGGATTTCCAAAGTTTGATTCCTTCTAGAATGGGGCGGTAGACGAAATTGGTGGTTTCATGCAACAATGTATTAAAAGTAAAGGCTCATACTATGGTTTATACCAAGGAACATAAGTAAGATAAATAAAATGTTGGCTCTTCATATTATGTTACAACCTAAAATAAGAACGAGGCCTCATCTTGAATAAAGGTTGATAAAGAAATGAAATATAATTTTTGGTGTCACCACATATCTATCAAAAACAATGATCCTCAAGAGGAGAAAGATGCTGGAGATGCTTCATCTTAACTTAAAGAAGGAGTAAAGGACATAATATATCCCTTAAAGGAAGTTAATCTTAGAACCGATGAAAACCTAAGACCAAATTACCTGAGTGATATTCTAGAGAGAAAGAAGAAATCACTTATATGGACATACTCAAAGAATATACGGATGTCTTTGGTTGGAGTTTTAAGGAAACACCTGGCTTAGATCCAAAAGTAGTAGTCCATTAGTTGGTGTTCAAGAACGAGGCTCGTCCTATAAGCAAGCACAAAGTCATTTTAGGCTAGAGTTGGTTCTGTTGATTAAAAATAAGGTTAACAAAATCATTTAAGCTGGATTTGTTCGTATAGTCAAATATCCCACGTGGATTTTAAGTATTGTTCTAGTACGGAAGAAGAATGGCCAAATTTGAGTTTGTGTCAACTTTTGGTATCTTGATAATGCCTGCCCTAAGGATGACTTTCCAATCCCCATACTAGAGTTAATGATTGATACCACCATTATTTTTGAGGCAATGTCCTTTATGTATGGTTCATTAGGCTATAATCAAATCCGCATGGCACCAAATGATGAAGAACTCAGTGTATTTCATATGCCTAAAGGTATTTATTGCTACAAGGTGATGCCTTTTGGTTTGAAAAATGCTGGTTCCACTTATCAAAGGGCTATGCTAAATATTCTTATGTCCTTCTTCACAAAAAGGTTGAATACTATGTGGATGATCTAGTGTTGAAGTCAAGAAAGAGAGATGACCACTTAAAATACCTAAGAATGGTGTTCGAGTTACTTCAAAGATATCAACTTAGGATAAATCCATTGAAGTATGCCTTTGGAGTTACTTTTGGAAAGTTTTTTAGCTTCATTCTTTGACATCGAGGAATTAAAATTGATTAAGCCAAGGCCAATGCAATTTTAAAGATTCTCGAGCCTTAAAAAATTCATGAGTTAAAAAGCCTATAATGAAGGCTAGCATATTTAAGTAGGTTTATCTCAAACCTGGCCGAAAACTATCAACTATTTAGCCATCTTATGAAGAAGGATACCCCTTCCAAATGGGACCAAGTTTTTAGTAATGCCTTTGAGATTATCAAATCATACTTAATGAAGCCACTAGTTCTTGCGGCACCCATACCTGGGAAACCATTGATACTCTACATCGCGACATAAGAGAGGTCAGTTGGAGCACTACTGGCTCAAGAAAATAGTTAAGGCAAAGAAAACTCTCTTTACTATCTGAGCAGAATGATGACACTAAATGAGCTAAAGTATTCTCTGATCGAAAAGTTATGCTTGGTGTTAGTTTTCTCAATTCAAAAGATGAAATACTACTTTCAGGATCATGTTGTCCATCTTGTGTCTAGGGAAAATATGATCAAGTTTGTAATATCGAAACTAGTCCTTAGTGATCGGCCTACAAGATGGTACCTTCAATTTCAACAGTTTGAGATTGTGTACATTCTACAAAAAACTATAAAAGGACAAGCATTGGCTGACTTCTTGGAAGATCACCAAATACCTAATGACTGGGAACTGAGTAATGAACTTCTTGATGAAGATGGAATGGCTATTGAAGTTAGATCCCTATGAAAGATGTACTTTGATGGTGCTGCACATCGAGATGGAGCTGGTGCTAGCGTAGTGTTTGTCACTCCACAAGAAGAGGACATCCCCTACTCTTTTACCTTGATGAATCATTTCTCCAATAATGTTGCTAAATATCAAGAGCTCATACTCAGACTTAATATGGCTGTCCACACGAAGCAACTACAATTACAAGTTTTTGGTGACTCCCAATTAGTGATCCAACAGGTTTTGGGAAGTTATGAAGTCAAAAAGACTGAGTTAAGACCATATTATGATTATGGACAGAAGTTGATAGGATGTCTTAGAGAAGTAACCCTCCAGCATGTGCCAAGGAAAGTAAATAAGCAAGTTGATGCCCTAGTTAATTTGGCCTCAACTCTAACTTTTTTGAATTATACACGAGTTACTATCCACCAAGAATGGGTATTACCTCCATCAAATGAGGATGAGAACGTAAAAGGTAAGGTTGAATACCTTGTTTCTATGTCTAAAACTATAAAGGAAGATTGGTGACGACCTATCATTGACTACTTGTGTTATGGGATACTTCCAGAAGATCTAAGGAGAAGGACTGACATTCATCGCCGTGCACCTTGCTTCCTTTAATACAAAGACACACTGTACCAAAAATTATTTGAAGGAGTACTCTTACGGTATTTTGGAGAGAAAGAAGCAATTAAAGCTTTGCAAGACACGCACTCAGAGTTTGTGGATCGCATCAGTCTAGGCCAGATCTTTATTTTCACATTAAAAGGATGGGATATTATTGTCCAGTGATGGTGAAATATTGCTTGGACTATGCTAGATGATGCAAAGATTTCCAATTCCATGCAAATTTCATACATCAACCTCCAGAGGTACTACACCCAACTGTAGCATCTTGGCTATTCAATGTGTAGGGAACGGATGTCGTTGGTCCACAACCAAAATCTTCTGGTGGACACTTATACATCTTGGCCGTGATAGATTACTTCTCAAATTGGGCCGAAGCTGTTGCTCTCAAGGAAGTAAAGAAAGAAAATGTTGCAAACTTCATCCGAGTGAATATCGACTACCGCATTGGAATTCGATAGTACATAATAACTGACAATAGAAAGCCATTTGACCACAAGTTGATGAACAAAATTTGTGATCTCTTTGGTTTCAAACAATCCAAATGTTCTATGTACCATGCTGCTGCCCATGGTCTAGCTGAAGCATTTAATAAGACTTTATGCAACTTGTTAAAGAAAGTCATCTCCAAATCCAAACAAAACTGGCATGAGAAGAATTTTTATGGGTGTATAGGACAACTTACCGTACACCAACGCAAGCGACCCATATTTACTTGCTTTTAGAGTTGAAACAATCCTGCCACTCGAGCATCAAATACCTTATTTGAGACTGGCTATTCAAGAATGGCTCATCGATGAAGAAAATTCTAAGTTGCATCTTGTAGAGTTAGAAGATCTTAATGAGAAGAGGCAGGAGGCTCAACAAAATCTTGAATGTTATCAAACCCAGCTATCTCGTTCTTTCAGCAAAAGGGTTTGCTTGAGGTGCTTCCAAGTTGTAGATCAAATCCGTGCAGTAAGAAGGCCCATTATTATTTCTCATAAGTCTGGGGGCAAATTTATCCCGAAGTGGGATGGACTATATGTCACACAAAAAGTATATTCAAATGGATCTTACAAGCTTGTCGATGTAGATGGCGTGAGGATTGGCCCCATCAATGCCAAGTTCTTGAAGAAGTACTATCCTTGAAGGAAGATGACGCTCCTTATAGTACGAGAATAAACTGCATGTCTACTCCTAGCCTGCAAGAGTATAAACAGTGTACGACTCAAAAAAATATAAAATAAAATAAATATCTGCTAGGTTGAAAACCTTGAAAGAGGCGGCCTAGGCAAAAGCTAGGACACAAAAAAAACACTCACCCCAAAACTACGTTGTGACTTGATCCTCTTCATTGAGGTACGTAGGCACTCGGAATTTTCTTCCGAGTTTAGTTACATGAGTGTCAAAAAAATACATATCCCTTCTTGATTTGCTTTATTAAAGTCAAGCTTGCATGAATCTTTATTAAATCTTGGACTTATGCCATATATTTGTGGCTCAATGGGGCAACCCATATAAAATAAATAAGTTCTTTTAATAGGGTTTGGAATACCTAAAGCCTGCAGTTTGGAGCGTAGATCTGCCAACCAATGCAATTATCAAGTTTACAAGTCAAAAGCCTTAATCTTTAAGGCTTCCAAACTAAAGTTTCAAGTCTAAACCAGTTGTGAGACAAAGACGTGAAGCCAATAGTCAACAAAGTTGAAGAGAAAGCCAGAGTTTAGTACTAAAACATAAGTGCATCAAAGAAACAAAAAGCAATTTTTGAAGTTGAAATTCAAAAGGAATATTAAGAGAAAAGTGCAACATAAAGAGGAGTTTCTATTACAACTAATAGATCCAACTACTCAATAAAAAGATAAAATAAAGCAACAAAAGAGTTTGAAGAAATAGAAACATCTCCTAAGTTTAATCTAGACATAACTTGTAATTGATTAAGTCTTTGCGCATAGCTTCCAAACACTCCTTCTTATGATCTATACCATTTGATAAGTCTGCATCAAAGCTTGTATCAAATTCCTTAGATCCAATAGAAGACTCTAGCCTTTCTTCTTTGGCTTCATTCTCAGCTTCTGCTAAAAGACTCTCCAAAGCCTGTGCCTTTCTACACAATTCTTTTATCTTCTTCATGTTCTATAGTGATTGCCTAATGGATGATGTTGCTCTAATCTTCTCATCCTCTTTAAGCATGGCATTTGAGAGGCATTCCACTTCTACAAAGAATAATTTTTCTCTTGCGGCTTCCTCATTCATATTATAAAGCATCGATCGTGCTTGGTTATATAAAGTAGCAAGGTCAAAGAAGTCGTGCAACAACTTTCTCAATGAGGAAATATCCACATCCTTATAATTCATCTCCATGATGATTACTTGGACTTCATCTTTAAGGGAAGAAGCACAATCAACATCGCACTTAGAAAGCTTACCTTGAATTATGGTCCAAAGAGAGGAGATATAGTTTTTCTAAGCATCTAAGACAACCTTCTTTCCATCAAACACCGATATAACAGCTAATGGGGGCTTACAGATATCAAAATCCAAGGTTGCTTTTACCTTGTTATAAGAAACAAAAGTTGGCCCTTCTCCCATTTTAGCCGTGGAAGGTGGTTCCATTAGATTTAGACAAGATATAGACTCATCACTATCATATGACCCTTCACGCTAGAAGGCTGTAACATTAGTTGGCCGCATAAGAACAAAAAAAGGATTAATAGAAAAGGAGGTCATTAAGATACACTTGGTAAAATAGATGTCTTAACCATACCTCCTCGGCAAGAGCTAATATAGTCCTCAAAGGATTATCCGTTTCATCATGAATTTCAATCACCGGTAGACTAGTACCTCTCACATTATTGAAATGTAAATTTACTCTTTTCCAGAAATGGTTTCTACTACTACTCTCACTTTCATCTTGGGACAACCTTTTAGAGACATGAGTAGTTTGATTAGGAGTCTTTCCCTCGTATACCACTGGAGGCGTGTGAGATCTCTTATTTTCATGTGGATTTGGTAGCCTGGTATCCGAAGAAGAAGGACATCAGTAATAAGGGCCTCATTTATAGGTACTTCATAAGAATTTCTCAAATGACCAAGGAAATACCCATGAGTATTTTTCCACCAAGTCTGATAGTTGGTTCTGAACAACTTGCCTACGCTAGGCAAAATTGAAAGAAAATTTCTCGTAAGGATGATCGACTCAATGTGTAAATCCTCTAAAATATTAGTCTTTTTTCTAAAAGGCAGTGGGAATGTTGTTCTTCATGATGCCCATAATATTCTGATAAAACCCGAACTATCGACTAAAGCAGTATGGACTATATGGCTCAATGATAAATGAGTTTCTGCATCTAAGTGTGAGAAATATAAAATGAACGCTCATAAAGTAGCTCATCTCCAATGCTGGGGCATTCTCAGTATCCACATAAATGTAAGGGTGCATTTTGTCTTACATGGTAGAAGTCCAAACCATGCTCTCCCCACTATGGATACACTTTCTTACATCATTTTGTCAAAAAACTTTTGACTGCCCTCTCTGGAGTATACAATCACAGTAGGAACGAATGACCCACTAGCAAATAGATAATAGGTCCTGAAATAATGAGCAATCCAACCATACACATAGTGAATAGGAAAACAAACCTTGATTTGGTCGAGTTACGCTGAAGAACATATCTTGTTTAGTCCACTATAAATGCTAGACAGTACCAGTATTGCAAGTCCGACCATTCACCCACTCGCCATCATGCATACCATCTTGAAAGTCTCAAGGCAAATAAAGTCACCTTTCGTACTTGGATAAACAAAAGTGCATAATCAAAAGACAAGAAAGCTTCCAACTATGTATCATATTTTTTGTCATGGTTCACACCAAGCTCAAAAAATACCTTCTCTTCAGTATGTGACCATCTTAGTGTATCAAGAAAAAATTCTGCTAGGGTTGTGTATCATTTCAGGGAAAGCAGATTTTTTTTCTTACCTTGATGGAGTAGGGCCGTACTTTGAAGGTTTCTTACACCATAATGTTATTCAATCTCTAAATGATACTTCTTGGCTAGCATGTCGCAGATTATGAAAGGCCGCAAATAAGTACTCACAAGTTCGGGAAACATACCTTACCTTCTTTGCATCTCATCCTGTAAGTTCTTTGGCCTCAGGAACTTCTTCTTCATAACGAATACCCTAAATTAGAAAGCCTCCTAGAACATGAAAATCCCATAAAGAAATAGATAATTACCCAACGGACGTAAGAAGTGTATTTGTCTTGGGGAACCAAGCTTCACAAAATACTTGGAATATGTATGAGTTACAATCATAAGTAAAAAGTGATGCATAAACGACATCATAAATCTGTTCCTTGCTTAGAGTTTCTTGGCTTCTACCAAGTATATCTTCTATCCACTCCTAATACCCAGGAATGTGATGATACTCTTCCTTAAGTGTCATCGCAGCCCCCAATGTATCTCTCTTAAACTATACAATAACCCAAACTTGAGAGTAGAGTTGCGATATTTCTATAATGGTGATTTGGTTCTTGAAGAGAGAACAACTTGAACGATTATTCAGAATTCGGGTTCTTGAAAGAAGTCCATGAACTTGCATACTGACCAATCAATGGAGTGTGAGTCAAAAGTCGAGTCTTCTAGGCGCCATCTTCATTTTTGACTATAAGATACCTGGATCCGATAGAAAGGGAGGTGTAGTATTTGAAAGTCACCATCTCTTCAAACTGCAAAGAAAAGAAGAAGGGTTAAATCTATGGCATATAACAATAGGTACAAAAGAATCTTGAATAAGTATCCCATGCACCTTAAGATTACCATAAAATTACCCTTTTCTTATGGTGGGGACGAGTAGTCATCTCGATGCGCCTTAAGATTACCATAAAATTACCCTTTTCTTGTGGCGGGGATGAGTAGTCATTCCGATGCACCGTAAGATTACCATAAAGTTACCTTTCTTATAGTAGGGACCAGTAGTCATCCCTATGCACCATAAGATTACCATAAAATTACCTTACTTATGGCGGGGATAAGTAGTCATCCCTATGCACCATAAGATTACCATAAAATTACCTTACTTATGGCGGGGATGAGTAGTTCTCCCTATGCACCATAAGATTACCATGAAATTACCTTTCTTATGGTGGGGATGAGTAGTCATCCCTTCGCACCATATGTTTATCACCTTTGTATGAAAGATATTATTTGAGCAAGAAGTATATGTCGTGCATAAGATGTTATTTAAAAAAAATCAATAAGAAGAAAAAAATTACCTTGCTGATGATTCCAATCAGCCATAAAGCTGCTGTCAAGAATGCTACAGAATATGACGCAAACAATGGAGAGTATGGGGTATTTATAATAGTTGAGAGACGGTAATAGCAGGATTTGTTTTTTGCTCAAATACGGACTATTGAGGCGATGATATGCAAACTAAAGTCCTATATCTTGTTAAAGTCCTTTTATTTTGGCTGCATCTTTTAGAAGTATAATACTAATCACGTGATTAGTGGTTACACCGAAAAATTGGATTTTTCAGTATTAATCCCCTGATGGAGCTATAGAGTCCTATTTGGATTAAAATGCTAAAAAAAAGAACAAATAAACAACAACACAAAAAAGACTATAAACTAGTTTATTTGTTAGAAAAAAGAGGAGTTTGTAAAGTGGAAGAAGCCATTTAACTTCTGTTTGCCATTTAACTTCTGTCTTGAAAAGGAGTTTACCTCAAGGGAGGTTTATATGTGCATGATTGTGGCGGTGGTCAATTTGCCTTTGAATTGGACTTATGTCCAAAGGATAATTTCCTTTCCTGTAAGGGAATTAAAAGATGGCATCTAAGCTTGACTTCCCTTTTAAAAAACAAGTAATGTTAAATTATTAATTCAAGCCTACTCTTCACAAAAATTAAATGTTTCAACAAGTCTTGAAGTGGGGGCATTTTATGGGTTACAAAATTTTATTAAATTAAAATTCGTAAAAAAATTGGATTATATTAACTTTAAAATATATTAGTCCTAAATAAACATTGAGGATTAATATAATTGGTTCAATTAGTTATGTTCAAACATATTTAGATTTAATTAAAGGCCAAGCTCAATTGGGTTAGACCATTAATTTGTGCTACAAATGATAAAGCCACTTTAACAAGCCTAAAATGTCATCATATTAATTTGGGATACAAATGATTAAGCCCACTTTTAGAAGCCCACGATGTCATCCTGTTCTAGAGGCCCAATTTGGCGCCACGTGTGAAATGCCATGCCATGCCAAGTCAAATGAAAGACTCAACGGGACCATGCCAACTGTCTAAATGATGCAGTATATTAAAAGCCCATAAAAGGTGCCATATCACTTAAATCTGATTGGTCAAATGAAGTTCATATTTATCAAGACCATGTCACTTAAATACGATTGGTCAAAGGAAGTTCATATTTATCATGACTCTTTACTTCCTACAACTATAAATAGGAGCCTCATAATTCAGAAAAGGTACCAATAATTCTAGTAAGAAACCAGAGAGAGCTCGTGGATAAAATACAACAAATTTCTATACAAATTCAAGAATTCAAGATCAGTTCATCAAGCTTCAAGATCAAGAGTTCAAGAATTCATGATCAGTTCATCAAGCTTCAAGATCAAGAGTTCAAGATTCAAGAACAAGTTCAAGCTTCAATATCAAGACAATAAGATTCAAGAACAAGCTCAAAGGCCCTTGAATTCAAGTACAAGTCAAGATTAAGTTCATCAAGTCCTCAAATCAAGTTCAAGATCAAGACCAAAAGATTCAAGAACAAGCTACAAAACCCTTGGATTCTAGCACAAGTCAAAGATCAAATCCATCAAGTTCAAAATCAAGCTCGAAACCCTTGAATTTATAGTTGAATGGGGGAATCAGAGGATTCATAGAGATTGTGACACTCATGTTGAAATCAATAAATCGACAGTTGCAGTATTTTCTTTTCTTGGTTATTATTTTTGGTCTCTAGAATTTTATTGTCCAACACCTCTTCCAAACGACAACTCAAACATGGAGGATAATTTATATTTTCTTCTTTTAATATAAAACTATCTAATCTCAAATATTTATTTTGATATGATCTTCAGATAAAAATATACATAATCATATTGAGACTCTCTATAGCTTTAGAATATGGAAAAGATGATGTAAAGAATTTCGTACAATAAAGAAAAAACAGTCATCCCAAAATTTTGAATTTTAAAAGAGGATCTGTTAGATGTAAGAACAAACAGATGTTATTAAAATAAATATAATTGTCCCCACATATTCCTCTTTCCAAAGTACTATAAGAGGAGTAAATATCGCAAACTTAGGCTGAAACTAGCTCCAATAGTTTCAGTACACCTTAGAAGAATAAGTACGTTAGGTGTCATAAGCAAATTGTAACTAACAAAATTGGCTTAAGTCATTGAAAAGACTCTAAACTTGTTTCAAAATTTTACCTGGATTCTCAACTAAGACTGATACCTATTGAACACGTATAGTATATAGAAATTATTCCTATGAGGCACTTTCAGATATTCAGGAAAAATTGTGAAGTGTATGTAGCACACTTGCGGTGATATGACAAAAATGACTAATTAAAAAAGTCATGTATTGAGGGCCCAAATAATTACTAAAAAGTAATTATAAATTTTTTAAAAAATAAAAATAAAAAAATAATTATTTTAAATATATTTAACTAATTTTAATAAATAAATAAAAAAACTCAAAAACACACATGGTTTTTCTTTATTCACCAATGACAACAACATTCAAATAATGGAGAAACTCCATTAAGTAAAAAATTAGTAAACAATCTTCACCATTGACAACAACATCAAAGAATGGTGAAACTTTATTTAAGCATAAAATCAGTAACCAGACACCCATTAGCACTCAAAATCAGCAACAACAGTATACTCCCTCTGTTTTCCTCCAGATAACTCCTCTATTAAGCACAAAATCATACACCAGACACCCATTAGTACCCAAATCAACAACAACAATATACTCCCTATGTTCTCAACTAGTAACTCCTAATTACCAAAAAACCAACCAAAAATTTCCTTGGACCAACCGCCAACGAGCTCTAATCCGACTTATAGAGCTTTGATTCATGCCTACTGAAATAATTTTTGATAAAATTTCATTGTTGAAATACCATTACTTCCATCAGGTAATCTGTTCAAATTTTCAAAAAATATAAAGATTGTTGTTCATGGCCAACCTTTTAGACTCAGATGTGGGGAAAAAATTCTTTTTTTACAAAGTCTATTGGTTGATTAAGAAATATTTTTTCATTTATTAAAATTTAAAAAACAAATTGCTAGGCATTAAAAAAAAGGTTACAAAACCTTATGAAGCTAAAGAAGACGACGACTAAAGGGGTGGGGGAGGCTGCGGATGACTGAAGGGTGAAAGTGAAGGGTGTGTTTTGCGATAGCTAAGGGGAGTAGGGGGTTGGTTTGCTCTTCTGTTCTTATAACATGAAGAAGACAATGACTATGGGGGACCGGGCATGAAGACGATGGGGGTGATGGTGGGGTTTGGTGTGCTTTTATTTTTTATTTTTTTTAAATTAAGAAATTATTATTATTAAATATTAGATTAATAAAATAATTTACGTGTAACTTTTTTAATAAAAATAAAAGTAAAATATTAATTGGTACTCAATCACATGCCACATCAGCAATTTGTGCCTAATAAGTATATATTGTGAATAATTTAGGTGTTCAATAAGTTCAAGACTGAGTTGATGGGTTGTAATACCCCATATTTTTGTGCTGGAATTCTAACCATCGTTCCTGTGCGTCTAAGCTCTAATCCAAGTGATTATCACATGAATACAAGTTGAATGATCATTATCCTAATATATGGAGTAGTTTTTAGGTGAAAAATGTTCATAGCAATGACCTAGAAAAAAGTTGAGCTAACACCAATTGATTCATCCACAGTTTGACATGCGATTCTACAAGGGTCAACTTCAAACGTGAATATCACTTAATATACATGGAATTTTTTATCCCAAGACCTATAAAATTGTATATAATTGAATTATATTTCCAACGATACCAATTTCATCAAAATCCAACACCCGAGCAAGGAGTTATGGCTTTGCGAAGTAGAGTGTGTCGCCTAACCAATCACACATGACTACTGGAATAGGTGTACGATAAGTAATGCGGCGCATACTTAAATGTGTACGATAAGAAATGTGGTGCATACTTAAATGTGTGCAATAAGCAATGCGGCGCGTACTTAAATGTGTGCGATAAGCAATGCAGCGCATACTTAAATATGTGCGATAAGCAATGCGCCACATACCTCACTTCCAAGTGCCAAAAACACCTCTATATATGTCTATAACACGGGATTAAACACCCATAACACCAAAATAAGTTTACTTTCTCTCAAAATCACCAAGAACATTCATTACGGTTTCAACCTAAAAATTCAAATATCTCAAGATTCAACCATGAGTTTTCAATAATTCTTCAAGATTCGGAATCCCCATTTCGAGGGCTACAAGAAACACTCATTATTTTTTACGAATAGAGTCCCAAGGTCAATAGTTCATTCAAAGCTTCAAGTTTAAGGTATGTGGGGAACAAGAACATTCTTTCGTTCTTGTGCCCAAAATTTGTATTATTTTACAAAGATATATGATTTACATGCTTTGATATGAATTTGAGATAGAAACTATTATCTTACGTTCTTGTTCAAAAGACTATTATATTTTTATGATGTCTTGAAGATAAATTCCTTGAGTTTTGATGTTAATATCATGTTTGAAGTTGAATCTCTATATTTTCATATGAATTATACATGTTTGCTACATGAAGTGTGAATCTTGAAATATTTTGCTCAAGTATTGATATATGGGTTTTGAAACCTATTTGAGAATTATGATTTTTGTGAAAGTAATGTGTTATGTACACCTTGAGATTTGAATTATTTGACCTTTTGGTCTTGAAAAATTTATTTTTGAACTTGAATGAGAAAAGAAATCCACATTTTGATTTATTATGAAAAAGGGATAGCATGATGGCTCCCGTTGTGAATTGCTGAATTATTTTGTGGTGGATTTTCTTTGAAAAGATCTGAGCTAAGTCCAGGAGTAGTCTTTAGCACCGAGTGGGAGGTATAGCTGTGTTGGTACTTCCCTAGAACTACATGCCCCCGTAGGAGCCGGAATTGAGGCTGATTATATATAGTGATCACTAGTTTTTGGATTTGATACTTATAGTCCTACTCCGATGGCAAGGATAAGACGGATCTCCCCAACGTGGGTTGTACGTTGGACTCCATGTGGCTCACATGGTTTATGTTGGTTATGAGATATCCCAATGTGTGTGTGTGTATTCTCCTATCTAATATGAAAAGTGTTATTCTTTTATCTGAGATGAAAACATATTTGTTTGAAAGACTGAGTTTGATAAAGTCATTGTTTTTGAAAGATTTAATGAACATATATTCCAAAGAGAATTGTTATGAGATTTGATTGCTTTGATGATTTGGAATCGAGATGGAAGTGAATTGATATTTATTATGATGACTCACATGTTTCACCCGATATATCTTACTCTCTTATGATTATGATGATTTTAATTCGAGCAAAGTGAGTCATTTATACCAGCATGCATAATTTTATAAACTGTGATGATATTAAGACATTATTTTATATATGCATTGCACCCCTATATTCTCGGTACATTTCCATGGTATTGACCCACATATTCGTATGTGAGCTACATTTTCTTGAAATATAGGTACAAGGTATAGTGTACATCTTCAGATCCAGTCAGTTCGCGGCATCTAGTCAGTAGGTGATGAGTCCTTTTGATTCAAGGGCTTGAGTTTGTTATATAGTTCGAGAAGTGTTGTATTTTCTTTATTCAGTCATATTGAGTTGGGTTAGTCAGGAGTCATGACCCGACTACTTACAGTCAGTGCTAGTAGAGGCTTCATAGACAGTCAGTAGAAGTTGATGTATTCTGTTTCAGTTTTGGTTGTAAAAGCAGAGTTGTAATCTTGTAAATTTAGTTTTGTATCTATCATATTCAGAAAAGAGTTATTTTCTGCAGATTTGTATAGATTTATACTGAAAATAAGACAAAAGCACAATAACCTAGCACAACAGATATTATGTCAAAGGCAAAAATTATTAAGAACTACCAAATAGTATTCTACTTGGATCTCTGATTCCTTTTCAATCTCCACATACATTTTTTCTTCCACTTGGTCTCATGGTGAATCAACTACGATATAAGGGAGTCTCCTTATTGCCTGACCAGAGTAAGCCTATCGATCAAGAAGAGTACATCAATTATCCATTACTTTTGTTAGAGAATTTTCAATTTTTCATAGGTTAACAACCATTTTTTTTTAAAAAGCAAAAAAAAACATAGAAATACCAACATCACCTCATTCCAGGAGTGGAAAAAGAGTGCAGTCCTTCTTTTCTTCAACGATCACACCTTAAAAAAATAAATGCACATGATTCATAACCAAATAGTTGTAAAGAAACCAATTTTGAACATGCTAAATAGCAGTCCATGAGTCCTTCATAACCAGGCTTAAATACATAATAAATTTGATATTTTAAAAATATCAATGAAACCTTTGTTCATCGCATAAACAAAGATAATCCAAAGAGAATTTAAATGAATCTACCATGATTCACTTATTTTGAAAATTTATAATATCGTGACTACTGTTGGAAATTTAAAAGAACTTCAAATAATTGAATTTACAGGAAGATGAAAAGTTATTCTAGAGTATTGAATGGGATGCAATAAGTGGCTGTCGCATGGAAATAAACTTTCCATCAATTTGTATTCTCAAATACCAGATAAATTGGACAATATTAATTAGGTAACTTATGTACACCTTTATTTTTTTCATTGAGCCTTTATTTAATTTTAATTTTATTGTTTACTATTTAATTAATAATTAGATGTTTGTTTAGTATAGGGGTAAAATAGTAATCCAAAACTTTTTTTGGTTAAAAGTCTACTTTTTTAAATAAAAAAATGAGTATTACAAATACTAGCATAGATAGATACTTTTCTCTCAACTAAAACTAATGAGTCTATACAGTTCTAATCAATTCATACTCATAATATCACTAATTAAGGAAAATAATTTAGTCTTCGGAGGTGTTGCTGCCATTTGATCACTCTTCTTCCTTTTATATGCTTGTGTTAATGCCACTTCTCTATAGACTTGTAATACCCTAAAAGTTCAGAAATTTTTAGGATCACGCTTCGAACTCATGAGTAATAAATTTTAGTGCTTTGTTAGTTCTATGATCAAGGTTGATGCATATTAAGGCCTCAAAAGTGTCCTAGCTAACAGACGAATCAAAACATTTTCTTACCGATTGAATAATTGAGAAGGATATTGGTATAGTCAGATTCAAATGAGCATAACTCTTGTTATGCTATGAATATCTGAGATCATGACCCACCAACAGATATATAATTGAATTATCTTTTCAACGATATCAATTTTGCCTAAATTTGACATCGGAGCAAGGAGTTATGCCCATTTTACTCCAGCATGTCAGGATGGGAAACTGAGTGACGACATTCGTGACAAGCCATCACCCCCGTGATGGCCTATCACCAATGTCGTCAGCCCTGGGAAGATTTTTACCCCCAGTGACGACATTTTGTGACAAGTCATCATGCCCTTGATGGCCTATCACCAATGTCTCAACCTTAACCAGAAAACCAAGATTTCATCTTTTTGTGACGACAATTCATGACGACCTATCACCAGTATGATGGCTTGTCATGAATGTCATCAGCTATTTTTCCCAACAATTGAGGGACGTTTTAGTAAGGATATTTTGGTCTTTTCCCTTCACTTCCCACAACTTATAACCCTCAAGGAGCGTATTATCTTCCATTTTCTTTAGTTAAACATCTCAAAAATCTCTCTCATACACTATCAACCACAAGATTAGGGTTTTCTCTCAAGATCATCTCCTCAAGAGCAATCCGAAGGAATTTTTCAAGAACCATAAAAAACATTAGATCTCTATCAAGATTTAATCACTAAGGTATACGTAGTGTTCATCCATGGGTCCCTTTCATCCATAGAGTTCAAGAATTATGTTTTAAATTATAAATTGTGATTTCCTTGTCTTATTATGACTACATTCATGTTGATAATTGTTGTTTGGATTTAAGGTTGTATCTTGATGTGTTTTCATGAAGCATGTGAATAGGTTAGTTGAAACCCATAGATTTTGGATAGAATAAGATGGTCGAATTGATAAATATACCTATGCCTTAAAAGAGTGCATACAAAGTGTTTGATAAAATGCCTAATGAGCTAGAAATCATATAATATAGCTAAATTATGACTAAGTGAAGGATTCATGATATGCGCCTATGTTCCAATGATTTTCATGTTGATATTGCGTCTCGTAAATGTTGTTGGGATGTTCATGAACTACTCTTATGAGATTATGCCATGCTTACTTGCAAATCCTACTTATTTACAAAATGTATGATATCCATGCACTTCATGGAATTCCCCAAGTTATGATTTTATGGATTGTTGATGTTGGTTACATACTCATGTCAAACATGTGCGTCAGTTTCCTTCAATCGAGTCCTGGAGGTACTTGTACCCAAAAACTATAGTTGTGTTCCTAGAGCCTTGTCATGTTTCATGATCTCCAAAATCAAGCCATGAATCAATAAAAATCATTCAGTCATGTGACTCAGGAAAACCTCATGATCTTAGTCAGTTATCAGATATCAGAAGTAATCCGTCAATTAATAGAATTTAGTAAGTCCAGTCCATGTACAGTTAGTTACTCATGTTCAGTCTCTTCAGATGGGAGTAGAAGTTAGCACCGAGCGAACCCAAGGATGGGAACGCACCTATTATATGAGGGTGTGATTCTTTGCAGTCATCCTTGCATTCTAGAACTATGTAGCCACCATAGATTGAGACATCACAGCCTATTATATGAGGGTAGATGAGGTATCTTAACCTGTTATTTGAGGGTTCCCACCATTCTCAGTAGAGTTACCTATTATATGAGGGTTGCTCACACATGGTCCTTACCAGTGGAGCGGTATTGACACCCTTCCAATTAGGGCAGAGATTGGACCCCGGCTTAGCCATAATGGCACATATGTGGCATGTCGGTTAAACAACTACCTCCCACAGTTTCAGCATCAGTCTCAGTAAAAGAACTCAAATAGTTGTTTAGATTTTTGTATGTTAGGACTGTCATATATAGTCAATTTAATTACATTACGGAACTCAGATAGTTCCATCAGATTCAATACTGTCAGATACAGTCACCCATGTTATCAGAACTACAGTATCAATCATGATTAGTTATCAGTAAACTATGTATTAGCATACAGATTTAGCTATCACACATTCATGATCTCAGTTACTATGTATGCATGTTTGCACTCTCACATTCATATCAGTCAGTCAGTTAGCATTGCTCATATATGTAAACCCTTTTTCATTTAGCCTACCTCACTCTTATACATAGTACATCCCCACGTACTGACACATTTGCGCTATGGTGCTTTTTTTCATGTTACACCATAGGTCCAGAGACACGAGCTCCAGATCCACAGTAGCATTAGCATTCCAGTATACAGAGTTGCAGTGAGTCCTCTTCATTCGTGGATGATATGATTTGATTCATTTATTATTTTTGTTAGCTTTAAGTTTTATGGATTTAGTTGGAGACATGTTCCTTCAACTCCTTATTAAAATAGTACTTAGAGACTTTCATATTTAGTTTAGATTTATATTCAGTTTTGATTCAGATTCAATTGTTTTGGGTATTTGTTACCCCACATAGATGTTATGTTTTGATAGATTCTTTATTGAGTTGAACCTTCTGGCCTATTGTTCATGTTTTCCACATTCTTCATGCATATTATGCAGTGTATAGGTACAAATATCAGTCATGGGTTGGCTTATGGTCCTTTAGGGTCATAGGCACCATGTAGCATTCTGGTTCAGAAAATCAGGGCTTCACAAACTTCGTATCAGAGCCTAAGGTTCAATATGAGATGTTTTAGGAACAGTTTCCCTTCTTTTAGTATTCATGTCATGCTAGTGAGCATAATCTCAAGTTAAACTCTCTGTCTAATCCATTCTTCTTTTATCTTAGAAGATACCTTCAAAGAGAAAAAACCAGCCAGCTCCTCAGCCCGATGATCCTTTGGGTGAACATGTTTCTTATACGGAGTTTAGAGCCGTATTCACCATACTTGCTCAGTCTGTGGCTGCTCAAAATGAACGGCCACCAGTTATTCTGGCCAATCCAGTGGCCAACTCAGTCGCAGCTAGGATTCAGGATTTCACCCAGATGAATCCTCTATATTTCTTCGGGTATAACTCTGATGAAGACTGTTAGGAATTCATTGACCAAGTCTAGAAAGTCATTGACACCATGGGTGTTACTTCTATTGAGTGTGCTGAGTTAACCACATACCAGTTATAAGATATGGCTCATACTTGGTATAAATAGTGGAAGTTTAAGAGGGTAGAGGATGCAAGTCCTATTGAGTGGGAGGAATTTGTCACGACCTTCTTAGATAGATTCTTTCCCCAAGATCTGAGGGAGGCCAAAGTTCTTGAGTTTATCAACCTCAGACAGGGAAATATGATGGTCACGGAGTATTATCTCAGATTAATTCAGTTATCCAGATATGCCCCTCATGTAGTTGTAGACACCAGGGCTAAGATGAGCAAGTTCGTGTTAGGGGTGAATGATAGCGTGGTAAATGAGTGTAGGTCTGCGATGCTGAAAAGTGATATAACTTTAGCTAGACTTATGACCCATGTTCAGCAAATAGAGGAGTAGAAGGTTAGAACTAGGGAGAGGCAGAACAAGAGAGTAAGATCAGGTAGTTTTAGTTTTGCTCAACCCAAAGCAGAGGGAGGAAACCGTTCACAGTTTTGTCCTAAGTCAGTAGTTCTATCCCCTTCCTCCGCCAGTGCCCCAGTGCCAAAATTCAGAGACGACAATAGAGATAGAGCACCGGGCTCTAAATCTCAGGGCAGTCCTAGCAGTGCCCACACTTATCCTCAATGTCAGACTTATGGTAAGCATCATCAAGGTATGTGTAGAGTGGGTAGTGGTATTTGTTTCGGTTGTGGCAAGCCAGGCCACAGAGTTAGAGACTGTCCTCAGCCAGGTCCTCAGGGTTAGCAAAATCATTCCACAGCTTAGTCCGGGTGACCAAACTAGCAGGGTACCACTTCTAGTACTATAAGTAGGCAATGCCCAAACAGACTCTATGCCCTTCAGACCCGGTAGGATCAGGAAAATTCTCCTGATGTCTTTACTAGTACGCTATAGATTTTCTATGTTCAAAATTTTAGTAAAGCCCTTTTCAGTCTCTACCCAGTGGGTAAAATCATTATAGCTCGGTGGGTCTACAGGAACTACCATGTTATGATATTTCAGAGATCCACGTTAGCAGATTTAGTTGAATTAGAGATGACTGATTTTGATGTCATTCTCGGCATGGTTTAGCTTTATTCCTGCTATGCCATAATCAACTGCTAAAATAGGATAGTTCAGTTTTAGTTCCCAAATGAACCCATTTTAGAGTGGAGAGCTAGTACATCATCATTTAGGGGTCAACTTATTTCCTACCTTCGGGCAAGGAAAATGATTTCTAAGGGGTGTGTATCATCTCATACATATTAAGGATTCTAGTTATGAATCTCCTAGCTTGGAATCAGTCCCAGTGGTTAATGAATATTCAGATATCTTTTTTGAATACCTTCCAAGCATTCCTCCCAAAAAGGAAATAGACTTCGGCATTGATTTGCTTTCAGACACTCAGCCTATTTCTATTTTGCCAAATAGAATGGCACCAGCAAAACTCAAGGAACTAAACAATCAGTTGAAGGATCTCTTAGATAATGGATTCATCAGGCCCAGTGCATCCCCATGAGGTGCACCAGTCTTATTCGTGCGTAAGAAAGATGGATCTCTTAGGATATGTATTGATTACCGCCATCTCAATAAAGTTACGGTCAAGAACAGGTATCCACTTCCCAGAATAGGTTACCTATTTGACCAACTTTAGGGTTGAAGTTATATTTCCAAGATAGACCTCAGATCAGGATACCATTAGCTCAGAGTTAGAGAATGTGACATCCCAAAGATAGCTTTCCGTACTCGGTATGGTCACTTTGAATTTTTAGTCATGTCCTTTGATCTTACCAATGCTCCAGCTGTTTTCATGGACTTGATGAACCATGTATTCAAGCAATATTTGGACATGTCCATCATAGTCTTCATAGATAATATCCTGGTCTATTCCCGCACAGAGCATGACCATTCAGACCATCTCACAATTGTTCTTCAGACTCTCAGAGATTATAGGTTATTCGCCAAGTTCAATAAGTGTGAGTTTTGGATAAGATCAGTAGCATTCCTTGGCCATATTATTTTCGGTGATGGCATTAGGGTAGATCCTCAGAAAACCAAAGTGGTAAAAAACTAGCCTCGCTCAGTATCTCCATTAGATATCCGCAGTTTCTTGGGTTTGGATAGCTATTACAGACGGTTTGTCGAGGGATTTTCTTATATTATGTCTCCCATATCTAGATTGACTCAGAAGAAGGTCAAGTTTTAGTGGTCAGATCATGTGAGAAGAGTTTTTTTGAATTGAAGACTCGACTTACCTCAGCTCTAGTCTTAGATCTTCCAGATGGTTCAGATAGGTTTGTAGTATATTGTGATGCATCCAGAGTAGGTTTAGGTTATGTCCTCATGCAGTATGGTAAGGCCATAGCCTACACCTCCAGACAATTAAAGCCCCATGAGAAGAATTATCCTACTCATGATCTTGAGTTAGCAGCCATGGTATTTTCCTTAAAGATTTGGAGGCATTATCTATACGAAGTTCATGTTGATGTCTTCACAGATCACAAGAGTCTCCAGTATGTCTTTTCTCAGAAATATCTCAATCTTCATCAGAGAAGGTGGTTAGAGCTTTTTAAAGATTATGACATGAGTTTCCTTTACCATTCGGGAAAGGCCAATGTTGTGGCCGGTGCTCTCAGTAGACTCTCCATGGGTAGTATTTCTCACGTTGAGGATAGCAAAAAGAAGATAAATCAAGAGATCCATCATCTTTCCAAACTAGGCATTCGCTTAGTCGACTCTTCAGAGGGTGGTGTATGTGTTCAGAGTAGTTTAGAGTCATCTCTAGTTTCTGAGGTGAAAGAGAAGCAAGACAGGGATCCTAGCCTTGTCAAGCTAAAAGAGTTAGTTCAGAATCAGAAAATAGAGGTTTTCTCCCAAAGGGGAGATGATGTTCTTCGTTGTTAGGGTTGTCTGTGTGTTCCAGGTGTAGATGACTTGAGGTAGTGAATTATTGCAGAAGAACATGGTGCGTCATACTCTATTCATCCAGGGGCTATAAAGATATACCACGACTTGCGGGAGATCTATTGGTGGAGTAAGATAAAGAGAGATATTGCAAAATTTGTCGCTAAGTGCTCTACATATCAGCAGGTTAAGATAGAGCATTAGAAACCTAGTGGTTCCATATAAGAGTTCACCATTCCTACTTGGAAGTGGGAAGAAGTGAACATGGACTTCGTGATGGTTTGCCTCGCACTCGTCATCAGCATGATTAGTTTGGGTCATTGTAGATAAAATAACTAAGTCAGCTCACTTCCTTCCTGTCGTATTTCTTATTCAGCTGAGGATTATGCCAAACTCTATATCAGGAATTTGGTCAGATTACATGGTGTTCCATTATCTATCATCTCAGACAGCGGTACCCAGTTCACCTGTCACTTCTGGAAAGCATTCCAAAAGGGTCTTAGTACCCAAGTTCATCTCAGTACAACATTTCATCCTTAGACAGATGGTCAAGCAGAAAGGACCATTCAGACTCTTGAAGATATGCTAAGAGCGTGTGCAATTAATTTCAAAGGTAGTTGGGATGACCACTTGCCTTTGATTGAATTTGCATACAATAATAGCTATCATTCCAGGATTTAAATGGCTCCATTCAAAGCTCTCTATGGTAGGATATGTAGATCTCCAATTGGTTGGTTTGAAGTTAGTGAGGCCTTAGTCATAGGTCCTGACTTGGTATTCAACACCTTAGAGAAGGTTCAATTGATCATAGAGAGACTCTGGGATGCTCACAGCTGACAGAAGTCTTATGTAAATATTCATAGAAAGGATCTCGAATTTGAGGTCAATGATTACATCTATCTTAAGATCTCTCCCATGAAGGGAGTGAAGAGGTTCGGCAAGAAAGGGAAACTTAGTCCTCGATATGTCGGTCCCTTCAGGATTCTCAGTCGCTTCGGTAAGTTATCTTATGAGATCAAATTGCCTTCAGACCTAGCCTCAGTTCATCCAGTCTTCCATGTCTCTTTGCTCAAGAAGTGCATAGGTGACCCAACAGCTGTAGTCCCTATTCAGAGCATTGACATTCAGAACAACCTCTCTTCTGAAGAGATTCCAGTCAAAATCTTTGACTATAAGACTCGTAGATTGAGGAATAAAGAAGTCCCTCTAGTCAAGGTTCTTTGGCAAAATCAGTCTCATGAGGGAGCTACTTAGGATGCAGAAGCAGATATGCGTACCAAGTATCCTCACCTCTTCTCCACCAATTCAGATAAATATTGAGGTAATAGTTCTCCTTAAGCTTATTCAATTTCATATACATGTTCCCATCATAAAACTTGGTACCTATTACCATTGCATACTCAGTAATGAATTCATGTATCAGTTCAGTTATAAGATCATGCATCACCTATGCATTCTCATCTTGAGAAACTCAGTTTATCAGATTACTCAGTTATGCATTCATGTATCAGTTATCATGCATCAGATATGCACGAGTTCAGTATATTTATCATGTCAGTCAGGAGATCAAATTTTAGTTATTCAGTTTCAGTCATGTTTAGTTTTTCTTTTATCCCCTCTCAGTTGATTCTCACTCGAGGATGAATGTTTCCAAGGGGGAGATATTGTAATATCCCAAAAGTTTAGACATTTTTAGGATTATAATTCGAACTCATGAGTAATAAATTTTAGTGATTTGGTAGTTCTATGATCAAGGTTGATGCATATTAAGGCCTCAAAAGTGTCCTAGCTAATAGACGAATCAAAACATTTCCTTACCGATTGAATTCTTGAGAAGGATATTGGTATAGTCATCTTGAAACAAGCATATCTTTCATTAGACTATGAATATCTGATCTCAGGACCCACCAACAGATAGATAATTGAATTATATTTCCAACTATATCTATTTTGCCTAAATCCGATATCAAAGCAAGGAGTTATGCCCATTTTACTCCGGCATGTCAGGCTGGGAAACTAAGTGACGACATTTATGACAAGCCGTTATGCCCATGACGGCCTGTCACCAATGTCGTCAGCCCTGGGCAGATTTTTACCCCCAGTGATGACATTTTGTGACAAACCGTCATGCCCGTTATGGCCTATCAACAATGTCATCAACCTTAACCAGAAAACCAAGATTTGACCTTTTTGTGACGACAATTCGTGACGACCTATCACCAGTATGACGGCTTGTCATGAATGGCATCAACTATTTTTTCCAGCAATTAAGGGACGTTTTAGTAAGGGTATTTTGGTCTTTTCCCTTCACTTCCCATGACTTATAACCCTCAAGGAGCATATTATCTTCCATTCTATTTAGTTAAACATCTCAAAAAGCTCTCTCATACACTCTCAACCATAAGATTCGGGTTTTCTCTTAAGATCATCTCCTCAAGAGCAAGCCTAAGGAATTCTTCAAGAACCATCAGAAACATTAGATATCATTCAAGATTCAATCACTAAGGTATGCATAGTGTTCATCTATGGGTCTCTTTCATCCATGGAGATCAAGAATCATGTTTTAAATTATAAATTGTGATTTCCTTTTCGTATTATAACTATATTAATGTTGATGATTGTTGTTTGGATTCAAGGATGTATCTTGATTTGTTTTCATGAAGCATGTGAATAGGTTAGTTGCAACCCATAAATTTGGGATGGATTAAGATGGTCAAATTGATAAATATACCTATGCCTTAAAAGAGTGCATGCAAGGTGTTTGATAAAATGCCTAAGGAACTAGAAATCATGCAATATAGATAAATTGTGATCAAGTTAATGATTCATGAGATGCCCCTAGTCTTATGAGATTATGCCATGCTTACTTGCAAATCCTACTTATGTACAAAATGTATGATATCCATGCACTTCATGGAATTCCCCAAGTTATGATATTATAGATTGTTGATGTTGGCTACGTACTCAAGTTAGTCATATGCATCAATTTCCTTTCATCGAGTCCAAGGGGTACTTTTACCCAAAAAAATATAGTTGTGTGCCTAGAGCCTTTTCATGTTTCACGATATCCAAAATCAAGCCATGAATCAATAAAAATCAGTCAGTCATGTGACTCAGGAAAACCTCATGATCTTAGTTAGTTATCAGATATTTGAATTATTCTGTCAGTTAGTAGAATTCAGTAAGTTCAGTCCATGTACAGTCAGCTACTCATGTTCAGTCTCTTCATATGGGAGTAGAAGTTAGCACCAAGCGAACCCAAGAATGGAAATGCACCTGTTATATGAGGGTGTGATTCTTAGCAGTCATCCTTGCATTCCAGAACTATGTAGCCAGCATAGGTTGATACATCGCAGCCTATTATATGAGGGTAGATAAGGTGGCTTAACTTATTATATAAGGGTTCCCACTGTTCTCACTAGAGTTACCTTTTATATGAGGTTTGCTCACACATTGTCCTTACTAGTGGTGTAGTATTGACACCCTTTAAGTCAGGGCAGAGATTGGACCCCGGCCTAGCCATAATGACACATATGTGGCATGCTGGTTAAACAACTACCTCCCACAGTTTCAGCATCAATATCAGTAAAAGAACTTAGATAGTTGTTTAGATTTTAGTATATCAAGACTGTTAGATATAGTCAGCTTAATTACAGTATGAAACTCAGATAGTTCTATCAGATTCAGTACTGTCAGATACAGTCACCCATGTTATCAGAACTATAGTATCAGTCATGATTAGTTATCAGTAAACTATGTATTAGCATACAGATTTAGCTATCATGCATTCACGATCTTAGTTACTATGCATGTATATTTGAACTCTCATGATCATATCAGTTAATTAGTTAGCATTGCTCATACATATAAAACCTTTTGCATTTAGCCTACCTTATTTGTATACTCAGTACATCCCTACGTACTGGCATATTTGTGTTATGGTTCTTTCTTTTTATGTTACACCATAGGTCCAGAAACATGATCTCCAGATCTGCAGTAGCAGTAGCATTCCAGTATACAGAGTTGTAGTAAGTCATCTTCATTTAAGGACGATATGATTTGATTCATTTATTATTTTAGTTAGCTTTCAGTTTTATGGAGTTAGTTAGAGACATGTTCCTTCAACTCCTTATTCAGATAGTACTTAGAGGCTTTCAGATTTAGTTTAGATTTATATTTAGTTTTGATTCAGATTCAGTTGTTCCTTCAACTCATTATTCAGACAGTAATTATGGTCTATTGTTCATGTTTTCCGCATTCTTCATGTATATTATGCAGTATATAGGTAAAGATATTAGTCATAGGTTAGCTTGTAGTCCTTCGGGGTCATAGGCACCATGTAGCATTCCGGTTCAGAAAATTAGGGTGTTACAAGACTACATCAGCTATAAGACAACCTCCTTAGAACCTTGCAGAGTTCCTTTTATGCCAAATACAATACATTGAGCCTATCACTTCTCATAATACTCATTCAAGAAGGAATATACAAAACACTGGCACTATCATATCAAATGAAAGGAAATGCAAAGATAACACTCGGTCCAAACAACCATAATAATGGAAATGTCAACACAACCACAGTCTGATAACTAGTTTGACAAAGCCTCAACTACTCCATAAACTCGAGAGACGTTGGGACAGGTCCCCAACTGACTCAAATTGAACTGAAAGTAATAACACAAACACTCGAGTACTGAAATGTCAGAATATATGTCCTCAAACCATGAGGAATCACCACTGTAGAAATATAGACGAAGGTACTCAGGAATCACTGACGAGGCTGGGACTGAGCACCTGAACCTACATTATAAGACAATATAGCACATAGACGTATATGTGGATCAACACTTAGGAATGTAATGAGTATATGAAGGTGTATGCATTTACATAAAACAATATCAATACTCTTTAATCAAATCATGCATGCAAATAGGAATGACTCACATGTCTTGAATAAATCTAAAATGTAAAGCTCATAATTCATGTAAAATGAAGCATGTAACATAAATCTCGTGAGTCATTATACTTTGCCTTTAAAATCAATGCTCTCCTCTTATTCTTATTACTCATAGGATGAAGGAAACTTGAAACAATACTTTCAACTCATGCATATGTCTCATGGAGAGTAAAACTTCTTTATTGCTCAAGAACCTATAACTCTTTTGAACTCAAGCACTTGGAACTCAGAATCATATGACTTTGGTTTAAAAACTGACGATCAACTCTTATTAGTAGAGAAAACTACTTCCTCCTTTGGAAAATCATCAAAAGCAATTCGTTCACTTTAGAAAATATCTCATCTCAAGGATTTAGGGAAAATATTCTATCTTAATGGAAAATACATTACTTTAAGGAGGTTGTCTTAACCGACATAAACCATGTGAGCTATATGGATTCCAATGTCTTATCCTCCTAAGGAAGAAACCTCACGTTGGGGAGAGGCGTAATACTCTTGCCAAGGAGTATAACCTTAATTCAGTGAAAACTTATATCGTCCTCGGGCCCAATCATATCGACCTCAAGCCCAAAATCTCAAACGTACGGTGGCACATAGTTCTAGGGTAAGAAACCGTAGTAATTTACCCAACTCGGTGCTAAATACTACTCCCTTTAGTTTATCTCACTCATCTCATGGAAATCTACTTTCAAAATAATCTCACGGTTCATAAGAACCCAACAATCAAATCTGTAATCACATGTGGTAGAGTAGATTTCAAAACTCTATGACCATTAGGTCAAAACATTTCTCAATAATCTCAAAATACTCAAATCATGGGTGCTTATAGCACAATAGTTCATAAAATTGCAAGTCTCAAGTAGGGCTTAATGGCCCATAATTCAATCTTAAGTTAAAACTCATCATAATGCATAATAGATAGCATATAGATTCATAATTCATGTAGAAATCTGGAAGTTACAGAAATTTGTTTTAAAATATCAACATACTCATATACTTCAATTTCTAGAACATTAAAACTCTTAAATTCTCAAGGAGTAACAATATAGGGCATAAACCCAACTTCCATTTCTTAAGAAAATATGCAAAATCATGCTATTTTACTTTTAATTCATGGGAGACATCAAGATATTGCAATCAATAACAATGGGTGAAAAACCCTAATTCAATACCATGTAAAATCTCATACATTGCAGAAAACTATAGTTTAAATAAGTCTTTGGGCTCAAGGGTGAAAGGATTACCCTTGTTCAAAATTCCACATACCTTAGATTATGAAATTGGATGAACAAGATTTCTTCAAACTCTTCTTCTTACTCTTGATAGAGGGTTCTTGCAACCCTTGAACCTGGGGAACTCAACTCTCAACTCAATTTGTAGAATCTATGGTGAGTTCTTCTGGGTGAAGGGTTTTATATTTGATCTTAAGGGAGAAACCCTATCTCTCTTGTGTTTTGGATGATGAATGAAACCATTTGTTCATTTGGAATATATCTAGTTGAAAAAAGAGTGAAAATACCAAAGAGTCCCTTTTAAAAAGAGTTAAAAATACTGAATGGGACCTTTAACGGTTGAAGCAATGGTCAGTCGCTAGTGTGACGGTCCGTCGTATCATTCTTCATACGTCGGTCAGAAAAAGAACACACTGCCTTGGTGTGACGGTCAAAGCGATGGTCCATCGCAGTCTTGACAGTCCATCGGATCGTCCATCGCACGTTGCCCAGGATGAGACCACACTACCTCAGTGGTGATGGTCTCAGCGATGGTCCGTCATCTTGGCCATCACACTTGGGTCATGAAAGGGAGTTACTGACTTGGTTGTGACGGTCTGAGATTGTCCATTGCACCTGGGCAGTTTCGACAACTCTCAGTAAAACGACTATAACTTCTCACCCCGGTACCAGATTTGGAATAAATTAGTATGTTAGAAAGCTAATTCAGTTCTCTACATGACAAAAAGTAAATTTAAGAAAATTCTATATGGTTGAAACACCAATACTTGGGAAGTCACTACTCAATCATTTAGGGCCAGAATTTACACTTTACTTGACGTGCTCTAAGGCTTGAATTACGAGGAAACTTTGTGGGGTCTTACACATATAGGGTGAAATAACATAAGGTAGGCACTCCTTATCACCTACAAACTAGTGGCCAAGTGAAGTTATCAAATAGAGAGATCAAGTATATTTTAGCCAAGACTGTAAATTCAAACCGAAGTGATTAGTTAGAGAAACTTGATAATGCTTTGTGGTCTTATAGGACCGCCTTAAAAACGCCAATAAAAATGTGGCCTTATCAGCTTGTTATTGGTAAATCTTGTCATTTGCCAGTTGAACTAGAAAATAAAGCATTATGGGCATATAAAAGATTAAATCTAAACTAGAAAGAGGTAGCTAAATTGAGGCTAGATCAGCTAAATGAGGTAGATAGGTTTTGGTTTCATGTCTATGAGAGAGTTGACCTATACAAGGAACGAATGAAGAAGTATTATGATCGTAAAATCAAAAAATGAAACTTCCAAGCTCTTTCTTGGAAAGTTACAGTCAAAATGGTTTGGACCCTTCAGAATAACTCAGTTTCTTCCTTCAGGTGTGGTAGAACTTGAAAATAAGGAAGGAAGTTTGTTTAAGGTCAGCGGGAAAAGAATCATGAGTTACATTGGCCCAATGGATGGTGCAAAGTAGTTGTCTAAGTTTTATCTTGATGAAGTCTGAGTAGTCAAGATAAATGAGTCTCGCCACAACGTTAAATTAGGCGTTATTGGGAGGAAACCCAACGTTGATGTTGTAAGTAGGCAGGAATAAATTAGAGATCAATGTTAATTCAGGATGGAGTTGACGACAAAATTTGATTGGCTATCAACAATTTGATGACTTATCACTTGTAGTTGTCATTAAGATCAAGGAAAGATGCATACAATGGATAAAGTTGACGACTAAGTTGATAGGACATCAACAAATTGACGATCTATCACTTGAAGTCATCAACTGAAGCAAGGATATGGTACATTCTGACAAAGGGTGATAAGAAGGTTGACAAGACGTCAACCAAGTGATGAACAGTAACTCCTTGTTGTTAGATAAAGCATAATTATGCAACTTTCTGCCTTAAGCTGACGAGCAAAGTGATGTGATATCAACAAACTGATAAGCCGTCACTTAAATTTTGGCCAAGTAAGTCATCTTGACCCAATACAAAACCAAATAACTCTGGGCTTTTCAAATCCAGCTTAGAAACTTTACCCATCTCTATTTATGTACATATTAGTCTTTATTTCATATTAAAAAATAATTTGAAAATTAAAAGACAAAAAGATGCCAAAGGTAGTGCAAACTCTTCACATTTACCGTTTCTTCCTTTTCAAATTCTATTTCATTTTCCCTCTATAAGTTCTCAAAGCTTGTAAGTTACCAAGAGTTATTATCCCATTCAAAAATCTTTGAGTCTATGAAGTCTGAAATACAAAAAATTCTTGTTTTTTGATCAAGTTTCATTTTATCAAGGAGGGTTTGTTATTTCAAGTCGTCGTAAAGGTATGTTCTCAAAGTTTTCCTTTCCTCTAGTGAAAAGTAAGGAGGATTTAATTAAACTAAGAGAGTTAAAGACTGGAAAGTGCTCATTAGAAAATTTTTAATTAGTACAACGTTGATTCAATCATCCAAATCAAGAAAACATTGTATTGATAAAAGTTGCTCATGAACAAATTCTCATCAAGTTATGAAATTCATCCTTTTTGGTGAAAGAGTTAGGCTTTAATTGAGTGAAAATCATTTGAACCAACATTTCCAAGCAATGTTGAATTGAAATGGGTGATATATCATGTTTCAAAACTGATGATTAGGGTTAATAAGATGGAAATTAGGCAACGAGTTTCAAATTTTAGCTTGTAAATTAGCAATGAAGGAGGTTTTAGCTATGATTAGGGATGCCTACTATGTTGATAAGTCATTAACCAAGTGGCAACTTACCAACTAAGTCATCACTCAAGGACATAAACTACTGAGGATTCTATTTTAGGTTGACGACAAAGCTGACAAACAGTCACCTAAGTGATGACTTATTAACCAAGTTGTCACCTAAGTGGAGGAAATTTTTGAATATTGCCTTAGGTTGATGATAAGGCTGACAAGTCGTCACTCAAGTGATGACCTATCAACCAAGTCAACACCTATCATTTTGAATTGTGTTTTGATTCTGCCCAGGGCTATCGACAAGGCTGACAAGCCATAAACTAGGTGAGGACTAATCAATCAAGTCATCACCCACATGTATAATAAATATGATTGATCCTTTTCAAGAATAATAATAAAGATGCTGATGTATAACCAAAGTTCATTTAAAGCAATTGAATTGCAAACCAATATGGTTCATAAGATACTAAGTGGAAGTTGAGTTTGCATAGAAGATCATAAATCTTTATGTTTTCTTACTTTTGAAGATCAATTGATTCTTGTTTGCTGATGTAGATATAATCATGCCTGCAAAATAAAAATCAAAGAGAACCAGTAAGAGAGTAAACAAAGACAATTTGACTACGAGACTGTTCACTGATTTTGTAAATAAATAAGAAGAAGTAGAACAACAAAGACGCCGTATGAGATAGAGTCTTCGTATAGTAGAATGAAATCCCCAATGTGAAAAGGGTGTGGTTGAGGAAGAATGTTTTGAAAAAGAAGATTCTTAATCTCCTTCTTCTGATCAACTTATGGATAAAGACTCACCGGAATGAGGCGATGTTATAAAGAGAAAAAATCCTAGCATCCGGAATATTGTATGATGGCAAGTAAAACAAGCTTCCAAGATCTATCATGAGGGATTGTTAGCTACTAGAAAAAGGAGTACCAAGAGGCCCTTGTGCGAAGAAGTGAGAATAACCACGTTTGAGTTGATCAAATATCCACAAATGGAAAGGGCTTTCAAGACATATGACCTAGCATAGGCAACTAAAGAAGGAGAATTGTATTGTCCGATTTTAGTTAGAGAGTTCTATGCCAACTACACAACAACCTTGGAGAAATTGTGCTAAAAAGAAAAAAAGGCCATAGAAAATCCAAATATAGATCGAATACTGGTGAGAGGGATCATTGTAGATTTATCAAATCGTACTATAAATAGGTTTTAGCATGGACCTAATTTCATTCCTCTAGTCACTACTCCAGAGTAAATGACTGATACGTCCAATCAACGCCCTTGGTTAGCACAGGTCATAGCAGAAATAGAACCTGAGTGGTTGAATAATCCAAGTGTGCAAATTTTTAAAGCTTCATTGTCTCAAGCAGCAAAATTTTTATGGGGAGTTGTAAGATGCAGGTTGATGCCTATTGTGGGAGACAATATCATGGGTGAGGATAGAGCAGTGCTAGTGGAAAGTTTAATGTCCGAGTTCACCTTGAACTTTGGGGAGTTCAAACCCCTACAACTATAATAGGATCTACGCAAAATATTCAAATGACATTACCAAAATCTCTTTATTCTGCAGGTGTTGTAACCACTTTGGAGACAGAAGAAAATGCAATGATCATAATGGCAAAATTTGAGTATGCATCCAGCTCGAAGAATTTTAAGAAAGTAGTGAAACAAGGAAAAGGTTTGACGTACAATTGAAACTGTTTGATGAACATTTTGAGATATTTGTGGACAAGAAAATAAAAGTAGCCATTGCTCCTTTTGAGAATCTTCATGATTGCATAGATGACATGGAACATCGGGTAAATAAAAGACTAAGAGAAATGTCTATACCTGATATTACAGTGTTAGAGATAGCATTAGAAAAGGCTAGAGCTAAGATTATAGCTTTGTAGAGCTATCATATATTGACATTTTCAGTCCTGGTTGATGAAGAATCAAAAGAAGAAGAAAATACTGTTCAACATCACTAAGAAATCAGTTGATAAAAAGGCAAAGGAAAAATAAAACAAATTGAGAGTGATGAGAAAAGGATACTTGAAAAGAAAGAGAAGAAGAGTAAGAAAAAAGAACTGAAAGAAGCATTGAGAAAATCAAAAGAGAATGGTGAATTGCTAGAAGAAACATTAAGGTCCCGAGCTATTGAAGCCTCTACTAGTGGACCTCCTGAGCCCATTGGGGAGTTGTTTACTCCACCAACCAATGCTTTGGATACATTAGTGGAACTTGATGACATTGCTGGTATTCTACTCATTGATGATGCAGCAACACAGTCAGCGGTTCCTGACACAAGCGCTTAAGGTGTTGCAGGTATTTTCTCACCTTTTTTTTTAGAGTTTAATAAGTTTGCATTAAGGACAATACATGCTTTTAATTATGGGGGTGGGGGTACTTTCAACCTATAGGGTCTATTGTCTGCTTTCTATGTCTTTGAGTGTTATCTAGGAACTGAAATATTTAGGAGTTTTTCATTTTTGTGTTGTTGGTAGTTTATTTGTTATGCATGCAAGAAGAGTAAATATGATTGAGTAGCAACTGTGGTGTTAAATAATGTTTTGAAAATTGTGAAACCCATCAAAATTTTTGTTGTAAGATTGATGCTAGGTATATAGGAGAAAATTTTTATGTATGAAAGTATACAAATATGGCATTCCATGCTTAAGCTTTGGTATTGATTGAGTAGTTGGTGATCATATTACAATTCCATGCAATGAAAGTGTAAGTTTTTTCTATCAATATTTTTTATTGTCTGCATACATCTAGAACTTACCTACACCATTCTGTTAGGATTGCAAGTAGTCATCTAAGAAATAATCGCAGGCCATTTTTGATAAGTAAACACTTAGCCAAAAATAAACAACCCATAGGCATAAAATAAATCCCTTTTTAATTCCCTTTTAAGCCAGTAGAAATTTTCTTTGTTTCATAAATTGACCATCTTTCACTAATTTCATAATTAAGCCCTTGTCATAGCCAGTTCTCTCTTTGGACATTTTATACATCAGCTTAGGCAAATCGCCTAAGTGAGGGTGGCTACAGTAGAGGGGATGGCAATTGAAAGGAGTAAAAGATGTTGTGAAAGTTAGTATATATATATAAAGTATAATAATAATATAGTAATAATAGTAAAAATAGTAAATAAATAGTGTTGAATGGGAATGCGAAGAAGGATAAAAAAGTGGATGGTAGAGGAACACAAATGAATGAGTGGTTGTAGCCAGGTGGTGTGAATAAATAAAGAGAGGCTATGTAACTAATCCTAAATTGAACCTTCTAGCTCTTAAGCCTTTATTTCAAGCCAAGAAAGCCCAACAGTGATCTTAGTTTGACAATTAGATGACCTAAACAAAAAGGTAAGGGCAAACCTATGGTATGTAGGTGCACAATTTTAAAATTCATTCTAAGAGAGATAGATTTGATGTTTAGTTCTTAAAAAAAACATGAAATATTTAGATTAAACAATTTGTTTCTTCTATGTGAGGGCATGTGAATGACAGTGGTAATTTCTAAGCATTTGATTGAATACTCTGAGTTTAAGTAGTTATTCTATTTAAACTTTAAATATAGGTATGGAATATTAATGTTGCTTGGCAGAAAAAGATCATATGTTTCTTAATGGGTTTGAAATGAAAATTAAAAGTTCTACTCTTTGCATTGATGTGCTGATTGTGTGCATAATACTGTGTTAAATAGTTGCTCGAGGACAAGCAAGTGTTTTGCGTTGAGGGTGTTGATGTACTAGCTTTGTGTAGCACATTTAAGGCTTTTAACTTGGAATAATTTCAAGTTCGTAAGTAACTATTGTTGTTTTTGATTGTATTTCATGTGATTTTGCAGAAAAAGTCAACATACATGAAAACCTAAGAAAACCATGACAAAATGGACATTTTTGGTAAAGTAGATATGAAGCAATGTGTGAAGAAGTTCAGTTGATGACTTGGTGACAAGTCCTCAATATGTTGATAAGCTTTCAGAGTAGTCATTATCCATGGATAGAATGTTAACTACGGGAGTGGGTAGTTGACAACATGGGTGAAAAGTCTTCAACAAGTTGATAAGTCGTCAGTGATAGTCGTCACCTGTACACAATTGTGGATTATAAAGACCAAGTGATGACTTGGTTGACAAGCTATCAATAAGTTGACAAGCTGTTAAACTTTTCATGAACTGTTGTGCAAAAATTATAGATTTTAAAATTCAAATTCTAAAGGCTAAGGATATTTATAGCAGATTTTAGGTTTTCATCGGGCATCTTGAACTTTTTCATCGGGCTCCCTATAATGTTATTTTGGATTGTTATTCAAAGGTAGTTACCTTAGCTGCATTATTGTGTCAAGTATAGCTTGGAATGTTACACTTAATTAGGGTCTAAAAGGAGTTATACCTTTTTATGTGCTCACAGCATGGTAGGGAGAGGATGCTTATATTATTTGGCTTATATTTGTGATACTAATGTTTTCTCACCGCCTTCTATGAATTTTATTTTAGTTTTTCATGATTTCACGAATATGTTGTCTATGAATTTGCCTATTATATCTCCTGATTGTGATATTGATTTTTTATTTTAACGTGGAGCTGGGAAGCAAGCTCATCTCCACTCCTTCTTATTAGATGGCCCTATCTTAGTAAATGAATTAAAGGCATACTTGCTAGATTGGTTGATTAAGGGATTTATTAGATCTAGTGTATCTCTTTAGGGCGCGTTTTTCTTGTTCGTGAAGAAAATAATGGATCTATGTGTATGTGTATTGATTATAGGCAGTTGAACAAAGTAAAAACTAAGAAAAAGTATCCTCTTCCTTTTGTTATGATCTATTTGACCAGCTTCAGGGTGCTTTTACATTTTACAAGATTAACTTGAGATCTAGATATCACCAATTCAAGATTAGAGCTTCGAATGTCCCAAAGGCAACTTTTCATTCTCGATAGTCATTATATGTTCTTGGACTTGTCTTTTGCATTAATGTCACGACCCGATTGATGAGTCATAATGGCACCTACTTTAACCCACCATTAGGTAAGCCAAACCGTACCCGGGAGCTACAAGCAATGGTTTAATTTGGTAGAAAAAAGTGTAAAGCCAAGAATTTTCAAGTAGATACTTACAATAATAATAATGTAATAATGATAATAGTTTGAAAGATAGATAAAACATCAATAAGTATCCCATGACCTAGTAGTGTCCGTATAAGAACCAGTTGCAAAAAAGAACATAAGTATTGTAATAGTCAATATACCTCAATATCAAATAGTAAAGACTAGACATAAATAATAGAAGGAAAACAAGGCAACTCCGACTCCGAGAGCTCAGCCTATCTTCAATCTCAACTCAGCACTATCAAGGCGTCAATGATGACCACTAGTACTCGGATCTACACCAAAAAGGTACAGAAGTGTAGTATAAGTACTGAAACCATGAGTTCTTATTAGGCACCATCAGCCGACTTAGCATAATCATGATATAAGTACAAAAAAGATGTGAGATGAATAAGCTAAGTCAAGGTTAAAGGCCAAACCTGAAAAGAAGCTCCAACAACAACAATAACAACAAACCCAGTGTATTCCCACATAGTGAGGTCTGGGGAGGGTAAGATGTATGCAGTCCATACCTCTACCTCTAAAGAAGTAGAAAGGCTATTTCTGATAGACCCCCGGCTAAACACTGTAAATAATAATCAAAATAGATATACTATGAAAAAAAAGCAATAATAATACTAAAAAATTGACCTTATATGCAAGTAAATGAGAAAAAGTGAAACACCCCACGAGGCTTGCATAAGTCCGGAGGATGCAATCAAGAAAGTAAATAATCAGAATTCCATTAATTTACCAATAATAAATAAGAAACCGTAAATAACCTCTCATTGCTAGACTCGAACTGTAACTAATATCATCATCAATATTATTTATCTGACTCAAACTAGAAATCATGTCATCAATAGCATCATCAATTATCGGACTTGAACTAGAACTCTATATCAATAAATCTCCAGACTTAGTCTGAAATTAACATAAACTCCCAAGTACCAAACTAGCATAAGTATCAAGAATCTAATCTCTTCAGCTCTAAAGTAAGCATCAAGAATTTAACCTCTTCAGCTCTAAAGTAAGAAATTTATAATTATAATATGCCCAATAAGTCTTCAAAGAGCTTAAAAGAATCTTGGCCTAAGGTGGGTCGGAGGAGCCTACTACTAATCCCTAAAATTAGTTCTAAGGCAAATTTCTACCCCAGACTAGGCTAAGGTATCTAGATTTACTTCTTTATTTTAAATACGTCACAATTATCCCTAAGATTGCAATTCTACCTAAACATTGACAACTAAGTTAATTATGCCTAATTTCTAGTTCCAAAAATAGTCTAAACAGTCCAAATAATACTAATTATACTTCTGAGACCTAATTCCCATCCCATATATAGTATAATATTATAAACATACTATGAATTAGCTCAATATTTGTGGAAGGTAAACATAGCCTACCTTACAACAAAGAAAGCCTGAATAAATTTGCTAAACTGTTGATTTCCACTTTTGAGAAGCTTCCACAAGATGCCATACTATAAAAAACACAACCTACTTATCAAAATAAGAACAATGATACCTATATTGCGCTTTTGTGCTTCAGGTCCATGATTACGTAAAAATCCTATGTGGGGCTCATTTTTGGAATCATACTTTCTGAACTGAGCATACGTATCTCTGTGATCAAGGAACATTTACCCTCATGAATGGGTAAATTCCAAGCTCATATGGTGCTGCAATAAACCCACCAATATTCTAGGGATTTTTTGGAAAATTATGAGAAATTAACCATGAAATTGATGAAAGCATACAAAAATTCATAGGAAAAATGCATTATTCGAGCTTACGAACACTCCAAAATCACCTACTGAAATTTCTCCTAAATTTTCACACGGTCTATGGTTCTACTCTTTTGGAAATGGGAGAAGGTGGGCTAAGTAGGGTATTTATTAGTACCAAGTATCGCTTAAGAAGACACTGGGTCGTTTAAATGACCAAGTGCCGCTTTTGCGACATTGGCAATTTTGCACATTCCTTTTAAGTGATCTTTGGCTGCTTAAGTGACCATAAATTGCAAGATAAAGGCATCACTTAAGCGTATACACCAGCATCAGATTAGGCTAAGGTATCTAAATTTACTTCATGATTTTAAATATGTCACAATTATCCCTAAGATTGTAATTCCACCTAAATATGGACAACTAAGTTAATTATGCCTAATTTATGGTTCCAAAAATAGTCTAAACTGTCCAACTAATACTAATTATACAATTATACTTCTGAGAACTAATTCCCATCCCATATATAGCATAATATTATGAATATACTACGAATTAGCTTAATATTTGAGGAAGGTAAACCTAGCCTACCTATACAATGAAGAAAGCCCGAATAAATTTGCTAAACCATTGATTTCCACTTTTGAGAAGCTTCCACAAGATGCCACATTATATAAAACACAACCTACTCATCAAAATGAGAACAATTATACCTATATTGTACTTTTGTGCTTTAGGTCCATGATTACATAAAAATCCTATATGGCATCCATTTTTTGAATCATACTTTCTAAATTGAGCATACGCCCCTCTGTGCTCAAGGAACATTTACCCTCATGAATGGGTAAATTCTAAGCTTATATGGTGCTGCAATAAACCCACCAATATTCTTGGTTTTTTTTGAAAAATATGAGAAATTAACAATGAAACTGATGAAAACTTACAAAGAATTCATTTCAGAAATGTGTTATTCGAGCTTATGAACACTCCAAAATTACCTACTGACATTTCTCCTTAGTTTTCACACTGTCTATGGTTCTACTCTCTTGGAAATGGGTGATAAATGGGAGAAAACAAGCTAAGTGGGTATTTATTAGTACTAGGTGTCGCTTAAGAAGACACTGGGTCATTTAAATGGCCAAGTGCCGCTTTCATGACATTGGCAGCTTCTGCACATGCCTCTTAATCGATCTTTTGCTACTTAAGTATCCATCACTTGCGAGACAAAGGCATCATTAAGCGAATACACCAACACCAGCTGAAGACTTGGAATTTTTTCAAGTCTCTACTAACCCATCGAGATTCATCTGGAATCCCATATATACAAATTGACTATGCTACCCTATCAATGTCAATGTTCCAGATTTAATGTCATAGTCAAAATTTCCATCTGAGGTTATTTCAATTAAAAGTGAGTTCCACATCCAAGTGTAATTTTTCTTAATTTTTGGCCAATAGTTTGAAATGAGTTCAGAAGCCTTGGGACCCAAACCAAAGGTCTAACTAGCATAAAATTGATGTTCTAAAGATGTTGGGACTTTTAGAATTTTCATATGAGGTTGTTTGACTAAAGTTTTCACCCGATAGCCAATTCTAACATGTGAAGACTTCAAAAAAGGTAATTGGCTCTAAAAACAAAATAAACTGCCCAAAACCTGAACTATCAGCTCCAACAAGTCATAAATAACTTAGGGCAGCTATAGGAAAGTGCCAAACAACAAAAATAAGATAAAATATAGAAAATGACTTGGATGGTCATTATCTTATCCACTCTAAAAAACCTGTCTCTGTAAAAGAAAAGGGTTAGGATGTACATGAAGCCTCGAGAAGGTAAGGATACTGGGCTCTTACCTTACTCTTGATCTCCTAAGTAGCCTCCTCTATTGGATGGTGTGTCCACCAAAACTTAACCACTAGAATCCCTCTAGATTATAACCGCCTGACATCACTAGCTAATATGAACACGCTCTTCTTTACAAAGTTCAATCACTCATCCAACTGTATTGAGTCCCACTAAATAACGTAAAAGGAACTATAATGTATTATCACAACATAAAAATATGGAAAACTGGGTGAATAACAGCAAAATCTAGAGGTAAGGCCAACTCATATTATCCCCTGCCCTCTAAAGTATATTTTGAACCCCTGAATGCATCTAATTATATAGAGTAGTCATCTCGGTCTTAAAAACCCACAATCGAGAATCAGTGAACCTCTGACTATCCACTAAGCTCTGCAAAAACACTCGAGATATAGTAATCATACATATGGTAGGAGATATGGTGGATGGGCGAGTAGGCTCTGAAAATATGCCAACCTACTCTGAAGTTGAAGCTGGGGCTGATGAAGAAGTGACTGGTGTCCCCTCACCCTAAGTACTTATATCTAGGTCCTCTATTTCCTCCGTTATTCTAATATAAACACTAACTTCCATATCACTACCATGTACATCACCAGGCTTTGTGGAAATTGATATACCTTTTATCTGGGCCTAAGGTAATATGATAGGCTCACTAGATCTCCTGGAAAGGCTAGGACATGCCATATCTTTCATACTCGTTATCTATAAGACAGCTACAATAAGTACCCTCTCATCTACTCTTGGTATCTCAAGTACGCCGGTCTCATCACATAACCGCTGAATCAGGCAGGGTAATTTCAAATTTATTGTATCCCCAGATGCTCTATCATAGATCTCATGCCAGAGGATAGATGGAAAATTAATTGAATATATGACCATCAAACTAGTAACCAAGGATGCTCTCTCTCAATTCAACATATTATCTAAAGTATTAAAATCGGTATCAAATGCTTAACCACTAATAATTAGCATTAAATGTCAAAAAAACTTTCTTAATCGCACTATGACCCTCATTCCATATGGTCTCATCACCCAAAGGTAAAATATAGTTGAATATACACCTAGCCATCTTAGCCTCTCACATAATGGGTCAATCTTATATGACTCTCAATCTATAGTCACACTCTATTGTAGATGTGGGAGTGATATACTCTAGACAAAAATGACCCGATAGATAGTCTTTATTGAAAGATCAACTCTGACCACTTTCTCAAGGGTGTGATCAAGCTGTGGATGCTATATATGTCTTTTCAAGTCTATTCCTCTACACATCAGAAGAACTACTGTAGCATGATATGATGCATAAAACTCACGTACCATAACTGTGTTGTACGAACTGAGTGGTCTAGTTATCTACTATATCTGGTAATAATCAAAAGAAGCCTGCAACTACGGTACTCTACAAAGCCCAGATAGATCAATCCTGTGATCCTTATAAATAACCCTCTTAGGCCTGTCAACCTCTGAAATATGACTATACATATCAAATATCTCCAACAATCTACATACCACCTCAGATTTTCCTCCTTAAGAGGTACCTTTGATGCATGTGTAGGTGTGGGACTCTACCCCTGCTGTACTGGTGCCTCATGGGAAACCTAATCTATACCCTTCTCAGTCTAGGGTACATCTTACTACTGCACATGAGGGGGATTACCCTCCTTAGATTAGGGCACCACTGGTGACTCCTACTACTCTACATCCTCAAATAAATCTTAGGACCCCTCCTTAGACTGGGGGTCCAGATCTACTTACCGTGAATCTAACTCAGAATCTTCCTTATCATCGTCATTATTATGGTTACTCAACGGAAGATAATGTGATGGTGATCTCTATGTTGATTTTATCCTCGGTCTAGTTACAATTGCCCGAGCAACCTAGAGAATCTGAACAGCCTCAGTTCTAGACTTAGGTTGAGTAAAAGCTGGTTGCCTACCCTATTCTGATTGCTCGGGTAGAGGTTGTCCCATAGCATCCAATATAATAGTCTCGACTGCCTGGTGCACCTGTCCTCTAGTCATTCTACATGTATCCTCTATTGCAGCTTCTCTAAATCATTGAATCGACCACTCCTCCACCAAACCACTAGGTTCGAGGGACTCATCCAATATCTTAGATGTCTTAGCCTTTTTTTTCTTAGCCACTTTTGGTGTAATGAATACCTGTAAAACCAGTAAGGGATTGCAAAAGTTGCAGAAAATCTCAAAATTTGAAAAGTTTGAATTTTTCCTCAATTTTCACACCCCTATAACCTATTTGAAATCCCAACAAGTCCAATGTGCATACACCTATCATGAATCATGATTTCAATGTAAACTAACATGTTCACTTTTTGGATTACTTTACTCATTCAAGTTCAACTTTCGGTTGGTACATAACCTTAGAATTTAATTCAAAACAAGGCCCTACATCAAGATTATACGCTACTTCAAGGATCCTACAAAAAATCATGATAGTTTATATATATTTTTATGGTAATACATATATAAACTTGTTTATTCAATAAATAAATCAATACACAACCATTAGGAGCTGAGAAAGTTACCTCCTTTATGAAAATCCAAATATGAATAATGAAGAAATTGAGCAAAACCTATGTTGGAACTTTTTTTAGTGTGTATGGACAAGTTGGTATCTCAAACAAGTTTCAATTTATCCACTGCTTAAGTTTGGGGTTAGTTTGTGATTTAAGAGGGAAGTTTGAATTTAAAGAGAGTTGAAATTTTGAGGATTTGAATGAGTTAGAATGAGGCTTAAGGTGTTTAAATATAGGTGGGGGCTGATTTAGGTCTTATTTATGAATTAGTGGACCAAAAATTTTAATTAAAATTTGGGCCCACAAGTGACCTACCCGTGGCAACCACCTGCACCTGCCACATGCGCCCAACATATGTAGGAAACATGTGGGTCAAATTTTTTGGCCTGTGTTTCTGTATTTTGGACTTGGTATTTTTATGTTTTCCCATTTACTTATGGTCCTGAAACTGATGTTTCCCAAAAGTATAATTACGTACCAAAGTACATAACTTTCTATTTTTATCCTAAAAATTTGATCTTTACAATTTAATGCTCAACTACCTGGACAATGAGAGATTCATGATCATGATGGGTTAGTCACACTATCCCCTTACCTAGAAATTTATGCATGTATCAATCTTACCATTTTATAGGAAAGTCCATAAGGTTAATACCAACAAAATAAAAACAACAAAAAATGTGAATAATAAAATAGTGGGTTGCCTCCCACTCAACAATTGATTTAATATCGTGGCACGACGTGACTATGTTGGTTAGCAAGACTTCACCAAAAAGCCCATGGGTTGCCTCCCATGCAACGCTTGATTTAATATCGTGATACGACATTGGTACATTGATTGCTCAGAATTCATCAAGGTACCTATAAGAGTATCCTCTAGGGTCATCATCAAAATCAATCACCGACACCACCCTCATGTCGGTTGGCTACTTGATTAATTTTTGAATGTTGAATCTGGCCTCCTCATCGTTGACTCTAACTTTTAGCTCTTCTTTCTCCATGTCAACCATTGCTCTACTTATGGCCATAAATAGTCTCCCTAATATTATGGACATATCAGTGTCAACCTCGTAATCCAGAACAACAAAGTCAGCCAGAAAGATGAAGTTATCAACTATCATAATCATATCAAACAAAATGCCCACAAGTTTCTTCACTGTGTGGTCAGCCATCAATAGCTGCATTGAAGTTGGTTTAGGAGGGTTCAAGCCCATTTGCTTGAATACAGCCAGTGGAATCAAATTTATTCTAGCTCCAAGGTCACATAAGGCTCTGGTGAAATAGGATGACCCAATAGTACATATTATAGTGAATTTCTCCGAGGTCACCCTTTTTCTAAGCCAAAAACCTTATAGTGACTGCACTACAGTGATGCAAACCATCAACATCCTCAATTGTAGCTCCTTTATTCTTTATGACCAATTACTTCATAAACTTGGCATATCTATGCATCTACTTCAAGCCTCGAGAAGAGGGATATTCAAGCTTAACTCTTTTAGTATCTCAATAAATTACTTAAATTTTCCTTACCCTCTTTTCCACTTCAGTCATTGAGGAAAAGTTGGGGGTGGTCTCAGAATTTGTCTTATTTCCTACTCAATAGCTGGACCCTTACCTTTTTCCTTAACAACTTCATTATAACCAACTGTTGCCTTTTCTTTCACCACAATAAGTGTCTCATCAGTAGCAGCCTCATCATAACTTGGCGCTTTCGCAGTAGGTACTATGGGATCTATAGTAGTGATACCATTCTTTTGGTTAATAGCAAGAAAATAACCATCATTTTTTGTATTTTGCACAGTATTGCTTGGAAGGATACATATCTTCCTCTGGTTCAAAGTAGCTAACATCTACTCAAATTGCTATTCCAACTGCTTGATAGCAGTGGCATGACATTTAACCATTTGGTTCAAACTTGAAATGTCGACCTTAATCTCTATAAGGCTGATTTCCTAATTTTCTTAACCCTTTACTAGCTTTGTCAGCATCTCTTCCATTGTTTATTCTACATCTCTTCTACCAGGTGGAATGTACCAATGTCCCCTGTCTCTATAGTCATCCTTGTTTCTCTAGTCACTATCTTGCTTCGTACTACGTCTCTATATTTGTCATAGTATTTTTCACCTTGGGATTGGAAACCTGCAAATTAATGATCTAGATAGTTTGTTTCCTCCTCTAATTCTGACTTATAAGCTTTGGAAGCTGGCCCTTATTCTCCTACTATGTTCACCTTCTCAAAACTAGCTGCTACAAATTACTTTGCTAGTAACTCTGGCTGGGTTCTTAGCAGCAAAATCCCTTGCTCTACTAAATCATCAGCTACTTCCTGGTCATAGGAGGGACCAATAACATATGTGCCAGATCCCTTCTCAGCCTCTTGAGTTTGCCACCCTCAGTTGGTGATCGAAATCTGATCTAGTTTCTCTGAAGCTGTCTCTCAGCGTAGTCTTATAAAAGATCCTTCGGATATGGTGTCTGCCAGGGCTCTGGAGATGATGGCCAAGGATTTTTAGAATATCACCAATAATCTCATCCTTGATATCCGAGGGCTGGGCAACATACTTAGTTTCTACTTGAACCTAAAACATGTCTCATACATAGATTCTGAATGCAACTGCCTAAAATTATAGATCTTATCCTTAAGATGCAAGATCCTGGATGAAGTAAAGAACTAATTCAATAATTGTCTGCGCAACTCATTCCATGTAGTGATAGATCCTTTCAGCAGTTCCCTTATCCAAAAAGATGCCTCTCCTATAAGTGAGAAGGAGAACAATCTTAGTCTATGTGCTTCTCGATTCATCTCTGGAATGGTACATAAACTGCAGATCTCAATGAAATTTACAAGGAGCATATTTGCATCATCTATAGGAAAACCCGCAAACACACCGTTCAGATCTTAGAGCTGGATAATTGCGCTTATTTTTTCAAACTTAATGCCTGGGGGTAAAATTGGAGGGGTAATGGCTCCAGTCTCTAACGGCTCAACCTGTCCTAGATCTTCTTTATCATCTATATATGGCAGAACATAATGATATGCTAGGATCACTTGAACATGGCACCTTTGGCTCTTATCTGATTTCCATCGAGTGCTTCTCGACAGTCTTCTACTTGTCTTTTCTCAGCTTGCTCTACCTCCCTTGCTACATTCTGAGCTTCTTCTATTTCCCTACTCTTATTTTTATCATTATCTAAAAGCTTACTAGTATATCGATTAACAATATCCTGTACTCTTTCTGGAGGAAGGGGAGACACACCATCGTGAACCCCTTTAGAAATATCATCTCTTTCTGTTCCACCATCCTACAAGGTGTTTGTAGGATCCTCTCTAAATTCAAATTAATTGGGAGTAAGGGATTTACTCTACTCCGTTTGTTAGACATACACCGGTATATACCCAACTATGAACAAAAACAAAAAGAAAAACCCAAAAACTCCAACAACTTTAATTCACTATTCCGTAATGTATTTCCATGTAATGACGCCAAAATTTGGTGACACCCAAGATACACCTCAACTCTAAAGATTATATGGGCACTGCAAAATATAGTAACTCAACAAAGGTTGGGGTCGAGTCCCAAGGGAATACATGGAATCATAGATCTCGACTATTGAAATCAATGGGCAGAATAGGAAAAGTAAATAAGGGGTTTTGAATATCAATGATGAACTAGTAGAAAATATCAACTTTGATTGTATTCAGTCGTAGAAGAAAACTAGGATTGTGTTCCCCCCAAGTTCTAAACTCTGTAGGCATATCGTGCTTTGTTGATCCAACCTGATTCCTTGAATGTAAAATTAATTAATTATTTACCTTCTATAGTTTTTGGATGAGCAAAAGGATTTCACACTTTACCTTTTGAGTCTCAGGATGTTGCCTTACTAACCCTTATCTTGATCCTTATTAACTATTACCTTTTGATTCCCTAGTTACTAGATGATATATAACGATCTTACTTAGATATAACCTAGTAGCGTAGATCGATAGTTAAACTGCAAATTATTGTTATCAGTATCTTTTCCTAGTCAATACTCCTCTTTTGGAGTAAGTAGCAATAATCTAGGAGGGATCCTAACATTTTCAACTGCTAAGATAACTGTTAAAGTGAAGGTAATACAATGCATGCATGGGTATCGGTAAGCAGACTAATAATTGCACTTCCCCTACTTTGTCAATCCACTAAGGTTTCCACTACCCTAGATAAGGGTAGGGTTTTTAGCTGCTCATGCTTGTTAAGTAACCAACAACATTCATAATTGAAAGAATAATATGAAATCACAATAAACACAAGTAAAAACCCAAAACCATAACTATATTAATTAGCTGAAATCAATACAAGGGAATTCCAAGGCTAAAATTGAATCTCAAAATAAAAATATGTTTGTAAATATCAAGAGTGCGTAACTTCTACTAAAAATCACATAAGGGGTATTTATAGTACATGAGGAAACCCTAAAACCAAAACCCGAATGAAATAGGAGAAAAATGGGTCGGTAAGGACATTTGGTCACCATATGTGGCCTAGCCTTGGGCACATGTGGTATATGTGGCTTGAGGTTGGATGCAAATAGTGATCGTATGTGCCCAGACCAAAATTTCCAACAGGTTAGCTCTCGGTGTTTCGGACTTCTGGCACATGCTTTGCCCACATGTACTACATGTCCGATTGTTGACTTAGCAAGTGGGAGAAGTTATTTTTTCAACTTTTCTTCAATTCCCGCACATGTTTTGGTAACGAACAATTCGGAAAGTTTCATGAACTCCATTATGTCTCACATAAGTAGCCAAAACACTTTTTTTATCCTTTTCACGAACATATCATCCAAAATCTAGTTTTCGGCAAACATACCCAGAATACATAATATCTAACAAAACAACCTAAGAAACTTGCATATTTTCATAGTTTTAAGCGTTGAAAGTGCTATATTTCTATATCACATCACCAAATTATAAAATCGAGCCTCATACTCTACAACAATCATGGAGCCCTTCTCCAGCCTTAAAAATTGATCCCTCAAATAATCCCTAAGACTGCAAGACATATACTTCTCCAGAAGATCTCAAGAATCAAGTCCATGTCAATAGGGAAGATTCAGATGGTCTAAAATCAATAAGACCTCTCCACCAATGTTGAGCTACCAAATCCAACTGAAAAGTAGCGTAATCTACACCATGAGTCTCAATAAGTCTTAAATTAAAGTCTATCCTCAAAAGAAAATAAAGAACTCATAAGCATCCTCGCCTAATGCACTAGAAAACCTAAGAGGAGAAAATCTCAAGAACCTACCTAGCAAATTTTATTCCTTAACAGACATAGTAGGTTAGCCAACCACCAGTTATAGAGGGATATCAACTCTGGGAGATACAACTACAGGTTGAGCATTCACCTTAGTACTATTTTAATCCACAAACTGTTGACCATTATACGATGCACCATAAACTAATACCAAGAGCTACACCAACACATCTCTATGTACTAATGAAGAAATAAACCCATGTGGAGCCTGGGTTGGTCCCAGGACCACCGATGGCTGGGCCAGAAGAATCCCTAGGTTAGGAGCAGAAATAGGGTCAGATAAATTCCCACTTGATGGGCGGTGATCTTACCATTTATTCTTACTTAACAATCATATACATTACCTTGCTTTGAATAAATTAATGAGACATATTTGTGAGTAAATGCACTAATATCAAGTCTTTTTAGGTATAGAGTTCAAAAGCTAAAAAGATGTGGATTAGAGCTTAAAATGAGTAAAAAAGGAGTAGGAAAGTGCAGCTAAAGACTTGGAGTAGGAACTAGCCTCAGGTACCGCGGGTACAGTTCACTGACTGCAGTCATAGAATTCAAGCAAAAGTCAATCAACCGCGATCATAGAAGTTAAGCGCGGTCGCGACCAGACTAGCGTGACTGCGGCCTAGCTGAACAAAGCAACCCAAGGGCAAAACTAGAAATACATGTGGCTATTAGCAATTTTAACAAAAGACTCAAATCCTATCCTTATGTAATATAATTCCATCTCCCCAATTTTTAGGTTTTAGTTCTTGGAATTCATAGCTTCTATTTTTGGAGAAGAAAATACTGTATAATTTTTGGGTGTAGAATAATTGGAGACTTTCTAAGCGGAAGATTTGCTCACTTTCATTGTTGATTTGTGGGAGTGTCAAGTTTGAAGTAACATTCACTTATGCTTTAATAAATCATTTCAATGGAGATTATGGGTATATCATTACTTATTTATCTTATGTGAAGATAGATCTCCCTCTTGGACTTATGTATGAATAAGGGTTAAAGTATGTATAGGTTATTATTGATTAACTTCTATCTAGTAGTTCAGGATTATGGGTTTTATCATTGTTATGCTATCTTGGTTGGGATTGATGGGTTAAAGCCCCAAATACCCACATGGGTATGATGAGTGAAAGCTCCATGCTCTAGAAAACCTAAAACCATCTTTAAAAGAAGGGTTTTGGGCAAAGTTTAGGAATCCATATCTTCCTCGAAAGAAGAATGTGTAGACTAAAGCAATGATAGACAATTGTGTGTCTAGTTAGCTAAATTCTCACTATCTTAGACATAAGGGTGAATATGAGGTGGACTACACCATGGGTATTATCCTAGAAATAGGGATGCCTAAATTAAGGTTGTGGTTACCAATTGTTGAACAATTCTATTAGGTATTTGAAAGAATAAATGGGTGAAAGTTTGGTGTTATGTTGAAAGACTAGCATCAAAATCTATAAGCAAAAATACCCATATTTGACTCACTAAATTGATGTTGATTGCTAACACCCATATATCACTCCCTTAGCAGGGCATTATCCCAAAATCCATGCATTCCTATTAAAACTATAATTATTCATAGCACAAATTTATACTAGAAAAACCCCAAGAAAAATTATTACAGATACCTATCTCTACCATTTTTACCTTCTTGTAACAATGGTTTGGATTTAACTTGTATCTATTATTTCGAAGTGACTTAATTGCCACTCATATTGTTCCTCGTGGATTTAACCCTGACTTTAAATTTAGGTAAATATATTGATGACGACCTCCTTGTACTTAAACTGGAGTGTAAGTTGAGTGTTATAAAAAATGGCACCATTGTCGGGGAATAATTTGGTGTGTTAAGTTAGTTTGGAATTTTAGATTACTTACTTTGGTTAGAACTTGTAACTATTTTATTTCTATTTTTTTCTTGCCTTAGGTGAATTTTTATTTTTGTTTATTTGTTACTAAGGCATCTTTGAATGTGAGTTCGGTGGTTGGAAATCCTATCATGACAATCCATGTCCATATTGTAATGGACCCTACTTTTGGAAAGATTGTAGATATGCTCCCCTGAGAGAGATATGTGCACCATCTCGATCTTATAGGGAGTATGTTTGTTCTCTAAATGGTGGTCTAGATGGACATGGGAGTGATTGTTCAAATGCTCCATCCCCCCGTTATACAAACCAGAGTGCTAGTTCTTCTTTTGATTTGGATAGATCTTATGATGAAGAAAATGATGAACGAATCAATTAAAATAATTGTATTGAGGCAATGCTTCAAATTATCTTGGAATGGGTGAAATCAACGGAGGATGATTTACAATATTGGAGTGATTGAGCAAAAGCCCCCTCCCCTTGTTATGCTAATCCAAATGATAGTTCTTCCTATGGATCTGATAGGTATTATGATGAAGAAAGGGAAGAATAAAGAATGGAAATAATGGTGTTGAAGCAATGCTTCAACGTATCTTGGATTATTTTAATAACGGCTGAGGAGGAAGCAACTCTTATACTCCAATCCAACAAGGAATTTGGAGAGAAAATCTTGAAGATAGAAGACATGGACATGGAATTTAATTATTAAAACACCACAAACATGCCAATTCTTCTAAATGATCTTAATATTGAAAAACCCTCACTGATTTCCCAACCAACCAAACCAAACATGACCGATGATGCCAAAAATGAAGAAATGGTACTAGAGCCGAAAGAAGAAGCCAAGAAAATCCCTTGTGAAGACTCTAGTACATTTTAGGATGAGGATGCAAAAATGTAAACAACTCTGGAATTAGGAAAAAAACATTATTCTAACCACTTTTCAACACTAAGCTCAGTGGAGTTGATGACAATCGATCCACACGAGCAAATGTTGAATGAGGGTGAGAATTAACTATTTCCTTATATCTTGGAGTTTGTATTCCCAAAAGGGTATGCTAAGACACCAATCTTGAAGGCCAAGAAGTTTAAGGATCGATGTCTAATTAGTGGCCTTCTAATGCTCTTACCGTTGTCCAACGAGCCCATATGAAAGTTTGATGCAAAATTGGGCAAACAGTTCAAGTCTTCAAGTGGCGTGATAGAAAATGTGTCATCATGCCCCTACTTTTTCCCAAAGATCCTCAAACATGGCATGATCAAAAGTTGGGAACAAGGTTCAAATCCTCTACGTGGAGGAACAAATGAGGATCAAAAAGGCGTCGTGCAACGACGATAAATCAAGCGCTTGGTGGGAGGCAAACAATCATTTTACTATCTTTATTTATATGTTTTTTGAATAATTCACATAATTTTCATGCCTTGCAGGTGCTTTAGGCATATTGGAAGCCAAAAAAAGGGAAAACCTAACTTTAGAAATGTGGCAGTCATGTAGGAAAATAGGACACAATAGGGGAGCAGATGTCCTCAGGTACCGCAATAGTGGAATAAGAAACACAATTGCGGTACCATAATCGCACCACTCCTGACGCGTTTGCACCACTTTGTCCATCTTTCAACATGATTAATCAATGCGGTTTTAGGGAGCCTTTTTGCCCTTCTTATGCTTTTGAGTTATGTAGTGAGATCACTACAAGTACTTTCGTTGGGGGTGTTATGGTACCGCCTTTGTGTGAAGTACAAATTGGTTTGCAATACTTAAAATTAGTTTACATGAAGCATAGAAGTTTTGTGAATTGATTGTTTTCAGTTTTAGTTTTGTTTTACTTTTAATAATAATGGTGGATGAACCTTTCCCTGCGATTGATTGATTGACGACATTATTAAGAGAAAAGTGTTGTGATTGGGTTTTGATCTACTGATGCAGGGAAAGTCTGAGTTCCCGTAGCATCAAGGCCATAAATGCAAGGAAAGTCTAAGTACCTGTGGCATTATGGATTTGGGATTTCCCTCATACCATTAGTGAAGTCTAAGTAACCACAGGGTTGGATTGCCCATATAAAGCTAAAATGTGACACCAAGACTTGGGTTGCTTCAATGGTTAGAAAATTGTGCATGGTGCAAATGCAAAGCGAATAACCCCTACGTCCAAAATTTTCAGAAATCAAGGGCATGGAAATGAATGACATTGTAACAATTCTTTTTCACTATTCATGACTCCAAACTTTTGACTTGTGAAAATCGGTAGATACTCCATTTTTGTCTCTAGCGGGAGGGGCAATTGAGCCTTCTTGGCGAGTTTGCATACCGTGTGTATCGAGCTAATTTGTCTATATATCATGTTTAAATTATGACATCTATAACTTGCCTCATAAGCTTTCAAAGCTAATTTTGATTGCATTTGGTTGGAGAAATAATCTTGGGCCAGATTTGTGACATTGGAAGCCCACTTAGCCTAAAAAGCCTACCCATGCATAAATGTAAGCCCTAGATAGCTATTTTGAGCCTTTGAACCATTCTTTTGCAAACACATTACAAGCCGTGAATCATTCTTATTATCCCTCTTTTGAACCATACCCTCCTTGAACTTGAAAATGCAATTTGATGCTAAAAGACTAAGTTGGGGGTGGGAAGATTAATAGAATTAAGTATGGGGCCACAAAGTTTTTAGTGAAATGCCTAAGTGCCTAAGCATTGAAAACATATGACTTGAAAAGCAAGGGTTCAACAAAGGAAATAATTGTATAGAAATTTCAGGATAAAGAAATAGAAGAAAATGGGTGAACAATTGAAGAAAAAAGTAGACATATAGAAAAAAAAGAAAAACAAAGAGGAGTGTCCCATAGTCAAAAAGAAAGATTAAATAGTGTGATGTAGATGTTCAAGGGAGGGTGTAGTCGTGTTTTCCTAAATGATACCTACCCTAACCCGAACCTACCTTATAAGCTTAAGAAGTCCTTTGATATCTCCAACCATTTACTTGCTTCATAGGGGTGATTGAAAATAGGGGCAAGCCTATGGTATGACACTTGTTTCATTGGGATTTCTTTTACGAGGGAGAGAGTTCTTACAGTTAAAAGTCCTTGTTGCATATTTAGTAGTTTGGTGTGTAAAGATTCTCTATCTTGTGACGATGTTATGTAAAAAAATTAAGGTGAGTTATTTTTGTCACCTCCCAAGAAAGGAGGCAATTGGAGTATAGTTAGTATTAGTCAATCAGTGAGCCACTTCTAGAGTATTGGTTTTATTGCTTGGTTTCTCTTTATAGTCTTACATTTCTTTGAGTATTGCAATTTATAATGAGGGGTGTAGTGAAGCTTAGCTTAGCCCGTGTGCAATGAGTTACTTGTGGTTGCGACTAAAGTTGAAGTCATTCTGACCTTTAGGGAATATAGATTGGGCATAACTAGTTGTGTCTGATGATAAGAGGTGGTGTTGCTTGAGGACAAGCAAATGGTTTAAGTTGGAGGGGATGAGCGTTGATCTTACCACTCATTCTTACTCAACAATCATATACATTACCTTGGTTTGAATGAATTAATAAGACAAATTTGTCATTGAATGCACTAATATCCACTTTTTACAGGTATAGAATTGAAAAGTTTGAAAGATGTGGATTAGAGCTTAAAATGAGTAAAACAAGAGCAGGAAAGTGCAACTGAAAACTTGGAGCTGGAACTAGCCCTAGGTACCGCGGTCACGGTCCACTGACCGTGGTCACGATAATCAAGAATAAGTCAATCAACTGCGATCACAAATGTTGACCATTGTCGCATAGCCGCGGTCGTGGCCATACAAGAACGACCACGTCCTAGCGGATCAAAGCATCCCAAGGGCAAAACTGGAAATGCACGTGGCTGTTCTCAATTTTGACAAAAGACTCAAAATCTAGCCTCTTGAAATATAATTCCATCTCCCTCAATTTTTAGTTTTTAGTTCTTGGAATTCTTAGCCTCTACTTTTGGAGAAGAAAGTATTGTATAATTTTTGGGTGAATAATATATTAGAGACCTTCTAAGGGGAAGATTAGCTCACTGCCATTGTTGATTTGTGGATGTATCAAGTTTGAAGTAACATTCACTTAAGCATCAATAAATCATTTTAATGGAGATTATGGGTATATATTTACTTATTTATCTTATGTGTAGCTAGATCTCCCTCTTGGGGTTATGTGTCAATAGGGGTTGAAGTGTGTATGGGTTGTTATTGGTTAGCTTCTATTTAGTAGCAAATGATTATGAGTTTTATCATTGTTATGCTATCTTGGTTGGGATTTAATAGGTGAAATCCCCAAATACCCACGTGGATATGATAAGTGAAAGCTCCATGCTCTAGAAAACTCGAAACCATCCTCAAAAGAAGGGTTTTGGGTGAAGTTTAGGAATCTATATCATCCTCGAAAGAGGAATGTGGAGACCAAAGAAAGGATAGACAATGGTGTGTGTAGTTTGCTAAATTCTCACTATCTTAGGCATAAGGGTAAATATGATTTGGACTACACCATGGTTATCATCCTCGAAATATGGATGCGTAGATTGAGGTTGTGGTTACCAATTATTGAACACACCTATTAGGTATTTGAAAGAATCAATGGGTGAAAGTTTAGTATTTTGTTGAAAGACTAGCATCAATATCTATAACAAAACCTACCCATATTTGACTCACTAAATTAATGTTGATTGCTAATACCCGCATATCACTCCTTTAATAGCGCATAATCCCAAGATCCGTGCATATCTGTTAAAACTTTAATTATTCATAACCCCAAATTAATACTAGAAAAACCCAAAACGAAACATTATTTTAGATACCTATCTCTCCCAATTTTTACCTTCTTGTAACATTGGTTTGGATTGAACTTGTATCTATTATTTCAAAGTAACTTAATTTCCATTCATATCATTCCTCGTGGATTCAAACCCAACTCCAACGTTTGGTAAATATATTGACGAAGATCTTCTTACACTTAAATTGACGTGTAATTTAAGCGTTATCTTCCCTATCCTGATCCCTAGCTAGGTCTACATCTGTAGGCTATCCTCTACATCTATGTCATCCATGAACAACAACAGGATCCCTAGGCTCTAACTCGTGATCATCATCTCGTGTAGCAATAGCATGTATCCTATCTAGCTACGTAAGAGTTAAACCAAAAGAATCTTTAGAAATAAAGTCAAACTCTTAGCATGAAATGAGTGAAAAAGTGAAAAACTCCTAAGAATGTCCCATAACCTCAAAAGATAAGAAACATACATCATTGTTTCGATCTAAAGGACTCTATTAGATAGTTTTTCTATTACAAATAATAGTGATAAACCTAGATCTGATGCCTATTTTTCACAACCCAATTTATAAGTCATAATGGTACATACTTAATCCAACTAGTAGGTAAGCCAAACCATATCCTGGAGCTATAAGCAATGGTCTAATTTTGTAGAAAAAGACGTAAAAGCTAGAAATTTAAAAGTAGAGTCTTACAATAACAATCAAGTAGGAATAATAGTCTAATAGATATCTAAAACATCAATAACCATCCCATAACCTAGTAATGTCGATACAAGATCCATTTAAAAAAGGAACATAAGTACTTTATTTGTCAATATACATCAATCTCGAATAGTAAAAGACTAGTTATAAATAATAAAATGAAAAATAGGAACTTTGACTCCAAAAGCTCACCCTATCTCCGAACTCAACTCAACACAATCTCCGCATCAACAAATAGACACTAGTACTTGAATCCATACCAAAAAGGTACAAAAGTATATTTTGAGTGCAAAAATCATGAGCAATCAGTAGGTATCATTGGCCGACTGAGCTAAATTGTGATATAAGTTAAATAAAGATGCGAGATGAATAAGCTAAGTCAAGGTAAAAAGGCCAACCTAAAAATAAGCTCCAATACTGTAGATAATGAACGAAATAGATATAATATGAAAGACATCATAAATAATAATACAAAAGTTGCCCACATAAGCCAATAAGTGCATAAAAATGAATAACCCCATGTGGCCCCCTATAAGCTCAGAGTATGCAATCAAGAAAGTAAATAATTGAAATTCTATAAATGTGCCATACATCAATCCATAACTGTGAATTCGTCCAAGCCATGAAACATCTTAAATAACCACTCAATGTCGACTCAAATTGGAACTCATATCATCATCATCATCATTATTTGATGAAGTTTATAGAAACTCATGCCATCAATATGATCATCAACATCTAACTTAGTTTGAAATTAGCACCAACTCCCTAGTACCAAACTAGAATAAGCATAAAGAATCTAATCTGTAAACTCTAAAGTATGTAGTTTAAAGATATAATGCGCTCAATAAGTCTACAAGGAGCTAACCAGAATTTTGGCCTAAGGTAGGTTGGAGGGGCCAACTCTTAATCCCAAAAATCAATTCTAAGGCAAATTTCTACCCCAAACTAGGCTAAGGTATCGAATGATACTTCTATATGTTAAATAAACCATAATTATCCGAAAGTTATCAATTTTACCTAACGTGGATAACTAAGTTTTACGCAAAATTTATGCTTCTAAAAATAGTTTAAACAATCCAAATAATACTAATTACACTAGTTTTACATGTAATCCTTAATTCAGATTCCATATTTAGTATAATATCATAAATTTAGTATGAATTAGCTTAATCTATGAGGAGGGTAAAGCTAGTCTATTAGGACGCTAAAGAAAAGCCAGAAGAAATCTGCTAAGCCATAGATTTCCCCTTTCAAGAATTTTTTGCAAGATATAACGCTATCAAAATCACAATATACTAATCAAAATAAGAACAACAATAATAATATTGCCTTTTTGTGCCATGAGTCCAAACATACATAAAAATCCCATGTGTGGACCATTTGCAGAATCACACTTTCAAAACCAACCATACGTCCTTCAATGATCAAGAAATATTTACCCTCAAGAATAGGAAAATTTTGAGATCAGATGGTGCTACAATCAACCCACTAATATTCGATGGATTTAGGGGAATTATGAGAAAATTACTGTAAGACCTTGATTTTTGGAACTAAAATGCTACACGATACTCATGACCCTGAAGGACCACAAGCTAACCCATGACCTTGTATACTAGATAATATATCATAAAATGCAAAAACATGAACATGTAAGGCTATAAGGTTCAAACTAAATAAACATCTGATATCAAAATGTCTAAAAAAGGTATAACAATACTAAAATAAGTCATAAATACTGAAAATAATAAGATCTGAATATCTAATCTAACATCTAGTCGGAAAGCCTCTAACTGAACTAAATAAGGAGTTGAAGGAACATGTCTCCAACTAACTTCATCTAGAAACTGAATAGTAAATGTAGCAATAATCATATCATTCTCGAATGAGAAGGACTTACTGCAAAACTCTGAACACTGGAATGCGACTGCTGATCTGGAGCTCGTGCCTATGAACCTATGGTGTAACATAATAGGAAGCACCATAGCACAAATGCGTCAGTAAGTCTGAATGTACTGAGTATACGAATGAGGTAGGCTAAATGCAAAAGGTTATATGCATGAACAATGCCGACTAATATGAACGTGAGAATACATACATGCATACATAACTATAACTAAACTTGTAGAGATACTTACCTCTGAGTCTGAATACTGATAACATGAGTGTACTGATACTAAGATACTAAATAGATGAACGACTATTTCTGACAGTTCAAATTATGAAGAACTGGTCTGGTTGACTGTGTCAGACAGTCCTGAAGCTGATTACTGATATCATGAATTTTGATAACTGATATGACTGATACATGAGTTCAAAAAACTAATATAACTAATATAACTGTGATGATTGGCCTAACCGCTGTAATTGATACTGAGCGACTGTATCTGACAGTCTAAGTTTAGATGGAACTATCTAAGTTCTGTTTTATATGAGGTAACTAAATTTGAGATCAGTCCTATCTAGTGGGTGATCTTTAAATCTGATTATTCTGATACTCTTTAGCTATAGTTAAGATTAGTCCTGTCTAATGGGTGATCTTGAAGTATATTTATAATGATAAGGATTGATTGTCTCTAACAGTACTGAATATATACTACAGAATTGAGTTGACTGTATGTGACAGTCTTAAATTTGTAACTGAAACTGTGGGATGTATTCATCTAACTGACATGCCCCAAGCTAAGCTGACTGAGGTCTAATCTCTGCCCTGACTAGAAGGATGTCAGTACCTTTCCACCGGTAAAGACATCTTTTGTAGAGTAAGTCCTTATATAATGGGTTACTCTTGGGATCAGTCCTATACATATAAATATGCTAACGGGTGAACCCTAAGTATATCAGTCCTATCTAACAGGTGGCATCTTATACCTACACTAGCTACATTGCTCTGGAACTTAGGGATCACTTCTAAGGATCTCAACACTAATCCAGCAGGTGATCCCCCATCCCTAGGTTCACTCGATGCTGAATCCTACTCCCATCTGAAAGACACTGAACTAAACTTAATTCTTTATTATCTTGGAAAAAGGCTTTAATCATACTTTTTAGAGATGAGTTTGATGGAAACCCTAATCTTGTGGTTAAGAGTATAAGAGAGGGTTTTTGAGATGCTTAACTGAAGGAAAATGGAAAAAATTATGCCTCTTTAGGGTTATAAGTCGTGGAAGATAAAGGAAATGACCAAAATATATATTTGATGCCATCCGTGATAGGCCGTCAAGTCCGTGATAGTTCGTCATGAATGGTCATCACAAAAAGGATCCAAATTCTTGATTTTCTGCCCAGGGCTGATGACATCGTCAGAAATGTCGTCAGAATATGACGACGTCATCAAAAAGGTTGTCAGAAACGTGATAGCCCATCAAGAGCATCATTACCATTTTCCAGATTGACATGGTAGAATAAAATGGGGATAAATCTTTGCTCTGATATCGGATATAGGAAATATTGGTATATTTGGAAAGATAATTCAATTATCTATCTGTTAAAAGGTCATGAACTTAAAAATTACAAGTATAATGAGAGATATGATTATTTGAATTTGACTATACCAATATCCTTCTAAAGAATTCAATTGGTAAGGAATGTTTTGATTCGTCTGATAGCTGGGAGTTATTTGAAGCCTTAATATACATCTAACTTACTCATAAAACTATAAAATAACCATGATGTACTATGCATAAGCTTGGTACATGGCTCTAATATTGGTTTGGATTTTTTGGGGTATTACAATATCTCCCCCTTGGAAATATTCGTCCTCGAATGATGACTGCTTGAGAGGGGAGAAAAGATAAAACGATGCATATATAGCATGAATGACTGATCATGATTTCATGGCTAACATAACTGAAAAATGAGCATAGCATACTGTACATGCATATCTGGTGCATGGGTAGCTAATTTATGAATGTAGGATTGAGTGTTCCAATAAACTGAGTTTCTCAAACTGAGAATGCATATCTGATGCTTAATTGATAAGTTGAATCCATGTATTTCTGATGCATGATTATATGATTGATATGATATGTGAATGCAGGAATAAAAGTACTGATAAGCTGACCATGTATATCTGATATGTGAATACATGACTGAACTGACTTACGAACATGTGATTAAACATGCAATGGTAAAGTCACTAAGATTGACCTAAAATATGAGAACATGACTAATTCTGCTACGTGACATATGGACTGAACATCATGAACTGAACTAAAACTCTGAATACTTGACTTACAGATGAGGTCTAACTTGAAGGTAAACTTATGAGTACCCTCTATTCTAGACTAAATTCATTATGTACGGAGAAATTGAAGGATCTAAGTCATGAGAGTGTTAAAAGAAAGTGGGGTATCTCCCCCTTGGAACGCTATGTCCCTCTAAGAACTCTTACCTTATAGAGATACTGGGTGATGCACAGGGCATCTGCGAACTAGATTATAACTAAACTTTGGGAGTCTGACACTAATGCATGATGCATGAGATGAATTGAACTTGCAACTACTAGGAGGTTCTACCTTGAAATAGATACATTCTCTGAGATTTTGGATAGCATGAATGATGCAACGATGAGAAAAAAAGCTATACAAATCTGACTGCTCACTGGCATGACATAAATACTTCAAGAAGGGAAACTATTCCTTAAACATCTCATAGCCTCCTGCACAAGACTCTACTAGATGCGGCTTTCAGACTTCCTAGGACTCAATTGAACCTTAGGCTCTGATACCAAGTTTGTAACATCCTAATTTTCTAAACCGGAATGATACACGGTGCTCATGACCCCGAAGGACTGCAAGCTAACCCATGACTGATATTTGTACCAATATACTACATAATATATCATAAAATACGGAAATATGAACATGAAAGTCCATAAGGTTCGAACTGAATAAGCGTCTTATAACAGAATGTCTGAAAAAGGTATAACAATACCAAAATAAATCATAAATACTAAAAATAATGAGATCTAAATATCTAATCTGACATCTAGTCTGAAAGCCTCTAACTGAACTGAATAAGGAGTTGAAGGAATGTGTCTCCAACTAACTCTATCTAGCAACTGAATAGTAAATGTAGTAATAATAATATCGTCCTTGAATGGGAAGGACTCACTTCAAACTCGTTTGAACAGTGGAATGCTACTGCAGATCTGGAGCTCGTTCCTCTGAACCTATGGTGTAACATAAGAGAAAGCACCATAGCGTAAATGCGTCAGTATATCTGAATGTACTAAGTATATGAGTGAGGTAGGCTAAATAAAAAGGGTTATATGCATGAACAATTCTGACTAATATGAACATGAGAATACATATATTCATACATAACTGTAATTGAACTCGTGGAGATACTAACTATTGAGTCTGAATACTAACAACATGAGTGTACTGATACTGAGATACTAAATAGATGAACAACTATTTCTGACAATTTGAATTATGAAAGACTAGTTTGGTTGACTGTGTCTGATAGTCTTGAAGCTGAATACTGATATCATGAATTCTAATAACAGACATGACTGATACATGAGTTTATAAAATTGATATAACTATATTATTGTGATGCTCGGCCTAATTGATGTAAATGATACTGAGTGACTGTATCTAACATTTTAAGTTCTAATGGAACTATCTGAGTTTGTTTTTATATGGGGTAACTAAATTTGAGATCAGTCCTATCTAGCGGGTGATCTTTAAATTTAATGATTTTGATACTATTTAACTATAGTTGAGATCAGTCTTGTCTAGTGGGTGATCTTGAAGTCTATTTATAATGATAAGGATTGATTGTCTCTAGCAATACTGAATTTGTACTACTAAACTGAGTTGACTGTATCTGATAGTCCTGAATCTGTAACTGAAATAGTGGGATGTATTCTTCTAACCAACATACCCCAAGCTAAGCCTATTGGGGTCCAATCTCTGCCTTGACTGGGAGGGTGTCAGTACTGTGCCACCAGTAAAGACATCTGCTGTGGATTCAGTCCTAATCTAGTGGGTGACACCTGGGATCAGTCCTATACATATCAATGTGCTAAAGGGTGACCCCTAAGTATGTAGTCCTATCTAACGGGTGACATCTCATACCTACGCTGGCTACGTAGTTCTGGAAATTAGGGATTGCTTCAAAGGATCTCAGTCCTAATATAGCGGGTGAGCCCCCATCCCTAGGTTCACTCGGTGCTGAATCCTACTCCCATTTGAAAGACACTGAACTGAATAACTGGGCTTAACTAAATAACTTAACTGAACTGATTTGCTAAACTGATACTGATTAACTGAACTGATACTAGTGGTATTGTTTAGAGGAGCTAAAACGGAGTTTGCTGAATTCTGATGACGGATGGAATATAATGAGTTCTGAGGACTGATTAAGAGTACTGAAGTTACTGAGATTTACTGTGATTACTGAGGTTACTGAGACTGAGATTACTGAGAATACTGAACTACTAAGATTTTTGAGTTTTCCCGAGTTACATGACTGACTAATTTCTATAGAGCATGGCTTGACTGAGAGTATCATGAAAACATGTCATGGCTCTCGACACATAACTATATTTTTTTGGTACAAGTACCCCCAGGACTCGATGAAAGGAAACTGACACACATGACTTGCTTGATCATAAGAGTAGAGTCCATAATCCCCAATATAATAAATAAGGAATTTCATACTAAGCATGGATCTCAACAATCTATTTCATCGAAGGGAATTTCATACAATATGTATATACTTGCATAGCTCTCAATATCATGCTCATTACATATTATCATAACTTTGGGAATTTCATTAAGTACATGGGTATTCTACATCTTGTACATGAGTGGGTTTTGCAAGTAAGCATAGCATAATTCCATAAGACTAGTTCATGAGTAATCCAACAGTGTTCACAAGACACATTATCAACATGGATGATATTGAATCATAGAGGTCTATCATGAATCTTTCACTTAGTCACAATTTAGCTATAATGCATGATTTCTACTCTCTTAGGTATTTTAGCAAACACCTTACATGCACAACTTAGGCATAGGTGTAAATCATACAATTACTCATCATAAATAATCAAACTTACGTGTTTTCAACTCATATGATGTCATAGATTCACAATAACACATAAAGATTCTATCTTGGCATCATTCAACACATAAACATGGTCAGCAATCCATTCAAACAAATAACAAACCCAGTGTATTCCCACCTGGTGGGGTCTAGGGGGGTAAGATGTACGCAGTCCATACCTCTGCCTCTAAAGAAGTAGAAAGGCTGTTTCCGATAGACCCCCGACTCAAGACACAAGATACCACACAAATACATAGTAAAGCACAGAACAAGATTACAAGATTACATAACATAAATACGGCACCCATAAGTAAAAGAAAATAGAGGAAAGCACCCAGATTCGTACTAAAACAAGGAACACGGAATCATAACAAGGATACTACCCCCACCAAGTAATTCCCTACACTAGCGACCCAAACTGGCCCTAGTCTTCCGCCCTAATTCGCGTCCTCCAGACCTTCCTATTTAGGGTCATGTCCTCGGTGAGCTGTAACTACTTCATGTCCCGCCTAATCACCTCACCCCAGTACTTCTTCGGCCTACCCCTACCCCGCCTAAAACCATCCAACGCTAGCCTCTCATACCTATGAACCGAGGCATCCATGCCCCTCCTCTTCACGTGTCCGAACCATCTCAATCGGACTTCCCGTATCTTGCACTCCATTGGAGTCACACCAACCTTCTTCCTAATAGTCTCATTCCGAACTCTATCCCCTCTAGTCATCCCACACATCCAGCGCAACATCCGCATTTCTACCACCTTCATTTTTTAGATGTGGGAATTCTTAACTGGCCAACACTCTACTCCATACAACATGGCCGGACGGACTACCACCCTATAGAATTTGCCTTTAAGCTTGGGCGGCACCTTCTTATCACACAACACCCCCGACGCGAGCTTCCACTTCATCCATCCCGCCCCAATACGGTGCGAGACATCCTCGTCAATCTCACCATTACCCTGGATCACGGACCCGAGATACTTGAAACTATCCCTCTTATATACCTCCTGTGATTCCAGCATCACTACCACCTCATCCTCCAGCCTCACGTCATTAAACTTGCATTCCAAATACTCTGTCTTGCTTCTGCTCAACCTGAACCCTTTAGACTCAAGAGTTTGTCTCCACACCTCTAATTTGTTATTCACACCCCCTCGATTCTCATCAATCAGAACTATATCGTCTGCAAAAAGCATACACCACGGCACCTCCCCTTGAATACGCCGCGTCAACACATCCCTCACTAAAGCAAACAAAAAGGGACTAAGAGTAGATCCCTGATGCAATCCTGTCAAGACGGTGAAATGCTCTGACTCTCCTCCCGCCGTCCTCACCTGGGTTTTCGCTCCCTCATACATGTCCTTAATTGCTCTGATATATGCCTGCGGGACTCCACTCACCTCCAAGCACCTCCAAAGCACCTCCCTGGGGACTTTGTCATACGCCTTCTCCAAGTCGATAAAGACCATGTGCAGGTCCTTCTTCCTTTCCCTATACTGTTCCACCAGCCTCCGTACCAGGTGAATTGCCTCCATCGTCGAGCGGCCAGGCATAAACCCAAACTGGTTTTCCAAAATATCCACTATCCGTCTCAGCCTCACCTCGATCACTCTCTCCTAAATCTTCATAGAGTGACTCAATAACTTAATCCCCCTATAGTTATTGCAACTCTGGATGTCCCCCTTATTCTTATAGAGAGGGATCATGGTACTCCACCTCCAAGCCTCGGGCATCTTTGCCATCTTGAAGATTTCGTTGAACAATTTAGTCAACCACCTTACACCAGCCTCTCCAACGAACTTCCAAAACTCCACCGGTATCTCATCCGGCCCCGTCGCCCTACCCCTTCGCATCTTGCGAACAACCTCTCTAACCTCTTCTACCTTAAAACATCTACAATAACTAAAATCCCGACACTACTCTGAGTGCTCCAGTTCCCCTAACACAATAACTCTATCCGCTTCGTCATTCAAGAGCCTATGAAAGTACGACTGCCATCTATCCTTAATGTGGCCGTCCTCCACCAACACTCTACCGTCCTCCCCCTTAATGCACCTCACCTGGTCGAGGTCACGACCCTTCCTCTCCCTAGCCTTAGCAAGTCTAAACAACTTTTTCTCCCCTCCTTTCCCCTATAACCCTGCATACAAGCTCTTAAAAGCGGCCGTCTTAGCTGCCGTGATAGCTGACTTAGCCTCCTTCAAAAATCCATTCATAACATAAAAATCATTACATATAGTTTTGAAACAAAAAGGGTTCTTGAACTTCATGGGAGAAAAGAGTCCATATATGAACACACTCATACCTTCGAAAGGAAACCTTGATGATTTGCTGAAGAGTTCTTGGATTGGGAAACTTAATTCTTGATTATCTTGGAAAAAGGCTTGAATTTTGCTTTTGAGAGAAGAGTTTGATGGAAACCCTAATATTGTGGTTGAGAGTATAAGAGAGGGTTTTTAAGATGCTTAACCGAAGAAAAATAGGAAAAATTATGCCTCTTTAGGGTTATAAATCGTGGAAGGTGAAGGAACTGACCAAAATACCTTCGCAAAAATGCCCTTGAATTGCTAGAAAAATATACTTGATGCCATCTGTGACAGGCCGTCAGGTCCGTGATTGGATATCACGAATGGTCATCACAAAAGGGGTCCAAATTCTTGATTTTTTGCCCAGGCTGACGACGTCATTAGAAATGTTGTCAGAATGTGACGCGTCATCAAAAAGGTCGTCAGAAACGTCGTCACCATTTTCCAGCTTGACATACTATAATAAAATGGGGATAACTCTTTGCTCTGATATCGGATTTAGGCTAAATTGGTATAGTTGGAAATCTAATTCAATTATCTATCTGTTGATAGGTCATGAACTCAAAAATTCCAAGTATAATGAGAGATATGTTTGTTTGAAGTTGACTATACCAATATCCTTCTCAAGAATTCAATCGGTAAGGAATGTTTTGATTCGTCTGATATCTAGGAGTTATTTGAAGCCTTAATATACATCTAACTTACTCATAAAACTATAAAAGAACCATGATGTACTATGCATGATCTTGGTACATGGCTCTAATATTGGTTTGGATTTTTTGGGGTATTACAATTACCCATGGAATTGATGAAAACTTAGCGATATTCGGAGAACAAATGCATTACTGGAGCTTAAATACACTCAAAAATCACCTAATAATGTTTCTCCCAAATTTTCACACCTTCTAGGGTTCTACTTCCTGGGAAATAGGTGAGAAATAAGAGAAAATGGGCTAAGTGGAGTGTTTATTTTTACTATGTGTCGCTTAAGAAGACACTAGGCTGCTTAAATGGCCAAGTGTTGCTATCGCGACATTAGAGACTTTTGCACACGGCGCTTAAGTAATCATTGGCCAATTAAGTGGACATCACTTAAGAAAATGCACCGATACCAGTTGATGACTTAGATTTTCTCAAGTCTCCACCAACCCCTTGGGATTCATTTGAATCGTATATGTAAACAAACTATGCTACCCTATCAAATTCAACGTTGTAGACTCAATGACTTAGTTTGAAATTTCCATCCAAGGTTGTTTCAATGAAAAGTGGGTCACATATCAAAGTTCCATTTTTTTTAAGTTCTGACCAATAGCTTGAAATGAGTTTGAAAACCTCGTGACCCAAACCAAAGGTCTAGCTAGCCTAAAATCAATGTTAAAATTGGCATATAAGGTCGTTTGACTAAAGTTTTCACCTGGTATCCAATTCTAACAAACAAAGACTTCATAATAGGGAAATGGATTTAAACACTAAATAAACTACTCAATAACTGAACTCCTAGCTCTATAAGTCATAAATTACTTGGGGCAGCTATAAAAAAGCTTTAAATGGCAAAAATGAGAAAAAATATAGGAAATAAACTAGAGGCTTATTACAATTGACCAATGCCCTTGCAACGTTCATAAAGTTGATGAACTCAGTATTTTGACCATATCTTATCTCTTTTGTGATTGTATTTATAGATAACATGTTAGTTTATTACAAAAATAAGGCCGATCATATGAGGGATTTAAAGATTATACTTTAGAGATTGCGAGATAAGAAGTTTTTTACTGAGTTTTTTAAGTGTGAGTTTTGGTTAGATTCCATCTCTTTCTTGGGTCCAGTGGTAACCAAGGATGACATTATGGTTTATCTAAAAAATATAGTCACAATTCAGGATTTGGCTAGACATACTTCTCGTACTAAGATTTGGAGTTTCATAGGCTTAGCGTGTTATTATTGGTATTTATAGAGGATTTCTCATCTATTATGGTACCTTTGACCAAGTTGACTCAAAAGAAGGTTGTGCATCAGTGGTTGGATGCTTGTGAGAATAGGTTTTAAAAGCTCAAGGTGTTGTTGACTTTGGCTTTTATATTTACCATGTTAAAGGAAGGCCTAGGTTTTATAATATTTTGTTATGCATCTGGGGTTGCTTTGGGTACGGTGGATTATCAAGAGGGTAAGGTTATTTCTTATGCCTCTCGTCAGTTGAAGCCCTATAAGAAGAATTACCCTACCCATGATTTGGAATTAGTATTCGTATTGTTTGTGTTGAAATTGTAGAGGTATTACTTGTATGGAGTTTCTTGAAATATTTCGGATCATCGTAGCCTTTAGTAATTCTTCAACAAATGTGATATTAATACGAGATAGCAACATTGTTTTGAGTAGCTTAAGGATTATGATCTGACTATTCTTTAACATCTAATTAAGGCTAATGTGGTTGTGGATGTCTTGCATCGAAAGACGCCTAGTATAGGGAGTTTAGCTAATATCTTGACTCAAGAACAGCCTTTAGCCTTATAGGTTTAATATTTAGCAACCAACTAGTTAGGCTTGACATTTTGACACTTGGACATGTTTTAGGCTTTGTTGATACTAGGTCTTTGTGATGGAGTAGATTCAAGGTCACCGATTTGATGATGATAGTTTGAAGCTAATTCGAGATAAGGTGTTGAGTGGCGAGGCTAAGGAAACATCTCCTGATTCTGATTGTGTTTTGAGGATTGGTCGCTGAGTGTGTATCAGGGTCTAAATCCATAATATCTAACTACGAGATAATCATGCATAATAATGTAATCATAGGATGAAGAATCAGTCATAACTCAAATCTCAATACTAATCCAACAATCACCCTATCACAATTAACCATAATAACAATAAAATTACAAGGTAACCATATAGTCTCGATGAATAATACCTAACTGGGACTTCGTAAACCCCCATCATTATTGGCTAAGAAAGTTGAATCAACACTCAGTAACCAATTATCCGAGCCTATAGATATGCAACCCCCCATAAGGCTGATTGATAAAAGATCCATACAATATATTGCGAGCAATACTCGTACCTATACAACCCCCTAATAAGGATGATAGATATAGGGGATAATAGTGATAGGCAGTGTACATGCAAGAATAAATGCCAAGGTATAAACCATAATACCAGAACCGATCCGAATGCCACAAAGTACCTTAATATATTAAATCATATCATCAATATTATCATTAATCATCGGACTTGGACAGGAACTCAAAACATCAATATCATCATCAATCGTTGGACTTGAATAAAAACTCATAGCATAAATATCATTATCAATTGACTATTCATCCAGTACTAGAGATATATATGTGTGTGTATACATAAATTTAATGTCCCAACTTAGGATAAGGAGCCCTACATTCACAAAACTTAGAAGAGATGTTGGGTATATAAGTAAATATGCCTTTCACTCTAGTGATGCATTTTAAAGCTGTGCGGCTCTAGGCTTAGAGCAGACAGTATCACTATTGGACTGGGCCATTAAAAATGGTATCAGATCCACCCTTGTATCCTCCTTGTCAATGTGGACTAGAGTTCAAACTGAGTTTAGGCAAATATCGATAAAGCGGGGCAAAACTTAGTCCTGAGTCTAGGCAAATCTCATTCGATTGGGCAAACCTCATTGAGGATGTTGATTCCATTAGAGAGGGTGTATGTAACACCCCATCTTAGTATAAGGAGACCACATTGACAAAACACAGGATAGATTCTAGGTATACAAGTAAACAAGTCTTTCACTCTATTGATGCATTTTATAGCCATGCGGGTCTAGGCTTAGAACAGACAATATCATTAGTGAGATGGGCCAGTAGAATATATATATATATATATATATATATAGCCGTGGCTAAAGAGTGTAAATCCATAAATCATTTCCCAGGGTAAACTTTGGGACTATATCATCATAGGAGTGTATAAAGGCTTGAAGTCTCTCTCTCTCGAAGAGGTAAGTAATTGTAGTAAAACTGTGGATCGGAATCTATCTCGGTCAAGTCTCTAAGACCATCATTATTAATCTTAAAGTCTCATAAGTTATTCATTAAGATGGTATGTGAAAAGTGAGAATAAATACCTTTTTAAGAAAAGAGTAATAAAATCATATTTTAGTTGGGATAGTACCATTTACCATCAAAATGATCATAATCGTACCAAAACTATGCATGGAATCACTGGTATTAAAAAATATAATTATAAACATCAATATGTCTATAAACTATGACCATTTCATTGAAAAGGATAGAGTACTTCCCGGAACCTAACTAATATCATAACTACGGCCTTAGTACCAATAAAGTGCCTTGAATATCTATAACATCATAATCACGACCTTAGGCCCAAATATATATCCGGCATAACCATAACATCATGATCCGGGAAAAAACTATCACAATCCACCGAGTAATATATTAAACATTATACTAAAGGTTCATTAGTCTCAACTATGCCTAACATGATAACATGCGTATATAAGTCTACAAGAGCCAACACAAGTCTTTTCCTAAGGTAAGCTGAAAGGGCCCACTTCTAATTCTCGAAATCCATATTTAGTCAATATCCATCTTGTACTAGGCTAAGGTACCCACATTCACTTCTAGATGTTAAATAATTTATTATTAGACCTAAGATAGAAATTTCACCTAATCTACAGGGGGTAATCATATAATAATGAACTCTACATCAAGTCACAAAATAATTAATAAAACCCTACCAAGGCATACATTGGTACAAGAACCCAAATACATACCAATGAGAAGGTAAAGAAAGAAAATAAAAAGGCACACCTAGCATGGTGAAATACAAAGTCACATGCCTAATGTGCACGAGGAAGAACAAATTTGAACGAGTCCAAATTCAAATTGAGCACTTAAATCATCAAATGAGGTGCTAAGCACACTGCCTCTAATTGAAGGCGCCACAACACTTTAAGATTGATCAGAATAAGCTGAGTGACTAATAATCGCATGATGGGAACACTCTCTGGACTAGTGTCCAATCTCTCTACAATCATAGCAATCCCTTGAAGCTCTAACCTAGAGAGAAACATGAGCTGACCCCAACTGTTTGACCAATATATGCCGAGGGAAATCTCTACTAAAATGACCATCCATCCTATGATCATTACTTACTTGAGGAACTTTGGACTAGCGAGGAATACAAGCTAACTCTATTCGAACAACCAACCTGTGTCTAAAGTACTCTTTATAATAATGTCTAATCTCACCATACCAAAAATAAGTTCCTAGAATACTTCAAGATATGGCCTGTCCTAATACAGAATGATCGCCCTAGCCTGAAGTCCCATACCATAAACTTTACAAGGTCCAATGAGAACTCTGCCCACTGTGATCACCACGACTAATCTGAGAGCCACCCAAAGCCTAAGATACAACGTGTGTAGAACCGATAGGTTGTAAGCAAATCTATCCCCCTGGGGAGGATCAATACATGAAGCTAACACCCTAAGTAGGATCCCCCCTCTCGGATGCAACATTAATAGCACTATACTGATAACATGTCATCTTATCGCCATCTTTATAAGTCTCATTACATGCTCTCTCTGTAGCATTAATATCATTAAAACTCGAAAGTAAGAAAACCTTGTTGCTATCAAGTGATTCAACACCAAATGAAGTGGCAATTCTAACCCTCTAATAAATACATACACCATGTGATGATCTAAATTATATAGCATGGGAATATGCCTGTCCCACTCAAGAAACCCAATCTCATATTTTGAAATCGACATGGAATCCTGCTGAACAATAACAAACCCCACTCTATCCTAAGAGCTGCTCAATGAACCAGATGTTATCCTTGTTTGTGAGGTATCCTCAAAAAGACTCAAGATTTCCAATGTTGAATGTTGAAAGGTTGAAATAGTCGCAAATTCTACCAGATCCTGGGAAAGCCCTAAATCCTCTGTCTGTAACTAAAGATCTTCAATATCCATCCTATGAGGCCCTGGTTCAATGTTGTACTAAAGCTCTAAAAATGCATGGCGAAGTCCCTTATGCATAAATCGACAACCTTGAATCATCTATCTAGGACAAAATTGAGCCAAAGAATATACGTGAGACTCATAGAAACACAGGCACATGGCAAAAAGTCAAGAATAGAATTTCCTAAGAATGCATTGCATCCTCCCGAAGATAGGTTATAGACGTCTCTGCACTAATCCAAATGATTCTACTAAAAATTATCTCTTGTACCTATACACCAGTAAACCTAAGCTCTGATACCAATTTGTCACAATCCAATTCTCACATCGTGATAGAACCTACCATAACCCTTCAGTGGCAAGAAAACCTGTAGTTCGAAACTACTAGTAACAGATTACCAAGAGAAATGGAGGAATAAGGTATAATAAATGAAATAAAAAGGCTTACATACATAAAATAGTCCCCTAAACCTAGTAGAATCAGTACAAGAGCTTCTAATGTAATAAGGATGCAAAATGATATACTAAATGAATATACATATACAACCCATTTCTAAATACAACATAGAGATTAGCCTATTACATAAAAGAGAGGAAAGTAATAATCTGAATGCCAGTAGCTCACCTACATCTCTGAACCATAGCTTCTCCGCACGAGGCATGCAACAACGACGATAACCCATACTATAATTTGCAGACTACAAAAGTGTAGTGTGAGTTCCAAACATGTGGTACTCAGTAAAAAACTGCCAACTGAGCTCCAAATATAATGCAAATATACATAACATGTAAGAAGAAATGTAAACTACACATAAATATCCAACAACTGCATAATAAAGCTAATGAGATAATAAGGATAAACTATCCTATTCATATCCAAGAATTAATATAATAAGGCTAAGAATAGATTAAGGATAAATTATCCCATTCTAGCCATACTCAGGAACCTTAACACTATATTGTATATCAGTGGCCAATAGATGAATTAAAAGGGGCAAAGCAAAGATATATAATAGTATACAAGGCCAAGGAATGAATATACAACCTGAATAAATAAAGGAAGGAAAAGATATATAGTAATACCATGGATACACATAGGTAGATATACATATATACATATATATATATATATAAATTTATATAAACAAGGTCCACTCAAAGTAAAACCTAAGTCATCACACAAGAATCTCTAGACATCCTAATCATAGAAGGAACTAGTTCTAGTATAATCACGAACTCTAATCCATACATCTAAATATGAGATAATTACTAGAATAAAGCAACCACCAAGAAAGGGATCAGTATATTGGGTCTAAAGCCATAATGTCTAATCATAGGATAATAATGTGTATGTAATTGTAAGATGAATAATCAAAGTCATACCTCAAATCTTAATACCAATCCAACTATCAATCTGTCCTAATTAACCATAATAACAATAAAAATACAACGTAACCGGCTAAAATGTCTAATCATAGAATAATAATGTGTAGTAATGTAATTATAAGATGAATAATCAAAGTCATACCTCAAATCTCAATACCAATCTAACTATGAATCTGACCTAATTAACCATAATAACAATAAAAATACAAGGTAAACGGCTAGTCCAGGAAAACAGTACCTAACGGACCATTTTTAAACCACCACCTTCATAGGCTTAGAAGGTTCAAGCAACACTCAAGAACCAAAAGTACGATCCTATACCTATGCTACCCCATATAAGACTAATAGATAAAAGCTTCGCATAATATGTTGTGAGTAAATCTTACACCTATGACTATGTAATAACCCATTAGGCTGATAGCAATGCGCATGAAAGAATGAATGCCAAGGTACAAACCACAATACCATAACTGATCCGAATGCCACAAATTAACCTAGTGTATAGAATCATATCATCAATATCATCATCAGTTCCCAGAATTGGACTAGAAGTCATATTATCAGTATCATCATCAATTGCCGGACTTGAACCAAAATTCATATCATCAATATCATTGTCAATATATATGTGTGTATATATATATAAGTCTATGGCTAAAGATTGTAAATCCATAAATCCATTCCATGGGGTAAACTCCAAGACTAAGTTATTATAAGAGTGTAGAAAGAGTCGGAATCTCTCTCAACAAGGTAAATAGCAGTTGTAATATTCTGGATGGGAATCTATCTTGTACAAATTTCTAAGATTATCATTAATAATCTTGAAGTCTCATAAGTTTTTCATTAAGATTGCACGACTCCCATTCTAAAGAAATCCATTATAAAAGTAAAAGGTGGGAATAAATCCCTTTTAAGAAAAGAGTAATAAAGCTATATTTTAGTTGGGATCATACCATTTACTGTCTAAGTGAACATAAGTGTACCGAATCTATGCATTCCATCACTACTACTCAAATAATACGAATATAAGCATCAATATGTATATGATCTACGACTATTTCCTTTACAAGGATGGAGTATTTCGCAAAACATAATCAATATCATAATCTCGGTCTAGGGCCCAATAATATATCCGGAATAACCACAGCATCATAATCATAGCCTTAGCCCCAAATATATATCCGATATAACCATAACATCATGATCCAAGGAAAAACCAACATAATCCACTTAGTAATATATTAAAATAATGCTAATTCATTGTCCAAAACTCCTCCTAACACTCTAACATGAATATAAAAGTCTACAATAGCCAATAAAAGTCTTGTCCTAGGCTCACTTCTAATCCCCGAAATCCATAGTTAGGCAATTTCCATCTCAAAATAGGCTTAGGTATCCAAATCCATTTCGGTGGTAAATATGTCATGATTATCCTAATATAGCAATTCCTCCTAGAACATGAGGGACTAAGGCAATTTTACCTAAATAACTATTTCAATTCCTCCTAAAGACTAATCCTGCTAATCATGCTTCTAATGTCAAAATCCTATCCCATTTCTAGAATAACCTCATAATTATGATACGAATTAGCTCTATCTATAAAGAAGGTAATCAAATTATAGTAGTATTATAAGTATTTCAACTTAAGGGTCATAGCACCCATCTAATACCCAAACGTCTAATACAGGCTAAGTCATGTTATTCTACCTACAATAAAATCTTAACATCCCTATTTAACATGCAACATATAAAATACACTATCTCATGAAGAAGAGTAGACAGAAGCCTACCTTGATGTCGAACCGTAAATCCTTGAATCATCCATGAATAGTTCATCTTCACTCCACGATCACAAAATTACATCACACTATCAAAATAGTAACCTATACGTTGTTAGGAGTGAAATGATACCCATATTACTATATTAAGGGTCAGGTCAAATTTCAAGTAAAAAAGAGGACCATGTGGCCCGCAAATGAAATGCAAATTGAAACCCTTAAAGGTCTCTCGAAGGACATAAGTTGTGCTCAAAATTTTAGCACAAATTGGGTCTCAAATAAACCCTCAAAGTTTAGGAATTCAGGACCTAATTTATATTAATTTTACCAAGAACTAGGATAAATTAAGGAAAATCAATGGGAAATTACCTAGATGAGTTTGGTTAGCTCACCTTAACCTACGTGGACGATTTCCCTCGTTTCCTCTCTTTTAACTCATAATTAGGTGTAAAAATGGTAGAAGAAGTGATAGGAAATTAGGTAGGTTAGAGGGTATTTAAAGGATGCAGGTGTTTCTAAAGCGAACATTTGGATATTAATGCACCTACAACTAAAGCAGCACGATGACCACTAAAGCACTCTAGCAACAAAAGTAGGTACCGCTAAAGCGAGCACCACTTTAGCAGCCATTGGGCTCTAAAGCATGCCTCTGCCAAAAGGCTAGGGCCGCTATAGTTTTCCTTAGGTGCTAAAGTGCTGAGCGCTAAAGCATCTCAATAGGCACTTAAGAGGACCTATCAGGTGCCATGTACCAGATTTTTACCATATCCTGAATAGACTTTGACCGAGTGTTCAAGATTCATCAAAATCCCTTATGTGAAAACAAAACATGCTACCATGCCAAATTTGACCTTCCCGACTCAATGGAACCACAAAAACTTTAATCCGAGGTCATTTTGGCTAAATGTATGGCCAACACCTACAGTGTATTTTTCACATAATCCGCCCAAATAGCCCAAAATTAGTCTGAAAGCCTTGGTTCCAAAACCAAGGGTCCCCCAGCCTAAAATCTATGTTCAAAAGCTGATAGAGCTGTTGGAATCCTCATACAAGGTCATTTACTAGGAGTTTTGTCCTGAGACCAAATCCTAAAAAGTGAAAGCTCCAAAATAGGGAAATACGCCTAAAATCAAGATGAATTGTCCGATAACTGGACTGATAGTGTTGATACATCATAAATGACCTGTACCTACTATGGGAAGGCTCAAAACACCAAAAATACACGTCAATACAAGAAATAACCCAAAGGGTCATTACAATATCCACTACTAAAAGGACTTTTGTCAACAAAAGTCAATAGATAGAAAGACCAAAAAGGTTTGAAAGAATGAGGCATTGGGATCTTACGCTTTGACCATGACTTACTAGATAACCTTTAAGAAGAAGCGATACTTTCAAGGGATTTTCCATAGATATCCCTTTTCTTATCAACTTTCTCTCTACACTTCTTAAACAACCAAAGCTCAACTTTTACCACCAACTGGCTATCAACTGAACCGAGGAAGGCTAATATATTCAAATCAAAACCCAAAACACTAATACCACCATAATCAAACATAAACTCATTGAAGCCAAAGGCAAATTGAGGCATGACTCATGCCACCAACTCCTTAACCCAAATATAACTTTCTTTTGCCGTTTTAAACTAGATATCCACTCTAAACTAAGCAAAAAGTCACCTGAGTCTTGTCTGTGCAATCTCATCACACTAACCTCCAAAAACTAATGCTGAAGCACTAAAAATGCATGATGGAAAATTTGAGAATAAACCAATACGACATTACCCGGGCACACACAAAAGGATATAATGAAGGTTTGTATTTTATGCCAATGCTATAACTGGTACGGATGGCAATTGAAACTAAAATCTGGGAGTCTAAAGCATAAACTACTCACCACCAATGATCCGCTCCCGGATGTCCCATCAATCGAGAATGAAGCCATGCCTAATCCAACCCAAGCATACTACTCTAAGTATAAATTCCAAAAATCTCAATGAAAACTAAAAACACGAGGTGAAAGATGAATGAACTAATACCGTCTCCACAGACTATCATCTAAATGCCTTTTCACCATAATCTATCCGCACTCAAGAAGACCAAATATGGAACCATGGAGCAGGCTCAGCCAACTATAGATGAAGCCCACTGAGAAAAATCTAAAAACAAAGGTTGTACCCAAGATCTACAACTCCAAGATGAAATCTCAACATCAAGGCTTAACTGCTTGATCTCAACTACCCAACCCAAACCTGAAGATATGTAAGCATTCATACTCCAAATCTATCGTAACTTCCAAATCGCCATTCTAAGGCATCACTTCGGAACTAAGTTAATAAGCCTGAACTAAGACCAAATACTCAAATAGAACTTAGTATCCAAATCAGATATATCCATTGTAATTATACCATAACTAAAACTTAAATGTAGTTAAAGAATAAAATCACCACTGAGGATAAATTACTGACTGAAAATAGAAGCAATCAACTCCACATCTGTTGGAAGGAATGAACCATGAAACATACTCAAGAATCACCAAGTCTACAAACTACACTAAAGATCAACAAAACTCTAGCAACTTGGAGAAACATGACTTTAGTGTGAAATTAATCAATCCACTACTCCATCTTGACACCCATAGATATATCACCAAGCAGAAGAACTCTACCAAGCTTATTCGTCAAACAATTTCTGAAATTAGGATTTCCTGAATCCACCTAAGTAGGACAATCTTAATTCAATCAACCCATGAATCACACAACCGAGGAAGAAAGTACCAATATCGACACTAATGCCAAGGTCAAGACCAATACCAAAAAATGAATCAAAGAAATTCAAGATAAAAATTTCCCAATTTGGCAACAAAGGAGCAGTCACAGGAAAGATCACCTATCTCAAAATCTCTAACTTAACTTAGATAAGAACCACATCACAGAAAAAGCATAGTATCAAACTCCGCACCAATACTAAGAGAAATCCATCACCAGGAGATAAAACCTACAAACTTGAAAGATAAATTTAAAACTTCTGGGCATCAACATGAGAAATAATATCGGGCAATAAACTAGTCAATTTGTAAGAATGGACCCCAAACTAGTGAACCCTAGAAACAAGCTATATGGTAAGGGATAGCTAATACAAAAACCTCTGTAACCTAAGAGGCAAGTCCTAGAATCTCTAACTCAAGAATGAGCAATATAACCATATTACCAACTCTAGAATAATAGCAAAACCATAGAAGATCATCTTACATTAACTTCCATAATCCACTACATAACCAATCTAGAATAGCCAACAAAAGAAAAATTATCAACCACACCTTGCTATAGTAGAGAAATCCTTAAACTAATCTAGCTGCTCAAGATAATAAATAAGAACTATGTCGAAGGGGATTCTAATTAGATACTAATAGTCTAACCATCTACTAAGTGAGATTTAATTATATCAAATAATGTCAATAATAGAAACAACAATAAAAACATCTATATAAGGGAATAGGCAGTACCAAAGACAAAAATCTATTGTAAGTACCAATCTAGGGCAATAATAAGACCAATATGCCAAGATAAATAGGAATCAAAACCAAATGCTATACCCCTAGGAAAAATATCAAAATTGATCCACTCTATTCAGTAATAAAAGAAATAATCTACAGGGGGTACTTATATAATCATGAACTCTATATCAAGGTAGACAATAATTAATATAACCCTTCCAAGGCAATACAATCATCGATGGGTACAAAAATCCCTATACATAGCAATGATAAGGTAAAGATAGGAAATAAAAGAGCACACCTAACACGGTGAAATCCAAAGTCACATGCATAACACGCCTAAGGGAGAACAAATTTGAATGAGTCTAAACTTAAACTGAGCATTTGAATCATCAACTGAGGTGTTAAGAACTACCCCTAACTTAAGGTTCCACAACACTATGAGACAAATCTAAATGATCCAAGTGACTAATAATCCCATGTTGGGGAAACTCTCTGGATTAGTGGCTGATCTCTCTATCATAATAGAAAGACCCTGTAGGTCTAACTTGACCAAAAACATGAGCTGACCCAAACTAGCTAACCAATAGACACTAAGGCATTCTCTACTAAAGTAACCATCCTTTCTGCGATCATAACATTCCTAAGAAACTTTGGGCTAGCAAGGAATACATGATAACTCTTTTTGAACAACTAACTCATGCCTGGGTCACTCTCTAGACCAATATCTAATCTCACCATAACCAAAACAAGCTCATGGAACACTTTGAGATACTGCCCGTACTAATACAGAATGACCGCCATGGCCTGAAGACCCATGCCAAAAACTCTGTAAGTTTTGATGTGAATCTGCTCACTATGCTCACTACAACTAATTTGAAAGCTACGCATAGCCTAAGACGTTACCTATACTAAATCAATAGGATAAAAGTAAAGTTGACCCCCATCGGGAGGATTCTCCTTCCCATATGGTACACCAATAGCATTGTACTAATGACATGTCCTTGTACCGCCACCTTTATAAGTCTCAATACATGCTCTCTCTATGGCCCTCATATGATTAACAATCTTGGATAAAGAAGACTCAACTGATATCAAGTACTATGATGACAAACTAAGTGGTTAGACTATACGTACCCATTCAAGAAACTCAACTACCCAACACCACCAAACACTGGACAACATACAACTGAGCCACTTCACCCGTACCCTTACTATATGACTAGTATAGTGAGTCGTATGATATCCAGAAAGTTCAAAACCTAGGAAATTTCTATGGACCAACACCTAGGGTGATTCAGTCTTCCCCACTAGGATCATTCATTCTTGAATGATAGATAAGTTAGTCAAGCACGAATCATACCCCAACACAACCATTCCAACCTTTAACTAAGTTAGAAAACAAAGATCTGATCAAGAAAGCATACCTTATGCATGAATATCTAGAGCAAAAAACAACTGCATATACTTGGACTTCATGTCCCCTTCCACTTCCCAAAGTATCTTCTTCCACCTTGTGGTTTCACCATAGAACCTTAACTGAAGATACATCCTTGGTCTGCAACTGATGAACCTGCCGATCCAAGATCTTAATCGGGGATCTCTTTATAAGATCAGGAATCTAAGACACCCAATCCTTCAAAGAAACAACCGATGAAGGATCACATATACAGTTTCTCAGCATAGAGACATGGAATACCGAATGAATGGAGATAAAAATATAAGGCAACTCTAATTTATACGCAACATTACCAACCCTTTTAAAAACCACATACAGACCAACATATCGGGGACTGAGCTTCATCTCTTTCCTAAAATGCATTTACTCTTTTCATGGTTGACATCTTTAGGAATACCCTATCTCCAACCTTAAACTCAAAGTCCCTATGCCTTACATCTGTATAGGACTTTTGGCAACTTTGGACAGCCTTAATTCTATCCCGAATCACCTTCACCTTCTCGATAGCCTGATAAATAAAATTTGAGCCAAACATATCCGCCTCACTAAGCTCAAACCACCCAATAGGATATCTATACCTCTTTTTATACAATTCCTCAAAAGAGGCTATCCTAACGCTAGAATGATAACTATTGTCGTAAGCAAACTCAATAAGAGGTAGATGCTAAACCCAATTACCTTCATAATTAATCACACATGTGTGGAGCATATCCTCCATCATCTAAATAGTCCTCTCTACTTGCCCATCTATCTGCGGGTGAAAAGCAGTACTCTGAATAACCTTAGTGCCTAACCCCTTCTGAAGTGACTGCTAAAAGTGAGATAAAAATTGCCTACCACGATTAGAGATGATCGAAACAGGTAGCCTATGTAGCTTCACAATCTCATGAAGGTACAACCTCTCATAATCCTTAGCCGAGAAGTTATTCCTCACTAGCAAGAAAGGAGCCGACTTTGTTATACTATCCATGATGACCCAAACCAAATCAAATTGGTTCTGAGACTGAGGAAGACCGGTAACAAAATCCATGATGATCATTTGACATTTCTATTTTGGCAATTTAATCTCCTGATACAAGCCTCTAGGCTTTATGTTCTCAATTTTCACTAGTTGACACACCAAATATTTGGCCATAAAATCACCTAAATCCCTCTTCATACTATTCCACCAATATATTTCTTTGAGATCATGATTTTTCATCGAACCAGAGTGAACAACATAGCATGATTCATGCACCTCGGCTAATGTCCTTTCTCGTAAACCATCGACCTTAGGAACAGATAACCTCCATTAGTAACATAAGGTACCATCACCACTAATGTCAAATACCATTACCTTTTGTCCACTTACATCACCCTTGAATTTAATCAAGATAGGGTCTAGCATTTGTTTCTCTTTTAGCTCTACACCAAGAAACAACCAAACCACTCCCTCTACAAACACACCACCATTCTCAAAGTCCAAAAGGCAAACTCTAAGATTTACCAAGCAGTGAATATCCTTTACCAACTTCCGTCTCTCCTTATCCATATGAGCTAAACTCCCTATGGACAACACGTTAAGAGCATCATTGACAATATTAGCCTGACCTGGATGGTAGTGAAGACTCATGTCATAGTCCCTGAGAAGCTCAAGCCATCTTCTCTGCCCGAGATTACACTCTTTTTAAGTGAATACATACTATAGACTCTTATGATCATAAAAGATGTCCATGTGCACTCCATATAAATAGTGCCGCCAGATTTTTAATGCAAACACCATTGCTAAAAGCTCCAAATCATGAGTAGGATAGTTCTTCTCATGTACCTTCAATTGCCTTGAAGCAAAGATAATCACCTTAACATGCTGCATCAAAACACATCCAAGTCCCACCGGGTACGCATCACAGTAAACCACAAATAACTCATTTTCTTTACGCAAAGTGAAAAATGGAACCAAAGTTAGATATTTCTTTATCTTCTCGAAACTACCCTTATAAGCATCCAACTAAGAGAACTTTACCTTCTTCTAAGTCAACTTAGTCAATAGGGCAGCTATAGTTACAAAACATTCCACAAACCTCCTATAACAACAAGCAAAAACCAAGAAGCTCTTAATATCTATTGGAGTCGTGGGTCTAGACCACCTCTTAACCATCATCACCTTTTGTGGGCCTACCATGATCTCCTAGGTAGAAATAATATGACCTAAAAAAGTGATAACATTTAACCAAAACTCATATTTTGAGAACTTATCATATAACTGATGCTCTTTTAGGGTCTATAACACCAGAGGTGATTGGCATGATCCACCTTACTCTTAGTGTACACCAAAATGTCATCAATGAAAACGATGACAAAAAGACCCAAAAACTGATGAAATACCCTATCAATCAAATCCATGAATATCATTGGGGCATTGTTCAAACCAAATGACATAACCAAGAACTTAAAGCACCCATAACGAGTTCAACAAGCCATCTTAGGGATATCCACCTCCCTAATCTTAAGTTGATGACACCCAGACCGATGATCTATCTTAGAAAAGAATATGGCACCTTGCAACCGATCAAACAAGTCATCTATCTTTAGAAGAGGATACTTGTTCTTAACTGTTACCTCATTTAACTATCGATAGTAAGTACATATCTAAAGGGAACCATCTTTCTTATACATGAATAACACCGGTGCACCCCATGGGGACACACAAGGATGGATAAAACCCTTATCCAAGAGATCCTTAAGTTGCTCCTTGAGTTCCCTCAACTAAAACAAAGCTATTCTATAAGAAGGAATAGATATTGAACGAGTATTCGGAACCAAATTAATCCCAAACTCAATCTCCCTATCGGAAGAACACCAAGAAGATCATTCAGAAATACCTCAGGAAACTCATTTACCACCAAAATCGAATGTAAAGAAGGACCTTCTAAGTTAGAATCTTTAAGCTAGACTTGATGATAGAGACACCCTTTGGAGATTAACCTCCAAGATCTGATATACGTAAACCTCCCCTTAGGAGCTAGGGAACCTCCCTCCCATTTAATAACTGGCTCACCAAGGACCTAAAGATAACTTTATGGTTCAGATAATCTATGGATACGTAGCACGAGCGTAACAAATCCATCCCCTAAATGACACTGAAATCCACTATATCTGATATGAAAAAATCCATCAAAGTCTCCTTACTACAAACAGAAATCACATACCCCCTATAAACTCTTTTAGCAACCACAGAGTCACCTACTCGGGTAGAAATAGAAAAATGGTTCAAAATAACTTTGGGGTCAAAATCAAAATCCACAGCCACAAATGGGGTCACATAAGAGAGAGTGTACCCCAGGTCAAGTAAATAATACATGTCATGAGAAATTAGTTGTGACATACCAGTCACGACATCAGGCTATTCCTCAAACTCCTATCGGGATGCAAGAATATACAACCTATTCTAGCCTAAACTAGAACCAGAAGCAGAAATAGATGCAAGAAGAGCACCCCTGGGTACAGGAGCAGATAAAGAGGCAACCGAAACCTTGTTTACTCTGACACAACATTACTAATTGGACAATTTTTAAGCATATGGCCAGGCTAACCATATTTGAAGCACCCATCCCTCCTTTCATCACAGAAACCTTGATGTAATCAACCATATAAACTATAAAGAGGACATGATGAGTCCAACTAAGCCCCACTAGCCTGAGATTAGGCACCCAGTGCCCTAAAGTTGCCGCCACTTTATTGATGCCTATCACCCGACTGCTTCGAGTAATGAGCACTAGCTATGGAGAAAGAACCAAAACTCCCCTATTTTTTCTTTGGCCACTTACCACTATCCCAACCACTTTACTATTGTCCACCCTATTCAGAGAACCTAAGCTCCTTACCCTACCTTTCTCATCCTGGCTCTCATATCAGACACCAATTCCAATGCATACCTAGACAACTAGTTAAATTTTCAGGAATACTCATTGATTGACATCTTCCCCTATTTTAGATTAACAAATTCCTTTGCTTTTGCTTTTCTCAACTCCTAAGAAAAGAAGCGGTCTAGAAAAGCATTAGAGAAAGTCTCCCATAAAGGAAAATCATTAATATCATCCTTTTCCTGATCCCATTCCTCGTACCATTAGTACACTATATCCTTTAGCTTATAAGCAACATAATTCACCCCTTCCATATTCATGGCCTACATAACCCAGAAGATCTTTTCCATATCATCTAAAAAACCCTGAGGATACTCCTCCAACTTAACACCAGTAATAGTTAAAGGATTCAACCACATAAACTAGCCAACCCTTGTAGACTCAAAAGATGGAATACCAGATGCACCATGCTCAACTTGTGAAGCTACCAACTGAACAATCATATAAAATGACTAACAAAACTCAACATTCATCATATTAGCCTGAGAAGGACTATAAAAAACCAATGGAACACTAGAGAAATTAGGGAGCAGACCCTTAGACCGAGTACCGATCCTATGGGATAAGTGTGTCCAATCAATATCGTCCCTAGTTGGGATAGATGAGTTTAGGTGAACTTTAGATCATCCAGGGATGATATAAAAATTGAACAAATAAAATTAGAGAAGATTCCAGGGCTTGGACTACAAGCTCAAAAATAGAACACAAAGAAGAGAAATATTTTCAAAATGCCTTGTAGCCTCTCTCTGATGAGCATGGCACGCTACACACCCCTAAAAGAGAATTTACTTAACACAACTTAGTGGAATCCCAATTGACCATGAACTAAAAGATCTGATACCAACTTAACACGACCCAAACTGGGGCCTTATCATAAAGGGCATCCCAAATCCAACCAGGATAGGGGACCACCCTATTATCCAACCCAACCTCCAAACACGTACCCTAAGTTGAATGAATTTTAAAAATATAAAAAGATAGAATTTTGTACACAGCGGGATAGGTCCATAACTGTGAATAACCCAAGCTAGTCCAACCATCCAATACCCAACCAATAACCATACAAAAACCAAAACAATAACCAAGTATGAATCTATAGCATAAAAAGATGGAACAATCATAAATGTAATCTAATAGTATCAGCCCCATTACCAATGCTAATATTAAGGCTGACACCAATATCGACACTACTTATACCAATCTATAGTAGTCCCAAAAATCCTCTAGCCAAAAGTAAAATAATATTCGGTTGGGATATGCCCTCAAACATAGCCAAAACCAATGTCTATGAAATAACCAAAGTATGTGAAATATCCATGACATGAAATAGAGCCTTGCAGAGTATGAAAGCTCACCACTTTAATCCTATTAAGTTGATCCGAAATCCGAGTGCTAAGCAGGAAGAGTAGAATGATCAATTTCTGCATCGCATGGTGTATAGCCACCTGAAGATGGGTTAGCAGGTAAACGCTAGCATGCACTCAGGCTAAGGATAACATAATGCCAACCTTTAAAACCAAATTAACCAACCATATGCATTCATAACCACACATAAACATATATAACTATGCTAGTAATAGGAATCGGGTTTAACATGCCTTTAAAATAATTAACTTGGGTATGTATAGCTTAACCATCCTAGAATCATCCATATGCTTTATGGGTCCAGTGTAACCCTCTGAATGGGCCCCGATAGGTGTAGCCGCACAAACTAAAGATACTATAGGAATAGGGAGTTCTAGAGTACCCTTTACTCTCCATTATACATATGTACTAGGGTACTTAAGGGATTCCTATGTACCCTATAAGTATCGATATGGTCGTCACATCCAATCCTAATATCATCAAACATGAGTTTCTAGTGTATGTTCATTGGACTTAAACCTTTTCGATTAACTATCACACCCCTCCATTATTGTCCAATTAATACCATTACCACACAACCAAACCACCATTCCATTTATTATTAACCAAGTCTATAAGTAGTGGTATCTTCATACTGACTATAGATTACAAGTAATGTCCTTAGCTATTTTGTAAGAAGAAGGGATTCCCATGTACCCATAAATTACATCATTAAGTTGACTTGGGGGATTCCCATGTACCCTACATGATGTTTGTTATTAAGTTTTCTTGTGGATTTCCTTATACCCCATAAGTATTTCAATAAGACAAACCATAACCATCAATACCTTACCAATTAACCATTACAAACCATTTAGGGCTCCGTTACTAAGTTATACCATGCATAGTTTAATGAAAGTTCAACAATTTAACAAAAACTTCTCATAGGAATTTTATCAAACATGTTGGGGCATAACATTTCCAAAGCCAAAACCAAGTACCAATTAACCATTACCATGCAACCAAATGTTTAAACTACCATAACAATATGGAAACCATAAGTAAAAACATAGGAAAACCATAACAAACCATTATAACCAAACCCTCCAAATATATATTTGAAAACCCAAAACCATAAAACATTTATGCCATAAAACAATTCATAAAATATACCTTTAGTTGGAACTAACTATGAGGGAGGAGTAACATTCCCTAGATTATGAAGATGACAGAGAGAAATCACCCTTGTAATCCCCAAATTCATACTATTGATGAAACCCTTGACTTTCTTGACCCAAGAGTTTTGAGAGAATTTGAGAGAGTTTTTAAGTTTTTGAGATTAGAATATTAGGGTAAATAATGTCCCAAAAGTGATATAAGTCATGGGGCCTTAAGAAGTTAAGAGGGAAAATATTCAGATTACCTCCAACTTAAACTACATAAATACCCTCAGAAGGGTACAACTCTACCATACCACCCGTACACTATTATATGATTGGTACCCATGACTCATACCCTATGCATCCCTTGACCCCTAACACTGACCAACATACGACCACCAAGCCCCAGTCATACCAAACATACGACAAGTACCCCTAACCCGTACCTTAGGAAGAATCAAGAGGGCTTGATGTTCTTCAACATACGAGTTGGACTATACCAGTCATACCCTATCTCACAACTCATGGTGAGTTACGCATATACAAATCTAAGTTAAGTTACTAAGCTTTAGATTAAGTAAGGGAAAACCAAACTCTACGATCCATCACCCACCATTCAACTCGTACCCACCTAAGTTGTACCCATCAAGAAACATATCCACCTTACACTACCCAACACTGGACAATATATGAATTGGTCACCTGACCTATAACCTTAAATATATGACTAGTATGGTAAGTCTTATGATGTCCAAAAAGTCCAAAACCCATGGAATTTCTAAGGACCAAAACCAAGGGTATTTCATGGATATCCTGCCAGAGTTAGCAGTTATCCACCCATTTTTCCATGACTCAATGCCAAAGATGTACACTGCATATCTATCCTTAGTAGTCTCTCTAGAGATTATTATGATCAAGGATAACTTGTCCTATGAGAAAATTCCGATCGAAATACTTAATAGGCAGGTCTGAAGACTAAGGAATAAGGATGTGGTGTCAGTAAAAGTTCTTTGGAGAAACCAATTAGTTGAAGGATCCACCTAGGAAGCCAAAGCAGACATAATGAACAAGTACCCTCACCTGTTTTCTTCTAATTTAGTCCCTACCAAAGGTAAATTGATCTTTTCAGTATATTCTTTCTTTTTAAGACCATTTATGTATTCTTATATCGTATTATGTGTTCATGAGTCATTGACTACTTGTGATATTTATAAGTTTTGTTTTAAGATCGCTGTGGAGATGTCGATTTCCCCTAAAATCCTTATCCTAGATGGGACTCATTCGAGGATTAACATTTCCTGGGAGAGATATTTTTAATACCATATGTCCTTAAGTTTACTATGGAATTTATGACTCACTCAATAAGTCGTGAAGACTCATTATGAGTCATAACATTAAATCATAGTAAAGATAGTATGGGATGATTAAGTTTCTATTTTGATTACGAATCTTATAGTCTAGTCGTAGTCATCTCAATGGGGAAACCAAACTTTTTTGGTCAAATGATGACTCAACCCAATGAGTCATTATGAATAATTATGATTTGTATAGTAAGATTCATCGTGTTAATTGTGTAGGACCCCTAATATTTTGCTCAAACTATTGTTAGTGACTATGAGTCATTGGATATAACTCGTAGCCAGACTAGTGTGTACCTTTCCTATTACTGCCAAGACTACAAGTTACTGGGTAGACTCGTAGACAGACATCATGAGTTGTGAGGTGACCCAAGATGGCTGGCGACCAAGTCTCTATATGTTCAGTTAAGGGGTTTTTTAATCTTTTCTCTTAAAACTTCCAATCCACGAGTTAAAACGCAAAAAGGCTTTATTTTTCCCTATTCTCAATTAGTTAATGACATCCTTTTTTCTCCCACTCCCAAGAATAACAAGGCTAGGGATTTTTCCAAAAATTCACTTCTAAAGTCCCCATGTCTAAATTCCCTTTAAGAAAGTCAAGAAAATCTATGTATGTGGGGTTTGAGAAAGGATAATATTTCGTATATGCTTGAAAACTTGATTTTAAAGTTTAATTTATATGATTTCAATTAGGGTTCATACCAAAATTCTCATATTCTTGAGGTTGTGTCATTATCATATGAATTTAAAGTTTAAAGTGCATAAAAGTTTGCCTTTATTCATTTTTTGACTTGTATGATTGCTCCTATGACATGATTTCCATTATTTTGACTTGGACTTTTATGAATTGATGAAAGATTCTAAATCGAGTATTGAGCATAATATTTTTCTATGAGTTTTTATGAAAGAATGAATGAATTTCAAAACTTAAATACAAGTTTTCGAGTTACAAGATGCTTAAACTTATAAGTTCAATTTACAAGTATTACTACATGATGAAAGTTTAATTTTGATCTTATGATCACATTTAAGACTCAAAATCCACAACTTCAAACCATGAATGTGATTCAAGTAAGAGAAGCATAGGTTGGATTTTAGTTTACAAACCCATATTCTATTTGAAAGTGGATTTTCTAAGTATAAGCATATATATATATATATATATGTATATTGGGAGTAGTATTAAGCATCGAGAAGGGGAATATGGGTTCAGTGCATCCTATTTCCTAGAAACTATAAGCCACCGTAGGCTTAAGAGATCTCACCAGAGAGAGTCTTCATTTCCAAAGATGGGCCAAGTTTAGTGATACTTAAGTTAAGGTTCTATTCCGATGGAAAGGGTCGGAAAACTCTCCCCAATATAGGTAAGATGTTGGACACCATGATAGCTCACATGGTTTATGTCAGTTATAAGAATCTCCCGCCAAAAAGAACACAAGTAAAGATTTTAGAACCTATGTGTAATAACTCACTAAGCTTATACATTATGCTTTATCATTCATGTTTTACGATCTTTCAGCTTTATGTTTTATTCATGTCAAAGTGAGTCCCTCTACACTTAGAATGCATGATTTGAATGTGTATTCAATTCTATATTATTTATGCATTCACCCCCATATACTCGGTATATTCCAGTACTGACTGACATATATGTCTATGTACTACATTGTCTGACAATGTAGATCTTGGTGCTCATTCCCAGCAACATGATTGATTGCGGGCATCCTCTTCTACATCTGCATACTTGGTGAGTCCTCATTATTCGAAGACCAAGTCTATTAGCATTTCAGACTTTATAAATGTTGCCTAGTTAGTTCATTTCCTTTTTGGGTCAGCTAGGGTCTGTCCCAATGACTTTTCTGTTATAAGATTAGGGGCTTGTCAGACAATGTATATTTTAGTTAAATAGATTTCATGGAGATTGCTAAGTTGTAAGATTGCTAAAGGGGGATTTTAAACTTGGTTTCTTTCGGTCGTTGTATATACCTTAGTCTCAAGCATCGTGTGACGTCTAGGGGTATTCTCAGGGAATTACATATCCATAAAAAGACTCAAGATCCCTAATGTTGAATCTGAAAAAGATGAAATGGTTGCAAACTCTATCAAAGCTTAGGCTAGCCCCAAATCTTTCGACTAAAATTGAAGGCCCTCAACATCTAACCTTGACTCCCTAGTCCGACACTGCACTAAAGTTTTTGAAATGTGTATTGAATTCCCATATCTATTAACAGCCTTGCATCATATATCTGGGACAGAATAGAGTCAAAGAACATACTTAAGGCTCATAGAGATACGGATACACGAAAAAGTGTCAAGAATAGAATTTCCTAACAATGCTAGCCTCACGAAGATAGGTTATGGACATCACCAAACTGATTCGTAGGACTCTACTAAACATTATATCTTATACCAACACACTGGTAAATCTAGGCTCTAATACAAATTAGTCACGACCCAATTTCTCAGGTCATAATGGTGCCTACCATAACCCTCCAATATGTAAGACAACCCATAGTCCAGAACTACTAGCAACTAATTACCAAGAGAAATGAAGACTGTGGAATAAATGAAATAAAAAGGCTAACAAACATAAGATAGTCCCAAAAACTGGTGGAATCAGTACAAGATCTTCTAATGTATTTATGAAGCAAAATGAAGTACTAAATGAATATACAAATACAACCCATCTCTAAATACAACATAGAGAATAGTTTAGTACATAAGAGGGAGGAAAGTTATACTTTGAATGCCAGGAGCTCACCCTACATCTCAGAACCATAGCTTCTCCATACGATGCACACAACAATGGTGATAACCTATACTATGATCTGTATGTTGTAAAAGTGTAGTATGAGTACCAAACACATGGTACTCAGTAGGCAACTGTCGATTGATCTCCATACATAAGGCAAATATACATAATATGTAAGCATAAATGTAAATTACACCTAAATATCCAACAAATGCATAATAAAGCTAATTTGATAGTAAGGATAAACTATCCTATTCATATCCAAGAACTAACATAATAAGGCTAAAGAGGTATTAAGGATAACCTATCCCATTCTAGCCATACTCAGGAACCTTAACACTATACCATATATCACTAGACAATAGATGAATAAAAAGGTCAAAGGGAAGATATATAATAGTATACAAGGACAAGGAATTAATATACAACCCAAATAAATGAAGTAAGGAATAAAGGGATATATAACATAGCTACACATTGGTATGTGTATATATATATATATGTAAAGATATATATATATATATATATATATATATATATATATATATATAAGGTCCACTCAAGGTACAACCTAAGTCACCACACTAACATCTCCAAGCCTCCTAATCATAGTAGAAACAAATGCTAGTATAATCAGGAACTCTAATCCATACGTCTAAACATGAGATAATTACCTTAATAAAGCAACCTCCAAGAAAGGGATCATGATATTAGGGTCTAAAGCCATAACGTCTAACAATGGAATAATTATGCACAATTTACCATAGTGATCATGACTGTACCTAATCTATGTATACCATCACCAGTATTCAAACAATATGATTATAAGCATCACTATGTCTATAAACTACGACCATTTACAAGGATGGAATACTTTTCAAAACCTAACCAATGTCATAATTACGGCCTTAGGCCCACTAATTGTCCGGCATAGCTATAACATCATAATCACATCCTTAGGTCCAACTATATATCTAGCATAACCATAACATCTTGATCAGGATAAAAGCCATCATAATTCACTAAGTAATATATTAAACATTATACTAAAGGTTCATTAGTATAAACTATGCCTAACACACTAACATGCATATATAAGTATACAAGAGCCAACACAAGCCTTGGCCTAAGGTATGCCGGAAGAGCCCACTATTAATCCTTGAAAGCCATATTTAGGTAATTTCCACCTCAGACAAGGCTAAGGTATCCACATCCACTTCTAGATGGCAAATACATCATGATTAGTCCTAAGATAGCAATTTTTCATGATCCAATTTCTCAGACAATAATGGAACCTACTAAAACCAGCCATTAGGTAAGCCAATTCGTAGTTCAGAACTACTAGTAATGGAATACTAAGAGAAGTAAAGGAAGAATGTGGAATGAATATAGAAAAAAAAGCTAAAATACACAACATAGTCCAAAAACCTTGTGGAATTAGTACAAGAGCTTCAAACATAATAAGGCTACAAAATAAAGTAACAAGAGAATATACTATTACAACCTATCAATAAATACAACACAGAGACTAGTCTACTATATATGAGGGAGGAAAGTAATACTCTAAATGTCAGGAGCTCACCCTATGTCTCTGAAACATAGTTTCTCTACATGATGCACACAACAACAACGATAACCTGTACTATAATCTACAGGCTGTAGAAGTATAGTATGAGTACCAAACATATGGTACTCAGTAGGAACCTATCGATTGAGCTCCAAAGATGATGCAAATACACATAACATGCAAGCAATAATGCAAACTACACCCAAATATCTAAGATACTACATAGTAAAGCAAAGAAGACAATCATGATGAACTTATCCTATTCTAGACATACTTAAAAATCTAAGCACTATATCATATATCGCAACAAGAATAAAGAAAAAGAGAGGAATATATATATATATATGCATATGTATACCCGGCTAAGGAATGAATATACAATGTGAAGGAAGGAAGGAAGAGATATACGGTAATATTGTAACCACATATATAAATATATGCACATAAAAAAGCATAACCTATGGTACCAGTTAAGAAGCCACACCAGCATCTCAAGGCCTCCCAATCATAATAGGAACTAGTGCTTACATAAGCAGGATCTCTAATCCTTATGTATAAGAATGAGATAATCATTCGTAATAATGTAACCATAAAAGAAAGGAATTAGAAACATACCTCAAATCAAAATACCAAAACATTAATCAACCTCTTAAGAACTAACCATAATAACTACACAATGCAGTAATCGACTAGTACAAACAATACCTAATAGAGTCTTTCATACACCACCATTGTCAGAGACCTGGAAATTCCAATCAACAGATAACACATTGCAAATAATACTAATCATCTATACTTATGCAACCTTCCATAAGGATGATAGATATAGGTGCATATTTGTGATAGGCAATGCACGTACAAAATGAACTCCAAGTAAGTCCATAATATCATAACTGATCATTAATTATCGAACTTGAACCAGAACTCATATTATAAAAATTTCCATCAATTGTTGGACTTGAACTGAAACTCATATTATTAATACTATCATCAACTTTTGAACTCAAATTGAAACTCACATTATCAATACTATGAGAAATTAATGGAGTTAAACTGAAACTCATATTATCAAAATAATTATCAAAGTGTAGAATGGCTCGGTGTCTATCTCAATCAAAGTATATGGTGGTAAAACATAGACCGGAATCTATCTCGGCTAAATCTTTAAAAGATCATTTTTAGTGATAAAATCTCATAAATCATCAATAAAAGTAGTATGCTTCCCATTATGAAAGAGTCTATTCAAAAGTGTCAAGTTGGAATAGATCCCCTTTTTTAGAAAAATAGTATTAAAACCATATTATTAGCCAAAATTGTACCATTAATTGAACATGAATGTACCAAATCTATGCATGCCATCACCAGTATCCAAACAATACAATTATAAGTATCTAGATGTCTCTAAACTATGACTACATCCTTTACCAGGATAAAATACTTCCCAAATACAACCAATATCATAATCACGGGTTTGTACCAAACAATATATATATACAACATAACCCTAACATCATAATCTAGGAGAACCATCAAAATCCATGAAGTATCATAATAAATATCATATTAATGATTCATTAGTCTTAATTATATCCCAAATGCTAGTAACCTAGGGTAATAGGATTCTAAAGGCATAATAAGCATTTCACCCTATGGGTCATTACCCTTCTGTCCCCCAAACTCATAAATTTTGCTAAGTCATTACATTCTACCAAATATTGCATCTTAACATCCCTCTCTAACATGCAACATATAAAATGCACTATCTCATGATGAAGATTAAATAGAAGCCTACCTCGATGCCAAACCAAAATCCTTTAATCACTCGTAAATCGTCCTCCTTTGCTCCATGATTTGTAAATATCGTCATGCTATCAAAATTATAATGTTCACGTCATTAGGAGTCAAATAATACTCATATACCTATATTCAAGAAGGATCTATAAAAGGACCATAAAAATGGGTTCATAAATAAAAGTTTTAAAACTATAATTTTATTTTTGAAATACGTTCCCCATACTTATAGGAGTCTAGAGTTGAAAATTCATATGAAAAAAAGTTTAAAATGAGGTTCAAATCAAACAAAAAATATTTTCAAGCTTTACCGACAAAACCCCCATAAACCCATCTTGAAATAAATAATTTGAAGTACTATTGAATATGAAATCGAGGGAACAATGATAATTATAAGATTATGAAACTTACCCATGGAAGAAATCTCAAAAACTTCTTTGGAATCACCCAAATCCGAGCTCTCAAGCCACAAAAATAGTGAAAATAGGGTTTTGATTCTCAAATTGTGTGAAATCATGAAAAATAAAATATAAATTCTTGGAAAATGGGTAAAATAGAGTTTTAAATCAATAAAAAATTATTCTATGAGAAAAACACAATGAAAGTCATCAAAACCGAAGTTTCTTAGCTCCTAAAATATCAAAAATATGAATTTGGGGTCTTATACTCAGTGATGGTTACTTAAGCGACAATTTGATCTCTTTCGTGACCTGATAAAAATATAAAAATGTCACTTTCATAACTAGGTCATATAGTCAAAGTTTGCTTTTGCAAACAAACTAGCACCATCAAAGTCAAAAACTTATATTTGACCCTCAGAACTCATTTGAAACCCTGTGAACATGATCTAATAGTGAATTTTGATTGTAAACCACATTCCGAATCTAATGGAATCACTGAAAGTTTCATCTGAGTTAGTTTTGACTAAATATGGGTCTAATGCCAATAGTTTTATTTTTCATATATCTTCCCAATAGACCCAAACAAGTCTAAAAGCCTCGAAACCTGAACCAAGGGTCCCCCTAGTCTAAAATTAACGTTCCAAAGCTGATGGCATTGTCAGAATTCTCATCTGAGGTCATTTACTTGGAGATTTGGTCCAAGAACAAATCATAAATAGCGAAATCTCCAGAGTAGAGAAATGAGCCTAAAGTCCAAATGAACTATTCGATCACCGAACCAATAATTTTGGAAAGTCATAAATTACTTGTTGCCGTTATGGGAAGGATCAAAATGCTGAAATACATGGAAATCGAGAAAATAACCTAGGGGTCATTAAATTTTCAACTACTAAAAGAACTTTCGTCGGTGAAAGTAAATGAGTAGAAAGATCATCAAAACTCAGAAAAATGAAGTACTAGGCCTGCATGCTTCGAACACGACTTCCTAGAAAACCTCCAAGAAGAGACAATATTTCTAAGGTATTTTGCCACAACTATCCCTTTTTCAACAAACTTCTGTACTTCACTCTTAAATAGCTAACACTTAACCTTAACCACCAATTGGCAACCAACTAAACCGAGGAAGACTGATGCATGCAAATCAAAATTGTGACAAATTGATACCTGCATAATTAAATAAAAACTTATGCAAGCTAAAGTAAAATCTAGGCATAAGTCATGCTACTAACTCCGAATCCAAATATAACCATCTTTTGACTTTCCAAACCTGCTAGAACTCAAAACCAAGAAAAAATCCACCGAGTCATCTTTGTGCAATCTCATTACACTAACCTTTAAAAAACTAAAGTTAATCTATAAAAAATCCATACTGGAAAGCATGAGAAAAAGATTATAAGGCACCACCTGGTTAATTAAATGGATATAACCAAGGTCTACAATCTATGCTAATGCTACAACTAGTTTGAATAATCCTTGAAAATAAATTCCAGGAATTTGAAGAACAATTACTCACCACTAATGATCCACCCTAGGATGTCCCATCAACCAAGATGTAAGCCATGCTGAATCAAACTCAAGGATATTACTCCCACTAAGTATATCATCCAAAAATCTCAATGAAAACTGGAAACTTGAGATCAAAGATGAAGGAACCAACACCATGTACATGCGATATAATCGGAACACCCATCCACCATAATGCATCAGAACTTAAGAAGACCAAATAGCTAAACATAGAGTAGGATTAGCCAGCCTATTGATGAAATCCTAACTGAGAGAAATCTTAAAATGAAGGCTACACTCAATCTCTACAACTTCCAGTTGAATCTCAACCCAAGGCTGAACCACCATATTTTAACTATCCAGACTACCTTGTAGATAGGTAAGCATCCAAATTCTAAATATATCATAACCTCTAAGCTACTATTCTAAGATGCAAATCTAAACTGAGGCAATAAGTCTGAACTAATGTCAAATACTCAAATCGATCTTACCATCCAAATTAGACATATCCTTATTAAATCATGTTAGAATCAAATATTGAAACATAGTTAAGGCACAAAATCACCATGGAGGATAAATCACTGACTGAATACATAAGAAATCAACTTCATATTTGTTGTAGGGCATCAACCACCAAAACATACTCAAGAATTCACCTAGGCTGCAAACTACACTAGCAATAGCAACAACTCTAGCAACTCAGAGAAATGTAACTTTAGCCAAAAATTGGTTAATCTAATACTCCATCTAGGAAATGAACATTCAACTCACTAACTTAGGAAATGGTCATAGAAAGTGTCACCTATCTCTAACTCTCTAACTTCATTATAATAAGAACTATATCATAGTAAGAACGGAGTATCCAATTCCATACTAATACCAAGTGAAAACCCATCATTGAGAGTCGAACCCAACAAACATGAAAGATAGCTCTAAGGCCTCTTAACATCAATATCAAAAACACTACCAGGAAATAAACTAGTTAAAATAAAAGAATGGACCCTAAATTGGTTAATCTCAGAAATTAGCTACATAGACAAGAATTGCAAATGTAATAAATTTTGCAACCCAGGAGGCAAGTCTAAAAATCCTAAACACAATAGCGGGCAATATAACTAAATTGCCAACTCTAAAACCATAACAGAACAAGGAAAGGTCAATGTACCTTCAATACCACCATTCATTCAATAATCGGTCTCATATTTCAAATAGAATAGAAAAATAACTAATTGTATCTTGTTACAAGAAAGAGAGAACATCCAACAAATATAGCTTCCTAAGCCAATGAATAAGAACCATATAGAAGGGAAAATTCTAACCAGATGCTAACAGTCTAGCCATCTACTAAGCAAGGATCAATTACATCAAATAATGACAATAAGAACAACCATAATATAAACATTAATAAATGGGAATATGCGGTACTAAAAACAAAAAATCAATAACAATTACCATTCGAGGGAAATAATAAGGCCAATATGCCAAGGTAAATGGGACTCAAACCCAAATATTACAACCATAAGGGAAAAAATGAAAAAAATATCAATACCAATCTACTCAATCCACTACTAAAAGAAATCATCTATGGGGTAGTCATATAATCACAAACTTTATATTAAGTTACACAAAAACCAATATAAAGCTACCAAGGTATATAATTATCAATGGGTATGAGAATCTCGATACACATAAATAAAGGATAAAGGAAGGAAATAAAAGTGCACCTATCATCGTTAAATTCAAAGTAAGATGCCCAATGTGATCGAGGAAGAATGAATATGAGAGGTTCCAAACTCGGACTGATCATTCGAATCATCAACTATGGTTCAAAGCACACTATCTCTAAAATAAGGTAACACAACACCATAAGAGTGATCTGAATTAGGTGACTGACTAGGGATCCTACATCGGTGACACTCTCTGGATTAGTGACTGGTCTCTATAGTCGTAGCAATCCACTTTATCTCTAACTTAGTAAGGAATACATGATAATCCCAGTTGGCTTACAAACTGATGATGAAGGCACTCCCTACTTTAATGACCATTCTCCCTAAAATCATGATACACGTCAAGAATCCTAGGCTGGAGAGATGATAACGCTCAATCTACAGCTTTCGTGGGAGTGTAAAGCGGTCGTTAGCAAATATAGAACCCAACCTGGGTTGGGTGTCGATCCCACAGGGAATAGCTTGGCCAAAAAGTAAGCAAAATTAATAGACTTTTGGTGCAAGTCTCGTAAGAAGGGGGATTGTAATAAGTAACCAAAGTAATGAAATAAAAGCTGAAAATAGCAAAGTAAAAAGAGAGTATTTCGTAGGTTGTGAAACAATGAGAATTGAAGCGTTGGGGTTATGTCCACCTTCTGAGGTATACGTCTCTATCGGCTATGAGTGTGTAGAGTCTTGACATGCAATTGCTTATAGAGAATTGTAGTCGATGGTAAATCAAAGCGTCTCTCGACCTGAACAAGGACTATTTCACTTTAACTCTCTCGAACTTAAAGCGTGTCTAACGGTACGAATTCTCCAAGAGGTTAGTCCAGTTACGGCACTAGCTTTTTAATAGGAAAGGGTGTCCTACTACCTTGACATTATCTCTTTTCCAGACAAATAACCTTTCTCTCGAACAAGTTAAATGTTAGACTGGCGTTATTCTTGCGTTTGCAACCGCAAAGAATGTAGATTAATATGAAGAGCGTAATGATATCAGCAATATACGTGTCTTGAACTCACAACTCACAGCAGTAGATAGTAACTCGTTCGGCTTCCATAACCCCAACTAAGAGGTTTAGTTACCCATGAATGCGAAGGATATTACGTTTTGCATGGTGGATGACGTGAGAAGTGGGTGTTTAGGCGTGTGGTTTTGGTGATTCCCTAGCAAGTAACGATTCTCTTGTTGTGGAATAGATGAATAGAAGAGTAGATTAGAAGTGTTTGTGGTGGAAGATGAGAGGGATGGAAGAAAATTAATTGTTGAATTAAGTGAAGAATTAATAAAAATCTCTAACATGATAGGGTATTTATAATACTCCTATCCTACTCCTACTAAGCTAATGAAATAGATAACCAAATCCTAATATACTAATGAGATCCTTGACCCAAATGTACTAGGGTAAGGTTACAATATCATAATCCAAATAGACTAGTAAAACACATAACCTAATTATACTAGGTTAATAATCTTTGTAAAAATCCAGCTTTGTGTCTGTAAGTTCCCAAAGTCATCAGAAATGCTGTTTTAGCCCGGGACAGATTTTCCATGCAGCAGATTTGGTCCTTAGGCGTCCAGCTCCTTTCTACTTCGTTTGTGAGCTTTCTTTTGCGTCAAGTAAGCCGTAAAATGCTGTATTTTGCATCATTTATACCTGAAACTTTCCTAATCATGTTTGTCAGCTCATTTACAGGAAAAAGGACTAAAAGTGCATGAAATATATAATTAGTTCTCAAAACTAGGCTAAAATATGGGCAAAATATATTGATATAGGCACGTAAATTCGCCTATCATCAACACCCCACACTTGAAGCTTTGTTCGTCCTCGAACAACATATCATGTCCTTCTAAACATCGACTTAAGGTTTTTACAGCAACAACACAAAACATTCTTCAAGATAAGCACAAAAATTATCAACAAAGAGTAGCTTCCCGATTATAAGTAGAAACAATTTAACCTCTAGCGTAGACTAGTGATGGTGATCAACTCGCATGCAAACGTTAAGGTACATAGAATCATATACAACTACCCAAAGCTCATCAACCATGTGTGTCTCACAATATAGTACCCATAATTACTCACAAATATAGCATATTTTTCAAACATGGGTATCAAAATGTCCTTGCTCTCACTCTCACAAAGAATTCATATGTAGCAACTGATGACCATAGGCTTGCCCTTAATGTAGTACTCTACTAAATGTCAGAATGCTAAGCTTAGGATCAAGTAGGTCTTTTGATGGTTGTAATGTAGGCTAAGGGACGGGTAGGATCAGCTATTTTGGCCAGAAATAGTGACTAAGTTCCTAAGCACTTTAATACATCACATTGTATCATTGACACTTTTTTCTTTCAACCTTTCTTTATTTTATTCTTCCACCCTTGTTCTCATCTTTTGTTTTTCAATTTTAAGCACAACTCACTTTTCAGCTTTCTTTTCCTTTTTCTTTTCACAACATACCTCTTATGATAGCACTTTCTTTTTCATAACACATTCAAGCACCATTACAATTTAAAGCATCATACTCACCCAATTTCCTCTTATGTTGTCACATGACTTTTTCACTTTAAAGCACTTAGGAATTTGGATCAAATTACGGTCTTGAAAAAAAATGGATTAGGCTTACATACAAGGTTGTCAAAGAAATAGGCTAAAGGCTCAAAAGGGTTTAACTAGGATGATGTTCATGGGTAGGTAAAACTGAAGGTAAACAAATATAGGTTGCCAAAGAAATGCCTAAATCATTTCCTAACTTACACTCCTTATTTTTGCTTTGCATACATACCAGGCAAGTTCTAGCATTAGCCACACACATAGAATATACTATTATCTCACACACACAAGGCACATGGTCGACTTGATTGGAAGTAATATAGACTCTTGACCCAACAAGTGAAGGAATTGAATCACACAATATCACATAATGAGTCACAACTAGAGCCTAAACGTCTCAATAGTCACAATTGTAATATTTTACTCCTAAAAAAAACAAAAAAAAAACGAACTCAAATAAACAAAGTAAACAAACAAACATAGGTGCAAACAGAGAAGTATAGCATGCGATGCCACCCCACACTTAGACGGGACACTTTCCTCAGTGGAAAATAAATACGAGGAACCTGGTCAGTCGGACTCCTCCTCTATGTCTGGGGTCATACCCCTTGCGTTGGGATCATCATAAGAGTCATCATCCTCATAAGTTCCGCATAAGTATCCCACTTAATTCCAAGCGTGAGTCGAGGTGTTTGCAGCGAGGAGGGTTCTCCTTGCTCCTTGCGGCCTCTTTTCTTGCCCTTTTGGGAAGTGGTAGCCTTCTTCCTTGCCTTGTCTCTCTTTAGGTGCCATTGTACCTGAGACTTGAAATAGTGTTAATGGTAGCACAATCTCAATGGATACAATCTATACACAGACAGTAGGGGTACCACCCCACACTTAGGGTGTTGGCACCAACTAGTGAGGTGAAAGTGATCGATTACTCAGAATTCATCGACATACGTTTTAGGATTGTATTCCGACAAGAAAATCAGCAATGCATTACTTACTTGCAGCCATTGGACTACTTTCATGGTAGCTATAGCAACACTACTACATAGGGGTTACCATATGGAATAGTTATTCTTACAACAATCACAACCTCTTATGTCGGTAGGCACTATAAGTCTTATGCCGATGGCCGGGATAGTCTAACATGTAAGTATCCAAACAACAATCTTAAGCACTGTTCATAGCCATAGTAATTCCGCAAATAGTATAACAATGCTATTAAAACCAATTTCAAGTCGGAAACAAGTCAAGATTTTCCTACGTACATGTTCACTCACAAGGTTGTGTATCAACAATCCAAACACATGAACATCACCAACAATCTTATACGATTTAGCAATTCATAATAGATATAGCAATGTAGTACTTATGAGAAATAAATGAAGAATAAGAGAGTACTTACTTGCTTGAAGCTTGTGGAGATGGTTTTGTGAATTGGAAGAGCAAAAGAAGAAAATTTTGAGAGGATTTGGAGAGGGAATGCGGTGCCTTTAGGGTTGTTTCTAATGTGGTTGTGTTATAAAACCAAGTCCCCTTTATATAGGAAGAGTATGGGTCGGGTTATGACCCATTTACAATCGGATTTGGGGACAATATCACCACATATGCGGCGTATATCTCTCGGCATATCAATGACATATGCGGCGCATTGTCCATGGCATAATGGGACATATGCGCCGCATAGTCTATGGCATTTCTAGACATATGCGCCGCATAGTCTATGGCATTTGGTCTCAGTATCTCAAATGCCATAGCATAGGCGGCGCATAGTCAAAAGCATACCTAGGAATAGGCGGCGCATAGTGTATAGCACACTAGATTCCGAGTCCTTAGGCTATAGAATAGGTTGTGCATCGTTCGTGGCCTATTTTTACCAAGGCCTAGCCTTCCTCGAAGCCTATTATGACGTGAGAAAGGCTCAATTCATAGCCTTATGCATCACCATTCCTAACTTACCGATTTTACCATACAATGCGACCAAATCGTCAATTGAAATCAATCTCCTCGTTGCATACTTCTTGCACCTATATTAGCTCAAAACAAATGAACACGATTAGTACAATGGGTTGCCTCCCACCAAGCGCCTTAGTTTTGGTCATGGAACGACTCTTATTTTTGGATTTTCATTTATCAAAAAGAAAAAATACTAAAACGACGAAACGATAAAATGATAAAACGATGAAATGATGAAATGATAAACCGATGGGTTGCCTCCCATCTAGCGCCTTATTTATTGTCGTGGCTCGACATAGTTACCTCGAGTACTTAGACTTCGCCGAGGTAAGTGATGGATCATTTTCTGAAAGGATTTAGACGATAATGAGGCTTACCTGGGGGCATGCGATCTTCTTCAAGATGGCTCTTACATTTTCCCGAAGAATCTCCAATTATATTATCAATAGTCCAACCCATAGCTCTCTTGTATCTCTTCAGAGCAGAGATGAGAGCTTCTACGTGCTGTTCACTTAAATCATCTATACTCTCCGGAAGTATATTTCTACTTTCCAAGAACACATACCTTAGATAATCGGGAAGCTCTTGCGATTCTAGCATTGGTGGCTCGTCAAAGGGAGTCTTCGCTTTTGGTTGATTCTTAAGATCACAATCTGGTTGCTTAGGAGTATAAGGCTCTATTTCTGTTAGAGCACTCATAAGTTCTTCATAACCTTCATTATCTTCATGCTCAACTTTCAGTGGCACAATAGACAATGGCTCAACAGTAGGCTGTTTCTCTATAGATAATGCTTTCGTATCCTCATGATGAACATCAGCTACAAATAACTCATTCATATCGCTGGGCTGCTTCATTGTTTTGCATATATCAAACCGTACTACTTCGTCATTAATTCGAAACAAAAACTCATTATCTTTCATGTCAATAAGCACACTTCCAGTTGCAAGGAAAGGACGTCCCAAGATTATGGGAACTTCAGAATCCTCCTTACAATCCAGAATAACAAAGTCTGCAGGAAAGATGAATGAAGAAACTTTCACCAACACATCATTCAAGATACCCACAGGTCGTTTTACCGACCTATCAGCCATCACGAGCCTCATATTGGTTGGTGTCGGATCGCCTAGCCCCAACTTTCTGTAGATAGATAGTGGCATCAAATTGATGCTAGCTCCCAAATCGCACAATGCTTTGGCAAAGTTCAAAGATCCGACGGTGCAAGGAATAGTGAAAGCTCCGGGGTCGGCCTTCTTCTGAACTATCGATCGGGTAGCAATTGCACTACAATGATGCACATCATCTTTCAGCTCATAACTTGCTGCCCTCTTCTTAGTCAAAAGATCTTTCATAAACTTCGCATACCCAGGCATTTGTTCAAGTGCCTCTACCAATGGGACATTAATAGTCAGCTGCTTCAACATAGTCATAAATTTGCTGAACTTCGTGTCATCGGCCACCTTCTTCAATCTTTGAGGAAAAGGTGGTGGTGGGTATGGAAGTGTTCTTTCTATGGCTTTCTTCCCCTCTTGCTTCCGTTTATCATTCTTTTCAGGCTGCACGTCTCTAGGTAAAACATCCTTGACGCCTGAAGTAGTTGTTGCGGCTTCTTCTCTTGTAACGTCACTAGGTGTGGCGTCAATGTCTGCTGGTACGTCAACCACTTGCTTGTCTTTTGCTGAAGTTTCCAGCACCTTACCACTTCTGGTAGTGATGGCCATGCATGACCCATCATTCCTTGGGTTTTGCACAGTATCGCTCGGTAAGGTGCCAGCCTTTCTTTGATTGAATGCTGCTGAAAGTTGGCTCAATTGCTGCTCTATTTGCTTGATAGAAGTGGAATGAGAATCAACTAATTGCTTCATGGAGGCCAAATCATCAATCACCTCCTTAACTCCCGCGCTCGTTGCTTCCACTCCTTTTAATAACTTAGCCATCATGTCTTCCATAGAATTAGATGTGGTGGTATCACGTTTACCAGGGGGAACGTACAAACCACTATTTTCATTATTTTTCTTCCAACTACCTTGGTCTTTGCTTCCAGATTTATCATAATAGTTCCGACCTTGGTTTCCTTGGGCATTCCCACGGAAACCCCCCTGATTGTTCAAGTAGTTGGCCTCCTCTTCAGAATCAGATTCGTCTCTTCCTTTTAGCTCTACAGCTTTCACTTTTTCAGTCTTCCCTGATAATAAGTGCTTTGTCAGAAGATCCAATTGTGTTTTCATGTGCGCCATGTCTTGCTCACGTTCTTCTTCTCTTCTTCTTTGGTCTGCAGACATGCCAATAGATAAAGTGGGGCTTGCTACCTCAGAATCCCTGGTGTGCCAAGCTCTACTTTGCTTTGTCATGCGATCTAGCATATTGCTTGCTTGACCAAAGGTGAGGTCCATGAAAGAACCTCCAGCTGCGTTGTCCACCACTGGTTTAGTTATTGAATTCAAGGCTCTATACAAGATCTCCATGAGGTGAACATTAGTCATGTGATGGTTTGGGCATCTCGCTAGCTTTGTCTTGAACCTCTCCCATGTTTCGTGAAGAGCTTCAGAGGGAAGCTGACGAAAGTTGCTGATTTCATCTCTCAATTGAGCCCTCTTGGATGGCGGAAAGAATCTTTCTAGGAAAGCGTCTCTCAATTGCCTCCAATTTGTAATTGAATCAGGAGTCAGCTCATTCAACCATAGTGTTGCCTCCCCAGACAGAGACAATGGAAATAGACGTAATCGAATAGCATTCTGACCAACACCAGGATTGTCAAAAGACTTGCATGTAGAAATAAAGTTGATGAGATGCATATTCGGATCATCGCCTGCTAGTCCACCAAATAATCCCTTGAGTTGCAATAACTGAATCATGGTGCTAGTGATGTTGAACTTGGCTCCGGGCGCTAATGGTGGTGGAATTATAGCTCCAGTGGCTCCGGCACCATCAAGATCATCATCATCATAGTCGAAAGCTGGTTGCAAAGGTTGGCGATCATACCTATACCGCGCTTGTCGACCTCTTCGATTGGCAGGTGTTATAATTTCAGCATCACGCCTAGGGTTCAGTAACTCGTCATCACCTAAATCTTCATCGTCAAGATTTGTTGCTCGTCCAGGATTATCAATGTTTTGTTGTTGGACTTGAGCAGCGACAAGAGCAGCTAATCTTGCTTGCTCGTGTTGAGCAGCCATCCTGTCGATTTCAGCTTGTGCTTCCATTCTTCTAATTTGTTGTGGTTCCGGATTGATTGGTAATAACGGTTGACCTGTACTTCTAGTATGGGGCATGCACTAAAGTAAAAACCTGCAATAAACAAAAACAAAAACTAAACATAAAAGTATGAGAATCTTTAACCAAAGGGTCTAGTAATTATCACGAACTTGATTGACACTCGTACTCCCCGGCAACGGCGCCAATTTTTGATAACGCTCAATCTACAGCTCTCGTGGGAGTGTAAAGCGGTCGTTAGCAAATATAGAACCCAACCTGGGTTGGGTGTCGATCCCACAGGGAATATCTTGGCCAACAAGTAAGCAAAATTAATAGACTTTTGGTGCAAGTCTCGTAAGAAGGGGGGATTGTAATAAGTAACCAAAGTAATGAAATAATAGATGAAAATAGCAAAGTAAAAAGAGAGTATTTCGTAGGTTGTGAAACAATGAGAATTGAAGCGTTGGGGTTATGTCCACCTTCTGAGGTATACGTCTCTATCGGCTATGAGTGTGTAGAGTCTTGACATGCAATTGCTTATAGAGAATTGTAGTCGATGGTAAATTCAAGCGTCTCTCGACCTGAACAAGGACTATTTCACTTTAACTCTCTCGAGCTTAAAGCGTGTCTAACGGTACGAATTCTCCAAGAGGTTAGTCCAGTTACGGCACTAGCTTTTTAATAGGAAAGGGTGTCCTACTACCTTGACATTATCTCTTTTCTAGACAAATAACCTTTCTCTCGAACAAGTTAAATGTTAGACTGGCGTTATTCTTGCGTTTGCAACCGCAAAGAATGTAGATTAATATGAAGAGCGTAATGATATAAGCAATATACGTGTCTTGAACTCACAACTCACAGCAGTAGATAGTAACTCGTTCGGCTTCCATAACCCCAACTAAGAGGTTTAGTTACCCATGAATGCGAAGGATATCACGTTTTGCATGGTGGATGGCGTGAGAAGTGGGTGTTTAGGCGTGTGGTTTTGGTGATTCCCTAGCAAGTAACGATTCTCTTGTTGTGGAATAGATGAATAGAAGAGTAGATTAGAAGTGTTTGTGGTGGAAGATTAGAGGGATGGAAGAAAATTAATTGTTGACTTAAGTGAAGAATTAATAAAAATCTCTAACATGATAGGGTATTTATAATACTCCTATCCTACTCCTACTAAGCTAATGAAATAGATAACCAAATCCTAATATACTAATGAGATCCTTCACCCAAATGTACTAGGGTAAGGTTACAATATCATAATCCAAATAGACTAGTAAAACACATAACCTAATTATACTAGGTTAATGTATCTTTGTAAAAATCCAGCTTTGTGTCTGTAAGTCCCCAAAGTCTTCAGAAATGCTGTTTTAGCCCGGGACAGATTTTCCATGCAGCAGATTTGGTCCTTAGGCGTCCAGCTCCTTTCTACTTCGTTTGTGAGCTTTCTTTTGCGTCAAGTAAGCCATAAAATGCTGTATTTTGCATCATTTATACCTGAAACTTTCCTAATCATGTTTGTCAGCTCATTTACAGGAAAAAGGACTAAAAGTGCATGAAATATATAATTAGTTCTCAAAACTAGGCTAAAATATGGGCAAAATATATTGATATAGGCACGTAAATTCGCCTATCATCAAGAGATATATATTCTAACTTTTCCTGAAATACCAGCTCATATTTAGGACACTTTCTAGACTAATGTTCCATCTTACCATAAAAAAAATAAGCTCTTGCAATATGCTGAGATGCTACCCCTATTGATCCAAAATGAGTGCCATGGACTGAAGACCCATACCAAATACTCTGCAAGGTTTGATAGGAACACTGTCAAAAATGATCACTTCAACTAAATTAAGAGCCACCCATAGTCTGAAATGTTATTTGCATAGGATTAATAGGTTGCAAAAGGAGCTGACCATGTCTAGGAGAATCCCCACTATTGATAGAATACTAATAACATTGAACTAATGACATTGCCTTTTACTGCCACCTCTATAAGTCTCCATGCATTCTTTCTTTGTGTCTCTCATATGATAAACAAGCTGTGAGAAAAAAGACCCACCTACTATAAAATGCTTCGACACCAAATGGAGTGGAAATGTTAATCGTTTAATATGTTTATGCACTATGTTATGCTCTAAAGAATATAGAATAGAATATGCCAGGCCTACTCAAGAAACCCAATCTCGTACTTTAAAATAGTTAAGGAACCCTGCTGAATACCAACAAACCTAACTCTAGCCTGAGAACTACTTAATGAACCTAATGTAATCCCTGGTATCTAAAAAAGACTTAAGATCACCAATACTGAACCTCAAAAAGCTGAAGCAATCATAAACCCCATCATAGCCTGAGCTGACCCTAAATCCTCTGGCTGACATTGTAGTTGTTCTACATCTATCCCTAAATCCCTAGACTAATATTGCGCTGAAACTCTAGAAATGCATATTAAAGTCCTATCTGAATCTATTGATAACCTCCTATTGTCCATCTAGGATAGAATAAAGTCAAAGAACATACTTGAGCCTCATAGAAATACAGATACACAATAATGAGTCAAGAAATTTTTTTCCTAAGAATGCCCTACAACCTCTCTAAGATAGGATATGGACATATATTCCCCAATCCTCAAGACTCTGTCAAACACTTTGCTCTTACACCAATACATCGATAAACCTAAACTTTAATACCAATTTTTCACAACCTAATTCTTAGGTCATAATGTCATCTACTCTAACTAACAAATAGGCAATCTAACCCGTAGTCCAAAATTACTAGTAATGGTCTACCAAGAGAAATAAAGGAAGAATGTAGAATGAATATTATAAAAAGGATAAAATACACAATGCAGTCCCAAAATATAGTAGAATCAGTACAATAGATTCTAACATAATGAGGAGACAAAATAAAGTTCCAAGAGAATATACTGATATAGCCTATCTCTGAATACAACATAGAGATTAGTCTAGTGCATGAAAGAGGGGAAAGTAATACTCCAAACGTAAAAAATTCACCCTATTTCTCCAAACTATAGCTTCTCCATATGATCCACACAATAATGACGATAACCCACACTATGATCTACAATTTACAGAAGTGTAGTATGCGTACCAAACATGTGGTACTCAGTAGGCAACTATTGATTGAGATTCTAAGATAATTAACATATACATAACATGAAATAAAGAATGTAAACTACACTTAAATATAAAAGATACTACATAGTAAAGCTAAGGAGACAATAAGGATGGAGTTTTCCTATTCTAGCCATACTCAGGAGTCTAAGAACTATATGGTATATCACTAGGAAATATAAGAATAAAGAATAGGAAAGGAATATATATATATATATATATATGAATATGTATACAAGGACAAAGAATTTATATACAACGTGAATAAAGAAAGAAAGATATATACGGTAATACTGTAACTACATATATAAGTTTACATACGTAAACAAGTCTAACCTATGATACCATCTAGGTAGTCAAACTAGCAACTCAAGGCCAACAAATCATAGTAGGAACTAGTGCTAACATAATAAGGATCTCTATTCCATACATATAAATATGAGCTAATCATTCATAATATTATAACCATAAAATAAAGGGATCAAAAATATACCTCAAATCCCAATACTAGTCCATAATCAACCTATCATAAACTAACCATAATAACAACATAATATAGTAACCAGCTAGTCTAAACAAACAATACCTAATTGAGCCTTTTATACACCACTACCTCACAGGCTTGGAAGGTATAATCAACGTACAAAACACCATAAGCAACTTAAAAGAAGGTAATTCATTATACCCCTGGAAGAAATCTTAAGAAATCCTTTGGAAACGCCTACATCCAAGCTCCCAAGCACCAAAAATTATAAAAATAGGATTTTGATTCTCAACTTTGGTGAAAATTATGAAAAATAAAATAGAAGTTCTTGGTAAATGGAGAAAGTAGAGTTCTAAATTGATATCCAATAATTCTATGAGAATAACGTACTAAAAATTGTCAAAATCAAAGCTTTCTAGCTCCTAAAATGTCAAAAATACAAATTTGGGGTCTTGTACTTAGCAATGGTCACTTAACCGATAATTTGATCGCTTTTATGACCTAACCAGAGGCTAAAAATGTCATTTTAGTGAACAGGTCAAATGGTCAAAGTTTTCATTTATAAACATATCAGCACTAAAAAAAGTCAAAAAAACATATTTTTGATCCTCGGAACACATCTGAAACCCTATGAACATAATTTGATAGTGAATTTTGATTATAAAACACATTTTTGTTCCTACGGAATCATTAAAACTTCATCGAGATCATTTTGAAGAAATGTGAGTGATATTGGGCGTATTTACACGCTTAAATCACTATAATTTACCCATATTTTAGCTAAGTTTTATGGACAAAATATATAATTCCTGCACTTTTAGTCCATTTTCCTGTAAGTGAGCTAACCAACGTGATTAGCATGTTTTCAGGTATTTATGATGAAGATTTCAACACTTTGTGGACCTTTCGGTAGCAAAGGGAAACTTCGCATAAGATGGAAGACAACTTTTGGAAGCTTGAGGACGAAAAATAATGCATGGAGAATCTGTCCAGGGAAAAAATAGTATTTTTACATACTTAAGGGTGCATCAGTAACCTAGTAGGAATATGACAAGGATATTATAAAAACCCTATTTGCTGAATTTTTCAGCAAGCATTATCATACTTCGGATTTTACTTCTCTTCAGACACTTTAGTATTATTCAGTTTACAGATTCTCTAAGTACAACAGGGAAACACGCTGAACAACAACAACAACAACAAACCCAGTGTATTCCCACCTAGTGGGGTCTGGGGGGGGTAAGATGTACGCAGTCCATACCTCTACCTCTAAAGAGGTAGAAAGGCTGTTTCCGATAGACCCCCGGCTCAAGACACGAGATACCGCACAAATACATAGTAAAGCACAGAACAAGATTTCATAACATAAATACGGCACCCATAAGTAATAAAAACAGAGAAAAGCACACAGCTTCGTAATAAAACATGGAACAAGGTATCATAACAAGAATAATACCCCCACCAAGTAATTCCCTACACTAGCGACCCAAACTGACCCTAGCCTTCTGCCCTAAGTCGCGTCCTCCAGATCTTCCTATCTAGGGTCATGTCCTCGGTGAGCTGTAACTGCTCCATGTCCCGCCTAATCACCTCACCCCAGTACTTCTTCGGCCTACCCCTACCCAATGGTCATATATTCTCAAATAACCAAAATGATAATGCGAGGGCATATCCTAGGAACTCCTTGAATCAGGATATAGCAAAAGTTCTTTTATTTTACTTATAATCTCAGTGTGGACATGGAGATCCTATTGACAAAGCAGACTTAAGTGATTCCCTAACTGGAGCAAAAAAAAAATTTACAGACATCAATGCAATATAACCTTACCGCGACGAAAAGGATCCACATAGTGCCAACCTTTTTTCTTCCATCTTTTTGATCACTTTATCTTTTGCATTCATTCTAGTATAGCAGGATACAATACTTCATTATCGTAAATGAACTAGTACTTGTTAGAATATGATTAGGAGTAGGAATAGCATATAGAATCCTAGAATGAACAGGGAAACACGCTGCTCTTGAGAAAATCGGTCAAGGGCTAAAACATAAATCTCTCTTTGACGCCATTCTCATCCCTATCGTGAGATTATTCGAGCTTTGGTACGATGATGATGTCTATTGTGATTTTCATTGTAATCATGAGTAGCTAAATTCCTCTGTTAGGGTTATGGAAGCCTTGTGATATACTATTTATTACTATGAGTGTGTGATTTCTTGATACGTATGCTACTTATATCATTACTCTCTTCATATTAATTGAATTCTTGTGGTTGCAAACATATAGAATACGCCGGTATAGCATTAACTTGTTCGAGAGAAAAGTTACATGTTTGGAAAACAGAGTATGACAAGGAAATAGGGCTACCAACCCTTGTTTACTCGTTAGTGCCGTAACTAGATTAACCTCTTGGAGAGTTTGTACTGTTAGTTACATTTTAAGATCGGGAGAGTTAAAGTGAAATAATTTTGGATGGTCAAGAGACACTAGGATTTACCATTAGAATACAAATCTCTATAAGTGCATGCATGTATGAATTCCGCATAACTCATAGTTAATAGATACGTAGAACTCATAAGATGGACATAACCCTAACTTATTATTTTCTGTTATTAAATCTTACTACATAAATCATTTCATTCATTACTTTCTTTACAGTAATTCATGCCACAATTTAAATCCCCCCTTCCATAGAATTTTCGACCAAAAGTCTACTAATAGTTCCATACTTAGTGACCGAGTATTCCCTGTGGGATTCGACACCCAACCCAGTTGGGTTCTATATTTGACAGCGACCGCTTACACTCTTACGAGAGCTGTAGTTTGGGCGTTATCAAATTTTGGTGCCGTTGCTGGGGAATATGGTTATCGACTAAGTTTGTGATAGTTAATAGACCCTTTGGTCAAAGATTCTCAAATTTTAATTTTCGTCTGTTGTTTTTGTTTTATTCAGGTTTTGCTCAGTGCATGCCAAATACTCGAAGTTTGGGTCAGCCATTATTACCCACAAACCCTGAACCGCAACTTATTGGCAGGATGGAGGATCAACGAGACATTGAAAGAAGGGCTGCTCAGCAGGAGCAGGCTAGATTAGCTGCATTGGCCGTTGCTCAAGTGCATCAACAAAATATTGATAACCCAGGTCATGCAACAAATCCTGATGATGAGGACCTGGGTGATGATGAGCTACTAAACCCAAGGCGTGATGATGATGTGGTAGCACCTGTGAACAGAAGATATCATCAAGCTAGATTGAGGCCTGAACACCGAGCTGTGCAGATTCCTTTTAATGATGATGATGACGATTTGGATGGGGCTGGTGCCACAGGGGCTATTATTCCTCCACCCTTGGCACCTGGAGCCAAGTTCAATATCACTAGCACCATGATTCAGCTGTTGCAGCTCAAGGGATTATTTGGTGGACTTGCAGGTGATGATCCGAATATGCATCTAATCAATTTTATCTCAACATGCAAGTCGTTTGACAATCCAGGAGTTGGACAGAATGTAATTCGGCTGCGCTTATTTCCATTGTCTCTATTTGGAGAGGCAACTCTATGGTTGAACGGGCTAACTCCTGATTCCATTACTAATTGGAAGCAATTGAAAGACGCTTTCCTAGAAAGATTCTTTCCGCCATTCAAAAGAGCACAGTTGAGAGATAAGATCAGCAATTTTCGACAGCTTCCAACTGAAGCTCTCCACGAAACATGGGAGAGGTTCAAGAAGAAGCTTATGCGGTGCCCAAATCATCATATGACCAATGTCCACTTGATGGAGATATTATACAGGTCTTTGAATTCAGTGACTAAGCCAGTGATTGATAATGCTGCAGGAGGGTCATTCATGGACCTTACTTTTATTCAGGCAAGTGATATGCTAGACCGTATGACAAAGCAGAGTAGAGCTTGGCATACCAGGGATTCTGAGGTAGCAAGCTCTACTATATCTATTAGCATGACTGCAGAACAAAGGCGAAGAGAGAAGGAACGTGACCAAGATATGGCGCACATAAAAATGCTGATGGATCTTCTTACCAAGCATTTATTATCAGGGAAGATCAAAAAAGTCAAAGCAGTTGTGTTAAAAGGAAGAGATAAGTCCGATTCTGAGGAAGAAGCTAACTACTTGAATAATCAGGGGGGTTTCCGAGGCAATGCCCAAGGAAACCAAGGTCAAAACTATTATGATAAATCTAGCAACAAGGACCGTGATCAAGGGAGTTGGAAGAATAAAACTGACAGGAGCAGTTTGTATGTTCCTCCTGGAAATCGTGAGGCCGCGACATCTGGTACGGGGAAGATGTCAATTGAAGATATGATGGCAAAGCTATTGAAAGGAGTGGAGGCAACCAATACGAGAGTGAATGAGGTGAAGAACGACTTGTCTTCAATAAATCAATTGGTTGACTCGCATTCTACTGCAATAAAACAGCTAGAGCAGCAGTTGAGTTAACTTTCAGTGGCATTTAATCAAAAAAAAGCTGACACCCTACCTAGCGACACTATGCAAAATCCAAGGAACGAGGGATCATGTATGGCTATTACTACTAGGAGTGGTAAGGTGTTGGAAAATCTATCCAAAGGCAAGTAGGTGGTTGATGATATAGAAAATAATGTTATCAATGCAGAACTAGAAGAGGCCGAAGAAGCTGAAGATTGTGTCCATGAAGTCACCCCTAAACGTCTACAGCCTGAAAAGATCGACAATCGAAAGAAATATAAAAAGGAAGTGGTGGAGAAAACTATTCCTCTTCCACCACCACCTTTTCCTTAGAGACTGAAGAAGAAAGATGATGATACCAGGTTCAATAAATTTATGACTATGTTGAAGCAGCTGACTATTAACGTTTCGTTAGTAGAGGCACCGGAGCAGATGCCTGGGTACGCCAAATTCATGAAAGACCTTTTGACAAAGAAACGGGCAGCAAGTTATGAGTTGACAGATAATGTTCATCATTGCAGTGCAATCGCTACCAGATCACTAGTTCAAAAGAAGGCAGATCCTGGTGCTTTTACTATTCCTTGCACGATTGGATCATTGAATTTTGCTAAAGCATTATGCGATTTGGGAGCTAGAATCAATTTGATGCCACTATCTATTTACAGGAAGTTGGGGTTGGGTGATCCTACACCAACTAATATGAGGCTCGTAATGGCAGATAGGTCGGTAAAATGACCTGTTGGTATCTTATATGATGTATTGGTGAAGGTTTCCTCCTTTATTTTTCCTACAGATTTTGTTATTTTGGATTGTGAGGTGGACTCTGAAGTTCCCATAATCTTGGGGCGTCCTTTCCTTACAACAGGAAGTGTGCTTATTGATCTGAGAGCTAATGAGATTATATTCTGGATGGATGACAAAGTGGTCCACTTTGATGTATGCAAATCAATGAAGCAACCCAAAGAGATGAATGTGTTCTCTATAGCTGATGTTTATTTTGATGATGAGAAAGAATTATCTATAGAGAAACAGCTTATTGTTGACCCATTGGCGTCTGTGCTTATGAATGTTGAGCGTGAGGATGTTGAAGATTATGAAGAAACTATTTGTGCTCTAACAGGAATCGGTTCGTATCCTCATGCTCCCAAGAAGCTGGACCTTGATCTTAAAAATCGACCTACACCACCAGCTAAACCATCCATTGAAGAGCCACCAATGTTTGAATTAAAGGAGTTGCCCAGTCATCTAAAGTATGCATTCTTGGGAAGTGGAAACACACTTCCAGTTATTGTGGCGGCTGACCTGGGTGATCAGAAAGTTACAGCTCTCCTCTCTGTTCTGAGGAGATACAAGAGAGACATTGGTTGGACCATCGCTGATATTATTGGTATCCCGCCTGGGTATGTATGCACAAGATTCAGCTTGAAGAAAATTGAGCATCAAAGGCGTCTGAATTCACCTATGCAAGAGGTGGTGAAGAAAGAAATTATTAAGTGGTTAGATATAGGGGTAGTGTATCCAATCTCCGACAGTAAATGGGTGAGTCCGGTACAGTGTGTGCCCAAAAAAGGGGGCATGACGGTAGCTGTGAACGAAAAAAATGAGCTAATCCCACTAAGACCTGTCACAGGGTGGAGAGTATGAATGGACTACTGGAAGCTGAATTCATGGACACTTAAGAATCACTTCCCAATGCCATTCATGGACCAAATGCTTGATCGATTGGCACGGAAAGGATGGTTTTGTTTCTTCGATGGGTATTCCGACTATAATCAGATTTGTATTGCTCCCGAAGATCAAGAGAAGACAACATTTACATGCCCATATGGTACGTTTGCCTTCAAACGTATGCCATTTGGGCTATGTAACGCACTTACCACTTTTCAGCGTTGTATGATGTCCATTTTTTTTGATATGGTTGAAGACACCTTGGAGGTGTTCATGGAGGATTTTTCAGTCGTGGGTGAGTCATTTGAATCGTGCTTGACGAATCTAAATATGGCATTGCAGAGATGTGTTGAATTCAACTTGGTACTAAACTGGGAGAAGTGCCACTTTATGTTTAAGGAAGGTATTGTTCTTGGGCACAAAATCTCCGAAAGAGGAATTGAGGTTGATCGAGCTAAATTTGAAGTTATCGAGAAACTACCACCTCTAATTTCTGTAAAGGGAGTTCGTAGTTTCCTAGGTCATGCAGGTTTTTATCGAAGGTTTATTAAAGACTTTTCTAAGATTGCTAGTCCGTTATGAAAAATTTTGGATAAGGATGCAAAGTTCGACTTCGGTGAAGATTGATTAAAGGCATTTGAATGTCTCAAAGGGAAGCTAGTTGAAGCTCCTATCATTGTAGCGCCTGATTGGTCTCTACCGTTTGAAGTTATGTGTGATGCAAGCGGGGTAGCTTTGGGTGCTGTACTTGGTCAGAGAAGAGAAAAGTTATTTCATCCAATCTACTATGCAAGCAAGGCCTTGAACAGAGCCCAGAAGAACTATAATGTAATGGAACAAGAACTTTTAGCAGTTGTTTATGCGTTTGAAAAGTTCCGTGCTTACTTGTTGGGGACCAAAGTGGCGGTTCATACAGACCATGCAGCTCTGAGATATTTAATGGCAAAGAAGGATGCTAAGCTGAGGCTAATTCGATGGGTGTTATTGCTGCAAGAATTTGATTTCGAGGTAAAAGATAGAAAATGTTGCGAAAACCAAGTGGCTGACCATCTATCTAGACTTGAGAATGAGAACATAGCGCAGCCCGATCTTGAGATTAATGATACATTCCCCGATGAAGAGATCCTATCCACAATGGTGGAAGAGTTACCATGGTACGCAGACTTTGCGAACTACGTGGTAAGTAATGTGATGCCTGAAAATCTCTCTTTTCATCAAAAGAGGAAGTTCATGCATGATGTGAAATACTACTTCTGGGACGAACCATATTTGTTTCGATGATGTGCAGATGGTATTATTAGGCGATGCATATCTCATGTGGAAGTGCCTAGCATATTGGAAGCAAGCTATGCTTCCCAAGTTGGGGGTCATCACTCAGGTGAGCGAACAGCCAGGAAGGTTCTGCAAAGCGGCTATTATTAACCTTCATTATTTAAGGATGCATATGATTTTGTGAGAAGATATGATCAGTGACAGAGGCAAGGCGCAATTTCAAAGTACCATGAGATGCCCCTGTCTAAGATTCTTGAGGTAGAGCTATTCGATGTATGGGGTATTGATTTTATGGGCCTATTTGTGAGTTCATTTGGGATGAAATATATCCTAGTTGTTGTGGATTATGTATCCAAATGGGTCGAAGCTGTAGCACTGGCTGATAATGAAGGTAAGTGTGTTGTTGCATTCTTAAAGAGAAACATCTTCTCTCGTTTTAGGGTACCACGTACCATCATAAGCGATGGAGGATCACACTTTTGCAACAAGCTGTTCAGAGCCGTGTTAGTGAAGTATGGGGTCAAGCAACATATGGTAGCTACACCTTACCATCCACAAACTAGTGGGCCGGTAGAGGTTTCTAATCGGAAGATCAAGCTGATCCTTGCGAAAACTGTAAATGCTAGTAGGAAAGATTGGTCTCGGAAACTGGATGATGCCTTATGGGCTTATAGGACTACGTTCAAGACACCAATTGGTATGTCCCCGTATCAACAAGTTTATGGGAAGGCTTGTCACTTGCCAATTGAGCTCGAACATAAAGCATTGTGAGCATTGAAGCGGCTTAATTTGAATTGGGATGATGCTATTAATCTGAGATTGGAGCAGCTGAATGAGATGGATGAATTTCGTCTTCATGCGTATGAAAGATCAGACCTCTACAAGGAATGGATGAAAAAGTTTCATGATCAGCGGATTATCCGACGAAACTTTCAGAAGGGTGATATGGTACTTCTTTTCAACTCCAGACTGAAGCTATTTCTAGGTAAGTTGAAGTCTAAATGGTCTGGCCCGTTCAAAATTAGCCAAGTCTACTCATCCAGAGTAGTAGAGTTAGAAGAAAATAATAGTGGTGTCTTTAAGGTAAATGGCCAACGAGTAAAGCCATATATCGGTCCTCTTGACTCGATGAAATACACGGCCACCATTTATCTCGATGAAGTCTAAGTAATCGAGGTAACTATGTCGTGCCGCGATAATAAATCAAGCGCTACATGGGAGGCAACCCATCATTTTTAATTGTTTTATTTTACTAGGAGGTTGTTTTTGTTAAATAAAAATCCAAAAAGAAGAGTCGAGCCATGACCAAAACTAAGGCGTTTGATGGGAGGCAACCCATCGTTCTAATTGTTTTTGTTGTTTTTGAGTAAGTATAGGTGCAAGACATATAAAGGAGGAGATTGATCTAAAATTTTGATTTGGAAGTATGCTATGTTAAAGGTGGTAAGTTAGGAGTGAAGAAGCAAAGGCTATCGGTTAGGCATTGCCTAAGCAAAACTAGGCAATGGTAAAGGCAAGGCCTATGTAAATCTAGGCAACGAACAAGGCAAGGCCTATGCTATGGCCTAATCTCTCGAATTCTACAATGCCATAGCATAGGCGCCGCCTATACCCAACAATGCCATAGCATAGGCGCCGCCTATGCTCAACTAGGCAAAGCATTAGGCGCCGTCTATGCCAAAGCCTTTAGTCTCTGAATCTAGAATGCCATAGCATAGGTGCCGCCTATGCCTAACAATGCCATAGCATAGGCGCCGCCTATGTACAACTAGGCTTTCCAAAAGGCGCCGCCTATGACAAGCATAGGCAAAGCATTAGGCGCCGCCTGTGCTTACTTTTTGGTCTCCTAAACTGATTTTAAATGGGTCAAACCTGACCCATGGCTTGTCCTATAAATAAAACTCCAACCTTAAGACAAAATCACATTGTTTGCTAGACCTAGGCGCTGCCTTTACTCTCCAAATCTTTCAAAATTTTTCTTTTTGCTCATTCAACCTTGCAAGATCATCTTCCAAGTACATCACCAAGAAAATGGCACCAAAAGCATGATAAAGAAAAAAAAAAGCATCCACCTCACAGAAGGGACAGAAAAGAGGAAGAAAAGAGCAAGCTGAATCCTCCTCGCTGCAAATACCTCGCCGCATGTTTGAGATAAAATGGGTCCTAGAGGAGGAAGGAAAGGAGTGGTACAGGAACAACAAAGTGAAAAAGTATGTTCATGTGGAGCTGATACAAAAGGAAAGCCTAGCGAATAAAGCACCTCGCATTTTGGTCAAAATAATGGCGTTACATCTTAATTTCATTTTTCGGGATATGGGATAATGCAATCTTGATCTAACGCGAGAATTCTATGCAAATTGGTCCCCAAAGACTACCGGAAGTGAGGTGAAGATTTGGGGCCAAGTCTTGCAACTAAATGCGGAGTTTTTCAACACTTTTCTGGGTCTTCCATCTATCGATCCATCACCACTCAAGGAGCTTCAACAAAGACCTCCGTACAGGGCAATCAGACACACACTATATGGAACAAGATCAATGGCACGTTGGAGTCGTCATAAGGATACCGGTCGGCACAATACCTTCCCGTATGCTTCCCTAAACAGAGAAGCTCGGATATGGTTGAGGATAGTCAACTCTTCCCTTATTCCTGGGACACAGTACACAAAGATCACCCGTGATAGAGTATGTTGGGTGTACGCATTGATGACGAACATCCCCATCAACATTGGGGCGATTATTCGATCTTCAATGCGTAAGGCTAGGCTGCACAAGAGGTCCCACTTTAGCTTTGGAAATTTGTTGACTGCGATATTGAGGAAGGAGGACATCGAAGTGGAACTGGCAGATCATAAGCTTCCACACAACCCGAAGAAGGTTGATCTGACAAAGGTTAAAGATGCAGAATCTATGCATGGCGTCCACCTGACCACTGCGGAAAGACATGCTCGCGATGAAAGCTTCTTCCGCCATTTATATGGCATGACGAGGTTCACCATGATGAGCGGGGGTCGTGTTCCCACTGCTGCAGAGCTCCAACAGTTGGACTATGACTACCCGATGAAAGAGCATGCGAGGGCTATGTGTGGAGTAGGTGTATATTTTGAGGAGCCTCTTGATGATGACGTGCCAGCCGATGATGACCGCCGAATGCCAGACTCAGACGTGGAGGAGAACTCTGATGACGACGACTCCGATGATGATTCCGATGCAGGGGGTATGACCCCAGACATAGAGGAGGAGTCCAACTGATCCAGGTTTTCCTTATTTATTTTCCACTGAGGGAAGTGTGTCCCGTCTAAGTGTGGGGTGCTGGTATTTGTATGCTGTAATTCTTTGCCTATATTTATTTATTGCCTATATTTATTTATGTTTGTTTGTTTGATTTTGTAGTAGTTAGTAGATTAGTAGTTAAATTTTCAATTTTTTTTTTAGTTTTGCATGAAGTGCATGAAATTGTTCTGATAGGCGGCATGGTATTATGATAAGAGTTTGTGCTAAAATCATTACTATTGAGACATTTAGGCTCTAAGTGTGACTCACTATGTGATAAGTGTGTGGTTCAATTCCTTCATTTGTTGGGTCAAGGGTCTATATTGCCCCCAATAAAGTTGACCATGTGCCTTGTGTGTGTGAGATAATAGTATATTCTGTGTTATGGCTGATGCTAGAACTTGCCTGGTGTGTGTGTAAAGCGAAATAAAGAGTGCAAGTTTAGAAGATGATTTAGGCATTTCTTTGACAGCCTGTAATTGTTTACCTTCTTTTTACCTACCTATGTACATTATCCTAGTTAACCCTCTTTGAGCCTTTAGCTATTTTCTTTGACAGCCTTATATGTAAGCCTAATCTATTTTTTTTCAAGACCATAATTTGATCCAAATTCCTAAGCTCTTTAAATTGTAAATTCATGTGACAAAATAAGAGGAAATTGGGTGAGAGTGATGCCTTAGAGTGTATTGGTACTTGAAATTGTTGTGAATAAGAATGGCTATCATAGAGATGTTTGATATGAAAAAAAAAGAAAAAGAAATAGAGAACTAAAAAGATAATTGTGTTTATGTTAATAACAAAATAAGGTGAAAAGGGGTGTTAGATGAAAGAAAGGTAGCAGGATTGTTTAAAAGAGAGCGTTAATGACACAATGTAGTGGATTAAAGTGCTTAGGGAACATAGTCACTATTTCTGGCCAAAATAGTCCTACCCGTCCCTTAGCCTACATTACAACCTGTAAAAGACCTATTTGATCCTAAGCTTAGCATTCTGATATTAGTAGAGCATTACACTAAGGGCAAGCCTATGGTCATCAGTTGTAACATATGAATTCTTTGTGAGAGTTAGAGCAAGGAGAATCTTGTACCCATGTTTCGAAAAATGCAATATTTGTGAGTGATTATGGGTGATATCTTGCGTGAGACACACATGGTTGATGAGTTTTGGGTAGTCTTGTATGATTCTTTGTGCCTTAACTTGTGGATACGAATTAACCATCATCACGAGTCTAGGTTGGAGGTTGAATTGTTTCTATTAGTGATCAAGAAAACTACTCTTTGTTAATGATTGTTGTGCATGTCTTGTTGAACATTTTGTGCTGTTACTGTGAAATCCTAAGTAGATGTTTGAATGGACGTAGTATTTTGTTCGAGGACGAACAAAGCTTTAAGTCTGGGGTGTTGATGTTGGGTGTATTTACACGCCTAAAGCACTATAATTTACCCATATTTTAGCTAAGTTTTAAGGACAAAATATATAATTCCTGCACTTTTAGTCCATTTTCCTGTAAGTGAGCTAACCAACGTGATTAGCATGTTTTCAAGTATTTATGATGAAGATTTCAGCACTTTGTGGACCTTTCGGTAGCAAAGGGAAACTTTGCATAAGATGGAAGGCAACTTTTGGAAGCTTGAGGACTAAAAATGATGCATGGAGAATCTGTCCAGGGCAAAAGTAGTATTTTTACATACTTAAGGGTGCAGCAGTAACCTAGTAGGAATATGACAAGGATATTATAAAAACCCTATTTGCTGAATTTTTCAGCAAGCATTATCATACTTTGGATTTTACTTCTCTTTAGACACTTTAGTATTATTCAGTTTACAGATTCTGTAAGTACAACAGGGAAACACGCTACTCTTGGGAAAATCGGTCAAGGGCTAAAACGTAAATCTCTCTTTGACGAGATTCTCATCCCCATTGTGAGATTATTCGAGCTTTGGTACGATGATGATGTCTATTGTGATTTCCGTAGTAATCATGAGTAGCTAAATTTTTCTGTTAGGGTTATGGAAGCCTTGTGATATACTATTTATTACTATGAGTGTGTGAATTCTTGATACGTATGCTACTTATATCATTACTCTCTTCATCTTAATTGAATTCTTGTGGTTGCAAACATATAGAATACGCCGGTATAGCATTAACTTGTTCGAGAGAAAAGTTACATGTCTGGAAAACAGAGTATGACAAGGAAATAGGGCTACCAACCCCTGTTTACACGTTAGTGCCGTAACTGGATTAACCACTTGGAGAGTTTGTACCGTTAGTTACACTTTAAGCTCGAGAGAGTTAAAGTGAAATAATTTTGGATGGTCGAGAGACACTAGGATTTACCATTAGAATACGAATCTCTATAAGTGCATGCATGTCTGAATTCCGCATAACTCATAGTTGATAGATACGTAGAACTCATAAGGTGGACATAACCCTAACTTATTATTTTCTGTTATTAAATCTTACTACATAAATCGTTTCATTCGTTACATTGTTTACAGTAATTCACGCCACAATTTAAATCCCCCCTTTCGTAGAATTTTCGACCAACAGTCTACTAATAGTTGCATACTTAGTGACCGAGTATTCCCTGTGGGATTCGTGACCCAACCCAGTTGGGTTCTATATTTGACAGCGACCGCTTACACTATTACGAGAGTTGTAGATTGGGTGTTATCAGTGGGGCCCATACTTGTAGTTTTATTTTTCATATAATCCACCCAATAGATCAAAACAACGTCAAAAGCCTCAAGACCTGAACCAAGGGTTCCCCTTGACTAACATCAATGTTCCAGAGCTGATGACATTGGCAGAATTCTTATCTAAATTCATCTACTAGGAGTTTCGGTTTTACATAAAATCCTAAACAATGAAGGCTCCAAAATAGGGAAATAATCCTAAAGTCCAAACAAACTATTCAATTACTAAATTGATAGTTTTGAAAAGTTATAAATGTCATGTAGCTTTTGTTTAAAGGCTAGAAATGTCTTAAACATATGAAAATCGAGGAAATAACTTGGAGTGTCCTTACTCAATTCCCCTATAAGATAAGCAACTAAGTAAATTTACTTAAATGGTTCAAAGATAGCCTAAATAGTCCAAATAAGACTAATCATACTAATCATGCTTCAAATATATAAATCCCATAGCATATCTAGAATAACCTGATAATCATGCTATGTATTAGCTCGATGTATAAAGAAGATAAAGGCTTACTATGTATTATAAGTATTTCAATTTAAGGGTCAAATTATCCATATCATCCTCAAACTCCTAATCTAGGCTAAGTAACAGTATTGTACCCACAATTAAATCATAACATCCCTATTTAACATGCAACATATAAAATACACCATATCAAAAAGAATAGTAGATAGAAGCCTACCTCAATGTCAAACCGCAATCCTTGAATCATCCATAAATCATCCATCTTTACTCCATGATCTCGTAATGCCATTACGCTATAAAATAGTAAACTACACACTATTAGGAGTAAAATAATACCCATATTTCTATACTAATGGTCAGATTAAATTTCAAGTAAATAGCAATCTCACCAAGGACAAGTTGTGCTGAAAAGTTCAGAATAAATAGAGCACACATAGGGTCTCAAATCAACCCTCAAAGTTTAGGAATACAAGCCCTAATTTCAAATAATTTTACCAAGAACTAGGATGGAAATTAAAGGGAAAATCAATGGGAAATTAAAAAGATGAGTTAGCTCAGCTTACCTTACCTTACGTGGATGATTTTCCAATTTTTCTTCTCTTTGGGCTTTTAATTTGGTGTAAAATAGTGGAAGAAGTTATAGAGAATTGAGTGGGAAAGAGGGCATTTAAAGGCTACAGGTGATGCTAAAGTGCCTATCGCTAAAGCGGCAGCATTACCTCTAAAGTTGTCTGGCAATAATTACAGGTACCGCTAAAATGACCCCAATGGTGCTTAATCGAGAACCTTTTTAGCAACCATTGGGCGTTAAAGTGCACCTTTGTCAAAGCACCAAGGCCTCTAAAGAATCCCATGGGAGCTAAAATGCTGAGTATTAAAGCATTGAGCACTAAAGCGTTGAGTTCTAAAGAGAACTAATAGGTGCTTAAGTGGACCTATCAAGTACCATGCACCTGATTTTTACCAAGTACGTAATGGACTTTAATTGGGTGTTCCAAATTCATTCATAATCCCACACACATAAATGAAATATGCTACCATAAAAAATTTGGCATTTTCGACTCAATAGAACCTTCAAACTTTTTATCCAAGGTCATTTCGACTAAATATGGGGCCCACACCTATAGTTCTATTTTTCACATTATTCGGCCAATACCCCCAAATGAGTTTGAAAGCCTTGGGACCTAAACTAAGGGTATCCTAGCCTAAAATCAGTGTTTTGGTTCTGATGACACTGTCAGATTCTCATTAAAGGTCATCTACAAGATGTTTTGTCCCGATAGCAAATCATAAACAGAAAAAGCTCCAAAATAAGAAAATAAGTTGAAAATCTAAATAAATTATCTGATAATCAAACTGACTATTCTGGCAACTCATAAATGGCCTATTACTACTAGAAATGCCAAAATTGCATTCTAATTTAGGAAATAACCTTGAGGGTCATTACAAAAGTGTAGAAAGTAAATGGGAGATTTTGCAAGAACAAAAGTTGTCGTACAAATTCTTGAACACTTTAGGTTGAAATCAATATGAGATGAGCACTAGGATTGTGTTCCCCTTGACTTTCTACCTCCACAGACTTATCACTCTCGAAAACTATCTTGGTGCCTTGCATGAAAAATCTATCAAGTTATGTATCACCAACGATCTCTTGATACCTTTTGGTGAATTTCACTTATTTTCTCTCAGTTTTAGGGTGTTGCATAACTAAACTTTGTCCTGGATCCAAGATTAACAATCTCTTCTCGATCTAAAGTTAATTAGATGAAGTTTGGTAGCTTCAAACGACTATTACAATCTTGTTTTCCTAATCTCAACCTCTATTTTAAGCTAGTATCAAACAATGATGGGTTTTTAGCATCTACAATTACTAAGAAAGAAAGAAATATGAAGAAAATCTCAATAGATACAAGAACACTAGTTAAGAAAGACTTTGCACTTTCTCTACTGTATTATTCCATCAGGGTTCCCACAACCCTACTTAAGAGGTTTAGCCATTCATGTTTGCAAGAACACGCATATAATTCATCATTTGAAGCATATAAATAATTTCACAATGAATTAAGAAGGAAACAATTGAATCTAAAATTAATCTAAAATCGTAAAAGTCTAGAACAAGAATTCCAAGATGAAAAGTGTATCTTAGAATTCAATAAAACTATAAGTATGTAAAGTGCGTAAACTAATAACAAAAAAAAATGGGTTATTTATAGGACAAATTAGAAAACCTAAATATCCTAACCAAAACAAGATTAGAAGACTATGTTAACATCAATCTACGACCCCATTATAGGACATTGGTACTACCTACGGGCTCTAGTTGGGTTTGTAGGTATAAGAGAAAACTCCAGGCTTCAGATGACCAACTTACAAGGGGTACCTATGGGGGCCTTAGGTACCACTTATGCCTCGTAGGTGGCCTTCATAGGAATCAGAAGCATTTTTCAGCCTACACAACCTTTTTTCTACAACTTTTGTGCCCATATACGGGGGGCGTAAGTACTACTTACAGTCCTTAAGTGAGTCCAAAAGTAGCCTTATGCTATATTTCATCATCTTTTTCTCCTATTCTACTCCGATATATATTTTCCTACTAAACCAACATAAAAACACATCATATCTACAAAAAACTATGATTATGTCCTTTACCAAGATAAAATACTTTCTGAATATAACCAATATTATAATCACAACTTTATGCCCAATAATATATATAGAGCATAACCATAACATCATAATCCATAAGAAACATCAAAATCCACAAAGTATCTTATTAAACATCATACTAATGGTTCATTTGTCTAAACTATACTTAATGTAACACCCCAGATTTTGGTCTATGGGGAATTCCTTGATTTTGAGATTACTGCCCAACCTATGACTTAGTTGATGAGTTGTAAGGCCACTATACTGGTCGTAGGACCCCAATCATATGGTGACCTATAAGGTTATCCAGGGTGTCTGTTCTGAGTACAACTAGATTCAAAAAGTCATCAAAACTGTAAATGAGTCGTATAGTGCATGGATGTTTCTTTCTTGACTACGATTAGACCTTATGAGTCATAAAGTATGACTATGAGTCATATTGTGTGAAATCTTAGGATCAACAATGACGTATCCTTAAGCAACTATTTAGACTGCGAGTTGTGAAGGCGTCTCATAGCCAGGCATCACAAGTCGTAAGGTGACCTATGATGATTAGGCTACTTTTTTTGCAATTTTAAGTGAAGTCATTCTTGTAATTTCCCTATTTCTCCACTTAATCCCCATGATTTAAAAAAATATTGGGGACCCTATTCTCAAAACTTAGAAAATTAAAGCATACACTCTTCTCTCTCAAATTCCTTAGTCAAGAACATTAGGGTTTCTCAAGGAATTGTCAATTAGAATTCCAAAGGATAATTTCTCTCCTTAATTCTTAATATATCAGGCATGTTACTCTTCTCCAAAGATTATTTTATTAAAATAATATGTTTAAAGACTTACTTATGTGATTTAATTAAGGTTTATGAATATGGGTTTGCGGGTTTTAGAATGAATGTTACTTGAATTGAACTCCCATGATTTTATTTGCATTGTTCATGCTTTATAAATGTTTTTTATACTAATTAGGTGCATAGGTATGGGAATTGAAAAGGGGGTCAGGGTATTCCCCCAAATATGATTTTGGATTGAAAAATTATTATGGAAATTGTGTTCCCTCTACCCACTTGTGTAATTTGTTTCGAAATATGGTTTGTCACATGATTTGACCTACTTACTTATACTATTGCGTTGCATAAATGGTTAAACTGACAAACATGGATTGTTAAGGCATTGCTGTCGTTGCTTTAATTTTAAAATTAGAAGCTCGAGGGTCGAGGCATTCTCCAGGGTTAAATTGATAAACCAAAAAGTGGTCAAAGCTTTCCACACATTTGATTTAAATGAATAAAGAGGGTTGTGGCATTCTTTCATATTAATTTAATGAATAATGGGGCTCGAGGCATTCCCCTAAGTAAATAGAATTGTAATGGCATAATTATAAGCTTGGAAGTATAGGGTATGAAAATATTTATGGTATGTCTTAACAGATACATCCTTGGATAAATAGATAAGTTATGTGAAACTTGTTTTAATATAGGCTTAAAGGTGGTTGTGTAGCTAAGCTGTAAAGGTGGATATCTGTGACACCCCTGACATTGCATGTACTTTTCCTATTTATAAGTAACTTGTTATAGTCTTGTGGTATAGGTAACGTATGAGATTTTTTATTCAAGTATTAATGGTGTGGATGAAATTAAAGATGTTTCCTTTACGTTTTTATGTGACAAAACCAAGTTAACATCGATATAACTATTTAAACTTGGGATTGTAAGCTGGTATTTGGATCTAAAGTTTAAAGTGACCAAGTGTGTACAAGTTGAAGGTTAGATTAAAGGAATTAGGAGCTGGAAACGGAATGAAATATTGAGGTGCTTGCTTGACTTATTTAAGGTAGTTGGTGAGTGACTTACTTAAGCTTTTTGGACCAAATTAATGGATTCATGGCTATGGACCATATTTGAGCCTAAACTAATGTACTCATTTGGGCTAAATTGAAGAAAAGAGAAAGAAAATAGAGAAATAGCCCAACACTTAAATCTGCCAAAGGCCAAAGTTAATTGAGCCCAAAATAAGAATTTATGCAAGTAGGTGTATCACCTACTTTGAAATTTTGAGCATCTTGAACACTTAAGTAGGTGCATCACCAACTTGACTAATTTATGGCTGGAAATGGGGTTAATAATAAGGACTCAACATAAGATCAATATAGCTGGCTATTTTACTCATTTTAACCATAATATTCCCTTTTAAATTTTAGCTTTCTCCCTTTCTTAACAAGGATAACAACAACAACCCTAAAATTCCTTCTAGGGTTATTAAAGAAACCCTCATCTTTGAAAGCAAAGGTAAGTGAAAACACTCAAGTTTTAGATTAATTATCTCATGGAAGATTAGAAAATCATGCTATAGGTTTCTAATTATAAATACATGGCAGAATATAGAACAACTACTTTCTTACTTTTTCTTTATTATTAAGAGATCTCTTATCTTCTTTGGTTAAAAGTGTGAAGAAAAGTGAAAGTTGGAAGTTCTTGAGGAGTTCAAATTTAAGTATAAGTTGCCAAATTAAGGTAAGGTGACTGCTCCGTTTTGTTCTCCTTATATATGAATTTGAGAGAGAATTATGAATGTGTTGTTATAGAGAACTCAAGAGATAATGAGTTCAATAAGTGATTACTACAATAAAAGAGATTTGGGACTATTTTAAGAAATTTTTTGTATGTATATATTGTGGGCTGCCAGTTTGATGTTGAAGAAAGGTGTGATTAGTTTGTAATGAAATATAGAAGAAAGGTGTGGCGGTATACCACTGAGCTAATTATTTCATTTGTTTACTGCCCAATCTTTTTTTCATATTGTTTTGAATATGTAATGAAGCCAAGGTAATTTTTGTGAACCTTATAAGGACATGTATGGTATTTGGGTGTAATTGGAAGAGAAAATTGTCAAAATAACACCTATAATTGATAAATTAAGAGCTTACTGCCCGGTTACTATTTTGGTGAAGTTAAATAGCCCAAACGTGTCGGTTGGTTGATAATATTAGTTTACCACATCTTTTATTGTAGATAAGTAATCTGAAAGATGGGAATTCAAGTTTGGTTAGTTTTGGAATTGTATAATCAGGTATGTAGGGCATACTCTATTTTGCATTCTTTGGCATGAAATCGGACATTTGGTCCATCAAGATAGATTCCAAGGTTATGCTATAACAAGTGATACATAATGGCAGCGTATTACATCCCATATATTCAACGACTTTGTTCCTATTCTCCAACATGTTAAAACACCACAATACATGATTATTATTAAACCTGCACGTTTATTTTCACTAGAGACCCATGTGTTATTTTCAGCTACTAAACACTTCATTTGTGTGCAACAGCTTCCTACCTTATTATTGTTGCATGAACTGCCCATTTACTTTTATCTTATTGGTATATTACTACTTCAGGGTACCATAATAATGTTATGACCACCAAAGTAACAATCTCAAAGGTTAAACAAACTAAGTAATGCAAATCTATAAAACAAGTGGCAGCTCAGGGGCATAAGCCTAGCATGGGAAAATCTCGATACCTTTATATGTGGGTGGTAGCTCAGGGGAATAAGCCTATCTTAGGTCGATCCCAATATTTATTTATGGGTGGCAGCTCAGGGGCATTAGCCTAGCATAAGACGATCCCGATTTATGTATTTAGCACTAATCAGCTAGTCATTTGTATTATATGGCTTACAAAGATTATAAAGTAAGAAAGGTAAAATAAAGAAAGAAATGTAATGTACCTGATCCTACAAATATATAAAGATGGTCTACTAGCACTATTTATTCACTGGTATTTGATTTTTATTGAGCCCTTGTATCTTGTGTTGTTATCTTCAGCCTTACATATTTAGTACATATTTTTGTACTGATGTCCCTCATGGGGGACCTGTATTTCATGTTGCATGCACAGGTGCTTCGGCTAATACACCTCGCTAGTAGAAACATAGGCTATTCAGTGACTATTGGTGAGTTCCAGGTTGATTTGGGGTTTTCCAAGTTTGTTCCATATGTTTTGGTATTGTGTAGTAGTCAAGATTAGGGTGGGGGTTTATCCCGACCCTAGCTTAGTCCATGTATCTTTTAGAGGCTTTGTAGACTAATGTAAAGTTAAACGTGGTAGTGTCTTGTCTTTTAGATGTGGTGGCCCTAATGACCAATTGTTGCATATATAATTTTGTACTTGCCAATGAATATATTCTCATCAATACATAATATTATGTTTGTCAGAACCTTTGGTTTTCATAGTTATATGCATGAGAAGTACAAAGTTATGGATTGGTTCTCTCAGGCCTTTACTCCTATGGGTGCTTGTCCGCCCCAATAGGATTTGAGGCGTGACAAAAGTTGTATCAAACCAGGTCATCCTAAGGAGTCTACAAAGCTATTTCTACATACAGTCTTGCTTATGGGTGTGTTTTGTACCACATCTATAAATAAGACACTATGGGAATTTAGGGGTTGTTTATTTTTTTCATATCTTAGATCATGCAATCGAGCCCAAGTCATAGGTGAAGTCATATTTAACCACTAAACCTATTTTTTGCTCTCATTATAGTAAATATGCCGATTACAAGAAGGAGTAAGAATACAGGTAAGCGAGTAGACATGGATGCTGGAGAATGGACTAGCAAGTCAGCACCTAGACAAGCTAATCAAAGTAAGGCTCAAGCTGAGTTTGTATCACAAACTTCTTCTACTCCTCCATCTCCAAAAGAACTAAGGAAGAGAAAAACCGCTTCCTTAGAACCACCTATTAATGCTACAGACCAAGATCTAAGAAGTGCGGTGCAATTGTTGGATCGTATAGTTCCTAGATAGTTTCAAGGATAAACTATTACAACCACAGGTTCTAGTCGTGCAGATAAGGCAGCTAGCCTACGGACATAGGATTTTCTTAAATTGGATCCTCCCACATTCACCGAATCAGATATTAATGAAGACCTACAGGACTTTATTGATCAAATCCAAAGGGCTCTAGATATCATGCATGTATCGAGTAACAAGACAGTTGAGCTAGCAACATATAGATTCAAAGGGGAGGCTATATTTTTGTATGAAGACTGGAAATGATCTAGGGGTATCGATGCACCTTCATCTACTTGGAAAGAGTTCAAAGAGGAATTTCTTGATTATTATCTTCCATTTAAGATTCGAGAGGCCCGTATAGATCAGTTCCTAAATCTTTGCCAAGGAAATATGAGCGTGAGGTTGTACTGCCTCTGGTTTAACTTTTTGGCTAGGTATGCTCCTAGTGTAGTGGCTACTATGGATGATAGAGTTCATCAATATGTGGATAGATTGGACACATATCTGGTTAGAGATTTTACTATTGTTGCTTTTAACAAAGACATGGACATAGAAAGGATACAAGATTTTACACCAAAAATAGAGGATCAGAGGCAATGAAAAAGAACACAAGAATTGGAAAGAGGGTATTCTAAGAGGGCCAGATCTACGGGGCAGTTCATGGTATCCTAAGGGTAGTTTAGCATCAGTTTTCTAATAGATCACCTAGGTCATTATCTTTTTATCCTATAGCTAGTGTTCCACCATAGTTTTAAGGGTCCAAAGGCAACCAGTTTAGACAAAGAAGTGAGAGTCAGAGTTCATGAACAGTGGGGTATCAAGAGAAAGGAAGTATGAGCCAATTAAGGCCTTCTCGAAAGCCATGTAAGAAATATGGAAAGCTTCATTTAGGTGTATGTCGGTTTGGGAGAAATACCTATTTTTGGTGTGGTACGTTGGGGCATATGATGAGAGAAAGCCCACAAAGGGGTATGGGTGGTACGGAATAACCTACTGGATCAGCCGTTACATTATCACCATCGGTGCCTCATTCAGGTAGAGGTGTACAACCTATGGGTCATGGTAGAGGTGCTAAAGGAGTAGCTAGCTCAAGTGGAGTTCAGAATCGTACATATGCGTTAGCGAATCGACAAAATTTAGAGGCTTCTCTAGATGTGGTTACAGGTACATTATCCGTCTTTTCACATGATGTATATGAATTAATTGATCCGGGTTCTACATTATCATATGTCACTCCATTTTTTGCTGCGAAGTTCAAAAGAACACCAGAATCACTAGTTAAGCCATTTGAAGTATCTATATCGGTTGGTAAATCTATTATAGCTAGATAAGTGTATCAAAACTGTATAATAAATATTTGTGGTCGTGATACAATGGCTGACTTGGTTGAGTTAGAAATGATAGATTTGGATGCTATAATGGGTATGGATTGGTTGGCTTCTTGTTATGCCGCAATAGATTGCCAAACTAAGAGGGTGCATTTCCATTTTCCAAGGTAGGAAGTCCTTGAATGGAGGGGTAATATTTGTATGCCAAGAGGTAAATTTATTTCTTATTTTAAGTCAAATATAATGATTTCGAAGGGTTACATATATCATCTTGTTAGAGTGAAAGATACAGATGAGGAGCCACTAATTCTTCAAACTATTCTAGTGTTAAATGAATTTTATGATGTATTTCCTAAAGATCTTCCAGGTTTGCCACCAGAACGCGAAGTGGAGTTTGGTATTGATATAATTCTAGGTACTCAACCAATCAAAATTCCTCCGTATAGAATGGCCTCGGCAGAATTATGGGAGTTAAAAGAGCAATTAAAAGACTTTTTAGAAAAAAGATTCATAAGGCCTAGTATGTCCCCTTGGGGAGCACCAGTGTTATTTGTGCGTAAGAAAGATGGCTCATTGAGAATGTGTGTTGACTACTGACAACTTAATAAGGTGACTATTAAGAACAATTATCTCCTTTCGAGAATTAATGACTTATTCGACCAGTTGCAAGGTGCCAAGTGCTTTTCAAAGATTGATTTGAGGTTAGGTTACCACCAAGTGAGGATCAAAGAGAATGATATACCTAAGATAGCTTTTCGAACATGGTATGGTCATTACAAGTTTCTAGTAATGTCCTTTGGACTAACTAATACGCCCACAACTTTTAAGGATTTGATGAATAGGGTGTTCAAGCCATTCTTAGATGTGTTCATGATAGTTTTTATAGATCATAATCTGTTTATTCGAGATCAAAGAAGGACCATGCCAGTTACTTACAATAGGTGTTATAGATTCTTCATGATTGTAAGCTATATGTGAAGTTCTCTAAATGTAAGTTTTGGTTTAAATCTATGGTATTTTTGGGTCATATTGTATCTGACGAAGGGATAATGGTTGATACTCAAAAGATAGAAGCCGTGAAGAACTTTCCAAGACCTATAATGCCTATGGATATTCGTAGTTTCCTGGGGTTGGCAGGTTATTATAGGAGGTTTGTTAAAGGGTTTTCTTTAATTTCTGCACCTTTAATAAAGCTAACACCCAAATCTTCCAAGTTTTAATGGAATGATGCCTGTGAAAGGAGTTTCCAATATCTGAAGAATAAGTTGACTTCTACACCTGAATTGGTGCTTTAAGAATTGGATTAGGATGTGTATGAAAACTTAAGAAGAATGTACAATGTTGTATGACAAAGTCGTTTTAGCTAACACAAAAGAGAGTACTTTGATGCCAAAACAGATTATGTGTGCCTAATGTAGATGGGCTAAAAAAAGGATTATGATAGAGGCACATCATTCAAGGTATTCCATCCACCCGGGGTCAACTAAAATGTATCATGATTTGAAAGAAATGTATTGGTGGGGTGACATGAAGAAAAACATTGCAGAATTTGTAGCTGAATGTCCAAATTGTCAAAGAGTTAAAGTAGAGCATCAAAAGCCCCGGGGTTATATGCAATGTATAGATCTTCCAATCTAGAAGTGGAACATGATTAGCATGTATTTCATCATTGGTTTGCCTCGTACATCTCAAAAGTTTGATTCCATATGTGTGATAGTTGATAGGCTTATCAAATCAGCATACTTCCTACTGGTTAGGACGACTTATACAGTTAAAGAGTATGCCAAATTGTATATCAAAGTGATAGTTTGACTACACAGAGTACCAATCTCTATTATATCATATCGAGGAGCTCAATTTACTACAAATTTTTGGAAGTCCTTTTAGAGAAATTTGGGGATACAAGTGAATCTAAGTACAACTTTTCATCCTCAAACAGATGGGCAAGCAGAACGTACGTTTGAAAAGGTATATCACTAATTGGATGGTTTAAAGTGGATGAAACTGCCTTATTCATTCCAGATCTTGTTCATCAATCTATGAAAATGGTTAAAGTGATCCAACAACGGCTGTAGATAGCCTAAATTTGACATAAGTCATATGTAGATGTTAGAAGACCGGGGCTAGAGTTTGCTATAGGTGATTAGGTATTCTTAAAGGTACCATCAATGAATGATCTTATGTGATTTGGTAAGAAAGGAAAATTAAGTCCATGATATATAGGCCCATATAATATTACTCGGAGGTTTGGCCAAGTTGCTTATGAATTAGAGATACCCTAAGAGATCTCAACTGTTCATCCAGTATTTTACGTCTCAATGCTTTGAAAGTGCATGGGTGATCAATCTCATATTACTCCTGCTAAAGATATAAAATCTCTCACCTATGGAGAAATACCTATTACTATCCTAGATCAAAAATTTAAAAAGTTAAGGAATAAATAAATAGCTTCGGTAAAAATGCTTTAGAGAAACTAACAAGCAGAAGAGCTAACATGGGAAGCTGAAGAAGCGATGAAATTTGAGTACCTCCATTTCTTCAAATACAAAGAAAAAGTCCAAGATGCTGAATTGGAGCAATTACAAGTAAGTATAATATATAAGTACTATGTGATGGTAGGGATGTTTAACTTAGGCTTAAACTTGCTTTGGTTGGATAGTTTTGCTAACATTCGAGGAAAAATGTTTCTAAGGAAGGGAGGATGGGACACCCGTTACATTGCATATACTTTCCCAATTTATAGGAAACTTGGTATAGTCTTATGGTATAAGTAACAAATGTGATTTGTTATGCAAGTATTAAAGGTGTAGATGAAATTATAGATGTTTCCCATACGTTTTTATGTGACACGATCAAGTTACTACCAATACAACTATTTACACTTAGGATTGTAATCTGGTATTTCGATCTAAAGTTTAAAGTGACCAAGTGTGTACAAGTTGAAGACTAGATTAAAAGAATTCGGAACTGGAAATGGAATGAAATATTGAGGTGCTTGCTTCACTTAATTAAGCTAGTAGGTGAGTAACCTACTTAAGATTTTTGGACAAAATTAATGGATCCACGGCTATGAACTAGATTTGGGCCTACACTAATGTACTCATTTGGGCCAAATTGAAGAAAAGAGGAAGAAAATGGAGAAATGTCCCAACACTTAAATCTGCCAAAGGGCTAAGTTAATTGAGCCAAAAATAAGAATTTAAGAAAGTAGGTGCATCACCTACTTTGAAATTTTGAGCAGCTTGAACCCTTAAGTAGGTGCATCACCTACTTAACTAATTTGTGGCTGGAAATAAGGTCAATATTAAGGGCTCAATATAAGATCAATATATCTGGCAATTTTTCTCATTTTTACTACAATATTCCCTTTTAAATTTCAGCTTTCTCCATTTCTTAACAAGGATAACAATAGCAGCCCTAAAATTCCTTCTAGGATTCTTGAAGAAGTCCTCATCTTTGCAAGCTAAGGTAAGTGAAAACACTCAAGTTTTAGCTTGATTATCTTATGGAAGATTAGGAAAACATGCTATAGGTGTCTAATTATAAATACATGGCAGAATATAAAATAACTACTTGCTCACTTTTTATTTGTTATTAAGAGATCTCTTTTCTTCTTTGGTTTAAAGTGTGAAGGAAAGTGAAAGTTGAAGTTCTTGAAGATTTCAAATTTAAGTATAAGTTGCAGAATTAAGGTATGTTGACTTCTCCATTTTGTTCTCTTTATATATGAATTTGAGGTAGAATTATGAATGTGTTGTTATTGAGAACTCAAGAGATGATGAGTTCAATAAGTGATTGCTATAATAAAAGGGATTCGGGACTGTTTATGGAATGTTTTTGTATGTATACATTGTGGGATGCCAGGTTGATATTGGAGAAAGGTGTGATTAGTTTGTAACAAAATATAGAAGAAAGGTGTGGCGGTATACCACCAAACTAGTTATTGCATTTGTTTACTACCCAATCTATTTTGTGTATTATTGGGAATGTGTAATGAAGCCAAGGTTGTTTCGGTGAACCTTATAAGGACATGTATGGTATGTGGGTGTAATTGGAAGAGAAGAGGGTTAAAATAACACCCTTAATTGATAGATTAAGACCTTTCTGCCCTTTTACTATTTTGGTAAAGTTAAATAGCCCAAACATGTCGGTTGGTTGCTAATATTACTTTACCATATATTCTATTCTAGATAAGTAATATGAAATGAGGGAAGTCAAGTTTGGTTAGTTTTGGAATTATATAATCAGGTATGTAAGGCATATTCAGGTATGTAAGGCATACTCTTATTTGCACTCTTTGTCATAAAATTGGACATTTGGTCCATCAAGTAAGATTCCAAGGTTGTCCTATAACAAATACATAATGGTAGCGTATTATATCCCATGTAGTCAATAACCTTTTTACCACTCTCTAACATGTTAAAACACCTCAATACATGCTTATCATTACACCTGCACGTCTATTTTCACTAGAGAATTTTAGGAGTTCTTCGTTTTCTCAAAGAAGACCCATGTATTATTTTCAGCTCCTAAACACTTCACTTGTGTGTCAACAGCTCCCTACCTCATTGTTGTTGCATTAAGTTCCCATTTACATGACTTTTATTGGTAGATTACTATTTCAAGGTACAATAATAATGTTATAACCACCAAAGTAACAATCTCAAAGGTTAAACAAACTAAGTAATGCAAATCTGTAATATGAGTGACAGCTTAAAGGCATAAGCCTAGCATGGGCCGATCTCGATACCTGTATATGTGGATGGAAGATCAGGGGCATAAGCCTAGCATAGGCCGATCCTAATATTTATTAATGGGTGGCAGCTCAGGGGCGTAAGAGTAGCATCGGCCGATCCCTATTTGTCTATTTACCACTGATCAACTGGTCATCGATCCCTATTTGTCTATTTACCACTGATCAACTGGTCATTTGTATTATATGACTTACAAAGATTATGAAGTAAGAAAGGTAAAATAAAGAAAGAAATGTCATATACCTGATCCTACAAATATATAAAGGTAGCCTACTAGCACTATTTATTCACTGGTATCTGATTTCTATTGAGCACTTGTATTATGTGTTGTAACCTTCAGCCTTACATATTCAATACATATTTTCGTGCTGACGTCCATCACGGAGGACCTGTATTTCATGCTGCAGGCACAGGTGCTTCATATAATACACCTCTCTAGTAGAAGCACAGGCTATTTAGTGACTATTGGTGAGCACCATGTTGATTCGGGCCTTTTCGAGTTTGTTCCATATGTTTTGGTATTGTGCAGTAGTCAAGAGTAGGGTAGGGGTTTGTCCCGACCCTATCTAAGTCCATATATCTTTTAGATGCTTTGTAGACTAATGTAAAGTTAAACATGGTAGTGTCTTGTCTTTTAGATGCAGTGACCCCAACAGCGAAGTGTTGCATATATAATTTTGTGCCTGCCAATGTAGATATTGTCATCAATGCATAATATCATGTTTGTCAGAACCTTTGGTTGTCATAGTTACATACATGAGAAGTACAAGGTTATGGATTGGTCCTCTCGGTCCATTATGGCTTTGGGTGCCTGTCCGCCCCAGTAGGATTTGAGGCATGACAATGTCCCAGGGGGATTGATATTGGAAACTCACATTAGCCAGCGTAAGGGTTGGTCTTGATAACTGTGTGCATATGACATACTTTATACATATATTTGTATCCTGGATTGTTTTAGGGTTAGGTCATTCCCTGTTTTTCCTTGATACCTCCAATCGTTTCGGCTAACACGCACTGGACACTTTCAGCAGAGGGATCTATACCCATATAGCTCAAGACCAAATCATAAATAGCAAAATCTCAAATAAAAGAATATGATCCTAAAATCCAAAAACTATTAAATCCCTGAATCAACAATTTTGAAAAGTCATAAATGACCTGTAGTCTCTATGGGAAGGTTGAAAATGCCGTAAACGCATGCAAATCAGGAAATTAACGTAGATGATCATTACACAATTCCTCCTATAGCATGAGCAACTAAGAAATTTCACCTAAATTACCATTCTAAGATAGCCTAAATAGTCCAAATAAGACTGATCATACTAATCATGCTTCCAATAGATATATCCCATACCGTATCTATAATAACCTCATAATTATGCTACAAATTATCTCTATATATAAAAAAGGTAATAGGATTATAGTAGTAAAATAAGTATTTCAACTTAAAAGTGAAATCACCCTTTTAATCCCCAAACCCCTAATCTAGGCTAAGTCATAGTATTCAGCCCATAATAAAATCTTAACATCCCTATTTAACATGCAACATATAAAATAAACCATATCATTACAAAAAGTAGATGGAAACCTATCTCGATGCTGCCGCAAACCCTTGAATCATCAACAAATCCTCCATCATCACTATATGATCCCGAAATGTTGTCAAGCTATCAAATTAGTAACCTAGATGTTGTTAGAAGTAAAATGAGACTCATATTTCCATATTAAGGGTCGAGTTGAATTTTAGGTCAAGAACAGGCCCGCAATACCTATAAACAAAATCCAAAATTGAACCTGCCATGAGGTCCCTCAAAGGAAAAGGAAGTTTTGCTCAAAATTTGAGCATAAGTGGAGCACAAATAGGGTCTCAAATTATCCCTCAAAGTTCAACAATTCAAGACCTAATTTCTAAAAATTTCACCAAAAACCACAATGGAAATTAAAGTGCACATCAATGGGAAAGTACCAAGATGAGTTAGGTTAGCTTAACTTAACCTACGTAATTGATTTCCTATTTTTTCCTCTCTTTGAAATATCAATTTAGTGTAATAATGGTAGAAGTGATAGAAAATTGGATGGGAAAGAGGGAATTTAAAGGCTATAGGTTCCACTAAAGCGGACACTTGGGTGGTAAAGTGTACCATTAAAGCGGCAACACGACCGCTAAAGTGGTCTGGCAATAAATATGGGTGCCGCTAAAGTGCACCTCTGCAAATTGGATAAGGCCATTAAAGCATCCCATTAGCACTAAAGCACTGAGTGGTAAATCACTAAGATCTAAAGAGACCCAATAGGCACTTAAGCGGGCCTATCAGGTGCCATGCACCTGATTTTTACCAAGTCTGGAACTGACTTCAATCGAGTGTTTTTTATTTTTTCAAATTTTTGTATGTGCAAATACAATATGCTACTCTACTAAATTCAATGTTGTGGACTCAATGGAACCATCAAAACTTTTATTTGAGGTCATTTCGACTAAATATGGGGCTCATAGCTATAGTTTTATTTTTCACATAATCCGCCTGATAGAATAAAATGATTCTGAAAGACGGGTGTGGATAACTTGTATGGTAAAATAGATCCATTATAATAACTTCTCTACATATTTTTATTTTGAGTTTACTTATGTTAGTTTTATCGATATTCATATATTGTGGGTTGATTATATGGTAATTGGTTAAATGCTTTACTATAGTATTCTTTATTTTTTTCCCTTAGTTTTTGTAATTCTTCTATATTATTTTGAAGGTATTCTAAATATTCTTTAGGAATTTTTCTCCTTTTCCACTTTGCTCATAAACCTCTTAACATGCTATTTTTTGAATAATTCTACTATAATGCAACTAACATGAACTTATTTTATCATATCATGATTGTTAGGAATTTATGAATTTAGTTATTCATAATAGTAAATAAATATACCTGTTCTGGTAGTTTTGATAATTCTAAGCTTTGTTCCTCCATAGATTTTTCCATTAAAATATACCTGTTTTTTGATAAATAAGCAAAATTTTTGTTGTGGACAAGAGATTTTTTGCTTCAATATATGAAGGCTTGCCTTCATCTGAGCAAGTGCTCTTTTATTTATATTCTTAGAAATGAAAATGCGTACACTATTTTTCTTTACATCTGTCAGCTACTTTAGAAAAGTAAGAAAAATATTTCTGCAAAGTCCTAAAGCTAATGTCTAATCTAATAATGGCACTACTTGCCAAAAAAATCTAATAATGGCATAACTTGCCAAAAATCTAATAATGGCACTACTTGCCAAAAAAGACTAAGAAAAGTCAAAAGGCCTAAGGCTAGTTACATGATAATTACGTAAAGCTATCTAGCTATTTTAAATCTTCCATATTTCTTTTTCTCCTTGAATTACTTTCTTTGTCTTCTTTCTTTATCCATAGTTATCTTCTTTTTATTGCTCTGTATCTCCATTATTGCTTAATATCTTGCATTTTCCAGCTGTCACTTTTATCTTCTTCTATTCCAGTTGAACTTCTGGGACAATATTATATTCTCCATTACATTTTGAACATTGATGATCTGGATATTTATGTCCAATTAACTTGGAATATCTGGTTAATAATTATTCCAAAATAAATTTTTCTCTAATGGCTCTGGCGATAGGTTTCAATGCTTCAAACTGATGGCACAATCGAAATTCTTATTAGAGGTCATCTACTAGGAGTTTTGAGCTAAAAAAAATCCTAAACAATGAAAACTCCAAAATAGGTAAATGACCCTAAAATCTAAATGAATTGTTCGATAAACAAACCAATGGCTTTGGAAAGTCATAAATGACCTATAGCCATTTTGGAATGGTTTGAAATACCAAAATTCATGAAAATCAAGGAATTAACTTTGAGGGTAGTTAGAAAAGTGTAGAAATTAAATGGGAGATTTCACAAGAACAGTAGTACTGGTAACAATACTAGAACACTTTAGGTTGAAATCAATAGTATATGAGAACTAGGATTGTGTTCCCTCTGACTTCCTCAATCCATAGAGTTATCATGCTCAACAGACTATCTTGGTGCCCTACATGAAGAATCTATCAAGTTATGTATCACCAACCATCTATCGACACCTTTTAGTGAATTTCACTCATCTTTTCTAGGTCTTACGGTGTTGCATTAGTAAATTTTGTCCTGAATCCCATATTAACTATCTCCTCTTGGTCTCAAGTTAATTTGATAAAGTTTAGTAGCTTCAAATTATTTTTGTAATCTTATTTTTCTAATATCAACTTCTCTCTTGAGTTAGTTTCAAAAAAAGTGTTTTCTAAGTGTCTGCAGTTAGTAAGAAAGAAATTAATATGAAAGAAATTACAATATATACAAGAACCCCTGTCAAGAAAGACTTTTCAATTTCTCTACTTTGTACTTCCATTAGGCTTCCCACAACCCTACATAAGAGGTTTAGCTGCTCATTTATACCAGAACACCCAAAGTATTCATAATTCAAAGCATATGAATAGTTTTATTATGAATTAAGAATGAAAACTAGGATCTCAAACAAATTAATATCAAACCTTAAAAGTCAGAAACAAGAGTTCCAAGATCAAAAGTGTATCTTAGAACTCAATACTGTGTTGTAATTATGTAAACTATGTCAGCATCAGCCTACGACCCCACTAATGGGCCATAGGTACAACATACGAGCCCTAGGTGAGTTTGTAGGTTTCAGTGAAAACTCCAGGCATTAGATCAACAACCTACGAGTGGTACCTATGGCGCATTAAGTACTACTTACGTCCCATAGGTGGACGTCATATGAATTAGAGGCTTTTTTCAACCTTCATAACCTTTCTTTTGCAACTTATAAGCTTTCATACAGGGACGTAAGTACTACTAACGACCCTTAAGTGGGTTTGTAAGTAGCCTTCTATTATAGTTCATCACCTTTTTCTCCTCTTCTTCTCCAAAACCTATTTTCAGGCAAAACCAGCATAAAAGCACACCACATCTAACAAAAATACATATGCACTTGCATAATTTGTGTTGTTTAAGAATTGAAACTATAATGGCCCTTCAGGTTTTTTTATATATTTACACTTATTTATATTGTTTAAGCTTATCCATAGATGCCCCAAGTCACTTATGACTCGCTGGGACCTACGATTTTGTCATCGGGCAGTTTATTTGATTTTCTTAGAACTAATTCTCTATTCAAAAGTCTTTGTTGGTTATAAATGGCCACTGGGAAAAAATTTAATTGAAAAAACCTCAAATTTAAAATCCAACATCTCTAACATGTATAAATGTTTAATTTAGGGTGGTTACACATCTGATTTGCAAAAATTGGATCCCAAATCCATCTCGAGTCCTTGGCCAAAACTTATAATTAAATTTCAAGTTTCAACCATCATTAGTGTAGGTAGATACCATGATTATAGAGGACTATGGTGTGACCATGGTGACCACGATCTCTGCACATGATAGTCCATGATCGCCCTTCTTGAGGTCCTAGGAATGGTCCTTAAAATAGATATGTTGGTCAAGAATTGGCCATTTTCTCCATTGTCTTGAGTCTCAAAACCTTAATAAAGAGTGTAGGCCTTAGAGGGAGTCTTGGGAGTTGCTTGGGGGTTTGGATTACATGCATAATCATGATTAACATAGAATGTAAGGTATGGATCCTTTAATTTTAGTGTTGAATTCTTGATTTCTTGGCCCAAAAAACCCCAATTGGCTTGAGTCTTGATTTTGGCCACAAATACAGTTGATTTGCATTAATTTCTTATGGGATATAACTCCCAAAGGGTATTTGATGAATGGGTTGGTCTCAAAAACTCATTTTCCATATGTGGTACCCATGTAGGGGTTTTAATATCATTTTTAGACCCAAAGCACAATAGTGCAATATGAGTATGATTAGACTCATATTGATGAGTAGATCATGTTTTTGTTATTGTGATAGCATTTTGGGAATTATGAAGTGAATACTAGAATATATTGCATGATGTAATGTTTTATGGTACAACTTTGAGACAGACCTCTATCTACTCTTCTTCATAGATGACGTGTGATATGTATTATGTGGGAATTTAGATATTGGTCTTGATTATGCATAGAGTGACTTAGTCTTAATTGTTTATGAGTTAGGGATTAGATGAAGGTTTTTGACCCCGTAAGATGACATGTTTAAAAGCTTTTGCAATCCTATTGACTTCCCAATCTAGTCTAGATTAGGTGTAGTATGGTTATGATGTAATAGTATGTTTCAAATATAGTTTTGGCATTTAAAGCATGAACTATAGATTTAACCTTGTTGGACTAGTATGGTAGTCTTGAAACTGTAACTTGGGTAGAATTGACTTGAGTACCCTTGTTTGCAGTTGAAGTTGTTATCTTAATCTTGAATTTGGTTTATTTGACATCTATAAGTTAAACTAGATACTTAGCCTTGTTTAGGGCATAGTGTGCCTAATTATAGATATTGAGGTTAGGAGTAGGATCGTCCGGCATACTTAGGCGTAGACTTGTGTTAGCCTTGTGAACTTTGATATAGATGTTAGACATAGATAGGGCTAGTAAACCTTAGTATATGGTTACTTCATGACTTGGTATCTTGTATTGATGTTCCTCGAATTATGGGTTCTGAGATATGGGTATGATACTCCTTGTGGGAGTGATATTGGGTATTTAGAGATGATATTCCCCTTAGATATGTTATATAGACAATAGAGATGCTATTTTCTCTTAGACATGATGACTGGCCTATACAGATGCTATTTCCTCTTACACTTGATGATTGGTCTATAGAGATGCTACTTCTTCTTAGACTTGATGATTGGCCTATAGAGAAGCTATTTTCTCTTAGACTTGATGATTCGCCTATAAAAAAGCTATTTCCTCTTAGACTTGATGATTCACCTATAAAGATGCTATTTTCTCTTAAACTTGATGATTGTCCTATACAGATGCTATTTCCTCTTTGACTTGATGATTGACCTATAGATATGTTATTTCCCCTTAGATATGATTGTTGTTCCTATAAAGATGCTATCTCTTTTTTGGTTATGATTGTTGGCCCTGTAGAAATACCCTTGGATATGGCAATTACCCCAAGAAGGTGATATTACATAGAGTTATGATATATGACTTATTGATATAAGATATCCTATATGAGAGGTTATTACATACTTATATAAATGGTTATTAATAGTATGACTCCTAGATGTAAGATGCCACTTATACGAGAGATGATTACATGTTTATTGATATTATGCCTCCTAGATATGAGATGCCTCTTATGTGAGAGATGATTATGTGCTTATTAAAATGATGCCTCCTATATGTGAGATGACTAAGGATATGCTACGACTTATAAATATGACTATTGATGAGTTTTGAATAATTATATAGGCCTAAGGCTGTGATTGTGATGTTGTGATTATTTAAGATATATTATTGGGCCAAGGGTCATGTTATACTAATGATTGGATATCCAAGAAGTGCTTATCATTCCAATGGATACGATTATAGTTTATGGATTCATATAAGTATTTTATATACATATCTCTATGGTATGGGATGGACAATGATGTGGTATGTTGATTATGGATTTATTTATTGGATACTGGTGATGCCATGCATAGATTTGGTACATTCATGATTATTGTATCGATAACATATGTGATTCTAGAAAAAATATGATCTTATGATCATTCTACTTAATTAAGGGTTAGGATCTATGGTAATTAGTTGTCTATTAGGAAACTATAGCACTTAGTTGCAAGGAATCCACTATATTAGTTAGTGAATCTTTCTTAGTATAAATATTGTAGTTGGAGATGGTTGATGTGTGGCTTATGGTAAGGTCGGGTCTAGCATAGGTGAATATTTGTTTATATTGATAATTAAGTTCATGATATCTAATTGTTGATAAACAAGGAGTTGTGTATTAATGAGGCTAAATAATAATTGATGTTGGTAATAAGAGGTGACCAGTTAATAATGATGAATAGTTTCTAAATAGTTGATTAATGAATAATTAAACAAGTATTAGTTGGTTAATGCTGGTTAGTTAATTAATGATGTTACTCAATAAAATATGGTTCGATAAGTGGTTATGTGTTGCCTAATAATGTCTAATAGTTTTATGATGATTAGTTGATAATATAGAATAGTGGATAAATGGTGATTATGGTCTAGTGATGAACCTTAGATAGATGTTAGATGACGTCTATCTGATGAATAATGGTTAGTTTCAATACCTTGAATAAGGATAATGTTTAGACAAATAACTAGAGGTCATGTGATAACTAGTGAACTAGTGGTTTTGTTATAAATAACGTTTGTTAGATAATAACGAGTAGTTGGAAAGTATTGACTAGATAGATACTTTATGATCATGTTCATGAGTATATTAGTATATGTTATTCTATAATCTTAATTGTGATGATATATTGATATCGGGCAAGGCCGGAGGATACTATTGTGATAATATTGATACACGACAAGACTAGAAGATACTATGGTGGTGATATTGATACCTAACAAGTCCAAAGAATGCTATTATGATGATATTGATACCCGACAAGGATGGAGAATACTATTTTGATAGTGGTGAGGTCAGGTCTAGAAAAGGTGAATATTATTTGATATTGATGACTAAGTTCATGATATCAAATGGTCGATAATTGAGGAGTTGTTTATGAATGAGGCTAAATAATAATTGATGTTGGTAATAAGAGGTGACCAATAAATAATGGTGAATAGTTGCTTAATAATTAATTAATGAATAGTTAAATAAGGATTTGTTAGTTAACGCTAGTTAGCTAATTAATGATGTCACTTAATTAATATGGTTAGACGATAAGTGGTTATCTGTTTCCTAATAATGTCTAACGGTTATATTATGATTAGTTGATACTATGGAATAGTGGATAAATGGCTATTATATTCTAGTGTTGAACCTTGGCTAGAAATTTGATGTCCGCTATCTAATGAATAATAGTTAGTTGCTATTCCTTGAATAAGGATAATGTTTAGACAAATAACAAGAGGTCATGTGATGACTAGCGAACTAATGGTTTCAAGGAGTAGTTCAAAAGTATTGACTAAGTAGATACTTTATGTTTATATCACTATGTTCATAAGTATATTAGTATATGTTATTATGTAATGCTAATTGTGATGATTTATTGATTCCAGGTAAGGTAGGAGGATATTATTGGGATGATATTAATACCCGACAAGGCCGGAGGATACTATAGTGATAATATTAATACCCAAGAAGTTTGGAGAATACTATTGTGATTATATTGATTCCCAAAAAAATTGGAGGATACTATTGTGATGATATTGATACCCAATAAGGTCGGAGGATACTGTGATGATATATTAACACCTAATAAGGCCGGAGAATACTGTGATGATAAATTGATACCCGATAAGGCTGGAAGATAATTATGATAATGATGGTCATGATGATAATAATTATGGTGAGTTGCGATATTGATTGTGCACATTGCATTTATTTCTACATGTGCATCGCCTATCATCAGTATGCACCTCTGTCTATCAGCCATTATGGGAGGGTTGTATAGATATGAATGAAGAATATGCCTTGTGTTGTTGTATGTTGATTGAACCTTCTAAGTTTAGGGCAGTGGGGGTATGCATAGGTCAATTTGGTATATAGTTTTCTGGATTAACGAGTTCTTCGCACTGTTATTGACATTGTTATGATTATTATTATGGCTAGTTTATGATAGATTGGTTGTTTATTTGGTATCATGATTTAAGGATATTTTTGGAGTCTTTTATCTTTTGATTGCATTGTTATGCATGACTTTATCATGTCTTGTCATATAGATTAGTAACCCTGAGTATGATAAGATTAAATCCTGATTGTATTATAATGAGGTCTTAACATGAGAATATGATGACTATTTAGGTTATACTTTGTTAGGACCTCAGGTTTACATATGTATACACATATAGCTATATAAAGTTATGGTACTACCATACATTTCTTTGTTTATTGTCCATATTGTATAGTCATTTCTTTGTCTTGTATATTACTATATATTTTCTTTTACTCTTTATACATATATTAACCTGGGATATACAGTATAGAATGGACGTATATTGAAAGTATCTAGAATAGGACTTCTCACCCTAATACTTTGTTAGCCACATTATGTTAGACTTTTTGACATGAATAGAATAGTTGTTCCCTATTATCTCATTAACTTGTTATATGAATTTCGGACTCTTGAGTGTTGTTACCGATGTACTTATATGTTGTATATATCTTATTTATCCTTGGAGCTTAGTTGGCAGTTGGCTATTAAGTACCATTTGTTTGGTACTCATACTAAACTTATGTAGCCTACAAAACATACTACTGGTTGTCTCCATTGATGTGTGCATCATGCAGAGAAGACATGGTTCGGAGACTTAGAGTGAACTCCTAACATTTGAAGTATTACTTATCTCTCTTATGTATTAGACTAATTTGTATGTTGTATTCGAAGATAAGTTGTATCAGAGTATTTCTCCTTGATATTTTACTTTTGTACTCTAAATATATTACAAGCTCTTGTAATGATACCACCGGTTTTTGGGATTCTATTATGTATGGATCTTTATGTCATTTATTCCACATCCATTTCCTTATATTATTGAATAGCCCATTGGTAGACATTTTGGACTATAGGTTGTCTTGTCTACTGGTGGGTTATGGTGGATGCCATCATAACCTGAGAAACTGGGTCATGACAAATTGGTATCAGAGCATAGGTTTCATCAATTTGTTAGTATAAGAGCTAAGTGTTAGTAAAGTTCGACAGGTCAATACGGAGATGTACATAACCTATCTTTGGGAGGCTATAGGGATAGTTTTGGAAATTTACTTCTTGGCTCCTTATCGTGTGCCTATATTCTCTATGAACCTCAAACATATTCTTTAACTTTATTCTAGCCTCAAAGGATGAGGTGACCTTGGCGACAGACATGGATGATACTTCAACATGCATTCCTAAAGTTTCAATATATCATCGAATTAGAGATTCATAGATAGATATTGAAGATCTTTAGAAGCAGCCAAAAATGATTTGGGCCAGCTTAGGCTCTAGTTAAGCTTTTGAACACTTCAGTCATTGATGTTCAGCATTGAGAATTTGAGTCATATTGAAGATCCCTATCATCCATGGATGACGTTCGATTAACCTAGCAGTTTTCAAACCAGAGTTGAGTCTACTAGTGTTTATCAGGGTTTTATTTTTACCATTTTAATGTAATAGATTGGATTTCTCATATGGTTCAAGAATTTTCCTATGCTACATCCTTTTGAGTTGAATATGGGTGCATAGATGTGTTAGAGGTTTAGTATTGTGACTTTGTTTGGTGTTGAAGCGATTGATAGTAGCTGAATCTTCCTTCCCTCAGGGTGTTGATTATGAGAGGACCATAGAGAGAATAAGTGTTGAGACTTATGGAATTGGCAACAAGAGGCATGCCATCAATATAGTGCTATTTATATTTTATTCAGGAGTGAGCATCCCTCTGACAGAGTTAAGCTTTACCTGCAGCCCATTAGCTCTATGCAGACAATATTCCATATTATGACCAGTTTTTAGATTAGTCATGATGTTCATAGTGGGCAGAGTCCTTATCAGACTTGCAGAGTATGGTATGGTTCTTCAGGCAATGGTGACCATTTTGGATTATGAAGGATAGTATCCATAAATATTCTAGATCTTAATTTGATTTTGTCATAATGAGTCATTGGTTCAAAGAATGCCCTAGGTATGAGATAGATGATTAGCCAGAGTTAGAACGTATTGCCCACCAGTCTAGAGTTCTTGAGGTATCCCGTGATTCTATAAGTATGGACATAATTGTGCGAATTTCTCTCGTATCAGTTGGCCATCCATTTAGGCTTAATTTATGTTCTCACCATGCTAATACCTCAAAATTTTTCTTCGACCATAGAGAGATCGATTACTAATCTAGAAAGTATCCCCAGCATGGGATTTCTAGTCATTCAGCTTATTCATATTAGTCTCGTAATGTTGTGTCATCTTTAGTTAGGGATAGTGGGTATGGCACCTCAGTTGATGATTCAATCGGTCGATCTGAGTTAGATGCATTCAGATTTATTTCTCCCTATGCCCGTCTGGCATGTGATTGGGGATTTTGCCAAGATTGGTGTGCTTTTATTTCCTGTCCTTATCTCTTATTATGTGTATTGGGGTTTTCAAACCTATTGGTGATTATATGCCTTGATGAATTAATTTGATTATTATGTGCCTTGTTATTTGATTCATGATTATGCTACTACTCCATGGTTTATTTCTTTTAGTAATGGATGGAGTAAACCTATATTGATATTGTTCCCCTGTGGAGGCAGTTTCGATTTGAGTCCTATTTATTCGAGCTTATTATTCCTATTGTGTCCCTTGAGTGGTACATGATATTGATGTTTATTTTGGTACCACTTATTCAGTATATTGATATTGATTGTTGTTGCTATTGCTACCATTGTGTTAGGTTACTAATATTATTGGATATTATCAATTGATGTTATTTCCTGATGTAATTAATTCTTGATGGTAGTTGTGTAGACTAGTGTTATCTAGTTAAACTTTTATTTTCTAGTGATTTTATTCAGTGTCTTGAGAAGATATAGTTTGGCACGATGATTTCTTATGCCTAGCACGGTGAGGTTGACTATGTTCCCTCTTGGTTAGCTGTATTAGGTTGATTCAAGTATGTATTGAGATATCGAAAGGTAGGTTGACATTTTGTGGCTCTATTATGACCTTAGTGTTGGCAATTTAATTATATTGCCTATTATGGAGTTAGGGATCCTTAGACTTGCCTCCTGGGTTGAGACGAATTTTGTTTTGACTATCCCTTCTAATATAACACGTTTGTGAGATTGACCAATTTGAGGTCCATTCTTTATTTGTGGCTACTTTCTTCATCTGATAGCTATTTTTATATTGATATTGAGATTCATGAATTCATCTCTTAGATTTGTTAGGTTTATTCTATTTTGATGGTTTGCCCTTGTCATTGATGTGGAGATTGGATGCTTCTTTCCCGTGATATGGTTTTACCTTAAGTGGAGTTAGAAAGTTAGAGGCAGGTGAAAATCTGACTTTACTAACGCATCTGGAATGTCAAATTTAGGGTGGTTACATATCTCATTTGCAAAAATTGGATTTTAATTGCATCCCGAGGCCTTGTCCGAATCTTGCAATCAAATTCAAAGTTTCAACAGTTGTTAGTGTAGCTAGATACCGCGGTTGCAGATGAATAGTATGCGATCACAATGACTGCGATCATGACATATGATGGTTCGCAATCTCCCTTCCAGAGGGACTGAGAAGGGTCCTTTAAATAGCCATTTTGGCTGAGAATTGGCCATTTACTCTATTTGCTTGAGTCCCAAAACTCTAATATAGAGTGTAGGACTTAGAGAGAGTCTTGGGAGTTTATTGGGATCTTCAACTACTTGCATAATCATGATTAACATCGAATCTAAGGTATAAATCCTTTAATTTTAGAGTTGAATTCATGATTTCTTGGCCCAAAAAACCCCAATTGGCTTGAGGCTTGATTTTGGCCACAAATATGGTTGATTTTCACCAATTTCATGAGGGATATATATCCATAATTATATTTGTAGAGTGGGTTGGTCTCAAAAACTCATTTTTCATATATGGGATCCACTTAGGGATTTTGGTGTCATTTTTGGACGCGAAGCATGATGGTGCAGTATGGGTATTGTTAGACTCGTATTGACAAGTAGATCATGGTTTTATTAGTGTGAGATGGTATTTTGGTATTGTAAAGTGAAGACGATCATATAGTGCATGATGTAATATTTTGCGGTTCAACATTAAGGTAGGCCTCTGTCGACTCCTCTTCATAGATGATGTATGATATATATTATGTGTGAATTTGGATGGTAGGCTTGATTATGCATAGAGTAACTTAGCCTTGATCATTGATGTTTTGGGGATTAGATGAGGGTTTTGGACCTGTAAGATGATATGTTCATAATACTTTTGAATCCTATTCACTTCCCCCTCTAGTTTAGATTAGTTGTAGTGTGGTTTGGATGTATACTATGTTTGGGATGTGGTTTAATCATTTGAATCATGAAATGTGGATTTAACCTTATTAGACTACTAAAGTGGTCTTGAAATCGTAACTTGGGTAGAATTGACTTAAGTACCCTTGTTTTTAGTTAAAGATCCTATCTTAAGCTAGAATGCGATTTACTTGACATCTAGAAGTTAAACTAGCTACCTTAGCCTAGTTTGGGACATGGTGTGCCTAATTATGGAAATTAAGGTTAGGCGTAGGATCGTCCGTCCCACTTAGGCCTAGACTTGTGTTAGACTTGTGGACTTAGTTGCAGATGTTAGGCATATTTGGGAATAGTAAACCTTAGTATAAAGTTACTTCGTGACTTTGTAACTTGTATTGATGTTCCCCTGATTGTGGGTTCTAAGCTATGGAAATGATACTCTTTGTGGGAGTGATATTGGGTATTTAGAGATGATATTTCCCTTAGATATGTTATGTGGCCAATAGAGATTCTATTTTTCCTCTTAGAGTTGATGATTGACCTATAGAGATGCTATTTCCTCTTAAACTTGATTATTGGCCTATAGATATGCTATTTTCTCTTAGACTTGATGATTGGACTATAGAGATGCTATTTCCTCTTAGACTTGATGATTGTCCTATAGATATTCTAGCTTCTCTTAGACTTAATGATTGTCCTATAGAGATGCTATTTCCTCATAGACTTAATGATTGGCCTATAGAGATGATATTTTCTCTTCAATATGATCGTTGTGACTATAAAGATTCTATCTCAATTTTTGTCATGATTGGTGGGCCTATAGAGACTATATTCCTCTTAGATATGATAATTTCCCTTGAGTGATGATATTCCTCATAGTCATTATGTATGAATTATTGATTTACGATATCCTATATGAGAGACGATTACATTCTTATTGATATTATGCCTCCTAGATATGAGATGCCTCCAAAGTGAGAGATAATTACATGCTTATTGATATTATGCCTCCTAGATATGAGATGCCTCCAAAGTGAGAGATAATTACATGCTTAATGTTAGAGATGATTACGTGCTTATTTCTATTATGCCTCTTTGATGTGAGATGCCTCCTATATGTGAGATGACTAAAGTTATACTACGACTTGTAAATACGATTGTTGATATGAGTTCTTGATACGTATATGGTCCAAAGGCCGTGATTATGATATTGTTATTATTTTGGATATAGTATTTGTCCAAGGGTTGTGTTATGCTAATGATTAGATATCCAAGAAGATCTTATAATTGTAATAGATACGATTATAGTTTATGGATTCATACACATGTTTTATATACACTTATTTTCGGTATGGGATGAAGGAAGATGCAGTATATTGCTTACGACTTACTAATTGGATACTGGAGATGGTATACATAGATTTGGTACATTCATGAATATTGTATCGGCAACTTTTGTGATTCTAGATGAAATATGTTCTTATGATGATTCTGCTTAATAAAGGTTTAATCTATGCGGTAGTTAGTTGTTTATTAGGAGACTATAGCACTTGGTGGCTAGGAATCAAATATATTAGTTAATGAATCTTGTTTAGTATAAATATGGTAGTTAGAGATGGTTGATGTGTGGCTTATTGTGAGGTCGGGTCTAGCATAGCTGAAGATTAGTTGATATTGATGACAAAGTTCGTGATGTCAAATGGTCGATAAATGAGGACTTGTGTATTAACAAGGCTAAATAATATGTGATGTTGGTAATATGAGGTGACTAGTTAATAATGATGAATAGTTGCTAAATGGTTGATTAATGAATAGTTAAACAAAGATTAGTTTGTTAACGATGGTTAGTTAATAAATGATGTTAGTTAATAACAGATGGTTAAATGATAAGTGGTTATGTGCTATCTAATAATGGCTAACGGTTATGTGATGATTAGTTGATAATATGGAATAGTGGATAAATGGTGATTGTTGTCTAGTGATGAACATTGGCTATATGTTAGATGTCGGCTATCTAATAAATAATGGTTAGTTTTTATACTTTAAATAAGGATAATGTTTAGACAAATAACTAGAGGTCATGTGATGACTAGCAAACTAGTGGTTTCATTATATATAACACTGGTCAGTTAATAACGAGATGTTTGGAAGTATTGTCTAGATAGTTACTTTATGGTGATATTATTATGTTTATGAATGTATTAGTACAGGTTATTCCTAAATGTTAATTATGATGATGTATTGATATCCGGCAAGGACAGAGGATACTATGGTGATGATACTTAAACTCAGCAAGGCCGGAGGATACTATGGTGATGATATCTATAACTGATAAGGCTGGAGGATACTATTGTGATGATATTGATACAAGGCAAGGCCGGACGATACTGTGATAATATATTGATACTCGAAAATATCAGAGGATACTATAGTGATATATTGATACCCGACAAGGCCGAAGGTTGATTACGACATGATGGTCATGATGATGACAGTTATAGTGAGTTGTGATATTGATTATGTACCTTGCATTCATTCCTGCATGGGCATCTCCTATCCTCAGTATGGGATGGTTGGATAGATATAGGTGAAGAATATGCCTTGTGTTGTTATATGTTGATTGAACCTTCCGAGTCTGGGGCGGTGGGGGTACGCATAGGATCGGTTAGGTAAATGTTCATCCATAGTAGCCGATTATTCGCACTATTATTGATATTGTTATTACCATTGTTATAATCATAATTATGGCTAGGTTAGGACAGATTGGTCATTGATTTGGTATTGAGAATTGAGGTATGTTTTCGGCCTCTTTTATCTTACGATTGCATTGTTATGCATGATTGTATGAAAGCATTAAATCCTGATAATATTATGATGGGGTCTTGACATGAGAATATGATAAATCTAGGTTATGCTTTGATATGACCTCACGTTTACATGTGTGCATATATATATAGCTATATGAAGCTATGGTACTGTTGTACATCCCTTCTTTAGCTATGGTATTGTCGTACATCCCTTCCTTAGTTGTTTGTATTGTATACTCATTACTTCATCTTGTATATTACTATATATCTTTATTTTGTTCTTTATTCATATATTGATTTGAGATATATGGTATATCATGGATGTATATTGAATGTTGCTGGAATAGGATTCCTCACCCTGATACTTCCTTAGCCTCTTTATGTTAGACTTTTGGACATGAATAGGATCGTTTTTACCTATTATCTGATTGACTTGCTGTACGATTTTCAGACTCTTGGGTGTATTTACTATTTTGTTTATATGTTGTATATATTTGCTTTATCTTTGGAGCTCATTTGGTTGTAGCTTACTGAGTACTATTCGTTTGGTACTCAAACTACACTTCTGCAGCATGCAGATCATAGTACAGGTTATCTTCGTTGCTATGTGAATCGTATGGATCAGCCATGGTTCAGATAGTTAGAGTGAGCTCCTAACGTTTGGAGTATTATTTATCCCTCTCTTATGTATTAGACTTGTCTCCATGTTGTATTTGGAGATAAGTTGTATCAGAGTATTTCTCCTTGACATTTCACTTTTGTACTATAAATAAATTAGAAGCTCTTGTACTGATACCACTAGCTTTTGGGAATCTATTATGTATTGATCTTTATGTCATTTATTCCCCATCCTTTTCCTTATATTGTTGAGTAGTCTGTTACTAGTCATTTCGGACTATTGGTTAGCTTTCCTACTGGTGGGTTATGGTAGGTGCCATCATGACCTGAGAAATTGGGTCGTGATAGAATTTCATCAAACACCTTAGGGGAATAACAGTTGAAAATCATAATCATGAAATAGTAAAACCATGAAATCAATCATATAAACCAAGCCTTTAGTTTAAATTACAATGAGGGAAGAGAATCATGTCTTATACCGAAGAAGTGATGGAAAGAAATCGCCAAAGCAAGCCCTAAAGAAATCTGTAAGATGAAACCCTAACTTTATTTCCCTAAAAGTTCTTGAGAGAATTATGAGATGTTTTGGAATAGTTTCTAATATAACCAAAACCAATTCCAAAGACCATTAAACCATTACCATGCAATCCAATTGTCCAAAATTGTCATTAATGCATATGAAAGCACAATTAAAACCATAGGAAACCATAACTAAGCATTTGATATCAAAACCCCCAAATAATAGTTGAAAATCATAATCATGAAATATTAAAATCATGAAATCAATTATATAAACCATGCCTTTAGTTTAAATTACAATGAGGGAAGAGAATCATGCCTTATACCGAAGAAGTGATGGAAAGAAATCGCCAAAGCAAGCCCCAAAGCAATCTGTAAGATGAAACCCTAACTTTCTTTCCCAAAAAGTTCTTGAGAGAATTATGAGATGTTTTGGAATAGTTTCTAAGTGTTAATGAATAGAATAATAGGGTAAACAACCTCCTAAGTGTATTAGAGGTTAGGACAAGTATAGAAATATCCAGAATACCCTAACATAAGTTGCACAAAATCCCATCACAAGGATACGACTGACCCATACAAGTCGTACCCTCCTATAAGATTATTTTCCACCACTCGTATCCAAGCCTCAAACCTTGGGTCAAACACTGTCCAGTATATGACTCATCGAACTAAGTCGTAACTACAGTGTATGATCTATACCCATAACCCGTATCCTTGGCAGAATGAAATACCAAGAGGATCATACACTATACACCATATGAGTCCATGTTACGACTCGTACTAATCCCTTACGACTCACACCTCTAAGTCAAAACTATTCCAGCGAATAAAAGCATCCCACCAACTAACACAGGTCATCATACGATGAGACCATACCACTCATACCCTAGAATACGACTCATACCCATGAGTCATATTGGGTCTGAAGAATGGGTTTCTAGGAAATTTTTTATGGGTCAAAACCCTGGAGGTTTCAGTCTCCCTTACTAGGAACATTCATCCCCAAATGACGGACAAGGTAGGGGTAGCCACACACAGATCATTTGCATTATCAAACATCCTTTTAATAATGTTTGAAAAAAAAAGGCAAAGATGTTAATCTTTTCTTTAACAAACTCAAAAAATAAGGATGTGTTCAACACACATACCTTTCGCACAAATCCCAGGAGCAAGAAAAAATGCAGATACTTGGAGTTCATGTACTCTTCCGCTTCCCAAGTTGCTTCTTCCACCTTATGGTTTCTCCATGGAACCTTAATCGAAACCACATCCTTGGTCCGCAATCGACGAACTTGCCTATCTAATATCTCAATCGGGACTTCTTCTTAAGGTAGAGATTCCAAAACACCCAATCCTCCCAATGGAACAATCAAAGAAGGATCACCAAGACACTTCCTCAACTTGGAAACATGAAAGACCAGATGAACCAAACTTAAGCTAGATGGCAACTCTAACTCATAAGAAACATTGCCAACGCTCCGCAAAATAACATAAGGACCAATGAAACAAGGACCAAGTATTTCCTTTTTACCAAACCACACCACTCCCTTTATAGGAGACACCTTGAGGAAAACCTTATCCCCGACCTTAAACTCCAAGTCTCTACGCCAAATATTTTCATAGAACTTTTGGCAACTTTGGGCATCTTTATGCCTATCTCGAATCATCTTGACCTTCTCCATCGCCTGATAAACCAAATCATGACCACACATATCTGCCTCACAAAGCTCAAAATATCCAATGGGAGATCTATAGCTCCTACCATACAAAGCCTCAAAAGGAGCCATACGAATACTCGAATGATAGCTATTGTTGTAAGCAAACTCCACCAAAGCCAGATGCTCAACCCAGTTGCCACCATAATCAACCACACAGGCCCAAAGCATGTCTTCCAATGTCAGAATAGTTCTCCTTACTTGCACATCCGACTGTGGAAGAAAAACACTACTAAGACTAACCTTAGTCCCCAGCCCTTTCTGGAAAGACCATAAAAAATGAGATGTAAACTGTGTACCACAATCAGAGATAATCAAACCAGGTACCTCATGCAACTTCACAATCTCTTAAAGATACAACTGCGCATAATCCTCCACCGAAAAGGTAATCCATACTGGCAAGAAATACGTGGACTTGGTCATCCTATCCACGATGACCCAAAGAAAATCAAATTGGTTTTGAGACCGAGGAAGACCGGTAACAAAGTCTATATTGATTACTTTCCACTTCCATTCGGGAAAATAAATTTCTTGATACAACCCTCCTAGCCTAATGTGCTTAACCTTAACCTGTTGACACATTATGCACTTAGCCATAAAATCAGCCACATACCTCTTCATGCCATTTCATTATAGATCTTCTTGAAATCATGATATATCTTAGTCAAGCCGCGATGAACAACATAGTGCGAATCATACACCTCAGCCAAAACCCTTTGCCATCGCCCGTCGACTTCAGGAACACACAACCTCCCTTGGTACCGTAAAGTACCATCACCACTGATTTCAAAAACCTCTAGCTTTTACCCACCAACATCACCCTTGATTTTCATCACGATATGATCCAACATTTGCTTCTCCTTAATCTCCACACCAAGAGACAATGGAACCACTTCTTTCACTATCTCACCACCATCCTTAGAGTCTAAAAGAGGAACTCTAAGATTAGCCCAGCGGTGAATATGTTTAACTAATTCTTGCTTGCTTTCCTCCATATGAGCCAAACTCCCCATGTATGACCTGCTAAGAGAATTAGCAACCATATTCCCCTTACCTATGTTGTAGTGAAGGATTATATCAAAATCCTTGAGAAGTTCAAGCCACCTCCTTTGCCTGATATTAAGATCTTCTTGATTGAACATGTACTGAAGACTTTTCTTCCACGTGAACACTTTAGAAATAATGCCGCCATATTTTCAAATCAAACACAACCACCAACAAATCATAATCATGAGTAGGATAATTTCTCTCATGTACCTTCAACTTCCTGGAATCATAGAAAATCATCTTCCCATGCTCTATCAAAACACAATCAAGACATACCCAAGATGCATCACAATAAACCACAAACCCATCATTGCCCTCCGACAAAGTCAGGATGAGAGTCAAAGTCAACTTAACCTTCAACTTCTCAAAACATCCTTCACAAGCGTTCGACCAAGAAAACTTAACCTTTTTCTTGGTCAGCTTAGTCAAAGGAACTGCTATCAAAGAAAAGCTTTCCATAAACCACCTATAATACCCGACCAAATTAAAGAAGCTCTGAATATCGGATGGAGTCGCAGGCCTAGGCGTTTCACCATAGCAACCTTCTGCAGATCCACCATGATCCATTCAGTAGAAATAACATGACCCAAGAAAGTCACAATGTTTAACTAGCACTCACACTTAGCGAACATGGCAAATAACCGTTATTTATTTAGGGTATACAATACCACACAGTGGTGATTAGCATGATTCACCTCACTCTTTGAATAAACCAGAACGTCATCAATAAATACAATGATGAACACATCAAAATACTTCCTAAACACCCTGTTCATCATGTCCATAAATGTTGTCGGAGCATTATTCAACCCAAATGACATCACCAAGAACTCAAAATTCCTATACCAAGTATGAAAAGTTGTTAAACGGATATCCACCTCTATAATCTTAAGTTGATGGTACCCCAACTGAAGATCTATCTTAGAGAAAAACTTAGCACCCAGTAACTGGTCAAACAAGTCATCCATCTGAGAAAGAGGATACTTATTCTTGACCATAACCTTGTTCAACTGCTTATAGTCAATGCACATTTGAAGGGAACCATCCTTCTTGCGCATAAACAACACCCACACACCCTACAGAGAAAAACTAGGATGAATAATCCCTTTACCCAGAAAATCCTTAAGTTGCTCATTGAGTTTCCTTAACTTAGCCGGAGTTATTCTATACAGAGGAATAGAAATTGGATGAGTGTCCAAAAAAAAATCAATACCAAACTCTATTTCCCTCTCCGGAGGAACACCAGAAAGATCATTTGGAAAGACCTCTAGAAACTCATTAACCATAAGGATTGAAGACAAAGAAGGACCTTCTGAGTTAAAATCTTTAACCTACACCAAGTGATAAAGACAACCCTTAGAGATTAACCTCCAAGCTCTAAGATAAGAAATAAACCTTCCCCTAGGAGATAAGGATCTACCTGCCTATTCTATAATTGGTCCACCAGGGAACTTAAAGATAACCCTACGGGTCTGACAATCCATAGACGTATAACAAGAATGCAACCAATTCATACCTAGGATTACATCAAAATCTTCCATATCCAACTCAAATAGACCCACCAAGGTTTTCTTGTCACAACAGCTACCACACATATACTACATACCCACTATAGACTCTCTTAGAAATAACTGAGTCACCTATCGGGTAGATATAGAAAAAGGATCCAAGATAAGTTCTGAATCAAAACCAAAAGACACAGAGACATATGGAGTCACGTAAGAAAGAGTGGACCCCAGATCAAGAAACCAATATAAGTCATGAAAGAAAAGTTGTAATGTACCAGTAAAAACACCGCGTGATGCCTCAGATTCTTGTTGGGATGCCAAAGAATACAACCTGTTCTGACCAAAACTAGAACCAAGAATAGTAATAGAAGCATATGCCACAAGAATCTAATTTGCCTTCGTAGCAACCTTATTGACCAGATAATCCCTAAGTCGATGGCCTACCTAGCCATACTTAAAGAACTTAAACCTTTATTCCTCGCAATAACCCCGATGAGGACAGCCATAAAATCTATAAGAAGGATACAAAGAAACTGACTAAACTCCACTCACCTGAGATTTGGAAACTATGCCTAAGAATTATCACCACCTTAATGAAGCCTATCTACCGACTGCTGTGGGTAAGGAGCATTTAAAGAAAATGAGCTCAAACTACCCTACTTCGTTTTTCTTCCACTTGCCATCATCTCTACCACCTTGAGACTGAGCACCTCCTTGATCAGAAAACCTTCTCTGCTTTCCCTATGTATCCCCAAACTCCAGTTGCTTCCTTTTCTCATTCTCAACTTGCTGCATATAAACAGTCAACCTCGAGATGTCTATATCTTTAATCAGCAAGGAAGACTTACTGTCCAGAATCAAATTTTTGTTTAACCTAGAAGCAAACTTACTCATTCTCGACCTCATATCAGCCACCAAATTAGGAGCATACCTTGATAGATGATGGAAACTCCAAGCATATTTCTTTATAGATATCCTTCCCTAACTAAGGTTCATAAACTCCTTCATTTTTTCTTCCCTCAACTCTTGAGGAAAGAAACGATCCATGAAAGCATTAGAAAAATCCTTCCATAACCCTTTCTCTTCGCTATCACATCTATCCCTGACCCACTCTTTATATAATTGATAAGCAACATCCTTGAGATGATATGTTGCAAAGTTAACCCTCTCTATATTAGTATCCTACATCACCCAAAAGATCTTTTCCATTTTATCCAAGAAGCCCTGTGGATCTTTCTCCACCTTTACCCCAGTAAAAGTTGGAGGACCCATCTACATAAATAGACTAACCCTTATGGCCTCAATAGATAAAACACCAATCGCAACCCGCTCAGCCTGAGAAATATCTAATTGGGCACTAACATAAATAGACTAATGAAATTCTGCGTTCATTACATTGCCCTAAGGGACTTGAGGAGAACTAGCCAGAATAGGAGGAACTCTTGCTCCATCAATAATAGGACCATGAGATCGAAGATGTACTCCATACCTAGGATATATCCCTTCAGCATTATCCCTAGATGGGATGAAAGAATTTCCTTGTGTTCCAGATTTAGGAGGCATAATCTGAGTGATAAACAAACAATGATTAGAGAAAATCCCAAGATTGAGAACTTAAGCTTAAAGATAGAACACCAAAAAGAGAAACATTCCTAAATGGCTTGTAGTCTCTCTCTTCTGAGTGTGGCGTACTTCACACACCTAAAAGAGACTCTACTCGACGTGGCTCTGTAGACTTCCTAGTTAACCATGAAACTAGAGCTCTAATACAAAATTAACATGACCCGAACCGACCCCAAGCCTTGTAGTAATAGGCATCCCAAGTCCAACCAGGATCGGGGACCGCCCCTGTTACCTAGGCCAACAACCTATATCCATCCTTAGATGGGTTGACTTTTGAGCATCTAACAAGATAGTGTTATTGTTCTCATTAAGACTCTAGGATAGGGTCATAACCGTGACCGACCCAACTAAGTCCAACCATACCCCATCAACCGACCAACCATACCAAGGCAAACCATAGACCATAAACCAAAGGGAATACCAAAAAACATAATATGATAATCAATCACAAAACTTAATAGGATGTAACAACAAAAAATATCATCCAATGATGTTAGCCCACTGACTTATTCCAATGTCAAGGTCGACACCAATATCGATCCTAACCATACCAACCCTTAGAAGTACCATAAAGCCTCAATCAAAAAGAGTAAACAAATTTTGTGGGGGTATGCCCCCAACCATGGCCAAAACAAAATCCATAACATAAAATAATGCCTTTTGAAAGATGGAAGCTCACCACTTAAGTCCAAATATTGATAACGAATCTGTGTGCTAAATAGGAAGAGTGGAATGGTTGATTCCAGCATAGCATAGGTATACAACCGCCAGTAGATAGGGTTAACGAATGACTGCTAGCTTAACTCTCTGGATAAGGATAAAATAATACCAATCATAAAACCAAGTAAAACCATCCATAATGCATACAACCATACATATATAAGTGCCGAGAAAAGGGACCGGGTTTAACATGCACTTAAAACCTTTACCTAGGCTATGTAGCTTGGCCTTCTTAACTACCCATGGGCAATATGGGTTCAGCTTTCCCTGTCAAAAGGGTCCGAGTGCGTACAGCCATATGACCAGGAAACATCCCATGGGATAACTAGTGCACCCTTCAAAGTAAAATGTGACACTCTCACGTAGTCATCAAGGACCCATCATATTGGCAAATATAAGTTTTTGGTTTTGGTCCTCCTGAGATCACCACCTTCTATGGCTTTGCTACATACTCTACCATTAATACAAATAAAAACCATTACTAATCAAGCTATTTACCAATATTAGTGGTATCATTACACCACCCCATACTTGCAAGTAATATCCATAGCCAAACCATTTTGATTAAGGGGACCTTAGGTGCCCTTTCTTTATACCATCTTAAATCCACTTGGGAGACTTCCATATTCTCCACAAGCATAACCATTTAGCCTTAAGAATTTTCAAACCATTTAAACCATGCACAAATCCTTTATCCAGTATAAAACATGTAAGAGTTCTGGTAAAAGAAGTCAATGCAACAAACATATCTTTATAAGTATTTTATCAAACACCTTAGGGACATAATATAACCAAAACCAATTCCAAAGACCATTAAACTATTACCATGTAATCCAATTGTCCAAAACAGCCATTAATGCATATAAAAGCATAATTATAACCATAGGAAATCATAACCAAGCATTCAATATAAAACCCCCCAAATAATAGTTGAAAACTATAATCATGAAATGGTAAAATCATGAAATCAATCATATAAACCATGCCTTTACTTGAATTTACAATCAGGGAATAGAATTATGCATTATACCAAAGAATTGATGAAAGGAAATCAACAAACCAAGCCCCAAAGCAATTTGTAAAATAAAACCCAAGCTTTCTTGCCCCAAAATCACTTGTAAGAATTATGAGATATTTTGGAATAGTTTCTAAGTATTAATGAATAGAATAATAGGTTAAATAACCTCCTAAGTGTATTAGAAATTGTGTGTCCTAATTAGGGTACTTAGGAAAATATCCAGAATACCCTAACTTAAGTTGCACAAAATCTCGTCAAAGGAATACTACTGACCCATACGAGTCGTACCCTCCTATACGATTAGTTTCCACCACTCATATCCAAGCCTCAATCCTTGGGCCAAACACTGTAAGTATATGACTCATCTAACCAAGTCGTAACCACAATATATGATCCATACCCAAAACCCATATCCCTGGCAGAATATAATACCATGAGGATCAAACTTTGTCCACCATAGAAGTCCCTGATATGACTCATACAAATTCCTTACGAATCACACCTCTAATTCATAATTATTCCAGTGACCAAAACTATACCACCAACTAAAATTGTTCACCTTAGGACAGGATCATACCACTTGTTCCCCAGCATACGACTTATACCCATGAGTCATATTAGGTCCGAAGAATGGATTTCTAAGAAATTTTCTAAGGGTCAAAACCCAGGATGTTTCATACCTAGACCATACGAAATCGTACACCAATATGGCCCTCAAAATTTTCAATCCAAGTATGGAACTCCCTCATAAATCCCTCTATAGTTAGCATCATCCATCTCTTAGACCTAGAGTAAGACTCTATTATTGTCCAAACACATGGTCACATATTGCTAAATAGTATGGATAGTTGGATCTCTATCTGGGTGAGGAAATCAATCTCCTCCAACTACCACTAAACTATTTTCTATAAAATGTCATGCAACTTACTAACAAGCTGAGTAATGTTGGATGAGGGGCAAGTGAAATCCTCAACTAGTGCTGAAGTAGAATACAGGGCTAGTGCAGATATACTTCTGGACCCCTAACTACCTGTGGTAGTATTGGGATCAACTCTCTGACTTTCTTTATCTATAGCAATGCTCATACTCAGCCTTTCAATAGGCCCAGCCAGAATAGAAGGACCTTAAAAATGGGCCATATCAAAAAAAGAAAGTAGATGCACTCGATGTAGTAGAATTGGGTTGGCCGCATCCTTAATCATACCAAAATTTATCTGCGGGTCACCTTCATCTACTAATCCATCGTTGGAATAGGTGGCACTCTGGATGCATCACATAGGTACTATATAAAACATGGGAAGGGTAAGGTAGTGAACTTACTAAATGCTCTCTCCTGGATCTCAGTCTGGATCCATCTAGAAAAATCAATATCATAACCAAAAATCAAGCTGGAAATCAATATTGTTCTATCCCAGGTGAGAATTTTGTCTACAGATGTTAAACTCAGATAATGTCTCACCACTGTCCAGTAGAACTTTGATGCAAAGTGAAACAACTTCTTCTTGATCTAACCCATCCCTTCAGCCCACAGGGATTAGTACCCACTCATTAATCTACTCGGCTTCCCATCTAGCAAGACTACTCTCAGTGCTCTATCCTCAGCCTTCTTTATAGTGTGCCTACTCCTTTTTATCGTCATATGGTAATCGAACTCAGTTGTAGTGGCCAACCCAACATACTCTAACCCAAAAAACATCCATCTGACATCTCCTAAGAAATACCAACCGTAACCCATTTAAATAATGTGTGGGTCAGCTGGGGCTGGTCAAATCCTCTATCCTCAGATAGGGAAACCAAGTATATTAATGATGTGTAAAAAGTATAAAACTCCTAAACAATTTCTGGGCTATACAAAATGACTCACTGGGCCATGCACCCAAGTTTATATCTCTCAAAAGAAGCCAATAGGTGTGGAGCTCCTACTAAATTGACAAACTCAATCCTAATATCCACTACAATACCTCATCATGGTAGATCCTTCTCATTGATAAAGATATCTCTATCATAAGGATATTTCATGCCCTTTACACACCATCTTATATGAATTTGAACTTTAGGAAATGTAAACATATGTATAGAGTTAGACTCTTGAGCACTAGGTGGTGAAGTTATAACCTAAGCACCCTGAGAATCTGTCTGACTACTTTAAGATAAAGATAACAAGATCTCTTGTAGAACCTAAGCCACATTATCACCATCCTCAGACTGGGGTGCAACTGCGCCTGATGCAAACTCACTCCCAACTTAGCCTAATGTTGACTTTAACCCTTCCTCAGATAGGGAGCTGGCTATATCCTCATTCTCTTAAGAACCTGACTCTGAACCTAAATCAACATTCTTATTATAATGAACAACTGAATCATACTTTCCCTTATCAAACTGGAAAGGGTATCATAGTAAAGTTGTGGGTAACTTTATTCAAGGCCTAGTCCAAAAAAAGTGAGTTAGTGTAGATTGTGGTCCAGCCTATGGTGCCTGTGTTGGTACGCATGGAAATCTCAATGCACTAACAACTGTTGCAGCTACTACCTACCTTTAAGACCATCCTAATTCTAGCATGGGACCAATAGTTTACTTTTAAGGCTTATAGGTTACTCCTCAATGAAACCACTTAACTCAGGAGGCTCATTACGTAAACTAGTATTAACTCCCTTATTATGAGCATCTTTTAGATCGATAGTACCTTAAAAGTAGCTGTTAGTGATTGAAACACAATACTTTTACAAATATTTGGAAAAGAATTGACTACCCATGTCAAGGGCTACCTATGACCCCTACCTACAGGAGCCATAGGTAGCCATCGTAGGTACTAAACAAAACCCTGAAGCTTTGGGGATTCAAATCTGATGCCTATGTGGTTACTTACGAGCTCTGTAGATACTGCTTATGAGCTCATAAGTAGCTTCATAAGTACCAAATCTGAAAGTAAGTAGTGTTCCCCAAAATTTTTATCCCACAAAGGTATAATTTAAACTTTTAGACTAATTTCCAACACTACAACATGCAACAAGTCAATTTCAATAGGTATTTCATACACTATTTGCAGTATTCAACTTCTAATTTCATTTATATTGATGATCATTAGTTTCCTAAGATAAAATTCATGCATCTAATTAAATTTAACCAAGCCTAAGATCCAAGTATTTCAAGAACTATGAGAATTTCACAATTTCATGTTTATTTTGAGTACTATCCCAAATTTGATGATCAAGAATAATTTTTTAAAACTAAATTAGAGCCAAGAATTATTACCTAGATTGATGATTTTTGAAGTAGAAGTTGAACACTCGATTTAAGCCCTAATTCTCATACAATATGTGTGGAAGTGATGCATTTATGAGAGGAGTATCTCTTTTATAGTTGTGGAAGGAAGTTAAAGATTCTTAAGGGGAGATAAAAGTATGAATTTGAAGAGTGTACAGGTTAATGGGTCAATTTCTAAGGTTTTATAGCGCAAGGGGTGTTGGATCATATCAGGACATATGTGCCCAACCCATATTTTACAAATTAAGCCCTACATATTTTGACCCACTTATAGGCTGTAAGTACTACTTACCTAACCCATAAGTAGGGTTGTAAGTTGTTCCTGTACCCTGATTATCTCTATTTTCTATCGGCCTTAACTTAAGGGGTAGTAAATTGTGCAAATAACCCCCATAAGTAGGATCCATACGTATAACTCTAGAAACCCAAAAATTTTTTATTCCCACGACTTCCACTTACTTGTCGTGGGTTGGACCGATGACCCCTATATGTATGATCTTAGGTGCACTTACCCAAACTTGCTTGAAATTTTGAAATTTTTATCATTCTTTAGGTGTTTCTCCATGATTTTAACCTATAGAAAAGAACCAAAGTGAATATTAACAGCTTGGGTTGCCTCTCAAGAAGAGCTTGATTAAATATTGTGGCACAACGTGGCTATGTTGGATACTCATACTTCATCAACAAGCCCATGGGTTGCCTCCCTTAAAGTTCCTGATTAAACATCAGGGCATGATTCAGTTTCCTTGTCTACTCAGACTTCGCCTAGGATTACATCATCAAAAGCCGTCAACTCCTCCACACTTCCTATATAATGCTTCACATGATGCTCATTCACCTTTAATGGGGTATCTCCATCTTATTTTTTCTCAATTTCACCATGAAAAAATACTCAAACCACGGTGAATGTTCTAGACCACCTAGACTTTAAGTTGTTAGGAAACAAGTGAAGTGTAAAATAATACAACAAGACCATATCACCAGGTAGGAATACCTTTTCTCAATCTTCTTTTCATGGTACAAATTCATCTTCTTGTTTTACAAGGTAGAACTCTTGTAAGCATAGAGGAGAAATTAATCTAACTCATTCATTTTACTTGTTTTTAAGTTTCCAATATCACTCGACTCAAAATTTAGCTTCTTCAATGCCTATAGCACCTTATAGTCTAGTTTGACCGATAAGTGAAATGTTTTGTGCTACATAAGATGATAAGGGGAGGCATGTATTGGAGTTTTGTAAGTTTTACAGTATGCCTAAAGTGCATTATCTAGATTCCATGACCAATTAGTCCTTTTGGCATTCACAGCCATCACCAAAATGGACTCGATCTCATAATTGGAGACTTTAACCTTCCCACTTGCATATAGATGGTAAGGTATTTCCACTTTATGTTTCACACCTTAATTCTCAAGTAGGCCCTTAAATATACAATTGTAGAATTGGGACCCTCATTACATAAGATAGCACCTAGACAACCAAATAGAGAGAATATGATTTTTCAGATATATTATGACCTTGCAACCCTCATTATTAGGAATTACAACCACTTCTTCCTATTTAGAAACATAGTCGACTACCACAAAATTTATTTCATGCCATGTGAACTAATAAATGGAGCCATGAAATCAATTTTCCACACATCAAACAAGTCAAGCTCAAGAATTGGTGTCATGGGGAGATCATTCTTTCATGAGATATTTCCTTGCCACAAGCATTGGTCACATGCCCAAGAATAGTCATGTGTATCTTTATAAATAGTCGACCAATAGTAACCACACTACAAGATCTTATGCTCCATAGTGACCCCCAACTAGAGATGAATGACAAGACTCAAGAATGCGCATTAACTGAACTATGGGAAACACCTCCAAATCACACAATCCATATGCATGCGAAATAACTAAGGCTCATGCTAGAAAAATATTTGTTCCTCCTACAAAAATCATTTTCGATGTTAAAACGGCTTGAATTCTCGGATGAGATCACTTTCCATGTAATTGGAAAAATAATCAAACTAGAGCATTAAGTCTTGTTATGCTGGCAAGAACCACTCAACTAGAAAAATATCATCAATCTCAAGCTCATACCCTAATTTAAGAACCACCTCCTCTTCTTGGTGGGATAGGTGGTCTGCAACCTGATTTTCTATTCCCTTTCTCTCCCTAACCTCAAAGTCAAATTCTTAAAGCAATAATACCCATTAAATCAATGTATTCTTCACATTTTTCTTTTCCATAAGGTACCCCAGGGTTGCCTCATACAATGACTTTGGTCCCAATCAAATAGGACCAGAATTTTTAAAAAGTAAACACCACTACAAGTAACTCCTACTTAGTCACCATATAATATTTTTTTGTGGGTTGAGTGCTTTGATAGCATAGTAGATTGGATGAAGTATTTTCTTGTGTCTTTGGCCTAGGATATCTCTTAGGGCCAAACCACTAGTGTCACACATCAACTCAAATGAGAGTGTCCAATTAAAAGAAACAATGATAGGAGTATAAATCAACCTCTATTTTAGGCACTGAAAGGCCATAAGATAAGCATCATCAAATAAAAACTTCACCTCCTTCTATAATAATTTTCACAATGGGTTTATAATTCTTGAGTATTCCTTAATGAACCTCCTATAGAACCCTGCATGACATAAGAAACTTCGATTACCCTTAACAGAAATTGGTGGAGGCTATTTCTCAATCTCCTAAATTTTAGCCCTATTAGCCTTTATTCCATTCTTTGAAATTTTGTTCCCCATAACAATTTCCTTTTTAAGTATGAAGTGATACTTCTCCCAATTGAACATTAAGCTGCACTTTTTATATCTCTAAAGTGAATTAGCTAAGTGGGCCAAACAGTCATCAAAAGAGTCACTCATAACGAAGAAATCACCTATAAAGACCTCTATAGTATCCTTCACCATATTAGAAAAGATGGCCATCATATAACCTTAAAAGCTGGTGAAAGCATTAGAAAGTATGAAAGGCATCCTTTTGAATGTGAATGTACTATATGGATAGGTGAAAGTGATCATCACTTAGTCGTTAGGGACTATATAAATTTAATTATACCCCAAATAACCATCAAGAAAATAATAATGTCATTTACGTACAAGATGGACTAACATTTATTCCATCAATAAAATACGAAATTGATTCTTCTACGTCTAAGTATTTAGGTTTTGATAAGCCATACAAACTCTCCATGCCATAACTGGTCTCATATGCACTAACTCATTCTTCTCATTAGGGACCACAGTGATCCCACCCATCTTTAAAACACTCTAAATCTGGCTCACCCATTTTCTATCGATAATAGGGTAAACCACACCTGCATCTAACAATTTTATAATCTCTTTCCTACACACCTCTTGCTTAGGTGTATTCAAATAATAGTGATGCTTAATGCTAACAAAACACTCTGGTTCCAACTAAATTATATGTCCAAGTGGAATTTTATAATAATTACAATAGTCTAACGAATGGACTGTGTAAACCTATATAATACCAAGATCAAGGACTCAACATATCTATCTACTAAATCTTCAAAAGCGATAATAGGCAACATATTATTAGCCCATAAAAATGCATAACGTAAGTGAGGAGGGAGGGACTTCAATTCTGAAATTGATGGATCCTCAATAGATGGTTGAGTTGGTAGAGTCTCTCTATTCTTCAAGTTAAGATACAACTTTTTTTCCTCATAAGAATAAGAACCTCTACCAATAAGAGCACTCATGTAATAACCCTTTAGGTCATTTTCTATATTTATGCTTATATTCATTGTTTGATCTTATCTATACCTTTCTCAAGTCATATATGACTTGTTGGAACTAACAATTTAGTTACCGGGCAGTTCATTTGATTTTAGAGCCAATTTCCTATTTTGAAGTCTTCGTTGGTTCCAAATGGCCACCAGGCAAAAACATTACTGAAACAATCTCGAATGCAAATTCCTACTATTCTAGTAGATCTGGCATATCAATTTTATTCTAGCTAGATCTAAGGTTTGGGTCCCAACACACCCAATCTGATTTTGACCTATTGGTCAGAAAGTTGAAAATTAGAACGAATGGGTGTGGGACCCACGTTTGGTTGAAACAACCTCAGACTAAAAATCTGATTTTTCCATCACATCTAAAACATCAATTTTAGGCTAGGGAGACCCTTGGTTCAGGTCCCAAGGCTCCCAAACGTTTTTGGGGATATTGAGAAAATTTTATAAAAAGTGATGAAACAATAGGTATGGGCCCCACATTTTGCCTAAACAATCTACAATGAATGTTTTGATGATTCCAATTTATTTGAAATATGGTTTACACTCAAATTTCACTATTGGATCATGTTCTTTGGGTTCTAGGTGAGTTTCAAGGGTCAAAAACTTATTTTTGAGGGCCAAAAGTGTACGATCATGAGTTTCATGATTGCTACCCTTGTGACCACGATAGAGGCATTTATTTAGCTGTTGGGGCTATATAAAGGCCCCCAAGATGCATTTGGGGAATTTCCCCTTCATAATTTAGGCCTAGAAATCCCAAAATGAGTGTAATAACTCAAAATTGGTCATGGGGGTGACTTGGGAGCTTAATTATCATCTTGTGTCATGATTATCATCAAGATTAAGGTAAGAATTTCTTAAATTCATGCTGGAATTTCTTAGTTTGGGCATAAAACACCAATTTAGCTTTGGTCTTGATTTTACCCCAAAGTATGCTTAATTTTCACCCATTCTATGAGTGTTATGATTCCATATTCATGCGTGAACATTGGGTTGGTCTCTGAAACTCATTTTTCATATGTGGCACCCACTTAGGGTTTTGATGTCATATTTGTATCTAAAGTACAATAGTGCAATATGGGTATCATTATACTTGTATTAGTAAGTAGATTATATCTTCAGTTTAGATTAGTTATAGCATGGATATTATATAATGCTATGTTTGGGATATAGTTTTAGCATTTGACGCATGATTTGTATATTTAGCCTTATTGGGCTAGTGTAGTAGTCTTGAAACTGTAATTTGGGTAGAGTTGACTTGAGTACACTTATTTCAAGTCAAAGTTGCTATCATAGGCTTGAATATGACATACTTGACATCTAGAAGATGAACTCGATAGCTTAGCCTAGTTTGGGGTATAATATGCCTAATTATGGAAATTGTGCATTAGAAGTAGGATCATTCAGCCCACTTAGGCCTAAGCTTGTGTTAAGTCTTGTAGACTTAGTATGGATGTTAGACATAGATGAGGCTAGTAAACCTTAATATAAGATTACTTCATAACTTGGTAACTTGTATTGATGTTCCCAGATTGTGGCTTTTGAGTTATGGTTATTCTACTCCTTGTGGAAGTGATATTGGGCATTTAGAGAGAATATTCCTCCTATATACGTTATGTGGCCTATAGAGATGTTATTTCCTCAAATATTTGATGATTAACCTATAGAGATGCTATTTCCTTTTATACTTGATGATTTGCCTATAGAGATGTTATTTCCTATTAAAATTGATGATTGGCCTTTAGAGATGCTATTTTCTCTTAGACATGATGTTTGGCCTATAGAGATGCTATTTCCTCTTAGGCTTGATGATTGGCCTATAGAGTTACTATTTTCTTTAGTCATAATTGTTGGACCTATAGAGATGATGTTTCTCTTGGATATGTCAATTGGCCTAAAGAAGTGATATTCCTCATAGTCATGATGTATGACCCATTGATATAAAATATCCTGTAGACAATTACATGTCTATATATATTATGCCTCCTAGATATGAGATGCCTTTTGTATAAGAGATGATTACATGTCTATATATATATTATGCCTCCTAGATATGAGATGCCTCTTGTGTGAGAGATGATTACATGCTTATTGATATTATGCCTCCTATATGTGAGATGCCTCCTATAGTGAGATAATTAAAGATATGCTATGACTTATAAATATGATTATTGATATAAGTCTCAGTTATGTGTATGGGCCTAAGGTAGTGATTATGATGTTGTGATTATTTTGGATAAATAATGGGTCAAGGCAGTGTTATAATATTTATTGAATATCCAAAAAGTATTTATCATTATAAATAATGTGATTACAGTTTGTGAATATGTATATGTTTGTATACACATCTCCCTGGTATGGGATGAAGAAAGATGTGGTAGATGCTTATTATTCCACTGATTGAATACTGGTGAGGACATGCATAGATTTGGTACGTTCATGATTATTTACCATTATAAATAATGTGATTATAGCTTAAATGTAATCTCATGACTGCTCTTCTTGTTAAACGGTTAAGCTATGCGGTAACTAGTTGTCTATTAAGGGACTATATCATTTGATGGCTAAGAATCTAATGTATTAGTTGATGAATATCGCTTAGTTGAAATATGGTAGCTATCAATGGTTAGTTAATGAGTGGTTTCAGTTAATAAAACATGGTTAGGTTATAAGTAGTAAGGTGTTGTCTAGTAATTATTAACAGATATAGAATGGTTAGTTGATAATAATGAATGGTGGATAAATCACGCTTTTAGTCTAGTAATAAACCTTGACTAGATGATAGGTTTTGACTAATTAATAAATAGTGGTAGTTGATATCTGGTGAGTAAGGAGTATGTGAAGGATAATGTTTAGGCTTATAACTAGAGGATATGTGATGACTAGTGAACTAGTGATTCTATTATAATAAGCGTTGGTTAACTAATAATGAGTGGTTGGGAACTATTGAATAGATAGATATTGTCTAGTGATATGTGTATATTTATAAGTATTTTGGTGTATCTTATTTGGTAATGGTAATTGTGATGATATTGATACATGGTAAGGCTAGAGGATACTATTAAGATAATATTGATACATAACAAGGACGGAAGATAACATTTTCTTGATATTGATACCCCGCAAGGCCGGAGTACACTATAAAGATGATATTGATACCCGACAAGGGTGGAGGACACTATTATGATGATATTGATACCTGGAAAGACCAAAGGATACTATTTTGATGGTATTAATACCCAGTAAGGCCAGAGGATAGTATTGTGATGATATTGACACTCGGCAAGGCCAGAGGATACTATTGTGATGCCTTGCGCTGTTGTTTATTTATTGGACCTTCCGAGCCTGGGGCTGTTGGGTTACGCATAGCCTCGTCTAGGTATTTGGTTGTTTGGAGTAGCCAGTTATTCACATTGTTATTGATATTGTTGTTATCATTGTTATGATCATTATTATGGCTATCTTATGACAGATTGGTCTTTCATCCGGTATCAGGATTTGAGGTATGTCTTCAACCACTCCTATCTTATTATTGCATTATGATGCAAGATTAAGTCATGTCTAGACATATGGTTAGAAACCCCGAGTATGATAGTATTTAAATCCCAATTCTATTATAATGAGGTCTCAAAATAAGAATATGATGATAGAGGTTATGCTTTGATATGACCTCGTGTTTATATGTATATATACCTATATACATATATATAACTATATCAACCAATGATACTACCGTATATCCCTTCCTTCGTTGCTCATGTTATATAGTCAGTTCTTCGCTGTGTATATTACTATATATATTTTTCTTTCACTCTTTATTCGTATATTGACTTGGGATATACGGTATAGCATTGATGTATATTAAATGTAGCTAGAATAGCATAGTTCACCCTGATACTTCCTTAGTTTTATTATGCTAGACTCTTGAATAACAGGATAGTTGTTCTGTATAATCTCATTGACTTGTCATGTGATTTTTGGACTCTTGGGTGTAGTTTCCATTTTGTTTATATGCTATGTATATCTGATTTATCTTTGGAGCTTAGTGGGCAGTAGCCTATTGAGTTCTATTCATTTGGGACTCATACTACACTTCTGTAGCATACAGACCATAGTACACGTTATCATCATTGATGTGTACATCGTGTGGAGCAGCCCTAGTTCAAAGACTTAGAGTGAGATCCTAATGTTTGGAGCATTACTTATCTCTCTCTTATGTATTAGACTAGTCTCTAAGTTGTACTTGGAGGTAAGTTTTGTTATTGTATTTCTCTTGATATTTCACATTTGTACTCTTTTTATATTAGAAGATCTTGTTTTAGTACCACCAAGTTTTGGGATTCTTCTATATATTTATATTTATTTCATATATTCCGCATTCTTTTCCTATATTATTGAGTAGTCTGTTACTAGGGGTTCTGAACTACGGGTTGGCTTGCCTTTTGGTAGGTTATGGTAGGCGCCATCATGACCTGAGAAGTTGGGTCATGAAAAAATTGGTATCAGAGCCTAGGTTTCATTGGTGTATTAGTACAAGGGGTAAATGTTAGTAGAATCCTGCGGATCAGTACAGAGATGTGCGTAACCTATCTTCAAGAGGCTACAACGACATTTTAGGAAATTCACTTTATGAATCCTTATCGTGTGTCAGCATTTTTATGAACCTTGAACATATTCTTTGACTCTATTCTATCCTCAAAGGATGATGCGATATTTTTGATAGATGTGGACAAGACTCTAACATACATTTCTGGAATTTCGGTGCAACATCGAACTAGACGGTCAGAGATGGATATAGAAAATTCTCATCGACAGCTAAAAAGGACTTGGAAAGAGTCCCATTAACTTGCAGAGTGTAGTATGGTTCTTCGAGCCATGGCAACCATTCTAAATTATGAGGGGCATTATGATGCAGCTCGGAACAGGGCTTTGTCGTAATGGACATCCCAAGTCCACCTAAGAGCGGGGACCATCCCCTTAACCCAACCCAACCACCTTATAAAGTCTTAGATGAGCTAAATTTTGAGCATATAAAAAGATTGAGCAATGGTCTTATGAAGACTTTGGGATAGGGTCACAACTATGACCGACCCAACTAAGTCTATCAATACCAAACCAACCATTGATACCATAGCAAACCAAAGAGAATATCAAAACATGATATGAAAGTCAAACCCAAAATGTAGTACGATGGAACAGTGAGAAATTATGTTTGATGATTCCAACCTCCTAGCTTATTCCAATGCCAAGCCTGATACTAATACCGATCCTGTCCATTCCAAACCCTAGAAGTACCACAAAACCTCTATCCAAAAGAATACAAATATCCAATTGGGACATTCCCTCAACCATGTCCAAAACCAATATCCAGAAAGAAAGTAAAAAGTCTAAGAATGTCCAACATTAAATGATGCCTTCCAAAAAGAATGGAATCTCACCACTTCAGTCCCAATAAGTTGTCCCCGAATCAAATACTATAAAGGAGGATTCAAACAACCGATTCCTGCATAGCGTGGGTATATAACAGCCAGTAGACGAGTTAGTGGATGAACACTAGCACAAATATCGGGACAAGGATAAAGTAATACCAGATATTAAAACCAATTGAAAACTATCTAATGCAAACAAACATACATATATATAAGTGCTGGGAAAAGGGACCGGGTTTGGTATGGAATTTAAAACCTTAACCTGGGTCGTGTAGCTTAGCCGTCTTACTACCCATGGGCCATATGAGTTCAGCTCCCCCTGCTGAAATGGTCCCGGTTCATGTAGCCGCACGACCAGGCAATAACCTTGGGATGACCAGTACACCCCTCCAATATAAATGTGACACGCGCACGGGGCCATCTACGACCCCTCATATTTGCAAATATGAGTTTTCGATTTTGATCCCCTCGGGATCACCACCTTCCATGGCTTAGCTTACACTCCCCGCCATTAATGCCCAATTAAAACCAAGTCCAAATAATCCAATTATCCATTTATTAACCAAGGCTATTTGATAAACTAGTGGTATTGTCATACCACCATACTTGCAAGCATTATTCATAGACAAACCACTTTTGATTAAGGGGACTCTAAGTGCCCTTTCTTTTTACCATATTAACCTCTTGGGAGACTACCATGTTCTTTATGAGAATAACCAATTAGCCTTTAAACTTTGTAACCCATTTAAATCATTTGTAGTTTCATGCATAAGTAGAAAACAAGCAAGAGTTCCCTTTTAAAAGAGTCAATGCAATAAATATATCTTTATAAGAATTTAATCAAACACCTAGGGACATAGTATAACTAAAACCAAATTCCATTACCATTAAACCATTACCATGAAATCCCATTATCCAAAACCACGATTAATGCGAAGAAATCATAATTAAAACCATAAGAAATCATAACCAAGACTTTAACATCAAAACCCTCCAATCAATGATTGGAAACCAAAACCATGAAAAAGTAAAAACCATGAAATCAACCATATAACCATGCCTTTAATTGAAATTACAAGTAGCGAAGAAAATCATTCCTTAAACCAAAAAGATTGATGAAAAGAATTCACCAAGACAAGACCCAAAGTAATCCATTAGTTGAAACCCAAGCTCTTTTCCCCAAAAGCTCTTAAGAGAATTATGATATGTTTTGGAAGAGATTCTAAATATTTAAGAATAAAATAATAGGGTAAATAACCTCCTAAGTGTATAACAAGTCTTGGGCCATTATTAGGGTAAGTAGGGAAATGTCCAGAATGCCCCCACTTAACTCCCATAAAAACCTGACACAGGGTCATGACTAACCTCCTTATGAGTCATAACCTAGCTTACAGTTGATACCTACCCAATCAAAACAATCCTAACCATGGATCAGACATAATCCATTATACAACTCATCAAACCATGTCGTAACCTCAGCTTATGATCCGTACCAATGATCTGTATCCCTGGAAGAATGTAATGCCAGGAGGATCAAACATTGACCATATAATAAGTCACTTATACGACTTATGCCCATGTCTTTGGATTCATACCCTCAAGTTTCTCCATTCCAGTATCCAAGACCAACCCACCAACTAACACTAGTCAGCTTACAACAGGCTTTACCACACATACCTCTGCTTACGGCTCGTGCCATGAGTCGTAATGTGTCAGAAGAATGAGATTCCTAGAAATTTTCTAAGGGTCCAAACCTGGGATGCTTCAGTATTCTCCACTAGGAACATTCATCCCCGAATGACGGATAAGGTAGGGTTAACCACACAGAGTCATTTGCATTATCAAACATCCTTTAAAAAAGTTTAAAATCAAAGAGGCAAAGTTGTTAATATTTCCTTTAACAAACTATAAAAACAAAGAATTGTTCGAAAACACATACCTTCCGCATGAATATCAGGAGAAGAAAACAAGAGCGGATACTTGGACTTCATATCCTCTTCCATTTTCCATGTGGCCTCTTCCCCCTTATGGTTCCACCATTGAACCTTAACCAAAGCCACATCCATGGTCTGCAATCGATGAACCTGTCTATCTAATATCACAACTGGGGCTTCTTTATAAGATAGAGAATCCAAGATATCCAACCCTTCTAAAGGCATAATCGAAGACGAATCCTCAACGCACATCTTCAACATAGAAACATGAAATACAGGATGAACAAAACTTAAACTATATGGAAACTCCAACTCATATGCAACATTGCCTGCTCTCCGCATAATCTCATAAGGACCAATCTATCGAGGAGTGAGCTTTCCCTTTTACCCAAACTGCACTACTCTCTTCATAAGATCTACCTTAAGGAAAATCTTATCCCCAACTGCAAACTCTAAGTCTCTACGCCTAACATCCATATAGGACTTTTGACGACTCTAGGAAGCCTTGAGCCTATCCTGAATCACCTTTACTTTTTCCATGTCTACGAATCAAATTCGGATAAAACAAATTAGCCTCGCCGATCTTAAACCAACCAATTGAAGACCTACACCACCTATCGTACAGTGTCTAAAAAGTAGCCATACCATTACTCTTATGATAGCTATTGTTATAAGAAAACTCTACCAAAGGAATATGCTCCACCTAAGTACCACCATAATCAAGCATATAGTCTTGAAACATACCTTCCAGTCTGAATAGTTCTTTTTGCCTGACCATTCTATTGTGGGTGAAAAGTAGTACTCAGACTCACCTTAGTCCCCAATTCTTTCTAGAAACACCTCCAAAGTGGGACATAAACTACATACCACGATAAAAATAATCAAAATAGGAACCCCATGTAGTTTCACAATCTCTTAAAGATAAAGCTTCACATCATCCTCCACCGAATAGCTAGTCCGCACAGGCAAGAAATAAGAAGTCTTCATCATCCTATCATTAATAACTCAAATTGAATCAAATTAGTTCTGAGACCGAGGAAGATCGGTGAAAAAATCCATATTATTCTCCTCCTACTTCCATTCAGGAAACTTAATCTCTTGATATAACCCACCAAGCCTTATGTGCTCAACCTTAACTTGTTGAAACACCAAGCACTTGGACACAAAATCAACCATGTCCCACTTTATGCTACTCTACCAATAGTTCTCCTTGAGACCATGGTATATCTAAGTAGAACTAGGATGGACCACATAGGGTAACTCGTGCGCCTCAGCCAAAATCCTTTCCCATAAATCGTCTACATTAGGAAAACACAACCTCCCTTGGTACCACAAAGTACCATCACCGCTAATCTCAAAATCTACCACATTTTGCTCACCAACGCCTTGATTTTTATCAAGTCAGAACCCAACACTTTCTTCTCCTGCACCAAGAGATAATCTAACCACTTCTAGCACCATCACACTACCATCCTTGGAGTCCAAGAGATGAACCCTAAGATTTGCAAAAAAGTGAATATATTTCACCAATTCTTGCTTTCCTTCTTTCATATAAGCCAAACTACCTATGGACAACCTGTTAAGAGCATCAACAACCATGTTAACCTTACCTAGATGGTAGTAAAGACGTATATTATAGTCCTTGAGAAGATCAAACCATCTTATCTGCCTGCTATTAACCTCTTTTTATAAGAACACATACTGAAAACTCTTGTGAACAAAAAAGATATCCACGTGGACCCCATACAAATAATGCCTCCATATCTTCAAAGCAAACATAATGGCCAACAACTCCAAATCATGAGTAGGATAGTTCCTCTCATGCACCTTCAACTGCCAAGAAGCATATGCTATCACCTTCCTATACTGCATCAACATGTAACCAAGACCAACCAGAGATGCATCACAATAAACCACCAACCCATCATTGCCTTCTAGCAAAGTCAGAACTGGATCCAAAGTCATTTTATCCTTCAACTTCTCAAAACTCCTATAACACGCATTTGACCAAGAAAACTTAACCTTCTTCTGAGTGAACTTAATCAAAGGAGCATCTATCGACGAGAAGATCTCCACAAACCACCTATAATATCCGGTTAAACCCAAGAATCTCCAAATATCATATGGAGTTATAGGGTCTAGGCCATTTCTTCACCACAACCACTTTCTGCAGATCCACCTGATCCCTTCACTAAAAATGATATGACCTAAGAAAGTCACAATATTCAACCAAAACTCAAACTTAGAGAACTAAGCAAATAATGGTTATTCCCATAAGGTTTACAATACCACTCGAAGGTTATTAGCATGATCCACCACACTCTTTGAATACACCATAATATCATCAATAAACATAATGAAAAAGAGACCCAAATACTATCAAAACACCCTATTCATCAGATCCATGAATGTTGTTGGGGCATTTGTCAATCCAAATAACATCACCAAAAACTCATAATGTCCACACCTAGTGTGAAAAGCCTTCTTAGGGATATCCACCTTCCTAATCTTCAACTGATGGTACCCAAACCGAAGATCTATCTTAGAGAAAAACTTTGCACCTTGCAATTGGTCAAATGGATCATCTATCTAAGGGAGAGCATATTTGTTCTTGACTGTTACCTTATTCAACTGTCTGTAGTCGATACACATATGAATAGAACCATTCTTCTTGCACATGCAAAACACTAATGTACCCTGTGGATAATCATTAGAATGAATAAACCTTTGTCTAAAAGGTCCTTAATTTGCTTTTTGAGTTCCTTTAACTCAGTCATAGCCATTCTATATGGAGGAATAGAAATTGGATGAGTGTGTAAAAGAAAGTTAGTACCAAACTCTATTTCCCTATTCGGAGGAACACTTGGAAGATAATCTAAAAAGTCTTCTTGAAACTCATTAACCACAGAGACCGAAGACAAAGACGGACCTTCTGAATTAGAATCTTTTACCTAGCCTAAGTGATAAATACAACCTTTAGAGATTAACCTTTGGTACCTAAGACAATAAATAAACTTCTCCCTACGCACTAAGGAATAACCATCCCAAACTATTTTCGACTCACCAAGGAACCTAAAGATGACCCTATGGGTTCAACAATCAAAATTTGTATAACAAGAATGCAACCAATCCATGCCCAAGGTTATATCAAAATCTACCATACCCAACATAAATAGATCCTCCAAAGTCTATATACCATTCATAAATAACACATACCCCCTATAGACCCATTCAACAATGACTGAATCTCCTACTAGGTAGAAATAGAAAATGGATCCAAAATAATTTTTAGATCAAAATCAAAAGACACAGCTACATAAGGAGTCACATAGGAAAAAGTAAAACTTAGATCAAGAAAACAATACACGTCATAAGACAAAAGTTGTAACGTACCAATAACAACTTTAGGTGATGCCTCAAATTATTAATGGAACGCTAAAGCATACAACCTATTTTGACCATAACTAGAACTAGGAACATTAATAGAAGATGATGCCACACCACCTAGTGTAGGAACATAAGATGAAGCCACCAAAATCTTATTCACCCTATAGTAACCTTTTTAGATGGACAATCCCTGAGCCGATAGCCTACTTAGCCATATTTGAAGCAGTTATCCCTACCTTCATAGAATCCCCAATGAGGATGACTGTAAAACTAGCAAGGAGGACATGAAGAAATAGACTGAGCTACACTTGCCTGAGACTGGGCTTCCTGTGCCAAAGAATTATCACCACTATAATGATGCCTGTCTCCCGATAACTAGGGATAAGAAGCATTAGCAGTAGAGAAAGAACAAGAACTCCCCCACTTCTTTTTCTTCCATTTCCTACCATCTCAACCACCTTAATACTCGACACCTCCCTGATAAAAAAACCTCTCCTGTTTACCCTACCTATCTCCATATTCTTTTTGCCTTTTCTTCTCATTCTTAACTTGATGCATATGAATAATCAGTCTCAAAATATCCATATCACACATGAGCAAAGTAGTTTTTCTCTCTAAAATTAGATCTTTGTTCAGCCCATAAGTAAACTTCCTTATTCTTGACCTCGTATCAGCCACCAGATTAGGAGCATACCTCAATAACTGATAGAACTTTAAAGCATACTCCTTCATAGATATTCTTCCTTTCTTGAGGTTCACAAACTTATCCATCTTAGCTTCTCTCAACTATTGAGAAAAGCATCGATCCATGAAGGCATCAGAAAAGGCCTTCCATAAACCATCCTCTTCTACTTCACCCTTATCCCTATCCCACTCCTTATATCATATATAAGCAACCTCTTTGAGTTGATAAGTTACAAAGTTTACACTTTCCATATTAATAGTCCTTATTACTCGAAAGATATTCTCTATCTTATCAAAAAAACTATATAGGTCTTCCTTCACCTTTACTCCCATAAAAGTCAGAGTACCCATCTTTAGAAACTATCCAAGCCTAGCGGCATCAACAAATACAATGCTAGGCACCCCACTCGACCTGAGCAACAACTAGTTAGGCAAAACCACACATAGATTGGTAAAACTCTACATTTATCACATTGACTTAAGGGATCTAAGGAGAAGTAGAAGGAATAAGAAGAACTCTAGTACAATTAATAACAGGACCATAAGATCGACGATATACTCCAGACATAGGAGGTACTCCTTCAGGATTATCCCCATTTGAAATGAAGGAATTTCTTTGTGTCCCAAATCTAGGAGGCATGATCAAAAAGATGAACAAATAAAGATTAAAGGAGATTCCAAGACTGAGAAGTCAAGCTTAAACAAAGAATACCATGAAAGGGAAACATTCCTAGATGTCTTGCAGCCTCTCCCTTATGAGTGTGGAGCACTACACAGCCCTAAAAGACACTCTACTTGACACAACTTTGTGGACTCTAAGTTGACAATGAACCTAGTCTCTAATACCAACATGACGTAGGTCAGACCAGGCCCTTATCATAATGGACATCCCAAGTCAACCTAGGATCAGGGACCACCCCCTTAGCCCAACCCAACCACCTTATAATGTTATAGATGAGCTAAATTTTGAGCATATAATAAGATTTCACAATGCTCTCATGAAGACTATGGGATAGGGACAACCCTGACTGACCTAACCAAGTCTATCCATACCAAACCAACCATGCATACCATACCAAACCAAAAAGAATATAAAATTATAATATGATAGTGAAACCCCAAATGTAATATGATGGAATAGTGAGAAATTATGTCTGATGATGCAAGCCTACCAGTTTATTCCAATCCCAAGGCTGACACTAATACCGATACTGCCCATTCCAACCCCCAAAAGTACCACAAAGCCTCTATCCAAAAGAAGACAAATATCTAACAGGGATATTCCCTTAACCATGTCCAAAACTAATATCTAGAAAGAAAGTAAAAAATCTAAGAATGTCAAACATGAAATGATTCCTTCCAAAAGGAGGAAATATTTTCACTTTAGCCCAATAAGTTATCCCTAAATCAAGTGCTATAAAGGAGGAGCCGAATTTCCACTTCCCGCATAGTATAGGTATAAAGCCTCCAGCAGATAGGTTAGTAAGTGAACAGTAGCATGAATCTTTGGATAAGAATAAAGTAATGCCAATTATCAAAACCAAGTGAAAACTATCTAATGCTAAGAAAAATACATATATATAAGTGCTAGAAAAAAGGACCGAGTTTAGCATGCCATTTAAAACCTTAATTTGGGTCGTGTAGCTTATCCATCCTACCAGTCACAGGCCATATAAGTTAAGCTCCCCCAGCTAAAAGGGTCCCTGTACGTGTAGCTGCATAACCAGACAATAACCCTGGGATGACTAGTATATCCCTCCAATATAAATGTGAAAATCATGACCATTGAATACACCTTATATTGGTAATTATAAGTTTTCAATTTTGTTCCCCCAGTGATCGCCACCTTCCATGGCTTAGCTTACACTCTCTATCATTAATGCCTAATTAAAACCAAGTCAAAATAATAAAATTATCAATTTATTAACCAAGGCTATTTGATAAACCACTGGTATTGTCATACCACTATATTTTCAAGCATTATATATAGCCAAACCATTTTAGATTAAGGGGACCATCGGTGCCCTTTCTATTTACCATATTAACCTTTTGGGAGACTACCTTGTTATCTAAAAGTATAACCAATTAGACTTTAACCTTTGTAATCCATTTAAACCATTTGTAATTTCATGCATAAGCTAAAAACAAGCAAGAGTTCCTTTTTAAAAGAGTCAATGCAATAAATATATCTTTATAAACATTTAATTAATAATCTTTGGGGCATAGTATAACCAAACCCAAATTCCATTACCATGCAATTCCATTATCCAAAACCACCATTAATGCATAGAAAGCATAATTAAAACTATAAGAAATCATAACCAAGCCTTAAACATCAAAACTCCCAAATCAATAATTGTAAACCAAAAGCATGCAAAAGTATAAACCATGACATCAACCATATAACAATGCCTTTAATTGAAATCACAAAGAGGGAAGAAAATCATTTCTTAAACAAAGAAGACTGATGGAAAGAATTTACCAAGACAAGCCCCAAAGTAATCCCTTAGTTGAAACCCTAGCTCATTGCCCTAAAATTACTTGAGATAATTATGATATGTTTTATAAGAGATTCTAATTGTTGAAGAATAAAATAATAGGGTAAATAACCACGTACGTGTATTATAAGTCATAGGCCCTTATTAGGGTAAGTAGGGAAATATCTAGAATACCCACACTTAAATCCCATTAAAACTTGACACAGGGTTATGTCTGATCTCTTTACGAGTCATAACCGTAATTATAGTTGATTACCACCCAATTGTTACAATCCTTAACCATGGATTAGACACTATCCATTATATGACTCATCCAACCAAGTCTTAACCTCAGTATACGATTCATACCCATGATCCTTATCCCTGGCAGAATGTAATACTGAGAGGATCAAATACTGTCCACTCTACGAGTCACCTATATGACTCATACCCATGTATTATAACTCATACCTTAAGTCATATCCGTTCCAGTATCCAAGACCATCTCACCAACTAATACTAGTTAGCTTACGATCGGTCTTCACCACTCGTACCTTATCTTACTGCTCGTGCCATAAGTCATAATAGGTTTAAAGAATGAGATTCTTAGAAACTTTATAAGGGTACAAACCTAGGATTCTTTAAAATATCTCAAAGTATTCTAGGATTTTGGTTAGGTTGTGTTGTGACGTGACACTAGCTTAGAGAATGCCACTAGTATAATATAGGTGATCAATTAAAGTTAGCCTGTATTCCTCGCCATCCTAGAGTTTCCAAGACAAGGTATGACTTTTAAAGTTTGGACATAATTTTGCAAATTTCTCTCATTGTTAGTTGGCCATCCATTTAGTTTTAGTTTGTGTTCTCTCCGTATTGATGCTTCAGGAATTGTTATGATTGCAGAGAGAGTGACTACTAGTCTAGGGTATATCCTTAACATAAGATTCTAGTCATTTAGCTTAGTTAGACCATCTAATGATATTATGGAATCTTTAGTTAGAGATGGTGTGCTTGGTGCCTAAGTTGATGATTCAGTCGGTCTGTCTGAGTTAGACCCATTTAGATTAATTTTCCTATGCCTATCAGGCATATGATTGCAAATGTCACCACGATTAGTGTTCTTTTATTTTCTGCATTTATATCTTATTATGTGTATAGGAGTTTTCATACCCACTGATGATTGTATGCCTTGATGAATTTATATCTGTCATTATCTACCTTATTATTGAATTCATGATTATATTACTACCCTGAGGTTTATTTCCTTTAGTAGTGGATGGAGTAGATATATATTGATATTTTTCCCCTGTGGGAGTAGTTTTGAGTTCGAGTCTCATTTATATTGGCATATTAGCCCTATTGTGGCCATTGAGTAGTATATGATATTGATATTCATTTTGGTACCGCTTGTTTAGTATGTTGGTATTGATATTATTATTACTATTGCTACCACTATGTGATGTTATTGATATTACTTGATATTATTAGTTGATGATTGTTACATAATGAATTTGATTCTCGCTGGGTAGTTGTGCAGACTAGTGTTATCTAGTTAGACTTTTATTTTCTAGTGATATTATTTGGTGGCTAGAGTATATATAGCCTGACGTGATCATTTCTTTCCCCTAGAGTGATGAGGTTGACTGTGTTCACTCTTGGTTATCTATATTAGATTGATTTTGATGTTTTTTTATGGTATCAAAGGTAAGTGATCTTCTATGGTTGTTGTGGATTTTGAGTCGGTAATTTAGTTATGTTGCTTATTTTTGAATTTGAGATCCTTAGACTTGCCTCTTGGGTTATGAAGGATTTTTGTTTAGGCTATCAGTTCTTGTATAACCCATTTGTGAGATGGACTAATTTGATGTTCATTCCTTATTTGTGGTTATTTCATCTTCTAATTGGGATTTGGATTTTGATATGGAGATATCGTGGATTTATCTCATAGGTATGTTGGTTCATTCCTTTATGATGGATTGCCTTGTTGTTAGTATGGAGATTGAATAATCTTTTGTCGTTGTGATTTGCTTTTGCCTTAAGTTGTGTTAAAAAGTTAAAGGTAGGTGGCCTTTCATATAATCGGTTCTTTAGTTGGCAAATTAGAAACTCTTTAGCTCAATTGTTGGTACTCCGGTGGTGGTCTCAACTTTGACCTTGGTTTTGAGATTGGAATTTCTTTTTCAATGATGTTGTTCTTGTGTGGATTCAGTAAATACCCATTTCAATATTTGTTCATCCTTGTCCAGCTTGGTGGAGTAATTCTCCTTGGTGATATGAGCCTATGGCTATTTCTTTCCCTAGATGGAGTATTGCATTGGTTTGTTCCTAGCTTAATTTTCATTTCTTTGAGTTGCTAATGTTTTTGCCTTCACTAGAATAGTTTTTAGCCTTGATAAGTTTAGAGTATATTTTGATAGTTTATGCTCTCCAGCGGATATGAAGTGGGTTATACGCATTTTCAGCCAGTGATTTGTCCTTTTAAATGATTTCCATTTTGCAGCTATGTTTCATTTCCTTTAACTAATATAGAGTTAGTTTTTTGTGTTATCAGTTAGTCGTTATCCATATGGTTATTTTTCTCTCTAGATATTTCTCAATTGTGGCTTGGTATGGATTATCTAGGATATGTCAAATTTTTTGTACTAGAGTCAATTTGATATGGTTAACATTGATATAGACTTACTGTCCTAGTTTTGGATTTTAACTCCTTAGTATGGCAATTTGGAAGTATGATAGATTTGAAGCATTAATGCCTACCTATTTTTAGTTTTGATTTATATATTTGAGATTCAGCCTTGGTATTGAGATTTCAGCTTGGTGTTCTAGTGCTTTTATGCAACCTTCATTTTGGAAATATTTTGGTTTAGATTTGATTTATAGGCTGTTTGATCCTACTCCATAGTTTCCTATTTATTCTTCTAGACTTTGGTTGGATTATAGTTGATTAGTGTTCAGATGATATCCCATGGGAGTCATATTGGTTAATTTAGTTTTGACCTCTAGTTTTAGTTTTCTTTGGGTCTTCTAGATTATTTACTCAGTGAGAGTAATATTCTCAAGTTGGATTTAGTATGTCTTCATTCTCGGTGGATGAGATATCCTATAGTGCAATATTTAGTAATGAGTAGTTATACCTTAGATTTTGAGATTTCAATTACATTGGTTACAACATCGGCATAGATTACATTTCATGAATACTCTATTTGTATGCCCAGATAATACCATATAAGTTTATTCTCATGTTTACCTTATCAACTTTCAGTGGTTCAGCTTTAATTTTTTGAGTTCTCTATGATGAGACAGTAAGGAAGAGACTAAAGTAATTTTTCTTTTGGCATAGAGCAGATAGTAGGTGCAAAAGGGTAAAGCTAGGTTACTTTTGGATTTGGAGTTAGTTTATGACTCATGTCTTGGTTTGCTTTTGGCTTGGATGAGCCTTTATTGATTTTTGTAGATACAGAGATGGTATCAGCATGATGTGATTTAGATGTGTGTGAATTTGCCTTTTCAATTTAGTTGGAAGACAATTTGTGATTAAATTGACTTGGTTATTTTTAAAGTAGAATGAGAGTGTAGGTTGAAAAAAGGATACTTGTGGAGAAATCCCTTGCAAATATTTTCTCTCTGCTAAGGTTATCTTGGAAGTCACGCTTGTAGCATGTAGGCCCAGTAACTCATCCTTTTGAGCTTTTGAGATTCTTTGTCTGTTGACTTTCGAGGATGAAAGTCCTTTTAGTAGTGGATATTGGAATGATCTTTCTGAACATTTTCCATATTTATTCTTATATTCACTATTTGAGCTTCTCTCTAGCTGCCCCAAGTCATTTATAACTTGATGGGATCGACTATTTAGTTATCAGACAATTTGTTTGATTTTTGGAACAAATTCTATGTTTTGAAGTCTTTGTTGGTTCCAAATAGCCATCGGGCAAAAGCTTTAGTAAAATAATCTTGGATGTAAATTCTGACTGTGCCAGTAGATCAAAAATATCAATTTTAGTCCAGGTAGTGCTTTAGTTTGAGTCCCAATGCATCTGAGCTCATTTTAACCTATTGGTTGGAAAGTTAAAAATTTGAAAAAATGGGTGTGGGACCCATATTTGGTTGAAACGACCTCAGATTGAAAATATGACTTCTCTATCACATTTGTAACGTTAATTAGGCTAGATAGACCCTTGTTTGAGGTCCCAAGGCCACCAAACTTATTTTGAGCTATTGAGCGGATTTATGAAAAGTGATGAAACTATAGGTGTGTGCCCATATTTTTTCCTAAACAATCTCCAATGAAAGTTTTGATGATTCCAATGAATTTGAAATGTGGTTTACATTGAAAATTCACTATTGCATTATGTTCTTTGGATTCCTAATGAGTTTTGAGGGTCAAACACTTATTTTTGAGTTTGCTGTCATCTGGTGCAACGACAATTGTGGCAAAAATGTGTGATCATGAGCAGCGCTATTACGACCTATATGACCATGATTATGCCCCATATGACCACGATAGAGGCATCTCTTTAGTTGTAGGGGCTATATAAAGTCTCCAAGACGCGTTTGGGGCATTTCCCCTAAGCCATTTAGATCTAGAAACCCCAAAATGAGTGTAATAACTCAAAATTAGTCATGGGGGAGTGATTTGGGAGCATAATTATCATCTTGTATTGTGATGATCTTAAAGATTATGGTAACAATTTCTTAAATTAATGCTTAAATTTCTTAGTTTGGACCCAAAGCCCCAATTTAGATTAGGGCTTGATTTTATCCCAAAGTATGCTTAGTCTTCACTCATTCTTTAATGGTTATGATTCCTTATTCATGTGTGAACATTGGGTTGGTCTCCAAAACTCATTTTCTATATGTGGGACCCACTTGGGGTTTTGATGTAATTTTTAAACCCAAAGCACAATAGTGCAATATGGGTATCATTAGACTCATATTAATGAGAAGATTATGGTTTTGATAGTGTGATGGCATTTTGGGGATTGTAAAGTGACGATGAGCATGTGGTGCATGAAGTGAAGTTTTGTGGCTTTGTGTTGAGGTAGGCTTCTATCTACTTTTCTTCATAGATGATGTGTGAAATATATTACATATAAATATGGATGTTAGGCTTGATTATGAGTAGGATAACTTGGCCTTGATATATTGATGTTTGGGGATTAGATAAGGGTTTTGGACCCATAAGATGGCATGTTTATAACCCTTTTGTATCCTATTGATTTCCCTTTTTAGTTTAGATTAGTTATAGCATGGATTGATATAATACTATGTTTGGAATATGGTTTTAGCATTTGAAGCATGATTTGTATATTTAGCCTTATTGGGCTAGTGTGGTAGTCTTGAAACCGTAAGTTGGGTAGAGATGACTTGAGTACCCTTGATTCTAGTAAAAATTGCTATCTTAGGCTTGAATATGGCTTACCTAACATCTAGAAGATGAACTAGATGCCTTAACCTACTTTGGGGTATAGTATGCCTAATTATGGAAATTATGGATTAAAAGTTGGATCATTTGGCCCACTTAGGTCTAAGCTTGTGTTAAGTCTTATGGACTTAGTATGGATGTTAGACATAGATGGGGCTAGCAAACCTTAGAATAATGTTAATTAGTAACTTGGTAACTTGATTTGATATTTCTGGATTGTGGCTTTTGATTCATAGTTATGATACTCCTTGTGGAAGTGATATTGGGCATTTAGAGATGATATTCCTCTTGGATACATTATGTGGCCTATAGAGATGCTATTTTCTATTAGATTTAATGATTGGCCTATAGAGATGTTATTTCCTCTTAGAATTGATGATTGGCTTATAGAGATGATATTTCTTCTTAGACTTGATGATTTGCCTATAGAGATGCTATTTCCTCATAGACATGATGATTGGCCTATAGAGATTCTATTTCCTTATAGACTTGATGATTGGCCTATAGAGTTGCTATTTCTTTTAGACATGATTGTTGGACCTACAAAGATGATGTTTCTCTTTAATATGTAAATTGGCTTAGAGAAATGATTTTCTCATAGTCATGATGTATGACCTATTGATATAAGATATCCTATAGACGATTACATATCTATATATATCATGCCTCATTGATATGAGTTGTCTCTTATATGAGAGATGATTACATTTCTATCTATATTATGCCACCTAAATATGGGATACCTCTTGTGTGAGAGATGATTACATGCTTATTGATATTATGCCTCCTATATCTGAGATAATTAGAGATATGCTATGGCTTTATATGATTATTAATATGAGTCTTGTATATTTGTACGGACCTAAGGCCGTGATTATGATGTTGTGATTAATTTGGATAAATTAATGGGCCAAGGTTTGTGTTATGATATTTAATGAATAGCCAAGAAGTATTTATCATTAATAAATGATATTATTACAATTTATGAAAATGAATATGTATATATTTGCATACACATCTCTCCAATATGGAATGGAGAAAGAAGTGTTATGATGCTTATTATTTCACTGATTGAATATTGGTGATGACATGCATAGATTTGTTACGTTCATGATTATTTACCATTATTAATAATGTGATTATAGCTTAAATGTGATATTATGACTACTCTTCTTGTTAGACGGTTGAGCAATGTAGTAACTACTTGTCTACTAGGGGACTATATCACTTGATAGCTAGGAATCTATTGTGTGAGTTAATGAACCTTGCTTAGTTGAAAATGCTAGCTAACAATAGTTAGTTAATGAATAGTGTTAGTTAATAAAAGATGGTTAGGTAACAAGTACTAAGGTGTTCTTTAGTAAATATTAACAGATATAGGATGATTAGTTGATAATAATTTATAGTAGATAAATGGCGATTTTGGTCTAGTGATGAACCTTGAGTTGATGATAGGCATTGGTTAATTAATAAATAGTGCTTAGTTGCTATCCGGTGAGTAAGGATTATGTGAAGTATAATGTTTAGGCTAATAACAAGAGGTTATTGTGATGACTAGTGAACTAGTGATTTTATTAGAATGAGTGTTGATTAACTAATAATGAGTAGTTGGGAAGTATTGACTAGATAGATATTCTTTGGTGATATATGTATGTTGACGACTATTTTGGTGTATCTTATTTGGTAAAGGTAATTATGATAATATTGATACCCGGCAAGGGCGGAGGATACTATTATGATGATTTTGATACCCTGTAAGGCCGAAGGATACTATTTTGATGATATTGATACCCGGTAAGGCCAGAGGACACTATTATGATGATATTGATACCAAGCAAGGATGGATGATACTATTGTGATGATATTAATACCCTACAAGGACTAAGGACACTATTATGATGATACTGATACCTGGGAAGGTTCGGAGGAAACTATTGTGATGATATTGATACCCGACAAGGATGAGGGATACTATTATAATAATATTGATACCTAGAAAAACCAAAGGATATTGTTGTGATAATGTTGATATCTGGCAAAACCTGAGGATATATTGATGATATGTGAATACCCGACAAGGCCATAGGTTGATTACCATGATGATGGTCCTGATGAGCACAACTATAATGATTTGTGATATTGATTGTGTATATTTTATTCATTCGTCATGCGCATCGCCTATAAATAGTATGCACCTATGTCTACCAGCCGGTATAGGACAGTTGCATAGATATGGATGAAGAATATGCCTTGTGCTATTGTATATTGATTGGACCTTCTAAGCCTAGGGCGGTGGGGTTACTCATGGCTCGGCTAGGTATTTTATTGTCCGGAGAAGCCGATTATTCACATTGTTATTGATATTGTTGTTATCATTATTATGATCATTATTATGGCTAGCTTATGACATATTGGTCTATGATCCGATTGAGATTTGAGGTATGTCTTCGGCCTCTCAAATAAGATTCCATTATTATGCACAATTATTTTATGTCTAGTCGTATAGATTAGAAACCCCGAGTATGATAGTATTTAAATCCCAATTCTATTATAATGAGGTCTCAAAATAAGGATATGATGATATAGGTTATTCTTTGAGATGACCTCGTGTTCACATGTATATATACCTATATATATATCTAGCTATATAAAGCTATGATACTACCGTATATCCCTTCTTTCATCGTTCATGTTGTATAGTCATTTCTTTGTCTCGTATATTACTATATATATTTTTCGTTTGCTCTTTATTCATATATTGACATGGGCTATATGGTATAGCATTGACGTATATTGAATGTAGCTAGAATAGAATAGTTCACCCTGATACTTACTTAGTTTTATTATGCTAGACACTTGTACATAAATAGGATAGTTGTTCCTTATTATCTCATTGACTTGTCATATGATTTTTGGACTCTTAGGTGTAGTTTCCATTCTTTTTATATGTTGTTTATATCTACTTTATCTTTTGAGCTCAGTTGGCAGTAGCCTATTGATTATCATTCATTTGGTACTCATACTACACTTCTGCAACCTGCAAATCATAGTACAGGTTATCGCTGTTGATGTGTGCTTCGTGCGGAGAAGCCTTGGTTCAGAGACTTAGAGTGAGCTCCTGATGTTCTGAGCATTACTTATCTCTCTCTTATGTATTAGACTAGTCTCTAAGTTGTATTTAGAGATAAGTTGTATCACTGTATTTCTCTGGATATTTCACTTTTGTACTCTTTTTATATTAGAAGCTCTTGTGTTGATACCCCCAGGTTTTGGGATTCTTCTATATATTGATCTTTATGTCATATATTTTGTATTCTTTTCCTTATATTATTAAGTTGTTTGTTACTAGCCATTCTGGTCTATGGGTTGGCTTTCCTACTGGTGAGTTATCGTATGCGCCATCATGACCTGAGAAGTTGGGTCTTGATAGCTCACCATCTCATCATATACATTAACACTGTCACTACCAAAGTTCATGATCACTGCTGCTAATGCCTCATCCCTAAGTCTCCCTTTAATGGGTTCAATAAGTGTATCATCCTCTATAATGTCTATAACATATATCACATATATATCTTTCGGTTGTTGCATCGACTGATCAACATTGAAAGTATCATATTCATCATTGTGCCTAAATTTCATATGTACCATCTCCATGTCAATAATTCCTTACCCGTGGGTAAGAAGTCCTTCCCAAGATAAATGAGACGTCAAAATCCACCTCAATGTCGAGAATCACAAAATAAGATAGGAATCTGAATGAGGCTACCTTCAACAAAACATCACAATAATTTCCAAAAAAAAATTCCATTTCCCGATCAACCATTAATAATCTCATAGATATTAGGTTAGCGGACCCCAACCCAAACTTCTTGTATACAACTAGCGGCTTCAGATTAATACTAGTTCTCAAGTCATATAATTCTCATGCAAAATTTAGCGACCCAATATTTCAAGAAATAGTAAAAGCTTTGGGATCCTCTTTCTTGTCAATCACAGATCGAGAAGAATAAGCACTACAGTGGTGCATATTTAAGCTTTCATACTAAATACTTTGTGAACTTTGCATAACCAGGCATATTCTCTAATACTTTAACAATAGGGATATTCACAGAGAATTCTTTCAACTTTGAGATGAACTTTTGATATTTCCCTTCTTTCGTCTTCTTCTTCAACCTTTGAGAAAAAGGTAAGGGATTCGTGGAATAGGCTTCAACATTGGTTCTACCTCCTTACCCTTTATTTTATCAATATTAACTTTTTTATCAACACCCTCCAATTTTTGTGATGTCTCAATATCAGTCACCATCTTCTTATTTCTGCTTTGGCTGCATCATCAAGATCAATAGTATCATTACTTACCTTATCAACTACCATCTTAGGAGAATTAATAGTAGCGTTACCACTCCAAGTGGTGATGGATAGAAAATGACTGTCATTCTTTGGATTCTGAACAGTATTACTCGAAAGAGTGGCTAGTTGATGCTAATGTAAAGTAGTTGACATCTGACCAAATTATTGCTTTAGCTGCTTAATTGTAGTAGTATGCAATTCTACATTCTGGCCCAGTTCTAAAATATCTGTCTTAATCGTCTTAAGCCAACTCTCTTGGCTTTCTTAACTATTAACAAGCCCTTCAAGCAATGATTCCATCCTTAATCATCATCACAATTCCCTTGTGGAACATATCGACCACTCTTCTCCTTATAATTATATTTTCTACTCTAATTGACATCCCTTTCTCTGCTCATATCCCTATATCTGTCCCCATATTAATTATGACCTTGATTCCCTTACCTTGACTTCTAAGCATCTTGATTGCACGCTTGGCCCTTGGATCAAAAACCTGTCATCTCTCTATCCAAATACATAGCTTCCTCCTCTAAGTCAGACTTGTCATATCTAACAGACTTACCTCATACACCTACTACATACACCTTTTCTATATTTATAGTTACAAATAGTTTCGTAAGTTACCCTATCTCCGTCCTCAGTTGTGCTACTTTTTGAGCTACTGCATCATTTAAGAATCTCTGCCAATTGTAATCACGAATAGCATAAGTATCGGTTCCTTTATCTGCCAGATGAGGATGCCACCCTTGGTTGGTTTTAGAGACCCAATTTAAGATTTTTGTAACTAGCTCCCAATAAAGTCTTAGAAAATCTCGACCAATAATAGTATCATTGACATCTTTGGTGTTTGCATTAAAGGTTCTATAGAATATCTTGAGAAAATTCCTCCCTAAAGTTTTATGATTGGGCTTAGTCATCAAGTTCTTCTTGAACCTCATCCATGTCTCGCATAGTGCCTCTGAATATAATTGATTGAAATTATAAATCTCATCCTTCAACTATAGCATTCTAGAAGGTAGGAAGAATTTGTCCAAGAATTATATCCACAACACATTCTAAGAAGTAATGTACCCATAAGTTAGTTCCTAAATCTATAACATTGCTTTGCCTATAAGAGAGAAGGGGAACAACATATGTCTCAAAGCTTCCTGACTCACTCCAATTAAATTATACAAACTAAATCCCAATGAACTTCATTACTTATATTTTTGAAAACATCAGTCGGGAAACCATCAAACTCCCTTCAGATAAAGCAACTAAATCATCACACTCGTAATGTCAAACTTCACTCCTTGGATTAACTTAGGAGGAATGACAGATCCTATCGTAGTAGGCTCAACATATCCTAAATATGCTTCTGAATTATAAATATTTGGTAAATACTGATAAGGTAGGGGGTGGAGCTCTATCTCTTCTAACTCTATCCCTGTCGAGTGTTGCTCCATACTGTTCTTCATTTCTTGGTCTTTCCACTAGTGTTACACGATAGGAAACTACCCTCCTTGCATTCTCTTCAGCTAATAACCACTAAATAGTTTGCACTATTTATTCTTAAAGACCATAAATAGGTGGTAGATTCAAGGGATTTGGTTCATCTTAAACCCTATTGTTTCAAGCTTTGTGCTCATGATCTTCCATCTAACAATTATATTGTAAGGTTTATTCCATCTCATGATCGAGTGGGATTAAGGGATTTCGTTGCATTCGAGTGATCGGAATACACAGGCATATGCCCTAAGAACAATAGAAAATAAAAAACCAACAACCTTGACAACCTAAATTATTAAATCCAAAATCATATTCTCCAATAATAGTTCTAAAATTATTCTATCGTAAGGACTATACCATCTCAAGTTCAAGTGATATCAAAGGATTTCCTTCACTTTGAGTACTGTGGATACACTAGTGTACCCCTTAAGAACATCCAAAAACAAAAAACCAACAACTTTGATAACCTCAATCAATTAATCCATAACCATATTCCCCAACAACAATGCCAAAATTTTATGTTGCTCATATTACACCTCCTAAAAATTATAATACAGTCGCTAATCAAATATACAACCTAACAAACGTAGGGGTCAAACTCACCGAGAATAGGATAACTCTTTATAAAGAACTTACTAATGCAGTTGGAAAGTGCAAGTAAATGGGGGATTTTTCAAGAACGATAGTAGTAGTAATAGTTCTTGAACACTTTAGGTTTAAATCAAGATGATACGAACACTAGGATTGTGTTCCCACTAACTTCCTAACTCAGCAGACTTATCGTGCTGGTCAAATTATCTCAGTGCCTTGTATGCAAAATCCAACAAGTTATATATCACCAATCATGTCTTGACACCTTTTTGTGAATTCCACTCATATCCTCTTAGTCTCAAAGTATTGCATTACCAAGCCTTGTATTGGACACCAAATTAACTATATCTTCTCTATTTCAAGTAAATCAGATGAAGTTTGGTAGCTTTAATTTCTATTGTGGTTTTCTTTATTAATATCAACCCATCTCTTGAGTTAGTATCAAATACAGGTAAGTTCTTAGAGTCTTCACTTGCTAAGAAAGAAATCCATATGATAAAAATCACAATACATGCAAAAACACCAATCAAGAAATAATTTGCACTTTCTCTACTTTGTTATTCCATCAAGGTTCCCACAACCTAGTTAAGAGGTTTAGCTTCTTATGATTTCAAGAACACCCATAGAATTTATAATTGAAAACATTTGAATAATCTAACAATGAATTATGAATAAAAACAAAAATCTTAAATTAATCTCAAACCATAGAAGTCAAGAACAAGAATTCCAAGATCAATAGTGTATCCAAAAACTAAATATAATGTTGTAAGTATTTAATGTCTGCAACGGAATAACAAAAAATCAATGGGGTATTTATAGGATATTTCAGAAAACCTAAAAACTCTAACCAAAATAAAATAGGAAAACTATGTTGGTATCAACCCACGACCCCACTTACGGTTGTAGGTACTACCTATAAGCCCTTGGTGGGTTCTTTGGTTTTAAAGAAAACTCTAGGATTCATATCATCAATCTATGAGGAGTACCTATGTGGTCTTAGCTTCCAGTTACGCCTATAGGTGTCCTCCATAGAAATCAGAGGCTTTTTTCAACTTTTAAAACCTTTTTTTTTGTAACTTTCAGGTCCACCTACTGGGGGTGTAAGTACTACTTACGGTCCGTAAGTGGGACCGTAAGTATCCTTCTTCTATATTTCATTATCTTTTTTTCCTCTTCTGCTCCAAAATCCATTTTCCCATAAAACCAACATAAAAACACATCACATCTAGTAAAAAGGCTTATGTACTTGCATAATTTCCGTGTTATAAGCATCAAAATTTCCATGTAACCATGGCACATCATAGTGTAGTCAATGAATAAGTAACACATTCTATGCGATGGGGAAACTGACCATGGTAAATGTTTTTCAAGCTATTACATATTATGTGATGACCGAGTGGGGGATTCTGTTATATTATTTTTGACTTTTGATGTTATATATTATGTGTTACTCTTGTGGAAGCTTTAGTTGACATCATTAAACATATTTATGCATTTAACTACCTTTATTAATAACTTGATACCCGTGCAGGGGCTACACTAGATAGTATATGCCTATTTCAGCATTGTCTACCCTTATCATGATAGAAATGACACAATTATTGGTTGAAATGATATGAATGAAATCTTCCTTATACATTTATTCCAATGGTGCTTAACTAGAATTAATATCATGATATGTTGACATATTGAATAGATTTCTAAGCTTACTTCTACATGTATTGAATGGATTTGTTACTTTTATACTGAACTGATTATGAGCATTATATCCAAATTCATGCATATACTTTCATGAGAAATCAATAACATTAAGAAACGTTGATTTTGAAAGAAAATAATACATTTTCCAAAATTTCTAGAAGAAGGGATATGGCAGTTGTGTAGATTGAGATGTGGCTTGATATAGGTTGTGATTTGAGATAGTAAATGGGCTTCAAACTCTTATGAGTCCTATTTTTAAGCATTAAGGCTCAATAGCTTTGTATATAAAGCCATGCGATGAATTTAAAAATTATTCACTTCATAATTCATTAGAATGTATTTTCATATATATATATATCATATGTTTATCCTTTGTGTTACTTTACATTCAATCAGTTTTTATGTACTTTTCTGAATTATTATTTCCATTTGATTTTGTATATATATATATACATTAGAACTTTTAGTGTATGTAGTGTGAGCTATTATTCCAGAATATTTTTGCCTACATGTTGTATGCTCATATTATTTTCATTACCGGTTTTATTTTCTACTTCGCTTAGTCTGCTTACTATACCTACTAAGTACAAGTAGATCGTACTCATTCCTACTGTGCCCTTTCAATATAGATCCTATTTGGAGTATGTACCTGGTCTAAGTTTATGCTTGATTAGTTGGATATTTTGAGGTACTGACATGCTCTAGGATTTTAGGTTGGTTTCATACCTCATCTTATGAAACACATCAGATTTTGTCCCTTGGAAATTTCTTGACCTTTGGGCAAAAAAGCCTTGGTTACGACTAGACCCCCAGAGTAATAGGGTGTGTTGATGACTTGTTGGAATGAGTCATACCAAACCAGTAAGTTTACAAAATGGTTCTAATCTTTGTACAAGTGGCTCACTATGAATTGTGAGGATAGGTTACGAGTTTGAGGTTCAAATCGTAGGATGTCTAGTGTTCAATTCATTTGGGATCTATTTTACTCCTGACTAGACCTTATGAGTCATAAGATCTCATTACGAGTTGGTTGGTGGAGTGATAAGATGGGAAGTGTATAGTGGTCCTAGTCACTGTCTTGGTTACGACTCATGGTCAAGAGTCATAAGGTGTGGCTATGAGTTAAGGTGTTGACTCATGACAAAAGAAGGTTTTTTCTATCTTTCAAGTTGACGTTGTTCTAGATATTTTATTTATTGTCAAACTTAGAATCCACGTCTTATAACTTCTTTAGGGCATCATTAGCTATTAAAAACACATTAAATAACCTCTTAGAACACTCCTAAATATTCAAGGTCAAGAAAACTTAGGGTTTTCAAAGGGTTGATCAATTAGGGCTCTCAAGGGTGATCAATTAGGGCTATCAAGCATGATTTCAAAGGGTTCAATAGGATGTGATTTAAAGTATTGTTCATACGATTATTTTTTTTTTTTTTGAAAACAAAGGTTGGGAGTTTTGAATGTTATGAATTGAACAACATTCTCATGGTATATATATATATATATATATATATATAATTTTCATGGTTTTAATATGGTTTTGAACTTGTGGGTGCATAGATATGGTAAATGAACTAGGTAATTGTGATTTTCCCAAACTTGTCTCTTGAAGTGGTTTTGTACCCCAACCCCATAGTGTGAAAGTTGTTTTGATTATTAGAACCATGGGAATTTATAAAATTAAACTAGTCTTGAACTATATCATTATATAAAGAAGTATTTGAAATACAACGGTATTATATAATGAACAAAGGGAGTTGTTATTCCCCAGTGTATTAATGAACAAAGGAAGTTATTCTCCTAATGTTATCGTAAATTGTTTAGGCGTAGTTTGTATGTCGATACCTACAACGTATGCCTTAAAGTATGTTGTGGTTCACTCAATAGGAGTGTGTGATAATTTTTTAATTGGGCTCTAATAAGGGTTGTGTATCTGAGTCGTGAAAGTGGTGGTCTGAGGGACGATACTGGAAACCGTGTTTTCCAATGCGAGAGTCAAAGTGAACTTTGACTAGAGAGTTTTGAGTCCCCATTATGGTTTTTTCATGATAATGGAACTTTATGATAATGGAGGTTTGAGCTCCCCATAAATCATTATATGATTGGGTTCTTAAGTCACCTTGCTATATGTTAGATGGTTGGAGTCCCCCATGTGCATATATATGAGATTATTCTCCAATTAGTGCAGCTAAACTCACTAGAGCACGACCAGGGGGTGAGAGATGAGGACCATATATACTGTGGGTACTATTATATGATGGTTGAGCTATACAATCTATGCTAAGTTTATGAAAGAAATGTTAAGCCTAGTTACCTATCCCAACATATGATATATATTTTTGTATATGCATTTGATTATGTGTGTTGGCTTTGAATGTTTTGAAACTGTTGATCATATCATTATGTTATCCTTATCCTCAATTTACATGCTATCATTCACCCTACTAACCATCTTCGGACACTATATCCCTACATGATGTAGGAATTGGTCATACTTCCACTCCTCCAACTCAGTGACTAGGTGATCCGGAGATAACCATTGAGTCAAATAGAAATGGTGAGCATCCATACTTTGGAGGACTCCATTTCATGCTATGGATTTTTTATAACATTACACTCCTTTGGTCTTTGTTTTGTCTAGGGTCGGGTGCATATCCTGACTGGACATTCTTTTGTTCTTTATTAGAGGCTTTGTTGGACAACTGTGGGCATGGGCAATGTCAGTATTGGTTTTGGAATTGGCATTAATACTAGTATTGGCTGGTTTTGGTTATAGGCTTATTTAATGTCTTTAAATTGATATTTTCTTATGTTTTTATATAATTTGAAATTCAGCCAACCTTAGGGTGTGGTGTGTTTGGTTTGGTTAGGTGCAATGGTTGATCTTCGTTCCATGCCAGACTTTAGATACACATCATAGCCAGGCCCTAGTTTTGGTCATGACTAAGGTGGTATCAGAGCCTAGAATTGGTGTCATTGGGTGTCTGATAAAGTCATGCTAAGTAGAGTCTCTTTTATGGGTGTGTGGTGTGCCACACATATGTCACAACCCGAGGTTAGCCCCTAGTCGCGATAATGGTTCTTAAGGTCACAAGTGACCTCAAGTTAACCCATGAGCTGGTACTTGCTGTGAGCACTGAGTATAATAGCAACAAAAGACATATGCAGAAGATATAATGAGAAACATAGTCATGCCAATCTGAATATTGAAATTATAATTGTCAAATCTAAAACAACTGATAATACTAAAAGGTTTGGTAACTGAATAACCATATAACTAACTATCTAATTGTTTGAAAAGCCTCTAACTGACTGACTATGGAGTTGATGGAAAAACCCCCAACAAACTCCAACTGACTAAAATAGAGGAATACTGAAATAAATGAATGAAAGATAAACTTGTCCTCAAAAGATAAGGACCCACCATTGTTGTTGCTGCTATAATGCTGAACTATCTAAGTATGGTCAGGAAGTTGTGCGTCCAAACCTATGATATAGGAAATCATAGCATTAAGAAAGTATGTGGTCAGTAATTTGAATGTACTAGTATATGAGATGAGGTTAGGCTGAAATACATGGGTTAACTGTGCATAAAGTAATGACTGACTGAATAATATGAGATAACTGAGAAAGCATGCATGCAAACTGAAATACTGAGAATGCAAGATTAATCACATATAAATTTCTAAAATAATCTGTAAACTTAAATGCTAAAATTTGATAACTAAATAGCTGATGAACTGTATGCTATGATCAAGAAAACCTGAACTTAATTTTGTACTGAATACTGTATTGAGACTGTGGGAGCTAGTTATAACTGGCATGCCCAAAACGTATTATAGGGGTCCAACTTGTAAACCCAGTTGGAAGGGTTTCAGTACCGTGTGATGGGTACTAACGATGGCTTTATGGAACCCTTAATCTGAGGTCTCGAAGGACTAGTGTGTCATACCTAACTGACGGGGGACCCATCAAAGTCTACTGTGGCATTGTAGGTCTGGAACATAAGGACTGATACTAATGTCTCATGCCTAACTGAAGGGAGATACAAGTGCATCATGCCTAACTGACGGGGGGGACGACATCCGTACGTTCACTCGATGCTAAATTTTACTCCCAACTGAAAGACACTAATTACTGGAATGAACTAATCTTAATTGAACAAACAGCTGATCATAATAACGGACTGAATGATAATGCTCATGATATGTCTAAAATCATTCTCAAGATACTGAAATTATGTAAATAGCTAAGTATTGGGTGTTCATAACATTCCAGTAATGAATGGAAATAACAATAGGACACATAAAAGCTTTGAAACCATAGTAGGGAATCATTGTTCAAAATCGAACACTTAGGCACTTCATCAAACACATGAGAGTCATGAAATTAAGCATGGGAATGGGTAAATCATGTGGATAAAAACATAGTTACCATCCTAAAATCTTGAATTAGGTATTTAAGATGGAAATTTCATCATTCACACGTGTAAAGGGTTCTTCCCATCAAAACACTTCTAAACATAATTTATAATCAAAATTCATAAGAGCTTCATGGAAATAATTCACCATAAAAATGTAAATTTCATCATTTAAAACATAAATATAGATTCTTGGACTCCATGGGTAAAAAGGGCCCATGGATGAACATTACACATAACTTAAACCCTTAAGCTTTAAAAGAAACACAATCTTGATGCTTTTCTTGAAAGTTCTTGGATTGGGGAACTTGAATTCTTGGTTTCCTTGGAAAGAAAGGAGTGAAATTGATGAACTTGGGGGGTGATTAGGGTTTGTTTTTTAGAGGAAATTGGATAATATGGGAAAATAATGCCCTAACTGATGTTTTAATTCGTGTTTTTATGAATTGGGTCAATGGGAAAAGACGTAACTTACCCTCAGGAAATTAAATGCACTGCTATAATGCGGATTGGAAGGCCAGCGCGATGCGATGAAGGGCTCATCACTATACCCACCGCGATGCGCCACTATCACGGTGAGGTTCTGGAATCGAAATCCAAACCCAACTAATCCTTTTTCAAAAAATCTGAAACCTCACCGAGACATGCTCTTTACACCCCTGAACATGAATTAACTGAAAAACCTACGTCTCAGGGTTAGGAAGACCAATTTAAAAATCCTCAAAGTAAAGAGGCTAAAAATAAGACTAAGTCATCAACACCTAGTGCAATTTTTAGGTGTTAAGCCTCTTATGCATGCAACTAGGAGTTGAACTAAGCTAAGTATAATACGAGGTATTACAATATCAGTCCTTTGGGAACATTTGTCCTCGAATAAGAGTAATTAAGCTGAGAATAATGGGGAAACTGAAATCACATATTGAACATGCATAACTGAAAACATGATTATTTGACTGAGTCTGAAACATGATACGTGAACTGAATATCATGAACTGAATTGATTCCTTGAATAATTGTAATGACATAAGAATGGTTATAAGTATGAGATAGAAATGTGAGAGTCATCTTATGAATAATCATTGACTCAAGTTGGATCTGATTTCGTGAAAAAAAGTTGAGAGATTTAGGACATGAAATCTTAGGGTAGTACAACATCGCCCCTTGGGATTATTCGTCCCTTGAATGATATTGACTTGGATAAAATACTAAGAAAAAGACTGAAATAATGCATGAGGCACCTATAAAATGAATCATGACTGAATGTATGAACCTAAATCATGATGCATGAACTAAACTGAATTCACAATTTACATGGATGCGACAAACTATCTCTTGGAATAGCAATATTCATGGAACTTCTAATCGTAAGACTAGATCGGAAGATAGAAAAACCATAGGAACTTGTATATCTGGCTGCTAAACTGAATTGCTAGCTATATAGACTAATTATACTAAAAGTTTATACTCGACTGGAGTATTTATTCAACACTCTTTGTTAGTAGTTATAATAATAGTAGGAGCAAAGAAATTGGGCATGATCTGAAAAAGATATATGAGTAAGGACTCTTAATATGGTTATAACTTTGTAACATGGAAAATAGGCCTATGAAAAATAAATTGGAATTACAAATGCACCTTCTACTCTCAAGCTTAGACATACTCCTCAATTACTCCCTCAACTATACATTCCTCTATAATACCGCACTTCACTTAAGGCTACTGAAAATGTTCACATGGGTACTGATAACTCTATTTATTGAAGTCTGAGATGAACTGAATTCTATCACTATGTTCATGTCTACTCAAGTCTTCAAACTGCACCCATGACACAATAATACTAGTTGGATTCGTGAATTTAATACACTCTGCGCGCTCACAGCTTCTCATCTTAAGAATAATTCTTCTTACAACTTCAATAACTAAATTCAACCTCTTACTAGGAATGCACTAACGTACAATGTACCCATCCACTTATATACACCAACACGACATTTAAGCCTATCATCATAACCATACATGAACTTCTAGGAAACAATCCATCGAATCATATTTTTCGTACTCTCTAATACTTCTACCTTTAACAACTTCTATGCGGTATTCTTAAGAAAATCATACATAAAATTTAAACTATGGCATATATCAAAAACTTTTCCTCAATCTTACTCCACACTTATAACCTTAAATCAAACAAGCATACAATAATCTTTCCCCAACATGAAATATTTACCCTCTCCAATCTAAAAAATTATTCATCACCACTACCATTTCATAAGGAAAGGTCACTAAAAGGTTAGAGCATGAGGACCTAAAGCATGAAAGAATACTATGTATAACTTGAACGCTTATACATAGATATAAAAACTCAGGATATACATAACATAATCAAAATTTCACTGATCATTAAGAGAGTAGTGCAAGTTCTAGAACTAAACATACTATAAAGCATGAGTACATGAGTTATGAGATGCATGGCTTGAGTTTGGAATTCATAATTTTTCATGGAATATGACTTGTACAGTTGAGCAAACTGGAACTTCTTATACTAAGAACTGGAAGAGTACATAATTCTATGGAATGTGCGTGAATTTGTGCTACGATCTGGGAACTAATATGTAAGTCATGAGTATATATCGTCATAGCTGAAGTACAAATACTAAAATAAGAATAGCTTGGGAATCATCATCCCTTACTACTATTCTACAACATACTAGCATCACTACTGTAATCTAAGAGCATGACCTGGTTACTTATTCTATCATCTCTCCCTTAGCTTAAAGTCAATAATACACATAAGGATAAACTCATTCTGAAAGACTATGCCTGATAATATAAGACCCACTACTAGTACTTCCTTTTGATATGAAATTCTTAGCTTTCTATAGCCCCAAAAATCATCATACAATAACTTAAGCACTAACTAACTTAGAATTTCCAGGAGTATCACCATACCATGAGTTCATCACAACCAGTTCTTCAACTCTACTTTCTAATATCTCAATCTTCAAAGATTCAAACTTAAATTCTAGTACTTAACATGGATATCCCTAAACCTTTAATGGACCATACTAACTTCCCTCATAGCCTACTAATATCACATCTCTAAACTTATACCCACATCACCATACTTAATTTAAATTCTTGCATACACTATTTCAAGCCTATTGATTCACCGTTCATACAACTAACTTATGGATACATAATACACCAAATTTAGACACTATCCTCACTTTACTATTGCTAAACTTCTGGGTTCATGCTTTTAACTCTAGGTTATATATAATCATAGGATTTAGAGAAGGCAGATGAAAACACATCTGACCCCTAAGCACTGGGGTACAACCCCTTCATTCAATGATGGGTTCAATAGGAAATTGAAACCGAATGACTTTACTCCTCTAATCAACTGAAGTAATTTTGGGGGATATTATAACACGGTAGTTTCTATACACCCGTCTAGCTATGATATATTTAACCACTAAGGTAGACACTAAGAAAGGTTCTACTAATGTTTTAGGACTAATACCAAAATTGATAGCTATATACGGAGTTACAAAAGAAAGCGAGGCTCCGGGGTCTAATAAAATATACACATAAAGATGAAATACTTGTAATGTACCAGTAACTACTTCAGGAGAACTTTCTTGATCCTGTTGGGGCAGGAGTGAATATAGCCTAATCTAATGTTGGCCACTAGTTGCACTGGAAGTGGCACCCTACTGAGTCAGGCGGTCGAATAGAACTAAAGAACGGCTGGACTAACGCTCCTAACCACTCTTTGGGCAGTCTTTAACTCTATGGCCTGGCTTTCCATACCAAAACACACTTCACTTTCAGATATATACACACCCTTATGATTCCAACCACATCTACGCAAAGCGGATTGGTACGACCACTATTCACACAACCCTATGACTTAGAGCCTGACGCTCTATCTCGACTGTTATTTCTTAACTTTGGCATAAGTGCACTAGCTAAAGAAGGAGTTAAGGATTAGAATTTCTAATGAAACTAGGATCGGTTACCACTCTCTTACCTTTGCTTAAATCTGCTTGTTCTGGCCCTCTTATTCTTTCTCTCTTTCTCACTATGCTTCTCCTCCCCACTCTGTTGAATATGAACGATAAGCCTAGATCGGAAAACAACCTACTAAACATTCTGAGTAACTATTGAATGATCTAAGGTAGTGAAAGTAGATCTGAATTTGGCGTGATAGGAATGCTCATTCAAGGGATCTTCCTAAATAAGAAGATGTACGGGCTTCTTGCCATTGCTTCTTCAATTGTTTCTTTTGAGAGGCACTATCTTAAACAAAATAAAAGATAAGTTAGGAAGAGAGTTTAATAAGAACTCATGCTCTTTCATATGACATGAATACTGAAATAAAGAAAACTTTTCCTAAAATATATCGTAGCCTCTTGTCCATAAGTGTGGCACACTTCACACCCATGCACAAGACTCTACTCAATATTTTGTTTCAAAATCCATAGGATACTGTAAAAATTGGCTCTAATACCAAGTTTTTTCATGACCTGAGGCTATCGTCTAGTCACGATAATGGTGCTTACGGTCATAAGTGACCACAAGCTAACCTATGAGTTGGTACCTACTGTGAGCACTGAGTATAATAACCACAAAACATATATGAGAAAGATATACTGAGAAATATAATTATGCCAATTTGAATACTAAAAGTATAACTATTAAATTTAAAATAACTAGTAATACTGAAATGTCTGGTAACTGAATAACCATCTAACTGATTGTGGAGTTGATGGTACAAACTCCAAACTAACTTCAATAGACTAAAATAACTTAATGAAAAATAAACTTGTCCTCAAAAGATAAATACTCACCACTGCTACTGCTATAATGCTAAACTATATAACCGTGGTTAGAAAACTATGCGTCCTAACCTATGATATAAGACATCATAGCACATAGAAAGCATGTGGTCAGTACTTCGAACTGGTATATAAAATAAGGTTAGGCTAAAATACATAGGTTAATGGTGCATAAAGTAATGACTAATAGAATAATATGAGAAAACTGAGAAAGCATGCATGAAAACTGAAATACTGAGAATGCAAGGCCAAGTATATATAAAATTTTGAAATAATTTGTAAACTAAAATACTAAATTTGATAACTGAATAGCAGATGAACTGTATGCTATGGTCAAAGAAACATGAAATAAATTCTGAATTAAATACTGTACTGAGACTATGGGAGGTAGCTATAATCGATATTCCCCAAATCTACTATTACAGTATAATCTGTAACCCCATTTGGAAGAGTATTAGTACCGTGCCACGGGTACTAATGCTAGCTGTGTGGATCCACTAATCTGATGTCTCAAAGGACTAGGTTATCATGCTTAACTGATGAGGGACCCGTCAAAGTCTACAGTCGCACCGAAGGTATGGAACTTAGGGACTTATACTAACATCTCATGCCAAACTAATGGGGGAGACAAGTTTCTCATTCTTAACAGATGAGGGAGATGCCATCCCTACATTCACTCGGTGCTAAGTTTTACTCCAAACTAAAAGACACTAATTACTGTACTGAAGTAAGTTTAGTTGAATGAACAACTTGCCATAATTACTATCTAACTGATAATTCTCATGGTATATTTGAAATCATTCTAAAAATACTAAAATTATGTAAACATCTAAGTATCGGGTGTTCATTACCCTCCAACATTGAATGGAAATAACAATACGGACACATAAAAGCTTTGAAACCATTGTAGGGAATCATTGTTCCAAATCCAACACTTAGGCATTTCATCAAACACATGAGAGTCATGAACTTAATCTTGGGAATAGGTAAATCACATGGTTTAAAACATAGTTACCATTCTAAAATCATGAATTAGGGATATAACATGGAAATTTCATCATTCAAGTGTATAAAGGGCACATCCCAGCGAAAACACTTTTAAACATAATTTATAATCAAAATCCATAAGATCTTCGTGGAGATAATTCATCATAAACATATAAAATTCATCATTTAAAATATAAAAATGGATTGTTGGACTCCATGGGTGAAAAGGCCCATGGATACACATCACACATACCTTAAACCCTTAAGCTTTAAAAGAAACTCAATCTAGATACTTTTCTTGATAATTCTTGGATTTGGGAACTTGAATTCTTGGTTTCCTTAGAGAGAAAGGAATGAAATTAATGAACTTGGGGGATGATTAGGGTTTATTTTTTTAGAGGAAATTGGAGATTATAGGTAAATAATGCCCTAACCAATGTTTTAATTTGTGTTTTACAAATTAGACCGATGTGAAAATACGTAACTACCCCTCAGGAAATTAAATTCTCAACTAGAATGCGGATTGGAAGGCCATCGTGATGTAATGAAGGGCACATCGCTATACCCACCATGATGTACCACTATTGCGGTGAGGTTCTGGTACCAAAATCCAAACACGACCCAATCCTCATCCAAAAAATCTGAAACTTTATCGAGATATGCTCTTTATACCTTTGAAAATGAATTAACTCAAAAACCTATACCTTGGGGTTGGGAAGACGAATTTTAAAATCCTCAAAGTTAAGATGCCAAAAATAAGACTAAGTCCACTACACTTCATTAAATTTTTAGGCTTTAAGCCTCTTATGCATGCAACTAAGAGCTGAACTATGCTAAGCATAATATGGGGTATTATAATTTATAAGAGAGAAGCTACAATACCTTTAGAATTATTTCCCTTTCTTATTGTTTTGTTTCCAGATATAGAGTCTAAGGTGTTGAGACTCTCTAACTCCTGTTTATTTGATTTTCATATTATACCTCCTAGACAATCTAAAGATCGTAAAAACTTCTCTTTCCTACTTGAGGACAATACTGATGGGACACATCCTTCTTATGGGGTACAAACCTCATCTAGGGGTTTAGTTCTTAATTTCCCTTTTTGAGTTTCACCAATCCCCTCTAGTCCTCCTTGATCTCCTCAGAGTGATGTGACAAATGCAAAATTTCACCAGTCCACTCATATGGTAGCTAAATTTGTAGCTTCTTAGTCTGAGCATATAACTTTTGTTACTCCATATTCTTAGGACACAAGGGTTGGCCAGTTTATGAGATTGAGACCTCAAACTTTTACTAGTGTTAGGGTTGAGAAAGATACTCAAGTTTTTATTAATGAGATAGATAAGATCTTCTACATTATGTATGCTACTAATATGGAGGGTGTAGGATCGCTGCCTATCAACTGAAAGATGTATCATACTAATAGTATAAGGAATAGAAATAGTCCAGGGGAGAAGATTCAAAATCCGTATTATGGATGATTTCTTTAGTGCTTTTCTAGACTTTTTCTTTTCTCAGGATTTGAGAGAGACAAAAGCAGAAGAATTTGTTAATTTGAAGAAAGAAAGGATGACGGTCAAGGAGTATGCCTTGAAATTCCATTAGTTATCCATATATTCTCCTGAGTAAGTATCTAAGGTGAGGGATAGAATGAGGAAACCCACTTATGGATTATCCTATACTTTGAGTCTAGAGAGTAAGGATGCCTTGTTGAATAATGATACGGATATCTCTAAATTGGTTATATATATACAAGTCAAGGAAGAAAAAATAAAGCAAACTAAAATTAGGGAGAGGGAGAATAAAAAGTTTAGATTTTTTAATCAAGGTAAAGGTCAAAAGAAGAGTCGTAGAGATGGTGGAAAGTGGTCTAAGAAGAAGTGGGAGAGTTCTAGTTTCTACTTTATGACTAGTTCTCTTTATCGAAAGTCATTGGGTGATCATCGTTCTCAGCTCGATAGCAGACTTAGGGCATAAAGAACCCAATTTCAGGTTATGGGGCTCAATTCTCTCCATCATATTCTACTCATAGATTTTACGGATAGTTACATCATGGGTTTTATTAAGAGAGGAAGAACAAGCTTTTTAAATATGGTTAAATTGGTCACTTCCAAAGGGATTTTCCTTCTAAGGTTGCTTTGGGGGAAAATAAGATTCCTATTGCCACTTCATCAGCTCCTACACAAAAAAGGTGTTGCTTCTACTTCTAGTACAAGAATTGCTTGTATTCTCTTGCTACCCGCCAGGACTCTAAGGTACCTTATGATGTTTTAACTGGTATGTTACAACTTTTTTATCTTAATATGTATTGCTTTCTTAATCTGGGGTCTACTCTTTCTTATGTGACCTCATTTGTGGTTGTGCATTTTGGTTTTGGTCCTAAGTGTATCCCTAATTCCTTTTCTACTTCTATCCCAGTGGCCAATATAGTGCTTCCTATAAAAGTCTATTGGGGTTTCTAGTATCTGTTGGTTGTAGACACACTCTAGTAGATCTGATAGAGTTAGACATGGTTGATTTTAATGTCATATTAGGGATGGATTAAGTGTATTCATTCTATGCTTCCTTAGATTGTCAAACTCATAAGGTCATGTTTAAATTCCCTATGAGTCGGTCATTGAGTAAGAAGTGGGTTCTCTAGTTCTTAATAGAGGGTTCGTATCATATCTTAGAGCTCGGAAGTTGATTTTTAAGGGATCTATTTATCATTTGGTTTGAGTTAAAGATTTGAACTCAGAGGGTCCTTCATTGATATCCATTCTTGTGATTAATGAATTTTTTAAGGTATTTCTTGATGATCTTCCCGGTATCTCTCACGATAAGGAGTTTGATTTTAGGATTGACCTTATTTTGGACACTCATCCTATCTCTATCCTTTTTATTAAATGGCTCCATTCGAGTTTAAAATACCCTATTAATAAGGGTTTTATCCATCCTACTATGTCTCCATGGGGTGCTCATATTTTGTTTGTGCATAAGAAGGATGGTTATCTTTAAATGTGCATTGATTACCGTCAGTTGAATAAAGTTACAATAAGGAATAAGTTTTCTCTTTCTCAGATTAGTGAGTTATTTGAATAGCTTCAGGGTGCTAGGTGTTTCTCTAAGATTGATCTTAGGCCAGATTATCATCATCTAAATATTTGAGAAGTAGATATCCCTAAGACTGGCTTTCGAATGCAGTATGGTCATTAGAGTTCTTAGTTACGTGTTTTGGTTTAACTAATGCCCTAGCGGCATTCATGGACTTAATAACTAGGGTCCTCTATCAGTTTCTGGATTTGTTTATTATTGTATTTATAGATGATAGTTTGGTGTATTCCAAGAGTGAGGCAGATCATATTGATCACCTCTATATTATGTTGCAAACCTTGAAAGACCAGTATTTGTATGCTATTTTTTTGAAGTGTGAGTTATAGTTGAAAGCTATTAGTTTTCTGGGTCATCTCACTTCTAGTAAAGGTATCATGATAAATCTTTAGAAAGTAGTAGTGGTTAAGAAGTGGCCTAGGACTATGACTCCAACCAATATTTAGAGCATCTTTGGATTAGCCGATTACTATAGCTGATACATAGAGAGTTTCTCGACTATAGATGTCTCGTTGACTAAGTTAACCCTGAAAAAGGTGAAGTTTCTATGGTCTAATATTTATGAGGGTTGATTAGAGAAGTTGTAAGATAAGTTGACTTCAGCTTTAATTTTGACTCTTCCTGAAGGAACTAATGGTTTTGTTGTATATTATAATATGTCCCATATGAGACTTGGTTATGTGTTGATATAGCATAGTAGGGTGGTGGCCTATTCTTCTAGGTAGTTGAAAATTCATGATAAGAATTATCCGAGTTATGCCTTAGAGTTGTTGGCTACATTATTCACATTAAAGATATGGCATCACTATTTGTATGAAGTACATATAGATATCTTTTCTAATCATAGGAGTATGCAATATGTGTTAACCCAAAAGGAGTTGAATCTCAGGCAACAGAGGTGGCGTAAGTTACTAAAAAATTATGACATAAGCCTCCACTATCAACCAAGTAAAGCTAATGTGGTTGTTGAATCTCTAAGTTGGTTATCCATGGGGAATATAGCTTATGTGGATCAGGATAAGCGGGAGCTGGTGAAAGATATTCACCGTTTGGCTAGCCTTAGAGTTCGTCTCTTGGATTTTCAAAATGATGGTATGTTTATACAAGAGGTGATAAAGTCATCCCTAATTGTTAAAATAAAGGAGAAATAGGTATTGGATCTTGTCTTGTTGAAGATTAATTAGGATATGGGATATCAAAAGCTTGTATCTTGTAAGATTGGTGGCGATGGTATCTTATGTACTAAGGTAGATTATGTGTTCTCGATTTAGATGGGCTGAGATAGACTTTCTTAGTTGAGGCTCATGAATGGCATTATGTCATTTATCCTTGTTCACCAAAGATGTATCATGATCTAAAGGAGATCTATTGGTGGAACAATATAAAGTGAGTTGTGGTCAGTTTTGTGGCTAAATTCATATTTGTCAACAAGTGAAGATTGAATACCTGAGGCCAGCTGGGTTGACTCAAGAGATTGAACTGTCGGGCTGGAAATAGGAGATAATTAATATGGATTTAGTTACCAATTTTCCTTGTTCTTGGAATCAATTTGATTCAAGTTAGGTCATCATGGATAGGATGACAATGTCTGCTTACTTCTTACTAATGTGGGCTAATTATTTGGCAGAAGATTATACGAAGTTGTTATTCCAAGAGATTGAAAAGTTGCATGGGCACCTATTTATATCTTATCATATCATAGTACTAGTTCTCATTATATTTTTGGCATTTGTTTTAGAGAAGTTTGGGAACTAAAGGGAGCCTTATTACTATTTTCCTTCCGTAGTCGTATAAGTTGTTGGGGTGGAAATGGGAGATAATTAATATGGATTTAGTTACCAATTTTCCTTGTTCTTGGAATCAATTTGATTCAAGTTGGGTCATTATGGATAGGATGTCAACGTCTACTCACTTCTTACTAATGAGGGCTAATTATTCGGCAAAGGATTATGCGAAGTTATTACTCTAAAAGATTGTGAAGTTGCATAGACACCTGTTTATATCTTGTCAGATTATGGTACTCAGTTCTCATTATATTTTTGGCATTTTTTTCAAAGAGGTTTGGGAACTAAAGTGAGCCTTATTACTATTTTCCTTCCAAAGTCGTATAGGTAAGAGGAAACGACTATTAAGACGTTACAAGATATACTTTGTTCTTATGTGATTGACTATGGTTGTAGTTGAGTTGATCATTTGCCTCTTATAGATTTTTGATATAGTAAATGCAACCAATTTAGTTTTGGGATGGCTCCATTTGAGGCATTGTATGGTAGGAGATGTAGGTCACCTATTAGGTTGTTCAAGGTTGGTGAGGTAGAGATATTTGGACCAAATTTTGTTCACCAAGTGATGGATAAGGTGAAGGTGATTTAGGATAAACTTAAATCTGTTCAAAGTTGCAAAAAGTCCTATGCGGATGTGAGGCATAGGGAGTTAGAGTTTTAGGTTGGCAATTGGGTGTTGTTGAAGGTATATCCCATGAAAGTATTAATGCGGTCTAGGAATAAGGAAAATCCCACTCCCTAATATATTGTCCTATACTTGGTTTGAAAAGGGTTGATAAGGTTACGGATGAGTTGGAGTTGCCTTCTAGTTTTAACTTAGGTCATTCAGTGTTTCATGTATCTATGTTGAGAAAAAGTATGGGTGATTCTTCAATGGTTATTCCTTTGGAGGATGTGGATTTTTTTGATTCCTTATCATATGAGGAAGTCTCGGTTAATATCTTGGATTAGCAAATTCATCGGTTATGGACGAAGGAATAGCTTTAGTAATGGTTCTATGGAGGAACCACAAGGTTGGAGAGGATACTTGGAAATCCAAAGAGGACATGAAGTCCAAGTATCCATTCTTGTTTTCCACTTTTAGTAATCATGCGTAAGGTATTTGTTATTTTTAACATTTTTTTTTGGTTTAAGGAAAGAGTGATTCCCTAGGCATCTTTATTTTCTGAGTTTGTTAAAGGTAAGAGTATGGGAATATAGAGTCAAATCATTCTAGAAATTGCCTTGTCTTATCATTCGAGGACTAATGATCCAAGTGGGGGAGAATTGAAACATCCTGAATTTTGTCCGTTGAAAATTTCTTAAGCTTTGGGCTCACTTCCTTGGTTACCATTGGATCCCCAAAGTCGTAGAGTGTCTTGACAACTCATTGCGATGAGTCATACCCCAACCAGTGATTTTGTGGCTTAGTTATACTCTAAGTATGAGTGGCTCAGTATGAGCCATGAGGATATGTTATGATTCGAAGGTTCAAATCATATAATTCCCAGTGTTCAATTTATTTGGGTTCTATTTTACTCACGACTAGACCTTACGAGTCGTAAGATCTTATTACGAGTTGGTTGGTGGAGTCATAAGGTTGGCAGTGTATGGGGGACCGATTCACTTTCTTGGTTATGACTCGTGGTCATGATTCCTAAAGTGTGGGTACGAGTTAAGGTTTTGACTCGTGACCAAAGGTGACTTTCTCTAGCTTTTAAGTTGAGTGAATTTTGGATATTTCCCATGCTGTCCAATATAAAACCCATGTCTATAACTTCCTTAGTCATCCTTAGCTATCAAAAACACATCAAATAATGTTGTAGAATACTCCCAAAACCTCAAGGTCAAGAACACTTAGGGTTTTCAAAAGATTTATCGATTGGGGCTCTCAAGGGTGATTTCTCTTCATACTTCTTAGTGATTAAGGAATGTTACTCTTCCCTCATTGTTAATTTTGCAATTTCATATGATTTAAAGTATTGTTCATAAGATTATTGTTATGCTTTTAAAGACAAAGGTTGGCAATTTTTAATGTTATGAATTGAACAACGTTCTCATGGTTTATATAAATGATTTTCATGGTTTTAATGTGGTTTTAAACTTATGGGTGCATGGGTAGGGTGGATGAACTAGGGAATTGTGATTTTCCTAAACTTGTGACTTTTGAAGTTGTTATGACCTCAATCCCATATTACAAAATGATTTTCATTATGAGAACTATGGGAATTTGTGAAATTGAACTAGTCTTGAACTATATCATGATATAAAGAAGTACTTGAAATACAGTGGTATAATTTAATAAACAAAGGGAGTCGATGTTCCCCAATGTGTATTAATGAACAAAGGGAGTTGTTCTAATGAGGTTAATGGAAATTGTTTTGGCATAATGTGTTACCTTACCAGTTTAGTTGGTATGACGATATAAACAATGTATGCCTAAAAGTGTATTATGGTTCACTGAATAGAAATGTGTGAAAATTATTTTAATTAGGCTCTAATAAGGGTTGTATATCAGAGTTATGAAAGTGAAGGTCTGTGGGACTGACACTGGAAACCGTATTTGCTCATGCAAGGGTCAAAGTGATTAGGAATTTTCAAGTCCCCCTTATTTTTATTTCATGATTAGGGAGGTTCGAGTCCCCCATAAATCATTAAATGATTGGGTTCTTAAGTCACTTTGGTATATTTTGGAGGATTTGAGTCCCTCATGTACATATATATGATATTATTCTCCCATTTATGCGGCTACATACACTGGAGCATGACCAAGGGGTGAGATCTAGGGGCCATATAGCCCGTGGATACTATTAGATTATGGTTGAGCTAAATAATTCACACTAAGTTTTCGAAAAACATGTTAATCTTAGTTACCTATCCCGACATATGATATATATTTTTGTATATGAATTTGATTTTGTACATTGGATTTTGAATGTTTTGAAATTGTTGATCATATCATTATATTATCCTTATCCCTAAGTTACATTCTATCATTCACCCTGCTAACTATCTTTGAATGTTATATCCATACTTAATACATGAATTGGTCATACTTTACTCCTCCTACTCAGTGACTGGGTCATCCGGGGTCAATCGTTGAGTAAGGCTGAGATGGTGAGCTTCCATAATTCAGAGTACTCCATTTTATGCTATGGATTTCTTTATGGTTTTACTACTCCTTTGGTCTTAGTTTTGGTTGTGGTCGGGGCATGTCCCGATGGGATACTTTTGGTTTTTGATTAGAGGTTGTGTTGGACTACTATGGGGATGGGCAGTCTCGATATTGGTTTCTGTATTGGTATTGGTCTTGGCATTGATGCTGGTATTGGTTGTTTTTGGTTATAGGCTTATTTAAATGTCTTTAAATTAATATACTTTTATCTTGTTCTATGTTTGAAATTCAGCCAACCTTGGGGTGTTGTGTGTTTGGTTTGGTACAAGGGGTGATCTCCAGTCCACGTGGGACATGAGATACTCATCACATCCAGGCCTTGGTTTGGGTCATAACTAAGGTGGTATCAGAACCTAGGTTCGGTGTAATTGGGCATCCAACAAAGTAGTGTCGAGTAGAGTCTCTTTTATGTGTGTGTAGCGTACCATACTTCTAAGGGAGAAACTATAAGATTAGCAATGTTTCCCTTTCTTGTTGTTCTATTTCAAGCCATAGAGTCTAAGGTCTTGAGTATCTCTAATTCCCATTTGTTTGTTTTTTAGATCATGCCTCCAAAATAATCTGAATCTCATGAAAACTCCTCTGTCCCACTTGAAGACAATATTTATAGGACACGTTGCTTATACGGTACAGACCTGGTCTAGGGGTCCAATTCCTTATTGCCCTCTTGGAGTTCCACCAGTACCATTTAGTCCTGCTAGAGCTCCTCAAGCTGATGTGATGAATGTGGAATTTTGTTTATTCATTCATATGTAGGCTCAGTTAGTAGTTTCTTAGTCAGAGTGGTATCTTATGTTACTCCATCTTTTGAGGCCACAAGTGTTGGCCAGTTTAAGAGGTTGAGTCCTCCAACTTTTACTTGTGTTAAGTTGGGGAGGATCCTTAAGGTTTTATTCATGGGATGGATAAGCTCTTCCACTTTATGCATGCTACTAATGTGGAGGGTGTAGAATTTGTTGCCTATCAACTAAAATATGTAGCATACCAATGGTTTGAGGAATGGGAACAATTTAGGGGAGATGATGTCAAATCCAAACTGTGTAATAATTTCTTTAGTGCTTTTCTGGACCACTTCTTTCCTTATGAGTTAGGAGAGGCAAAAGAGAAAGAGTTTGTTAATGTGAAGCAAGGTGGGATGACGGCCAAGGAGTATGCCTTGGAATTCCATCAGAAATCCTGATATACTCCTGAGTTAGTGTATAGCATAAGGGCTAGAATAAGCAAATTCACTTTTAGATTGTCCCGTGATTTAATTCTAGAGAGTAAGGCTACCTTGTTGAACAAGGATATGGATATCTTCAGATTTGTTATGTATATGCAGCAAGTCAAGGAAGAGAAAAAGAAGTAGGATAAAATTAGGGATAGGCAGAATAAGATGTTTAGATTTTCTAATCAAGGTGGATGTCAAATGCTGAGTGGTAGAGATAGTGAAAAGTTCTCTAAGATGAAGTGGGGGAGTTATGATTCCTACTCTATGGCTAGTGCCCCTTACTGAAGTCGTTGGGTAATTGTTGTTCTTAGTATGATAATGGATTTAGGGCATAGGGTGCCCAATCTTAGGCTGGCGGGGCTCAGTACGCTTCATCAAATCCTCTTTGTAGATTTTGCGGACAGTTGCATCATGGGTTTTGTGAAGAGAGGAGGAATAAATATTTTAAATGTGGTCAAATTGGTGACTTACAAAGGGGTAATCCTTTTAAGGTTTCTTTGGGGGCAAATAAGATTCCTGTTACCACTTTATCAGCTCCTGCACCAAAGGGTGTGCTTCTGTTTTCACTATCGGCACTATCTAAAATTAATTGTATGCTCTTGCTACTGGCCATGACTCTGAGGTATCTCCAGATATAGCCACTGGTATGTTACAACTATTTTCTCGTGATGTGTATTTCTTACTTGATTTGGGTCTACTCTTTCTTAAGTGGCCCTATTTCTGGCTGCACATTTTGGTTTCGGTATTGAGTGTCTCGCAGATCCCATTTCTACTTCTTCCTTGGTGGGTTTTGTGGTGGTTGCTATAAAAGTCTATAGAGGTTTTGTGGTATCTATTGGTGGTAGAAAAACTCTAGTAGGTCTGCTAGAGTTTGACTTGGTTGATTATAATGTCATATTGGTGATGGATTAGTTGTATTTGTGCTATGCCTTCTTAGTTTGTTGAACTCTTAAGGTCATGTGTAAATTCCCTAATGAGTCGATCATTCAGTGGGAAAAGGGTTCTTTAGTGCCTAAGCGAAGGTTCACATCATATCCAAGGGACGTCCTTATTATTTAGTCTGGTTTAAAGATTTAAACTCAGAGGGTCCTTCATTTACATTCATTCCTGTGGTTAATGAATTTCCCAGGAATTTTCCTGATGATCTTGTTGGTATCCCTCCTGCTAGGGTGATTAATTTTTATATTGACCGTGTTTTGGACACTCATCCTATCTATATACCTCCATATAGAATGGCTATTCATAAGTTAAAGGAGCTTAAGGAGTAGTTGAAAGACCTCCTTGACAAGGGTTTTATCTATCCTAGTGTGTCTCCATGGGGTGCTCCTGTTTTGTTCGTGCATAAGAAGGATGGTTCCCTTCAAATGTGCATCGATTCCTGTCAGTTGAATAAAGTTATGATAAATAATATGTATCGTCTTTCTTAGATTAGTGACTTATTTGACTGGCTTCAGGGTGCTAAGTATTTCTCTAAGATTAATCTTAGGTCCGGTTAGCATCAGCTAAATATTAGGGAAGTGGATATCCCTAAGAATGCCATTCGAATGAGGTATGGTCATTATGAGTTCTTAGTCATGTATTTTTGTTTCACTAATGCCCCTGAGGCATTTATGGACTTGATGAATAGGGTCTTCCATTAGTTTCTGAATTGGTTCTTTATCGTGTTTATAAAAAATATTTGGGTATATTCCAAGAGCGAGGCGGATCATGCTGATCACCTACGTATTATGTTGAAAACCTTGAAAGACCAGCATTTGTTTGATAAGCTTTTGAAATTCTAGTTTTGATTGAGAGTTGTTACTTTTATAGGTCATATTTTTTCTAGTAAAGTTATCATAGTGGATCCGCATAAAGTTGCAGTAGTTAAGAAATGGATCACTATTTGTATAGAGTCCATGTAGATATCTTTTCTAATCATAAGAGCCTGCAATATGTGTTCACCCAGAAGGGGCTGAATCTCAGGTAGAGGAGGTGGCTTAAGTTGCTAAAAAATTATGACATGACATTCCACTATCACCTAGGTTAAGCTAATATAGTTGTAGATGCACTTAGCACGTTATCCATGGGGAGTCTAGCTCATGTGGACGTGGATAAAAGAAAGTTGGTGAAAGATATTCACCATTTGTATAACCTTGAAATTCTACTCTTGGACACTGAAGATGGGGGTGTTTTTATGCAAGAGATGGCGAAGCCATCCCTTGTTGCTGAAATAAAGGAGAAAAAGGTACTGGATCCTGGCTTGATAAAGATTAAGGGGGATGTCGGACAGCAAAAGGTTGTAGCTTGTGAGATTGGTGGCGATGGTATCGTGAGGTACCAAGTTAGATTATATGTTCTCAATATAGATAGGTTGAGACAGAGGATCTTGGCTAAGGCTCATGAGTTGCGTTATTTCATTCATCCCAGTTCGATGAAGATGTATCATGATCTTAAGAAAATATATTGGCAGAACAATATAGAAGCGAGATGTGGCTAATTTTGTGGTTAAATGCATGGTGTGTCAATAAGAGAAAGTTGAAAACCTAAGTCCGAGTGGGTTGAATGAGAGATCAAACTACCAGTGTGAAAATAGGAGATATTTAATATGGATTTAATTAATGGTCTGACTCGGTCTTGGAATAATTTGATTCTATTTGGATTATCGTGGATAGGATAATTAAGTTTGCTCACTTCTTGCAAATAAGGGCTAATTATTAAGTAGAGGATCATGCGAAGTTGTTCCTCTAAGAGATTGTGAAGTTGTATGGGGTTCCTATTTCTGTCATGTCAAATCGCAGTACTTAGTTCTTATCTCATTTTTGGCATTCATTTCAAAGAGCTTTGGGAACTAAAGTGAGCCTTAGTATTTCTTTCCACCGACAGTTGTATGGGCACGGGAAAAGGACTATTCAGACATTGAAAGATATACTTTGGGCTTGTGTGATTGACTATGGTGGTAGTTGGGTTGATCATTTTTCTCTTATAGAGTATGCGTCTAATAATAACTACCACTTTAGTATTGGGATGGCTCCATTTGAGGTGTTGCATAATAGAAGATGTAGGTCTCATATTTTAGGTTCGAGGTTTGAGAGGCCAGAATTGGTTCACCAAGAAATGGAGAAGGTGATGGTGATTAGGGATTGACTTAATACTGCCCAAAGTTGCAAAAATTCCTATGTAGATGTTACGCTAGGGAGTTAGATTTGAGGTTGGCAATTGGGTATTCTTGAAGGTATCTCCTATGAATGGAGTAAGGCAGTTTGGGAAGAAGAGGAAGTTCATTCCCTGGTATATTGGCCCGTACTTAGTTTTGAAGAGGGTTGGTAAGGTTGCATATGAGTTAAAGTTGCCTCCTAGTTTGAGACAGTTCATGCGGTGTTTCATGTTTCAACATTGAGGAAGTGCATGGGTGATCCTTAGACGGTTATTGTTTTATAGATTCCTTATCATATTAGGAAGTCCCGATTAATATCTTGGATTAGCAAATTTGTCAGTTATAGAGGAAGGACGTAACTTAGGTAAAGATTCTGTGAAAGAACAACAAGGTTGAAGAGGCTACTTGGGAAGCCGAAGAGGACATGAAGTCCAATTATACATTCTTGTTTTCTACTCCAGATAATTATGTGTAAGGTATGTGTTATTCTTAACCTCTTTGTTTTTTGACTTTGATAAAGAAAATAGTAATTTCCTTGGCATCTTTGTTTTTTGACATTGTTACAGATAAGACTAAGGGTATATAGATTCAAATCGTGCTAGCAATTTCCTTGTCCTATTATTTGAGGACTTTGATCCAAGTGGGGAAGAATTGAAACACCTTAGATTTTGGTCCTTTAAAATTTCTTGATCTTTGGGCTCACTACCTTGGTTATTTCTAGATCCCTGGAGTCGTAGGGTGTCTTGACGACTCATTGGGATGAGTTGTCCCCAAACCAGTAAGTTTGTGGCTTGGTTTTGCTCTGAGTACTAGTGGCTCACTATGAGCCCGTGAGGATATATTACGAGTCGGAGTTTCAAATCGTAAGATGTCCACTGTTCAATTCATTTAGGTTCTATTTTACTCACGACTAGAACTTACGAGTTATAAGATCTTATTACAAATTTATTGGAAGGTAGGCAGTGTATAGGGGTCCTAGTCACTGTCTTGGTTACAACTCGTGGTCACAGGTCGTAAGGTGTGGGTAAGAGGAAAGGGGTTGACTCGTGACCAAAGGCGGCTTTTTCCATCTTTTAAGTTGAAGGAATTTTGGACATTTCCTCTCTTGTACAACTTAGAAACAACGTCTTTTAAATTCCTTAGGGCATCAGTAGATATCAAAAACACGTCAAATAACATTACAGAAAACTCCCAAATCCTCAAGGTCAAGAGCACTTAGGGTTTTCAAAAGGTTGATCAATTAGGGCTCTCAAGGGTGATTTCTCTCTGTACTTCTTGGTGATTAAGGCATGTTACTCTTTCCTTATTGTTAATTTTTCAATAGCATATGGTTTAAAGTATTGTTCATAGGATTATTGTCTTGGTTTTGAAAACAAAGGTTGGGGGTTTTGAATGTTATGAATTGAAAAGGTTTCTCATGGCTTATATATATATATGATTTTCATGCTTTTATTATGGATTTGAACTTGTGATTGCATTGGTATGGTGAATGAACTAGGGATTTATGATTTTTCAAAACTTGCGGCTTTTGAAGTGGTTATGACCCCAACCCCATAATGTGAAATTGATTTTGATTATGAGAACTATGGAAATTTGTCAAATTGAACAAGTTTTGAAATATTGCATGATAGAAAGAAGTATTTGAAATACAATGGTATGATTTAATGAACTAAGGGAGTCGGTGTTCCCCAATGTGTATTAAGAACGTAGGGAGTTGTTCTCCCCAAGGAAATTATTTTGCATAATGTGTTACCTTACAAGTGTAGTTAATATGATGATGCCAGCAATGTATGCCTTAAAGTGTGTTGTGGTTCACTGAATGGGAATGTGTGACAATTTTTTAAATGGGCTCTAATAAGGGTTGTGTTGTTATGTCATGAAAGTAGAGGTCCGAGTGACAAATATTGGAAAATGTGTTTGTCGGCGGTGAGGTCAAAGTGACCAAGGAGGGTCGATTCCCCCTTATTATTATTTCATAATTAGGGAGGTTCGAGTCCCCCGTAAATCATTATATGATAGGATGCTTAAGTCACCTTGGTATATGTTGGAGGGTTCGAGTCCCCCATGTGCATATATATGAGATTATTCTCTGGATTGTGTGGCTACATGCACTGGGGCTTGACCAAAGGGTGAGAGCTAGTGGCCATATAGCCCATGGGTGCTATTATATAACGGTTGAGCTATACAATCCAGGCTAAGATTTTAAAATGCATGTTAAGCCTTGTTCCTTATCCTGGTATGTGATATATATTAATATATATGCATTTGATTATGTGTGTAAGCTTTTGAATATTTTTAAACAGTTGATCATATCATTCTGTTATCCTTATCCCTAAGTTACATGTTAGTATTCACCCCGCTAACCGTCTTCTGACATTGTATCCCCATGCGATGCAGGAATTGGTTATACTTCCATTCCTCTTACTCAGTGACTAGGTAATTCGAGGACAGTCGTTGAGTCAAACTAAAGTGGTGATCTTCTATACTTCGGAGGACTCCATTTCATTCTATGGATTTCTTTATGACTTTACTATTCCTATGGTCTTGGTTTTGGATATGGTCAGGGGCATGTCTGACTGGATATTCTTTGGTTTTTGATTAAAGGCTTTGTTGGACTACTGTGGGCATGGGTGGTGTCGGTATTGGTTTTGTTATTGGTATTGGTACCGGCATTGATACTGGTATCGGTTGGTTTTGGTGATCTGCTTATTTTAATATCCTTAAATTGATATTCTTTCATCTTGTAATATGTTCAAAATTTATCCAACCTTGGAGTGTGGTGTGTCTGATTTGGTTAGGTATAGTGGGTGATCTCCAGTCCACGCATGTCTTGAGATACCCTTCATGGCCAGACCCTTGTTTGGGTCGTGACATCTTATCTACTCATGTACTATTTCAGATTCGGATATAATTTTTAGATTATCTTGTACTTATGATACCAATTTTGGGATAGTTATGTATTTTGTTCATATTCCAGCATTTATCTGGCCTGACTTTGTTCTAGAAGTCTCGTCTTATTCTATTCTATTGTTGTTTAAATTTTCTTAACTCTTAGGAACTTGGATTACTTATTAATGCTGGGCCGAGCAAAGTTCCATGATTACCTCAATTTTTGGGTTGTTTCAAACATAAAAGAATTCTATTCTAGATCCTAAAAGAATAAAATAGTCTAGATTGTACTTGAGTACTATTGTGTCTCAAATTTTCAGTTTTGATTTTGAGATTGATTCGTGTCAAGCTTGGTGATCACTGTAAGCTATACTTTGCTGTGATGACATACATTTCTTTTGGTAGGAAATTTTGTAAAGTACTAAAAGAACAGATCTAACTATAGCATAACTACCTACACAATCACTATGATATTGAGACAATATTTTTGTTAGTCAGGGCATGGGATTATCACTGATGTTCAGGTTAGATTTGTTATCCAGACAATTAGTTTTTAAATTGGATTTCTCCCATACATGAGTTAAAGGACGTGAGCATGTTGTTTATACTATATGTGGCAATTGCAATTTGGCTTGGATGATTTATGCAATAACTGTTTATTTGACTATTACACTAAAAGTAAATAGTCGATAACACCTTCATTAAATGCATTAGTCATACAATAAACTTTATAGTTAGTTGATAAATCTAAGTTTAGATCACTGAATGATGAACTCAAGCCTCAGTATCCCCGTTTTATCATAGTATCAACTTTCTTGTAACTGCAATTTTGTTGTCCAACAGATGAGGCATCGTCTGAATCCTTGAAACACGTTCTGCACTCAACAAAAGTCCAGCACATGATAGTATCAATATAAATCACTATATACTGGTATCACAATCCAAAAAATCAAGTCATGATGACACCTACTATAAGTCAAGAATAAGTAAGCAAAAAGCATAGCCCCAAATCACAAATAACAGGCTAACAGGATGATGGGAGAAAAATAAGTTAAATCATTAAATAAGGTGTCTAAAATAGATAATATATGAAGAATGCATACAAATAACAAGGGGAAATAGTAAAATATACAAAACAAATTTTCCAAGACCTTGTATAGTTAGTACAAGAGACACTAAAGCACAATTAGTACTACATGAATGCAATCTATACAGAATAGTCTCTAAAAGTATACACCAAGTCTAATATAAAATAAAAGGAAATAGATCGGCACTGGTAGCGAAAACTAACCCTAAAGGTAAGAAAAGAGGGGTCTGAAAGAGACTAAAAGGCAAAAGCTAGACAATTATGCTGAGTATAAATAAATAATTCAAAAGACATAAAGCACCTCACTGTAACCTAACTGGACCCCCATATGTCTAAAAGGTATACAATAATACATAAACCCAGAATACCCATAAGATGATGGATGCAGACAACAAGTAATACCAAATATAAACCAAGACCAATAGTAAGTAAAAAATAGAAGAATGGCAAGATATGCAAGAATCATTCTGTATACTCTTCCTCTAGCCATATCAATCAAAATTTCCTAATCAAACCAGACTTCCAACATAAATCAATGATAACATATGTATTGTCTCAATTATGGCAAAATATGTAAGTAAAGCAGTAAAATTAAGTGCCCCAAGTCAAAATGGGGACAAATAGTCCATTATCTCTATTCAAAAAATCAAATTCATTTAAAGTATTAAGAATTCCATTTAAAGTCGTAAAATAGTGTTTTTAGGCCCAAATACAAATATTCCAAGGATATATGATTGAACTCATACAACAAAGAGAGTATGCCAATAAAATACCATTAATCAATCTATCATACCTCCTAACAATCTGACAAGTATAATATATGTACAAGAATAAGTACACATGAATATATATGAGAAGACTAAATACATGATAACAAACATACAAATAGAAGTGAAAATGATGCAATGAAATGTAGTGGGGTGATAATGAAGTAAGCCATCACATTGCACCTCGTATAAACCCTCAATCCATAAGATAATATGACAAGACCTCTAGGGGTTCACAATTTATATAATTACACAATCTAAATCAACCTTGTTGGCACATCCCTTGGTCGAAGGGTTTACAAAATATTTCATTTTCTTTTAAAAATCAGTGTCCTCTATGGTATCAATTTCATGTATATCAATTAATAAAATGAGGATGCATTCTCATAACAAAATTCATAATATATAATGGATCAATTTAATAATGGGATTAAAAGAGCTCAAATCCCCTAAATCTAAATAAATCATGATATAAGTCATTTATGCCACCAGCATAACAAATAGTCATATAAGACGTCAATAATATAAATCCAAGCTCCTAATCGTACATCACAATAAAGATAAATGACAAATAATTCTAAAAGAAGACCAACACTATCCCCAACACTAGCACTATAACAATGATAATCTCAAGTCAATAATAATACTCAAATAGGCCCTTAATTACAAACACACTAAAATAAACATCTTTAAATATGAATCTCACAATAAAATCCCTAACTCATAGCATACTTTACATGAATGGTTAACTACCCAATATAGCCTGAAGAAAGTTAAGTCATAACCTCCTCAAAAGTCAGATCTCAAGCCTATACCCTTCAACCCGGAGCGTTTTCTTTATGTGCCATCTCAAATTGAATCGTATATTTAAAAAATCCATCACATCGAGAGGATTTTTATGATACCCACATTAGATACTTTTTTTCGAGTCCAAAAATAGTTCAAAAATCAACCTCAAAGGAAAATAGTAAGAACTAGAATTTTATTAAAGATCATACATTCTATACTTCAAGGATTTTACATTTGAAAATCCATCAAAAGTAAGTTGAAATCGAGATTCAAATCATCGAACAACCACTTAACTAGGCAAAACCCAAAAATTTATGTTTAGAATATAGGTTTTAAAGTTATTTTAGATATAAAATCAATGGAAATGATAGAAATCAAGTTTATAAGCTGAACCAAAAACTTTTAATTAAAAAATTTCTTTAAAATCATATTTGTGAAGGTTTTAAGTCCACATATGATATAAAGTGGGAAAATATCATGAAAATAGATTAAAATATATTTCAGGTGAACAAATACCTTTTTCGCAATTGTGATCACTTATATCGTGATTGTGACTCCACCTGAACTGGACAAATCATTAATACAACCACCACCGCACTCTCTCAATGACCTAAGCAACTACCCATTTGCAATCATGAGCCCCACTATTGGGATTGGAATAAAAGATAAAATCCTTCTCCATAAATATGAGTAGGCTCTCGCAAACATGATAAAGCGATATGGATGAAAAAGATGTAGTTGTTTAGTAGAAAGAAAGAACTAAAATAAGTCAAAACAAAATATTTGTATTCATGCAGAACCCCACAAAAATAAACCAATAATTCTTCTATTCTATGTTGACATTTAGGAATCAATAGATCTATTAGATTTATAAAAAGAGGTTGTTTTCAACAATTTAACCCTTGAGACCCCTTTTAAAACTATTAAAACTAGTTTCTTGTCTAAGAGGTCAAAACTAAATAGAAAGTATCTAAATCCAAGCTGACTATGTCACTAACTTATAATTATTATTATAGGTCTAACGGAATTGACATAATTACCATCCGACCCTCGTATTGTAAAATGTATATTAAGGACAATCCATTCATTTTCAAGGTTACTCAATGCCTCAAACTCACTCAAATCATTCTCGTACACTTAATGGACAATGCTACCATCCTAAAACTCATAAATTGGTATAAAACAACTATGAATATGGGCAAAATGATTCAAAATATAGAAAAATATGAAAATCACAATAAGAGTAGCTGCATCAAACCCTCATGCCTCAAAACTATGACCCAATATGAATGTAATGCCCCAAGTTTGTACCCCAGATGCTACACGATGCTTACGACCCCAAAGGACCACAAGCTAACCCATGACTGATATCTGTTGTGAGCACTGAATAATATACTATAATAAATGCGGAAAATTGGTTGAAATGTCATAAGGTTCAAAATCTGTAAATACTGAATAAGTGTATCAACTGAAATAACAATCTATAAAACTGAACACTGTCTGAAAACTAGTCTAAAAATCATCTACTAAACTATCTGAAAGTAGAGTTGATGGGACAATTCCCTAACTAACTCCATCTACTGAAATACTAAATCTACTAAAATAATAAACTAAAAGAATATCATTGATAGACGAGGACTCACTACTAAATCTGACATGCTGGCTGAATCTAAATCTGTCTATGCGCGGTCGGAAACCTGAGCGTCTAAACCTATGATATAAGACATATAGCACAAAGGAAGAGTATGCATCAGTACATGGAATATATTGGTATGCTAGATGAGATAAGGCTGAATGCAAGGGTTCATATGCAGGAACAATAACTGACTAATGACAAAGAGTAACTGAATATGAGAGTACATGGATAATTTGTAACTACAGTAAATACTGAGTATGCAATACTGTGTATACATATATACTGTAACTGAGCTTTTTTTAGGCTAAGTACTGCGTCCTGATATTGAGTAACAGATAATCTAAAGTTACTAATAATTGAGTTACTAATACTGATTGATTGTATCTGACAGTCCTGATTCTATAGAACTGAACTAAGTTCTATTCTGAAGACTGAGTGTAACGACCTAAAATCACCTCTCGGGATGTCACACGGTGCTTAGGGATACAAGTAGCCCCAAGATGACCCTTTAAGCCTATCACTTCTCATAATAACTCATTTAAGAAGGACTATACAAAACACTAGAACTGTCATATCAAATGAAAGAAAATACGAAGGTAATACTCAGTCTAAGCGACCACAATGCTAGAAATCTCAACACAACCACAGTCTGATAACTAGTCTGACAAAGCCTCTACTATTTCATGAACTCAAGAGCCATTGGGATAGGTCCCCAACTAACTCAAACTGAACTGAAAGTAGTAACATAAACACTAGAAAACTGAAATGTCTGAAGATAGGTCCTCAAACCATGAGGACTCACCACTGTAGAAATGTAGATGAAGGTACTTGAGAATCACTGACATGGGGGTGTATGCATTTATATAAAAACAGTATCAATACTCTTTAATTAAATCATGCATGCAAATAGAAATGACTCACATGGATTGAATAAGTCTAAAATGTAAAGCTCATAAATCATGTAGAATGAAGCATGTAAAGTAAATCTCGTGAGTCATTATACTTTGGCTTTAAAATTTGTGCTCTCCTCTTATTCTCATGACTCATAGGATGAAGGAATCTTTAAACAATACTTTCAACTCATGCATATATCTCATGGGGTATAAAACTTCTTTAATGCTCAAGAACTTATAACTCTTTTAAACTCAAACACTTAGAACTCAAAATCATCTAACTTTGGTTTAAAAACCAGTGATCAACTAGTATTAGTAGAGAAAACTACTTCCTTCTTTGGAAAATACTCAAAAGTAATTCGTTCACTTTAGAAAATATCTCATCTCAAAGCTTTAGGAAATATATTCTATTTCAATGGAAAATACTTTAGTTTAGGGAGGTTCTCTAAACTGACATAAACCATGCGAACTACATGGAGTCCAACGTCTTGTTTTCCTAAGGAAGAAACCTTACATTTGGGAGAGGAATCATACTCTTGCCAAGGAGTATAACCTCAACTCAGTGATCACTTATCTCAGCCTTGGGCCTAATCATCTCGGCCTCAATCCCAAAATCTCAAACCTATGGTAGCACGTAGTTCTGGGGTAAGAAACCATGGTAACTTTCCCAACTCGGTGCTAAATACTACTCCCTTTAGTTTATCTTGCTCATCTCATGGAAATCCACTTTCAAAATAATCTCATTGTTCATAAGAACCCCTCAATCAAATCTGTAATCTCATGTGGTAGAGTGAATTTCAAAAATCTATGACCATTAGGTCAAAATATTTCTCAATAATCTCAAAATACTCAAATCATGGGTGCTTATAGCATAATAGTTCATAAAATTGCAAGTCTCAAGTAGGGCTTAATGACCCATAATTCAATCTCAAGTTAAAACTCATCATAATGCATAATAGATAGCATATATATTCATAATTCATGTAGAAATCTGGAATTTACAGCAATTTAACTCAAAATCTCAACATAGTCATATACTTCAATATCTCAAACATTGCAACTATTAACTTCTCAAGGATTAAAATCATGAGGTATAAACCCAGCTTCAACTTCTCAAGAAAATATGTAAAAATCATGCCTTTAGATTTTCAATTCATGGCAAACATCAAAAGCTTGCAACCAATAACTATGGGTAAAAAACCCTAATTCAATTTTATGTAAAATCTCATAAGTTGCGGAAAATTGTAGTTTAAATAAGCTTCGGGAACAAGGGTGAAAGGATTACCCATGTTCAGAACCCCACATACCTTAGATTATGAAATTGGATGAACAAACAATGCATATATGCAAAGAACCATCTTTCTTCCGCACAAATAGAACAGGTATTCCCCAAGGATAAATATTTGGCCTTATGAAACCTTTGTATGAAGATCTTTGAGTTTCTCTTTTAACTTTTTGGCAGAATAGAAATGGGATAAGTGTCAGGAAGAATGTCAATCCTAAATTTAATCTCTCTATCGGGAGGTACCCCTAGGAGATCTTCTGGAAAAATATCTAGAAACTCATTAACAATATCGACTAACTGAATAGTTGGAGGCTCGGACTTAGTTTCTTTGACTCTAACTAGGTGATAGACACAACCCTTGGATATTAGCTTCTTCGCTTTGAGATAGGAGATAAAATGACTCTTGGGAGATACTGAACTCCCAGACCACTCAAAAACTAGCTCACCAGGGAACTGAAACTTGACCATACGGGTACAACAATCTATAGATGCATAACAAGAATGAAGTCAATCCATTCCAAGAATAAGGTCAAAATCCACCATGCCTAACTCTATCAAATCGGAAAGTATGACTCTATGAAGTAGAGTAACAAGACAATCTTTATATACTTGTTTAGCATCAACTGACTCCCCTACTGGTGTAGAGACTAGGAAAGGCTCAGGAATCTTTTTGGGAATTATTTTGAAATTCATAGCCATAAGTGGGGTCACATAGGAGAGACTTGACCCAGGGTCCAACAATATATAAACATCAACAAAAAAGATGCAGAGCATACTAGTAACAACAGTCCTCATGCTCCTGACGGGATGGTAAGGCACAGAATCTGTTCTGGCACTGACCGCCAGCAGTGCTAGATGAAGCGCCCTGAATAGGGGCGGGATGAGGGATAGAAGCTGGTGTACTAGTAGTCTATGACTGAGGTCGGGCATCTCTAGTCCCCTGCCTAGTATGCGGACAATCTCTAAGATTGTGGCCCTACTTTTCACGACCAAAACTACCCCTTAAATCTGTGAAACACTCATCGAAATGATCTCTACCACACTTAGCATAAAGAGGATAATAGGTCCTATTACCAACACTGTTCTGTGACCTAGACATAAAATACCCTACTCCCTTGCTCTTACCTACCTCTAGGCATGGGAGAACTAGCTGATGAAGGCACTGGAATAGATGGACGTCTCTAAAACTAAGGGCGGTTTCTTATATGGAACCTATACTGACTATACTCATGCTGCTCAGATCTAGCCCTCTTGTTACCCCTAACTCTATCTAATGTGAATGCGTCATCAACCTAGATAGGTATATATCCCTATACAGTATTGCAGTCCTATACTCTTTCAGCACCAAACCAGAAATACCCATCACGAACTTGCTCATACTAGCTTGAGTGTTAGAAATCAAATCAGGAGCATACTTGGCCTACTAGTTGAACTTCAAGAAGTACTCCTTAACAATAATAGAGCCCTACCTCAAGTTCATAAACTCCTCAATCTTTGTTTCCCTTATCTCAAGTGGAAAGAACTTGTCCAAGAATGCATCTTAGAATACCTGCCAAGTCATAGAAGAAGCATCCTCACCTCTACCCTTCCTCTACGATACAACCAAGTCATAAGATATGTCCTTCAATCTGTAAGAAGCCAACTTAAAACTTTTTTCCTCAAAAATATGCATCACTTGCTTGATCTTTCTTACCTCCTCAAGGTATAACTTTGGGTCCTTACCTGCCTTGGCCCCATAAAACTCTGGTGGATTCATTCATATAAAATCATGGATCCTAGAAGTAGCTACATCACCTCCCTGCTAATTTACAATAATGACCTAGTTAATGGCCCGAACATTAGCGGTGACTTCTTGGGCTAACGCCTAAAAGGCTGCTCAAAACTCAGCATAAGACATAGTCTCATTCAAAGGATCAATAGGTAGGGGTTGCTCGTCATCATTTCTGTGGGCATTCACTCTTCTGAGAGGTATTTTCTAAAATAGGAGAGCATGAATTATTAGATGAAAGGGACAACTGTAGGAACAATAGAATCTTAAATAAATAAAGCATTTTTTCCTAAAACGTCTTGTAACCGTTTGCTCATAGATTGGGCGTGCTTCACACCGATGATCAAGACTCTACCCAAAGTGGCTTGTCAAACACCCTAGGACTCCTTTAAAACCTGGCTCTAATACCAAATTTGTAATGGCCAAAATCACCTCCTGGGACATTACACGGTGCTTAGGGCTACAAGTAGCCCCAACCTAACTCTTTGAGCCTATCACTTCTTAAAATAACTCATTCAAGAAGGAATATACAAAACACTGGCACTGTCATATCAAATGAAAGGAAATACAAAGGTAATACTTGATCCAAATGACCACAATACTGGAAATCTCAACACAACCACCGTCTGATAATGAGTCTGACAAAGCCTCTATTACTCCATGAACTTGAGAGTCATTGGGATAAGTCCCCAACTGACTCAAAATGAACTGAAAGTAATAACATAAACACTTGAATACCAAAATTTCTGAAGATAGGTCCTCAAACAATGAGGACTCACCACTGTAGAAATATAGATAAAGGTACTCGAGAATCACTAACGAGACAAGGACTGAGCAGCTGAACCTACATTATAAGACAATGTAGCACATAGACGTATATATGGATCTGCACTTGGGAATATACTGAGTATGTGGGGGTGTATGCATTTATATAAAAATAGTATCAATACTCTTTAAGCAAATCATGCATGCAAATATAAATGACTGATATGGCTTGAATAAGTCTAAAATTTAAAGCTCATAAATCATGTAGAATGAAGCATGTAACACAAATCTCGTGGGTTATTATACTTTATCTTTAAAATTTGTGCTCTCCTCTTATTATCATTACTCATAGGATGAAAGGAGCTTTAAACAATACTTTCAACTCATGCATATATCTCATGGGGAGTAAAACTTCTTTATTACTGAAGTACTTATAACTCTTTAAAACTCAAACACTTGGAACTCGGAATCATATAACTTTAGTTTAAAAACCGATCATCAACTCATATTAGTAGAGAAAATTACTTCCTTCATTGGAAAATAGTCAAAAGCAATTTGTTCACTTTAGAAAATATCTCATCTCAAAGCTTTAGGAAAAATATTCTATCTCAATGGAAAATACTTTAGTTTAGGGAGGTTCTCTTAACCGACATAAACCATGCGAGCTACATAGAGTCCAACATCTTGTCCTCCTAAGGAAGAAACCTCAAGTTGGGGAGAGGCATCATACTCCTACCAAAGAGTATAACCTCGACTCAGTAATAACTTATCTCAGCCTTGGTCCCAATCATCTCAGCCTCAGACCCGAAATCTCAAACCTACGGTGGCATGTAGTTCTGGGGTAAGAAACTGTGGTAACTTACCCAACTCAGTGCTAAATACTACTCCCTTTAGTTTATCTCGCTCATCTCATGGAAATCCACTTTCAAAATAATCCCATGGTTCATAAGAACCCAATAATCAAATCTGTAATCTCATGTGGTAGAGTGGATTTCAAAACTCTATGACCATTAGGTCAAACTTTTCTCAATAATCTCAAAATACTTAAATCATGGGTGCTTATATCACAAAAGTTCATAAAATTTCAAGTCTCAAGTAGGGCCTAATGACCCATAATTCAATCTCAAGTTAAAACTCAACATACTCATATACTTCAATATCTCAAAAATTGCAACTATTAACTTTTCAAGGATTGAAATCATGAGGTATAAACCCAGCTTTAATTTCTCAAGAAAACATGTAAAAATTATGCCATTAGAATCTCAATTCATGGGAAACATCAAAAGCTTACAACCTATAACAAAGGGTGAAAACCCCTAATTCAATTTCATGTAAAATCTCATAAGTAAGTTGCAGAAAATTGTAGTTTAAATAAGCTTTGGGCAGAAGGGTGAAAGGATTACCCATGTTCAGAACCCAACATACCTTAGATTATGAAATTAGATGAACAAGCTTGCTTTAAACTCTTCTTATTACTCTTTAGAGAGGGTTCTTGCAACCCTTGAACTTGGGGAACTCAAATCTCAACTCAATTTATAGAATCTATGGTGAGTTCTTAGATTTTTTGGAGAAGGGTTTTAGATTTGATATTGAGGGAGAAACCCTAGCTCTCTTGTATTTTGGATGATGAATGAAGCCATTATATCTGCTTGATAAAAAAGTAGAAAAGACCAAAAACCCCTTTTAAAAATGACTTAAAATACTGATCGGGGGCTACGATAGTCAGAGCGATAGTCCATTGCTAGTTTGATGGTCCATCAGATCATCCGTCATATGTCAGTCAGATAAAGAAAAAATTGTCTTGTAATGATGGTCAAAGTAGTGGTCCATCGCATTCTTGATGGTCTATCGGATCATCCATCGCACGTTGTCCAGGATGAGACTACACTGCCTTAGTGGCGACAGTCTTAGTGACAGTCCATCTCAGCCTTGATGGTCCATTTTCCTAGAAGTCGCACTTGGGCCAGGAAAGGGAGCTACTGCCTTTGTTGAAATGGTCTAAGTGACGGTTTGTGGCAAACTCAACGGTCCATTGGATCATCCGTCACACCTGGGCAATTCCGATAACTCCCAATAAAACACCCATAACTTCTCACCCAGATATCGAATTTTGATGAAATTTGTATCATTGGAAAGCTAATTCAATTATCTACATGATAAAAAGTCAATTTTAGAAAAATTCTGTATGTTTTAAATACCAATCACTTGGGAAGTCAAATCTCAATATTTTAGGGCTGGAATTACACTTCACTTAACACGCTCCAAGGCTCAAACTATAAGGGAACTTTGTGGGGTCTTACACTAAGACTGAAACTTTAGGTAATAATCATCTAACTGACATGCCCCAAATGAGATAAGATATTGAGTTGGGTTCTAATCTATAACCCCAAAGAGAATGGTGTCAATACTGTACCACTGGTAAAGACAACTGAAGAGATTCCCTCATCTGACAGGTACTCTAATGAGAATGGTGGAACCCTCAACTAACAGGTTAAAACACCTCATCAACCCTTAACTGGCAGGTTTGATGTCTCAACCTATGCTGGTTACGTAGGTTTCGAATGCAAGGATTACTTCTAAGGATCACACCTCTATTGGAAGGTGTGCCCCCATCCTTGGGTTCACTCGATGCTGAATCCTACTCCCAACTAAAAGACACTGAACTGACTATACTAAACTGAACTAGATTGATACTGAAATTACTGAGTTTTCTTGAGTTCTATAACTAACTAAGAGTAGTATTGATCGTGACATGACTGAGACTATTCTATAACTGACATTGGCTCTAGTTAAACAGTAAAATTATCGAGTATTAAATATCCCCAGGACTCAATAGCATGAAAAGTAAACCATAGCATAATCTTGAATAACATAACATTTCTCACTTGTTCATAATTCAGCCATAGAGACATTTTATCAATCACTTGTAAGGCATTTACTAATACATGAATGGAGAATACATGTTATCATATTATAATGGCACTATTTTATTTACCTAGGCATTTTATCAAACACATGGGGAGCATGCTTGAGTTATACAATAATCAATACATATAGTTATCATGGCTACATCAATTAACTTGAAAATTGAAGGGTTTATCAAGAAGATCATGTAATTCAACACATATAATGATTAATTGCAAGAAAGCTTATAATTTAATCATGGACAAAGACCCAACGATAACATGAACTTGAATTCAATTCAATTCAAACATGGAAGTTCATAATTCAACAATCTTGTAGTTTGAAAATGGATTCGTGGACTCTATGGGTGAAAGGAACCCATAGATGAACACCTAACATACCTAGGAATATTTGTTCTTGAAGGCTCTTGGAGAAATTCTTGAGATTGACCTTGATTTCTTTGAGCTAGGGTTTGTTTTCTTGAGAAAGAATGCTTTCTTTCTTGAGATGAGTGAGCAAATAATAAGATATTAGGCTACTTATGGATTTAATATCATGTTTAGGCTAACTAGAATGAGGGAAAAAACCTGAAATCCCTCAGAAATTAAATGTCAGAATTAACTAAAAGTCTCGTTTTCACCACTGGCCTAGTGCGGCACTATCGTGCTGTGTCTCTAAAAATTGACAACTGGGAAAATGCATGGTGACGCAATGCGGTGGTATCATGTTTCCACTTTGGATGTGACTTGGGAGTTTACCACGACGTGGTGGAATCATGTTGGTACACAAGAAATTGACAAATATGAAAATAAACTTTGACGCAACACGTTGGTATTGTGGTTCCTCACTGGAAACTGACAATTGCCATTTTGGCATACTCCACGATGCGCTACTGTCCTAAATAACGGTGTTTAATGACTGAAACTTAAAATAGCCATAATTATTTACCCGGTTATTTTGTTTAGGTAAATTTAATATTGTTGGAAAGCTAATTGAATTTCCTACGCAATGGCAGGCTCTAAACTAAAAAGTACTGAGTATGTAAAATTTTTTATATTAGATAACTCATGGACTGAGAGTTAATTTAGACTAGGGAAATATGGGGTATTGTAATATCTCCCCCTTGGGAACATTCATCCTCGAATGAGACTAATTAAGATGAGAAACGCTGATAGACTTAGCTGACACACTGAACACGCATATCTGATGCATGACTACATGACTGACCTACTGTCAAAGTGAGTTCATATACTGTACATGTATATCTGATGCATGGAATACATGACTAAAGTTACTGATAAGCTTAATTTTTGCACTGAACATGCATATCTGATGCATGGGTACATATCAGAATTATTTCATGAATGCATGACTGAATATGCAACGGTAATGGATACCAAGTTTATAATTGCAACTGAACATAGAACTGAGTAAAGCTAAGGAATTGGTGGAGAAAAGGTGAGGATACTTGATTCGCATATCTACTTCTGCTTTCCAAGTAGCTCCCTTAACGGACTGATTTTGCCGAAGAACTTTGACCAAGGGAACTTCTTTTTTCCTCAGTCTATGAATCTGATGATCGAGGATCTAGACTAGAACCTCTTTGAAAGAAAGATCATTCTGAATACTTACGTCCTATAAAGGAATTATAAATGCTGGATCACCAATGCATTTCTTTAGCAAGGAGACATGGAATATTGGATATACTAAAGCAGATCTGAAGGCAAATCGAGCTTATAAGCTACCTTTCCAAAACGACTGAGAATTCTGTAAGGACCAATATATCGGGGACTGAGCTTTCCCTTCTTGTCAAACCTCTTCACCCCCTTCATGGGAGATATTTTTTAGAACACAAACTCACCGATCTTAAGCTCAAGATCTTTTCTTCTCATATCTGCATAAGATTTTTGTCGCCTTTGGGATGCCCTAAGCCTTTATCTGATCAACTGAAACTTCTCTAAGGCATCAAATACTTGGTCAGGCCCTACTACTAAAGCCTCACCTACCTCAAACCAGTCGATTGGTGATCTGCATCTCCTATCGTAAAGAGATTCAAATGAAGCCATCTGAATACGGGAATGATAGTTGTTATTGTATGTGAACTTGATCAAAGAAAAGTGGTCATCCCAACTACCCTTAAAATCAACAATGCATGCTCTTAGCATATCTTCTAGAGTCTGAATGGTCCTTTCTGCTTGACCATCAGTCTGAGGGTGTAAGGTTGTACTATGATGAACTTGGGTACCAAGACCCTTTTGGAATGCTTTCTAGAAATGAGAGGTAAATTGGGTACCTCTATCTGAGATGATAGACGTTGGGACTCCGTGTAACTTGACCAACTCTCTAATATAGAGTTTGGCATAGTCCTTGGCTGATAGGAGGTATAAATTGGAAAATATGAGCTGATTTGGCCATCTTATCTATGATAACCCATATAAAATCATGTTGATGCAAGTATGAGGAAAACCCATCACAAAGTCTATGTTCACTTCTTCCCATTTCCATGTGGGAATACTAAACTCCTGCATGAACCCACTAGGCTTCTGGTGCTCAATCTCAACTTGCTGACATGTAGAGCAGTTAGCTATAGATTTTGCAATATCTCTCTTTATCCCACTCAACAAATAGATCTCCCACAAATAGCGGTACATCTTAGTGGACCCTGGATGAATTAAGTAATGCACACCATGCACTTCTGCAAGAATTCATTGCCTCAAGTCGTCTACACCTGGCACATATAGCCGACCCTGGCAACGCAACACACTATCTCCCCCTTAGGAGAAAACCTATACATTTTGATATCTAACTAACTCTTTCAAATTCACCATACTAGGATCTCTATCCTATTTTTTCTTCACCTCAGAAACTAGAGATGATTTTGAACTATTCTGAATCCACACACTACCTTTTGCTGAATCGACTAAGCGGACACCTAGTCGGGCAAGCTGAGGAACTTCTTGAGATAAATTCCTCTTACCACCCTCAACATGAGCAATACTACCCATAGACAGTCTACTGAGAGCATCACCCACTATATTGGCCTTGTTCGGATGATACAGAACACTCATGTCATAATCTTTCAATAACTCTAACCACCTTCTCTAATGCAAATTCAAATCTTTTTGAGAAAAGAAATACTGAAGGCTTTTATGAAACACATCAATGTGCACCCTATACAAGTAATTCCTCTAAATCTTTAAGGAAAACACTACAGCTGCTAACTCCAGATCATGGGTCGGATAATTCTTCTCATGGGGCTTAAGCTGTCTAGAGGCATAGGCTATGACCTTACCTCTCTGCATGAGGAAATAACCCAAACATACTCTGGATGCATCAAAGTACACAACAAACCCATTCAAACCATCTCTTAGAGTCAAGACTAGGGCTGAGGTGAGTCAAGTCTTCAACTCTTGAAAACTCTTCTCGCAGGAATTTGACCACTAAAACTTGACTTTTTTCTGAGTCAATCTGGAAATGGGGGATGCAATAGAAGAAAACTCTTCAACAAACCAATGGTAATATCCAGCTAAGCCTAAGAAACTCCTAATATTTGATGGAGAGATGGGTCTAGGCTAGTTTCTCACCGCTTTGGTCTTTTAAGGATCAACTCTAATTCCATCACAAAAAATAATAGGACCAAGGAATGCTACTGACCTTAGCCAAAATTCACACTTACTAAATTTAGAGAACAACTGGTGATTCATAAGAGTTTAAAGTACGATTTTGAGGTTATCTGCATGATTATTCTCGCTATGGGAATAGACAAGAATGTCATTGATGAAGACTATAACGAACATATCCAGGTACTTCTTGAACATCCGACTCATTAAGTCCATGAAGGCTGCTGGGGAATTTGTAAGACCAAATGACATGACTAGAAACTTGAAGTGACCATATCGAGTTTGAAAAGTTATTTTTGAAATGTCACATTCTCTGACTCTGAGCTGATGATAGCCTGATCTGAGGTCTATTTTAGAAAAGTAACTAGAACCCTAAAATTGATCAAATAAGTCATCGATTTAGGGAAGTGGGTACTTATTCTTGACTATGACTTTGTTTAACTGACGGTAGTATATACACATTCTGAGAGAACCATCTTTTTTACGCACCAATGAAACCAGTGCACCTCACGGAGAAATATTGGGTTTGATGAATCCCTTATCTAGAAAATCCTTTAACTGTTATTTTAACTCTTTGAGTTTTACTGGTGCCATTCTATATAATGGAATAGATATAGGCTGAGTATCTGGAAGAAGGTCTATTCTGAAGTCTATTTCCTTAATGGGAGGAACTTCAGAAAGATCTTTAGGAAATACATCTGAGAATTCATTTACTACTGGAACTGACTCAAGACTAGGAGTTTCTAAACTAGAGTCCTTGACTCGCACAAGATGATAGACACACCCCTTGGATATCATTTTTCTAGCTCTAAGGTATGAAATCAACTAACCCTTAAGCGTTGTAGTACTACCCCTCTATTTAAGGACAAGTTCATTTGGAAACTGAAAATGAACAATTCTATTTCTACAGTTAACTGAGGCATAGCATGAATGGATCTAACCCACGCTGAGAATGACATCAAAATCTACCATCTCTAGATCTACTAAGTCTACTGAAGTGACTTTCTGAGATATCATAATTGGACAATTCCTGTATACATGTTGGGCTATGATAAACTGACCCACTGGGGTAGAGACTAAGAATGGTTCTGTTAAGACTTCTAGTTTGACCTTAAAGTCGATTGCTATGTAAGGAGTTACGAAAGACAGGGAAGCTCCTGGATCTAATAAGGCATGAATATTTAAATGAAAGATCTGTAATGTACCACTGACCACATCAGGAGAATTTTCCTGATCTTATCTGGACTGAAGTGCATAGACCCTGTTTGGGCGTTGCCCACTGGTGGCACTGGAAATGGTACCTTACTGATTTAGGAAATTAGACTTAGCTGGGGGACATTTATACTAACCCTAGGAACCTGACTAAGGACAATCTCTGACTCTGTGGCGTGGCTTGCCATATTTGAAACAAATATCACTGCCAGCTCTGTAAACACCCTGATGGTTATTGCCACAAGTCTGACAAAGAGGATTTGTTCAAGCACTGTTGATACTACCCTAAGACTTAGAGCATGGCGCCCTATATTTGTTACCATTTTTGAACTTAGGGACTGGAGCACTGGCTGAAGATGGAGCCGGAACTGAAGAATTTGGGTGAAACTGGGAATAGTTACCGCCCTCTGACTTAGGTTGATAAAATTGAAGCTACCTGTTCTAGCTCTCTTATTCTATTTCTCTCTCTCTAATCTTAGAATCCTCTATATGTTGAGCATATACCATGATCCTGGATATGTCCATCCCCTTAATCAACATCACTATTTTGCACTTCTTAACCATACTATCTGACACTCCTGACATAAACTTTCTTATTCTGGACCTACTATCTACCACTATATGTGGAGCATACCTGTCTAACTGACTAAACATGAGAGAATACTCCCTTACGCTCATACCACCTTTCCTGAGGTTGATGAACTCAAATAATTTGGCCTCTCTCTGATATAAGGAAAAGAATATATCTAGGAAGGCAGTGGCAAACTCTTCCCACTCTATGGGTTCTGCATCTGTGCCCCTGTCTACCTTTCACTGCTTAAACCACGTATGAGCCACATCCTGTAGCTAATAAGCGGCTAACATAGCACTCTCATTGGAAGTCACTCCCATGATGTCTATGACTTTTTGAACCTGATTGAGGAACTCCAGTGGATCCTCCTCTGACTTAGATCCTGAGAATAGGGGAGGATTTATTCGGGTGACGTCCTAAATCCTGGATATAGCAGTATTGACCACTGGGTTGGCTGAAACATCACCTGGACGTTCATTCTGCTATAAAATTGGCTAGAGTAATGAATATAGCTCTGAATTTGGCATAGGAAAAATATTTATCCAGGGGATCTTCCTGAATGGGCTGAGGTGCTGACTGTTTTTTGATTATTCTTTTATTAGTAATATTGGGAGGCATGTTCTATAGTGAAAGGAAGAAGCAGATTAGACTAGGAGTTTAACTTGACCTTAGGCTCACCCACACGATATAAATAATGAAAGAAGGAAAAATGTTCCTAAAACATCTCATAGCCTCCTGTCCATAAGTGTGGCATGCTACACACCCATGAACAAGACTCTATGTGATACGGGTTTCAGAATTCTTAGGACTCTATTGAACCTTAGTCTCTGATACCAAGTTTGTAACACCCCGAGTCTGTACCCCAGATACTACACGGGATTATGACCTTGAAGGACCACAAGCTAACCATGACTGATATATGTTTTGAGTACTAAAAAATATACTGCAATAAATGTGGAAAATAGGCTGAAATTCCATAAGGTTCAAAATCATTAAATACTAAATAAGTGTATCAATTGAAATAACATTTCGTAAACCTTAACACTATCTGAAAACTAGTCTGAAAAGCCTCTATTGAACTGTCTGGAAGTGGAGTTGATGGGACAATCCCCCAACTAATTCCATCTACTGAAATACTGAATCTACTAAAATAATGAAATAAAGAATATCCTCAATAGATGAGAACTCACTACTAAATCTAATATGTTGGCTGAATTTGAATCTGTCTATGCACGGTCGAGAACCTAAGCATCCGAACCTATGATATAAGACATCATAGCAAAAAGAAAGAGTATGCATCAGTACGTGGAATGTACTGGTATGCTAGATGAGATAAGGTTGAATATAAGGATTCATATGCATGAACAACAACTAACTGAATGATATTGAGTAATTGAACATGAGAGTACATGGATATTCTGAAACTACTGTAAATACTGAGTACATATTACTATGCATACATATATACTATAACTAAGCTTTTCTGAAGCTATATACTGAGTCCTAATATTGAGTAACTTATAATCTGAAGTTACTAATAAAGGAGCTACTAATAGTGATTGACTGTATCTAACAGTCCTGATTTTGTAGAATTGAACTGAGTTCTATTCTGAAGACTGGTACTGAAACTGTGGGAGGTAATCATCTAACCAACATACCCCAAATAAGATAAGATAACTAAGTTCGGGTCCAATTTGTAACCCCAATTGGAAGGGTGTCAATATCGTGCCACGGGTAAAGATAACTAAAGAGATACCCTCATCTGATAACGACTCTAATGAAAATAGTGGAACCCTCAACTGACAGGTTAAAACAACTCATCAACCCTCAACTGGTAGGTTTGATGTCTCAACCTATATAGGCTATATTGTTTTGGAATGCAAGGATTGCTTCTAAGGATCATACCCTATACTGAAAGGTGAGCCCCATCCTTGGGTTCACTCGGTGCTGAATCCTACTCCCAACTGAAAGACACTGGACTGAATATACTGAACTGAACTGGACTAATACTAAAATTACTAAGTTTTCCTGAGTTCTATAACTAACTGAGAGTAGTACTAATTGTGACATCACTTAGACTATTCTATAACTAACACTGGCTCTTGGTAAATAGCTAAATTATCGGGTATTAAATACCCCTAGGACTCGATACCATGAAAAGTAAAGCATAGCATAATCTTGAACAACATAACATTGCTCACTTGTTCATAATTCATCCGTAGAGACATTTTATCAAACACTTATAAGGCATCGACTTATAAATGAATGGGGATTACATGCTATTATATTATAATGGCACTATTTCATTCACCTAGGCATTTTATGAAACACATGGGGAGCATGATTGAGTTATACAATAATCAACACATATAGTTATGCAAATTGAAGGGTTTATCATGAAGATCACGTAATTCAACACATATAATGACTAATTGCATGAAAGCTTGTAATTTAATCATGGACTAAGACCCAATGATAAATTGAACATGAATTCAATTCAATTCACACATGGACATTCATAATTCAATAATATTATAGTTTGAAAATGGATTTTTGGACTCTATGGGTGAAAGGAACCCATAGATAAATACCTAACATACATTGGAATATTTGTTCTTGAAGGCTCTAGAAGCAATTCTTGAGATTGACCATGATTTCTTGGAGCTAGGGTTTGTTTTATTAAGAGAGAATGCCTTCTTTCTTGAGATAAGTGAGCAAGTAATAAGATAATAGGATACTTAGGGCTTTAATCATGTGTTTAGACTGACTAGAATGAGGGAAAAAGACCTGAAACCCCTTGGAAATTAAATCTAAAAATTATTTAAAAATCTCAATTTTTGCCCCTAGCGTGACGTGGTGCTATCACTCCGTGTCTTTGGAAATTTACAACTAGGAAAATGCACGGTGGCGCAACACGGTGGTATCGCGTTGTCACTTTGGATGCTTCTTGAAAGTTTACCGCGACACAATGTGATCGCGTTGGTACATTGGAAATTGACAATTATGAAAATATGCTTTGGCGCGATACGTCGGTATCGTAGTACCTCACTGGAATCTAACAATTGCCATTTTGGCATACTCCGTGATGCGCTACTAGCCTAAATGATGGTGTTTAACGACTGAAACTTAAAATAGCCATAACTTTTTACCCAATTATTGTATTTAGGAAAATTTTATATCGTTGGAAAGATAATTGAATTTTCTACGCAATGGCAGGCTCTACACTGAAAATTACTGAGTATTTCAAAAATTTTATATTAGATAACTCATGGACTGAGAGTTTATTTAGGCTAGGTAAATACGGGGTATTACAATGACTACATTATAAATACCTTGATGACATGATCTCTTATCACTTCTACCACAGACCTTGTGATGCAAATCTCTAATAGTAAGGGCATGATCAAAACATTATTGAATTACTAACCAAAAGATACCATGCCCTCACTGTCTACATGGAGGTAAATTCTCAATTACTTGATAAAACAATAAAACTTCTCATATTTAGAAGGTAATATCATAGTGACATGCCTGGATGATAGGTGATATACTATGGAAACTAGAATTTACATACGAAAAGTAAAAAGATATTCAAGATAGAAGATAGTTAGACACTAATAAGAAGAAAAATTAAGAGCTATAGGATATGCAAACCCTAAAAACCCTAATAATAATCTTTAAATCACACCTAACTCATCCGTGACTAAGACGGAATTGATCACACTCAAAATCACGTGTTTCTAAGAGAAAATTCAACACAAGCTTCCAACCACTCTCTCAAAGCAGAATAGTTCATTAATATTAAAAAAAACAAAAAAAAAGTAAGGTTTAAGTATTTATACCCTTGGTCTGATAATTACAAACTAGGGCCCAAAAGTGACTCGTTTACCCCTAAAAGAACTACTCAATAACTTTAGGCCACCTGCTCATGCTGGTGCGGGCCACATGTTCCATTGTTTTTACCTACTTATATAGGTGGCTTACATTCCAGTGTAGGTTTGATTACAATTACTACCAATGGGATTTTTAGCCCCATCTCACACCTTTTTTACCTCTCCAAATCCCTTTGATCCATAATAGATACAATTACCAACACATAACATCCTTTTGAATATAAAAGGATGTCTTTAATTACCTCTTACTTTATGAAAACCCTTTTGAGTATTTGAAGTTTGCAAACTTTGCTTCTTGGGAAGGGTCTTAAGATCACCCAAACTGTGTCATCTTCTCTATCTTGAGATGAATTTTATCTTAAATTCACATGATTGTTATCTTCTACCATTTCAAAGAGTGAAAAATCTCACACATTAAAGGTGTTGTGTATTTGACATTTCGAAGAAAGGTTATCTTGTAGGCATTATCATTTATCCTCTCATTTACTTGAAACAAACCGTCACCTTGATTCATCAGTTTTCTTTTATTTGGGTTGTAAACCTATCTTTATAGAGGTATACCCATACCCAATTACCCAGTTTAAGTACAAGTCATTTCCATACATTGGTCACTCTTTTGGGCCACCTCATGATTTTTCTTCTAATGGAAAATTCTCACTTTCTCATGCAACTTCTTCACTGCTTCCTCCCTCTTGTTACCATCTAAGCTAATAACATATAACTAGACAAAGGAGTGAGATACAAATAGGTAAGTGGGTTAAAATTATACACACATTCAAAAAGATTCGTACCAATAGTCGAGTTTATAACACGATTATAACAAAATTCAACTAAAATTAAGTATTCCTCCTAAGAGGTCATCTTTTCTTTAACTAAGGTACATAACATAGAACTGAATCTTCTATTTACCACCTTTATTTTCCCATTATTTTATGGGTAGAAAGACACTGAGAAAAGTAGGTTCGTCCAAAGCTTACCCCATAATAACCTCCCAAAGTGACTAAAGAACTCAGAGTCTCTATTACTCATAATAGTTTGAGAGATTCTGTATATTTTGATAACATGCTCGATAATAAAAAAGCCTTATTTAAAGCGTTATCACTTTTATGACACAAAATGAAATGTGTCATCTTAGAAAATCGATCAACCACTAAAAAATACTATCTCTACCCCATTTGTCCTATGCAAACCCAAAATAAAATCCACAAAGATATTAAGCCTTAGGAGTAGGAAAGTGGGTAGTGGGGTGGATAATCCTTAAAAAAGAAGGTGAGATTTATTACTTGTACAATTCATACATTGACTAAAAAATCTAGCAACATCTTGATGAATCTTGGGATAATAGAATTGTTCATCGAGGATTCTAAGGGTCTTGTAAATTCCAAAGTGACCTATCATACCACTATCACGTGCCTCTCTTAAAAACAACTCTCTATATGTGCTAGAGGCACACATAACCTCTTTTATTTAAACAATAAATCAACAAATTTGGAATAAGGTATAGAAGTTTTATCAGTAATCCATCTTTTCCTATCTCATTCCAAACAAATATTGACAATTGGAGCAAATTTAGGGTCATCAGGGTACAAGGTCTTCAAACATTCAAAAACATTATTTAGAAGACAAAGTCAAAATAAAAATATGCTTCCAAGACAAGGCATCAGCTACCACATTCTCCTTTCACTTTTCCTATTACATTAGACAAGGGAAAGTACTTAAGAATTCAATCCACTTGGCATGCCACTTGTTCAAATTGTCTTGATCCCTATGGAGTGTCTAAGATTCATACTTGGTTCAAATCATGAATTCCTTTGGCCACAAGTAGTTTTGCCAATTTTCTAAAGTTCTAACGCAGGCATATAACCCAAGATCATATGTGAAGTAGTTCAAGGTTTCCCCATTGAGCTTTTCGCTAATGTATGCAATGGGTTATTGGTCTTACATTAAGATAAACCCAATGTCTACTTTACAGGCATCAAATTAAACTTTAAACATTTTTCCAAAGTCAGGCAATTGCAATAAAAGAGTAGAGATAAGCATTGTTTTCAAAGTTTTAAACCTCTTTGATTGCTCTTTACCCCACTTAAAAGGCTCACCCTTTTGGATTACCTCAATCAAGAGGGTTTCTATGAAACTAAACCCTTCGACAAACCTTCTATTGAAATTAGCCAATCCATAAAAAATTTTCACATTACCAATAGGTCATGGAGTTGGACAATTTCGTATAGAGTCTATCTTGGATTAAACCACTTCAAAAGCCCGGGATCTTAAAACAAAACCAATGAAAACAACTTCACACAAATGGAGCATTTTTCAATATTACCAAATAATTTCTCCTTTCTAAGAACATAAAAAAATACCATAAATGTTTAGCATGATCAATTATGGACTTACTATAAACTAACATATCATCAAAGTACATCACCACAAATTTCCCTATGAATGGTTTCATCACATAATTCATTAACCACATAATTGGTGACACCAAATGGCACAACCATCCATTCATAGAGACCAAATTTGGTCTTTAAAGCAGTTTTTCATTCATCGCTGAGATTCATTAGAATTTTATTATATCCAATCATAAGATCAACTTTTTAAAACAGCAAGAACCATTAAATTCATATAATAAAGAATCTAATAAAGGTATAGGATGGTGATACTTTATTGTTATTTTGTTAAAGTCTAATAATTAACACACATACGCCATGTACCATCTTTTATTGGAACTCACAATATCGAGACTGCACACAAACTCATGCTTTCCTTAATGTATCCTTTGTTGAGGTTTTCCCTAACTTGCCTTTGGAACTACTAGGTATCTATTAGATTACTTCGATAAGATAACTTGTTGGGCAATTGTTAACCTGACATGAAGTATATTTGATGAATAATTCCTTAAAGTAGGGGTAACCCTTAGGGTAGATTTTTTGAGAATACATACTCAAGTTCCTACAAAACTAGAAAAATAAAATGAGTAATAGGAGAAGTATAGTGGTTAGTATGAAAATCAAGGGAGAAGAGGAATATGGGTGCTTTATCATCATGTTCCTTTAAGAGATCTTTGTTCCTAGAAAACATCACCATGAGACTCTTTCCCTTCAACCACCTTTTCTTCTCATCTTCATCCTTCTACTTTGTTTGGTCCTCTTACTCCCTCTTATTTATTACCTTTTTCTATCAACTCTCTCATTCTTTAGTGAACCTTATTAACTTGGGATAGTGAGAGTGTATGGAGAATAAACTTCCAACCATTCATCTCAAAAGAATACCGATTAGTCCTCCAATTATTCTTGGTTGAATAATCATATTACCATGGACACCCAAGAAAGACATGACAAGCTTTCATGGGATATATCATAAAGTACCTAATTATGGTAACTTTCAACCTTGAATCGAATCACAACTTGTTTAGTCACCTTTAATTCTTTCCATTCATTTAACCATTGGAGCTTGAATGGTGTGGCATGATTGGTTATGGGTAGCTTCAAGAATTCAACCATAGTAGCACTGCCCCTATTAGCATAACTTCTACTATCAATGATCAATAAGTGTACATTTCCTTGATAAGACACTATGTATGGAATATATTATCTCTTAAATTAGGATCATATAAGGCCTTACAAATCATTCTTTTTTCACAATAAGGTTTAGGACTTGAAACTCTCTATTTTGAGGCCAAGCATCCTCATTATCTTTCTCTAGTTGCTCATGCTATCAAGGATCCTCTCCATCTTAGGAGTTTTTTAATTATTTTCACTTTTAATCCCTATCTCTTATCTAAGGTAATACAATCTCTCTTTTCTAAGGATCACATTGGACACTCACTTTCTTTATGTCCCCAACCTTGACACTTAAAACATTGAAAACCTTTAGGATTGAGAGTTGGATATTTTATTACCTTCAATTCTTTGTAGATGCTTTGGAGAAGTATTTACATGGGTTTCTTATTTTAGGATTTGTTAATGTCCTTGCTTTAGTTCCACCTATTTGATGGTTGAGCTACCTTCTTATTCTTACTCTATGGATTAGGGGATTAGTACTCCTTGAATATGTAATACACCCTCTCCTTGGTATCCCTTTCATCCTCTAATTCTTTTTGGATAATTGAATCAAGCGTGGGAAACCTACATCAAGTCATGTATGAGGAAATCTCCTTGTTTAATCTAACCTTGAATTGGATGAAGGCATGCTCCATGTTTTCATGATACTCAACCTTCAAGATTAATTGTTGGAACTAATCATGGCAGCTTGTTAAATCCCAGTTTCCTTGCCTTAGATTATACAATTTGGCTAGTAACTCATGCCTATACCTTTCTGAAGCATACTTATATCTTATGAGACCCTTCAAGGAATTCTATGGTGGTTGTTTCCTCTAATATAATATGTTTCTAAGCCTGTTGACATAGTCCCACCATGTGATGGAAAATCCTTTGAATTAAGCTATGCATAGAAACTCTTCTTCACATTGATAAGATCATTGACATAGAATATCCTATCACAAGCGTATGCCCATGCTATATAATCCTTAGGGTCACTCTTTTTAATACCCCATATTATACTTAGATTTGTTCATCTCCTAGTTGCATGTATAAGAGGCTTAAAGCTTGAAAATTTCACAAAGTGTTAGGGACTTAGTCTTATTTTTTGCCTCTTAACTTAGAGGATTTTTAATTTGGTCTTATCAACCCCAAGACATAGGTTTTTGAGTTAATTCATGTTCAATGGTGTAAGAGTTATGTCTCGGGTAAGTTTTGGATTTTTCGAACGAGGATTGGGTTGTATTTTGATTTCAATTCTAACAGCTGACCGCAATAGCATCACGTTGTTCTATTTATAGAGATGAGACACTCACTGTATTTCGGTGCCCTTTTAATCTGAATTCCAGATATAAATTTAATCTCTTGAGAGGCAGTTATGTCTTTTCCTATTGACCTAATTCGTAAAAACATGAATTAAAGCTTCAGCTAGGGCATTATTTGCCTATATTCTCAAATTTCCTCTCAAAAACAAACCCTAATCATCTTCCAAGAACATTACACTCACTTATCTCCTCTTCAAGAAAACTAAGAATTTAAGTTTTCCAATCCAAGAACCTTAAATAAAAGCATCAAGATTGAATTTCTCTTTCAATCTTAAGGGTTTAAGGTATGTGTGATGTTCATCCATGGTCCCTTTTCACCCTTGGAGTCCAAGAATTCATTTGTATATTTTAAATGATGAATTTTACTTGTTTATGATGAATTATCTCTATGAAGCTCTTATGAATTTTCATTTATGTATTGTGTTTACAAGTGTTTTGATGTAATGAGCCTTTACACATTAAGTGTTCTAACTATCAGTAAGTCAAGGTTGAACACCGGAGACTTAGTGGCACATTGTAGGAGTTCAGTATTCCCACTTGGAAGTGGGAAGAGGTGAACATGGATTTTGTGACGGGTTTGCCTCGTACACGTTGTCAGCATGATTTAATATGGGTGATTCTAGATAGAATGACTAAATTAGCTTATTTCTAACAAGTTCATACTTTTTATTCATCCGAGAACTATGCTAAGCTCTATATTAGAGATTTGGTTAGGTTATATAGTGTCCCATTGTCTATCATTTCAGATAAAGGTACTCAATTTACCTCTTAGGTACTCAATTTACCTCTTACTTTTGGAAGGCTTTCCAGAAGAGTCTTGGTACCAATGTTCATCTCAGTACAGCTTTTCATCCTCAGGCATAAGGTCGGGCAGAGAGGACCATTTAGACCCTAGAAGATATGTTGAGGTCATGTGCTCTTGATTTCAAGGGTAGTTGGGATGATCACTTACCTTTGATCGAGTTTGCCTACAATAATGGTTATCACTCCAGTATTCAGATGGATCTATTTGAGGCTCTCAATGAGAGGAGATGTATATCTCCTATTGGTTGGTTTGAGGTAGGTTTGGCTACTTTGATAGTACCAAATTCGGTGTTTGATGCAATAGAGAAGGTTTAGTTGATTAGGGAGAGGCTTAAGACAACCCAAATTCATCAGAAATCCTATACAAATTTGAGGAGAAGGGATCTTGAGTTTGAAGTTGGGGGTTGGTATATTTGAAAATCTTGCCCATGAAGGGAGTAAAGAGATTTGGCAAGAAGGGGAAGCTTAATCCCCGATATGTTGGACCTTATATAATTTTGAGTCATTTTGGAAAGATAGCTTATGAGCTTGAGTTGCCTATAGATTTGGCATCAGTGGATCCAGTGTTCCATGTTTCCTTATTAAAGAAGTGTATTGGTGACCTAGCTATTGTAGTTCCTTTATAAAGAACAGATGTTTAAGATAGCCTTTCTTACAAACAAATCACAGTCGAGATCCTTGATCATCAGATTCGTAGAAGATTAACCCAAATCCGATACCCGGGTAATAAGTTATGGCTAATTTAAGTCTTAGTCATAAAACAACATCATTTAAGTTATTGGCACATCGCGGAGAGGATTTATTTGGCAATTATTGATTTCCAGTAGGACTCCGCGATAGTGGCGCATCGCGAAGGAGCCCAATTTCCCAATAGTCAATTTCCAGTGGAACACTACGATAGTACCGCATCGCGGAGGAGTCCCAGGTCCCAACCAGTAGGACAACGCGATGGCTCCGCATCGCAAGGACTTCCAATTTACTAATTATTAAATTCCAATGAGCCACCACGATAAGTGGCGCGTCGTGGTGGCCTATGAAATTGGGTTCCAGTTCAATCTTTTTCCAGCTTCGTACAGATGTTAAAAAGGGCACTTTGGAATTTTTCCAAGCCTATAAAACCGTGTAAACACCAAATCAAGGCCATTTACAAGCATTCTATGAAGTTTTTCTCTCAACAAAAAAACCCTAAGTATCAAAAAACTCTTCCAATAATCTCAATAATCCACCATAGATTTTCTAAATTGAATCAAGATTCAAAGTGCCCAAGTCAAGGGCCTCAAGAACCCTCATTCAAGAGTATGAATAGAGTTCCAAAAGTGAGAGTTCATCAAAATCTTCTCATTCAAGGTATGTGGGGTTTTGAACAAGGGTAACCCTTTTACCCTGGTACCCAAAAGTCTTATTTACATCATGAATTTCCTGAAATCTATGAGGTTTTTACATGAATTTGAATTGGGGGTTTTCACCCATTATTATTGAATGCATTATCTTGATATTTCCCATGAATTAAGAGACAAATGGCATTATTTCTGCATGTTTTATTGAGAATTTACAGCTGGGTATAAACCTCATGATTCTACTCCTTGAGAAGCTAATATTTGCAATGTTGAGATATTGAAGCATATGACTATATTGAGATTTTGAGATAAATTGTTGAAATTCCCAGATTTCCACATGATTTATGAATCCATATGCTATATATTATGCTTTTAATGAGCTTTAACTTGAGATTGAATTATGGGTTAGCCCTATTTGAGACTTGTGAAATTATGAACTCTTGTGCTATAAGCACCCATGATTTGAGTATTTTGAGATGATTGAGATTATAGATTTAATAATTGGGTTCGTGGTGAACTATGAGATTATTCTAAAAGTGGATTTTTATGAGATGAGCACAGATAATCTAAAGGGAGTAGTACTTAGCACCGAGCGGGTAAGTCACTACGGTTTCTTACCCCAAAACTAAGTGCCACTGTAGGTTGGGCCTGAGGCTGAGTTTATGATGATTATAATTGGGCCCGAGGCCGAGTTTCATTTAGTGATCACTAGACCTAGATTATACTCCCTGGTAAGAGTATGACACTGCTCCCCAATGTGGGGTCTCCTCCTTAGGAGGACAAAACATTGGACTCCATGTAGCTTGCATGGTTTATGTCGGTTATGAGAACCTCCCTTGCCCTTTAAACTTTAGATCAGCTACTTTTTTGGAAACTAAAGTATTTTCCCTCCTATGAACTATTTTCCTAATAATGAGGTTGCAAAGTTGTTTCATAGCTAAAGTATTCCATTGATACAAATTATCTCTTTAAAAGGAAGTATTTTCTCTTGATTTGATATTTTCCCATAAAGCCTTGAGATGAGTTATTTTCACTAAACTAGAGTATATTCCTTTTTAGATTGAATGATTTCCCTAAAGCTTGAAATGTGATATTTTCCTAAAGGGAATGAAATGCCTTCAAGCTTGTTTCAAAGTTATATGATTCTGAATTCCAAGTATTTGAGTTCAAAAAGACAAATTTCAACAAAAGCTTTCCAACCTCTCTCTCAAAGGAGAATAGTTCATCAATATTAATCAAAAACCATAGGAAGGTAAAGTAGGGTTTTGGTATTTATACCCTTAGTCTAATTATTACAAACTAGTTCCTAAAAGTGAATAATTTAACCCTCAAAGGACTATTTATCCGCTTTGGGCAAACCCAAAAACTTAAGTCATGATGCCACCTACTATAGCATTCCAGTAGGTAGACCAAAACCATAGCCTGAAATAGTAAGTAATGGGCTAACATGCATAAGAAAGAAGAACAACGTAAAAAATTAAATAAGGTGATAATTGAGAAAATACATGAAACATACATACAAATAATGGATATAGTAGGATACCCAAGACCTGGTATAGTCAATACAAGAGCCATTAAAGCATAAATATAAATAGAATTATCTCCAAAAGTACAAAATAAAACTAATCGAAAATAAAAGGAGATAGATCATCTTCAATAGCCAAAATCTCTCTCTAAACATCTGATCAACAGCTCGACACAAAGGTGATATCAACAATAATGTCTCATACTAGGATCTGCAACAGGGAAAAAGATATAGAGGTATAGTTTGAGTACCAAAACATAAGGTACTCTGTAGGCATCATAAGCCACTTGAGCTCAAACAAAATAAAAGTATAACAAAGTGTGAGTATACACTAAGGATAAGAAAATAGGGGTCAAAAAGAGGGTAGGACGCTAAATCTATACAATTACAAGGAATATAAGTTAATAACCCAAAAACCACAAACTAAGAATCTAACTATAACATAACCGGATCCCCGTAATCTCGAAAGTTACACACAATACTAAATAAACCCAATCGACCCTATAAGCATGATGGATATAGATAATAAGTAATAACAAATATATACTAAGACAAATAGTAAGTAAATGTAGAAGAATTCAAATATATGTAAGAATCGTACCGTATACTCCTCCTCCATCCATATCCATGAACCTTACTGGAATCAGATCAAAATTCCTATATAATTTGATGATAATTATACCCAAACTAAAATCGTGGCTAAATATGTGATTTTAAGCAGTGAAATCAAGTGCTTACAATCAAATCGGGGCCAAATAATCCATTTTTCTTCTTTAGTAAATTAAATCCATTTGATGTATAAAGAATCCCATTTTAAGTTAAAAATAGTGTTTTAGGACAAAATACTAATATTCCAAATACATAGGATTAAAGAATTAAAATACAGAGATTAAGAAAATTAAATACCATTAATCAGTCTACCAGAACACAACCTAGGTGTTTCTCAGACATCTACAACACGAAAATACGTTATCCTAGGATGAATTATAATAAAGAAAAAACTTGCTACAGGTTCTAAGATACCCAATCGAATACAAAAAGCTACCCAAGCATTAAATAAAGCATCTAACTCTAATTGCGAGGATGTTAGGTATAACAAACCAAGTCCTAAAAGAGAAGCAACTACCTAGACTAGCGGCTTCAAGGTAAAATTATAATCTAAGTCCCCTAAATATGCTTTAAGGATCATAAAGACCTAAATACAGTATTAAAGCCCAATACTCCACCAATAATTAGCAATTTATTATCAAAATACCTTAAATAGTCAAAGTATAAGAGCAGGCTCAAAATTGGCTAAATTAGATCTTTTTCATTTCGAGAACCCTCCTTCTGATGTCATGCTATCAAACTAATAATATTCATATCAATATGAGAATAATGATAAGCGTAGTGAAAATTTATTATCTGGGTCAAAAAAACACCAATGGGGACTACTTATGGAATTTAGAAATCAATCTCGCAATTATGTCCGTCGTGGGACAAGGATCCATGAAAAAACTGGCATGATCAACCATTAATTTTTTTGTCAAATCAGTATATAGGCAAAAAAAATTCAAGAATAAAAGCTATAGTATTAAAAAAATTATGGTCGAGAACTTACAATTTAAAGAAGGGAAGATGATTAAGAATCAAGCTACAATGAACCTTAACTTTAATTTATAATCCCACACTGATCTCTATGCTCCAAGTTGTACAAATGGTGATTTTAGACTTAAAATGAATTGAAAATAGAGGGGAAAACTTATAATCACCATCATTTGATGCTTAAGCTACCAAATTTACTACTAAAGTGACTTTTTAAAAGAGAATATTGACCAGTAAAATGGTCTTTACCATGCTGGCCAGCTAGGGGCGAAAATGGTGTTGTGTCATGCGGTGTGGATTTTTTATAAACCTATAAATTTAAAACCGCCCCTCCCCCCCTCTCTTACACTACATCACATTTAAATATGCATTAACCCGCCCTACACTCATACCCGCGCATACCCACACCACATCGCCTCATATGTTTGTTATTTTCCTTTTTAACAAATTTGTAACTTCACTGAAAACCATAATATTTTGTATACTAGGAAATAATAAAAACCAATTTATATTATATCACTTTTCACTAAGAAATGTTAGAAAATTATCACGTGTAAAAGTAATGATAAAATATCAAATTTTCGTTAAGATGAATAAAGGAAATCTAAAAAGCTATAAAATTATCTATTTGTACTGTTATACATGTCATTTTAAATATCATAAAATTTTAAATGAATAATACACATAATTTTAGGTATATTCACGAGAATAATACTAATTCTTGGCTTTATTTCAGTTCAAACCCACATATACCCGCAATCCGCCCACCTCACATCATTTAAGAAAAATTACATAAGCCCACCCCATACCCGTACAACACCCACAGTCTAAAACACACACCACCCCACATTGTTCAAAATTTGCACCATACCATACCCGCACTTCCCCATTGCCATCCCTATGGCCAGCTCCTACTAAAGCGACTTCACAGTCGTACCACCAACTTCGCTAAAGAGAAAAAATAGAAGATTAAGAGGTGGATGCTAAGTTCATTAGCAACTGCTTAAGAGGCTCCAATGTTGTAAATATGGCTCTACTTAGGTGACTAAAGTATCGCTAAAGCAGTTGCACTAGATGGTTTACACTAGAATTTTTAGCTAAGTCTAATAAGACTTCGATCGAGTGTTTTCTATTCATTTAAAACCACATGCTTAAAAATAAAATATGCTACCTACCAGAAAAACCACTATTTTATTTTATCTAGTTCCCAACCAATAGCTTTAATGAGTGCCAAAAGACTTTGAACCTATAATACCCTGATTTTTTTAGATCCATACCAACCAACATATTGAAATTAAATTAGCTTTCCAACACCACCCATATCGACTTAGTCCAATATCATAGTTAAAAGTTGTGGCCTATTTACTAAGGCATTGTTAAGCTGCCAGTGACGATGCCTCTAACAATGAATCATTGCCAAACTAAACAACTTATAAGGATGACTCATTGCCATGATAGTGAAAATCCAACTAATTTAGTCCAGTGATGATGATTTTAGCATACGACTCATTATCAGTCTAAATAAGTGATACGCCCAAATTATAACTCTCGTTAGAAAGTGTAAGCGATCGCTGTCAAATATAGAACCCAACTGGGTTGGGTGTCGAATCCCACAGGGAATACTATAGTCACTAAGTGTTGCAATTATTATTAGACTGTTGGTCGAAAATTCCAAGAAAAAGGGGGGGGGGGGTTGGTTTAGGCTCACAATAATATTATCAAAGTAACGATGGAACGTGTAGTAAGATTTGATCACAGAGAATAACAAGTTAGGGTTATGTCCACCTTGTAGTTTCTACTTCTCTATTAACTAGGAGTAATGCGGAATTTAGACATGCATGCACTTATAGAGAGTCGTATTCTAATTCTAAATCCAAGTGTTTTTCAACCATCAAGGATTTATTCACTTTATCTCTCTCAAACCTAAAGTGTATAACAAATGGTACGAATTCTCCAAGAAGTTAATCCTGCTAAGGCATTAACGTGTAAATAGAGGTTGGAAACCCTATTTTCTTATCACACTCTCTTTTCCAAACATGTAAATTTTCTCTCGAACAAGTTAATGCTATACTGGCACATTCCCTATGTTTGCAACCATGCGAATTCAATCAAAATGAAGAGAGTAATGATATAAGTGGCATGACACATCATAAATTCACAAACTCATAGCAATAGAGAGTATATTACAAGGTTTTCATAACCCTAACGAATAAGTTTAGCTACTCATGAATACAACAGAAATCAAAATCGACATAATCATCATACCAAAACTTAGAATAATCCTCGCGATGGAGATGATTAGCGACAACAAGAGAAGAACGTGTTTCTCATTTGCCGTTTCTCAAGCCTAGCATTTTTCCTCTGTTCCCAAAATATTACAGAATCTGAATATTGAATAATGAATGAATAATGCTGAAAATTCAGCAATAAGGTTTTTAATAATATCCTTGTCCAATAAGTTGCTACTGCATCCTTAAGTATTTAAAAATATTGAGTTTGCCCGGGAAAAAGTTCCTATGCATCACATTCTGTCCAAAAGCTGCCTTCCCTCTTATGTGAAGTTTTCCTTTGCTGCCCATAGGTCCACAAAGTGCTAAAATCTTCCTTATTAGTACCTAAAAACATGCTAATCACATACGTCAGCTCACTTAAAGGAAAATGGACTAAAAGTGCAAGAATTATATATTTTATCCTCAAAACTTAGCTAAAACATGGGTAAATTATGGTGCTTAGACGTATAAATACGCCCAACATCACCACCCCACACTTAAAGCTTTATTTGTCCTCGAACAAAATATTACATCCATGCAAACACCTAACTAGAATTTCACAATAGCAACACAAAATTTTCAACAAGACATGCACGACAATTATTAACAAAGAGTAGATTTCTTGATTATTACTAGAAACAACTCACCTTCCAACATAGACTCATTAGGATGGTTAATTTGTATACACAAGTTAAGCAAAAAAAATCATATAAAACTACCCAACAATCATCAACCATGTGCGCTCACACAAGTTGTCACCCATAATCACTCATAGTTTTGCATTTTTCGAAACATGGGTATGAAACTTTCCTTTCTCTCACTCTCACAAAGAATTCTTATATTGCAACTGATGACCATATGTTTGCCCTTAGTGTAATGCTCCACTAATATTAGAATGCTAAATTTAGGATCAAAGAGGTCTTTACGGGTTGTAATGTAGGCTAAGGGATAGGTAGGACTATTTTGACCAGAAATAGTGACTATGTTCCCTAAGCACTTTAATACATTACATTATGCCATTTACACTATCTTTTAACAACCATTCTACCTTCCTTTCATCTACCAACCCCTTTTCACCTATTTTGTTATTCAATCATAAACACAACTATCTTTTTGTTTTTTTATTTTTTTTTATTTCTTATTTTTTTCTTTTTTCTTTTTTTATATTAAGCATCCCTATGATAGCCACTCTTTTTCACAACATTTTCAAGTACCAATACACTCTGAGGCATCACTTTCACCATTCTCTTATTTTGCCACATATTTCTACAATTTAAAGCGCTTAGGAGTTTGGATCAAATTATGGTCTTAAAAAAATGGATTAGGCTACATATGAGGCTGCCAAAGAAAATAGCTAAAGGCTCAAAGGGTGTTCAGTAGGACAATGTACAAAGGTAGGTAACAAGAAGGTAAACAATTTCAGGGCTGCCAAAGAAATGCCTAAATCATCTCCTAAACTCACAATCTTTATTTCGCTTCACACACACACCAGGCAAGTTCTAGCATCAGTCACAACAAAGAATATACAATAACCTCACACACACAAGCCACATGGTCAACTTCATTGGGAGCATTATAGATTCTTGACCCAATAGATGAATGAATTAAACTATAAACAATTATTACACAGTGAGTCACAACTTAAAGCCTAAGTGTCTCAATAGTAATGATTTAGCACAAACTCTTGTTATAATACCATGCCGTCTATCAGATTTCATGCAAAATCTAAAATCTAACTAACTAATTACGACTAACTAACTATGACTAATTCAAACAAACAAGAATAAATATAGGCAAGCAGTACAATACAGCAAACATATACCCACACCCTACACTTAGACGGGACACACTGCCCGCAGTGTAGATAAATAAGCAAAACCTGATTAGTCGGACTCCTCTTCTATGTCTGGGGTCATCCCCCTGCGTCAGAATCATCATCAGAGTCATCATCATCAGAGTTGTCCTCCACATCTGAGTCTGGCAGTCGGTGATCATCATCTGTCGGCACATCATCATCGAGAGGTTCCTCAAAATGTACCCCCACTCCACACATGGCCCCACGCATGCTCATTAAGCGGGTAGTCATTATCCAACTGCTGAAGCTCTGTATCAGTTGGAACACGACCCCCATTCATCATGGTAAACCTAGTCATGCCATACAGATGGCAAAAAAAACTTTCATCTGGAGCATGTCTCTCAGCAGTGGTAAGGTTGATGCCTTGACCAGTTTTGGGCTCTTTGATCTTCGTGAGATCAACCTTCTTTGGGTTGTGTGGCAGCTTATGGTCTGCGGGTTCCTCTTCAATATGCTCTTTCCTTAAGATCGCAGTCAACAAATTGCCGTAATTGAAATGGGACCTTTTGTGCAGCCTTGCCTTATGCATTGACGATTGTACAACCGCACCAATGTTGATGGGAATATTCGTCATCAGAGCATACACCAGGCAGACTCGATCACGTGTGATCTTAGTGTATTGTGTCCCAGGAATCAAGCAAGATTTGACTATCCTTAACCATATGCGAGCCTCTCTGTTCAAAGAAGCATACGGGTAAGTGTTGTAACGACCATTATCCTTGTGACGAATCCACCGGGTCATGTACCTTGTTCCGTATAGTGTATGTCTGATGGCCCTGTAGGGAGGTCTGTGATAAAGCTCCTTGAGTGGAGCTGGATCCACAGATGGAGTGCCCAGAAAAGAGTAGAAGAACTCCGCATTCAATTGCAAGATTTGGCCCCGAATCTTTACTTCACTTCCGGTAATCTTTGGGGACCAATTGGCATAAAACTGTCATGTTAGATCAAGATTGCATTCCCCCATATCTCGAAAAATGAAGTCAAGATTTAGCGCCATGATTTTAGCCAAAATGTGGGGGTCTCTCTCTGCTAGAATCTCGTTCTGCATCAAATCCACATGAACATATTTTTTTACTTTGTTGTTCCTATACCACTCCTTCCCTTTCTCCTCTAGAACCCACTTAATTCCAAAAGTGCATCGAGGCACTTGCAGAGAGGAGGACTCAGCCTGGTCTTTTCTTGCCCTTTTCTGACCTTTTTGTGAGGTGGACACTTTTTCTTTTCCTTGTCGTCCTTTTGGGGCCATTCTACCTGAGATCACAATAGAGTCATGTTAGTTTCATCTTGGAAGATTTACTATATTCAGAAAAGAAAATCGTGATGGTCCCACCCCACACTTAATTTATTTGCACAACGTTATTAATCATATAATCTTGACTATCCTTTCCGACTTTATTTCATTGGATTAATGCAATCTTTGCACAAGACTACCACATAGAAATCGTATCAGATTATTGCATAGAAATAATCACACTATCTTAGGCTTGTGGTCAATCATGATCAATACCTTCGATGAACGAGTCATTCAAACGTTCAAGCTTACAACTTTAAAGATTATGCATTAACTTCACAATTTCGACTCCATAGAAATATAACAGTGAATACCAATCAAATACAAGTCGGAGTAAAATCAAGAACACCCACACAAATCCTTTCACTCAATTAGATGCATCATAACAAACCAACCATATTCTTATCACCAAACACCACTTCAAAATCTAATAAACCATTATAAGCGTAGTATTGCAACAACTACGGAATATAAAAGAGTAACTTACGTGGTGATGGATCAGGAAGATGAGCTTGCAAGATTAGATGAAAAAAAAAACTTGGAGAGAATAGGAAAGCTTGGGCGGCACCTAGGTTGAGCAAACAATTGAGTTATGTTCTAAGGTTAAGGATCTATTTAAAGGATTAGCCATGGGTCGGTTTTGGTCCATTTACAATTGGGTTAGGAGGCAAAAAAGCATAAGTAGGCAGCGCCTTTTGCTTTGCCTATGCTAGCATAGGCGGAGCCTATATCATTGCCTACATTGGCATAGGCGGTGCCTTGCCTATTGCCTACATTGGCATAGGCGGCGCCTTGCCTATTGCCTATGTGAGACAGTGAGCATAAGCAATGGCATAGGCGGCGCCTATAGCATTGCCTACATTGGCATAGGCAATGCCTAGCCAATAGTCTTTTCTCCATCATTCCAAACTTACCACCTTTAGCATGGCTCACTTTCAAATCAAAATTTGGGACTAATCTCCTCCATTATACGTCTTGCACCTACACTTAATCAAAAACAACAAAAATGATTAGAAGGATGGATTGTCTCCCACCAAGCGCCTTAGTTCTGGTCGTGGCTCGACTTTTTTTTTTGAACTTTTATTTATCAAAAACAAAATCCTAGTGAAATAAACTCTTAATGATGGTTTGCCTCCCATGTAGCGCTTGATTTATTGTCACGGCACGACATAGTTATCTCGATTACTCAGACTTCATCAAGATATATGATGGCTTCGCCGGTGGTGAAGGTCGATTCTTAAGGTCGAGGTCCAGCTTTTTGTGGGCATATGAATACGACCCCATTCCTGTCAAAACATAGATAGTTTCTTTGTACTCTTCAACATCCTCACGCTCAAAGTTCAAAAGCACAGCAGCCAATGGCTCGACAGTAAGCTATTTCTCCAACGATAGTTCCTTCTCATCCTCATAATAAAAATCAGCTATAGAAAACACATTCATATCTTTGGGTTTCTTCATTGATTTTCTTACATCAAAATGTACCACTTCGTCATTCATCTGAAATAAAAGCTTATTTGCTCGTAAATTAATAAGCACACTTCCTGTTGCAAGGAAAGGTCGACCCAAGATTATGGGCACCTCAAAATCTACCTCGCAGTCCAGAATAAAAAAGTTTGCAGGAAAAATGAAGGTAGAAACCTTCACTAATACATCATGCAAGATACCAACAAGTCGTTTTACCGACCTATCTGCCATTACAAGCTGCATGTTGGTTGGTGTAGGATCACCCAACCCCAACTGTCTATAGATGGCTAGTGGCATCAAATTAATGCTAGCCCCTAAATCCCATACAACCTTAGAAAAGTTTAAAGATCCAACCATGCAAGGAATAGTGAAAGCACCCGGATCTGCCTTTTTCTGTTCTAAAGACCTCGTGGAAATTGCACTGCAATGATGAAAATTATCTTCCAGCTCATAGCTTGATGCCTTTTTCTTTGTCAAAAGGTCCTTCATGAATTTGGCGTACCCTGGCATCTGCTCCAGTGCCTCTACCAAAGGCACATTAATAGTTAGTTGCTTCAACATAGTCATGAATTTACTGAACCTGGTGTCATAAGCCTTTTTCTTCAGTCTCTGAGGAAAAGGTGGTGGTGGATTTGGAAGAGTTTTCTCCACCACTTCCTTTTTATGTTGCTTCCCATTATCAATATTTTCAGATTGCTGACATCTAGGTGTAGTTTCATGAACGTTCTCAGTTTAATTTTTGGCTTCTACAGAATCATCACAATCTGTTTCAATAACATTCTCTTCTATATTATCAACCACCAGCTTGCCTTTGGATGGGTTTCCCAACACCTTACCACTCATAGTAGTAATAGCCAAACATGATCCATCATTCCTTAGATTTTGCACAGTGTCACTAGGTAAAGTGCTAGCTTTTCATTGATTGAATGCCGCCGATAGTTGACTCATTTGTTGTTCCAGCTATTTTATTGCAGTGGAATGTGAGTCAACCAATTGCTTCATTGAGGACAAATTATTTTTTACCTCAGATACTCCCGTGTTGGTTGCCTCCACTCCTTTCAACAGCTTAGCCATTATGTCCTCCATGGACATCTTCCCAGAGCTAGATGCAGTAGCTTCACGATTTCCAGGAGGAACATACAAACCGCTCCTGTCATTCTTATTTTTCCAACTCCCTTGGTCTCGGTCCTTGTATCCAAATTTTTCATAATAGTTTCAACCTTGGTTTCCTTGGGCATTGCCTCGGAAACCCCCCTAATTATTCAAGTAATTTTCTTCCTCCTTAGAATCAGAATCATCTCTTCCCTGCGACACAACAGCTTTGACCTTTTCTGTCTTCCCTGATAATAAATGCTTGGTAAGAAGGTCTATCTGCATTTTCATGTGAGCCATATCCTGGTCACGTTCCTCTTCTCTTCGTCTTTGTTCTGCCGTCAAGCCAATAGATACAGTAGAGCTTGCTACCTCAGACTCCCTGGTATGCCAAGCTCTACTCTGCTTTGTCATACAATCTAGCATATCACTTGCCTCAATAAAATTAAGGTCCATGAATGACCCACCCGTAGCATTATCAACCACTAGTTTAGTCACCGAGTTCAAAGCCCTATATAATATTTCCATTAAGTGGACATTGGTCATCTGATGATTTGGGCACCGCATAAGCTTCTTCTTGAACCTCTCCCATGTCTCGTGGAGAGCTTCAGTTGGAAGCTATTTGAAATTGCTTATCTCATCTCTTAATTGTGCTCTCTTTGATGGCGGAAAGAACCTTTTTAGGAAAGCTTCTTTCAGTTGCCTCCAATTGGTGATAGAGTCAGGAGTTAGCCCATTTAACCATAGAGTTGCCTCTCCAGATAGAGACAATGGAAATAAGCGTAGCCGGATTGCATTTTGTCCAACCCCTGGATTGTCAAATGATTTGCATGTTTAGATAAAATTAATCAGATGTATATTCGGATCGTCGCCTGGAAGTCCACCAAATAACCCTTTGAGTTGCAATAACTGGATCATGGTGCTAGTGATATTGAACTTGGCTCCGAATGCTAAAGGCGGAGGAATAATAGCCCCTATTGCACCAACCCTATCCAAATCGTCATCATCATCATCAACAGCAACCTGCACAGCTCGGCGTTCAGGTCTCTATCTAGTTTGACGATCTCTGTTGGCATTCCTATTCACTAGTGCAGCCACATCATCTGCACGCCTGGGATTTAATAACTCGTCATCACCCAAGTCCTCATCATCAAGATTTGTTGCCTGACCTGGGTTATCAGCATTCTGTTGATTTACTTGCTCAGTTGCCAATGCAGCTAATCTAGCCTGCTCCTGTTGAGCAGCCCTCCTTTCAATGTCTCGTTGTGCATCCATTCTTCCAATGAGTTGTGGTTCAGGATTTATAGGTAACAATGGCTGACCAGAACTTTATTTATTTGGCATGCACTCCACTAAACCTTAACAAAACAAAAACAACAAACAAAAATTAAAATTCGATAATCTTTGACCAAAGGGTCTATTAACTATCACAAACTTAGTTGACAACTGTATTCCCCGGCAACGATACCAAAATTTGATACGCTCAAATTACAACTCTTGTTAAAAAGTGTAAGCGGTCACTGTCAAATATAGAACCCAACTGGGTTGGGTGTCGAATCCCACAGGGAATACTACAGTCACTAAGTGTTGCAATTATTATTAGACTATTGGTCAAAAATTCCAAGGAAAAGGGGGGTTTGGTTTAGGCGCACAATAATATTATCAAAGTAATGATGGAACGTGTAGTAAGATTTGATCACAGAGAATAACAAGTTAGGGTTATGTCCACCTTGTAGTTTCTACTTCTTTATTAACTATGAGTAATGCGGAATTTAGACATGCATGCACTTATAGAGAGTCGTATTCTAATTCTAAATCCAAGTGTTTTTCAACCATCAAGGATTTATTCACTTTAGCTCTCTCGAACCTAAAGTGTATAACAAATGGTACGAATTCTCTAAGAAGTTAATCCTGCTAAGGCATTAACGTGTAAATAGAGGTTGGAAACCCAATTTTCTTGTCACACTCTCTTTTCCAAACATGTAACTTTTCTCTCGAACAAGTTAATGCTATACTGGTGCATTCCCTATGTTTGTAACCATGAGAATTCAATCAAAACGAAGAGAGTAATGATATAAGTGGCATGACACATCATAAATTCACAAACTCATAGCAATAGAGAGTATATTACAAGGTTTTCATAACCCTAACGAATAAGTTTAGCTACTCATGAATACAACGGAAATCAAAATCGACATAATCATTATACCAAAACTTAGAATAATCCTCGCGATGGAGATGATTAGCGACAACAAGAGAAGAACGTATTTCTCGTTTGCCGTTGCTCAAGCCTAGCTTTTTTCCTCTATTCCCAAAATATTACAGAATCTGAATATTGAATAATGAATGAATAATGCTGAAAATTCAGCAATAAGGTTTTTAATAATATCCTTGTCCAATAAGTTGCTACTGCATCCTTAAGTATTTAAAAATACTGAGTTTGCCCAGGAAAAAGTTCCTATGCATCACATTCAGTCCAAAAGTTGCCTTCCCTCTTATGTGAAGTTTTCCTTTGCTGCCCACAGGTCCACAAAGTGCTGAAATCTTCCTTATTTGTACCTGAAAACATGCTAATCACATACGTCAGCTCACTTAAAGGAAAATGGACTAAAAGTGCAAGAATTATATATTTTATCCTCAAAACTTATCTAAAACATGGGTAAATTATGGTTCTTAGACATATAAATACGCCCAACATCAATGAGTCATTAGGTAGACCCATTATGTCAATAGAAAGAAACCAATAAATTCAGCCCCTTGACAACTTTTCATAATGACTCATTGTAAGACTAAATGAGTCCTTAGATGGGATCGTTGTCATAATAGTGAAGGAACAAGATTTTGTCCTCTAGCTCATGACTTATGGTCAGAACCTATAAGTCATAGCTTGAGCCATCGCGACTATTTCCAAAAAATCTCTAAATATTTTCAAAAGAGTTATTTGGTTTTTTCCCATTTTTTATCCCTAGAGCTATGTTGTTTAGGCTTTTCCAAGGTTGGAATATAAGGTAAATCCCTAATAAAATCAAAATTCAATCAAACATGTAGAGGTCAAAAAAAGAAAGAGCAGCCAACTTAGGGTTCCTCAACTTCAAGCATAAATTTAAAGGATTACTTCAAGAAATTCATCTCTAGGTATGTGCGATTTCAATAATGGTCTTCTCTCACCCATTGAGTCCCAAAGATAACTATATCTCAAGTTAAATTTAACCCTTCATGCTTAGGGTTTCCATGGGAAACATGAGTCCTTAAAATTTTAGTTTGTTTTCTTGACCTAAACCATGAATATGTGTTTCCCCATAAGTTTAAGTATTTTCCCAAACTTAGAATCATGAAATCCCACTATTATGATAAATTGTTGATTGTTGGGAACAAGTTATGAAATTTCTCAATATGATCAGATTTTAATATTGTTATATTTAGTTGCATTCCTTAGAGCTAGTGGGTTATAAATAGTCGATACCCAGGAAATTATGAATACGTCAGATTACATATTCTTGAGTACTTTAGATTATGCATATATTGTTGTTTTTAGAACACTACTTTATTAAGAATATTAGTTATCAATGACTTTTGGTTGGGAGTAGTACTTAGCACTAAGTGGATGCATCGATGAAGGATCAACTGTCAGTTAGGACTTAGACCTTTAGTAGAATTCTTTAAGTTCCAGATTTACGGTGCAACTATAGGTTATAAGGGGTCACCCACTTGATTAGGATTGACACCCTAGTGCTTTTGGACACCTGTTTAGTGGATCCATGTCATCTAGTGTTTGTACCCTTAGCAAGGTACTGAACAACCATCGAATAGGTGTTACAGGTTGGAACCTAGTTAGCTCAGATTAGGGTATGTCGATTAATATTAGTTCCCATAGTCCATAGTTTATGTTTTAATACCAATTTTTTCATGAACTTGTATTCAGTTATTCAGCTCATCATTCAATACCTATTTATACTAAGTCTTGTATCATTTTGCCATATTTCATGGCTTATGCCTAATTTATGTTAGTTATTTCCCATCTTACATACTCAAAGCATTCAAATTACTGATCGCATACTTTTTCTATAATATATTATCTTATAACATAGGTTTTAACACTCAACATTTGGATCTAGTTTAGTATGCTTTCATACTATCAGCTGCAGCAATTTGTGAGTACTCATCATTCAAGGTCCAGTTTTCAATATTATTTTTCATTGTTCTTTTAGATTCAAATTATTAGAGTTATTTGGGGGCTTGTCCTAATAATTCACATGAGTTAAAGGCTTTTAGATGGATATTTACATTTTCTACATGTCGAGTATTTTCAGATAGTCTTATTTCTGATATTTTGTATTTGATTTAATTATTACTTATTATTAGTTTATTTTAGTTTAATTTCTATGCAGTATATTATTTCTTTTGTATTCTTTGTTTTATGCCAGGCCATGGGTTAGCATGGGTTCACTTGTGACTCTAAGTACCATGTTAAGATTACGGACAGTCTCAGGTTGTGACAAACTTGGTATAAGAGCATCAGGTTTAAAGCATCTTAGGGTGTCTAAAAGTAACATTAAGTAGAGTCTTTTTCATGGGTATGAAGCGGGCCATACTAATGAATGGGAGTATATGAAATGTTTTAGGGAAGTATAACATTTTTTATTATTCATGTTGTGTGATAGACTGAGAACTCTATTAAAATTATTTTTTTGACTTGTCCTCTACCCATTTACAAAATATTTCTCCCAAGAGAACTAACATAAAGGGGAATGGGAACCAAAAAGCACCAATTAGTTGGTGCACCATCTAGGCCAACTATGAATACAGTAGCTACTAGAATTTAGTACTTCACTCGGATCAATTCTCTGATGTTCTTTGGGTCTAACCTAAGGAGGATCTATAGGAGTTACTTGATAGTATTCAGAAGGTAATTGAGATCGTAGGTGTCACCTCAACTGGGAATGTTGATTTCGCTAATTATCAATTATAGTAAGTGGCTCAAATATGGTTCAAGCAGTGGAAGGAGGACAGAGGTGCAAATGTAGGGTCGGTAAATTGGGATGAGTTTGTTGCTATATTTTTTGATAGGTTCTTCCCACTTGAGTTGAGGAAATCCAAAGTGAAGGAGTTCATAAACTTGAAGCAATACAATATGAGTGTAAAATAGTATCCACTCAAGTTTATTCAAATAGAAAGGTATGCTCCGACTGTGGTTGCTGACTCTAGGGCCCAAATAAGCAAGTTTAGGTGGCCCAAATGAGCAAGTTTATGTTAGATTTTTTTGTGAATATTGTCAAAGAGTGTAGAATAACCATATTTGTTAAGGTTATAGACATCTCCAGATTGATGGTTCATACTCAATATATTGAGAATGATAAAATCAAGAAGGATACTGAGAGTAAGAGGTCCAGAACTGGTAATTTTAATTTCTCTCAGTACAGTTCAGATGGTGGAAATCATTCTCAGTTCTACCCAAAATCTTAAGCTTTAGACCTATCTTCTGCCAGTTCTTCAACACCCAAGTTTAGACAGGATGCTCGTGATAGAGCGTCATGCAATAAGTCACACGGTAGTATGAATGGAATTTGCACTAACCCAGTTTGCAAGAAATGTAGTAGGAACCATAAAGATGAGTGTTTAGTAGGTAGTGATGCATATTTTCGGGTGTATTAAGTAAGTCCATAATTTGAGGGATTGATCAACGGTTGTGTGATAGGTAAGGATGTTCATCAATAAAGTTAATTCAACTCTTTAACAGTTCTGCAGGTCACCCGACTCAGCAGGGTGCCACTTCTAGTGCAACTGGTGAAAATCGTCTTGGTAGGTTCTATGTCGTTCAAACTTGATCAGATTAGAAGGTTTCTCTTGATATTGTCATTGGTACATTGCAAGTTTTTCATATTCATGCTTATGCATTGTTAGATCCCAAATCCACACTTTTCTTCATGGCTCCCTATGCAGCAGTAGTTTTTTGTGTTAGCCCCAAAATCCTTGCAGAAACCTTCAAATTTTGTACTCTAGTTTGTACTTTAATCATTGTCAGATGGGTATATAAAAATTACCCAACCATAGTATCCTAAAATGTCACCTCAATCGACCTTATAGAGCTATTCATGACTAATTTTGATTTATTCCTGACATGGATTAGCTCTACTCTTGGTATGCCTCAATTGATTATACAAATAGAGTAGTCCAGCTTTAGTTTTAGAATGGAAGGGTAGTACCTCATTTCTTATAGGTCGATATCTTATTGCTTATAGAAAGTAAAATAAATTTTGAAGGGTACATCTATCATCTTGTTTGATTCAAGGATTGAAGGTCCAAAACCCTAAGTTTTGAGTCAGTTCCAGTAGTAAATGAATTTCCAAATGTGTTTTCTAATGATCTGCATAGAGTTCCTCCCAAGTGGGAAATTGACTTTGAAATAGATATCCTTCTAGATACCAAGCCTTTTTCAATTACACCTTATTGAATAGCTCCAACTGAGCTTAAGGAATTAAAGGAAAAATTAAAAGGTCTCCTAGACAAAGGTTTTATTAGACCCTGTGTCTCTCCATGGGATGCTCTAGTTCTCTTTATGTGCAAAAAAGATGGTTCTGTTAAAATGTGGATCGACTACCGTCAGTTGAACAAAGTCACAATCAAGAATAAATTCCCTATACCCAGGACTGATGACATGTTTTACCAACTTCAGGGTGCTAATTTTTTCTCTAAAATAGACCTCAGATTTGGCTATCATCGGCTAAGAGTCACAGAATGTGACATTCCAAAGAGAACCTTCAACACCCAATATGGTCATTTTGAATTTGTTGTTATGTCTCTCGAACTAACGAATGCTCCTACAACTTTTATGGACTTGATGAACAGGGTGTTTAAGAAGTACTTTGACATGTTTGTTATAGTCCTCATAGATTACATCCCCATTAATTCTCGGAGTGAGGACGAACATGCAGATCACTTGAGGATTGTCTTGTAGACTCTTAAAGATTACCAGCTACTCCCTCCGTTTCAAAAAGAATGACCTACTTTGACTTGGCACAAAGTTTAATAAAATAAAGAAAACTTTTGAATCTTGTGGCCTTAAATTAAAGTCATGTCAAATATACCAAAATACCCTTTAATCTTGTGGTCCTAAACATGCCATGTGAAAAGTTAAAATTAAAGTATTGCTAAAAAAGGAAAGGGGTCATTCTTTTTTAAACGGACTAAAAAGGAAAGTAGGTCATTCTTTTTAAAACATAGGGAGTATTTTCTAAGTGTAGCAAGTGAGAATTTTGGTTGAAATCAGAAACATTCCTTGGTCATATTATATTAGGTGAAGTCATTCGAGTTTATTCTCAAAAGATTGAAGTAGTAAGGAACTGGACTAGACCTATCTCTCTATCAGATATCAGGAGTTTCTTGGGTTTAGCCGGTTACTACAGATGATTTTTTAAAGGATTTTCCTCTATTGCTTCACCCATATTCAAACTAAATTAGAATAATTTCAAATTCCAGTGGTCCAATTCTGACAAGAATCATGTTCAGGAGTTGAAGACTCGACTCACCTTCGCTCCAGTGTTGACTCTACCATATGGTTCTGATGGTTTTGTGTTTTATTATGATGTTTCTAGAGTTTGTCTTGGTTGTATGTTAATGCAATGGGGAAAGGTTATAGAATATGCCTTTAGGAACTCAAACATCATAAGAAAAACTGCTCGACTCATGATTTTAAGTTGGCAGCAGTTGTGTTTGCCTTAAAGATTTGGAGGCATTATTATTATGGGGCTGATGTGGATGTGTTCACCGATCACAAGAGCCTTAAATATGTGTTCAGGTAGAAAAATCTAAATCTTTGTCAAAGGAAGTAGCTAGATCTGTTGAATTACTATAATAAAAGTGTTCTATACGACCTGGGTAAGGCAACATTATGACCGACACCCTTAGCAGACTGTTCATAAAGAGTATTTCTTATATTGAGGATGATAAGAAAGAGATAGTGCATGAGGTTTATCATCTTTCTAGGTTAGGAGTGGCTAGTTTGTTCATCCAAAGATAATGTCTTAGTTTAGAATGGTTCAAAATCTTCATTGGTAGCTAAGGTAAAGGAAAAGCAAGATGGTGATCCTATTTTTCTAAGGTGGAAAGAATCAGTTTGAAGTTAGATGGTCAGGATTTTCTCCAAAGGAATAGATAGTGTTCTTCACTATCAGGATAGACTGTGTGCTCTAGATCTGAATGACTAGAGATAACAGATGCTAGCAGAAGCCCATAATTCTTGAAATTCTATTCACCCAAGAGTCAGTAAGATGTATTGTGATTTACGAAAAGTCTATTATTGGAAGAGCATAAAAAAGGATATTACAGTATTTTTGGCTAAGTGTCCGAATTGCCAGTAGGTTAAGATTAAGCACCAAATACTTGGTGTTATACTTCAGGAGATCATATAACATCCCATATTCAAGTACGTGTATTGGCGTATTCAAGTACGTGTATTGGTCTTATTTATATGGAACTAATTTTTTATTTTATTTATACCGAAATTTGTCCGTCGATGGTTCCATGCAAAGTTTATTGAATAAGATTTCCAACGATATAAAGATTTCCAAAAACGGATAGGTTTTGGATAATCGAGCACGTTCGAAACTATAAAACGGTGGCCGGGATATTTGGGAATAGTAAATGTGCAGGAAAATTTCCTGCACACAAACTACTAAGGCCAGCCAAATTTTTGGGTCAATTTCAAACGATCATAACTCCCTTAATATAATGAACTAGGAGAGCTGCGACCTATGAAAAGAAATATCTTTGAGTATTCTTTCCAATGCAATTGGTTTAATCCAAATCCAACGTCTGAATAAGGAGTTATACTCGATTTACTTCAGCCTATCAAAATAGATTTTTAAGGTCAACTTTAAACGACCATTACTCCTTCTACAGGACGAACTGGGTGGCCTACTTTATATGAAATGAAAGTCCTTTGAATTATCCTTCCAACTATACCAATTTCACCCAAATTCAATATCGTAGCAAAGAGTTATGGTTGATCTACTTTAGCTTTTCAAAACAGTCCACCAAAGGACAGATTTGACATTATTCAAATTTTAAAGGCATTTTTGTCATTTCATATTATATTATGGACGGGAATATTTGTATAAATACATGTATATGAGTTCAAAAACTCATTTTCATCTTCAATCATAGAGAAAGAACAAACCCTAGCCTAATTTGACCTTTAAATTACTTTTGATTCAACCGTAGAAATTCTAAAGTAATTCGATAACTGCGTTTGTCATCTCGAGAGCTTCGAATGGCACCTATTATTTGTGCAAAAAGGATTGCATAATCAAGAGTTTAATTCTAAGGTATTAATATTGTTTTCCTTTGTTCTTTTCCATATGTATATGTGTGATAAAGGATTATATGTATTGGTTGTTATTGAAAGGTGATGGAAATAGGGTTATGGACTATTTTGCATGGTTTGATTGTATTGAATTGTGGAAGGTGGATATGGTAATTGAGTTATGGAAGGTGTATATGGTAATTGAGTTATGGAAGGTGGATATGGTGATATACTATTGAATTGATGTTTATTTATGTCTATGGGTCAATTTGATTTAATGGATTGGTTGGAAGGATAAATGAATCCAAACTTGATATAGGAGGATGTTGTATGAATATGCATGGAATGTGAATGTAATTGGAGTATAAGAGGGTTAAAGTGACACCCTTTATGGTGTAATTAAGGCTTACTACTTAACCATTAGTTTGGTGAATTCAAATAATTGAATTATGATGTTTGGTTGCTAATACTAGATTGCTATATATGTTCATTGTAGATAAGTAATCCGAAAAGACGGGAAGTCCATTTGGGACTAGTATTAAAGGTGGACAGTCAGGTATGTAAAGCATACTCTATACCATATCTTTGGCATGAAAGTGAACAATTGTTCTATTAAGAAAGTTTCCAAAGTTATTCAGTAACATGTGATCCATAATGGTTTTGTATGATGTCCTACGTTACCAATGAACTTGTTTCCACCCTACAAGATGTAAAGACATTCCAATACTTACTTGTTTTCCAAATCTTACATGTTTATTGCACAAATGAATGTCATAAGGTATCCGGTTACTCAAACAAGATCCATGTGCTATTAATGTCTCCAAAACGTTTCATTGATATACCAATAATTTCCTACTTCATTGTTATCGCATTGATGACTCCAAAACACTTCATTGATGTGCCAATGAGTTCTTACTTCATCGTTATTGCATTGATGGTCTATTTATATGTCTCTTATTGATGTATCATTGTTTTAAAGTATCAAAAATACAGTGGCGACCAAAATAACAATCTCAAAGATTAATTGAACTAAGTGATGGAAGTTCTCTCTTATTGGGTCGTATCCCAGGGGCATAAGCCTATCATGGGTCAATCCCTATTTATGTGTTTATGGGTGGTATCCCAGGGGAATAAGCCTATCATGGGTCGATCCCAGTTGATAGGTACTGCAGGCAGCCTAATGTTCACAGTACAGTACAGTAATGATTACACAGATGATAAGAATGAAGGTAAAATGAATGAATAAATACAATGTATAGGTTGTCACAAGTTCTAGTAAGTGTGGTCCACTCATATTACGATTTATTCACTTGTTTCTAATTTCTATTGAGCTCCTATATCATATGTGATTATCTACAGCTTTACATACTCAGTACATATTTCGTACTGACATCCCCCATGGGGGACCTGCATTTTATGCTGCAGGCACAGGTACCTCAGCTCATATACCGTACAAGTAGGAGCCAGGATATCCAGCTGCTTTTGGTGAGCTCCAGTTTACTTCAGGGCTTTCCGTGTCCTATCTATTCACTTTTGGTATTGTATAGAAGTTAGTTATATGGCGGGGTGTGTCCCAAGCTTAGTTAAACTCTGTGTATTATCTAGAGGCTTTGTAGACCTAATGTACAGTCAAGGTGGTATTTTGTTAATAGATGTGGTAGCTCCAATGGCCAAGTATTGTATATATATATGTGTGTGTGTGTGTGTGGTCGAGTTTATACAGGTGATTATTTCCTTTTATATGCGACATAATGTTGTCCGAATTTTGGGTTGTCATAGAGGTATGCATAGGAAGTATAAGGTTATGAGCTGGTTCTCCCAGGCCTCCTCGGTTACGGGTGCCAGTTCGCCCCAATAGGATTTGAGGCGTGATAAAAGTGGTATCATAGAAGTTTGTCCTAGTGAGTATACAAAGTCGTGTCTACGTAGAGTCTTGTTTATCGATGTGTCGTGCACCGCATCTATAAACATAAGGCTATGGACATTTAGGAATTGTTTTTTTTCTTCATGTCTTAGATCGTGCGATATAGCCTATATTGTATATGAAGTCACAGTTGACTACTAAATCCGTTTGTTTCTCTTATTATAGTAATGATGCTGATTACCAGAAGCAAGAATACCGGTCAGCAAGTAGATGTGGCTGCCGGAGAAGGGACTAGTAAGTCACCCACTATACCAGCTAATCAAAGTGAGGCTCCAACTGAGCATGCATCAAAAATTTCTTCCACTCCGGAAGAAATAAGGAGGAGGAGAACTATATACCCAGAGCCACCTATTAATGCTGCTGATCAAGATCTTAGAAATATAGTGGAACTTTTGACTCGTAAAGTTGTTGGGCAAGCCATTCCTACCACGGGTCCTAGTGTTACTGATAGGGTGGCTAGCCTTTGAACACAGGATTTTCTTAAGATGGATCCTCCCACTTTTACTGGATCAGATCTTAACGAGGACCCACAGGACTTTATTGATCAAATTCAAAGGGCCTTAGATGATATGCATGTAATAGGTAGAGAGACAATGGAGTTAGCGGTGTATAGATTCAAAGGGGAGGCTATAAATTGGTACGAGGACTGGAAATGATCTAGGGGTATTGATGCACCCCCAGCTACTTAGAAAGAATTCAAAGAGGCATTTCTTGATCATTATCTTCCATTTGAGATTTGTCAGGCCCGTCCAGATCAGTTTTTAAATATTCATCAGGGTAATATGAGCGTGAGGGAGTACAGTCTCCGATTTAATTCCTTGTCAAGATATGCTCCTAATGTTGTAGCTACTATGGATGACAAAGTTCATCAATATGTGGATAGTCTGGATCCATATCTGGTTAGAGATTATACTATTACAGCTTTGAAAAAAGATATGGACATAGCGAGGATCCAAGCTTTTGCACAGAAAATAAAAGATCAGAGGTAGAGGAAAAGAACACAGGAATTAGAAAGAGAATATTCTAAGAGGGCCAGATATACAAGGCAGTTCATGGCATCCCAAGGAGGGATCAAACCACAGTTTTCTGCTAGACCACCTAGGCCATTATCTTCTTATTTTGCAGCTAGGGACCCAACACAGTTCCAAGGGTCCAGAGGAAATCAATTTGGGCACAAAAGTGAGAGTCAGAGTTCGCGGACAGTGGGGTACCAAGGGCAAGGGAATATGAGTCAATCGAGACCACCTCGAGAGACATGCAATAAATATGGAAGGTATCATTTGGGCTGATGTCGGCTGGGACCAATGTTTGCTTTTGGTGCGGTATGTCAGGGTATATGATGAGAGAATGCCCACGAAGGGGCATAGGGGGTATGGCATGACCTACAGGGTCATTTGTTACATCATCATCATTGATGCCTTATTCAGGAAGGGGTGCAAAACCAATGGGTCATGTTAGAGGTGATAGAGGATCCACAAGTTCTAGCGGGGCTCAAAATCATACGTATGCTCTAGCGGATCGACAGAATTTAGAGGTTTCCGCAGATGTGGTTATGGGTACGTTGTCTATCTTTTCATTCGATGTATATGCCTTAATTGATCCTTGTTCTACATTATCTTATGTGACTCCATTGGTCGCTGGAAAGTTTGAAAGAATACTCGAACTGTTAGTTAAGCCATTTAAAGTATCCACACCAGTTGGGGAATCTATTATAGCTAGAAGGGTTTACCGAAACTGCATAGTACCTATTTGTGGTCGTGATATGATGGTTGAACTTGTGGAGTTAGAAATGGTAGATTTTGATGTTATAATGGGTATGGACTAGTTGGCGTCTTGTTATGCCATAATTGATTGCTACACGAAAAAGGTATATTTCCATTTTCCAAATGAATCAGTCCTTGAATGAAAAGGTGAAATTGGCGCACCAAGAGGTAGATTTATTTCTTATTTTAAGGCAAGAAGAATGATTTCGTATGGATACATATATCATTTAGTTAGAGTATGGGATATAGAAACGGAGCCACCAACTCTTCACGCTGTTCCTGTGGTAAATGAATTTTCTGATGTATTTCCTAAAGATCTTCCAGGTTTGCCTCCTGAACGAGAAGTAGAGTTTGGTATTGATGTAATACTATACACCCAACCAATCTCCATTCCTCCGTATAGAATGGCCCCAGCAGAATTACGAGAATTGAAAGAGCAATTGAAAGATTTGCTAGAGAAGGGATTCATAAGGCCTAGTATGTCCCCCTGGGGAGCACCAGTGTTATTTGTGCACAAAAAGGATAGCTCGCTGAGGATGTGTATTAATTATCAGCAATTGAATAAGATGAATATTAAGAATAAATATCCTCTCCCCAAGAATTGATGATTTATTTGATCAGTTACAGGGCGTCAAGTGCTTTTCTAAGATTGATTTGAGGTTAGGTTACCACCAAGTGAGGGTCAAAGAGAAGGATACACCCAAGACAGCTTTCTGAACACGGTATGGTCATTATGAGTTTCTAATTATGTCATTTGGGCTAACAAATGCTCCTGCAACTTTTATAAATTTGATGAATAGGGTGTTTAAGCCATTTCTGGATGTATTTGTGATAGTTTTTATAGATGATATTCTAGTTTATTCTAGATCAGAAGAGGACCATGCCAATCACTTACGCCAGGCATTGCAAACTCTTTGTGATTGTAAGCTTTATGCAAAGTTGTCTAAATGTGAGTTTTGGTTAAAGTCGGTGGCATTTTTGGGTCATATTGTATCTAGTGAAAGGATAAAGGTTGATGCTCAAAAGATAGAAGCTGTGAAGAACTGGACAAAGCCCACAACGCCTACGGATATTTGTAGTTTTCTCGGGTTGGCCGGTTATTATAGAAGGTTTCTTGAAGGCTTTTCTTCCATTTCAGCACCCTTAACCAAGCTAACCCATAAAGCATCCAATTTCTAATAGAATGATGCCTGTGAGAAGAGTTTTCAAGATTTAAAGAACAAGTTGATTTCTACACCCATGTTGGTACTTCCAGAAGGCACCAAAGGGTATACAGTGTATTGTGATGCTTCCAGAATTGGTTTAGGATGTGTATTGATGCAGCATGGTAAGGTAATAGCATATGCTTCTAGACAATTGAGGCCACATGAGAAAAATTATCCTACACAAGACCTTGAGCTGGCAGCAGTTATTTTTGCTTTAAAAATATGGCACCACTACTTATATGGGGTTATGTTGATATATTTACTAACAATAAAAGCTTGCAATATATTTTTAATCAGAAGAATCTAAATTTAAGGTAGTGGAGATGGCTTGAACTATTAAAGGACTACGATGTTGATATCTTGTACCATCCAGGGAAAGCAAATGTGGTAGCTGATGCGTTAAGTCGTAAGGCTATGATGGAGCCTATAGAAAGTCAAGGGATGATTAAAGATCTTCACCAGTTAGCTAGGTTGAGAGTTCGCCTTCTTGAAACTTTGGAGAAAGAGCTTATCGTACATAATGTTGTAGAATCTTCATTAGTAGCTGAAGTGAAAGAGAAGCAATATGCAGATCCTATTTTATTACAGCATAAGGAGAACGTTTAGAGTGGTTCGACCAAGGCATTTGAGCTTACGCGAGAAGGAGTACTTCAGTGCCAAAACCGATTTTGTGTGCCAGATGTAGAGGGGCTAAGAAAGAAGATTATGATAGAGGCACATTGTTCAAGGTATTCCATTCATCCAGGATCAACCAAAATGTATCAATATTTGAAAGATATGTATTGGTGGAATGACATGAAGAAGAGCATTGTAGAATTTGTAGCTGAATGTCCAAATTATTAAAGAGTTAAAGTTGAGCACCAAAAACCCGGAGGTTATATGCAATGCATTGATCTTCCAAGCTGGAAGTGGGACATGATCAACATGGATTTCGTTATTGGTTTGCCTCGTACATCCTGAAAGTTCGATTCTATATGGGTGATTGTTGATAGGCTTACTAAATCCGCACATTTCCTACCAATTAGGACCACTTACACAGTTGAAGAGTATGTGAAGCTGTACATTAAAGAGATATTTCGATTACATAGAGTGCTAATTTCTATTATATCAGATCGGGGAACCCAATTTACCGCAAACTTTTGGAAGTCTTTTCAGAGGTGTTTGGGAACACAAGTGAAGTTGAGTACAGCTTTTCACCCTCAAACAGATGGACAAGCAGAACTACCATCCAAACACTTGAAGATATGCTACGAGCTTATGTAATAGATTTTAAGGGAAACTGGGATGATCATTTACCTCTTATTGAGTTTGCCTACAATAATAGCTACCATTCAAGTATCAAAATTGAACCATATGAAGCTTTATATGGAAGGAAGTGTAGATCACCAATAGGATGGTTTGAAGTGGGTGAAACTCTTTTGCTCGGACCGAATCTTGTTTATGAAGCCATAGAGAAGGTTAAAGTAATTCAGCAATGACTGAAAATAGCCCAAAGTCGACACAAGTCATATGCGGATAGTAGAAGGAGAGGGCTAGAGTTTTATATAGGTTATTGGGTATTTTTAAAGGTATCACCAAGGAAAGGGGTAATGAGATTTGGCAAGAAAGGGAAGTTGAGTCCACGTTATATAGGCCCGTATAAGATCACTCAAAGGTTTGGACAAGTTGCATATGTTTTAGAGCTACTCCAAGAGGTCTCATCAGTACATCCGGTATTTCATGTGTCAATGCTTCGAAAGTGCATCGGAGATTCATCACGTATCACTTCTACTGAGGATGTGCAAGTTGCGGAAGATCATACCTATGAGGAAGTGCCTATTGCTATTCTAGATCGCCAAGTTAAGAAGATGAGAAATAAAGAGATAGCATCTGTGAAAGTACATTGGAAAAATCGTCAAAGGGAAGAGATTACATAGGAAGCTGAGGAAGCAATGAAATCTAAGTACCCTCATTTGTTCAAAGATGAAGAGGAAGTTCAAGAAACGGAGTTAGAACATTAACAAGTAAGTTTTTTTTTTTTATATATGCATAGTATTTATGTGATGATGTTCATATTAATGGTGGACTTGATCTTGTCTTTAGTTGAATAACTACGCTAACATTTGAGGACAAATGCCCTAAAGGGGGGAAGGATATAACACCCCGTATTCAAGTACGTGTATTGGCGTATTCAAGTACGTGTATTGGTCTTATTTATATGGAATTAATTTTTTTATTTTATTTATACCGGAATTTTCCCGTCGATGGTTCCATGCGAAGGTTATTATATAAGATTTCCAATGATAGAAAGATTTATAAAAAGGGATAGGTTTCGGATATAATCGAGCACATTCGAAACTATAAAATGGTGGCCGGGATACTTGGGAATAGTAAATGTGCAGGAAAATTTCCTGCACACAAACTACTGAGGCCAGCTGAATTTTTGGGTCAACTTTGAACGGTCATAACTCCCTTAATTTAATGAACTGGGAGATCTTAGACATATATAAAAGAAATATATTTGAGTCTTATTTCCAATACAATTGGTTTCATCCAAATCCAACGTCTGAATAAGGAGTTATACTCGTTTTACTTCAGCCTATCAAAACAGATTTTTAGGGTCAACTTCAAACGACCATAACTCCTTGTACAGGACGAACTGGGTGGCCTACTTTATATGAATTGAAATCCCTTTGAATTATCCTTTCAACTATACCAATTTCACACAAATCCAATATCGTAGCAAAGAGTTATGGTCGATCTACTTTAGCTTAGCAAAACAGTCCACCGAAGGACAGATTTGACATTATTTAAATTTTAAAGGCATTTTGGTCATTTCCTATTATATTATGGACGGGAATATTTGTATAAATACATGTATATGAGTTCAAAAACTCATTTTCATCTTCAATCATAGATAAAGAACAAACCCTAGCCAAATTTGACCTTTAAATTACTTTTGATTCAACCGTAGAAATTCTAAAGTAATCCGATAACTGTGTTTGTCATCTCGAGAGCTTCGAACAACACCTATTATTTGTGCAAATAGGATTGCATAATCAAGAGTTTAATTCTAAGGTATTAATATTGTTTGCCTTTGTTCTTTTCCATATGTATATGTGTGATAGAGGATTATATATACTGGTTGTTATTGAAAGGTGATGGAAATAGGGTTATAGACTATTTTGCATGGTTTGGTTGTATTGAATTATGGAAGGTGGATATGGTAATTGAGTTATAGAAGGTGGATATGGTAATTGAGTTATGGAAGGTGGATATGGTGATATACTATTAAATTGATGATTATTTATGTCTATGGGTCAATTTGATTTAATGGATTGGTTGGAAGGATAAATGAATCCAAACTTGATATTGGAGGATGTTGTATGAATATGCATGGCATGTGAATGTAATTGGAGTATAAGAGGGTTAAAGTGACACCCTTTATGGTGTAATTAAGGCTTACTACTTAACCACTAGTTTGGTGAATTCAAATAATTGAATTATGACGTTTGGTTGCTAATACTAGATTGCTATATATGTTCATTGTAGATAAGTAATCCAAAAAGACGGGAAGTCCTTTTAGGACTAGTACTAAAGGTGGACAGTCAGGTATGTAAAGCATACTCTATACCATATCTTTGGCATGAAAGTGAACAATTGTTCTATTAAGAAAGTTTCCAAAGTTATTCAGCAACATGTGATCCATAATGGTTTTGTATGATGTCCTACGTTACCAATGAACTTGTTTCCACCCTACAAGATGTCAAGACATTCCAATACTTACTTGTTTTCCAAATCTTACATGTTTATTGCACTAATGAATGTCATAAGGTATCCAGTTACTCAAATAAGATCCATGTGTAATTAATGACTCCAAAACGTTTCATTGATATACCAATAAGTTCCTACTTCATTGTTATGGCATTGAGAACTCCAAAACACTTCATTGATGTGCCAATGAGTTCTTACTTCATCGTTATTGTATTGATGGTCTATTTATATATCTCTTATTGATGTATTATTGTTTCAAAGTATCAAAATGCGGTGGTGACTGAAATAACAATCTCAAAGACTAATTGAACTAAGTGATGGAAGTTCTCTCTTATTGGGTCGTATCCCATGGGCATAAGCCTATCATGGGTCGATCCCTATTTATGTGTTCATGGGTGGTATCCTAGGGAAATAAGCCTATCATGGGTCGATCCCAGTTGATATGTACTGCATGCAGCCTAATGGTCACAGTATACTACAGTAACGATTACAAAGATGATAAGAATGAAGGTAAAATGATTGAATAAATACAATGTATAGGTTGTCACAAGTTCTAGTAAGTGTGGTCCACTCATATTATGATATATTCACTTTTTTCTGATTTCTATTGAGCTCCAATATCATATGTGATTATCTACAGCTTTACATACTCAGTACATATTTTGTACTGACATCCCCCACGGGGGACCTGCATTTTATGCTGCAGGCACAGGTACCTCAGCTCATACACCATACAAGTGGGAGCCAGGATATCCAGCTGCTTTTGGTGAGCTCCAATTTACTTCAGGGCTTTCCGTGTCATATCCAGTCACTTTTGGTATTGTATAGAAGTTAATTATATGGCGGGGTGTGTCCCAAGCTTAGTTAAACTCTGTGTATTGTCTAGAGGCTTTGTAGACCTAATGTACAGTCAAGGTGGTATTTTGTTAATAGACATGATGGCTCCAATGGCCAAGTATTGTATATATATATATATGTGTGCTCGAGCTTATACAGGTGATTATTTCCATTTATATGTGACATAATGTTGTCCGAATTTTGGGTTGTCATAGAGGTATGCATGGGAAATATAAGGTTATGAGCTGGTTCTCCCGGGCCTCCTCGGTTACGGGTGCCTGTCCGCTCCAATAGGATTTGAGGCATGACAAAAGTGGTATCATAGAAGTTCTTCCTAGTAAGTATACAAAGTTGTGCCTACGTAGAGTCTTGTTTATTGATGTGTCGTGCACCACATCTATAAACAGAAGTCTATGGACATTTAGGAATTGTTTCTTTTCTTCATGTCTTAGATCGTGCGATATAGCCTATATTGTATATGAAGTCATTGTTGACTACTGAATCCGTTTGTTTCTCCTGTTATAGTAATGATGCCGGTTACCAAAAGCAAGAATACCGATCAGCAAGTAGATGTGGCTGCCAGAGAGAGGACTAGTAAGTCACCCACTATACCAGCTAATCAAAGTGAGGCTCCAGCTGAGCATTCATCAAAAACTTCTTCCACTTCGAAAGAAATAAGGGGGAGGAGAACTATATCACCAGAGGCACCATTAATGCTGCTGATCAAGATCTTAGAAATACAGTGCAACTTTTGACTCGTATAGTTGCTGGACAAGCCATTCCTACCACGGGTCCTAGTGTTACTGATAGGGTGGCTAGCCTTTGAACACAGGATTTTCTTAAGATGGATCCTCCCACTTTTACTGGATCAGATCTTAACAAGGACCCACAGGACTTTATTGATCAAATTCAAAGGGCCTTAGATGTTATGCATGTAAAAGGTAGAAAGATAGTGGAGTTAGATGCGTATTGATTCAAAGGAGAGGCTATATATTGGTACGAGGACTAGAAATGATCTAGGGGTATTGATGCACCCCCAGCTACTTGGAAAGAGTTCAAAGAGGCATTTTTTGATCATTATCTTCCAATCAAGATTCGTCTGGCCCGTGCAGATTAGTTTTTAAATATTCGTCAGGGGAATATGAGCATGAGGGAGTACAGTCTCTGATTTAATTCCTTGTCAAGATATGCTCCTAATGTTGTAGCTACTATGGATGATAGAGTTTATCAATATATGGATATTCTGGATCCATATCTGGTTAGAGATTGTACTATTACAGCTTTGAACAAAGATATGGACATAGCGAGCATCCAAGCTTTTGCACAGAAAATGAAAGATCAGAGGTAGAGGAAAAGAACACAGGAATTAGAAAGAGGATATTCTAAGAGGGACAGATCTACAAGGTAGTTCATGGCATCCCAAAGAGGGTTCAGACCACAGTTTTCTGCTAGACCACCTAGGCCATTATCTTCTTATTCTGTAGCTAGTGCCCCACCACAGTTCCAAGGGTCCAGAGGAAATCAATTTAGGCACAGAAGTGAGAGTCAGAGTTCGCGGACAGCGGGGTACCAAGGGCCAGGGAATATGAGCCAATCAAGACCACCTCGAGAGACATGCAATAAATGTGGAAGGTATAATTTGGGCGGATGTCGGCTGGGACCAATGTTTGCTTTTGGTGCGGTATATTGGGGCATATGATGAGAGAATGCCCACGAAGGGGCATAGTGGGTATGGCACAACCTACAGGGTTATTTGTTGCATCATCATAGTCGATGCCTTATTTAGGAAGGAGTGGACAACCAATGGGTCATGTTAGAGGTGATAGAGGATCCACGAGTTCTAGCGTGGCTCAAAATTGTACGTATGCTCTAGCGGATTGACATAATTTAGAGGTTTCCCCAGATATGCTTACGGGTACGTTGTCTATCTTTTCATTCGATGTATATGCCTTAATTTATCCTAGTTCTACATTATCTGATGTTACTCCATTGGTTGCTGAAAAGTTCAAAAGAAAGTGTCCACACTAGTTGGGGAATCTATTATAGCTAGAAGGGTTTACCGAAACTGCATAGTAACTGTTTATGGTCGTGATACGATGGCTGATCTTGTGGAGTTAGAAATGGTAGATTTTGATGTTATAATGGGTATGGACTGGTTGGCGTCTTGTTATGCGACAACTGATTACTGCACAAAAAAGGTATATTTCCATTTTCCAAATGAATCAGTCCTTGAATGAAAAGGTGAAATTGGCGCGCCAAGAGGTAGATTTATTTCTTATTTTAAGGCAAGAAGAATAATTTCCAATGGATACATATATCATTTAGTTAGAGTAAGGGATACAGAAGCGGAGCCACCAACTCTTCATGTTGTTCCTGTGGTAAATGAATTTTCGAATGTATTTCCGAAAGATCTTCCAGGTTTGCCTCCTGAACGAGAAGTAGAGTTTGGTATTAATGTAATACCAGGCACCCAACCAATCTCCATTCCTCCGTATAGAATGTCCCCAGTAGAATTACGAGAATTGAAAGAGCAATTGAAAGATTTGCTAGAGGAGAGATTCATAAGGCCTAGTATGTCCCCCTGGGGAGCACCGTTGTTATTTGTGTGCAAAAAGGATAGCTCGCAGAGGATGTGTATTGATTATCAGCAATGGAATAAGATGACTATTAAGAATAAATATCCTCTCCCAAGAATTGATGATTTATTTGATCAGTTACAGGGTGTCAAGTGCTTTTCTTAGATTGATTTGAAGTTAGGTTACCACTAAGTAAGGGTCAAAGAGAAGGATATACCCAAGTCAGCTTTCTGAACACGGTATGGTCATTATGAGTTTCTAGTTATGTCATTTGGGCTAACAAATGCTCCCGCAGCTTTTATGAATTTGATGAATAGGGTGTTTAAGTCATTCCTGGATGTATTTGTGATAGTTTTTATAGATGATATTCTAGTTTATTCTAGATGAGAAGAGGACCATGCCAATCACTTACGACAGGTATTGCAGACTCTTTGTGATTGTAAGCTTTATCGAAAGTTCTCTAAATATGAGTTTTGGTTAAAGTTGGTAGCATTTTTGGGTCATATTGTATCTAGTGAAGGAATAAAGGTTGATGCTCAAAAGATAGAAGCTGTGAAGAACTGGACAAGGCCCACAACGCCTACGGAGATTCGTATTTTTCTCGGGTTGGCTGGTTATTATAGAAGGTTTCTTGAAGGCTTTTCTTCCATTTCAGCACCCTTAACCAAGCTAACCCATAAAGCATCCAAATTCCAATGGAATGATGCCTTTGAGAAGAGTTTTCAAGATTTAAAGAACAAGTTGATTTCTACACCCGTGTTGGTACTTCCAGAAGGCACCGAAGGGTATACAGTGTATTGTGATGCTTCCAGAATTGGTTTAGGATGTGTATTGATGCAGCATGGTAAGGTAATAGCATATGCTTCTAGACAATTGAGGGCACATGAGAAAAATTATCCTACACACGACTTTGAGTTGGCAGCAATTATTTTTGCTTTAAAAATATGGCATCACTACTTATATGGGGTTATGTTGATATATTTACTAACAATAAAAGCTTGCAATATATTTTTAATCAGAAGAATCTAAATTTAAGGTAGTGGAGATGGCTTGAACTATTAAAGGACTACGATGTTGATATCTTGTACCATCCAGGGAAAGCAAATGTGGTAGCTGATGCGTTAAGTCGTAAGGCTATGATGGAGCCTATAGAAAGGCAAGGGATGATTAAAGATCTTCACCAGTTAGCTAGGTTGAGAGTTCTCCTTCTTGAAACTTCGGAGAAAGAGCTTATCGTACATAATGTTGTAGAATCTTCATTAGTAGCTGAAGTGAAAGAGAAGCAATATGCAGATCCTATTTTATTACAGCATAAGGAGAACGTTTAGAGTGGTTCGACCAAGGCATTTGAGCTTATGCGAGAAGGAGTACTTCAGTGCCAAAACCGATTTTGTGTGCCAGATGTAGAGGGGCTAAGAAAGAAGATTATGATAGAGGCACATTGTTCAAGGTATTCCATTCATCCAGGATCAACCAAAATGTATCAATATTTGAAAGATATGTATTGGTGGAATGACATGAAGAAGAGCATTGTAGAATTTGTAGTTGAATGTCCAAATTATTAAAGAGTTAAAGTTGAGCACCAAAAACCCGGAGGTTATATGCAATGCATTGATCTTCCAAGCTGGAAGTGGGACATGATCAACATGGATTTCGTTATTGGTTTGCCTCGTACATCCTGAAAGTTCGATTCTATATGGGTGATTGTTGATAGGCTTATTAAATCCGCACATTTCCTACCAATTAGGACCACTTACACAGTTGAAGAGTATGTGAAGTTGTACATTAAAGAGATATTTCGATTACATAGAGTGCTAATTTCTATTATATCAGATCGGGGAACCCAATTTACCGCAAACTTTTGGAAGTCTTTTCAGAGGTGTTTGGGAACACAAGTGAAGTTGAGTACAACTTTTCACCCTCAAACAGATGGACAAGCAGAACTACCATCCAAACACTTGAAGATATGCTACGAGCTTATGTAATAGATTTTAAGGGCAACTGGGATGATCATTTACCTCTTATTGAGTTTGCCTACAATAATAGCTATCATTCAAGTATCAAAATTGAACCATATGAAGCTTTATATGGAAGGAAGTGTAGATCACCAATAGGATGGTTTGAAGTGGGTGAAACTCTTTTGCTCGGACCGAATCTTGTTTATGAAGCCATAGAGAAGGTTAAAGTAATTCAGCAATGACTGAAAATAGCCCAAAGTCGACACAAGTCATATGCGGATAGTAGAAGGAGAGGGCTAGAGTTTTATATAGGTTATTGGGTATTTTTAAAGGTATCACCAAGGAAAGTGGTAATGAGATTTGGCAAGAAAATGAAGTTGAGTCCACGTTATATAGGCCCGTATAAGATCACTCGAAGGTTTGGACAAGTTGCATATGTTTTAGAGCTACCCCAAGAGGTCTCATCAGTACATCCGGTATTTCATGTGTCAATGCTTTGAAAGTGCATCGGAGATCTATCACGTATCACTTCTACTGAGGATGTGCAAGTTGTGGAAGATCTTACCTATGAGGAATTGCCTATTTCTATTCTAGATCGTCAAGTTAAGAAGATGAGAAATAAGGAGATAGCATCTATGAAAGTACATTGGAGAAATCGTCAAAGGGAAGAGATTACATGGGAAGCTGAGGAAGCAATGAAATCTAAGTACCCTCATTTGTTCAAAGATGAAGAGAAAGTTCAAGAAACGGAGTTAGAATATTAACAAGTAAGTTTTTTTCATATATGCATAGCATTTATGTGATGATGTGAATATTAATGATGGACTTGATCTTGTTTTAGTTGAATAACTATGCTAACATTCGACGAGAATGTGTGTATATATACATTTATATGAGTTCAAAAACTTATTTTCATCTTCAATCATCGAAAAAGAACAAACCCTAGCCAAATTTGACCTTTAAATTACTTTTGATTCAACCGTAGAAATTCTAAAGTAATCTGATAACTGCGTTTGTCATCTCGAGAGCTTCGAACGGCACCTATTATTTGTGAAAACATGATTGCATAATCAAGAGGTAAATTATAATGTATGAATATTCTTTGCCTTTGTTCTTTTCCATATGTATATGTGTGATAGAGGATTATATGTATCAGTTGTTATTGAAAGGTGATAGAAATAGAGTTATGGACTATTTTGCATGGTTTGGTTATATTGAATTGTGGAAGGTGGATATGGTAAATGAGTTATGGAAGGTGGATATGGTAATTGAGTTATGGAAGGTGGATATAGTGATATACTATTGAATTGATGATTATTTATGTCTATGGGTCAATTTGGTTTAATGGATTGGTTAGAAGGATAAATGAATCCAAACTTGATATTGGAGGATGCTATATGAATATGCATGGCATGTGAATGTAATTGAAGTATAAGAGGGTTAAAGTGACACCCTTTATGGTATAATTAAGGCTTACTACTTAACCACTAGTTTGGTGAATTCAAATAATTGAATTGCGACGTTTGGTTGCTAATACTAAATTACTATATATGTTCATTGTAGATAAGTAATCCGAAAAGACGAGAAGTCCATTTGGGACTAGTATTGAAGGTTGACAGTCAGGTATGTAAAGCATACTCTATACCATATCTTTGGCATGAAAGTGAAAAATTGTTCCATTAAGAAAGTTTCCAAAGTTATTTAGTAACATGTGATCCATAATGGTTTTGTATGATGTCCTACGTTACCAATGAACTTGTTTCCACCCTACAAGATGTCAAGACATTCCAATACTTACTTGTTTTCCAAATCTTACATGTTTATTGCACAAATGAATGTCAGAAGGTATCCGGTTTCTCAAACAATATCCATGTGCTATTAATGACTCCAAAACGTTTCATTGATATACCAATAAGTTCCTACTTCATTGTTACGGCATTGATGTCTCCAAAATACTTCATTGATGTGCCAATGAGTTCTTACTTCATCGTTATTGCATTGATGGTCTATTTATATGTCTCTTATTGATGTATCATTGTTTCAAAGTATCAAAAATGCGGTGGCGACCAAAATAACAATCTCAAAGATTAATTGAACTAAGTGATGGAAGTTCTCTCTTATCGGGTCGTATCCCAGGGGCATAAGCCTATCATGGGTCGATCCCTATTTATGTGTTTATGGGTGGTATCCCTGGGGCATAAGCCTATCATAGGTCGATCCCAGTTGATATGTACTGGAGGCATCCTAATGGTCAGAGTACAGTATAGTAATGATTACAAAGATGATAAGAACGAAGGTAAAGTGATTGAATAAATACAATGTACAGGTTGTCACAAGTTCTAGTAAGTGTGGTCCACTCCTATTACGATTTATTCACTTGTTTCTGATTTCTATTGAGCTCTTATATCATATGTGATTATCTACAGATTTACATACTCAGTACATATTTCGTATTGATGTCCCCCACGGGGGACCTGCATTTCATGCTGCAGGCACAGGTACCTCAGCTCATACACCGCACAAGTAGGAGCCAGGATATCCAGCTTCTTTTGGTGAGCTCCAATTTGCTTCGGGGATTTTCGTGTCATATCCAGTCACTTTTGGTGTTATATAGAAGTTAACTAAATGATGGGGTATGGCCCGACCTTAGTTAAACTCTGTGTATTGTCTAAAGGCTTTGTAGACCTAATGTACAGTCAAGATAGTGTTTTGTTAGTAGATGTGATGGCTCCAATGGCCAAGTATTGTATATATATATATGTGTGTGTGTGCTCGATCTTATATAGGTAAAAATTTCCTTTTATAATCGACATGATGCTTTCTGAATTTTGGGTTGTCATAGAGGTATGCATGGGAAGTATAAGGTTATGAGTTGGTTCTCCCGGGCCTCCTCGGTTACGGGTGCCAGTCCACCCTAATAGGATTTGAGGTGTGACAGATCAGTATTCCAACTTAGAAGTGGGAAGTAGTGAATAAGGACTTCATTATAGGGTTGTTTTTACTCATCGACATCATGATTATATTTGAGTTATTGTGGACTTAATGACTAAGTTTGCTCACTTCCTACTAGTTAACACATCAGATTCAATCGAATATCATGCTAAGCTCTATCTTAGGGTGTTTCTGAAACTGCATGGAATCCCTTTTACTATTATTTTAGATAGAGGTGCCCAATATACCTCTCAATTTTGGAGGACTTTTTAAAAGGGTCTTGTTAGCCAGGTTCATCTTAGTATGTCTTTTCACCCGTAGACAGATAGTCAAGCAGAAAGGATGATTCAAACCTTAGAGGCTATGTTCAGAGCATGTGTGATTGATTTCAAGGGCAGTTAGGAAGATAAACTGTCTTTGATTAAGTTTGTTTACAATATTAGTTGTCACTACAGTATTCAAATAGACCCTTTTCATTCTCTTTATGGTTGGAGGTGTAGATATCCTATTAGTTGGATTAAGGTTGGTGAAGGTTCTTTGATAGTGACAGGTTCGATGCATGAGGCAATGAGAAAAGTTTAGCTGATTAGGGAAAGGTTGAAGACTTCTCAAATTTGTCAAAAATCTTATGCATATGTAAGGAGAATAGATCTTGAGTTTGATATTGGTGATTTTATCTACTTGAAGGTTTCGCCCATGGAAGGGATAAAGAGATTCGGTACGAAGGGAACGCTCAGTCCCTGTTATGTTGGTCCTTATAAGATTTTGAGTCGATATTGTAAGGTATCTAATGATCTGGAGTTTCATAAAGATTTAGCATCAATGTATCTAGTCTTCCATGTCTCCTTATTGAAGAAATGCATTTGGTGACGTAGCGTCAGTTATTCCTTTAAAGAGTGTGGGAATGAAAGATATTCTCTCTTATGAAGAGGTCCTAGTTGATATCCTTGAACATCAGATTCGTAGGCTATGTAAAATAAAGGTTGCTTTAGTAAAGGTTTTGTGGGGAAATCAGTTAGTTGAGGGAGCCACTGGGGAAGCATAGGCAGATATAATGACCAAGTACCCGCACTTTTTCTCTTCAAACTCAGTCCTTACTTGAAGTAATAGTTCCCTTAATTAATTAATTCTTTCTATTCTATCTCAGGACACCTACGGTATTTTTATGTTATATAATGCATTATTGAGTTTTGTTCATACCATTTTTCAATAATAGATTCCATTGTCAACTCATTGTTCAGCTCATAGGAGTTCAGATTATAGCTTTTCCCCTAGTACTTCAACTTAGTCAATTTCATTCGGGGAAGAATGATCCAAATGGGGAGATATTATAATACCCCAAGTTATTGATCTCTAGACCCATCAATATATAGGCAATTAAATTATCTTTCCAATGCCACCAGCCTTGCCTTAATCTGATAGCATAGTGAAAAGTTGTGGCCAATTTACTAAGGCACTGTTACGCTTCTAGTGATGATGCCTTTGACGATGACTTGTTGTCCGACTAAACGAGTTGTCAGAAGTACTTGAAGTCATAATAGTGAATATCCAGACAATTTAGTGTATTGATGATGATTCCAGCATACGACTCATTATCAGTCTAAATAAGTCATCAGGTTGACCCATCATCACAACAGTAAGAAACAAAGAAATTCAGCCCCTTGACTACAACACTTCCTAATGACTCATTGTTAGACTGAATGATTCGTTAGAGAGGATCTTTGTCATAATAGTGAAGGAACAAGATTTTGGTCCTCAGGTCATGATTCAAGCCACGACTCTTCGTCAGACCCTACGAGTAGTAGCATGAGCCATTGCGGCCATTTACAAAAAGTTTTTAAGTGTTTCATAAGGGTCGTTTGGTCTTTTCCCACTCTTTTAATCTCAAAGATATGTCTTTTAGGCTTTTCCAAGGTTGGAATATAAGGATAACTTTTTCAAAATCCCTCATAAACTCAAAATTCAATCAAATACATATAGGGATAATAGGGAAAGAGTGATTTCCTTCTCCAAAAGACAACTTACGATTCTTCAAAAAATTCATCTCTAGGAATGTGGAATTCATCAATGGGTCTCCTCTCACTCATTGATTCCCAAAGATCACTATATTCTTAAGTTAAATTTTATCCTTCAAGCTTAGGGTTTCCATGGGAAGCATGAGACCCTAAAATTTTAATTTGTTTTCTTGAAATAAACCATGAATTTTTTATTCCGCATAAGTTGAACCATCTTTCGATACTCAGAACAATGAAATCCCACTATTATGATAAATTTTTATGATTGTCTTCAAATTATGAAATTTCTCATTATGATCAAATTTTAATATTGTCATATTTAGTTGCATTCTTCAGAGCTAGTAGGTTATGAACACCCGATACCTAGGGATTCATGCATACCTCAATTTACATGTTATTGAGTACTTCAGATTATTCATATATTGTTTTTTTCAGAATACTATTATATTGAGCATTTTAGTTATTAGTGTCTTTCAGTTCAGAGTAGTACTTAGCGCCGAGCAAACGAAGGGATGAAGGCTCACCCGTCAATTAGGATTGAGACCTTTAGTAGAAGTCCCTAAGCTCAAAAAATATGGCGCCATCGTAGGTTATAAAGTGTCCCCTTCCAGATTAGGACTGACACCCTAGTCCTTATAGACATCAGTTTAGTGGATCCACGTTAGTAAATGTGCGTACCCTTTGCAAGGTATTGAGTGCCCAATCAACTGGGTTAAAGTTTGAACTAAGGTCAACTAAGATTGGGGTATTTGGTTATTGTTAGCTCCCACCGTCCACAGTTTATGTTTTAGTCTCAGATTTTGCATGACCTTGTATTCAATTATTCAGCTCATTATTCAGTACATGTTTATACTTGGTCTTGCATCAGTTCAGTATGTTTCATGCCTTATTCCAAGTTTATGTTAGTTATTTCCGATATCACATACTCAGTGTATTCATATTACTGATTGCATACTTTCTTTAGCTATATTGTCTTATAATATAGGTTCTGGTACTTCACATCTGAATCGATTTTAGTACACTTTTTTACCATTAGCATTAGTAACTGGTGAGTTCTCATCATTCAAGGGACAGTCATCAGTATTATCATTATTCATTTAGTTTAAGACAATTGGTGTTATTTAGGGGCTTGTCCCAACAACTCACATGAGTTAGAGGCTTTCCGACAGATATTTAGGTTTCCATCATGTCAAGTATTTTCAGACAATCTAATTTCTTATATTCATTATTTAATTTCATTATTATTTATTATCAGTTCATTCAAGTCTATCTTCTGCTCAGTATATTATTTCTTTAGTATTCTTAGTGTTATGCCAGGTCATGGGTTAGATTATGGTCAAATATGATTCTAAGCACCGTATTATGCCTAGGGGCAGTCTCGGGTCGTGAAAAAACACAAAAAAATGGTCCCCTATCCTAAAATCCATGTTTCATAGCAAAAGAAACTGTCAAAATTGTCATCCAAGGTAATTTAGTAAGAGTTCTAGCTAAATGCCAGTTTATTAACTCCAACACTCAAGATAAAGAAATGGGCATCAAAACCGGAAGAACTCTTTGGGAACCAAACTACTGGTCCTAGTAAGTCATAAATGGCTTGGGAAAGAAATAAGGATATTCTAAATGCAGAAAATCATAATGGTAAGAAAAATGACCTTGAGGGTTATTACATCTGGTATGTATCATCGACCAATTCAATTTAGCAAGAAGTATAAATCATAAATCAAATAACAAGTAGATAGGAGATTCAACACATAGAAAGTAGTTTACTCAATAAAATAATAGTTCAAATAAACTAAGAAATTTCATATAACAAGTCATGTAAGACACAACCAATTATCATAAATAATAATCAATTCACAGTCTCAACATTTATATCACAACATGGATCTATGTCTATCTCAAATTGACATTTTTATCTTTTTAACTTTCATTATAACCTCTATATATCATACTAACTCTAACCTCAAAATACTAACATGTACACATATACTAAGGGGCTTATTTCTTTCTAACGTATCATGACCTACATGGGACGCACTAGGGTCCACATACTATACCAGCTTGGTACCAGTTAGTAAACTAATACCATATCGGTGTGGTATTTGATCAATAGTAATTATATAAATTATAATTTAAATATTACTATATGTTAGTATATATATCAAGTGTACCTAATTTTACAAGTACACTTCACAATCAAATCTCAAATCTCAAAATTCAATAATTCATAAATCAATGGCTTATCGTTCAAGCATTAACAAAATAACTACCATCAACCACAAGTTTTTCAAAATATTAATTAGCATTTAATTTAATTTATAAGTATAAATGCAACTAAATAAGTCTAAAAAACATTATAACCATAACCTACTGATCTTAGGCATATTTATATAACTAAGTGTCATTATCTAGGTACGTTTAGCTTAGTTTTGAGAATAACTTAGCGTTCTTATGTTAATAATTAGTAATATTGTTTTATTTGTGTTATAACACTCTTGTTTAGATGGTTTATTTTTAATTTGTATCAATTCAAGATTGAAACAAATAAAGGCAAGGCTAGACAGTTACAAAGCTTGAGTTGTGCTTATTCTTAAGTGATTTTGATGGGCTTAAACCATTGTATTATTTAATGGTTGTTATGAGAATTTTTAGGAGATTAGAGGAGGTGAATTTTATGACATTTTAATATTCAAATTAGAAATAATAGATGATGGGACAAGGTGCAGGTTTGTGAGGTGATAAGGGACTAAATCAGGCAAAATTATGCCTAGTTGTTGTTCCCTCTATGTTGTGTAGCAGAGCCCAAGATCGCATCCATGGAACCACCACACATGTTTGATTTAGCTACTAGAATTTTAATCCTAGTAGCTCAGTGGTGCACCCCCAAGTCAATGGAATGATTTCCGAGGCATGAAGCTCCTACAATCGAGAAAATTCAGCCCCAAAGTCCTAGTTTGAGTAGAAAATATGTGGTATTTTCATCTAATACTTATGGGATTTTGATTAGATGTATAGAAGGATATATAAAATATTAAAATTCTGAAAATGAGTAGAAAACATATGGGGGATTCCATATTATGAAGTTATCACCCACCCACTCCTAAACTGACTAAGATTTGGTTTTCTACTTATTTTAAGTGAAGCCAAAGGGGAAAATAGGTATATTTTCGTATGGGTATACATATGGACGAAAATTTAGGAAATAAAAGGATTACATAGACATATTTACACATATTCTTGGAGGATACATAAAACACCCTGGGTTTTGACCCTTGGAAATTTCTTGAGTTTGGAACTCACTGCCCTTGTAAGGACTTACCATACGAGTCGTATGGTGTGGGTACGGCTTAGGAAACCCTAATTATTAGGAGACAATTGAAGTATGGTTGGGTTTCTCTTATAGTTATGTTTTGGTGGGTATGGTTCGTTAGGGGTGGTGACAGTTCATTTGGTCGGTCCCTTAATCAAATCAGTAACTTAGTAACTTGACTTTCCTCTTAGTACGAGTGGCTCACTAAGAGATGTGAGGATAGGGTACATGTAGTAAGCTTGAGTCATATTTTTTCCAATTTCAATCCCTTTGGTTTATGGTTTGGGTACGGCTAGTACATACCAATAATATGGTCTAGTGACGAGTTGGGCAAGGTAGTCATATATTGGATAGAATGTGGTGTCCAACATTCTGTTCTGGTGATGACTTGGTGATACCATTCATATGGTGTGGTTACTTGTTGGAGGGTCAACTCCTACCCACCTACGAGTTTTATAGAGTTCTAATTTGGGGGTAGTCTAAACATTTCCCCTTTGTAACTCCCTTTGATACCATAACATAAAATACCTTTTGGGCATCATTAACCTATTATTCTCAATCAAAAACTCTTAAAATCTCTCTTAAGCAATAGGTTAGGGTTTCTTCAAGATAATTAATTAAGGCTTTAAAGGGTGGTTTCTCTTCCTCTACCTTGTTGTCTAAGCATGTCACTCCACCCTCATTGTTATTTTACAAATAACATGTGTTTTAATGTATACATTTCATGATATTGTTATGGTTTGAAATAATGGTTGGGGTTTTGGATATTCATTGTTGAATATTGTTCCTCATGTTTTAATGATGTTTCTTTCATTCTTTTAAATATGATTTTGACATTGTAGAATGCATGGTTATGATAAATTGATTTAAGGGTACTTTCTATCTCCCAAAATTACTTGGTTATGGTTTTGAAATATATGTGCCCTCAACCTATTTGTTAAAGTGCCAAAGAGAATTGTTTTGTCACATAGTTTGACTATTATTGAAATATTTGCATTGCATAAATGGTAATGGAACTTAAAAATTGGTTTGGTTGGTTTTAAATGGTTTGGAAAGGCCTAGATGGCCATGGTTTTGGTTTAATTGGAAACTTGGGAGTCAACTTGGTTTAATGGTTTTGGTATGGCATAAAAGGATAGACTTGCAAGCTCTAATTTTTGCATGACAATACCAACGGTTAATTCCTAAAGAAAAGACTCCTTGGAAAATGGTTTGTGACACAACCCGAACTAGGGCCTAGTCATGCCAGGCGACTCAAGTCCGACCCGGACCGGAGACCGCCCCTGAGACCCAACCATAATCACGCTATACCCTATATGGGATGAATTTTGAACATATAACTAGATATAATAATATCAATTGAAAGATATTTAAAGGAGTTCATAACCATAACCAACCAAATATCCAACTGGTGTCAGCCTTAATGCCAATACCAATACCAACGCTGACACCAATACCGACACCGTCCATGCCCATAGTTGTCTGACAAAGCCTCTATCCAAAATCACTAATATTTGGTTGAGACAAGCCCCCGACCGTAACCAAAACCAAACCAATGAAATAATAACGACAAAAGAAGTCCATAGCATGAAATCGAGCCTTCAGGGGTATGAAATCTAACCACTTCAGTCTGACTCAAAGTTATCCCCGAATCTAAGTCACTGAGCAGGAGAAATTATAGTATGGTTAGTTCCTACATCGTGTGGGGATATAGCACTCGAAGACGGCTAGCAGAGAGAATACTATCATGTACTCGGGGATAAGATAAAATAATGCCAGTAATTCAAAACCAAAGTAAATAACCATATTCAATCTCATATATATATCATGTCTGATGATAGGCGAATTTACACGCCTATATCAATATATTTTGCCCATATTTTAGCCTAGTTTTGAGAACAAATTATATATTTCATGCACTTTTAGTCCTTTTTCCTGTAAATGAGCTAACGAACATGATTAGGAAAGTTTCAGGTATAAATGATGCAAAATACAGCATTTTATGGCTTACTTGACGCAAAAGAAAGCTCACAAAGGAAGGGAAGGAAGTCTACACGCCTAAGGACCAAAACTGCTGCATGGAAAATCTATCCCGTGCTAAAACAGCAGTTTCTGAAGACTTTGGGGACTTACAGATACAAAGCTGGATTTTGACAATGATACATTAACCTAGTACAATTGGGTTATGTATTTCATTAGTTTATTTGGATTAGGAGAATGTTACATTAACCTAGTACAAATGGGTTAAGTATTTCCTTAGTTTAGTAGGATTTGGTTATTTATTTCATTAGCATAGTAGGAGTAGGATAGGAGTATTATAAATACCCTATCATGCTAGAGATTTTTAATTAAGTCCTCCCTTAGTGGAGAGGCAAGTCCTCCCTTAGTGGAGAGACACATTCTACTTCTCAATTACAACTCTTCTAATCTTTCCATTAATTCTATTCTTAAATTCCACAACAAGAGAATCGTTACTTGCTAAGGAATCACGCCACACGCCTATCACCTAATCCACACGCCATTACTCAACAATAACAATGCAAATCGTGATCTCCTTCGCACTCATGGGTAACTAAACTTCTCTGTTGGGGTTATGGAAGCCGAATGAGATACTATCTATTGCTGTGAGTTTGTGAGTTCGAGACACGTATATTGCTTATATCATTATTCTCTTCATCTTAATGCAAATTCTTGTGGCTGCAGACGCATAGAATAACGCCAGTCTAACATTTAACTTGGTCGAGAGAAAGGTTATTTGTCTGGAAAAGAGATAATGTCAAGGTAGTAGGACACCCTTTCCTATTAAAAAGCTAGTGCCGTAACTGGACTAACCTCTTGGAGAATTCGTACCGTTAGACACGCTTTAAGCTCGAGAGAGTTAAAGTGAAATAGTCCTTGTTCAGGTCGAGAGACGCTTGGATTTACCATAGACTACAATTCTCTATAAGCAATTGCATGTCAAGACTCTACACACTCATAGCCAATAGGGACGTATACCTCAGAAGGTGGACATAACCCCAACGCTTCAATTCTCATTGTTTACAACTTACGTAACATTCTTCCTCTTTTTACTTTGCTATTTTCAGCTTTTACTTTATTGTTTTGGTTACACATTACAATCCCCCCTTTTTACGAGACTTGCACCAAAAGTTTAGTAATTTTGCTTACTTGTTGGCCAGGCTATTCCCTGTGGGATCGACACCCAACCCAGGTTGGGTTCTATATTTGCTAACGACCGCTTTACACTCAAACGAGAGCTGTAGATTGAGCGTTATCAATGTCAGGAAGGAGAAATGGGTTTGCCATGCATTTAAAACCTTAACTTGGGTTGTGTAGCTTGGCCGTTCTAAACCCACCCACGGGCTATATGATTTAGCTCCCCTGCTGAAGGGCCCTAGTACGTGTTATCCACACAACCGGAGAATAGAAACCCGGGATGAATAGTATATTCCCCAAAATATAAAGTGACATAATGCACACGGTCACCAAGACTACTATCACATCAGTAAATATGAGTTTCCAATGGCGATCCCCCCGGGACCCCCCACCTTCCACAGATTTGCTGCTCAACCGCCTTAAAGCCTAATTAAACCTTTTTCACATAACCAAACCATTCACCAAGGATTTTTTTTCATTAGGCATTAACCGTTGGTATCGTCATATCAAAATAAGAGCTTGTAAGTCTATCCTCTTGTGCCATACCAAAACAATTAACCAAGTTGATTCCCAAGTTTCCAATTAAACAAAAACTATGGCCATTAAGGCCTTTCCATACCATTTAAAACCAACCAAACCAATTTAAGTTCCATTACCATATTATGCAATGCAAAGATTTCAAGAATAGTCAAACCATGTGACAAAATCATTCTCATTGGTATTTTAAAAACATGTTTAGGGCATATAGTTTCCAAAATCAAAAACCAAGTATCAATTGAACATTCCCATGTAACCACAGGTTCAAACAAAAATTATAACATAAAAACTATAAGAAAGGCATGGGAAAACATAATCCAACCATAAACAACCAATACCTCCAACATCAATTTAAAAACCAAAACAATACCATAATAATACCATGAAAACCATTCATTGAAACATGCTTTTAGTTGAACTAACAAAGAGGGAGGAGTAACATGACTTAGACACCAAGGAAGACAGAGAGATTCACTCTTGAAATCCCCTAATTGATACCCTTGTGGAAACCCCGGCCTTTTCTCGAACCAAGAGCTTGAGAGAGATTTTAAGAGTGTTTGATTTAAAATAATAGGTTAATGTAACCTCTAAAGTTGTTTTATGTTGTGGGTTCAAAGGGAGTTAAGAGGGAAAATGTCTAGAGTACCTCAAACTTACAAATGTAAAATTCCTGCATATGGGTACGAGTTGAACCTCCAACTCATCACCAAATCATACGACTGGTACCATCCAGTTATACCTAGAACAAAAAGTTGGACATCCACACACGATCCACCATATGATTCCATTGCCCCAACTCATGACCAAACCATACGACTAGTATGGTCCAGTCATACTCAAAATACAATTCAAAGGGATCGACACTAGACAACATACGACTACACCTTACTACTCGTACCCTATCCTCACGGCTCTTAGTGAGTGTTACGGCCCAATTTCTTAGGTCATGATGGTGCCTACCAAAACCCACCAGTTGGCCAGCTAATGGCTAGTAATGGACTACTCAATCAATATAAAGAAAAGAATGCAGAAAATATAAAGTAAAGATCAATACATAAGAATATCCCAAAATCTGGTGGTATCAGTACAAGAGTTTCTAATATATTTAGAGTACAAAAGTGAAATGTTAGGGAGAAATAATCCGATACAACTTATCTCTGAATACAGCATGGAGAATAATCTAATACATAAGATAAAGAGATAAGTAATACCCCGAACATCAGGAGCTCACCCTAAGTCTCCAAACCACGGCTGCTCTGCACGATGCACTTATCAATGGAAATAACCTGTACTATGATCTACAATCCATGGAAGTGTAGTATGATCACCAAACAAATGGATCTTAGTAGGCAACTGCCGACTGAGATCCAAAGATAAAGCAGATATATACAACATATAAAAAGAATAGAAACTATACCCAAGAGTTCGGAAATCATATGACAAGTCAATTAGATAATAGGGAACAACTAGCTTTTTCATTTCCAAAAGTCTAACAAAATATGACTAAGGAAGTACCAAGGAAAACTATCCTATTCCAGCCACAATCAATAGACATCAATACTATACCGTATAGCCTAGACCAATATACGAATGAAGAGCGAAGAAAGATATATATATATATATATATATATATATATATATATAGGCCAAGGAACAATATACAATATGTACAAATGAAGGAAGGTATATATGGTAGTGCCAAAACTTCATATAGCTATATATATATATATATATATGAACATGAGGTCATCTCAAGCATAACCTAGATCACCATATCCTTATTATAAGACCTCATTATAATACCATTAGGATCTAAGGCTCTCATGCTAAAGGTTATAATCCACATGGCTAGACATGAGATAATCGTGCATAACAATTCAATCATAAGGTAAAGGAGGCCGAAAATATACCTCAAATCTTGATACTAAATCAACGGCCAATCTATCATAAGCTAGCCGTAATAATGATCATAACAATGATAATAACAATATCAATAACATCGCGAATAATCAGCTACTCTGGACAACCATATACCTAACCGATCCTATGCGTGCCCTCACTGCCCTAGACTCATAAGGTTCAATCAACATAAAATAACACAAGACATATCATTCACCCATATTAATACAACCATCCCATACAAGTTGATAGACATAGATGCATGCTGGTGATAGGCGATGCACATGTAGGAATGAATGAAAGATCCATAATCAATATCATAACTCATCATAACTGTCATTATATAATCGTTGTCATCATAATCAACCTCCGTCCTTGCAGGGTATAAATATATCATCACAGTTTCCTCTGGATTTGCCGAGTATCAAAATATCATCACAATAGTATCCTCTAGCCTTACCGAGTATCAATTCATCATCATAATAGTATCCTTCAGCCTTGTCGGGTATCAATATCATCACAATAGTATCATCCGGCCATGTCGGGTATTACTATCACCACAATAGTAACCTCCGGCCTTGCCGGGTATCAATGTCATCATAATTAACATTACAAAGTAACATATACTAAAATACTCATGAACATAACCATATCACCATAAAGTATCTATCTCAACAATACTTCTCAACTGCTCGTTATTATCTAACTAACGCTATTGATAGTGAAACCACTAGTTCGCTAGTCATCACATGACCTCTAGATATCGTCTAAATATTAACCTTATTCAAGGGATAACAACTAACTATTATTTATTAGATAGCTAACATCTAACATCTATCCAAGGTTCATCACTAGACCATAATCACCATTTACCCACTATTCCAAATTATTAACTAATCATTATAACCATTAACCATTATTAGCCAACACATAACTACTTATCTTCTAACCATCTTTTATTAACTAAAATCATTCATTAACTAACCCTTGTTAACCAACTAATCCTTATTTAACTATTCATTAATCAACCATTTAACAACTATTCATTGTTATTAACTAGCCACCTCTTATTACCAACATCACTTATTATCTAGCCTCATTAATACACAATCACTCATTTAACAACTAATCGACATTATAAACTTAGGCATCAATATCACTAATCTTCGCCTATGCTAAACCCAACATCATCATTAATCACATATCAACCATTTCTAACTACTATATTTCAACTAAGCACAATTCATTAACTAATACATCAGATTCCTAGCCACAAAGTGTTATGGTCTCCTAACTACCACATAGCTTAACCCTTAATTAAGCAGAACAATCATAAGATCATATTCCATCGAGAATCACATAAGTTACCAACACAATAATCATGAATGTACCAAATATATGCATGCCATCACCATTATCTAATAAATAAGTCGTAAGCAACATACCACATCTTCCTCTGTCCTATATCAGAGAGATGTGTATATAAACTATGCATATGAATCCATAAACTATAATCATATCTCTTACAATAATAAGCACTTTTCGGATATCCAATCATTATCATAACACGGCCCTTGGCCAAATAATATATTTGAAACTTATGTTAATAATCATACTTATGAGTCGCAACATATTTCTACTCATCTCACATATAGAAGGCATCTCGCATATAAGAGGCATAATATCAATAAGCATGTAACCATCTCTCACATAGGAGACATCTCACATCGAGGAGGCATAATATCAATAAGCACGTAACCATCTCTCACATAGGAGGTATCTCACATTAAGGAGGCATAATATCAATAAGCATGTATATAAGAATGTAATCATCTCTCATATAAGATATCTTATATCAATAGGTCATACATTATGACTATGAGAAATATCACCTCTCTAGGGAAATTGTCATATGTAAGAGGAATATCGTCTCTATAGGCCTAAGTATCATAACCAAAAGGAAGTAGCATCTCTATAGGCCCATCGTCAAGTCTAAGAGGAGATAGCATCTGTATAGGCCATACAACATATCTAAGGAGGATATCATAGCCATAGCCCAAAGCCTATAATCCAAGGAACATCAATATAAGCTACCAAGTCACAAAGTAACCTTATACTAAGGTTTACTAACCCCATCTATGTCTATTATCTGCAACTAAGTCCACAAGACTAACATAAATCTAGGCCTAAATCGGCCAAATGATTCCAGTTCTAAACCTCAATTTTCATGATTGGGCCCAATATGCCCCAAAATAGGCTAAGGTATCTAGTTCAACTTCTAAATGTCACATAAGCCACACTCAAGCTTAGGATCGGAGCTTCAACTAGTAATAAGGGTACTCTAGTCTACTCTACCCAAGTTATGGTTTCAAGACTGCCACACTAGTCTAATAAGGTCAAATCCATAATTCATGCTTCAAATGCTAAAACCACAACCCAAACATAGCATTACATTATAACCACGATACAACTAATCTAAACTAGGGAAAAAAGGCACTAGGATTCAAAAGGCTTATTAACGTATCATTATACTGGTCCAAAACCCTCATCTAGTCCCCAAAGTATCAATAATCAAGGCTAGGTTACTCTATGCATAATCAAGCCTATCATCCATATTTACACGTAATACATATCACACGTCATCTATGAAAAGGATTAGACAGAGGCCTACCTCTAAGCCAAACTGCAAAATATCAAATCATGCACGATATGCTCATCTTCACTTCACAATCCCAAAATGCCATCACACTAACGAAATCACAATCCACTCATCAAAACGAGTCTATCAATACCCATATTGCACTATTGTGCTTCTAGTCCAAAATGATACCAAAACCTCAAGTGGGTCCCACATATAGAAAATGAGTTTCTGAGACCAACCCAATGTTCACACATGAACAAAAAGTCATAACCCTTAAGAAATAGGTGAAACTTAAGAATAATTTGAGTTAAAATCATGCATTAAGCTAAATTGGGGTTTTTGTCCAAACTAGGAAATTCAAGCATGAATAAAAGGGATTCTTACCTTAAATTTGAAGATAATCATAATACAATATGACAATTAAGCTTCCAACCCACCCACCATAACCAATTTCGTATTAGCACACCATATTAGGGTTTTAAGCTCTCAATAGAGGAAGTAAATGGCCAATTCTTGGCAAAAATGGCTATTTAAAGAACCATCCCAGGCCTGCGGTCCTCATGATTACACACATGTGGGCTGCGTTTGTGGCAGTCGAGATCGCGCTAAGGCCTTCGAGATCACGGTCTTGGCTGTATCATATTAAAACTGAAACTTGGAATTTAATTCCATGTTTGGGATAATGACTCAGGATGCATCTAGAATCCAATATTTCACAAATAAAATATGTAACCACACTAAATTTGACGTTTCGAACGCGTTGGAGAATTTGTATATTCAATCTGAGGTCATTTCAACCGAATATGGGTCCAATACCTAAACTTTCAAAGTTTCAACTTTTTGATCGATAGGTCAAAATAAGCTCGAGTACATTGGGACTCGTACCAAAGGTCTACCTAGCCTAAAATCAATATTATGAATCTGTTGGCACAATCAAAATTTTCATTTGAGATCCTTTCACTAAAGTTTTCGCCCGATGGCCATTTAGAACCAGCGAAGACTTCTAAATAGGGAATTGGTTATATAAACTAATCAAATTTCCTGATAATCGAACTGTCGGTCCCAGAAATTCATAAATGACTTGGGGAAGCTATAAGAAATCCCAAATGATGAAGATAAGCATAAATATGGAAAATAACCTGAATGGTCATTACAATATCCACTACAAAAAGGAATTTCAACGCCGAAAGTCAACGGATGGAAAGAATCTTGAAAGCTCAAAAGGATGAGGTACTGAGCCTATATGCTTCATTCATGACTTTCCAAATAACCTCAGCAGAGAGAAACAATTCTAAGGGATTCTCCATAAGTATCCCTTTTTCAACTAGCACCCTCATTCTTCTTCCAAACAATAAAAACTAAACTTAACCTCTCACTGGCCTCACACTGAACCAAGAAGGTTGATGAACACACATCAGAACCACATCACACTAATCCCATCTCGATATCCACATACATCAACCATGGATCATCGAATGCAAAGTCAAACCAAGTCAGTAGTCACGCCACCAAATATAAATCCAAATATAACCTTCCTTTACCATTTGCACATGCTATCTACTCCAAGCCAGGAGGACAATCACTTGAGTCTCGCCCACGTAGTCTCATCACAAAGAACTTAAAAAACTGAAGCTCATCTATTGAAAGTTCATATGGAAAATAAAAGAATAAGCTTATAAGGCGTTGTCTGAGAAAATGAATAGAGATAATCAAGGAATGCAATCCATGTCAATTCTACTACTAGTCCGGATGACAATCCAACGGAAATCTCAAAGTCCAAGGTATAACTACTAATTAATGAATATTCCGCTCCAAGATGTCTCATCAGCCGAGAATAAAGTCGTACTGAATCCAAGTTAAGTATACTACTCCGATTGAGTAAATCATCCAAAATTCCAAAAGAACACCAAAAACTCTAAGTCAAGACTAAAGTAACCAATACGGGGCCCATAAGCTATCATCTAAACATTCATCCACTATAATCCAACCGACATCTAGAAGGTTGAATAGGAAACCATGAAGTATGCTTGACTAACCTATTACTGAAACCTAAACAAAGACAAGTCTAAAAAAAAGTTATATGCAAGCTTTACAACACCAAGCTGAAATCTCAATACCAAGGCGTAATCGCTCGATCTTGAATATCTAAACAAAAACTAAAAATGGGTAGGCATTAATGCTCCAAATATATCATACTCCCAAATCTCCATTCCAAGGAGTCAAATCCAAAATCGAGCCAATAAGGCTATATTGATGCCAAATATCCCAACTCGACTTATGCATCCAAGTATGACATATTTGAGATAAATCATACCAAGCCATAGTCAAGACATATCCGAAGAACAAAATCACTGCAGGGATAATCACTGAGTGATAACACATGCAACCAACTCCATATCAGTTACAGGGCAGGAAATATAGCCAAAAAATAGAAATTATTCCAAAGGATGAATCACTAGATGAAAATGCCAATAACCCACTCGATATACGCTGGAGGGCATAAACTATCCAAACATACTCAAAAACTTCCCAAAGCAAGAAAACCACAACATGAGTGGCAAGAAAGCTCTATCAACTTTAAAAATATGACTTAATCTAGAAATTACCCAATCCAATACTCTTTCTCGGCACGAATAGCCATAGGTACATGTCACCAAGGAGAAACACTCTACGAAGCCTCATTAGGCCGAACAAACTCTGAAATGGGGACTTCCCAAATCCACCCAAGTAGGACAATCACCACTCAATCCATTAAAGAATTCCATCATCATAGAATAAATATACCAAGGTCAAAGTTAAAAGCACTACAACAAAATCAACAACTCGAGATAAGGAATATACAATTCTCCAACTCAAGAATCGATCACAGAAAAGGCCACCTGCCTCTAACTCTCTAACTCTACTCAAGGAAAAACCATATCATAATTACAAAAGAGTATCCAACATTCACTCTTGGAATAGGTCAAACCATCCAAAGGGAACGAACTCAACAAACCTATGAGATGAATCCACGACATCTCAACACAGTATCAAAATTGCTATCAGACAAAAAGATAGCCATAAATAAAGAACAGAACTCAAACTGGTCTATTTCACAAATAGGTCATATCGGGAGGGAAAGCCAAATAAAAGCCTTTACAACCCTGGAAGCAAATCAAAGAATCTTAAACTCAATAATAGGCAAAAATAACTAAATTTCCAACTCTAGCATTATAATAGAGTCACAAAAGGTCAACTTGCCTTTCGATATCATAATACATCCCCAAATTAATCTAATACAGGTAACCAAGAAGGAACATATTAAACCTCACCCCGCTAAGGGAAAGAAATCAACATATCGGGCTATATATACTCAAGCCACCGAATAGCATCATAAAAAAAAAATTAACTAGATAACACTAGTCTATACAGCTACCCATCAAGAATCAATTACATCAAATAACAATATTAAGTGATAATATAGAGTAATATCAGTAATGTCACAACCCGACCCAGGGCCTAGATATAATGGGCATCCCAAGTCCAACCAGGATTGGGACCCGCTCCTTAACTCAACCCAACCACCTTTCACCGCCTTAGATGAGCTAAATTTCAAGCACATAAGAAGATTATGTAAATGCTCTCATGAAGACTCTTGATAAGGAAACAACCGTGACCTACCCAATCAAGTCTACCTGCACCAAATCAACCATTTATACCATACCAAACCAAAGAGAATATCAAAACATAATATGATAATCAAACCCAAAGTATAATATGAAGAAATAGTGAGAAATCATGTTTGATGATGCCAGTCTCCCAGCATATTCAAATGCCAAGGCCGGCATCAATACCGATCTCTCCCATACAACCCCTAAAAGTACCACAAAGCCACTATCCAAAAGAATACAAATATCTAATTGGGACATGCCCCAACCATGACCAAAACCAATATCCAAAACAAAAGCAAAATGTCTAAGAATGTCCATATCATCAAAATAGAGCCTTCCAAAAAGATGGAAGCTCTCCATATCAATCAAAATATTATCCCTAAGTCAATCACTATGTAGGAGGAGTTGAACGGTTAGTTCCTACATAGCGTGGGTATACAAACGCCAATAGACGGGTTAGTGAATGATCGCTAGTATGCATCTTGGGCTAAGGATATAGTGATGCCATTTAAACAGCCAAGTAAAACCATCCATGATGCATACAACCATACATATATATAAGTGTTGGAAAAGGGAATATGTGTTTAGCATGCATTTGAAACCTTTAACCTGGGATGTGTAACTTTGTCGTTTAACCACACCCATGGGTAGTATGGATTCAACTCCCCTTACTGAAGGAGTCCCAGTACGTGTAGCCGCACAACCAGGAAATATCCCATGGCATGACTAGCAAATCCCTCTAATATAAAATGTGACCCTCGCACATGGTTATTGAGGACCCCTCATATCAGCAAATATGAGTTTCCAATTTTGGTCCCCCGAAACCTCCACCTTCCGCATCTTAGTTACACATCCCGCCATTAATGCCTTAATTAAAACCATGTCCAAACAATCCAATTACCATTTATTACCAAGGCCAATTATTAGTGGTATTGCCGTACCGACCATACTTGTAAGATATATCCATAGCCAAACTATTTAGGTTAAGGGGACTCTGAAGTGCCCTTTCCATTTACCATATTAACCTCTTGAGAGATTACTGTGTTCTCTACAAGCATAACCAATTAGCCATTAACCTTTCTAAACCATTTAAACCATTTATAGTTCCATATGTAAGTTGAAAACAAGTAAGAACTTCATTTAAAGAAGTCAATGCAGTGAACATATATTTATAAGCATTTTATCAAACACCTTGGGGGAATAATATGACCAAAACCAATTCCAAAGACCATTAAACAATTACCATACAAACCAATTTCCCAAAACCTCCATTAATGCATATTAAAGAATAATTAAACCATAGGAAACCATAACCAAGCCATTATAAACAACCCTCTTCCCCTAATTAATAGTTGAAAACCATAAACCATGCAATATTAAAACCATGAAATTATCCATAAAATTCATGCCTTTTTAGAAATAGTAAGTAGGGAAGAGACACATTCCTTAAACGAGAAAGATGATGGAAAAAAATCACCAAAGCAAGCCTCAAAGCAATCCCTAAGTTGAAACCCTAGCTTTCTTTCCCCAAAAGCTCTTGAGAGAATTATAATGTGTTTTGGAATAGTTTTCTAAGTGTTAAAGAATAAAATAATAGGGTAAGTAACCTCCTAAGTGTATTAAGAGTTGTGTTTCATAATTAGGGTAAATAGGTAAATGTTCAGAATACCCCGAGTTTAAGTCCCTTAAAATCTCATCATACGGATATGACTAACCCTCTTACGAGATGTACCTTTCCTTACGATTGTTTCCACTAGTCGTACCCAGGCATTAACCTTTGTATCAAACATTATCAAGCATATGACTCATCCAACTAATTCGTTACCTCAGCATACGATTTGTACCTACGATCTGTATCCCTGGCAGAATGAATTACCAGGAGAATGAAACACTGGCCACTATATGAGTCACCGATACAACTCATATCAATCCTTTCGACTCGCACCTCTAAGTCGTGACTATTCCAGTGATCAAAACCATCCCACCAACTAATAATGGTCAGCTTAGAACAGGACCATACCACTCTTACCTAAGCAAATAGCTCATACCCTGGAGTTGTATTGGGTCCGAAAAATAGATTTTGAGGAAAAATTCTAATGCTAAAACCCAGGATGTAACATTCTCCCCTACTAGGAACATTCATCCTTAAATGATGGACAAGGTAGAGGTAACCACACACAGAGTCATTTGAATTATCAAACATATTTCCAACCTTCATCAAAGTTCGAAAACAAAGAGGCAAGGATATTAATCTTTCTTATAACAAACTCATAAAATAAAGATGTGTTCAAGAACTTATACCTTCTGCACAAATCCCAGGAACAGAAAATAAGAATGGATACTTGGACTTCATGTCCTTTTCCACTTCCCACATAGCTTTTTCTACTTTATGGTTCTGCCACAGAACCTTAACTAAAGCCACATCCTTTGTCCGCAACCAAAGAACTTGCCTATCCAATATCTCAACCAGGTCTTCTTCATAAGACAAAGAATCTAAGAAATCCAACCCTTCTAAAGGAACAACCAAAGAAGGATTACCAATACACTTTCTCAACATGGTAAGATGAAAGATCGGATGAATCAAACCAAGCAAGATTGCAACTCCAACTCATAAGCAACATTACCAACTCTATGTAAAATAACATAAGGACCAATAAACCAAGGACTAAGTTTCCCTTTCTTGCCAAAATACACTACTCCCTTTAAGGAAGACACCTTTAGGAATACCCTGTCCCCAACCTCAAACTCTAAATCTCTACACCTAGCGTCCGCATAAGACTTTTGGTGACTCTGGGCAGCGTTAAGCCTATCCCGAATCACCTTCATCTTCTTCACAGCTTGATAGACCAAATCGAGACCAAATATATCTGCCTCACCAAGCTCAAACTATCTAATAGAAGATATACACCTTCTACATACAATGCCTCTAAAGGAGCCATATGAAGACTAGAATAATAGCTATTGTTGTAAGAAAACTCTACCAAAGGTAGATGCTTAACCTAACTGCAACTATAATCAACCATGCATGTCCGAAGTATATCCTTCAATGTTTGAATTGTTCTCTCTTCTTGCCCATCCGACTGTGGATGAAAAGTTGTACTCAAACTAACCTTAGTCCCCAATCTTTTTTGGAAAGACCGCCAAAAATCAGATGTAAACTGCGTACCATGATCAGAACTAATCAAAATAGTCACCCTATGTAGCTTTACAATCTCTTAAAGATACAACTTTGCATGATCCTATGCTGAAAAGATAGTCCTCACTAGCAAAAACTTAGCAGACTCAGTCATCTTATCCACAATAACCCAAATAAAATCAAATTGGTTTTGAGATCGAGGAAAATTGGTAATGAAATACATATTGATCATCTACCACTTTTATTTAGGAAACTCTATTCTTGATGCAACTCACTAGGCCTTATGTGCTCAACCTTAACCTGTTGACACACCATGCACTTGGCTACAAAATTAACCAATATCTCTCTCCAAACCATTCCACCTATAGATCTTCTTAAGATCATCATGCATCTATGTTAAGACAGGATGGACAACATAGTGTGACTCATGCACCTTAGCCAAAACCCTTTTGGCACAACCCATCGACATTTAGAACACACAACCTTACTTGGTACCACAAAGTAACATCTTTACTAATGTAATGACCCAATTTTCTAGAATTGGAACATCACACGGTGCTCATAATCCTGAAGGACCACAAGCTAAACCTCTACTGATATCTATACCTGGACACTAGATAATATAGGTAATAAATGCAAAAACTAGCCATAAGGTTTAAAACATATAAAAATACTAAAAATTTAAAACTGAATACAGATACATCTGTTCGAAAAGCCTCTAAACTGTCTGAGTGTGGAGTTGATAGGACATGTCCCCAACTAACCCTGTCAACTGAAATAAACAAAATTTGATGCAATAATGATAAAAGGATCATCCTCGAATGAAGAGGACTCACTGCTATGTCTACTGATACTGACTGGGACTGAGCTGCTAAGGGTACTCTGGATATCGTGCCTCTGAACCTATGGTGTCAAATAAAACACCATAGCACAAATACGTCTATACGGGAGTGTACCGAGTATGCAGATAAGGTAAGGCTAAATGCAAGGGCTTATGCATGAACAATTACTTAACTGAATAATCATGAGAGTACTGAATGAGAACACATACATGAATGCACAAACCATAACTACAATCATCATGACTCTGAATATTGAAACTTGGATACTGCATTATTGTCATTTGAACTCAGTACTAATACTGAGATACTGAATAACTAAATCATCTGATACCGATAACTGAGTACTGGAGTTGAGATCAGTCTTATCTAGTGAATGATCTCAGAATCTAAGGATTATGAAGCTGATTAACTAAATATACTCATGTCATTGACTAAATTTTTAAGCTTTTTACTCTCGACTGGCTACATTGGAGATCAAACCTCTCTAACGAATGATTCTGGATTCTACTATCAATGATAAGAAAAGATCATGTCTGAATCTAACAACAAGAATACTAAACTAAATCTGAGACTGAGATCAAGCCTATCTGACGGATGATCTCTAGATTTAATAAAAAGAATACTCAATTGAATCTGAGACTGAGATCAAGCCTATCTGACGAGTGATCTTTAGATCTGATAACAAGAATACTCAACTGAATATGAGATTGATATCAAGCCTATCTGATGGGTAATCTCTCAATCTGATAACAAGAATACTCAACTGTATTTGAGACTGAGATCAAGCCTATCTGATAGGTGATCTCTAGATCTAATAACAAGAATACTCAACTGAATCTGAGACTGAGATTAAGCCTATCTAATGGGTGATCTTGGGATATGATAATAATATTACTCAACTAAATATGAGACTGAGATCAAGCCTATCTGATGGGTGATAGAGCTGATACTGAATAATTTTATATGGGACCAAGCCTATCTGACGGGTGGTCCATGAATTAATGGAACTATCTGAGTTCCTCACTGAGATAGATGATTGTATCTTATAGTCCTGATTTCAGAAGATTGATACTGAAACTACAACTGTGGAAAGTAGTCACTCAACCGACCTACCCCGAATCTCAACTGATGGGGTCCAACCTGTAACCCCAGCTGGAAGGGTATCAATACTGTGCCATAAGTAAATATCTCTCTGGTCAAGCCTATCTGACGGGTGACCCTCGCAGGAAGTCAAGCGTAAGACAATATAATTATCAAGCCTATATGAAGGGTGACCATCCTTTGCTGATGGGTGACTCCTGCATCCTACGCTGGCTACGTAGTTCTAGGGTTAAGGGATTGATCCTAACAAATCTGCCTCTCCGATGGGGAGCCTCCATCCCTTGCCTCGCTCAGTGCTTGCTCCTACTCCTAACTAAAGGACTCTAATTTGATTCTTAACTGAACACAAACTAAGTTGAATCTAATACTAATCATGTTTCTCGAATGATCTAACTGAGTTAAGTTGAATTCACTTGGTTTCGTATCTGACAGAATACTACTGAATCTCGTTATCTGACTGAACGATACTAATCTTTGAATATATTACTCGATTACTATAGAGGTAAAAACTGAAAACTTGAATACTACTAGATCTGAGCTGAGTACAGAACTGAGGAAAGATTACTAAGCATACTGAGACTATGGAGATTACTGAGATTACGTAAGTTCTATATCTGTCTGAGAGTACAGAGTTCTATAACTCGCTGAGTTCAGAGTATCATGGCTCAACTGGAATTATGTGAAAACTAACACGGCCTCTAGACAGCTGCTAAATTGTCGGGTATAAATACCCCCAGGACTCGATAACATAAAAGTAAAATATAACCATTCTTGAATAATCAAGACCATGGACAACCATTCAACATCACAATCACTAAGTCATCACTTCAAGCATTTAGGAATCCTAAACATGTAATAACATCGGGGGATATGCTATTGGATCATAATCCATTCAACAAGGTCTTACATTAAGCACTTGGCATGTATTAAAGTCTTAGCATCTATCAAAGAGTACATAATTGGGGAATTTCATGCTATCATGTCACAATTTATTCACTAAGGCTTTTCAACAAACACTTGACATGCATGGGTTTGCACACAATTGGGGATTTCAAGTCAACATGATATAATGGCTCTAATTTGTTCACATAAGCATTTTATCAAACATATGGGGAGTATGCTTTGCTTATTCAACAATTTTCTTCACTTAATTGACATGAACACATCACTTAACAAGCAACTTGAAGAGGGTTTATCATGAACATCACATGAATATCACATACTTGGGTCAAAGCTTGAAATCCTTGCGAAGAAACATGAATCAAAACTCAATAATAGCACGAACATCAATTTCAACTCACATAAATCATGAAAACCCACAAACATAAGATCTTTGAATTTTAGAAAAGGGTTCTTGAGCTTCTTGGATAAAAGGGACCCAAGAATTGACATCTACATACCTCAGAGAAACTCTTTCTTGAAAGCTCTTGGAGAGATTCTTGATTTCTTAATTTCTCTTGATTTTTTTTGAAGAAGAAGGAAGGGTTTTGATTTTATCGAAACCCTATTTTTTTATGTTGAAGATGAGAAATGAAGTTGTGATCCTTGATCGGATATAAAAAGGGGCTGAAAAGAGTGGTAAAAAGACCAAAAATCCCTTTTAAAATTGAGTTAAAAATGCTGAACGGGGTCTGCGATAGTCCGTCGCTTAGTCTGATGGTCCGTCGGATCGTCCGTCACACAGCGGTCAAAAGAAGAACACACTGCCTCAATGCGACGGTCTCATCTACAATCCGTCACAAACACGATGGTCCGTTGGATCGTCCGTTGCACGTTGGCCAGGATGAGGCCACACTGCCTCAGCACGACGGTTCATCGTCCTAGCAGTCGCACTTGGTCCAGGAAGGGAGTCACTACCTTGGTTGTGACGGTCTGGGCGATGATCCATCGCAAGCTCGACGGTCCGTCAACCCGATCGTCGCACCTGGGTGGTTCCGACTACTTTTAGTAAAACAGCTATAACATCCTCGTCCGATGCCGGATTTTGACGAAATTGGTATCGATCGAAAGCTTATTCAATGTTCTACATGACAAAAAGTCAAGATTAGGAAAATTCTACACGGTTTAAAATATTTATCACGTGGGAAGACACTTCTCAACCTTTTAGGTCTGGATTTATGCTTCACTTGCACATTCTAAGGCTCAGATTACGAGAGAAATTTGTGGGGTCTTACAACTAATATCACACACCACCACCTTCTGCCCACCAATATCACTCTTGATTTTCATCAAGACTAAATCCAACACTTGTTTCTCTTTAATCTCTGCACCAAGAGACGATCGAACCACTTCTTGCACCATCACCCACCATCCTTAGAATCCAAGAGATGAACTCCAAGAGTGACCAACTGGTGAATATCCTTCACCAATTATCGCTTCCCTTCATGAGCTAAAATTCCCATAGAGAACCTGCTAAGATCATCGGCAACCACGTTAGCCTTACCCGAATGATAGTGAAGACTCATATCATAATCCTTGAGAAGCTCAAGCCACCTCATTTGCCTGTGATTAAGCTCCTTCTGCATGAACACGTACTGAAGACTCTTATGATCAAAAAAGATATCTACATAACACCATACGGATAATGCAGCCATATTTTCAAAGCAAACACAACCAACAATAGCTCCAAATCATGGGTAGGATAATTTCTCTCATATACCATCAACTACCTAGAAGCATAGGCAATAACCTTCCCATGCTACATCAAAACACAACCAAGCCCTACACGAGATGCATCGCAATAAACCATAAACCCATCATTGCCATCTAGCAAATTCAAAATCAGAGCTGAAGTCAACTTATCCTTCAACTTCTCAAAACTCCCCTCGCAATTATCCGATCAAGAAAACTTAACCTTCTTTTAAGGTAACTTAGTCAGAGGAGCAGCAATTGATGAGAAGCTTTCCACAAAGCACCTATAACACCCGGATAAACCCAAGAACCTCCAAACAACGGATAGAGTTATTAGAAGCCTGTATAACCTAAAATATCTTCTTTAGTTCATTCAAGAAGCCCTGTGGGTCTTTCTCCACCTTCACTCCCGCAAAACTAGGAGGACCCATCTTCATAAATTGGTCAACCCTTGTGACCTCAGTAGATAAAGCACTAGTTACACCATGCTCATGATAAGAAGCGACCATCTAAGCAAAAATATAAATAGACTGACGAAACTCCACATTCGTTATGTTACCCTGAGGGACTTGAGGAGCAGTAGGTGGAAAAGGAATAACTCTAACCCAATTGGGAATAAGATAATGAGATTGAAGATGTACTCCAGTAGTAGGAGGTACCCCTTCAGCATTATCCCCAGACATGACGAAAGATTTCCTTGTGTTCTACATCTAGGAGGCATGATCTGAAAGACAAACAACAAAGGATTAGGGAAGATTCCAGGATTGAGAATTTCTAGAAAGTGGAACATTCCTAAATATCTTGTAGCCTCTCTCTTATAAGTGTGGCATGCTACACACCCTAAAACAGACTCTACTCGTTACGGCTCTGTATACACCCAATTGACCATGAACCTAAAGCTCTGATACTAATATACCATGACCCAAACCAGGGCCTAGACATAATGGGCATCTCAAGTCCAACTAGGGTTGGTGACCGCCCCTTAACCCAACCCAACCACCTTTTACAACCTTAGATGAGCTGAATTTCGAGCATATAATAAGATTGCATAAATGCTCTCATAAATAATCTGGATAAAGACACAACCTGACCATCCCAAACGAGTCTACCTACACCAAACCAACTATCCATACCATACCAAACCAAAGAGAATATCAAAACATAATATGATAATCAAACCCAAAATATAATATGATGAAATAGTGAGAAATCATGTATGATGCCAGTCACCCAGCTTATTCTAATGCCAAGGTCGACACCAATACCGATCTCGCCCATACAACCCCTAGAAGTACCACAAAGCCTTTACCCAAAAGAATACAAATATCAGATTGGGACATACCCCCAACCATGACCAAAACCAATATCCAAAACAAAAGAAAATTATCTAAGAATATCCATACCATTGAAATCGAACCTTTTAAAAAGATGGAAGCTCGCCACTTCAATCCAAATGTTGTTCCTAATTTAATCACTATGTAGGAGGAGTCGAATAGTCAGTTCCTTCATAGTGTGGGTATACAACCGCCAGTAGATGGGTTAGCAAATGACCGCTAGCATGTATCTCTGGATAAGGATAAAGTAATCTCATTTAAACAACCAAGTAAAATTATCCATGATGCATACAACCATACATATATATAAATGTCAATAAAGGGAATCCGTGTTTAGCATGTATTTAAAACCTTTAACCTGGGCTGTGTAACCTTGCCGTTTAACCACACGCATGGGCCGTATGGGTTCAGCTCCCCCTACTGAAGGAACCCCTGTGTGAGTAGCAGCACGACCAGAAAATATCCCATGGGATAACTAGTACATATCTCTAATATTAAATGTGACACTTGCACGTGGTCATTGAAGACCCCTTATATCAGCAAATATGAGTTTCCAATTTTGGTCCCCCCAGAACCTCCATCTTCCACGACTTAGTTACACAACTGCCATTAATACCCAAATTAAAACCATGTCCAAAGAATCCAATTACCATTTATTACGAAGGCCAATTATTAGTGGTATCATCATACCAACAATACTTGCAAGATTTATCCATAGCAAAACCATTTAGGTTAAGGGGACTCTCAAGTTTCCTTTCCATTTATCATATTAACCTCTTACGAGACTACCATGTTCTCCACAAGCATAAAAACTTAGCCTTTAAACTTTGTAGACCATTTAAACCATTTATAGTTTGATATGCAAGTTGAAAAAAAGCAAGAGTTCCGCTTAAAGAAGTCAATACAATGAACATATCTTTATAAGCATTTTGTCAAACACCTTGGGGGCATAATATAACCAAAACCAAATCCAAAGACCATTAAACCATTACCATACAAACCAATTGTCCAAAACCACCATTAATGCATATGAAAGCATAATTAAACCATAGGAAACCATAACCGATCCATTATAAATAAAAACTGCAATTAATAGTTGAAAACTATAAACCATGTAGCATTGAAACCATTAAAACATCTATAAAATTCATGCCTTTTTAGTAATAATAAGTAGGGAAGAAACACATTCCTTAAACCGAGAACGATGATGTAAAAAAATCACCAAAGCAATCCCTAAGTTTAAACCCTACTTTCTTGCCCCAATAGCTCTTGAGAGAATAATGATGTATTTTGGAATAGTTTTCTAAGTGTTAATGAATAGAATAATAGGGTAAATAACAACATAAGTGATTTAGAAAACATGGGTCATAATTAAGGTAAGTAGAGAAATGTCCAGAATAGCCCCACTTCAGTCCCTTTAAAATCCATCACAGGGATATGACTGACCCTCTTACTAGTCGTACCCTTCCTTACAATTGGGTTCCACCAGCTATACCAAGGCCTTAACCTTTAGGTCAAACACTATCCAGCATACGACTCATCCAACCAAGTTGTAACCTCAACATATGATCCATACTCATGAGACATATCCCTGGCAGAATGAATTACAAGGAGGATCAAACACTGGCCACCATACAAGTCACCGATATGACTTGTATCAATCCTTAAGACTCGCACCCCTAAGTTATGACCATTCCAGTGACCTAAACAATCCTACAACCTAACATTGGTTAGCTTACGACAGGACCATACCACTCGTACCCCAGCATATGTTTCATACCCTAGAGTCGTATTGGGTCCAGAGAATGGATTACAAGGAAAATTTCTAAAGCCAAAATCCAAGATGTAACAAGTAACCTCACGCAGTGGTAGCAACAGTTATAACAATATCTATATCAACCAGACTGAACATGCATTACCAAAATAAACATCAATATTATGTACCACTCAAGGGACACAATAGGGATAATGTCCCAAGATAAATGGGACTCAAACCCAAACAACACCCATAGGGAAACAGCATCAATACTAATCTACACCATCAACTACTAAAATAAATAAACTACGGAGTAGTAACACAATCTGGAATTTAATAACAAGGCACATAATAATCAAATATCAATTCATCAAGGCATACACTCGCCAATAGGTATGAAAACCCGAATATAAGAGATAAATGAAGGAAATAAAAGTACACTAATCATGGAGACATACACAACCACATGCCTAACGGTCATAGGGAAAATAAATCTGAATAGGTCCAACTCCAATTGGCTGACTGAATCATTAACTGAGATGCCACTCATACTACCTTAAACTAAAGATGCCACTATATCACAAGGCTTATCTGAATAAGCTAATTAACAGGAAATCTTATGTCAGGTACACTAGCTGAATGATTAGAAATCCTCTACTGGGGACACTCCATAGAGTTTTATTCGATCTCTCTGCAGTCAGAGCAAACTTTTTTATATCACACATTATCGTAGGAACTCTAGTTTGGTGGGGAATACATGCTAACTCTGGATGATCATATATCTCATACCTGGGGCATTCGCTAAACCAGTGTCTCATCATGACATAATTAAATTAATATCCTGGAATACTTTGAGATACTGCCCCTTATCATCCAAAATGGTTGCCTTAGCCTGAAGGATCATACTACAACTATGCAGGTAAGATGGGGACTCTGCCCACTATGACCATCACAGCTATTCTTATGATAACCCATGGGATAGAATACTATATACGTAGAGTTGATGGGCTGCAGGCGAAGCTGATGGCATGCCTCTTAGTGCCTTTTCCATAAGTCTTAATACTTGTGCTCTCTATGGTCCTCTTACAATCGACACCCTGAGGGAAGGAAGATTCAGCTGCTATCAAGCATTCCAATGCCAAATGAAGTGACTGTACCAGCCCTCTAACACATCTATGCACCAAGTCCAACTCAGGAGGATGTAGCATTTGAAAATGTCTGGACCACATGATAAATCCAATCTTGAACACAAAATTGGTATAGAACCCCGATGAACACCAATAATGACAATACCCGACCAAGGTCCTTCTCGTAATTGGCATCTCAAGTCCAACCAGGATTAGAGACTACCTCTGATACCCAACCCAACCATCCAGCATATACCCGGAGTTCGATAAATTTTGAACATATAACAAGATTGAGTGTAATAGAACTAATCCAGACTCTGGGATAGGTTTATGATCGAGCCCAACCTAAACGAACCCAACTATCCCAAATCCAACCAATAACAATAAACAACCAAAATCGTAAGCCAGAACCAAAACAATAACCAAACCAAGTTCCATCTAAACCATTTATACCATTTAGGGTTCCATTACCAAACCATACCATGCAATAGTTCAATTAAAAAGTCCAACAATGTAGTAAAAGCATTCTTATAGGCATTTTATCAAACATATTTGGGGCATAGTGTTTCCAAAACAAAAACCAAATACCAATTAACCATTCCCATGCAACCAAGTATCCAAACCACTATTAAAATATGTAAATACATAATTAAAAAATGGGAAAACCATAACCAAGCCATTATAACCAAAACCCCAAATATATAATTGAAACCCCAAAACCATATAACAATTATTCCATGAAAATAATTTGCAAAATATGCCTTTAGTTGGAACTAACGATAAGGGAAGGATTACATGCCTTAAATTGAGTAGATGATGGAGACAAATCACCAACACAAGACCCAAATTGATTACCTTAGTAAAACCCTATCCTTTCTTTACCCAAAAGCCTTAGAGAGGATCAGAGAGTGTTTTCTAAGTGTTAATGAATATAATAATAGGGCAAATAACCTCCCAAGTATGGTAAAAGTTGTGGGGCCTTAATAGGTTAAGTGGGGAAATATCTAGATTCCCCTCACTTAAACTACATAAAATTCCCATCAGGGGGTATGACTAACCATACCAGTCGTACCCTCTAATATGAGTGGTACCCACCACTCGTACCTTAGCCGTCCCCTTGGACCCAACACTATCCAAGGTATGATTTACCTAAACCTAGTTATACCCAAAGCATATGACTCGTACCTTCAACCCGTACCCCTGGCAGAATAGAATCAAAGAGGATTGAACACTATCTACTATACAAGTCCATGGTATGACTTGTACCCTAGATTACGGCTCATGGTGAGCCACTCATACTCAGATCCAAGTTAAGCTACCAAGTCTAAGATTAAGCGAAGGAAAAACTCAAAACCAAATAAACTATATCCACCAATACGACTAGTATCCACCAAATCTTATTTATTCCAAAAAATAATCAAGCCCACCAACTAACACTGGTTAGCCTATGACCAACCCATATGAACCATACCCAAAATACGACTGGTACCCATTAGTTATATCCTGTCTGAAAACCAGAAATCCAGGAAATTTTCTAAGGGTTAAAAATCTAGGATGTTATAATCTCCCCCACTAGGAACATTCGTCAATGAATGATGGACAATGTAGGGTAAACACAAGCATGATTTATTTGCATTATCAAATATCAATCCAACCTTTAACCAAGTTAGAAAATAAAGATTCAAAGATATTAGTCTTTCCTTTAACAAAGTTTGAAAATAAAAGTATGTTGAGAAACACATACCTTCAGCACAAATACTAGAAGCAGAAAATAGATGTGGATACTTGAACTTTATATCGTCTTTCGATTCTTATATAGCCTCTTCCACCTTGTGGTTTCTCCAAAGAATCTTAATTGAGGCCACATCCTTGGTCTGTAACTGATAAACCTACCTATCCAAGATCTTAACTGAGACCTCCTCGTAGGATAGAGAGTCCGAGATACCCAATCCCTCTGTAGAAATAACCTAAAAGGATCACCAACACACTTTTTCAACATAGAGATGTGAAATACTGAGCGAGCAGAGGCCAATCTAGGAGGTAACTCTAGTTCATAAGCCACACTTCTAACCCTCTACAAAATCACATAGGGACCAATATAACAGGGACTGAGCTTCCCCTTCTTACCAAACCACATTACTCTCTTTATTGGAAACACCTTTAGGAATACCTTATACCTAACCTTGAATTCCAAGCCTCTAAACCTTACATCCACATAGGTCTTTTGTCAACTTTGGAAAGCCTTAAGCCTATCCCAATTCACTTTCACCTTTTCCATAGGATAGTAAACCAAATCCAAACCAAACATATCCTCCTCACCAAGCTCAAACCATCTAATAGGAGATATATACCTTCTACCATACAATGTCTCAAAAAGGGCCATACCAATACTAGAATAATATCTGTTGTTGCAAGCAAACTCTTCCATAGGTAGATGCTCAACCAAACTACCACCATAATCAAATCATGCATGACCAAAGCATATTCTCCAATGTCTAAATAGTCCTTTCTATTTTCCCACCTATCTAGGGATGAAAATCAATACTCAGACTAACCTTAGTCCCTAAATCTTTCTGAAAACACCATCAAAACTGAGATGAAAATTATGTACCATGATTAGAAATAATCAAAATAGGTACCCCATGCAGCTTTATAATCTCATGAAGATACAACCTCACATAGTCCTCAGCTAAAAAGATAGTTTACACTGGAAAGAAGTGAGCAAACTTGGTTATCCTATCCATGATGACCAAATCAAATCAAATTAATTCTGAGACCGAGGAAGACCAGTAACAAATCTATATTGAACACCTCCATTTCCATTGGCTAAATAAATTTCTTGATACAACCCTCCAGGCCTCATGTGCTCAACTTTTACTTGTAGACTTACCATGCATTTGGCCATAAAATTAGCCACATCTTTTTTCATACAATTCCACCAATACATCTCCTTGAGATCATGCTATATTTTTCAAACCAGGATGAACAACATAGAATGATTCATGTGCCTCAGGCAAAACCCGTTATTGTAAATCGTGGACATTAGAAACACACAACCTCCCTTAGTATCATAAAGTATCATCACCACTAATCTCAAAGACCATTACCTTTTTCACACTAACATCCTTCTTGATTTTCATCAAGACAGGATCCAGCACTAGTTTCTCCTTAATCTATCCACTAAGAAATGATTAAAACACTTCTTGTACCATCATACCACCATAATCGAAGTCCAAACAAAGCACTACAAGATTATCAAAGAGGTGAATATCCTTCACCAATTCCTATTTCTCCTGATCCATATGAGTTAAACTCCCCATGAACAACTTGCTAAGAGCATCAGCAACCACATTAGCTTTTCTTGAGTGGTAGTAAAGACTCATATCATAGTCCTTGAGAAGCTTCAACCATCTCTTTTGCCTGAGATTTAGCTCCTTCTGAGTTAACATATACTATAAACTCTTATGATCACAAAAGATGTCCGCATGCACTCCATGAAAATATTATTGCCAGATTTTTAAAGAAAAAACAACTGCTAAAAGCTCCAAATCATGAGTAGAATAATTCTTCTCATGCATCTTTAATCGCCTAGATGCATAGGCTATAACCTTCCCGTATTGTATTAAAACACAACCAAGTCCTATCTACGACGTATCACAATAAACCAAAAAACCCTCTGTTCCTTATAGCAAAGTCAAAATCATACTGGTGTTCGTTCTCAACGGTATGATTAGCAATGATCACCACCCCCTACATCCTGTCAATTGGTGAGTCCTCATGTTTTGAGGGCTAATTCTATGATTACTTTAAGAAGTTCAACTACTATCAGCTTAGACTTTATGATTTTAGTTTTTAATTTGGGTCAACTGGGTCTATCATGGTGGATCTTCAACAGAAATAGGCATGTCAAGACTAGTTAGTTGGTTTACTTTTCCTTCAAATTTTCATGAGTTTCTAATGATTTTTTGCTATAGTGTTTGCTTGAGTTTGTTCATTCATTCGAACCCAGATTATAACCTTTATCAATTTTTGTTTAGGTTATTAAGTGTATTATTCATGGTTTTGTTTTGATTATCATGGGTTAGCTTTGGGGGAAGCCTCAGGTTGTTAACTACAATTTTATGAAAAAATTAGTGAATTATGGGAATGAAATGGTAAATTAAATGTTAGTAATCAAAACCCACTAACTTATTTATTAATTTTCCACCTTACAACTATAATTAACCAAAATATACACTACACCCTCCCCAAACTTTATGAATTTACAATTTAAGGCTTAATAATTAAATACAAGTTAACAAAGGTGAATTCCTTATCTAACAAAGCCAAATGAAGAAATTCTAGTAATGTTTTACCCTAAATCACTTTTCCCTAAAATGAGTTTTAGATGAATAAACAATTGTTAGGAAATATAATAAATCTAGAGTTTTCACTACTATAGCAGTTCCTGACTGTGATAGAGGTATTACTATTGTGGTACCGACTACTAAAGCATCCATTAGCCTCCTTTGACCGCCGTTATAATGGGAATTATTCTTCTACGGAGCTTGCCGCTATAGCAGATTACCGATTGCTAGAGAAGTATCAATGGGATAGAAAGTATGTGTTCACCCAAAAGTACCACTTTTTGCAACACACCTTAAGCCCGGGATATTTTGAATAATGCCCTTTATGCTAAGATCTATTCTAAGAGTTCTACTTACCCAAATTTAATTCCATAAATTCCTATGGGTTCCTTATTGTCTTAGGTAACTATAAATTAAGATAAATACCAGTACAATGATCTAAATAATTGTTAGATTTACCTATTTCACACGTCCATTAAAAATAGATCGAAACTAGCCTAGCCAAAAATTTACAATTTCCAAATCGAGAAGAATTTAGAGATAAGATTTTAAAGATAGGTCTCTTAGATAATGATGGAAAGGGTTGTTATGAAATATACCAATTTATCCATAATTCATTACCAAATAATTAAATAAGAAATAATGGCTAAATGAGGAAGAAGAATAGTACCTATATCCTCAAATAATTAAGGGTACTTATCTTGTATGTCCTTCTCGATCTACCATGTAGTTTCCTCAATCGAACAATGCATCCATTGCACCTTCACAAAAAAAATCCTTTGAACTAAGTTTTTGAACTTCCCGATCTAATAATCGCTACTAGTTCCTAAAGTAAGCCAAATCCTTATCTAGAAGCAATGAATCCCACTTAATAATGTAGCTCCATCCTCGTGGTACCTTTTTGTAATTTAGACATGAAAGAATAGATATTCTTACAAAAACCTCATTGTTAGAGCTAGCCGATATACAACTGGACCTACTTTCTCAAGAATCTCAAAGGGAGCTATAGATAGAATGTTAAGATTACTCTTCTTTCCAAACCTCATGAATCCATTCATGGGAGACACCTTATAAAAAACTTGCTCCCCAACATTAAAGTACATATCCCTAGCCTTGTGGTCTGTGTACTCCTTTTGGATAGTTTGAGCATTTGACAACTTGGTTTTAATGTATCTTACCTTCTCTTGAGCCTCCATTATCAAATTTATGCCTAGAGGCTCAACCCAACAGATAACCTAAAATTCCTTCTGTAAAGCACCTCAAATGGAGCCATATTAACATAGTGTGATAACTATTATTGTAGGAAAACTCACACAATGGAAGAAATTAGTTTGAATGACCATCGAAATCAATTAAACAAGCCCTCAATATGTCCTCTAGAACCTTAATCACCTACTCCAATAGCCAATCAGTTTAAGGGTGAAAATCTAAGCGAAACAAGAGCTTATACCCAACTCCTTATATAGGAAACACCAAAACTTAGAAGTATACATTGCATATCTATTAAAAATGATAGTAAGGGTCACCCCATGAACTATCACAATCCTCTTGACATGAATTTTAGCTAATTGCTGAGAGTTGTAGTTTACCTAAACTAAAAAAATGAGCTGACTTCATCAGTTGATCTACTATCACACAAATAGAGTCATATATCCCATAAATCTTTACTCTTGGTTTACTGTTAATCCTTTTTAATAATGCTAAAAGAAGGGCTACTGACTTTATATGTAAGGACCAGGTTACCAGTTAACGGGAGGTTACCAGTTACCAAGTATGTGTACTCATATGGTACAGATGATAAGGGAAAGTAAGTGATGTGCTAAGGTGGATAATAAGGAACAATGACAGTAAAAATGTGAAAATATACTAAAATAAGGTGTATGATGACTGGAGAAAGTGTGAAAATGCACTAAATGAAGGCGCATAATGACAAAAGGTAGAAATCAGAGGTTTTTGCTACAAATGACATCAAAGGTTCAGGTCCCTATGTTGCATGATAATGGAGGAAGCATGATGATAGGGGGAACATTTATCTTTAAGTGGTAATCACACTGATTAAATATGATGAATGTGCGCTAGTTCTCAAAACTGTATGGTTGGTTTGTTATCATCAAAAAGGGGGAAATTACTACATGTAGTTTTTATGATGTGCAGATAACTGCAAGGGACCAGGTCCCTTAATGTGCAAGATTCAGTACATCTGGCACACGTTGTTTGCACAATTTTTTCCTCTTATGTAACAAACTTGTAGGTGCTATTTTATACGGATTAGGATAGTTGGTCTAATGATCTTTCAACCCTTATCATCATTTATCTATAAAGAGAAAGATATGACTCTTCATCAAATAGGGTTTTCACAAATATAAAGAGTGAAGAGAGGCAGCAAAAACCCTATTTCAACATTTCTCAAGTTCCAAACTTTATGACAGTTTTGTAACTAAGCTTCTCATGTTATAGGAGTAGTATTTTCTTTAGTTGAGAGAGTTACTTAGGTAGTGTTGCCTAAGTTTGTGACTGATTAGAGTTAATCAGTAGAGAGGGTCCTTAGTAGAGTTACCAAGATGAGTTTGTAGTAGAGCTATTATAAGTAAAAGAAGCCTAGAGGTAGGTTGAAATCTAGACTGTAATCTGGAGGTTAATTATAGTAGATTTCTTTGGTACTTGTGAGGGCATGGTTTTTCCTTCCTAGGTTTCTATTTAAAAATCTTTTGTTTTTACTCTTCATGCACTTTGTCTTACATCCTGGTTATTTTTGTGTATTTTTCCTATGATTGATCTTGTAACACCCTACACTTTTGGGCTAAAGCTGAACCATCTTTCTGATGAATATGGACCCGAATCCAATGGTATCTAATTTTAAATAAGTGTGAATTATATTTTCTTAGTGTGGAAACATCATTGGAGATGAATATACATCATAAGAATCTCCTAGCTCAAAAGTTAAGTTGAGCATTTTTCTATCAATTGATTTTTAGTTGATGATTTTGCATGGGTAAACTTCTAGTGAATATTTCTCGTAATTTATAATTACTCATGTGGCCTACTATATATAAATTTAAAACCCTTTGAGTCTTCTTTCCAACACCTCTGACCATTTCTCAATTTGAGTCTGGAGTAAAAAGTTATGAGTATTTGAATGAGGCACCATCCTGGTTGTATGATTATGACCCCCCATAGTTGTAACACTCTTTTGGATGCTTCTAAAATTCTTTATGACCCCCGTAGTGATGTTATATCATATATTGATGTTTTGGGAGGTATTGGAAGTGTTTAAGGACCTCAAAACTAAGTAGGCATCACAAAATAGAGCTTAGGAGATGGCTAGCCATCGCCTACCTTCGCTGGAAACTTTTGTCCATATCTTAGTCATCACCAACCTTGGACTTGGTCGTAGGATTGGTTTTGCCAACCTTGGACTTGGCCATAGGCTTGGCATCGCCAACCTTGGACTTGGCCTTAGGTTAGGCATCGCCAACCTTGTATTTTTGCAGTGTAGAGACTCCATTTTTGAGTTAATTCAGGGACAAAATGGTGTTTTGTCATCCAATAACCATACCTAAACATCTTATCATGGATTTAAGTCTCCCAAAAATGTTTTAACCCTATCAAATTCTTAGGTCATCATCTAAAAGACAAGAGGAGAAATTAACTTAGGGTTTGCTCTTTCAAGCTTAAGGGTCGATCTTTTCATGAATTCTTCATCAATTAAAGTATGTGGGACTATACTAAACCTCATGGGAATGGATTTAATTATTTTAAAAAATCTTTAATGAGTATATACATATACCTATGCATCTGAAATCGGTTTTTAAATGTATTGGTGAACATGTATTGAAAATCCCTTATATTAATAAAGTTTTGTAGAACTTGTGGTATGAAACCCTAAGTTTGAAATATCTTCCATGAGATCATTTGATATTAAATTTGTAAATATAAATGAGACCATTACTATTTAAATCCCTCTCTTACGTTGAAATCCATTATTTTCATAAGTTGTGGCTTTGATTTTATAGATTGCTGAAAGCTTTAGTTGGAAGGGTCACAAATATGTGTACATTGTACTGTTTTGATTGATTTAATAAGAGGGTATTTTACTTGGTTTATAAGAATTCATGTTTCCAATTGAAGGTTTACAAATGTTTGATAAAAGAAGATGACCACCATAGAGAAAGTTTTGAAGAGAGAATATTTTGTTTTCATATGTTTTAAAATATGAACTATCATTGATTCATAAATCTCTTGGGTGGTAAATAATACTTTTCTTTTAAAATAAGAAAGGACAATAGATATGTTGTGATACGGCTTGCAAGTCTAGGTATGACGATACCCTATTTTCATTTACCCAGAGATATTAAGAAAGAAATAACTTTTCAAAGAAGATATGGTTTAAAGAATCTAAAATTAGTCTTAAGAGATTTAGATGGTTACTCAAAGAAGGCACGAGTCAAATGACTCATTGCCTGAAACCATGACTTGCCGATATGGGTTTATGTTGCACAAAAAGAAAAATTTTACACTGGCGACTACCCAATGGCATAGTAGAGAAGCCTAGACTCTAACCCTTGTGGAAAACTTGGGTTGGAGGATTGGTCACGGAGTCAAAGGCGGACTCCATATAGCTCGTGGAATAGTAGAGTTGTAGGGTGTACCATCTAGCTCAGAAGTAAGATAAAGAGTAGAGTCATGATTTGGAAAATGTCATTTGAAAGATTTAGATTATGCCTATGTATTTTTCAACTATTTTAAGGTAACATGTATCTTTTGAAATTCTCTCACCTATGTTGCATATAAATATATTTTATTTTTGGATTGTTTTATGTACCAGTACATTTGTATTGATCCCCTATATTTTAGGATCTGAGGCTCAGTCATGGGGTCCCGCTAAGCAGTAGATTGACATTGTTAGAAGTTTGCAGTAGGTGAACCTCCCTTATTTCAAAAGTCCTGGTTATGAAACTTGTTATTTATTTTAGTTTATGGTTTGACTGGGGGCCTTGTCCCAGTTTTCAGACAAAAGTGGTTTTCATGTTGTTAGAGATTTCGCAAAATAGTGTCATGTGTTTTAAATAGTTATGAATTTATATTTTGTATGGTCTAGTCAAAGTAAAGGAATGACCATATTCTTGTTTTGTTAGCTTTCTGGATTTGTTTATATTGTATAAACATTGTCCATGATTGTTAGATAGAAAAGGGTGCTTGAGCCATCATGGTTTGATATGCTTATTGCGGCCAGGGCCACAACTCGTGTCATGACAAACTTGGTATCAGAGTACGGTTCATGGTCCCAGAGTGTCTGGTAAATCATGTATAGTAGAGTCTTATGTATGGGTGTATTATGCACCATACTTATAATCAGAAGGCTACCGGGCATTTAGGAGTTGTTTCTTATTCTTTCTTACTCTAGCGTGATATAGCATCGTCCATACGAAAGTTATCCAAATTTTTTCTTTGCTCTAATTTTATGGGCCATGCCTCATTGTCGAGTCGATTCAAATAGAGAAGCTTACAGTCTAAGTGATATGGTCCCTTCTTATTGAGTCATAAAAAATTATGAAATTGTACAAGGACTCAAGAGGAGTCCATGAGTTATTTTAGTGTATTTAGTTAAGCTTATACCCTTATCTACATCAATCGTGCATATGAGCTGGAGGTAAAAAGCGTATTTAGTCCCTTTTATAAAATCTTTGTTGCAGATGTCTTGCTTAAGGGTAATGATGTATGGAAGAATATTGGAACATTATTTCCACCCAAGTAGTAGTATGTTATAAAGTGTCATAACCTATGAGTTGTAAGATGGTCCAGAAGTTAGTGATATAAAGTCACAATCTTAGAAGTCAGAATGAGGGTGACTTTTGTGTAAAGAAGCTAGTTTAGTTGTATAACCTTCGATTGAGGGGTTGGTTACCTTTTTATAGTAAGTGACTAATGTGGTAGAAATATTTGTAGATTGCATGGTAGTCCATGAAGAAAGTGGCTGGCTATGATTATTATTTATACAAAATAGGAAAGTATCTTAGAATGGATAGTTATGGTGGTAGTAGAAATCATTTATAGGTTGTGAATAGAAAGGGGTAGTTTAGTCAATAAGTTATGGGTAGAGACTCATTGGTGTAAAGGGAACTTAAAGGTAGTCTAAATGTATGCGCGGGTAAGTAAGTGTAATGTTAGGAAGTGTAATGGGTTGATAAGATCATAATGGGTTATATTAAAAAATTAAGATAGACTATCCCTATTAAGTGACTTTACCCCCTTGATTGTCTTTTCTTTAGTAGTTGTAAACTAGTACTACACTTGAGAAGGTGTGTAGTAGATTTTAAGGTGTAGTAGTAATGTCATGGAGAGAATAACTTATGGGCCATAGTAAAGTCAAATAAGATAATTAGGTAGATATATATATTCAATTGATTTGTATAGTATATGGCATGCTTCATATGATTGGTGTTGTTATACAATAGGCTTGAACTTGAGATGCGGATAGTGGTATGAGAATAGTAACTTTGGGTTAATAATGTATGTTTTATGGGAATGACTTAGTTGGCTAGATGTGATTTTTGAAATAGCCTAGGTTGGCAACTTGCTGAATAAGGAGTGGATAAATTTTGATACATACATACATATATATATATAGTCAAAATGACTAGTGTTAAAATGATGAATTATGGATGAGTCCTTAAGTGGTTAAGGGCATAAGTATAGAAGAATAATTTGAACCCCGAGATAGCATATTGTTAGATAATGAGTGATGTGCACTAGTGTCATATGTACCTAGACTTCATTCTCAAAACGTATAGTATAGAGAGGTCTAGGGAGTTGTATAATATTATTTAGAGTTGGATTGAGGAAATATGGGTAGGCAATATACGCCTTTGGTATTGTTTTACAAATTTTGTTAAAAGGTGAGTTATAAGATTAGAGTTGTAATGTTAGTCTTATAAGGAGTTAAAGATGGAGTGTTAGGTGTGTAGAAGCATGGATGCCCATGCCCACGATAATGTTAGTCACAAGTTGATGAGTTTGGGAGTTGGAGAAAGTTATGATTAGTGTCCCTGAAGGGGGAGGTCCTAGATAGAACTTTGTGTGTTTTTATTAAAATTATTGAGGGGAGTTGTGTTCATATGTATACTGACCCCCCATTGTGTTTAGAGTTGTAGTTATAGATTTGATGAGAGGATATGCCCGCAAGTCTAGGATTGTGACTTTGATCTAAGGGGGAGATGGTAAATTAAGGTATTTTCCAAATTTTCTCACTGTGCCAAGTTGCGGGGAGGATTCATGATAAACCTATTCCTATTCAAGCATATTCCTCCTACTTCAATTTGAATAGACATCTACCAAGGTCTTATGCATTCAAGTCCTGCCTATGTTTAAGGTTTGAGCACTCTATGTAACTCATGTCATGTTTCGACCGCCAAACTAGAAGCAATAATGTCCCTCAGTGATCCTATATTCTATGTATCAAAGCTCTAGGTTATGTTACTCATGAACCATAAATTTGTGTCCCAAATCATGCTTGGTCCTACGGGACTATATTTTCATATGTTACTGATTTATTGTATGTTGGGATTAGCCAAAATGATAAAGTTGTGCGAACTCATGACTGTTTTAACTTTGAAAATGAGAAACGATAGCTTCAAGTAGAAGTCCTTGTCTCAATCATTGACTTCATAAATTTCAAACTTATGTTATATGACTTGAGATATAAGGACTCGTGTTTTCTACTATGGTCTGTACTGAGGACTCATGCTATGTTGTGTTTATGCCCGAGTGTCTCTCTACTTAGGATCCAGACACTTGATATATGAAGCACTTTGTGGTTGTATCATATCTTCACCTCATTTCCCACCTTGAGTAAATCAACGAATATGAGTTATGATTGAGTAGTATTTCTCACATTCATTATGCTTGTGCTCGGGTCCTTTAATGACCCTCCGTATGTTAGTATGATGGTGATTGTTGAAGCGTAGAAGTGTGTTAGATGGGAGAGTAGATGTTTTTTGTAGGTGAAAGTTTTGATGTTATTTCTTGAGCTAAGTTTATAAGAGAAGGGGGAAGAAGAAGATGAACTTTCATTACGTGAAATAGTTAGAAAAGAGATATGTGACGAAAATATTTATGAGGGTAGTTGAAATTGTTGATCTTAGTGGAGAGGTCCATAAAGTGGGTGTAGTAATGATAGGTTTGAATGTTTTGATTAATGAAAACACAAACCATGTATGATGTGGTTAGTATTCGCTAAATTAAAACTCGAGTGTGTTTTATGGTAGTGATAAGGTGTAGTAATTTTCTTAGTAGGATGTAGAGTACAGGGTTATATAGCTTAAGCTAGCACCTCTTTTCTCCGAGTTAGGCGTCGACATAGAAGCATTAAGTAGTAGGACTCAAACTCTTGTAGTTAGAAGTGTTGTGGGAAAACTGTAAGTTGGAAATGGTGAAGCATGCTATTTGTTGTTTGGGGCATAGTTGAGTAATGTCTCTAGATTTTAGGTCTATTCGTTGTATCTTGTAAGGTAGAGAATTCTTCTATTTCTTATCTTCCGTGAAATCTTGTTTAATGATTAGTTCCAATGTAAATAAAGCCTTTGATCACCAAATAAACGCATACCATATTTTATGATGATTACGGCCCCTAGAACTTATGTGCAAGTTCATCTATTCGTCAATTCTTATTTTCTCACACTTCGTGCTTGCATTTTTTACTAGGGGTTATCATAAATCTCATTGATGCCTTTGCATATTTTGTTAAGGAAAAATGTTCAATGAAAAGTTACATTCCTTATCCAATACTTTTAGAGCTTCAAATAGTCCCTACCCATCATTCGGGGATAAATGATCCCAACAGGGAGATAATGTAACACCCCGCACTTTTGAGCTAAAGTTGAACCATCTTTCCTATGTATATGGACCCAAGTCAAATGGTGTCTAGTTATAAATAAGTGTGAACTATATTTCCTTAGTGTGGAAACATCCTTGGATATGAATATACATCATAATAATCTCCTAGCTCAAAAGTTAAGTTGAGCACTTTCTTATCGATTGATTTTTAGTTGACAATTTTGCATGGGTAAACTTCTAGTGATTGTTTCTCCTAATGTATAAAGTTTTATGTGGCCTAATATATATCAAGTTAAATCCCTTTGAGTATTCTTTCTGATGTCTCCGTTCATTCATCAATCCAAGTCCAGAGTAAGATGTTATAAGTATTTGAATGAGGCACCATCTAGGCTATACAACTGTGACCCCCCCCTGCGTAGTTGTAACACTCATTTGGATGCTTCTAAAATAATCTATAGGACCCTCGTAGTGATATTAGATCATGTATTGACATTGTGGGAGGTGTTAGAAGTGTTTAAGGACCTCAAAACTAAGTAGGCATTGAAAAATAGAGCTTAGGCGATGGCTAGGCATCGCCTTACCATCGCCTACCTTCATAGAAAAGGATTGGCCATAGCTTAGGCATCATTAACCCTGAACTTGTCCATAGGCTTCGCGTCTCCAACTTTGGACTTGTCTATAGGCTTTGCATTGCTAACCTTTGACTTGGCCATGGGTTAGACGCCGCCAACCTTGTATTTTTGTAGGGTAGGCAAGAGGTGAATATGGATTTTGTTACTGGTTTACCCTATTCGTGTCATACTCATGACTAGGTTTTGGTTATTGTAGACATATTGACTAAGTCATCTCATTTCTTGCTAGTTCACACATCTTATACAGCTGAGGATTATGCTAAGTTGTATATCCGAGAATTAGTCAGATTGCATGGAGTTCCCTTGTCTATCATCTCAGATAGGGGTACTCATTTTACTTCCCAATTTTGGAGAGCTTTTTAGAAGGGTCTTGGTACCTAAGTTCATCTTAGTTTTGTTTTCAACCCTCAGACAGATGGTCAAGCAGAGAGGACCATCTAAACTCTAGGAGATATGTTGAGGGAATGTTCTCTTGATTTTAAGGGTAGTTGGGATGAGCATTTGCCATATATTGAGTTCTCTTATAATAACAGTTACCATTCTAGCATTCAGATGGCCCCGTTTGAGGCTCTTTATAGGAGTAGATGTAGATCAACCATAGGTTGGTTTGAAATGGGTGAGGCGCTTTACTTAGGCTCGATGCAGTGTTTGAAGCTATGGAGAAAGTTTAGTTGATTAGAGAAAGATTGAAAAGAGCCCAGAGTTGTCAGAAATCATATACAGATGTGAGAAGAAGGGACCTCGAGTTTGAGGTTGGTGATTTAGTGTATTTGAAAATTTCACCTATGAAAGGGATGAAGAGATTTGGTAAAAAAGGGAAGCTTAGTACCCAGTATGTTAGCCCTTATAGAATTCTGAGTCGTGTTGGGAGAGTAGCTTATGAGCTTGATTTGCCCGCAGACTTGTCAAACGTTCTTCCTGTATTCCACATCTCTATGCTTAAGAAGTGCATTGGTGACTCCACTATTATAGTTTCTTTAGAAAGCTCAGATATTCAGAACGGCCTTTTATACGAAGAGATTCTAGTTGAGATTTTAGATCATCAAATTCGTAGACTAAGGAACAAAGAAGTTCCCTTGGTCAAAGTTCTTTGGCGAAATCAATCTGTTGAGGGTGCCACTTGGCAAGCAGAAGCAGATATGCGAGCCAAGTACCCTCTTCATTTCTTCGTAACCTCAGATTTAGCCAAGGTAATAATATTCCTTGTTTTAGTTCTTTTCTAATCATACATTCAGCTATATAGTTGCCCTCATGTAAGTTCATGCACTTACAGAATTACTCAGAAGCTCAGAATGATTTAGATTCAGTTGTTTAGTTTATTTCAGTTGTACATGATAACTTATAGTCTCAAATTCCTCAATATTCTCAACTTATCTAGCCACATTCGAGGATGAATGTTCCCAAGGGGGAGATATTGAAATACCTCATACCTTTTTTAGTTGAAATCTTACCTAGAATGTTAAGGGATAGCTTCCAAAATGAAGAATAATTATTTTGTGTGGAATTTTCTAGATTTAGACCTCTCATTGGGAAATTTAATAAGCTTTCCAATGACATAAGATTCACCTAAAACCGATGACCGAGTGAGGAGTTAGGGCTATTTTAAGCTTCAGTCGTAAAACACCGTGATTTGGGTCCTTAGCACGTCGTGGAGATGGTTTAAATGATAATTGTTAATTTCCAGTGAGACTCCACGATTTTGGCGCATCGCGAAGAGGCCCAATTTCCAATTTGGTAATCTCCAATGAGACCTCGCAACACTGGCGCGTCGTGCCAGTGATCAAAATGACAAATTAAAGGGGCTCAGAAATGTTGGCACGTCGCGGTGAAAACTTAGTTCCCGCTCGTCCATTTTCAGTGAGCCACCGCGATTGTGTCGCGTCGCGGTGGCCACCCCGTTCGCAAAAAGTTTGTTTTTTCAGTTTCGTTTCAAATATTAAAGGGGGTACTTTGGTCATTCTCCCAACCCCTAATCCATCTTAAACAATGAATTAAACCCCTTTAAAGAACTTTACATCCACTTTTCATCAAATCTCTCTGAAGCAAACCCCTAGTTGAACAAACTTTCTCCCCAAGAAATCCAAATTCCTCCATTAATTCTCCAAGGAAATTTAAGATTAAGAATCCCCCATTCAAGAACTCTAATAATTCATCTCCAAAGAAACAATAGAGATCCAAGATTCAAGTTTTAGAATCTAGTTCATCAATCGAGGTATGTGGGCTTATGAACAAGGATAATTCTTTCGTCCTTGTGCCCAAAACTTATTTTAATTATGAATTTTATATGATTTCCCATGAAAGTGAAGTTAGGGTGTATACCCATTAATGTTATTTACAATCTTATGAGATTTTCAATGATTTAGAACTTGAATTACATGATTATGCTCATATTTTCATGCATATTACAGAAATTTCCAGATTTTGAGTTGAATTATCAATGTTTACATTATCAAGCATGAACATTTTGATGTTTTAACATAAGATTGATACATGAGTCATTAAGCCCTAATTTAAGATTGTTATTTCAAGAATTGTTGTGCTATAACCACCCTATGACTAAATTCCTTTCAGATTATTGAAAAAGATTTGACCTTTTGGTCTCGGAATAGATATGAAATCCACTTTACAGATTTAGATTACAGATTTAGCTTTACAGATATATAGTTGGTTTTCATTATAAACCATTAGATTATTTTAAAAGTGGATTTCCATCAGAATGAGCATACAGATTTAATGGGAGTAGTATTTAGCACCAAGATGGGTACATTACTATGGTTTCATACCCCAGAACTACATGCCAACATAGGATTTAGATTATTCCCACTTCTACGAGGATGACAAATATGTGATCACTTAGATAGGTTATACTCTATGGCAAGAGTATGACTCTTCTCCCCAATGTGAGGATTCCTTCTTAGGCGGACAAGAACGTTGGACTCCATGAATGCTCACATCATTTATGTCGGTTAAGAGAACCTCCCTGCTAGCTAACAGAAAAGATTAATAGAAAATCTTTTAGAAAAACTAAGTATAAAGGCTCACAAACTTACTCAAATATTATTTTACTTAAGATTTTAGATTACAGAATTACAACTTTTAGTTTTAGACATAAAATGGTAAACCCTTTTTCACTTAGCCTATATGATTTAAGAATAGAACAGAAATACAAATTTTAAAACTAAGTGTTATGACTCACAAGATTTATATTATGTGCTTTACTATTCATGATTTATGATCTTCAGGTTCCAGATTACTCAAGCCGATGTGAGTCATTTACATTTAGCATGCATGATTTTATAAATTGTGATGATATTGTTTACTTATTGCATTCACCCCCATATACTCAGTACATCATCAAAGTACTGATCCACATATACGTCTATGTGTTACATTGTCTCATAATGTAGGTTCAGGTGCTCAGTTTCAGCAGCGTGAGTGATTTTCGAGCATCTCATCTACATCCCTGCAGTTGGTGAGTCCCCATAGTTCGGGGACTTAACTATTCAGATTTTTGGTTCATTAGCAGATGTTTTACTATTCATTTCATACAGTTTGAGTTAGCTGGGGCCTGTCCCAGTGACTCTATAGATTCAGTCAGTAGAGGCTTATCGGGCTACTAGATTCAGTTTTAGACATTTAATTCAGTATTAAGAATCCTTCAGTATTGTTTTACCAAAACTTTTAGTATGTTTCAAATAAGATTTTCCATAGATATTATAATTTTACAATCACATCTCCTATTTTGAGATCCAGACTTAGTAGAAGGTAGTCAGGTTTAGCTCAGGACTATTTATAGTTCGGAGAAGTGTGTGGCATCTTGGGAGCTCAAATTTTGGGGCATTACAAGAGTAAACCATCACCAACAGAGAGATGTAGGCATCAATACCATCAAATTGAGCCTACTAATATTTAAGGGTAAAAATGAACCTGAGACATATCTTGCTTGGGAATCAGCTTCTGAAAAGATTTTTCAAGTCAATGACATCTCGGAAGAAAAAAAAAGTTGTTACGCCATAGCTTATTTTGAGGGTTATGCTAACCATGGTGGGAATACGTCAAACGGTTTGGTAATGAGTTAATAGATGGCCAGCCACTGCCTTGGTTTTAGTTGAGGTACCTCATGAGACAACGATACCTTCCTGAGAGTTACAGACACGAGGTTTTTGCTAGATTATACAACTTGTGGCAAGGGAACAAAAAGTGTTATGGCATATTAAGATGAGTTCCAACAACTCATGTTGAAACTTGATCATCGGGGGTAACAAGTTGGTCATGACATCATTCTGTTCAAGGTTGAATTGAAAAAAAAAGATTTCCACATATTTGACACTCCACAAATTTTATACCTTTGATGGTATCTTCCAAGCGGCTCTTGAGATTGAAAGAGAACTTAAAGAGAGGTCTTTGTACAAGGCAAGGGGAAAATCCACCTTGGGTTGGCCTAGAAACAAGGAGATGGCTCAATCCTCCTCGGGTTGGCCAAAGAACAAGGGCCAACCCACCAATGTAAGGCTTCCCGAGCCCAAAATAGCTCCCAAATACCCTTCCCAGCAAGATGCTCACAAGTATCCTAATCCTAAAGGGTTTTAATGTTTCAAGTGCCAAGGTTGGGGACATAAAGCCAATGAATGTCTAAATCTATGTATTCTAATCCTAAGAGAAGGGAGATTTTACTACCTTGGATAGGAGGTCAGTATTAAAGAAGAGGAGAATGAGGCCAAGACTCAAGATAGAAAGGAAACCGAGGGAGAGCCACATGATGCATATGATGGGAAAGATGCTTATCCGCAAGAGGGAGAGTGCGTGGTTCCAAACTTTCTAGTGAGGCATCCCATGATTAGTAAGGCAATAGATTATCCTAGGTAAAGGTAGAATCTATTCCATACTAAGTGCCTTGTAAATGAAAGTGTGTATACTATGGTGATAGATAGCGATAATTGTGCAAATGTTGTTAGTGTTGCCATGGTGAACTTCTTGAAGTTGTTGACTACTCCTTACACTAGCCCCTACAAGTTTCAATGGTTGAATGAATGTGGTGAATTGAAGGTCTCAAGGCAAAGTATGATACAGTTTAAGGTGGGGAACTACTATGACGAAGTGCTTTGTGACGTGATACCAATGCAAGGTTGTCACTTGTTGTTAGGTAGACCTTGGAAATATGATAGTTCTACCAAACATGATGGGAGGTTCAATTAATATACTCTTTGGAAGAATGTCCAGAAGGTCACGCTTCACCCTCTCTTTCCATCACAAGTGAATGAGTTACATCAAAAGATGAGTAAATTGAAAGAAAAGAGGAAGAAGGTTGAGAGCGATGAAAAGAAGGGAGAACCCAAAAGTAGGGCAGTGAGGGAAGCCGAGGAGGTTGAAACCTTCAAATAGAAGGGAAGAATGGTGATGCTGGCTGAAATAAAGAACTATTTATGGATCATGATGAGAACATCCCTATGATTCTTTTGGCCCATTATTTTAACACTAACCTTTCTAATATTTTTATCTCTCCTTCTAGTTCTCGTGTCTTACAGGATTGGAGCTTTTGCAAGGGTTGCCCCCACTTAGGGGCATTGAGTACCAAATAGAATTTGTGTTGGTATCCTAATTATCCAACAAACCAGATTATAAAAGCAATCTGACGGATACCAAGGAATTACAACACCAAGTTGTGGAGCTTCTCAACAAGGGGTGCATTAAGAAGATCATGAGTCCGTGCATGGTTTCGGTGCTACTAATGCCTAAGAAAGACGGAACTTGGCGTATATGTATGGATCATCGAGCCATGAACAAGATTACAATAAAATATTATCACCCTATTCCTAGGTTAGATGATATTATTGATGAATAGAATGGTTTATGTCTATTTTTCAAGATTGATTTAAGGAGTGGCTATTACCAAATAAGAATGCAACTCGGTGATAAATGGAAAACTGCCTTCAAGACCAAGTTCGGTCTCTATGAATGGATGGTTATGCATTTGTCCTATCCAATGCTCCAAGCAATTTCAGTGGTTAATGAACCATGTGATGAAGCCGTTTATTGGAAAGTTTGTTGTTGTTTAGTTCGACGACGTCTTTGTTTATAGTAAGTCCTTAGATGAGCATGTAAATCATTTATAATGTGTGTTTGATGTCCTCCGAAAGGATAAGTTATATGCTAATCTCAAAAAATGTTACTTTGGTGTTAATAAAGTTGTATTCCTTGGATTTGTTATGAGCTCAAGAGGGGACGAAGTGGATGAATCCAAGATAATCGCTATTAAAAATTGCCCATCCCCTCAAATCGTTAGTGAAGTAAGAAGCTTCCACGAGTTGGAAAGTTTTTATAGGAAGTTTGTCAAGGGGTTTAGCACCATTGCCACATCTTTTATCGATATAATACGAAAAGACCAACCATTCAAGTGGGGTGATGAGCAAGCTAAGGCCTTCGAGTCCTTGAAAACTATGCTCATCTCAGGACCATTTTTTCAATTGCCTAATTTTGACAAGATATTTGAAGTAGAGTGTGATGCTAGTAAGGTCGGCATAGGCGTGGTTTTGATACAAGAATTGAAGCCTATTGCTTACTTTAGTGAAAAGCTCAAAGGAGCTACTCTAAACTACTCCACGTATGATTTAGAGTTGTATGCCTTGATTAGAGCATTGAGCAATTGGAAACACTACTTATGGCCCAAGGAATTTGTGATCCGAATGGACCATGAATCCTTGAATCACCTTCGGGCACAAGACAAACTTAACAAATAGCATGCCAAATGGATTGAGTCTCTTGAAACCTTCCCTTATGTTATCAAATACCAAAAAGGTAAGGAGAATATGGTAGCCGATGCTTTATCTAGAAAACATGTTCTTGTATCTACTTTGTCGTCTAAGATAATGGGGTTGGAAAGCCTCAAGTCCTTGTATCCCGAGGACCCTCATTTCGCTCCTATCTTTAGGGAATATGAATAAGTGGGTAGGGATAAGTGGCTTTTGGATAGGGGCTCAAACCCCTATGCCATGTTTGATGGTTACTTATTTAAAGGTAAATAATTATGTGTACCCTCTAGTTCATGGAGAGAGTTATTTGTGAGGGAAGCACACAATAGCGGTCTAATGGGTCACTTTGGTGTCGAGAAGACACTTGGAATATTGGAGTAATAATTCTATTGGCCTAGAATGTACAAGGATGTGGCAATGATTTGCGGCCAATGTGCAGATTATAAAGGAGCCAAGTCTTGAAACATACCTCACGGGTTGTACACCCCACTTCCCACTCTTTTACATCCTTGGCTTGATATATCTATGGATTTTATGTTAGGGTTTCAAAGGACTAGATGAGGTCAAGATAGTATCTTTGTGGTGATTGATCGGTTTTCTAAGATGGCACACTTTATTCCATGCTCTACATGTGATGATGCACCTAGTATAGCCTCTTTGTTTGTTGAGAATGTGGTCAAGTTGCATGGTGTTTCGAGGACCATTATGAGTGATAGGGAATTTAAGTTCCTAAGTCACTTTAGGAAGTCCATGTGGGGTAGGCTTAGTACCAAGTTGTTATTCTCGACCTCTTGCCACCCATAAATCAATAGCCAAATGGAAGTAGTGAATAGGACCTTGGGTTTTACGCTACAATCCATGGTTAAGGGGACAATGACTTCTTGGGAGGAACACCTACCATTAATTGAGTTTGCTTATAACTGTGTCATACACTCAAGCACGGGAATGACTCTCTTTGAGTGTTATACGGTCTCAACCCCCTTACCCCTTTGGATTTAACTCCTTTACCAAGTGATCTTATGATAAGCTTAGATGGGAGCAAGCAAGCTAAATCTATGAAGAGGTTACATGAAAAGGTGAGGCTACGGCTTGGGAAGAAAAACAAAGAGATTGCAAGGAGGGCCAACAAAGGGAGAAGAAAGCTCATTCTTGAACCAAGAGATTGGGTATAGGTGTACCTTAAGAAGGATCGGTTTCCATATCAAAGGAATAACAAATTGATGTCAAGGGGCGATGGTCCATTCAAAGTACTCTAAAGGATCAATGACAACGCCTACAAGATTGACCTTCCCCCAAAATATCAAGTGCACAACACTTTCAACGTGTGTGATCGTTCTCTAATGAATGCGATTGAGAATGATCAAACACCGAATTTGAGGTCAAATTCCACTCAATATTGAGAGGATGACACGGTTATAGCAAGTTGTCCAATAAGTTCAAGGCCAGTCACACGTAGCCAAGCTTGGGAGCTACAAAAATTCCAAGCCATATTCATGCAAATGGACATGTGTGAGTGTGTAATTAATCCATCTAAGGGATTAAATGTTTTGAAGTATTAAAAGGGGATTTGAAGTGTAATAAGCTTACACTCCAAAGCTACTCCATGACCAAGGATAGGATGGTCATTTTCCTTTCATTTTGTGGTGTAATATATATAGAAAATATAAGGGTTGTTTCCTTAGTTAGCTTATTATTGATAATTCGCAATCACAAGTCTTGTAATATTGAAATATCTCTCTCTTGTTTTTTAGAGTGAACCTGAAACTAGACAACAAAGTGTAGTAACACTTGTGTTGTTCCTTGTCTAGAAACTTAAAGTCTTGGGGTCATTGAGTTCCTCTTGATCTAAGTAAGAACTTGGCGTTAATATCTTCTAGTCTTGGGTTCCTTTCTCACATATTAGGGTTCTTAGATTCTAGGATATTTTGTGTCAAGTTGTCTATCCATTTATATTATAATCTTGTTGTTTGCTTCTTGATATAGTGAAGACGTGTGGAGCCTTTTCGATTCACTATTGTTGTTGATATCTTGTTGTTCTTGTCGTATGCTTGATCTTGTATTAAATAAGACTGGAGCACCCCACGAAAAAACACTGGATCTAATAAACCCCTAATCTAAAAGGTCCTTAAGTTGTTCTTTCAACTTCTTAAGTTCCATCGAAGCCATTCAATAAAGAGGAATGAATATGGGTTGGGTATCTAGAAGAAGATCAATCTCGAATTTGTTTCTTAATCGGGGGGTACCCTCTGGAAAGACTTTGAGAAACTCATTGACTACATCAACTGACTGGAGGGTTGGTATCTTAGACTTAGTATCCTTAACCTAAACTAGGTGATAGATACACCCCTTAGAGATTAACTTTCTAGAATTAAGATAGAATATGAAATGACTTTTAGGACTTAGTGAACTACCCTCTCTCTCGAAGACTGACTTATTAGGAAAATGAAACTTTGCCACTTGGGTATGATAATTGATTTACGAGCTTGATGCTAGCACATGTAAGGCTTTTAACTTAGAATAATTATAAATCTTAAGCAACTTTTGTGGTTTTTTATTATTTTCTCTGTGATAGTGCAGGTGAGGTAAGATGTATGAAAACCAATGACAACTAAGTCAAAAGATATAGATTTTGAGTAAGAATCCATGAAGAGTACAGTTGACAACTTGTCTGATAAGTCATCAACTTTGTGAATAGCCGTTAGGAATATCGTCAGCCTAAGGCAGTGTGTAGGAGTTGCAGTGAAGAGTTGATGACATTGTCTGATATGTCGTCAACATCCTGATAAGTCATCAGGAATATCGTTAGCCTAAGGCAGTGTGTAGAAGTTGCAGTGAAGAGTTGAAGACATCGTCTGATATGTTGTCAACATCCTAATAAGTCGTCAAGATTATCGTCAACCTAAGGCAGTGTGAAGAAGTTGCAGTGAAGAGTTGAAGACATTGTCTGATATGTCATCAACATCCTGATAAGTCGTCAGGTATTGTCGTTAGCCAAATACAGCAGCACGTGAAATAGGAAGAGGAGTTGACGACATGTTTGATAAGTCATCAACACCCTGATAGGCCGTCACATGTTGTCGTCACCTGTGCGAGGGAAAAATTTGTAATCTGTGATTTACTTCCAAAATTAGGCTGAGTATTTAAGGTAGAAAGGAGGGTTTTCTAGGGCATCTTGAACTTCACGACTATTTGAGTTTTCTCTCCAGTTTTTTGGTTGAAACATTACAATTCCTTTATGGGAGATTATTATTATATTCTTCTTGGGATTTCTACTATGATTGTGAAGGAGAAACAACTATTGCTAATCATTAGTCTATAAGTTATCATCCATCGAATTATGAATGCAATTTATACTGTTGCTGTTTACATCATGAGTAGCTAATTTCCTAAACCCAAATTGTGGGATCTATGGGTTTGGTCTTGTAATGTCACTAGTGGCTCAAGATTCGTGAGCCTTTAGGGACTTCTGGATAATTCCTCTATTGTACACGTTATCTATTGGTTGCAAATGATAGATTATGCCTAACTAGTGATTTTCTTGAAATAAGAAATCAAATCTAGTGGGAAGTGAATTATCTACAGGGACTTGGAAACATTAAACTTCCATTTAATAATTAACGATGTAACAAGGTTAATTAACCGGATAAAATCTGGTTAATTAATATGAATTCCCTAAGTTCGAAAGGATTAGGTAATTGAATGCCTAAATAGGTTGAGAGACATTTAGGCATTTCTCCGATAAAGATGATCTATTACTCCTATCTGTAACAAGTATCTTGAATCTCTACCAGTGTATGTCAAGCACCAACACCCATAGTGAACACAATTCTGGTTTCTTCCATAATATTGACTTGAAACACTGAAATATTGGTAACAAGTGATAAACTTGAAGTGAGAAATAACTACCTGTTTAATCTCAAAAAACCCATTTACTGGAAACTTCTAACTATAAGTTGATTGACTCACGAATAACTTAATTTAACACCATATTCCCTGTGTGATTTGACCCTAAACTAGTTGGGTTATATATTTTACAACGACCACATACTCTCTCATAACAGAGTTGTAATTTGGGCGTATCAAATTTTAGCACCGTTGCTGGAGAATACGGTTGTTAATTAAGTTTATGTGTGCTAATTGACTGTTAGTTAGGTTTCCTAATTTAATTTTTATTTGTTGTTTTTATTCTCTATAGGTTAGTTAGTGTGTATTCCAAGTACACCGAGTTCAAGTGAACCATTATTACCAGTTCATCCGAAACCTCAGTTAATCGGTAGAATGGCAGACCCACAAGAAACAGGAAGACTAGCTGTTTTGGCTAGGGCTCAAGTAAATCAAAAGAATGTAAATAACCCAGGTCGGGTATGAAATTCGGATAAAAAGGACCTGGGAGATGAAGAATTACTGAATCCTGCCAACCCAGGACGCACGGACAATATAGCCGCACCGGTGAACCAGAATGGGAATAGAAATTATCCGTTCCGAGTAAGACTGGATCGCCAACCTTGCAGTATGATCAGAATGATGATGATGACAGAATGGATGGAGCTGGTTCTACTGGAGCTATTATTCCTCTACCTTTAGCACCAGGAGCAAAGTTCAATATTACCAGTACAATGATTCAACTCCTCTATCTGAAGGGGTTGTTTGGTGGACTCCCGGTAGATGATCCCAATATGCATTTAGTGAACTTTGTCACTATTTGCAAGTCCTTTGATAACCCGTGAGTGGGATAGAATTCCATCCGTCTACGTTTATTTCCATTGTCTTTTTCTAGGGAGGCAACATTGTGGCTTAATGAGCTTTAACCTGATTCTATAACTAACTGGAGGCAGTTGAAAGAGGCTATCCTAGAAAGGTTCTTTTCGCCTTCCAAGAGGGTACCGTTGAGGGATGAGATTAGTAACTTTAGATAGCTCCCAATCGAAGCTCTTCATGAGGCATGGGAGAGGTTAAAAAAGAAGCTGATGTAGTGCCCGAACCATAATATGATAGATATTTACCTAATGAAGACTCTGTATCGGTCTTTGAACTCTATTACTAATCCAGTTATTGATAATGCTGTCGGGGGATCATTCGTGGATCTTACTTTTCAAGAGGCCTCTGAGATGCTGGACCGGATGACCAAACAAAGTAAAGCTTGGCATACCAAGGATTCTGTGGTAACAAGCCCTACTATGTCTGTTGGCATAACTGTAGAACAACATAAGAAAGAGTAACAATGCAATCAAGACATGGCACACTTGAAGACACAGATGGATTTGCTGACCAAGCACATATTATCTCCAAAGACCGAAAAGATGAAAGCGATTGCATCCCAAGATAGAGAGGACTCTGATTCAGAAGAAGAGGCAAACTATTTGAATAACCAGGGGGTTTCCGAGGCAATAGCCAAGGAAATCAAATTCGAACTTATTATGACAAGGCTGGATATAAGGATAGGGATCAAGGAAACTAAAAGAGCAAGAATGATAGAAGTGGATTGTGTGTACCTCCCGATAGCAGAGATAATACTGCAACTATCTTTGGCAAGATGTCCATAGAGGACATGACGGAGAAATTGTTAAAGGGAGTTGAGGCTACCAACTCTAGGGTGACTACCATGAAGAAAGATTTGTCCTCTATGAGTCTGTTGGTAAACTCGCACTCCACTTCAATCAAACAGTTAGAACAGCAAATGAACCAACTTTCTGCAACATTGAATCAGAGGAAGAGTGGAACATTGACAAGTGATACAATTCAAAACCCTCGAAATAATTGTTAGTGCATGGCCATTACTACACAGAGCGGTATGGTTTTATTGGGCCCTTCTGTGGGAAAAGTTGTGAATGATGAGGTGATCGAAGATAATGTTGATCTTGAAGAAAGTAATCCAGTGGAGTTTGACAAGCGATATGGCATTGATATCCCTTCTGATCACCTGCAGGCTGATGAGTTGAAAAAGGGAAAAGAGAAAGAAAAGGATGTAGTGGTTAATACTCTCCCAAAACCACCTTCTCCCTTTCCTCAGAGATTGAATAAGAAGGCTGATGATACGAAATTTAGTAAATTTATGGCAATGTTGAAGCAGCTGACAATGAATGTCCCTTTGATAGAGTCATTTGAACAAAAGCCAGGATATACTAAATTTATGAAGGATCTTGTGACAAAGAAAACAGCAGTGAGCTACGAACTATTGGACAATCTCCATCATTGTAGTGCTATTTCTACAAGGTCCTTGGTACAGAAGGAAGCAAATCCAGGAGCATTCACTATTCCTTGTATGATTGGGTCTTTAGAATTTGCTAAGGGCTTATGTGATCTGGGAGCGAGTATTAATCTGATGCCGCTAGTTGTTTATGAAAAATTGAGCTTGGAAGACCCCAAACCCACCAATATGTGACTTGTGATGGCGTATAGGTCAGTAAAATAACCTATTGGTATTTTGTATGATGTGTTAGTGAAGGTATCTAGCTTCATATTTCCTGCAAATTTCATCATTCTGGATTGCGAGGTTGACATCGAGGTGCCTATAATCTTGGGTCGATCTTATCTCGCAACCGAAAGTATGTTGATTGATCTGCGAGCTAATGAGCTCTTATTTAAGTTGAACGATGAAGTAGTGCTATTTTATGTATGCCAATCAATTAAGCAGCATAAATAAATAAGTGTGTTCTCTATTATTGATGTTTATTATGAGGATGAGCAGGAGGTCCCAATAGAAGAGAAATTTGTTGTAGAGCCTCTAGCTACAGTGCTGATGAATTTTGATCATGAAGGCATTCAGGTGTATGAAGAGAGTTTTTGCACTTTGACAGGAATGGGGTCATCTCTTATGCTCCTAAAAAGCTAGATCTTGAGCTTGATAATCGACCAACACCACCGGCTAAGCCATCCATTAAAGAGCCACCAGTGTTGGAAATTCAAAGAACTATCAGGGCATCTAAGGCACGTATTTTTGGGAAATAGAAACACGCTACCCGTGATTATTTCAGCAAATTTAGGCAAGCAGCAGGTGGAAGCACTTATTTCGGTGCTCCAAAGGTACAAAAGAGCAATAGGTTGGACTATTGCTAATATTATTAGCATTTCCTCTGGCGTCTGCACTCATAAGCTACAACTTGAGGAAATTGTACTCCAACCATCGAGCATCAGTGCCGACTTAACCCAACGATGCAAGAGGTGGTTAAGAAGGAGATTATTAAGTGGTTGGATGCAAGAGTGGTTTATCCTATTTTTGATAGAAAATGGATGAGCCGAGTTCAATGTGTGCCCAAGAAACAGGGCATGACTGTTGTTGCAAATGAAAGGAATGAGTTGATTCCACTCAGGCTTGTAATAGGATGGAGAGTTTGCATGGACTACCGCAAACTAAACTCATGGACTTTGAAAGACCACTTCCCAAAGCCCTTTATGGATCAAATGCTTGATCGATTGGCAGGCAAGGAATGGTATTGCTTTTTGGATGGTTATTCTGGATATAATCAAATTTTTGTTGCTCTTGAAGATCAGGAAAAGACAACATTCACATGCCCGTATGGTACTTTCGCATTCAAGCAAATGCCATTTGGGTTATGTAATGCTTCTGCCACCTTCTAACGATGTACGATCTTCATTTTCTCAGATATGGTTGAGGACACCTTGGAGGAGTTCATGGATGATTTTTCTGTGGTAGGAGATTCGTTTGAGCTGTGTTTGGAGAACCTGAGTAGGGCCTTGCAATGATGTGTGGAATTTAATTTGGTGCTTAATTAGGAGAAATTCCACTTTATGATAAAAGAAGGCATTATTCTTGAGCACAAAATCTCAGCAAAAGGGATAGAGATAGATCGAGCTAAGGTTGAGGTTATTGAGAAGCTGCCACCTCCTATTTCAGTTAAGGTAGTGCGTAGTTTCCTTGGACATGCTTTCTTTTACCAAAGGTTTATAAGAGACTTCTCGAAGGTTGCAAATCCACTTTGCAAACTTTTGGAGAAGGAAACTAAATTCTCCTTTGATGATAATTGCTTGAAGGCATTTGAATTCCTTAAAAAGAATCTAGTTGAGGCCCCTATCATTGTTGTACCGGATTGGTCAAAACCGTTTGAGATCATATGTGATGTAAGGGGTGTTGCCCTTGGAGCTATGTTGGGACAGAAGAAGGACAAATTATTACATCCGATCTACTACACTAGCAAAGCACTGAGTGGAGCTCAAAAGAACTATACGGTAACCGAATAGGAACTCCTTGCTGTAGTTTATGCTTTTAAGAAACTCAAGGCTTATCTATTAGGGACCAAGGTGGTGGTCCACACTGACCACGCAGCCTTGAGGTATTTGATGTCTAAGAAGGATGCAAAACCAAGGTTGCTTAGATGGGTGTTTCTTATTTAAGAATTTGACTTCGAAATCAAAGATAGGAAAGGTTGCGAAAACTTAGTTGCGGATCATCTGTCTAGGATGGAAGGAAAACAAACAGCCCGAGATAAACTTGAGATAAATGATGCATTTCTTGATGAGGAGATCTTGGATGCTGCTATGGAGAAAATGCCTTGGTACGCTGATTTTATAAACTATGTGGTGAGCAAATTGATCCCGGAGAATCTTTCCTTTCACCAAAGGAAGAAATTTCTCCATGATGTGACCTATTACTTCTGGGAAGAACCGCATTTGTTCCAAAGATGTGCGGACAATATCATAAGAAGGTGTTTTCCAGAAGTAGAGATGTTGAGTATATTGGAATCATACCATGCTTCTCCTATTGTAGGTCATCATGCTGGTGACCGGACTGCTCGAAAAGTGTTGCAGAGTGTCTATTATTGGCCAACTTTATACAAGCATACATATGAGTTCATGTGTAGATATGACCAATGTCAGAGGCAAGGGTCAATCTCCAAACATTATGAGGTGCCGATGTCCCAGATGATAGGAGTGGAGTTGTTGGGTGTGTAGGGCATCGACTTCATGGGACCTTTTGTAAGATCATACGGGTTTAAATATATTCTGGTTGTTGTAGATTACATCTCAAAATGGGTTGAGTCCATCACTTTGGCCAATAATGAAGGGAAGAGAGTCATCACGTTCCTCAAGAAAAAAAATTTCTCTCGATTTAGGGTGCCACGCACCATTATAAGCGACGGTGGGTCCAAATTCTGCAACAAACTGTTTCTAGCAACCTTAGTAAACTAGAGTATCCAGAAACACAAGGTGGCAACTCCATCCAACCCACAGACTAGTGGGTAAGTGGATGTTTCAACTAGAGAGATCAAAGCCATCTTTCCTAAGACTATGAACACTAGTAGGCAAGACTGGTCTAAGAAGCTGGACGATGCACTTTGGGCATATAGAATAGCTTTTAAGACACCTATAGGTATGTCACCATACCAGCTGGTTTATGGTAAGTCATGCTATCTGCTAATCGAATTAGAGCATAAGGCGTTCTGGGCACTCAGATGACTCAATATGAATCGGAATGAGGCAACGGAGTTGAGGTTGGGGCAATTGAATAAGATGGATGAATTCCGTCTTAATGCATATGAACGAGCAGATCTCTACAAAGAGAGGATAAAAAAGTACCATGATCGAAGGATTGCACAGCGAGACTTTCAAAAAGGTGATTTGGTACTTCTCTTCAACTCCAAACTGAAGTTGTTCCCCAGGTAAGTTGAAATCAAAGTGGTCCGGCCCATTAAAAGTGAGTCAAGTCTACTCAACTGGAGTAGTCGAGCTTGAGAATGAGGACGGGAGTTTCTTTAAGGTAAATGGGCAGCGAGTAAAGTTATACATCGGTCCAATGGACTCAATAAAGTGTATAGCCACCATATATCTCGATGAAGTCTAAGTAATTGAGATAACTGAGTCATGCTATGACACTAAATCAGGCGTTATTGGGAGGCAACCCAAAGTTTATGTTTAATGCAAGTTACTTTCATTTATTTAGTTTATTTCTGTTTTAAAGATGGTGATCGTAATGTACTGATAAGGTGTGCAGGGATCTAGATGTAATTGATATAGCCAGCCAAGCAATCCTGATGACATATGTGACGAGCTATCATAATTGTGATAAGCCATCAGATTTTGTCGTCAAGGGATCCAAAGAGGAGGTACGTTCAAGATGAGGCTGATAACATCTGTGACGGGCTATCGCACTTGTGATAAGCCATCAGAAGTTGCTATCAAGTCATCCAAATATGAGTTACATTCTGGATAAGGCTAAAGACATCTGTAATGAGCTATCTCAATTGTGATAAGCCATCAGATTTTGTCGTCAAGGGATCCAAAGATGAGGTATGTTTTGGATGAGGCTTACAATATCTGCGACGGGTTATCGCACTTGTGACAAGCCGTCAGAAGTTGTAGTCAGAAAACTTGAAATTAAGCAACACTCTGGCTTGGTTCATGAAATCTTGGGCCCAATTAATGAAATCCGACCCGTCCCACATGCCAGTCTTCTCCCCTTCCCGCTTTTCATTTCTTTTTCTTTTCTTTAGTTTATTTCCTTTCCATTTTTTGTTTATTCTCTTGCCTATTTTCATTAATGCCTAGTAAAACAAGACAATTTCTTTCTTTCTTGGCCATTGGTTTGGATTTCAAAAACAATCACTCCCTTGTCCTTTTATCTTCTCTATCCCATTCGAGAAGTAAAGTCAAAATTCTCCAAGTTTCTAAGTCGCCGAATAGGTATGCTCAAAGCTCATCTCTTCTTTTCATTGGTAATTAGTGGGAATGATTTAAGCCTTGGTTTTCAAGGGTATTGAGTCAAAGTGTAGCAAAGCATTGTGTGAAAACTGAAAGTAAGGTTTACAGTTCTGAATTGAGCACAAAAATCTGAAAGCTCAGCCCAAGAATGTAACTCTATGGGTGTTGAGAAAGAATTGGGATGATTATCATGTTAAAATTGAACTAGAGATTGTGTTCTGAACTAACGACATGGCTAATAAGTTATCATAAATGTGATGGCCTATCAGACCATATCGTCACAAGTATAAAAAAAAGAGAGCCTGTTCTATTTAAGGTTGACGAAATAGTTGATAAGCTATCATAAATGTGACGGCTTATCAGACTATGTCATCACAACTTTATTAAAAGGAACTAATATACCCTTTTCAAGAGATTTTGAAATTATCGGCATTCTTGTGTTCTTTAACCCTGGGTATTGAGTATTTGTTTCCTCTTGTTATAGAGTTCATTATCCCACCAAACAGAAAATCACCTAAAGCAGCAAAGAAGGTTTCTAAGGGAAGCGTACCTCGAAAGCTCTTTGATGAGTCTGACTATGAAGAAGAGAAGCCACAGCTCAAAAGGTACAAAAAGAAGAAGAGACCAAATGTAGCCTCACCTCCTCCACAATCTGAGGAAGAGGTGGATGAACAAAGTGATATGGAAGAACCATCATCGTTTGCACATACACCCTCTGAGCAAATAGCCTCTGAGCAACAAAACTCCACCTCAAAACCAACATCATCTGCACAACCTAACCCTGAAGAACCTTCATCAAAGAACCCTTCTTCTGAGCAGCAACCGACCAGTAAAGATTCTCCAATACGGGGAAATTGTAACACCCCATATTCAAGTACATGTATTGGCGTATTCAAGTACGTGTATTGGTCTTATTTATATGGAATTAATTTTTTATTTTATTTATACCGGAATTTGCCCGTCGATGGCTCCATACGAAGGTTATTGAATACTCTTTCCAATGATATAAAGATTTCCAAAAACAGATAAGTTTCGGATATAATCGAGCACGTTCGAAACTATAAAACGGTGGCCGGGATATGGTGAATAGTAAATGTGCAGGAAAATTTCCTGCACACAAACTACAGAGGCCTGCCAGTTTTTTGGGTCAACTTTGAACGATCATAACTCCCTTAATATAATGAACTAGGAGATCTACGACCTATCAAAAGAAATATCTTTGAGTCTTATTTCCAATACAATTGGTTTCATCCAAATCCAACATCTGAGTAAGGAGTTATACTCGTTTTACTTCAGCCTCTCAAAACAGATTTTTAGGGTCAACTTCAAACGATCATAACTCCTTGTACAGGACGAACTGGGTGGCCTACTTTAAATGAAATGAAATACCTTTGAATTATCTTTCCAACGATACCAATTTCACCCAAATCCGATATTGGAGCAAAGAGTTATGACCGATTTACTTTAGCCTATCAAAACAGTCCACCATGGACAGATTCGGATTTACTTAAAATTTTAAGGGCAATATGGTCATTTTTCATCACCTCATGGACGAAAATTGGTCATCATATACATATACTTAGCCTCATATCCATTATTTTTATCCAAATTATTGAAGAATAAGGAAACCCTAGCCTAAGTTCAACTCCAATTATCTTGTGATTCAACCGTAGAAAATCCAAATTGATTTTGTAGTTGTGTTCACCGTCTCGAGGGCTTCGAGAAGCACCCCTTATTTGTGCCAACAGGACTTCAAAATCAAAAGGGCCATTTTATGGTAAGGATGGAAATTATGTTGGTGTTATTTATATGGATATGTATATATATGCATGTGAGCATAAGAAGTATGTTATTTGATTGTTGTTGAAAGATGATTGGAAATGATGTTGGATTATTCTTGTGCATGGTTGGATTATGTTGAATTGTGAAAGGATTTGGTGTGATGATGTGGTATTGAAATGATGATTATATATATATATATATAGACACATAAACCTATTGTTCAAGTTGGTTTTTGGAATGCTTTGCAAATATTAGTTGTATGGAATTATGGAAGAGAATTATGGTGTTGGGTTGCTAATACTAGATGCCAAACATTTCATTGTAGATAAGTGATTTGTAAAGGCGGGAAGTTGTGTTGAATTGGTATCCGAATCTACAACGAGGTATGTAAAGCATACTCTAACGATGTTCTTTGGCATGAAAACACCAATGTTCCATCAAGTAAGATTCCGAGGTTGTCCAAAAACATGTATTGTTCTACATTACCAACGAAGTTGTTTCCATTCTATAAAGTGTCAAAATGTTTCATTGATATACCAAAAGGCTCCTATTTCATTGTTGTGATATTGATGATTCTGAAACACATTGTTGATGTACCAATGAGTCTTTATTACATCGTTATTGTATAGAAGGTCTATTACTTGGTTCCTATTGATGTATCATTGTTTCAAAATATCAAAAATGTGGTGGCAACCAAAATAACAATCTCAAATATTAATTGAACTAAGTGATGGAAGTTCTCTCTTATCGGGTGGTATCCCAGGGGCATAAGCCTAGCATGGGTCGATCCCTATTTATGTGTTTATGGGTGGTATCCCAGGGGCATAAGCCTAGCATAGGTCGATCCCAGTTGATATGTACTGGAGGCAGCCTAATGGTCATAGTACAGTACAGTAATGATTACAAAGATGATAAGAACGAAGGTAAAGTGATTGAATAAATGCAATGTACAGGTTGTCACAAGTTTTAGTAAGTGTGGTCCACTCCTATTACGCTTTATTCACTTGTTTCTGATTTCTATTGAGCTCCTATATCATATGTGATTATCTACAGTTTTACATACTCAGTACATATTTCGTACTGACGTCCCCCATGGGGACCTGCATTTCATGCTGCAGGCACAGGTACCTCAGCTCATACACCGCACAAGTAGGAGCCAGGTCATACAGCTATTGTTGGTGAGCTCCAGTTTGCTTCGGAGCTTTCCGAGTCGGTTCCTTATGTTTTGTTATTGTACAGGAGTCATGTGTGGGCAGGGGTTTGTCCCGACCCTAGTTATGTCATGTATATCCTAGAGGCTTTGTAGACATAAGAAAGGGTAAAGTCATGGAAGTTTATATAGTGATGTTATATTTGTATATGTGGTGGCCCCGGCGGCCAAGTATTATATATATATATATATATATATTTGTGCGTGTTGTGCTGATACAGGTAATTAGACCCTTCTATATGCAACGAAGTGCTGTCCAAATTTTTGGTGACATGTAAGTGAAAGTACAGGTATTTGAACGGGTTCTCCCGGGCCTTCTCGGCTTCGGGTGCCAGTCCGGCCCGATGGGATTTTGGGTTGTGACAGAAATCTGATCAAAGGCAAGAGCCCCGGTGTCAGAGAAAGTACTAGATGGCAAATTCCTGGGGCAAAGATGATTTTCTTTGATGGGCTTCTCATAACTCAAAGAAGATCTGTCTAAAGGCTAATTTTTTGAGAAACGAGGATCATTACTATCCGGTTGTGCAGATATCCTTCAATGGAGAAGACATTCCAAGACTATGACTTGGCCTGGACCACAAAGAAAGGTAATTTGTTCTGCCCTTCACTAGTCCCCGAATTCTATGCGAACTACTAGGATGCCTTGAAAAACATATGTAAGCAAAAGGAAAAAGTGGCAGATAAGCCCTTGTTGGAGAAAGTTTCGGTGAGGGGTTTAATATTAGATCTCTCAGTAAGAACCATAAACAAATTCCTTCATGGTCCTAACTTCACTCCTTGGGTTACTTCACTAATATTCTACTCTCGGTTAAAGGATCATGAAAAACATCATCCTTGGTTAGCCAACATCATAGCTGAAGCAGAACCGGAATGGTTGATTAACCTTAATGAAAGAATAGTCAAGTCTTCCCTTACTCAAGAGGCAAAGTTCTAGTGGGGTGTAGCACGCACCTGGTTGATTCCTACGGTGGGAGATAATATTCTTGGTGATGATAGATCAGTGTTAGTAGCGAGTCTCATGGCTAAGCTTCATTTTAAATTCAGGGAAATTATTGCTGATGAAATTAAGATTCGGGTATCAAGACCTGACATTGCATATCCTTTCCCTTGTCTCATCCCAAAGTTGTGTCGGGCTGCTAATGTACCAGAGATTGCAGGGATAGACGATGAACTTCCTGCTAAGAAAACCCACAACCCCATGAGATACGATGAAAACCACCCTAGGCTGGTGCTACACAAGGGAGCAGGGGTTGCATTAGATCCAGCCAGGGTTACTGAATTGCAAACATTTGCTATGGGTACTCCCTCAGCACAAAATGTGGAGGGGTTGCATTAACCTTGTTACAGCGTTAATTATTAAATGGAAGTTTATGCTCCCAAGTCCCGGTAGATAATTCACTTCCCACTAGATTTGATTTCTTATTTCAAGTAAATCACTAATTAGGCATAATCTATCGTTTGCAACCAATAGAAAACGTGTACAACAGATGGTGACATTATAAGACCAAACCCATAGATTCCACAATTCGGGTTAAGGAAATTAGCTACTCATGATGGTAAACAGGAATAGTACAAATTGCATTCATAATTCGATGAATGATAACATACAGACTAATGATTAGCAATAGTTGTTTATCCTTCACAATCACAGTAGAAATCCCAAGAAAAATATAATAATAATCTCCCAAAAAGGAATTGTAATGTTTCAACCAAAAAACTGGAGAGAAAACTCAAATAGTCGTGAAGTTCAAGATGCCCTAGAAAACCTTCCTCTCTGCCTTAAATGCTCAGCCTAATTTTGGAAGGCATATCATGAATGAAGCCAATCCATACCAAGAATGGCATCAAAATCTATAATTTTTAGTTCTATTAAATCTGCAAAATTCATCTTATGGAGGACTCTCATAGCATGCTTTCCAGAGATTCATTTAGCAATACTAACTCTCTAAAAGGAGTAGAAACTGAAAAAAACTCCTAAAGGGTTTCAAGACTAACACCAAAGTTCGCAGCAACAAATGGAGTCACAAAGGTTTGATTTGACCCTGGATCTAATAGTATATAAATATTAACATGAAAGACGCGAATTGTCCTAGTAGCTACGTCTGGGAGCTCTCATATTCCTGAGGAGAGGATTAAGTTTATAATTTATTCTACCTCTAAACACCACCATTATTAGTAAAAGCACCCTGCTGATAGGCTGGGCCACCTAAATGGCAGGCTGAAGGTAGCAGACTGAGTGTAAGGACGAGTATCCTTACTACCTTGATCTAATGAGAAATCTCTAAGTCTATGTCTTGGCATACTATATCCATAACAACCATCCTTACCCATCATGCACTCACATAGATGAATCATGGCTAATCGTTCTACTAAGGACAAATACCAGAACCTACATAATAAAATAGTGTATCCACACAAACATATATATGGTCAGTAGTCTGGAATGTACTTAGTATATGGTGGTGAATGCAATAAGTAATTAAACTAACATAACTTATAAACTTAAAACATACATGTTAAGTATAGGTAGAGTCATCATATTCATGAAGAACACTGAAGGCTAAAATTTCTTAAAGCATAAGTAGTAAATACATAATCAAATACCTAGATGAGTTTTTACACTTAGTTTTAAAATTCAATATATTTCTTGTAGGGGATTCTTAACAACATAAACCATGTGAGCTAGCATGGAGTCCAATATCGAACCCATGTTGAGAAGGGTTTTTAATACCTATCCAGGGTAAAGAACCTTGCTTGGAATGAATTCACTCTTGGAAAGGAAGACACTCTCAACTAACAAGGACTTTCTCTGAAGGGAGACACTCTCAACTAATTAGGACCCCTTTGACCTATGGTAGCATGTCTGACATGAACCGACCTGGGGCTTCGTCGTAATGGGCGTGCTGAGTCCATCTAGGACTGGAGACCACCCTCGTTACCAAACCCATCCTCCAGTCTCCTTCCCTGAGTTGGTTGAATTCTGAGCATGTAACCAAAATAGTATAACAGGTCATATAAAAACTCTGTGAATAGATGAAGACCATGACCAATCCAACAGAGTCCAACTATACCATACCAATAATCCAACCATACCAAAACAAGGGCCACAAACCAGGCTATGACCAAGGATGTTTCGAAACAAAATATAATCAATCCTAAAATGAAATATGACAGAATAGTGAGACATTATGTCTGATGATGGCAGCCTCTCAACTTATCCAATGTCAAGGCCTACACCAATACTGATCCCGCCCATTTTGACCCATAGAAGTACTACAACGCCTCTAACCAAAAGAGTAATGAAATTCGGTTAGGACATGCCCCCAACCATAGCCAAAACCAATATCCAAAATAAAATCAAAGTATCTAGAAATATCCATAAAATAAAATGGACCATTTCGAGAGGATAGAAGCTCACCACTTTAGTCCAAATGCTATCCTTGAGTCAATCACTATATAGAAGGAGTAGAACGGTCGGTTCTTGCACAGCGTAGGTATACAGTCGCTAGTAAACAAGGTTAGCGAGTGATCGCTAACATGATCTCAGGGGATTGCTAACATGATCTCAGGGTAAGCTCCCCATACTGAAAAGGACCTAGCGCGTGTTGCTGCACGACCAGGGAAGAAACCCTTAGGATGACTAGTACATCCCCTAAATATAATGTGACATAATGCACACGATTACCAAGACTAAACTCATATTGGCAAATATAAGTTTCTAGTTGTGGTCCCCCCCAGGACCTCCACCTTCCATGGCTTTGCTACATCTTCCACCATTATTGTCCAATTAAAACTAATTTCCATATAACCAAGCCATTATCCATTTATTAACCAGGGCCATTGATATTGATATAGTCATACCAACCCTTACTTGCAAGTATCATCCATAGCCAACCATTTATAGGTTTAAGGGGACTTTCATGTGCCTTTCTATTTGCCATATTAAATTACTTGAAGGACTTCCATGTTCCCCACAAACATAACCATTTAGCCATTTTCCATTCCAAGCCATTTAAACCATGCATAATTCCTTTACCAAGTTTTAAAACATGCAAGAGTTCCATTAAAGTAGTCAATGCAAAGAACATATCTTTAAAAGCATTTTATCAAACACAATGGCGGAATAATACGACCAAAACCAATTCCAATTCCCATTAAACCATTCCTATTTAATTCAATTATGCAAAACCACCATTAATGCATATAAAATCATAATTAAAACCATAGGAAACCAAAACTAACCATTTAATATCAAAACCCCCAAATCACATTTGAAATCCAAAATTATACAATCAATGTAATCATGAAAACATTCATAAACTATGTAATTAGACAAAAATAACAATGAGGGAAGAGAACGTGCCTTAAACCAAGATGATGATGGAAAGAAATCACCAAGACAAGCCCTAAATTGATCTTTTAGTTGAAACCCTAGCTTCCTTTGCCCAAAGCTCTTGAGATAATTATGGAGTGTTTTAGAAGAGTTTCTAAGTGTTAATGAATGTAATAATAGGGTAAATAACCTCCCAAGTAGGTTAGAAGTCATGGGACCATATTAGGATACGTAGGGAAATGTCCAGAATACCCTCACTTAAGTTGCACCAAAATCCCATCACAGGGATACGTGACCCACACGAGTCGTACCCTTCGATACGATTGGTATCCTCACCTCATATCCTGGCCTCAACCCATGCATCAAACACTATTCAGTATACGACTCATCTAACCAAGTCTTATTGCCAGCATAAGATCCATATCCTTTATCCGTACCCCTGGCATATTTACACCCAAGGAAGATTTGGACACTATCCACCATACGAGTTTTAGGTATGACTCGTACCCTAAATTACGACTCATGGTGAGCCACTCGTACTCAGATCCAACCTAAGTAACCAAGTCTAAGATTAAGTTAAGGAAGCTAATAATCTGTAACCACCAATACGACTCATACCCCTAAGTTGTATCCATTCCAATAATCAAAATCCATCTCACCAACCAATACTGGTCAGTGTACAACTCGACCTTACCATCTGTACCCCAACATATGGCTCGTACCCATGAGTCATATTGAGTCTGAAGACCAGAATTCTCAGAAATTTTCTAAGATCCATAAACTAAGGTATTTCAATCTCCCCCACTAGGAACATTCATCCCCAAATGACAAACAAGGTAGGGGTAACCACACGCATGGGTAATTTGTAATATGTTATCAAACATATTCCCAATCTTTAAATACGGATATAATAACGCTTAATATATAGCTCTCGTAGGAGTGTAAAGCGGTCGTTGTCAAATATATAACCCAACTGGGTTGGGTATCGATCCCACAGGGAATAGCTTGGTCAACAAGTAAGTAAATATTACTAGACTTTTAGTGCAAGTCTCGTGAAAGGGGGGATTTTAATGTGCAAGTAATGTAACCAAAGTAATAAGGCAAAAACGGAAAATAGCAAAGTAAAGAGTAAGAATGTTTGGTAAGATGTAAAACAATGAGAATTGAGAAGTTGGGGTTATGTCCACCTTATGAGTTGTATGTCTCTATTGGCTATGAGTTGTGCAAAATTCAGACATGTATGTGCTTATACAGAATTGTATTCGATGGTAAATCCAAGCGTCTTTCGACCTAAACAAGGACTATTTCACTTTAACTCTTTCGAGCTTAAAGCGTATCTAACGGTACAAATTCTCCAAGAGGTTAATCCAGTTACGGCACTAACTTTTTAATAGGGGATGGGACCCTATTACCTTGACATTATCTCTTTTCCAGACATATAACTTTTCTTTCGAACAAGTTAATGCTATACTGGCGTATTCTATGCGTTTGCAACCACAAAGAATTTAGATTAAGATGAAGAGAATAATGATATAAGCAGCATACGTGTCACGGATTCACAAACTCATAGCAATAGATAGTATCTCATATGGCTTCCATAACCCCAACAGAGAGGTTTAGCTACTCATGAGTGCGAAGGAAATCACAATAGACATTATCATTGTACCATAATAAAGATCTCACGTTAGGTATAAGGGTAAGAATGGCGTGAATTCCTTGCTGAGTAACGTTTCTCTTGTTGTGGAAATTAAGAATTGAATAGATGAATAGAATAAGAATAAAAAGTAGAATTAATGGAAGAATTAGAATCCGAGTTGTAAGTTGTGGAATAAGAAGTAGAATGAGAATTATTAAAAATCTCTAGCAAAATAGGGTATTTATAATACCCCTATCCTATCCTAATAAGTTAATGCATTACTTAACCCAATCCTACTGGGTTACTGCATCATTATCCTAATCCTGATAAATTACTGCATTATTATCCTAATCCTAATAAATTACTGCATTATTATCCTAATCCTAATAGGTTACTGCTGGTCCCCAAAGTCTTCAAAAATGTTGTTTTTGCCCGGGACAGATTTTCCATGCGTTACTTTAGGTCCTTGGCGTCCAAGCTTTGTTTTCCTCCTTTCGTGAAGCTTTTTTTGGCATCAAGTTATCCATAAAATGCTGAATTCTGCATCATTTATACCTGAAAACTTCCTAATCATGTTCGTTAGCTCACTTACAGGAAAAAGGACTAAAAGTGCATGAAATATGTAATTTGTTCTCAAAACTTGGGTAAAATATGGGCAAAATCTAGTGCTATAGGCATGTATATTCGCCTATCATCAACACCCCACACTTGAAGCTTTGTTCGTCCTCGAACAAAATATCATGTTCGTCTAAATATCAACTTAGGGTTTCACAGTATCAACACAAAATATTCGTCAAGACAAGCACAACAATTATCGACAAAGAGTAGTTTTCCGATCATTAGTAGAAACAATTTAACCTCTAGCATAGACTCGTGATGGTGGCCAACTCATATTCAAAAGTTAAGGCACAAAGAATCATACACAACTACCCAAAACTCATCAACCATATGTGTCTCACAATATATTACTCATAATCACTCATAAGTATAGCATATTTTTCAAACATGGGTATAAAAGTATCCTTGCTCTCGCTCTCACAAAGAATTCATATGCTGCAACTGATGTCCATAGGCTTGCCCTTAGTGTAATGCTCCACTAAATGTTAGAATGCTAAGCTTAGGATCAAATAGGTCTTTTGATGGTTGTAATGTAGGCTAAGGGACGGGTAGGACTATTTTGGCCAGAAATAGTGACTATGTTCCTAAGCGCTTTAATACATCACATTGTATCATTAACACTTTTCTTTCAAACAACCTTTCTACTTTCTTTTATTCTACCACCCCTTTTCTCCTCTTTTGTTTTTCAATTTTGAACATAACTAACTTTTCAGTTTTATTTTTTTCTTTCCTTTTTCTTTTCATAACATACCTCTTATGGTAGCACTTCTTTTTCATAACAAATTCAAGCACCAATACATTCTAAAGCATCATACTCACCCATTTTCCTCTTATTTCGTCACATAACTTTACAATTTAAAGCACTTAGGAATTTGGATCAAATTATGGTCTTGAAAAAAACATGGATTAGGCTTACATATAAGGTTGTCAAAGAAAATAGGCTAAAGGCTCAAAGGGGTTAACTAGGATAATGTCTATGGGTAGGTAAAAAGAAGGTAAACAAGTCTAGGTTGCCAAAGAAATGCCTAAATCATCTTCTAGACTTGCACTCCTTATTTTCGCTTTACATACATACCAGGCAAGTTCTAGCATTGGCCACAAGCACAGAATATACTATTATCTCACACACACAAGGCACATAGTCGACTTTATTGGGAGTAGTATAGACTCTCGACCCAACAGATGAAGGAATTAAACCACACAATATCACATAGTGAGTCACAATTAGAGCCTAAATGTCTCAATAGTCATGATTTTAGCACAAACTCTTGTTATAATCTCATGCTGCCAATTAGAATAATTTCATGCAAAGCTAAGTTAAAAAAATTTAACTACTAAAAAAACGAAAAACGAAAAAAAAAAATGAAAAAAACTAAAGCAAACATAAATGCAAATGCGGATAGAGAAGTATAGCATGCAAATACCACCACCCCACACATAGATGGGACACACTGTCCTCAGTGGAAAATAAATACGAAGAACCTGGTCAGTCGGACTCTTCCTCTATGTCGGGGTCATACCCCCTTTGTCGAAATCATCATAGGAGTCGTCGTCATCAAAATTCTCCTCCACGTCAGATTCTGGCATTCGTCGATCATCATCGGTCGACACATCGTCATCAAGAGGTTTCTCAAAGTATGTACCTACTCCACACATCTCCATTGCATGCACATTCATTGGATAGTCATGATCCAGCTGTTGGAGCTCTGCAGCAGTTGGAACACGACCTCCGCTCATCATTGTAAACCGAGTCATGCCATAAAGATGGTGAAAGAAACTCTCATCCCGAGCATGTCTCTCTGCCGTAGTAAGGTTGACGCCATGTGTTGATTCAGCATCTTTGACCTTTGTGAGGTCAACCTTCTTTGGGTTGTGTGGGAGTTTATGATCAGCCAGTTCCTCTTTGATGTCTTCCTTCCTCAAGATTGCAGTCAACAGATTGCCGAAGCTGAAGTGGGACCGCTTGTGTAGCCTAGCTTTCTGCATTGTGGAGAGAATGATTGCCCCGATGTTGATAGGGACATTCGTCATCAATGCATATACCAGGCACACTCTATCTCTTGTTATCTGGGTGTATTGCATCCCTGGAATAAGGCAAGAGTTGACTATACGCAACCATATCCTTGCTTCCCTATTCAAAGGAGCATATGGGAAGGTGTTGTGTCATCCGGTGTCTTTATGTCTGCTCCACCTTGCCATGGATCTAGTTCCACAAAGTGTGTGTCGAATTGCTCTATATGGAGGTCTACTGTACAGCTCTTTGAATGGTGATGGATCGACTGAAGTCAAGCCAAGAAAGGAGTTGAAGAAATCCGCATTGAGTTGTAAAACTTGGCCCCGAATCTTGACCTCGCTGCCTGTCGTTTTCGGCGACTAGTTGGCATAAAATTCTCTTGTCAAATCGAGATTACATTCTCCCATGTCTCGGAAGATGAAATCAAGATGTAATGCCATGATCTTGGCCAACATGCGCGGCTCCTTCTTCGCTAGGCTTTCCTTGTTTATCAAGTCCATATGAACATATTTTCTTTCCTTGTTGTTCCTATACCATTCCTTCGCTTCCTCCTCAAGAACCCATTTTATTCCAAACATGCGGCATGGTAATTGCATCGAAGATGATTCTCCTTGCTCTTTTCGGCCTCTTTTCTTGCCTTTTTGGGAAGTGGTAGCCTTATCTTTGCCTTGTCTTGCTTTGGGTGCCATTGTACCTGAGACTAAAACAATGTTCATGTTAGCATCATCTCGATGGATACAATCTATAAACAAGCAATAGGGGAACCACCCCACACTTAGTTTGTTGGTACAGACTAGTGAAGTGAAAGTGATCGATTACTTAGACTTCATCGGCATACGTTTTAGGTACTATAATCCAACCATAAAATCAGTGCAGTCATACTTCTTGTAATCTTTGCAATACTTTCATGTTAGATATATCAAGACTACTACATAGGGATTGAATCAAGGTATAGTATCTATCAATAATCACAACCTCCTATGTCGGTAGGCAACTATAAGTCTTATTCCGATGAACAAGTCATTCCAACATGTAAGTATGCAAGTGACAAGATTATGCAATTTTAGTGATCATATCAATTCCGCAAAAGTATGACAGTGCATCAAAATCAAATTCAAGTTGGAAATAAGTTAAGATCATCCTTACGTATTCATTCACTACTTGGTTGTATCACAATAATTCAATCACATTCAGATCATCAATACTACTTTAAGATTTAACAATTCATAATAGGTGTAGTAGTGTAGTACTTACGGAATATAAATGAAGAACAAAGTAGTACTTACTTGATTGATGCCTTTGGATGATGTTCTTGTGAAGAAAAAGAGTAAAAGGAAAATTTTTGAGAGGATTTGGAGACTATAGGCGGCGCATAAGCTAGGTTTCCAATGTGATTTTGGTTCAAGACTAAGTCTCATATTTATAGGAAAAGGTTGGGTCGGGTTTTGACCCATTTAAAATCGTATTTGGAGACAAGAAGTGACCATAGGCGGCGCCTTTAGCTTTGCCTATGCTTGGCATAGTTGGCGCCTTTTGCAAAGCATTGTCTAGCATAGGCGGCGCCTATGCCATGGCATTCTTAGGCATAGGCGGCGCCTTTCACTTTGCATATGAGATTCAGAGACAAAAGGCATTAGCATAGGCGGCGCCTATGCTATGGCATACTTAGGAATAGGCGGCGCCTATGCTATGGCACACTAGATTCCGAGACCTTAGGCCATAGTATAGGCCTTGCCTTGTTCGTGGCCTAGTTTTACCTAGGCCGAGCCTTGTTCGATGCCTATATTTTCATGAGCAATGCTCAATCCATAGCCTTTTGCTTCTTCATTCCTAACTTACCACCTTTAACATGCAATATGTCCAAATCGAAATTTGAAACTGATCTCCTCGTTTTATACCTCTTGCACCTACATTTGCTCAAAACCAATAAAAATGATTAGAACGATGGGTTGCCTCCCATCAAGCGCCTTAGTTTTGGTTATGGCACGACTCTTATTTTTGGATTTTTATTTATCAAAAACAAAACACGTACTAAAACAAAAGAAAGACAAAAAATGAAAAATGATAAACGATAAACGATGGGTTGCCTCCCATCTAGCGCTTGATTTATTATCGCGGCACGACATAGTTACCTCGAGTACTTAGACTTCGTCGAGATAAGTGATGGCCATATAGTTTGTCGAGTCAAGAGGACCTATATAGGGTTTCACTCGTTAGCCATTCACCTAGAAGACAACACCATTATTGTCTTCCAACTCAACTACTCCAGACGAGTAGACTTGGTTAACTTTGTATGGACCAGACCACTTGGACTTCAACTTACCTGGGAATAACTTTAGTCTGGAATTGAAGAAAAGTACCATATCATCCTTTTGAAAGTTTTGTTGAACAATCCGTTGAACATGATACTTTTTCATCCGCTCCTTGTAGAGGTCCGATCTCTCATAAGAATATAGACGGAATTCATCCATCTCGTTCAGTTGCTCTAATCTCAGATTCATTGCATCACCCCAGTTTAGATTTAGCCGCTTTAAAGCCCACAATGCCTTATGCTCAAGCTCAATGGGCAAGTGACATGCCTTCCCGTAAACTAGTTGGTAAGGGGACATGCCAATTGGCGTCTTGAACGCAGTCCTATAGGCCCATAGTGCATCGTCCAGCTTCCGAGACCAATCTTTCCTATTATTATTTACCGTTTTAGCAAGGATTTGCTTGATCTCTCGATTGGAAACTTCTACCTGTCCACTAGTTTGTGGGTGATAAGGTGTGGCTACCTTATGCTGCTTGACACCATATTTTGCCAACACGGATTTGAATAGCTTGTTGCAAAAGTGAGATCCCCCATCGTTTATGATAGTGCATGGTACTTCAAAGCGAGAGAAGATATTTTTCTTCAAGAATGCTACAACACGCTTTCCCTCATTGTCGGCCAACGCTACTGCTTCAACCCATTTTGAAACATAATCTACAGCAACTAGGATGTATTTAATTCCAAACGAATTTACGAATGGACCCATAAAATCAATACCCCATACATCAAAGAGCTCTACTTCAAGAATTTTTGACATGGGCATCTCATGGTGTTTCGAAATAGCACCTTGTCTCTGACATTGGTCGCATCTTCTCACAAATTCGTAGGCATCTCTTAATATCGAAGGCCAATAATATCCACTTTGCAATACCATTCTTGCTATCCGATTACCTGCGTGATGTCTCCCAACTTGGGAAGTGTGGCAAGCTTCCAATATATTAGGCACTTCTAAATGGGATATGCATCGCCAGATAACACCATCCGCGCATTGTCGAAACTAATATGGCTCATCCCAAAAGTAGTATTTTACATCATGCATAAACTTCCTCTTTTAATGGTAAGATAAGTTTGCCGGTATCACATTACTCACCACAAAATTCGCAAAGTCGGCATACCATGGTAACCCTTCCATTATCGTTGCTAAGATCTCCTCGTCAAGGAATGCATCATCAATCTCAATTTCAGGCTACGCCATATGCTCGTTTTCGAGTCTAGATAGATGATCAGCCACTTGGTTCTCGCAACCTCTTCTATCTTTAACCTCAAAATCAAATTCTTGCAGCAGCAAAACCCTTCGAATTAGTCTTGGTTTTGCATCCTTCTTTGTCATTAGATACCTCAGAGCTGCATGGTCTGTATGAACGATCACTTTGGTTCCCAACAGATACGCACGGAACTTCTCAAAAGCATACACAACTGCTAGGAGCTCTTGTTCTGTGACAGTATAGTTCTTTTGGGCTTCGTTTAGGACCTTGCTAGCATAGTAGATAGGATGAAATAATTTCTCCTTCCTCTGGCCAAGTACAGCACCAACAGTAACCCCACTAGCATCACACATGACTTCGAATGGTAGAGACCAATCTGGTGCTACCATGATAGGGGCTTCAATGAGTTTTCTTTTGAGGCATTCGAATGCCTTCAAACAATCTTCATTGAATTCATACTTTGCATCTTTCTCCAAGATTTTGCACAATGGACTCGTAATTTTGGAGAAGTCTTTGATGAACCGCCGATAGAAACCTGCATGACCGAGGAAACTACGAACTCCCTTCACTAAAATTGGGGGCGGTAGCTTCTTGATGACTTTAATTTTTGCTCGATCAACCTCAATTCCTCTTTCGGAGATTTTATGCCCAAGAACGATTCCTTCTTTTACCATGAAGTGGCACTTTTCCCAATTCAGCACTAGGTTGAATGCTACACATCTTTGCAACGCCATACTTAGGTTTGTCAAGCACGCTTCAAAAGACTCACCAACAACTGAAAAGTCGTCCATGAATACCTCCAAAGTATCTTCAACCATATCAGAAAAAATGGACATCATACAATGCTGGAAGGTGGCTGGTGCGTTACATAGCCAGAATAGCATACGTTTGAAGGCAAACGTGCCATATGGACATGTGAACGTTGTCTTTTCTTGATCTTCAGGGGAAATACAAATCTGATTATAGCCTGAATAACCGTCTAAGAAATAAAACCATCCTTTCCCCGCTAATCGGTCTAGCATTTGGTCCATGAATGGCATTGGAAAGTGATCTTTGAGCGTCCATGAATTCAGCTTTCGGTAGTCCATGCATACTCTCCATCCGGTGATGGGTCTGAGTGGAATAAGCTCATTTTTTTCATTCGCGACCACCGTCATTCCTCCTTTCTTAGGAACACATTGTACCGGGATTACCGATGTACTGTCAGAGATTGGATACACAACTCCTGCGTCTAACTACTTAATTATTTCTTTCTTGACTACTTCTTGCATAGGTGGATTGAGATGTCTTTGGTGTTCAATGGTGGGTGTGCAATTTTCTTCAAGCTGAATCTTGTGTGTACAAATCCCAGGTGGAATACCAATAATATCAGCAATGGTCCAACCAATGGCTCTTATATACTTTCGTAGAACAGCAATGAGAGCTGCAAATTGTTTCTCACCCAAATCTGCTGCCACAATGACTGGAAGTGTGTTTCCGTTTCCTAAAAATGCATACTTTAAATGACTAGGCAGCTCTTTCAATTCTAACGTGGCTGGCTCTTCAATGGATGGCTTTGCTGGTGGTGTGGTTCGATTTTTGAGATCAAGGTCCAGCTTCTTGGGAGCATGGCGATATGTCCCTAATCCTGATAGAGCACAAATAGTTTCTTCGCAATTTTCAGCATCCTTACTCTCTCCATTCATGAGCACAATCACCAATGGGTCTTCAATAATTTGTTCTTCTTCAAGTAATTCTTCCTCATCATCAAAGTAAACATCAGCCACCGAGAATACGTTCAGCTCTTTGGGTTGCTGCATTGCTTTGCACACATCAAAGCGAACTACTTCGTCATTTATTCGAAATGAAAGCTCATTAGCTCTCAAATCAATTGGCACACTTCCTGTAGCAAGGAAAGGGCGCCCCAAGATTATGGGAACTTCTGAGTCTGCCTCGCAATCCAAAATAATGAAGTCTGCCAGAAAGATGAATGAAGAAACCTTTACCAATACATCACATAGAATAACAACAGGTCATTTTACCGACCTATCCGCCATTACGAGCCTCATATTGGTTAGAGTAGGATCACCCAACCCCAACTTTTTGTAAATAGATAATGGCATCAAATTGATGCTGGCTCCTAAGTCGCATAATGCTTTGGCAAAATTCAAAGATCCAACGGTGCAAGGAATAGTGAAAGCACCGGGGTCAGCCTTCTTTTGAACTAGTGATCGGGTAGCGATTGCGCTGCAGTGATGAACATTATCTTTCAACTCATAGCTTGCTGCCCGCTTCTTTTTCAAAAGATCCTTCATAAATTTCGCATACCCAGGCATTTGTTCAAGTGCCTCTACCAATGGAACATTAATGGTCAGCTGCTTTAACATATTCATGAATTTGCTGAACTTCGTATCATCCGCCACCTTCTTCAATCTTTGAGGAAAAGGTGGTGGTGGGTATGGAATTATTTTCTCCACGGCTTTCTTCTCCTCTTCCTTCCGTTTTTCAGCCTTTTCAGGCTGCAACAAACTCGGTGTGACGTCATGGACGTCGTGGGTAGCTTCTGTGGAATCTTCTCCTTTTGCCTTGTCATCGACGTCCGCTACTTCGTCAACCACTTGCTTGCCTTTTGATGAAGTTTCCAGCACCTTACCACTTCGGGTAGTAACAGCCATGCATGACCCATCATTCCTTGGGTTTTGCACAGTGTCGCTAGGTAAGGTGCCAGCCTTTCTTTGATTCAATTCTGCTGAAAGTTGGCTCAATTGCTGCTCTATTTGCTTTATTGAAGTGGAGTGTGAGTCAACCAATTGTTTCATTGAGGACAAGTCATTTATTACCTCCATTACTCCAGCGCTGGTTGCTTCCACTCCTTTCAATAGTTTAGCCATCATCTCTTCCATATTTCCAGAACCGAATGTAGTGGTGTCACGTTTTCCTGGGGGAACGTACAAACCACTTTTGTCATTCCTGTTCTTCCAACTACCTTGGTCCTTGTTTCCAGATTTGTCATAGTAGTTCTGACCTTGGTTTCCTTGGGCATTGCCTCGGAAACCCCCCTGATTGTTTAAGTAGTTGGCTTTTTCTTCCGAATCAGATTTGTCTCTTCCTTTTGACGCAATAGCTTTGATTTTTTTGGTCTTCCCTGATAATAGATGCTTTGTAAGAAGATCCACTTGTGTTTTCATGTGCGCCATGTCTTGATCACGTTCTTTTTGTCTTCTCCTTTGGTCTGCAGTCATGCCAATGGATAAAGTGGGGCTTGCTACCTCAGAATCCCTGGTATACCAAGCTCTACTTTGCTTCGTCATCCGATCTAGCATATTGCTTGCCTACCCAAAGGTGAGGTCCATAAATGATCCTCCAGCCGCGTTATCCACCACTGGTTTAGTTATTGAATTCAAGGATCTGTATAGTATCTCCATTAGGTGAACATTGGTCATATGGTGGTTTGGGCAATGCATTAGCTTCATCTTGAACCTCTCCCATGTTTCATGAAGAGCTTCGGTTGGAAGCTGCCAAAAGTTGCTGATTTTATCTCTCAATTGTGCTCTTTTGGATGGCGGAAAGAATCTTTCTAGGAAGGCGTCTTTCAACTGCCTCCAATTTGTAATAGAATCAGGAGTCAGCCCATTCAACCATACAGTTGCCTCCCCAGACAGAGACAATGGAAATAGACGTAATCGAATTGCATTCTGACCAACACCAGGATTGTCAAACGACTTGCATGTAGAAATAAAGTTGATGAGATGCATATTCAGATCATCGCCTGCTAGTCCACCAAATAATCCCTTGAGTTGCAATAACTGAATCATGGTGCTCGTAATGTTGAACTTGGCTCCGGGTGCCAATGGTGGAGGAATAATGGCTCCTGTGGCTCCGGCTCCATCAAGATCATCATCATCATCGTCCAAAGCTAGTTGCATAGCTCGGCGTTCAGGCTTAAACCTAGCTTGACGATCTCTTCTATTGCCAGGTGTTGCGATCTCAGCAGCACGCCTAGGGTTTAGTAACTCGTCATCACCTAGGTCCTCATCGTCATGATTTATTGCTCGCCCAGGGTTATCAATATTCTGTTGATGCACTTGAACGGCGGCTAGAGCAGCTAGTCTCGCCTGTTCCTGTTGAGCAGCCATCCTTTCAATTTCGTGTTGTGCCTCTATTCTGCCAATACGTTGAGGTTCAGGATTGATAGGGAATAACGGTTGACCAGAACTTCGAGTATGGGGAATGCACTGAATAAAAACCTGCAGAGAACAAAAACAAAAACTATAAGTAAAAGTACAATAATCTTTGACCAAAGGGTCTAGTAATTATCACAAACTTAATTGACATTCGTATTCCCCGGCAACGGCGCCAATTTTTGATAACACTCAATCTACAGCTCTCGTAGGAGTGTAAAGCAGTCGTTGTCAAATATATAACCCTACTGGGTTGGGTATCGATCCCACAGGGAATAGCTTGGTCAACAAGTAAGCAAAGATTACTAGACTTTTAGTGCAAGTCTCGTGAAAGGGGGGATTTTAATGTGCAAGTAATGTAACCAAAGTAATAAGGCAAAAACGGAAAATAGCAAAGTAAAGAGTAAGAATGTTTGGTAAGATGTAAAACAATGAGAATTGAGAAGTTGGGGTTATGTCCACCTTATGAGTTGTACGTCTCTATTGGCTATGAGTTGTGCGAAATTCAGACATGTATGTGCTTATAGAGAATTGTATTCGATGGTAAATCCAAGCGTCTTTCGACCTAAACAAGGACTATTTCACTTTAACTCTTTCGAGCTTAAAGCGTATCTAACGGTACAAATTCTCCAAGAGGTTAATCCAGTTACGACACTAACTTTTTAATAGGGGATGGGACCCTATTACCTTGACATTATCTCTTTTCCAGACATATAACTTTTCTTTCGAACAAGTTAATGCGATACTGGCGTATTCTATGCATTTGCAACCACAAAGAATTTAGATTAAGATGAAGAGAATAATGATATAAGCAGCATACGTGTCACAGATTCACAAACTCATAGCAATAGATAGTATCTCATATGGCTTCTATAACCCCAACAGAGAGGTTTAGCTACTCATGAGTGCGAAGGAAATCACAATAGACATTATCATTGTACCATAATAAAGATCTCACGTTAGGTATAGGGGTAAGAATGGCGTGAATTCCTTGCTGAGTAACGTTTCTCTTGTTGTGGAAATTAAGAATTGAGTAGATGAATAGAATAAGAATAAAAAGTAGAATTAATGGAAGAATTAGAATCCGAGTTGTAAGTTGTGGAATAAGAAGTAGAATGAGAATTATTAAAAATCTCTAGAAAAATAGGGTATTTATAATACCCCTATCCTATTCCTACTAAGTTAATGCATTACTTAACCCAATCCTACTGGGTTACTGCATCATTATCCTAATCCTAATAAATTACTGCATTATTATCCTAATCCTAATAAATTACTGCATTATTATCCTAATCCTAATAGGTTACTGCTGGTCCCCAAAGTCTTCAGAAATGTTGTTTTTGCCCGGGACAGGTTTTCCATGCGTTACTTTAGGTCCTTGGCGTCCAAGCTTTGTTTTCCTCCTTTCGTGAAGCTTTCTTTGGCGTCAAGTTATCCATAAAATGCTGAATTCTGCATCATTTATACCTGAAAACTTGCTAATCATGTTCGTTAGCTCACTTACAGGAAAAAGGACTAAAAGTGCATGAAATATGTAATTTGTTCTCAAAACTTGGGTAAAATATGGGCAAAATCTAGTGCTATAGGCGTGTAAATTCGCCTATCATCAGGATATTTGAACTTTATGTCCTCTTCCACTTCACATGTAGCTTCTTCCACCTTATGGCTCCGCCAAAGAATCTTAATCAAAGCCAGATCCTTGGTCTGCACTCAACGAACCTGCCTATCTAAGATCTCAACCAGGACCTCTTCATAAGACAAAGAATCAGTGAGACCCAATATTTCCAAAGAAACAACTGAATAAGGATCACCAATGCACTTCCTCAACATGGAAACATGAAAGACTGGATAAACCAACCTCAATCTAGAAGGAAACTCTAGTCATAAGCAACATTACCAACTCTACACAAAATTTCATAAGGACCATATACCGGGGACTGAGCTTTCCCTTCTTGCCAAACCACACCACTCCCTTCATGGGAGATACCTTGAGGAAAAACGTATCCCCAACCTCAAATTCCACATCTTTATGCCTAGCATCTGCATAGGGCTTTTGGTGACTTTGGGCAACCTTAAGCCTATCCCGAATCACCTTCACCTTCTCCAAAGCCTGGTAAACCAAATTGGGACCAAACATGTCTACCTCACCAAGCTCGAACCAACCAATAGGAGATCTATACCTCCTACCATACAATGCCTCAAAAAGGGCCATACAAATACGAGAATAATAGCTATTGTTTTAAGCAAACTCCACCAAAGGTAGATGCTCAACCCAATTGCCACTATAATTAATCACACAGTCCCGAAGCATATCCTCTAATGTCTGAATAGTTATTTTCGCTTGCCCATCTGTCTGCAGGTGAAAAGTAGTACTAAAACTCACCTTAGTCCCCAATCCTTTTAGAAAAGATCGACAAAAGTAAGACGTAAAATTATGCCATGATTAGAAATAATCGAAATAGGAAACCCATGTAGCTTCACAATCTCCTAAAGATACAGCTTGGTATAATCCTCTGCCAAGAAGGTAGTCCATACTGGCAAAAGTGCATAGACTTAGTCATCCTATCCACGATGACCAAAATCGAATCTTATTGATTTTGAGATCGAGGAAGACCGGTAACGAAGTCCATATTGATCACTTCCCACTTTCACACGGGCAAATCAATTTCTTGATACAACCCTCCTAGACTTATATGCTTAACCTTAACCAGTTGACACACCATGCACTTGGCCACAAAATCAGCCATATCCCTCCTCATGCCATTCCACCAATAGATCTCTTTGAGATCATGATACATCTTAGTCGAGTTGGGATGAAAAACATAGCACAACTCATGTGCCTCGACTAAAATCCTTTGTTGTAACCCATCAACATCAGGAAAACACAACCTCCTTTTGTACCATAAAGTACTATCACCACTAATCTCAAACACCACTACCTTTTGTCCAGTAATGTCACTCTTGATTTTTATCAAGATAGGATCTAGCACTTGTTTCTCCTTAATCTCCACACCAAGAGATGATCGGACCACTTTTTGCACCACTACACCACCATCCTTATAGTCCAAGAGGCGAACTCCAAGTTAACCAAGCAGTGAATATCTTCACAAATTTCCATTTTTCTTCCTCCACATGAGCCAAACTCCCCATGGATAACTTGCTAAGAGCATCAGCAACCACATTATCCTTAACCGGATGATAGTGAAAACTCATATCATAATCTTTGAAAGCTTAAGCCATCTTTTCTACCTAAGATTAAGATCTTTCTGGGTAAACACATACTGCAGACTCTTATGATCAGAAAAGATATTCACCGGAACACCATACAAATAATGTCGCTATATTTTCAAAGCAAATACAATTACCAACAACTCCAAATCATGAGTAGGATAATTCTTCTAATATACCTTCAACTGCTTAGAAACATAGGCAATCACCTTCTCATATTGCATGAATACACAACCAATACCTACCCGAGAGGCATCGCAATATACTACAAACCCCATTGCCTTCTGGCAAAGTCAGAATTAGAGTCGAAGTTAACTTATCCTTCAACTCCCCGAAACTTCCTTCATAAGTATCTGACCAAGAAAACTTGACCTTCTTCTGAGTAAACTTTGTCAAAGGAGCAGCTATCAACAAAAAGCTTTCCACAAACCACCTGTAATACCGACTAAACCTAAGAAGCTCCTAATGTCGGATGGAGTCATAGATCTAGGCCACCTTTTCACTATAGCAACCTTATGCGGATCCACTATGATCCCCTCACTAGAAATAATATAACCCAAGAAAGTTACAATGTTCAACCAAACCTCACACTTGGAGAACTTGGCATATAACTGTTGTTCCTTTAAGGTCTGCAACACCACACGGAGATGATTAGCACGATCTACCTCGCTCTTCGAATAAACCAAAATGTCATTAATAAACACAATAACAAAAAGATCCAAATACTGACAAAAAACTCTGTTCATCAAATCTATAAACACCACCGGAGCATTAGTCTATCCAAATAACATTACCAAAAACTCAAAGTGCCCATACCGAGTATAAAAAGTCTTCTTAGGAATATCCACATCCTTAAACTTTAGCTGATGGTACCCAGACCAAAATCAATCTTAGAAAAAAATTGACACCTTGCAACTGGTTAAACAGATCATCTATCCTTGGAAAAGGATACTTGTTCTAGATCGTCACCTTGTTCAACTGCCTCTAATCAATGCACATTCGAAGGAAACCATCTTTTTTATGCATAAAAAACATTGGTGTACCCCAAGGAGATACACTAGGATGAGAAAATCTATTATCCAAAAGATCCTTAAGTTGCTCCTTGAGTTCTCCTAACTCAACCGGAGCCATTCTATGTAGAGGAATAGAAATTGGATGAGTGTCTAAAATTAGATCAATACCAAACTCTATTTTCCTATCCAGAGGAATACCAGGAAGATCATCTGTAAAGACCTCTTAAAACTCATTAACCAATGGAACTGATTGGAAAGAAGGACCTTCCAAGTTAGAATCTTTAACTCGGATCATGTGATAAAGATAACCTTTAGAGATTAACCTTAGAGCTTTAAGATAAGAAATAAATCTCCCCCTAGGAGCTAAAGAAATACCCTCCGACTCTATAACAGGTTTACCAAGGAACCTAAAGATAACCTTATGGGTACGATAATTCAACGACACGTAACAAGAGTGCAACTAATCTATCCCCAGAATAACATCAAAATCCACCATATCCTACACAAATAGATCCACCAAGGTCTGCTTGCCAACAGCAGATACCACACCCTCGATAGACTCTCTTAGCAATATCCGAGTCACCTTCTAGGTTAAAACAGAAAAAGGATCCGAAATAACTTCCAAATCAAAACCAAAAATTACAGCCACAAAAAGAGTCACATAGGAGAGAATGGATCTCGAATCAAGCAAATAATATACGTTACTAGAGAAAAGCTATAATGTGTCATTAATGACATTAGGTGATGCCTTAAATTCCCGTTGAAACGCCAAAGCATACAACATGTTTCGACGAAAATTAGAGCCAAGAGCAGTAACAGAAGTAGATGCAACACCACCAGGTGTAGAAGCAAAAGATAAAGCCACAGGAATCTTATTCGCTATCGTAGCAACCTTTATAATTGGACAATCCCTGAGTCAATAGCCTACTTGGATATACTAGAAGCATTTGTACTTTTCTTCATTGCAATAACCCCGATGAGGACGACCATAGAACCAACAATGAGGGCATAAAAAAATTGAATGACCTCCACTTGCCTGAGATTAGGCACCTTACACCTAGAAATTATCACCATCATAATGACGCCTGTCACCCGACTGGTAAGGAGCACTAGCAGAAGAGGAGGAACCAGAACTACCCCACTTTTTTTCTGTTATTTGCCACCATCTTGACCATCCTGAGACTGAGCATCTCCCTGGTTAGAAAAACTACCCCTCTTACCCTGTCTATTCCTAAACTCTACCTGTTTTCTCTTTTCATCCTCCACATTCTGCATATGAAAGGTCAACCTAGAGATGTCTATATTTTTAATCTGAGATCCATTCTTGCTCTGCAAAATCAAAACCCGATTCAACCCAGAAATGAACATCCTCATTCTAGCCCGTATGTCAGCCACCAAATCAAGAGCATACCTTGACAATTAGTGAAACCTCAAGGCATATTCCTTGGTAGAAACTCTCCCCTGCTTGAGGTTCAGAAACTCCTCTATCTTTGCTTTCCTTAACTGTTGAGGAAAAAAATGATCCAAAAAAGCACTAGAGAAAGAATCCCATAAAGATGACTCTTCTGCATCCCTTTTATACCTATCCCAATCTTTATACCACTAATATGCAACCTCTTAGAACTGATAAGCTGTAAAATTTACCCCTTCCATATTGGTAGACTGCATTACACAAAAATCTTTTCCATTTCATCCAAGAAGCCCTATGGATCCTTCTCCCCTTTCACTCCAAAAAAATTAAGAGGACTCATCTTCATAAATTGGCCAACCCTTGTGGCCTCAAAAGATAAAGCACCAGATGTATCCCGCTCAACCTGAGTAACAACTAATTTAGTAATAGCATGAATAGACTGACAAAATTCTGCATTAGTCACCTCACCTTGGGGAGGACTAGTAGCGATCGATGAAACTCTAAAACTATTAAGGATAGGATCATGAGATCGAAGATGAACCCCAGAAGTAGGATGCACCCCTTCAACATTACCCCCAGATGGGATAGTAGAATTTCCTTGTGTTCTAAATCTATAAGGCATGATCTTAAAAATGAACAAAACAGGATTAAAGAAGATTCCAGAGATGAGACTCCAAGCTTGAAATAGAATACCAAGAAATTGAAATATTCTTGGATGTCTTGTAGCCTCTCCCTTATGATTGTAGTGTTCTACACACCTCTAAAAAAGACTCTACTCGACACGGCTTTGTCGACTTTCAACTGACCATGAACCTAGGCTCTGATACCAACTTTACACGGCCCGCTCTACTGCCTTTTCATATAGGCATCCCGAGTCCAAAAAAGACCAGAGACCACCCCCATTACCCAACCCAACCTCTAGCCACCAGCCTTGAGTTGGTTGAATTCTGAGCATGTAAACTAAATAGTGTAATAGCTTACATAGAGACACTGGGAATAGATCACTGATAACGCTTAATCTACAGCTCTCGTAGGAGTGTAAAGCAGTTGTTGTCAAATATATAACCCAACTGGGTTGGGTATTGATCCCACAGGGAATAGCCGATCAATAAGTAGGCAAAGATTATTAGACTTTTGGTGCAAGTCTCGTGGAAGGGGGGATTTTAACATGCAAATAATGTAACAGTAAAGTAAAAACAGAAATAGCAAAGTAAACAGAAAGAATGTTTAGTAAGATGTAAAACAATGAGAATTGAGAGTTAGCGTTATGTCCACCTTATGAGTTATACGTCTCTATTGGCTATGAGTTATGCGGAATTCAGACATGTATGTGCTTATAGAGAATTGTATTCGATGGTAAATCCAAGTGTTTTTCGACCTTAACAAGGACTATTTCACTTTAAATCTTTCGAGCTTAAAGCGTGTCTAACGGTACAAATTCCCCAAGAGGTTAATCCAGTTACGGCACTAACTTTTTAACAGGGGTTGGTGCCCTATTACCTTGACATTATCTCTTTTCCAGATATATAACTTTCTTTCGAACAAGTTAATGCTATACTGGCGTATTCTATGCGTTTGCAACCACAAGAATTTGCATTCAGATGAAGAGAATAATGATATAAGCAGCATACGTGTCGCGAATTCACAAACTCATAGCAATAGATAGTATCTCATACGGCTTCCTTAACCCCAACAGAGAAGTTTAGCTACTCATGAGTGCGATGGAACTCACAATAGACATTATTATTATACCACAATAAAGATATCACGTGTAGTATGGTATGGTATGGCTTTAGGCGTGAACTCCCTTTCAAAGTAGCATTTCTCTTGTTGTGGAATTTAAGAATTGAATAGATGAATAAAAGAAGAATAAAAAGTAGAATTAATGGAAGAAGTAGAAGTAGTAGTGAATGATCAAAATCTCTAGCAAAATAGGGTATTTATAACACCCATATCCTATTCCTACTAAGCTAATGCATTACTTAACCCAATTCTACTAGGTTACTGCATCATTATCCTAATCCTAATAAGTTACTGCTAGTCCCAAAAGTCTTTAGAATTGCTGTTTTTGCCCGGGACAGGTTTCCCATGCGTCACTTTTGGTCCTAGGTGTCCAAGCTCTCCTTCCCTTCTTTCGTGAAGCTTCCTTTGGTGTCAAGTTATCCATAAAATACTGAAATCTGCATCATTTATACCTGAAAACTTGCTAATCACGTTTGTTAGCTCACTTACAGGAAAAAGGACTAAAAGTGCATGAATTATATATTTTGTCCTCAAAACTTAGCTAAAATATGGGTAAAATATAGTACTTTAGGCGTGTAAATTCGCCTATCATCAACACCCCACACTTAAGGCTTTGTTCGTCCTCGAACAAACTATCATGTCCATCTAAACATCTACTTGGGATTTCACAGTAATAACATAAAATATTCATCAAGACAAGCACGTCAAACATTAACAAAGAGTAGTTTTCTGATCATTAGTAGAAACAATTCAACCTCCAACATAGACTCGTGATGGTGATCAATTCGTATTCAATAAGTTAAGGCATAGAGAATCATACGCAACTACCCAAAACTCATCAACCATGTGTGTCTCACAATATATTACCCATAATCACTCACATGTATAGTATATTTATCGAAACATGGGTATACGAGTATCCTTGCTCTCGCTCTCACAAAGAATTCATATGTTGCAACTGATGACCATAGGCTTGCCCTTAGTGTAATGCTCCACTAAATATCAGAATGCTAAGCTTAGGATCAAATAGGTCTTTTGCTGGTTGTAATGTAGGCTAAGGGACGGGTAGGACTATTTTGGCCAGAAATAGTGACAATGTTTCTAAGCGCTTTAATACATCACATTATGCCATTAACACTTTCTTTCAAACAACCTTTCTACTTTCTTTTATTCTACCACCCCTTTTTTCCACCTTTGTTTTTCAATTTTAAACATAACTAACTTTTCAGTTTTCCTTTCCCCTTTTTTTTTCTTTTTCATAACACCTCTTATGATAGCAATTATTTTTCATAACAAATTCAAGCACCAATACCATCTAAGGCTTCATACTCACCCAATTTCCTCTTATTTTATCACATGACTTTACACTTTAAAGCACTTAGGAATTTGGGTCAAATTATGGTCTTGAAAAAATGGATTAGGCTTACATATGAGGTTGTCAAAGAAAATAGGCTAAAGGCTCAAAGGAGTTGACTAGGATAATGTCCACGGGTAGGTAAAACGAAGGTAAACAATCACAGGTTGCCAAAGAAATGCCTAAATCATCTCCTAAACTTACACTCTTTATTTCGCTTTACATACACACCAGGCAAGTTCTAGCATCAGCCACAAACATAGAATATACTATCATCTCACACACACAAGGCACATGGTTGACTTTATTGGCAGCAGTATAGACTCTTGACCCAACGTATAAAGGAATTAAACCACACAATTATCACACAGTGAGTCACACTTAGAGCCTAAACGTCTCAATAGTAATGATTTTATCACAGACTCTTCTCATAATACCATGCTGCCTATCAGAACAATTTTATGCAAAGTTTGTAAAAAAAAATCCTAAAAAAAAATTAAAAAAAACAAACATAAATAAGTAAAAATAAACAAAACACACATAAATAAGCAAATGCATATAAGGAAGGTTAGCATGCAAATACCAGCACCCCACACTTAGACGGGACACACTATCCTCAGTGGAAAATAAATAAGAAGAACCTGGTTAGTCAAACCCCTCATCTATGTCTGGGGTCATACCCCCTTCGTTGGAATCATCATTGGAGTCGCCGTCATTAGAATTCTCCTCCACGTCGGAGTCTGACATTTTGCGTTCATCATCCGTTGGAACATCATCATCAAGAGGTTCCTCAAAGTACACACCTACTCCACACATTTGCCTTGCATGCTCATTCATTGGGTAGTCATAATCCAGCTGTTTGAGCTCTGCAGCAGTTGGAACACGACCTTCGCTCATCATTGTAAATTGAGTCATGCCATAAAGATGGCGAAAGAAACTCTCATCCCGAGTATGTCTCTCAGCAGTAGTAAGGTTGACGCCATGTGTGGATTCAGCATCTTTCACCTTTGTGAGGTAAACCTTCTTCGAGTTGTGTGGGAGTTTATGATCAGCAGGTTCCTCTTTGATGTCCTCCTTCCTCAATATTGCAGTCAACAGGTTGCCAAAACTGAAGTGGGACCTCTTGTGTAGCCTAGCTTTCCGCATTGTAGATCAAATAATTGCCCCAATGTTGATAGGGACATTCGTCGTCAATGCGTATACCAAGCACACTCTATCTCGTGTTATCTTGGTGTACTGGGTCCCTGGAATTAGACAAGAGTTGACTATTCGCAACCATATCCTTGCTTCCCTATTCAAAGGAGCATATGGGAAGGTGTTGTGCTGACCGGTGTCCTTGTGTCGACTCCATCGTGCCATGGATCTTGTTCCACAAAGTGTGTGTCGAATGGCCCTGCATGGAGGTCTATTGTATAGCTCCTTGAGTGGTGATGGATCAACTGAAGGCAAACCTATAAAGGAGTTGAAAAAATCCGTATTTAGTTGTAAAACTTGGCCCCGAATCATGACTTCATTCCCTGTGGTTTTCGGTGACCAATTGGCATAGAATTCTCGTGTTAAATCGAGATTGCACTCTCCCATATCGCGGAAGATGAAATCAAGATGTAACGCCATTATCTTGGCCAACATGCGCGATTCTTTCATTGCTAGGCTTTCTTTGTGTATCAGGTCCACATGAACATATTTTCTCTCTTTATTGTTCCTATACCACTCTTTTGCTTCCTCCTCGAGGACCCATTTGATTCCAAATATGCGGCATGGTACTTGCATCAAGGAGGACTCTCCTTGCTCTTTGCGTCCTCTTTTCTTGCCTTTTTGTGAAGTGGTTGCTTTATCTTTGCCTTGTCTTGCTATGGGTGCCATTGTACCTAAGATTATAACAATAGTCAAGTTAGCATCATCTCGGTGGATACAATCAATAAACAGGCAGTAGTGGCACCACCCCATACTTAGTTTGTTGGCATCAATTAGTGAAGTGAAAGTTTGTCGATTACTCAGACTTCATCGACATACGTTTTAGGCGCTATATTCCAACAATATAATCAGGGCGGTCATACTTCTTGAAATCGTGGCAATACTTTCATGTTTGATATATCAAGACTTACTACATAGTGATTGAATCAAGGTATAGCATCTAGAAATAATCACAACTACTTGCTTATCATCGTTTTCTCCATTAGCCTTATCATCGTTGTCTGCTACATCGTCAACTACTTGCTTGCCTTTGGATGAAGTTTCCAGCACCTTACCACTTCGAGTAGTAATAGCCATGCATGATCCATCATTCCTTGGATTTTGCACAGTGTCGCTAGGTAAAGTGCCAGTCTTTCTTTGATTGAGTGCTACGGAAAGTTGGCTCAATTGTTGTTCTATTTGCTTTATTGAAGTGGAATGTGAGTCAACCAATTGCTTCATTGAGGACAAATCATTTATTACCTCTGTTACTCCCGCGTTGGTTGCTTCCACTCCTTTCAACAGTTTAGCCATCATATCTTCCATATTTCCAGAACCAGATGTAGTGGCGTCACGTCTTCCTAGGGGAACATACAAACCACTCTTGTCATTCTTGTTCTTCCAACTACCTTGGTCCTTGTTTCCTGATTTATCATAATAGTTCCGACCTTGGTTTCCTTGGGTATTACCTCAGAAACCCCCTGATTGTTTAAGTAGTTGGCCTCTTCTTCCGAATCAGATTCGTCTCTTTCTTTTGACGCAATAGCTTTGACTTTTTCGGTCTTCCCTGATAATAGATATTTTGTAAGAAGATCCACTTGTGTTTTTAGGTGCGCCATATCTTGATCACATTCTTCTTCTCTTCTCCTTTGGTCTGCAGTCATGCCAATAGATAAAGTGGGGCTTGCTACCTCAGAATCCCTGGTATTCCAAGCTCTACTTTGCTTCGTCATCCGATCTAGCATATTGCTTGCCTGACCAAAGGTGAGGTCCATAAAAGATCCTCCAGCCGCATTGTCCACCACTGGTTTAGTTATTGAATTCAAGGATCTGTATAGTATCTCCATTAGGTGAACATTGGTCATATGGTGGTTTGGGCAACGCATTAGCTTCATCTTGAACCTCTCCCATGTTTCATGAAGAGCTTCGATTGGAAGCTGCCGAAAGTTGCTGATTTCATCTCTCAATTGTGCTCTTTTGGATGGCGGAAAGAATCTTTCTAGGAAGGCGTCTTTCAACTGCCTCCAATTAGTGATAGAATCAGGAGTCAGCCCATTCAACCATAGAGTTGCCTCCCCAGACAGAGACAGTGGAAATAGGAGTAATCGAATTACATTCTGACCAACGCCAGGATTGTCAAACGACTTGTATGTAGAAATAAAGTTGATGAGATGCATATTCAGATCATCGCCTGCTAGTCCACCAAATAATCCCTTGAGTTGTAATAACTGAATCATGGTGCTTGTGATGTTGAACTTGGCTCCGGGTGCCAATGGTGGAGGAATAATGGCTCCTGTGGCTCCGGCTCCGTCAAGATCATCATCATCATCGTCGAAAGCTGGTTGTACAGGTCGGCGTTCATGCCTAAACCTTGCTTGACGATCTCTTTTGTTGGCAGGTGTTGCGATCTCAGCAGCATGCCTAGGGTTTAGTAACTCGTCATCACCTAGGTCCTCGTCGTCAGGATTTATTGCTCGCCCGGGGTTATCAATATTCTATTGATGCACTTGAGCGGCGGCTAGAGCAGCTAGTCTCGCCTGTTCCTGTTGAGCAGCCATCCTTTCAATTTCGTGTTGTGCCTTCATTCTGCCAATACGTTGTGGTTCAGGAATGATAGGTAATAACGGTTGACCAGAACTTCGAGTATGGGGCATGCACTGAATAAAAACCTACAAAGAACAAAAACAAAAACTAAAGGTAAAAGTACGAGAATCTTTGACCAAAGGGTCTAGTAATTATCACAAACTTAATTGACACTCGTATTCCCCGGCAACGGCGCCAATTTTTGATAACGCTCAATCTACAGCTCTCGTAGGAGTGTAAAGCGGTCGTTGTCAAATATATAACCCAACTGGGTTGGGTATTGATCCCACAGGGAATAGCCGATCAATAAGTAGGCAAAGATTATTAGACTTTTGGTGCAAGTCTCGTGGAAGGGGGATTTTAACGTGCAAATAATGTAACAGTAAAGTAAAAACAGAAATAGCAAAGTAAACAGAAAGAATGTTTAGTAAGATGTAAAACAATGAGAATTGAGAGTTAGCGTTATGTCCACCTTATGAGTTATACGTCTCTATTGGCTATGAGTTATGCGGAATTCAGACATGCATGTGCTTATAGAGAATTGTATTCTATGGTAAATCCAAGCGTCTTTCGACCTTAACAAGGACTATTTCACTTTAACTCTTTCGAGCTTAAAGCGTGTCTAACGGTACAAATTCCCCAAGAGGTTAATCCAGTTACGGCACTAACTTTTTAACAGGGGTTGGTGCCCTATTACCTTGACATTATCTCTTTTCCAGATATATAACTTTTCTTTCGAACAAGTTAATGCTATACTGGCGTATTCTATGCGTTTGCAACCACAAGAATTTGCATTAAGATGAAGAGAATAATGATATAAGCAACATACGTGTCGCAAATTCACAAACTCATAGCAATAGATAGTATCTCATACGGCTTCCTTAACCCCAACAGAGAAGTTTAGCTACTCATGAGTGCGATGGAACTCACAATAGACATTATTATTATACCACAATAAAGATATCACGTGTAGTATGGTGTGGTATGGCTTTAGGCGTGAACTCCCTTTCAAAGTAGCATTTCTCTTGTTGTGGAATTTAAGAATTGAATAGATGAATAGAAGAAGAATAAAAAGTAGAATTAATGGAAGAATTAGAAGTAGTAGTGAATGATCAAAATCTCTAGCAAAATAGGGTATTTATAACACCCATATCCTATTCCTACTAAGCTAATGCATTACTTAACCCAATCCTACTAGGTTACTGCATCATTATCCTAATCCTAATAAGTTACTGCTAGTCTCCAAAGTCTTTAAAATTGTTGTTTTTGCCTGGGACAGGTTTCCCATGCGTCACTTTTGGTCCTAGGCGTCCAAGCTCTCCTTCCCTTCTTTCGTGAAGCTTCCTTTGGCGTTAAGTTATCCATAAAATGCTGAAATCTGCATCATTTATACCTGAAGACTTGTTAATCACGTTTGTTAGCTCACTTATAGGAAAAAGGACTAAAAGTGCATGAATTATATATTTTGTCCTCAAAACTTAGCTAAAATATGGGTTATAGTACTTTAGGCATGTAAATTCGCCTATCATCAATCACAACTGTGACCCACCAAACCGATTCCAACCATCTCATCCTAATAATCTAACCATACCAAAAAATACCAAAACAAGGGCCATAAACCAGGCTATAACTAAGGATATTCCAAAACAAGATATAATCATTCCCAAAATGAAATATGATGTAATAGTGAGAAATTATGTTTAACGATGCCAGCCTACCAGCTTATTCCAATGCCAAGGACGACACCAATATCGATTCAGCCAATTTTAACTCGTCGAAGTACCACAAAGCCTCTAATGAAATTTGGTCGGGACTTGCCTCCACCCCTAGCCAAAACCAATATCCAAAATAAAATCAAAGTATCTAAAAATATCCATAATATGAAATAGAGCCTTCTGAGAAGATAAAAGCTCACCACTTCAGTCCAAATATCATCCTCGAGTCAGTCACTATGTGGGTATACAGCTGCCAGTAGATGGGGTTAGGGAGTGACCTCTAGCATATCTCAAGGTAAGGATAAAATAATATCATTTATAAAACCAACTAAAACCATACATATGTACACAACCATACATATATATATATATAACCATGTTGAGAAAAGAAACCAGATTTTTCATTCCTTTAGAACCTTTACCTAGGTTGTGTGGCTTTGCCATCCTAAACCACCCATAGGCTATATGGGTTTAGCTCCCCTTGCTGAAAGGGCCCAGTGCGTGTAGCCACACGACCAGGAAAGAAACCCTTGGGATGACAAGTATATCCCCCAAATATAGTGTGACATCATGCACACGGTCACCAAGATCAACCTCATATTGGCAAATATGAGTTTTCAGTTTTGGTCCCCCCAGAACCTCCACCTTCCATGGCTTTGCTACACATACCACCATTATTGCCCAATTAAAACCAATTTCCACATACCAAAGCCATTATCAATTTATTAACCAAGGCCATTAATATTGGTATCGTCATACAAATTTTTAATTTAAGGGAACTTTTAAGTGCCCTTCTATTTGCCATTTTAAACCACTAGAGGACTTCCATGTTTCCCAAAAGCATAACCATTTATCCATTTTCCATTCCAAGCCATTTAAGCCATGCATAACTTCTTTATCAAGTTTTAAAACATGCAAGAGTTCCATTAAAGTAGTCAATGCAATGAACATATCTTTATAAGTATTTTTGTCAAACACAAGGGGGCATAATATGACCAAAACTAATTCAAATTCCCACTAAACAATTCTCATGCAATCCAATTATCAAAAACCACCATTAATGCATATAAAAGCACAATTAACACCATGGGAAACCAAAACCAACCATTTAATATCAAAAACCCCAAATCATATTTGAAAACCAAAATCATACATTCAATATGATCATGAAAATATTCATAAAACCATTACTTTAAATAAAATTAATAATGAGGGAAGAGATCATGCCTTAAACCAAGATAATGATGGAAAAAAATCACCAAGACAAGCCGCAAATTAATCCTTTAGTTGAAACCCTAGCTTCCCTTGCCCAAAAGATCTTAAGAGAATTATGGAGTTTTTAGAAGAGTTTTTAAGTTTTAATGAATAGAATAATAGGGTAAATAACCTTCCAAGTAGGTTAGAAGTTGTGGGACCTTATTATGATAAGTAGGGACATATCAAGAATACCCTCACTTAAGTTGACCAAAATCCCATCATAGGGATACGACTGACCCATACGAGTCATACCCTCTGATACGATTGGTATCATCTACCCATATCCTGGCCTCAACCCTTGGATCTAATACTGTTCAGTATACGAGTCATACAACCAAGTCATTTATAGCAGATGGTCTGTATCCTTTATTCGTACCCCTGGTAGATTTACACCCAAGAAAGATCTGGACATTGTACACCATATGAGTCCTGGGTATGACTCTTACCCAGACTTATGGCTCATGGTGAGCCACTCATACTCAGATCCAACCTAAGTAACCAAGTCTAAGATTAAGTTAAGGAACTAAACGATCTGTAACCACCAATATCACTCGTACCCCTAAGTCATATCCATTCTAGTAACCAAAATTCATCCCACCAACTAACACTGGTCAGTATACAACTGGACCTTACCATCTTTCCCCAACATATGGATCGTACCCATGAGTTATATTGGGTCTAGATACTAGAACTTTAGGAAATTTTCTAAGATCCAAAAACACAGGTGTTTCAACATCATTTAAGAGTTTAGGTACGCTAAACCTGAATTTCCTCGATGCCAAATACTACTCCCAAAATATACTAGTGCACATAATATATGAAATTCACCATATAGTACGCATAAGGGTTTACCACTGAAAAATCAATCATCCTTTTATTGCTAAATCATGCTCATAATTAAATATGTGTATTTTATATCATATCTGGGATCATAATATCAAAATTGAGGTTATAACCATGATATAAAAATATGAAAGTTTGAACTTCATATAAATTGAGTTAATCATGCTAAAATCATAAATATTTACCAAATTATGAAAGTTTAATCACAAAACATTAAAACTCAATTCATAGGATAAATTACGTGAGTAAAAACATGAGTAAACATGAACTTCTTATGCTAAATGAAGTTTAACTCATAGGAAATATCATATTTTCTAAAGCACGTAAAGTGGATATGGACCCTAATCATTAAATTCATAAATTCATATGAGAACTACGTTTATCCTTGTTTAAACCCCACATACTTAAACTTAGCAAATTTCTTGAAGGAAGCTTGAATATTGAGTCCCAAAGGTGTAATTTTGAAAGAAGCACTTACTTTTCATGTTCTTGAGAGCTTGGAAGGAAAGAAAATAGTGAATTTTGTATTGTGGGGTGGGGAAATATATTTAGTATTAGTTGTAGGATCAATTAGGATGTAAGAGACCAAATTACACTAAAGAAATTACGAAAAAATATAGTTTTGACATCATCGCAACCACTGGCATGGCACACCCTAATCGCACCAACCCAGTGGCATGGCACACTCTTATCATAGCAAGCAACAGGAATGGCAAACCCTTGTCATGCCAGGCCATTAATTTTCACATCAGGGTGTGTAGTGTCTCTGCGACACTGCCTAAATACGAGCCCTTACTGTTTCAGAGTTTTGTTATGTCTCAAAACTCATTCCAAAAATTCTAAAAACTCCCTAATGGTCCTGTAAACACTCCTAATCATCATTCAACCTTTAAATCACATTAAAACACGTGAGAGCTATCAAAATAAAATTATCAAACTTTTGGGGCATTACAAAAAGAAATTGTTCAAGTCAAAGTTGGTCAAATTATTTATGGATCTATTTCTGGAAATTTAAGTAAAAAAAATTAAAATTTAAAAAAAAATGAATTTTTGTTTTTTTTTAAGGAAAATCCACATGGACAGGCCATGTTAGCAGTCAACAGTTACAGTCATTGTTGACCACCAACACAGCAGCTACGTAGAGACCACATCAGTTTTGATGTCAGCACTTGCATTTGCACTTCACCAGCGCTTGCATCAGCGTCTGACAATTCCATTTTTCATCCACTTTTTACATTTTAGGGCTTTTCTTCATGAATTTCAACCAAATTTCTTTTCAATTAATTTTTTAGTGCAAGTTTTGGTGAATTATTTTTTTAGTAATTTTTTATTTTTTTGGATTCATGACATGATTTTAACTAGTAGATTACCCTACTAAATATTTTCAAGTTCTTTGAGTTCATTTTTCAGGTGTTTTCTTTTGTGTGCTTTTCTAGTTTTATTTCATTGATAATTTCTTGATTCAAGTGTGTTAGTTTTAATTGAGTCATCCGTTCTTCTTTGAACAAAAAATTGTTCTTCCACAAAAAATAAGTAACCTTGTGAATTGATTGGACAAAGAAAGTTCTCTACCAACTTTGGAAAAATGGTTTAGGTGAGTTGAGAATTTCCACATATAAGAGGCATGATAAATTTTTATACTAACTTATTTGTTAAGTTTTATAGGTAGGATGGAAAGATCAATAGTCCGTGAGAGTAAAGAAAACTCATTATTTCAAAATATGCATGTTTCAAAAAGATGAGCTCTTAAAACAAATCATTTGTGAAAGAGTGGAGCTTGAAGTTGTGATAGATGATTATAGTGTTATCAACTTTATAACTCCCTTAATGGTTATCATGCTCGGGTTGCCTTTGTTTCCAAAAATAATCCTTTTATCAATCAAATGAGATTTTTGGTTGATAGAAGAGTTAAGGTATTATTTCGCTTGGGACTTATCAAGAGGAGGTTTGTTGTGATGTATGCCCTTGGATACTTGTCAAATGTGTTTCGAAATTCTATGGTTCCAAATTCATGGACTACCATATACACAAGATTGGTACTATTACATCATTGATCTCAGAGGAAAACTTCTCTTTTCTCCAACATGCCTTAATGAAGTCGATGCAAGTCAAATCATTATAGAGTTGAGGAAGGATTATGCTTCATTGAGGGAAGAGTTGGATGAAAATTATATGATTTCTCTTGACTACTTGAAAAATCCAACTCAATATTTTAAAGAAGGCAAATTACACATCATAAAGTTGAACAAAGGAGTTTCTTTTGAAGGCAAAATAAGCTACTCTTTGTGAGGTTGGTTCTAAGGAATTGAACATGCATGTCAACACATCCACTCCTTATGCACCAAAGTGGAAACTAGAGTTGAAGGGGTCTCTAAATGCTTCATAAGAAATCCTTGGCACTTACTCGAATGTTAGTAAAATTGAGAGATAAAATATTAAGAAGAGTAAGGGTATGATATCTGACAAATCTAGAGTGGAAAAAGAAGAGGTTTGGTGGAGTGATGTAAGAGGTTCATCACAACCTTATATCAACTTTTGCAACCTCTCTTCCCTTTTTAGTTGTCTTAATTTTTATGTAGGTTTCCTTAGAAATAATCCTTGTGAGAAACCTCAAGCAATAAAGAATCAAAAGGTAATAGAAAGTTTCCCAATGAAGTAAATATGTTCCAATGTCATAAATCAAGGTAAATGCAATACTTCCCATAATCTAGAAGGTAACAAATCTAAACCTTACACTTTGTTGAAAGAAGAAGATCCTTGTGTGTCTAGTAGCCAATTGAGTGTAAACAATGTTTGGTATATGCGCAAACTCAAAAATTCTTTGCCTTGTGATGATATTGATGACACCTTGTTGCATGATAATGATATTATTATGAGTGCCCAAACACTAGTTGATCCCATATATAACAAGATTGGTTCTTCTATTAAGATCGATTTGAGTCCACCTATTGTTAGCAATTGTGACTTGAGTGAGAATGTATTTCATATAATAGGGGTAGTCAAATGCTAGTTGGATATAATAATTTGTATATGTATAGCTTAAGGAGATTTTTTCCTTGTGATGTCAATGATGGCATCATATTGCATGATGATAATGCCATTGTTGCGGGTGTCCACACTAGTTGATGTTATAGATGGTCGATTTGATTCTTCTAGTAAGATCAATTTGAATCCACCTAGCGTTAACATTTATGACTTGAGTGAAGGTGTATTATCATGTGATAAGGTAGTCGAATACTAGTTAAGTCCAATTATGATAATCATGTGTTAGATGCTTTTGAGCTCAATATGCTACCAACTAGTGTTAATTGTAGTGATGAACAATTTACTTGTAAAGATGGCCTACTAATTAAGGATTTGTGTGATGTGATAAATAAACCTCAATTTAGAGGTGGTAATGATATGGTTGGTCATGTAGTTAGCCTGGTAGAAGTTTTACTTAGAGATGATGATTTCTTAGGTGTTGATTTCATTTTCTATTCTTGCCATGAGGATCTTGAGGTAGAGTATGAACTTAGGGATAATATATTATTTAATAATGATATGACTAATGTGAATGATAAATATAGTGGCGGGTCTTATAATGTTGAAAGTGTAGCCACTTTTGAATACTACCAATTGTTTGAAAATTCACTATGGTGTGATAACACACTTTTTGGTGGAAGAAATCTCTTCTTGGAAGATGATAGTATGTTTATTGAAAGGGGTGGTGTTCAAAAGGAAGGTGAAGTACGTGCTGCAATTATCCCTTCATCTTTATGTGTTCCCTTTCTTGGTCAAGGACTTAGTGTTCTTGAATCAACGAGTGAGCCTTCTCATGAGAATATGTTAGATGAAGTTGACTTGTGTGATACCTTTCTATATTTGTTTGCATATGATGATACTCATGCCTTTGAGTGGAATATGTTGTGTGAAGATAAGAGTTCCATTAAGGCATATGGGTGTTTTCTTCACCCATTTTCATGTTATCTCTTCCTATTTGACCTCTGGTAATGAAATCAAATGTGGTGCTTAGTCAACATGACAAGCAAGTTGACCTGGACGAGTCCATAGATGTTCAAGACTTCTTGTCACCTTCATAGGGTTAGATAATTTGAAGTATCGAATGGGACTCCCAGGTGAATACTTAATATCATGAATAGAGGGAACACAATTTTTTGGGAGGACCATTAGTTTTGGATTGAATTAATTTCTAATCAATTTCTCAACACCTCTAGTGGCATGACTCCATTAGAGAACTCACTTGTCACACTCCATACTAGATAAGGTGGACACCAACTATAGGAACACATACTATAAAAATAAACTAGATGAAAAAATGAATCACTAAACAAATGGAATCACTGATAAAAAGCTATAGATACAATACCAACCAATCAGCCAAATCGATACAGATGACATGTGAACCTATGAATACATATGACTATTTTACAATGTCTACAAAGCCTCTAATAGAATCTATGACTGTAGAACCATCAATATATATATGATAAAGACTCGTCAAGGCCCCAAATAAACTTGGAGCTTACAAACAACCGGTGAGTATCCTGTGTTCTATTGGGGAGATCTACTCGCTAAAAACCTATGCCTGAAACATAGAACGCTGGTCCCCCGTGAGGGATGTCAGTATGAATAATGTACTGAATATGTAAGGCATGAGATAACCATAAGTGAAATAAGAAATTAATGAAAGTCGTGGTCAATATATATAAACATATAAATAAAGATGAACAAACCACCTTTACTTACACTTGTGGAGGACTGTACATTATATGCTTTTCTTTACTTTACTCTTCTTTGCTTTATAATATTTGTAAGCCATGTGATACATATGACCAGCTGATCAGTGGAAAAAGAGGATGACCCATGCTAGGTATTATACCTATGGGATACGTTCCTTGTCAATACACAAATCGGGATTGACCCATGCTAGGCTTTCCTTTCACCCCTGGAATACCACTCGATAACGGGATCGACCTATGCTAAGTGTTCCTTCCACCCCTAGAATACCACCCATAAATCAATAAATTGAAATCGGCCCATACTAGGCTCTCGCCCCTGAGATACCACTCACACATAAGTATATTTACTTTACATCACTTCTTTCATCTTTTAGATTGTTATTTTAGTGGTCATAACATTATTGAGCTTTAGAGATATGAACCAATAGAAAAAGGCATGCGATCGAGACAAAAATAATGATATAGGAAATAAGGGTAATACTTTGGAACTTATATGACACCATGTGCCTCACTGGGCATAAAACATATTCACTAATAAGCCAAGAAGGAATGTGACAAGCGAGGAGATGATGACCTGCAACAAATAAGCTAGTAAGGTATATAACCAGTAAGCAAGTGACATTACATAACATATATGGGTTGTGGCAGATTCTAGTGATCTTACCTAGCATATAACAATTGGGGCAGATTCAAGTGTAGAAATTTAGACGTTTCAAATGGGGGAATATGTGCGTACCAAGTTGAGATACGTAACTCCTCGACTAAAGAGGTTTGGACTATACAATAAATACTTACTAGGTAATAACAAATAAAATGGTACATGAGAATGGGTATTATTGAAGCACGTGGGCAGATTCTAATTAAGAACAAATGTATATCCCACATAAGGACATATAAACTATATACTAAATAGGTAAAGACTCTATAAGGTCACCTTATGCCCAAACACGATGGGAATGATATTCGGAAAAAAATATGTGTAGCCAAAAGAAGTATACAATCAATTAAAGCAATTTTGGATAGATTGTAATCCAACATGTGACACTCTTTAACTTGTATAATCCTGGATTTTATTGACTCGTATAAGAGAAAAATGTGACACTTTGACATACTTTTAGATCATGGGCAGTAAATAAAAGGTCGATTAACTATACTGGGGTTGGTACACCATCACAATGTATCTTTTAACATGAAAGATCATCTACGAAGCTCACTTTATTGGTACACAAGTATATGACACCATGCCAAAGAATATGAACTAGAATAGACTTCTTTCCTTTAAGGTGTTAATCTACAATATAAGCACATAATGGAGCTAATATTAGCAACTAATCACAATGTAACCCTTGTAAAACAGTAGCTAAACACTTAATGGGCAGTAAGACTATTCAGCCCCCCAAACACTTGGTTTATCACCACACCCTCCTTCTATACTTTAATACAACTCCACTTCACCATTCCATAAGGTTACCTACTGCCTTCAACAACAACACCTATAGACATCACCTAAACAGTCCCAAAATCTTTTAACACAATCTAAGATATTGAACTCACGGCTTTCGATCATTGTCCCATGAGTTCTTAACAACAACATATATAAAATCCTCCATCAAGGCCTATACAAAAGGTGGGGTAAATTGGGGCAGTAAACTTACCTTTATTTCTGAAATTTGCTTTCTTAAAGTGCACTCCATCAAGACGCAAAGTTTCCCTTCAAGTTGAACTAAATACTATTGGAAAATATCTTGGAGATTAAAGAGAAGTGGACTGCCAAGCTTGGCAAAAAGGGTTGTCCTACACTTGGCTAGAAATAAGGAGGGTTTCTTCAAGAACCCTAGGAGAGAAAAGAGGCGACTGTTTTAGGCTTGAGAGAAAAGGGAGAATGAGCTAATTATAATCTAATTTTTTTACAAGTAAGAATAAAGAGAAAATGAACTAATTGGACCTTATAAATCCTTCCAATTGATCACCTTTTTTTTTGCTCATTTCCAGCCACATATTGGTCAACATTAGTCCAAGTAGGTGATGCATCTACTTGGATGTATAAGCTGCTCAAAAGTCCAAGTAGGTGATGCACCTACTTGGTTTATTTCTAATTGGATCACACCATATTAGGCCTTAAATAGAATAGGTATTTGGCTGGACATTTGGGCCTTAAATAGATTAGGTGTTGGCCTGATCATTTTTTCCTTTTTCTTTTACTTAATTTGGTCCTTTAATATGTCTAATAATATAGGCCTCAATTCAGTCCAATAGTATAAGTAGGTGATGCACCTACTAGTCACCTACTAGCTTAACTAAGTCAAGCAAGCACCTCACTTATTTTCTCTTAATTTTTTCAAAAATATTGATCCCTCTATTTAACTTATCACTTACCTTTAACTTTAAGCTCAAATACATATCTCGAGTTTAAATACTTTCATCTATGCTAAGTTGGTCTATGTTTGGGATGTACGGAGCGTTATATCACTTCCCATGGAAAGTTATCTTGAAAGGAAGGGTAGTGTGTACCTAAATGTCATTATTCCATCCTTGGATGTTCTAACTTATAGTTATTTTCTTGCTAGCTCTCTTGAGAAAGTTGGTGCTCTTATATATAATAACATCTTGGATGAGGCTCATATTCCTGTTTTCTTTCTCTACTATCTCATTTATATGATAATGTCCATTTTTGTATTGAATTTTTTTCATATAAAGGTAGGGGTTTCTTAAGTTGGTCCATTTACTATTGTGACCAGACTATGTGGGTCTTTCATATCTTTGACCCTAGTAAACCCTTATGGATGTTTGAACTAATGGTGAGACCACCTTTGGCATGGTTTTATAGTAGAATAAGGAAATAATTTTATCTTAGGACCTTTGTGGTTGTTTTGTTTCATAAAATTTGTCATAGTCGGATCCTTTATACGTTGTACTATGAATTTCTCTTATTGATCACAAAGGATTCTTGGTTATATTTCAAATTTGTGCCTCCTTGGTATGATAAATTTAGTGTTAATCCTTGTGTTTATCCTCATACTATGAAGATTTATTAGTTGTTTGTCCTTCATATCTTTTTGCAAGATTCGGATTTGAGGATGAATCCTTTTGAAAAAAGGGAGGATGATAAGAGCATGGTTAGCATAAGGAATATTAGAAGGGTCTTCTACATATGAATGCTACTTTGGAGCCCGTACGATGCTATGGAGAAATAAATACACAAGGCCATAAGCGATCAAGATGTTATTTGGGTAATCAACAAGGGACCTTGTTAGTTATGTCCTAAATAGCCACTTTGGGCTATTTTTGTAATAGGTTATTTGTGTAATGACAATAAGTATAAATAGTTGCCTTAGCCATTTTTCATCCTTAGACTTTGATGAATGAAAAATTGAACTCTTTTGAGAGTGTATGGTGGAATCCCTTTAGTGTAGCTTAGTATAGTTGAATCTAGATTAGTGATGGGTGGATTCATATTGATTTAGAACTTCTTATCCCTTTTCACAAGAGTTACTCATTTGTGGATTCAAATTGGATTTCTCTATTCTAATTGAAATCAAGTTCTCATTCTCCCTAGGTTAGTTGTGTTTTCAAGTAGCCATTCTTTGTTCTATTTCTTATCTCCATTTATTCTATTCCCATCCCTTTTTCTATTCTATCCCTCTATATTTAATTCGTGTTATTTGATTTTTGTTTTCGATATCGATTTTAGTCACCTCAATTAAGATCATTATCATCACAACCTATTATGATATAGATTCAGGTACTAACTCTTACGCTCGTAGCTAGTTCAGATCCCAACTTTCAGCAATTGATTTGGCGAGTCCTCATTATTCGAGGATGACTTGCATTTCAATTGTTTTCCTTTCATACTTTACTTTAGTTATCCTTTTAGTTATCTAGAGTTAACTAGGATCCTATCCCAATAACTCATCAGTTTAGTAGAGGTTTTTAGCATCGTCAGTCAATTTAGTTTCATTGGGTTTTCATATTGTTATTTCATAATTTTAGGTTTATTTCAATTATTTTAAATGTATGATCTTAGTTGATGCTTGTACCAAGGGTTCATGATCGTTGGTGGTTCTAAGTATTGAAATACTTGAAAAGTGGTTTCCATTTATTTTTTCCAAACGATTCAATTCCTAAGCTACAAAGTCATGATACAAGTTTTGGAGGCATTACACTCAGCCCCAACAAGGGTTTTTTTTTTCTGGGTGGGGGATAGACTAAAACAACATAATAAATAGGGGTGTACATAGGTAGGGTTGGTTCATTTTTTATTAAAAAAAAAATAAACCAATTATGTCGGTTTATTAAAACTATAAACCAAATCAAACCAACATAAAATTGATTTTCTCAGTTTAGGTTTTAGTCGGGTTTTTTGAGTTTTTTGTTTTTTTTATTTTTTTTTTGTTTTTTTTATAATCTTTAGTTTTACAATTATATTATGATCGAAGATTAGATCAAATATGTTTCCACTCATGTGCTAATAAAAAACCATAATTATGAAAAAATGAGGAGCGGAAAACTCTTTTGAAACAAAAAAGTGAGATGAAGAGTGAAAAATTTAAGTTTTAAGATTATATTGGGTTTTCAATCATTTAATTAGCAATTAATGGACAAATATTACAACTTAAAAGGCCCAAATCTAAATATATATCTACATCTACTTTCAAATTATTGAAAATTACTAAAACTAGTTGAAAAAGTATTTAAGAAGTAGATTAAAATTAATATTTTATGTATAAAAAAGTTTGGATATTTTATATATATATATATATATATACATATATGTATATTATATACTATTTTAGAATACGTGCATTGCACATGTATGTCACATCAACCAATAAAATTATACCAAAAATGAACAAGAATATTTAAAAATAGTATTGATGTTAAAATAAGTATTAAATCCATTTAAATGTTATATCATATAAGATAATGAAAAAAAGTGTATCTCAAATCCAGCAAAATTCACAACATGCTTAGCTTTAAATAATTTAGTAAATTTCTTTTATATGCTTTGATTACTTTTTGTAATTCAAACATTACGTCAAAATAGATATACGGTTAAATTTTGACAATTTCAATTTTAATAAAAAAAAATATTGCAACAATTACAATTATAGAGGGTTAGGGACTTGGGTACTCAATTCCTAATTTTTATCTTCGTAATATTTTACTTTTTGAATTTCAATTCTCTTGGTGCCTCTTTATCATTAATACTTGTTTTTTTTTTTAGGTGAAACCTCTACTTGATATAGAATACATGTCATGCATCATTATTTTTTTTTGTGACAATGCATGCATCATTGATTTAGCCTATTATTATTCTTTATTCCTAAACTTAAAGTCATGCTTAAAAAGAACCTTTGCATTCTCTATTTTCTTCTGTAATGTGATAAACTCCACTACAGAACTCCTAAGCTCAAGATTAATCTTCTTTTTCTTCTCTGGTACGATAAATCCATTCGAAACTCCCTATCCTCAAGAGTCAACAGTGGCCCATTTCACTTTGTTTTCTTAGTGACTCGAACTTTCACCCTTTTGGTCAGAAGTGACTCATAACATTGGAGTAACCTTATATGTAACCCTTTCCATTCACTTTTATTTCCACTATATTTGTGAAGGGAAAGATTTTGAACTCCGAAGGTTGTCTACACCTCAAATAACATCTATGAACCAAGCAATTTTATGTTAATAAATCACTCTTTTTTACTGAAAATGCTTCGATACGTAATGACATATTTTTCATATATGGAAGCTTCTTCCTCATGCCTTCACTATAACTCATTCTCTTAGATAATGCAGAACTATATTTGCATAAAGTTCATATAGATAATGTTACTGGTGCATACTTTGTAATAAAGATTACAATAACATCACATGCCCTATATAATTTTATAAAGTGGTTCAGAAGAGGATAAAGTATAACCTGATCTTACTTCTACTTCAAGTAGAGAGGACATTTTCAATAGATCCTCGGGCTCAAAGAAAGAGTGGTCCAAAGCAGTCCCAAAAATGAAGTAACAGAAGTACAAGAAATAGCAGATAATAACAAAGACAACAGATAGTAACGGGCCTCCTCTATTAATAAGTTCTGGATTATCTTTGCTCTTTTAGCACAACAATATTTCTTTAACTTCAAAAATCCAACCTCAGGTGAAGCGATTGATGTTAAGTTCTAAGAGTTTGTACAAATCATTCCGTTGCATAAATAATTTGATCCTTTTAATGTTACAAGAATTCCTTCAAAATTAAAATAATATCTTAACGTGGTGATTTACGCAACTTGAAGTCGACAAAAAGTTGAACTTGTAACAAAGCAACCCCACATGAGAAATAAGTTGACCTAAAAACAAAGAGGAAAAAGAGAAGCACAAAACTTATTGTAAATAGTACAAATCGTGAAAAAAAAAAACTTATTGTGCACTTACAAAACATATATAGTCATTGAGTTCTATAAATAAGCAAAATATTCTACGAATTTATTTTCTGCTTGAACCTAATTTGCCTGATAATGAGTTGAAAGAAGTCCTTGATTAACTCAATTTTTTTTTGAAATATAAAGCAAGTGTTTTTAGTTTACAACTACTTTTAACAAATTAACAATAACAGAAAAGATTATGTTAAGATAGAAGATGACAACTTGAAAATTATGATGAAAGACAATTGCAAGTCATCTATCAAGAACTAACAACATCATAATTTTTTCATAAAATCTGTCAATAAAAACAAAAGATAAATAGTGAAATACATAAAATAAAATTCTCAAAACGACGAAACAAAGTTACACGTAGCACATCATAGAATGATTTCAAAAGAATAAAATCTGCACATCATAGGATGATTTCAAAAGAATAAAATCAAAATCAAGATCTAACATGTAGTATAGATCCTAAAAAGCAATAACACAAAAAACATGTTTTTCCTTAAAAACATGCCATACATTTTTTATATATATATAAATTTTGGTTCTTAACTTTTTTTTTTCCATAAATAGTTTTTTCCTTAAAAACATGCCATACGTTTTTTTATACATATAAATTTTGGTTCTTAACTTTTTTTCCTTTCCATAAATAGGGTTTCCTTAAAATGTTGCTAACGAAAAATTTTAACATTGCATTTAATTCCTTTTTGGTATGAGATTCTTCCTTATTTCTTTTTTTTTTTATATTCTAAATATTTGAATGATAATTTAATAATAATTATTTTTAAAAAATAGTGAAAAGACGATTTTATCTATTAATGAGTATTTTAATAAAGGGCAAAAAGTTCAAATCACTTTTTTTAGGGGCTTCACACTTTTAATATATTATTATATATATAATATATATATTATGTCGGTTTGATTCGGATTTGGTTTGAGTTTTTTCTGTTTAACATCAAACTAAATTAAGAATGATTGATTTTTATTTTCTAATGCCAAATCAATCAAATCAAATCATAAATCAATTTTTTTTTCAATTTAATTTGATTCATCGATTCGATTTGATTTGATTTGACGATTTGGTACACCACTAATTATAAATATTTAGAAATTGCGACTCCAAAGAGACCTTACTCAAAGTAGCATAACATGATGCAAATTTGTACACAACAAATTTGTAACATGATGAAACTGGCGATCTCACTCTTCATCAGCAAAAACCTTAACTGAGCTTCCATAGATACCATTTTCTTACTACAATTCTTGGATTCTTTCAACCATTTACATCTTGTCAACAAATTCCACAAGCCAACTCCCATTTTTTTTTGTTTCCCGAATGTCAGCCCCTAATAAACCTTCCCGTGGTTTCTCATTCTTTAACATCACTGCCGGGATCGGCGGTGGTGGCGGCGGAGGCGGAGGCAGCAGCAGCGGTGGAAGAAGATCCAATGCTACAGCAGTAGATCTAGCACAACCACAGCTGAAACTGGAACCGGATAGACAAGTGTACAGACCGGGTGATCCGGTAACCATTACTGTTGAAATCAAGAACCCAACAACTTCTTGTTCTTTGCTTATTGAAAAACTTAGTTTTGAAATTAAAGGGACCGAGAAATTGGATACTCAATGGTTCTCCACTCCTAAGCCTTCTCCTGATTCTAAGCAACGCAGAGGTTCTTTATTCTATTTCTTTTTGTTATTTACACATTTCTCTTTCCAGTTCTCAATGCACATTTAGCTCTGTCTTTCTGTATTTTATTTACTCATCCTTAAGAGAAGCTTTCAAAAGTGTTACTCCCTCCCTCCATCTTTACTTGTCTAGTTTGGAAAATTAAGAGATAATTTACTATTTTGCGTCTATTTTACCCATTTCGCAAAATTTAGACACTTGCAACTAATACGGTGATATAGTAATATTATGCTTTTATTTATTGTTTCTTAAGGAGTGTGCCAAGTCAAACATGGACAAGTAAAAAGATGGACAAAAGGAGTACTCAGTTGCCAGTTTTACTAGTTGGGTTTGCCTTTAGTTACTTCCTAAAAGGCTAGTGCAACATGGAATCCAGCAGTAGAAAGGGTTGAGAAAAGGCTTGTAGGTCGTTAGATGAGGTACATGTTAAAAGGGGAAGGAAGTACTCCTAGAAATCAAGAGTAGAGTAGCATTCCCACCTACCTCATGTCCTTGTTACAAGCTTCGGTTTAGCTTGATAGGTAAGATAGTAAGACTAAGATAATTTTCTGTAGGATATAATTGATGGATCAAGGAGACATCACATAGTTAGTTAGAAAAGTTGGTAAGTCTCCACAGAAGTGGAGAGAGGGGCTGATAAAGAAATGGACCTTGGGCCTAACTCAATCTCAAAAGCTAACTCAAGAGGGGAGGATTGCCGAAGTCCATATAAGCAAACCACTAGTCCATTCCCCAACCAATGTGGGACGTTTTACCCACTCTAGCACCCCCTTATGCCCAGGCCCAACTGGCACTGGGGCGTGGACTGGGAGCCCAAAACAGGGATGGACCTGACTCTGATACCATGACAAGAAATGGACCTTAGGCCTAACTCAACCTCAAAAGCTAGCTCATGAGGGGAGGATTGCCCAAGACCATAGAAGGAGACCAAGTACCCATTAACCCGCCGATGTGGGACTCCAACACCCCTGCATGCCCAGGGCTGGACATCTGGAGCCTGGACAATATAAGATGGGGGGCCTAACATCGGAAACAATGAATTGGGTAGGCCTGACTCTGATACCATGACAAGAAATGGACCTTGAGCCTAACTCAACCTCAAAAGCTAGATCATGAGGAGGAGGATTGCCCAAGCCTTATAAGAGACCACCCATCTCATTAACCACCAATGTGGGACTTTCTTTTCAATCTTTTTAACACCCCACCTCACGCCCAGACCTCAACTGGGTGTGGACAATCACCCTGACATCTCAATTCGGGGGCCCAATAGAATGGGCCCGAATTGATATGTCGGGGAGATTGTCCACGCCCAGTTGAGGTCTGGGCCGTGAGGTGGGGTGTTAAAAGATTGAAAAGAAAGTTCCACATTGGTGGTTAATGAGATGGGTGGTCTCTTTATAAGGCTTGGGCAATCCTCCTCCTTATGAGCTATCTTTTGAGGTTGAGTTAGGCCCAAGGTCCATTTCTTTATCATGGTATCAGAATCAGGCCCACCCAGTTCATTTCTGATGTTGGGCCCCCCGTCTTATATTGTCCACGCTCCAGATGTCCAGCCCTGGGCGTGCGGGGGGTGTTGGAGTCCCACATCGGTGGGTTAAAGGGTCCTTGGTCTCCTTATATGGTCTTGGGCAATTCTCCCCTCATGAGCTAGCTTTTAAGGTTGAGTTAGGCCCAAGGTTCATTTCTTTATCATGGTATCAGAGCTTTTGGGGTGTGAGTTAGGCCCAAGACCAATTTTCACATGGTATTAAAGCCAGGCTTTTTCCAAATATTTGTTCACCGATGGTGGGCCCCCATATATATTATCCACGCTCCAGTTAGCCTGTGTGTGTTGTTCACTCTACAGTTAGCCTGGGCGTGCGGGGCAGTGTTAAGTATCCCACATCGGAAGAGGAAAGGGTCCTTGTTCTCCTTATATGGCTTGGGCAATCCTCCTCCTTATGAGCTAGCTTTTGGGGTGTGAGTTAGGCCCAAGACCAATTTTAACATGGTATCAGAGCAGGGCCCATTCTCACCCAATGTTAGGCCCCCGAATTGATGTCGGGGAGATTGTCCACGCCCAGTTGAGGTCTGGGCCGTGAGGTGGGGTGTGAGTTAGGTCGAAGACCAATTTGCACAATTGGTCTTGGGCCTAACTCACACCCTTAAAGCTAGCTCATGAGAAGGAGGATTGCCCAAGCCTTATAAGGAAACCAAGGACCCTTTCCTCTTCCGATGTGGGATACTTAACACTCCCCCGCACGCCTAGGCTAACTGGAGCATGGACAACACGCCCAGGCTAACTGGAGCGTGGACATATGGGGTCCCACCATCGATGAACAATTGAGATAGGCCTGGATTTGATACCATGTGAAAATTGGTCTTGGACCTAACTCACACCCCAAAAGCTAGCTTATGAGGAAGAGAATTGCCCAAGCAAGAGACCACCTATCTCATTAACTACCAATACAGGACTTTCTTTTCAATCTTTTAACATCCCACCTCACGTCCATACCTCAACTGGGAGTGGCCTAGACCTCAACTGGGCGTGGACAATCTCCCCAACATCTCAATTCGGGGGCCCAACATTGGGTGAGAATAGGCCCTGCTCTGATACCATGATAAAGAAACGGATCTTGGGCTTAACTCAACCTCAAAAGTTAGCTCATGGGAGGAGGATTGCCCAAGCCATATGAGGAGACCAAGGACCCTTTCCTCTTCTGATGTGGGATACTTAACCCTCCCCCGCACGCCCAGGCTAACTGTAGCGTGGACAACACGCACAGGCTAACTGGAGCGTGAACAATATATATGGGGTCCCACCATCGGTGAACAAATATTTGGAATGTGCCATGATAAAGAAATGGACCTTGGGCCTAACTCAACCTCAAAAGCTAGCTCATGAGGGGAGGATTGCCCAAGACCATATAAGGAGACCAAGGACCCTTTAACCCATCGATGTGGGACTTTTTTTTTTTTCACCAATTTACAGCTCCTCATTTGGTGCAGCTCTTTAAGTATTTTACAGAATCATGAACACAAAATAACTGCTTCTCATTGCATTCACAAAGTAAGAACAATTCTCTAAGATAAGAGTGCTGAGATAACAGAGAAGTTAGATCATCGGCCATGTCCACATCATACATTGCTCTGTTTGTATAACTTGGTGTCAAGAACTTGCTTTCCACACATTGCGCATACTCCTTTACTATAAGCACAGGTATGACAGTACTTGCCATCTTGATGCACTTGTTGCTTGCAAATAGTGCACTTTGTATTTCCATAAGGTGACCACTTTTTTTTCTTGGAGAGGAGTTTGTTCTCGTTAATCTTACGGCCGCCGCCTTTTGTAGTATTGCTGGCACCTTCTTTCCATTTATCAGGTACAATCACCTTCGACAACTTCTTCCCCAAATTACGAATTTAGCTGCACTTGAAAATTCCCTTTCGAAGCAAGCTCCCATAGTGCAACTATGGTTTGCGATAAGTTAGAGTGGGTAAAAAGTCCCACATTGGTTGGGGAATGGACTAGTGGTTTGCTTATATGAACTTGGGCAATCCTCCCCTCTTGAGCTAGCTTTTGAGATTGAGTTAGGCCCAAGGTCCATTTCTTTATTATGGTATTAGAGCCAGGCCCATTCCAAATATTTGTTCACCGATGATGGGCCCCATATATATTGTCCACGCTCCAGTTAGCCTGTGCGTATTGTCCACGCTATAGTTAGCCTGGGCGTGCGGGGAGTGTTAAGTATCCCACATCGGAAGAGGAAAGGGTCCTTGGTCTCCTTATATGGCTTGGGCAATCCTCCTCCTCATGAGCTAACTTTTGAGATTGAGTTAGGCCCAAGGTCCATTTCTTTATCAGGGGCTTAGGGTAAAAGGTCTCAGGTATAAAGAATTGCTAGGGAAGTTTCTATGAAATTTGAAACAAAGATGCACTCACTACGGAGAGAGGTAAGAGTGGGAAAATATAGAATCTTGGAAAAGGGGGTGGAAAACCAGAAGCATCAATAATTCATACTAGGTATGATCTTTTGAAGGGGTTGGAGGATTTTTTTTTTTGATAAGGTAGATATTTTATTGAAAGGTACCAAGATGGTACAGAGAAAGGAACAGAAACATAAAAAAAAAAACAAGACAAAAAGATAGCCTCCTATAATTTTTTTTCTAGCATATCCACTAAATCCATATAATGGTTCAAACTCTCTATTAGGCTGCCTTTACTCCAAAAATACAAATTATGTAAGCATCTATCCTTAATTCTAGATATGTGCGTTCGCTGCCCCTCAAAGCAAGTTTTGTTCCTCTCTAACCAAATTGCCAATAAGATGCACAACGGAATAGTTCTCCATATCGTTTAATCTCTTTTGGTATCGCTTGTTCTTGCCATTCTTCCAACAAATCTTTCACTTTTTGAGGCATCACCCAATTAATACCACGAAGATTTAGGAATAACTCCCAACATTCTCTAGAAATTTTACAATGGAGAAAAAGGTGCTCCACAGTTTCTTGGTCTTCTTGACACATCTGTTACATAGGTTAAAACCTCTTTTCTGCAAGTTATTTTGAGTTAAGCATGCTTCCCAAGTTGTAACCCATCCAAAACATGCTACTTTAACTGGAGCTTTTGTCTTCCATATCATCTTCCAAGGCCAAGAATTATCCCACCTGACTGTTGCACACTATAACAATTTTTCACCGTAAATTTCTTGTCTTTACTTGCCCACCAAATTAGAGAATCCACCTTATTCTGATCAATATGCACTGATCCCAATTGTTAAAGCAACTGACAAAAATCTTCTATCTCCCAGTCATTCAAATTTCTCCGAAACCTTGGCTGCCAATCAGTGTTAGAATGGAATTCAGCAATACTCCCATCCTTTTTAGAAGAACAGTTGAACAAAGTAGGAAACTTATCCTTTAAACATGCATCACCAACCCACAAATCTGTCCAAAACTTAGTTTTTTCTCCATTTCCCACCTCCAGTCTGGTGATTTGACTAAAGTCTTCCCAAAGTCTGCTTATGTTCTTGCATATTCCCCCATTAATAATACTCCATCTATCCTTCCTCCCATAAACAACATTTATAAGCTTTTTCCAAATTTCCTTACCTTTAGGGTAAGAGGGAAGGAGTACTGTTTGTTTTTTGGGGACAAAGGTAGTGCGGGACAATATATTGAGACTCATTTCCAAACATCTTCAAAGCTTAAAGCCAAAAAGAGATGACAATTGTGGAAATCATTTGTGTTGTTCAATTCAGAAGGAACCTTCAAGACTGAAAATAGAAGCACTTCCGAATTTTCTTGATGCGCTCTACAAACAGACCTAATGATAAAGAGTCAAGACTACTGGAGAAGGGAGTTAGAGAATGCTGGTCATTTCTCAGTAAAATTTTATTATGCTGAGATGCTAACTGTCAGTTTTCCCACACTTACTAATTTGGATTCAGGGGCTCCAAGAAAGGTTTGTGTGTTCATATGGTTAGTGGATAGAGGAGAGGTGAAAAAAAGTCTAGCTACTTAATAGTGTCCTTGAATCTTTACCAGCTTATCTAATGTCTTTGTTTCCACTACCTGACAGTGTAAAGAAGTTGGACAAGATTAGACAAGACATTTACTTGGATGGTAGCAATGATAGAGGATCTTTCATCTTGTAAGGTAGGATAAGGTGTTGTTGGATAAAAGAATGGGTGGGCTTGGGATCTGAAAATTTGAAAATTCATAATATTAGCTTAATTGTGCAGTGGTTATGGAGGTATAACAGAGACCAAAGAATTTTATCGAGAAGGGTAATTTTTGGAAAATATGGAGATCATAGCCCCCGGCAATTTCTTCTTTCTCATGCTATTACTGAAAGCTCTTTTTCTTACAAAGGATTATTCCAGTCGGGCCCTGTGCAATCCACTCATGGTTTAGGTTTATGAAAACATATTTGCCGTCTCTGGCCCACTTATGTAGTTAACACAAATATTAAAACTAGTAATGGCAAGAATACATGGTTGGCAGGATGCTTGAATGATTCATATACCTCTAATGATTTTGTACCATGATCATTGTAGTTTCAACAACTCCACAAGATGTATTGCCGCTCAATACTGGAATGATAGCAGTTGGTGCATTGCTTTTTGCAGAAACTTCTTTGACGAGGGGATTCCCTGATTAACTCTTCTCTTGAAGATCCTGGTGAAAGTAGTAAGGGGGGGGGGATTATTTTTTTTTTGATTTGACAGTTGACTCGCTTAGACAGATAGTCGACTATTGAAGCAGTAATAAAAAGTTTAGAAAATGAAGTGCTGAAAAAGGAATGACACCAGATTTTTATACTGGGTATTTCCTCTAATAGGTCTTACTCTAGTCCTCTTGGGTTGCAAGGGATTCTACTAGTTCTTTGTAAATCAAATCAAATTACAAGGATTGAGTTAAGCTTTTTGGCTATAACTCACACTCTTTTCTTCCGTCTCACTTTTGATACAATGCCTCACCAGTTATGTATTTCGCTCCTATCTTTTTAAATACACAGTAAACCTCAGGAGAATGCAATGCTGGAATAAAGTAGAGCAAAGAACTAGAGAAGGTTGAGACAAAAGTATCTCTTCCTTTGTCTTCCGTCGATTAAATAGTAGTGATTAGACTACTATTAGCCGTTGGAAGATTTGAAATAAAAGGCAACCCAAGAGATTTGATCCTTGAAAATTGGATGAAAAATATCCTCTTTCCAAGTATAAGGTTGGACTATAAATGGTCTCTTTAATAAGGAACAAAACCCGTGTTAATGAGCCCTAAAATAAAGATTCTGCTAATCTGGAATGAGCCTTGTTTCCTTTGACACCAGATGCTGCATTAAATGCTGAGGATATAATCACAATCCTTTCTTTCTATATTCTTGTAACAGGTCTTTTTCTTTGTTTAGAAGCTTGAGATGCCTTCCTCCTTTTTCGTTCATTGCTTATTTTTCCTACAAGTTGTCAGACATTGAAATTAGACACTATCAATCTCCCCCTTTTTGATGGATGACAACTTAAAAATATATTTTGTTGATTTCCCTATTTAGCTCCCCTTGAATGGTTGACTAGGTTGGCCAATGCTCCCCCTGAATAGTGCCATTAGAACACATGGTCGACTATGAGCCTGTAAAGAGAGTATATACTATTTCTCCCCCTTTGACATCAATCAAAAAGGAAGAGGCAACACTAAAATATGTACTATGAGAGAGCAAAGAAAGCATTCATGGGTTTAGACCTAGATACAGACCGAAGTTTCACAAAAATAACACAAATTATTCATAAAAAAATTTAAGGGGCAAGAGCAAGAGGAGGAACAACACGACCAAGAAAGTAGGTCAAGGTTTGAGCGGTAGCATCTTTCAAGGTGGTGAGCTGATCGACAATAGTAGTGGAAATAACATCAGTGGCCGTGTGAATCTTGTCAGTGACTTTGATAGCTTCCTTGATCACTTGAGTCGAATTTACCAACTTGTGAACTAGTTTCCTTACCTGTGGCCTGAATTTTATCCATCTGAAAGTGAGATGCGAGTAGAAGATCCTTAAGAAAATCCAGCTTTACTTCCAGGTCAGCGGTGCGATTAAGAATGATCAGGGAGACTGCGGAAAGACAAGCATTACCAAATGAAGGAGGCCTAATTTTAGGAAAGGGAGGTGCATTTACTGCGCCATTTTCAGTCCTTGAAACCCATGTGTTATCAACATGAACATAGTCTATACTGATGAACACGTTAGAGTTATAACACTGTTTGATTGAAATGGAGGCAACATCCTCAAGAGGAATGTGCTACCTTCAAGAATGCATGTGATAATCAACCCACACGGAAGACTAGGTGGATCAAAAGAGGCTTCAATCATGAAATTGATAATGAACAAGGAGAATTTGATTTTTCACGGAGTTAGAAGACAGTATGAGTGAGAGTAGACAAAGATCCTACACGAGGAAGAAGAGTAGTTTCCATAATGTGGGCAATGAACTAGCCTCAAAAGATAATTTTTTCGTTTTCGGGCCAAGGGAGGAGGGAAGAGGTTCAAAAGATTCCAGAGCAATGGATTTCTTTGCTTGTTCAAAAGGGATATCAAAATCAACTGGCCAAGGAGTTTTGGAGGAAGTAGAGAACCCAGAACAATAGATACCAAAAAGAGAGCTAAACATACTACAATCTAAGAAGATACGCTTACCCAAGACTAATGTTTCTAGTTCATTAGCACGAATAGAGCTCAAGTTGGCATACAGATGAATAAGGGGTTAATAGGCGACTTTAGGAGTAGATGAAAAAATATTTGCCCAACCTGAACTTCAAACAATGTTTATAGGGCCGTGCAATGTTTCTAAAAGATCCAGATCCACAATTCAACCATGCACCATGGATCGTTCCTTGAGAGAATGAAATAAGGATTCATTGGAAGGTCTCCAAAAGTCAGTTTTGATATTCAAGAAACTGTCAATCAAGTTTTACCTTCCTAGAATTTTCAGAATCATCAAGATTTGAAGGCCTCTTGCACAAGAGCGAGTGGACTCCCTTAAAAGAGACTCTACTCGACACGACTTTGTGGACTCCCAAGTGACCATGAACCTAGAGCTCTGATACCAATCTGACACTGACCCGAACTAGGGCCTAGTCGTGTCGGGTGCCTGAAGTCCAATTAGGACCGGAAACCACCCCCAATACCTAACTATAACCGCCCTGTACCCCGTGTCGGATGAATTCTGAACATATAACAAGATAAAACAATTATACTCAAAGACAATAATAAAATCCACAACCATAACCAACCAACTATACAATCAAATATCCAACCAGTGTCAACTTCAATGCCTATTCCAATACCAATACCATGGCTGACACCAATACCGACACCGCCCATGCTCAAAATAGTCACACAAAGCCTCTAACCGAAAACAAAGAATATCCGATCAGGACATGCCCCCGCCAATAGCCAAAACCAAAGTCCAAGAAATAAACAAAAGTATGAAAGATATCCATAGCATGAAATGGAGTCTTCCGGAGTATGGAAGCTCACCACTAAAGTCTAACACCGTTGATGTCCCCCAATCCAAGTCATTGAACAAGAGTAGTAGTATGGTCGGCTCCTGCATCGCGTGGGGATACAGTGCCCGAAGACGGGTTAGTGGGTGAACGCTAGCATGTACTCAGGAATAAGGATAAAATAATGCCATCATTCAAAACCAAAGTAAATAACCATATGCAATCACATACATATATACATATATACCATGCCGAGAAAGGGAACTGGGTTTAGCATGCATTTAAAACTCTAACCTAGACTGTGTAGCTTGACCGCCCTAAAACCATCCACGAGCTATATGTATCCAGTGTTACCCCCTGAACGGGCCCAGTGTGTGTAGCCGCACGAACCAGAGATATCATAGAGGCCGGGGATTCCTGTGTACCCTTCGCCTTCCATGATATATATATATACAAATATAACTTAGGGGTTCCTGTGTACCCCACAAGTGTATTGTCACTATGACCAACCCTCATGTCGGCAAACATGAGTTTCCAGTATACCTTCATGGTTAGATATCACAACCCACCATTATTGCCCAATTAAAACCTTTAATACATAACCAAACCACCAATTCCAAAGGTAATTACCAAGGCATTATGAAGTTGTATCGTCATACCGATTATAGCTTGCAAGCAATGTCATTAGCCAATATTTAGGGGATTCCCATGTACCCTATAGGATTTCCAATCAATCAAAACCATGGCCAAGGCCTTTCCAAACCATTTAATTCAATTAATCCATTTAGAGTTCCATTACCATATTATGCAATGCAAGATTTTCAATAAAAGTCAAACTATGTGACAAAGACATTCTCATTGGTATTTTAACAAACATATTGAGGGCATATAGTTTCCAAAACCAAAACCAAGAACCAATTAACCATTCCCATGCAACCACATGTTCAAACCAACATTATAACATGAAAAAACATAAATAGAACATGGGAAAACATCATCCAACCATTAGTAACCAAAACCCCCAACATATATTTCAAAACCAACACAAACCCACAATAATGCCATGAAACTCATTAAGTAAAACATGTTTTTAGTTTGAACTAACAATGAGGGAGGAGTAACATGCCTTAGATACCAAAGAAGATGGAGAGAAACCACCCCTGAGAGCCTTAATTGACCACTTTGAGGAAACCCTAGCCTCTTTTTGAACCAAGAGCTTGAGAGAGATTTAAGAGTGGTTGATTTGGGAATAGTAGGTTAATGAAGTCCCAAGAGTGTTTTAAGTTGTGGGGTCAAAAGAGGTTATAAGGGAAAATGTCCAGAATACCCCCAACTTAAACTGTAAAAATTCCCTCAGGTGGGTACGATTTGAACCCCTCACTCGTACCCACAACATACGATTGGTACCATTCAATCGTACCTAGAATAGAAAGTGGACATCCACACATTGTTCACTATACGACTCCCCTTGCTCCACTCGTACCCATAACATACGAGTAGTACCCATAAGTCGTATCCAAGACAGAATCAAAGGGGTTGGACATTGGACAACGTACGACTCCATTATACCACTTGTACCTTATCCTCACGGCTCATAGTGAGCCGCTCGTACTCAGAGCCAAGTCAAGTTACCAAGTTTTAGATTAAAGGAAGGACCAAATCAACAAACCGTTACCAAACCATACGACCCGTACCCACCAAGTCGTAAACACAACAAAAACCCAACCACCACACACTGGACAACTTACGAGTTGGGTCACCTGACCCGTACCCACACCATACGACACGTGTGGTTAGTTGTATGATGATCAGAAGGTTCAAGACTCAAGAAATTTGCAAGGACCAGAACCCAGGGTGTTTCAGATAATATCATCAACATAAATTTGAATAATGAGATTTCCATAAAAAGTTCTTTTAATGAAAAGAGTTGTGTCAATTTTTCCTCGAATAAACTCATGATCTGTTAAAAAATTGCTCAGTCGATCATACCAAGCTTTAGGAGCTTGTTTCAACCCATAAAGAGCTTTTGAAAGTTTAACTACATGGTACGGAAATTCAGGATTTTCTAAGTCAGGAGGTTGTTTTACAAAAACTTGTTCATCAATACATCCATTTAAGAAAGCACCTTTGTGGGATGCATATGCATGTAAGATTTCGAATAGATTCTAACCTTGCCATAGGCACAAGTGTTCATCACAATCAACTCCTTTTTGCTGTAAGTAGCCTTGAGCGATTAGACGAGCTTCATTTCATACTATCTTACCTAATTCATCCATTTTGTTTCTGAAAACCCTTTTTGTTCCGATGATAATAGAGGTATTTTCTGGTTTGTGGAACTAAAGTCCACGCTTGATTTTTGTCAAACTGCTCAAGTTCTTCTACCATAGACTTAATCCAACTTTCATCTTCTAGAGCTTCATTGGCCTTCTTTGGTTCAAGTTGAGATATGAGTGCAATATTTGCATTCTTTTTGTTGGAGGCCTTTGTCTTCGTTCCTTCCTTGGGATCACCAATGATGTATTTCTTTGGATACTCAGGATCACTTCTCCATTCATTTAGAATTTTTTCTATGGCAAATTGATCATTTTTAGTTGCAGTTGGCTGACTGTTATCTGTATTAGTCGACTCTATAAAGGAGTCACCTGTTTTTACTTTTGTAGTTTTTTTTGATTCATCCTCATCTTCTCTATTCTCAACAATACGGTTAGAATCATCAAAATAACATACACCGATTCTTCAATAAGTAGAGTACGTTTATTATAAATTCTATAAGATCTATTAGAGTTGGAATATCCCATAAACATACCTTTATCACTTCATGGATCAAACTTACCAATGTTATCCTTACCATTGTTATGAATAAAACATTTGGATCCAAATGCATGAAAGTATCCAATATTGGGTCTTTTGTTGTTCCAAGGTTCATAAGGGGGTTTCTTGACATTTGTTCGAAATATGACAGACAGTACTTACAACTTTTGCCCAAAATTTGTGAGGTAGAGAATGTTCACAAATCATGGTTCCCGTCATATCTTGAAGAGTTTTATTCTTGCGTTCAACTACTCTATTTTGTTGATGGGATCTTGGAGCAAAGAAGTTGTGAATGTAATATTGGTTTTTAGAAAAAGTTTCAAAGTCCTTGTTTTCAAATTCTCCTCCATGATCACTTCTAATAACAAATATATAGTAACCTTTGTGTCTTTGAACCTTTTCGCAGAAAAGTTCGAAATTCTTTGAAGTATATCTTTGTTAGAAAGAAATATAACCCAATTAAATTGAGAATAATCATCAATAATCACAAAAGCATATCTTTTACCATTAATGCTAGCAGTTCTAATAGGACTAAATAGAGCCATATGAAGTAGCTGCAATGGTTTAATTGTAGAGACAATATCTTTGATAGAAAAGAATTTATAGTTTGCTTACCAAGTTGACAACCATCACAAATGTAAGTCTTTTTGTTATCAAGCTTTGGAAGGCCAGTCACAAGTTCATGCTTGGTTAGCTTTTCAATTTGTCTTATGCTTGCATGACCAAGCTTTCTATGTCAAATTCCAGGATCTTCAGAGACCGAGGCAAGAGATATATGTCTTTCTGTCCTTTTGATAGAGTCTAGGACATACACATTTCTACGTCCATTTCCAGCAAGAAGTTGCCTTCCATATCTTTCAATTATACATCCAATCTTTTTTGAATCTCACCTCCAGACCAACATCACACAGACTTATGCTCAACAGATTATACTTTTAAGCTTTTAACCAAATAAACATTAGTGATATCACATGATTCATTAAAGGAGATAGTACCAATGCCTATTACTTTGCCTTTGGAATTGTCTCCAAAACTTATATCTACTTTATCAAAATCAGCTACTATTTTAAAAACCCCTTTTTCCCCTGTCATGTGATGTGTACATCCACTGTCAAGATACCATTTCCCTTTAGACTTTGAGTGGAGTTCCTGAAAAATACATACATATATATATCACTTATTTCTTGGTACCCAAGTATTCTTGGGTCCCTTTGGGTTAGTACTTGGATTTGTTGACCCAGTTTTCGGCCTCCAAACCCATTTGTCAGGATTTCTACAATGAAATCTTCAATTATAATATTTATGACCAAGTTTGCCATAGTGATAGCAAGAATCAAAGTATCGTTAGTGGTTGAGCAGGTATGATAGGTGTTATGACTGTGATTGGTTCCTTTCGTCGACTGAATAGAGTTATTTGACCGTTGAGATCCTTCACTACTTTAATATATATTATGATAGGTATTATGATTGTGACTGTTTTTTTTGGTCGACTTACTGGAGTTAGTTGACTGTTGAGATCATTCACAGCTATAATATCTATTATCATACATAGATCTACCACTGTCAGATTTATTAGATTTGTCAACTGACTTAGAGGAACTAGTCGAGTGATGTGATCTGACAATACCGTGACTGGAGGATTTTTCAAAATTGTTAATTTTGACTTTTAATTCATCAATTTCTTCTTGAAAAAAGTCTTTTTCAATCTCACAAACTTCAAGTTTAAGTTCCCAGTCTATTCTTTCTCTTAATAAAGCCCTTTTCTTATCATGAACTTCATTTAGATCAGCTATGACAAGGTTTAGCAAATTTTGTAATTTAGAGCATTCATTACAAGAATTAGATCTTACCTAACTAGATTCTCCAATTTCCATAAAGCAACAATCTCGAATGTTGTCATTTTCATTCTCAGATTATTCTTCATCTCCTCAATAGTTGAAAGCCTTTGACTTCCTATGGGGGGGTCCTCTTCGAGCCTCTGGACAATCATAAGCAATATAATCATATTTACCACAATTATAGAACTTTCCTTCATTCCTATTGTAGTTAGTATTCTGCTTTCCTTTTGAGTAATTTGGTTTTCTCTTTCTTTGATTTCTGGATCTTTTGTAATTGTCAATAATTGTCTTGGTGATGAGGGCAAGTTCATTTTCATTCAGGTCATCATCTTCTCCTAACCTAGTAGCTTTAAAAGCCATAGTTTTCTTTTTTTCATTTTGCACCTGATCCTTCTTATTCAGATGAGCTTTTTCAAAAGCAATGGATCTCCTCTGACTTAATAATAGGCCATCTTGTTTAAGTTCTTGCTCTCAAGAGCCACAACCTTGGAAAGCCATTGAGGGGGCAAACTTCTGAGAATCCTGATAATTTGATCTGCTTTAGGATAAGTTTTTCTTGCAGCCTTGAGCTCTCTAACAATTTGCCACATCTAGCAAATGTTTCTTTAATGGACTCCCTATCTTTCATCTTGAAGAGTTCATAGTCGTAGACCAATAAACTCACAAGAGTTTGTCTGACCTTTTCGGTTTCTTCATAGGTTACTTCTAACTTATTTCACATTTCCTTAGCAATTTCACAACATGAGATCTTTTCATATTCTTCACCATTGCTAGCATTATATAGCACATTTTTTACCTTTGAATTGATCTGAATAATTTCCATTTATTCATCAGTGTAATCCTCCAATTTTGGAATGGTGTCGATTGAAGCTTCACCATTCACAGTTTTTTTTTTGTGACTTGCACCGGGTGTCCGAGACTCTTCGAGTCCTGACTAATCCCGGGGGTGCACAGGCCCTCGGCAAGGAGTTTCCCGCAAGTGCACCACGGGTAATTCAGGGTTTCACCCAGTCTGATGGCCCTCAGAAATTGTTTGCACCCTGTGGGTATTGAACTTGAGACCTTGAAAGGGAGCACCCCAAAGCTCAAGCCAATTACCACCACCAAGTTTGATCACCTTTTATACTTTGACATCATAAGACTTGATGAAGGTTTCCATCCTTATCTTCCAATAAGAGAAGTATTTTCCATTGAAATAAGGAGGTCTGGTTTGAGATGTTCCTTTTGCGAATAAAGCTCCAACAACCGTTTGACTCCATTATCGTTTCACTTTACTATTTAGCAAATAAATGTGAGTCCCTACTCTGATACCAATTGAAAGTATTGGGGGGGGGGTTTGAATTACTCTTTTTCGATTTGATAGTCGACTCGCTTAGACAGATGGTCGACTATTGAGGCAGTAATTAAAAGTTCAGAAAATAAAGTGTTGAAAAACAAATGACACCAGATTTTTATAGTGGTTGAAATCTATAATAGGTCTTACTCCAGTTCCCTTGGGTTGCAAGGGATTCTACTAGTTCTTTATAAATCAAATCAAATTACAAGGATTAAGTTTTTTTGGCTATAACTCACACTCTTTTCTTCTTTGTCATTTGATACAATGCCTCGCCAACTATGTGTTTCTCTCCTCTCTTTTTATATACACAGTAAACCTCAAGAGAATACAATGCTTGAATAAAGTAGAGCAAAGAACTAAAGAAGGTTGAGACAAACGTAAGTCTCTTCCTTTGTCATCCATCGATTAAACAGTAGTGATTGGACTACTACTAGCCGTTGGAAGATTTAAAATAAAAAGGCAGCCCAAGAGATATGAAAAATATCCTCTTTCCAAGAATAAGGTTGGACCATAAATGGTCTCTTTAATGAGGCACAAAACCCGCGTTAATGAGCCCTAAAATAAAGATTCTGCCAATCTGGAATAAGCCTTGTTTCCTTTGACACGAGATGTTGCATTAAATGCGGAGGATGCAATCACGATCCTTTCCTTCTATATTCTTGTGACAAATCTTTTTCTTTGTTTAGAAGCTTGAGATGCCTTCTTCCATTTTCGTCATTGCTTGTTTTTCCTGCAAGTTGTCAGACATTGAAATTAGACACAATCACCTGGAACAAATTTCACATAATGAGGATGATGAGAACTGTATTGCTTGGGCAAGGCGGCAGGATTGACACTTCTCTGTTAATTCATGCTACAAGATATTCCATAGTCTGGGGGACAACTCTTATCAATTGACCATGGAAATGACTAAGAAAGTCCAAGGCGCCTTATTAAGCCCATTGCTTTCTGTGGTTGGTAGCAAGTAATGCCTGTCTCGTGCACATCAACCTTCAGCGAGAGGGTATGATTATATTCAATTCGTGTTTCTTCGGTAGCAGTGAGGTTGAAAGTGGCAGTCGCTTATTTCTTCATTGCCCTGTGGCTAGTCTGATTAGTCTCTTTTACTTGCTCTTTTAAGGGTGCCCACTCTTATTCCTTATATTGTAAGATCTACTAGTCAACTGGATCCCTAGGCGAATCAGTATATACAATTAAGGAAGATAGGGAGAATCCCTGCTTGTGTTTGCTAGGTTATATTGATGGAAAAAATGCCAGATTCTTTTGAAGGGATGATTGATTATCTATAGAAGTTGAAATCAACTTTTTACGCCATTTGGCTTTCTGGTATAATCTACAGGATGTAGAGGATGACGATAGTATGCTAGATTTCATAGGATCCTTACAAAATAGGAATATGTGCATCAGGAAGCCGTGTTTTGCGCAGAAGGGTTATTGCCTTGGCACCATTTTAGTACTAAGCTGATTTTTCTTTATATATGTTAGTTACATCTTCAGTAAAAATTGAGTCTTGTGGTGAAGTTGGTGCAACAACATACTGGTATAATCCCACAAGTGGGGTCTGGGGAGGGTGGTTGGCATGCAACCTTACCCCTATCTTGTGAAGGTAGATATGTTGTTTCATATAGACCCTCGGTTCAAGTAAAGCATAATAAAATCATGTATGGAAAGGAAAATAAAGTAATTTTGAGGGAACAACACAACACATATACTATAACCCAAGGAAAAAAAAAAAACCGAGAAGTAATAATAAAATTGGAGAACAAGATAGTATGAGTAACAATAACAATCCTGATAAGGGGAATCAGACATCGTTTGACTACCTACTAACCTTCTACCCTAATCCCCGACCTTCATATCTTCCTATCTATCGTGTCCTCTTATTAATGATATATAAAGAGGACTCTTCATGGAGAAGTCCTTAGTTAGATGAAATAATGGAGGTTTTCTAATTGCTGGAATCCCAAATTATGATGGCATAATTATTCAGAATATTTTAAACCTATTTCTTGATAATTCTGTTAACGCAATGACATAATTATTAAGAATACTTTACAGAGTTTCAGCAATTTTCTTGTCTTTCAACAATTGGCATGCATATTCAGTACAAAATTACCAATCATGGATGCGAGGTGCATCTATCAATATGTCCATCTCTTCCAATTGCATCAATCAGATAGATGCCTGAATCGGACATATGAGATTCTCTTTTTAGTTGAGTTGGTGTTCAATGTGCCCCGTGGGTACAAACAAGATTGAAAGGGTCAACAATCCAGACTTTTTTGGGGGAGAATCACTCGGCGCGGGGCCTCCCAATGGTTGTGCTCATGTTTCATCCATAATGTGCAGCTACTATTCATAGAATATGTGAGATCTTTAAGACGAGAGGTACAAACCAACTTCATGAAGGCCTAAAAGTAATATGCTACATTGGATAATGGATTTTCCTAATCATCACAAAACTTCTTATGGCCAATATGCTGAAACCATGTATCTTTTAAGGAAAAAAGTCTACTTTCCTCCTCATTTGTTGTTACTAAAGATATATGTTCTTATATTTTGTTATGCTTTTTGTGGTTCTACGAGATTTAATATTTTTACTCTTCCAGGTGAGTATGTTTTTATGGATAACTTGACTCCTGCATTAATATCAAATCAGATTGTCTCCACCAGTAGCTCCAGAAAATGTAAGTTTAGCATTCAACTTTACATTATCCTCATGTTTCATACTCATTCTAGTCGTATACATGATATTCATTTAGCTCCTTGGTGTTTCTTTTAAAGGATAAACATGCAAAGTATTTTTGCCTAAATGTAGGCAGCAAAGGGTGTCAACTCGGTACTATACTAGGTAATACAATAGAAATAAAATTAGGGTACTTGGTCAAGTGGTAGAATACAAAAGAATGTTATATTTTGTATTGATAGTCAATGTTTGATAACAGAATCAGGAAATTAAAATTTCAGTAAAATTCAAAGCCTTTGGTTGAAGATGATGACATTTTCATTGAGCTTTGTAGTTTGATTTGAATGATGAACCCAGTTGTGGTAAGAAGGGCTTTAATTGGAATCATGTCAAAGCCTACTACATTGTAGGGAAATGTGTAGGAAGGGACTTTTTAGCAAAACTAGAAATTTTTGAAAAGAACATGACAGCCACAAGGCAAAATCTGATTAATCATTTGAATAAATCACATAGCTGAATCTAATTATGTTTATAAGAAGACGACTTTCAGAACACTAATCACAAACTCTTTAATATACCTAATTCTTATCAATGAAAAAGTAATGGGAAGGAAAGAATTAGCATAAATCAAGTCCTAAAGCAACTTAGAATCTTGTAATAAAAATAAATGTTGCACAGATCCTTCTTTTTTGGAGAATCAATTTGGTTTTATGCCTGGTCACTCCATGACTGAGGCAATTCATGTAGTGCGAAGACTGGTAGAGTAATATAGAGAGAGGAATAGAGATCTTCACTTGGTGTTTATTGACTTGGAAAAGGCGTATGACAAGGTCCCTGGGGAGGTTCTGTGGAGATGCTTGGAGGCGAGAGGGGTCCCTGTGGCGTACATCAGAGCGATTAAGGACATGTATAAGGGGGCGAAGACTCGGTAAGGACAGTGGGAGGAGATTTCGAGCATTTCCCGGTCTTGACTGGGTTGCACCAGGGATTGACTCTTAGTCCATTTCTTTTTGCCGTGTTGATGGATGTGTTGACAAGGAGCATACAAGGCGAGGTGCCTTGGTGTATGCTTTTTGCGGATGATGTAGTTTTGATTGATGAGTCGCGACAAGGTGTTAATGATAAGCTAGAGGTTTGGCGACAATCCCTGGAGTCTAAAGATTTTCGGTTGAGTAGGACTAAGACGGAGTACTTGGAGTGTAAGTTTAGTGACTCGAGGCAAGAGGAGGATGTAGTAGTGAAGTTGGATTCCCAGACGGTTTGCAAGAGGGATAGTTTTAAGTATCTTGGGTCTACGATTTAGGGGAATGGAGAGATAAATGAGGATGCCTCTCACTGTATTGGGGCAGGTTGGATGAAATGGAGGCTCGCTTCGGGAATTTTATGCGATAAGAAGGTGCCCCCCAAGCTGAAAGGCAGATTCTATAGAGTTGCAGTCCGGCCGGCTATGTTATATGGAGCGGAGTGTTGGCCAGTTAAGAATTCTCATATCCAAAAGTTGAAGGTAGTGGAAATGAGGATGTTGCGTTGGATGTGTGGTTTTACAAGGGCTGACAGGGTCAGGAATGAGAGTATTTGAGAGAAGGTGGGAGTGGTGTCGGTGGAGGATAAATTGCGGGAAGTTAGGTTGAGATTGTTTGGCCATGTGATAAGAAGAGACGCGGATGCCCTGGTTCGTAGGTGTGAGAGGTTGGCCTTGGACGGTTTCAAGCGGGGTAGGGGTAGACCGAAGAGATACTGGAGGGAAGTGATTAAACGTGACATGGAGCAGTTACAGCTGACTGAGGACATGATCCATGATAGGAAGGTATGGAGGAAAAACATTAGGATAGAGGGCTAAGGTGTGTGGATGAGTCGTAGGCAGTAGGTAGGAGAGCTTTGGTGTCCTTGTTTGGCAGTGTTCAATATTTTTGGTGGATGTCATGCTTATGATATTTTATCATGTTCCATGCATTTTTTTTTCTATATATTTTGTCCTTTGTCTCGAGCCGGGAGTTTATCGGAAACAGCCTCTCTACTTCATTAGAGGTAGTGGTATGAACTACGTACACTCTACCTTTCCTAGACCCCACGATGTGGGAATATACTGGGTTTTTTGTTGTTGTTTTACAGATCCTTCTTTTGTTTGTATGTACTCATTTCAAGTGTCTAACATGGTGTTAGTACTTTCTAGGAATTCCTCAAATATTCTAAGAATTAGAAAAAAACTAGACTAATGTATCCTAGATTTATCACACCTTATATTGGCTACTACTCTTACACAAGTCCATTAAACATTTGTTAATTACCTAAATTGTACTTTTTCTTTTTTGAAACTGGTAATTGTGTATATTCCATAAGAACAGATCAGTACTAGATTAGTACTGAAATCAACAACAACAACAACAACAACAACAAACCCAGTGTATTCCCACATAGTGAGGTCTGGGGAGGGTAAGATGTACGCAGTCCATACCTCTACCTCTAAAGAAGTAGAAAGGCTGTTTCTGATAGACCCCCGACTCGAGACACAGAATACTAAACAAATTCATAGTAAAGCATGGAACAAGATGGCATAACATAAATATGACACCCACAAGTAATAGTAAACAGAGAAAAGTAAACAGATTCGTAATAAAGCATGAAACAAGGTATCATAACAAGAATAATACCCCCACCAAGTAATTCCCTACACTAGCGACCCAAACTGACCCTAGCCTTCTGCCCTAATTCGCGTCCTCCAGATCTTCCTATCTAGGGTCATGTCCTCAGTGAGCTGTAACTCTCGCCTAATCACCTCTCCCCAGTACTTCTTCGGCCTACTCCTACCCTGCCTAAAATCATCCAAAACTAGCCTCTCACACCTACGAACCGGGGCATCCATGCCCCTCCTCATCACGTGTCCGAACCATCTCAATCGGACTTCCCGCATCTTATTCTCCACTGGAGTCACACCAACCTTCTCCCTAATAGTCTCATTCCGAACTCTATCCCTCCTAGTCAACCTACACATCCAACGCAACATTCGCATTTCCGCCACCTTTATTTTTTGAATGTGGGAGTTCTTAACTGGCCAACACTCCGCTCCATACAACATGGCCGGACGGACTGCCACCCTGTAGAATTTGCCTTTAAGCTTGGGCGGCACCTTCTTATCACATAACACCCCCGAAACGAGCTTCCACTTCATCCATCCCGCCCCGATATGGTGCGAGACATCTTCGTCAATCTCACCGTTACCCTGAATCACGGACCCGAGATACTTGAAACTATCCCTCTTACATACCACCTGTGATTCCAACTTTACTATCACCTCATTCTCCAGCCTCACGTCATTAAACTTGCATTCCAAATACTCTGTCTTGCTCCTACTCAACCTGAACCCTTTAGACTCAAGAATTCGTCTCCACACCTCTAATTTATCATTCACACCCCCCCGCGTCTCATCAATCAAAACTACATCATCTGCAAAAAGCATACACCAAGGCAGCTCTCCTTGAATACGCCGCGTCAACACATCCATCACCAAAGCAAACAAAAAGGGACTAAGAGTAGATCCCTGATGCAATCCTGTTAAGACAGTGAAATGCTCTGAGTCTCCTCCCGCCGTCCTCACCTGAGTTTTAGCTCCATCAGACATGTCCTTAAATACTCTGATATATGCCACCGGGACTCCAATCACCTCCAAGCATCTCCAAAGCACCTCCTTGGGGACTTTGTCGTATGCCTTCTCCAAGTCTATAAACACCATGTGCAGGTCCTTCTTTCTTTCCCTATACTGTTCCACCAGCCTCCGTACCACGTGAATTGCCTCCGTCGTCGAGCGGCCAGGCATAAAGCCAAAATGGTTCTCCGAAATAGACACTATCTGTCTCAGCCTCACCTCGACCACTCTTTCCCAAATCTTCATAGAGTGACTCAATAACTTAATACCCCTATAGTTATTGCAACTCTGAATGTCACGCTTGTTCTTATAGAGAGTGGATCATAGTACTCCACCTTCAAGCCTCGGGCTTTTTCGCCGTCTTGAAAATTCCGTTAAACAATCCAGTCAACCACCTTAAACTAGCCTCGCCAGAAAACTTTCAAAAATCCACAGGTATCTCATCAGGCCCCGTCGCCCTACCCCTTCGCATCCTGCGAACAGCCTCTCTAACCTCCTCTACCTTAAAACGTCTACAATAACTAAAATCCCGACACTCCTCTGAGTGCTCCAGCTCCCCTAACACAATAGCTCTATCCCCTTCGTCATTCAAGAGCCTATGAAAATACGACTGCCATCTATTCTTAATGTGGCCGTCCTCCACCAACACTGTACCGTCCTTCCCCTTAATGCACTTCACCTGATCGAGGTCACGACCCTTCCTCTCCCTAGCCTTAGCGAGTCTAAACAACTTTTTTTTCCCTTCTTTCTCCTGTAACCCCGCATACAAGCTCTCAAAAGCTCCCGTCTTAGCCGCCGTAACTGCTAACTTAGCCTCCTTCCTAGCTAACTTGTACTCTTTCCTGTTTACCTACTTCTCTTCTTCATCCTTACTCTCAACCAACTTAGCATATGCCCCTTTCTTGGTCTCCACTTTCTTCTTAACCTCTTCATTCCACCATCAATCCCCTTGATGATGCCCGACCCGACCCCTAGAAACACCTAACACCTCACTAGCATTCTCCCTGATACACCTAGCCACCCTATCCCACATACTATCTACGTCCCCCCTACACTCCCACACCCCTATTCCCGCCAACTTCTCCCCTATCTCCTACGTATTTACTGGCGTTAAGCTGCCCCTTTTAATTCTAGGTCTGCACTCCTCACCCCTTCTCTTCCTATCCTTCTTTATACCCAAATCCATAATCAAGAGCCTATGTTGGGTCGAAAGATTCTCACTCGGGATGATCTTACAGTCCTTACACAATACCCTATCCCCTTTCCTAAGCAACAAAAAGTCAATCTGGGTCTTGGCTATCGCGCTTCGGAAGGTGATCAGGTGATCGTCCTTCTTCGGAAAGCCCGAGTTCACCACCATCAGCCCAAAGGACCTCGCAAAATCCAATAGAGTAGCCCCCTCTTCATTTCTTTCCCCAAAACCAAAACCACCATGCACATCACCAAAACCTCCCGGTAACGCCCCAATGTGCCCATTGAAATCTCCTGCTATAACAATCTTCTCCGAGCTAGGCACGCCTCTCACCACCTCATCCAAAGCCTCCCAAAACCGCATCTTCTCCTCCCCATCCAAGCCCACTTGCGGCGCATAAGCACTACACACGTTCAGGGTAAACCCCCCAATGACCAACTTAATAGTCATCAACCTATCGCTGATCCTCTTTACCTCTACTACCTGACCTCTAAGCTTTTCATCTACTAAGATGCCAACTCCATTCCTACACCTCTCGCTCCCAGAGTACCAAAGCTTGTAACCATCCACATCCCTAGCCTTAGACCCTACCCACTTGGTCTCTTGAACACATGCAATATTAATCCTCCTCTTTCTAAGAATCTTCACAAGCTCTATGGACTTACCCTGAAGAGTCCCTATATTCCAAGACCCAACCCTCAGCTTACTATCTCTATCAACACGTCTTCCTCTACCGCCCCTGAGGCCAAACCTTTGCCTCCCTCCCACCCCCGCCCTTTCCTCTTCCCCCTCCCCACAACAGCCCCCCGCCCCAACCCCCTCGAACATGACCCTATCCAACCATCAACGCCCACAACCACTACTACAAGAAAATATAAGAGAATATAAACAATGGTAGTAACAAAGCAGCAGCAGGAAATACAAGGCTCACACAAATTAGAAGAAATAATCAAGAAACGAAACTAAACTCAAATAGGGAGAAAAACAAAACCCAGGTAAGGACAAAACTAACAGTAAGAAAAATAGAGCACACTAATGGCCTGGCACCAAGGACAACCAAACAAATAATAAGGAGCGGTGCAAGTCACGAATATACTACAGCAGACATGCAAGTCAAGATACAGGAGATAATACGATAAATAATATGAAGCAACATAAGAGGTTCAAAAACAGCAAGACAATAAAGACACCCTCAAAGCACACACTATATCCAAATTTTAAGAACAACAACTACTAGAAATCCAAATAACAGATAAGAAATCCCACGCAAATTCCAGGCAACGAAAATATCGAAAAATCGCGCGGTAAAATAAAGTTCAAGGGTTAGAAGTCACCGAAATACGTATATCATGTAATCTGCTCTTGCTTGTTGTGCTGGAACCCAGCAAATTGGGTCGCCGGAATCACCTCGCCGAAAAGTCGCCGGCTCAACTCTGGACAGTAGTTGCAATATCCGGTAGAGACCCCCACCTCTTTTTCACTTTTGTAATTTTGTTAGGCGACGCAACTTTCCACAAACGGTGAAAAAATTCCAACGTAAGTGAATGATTGTGAGCAGCAAGCCAACAAGCTAGCAACAATCGAGCAGACGAGCAAAAATTGAGCAGTTAATCTGAGAGAGACTGAGATAGTGAGATGAGACGAGAGAGAGGCGCTAACATGAGATGAGACGAGAGAGAGGCGCTAACAGCTAGGTGAGTATATTGTCATATGTACAAATTCCACTGTCTATGATCATACGTCTATAATGAATCTAGTACATCAATAATAGAGACAAGATCATTATTGCAAAGCTGATTACACCAAAAGCACGAAGTCAAGATACAATTCAACTTGACATGTTGCATACTATTTTCTATGTTCTCAAAGCATCTAGAATTCCTTTCCCTCCATATTGTCCACCAAATACAAGACGGGATGATTCTCCACCTGTTTCTATTCTGTGCCAACGGCCCCACTTCCTCCCAACTTTGTAGTCTCTCTATAATCTGTCTGGGCATAGACCAAGAGATGCCTTTGAGACTTAGAAATAGTCTCCATAGTTGTCCTGTAACTCTAAAATGTATAAATAGATGATTAACAGTTTCTGCATATTTCCCACCGAAGAAGCATCTGGAACATAGAGTTATCCCTTTCCTCATCAGGTTATCCTGTGTAAGGACGAACTTTCTTGCTGGCAACCATAAAAAACATGCAACTTTGTGAGGTATTTTAGTCTTCCAAATTTTTTTCCATGGTCACTTTTCTTGCTGTGTTGGCTAGGGTAGTTCAACATTTTGTAGGATTTGCTTACTTTATATCTGCATGTTGCATTGCCTTGCCAATTTATCTCATCTTCTGCTTCTTCGAGCCTACCAAACAGCTCTATTGTACCAAAAAACTCAGCCACCCTTTGAATCTCCCAATCATTGTCTTCTAAAGTTGAAAGTCCACCTTCATCACTCCACAATTCTGCTATAGTCTTCTGTTGGTGCTGCATCAGATTGTAAATATCTGGGAAAAGTATTGATAAGTTCCTTGCCACATTCCACTCATCTACCCATAAAGCAGTCTTTTCTCCATTTCTCACTTCGATCTTGGCATTTTCCTTAAACACATCCCATAGCGTTCTAATTGATCTCCATAGGAGAAGTGATTTCTTTGGTCATCCATCTGTCCCCCTCCTCATACTTTGCTTCAATTACTCTTCTCCATAGACATTGTCTATCATTTGCATATTTCCATAGCCATTTCATTCTCAATGCCTTGCTGTGGTTGTCCAGGTTGTTGATTCCAAGCTCCCCCATATTTCTTTTCTACTATCAAGTCCTCCCACTTGACCAAATGGTAACCTTTTCTCTCTTTGTTCCCCTGCCATAAGAAGTTCCTCCTAATGCCATCCAGTCTTTTAATGACTCCTTTTGGAATTGGAAACAAGGACATCACATATGTTGGCATGGCATCTAGAACTGAATTGATTAGTGCAAGTCTACCCCACAAAGAGAGATGTCGTCTCTTCCATGTAAAGTGTACTTATCTAATAACTCAGACCATAAAGGACAAGGTTACTGTTTCAAATCACGGAATCAATAGTATTTTTATAGTCTAACCTTCTTCTATGTGACCATTATGTTTCTGCATCACTGGGTTTTGGTTACCCATTTAAAATAGCACATTATTCTCCAGATATATAGCTTATCTCACAAGTTGGATATTACCAACACCTTATGGACTTACTAGTAATTCACATTGTGTGTGTTAGTTATCTCTTTATGCATCACGGCCCAAACTAGAGCTGTGACCCGCATCTGATAGCTTCTCCTCTGCCAAAGGAACCCATTTCCCTAGTTCCTGTCACTTTTTGATGTGCCATTCACGACACTGTCATGTCATCAACACCACTCATACCCAACAATAAATACTTAGCAAACCCATTATATTGACAAGTTGACTACTGTGTAATAATGACAACAGGAAAATTAAGTCGATCTATAAGTCATCACGTAAACTCGGTAGGACCAGAAGATTCAGAATTAGGTTGGAAGCTTCTAAGAGTATCAAATACATCATGAAAATCCTTTGGATGCAGCATGGTTAACTGAAAAGTAATTAAGATAGAAATACCATAGATGCCACCACATAGATGCAAGTGGGGCTTAGGTTGGAACTGAAGGAGAAGATGCAGGTCCTCAGGTTTAAACTTTTATGAGAATGGAAAAAAGAAACAGATCCATATGTGGGGGGGAGTGTTATTGACATACTTAAGTATGCATTCTGTAACCGCTTAAACTTTTCGAGGAGGTGGTTAAACAATTTTAGGAAGAGGTAGCAGGTACTCGGTGAATTGAACGAGGTGTGCGCAAGTGGTCCGAACATCGCTTTAATAAAGAGAAAGTAATACTAACCAAAGAAATATAAAATTCAAGGAGAGTTGAGGATATACCAAAGTAGTTCCTTGAAGTTATGTGCCGTTTGTTCAAAACTTGGTTGATTAACTTAAGATTTCCATGGGGTTAAATACACGTTTTTACTTGCACTTTTAGCATGCAAAAATGATGTTGGCTTGATGCTGACTACTTGTGGCTAGGTTATTACTTCAATGCAAACCTGTACTGCAAAAATGAAGTGGATTGACAGAGAACAGCCCATGCCTCATTTCCTGATGCTAGCTTAGCTGTTTTGTAGTTGATATTAATATGCTCGCAGCTTATATTAATGCACAGCCCATATTTATTTTTGTTTGTAAAAGAAAATATTCAGTGATCTGAAGATTTTGTTCACTTGTGGGACGGCGGACCCCGAACAAAGTGGTCAACACTATAAATTCTCTGAAGTCTGAACAATACTGCTTTGACAGTATTCCATTTGTTTTGACATGGATAAAGGAAGGAGCTATGTTTATTTTGCAGTTATGGTGCGAACAAGTCTACCAAGCACCATACCACCATCATACAGGGGTGCAACCATTCGTTACCTTTACTATGTTAGAAGTATTTTATCTGGACAATACTTGATGATGGAAAATGGTCACTTCAGCGAAGAGTCTATACGAGATCTTGCGGAGCAGGTTAGTTCCTTGCTGTTCTGTCCATATTTCGTTTATCTTGATCATTTTCGTTTTATTTTATTCAAATTTTAGCTGCTTTCAAGAGTTAGCCTGCTTCTTTTGTGACATGCTCTTGTAATTGCATGTCTGATTTTCTGCATCATTCTCAATAGTCCAAGTGCTAGTTGGTCATGTGCTTTATTATTTTACCATTTCTGACATTTCCAATAGCCATATTATTCTATTAATCAACAACTAGTGAATCTTGGATTTGTTAAGAATGCAACTATATTACTGTTCTCATTGGTGCTCATTGTGCTTTTTTGTCAGTCTCTTTTACCTTTGGTAATTAGGAATGGAATTAAGAGAAGGTACTCTTATCTTTTAAGTTTCTATTCTATTCATCTGTATGCAAATCAATGACTAGAAAGTTCCTGTTCCATTCCGAAAAAAGTAAAAGAAAGCCACTGCTCACCTGAACTGCAACAATATGTATAATCATTTGATATGAAAATTGATTCCTTGCAATGTATCCTTTGATTAAACTATAAAGAGAAAAACACTGCAGCTTCCACCTTTTCTCTCGTTCTTCTTTTTTCAGAGAAAAAGGGGGATTTGATAAATCTATATCCTCTTGTGAAAGATGCCAAGGCTTGAGGGTTTTGTGTTAGCTCAATGTGCAAGTTTTTCTTTTCTGCTTTTGGATTCAAATAGTTTCTGTATCTCAATCCATGCAGGAAACAAGAGTACCACTGCAATTATGGGTAACTCAGAAGAGTAATGGCCTTCAAAGTGAAGAAGGGCGTAGTAGTGGTACTATTTTCTTGTTTTAAACCTCTAAACTCATTATCTGTTCTCTGGTTCGTGATTCAATAGTTTCTTCTTCTTCTTGAAATTGATACTATAAATATACCCATATATTTTTGCATAGATATTTTATCATTAGCGTTGTTATGGTTATCGTACTATTTTTATGTCAATATTTCTGTTTTCTTGGTATTTTCACGAGAGCTTCTTTCACTGTGTATTTTTCAAACCTATTTTGCAATGTTTTTCTTGAGCCTTCTATTGGAAACAACCTCTCTACCTCAAGGGTAGGGGTAAGGTTTGCGTACACTCTACCTACACCAAATCCCATTTGTGGGATCACACTGGGTGTGTTGTTGATTCTTGCATGTTTATAACAACAACAACAACAACAAACCCAGTGTATTCCCACTTAGTGGGGTCTGGGGAGGGTAAATTGTACGCAATCCATACCACTATCTCTGGAGAAGTAGAAAGGTTGTTTCCGATAAACCCCCGGCTCAAGACAAAGAACAGTAAACAAATTTGTAATAAAGCATGAAACAAGATGGAATAATAGAAATAAGACACCCACAAAGTAATACCCTACACTAACGAACCAAAGACACCCCCACCTCCATACCCTCCTACTAGCAACTCCAACCTATGGACATAGCCCTAAGACTACCAATCCGGCTACCCCAAAGCTCTCGTAGCTACTGGCTACGCCCCACCCATAAGCTCTAGCCTTCTAACCTAATTCGTGTCCTCCATACCTTTCTATCTAGGGTCATGTCCTCAGTAAGCTGTAACTGCTCCATGTCACGTCTAATCATTTCTCTCCAGTACTTCTTCGGCCTACCTCTACCCTGCTTGAAACCATCCAAAGCCAGCCTCTCACACCTACGAACTGGGGCATCCGTGCCCCTCCTCATCACATGCCCGAACCATCTTAACCTAACTTCCCGCATCTTGTCCTCCATCGAAGCCACTCTCACTTTCTTCTGGATAGTCTCATTCCTAGCCCTATCACCCCTAGTAAGCCCACACATCCAACGCAACATTCGGATTTCCGCCACCTCAGTTTTTGAATGGGGAAGTTCTTGACTGGCCAACACTTCGCTCCATACAACATGGCCGAGCGGACTGCCACTCTGTAGAATTTGCCTTTAAGCTTGAGTGACACCTTCTTATCACACAACACTTCTGAAGCGAGTCTCCACTTTATCCATCTTGCCTCAATATGGCGGGATACATCTTCGTCAATCTCTCCATTCCCCTGAATCATGCACCCGAGATACTTAAAACTATCCCTCTTATAAATAACCTACCTCCTCATTGTCCTGCCTCAAGTCATTAAACTTGCACTCCATATACTCTCCCCTTCATAATTCAAGAGTCTATGAAAATACGACTGCCATCTTCTCTTAATGTGAACGTCCTCCATCAACACTCTACCATCCTCCCCTTAGTGCACTTCACTTGATCGAGGTCACGACCCTTCCACTCCCTAGCCTTAACAAGCCTATACAACCTCTTTTTCCTGCCTCTCACCTTTAACCCCGCATACAAGATCTCAAACGCTGTCGTCTTAGCAGCCGTAACTGCTAACTTAGCCTCTTTCCTAGCTAACTTGTACTCCTCCCTATTCATTCGCTTCTCCTCTTCATCCCTACTCTCAACCAACTTAGCACACCCCTTTCTTAGTCTCAACTTTCTTCTTCACTTCTTCATTCCACCACCAGTCCTCCCGATGCTGTCCAGGCTGGCCCCTCGCGACACCCAACACCTCTCTAGCTATAACGCCCCGAAATCGGATTCCGAGACGTCACACGGTGCTTAAGGTCACAAGTAACCCCAAGCTAACCCTTTATCTGGCATAACCCAAAACAACTGAATAAAATACATAAAATAGAAGGAATAATGCGGAAACAACCCATAACTTAGTCTGACCAACATGAAAGTAGATTTACACGGTCACAATTCTGCTCGTATATATACAAATTTGAAACTGAATACACTGACTACTAGTGACTGTCTATGAAGCCTCTACTAGCATTGACCAAAGATAGCCGGGTCATGACTCCCAACTACCCCTACTCAATACGACTGAATACAGAAAATACAATACACCTTAAATCTGAACAACTCAAGTCCCTGAATCAAAAGGACTAATCACCTGCCGATCGAGAGCTGTGACCCAGCTGAACATGATATGTGCGTGTAAGAATGTAGCCCTTGGAAATATGTGGGTTAGCACTTTGAAATGTACTGAGTATGTGGGGGCGCATGCTACAATAAAAATAGTATAATTAATTTCATGAAAACATGCATACGGACAATGATGACTCACTTGGCTTGAGTTATATCAAATCATATTTTTCGTAATTCATAATAAACAGTTCATATGATAAAATCTCATAATCCACGCAAATCATTATAAATCATAAATTATGATAAATCATCCTAAATCATCATAAATTATCATATCGTCAAAAATCATCATAGGTAATTATAAATCATCATAAATGACCATAAAACATCATAAACATCTCAACTCTTTGACTCAAATCTCGGAGTGACTCGGTAATTCAAGAAACTTAATCTTATGGAGACGGGAGTTTCCTATAACCGACAACCCCACGTGAGCTACGTGGAATACCAACGTTTGAAACCCCCGTTGGCGGGAGCGTCATACTCTTTGCCAGGGAGTACGACCTTAAAACTGCAATAATCATAATCGGGCTCTCTGGCCAATAATATCATCATCAAACAACCCTACAGTGGCACATAGGTTTGGGGAAATACCAAATTTCCCTCTCGGTGCTAAGTACTACTCCCCGACAAGCTCAGAACGCGTTAGGAAATCCACTACAACATCACAAGGGTCTATCATAAAGACCAAATCAAATCTCTTTCTCATTTATCAAATCATATCAATTTGTGGATTCCTAACTCAACACATTTTAGCTCAAAACATTTTAATCTTCCTCAACATCAACAAGGTATCAATGCATTGAACCATAACCGACTCGACATTTGGATAAGGATATGAAGACTCAATACGTAATATTTTCAACAATTTAACTCGTCAAAACCATCCGGAAAATACCAAGACTCATTGCAACTTCGATATCAATATACCCAATAACTCAAATCGTCATAAGGAAGCTCAAAATTTGACACATGGCTCGAAAACACTTGGAAATACCAATAATTCATTCTTGAACTTAAAACTTGGATACATGTTCAAAATATATCAATTCTTGATAGAAACACTAAGAATCCCAATATTAAATCTTAATTCATAGAACGAAAATAGTCAAATACTCATGTGATTCAAAACTTACAATTCAAATCTGTATAAGTTCATAATCGAATTATCTAGACATAGTTCATAATCGAATTATCTAGACATAATTCAACTTACAGAACCATATGAATCCATTAAATAATCATAATTGGCAAGCTTGAACAATTTACATATATACATAATCAAAATCTCATGGTAGGATATCTTGAAAATAAATTCATTGCCAAACTCATAATAATCCATAATAAAAATTAAAGATAAGGGCACAAGAACGGAAGAATTATTCTTGTTCAAACCCCACATACCTTAAAATTAAAGATTGGAATGAATTCTTGCCTCGGAACACTATTCACGAAATTGATTGGTGCATCTCGAAGAGCTCGGAACGGGGACTTCATTTATCGGATTAATTTGGAATTTCCATGGTGGAATTGGAAGATTTAGGAAGGGGAATTTAGGGGTTTAGGGTTTCTTTCTTGAATTTTTTTTTTGAAAATAACAGACTTTGATGCCCAAAATTAGTTTTTATGCTTATTTCCACGAAATGGGGCAAGGGTGAAATGACTGGATTGCCCCTAAGGAAATTGAAAAATGGAAGAAAAATCTTGCGTACCTTGGCCACGAAAAACTGAATAACTCCTCGTTCGGGTATTGGATTTTTGCGAAATTTATATCGTTGGAAAGCTAACTCAAAGATCTTTAATTTTATATATGGTAGGCCACCCAGTTCGTCATATATAAGGAGTTATGATCGACCGAAGTTGACCCAAATCAAATTCTTCCCTCAGTTACTGATTTGACATGCTGAAATTAATTGATCGTAACTTATTACTCTGATGTTGGAATGGGGTGAAACCAATTGCATTGGAAAGAAGACTCAAAGAGCTTTCGTTTGATATATAGCAGATCTCCCAGTTCCTTATATTCAGGAAGTGATGATCGTTTGAAGTTGGCCCTGAAATGCTGAAAATTTCTGGAGCATGCTAATCGCATGGTGCCACTGTTTTGGGCACCCAAACGTGCCCTTATGCTACTCCAAAAATTCCGAAACTCACTCGGGATGTATTACGACCTTTCTCCATCGCAACGCAACTTGAAAATCGAAAAACGGATGTCGGAAAGGTCGTCAAATAAATACCCGAAGATCAGAGGTCTAAATGAGAAAGTTTCAACACTTAGCAAATTTTGTTTTTTTTAGTGCTAAGCTTCTCTTGGCAAGATAAAAAGGCTTTGACGACTCGACACATTTGGGAGCGAAATATTTAACGGGAAAAACTCGGGGTATCACACTAGCAGTCTCCTTGATGCAACTAGCAGCCCTATCCCACATACTATCCATGTCCCCCTACACTCCCACACCTCCATTCCCGCCATCGTCTCCCCCATCTCCAGCGCATTCACTGGCGTCAAGCCACGCCACTTCATTCTGGATCGACCCTCCCCGCCCCTTCTCGTCTTATCCTTCTTTATACCCAAGTCCATCACCAGAAGCCTGTGCTGGGTCGAAAGATTCTCACTCGGAATGACCTTACAATCCTTACACAACGCCTTATCCCCTTCCTAAGCAGCAAATTATGGATGTTGTAAATACATACAAGCCTCTTCAAGAGAAAGCATTGTTTTACTTCTTGTATTATATGATGTCTTTTCTGAACTCCTTTTTATCTGACGGAACTTTCTTTTCCTGTGACCAGTCATTTTTATTCCTACAAAGGTGACAAGTCAAATGATGTACCATTAAGATTACTTTGCATTGCCTAACATGATATGCTGAACTGATCACTTCTAAATGGCTATATATATGTTTTTCTTTGTTCTTTTCTTTCTTGACTTCTCAGTTCTGAACCCTAATTGTGTCTTTTTTTGGAAATATTTATTGACTTTAATCTGTGGCATGATCAGATTGTGCCTTTTGATTTAACAGGGATTGTTCCTGCTTCAACTCTGCTTTTGGATGTTTATTGGAAAGAGATGGATGCTGATTCCGATTGGGTAAACGCTTCTATTGCCTGTTTTATTTATTATTCAGTATGCTCTCATGATAAAAGAAGGAATTATTGACTGTATTAAGATTCACTAGAATTTGAAAGAATAAAAGCATTAAAGATGGTGCGGTTAATAAAAGATGATATTCTAGTGAATATTACAACGACAACAGCTACAACTCAATTCCAAACTGTTTCCGGGGAATAGAAGACCTGAATATTTTTCTTCGTTTTTTTATTATTGTTCTCCTTTCCAGTATGACAACTAAACTTTGAAATGCCTGATGTCCTTCCCCACACTATTGCTGGCCAACCTAAGGCAAATGTTTACTTCCAGTGTAAATTTCCAACTCGAAATGTTGAAAGACCAAAATACCCTTCTGTTGTCCTAAGGCAATGAGGCCTGCGAGTGAAGAAGAGTATTTTTTTAATTCGTGTCATTTTCTTTTTATTTTTAAATAATTAAATCGAATTTCTATGAAATTGATTAAGAATACAGAGAAGAGGACCGTGTCAGGCTATAATAAATAAATTACTCTATGGAGCTCTGCAGTATTGTTGTTTAATTGTGAGCTTTTATCAAATTTTCTTTTAATTTCTAAATGTCAACCAAATTAGTCCCAACTAAAACATTTGTCATCATGAGAATTCAAATTAGGTGTATAACTAGACTTGCTTTCTTCTGCATAAATGTCCCAACATAATTCAACAAATCTAACATTAACACAAGAAGTAGAATCACTTAGCTTCTGTTAGCCATCATCATTTAGGAATGGAGCAAGTCGCCATTGCAAGAAACGTCAGAAGAGAAATGAAAGATTGTATCCAGCATGTTTGTGGATTTTCAATTCCCTGTAGACTTCAGGATCTCGATATCCTTGTATGACATGAATTTACACTAGGAAGGATGGATGTTCCGAGAAGTCAAAAGAAAGGAGAATCTATCTTCTTCAACTTTGTACTTGCCAAGAGGAAACAATGTTAAGGACTTGCAGTACCTTCTGTAGTTTCTTCCTATCTTTGTTATTCCTCCCTTTATTTTGTTTTGGCACTTCTTGTTATCTGATTGTTTTTGCCTGGATATGCTTATGCTAATACAGTAACTTTAGTAAATAGTTTATAGTAGAATAATCAAAAGATAACAAGAGCAGAGAGTGTACCTGGAGAGAACATGTTGATATGTTGACATGATTTTGCTTTTCTGCAGGCTAAAATAAATGAAACTTTTGATGGTGTGGAGGAAGGATATGAAAGTTCAAGGGATGAATTTTCATCAGTTTCCTCCTATAATCCCATGAGAGATAACATACACCGGACATTTGGAAGCTCATTATCCTTGCGGTCATCCTGGGCAAGGTCTTCAAGCAAAGATCTTCCACATCTTGAAGGATGGTCAAGCATATCTTCACAACTGGCACTTCCACAGATAGCTGTGGCTGATGTCTTGTATGATTCTAATGGGGGTAAGACGAAAAGAATCATGTCTACATACATATGGTGCGGCGTTTTCACTGAAACAGTTTCAGAGAATAATACTAGTCTCAGAAAACTTATATCTGTTGTCATGGTTCAATGGATTAATGTCTTTGACTAAACAGGCTTTCTTTGTTTCTAGGCTCTTTTATTTTCCAATGGAAATATTACAATGCCTCTTAATCAAGCTGGCTTTATTTTATTCTCACCAAACAAGTGCTGAGGGTTTCAATTTTTTCTTCCAGCAGATGTTTTGTCCCCAAGTCGACAGCTGAAGAGTGCCAAGTCCTTTTCCAAATATGATGATTCGCTGGTACCTTCTGTCTCAGGCATGGGTGAATCTGGAGCATGTACATCAGGCTTGCAATTCTATATATCTAATTAGTATTTGTTCCCTTCGTATACTTCAGCTGATGAATTGTTAACAAAAGATCCTTCATGACAGTTAATAATCGGTCGCCAACATTTTCTGCAGCAGAAGGGTTTGTTCGAGGGAGGTCTTACAACATTAGACTGGATGACCAAGTGCTTCTAAGATTTTCTCCAAAAAATTCTGAGTCAACGTATTACTTCAGTGATATGGTAATTGTATTATTCAGTGTATTGGCCCTTCATAGTGCTATTACAATGCGTATTTGAACCTGACTGGTTGGAAACTTATACCTTCAACTTATGCTTTCGCGACAGATAGGTGGAACCCTGACCTTTTTTCATGAAGAGGGTTCTAGAAGATGCATTGAGGTAGTCCTGTATATCAAGTTCATGCTTGTAATAAGCCTTAGACATGTGGTTAATTTATTAGTTGATTCTTTCTGAAGTTTACTGGTCCTTTTGTTGCCTTCTAGCTTTCAGTAACACTGGAGATGACTGAGACTATTAGCAGACGCTTTGTACATCCTTCACGGAGACATGCTCATTCTATTACTAAGGTATTCTTTAACTGATACCAGTACTATACCTGTTGATGATTCTTTACAACTCTTTGCATTTGACAAAGCTAAATTGTTTTGATGGATTTATTTAGAATAGATAAACACTTGAGCCCCTTCATTTGGTGATTAGTCACCAAGGCATTTTGAATTATTCAGGTTCATAGTGATCATCACGAGGTGGTTGCTGATTTAGTTCAGACAAGCTTCCTTTTTTCTATTCCGATGGATGGTCCTATGTCTTTTTCCACTCACTATGTCTCCGTACAGTGGGCTCTTCGATTTGAATTCTTTACCACTCCGAAGAATGTTGATTGGTCAAGGTATGTCTTTGCTCATGTAACAGGAATGTTTTGCTGGATTGATTGCATAATTCATTGATCAAAAACTTTGAGTTCTCTTTAAGAGGATGCACAAAAAGACTAAAGCACATCATAGGAAAAGTATCATACAAAAAGGCCCTGCGGACTGACTAAAGAGCCAAAAAGTTCATGGAATTGAAAGGGTCTAGAAGTGTGTTAGCTCTTTAGCTACTTCAATGGCCTCGTTTTTCCACCAGATACGGGGATTTAAGAAATTTTACAGTGCTTTTTTGCACAATTTTTTCCTGATTCAACATTCTATTTCTTTCATGCACGAGAATCCGCGAACAATATGTTTACTGTTGAATAGAAGTAGACCATTAATTACATTCAAGTGACTCCATTTTAGTCCAGGAAAACCATCAAGAGGCTAAAGGTTCAACTGTAATGCCAAATTCGCTAGGAAACTCACATGGAGAAGAAGATTCTCTCTCTTCTTCTTTCTAAATTAAGTAGCACTGAACGGCCAATTTTTTCCTCTATTCTTAATATCATTGGAGTAATGCTTCATAAATCACTTCCCTAATTAAAAGATGATCATGTTGATGCTTTCCATCTTTTTACAATTATCCTAGGATACTTAACATTGCTATGATGTGTCTTCAAGTTAGAAACCTTAAACAAGAAATAATCTTTCGCTATCAATATCTAATTTTTGCTGTTATTACCACTTCCATCAAAGTGGAAAATCCAAATGCACCTTGATATTTTCATGATTAATCTTCCAATCTATATTTCGAAGTGCGATCTCTCTGACATAATTATTTCTAGTGAAGCATGGGAGGTTGAAGCAATCCCTTGGTTTGCTTCACTTGGATATAATTGATTCAGTTGTAAAGGAAATATGGTAGGGAAAGGAACTTCATGGTCTAATCAAATGCACCGTACAATCTTGATGCTCTTTTCTCCCCTCAAATCGTTTCACCATGTCCTGATTTTATCCTTGCATTGTTTATCTGATTCTGTTTGTGGATTGGCCTTTGTAATTTGGTATTTTCTTCCTCGAATTGACCGAATTCTCAATTTTATCCCTTTTTTGTTTCTGAAAGTACTTCATGCGTGATTTATCAGATATGAGCATCCTATTTTGGTAGAGGGTAGAGAGAAATGTGAGTGGGTACTTCCAATAACTGTGCATGCACCTCCAGGAGGAGCTGCTGCAGCTCAGACAAGAAATGACAGGTCATTCTCTTTGGAACCCCTATGGGCCCATACATAAAGGTAAATGGAACTCTCATCTTCTAATTTAGCTGTTTTAACTTGTGATTGATATGTACTTTGCGAGATGATGTTCTAAGTTTCTCTTTTCCATTCTCTGATGTATGCATTGACTCATATTCACGTGGAAAGAAAAAGTTGTTTTCTTGATATGATTTAGTCATAGTTTTCTTGATAGCAATTGAGCTGATTGCTGTATGCCATTTAAGGAAATATTGTGCTAGTTGCCCTTGTGGTCTGGCCCTTCCCGGACCTTGTGCATCGCAGAAGCTTAGTGCACTGGGCTGCTATTTATTGTGCTAGTCGCCTGAAATTTGACAAAAGTCAGTTAGCCCCTCTGTCTTGCTTGACATTCGTAATGTTTTGACTTTTGAATGGTGGTGTCATTTAGATTGTGATGTCAGTAACCATTATGAATGTATGGTGGAATATTTTTTATGCCATTGATCTGAGTTGTACTTTTAAAGACTTATGTGCATTTTGTATCCTTTCCCTTTTCTTTGACAGGTGAGGCAAAATACTTATTTTGGTAAATCTTGAAAACCAATCTTCAATGGAAGTAGCTACGCATTATTTGACTCTCCTTTTTTTTAGCGTCTTATATCCTTGAAGTCAACTTGATAACTTTTAGAAGTCAAGATCTTCGGTGTAAATAGAACCTTGTGGTCGGACCCTTCCCCGGACCTTGCGCATAGCGGGAGCTTAGTGCACCGGAATTCCCTTTAAGGTCTTGGGTGCCAACATAATAACCGTTCCAGTGGTGCAATAAATGCACCATTATCTTTATTATAGTGTTCACACTTCCGTTGTGCATTTTACACCTATATATAGGCCTGTGCATTTGAATCAAGTGAGAAATACACAATTAAGTTCTCTATTTTCTCCCTTTTCCAATTTCAACATATTTCGTCCTGGTCATTTTGTGGACCATTATAGGTTGCAAATAGACTACAGTTGAACCAGCGGATCATTACAAGAATGCATTTGTTTTGCTGATCTCGTTAGAGAAAGGAACGTTATATTATATCTGGAGATGTGGGATTCACTTGATTAAAGCTTAGCCCTATTTTTGCTCATAGCTTCTAGAATCAATTAGTGTTAAAATGCTTTTCCCTTTGAGTCTTGTAGGTGTACTTATTGCGAGAAGTTAAAATGCATGGCTCCAATGCTGTTGAGATATCTCACCGGCAACCCCTGGAGCTTGCCCCCGCCAGGTTCTGATTTCAGCAAGGATTAGTAACTGTGTTTCATTATTATTGTATTTTAGTCAGCAGTAGATATTTCCCTTTCCAATCTTTGGCGTTTGATCTTGTTCTTCTTTACATAATTTTTTATATGATTAGACATATATTGTGCCACCTTTATATAGAGAACATTTTGTTTTGGTGATCATTACAGGTTATCATTATGTATATGATTTGACCTCTAAGAGGTACGATAATATTGGAAATACACATACTTTCCATTCATGGATTAATTAGCATGTGGGCGTTTGAATACATTTTGTTAACATAGCCAGCCAGAGACAATTAAGTCTGTTTTTAAATTTATTCGAAGGAAGTGTACTTATCATCCCATTACAATTTTTAGTGGTAGCTGCTACTTGCTTTAGAGAGTGTTCATCCACGTTGTAACTCTACGAGTGATGTTTTCTAGGACATACAAGCGAAGGAAATACAAACTAGAACGTATTACTCCGTTTGTCTCAGTGCATGTTTGTCTCAATGCATGTAATATGTTTTGTTTATCGGTCATTAATCTTTGAAGCTAGATTAATTCAATATTTTAAATTTAAATACTTAATTGATTTTACTAATCTTCAAAGCTAGATTAACTCAATATTTTAAATTTTGGAAAGGGTAAAAAATGCCCTTTTACTTTCATTTATTTATTTATCAAGTTTACCCTTCATTACATTTTTGAGCAAAAAAATACCCATGTCATTATTTTTTTGGGCTAAAAATACCCCTACCATGAGTGAACTTAACATATATACCTTTCAATTGAATGGTTTCCTCATATCGATCAATATTGTCCAGTTTTCTTAAATAACTCATTCCCAATTTTAACCTGGCCCGACCCATTAAACTAAAATCCAAACAAAGTTCTGGTGGTCTTCCTTCAATTGGAATTGAAATGCAACTAAAACCTCATTTTATTCTTTACCAAATTGTCCCAAATTTAAGATATAAACTCCCAGATATGTTTTAGATCTTTGAAGATACACTACTCAAGATGAATTTCTGTCACGACCCGAATCAAGGTTTAGTCATGACAGGTATCTCAAGCCCACCGTGAGTCAGAGATCACCCCCTTAGCCTAACATCTAGAACACAATAAAATAATACAATGGAAGCCAATCAAACATGATGATAAGAAGAATAGAGAAAACAAATGAGAGTTCGAAGAGTCAAAGCAAACAACCAACCCACACTTGTCCACAAAAGCCTCTAAAACTAGGATATCAACTAAGTTAGGACATGCCCCTGACTATGACAAAAGCATCTAAAAAGAAAAACTAAGTGAATAAAGAAACCAACGAAACGATAGGACTTTTCAAAAGAATGGAGGCTCAACACTTCACAACAGATCCACAGTAATACTGAGTCACTTAACGCTACACAGGAGCAATAGAAAATCCTTTGGACTTTATATCATGAAACGATGTAGTGTCCAGGGACGGTCAACGGGGTAAGTACTGGTGTGTAACTTAAGGAAAATGATACAATTAATGTCAATGTCAAAAACCAGTCAAAACCATATGCACAACAATTATATATATATATATATATATATATATATATATATAGGATGCCGGGATAGGGACAAGGGTCATGAACATGAGAGTTCAAACCATTACCTGAACTGTGTAGCTCGCTTTGTCCTAAGGCATGATAACACTCAACTTACACGTCAATTTAAGTGCAAGGCGATCGTTGCCAATATAATTACCCAATTTTGAGTCGAGGTCGAATTTACGAGGAACAATATGAGTGGCGATTAAAAAAGTTCGAAATTAAAGTTACTTGTTAAGTTCAAACCTAAGGTACAAGTATTTTGGGAGATTTTGAATGTTTTCAAAAGTGAGACAATTCTTGGGCTTCTAAAGGACTAATTTGAGACTAAGAATAATTAGAGTGTAATCAATTAGGAATGGATCTTGGGATTATGTTTTTCTAGGAGAAAACTATTGTGAACGGATATATGAAAGATAGCATCCAATTTTAATTAATATGTTAGTGGGTAGGCTAGGTTTGGAGTTACGGTGTTAGTCTTTCAACAAAATACTGAAACATCACCCATGGATTCTTTTGAATGCCTCACGGATGCTGACATTCTAATCAACCCAAAAGCCTCAATTTAACATCCCTATTTCTAGGATGATGTTCAAGAGATAGCAATTCCACATCTCATCCTTATTTCTAAGATAACAAAATGGGAATAACTACCATCTACATTATTGTTTACAAATGTTTATGTCACCTACATCCCTTTTTCAAGGATGATGTAGTATCTAGACTATCCACATCCCTCTTTCAAGGATGATATGAAAATTTTAGGGGAAATTTATGTTCTCACCGACAATTCCCATTTTGCATTCAAACTTTGTGAAACCCATCAACATTAACCACAAATTGGAGCTAACAATCAATAACCACACACTTGAACTCTACTCAAACATAACCCCAAGAGGTAGATCTAGTAAATCATACAGATAAGAAACACAAATATACCAATATTTTCACCAAAGTTATCCATTAAAAATAAATAGAGGGCAAACCATACTTTAAAATCCAATGAATCTTCAATGGGTGATGCCAAATCTACAATTTGGAGTTCCTCTAATTGATTCTTGTCTCAAATTAGTACAAATTTAAGATCCAAGCTCCAAAGAAAACAACACCCTATAACTAAGCTAAATTGATGATGAAAGATGAATAATGAATAAATATGGTGAAAAATGATCTAAAAACCCTTACGTGAGCCCCAATTCCATATTTTTCAAATATTACAAATATTCCCTTACAACTTTTCTGCTCTACTACGATTGCCACCTCTTCACCACGTTCGCGACTTCCACAATTGCGGTAGTCATATCGCGATCATCCTTTGATTGACTTGTTGACTGGTCGCGATCACGACCCTCAGGCCGCGATCGCAGTAACTGAGGATCAATTTTTTGATTTTATTTTTAACATTTGTCTCTTTTCTTTCACATTTAACCTCTTTTTGACTTAAATGACTTGCTCATCTTCTCTTTTCAAATTTTCCTACACAAATGAGAATTAAGTAAGAGATTAACACAAAATCAATGAAAAAGCATGATAATTTAGGCTTAAAAGGTACTAGAAAATCCTCAAATTGACGACTTATCAATACCCCCAACCTTAAAATAGTGCTTGTCCTCAAGCAACTAAGAACAATTCAATGAGATAGGGGTATTCAACTCAAATCCACCCCAAAGAAAGCTATACTAAAGGAACAAGCTAACAAAGCTCTATAAAGACTTTCAAATATGTCATGGCAACAAGTGAACCAAAATTTTTCAATAAGCACATCTTTATGAAGCAAGGATGCAAGTTTATATCACACGAACCTTCCAAATTAACAAAGCATCTTAAGAGGAGACACAAAATCTTCAAAGATTTTCTCAATCTTCACAATGCAACTTACTTAACCTATTTACGCTAATCGAGAGTAAGACTTCACCCTTTATCCCAAAGTATCGATGTCGTTCACAACCAAGAATTAGCTCCACACACACAAAATAAATTAAAATTTCTAAAGGATCTCAAATGATGAAAAAATTCACACTCACTCTCGCAAAGAAATTTAAGTACAATGAGTAGAACCATAAGCTTGCCCTTTGTGTTTTTTGCCACTAATGTAGACTTACCTAGTTTGGAATCGCCAAGTTTTTGCAGGTCAAGATGAAGGTTCAAGGTGCGGGAAGAAATATTCATGGATCAAGTGACTAAAAATCCTTCAATGCAATTCCTCAACCCCTTCTACCCCAAAATTTTCAAACTATTCACATTATTCTCCTTCAAATCATTTCTCATATTTCCCTACCTTTTTATTAGCATTTACAAAATAATTCAATGCCACCATTTTCTTTCTTCATTTCTTTGTCTTTTTTTCAAGAGACTTTCTAACTTTAAGCGCCTCTTAGCCCCCTATTTGCCTCTTTTCGCTTCACATTCTATGAGCTAGGCTATACAACTTTTCCACTAAGTATGTATCTTGTCTCTTAAGCACATGATTTGACCACCTTACATACACCTTTCTTGACTCATCTTAGGACATCACATTAGTCCTCTCCAAACATGGAGTTTGAACCACCCTTACATTATTCTTCTAACTACACCCCTCCCCCAAACTTAGGCTTTCGCTACATTTCATTACTTTGAATCATTTGATGTATCAAAGGAGTTAAGTGCCAAAAGGAAGATTTTAAAAGGGGTTAGGTGTTTTAGCAAGGTTATCATTACAAAAAGAAAGAAAAATGGCCAAGAAGGGCTCAAAGAGGCTAATCGGGGAACGATGTTAAGGTGGTAATTTGGCTATGTGATGGGTCAAAAATGGCCTCGGGTCTTTCTCCAAACTAAGCTTGTCTAGAATTATGCATTGAACACACTCGGGGCAAGTTCTAGACTACATAGATGTACAAGAATTATTCAAAAATCTCACCACACATGGCATCGTACTCATAGAGCAAACAGTTAATCTCCCAACCAATTTGAGCTTAATAAGTTACTCCGAGTCAAGGACTCATCCTTGTAAAGAGAGACAAAAATTGAATTTAATGGTCTCATTCAAAAGAAAGATCAAGAACATCCTTTGATCATTTTCACAAAGAAAACTATAATTTTTGTTTTTTCTCAAAATCATTTCATTTCTTGCCAATAACATTTAGAAAGCATTTTTGAACTTTTGCCTCTTCCTAAACAATTAAAGAAAAACTTAGGGGAATGCAAGGCAACATTATCATTAAACTTCATGGGATTCTTTCCTCACAACTTCACATATCGACCATTTAGATCATAAAATTCTCATAACACCAATAGAAACACAAACGATCCTATACCCATTAGAATGATGTCACCCAATCTATCATAGGGCAAGGAAAATATTCATGTCTCTTGGGTTCTTAGACTTCACCCAGAGATGCTATGATAAGCACACTAATCGATCACACCATGGATACAATATTCATCAACAACTTCAACCAAAAACCACTAGTTATCCCACTTTTAAGACCAATTGGACTCATAGCTATACTCCAAAAATGATCACAAACCCAAGAAAGTTTACATTAACCTTTACAAGCATATATGACATTTCTCTCTTACTGTTATTTTAACAAACATATGGTGTGCATGAAAAGTAAGAATTTGAATAGATAAAATAACAACATATGTGAACAAGCCCAATGCACAAATTCATCACCAAACACACCACTTGTAATCATACTAACCAAATTAAATCACCCGTCACTCAATTAAGCAATAAACCTCAAGTGGGTGTTTCATCAAACACACGGTGTGCACTAGTGTATCCAAATAAGACTTTTGTAATTTAGCATTTGTGACAAGGCATACATTAAAAAATCTTCATCCTAACAACCACATTCTACCAAATTAAGCTCAAATGAATTGAATCCAAACAAAAAAAACCATAGAATGTGATCATCATTTGTATTTTAAAGATCATACCTTGTAAGCTTACTAAGGAGAGAAAAGTGATGAAAAGAAAGTCCAATATACTTATCTGGGGTTTCATTCTTAAGGTACCCATCCCAACTTTTTCTATCACCTAAAAACACCCAAAAACAAGCTAAAAATTGAATAAAAAATATTAGAATACATCAAGAAAAATTCCTTGGGTTTCCTCCCAAAAAGCGCCTTAGTTAAAGTCGTGACACGACATCTTTTGACTATCTTTATATCTCTATTTATAATATTTGAATCGACGGCTGAACTTTAGATCAATACATCTTCGAGGTACTTCGGGCAAAGGTGAGGACAAAATGAAATATTTACTATCACGCCACTTTGAAGACTTGAACCTTTTATCAAACTTCACATCAAACTTCCTAATAGTCTCGTTGGGTATCAATGAGAACATCAAGAATTCACTTGTTACACATCGCATTTTGAATTTATTGGCCTTAAAGTGAGGGTCTTCATTTTGCCCTTTTGGAATGACAACTCCAAAATGCAAGAATTTTCCTCCCCCTCTCCAAAATTCATCATTTGCTTGGGTGGTTTGACTTCCATAACATCCACCAAGCATAATGTTGAGAAGTGGTTTGAGTGTGTTCTTCTACCTAGTTTCAAAGTCACATACTTCTTGACATACTCAATCTGAAATGAACTAAACCTTCACAAAGGATTTGTTTGGCCTTTTTCTTTCGGCTCTAGTACCATTTCCTCAATTTTGGCATCTTCAACTATCTTAGCGGTTGTTAGGAAATCACCGAGGATTCTTTAACATCGAGCGTATTTGTAAGAGTGGATAATTTGAAATATTAGCCTCCATACCCACTTCTTCCTCCCATTCGATTTCCTTTTCAAATTCCTCTTTGGATTAATGCAAGACAAACATGTCCTCCTCTAATGTAGTTGCCCTATATAAAAGATTTGAAGCATTGCTTCAAAACCATTGTACCTGACATGTTGTTCTTTCTTTATTTCATCATGAGCCCTATCAAACTCATAAGAAGAACTAGCATTTGGATTAGCAAAATAAGGGGATGGGGCATTTGGACAACCATTCCAATGTCCATCCCGACCATCACACAAAGAGCAATCATACTTCTAATAGGATCGAGATGGTGCACACATCTCTTTCTGGGGAGAACATCTACAATCTCGCAGAAAGTGGGGTCTGTCACATTATGGACATGGATCATCCAGATAGGATTTCATGTCCCCCTGTTGGGGTTAATTCCATTACCAAGCCAAACAGTCATCAATTTTGGAAAATCCATGTTCCCCCATTCCAATTCCCATAACAATGCACCCGTTCAGTCCAAAATCATAAATTAAAGCATAAATCATCAATTTAAAATACGAGAAAAGTAATTCAAGTAATACCAATCAAAACCTCTCAACCATATTTCAAACCCATAAATTCAAACCACATGGATAATGAGTAAATAAGTCCACAGTGAAAATTAAGGTTAGAGAATGAGATAGATGCCTGAAATACATAAGAAATTGAAGACAATTCAAAGTTTTGATCTTAGATAGTGAATCCTCTGTAAAACTCTTGAGTTTTGATTTAAGAGAGAAATAATGAAGTTTAATCTTTTGAAATTGAAGGGAATGAGGTTATTTTATGTTTAAAGGTTGTGTAAGGGGTAAAACGACCAAAACCCCTCACCGTAAGTTAAAAAAACAAAACTAGATAAATTTAACACAACAGTGTGGCACATCAATATCGTGGAGGGTAGCCTCCGTTCCATGCCCTTATCTCGGAGGCTAACCTCCGTGCCACACCACAATCGCAGAGGCACACTATCTCGGAGTTCTAAAATAGCCCCAAACTCCTTCCAAAATTTTTGAAACTTTCCTAAAACAGCCTTTTAATATCCGTAAACATAATTCAATTCAAAAATTGACATTACGAATGCGAGAGGGTCAAAAATAAAATCTTTAAAATTTTATTGGGTCTTACAATATCCCCACTGTAGGATCATTCATCCCCGAAGGATGAGTTAGGACATTTTTAGCATGAGAATAACAAAAAAGCAGTAGAATCCAAGGACAAATTCAAAAGGTGACAAGAGGGAAACGAAGCTCATACCTTAAGCACTTTCATCCAAACCGAGGAACAAGAACGGGTACTTGGCCTTCATAACTTCTTCAGCCTCCCATGTAGCTTCTTCTACCTATTGGTTTTCCAAAGAATCATCATCGTAGCTACGTCCTTTGTCCTCAATCTATGAACTTGTCAATCTAATATTTTGAATGAGATCTCTTCATAAGGCAATGAATTCGAAACACCAATATCCTCTACAAGCACTATCAAAGAAGGGTCACCCACAACTTTTTCAGCATAGACACATGGAAAAGAAGATGAATAGAGTTCAAATTTGCTGGTAAATCTAAATCATAAGCGACATTTTCCAATCCTCCTCTAAATCTAATACGGACCAACATAAAAAGGACTAAGCTTCCCCTTCCTCCCAAATCTCATGACTCATTTCATAGGAGATACCTTCAAGAATACCCAATCACTTGCTTCAAATTTTAGCACCCTTCTTCTCACATCCGTATAAGACTTTTATCAACTTTGGGCAGTCTTAAGTCCTTCTCTGATCACCTTCATCTTCTCCATGTCTTGGTTAACCAAGTCAGTACCAAATAACCTAGTCTCACCTAGCTCAAACCATCCAATAGGTGACCTACACCTTCTACCATAGAGACCCTCTTAAAAAGCCATTTGAATGCTAGAATAATAACTGTTATATTCTACGCTCAGAGGAAAATAGTCAACCCAACTACCCTTAAAGCCAATCATACAAGCCCTTAGCATATCCTATAAAGTCAGCATAGTCCGCTCTACTTGTCCATCCATTTGGGGGTGGAAAGCAGTGTTAAGCTTTACTTGATTACCCAAACCTTTCTGAAATGAGTGCCAAACATGAGAAAAAGACTATGTGCCTCCGTTTAAAATGATGGACGTATACAGTCCATGCAACTTGACTATCTCCATAATGAATAACTTGGCATAATCCTCTCCTGAGTAGCCAGTCCTCACAGATAAAAGGTGAGCAGGCTTAGTCATTTTATCCATAATAACCCAAATAGAATTATATTGATTGGGAGACCTTGGAAGACCCATGACAAAATTCATATTAATCATCTCCCACTTCCACATAGGTAACTGTATCTCTTGAGACATACCACTAGGCCTCAAGTTTTTAACCTTGACTTGCTGACAAGCCATACATTAAGCCATGAAATTGGCCACATCTCTCTTCATATTGTTCCACCATTAGAATTTCTTCAAATGATGATAGATGTTAGTTGAATCCAAATGAAATATATATCTAGACTCATCAGCCTTAGTCAAAATTATTTCCCGCAACCCTTCAACATCAGGAACACATAATCTCTCTTGATACCTCAAGATGCTATCTCCCCAAATCTCAAAATCCATAACCTTTTGTTGACCCCACATTATACTTAATCTGCCTAGGTATGGGATCCAAAACTTGCTTTACCTTTACCTCATCACCTAGAGATAATTTAACTACTTCTTGAACAATCACTTCTCCATTCTCAGAGTCCAAGAGATGGACTAACAAGTAAGCCAACCTATGAATATCCTTCACCAACCTTCTTTTATCCTTATATGTATGAGATAAGTTCCCCATTGACAACGTACTAAGAGAACCAGTAACCATATTAACTTTACTTAGATGGTAATGCTAACTCATGTCATAATTCTTAAGTAACTCGAGCCACCGCGTCTGCCTGAGAGTCAATTCCTTCTACATAAACACATACTGTAAGCTCTTATGGTCTGAATAATGTGCACATGTACCCCATACATATAATGGCACCAAATATTCAACGTAAAGACCATAATCGCCAACTCTAGATCATGAGTTGGGTAATTCATCATATGAACTTTAAGCTTCCTGGAAGCACAAGATATAACCTTACTATGTTACATCAAAACACAACCTATACCCACACGGGATGGATCATCATATGCAACAAACCTATTTGTACCCTCAGGCAGGGTCAAAATTGGTGCAAAAGTCAACTTATCTTTCAAATTCTCAAAGCTACCATCACAAGCTTCAAACTATAAGAACTTAACCTTTTTTGTGTTAGATTCAACAATGGAAAAACAATAGACAAAAAACTCTTCATAAACCTCCTATATTACCCAGCCAAGCCCAAGAATCTCCTATTATTAGTTGGAGTCATGGGTCTAGGCCATTTATTAATTGTCTCAAATTTCTGTGGATCCACCTTAATCCCCTTACTAGAAACAACATGCCTAAGAAAGGTCACATCATTTAACCAAAACTCATACTTAGAAAATTTTGCATACAATTTTCAGGTCCTCAAGAGTCTTCAACATAATTCAGAGGTGATTGGCATGATCCTCCTCACTCTTAGAGTGCACCAAGATATCATCAATGAAGATTATAACAAACAAATCCAAAAACTGCTTGAACACCTGATTCATAAGATCCATGAAAGCAGTCGAGGCATTAGTCAACCCAAATGACATAACCAAAAAATCATAGTGGTCTTATCAAGTTCAGTAAGTAGTCTTGGAATGTCAACCTCCCTAATTTTTAGCTGATGATAGCCCAAACAGAGATTAATCTTAGAGAAACATCTAGCACCTTGAAGTTTATCAAAAAAGCCATCAATCCTAGGAAGAGGGTACTTATTCTTCACTATAACCTCATTTAACCGATGATAGTCTATGCACATTTGAAGAGAGCTATCTTTTCTTCGCATGTAAAACATAAGAGCAACCCATGGAGAAACACTAGGGTGAATAAAACCCTTATCCATAAGATCCTTCAACTACTTCTTAAAGCAAACAATTAACATTACAAGTGAAGAACTGTAATATACCAGTGACAACAATATGGGATGCCTCAGATTCCTGGCGAGTAGCAAGGTTATAGAGACGATTACAGCTAGCACTGGTGCCTAAAGTGGAGCCTTTAGGTATCGGAGAAGAAAAAATAGCAACCCAAACCTTATTAACCTTAGTGGCAACTTTGGCTAAAGGAGAATTTCTCTATAGATGACCAATGACCACAATTGAATGCAAATTCCTTCCCTCCTCACAATAACCATGCTGAAGCTGTCCATAAAATCAACAAAGAGTAGGTGGGGCTGATTGAGCTCTACTAACCTGAGACTGGTCACCCTATGCCTTAGGACTACTGCTAGTCTGAAAATGATGATCACCAAAATCATAAGGATAAGGAGCACTAGCCGTCGAATAGGAATTCCCCCATTCTTCTTCTTATTCTATTGTCTACCATTTTTTCTACTATTCTGCTAACCTACACCCTACTCTAAATATTTGAACTTGTTGTTCTATCCCTTCCCTATTTTTACCTAATTGTTTTCCTCATTCTTCGGCTGCTATTTATAAACCACCAACCTCGAGATATCCATATCATTATTCAACATCGCAACCTTACACTCCTATACCAATTCACAGGACAAAACAGAAGAAAACTTCCTCAATTTAGATCTCATGTTAGCCACTAACTCAAGAGCATGACGAGACAACTGCTGAAATTTTAGAGCATACTCCTTTACACTCATCTTCCTTGCTTCAAGTTCATAAACTCTTCAGCCTTAACTTTCGTTAACTCCAGAGGAAAGAAGTGATCAAGGAAGACCTTGAAAACTTATCCCATACCACTGGCTCAGCGTCATCACCTCTCAGTAGTTCCTACTCCTCACACCACAGATATGCTACATCTTTAAACTGATACACAACAAACTCTATACCCTTAGAATGAGTAGCATTCATAACCCTAAAAATTTTCTCCATCTCATTAATAAATCCATGAGGATCCTTCTTAACTTTAGATCCTGTAAAGATTAAGGGATTCAACCTCATAAATTGGCCAAACCTTATGAGCTCAGATGAATGAGCAACAGAACCAACACTATCAAGATGATGAGAATATGATGCCACCAACTGAGTAGGCATATAAATAGACAGACAAAACTCTGCTTTAGAGATATTTTCGTGAGGTATCTAGGAAAATCATCTTCAGCCCAAGAATCCCAGGGAGGACTAGTAGAGACCGATGGAACCCTATATGGAGCAGTACAATTAGAAGGAAGGACCCTAGATCGGGTTTGTACTACATAAGCAGGGTGAATTTCATTCACATTTTTCTCAGGTGGGACAGAGGTTACAGTAGAGTTTCTACGAGCGTCGAATCTTTAGGGAGGCATGATCTGAAATATGAGTAAGCCAAGAGTTAGAAAAATTTCAAGACGACTAAACTCTATAGCTTAAAATAGAACAAAAGAAAAAGAAACATTTCTAAATACGTTGTAGCCTCCTTATAAGTGTGACACTCTACACACCCATAAAAGGGACTCAACTTGACACAACTTTGTGGACACCCAAAGATCCTGAACCGTGCTCTAATACCAAGCTTGTCATGACCCTAAATAGGACCTAGTTGTGATGGGTATCTCAACCCACCGTTAGCCGGAGAACACCCCCTCAGCCTAACATCCAGAACATAATAAAATAATACAAAAAAAGCCAACAGAACATAATAATAAGAAGAATACATAGACCAAATGATATTTCTAAGAGTCAAAACAAATATCAAACTCAAACTTATCCTCAAAAGCCTTTAAAACTAGAATATCAACTAAGTCAGGACATGCTCCAGACTATGACAAAAGTATCCAAAAAAGAAATACTAAGCGAATAAAGAAACCAATGAAATGATAGGTCCTTCTAAGAGAATTGAGGCTCACCACTTCACATCATATCCACAGGAATATCGAGTCACCTAACGCTGTACTAGAGTAACAGAAAACCCTTCGAACCCTACATCATGAAAGGATGTTGCATCCAGGAACGGTCAGTGGGGTAAGCACTGGCGTGTAACTCAGTAAAAGTGATAAAATAAATGCAAATGCCAAAAACCAATCAAAACCATATGCACAATAATTATATATATATATATATATAAGATGCCAGGATAGGGACATGGGCCATAAAAATAAGAGTTCAAACCATTAACCTAAACTATGTAGCTTACTACGTCCTAAGGCACCCACAAGCAATATTGGTTCAGCTTTTCCTGCTAAAAGAACCCTAGTGCGTGTTAGCCGCATGAACCGAGGAATCTCAAGAAAGGGCTAAAGACACAAAGACTCTAGCCATCCTAAAATATAATGTGTGAACCAAACACACCATCATACAGACCCGCACGTTGGCAAACGTGGTTTCCAGTATTAGTTCCCTCAAGACTACACCTTTACGGTGAGCTACACAATATCCTTTAAGCCCTAACTAAAACATTTTGCATGTAATTTCAACCATTAACCCATGAGTCATGTAATTAAGGTATTTACCTCTTGGTATCATCACACAAATTATGCTTGCAAGCTCATACATCATGCCGAGTCATGTAATTAAGGCATTTACCTCTTGGTATCGTCATACCAATTAAGCTTGCAAGCTTATACATCATGCCAAACCAATCCACATAACCATTATACTCTCAAGTTCCATTTAAAAATCCAAGCCATGGCTACTAAGGGTCTTTCAAATTTCTTTAACCTATTTTCCATTAATGCAATGTAAAGGGGTTCGTAAATAAGTTTAATTATGAAATTATCCATGTTCAAAAATCAAATTTACAAAGTTGATTGGGGTTAATGCCCTTGCAAAGCCAAAAAGTTATCAATTTAGGAAAACCCTTATTCCCTATTTCAATTCCCATAATAATGCACCCATTCAGTTCAATACCATAAATTAAAGCATAAATTATTAATTTAAAACATGGAGAAAGCAATTCAAGTAATACCAATCAAAACCCCGTAACCCAATTTCAAACCTATCATTCAAACCACATAGATAATGAGTTAATAAGTGCCACAGTAAAATATTAAAGTTAGGGAATGAGATACTCATCTGAAATACATAAGAAATTGAAAACAAATCAAAGTTTTGAGCTTAGATGGTGATTCCTCTGTAAAACCCTTGCATTTTATTGAGTTTTGAGTTTAAGAGAGAAAGAATAGACTTTGATCTTTTGAAACTGAAGGGAATGTGGTTATTTTATTTTTAAAGGTCGTGTAAGGGATAAAAAGACCAAAAGCCCCTCACCCAAGTGAATAAAAACAAAATCATACAAATTTTACATAGTAACATGGGATGCCAATATCTCAAAGGGTAGTCTCTATGCCATGTCCTTATTGCGAAGGGTAACCTTTGTGCCACACTACTATCGCGGAGGCATATTGCCTCAAATTTCCAAAATAGCCCCGAACCCTACAAAAAATTCTGAAACTTCCCTAAAACACCCTTTTAACATCCCTAAACATAATTCAAGTCAAAAATTGACATTACGAATGCGGGAGGGTCAAAAACTAAATTGTCAAAATTTTATGAGTTCTTACATTATCCTTCCCCCTTAGGACCATTCATTCCCGAATGATGAGTTAGGATGTTTTTAGCACGAGGATAACAATAATACAGTAGATTCCAAGGACAAATTCAAAAAGCGATAGAAGGGAATCAAAACTCATACCTTATGCACTTTCATCCAAACCAAGGAACAAGAATGGGTACTTGGTCTTCATATCTTTTTCAGTCTCCCATGTAGCTTTTTTTGCCTTTTGATTTCTCCAAAGAAGTTTCACCGTAGCTATGTTTGTTTTCCTCAATGCATGAACCTTTCTATCCAATATATCAACTAGGACCTCCTCATAAGATAATGAATCCAAAACACCAACATCCTCAATAGGAACTATCAAAGAATGGTCACTCATACATTTTGGCAACATAGATAATTGGAAAATAAGATGAATAAAGCCCAAACTTGATAGTAAGTCTAACTCATTAGCGATATTCCCAATGCTCCTAAGAATCTTATACGAACAAACATAATAAGGACTGAGCTTCCCCTTTCCTAAATTCTATGACTCCTTTCATAGGAGACACCTTGAAGAATACCAAATCACTTACTTCAAAATTCTAACTCTTTTTGCCACACATTCTTATAACACTTTTGGTGACTTTGGGTAGTTGTAAGTCTTTTTATAATCACCTTCACCTTCTCCATGGCTTGGTGAACCAAGTCAGGACCAAACAACATAGTCTCACCTACCTCAAGCCACTCAATAGTAGACCTACACTTTCTAACATGGAGAGTCTCGAAAGAAATAATTTGAATAATTGAATGGTAACTATTATTTAATGCAAAAATAATAAAAGGCAAATAGTTAACTGTACTATCCTTAAATTCAATTACACAGGCCTTTAGAATATCCTCCAAAGTATGAATAGTCAACTCCACTTGTCCATTCGATTGAGTGTTAAAAGTAGTGCTAAGGTTCATCTTAGTACCCAAACCTTTCTAAAATGTACGCTAAACATGAGAGAAAAACTGTGTCCCTCAGTCTAAGATAATGGACACAAGCGTTCCATGTAACTTGACTTTCTCCTAAATGAACAACTTGGCATAATATTTTCTTGAGTAGTTAGGTCTCACATAAAAGAAGTGAGCAGACTTAGTCATTCTATCCATAGTGACCCAAATAAAATAATACTAATTATGAGACCGAGGATGGCTCATAACAAAATTCATATTAATAATCTTCCACTTCCACATGGGTAACTCTATCACTTGAGACATGCCACCAGGCCTCAAGTGTTTGACTTGACTTGTTGACAAATCATAAATTTAGCATTGAAATTTTCCATATCTTTCTTTATATTATTCCACTAGTAGATTTTCTTTAAGTCATAATACATCTTAGTCGAACCAAGATGAAACATCCTGGTTTTAAACCTTAGAAAATTTCCTAGAAATTCACTCTCCAAACCTAATACAACATATGGGTACGATCCGTATACTAGGGTTTGAGTGGTATGGTCCTGTCGTATGCTGACCAGTGTTTGTGGGTGGGATGGTTTTGGTCACTTGAATGGGTATGACTTAGGGGTATGAGTTGTAGGGCTTGGTACGAGTCGTATCAAGAACTCATATGATGGGTAGCGTTTGATCCTCCTGGTATTTTATTCTACTAGGGATATGGGTATGGGTACAAATCGTATGCTATGGTTACGACTTGGTTGGATGAGTCGTATGCTAGAAAGTGTTTGATCCAAGGATTGAGTCTTAGATACGAGTATTGGATACCGATCGTATAGGTGGGTACGACTTGTATGGATCAATCGTATCACTGTGATAGGTTTTTAACGGATTTAAGTGGGGGCATTCTAGATATTTCTCTACATACCCTAACTAGGACCCACAACTTCTAATGCACTTGAGGCTATTTACTCTATTATTCTATTCATTCAATCTTAGAAACTATTCCAAAACATTTCATAATTCTCTCAAGAGCTTTTGGGCCAAGAAGGATATGGTTTCATCTTGTGGATTTCTTTGGGGCTTGTCTCGGTGATTTCCTTCCATAAATTCTGCGGTATAAGGCATGATTCTCTTTCCTCATTGTAATTTCAACTAAAATCATAATTTATATTGATATTGATTGCTTGTTATGGTTTCCTATGGTTTTACTTATTCTTTTATATACATCATTGGTGTATTTGGACAATTGGATTGCATGGTAATAGTTTAATTGCCTTTGGAATTGGTTTTGGTTATATTATGCCCCAAGGTGTTTGATAAAATGCTTATAAAGATATGTTTATTGCATTGACTTCTTTTAATAGAACTCTTGCATATTTTAAATAGGATAAAGGATTTATGCATAGTTTAAATGGTTTGAAAAGGCTAACGGATAAATGTTTATGATTTTTAAGAACATGGAAGTCTCCTAAGTAGATTTAATATGGTAATTGGAAGGGAACCTAAGGTCCTCTTAACCTAAATAGTTTGGCTATGGATATTACTTGCAAGTTATGGGTGGTATAATGATTCCACTAATATTATCCTTTGTTAATAAATGGTAAATGGATTGTTTGGATATGGTTTAGTTGAGCATTAATGGTGGGATATGTAGCTAAGCCGTGAAAGGTAGTGGTCTCGGGTGGCCCATAACCAAAACTCATATTTGCCTGTAGGAGGGGTCTTAATGATCATGTGTATGTTTTATATTTTATATTGAGGGATTTACTAGTCATCTCATGGGATATTCCCTGGTCATGCGGCTACACGCATTGAGGCCCTTTCAGCAACGAGTGCTGAACCTATATGGCCCATAGATGGTTAGTATGACAAAGCTACACAAACTAGGTATAAAAGTTTTAAATACATGCTAAACCCATTTCCTTTTCTCGATACTTATATATGTATGGTTGTATGCATTATGGATGTTTTAACTTGGTTTTATAAATGACATTATTTTATCCTTATCCTGAGATTCATGCTAGCGGTCATTCGCTAACCCCATCTACTGGCGACTGTATGCCCATGCTATGCAGGGACCAACCATTCTACTCATTTTGTTTAGCATGCAGATTTGGTATCAACATTTGTACTGAAGTGGTTAGCTTTTATCATTTTGGAAGGTATTATTTCAAGTTATGGATTTATTTAGACACTTTTCTTTTATTATGGATATTAGTTTTGGCCATGGTTGGGGGCATGTCCCAACTGGATTTGTTTACTCTTTTGGATAGAGGCTTTGTGGTACTTCTATGGGTCACTATGGGCCGGATCGGTAGAGGTTTTGGCCTTAGCATTGGTATTGATATTGAGGCTAGCATCATCGAGCATGATTTCTCGCTATTCCATTGTATTACATTTTGGGGTTGATTTTCATATTATGTTTTGGTATTCCCTTTGGTTTATGATCTATGGTTTGGTTTTGTATGGTTGGGTGGTAAGTGTGGTAGGGTTGGACTTGGTTGGGTCATTCACGATTGTGACCCTACCCTAGAATCTTAATGAGAATAATGATGCTATCTTATTATCTATTTGAAATTCAGCCCATCTAAGGCTGTATATAGGTGGTTGGGTTGGGTAAAAGGAGGAGGTACCTAGACCTGGTTGGACTTGGGATGTCCATTATGACAAGGCCAGAGGTCGGGTCATGTTAAGTTGGTATCAGATCCTAGGTTCATGGTGGACTAGGTAGTCTACAAAGCCATGTTGAGTAGAGTCTCTTTTAGGGTTGTGAAGCACGCCACACTTATAAGAAAGATGCTACAAGACATTTAGGAATGTTTTACTTTCTTGGTATTCTATCTTCAAGATTAAGTTCTCAATCTTGGAATCTCCTCTAATCCTTGTTTTTTTGTCTCTTAGATCATACCTCCTAGATTTGAACACAAGAAAATTCTTTCATCACGTTTGGAGATAATACTGAAAGGTACGTCCTACATTTGGAGTACATATTTGATCTCATCGTCCTATTCCTGATGGTGCTGGAGTTCCTTCTATTACGGCTAGTTCTCCTCAGTCCTTCAGGGCATCGTGACAAACAAAGAATTTTTTCAGTCTATCTAAGTTATTTCCCAATTGGTTGCTACTCAGGCTGAGCAGGGTATGGCTTGTGCTTTATCTGCTGAGGCTATAAGGGTTGGTCAATTTATAAAAATGGGTCCTCCAACTTTTACTGGGGTAAAGGTAGAAGAGGATCAACAGGGCTTTTTGGATGAGATGGAAAAGATATTTTGGGTGATGTAGGCTACTAATGTAGAGAGGGTTAACTTTGTAGCTTATAATCTCAAGGATGTGTCTTATCAGTGGTATGAGGAGTAGGACAGGGATAGAGGTGATATAAAAAAGAAAGGGTTATGGGAGGCCTTTTCTAATGCCTTCTTGGATTGGCTCTTTTCTCAAGAGTTCAGGAAATTAAAGATAGAGGACTTTATGAACCTCTAACAAGGGAGGATGTTTGTTAAGAAATATGCTTTGAAGTTCAATCATCTATCAAGGTATGCTCCTTATTTGGTGGTTGATATAAGGTCGAGAATGAGGAAGTTTGCTTTTGGGTTGAATATAGATTTGACTTTAGTGAGCAAGACTGCCTTGCTGATTAAACATATGGATATCTCGAGGTTGACTATTCATATATAGCAGGTTGAGGATGAGAAGAGAAAGCAGGCAGAGTTTGGGGATAGGTAGGGAAAGAGGTACGGGATTTTTGATCTAGGAAATATTAAGTCTCAGGGTGGTAAGGATGGTGGTAGTGGCAGAAAAAGAAGTGGGTGAGTTCTTTCTCCTTTTCTTTTAGTGCTCCTTATTAGTTAGGAGACAAGCATCATCAAAGTGGTGAGAATTCTCGGGCACTAGTTGCCTAATCTCAGGTTAGCGGAGGTCAGTCAGTTTCTTTGTATCCTCCTTGTTGATTTTATGGTCTTCCTCATCGGGGATATTGCAAGGAGGAAAAGGACTAATACTTCAAGTTTGACCAAGTAGGCCATCGGCTTAGGGATTGTCCTGTCAATAAGGTTGCTATAGGGGCGAATAAGATTACTGTGGCTTCATCTTCTGCTCCTACGCCTGGTGGAGTGGCCTCTGCTTCTGTTATTGCTCCTGGTTCTAGTGTTGGTCAAAACAGGTTGTATGCATTGGCGTACCGATAGGAATCTGAGTCATCACTTGATATCATTACTGGTACGTTATGGATTTTCTTTCATGATGTATATTGTTTGCTTTATCTGGTGTCCACTCTTTCTGATATGATTCCTATGTGGCTGTGTGTTTTGGTTTTGATCCAATAGTTATATAGGATCCTTCTTCTATTTCTACCCTTGTGGGTGACTCAGTTATTGCTAAGAGAGTCTATAGGGTGTGTGTGGTATCAGTTGGTAGCAAACAGACCTTGGTGGATCTGTTTGAGTTCGATATGGTAGATTTTAATGTTATTCTAGGTATGGATTGTTTGCATTCTTGTTATACATCAATGGATTATCGGACCCGTAGTGTTATCTTTATGTTTTCTAGTGAACTAGTTATAGAATGGGAAGGTAGTTGCCTAGCTCCTAGGGGGAGGTTTATTTCTTATCTTAGAGCTCGGATATTAATCTCTAAGAGTTGTCTTTATCACTTGCTCTGGTTTAAAGATTCTAACTTGAAAGGTCCTTTTTTGTCTTTGGTCCCTATAGTTAATTAGTTTCCAAAAGTCTTTTCGAATGATCTTCTTGGTGTTCCTCCGGATAGGGAAATAGAGTTTGGTATTGATTTGCTTCTGGACACTCGTTCAATTTCCATTCCTCTATATAGAATAACTCCAGATGAGTTGAAAGAACTCCCGGAGCAACTTAAGCATCTTCTGGATAAGGAGTTTAATCATCCTAGAATTTCTCTATGGGGTGAACTGGTGTTATTTATGTGAAATAAGGATGGTTCCCTTCTGATTCGCATCGACTCCAGGTATTTGAACAAGGTGACAATCAAGAACAAGTATGCCCTTCCTCAAATAGATGACTTGTTTGACCAGTTATAGGGTGCTAATTTTTTCTCTAAAATAGATCTTCCATCTGGGTACCATCAGTTAAAGATTAGGGAGGTGGAAATCGCTGATGGCTTTTCGTACTCAGTATAGGTATTTTGAGTTCTTTGTGATGTCATTTGGGCTGACTAATGCTCTGGCATAATTTTTGGACTGTATGAACAGGGTATTCAGGCAGTATTTAGATCTCTTCATCATTGTGTTTATTGATAACATTATGGTTTATTCAAAGAGTAAAGTGGATCATGCTAATCAACTTTGTATGGTGTTGCAAACCTTAAAGGAATAACGGTTGTGTGTCAGGTTCTCTAACTGTGAGTTTCGGTTGAACCCTGTGACTTTCTGGGGCCATATTATTTCTAGTGAAGGGATCATGGTGGATCTACAGAAGGTTGCTGTGGTGAAGAAGTGTCCTAGGCCCAGACTCTATCCAAAATTTAGACCTTTTTGGGTTTAGCCAGGTATTATAGGCAGTTTATGGAAAGCTTTCCTCGATAGCTGCTCCTTTGACTAAGTTGACTCAAAAGAAGGTTAAATTTTCTTGGTCAGATGCTTCTAAAGGGAGTTTTGAGAAGTTGAAGGATAAGTTAACTTCGGCTCTAATCCTAACTTGGCCGAAAAGCAATGATGGGTTTGTGGTTTATAGTGATGAATCTCAGGTAGAGCTTGGTTGTGTTTTTATGCAGAATGGGAAGGTGATTACGTATGCTTCTAAGCATTTGAAGTTACATGAGAAGAGTTATCCTACTCATGATTTAGAGTTGTTGGCAGTTGTGTTTGCTTTAAAAATATGGCAACATTATTTGTATGGTGTTCACGTGGATATCTTTTTTGATCACAAGAGTCTTCAGTACGTGTTCTCTCAGAAAGAGCTTACTCTTAGGCAGAGAAGGTGGCTTGAGCTTCTCAAGGATTATGATATAAGTCTTTACTACCACCCAGGTAAGGCTAATATGGTTGCTGATGTTGTTAGCAGGTTATCCATAGGTAGTTTGGCTCACATGGAGGAAGGAAAGCGGTAATTGGTGAAGGATATTCACCGCTTGGCTAATCTTGGAGTTCGTCTATTAGACTCTAAGGATGGTGGTGTGATGCTGCAAGAAGTGGTTCGATCGTCTCTTGGTGTAGAGATTATATACCCAAATCAAACCTGAAGATGGGTGAGCATTCATATTCCAATTCTGTCATAACTTTTGAATCACCATTCTAAGCTATCAATCCAAAACTGAGTTAAAATTAAAACATCGCAGGAGAACAAAATCACCATAGGAACCATCGACTGAAAACACAAACAACCAACTCTATATCAGCTGAAGAGCATGAAATATTGCCACATAAGCGATCATAGAAAATACCACCTATCTCTTACTCTGTACCTTCACTATAGACAAGAACCACATCACGACAAGAATAACGCATCCACTAAACACACTAGCACCAAAATCAAACCATCATAAGGAGATGAACCCAACAAATCTAAGTGATGAATCCAAAACCTTTCGACGTCAAAATCAAACCACTATCGGGAAATAAAATATCCATAAGTAAACAAAAAACCTAAATTGGTCAATCTAAAAATATGTTATATAAAGAAGGATAGCCAATACAAAAAAGTTCACAACCCAAGAGGAAAGTCTACGAACCCCAAACTCAAGAATAAGCAATATAACTAAATTGTCTACTCTAAAACAATAATAGAACCACAGAAGGCCAACATGCCTTTAATACTATAATCCATTCCACAAGCAGTCTAGCATAGACAACAAAAGAGGAAAAAAACCATCCTACCTCGTTATAGAAAAGAAATCATCCAATCGGGCTATAATTTCTCAAGCTAACGAATAATAACTACATAGAAGGGGAATTTCTAACTAGATGCTATCGGTCTATCTATCTACCAAGTGAGGATCAATTTCTTAAAATAATGACAATAACAACAACAATCAATAATATAGTCATCAATATAATGAACAAATGGTACCAAAATGAAAATCAACAATAGGTACCACTCTAGGGCCATAATAAGGCCAATATGCCAGGTAAATGAGACTTGAACCCAATGCTACACCCATAGGGATAAAATATCAATACAGATTTACTCCATCCATTACTAATAGAAATAAACCACAGGGTAGCCATATAGTCATGAATTCAATAACAAGGCACAAAATAACCAATATGAACTTATGAAGGCATATAATATTAATGGGTACAAAAACCCTAATACACACAAATGAAAAGGGTAAATATAGTAAATAAAAGCACACTTATCATGGTGAAATTCACAATATCATACCTAACGGGTCTATGAGAGAATAAATCTGAATGGGTCCAAACTCGAACCAACTAATTGAATCATCAACTAAGGCGCTGAGCATACTATCTCTATCTGAAAGTGCCACAACACTATAAGATTGATCTGAATAAGTTGAACGACTAATAATACCCTCACTGGGGACACTTTTTGGACCAATGTCCCATCTCACCACAACCAAAACAAATTTCTAGAATAATTTGAGGTGCTACACACTCTAATCCAGAATGATCACCATGGCTAACTTGAAAGTCACCCATAATATAAAATGCTACTTCTGTAGAATCGATGGGCTGCAAGTGCAGCTAACCTCAATCAAAAGGATCCTCACTCCCAAATAAAATACCAATAGAACTATACTAAAGGCATATCCTCTTGCCTCCACCTTTATAAGTCTTAATGGATGCTCTCTCTATAGCCCTCGCATAATCAACAACCTGAGAGAAGGAAGACCCAGTTGCTATCAAGTGCACCAATACCAAATAAAGTAATAATTATAATCATCTAAATAATCTCTGCACCATGTCTTGCTCTAAAGGATATATCATAGGGATATGTCTGACCCACTCAAGAAACCCAATCTCGTAATCTAAAATTGATAAGGAACCCTGATGAACACTAACAAATCCAACTCTTATGTGAGAACTTACTCGATAAACTGAATATTATCCCTGGCTATGATGTATCCACAAGTGGGATCGGGATCCTCAATGTTGAACCTTGAAGGGCTAAAGTAGTCACGAGATCTACTAGAGCCTGAGCTGCCCATAAGTCCTCTGACTGACATTGAAGAACTTTGATATCTATCCCTTACTATCTAGTTTGACACTGAACTGAATGCGTTCTGAAGTATCATCCACATCTATCAATAAACTCGCACTATTTATTAGGGACAAAATGGATTCAAAAAATATGATTGAGGCTTATAGGAATACGAACAGACGATAAGGAGACAAGGAATGAATTTTCTAAGAAAGCCCTACAGCCTCCCAAAGATAGGCTAAGAATGTCCTTGCACCAATCCGCAGGACTTTACTAAACACTTAGATCTTGTACTAATACACCGGTGAACCGAGGCTCAGATACCAATTTGTCATAACCTAATATCTCAGGTCATAAAAGCGCCTACTATAATCCACCAGCAGGCAAGCCAACTCGTAATCCAAAACTACTAGTAATAGACTACTAAGAGAGATTAAAGAATGAATGCAGAATATATATAATAAAATTTTAACATATACAAGATAATCCCAAAGCCTGGTGATATCAGTTCAAGAGCTTCTAATATAGGAAGAATACAAATGAAGCCCTAAATGAATATAAAGATACAATCATCTTTGAATACAACATAGGAAGGAAAATAATACTCTAAATGTCAGGATCTTCCTTTATGTATTCAAACCATGACTTCTCTACATAAAGCATACAACGTCGATGATAATCCAACCCATACTAGGATCTGCAGGCTGCAGAAATGTAGTATGAGTACCTAATATGTGGTACTCAATAGGTAACTTCCGACTGAGCTCCAAAGAAAATACAGATTTATACATCATATAAATAGAAATGGAATCTAAACCCAAATGTCTAGAAACTACACAACAAAGCTAGAGAGATCATAAGGATAAACTATCCTACTTATAACTAAGCAACTAGAATAATAAGGCTAAGAAAGTATTAAGGATGAAATATCCTATTCCAACCTTACACTAGAATCTCAACACTGCACTGTATATCACCGACCAATATATGAATAAAGGGCGAAATAAAGATATATAACAGTACACAAGGCCAAGTACTGAATATACAATCTGAATAATAAAGAAAGAAAGATATATAGGATAATACCATAGCTACATATGTCTAGATAAACAAACATACATACATACATACACACACACACATACACACACACACACACACACATATATATATATATATAATAAGGTCAAATTGAAGTACAACCAAAATCATAATAACATCATCTTAAGACCTCCAAATCCTAGTAGGGTTTAGTACTAACATGCTTAGGGATTTTAATTCATACGTCTAATCATAAGATAATAATGCGTAAAGTTATACTCATGAAATAAAAGTGTAAGACCCCACAAAAAAATTTCTAGCTTAATTCAATCCTTTAAGCTTGTCAAGGGGTCCCAGACTTAGAATATTTAGTTAAGTATTCTGACTTAGTTATATTTTAGCCTTTAGAAGTTGGCGCTCTTAATTTGTGACCTTAATGTCCTTTAAATGTCTATATTTGAGTTAATTCATGATTAGTAAGGTTAATAGGTGAACTTGGGCAAGTTTTGGATTTTTTGAACTTTATTTGAAGCTCTTTTGGAATCCCAAAATAGTGAGCCAACGTGATCTTGGTGCATCGCATCAACTATTATGTTGGTTAATGTTTTTTCCATCTACTAGCGTCAAATTTTAGTGAGTCGATGCTAACTTGGCGCGACACATTGGATATCACGTCGATTCCATTGACGAGCTGCTTCGACATGCATGTCGGTAACCCAGTTTTCAGTCATTTAAAAACCACATCTTAAGGGGTAATTGGGTCTTTTTTCCCACGTACTTTAGCCCCCATAACACAAAAATTATCCCCTTTAGAGGAATAATACAATCATTATTCACAAAATCCTCAAGAATAAAACTCTACGGCTATTGATTCAAGAATCAAATTCAAAATATTTCACTATCAATCTTTCCAAATTCAAGCAATAAGGTATGTAAAGTGTTTATCCAAGGGTCCTTTCCACCCTCGAAGTTCAAGAAACTTCTTTTAAAAACATAAAATTGTGATGTCATGTTGTGAGTTTGGATGTAATCATGTTGATGTTGTGGTATGTATTTCTAGTTGAAATCTTTAATGTATTTCTTGATATTATGGTGGCATGTAAGTTGAACCTTGATTCTCATATGTAGAAACCCCTGAATTATGAATTAATATGGTAGTCATGATGTATAAGCATTATTGTTCATGCCCAAGTATAAGCTATGCCTTGTAAGTGTTTGATGGAATGTTCATAAGATTAGTTTAACAAAATTATGACATGTTAGCATACATTCCTATTTATGTGCAAGTTCAAGACTTTCAAGCGTTTGATGAAATGCCTCATAAATTATTTTGTGAGTTGTTGACTATTGTCAAGTATTCAAGAATTGTCATGTCTTATTATTTTCATGCTATCGAGTCCTGGGGGTATTTAATACCCAACAAATTAGCTAGGTGCCTAGAGCCAATGTCAGTTACAAAATCTATCTCAATCATGTCAAGATTAGTAGTACCCTCAGCCAGTCTCAGAACTTAGGAAAAACTCAATAGTATTTAGTTCAGACCTCAGTAAACTAAGTTAGTCAACAGAGTTCAGTAGTGTTCTGTCAATCAATAGAACTCAGTAAAATCAATCCAGATTAGTCCAGTATACTCAGCTTAGTGTCTATTCAGTTAGGAATAGGATTCAACATCGAGTGAACCCTGGGATGAGGGCTCACCTACCAGTAGAGGGTGTGATCCTTAGAAGCAATCCTTGTGTTCCAGAACTACGTAGCCAACATAGGTTGAGACATCAAACCTATCAAATAAGGGTTGATAGGGTCGATTAACCTGTCAGTTGAGGGTCCCACCATTCCCATTAGAGTACCTAACAGACGATGGTAGCTCTTAGCTTGTCCTTATCTGTGGCATGGTATTGACACCCTTCCAATTGGGCTTACATGTTGGACCCTAAATTAGTTAAAAGGGGCATGTCAATTAGATGATTACCTCCCACAGTCTCAGTCTCAATCATCAGTAAAGAACTCAGATAGTTCTATAGATTTCAGGACCATCAGATATAGTCACTCAGCTTAGTTTGGAACTCAGCTAGTTCTATCAAAATTAGGACTGTCAGGAACAGTCACTCAGTAACAGTATGTTAATTATTAGTAATCTATCCAGTAAACCCAGTATCCTGTATTATTATGACTTCATTTATAGATCTTATATTGTTGTATGTATTTTTCACTCAGCCATGTTCATATTATTTAGTCAGTTATAGTTAATTCATATGAACACTTGTGTTCATCTTACCTCACTTTGCATACCAGTATATTAACACATACTGATGCATACTTTTATCTTATGCTATGGTGTTTTATACCATAGGTTCATACGCTAAAGTTCCCGATCATGCATAGATAGATTCAGATACAACCAACTACAGTAGACTAGCAGTGAGTCCTCATCATTCTAGGATATTCTTTATTTCATTATCTTGTTACATTTAGTATTTCAGTAGATGGATTTAGTTGGGGGATTGTCCCATCAACTCTACAGTTTAGACAGTTTAGTTAGAGGCTTTTAAGAATAGGTGTTCAGACAGTTATTTAGTTTTGGTATTGAGATACCTTATTTCAGTTTTATTTTAGTTATGTGAACCTTATGGCATTTCAACCCATTATTCCATATTATACCATATTATTACTCAATTATTGCAGTAGGTACCAGTCATAGGTTAGCTTGTGGTCCTTCAGAATTATGAGCATCGTGTGGCATCCTGGGTACAGACTCGGGGCATTACAAACTTGGTATCAGAGCCTAGGGTTTAATAGTGTCCTAAGAAGTCTGAAAGCCACATCTATCAAAGTCTTATACATGGTTGTGTAGCACGCCACACTTATGGGCAGAAGGCTATGAGATGTTTTAGGAGCAATTTCTTTTTTTCAGTATTTATGTCGTGCGAGTGAGCATGAGCTCTAGATAAACTCTATTTTTAATATAAGTTTCTCTTCCATCTACAAGAAAATGACTCCAAAGAGGACTCAGGGAAGAGGAACGGGAGATTAGTCAGCCCCTTAGCCCGTTCAACTAAATTCTTTGGGTGAACATGTGTCCCACGCTGAGTTTAGAGCAGCTTTCACAACCATTGCTCATTCAATTTCTAATTAAAATGAACGTCCATTTGCCATTCCATCCAACCCAATGGACAATACTACAACAGCCAGGATTCGGTACTTCACTCGAATGAACCCTCCATCTTTGACAGGGTCTAAGTCAGATGAGGACCCTCTAGAATTCCTTGATCAGGTGCAGAAGATTACAGATATTATGGGGGTGACAGTTAGTGAAAGTGCTGAGGTAGCTATATATCAGTTGCAGGATGTGGGTCACACTTGGTTCAAACAGTGGTAAGTAGAGAGGGCCGTAGATGCAGGACCCATAGAGAGGGAGGAATTTGCCACTACTTTTCTAAATAGATTCTTCCTCTATAGCTGAGAGAAGATAAGGTGTTAGAGTTTATTAATATGAAACAGGGAAATATCATAGTGAAAGAGTATTTTCTTAAGTTTACTCAATTATCTAGATATGCTTTTAATGTGGTGGCAGATAACAGTTCCTGAGTAATAAAGTTTGTGTCGGGAGTGAATGATAGTGTGGTCAAAGAGTGCAAGACTACAATATTGATCAGTAAGATAAACTTGGCTGGGTTGATGATCTACGCTCAACAAATAGAGGAGCAGAAGAATAAGGAAAGAGAAAAGCAGAATAAGAGAGCTAGAACGGGTAGCTTCTACTTTGCTTAGCCTAATTCAAAGGGTGAGAATCGTTCTCAGTTTTGCTCAAAATCTTCAGTTACAACTCCGTCCTCAGCCAGTGCTACAATACCAAAATTTAGATAAGACACTAGAGATTAGGCATCAGGTTCTAAACCTCAGGGCAGTGTTAGTAGTGCCCGAACAGATTCGTTTTGTCAGACTAACGATAAGAACCATCAGGGTATTTACAGGGATAGCAGTGATATGTGTTTTGGATGTAGCAAGCCAGGATATAGAGTTAGAGATTTTCCTCAGTTGGGTTTCCAGGGTCAGCGTACTGTCCTCCAGCTCAGTCCGATTGCCTGAATCAGTAGGGTTCCAAATTCAGTGCCACCAGTGGGCAGCGCCCAAATAGACTCTATGCTCTTCAGTCTGGCAGGATTAGGAAAATTCTCCTAATATGGTCACTGGTATGTTATAGATCTTTCATATACATGTTTACACTTTGCTAGATCCAGGAGCTTCCTTATCTTTTGTTACTCCTTCTATAGCAGTTGATTTTGCAGTTATTCCCGAAATTTTAGTAGAGCCTTTCTTAGTCTCTACCTCCGTAGGTAAATCTATCATAGCCCGGTGGGTAAACAAGAATTGTCTGGTTATAATATATCAGAAAGTCACTTTAGTAGACTTAGTCGAATTAGAGATGTCCAATTTTGATGTCATTCTCAGCATGGATTGGCTTCATTTCTACTATGACTCAGTCGACTGTAGAAATAGAATTGTCTAGTTTCAGTTTTTGAATGAACCTATCCTAGAGTAGAGAGGTAGTAATTCAGCCTTCAAGGGTCAACTATTTCCTACCTAAAGGAAAGAAAAATAATATCTAAGGGATGTGTCTATCATCTTGTGCGAGTCAGAAACTCTAGTTCAGAAACTCCCAGTCTTGAGTCAGTTCCTATGGTGAATGAATATTCAGATGTATTTTTAGAAGATCTCCTCGGAGTTTCTCCAAAGAGGGAATTGAATTTGGAATAGACCTTGTTTTGGGCACTCAGCCCATATCTTTCCCGTCATATAGAATGACACCTCCAGAACTTAGAGACTTTAAAAAATAGTTGAAGGATCTCTTAGAACAGGGATTCATCAGACCCAGCGTGTCACCGTGGGGTGTGCTAGTTTTATTCGTATGTAAGAAAGACAGTTCTCTTAGTATGTGCATAGACTACCATCAACTCAATAAGGTCACAGTAAAGAACAAGTATCCCCTTCCCAGAATTGATAACTTGTTTGACCAACTTCAGGGATCCAGTTACTTCTGTAAGATAGACCTTAAATCAGTCTATCATTAGCTCAGAGTCAGAGAATGTGACATCCCAAAAATAGTTTACAGAACCCAGTATGGTCATTTCAAATCCTTAGTTATTTCCTTTGGTCTTACCAATGCCCCAGCAACCTTTATGGACTTGATGAACTGTGTGTTCAAGCAGTACTCGAACATGTTCGTCATAGTTTTCATAGATGACATTCTTGTTTACTCCCGTAGTGATCATGATCATGCATACCATCTCAGTATAATGTTGTAGACTCTTAGAAATCATCAGTTGTGCGCCAAATTCAGTAAGTGCGAATTTTGGCTAAAGTTAGTAGCATTCCTTGGTCATATCGTCTTCAGTGATGGCATTAGGGTGGATTTTCTTGGGTTTGGATGTCTATTTACAGGCAGTTTGTTGAGGGATTTTTGTCTATTACATCCCCTATGTCTAGATTCACTCAGAAAAAAGTTAAATTTCAGTGGTCAGATTCATGCAAGAAGAGTTTTCAGGAGTTGAAGACTCGACTCACCTCAGCTCTAGTTGACTCTTCCAGATCATTCAGATAGGTTTATGGTGTACTGTGATGCATCCAGAGTAGGTTAGGGTTGTGTACTCATGCATCATGGTAAGGTCATTGCCTATGCCACAGAAAGCTTAAACCCCATGAGAAGAATTATCCAACTCATGATCTCGAGTTAGCAGCAGTAGTGTTTGCCTTAATGATTTGGAGGCACTACTTGTATGGGTGCATGTAGATATGTTCACAGATCACAAAAGCCTTCAGTATGTATTTTCTCAGAAAGACTTTAACCTCCAGTAGAGAAGGTGGTTGGAGTTGTTGAAAGACTATGATATGAGCGTTATGTATCACTCAAGCAAGGCCAATAGTGGCTGATGCTCTCAGTAGACTGTCTATGGGTAGTGTTGCTCATGTTGAGGATAGTAAGAAGAAGTTGGTTCAGGAAGTTTATCAGATTGACCGACTAGGTGTCTGCATAGTTGATTTAGAAGAAGGTAGCGTGTGGCTTCAGAATAGTTCAGAATCATCTCTAGTTTCTAAAGTAAAGGAAAAACAGGATAGAGATCCCAGTTTAGTCAAGTTCAAAAAGTCAGTCAGAGATCAGAAAATAGAGATTTTCTCCCAAGGAGGAGATGGTGTTTTGCATTTTTAGGGTCATCTATGTGTGCTAGGTGTGGATGACTTGAGGAAGTGAATTCTTGCAGAGGCTCATGGTGCGTGTTACTCTATTCATCCAGGGGTCACTAAGATATACCACAATTTATGGGAGATCTATTGGTGGAGTAGGATGAAGAGAGATATTGCAAAATTCATGGCTAAGTGATCAACATGTCAGCAGGTTAAGATTGAGCATCATAAGCCAAATGGGTCTAGAAGGAGTTTAGTATCCTTACTTAGAAGTGGGAAGAAGTATACATGGACTTTATGACGGGTTTGCCTCCCACTCGTCGTCAACATAATTCATTTTGGGTCATCGTAGATAGGGTGACCATATTAACTCACTTTCTTCCAGTCCATACCTCATATTTAACCAAGGATTATGCCAAACTCTATATTAGAGAGTTGGTCAAATTACACGATGTTCCATTGTCCATTGTCATAGATAGAGGTTCCCAGTTTACCTCTCTTTTCAGGAAGGCATTCTAAAAAGGTCTTGGTACCCGAGTTTATCTCAGTACAACCTTTCATCCCCAGACATATGGTCAAGCAAAAAAGACTATTTAGACTTTGAAAGATATGCTACGAGCGTATGCAATAGATTTTAAAGGTACTTGGGATGACCATTTGCCTTGGATTGAGTTTCCATATAAGAACAACTATCATTCTAGCATTCAGATGGCTCCATTTGAAGCTCTCTATGGTACGAGATGCAGATCTCCAATCGCTTAGTTCAAGTTGGGTGAGGCTGAAGTTGTAGGGCCTGACCTAGTATTCGATACCTTTGAAAAAGTTCAACTGATCAGAGAAAGGCTTACGACACCTCAGAGATGGCATAAATTGTATGCAGATGTGTGCAGAAAGGATATCGAGTTCGAGATTAGTGATTATGTGTATTTGAAAATCTCCCCTATGCAGGGAGTGAAGAGGTTCGGTAAGAATGGAAAGCTCAGTCCCCAATATGTAGGTCTCTTCAAAGTTCTCAGTCATTTCAGCAAGGTAGCTTATGACCTCGAATTGCCTTCAGATCTAGCTTCAGTCCATCCAGTGTTTCATGTCTCCTTGCTAAAGAAATGCATAGGTCACCCAGCTGTTGTAGTCCCTATAGAGGGCATAGATATTCAGAACAACCTCTTTTTTGAAAATATTCTAGTAGAAATCCTTAACTATCAGACTCGCAGATTGAGGAACAAAGAAGTCTCTCTAGTCAAAGTTCTTTGGTAGAATCAGTCCATTGAGGAAGCTACTTGGGAAGAAGAGGCATACATGCAGACCAAGTATCCTAATATCTTCTCCACAAACTCAGACTCAAACCAAGGTAATAGTTTTCCCTAACCTTATTCAGTTTCATGTTCTAATTTTTTTACAAACTTGGTATCAAATACCATTTCATGTTCCGTCATATGTTCATGAGTCAGTTCAGTCATGTATCCATGCATCAGATATGCATGTTCAGTATGAGAAACTCAGCTTAGCAGAAACCCAATTCATGTACTCATGAATCAGCTCAGTTATGTACTCATGCATCAGATATGCATGTTCAGTGTGGTAATTTAGTATATCAATAATATCAGTCCTATAGTCGTGTCCCAGACATCCATGTCCAGTAAGTATATTCAGCCTACTAGTACTTTCAGTTCAGTCCGTCTTATTCGAGGATGAATGTTCCCAAGGGGGAGATATTATAAGACCCTGCATAAAAATTTCTAGCTTAATTCAGTCCTTTAAGCTTGTCAAGGGGTCCCAGACTTAGAATATTTAGTTAAGTATTCAGACTTAGTTATCTTTTAGCCTTCAGAAATTGGCACTCTTACTTTGTGACCTTAATGTCCTTTAAATTCTATATTTGAGTTAATTCATGATCAGTAAGGTCAATAGGTGAACCCAGGCAAGTTTTGGATTTTTTGGACTTCGTTTGAAGCTCTTTTGGAATTCTAATACAGTGAGCCAACGCAATCTTGGCACATTGCATCTATTATCACGTTGGTTAATATTTTTCCCAGCTACCAACGTCAAATTTCAGTGAGTCGATGCTAACTTGGTGTGAGGCATTGGATATAACATCGATGCCATCGATGAGATGCTTCGACCTGCGTGTCGGTAACCCAATTTTCAGTCATTTAAAAATCGCGTCTCAAGGGGTAATTGGGTCTTTTTACCTACGCCCTTTAGCCCTCCATAACACAAAATTTAGCCCCTTTAGAGGCATAATATAATCATTATTCATAAAATCCTCAAGAACAAAACCCTAGGGCTCTTAATTCAAGAATCAAATTCAAACGATTTCACCATCAAGCTTTCCAAATTCAAGCAATAAGGTATGTAAAGTGTTTATCCAAGGATCCTTTTGTAACGCCCCAAAATATCATCCCAAGACACCACATGGTACCCAAGGCTACACGTAGCCTCAAGCTAACCCTTTAAGCCAAAACACTACCCTTGGGTTCCAACACAACAACATATACGCTACGCTAAGGATATATATATAAGTACATATCATATCATATTGCACATGACACGGAATATCGTTAGACTGTACATATATAGAATGTCTATACACAAACCAACCCAACAATACACTAGTCTGACATAGACTCTATATAGCAAAATCAATGAGCCATTGGGACAAACCCCCAACTGACTCAACAGACCAAAGGGATCACAAAACAACAATGCCAAAACTAGCAACTTGGTCCTCGAACCATGAGGACTCACCACTAGAAGAACGTAGATGCGGCACTCGGGTATCACTGTCGCGGCTGCGGTTGATTACCTGAACCTAAATCATAGTAAGAATGTAGCCCATAGAAAAATATATGGGTCAGCACAAAATACATACTGAGTATGTGGGGGCGCATGCAAAATATAAATAATATCATAAATTTCGTAAAAATGTACATACGGACCATAATGACACACCTGGCTTGAGTGACATTGAATTATGTAACTCATAACATCTTAGATAGGAAATGTAGGAGAAAAACCTCATAAATCATTATAGATCATCATAGTCAACTTAAATTACCACATCAAAACTTGGAGTGACTTGATATTTCAATAAACATGACTCTTATGGACATGGGAATTTCCTATAACCGATAACCCCACGTGAGCTACGTGGAATACGAACGTTTGAAACCCCTGTTGGCGGGAGTGTCATACTCTTTGCCAGGGAGTACGACCTTAAAATTGAAATAATCACAATCGGGCTCTCTGACCAATAATATCATCATCAAACAACCCTACAGTGGCACATAGGTTTGGGGAAATACCAAATTTCCCTCTCGGTGCTAAGTACTACTCCCCGACAAGCTTAGAATGCCTTAGAAAATCCATCACAACATCACAAGGGTCTATCATAAAGACCAAATCAAATCTCTTTCTCATTTATCAAATCATATCAATTTGTGGATCCTAACTCAACACATTTTAGCTCAAAACATTTTAATCTTCCTTAACATCAACAAGGTATCAATGTGTTGAACTATAACCGACTCGACATTTGGAAAAGGATATGAAGACTCAATACGTAATATTTTCAGCAATTTAACTCATCAAAACCATCTGAAAAATACCAAGATTCATTGCAACTTCAAGATTAACATTTCTCAATTTGCCATCCAACTCTCATTTAAAGGTACTTGAGACATCAACCCATAGTAGGGATATAGAATTTCCAATATCAATTATAAATTCATAATAATGAAAGAGTGGAATGATAGTATAAATCAAGGATTAACAAATTAAATCATCATACTCTCATAATCAAATACTTTTTGGACATAATTCCATCTCAGCATCATACACATATCGGATGACATAATCCCATAGCTCATGGACAATAATATCAGATATACAACCATATTTCCAATTCATGGTAAAACATGTAAAATCTCATGTCAATGTAATTCAACAAAAATACCGGGCACAAGATCGAAATGATAATCTTGTTCAAAGCCCCACGTACCTAAAAATGGAAGATGAATATGAAATTCCGACTCCGGAACTTTATTCACGAAAATAAATGGTGCTTCTCGAAGCCCTTAACATGATCAACTCGAATTCCAAATCAATTTGAAATTTCTACGATTCAATCAAGAGACATAGAAGGATGAAATTTGGAGTAGTAGGATTTGGGTTTGAGCCTTAGGAAATTTTGGAGAAAAATGAGCTATTGAATGCTCTTAATGGACTTAAATCCATGGTTTATCCAGATGGATTGGAGTGGGAATGACCAAAATATCCTTAAAAATCAAATAATGTCAAATCTGTCCTTTGGTGGACTGTTTTGATAGGCTGAAGTAGATCGACCATAACTTTTTTCTCCGATGGCCAAATTGGATGAAACCAATTTCATTGGAAAGAGGACTTTCAGAGATTTTTGTTGATATATAATATATCAGCCATGTCATTATGTTCAAGGATTTATGATCGTTTGAAGTTGACCCTAAAATTCTCCTGGCCTCAGTATTTTTTTCCTGCACATTTACTGTTCACCACTATTCACGGTTAGATTGGAATGATCATAACTCATTGCTCGAGTGTCCATTGTGGATGATCCATATATCATTGGAAAGATTATTCGATGCTCTACGTGATGACAGGTCGTATATCTAGAAATTCCACACAGAAAAATTATTAATCATAATAAAGAACAAAATTCAACACATTTTTATTCGAGATCTTAACAAAAAAATTTTCTGGGTCATCACATCATCTTTCCCTTGGAAACATTCGTCCTCAAATGTTGATAGGTAGGTCAAGAATACTATGAAAATGAGTATATGGAGAAAAATCATCTTGCCCAAGCATATACTCCATTCTAGATTTTTTTTGGATATCGTAGAAAACATACAAGCCAAGATAAACATAGCAATAAGGATTAAATCAAAAGAGAACGATACCTTTGACATGCTCAGGATTCGTAGGAAAGAGGTGGGGATATTTGGCGTGCATATCCGCTTCGTCTTCCCAAGTAGCACTCTCCACGGATTGATTTTGCCAAAGTACTTTAACCAAATATACTTCCTTGTTTCTTAGCCTACGAACTTGAAAGTCACAAACCTCAACCGAAATCTCTTCATATGAAAGACTATCTTGAATACCCGAGCTTTCGGAAGGATCAATCCCAACAGAATCACTAATAGACTTCTTAAGCATAGAAACAAGGAAAACTGAATGGACGTTAGATAACTCGGCGGGCAATTCAACCTTATACACTACCTTCCCAATGCGATCCATAATCTTGTAGGGACCAATGTAATGGGGATTTAGTTTCCCTTTCTTCCCAAATATCTTCACCCCTTTCATGGGTGAAAATTTCAAGTACACTAAATCACCAACATCAAATTCAAGGTCTTTCCTCCTTACATCTGCATATGATTTTTGATGACTTTGGGCGGTTTTCAACCTTTCCCGAATTAACTTAACCTTCTCCATGGCCTCGAACACCGCAGCCGGTCCAGTCGCGATAGCCTCACAAACTTCAAACCAACCAATGGGTGGTCTACACCTTCTACCATACAACGCTTTAAATGGGGCTATTCCAATAGTAGCATGAAAACTGTTATTGTAAGCAAACTCGATTAATGCTAAGTGCTCATCCCAAATACCTTTAAAATCAAGCACACAAGCCCTCAACATATCTTATAAAGTCTGAATGGTCCACTCAGCCTGACCATCGGTTTGCGGATGGAAAGCAGAACTTAAATGAATTTGGGTACCGAGAACCTTCTGGAAAATTTCCAAAACTGAGTACCTCTGTCAGAAATAATAGCCAAAGGGATTTCATGAAGTTTGACGAGTTCTCGAATATATATTCTAGCATAATCTTCAGCTATATACGATGAATGCACAGGCAAGAAATGAGCTGATTTCGCCAGCCAATCTACGACAACCCAAATCAAATCATGATGGCAACGAGAAGGAGGCAAACCAACTATGAAGTCCATAGTCACTTCTTCCCACTTCCAAGTAGGAATGCTAAACTCTTGCATCACACCACTGGGCCTTTGATGCTCTATTTTAACCCGTTGACACGTGGAACACTTCGCCGCAAATTCTGCTATGTTCCTCTTCATACCGTTCCACTAATAGATTTCCCGCAAATCATGGTACATCTTGGTAGCACCAGGATGGATGGAGTATCGCGTACCATGCACTTCCACCATAATCCTCTGCTTCAATTTATCAACATCAGGAACACATAATCTTTTTTGGAGTCTCAAAAGGCCATCTCCTCCTTGGGAGAAAACCTCCACCTTTTGGTCTTTAACTGACTCTTTTAACCTGACCAAGGTAGGATCCCTGTCTTGCTTCTCCTTTACTTCCGAAACTAAAGAGGATTCAGAACTGCTTTGCACTCCTATACTACCCTCAGCATCACCAAACAACCTAATCCCCTATCTAGCCAAATAATGCACCTCACGGGCAAACTCCTTCTTACCAATCTCCATATGTGCTACGCTACCCATGGACTTCCGACTAAGGGCATCTGCTACTACATTGGCCTTGCCCGAATAATATAACATGCATATATCATAAACTTTTAATAGTTCTAACCATCGTCTTTGCCTAAGATTCAACTCCTTTTGGGTGAATACATACTGGAAGCTCTTATGGTCCATGAAGACGTCGACATGGACACCATACAAATAATGTCTCTAGATTTTCAAAGAAAAACCCACGGCAACTAATTCAAGGTCATGGGTAGGATAATTATTCTTATGAGGCTTTAGCTGCCTGGAAGCATAGGCTATAACCTTGCCCTTTTGCATCAATACACAACCCAAAACAACTCTGGAAGCATCGCAATAAACCACAAAACCATCAACACCGTCAGGCAAAGTCAACACAGGGGCTGAAGTGAGTCGAGTCTTCAACTCCTAAAAAAACTTTTTGCAAGATTCGGACCACAGGAACTTCACTTTCTTTTGGGTTAAATGGGTCATAGGAGACGCAATAGATGAAAACCCTTCAACAAAACAACAATAATAACCAGTTAGATCCAAGAAACTTTGGATATCAGAAGGAGAAATAGGTCTAGGCCAACTCTTTATAGCCTCTATCTTTTGAGGATCAACTCTAATACCTTCGAAAGAAACAACATGACCCAAGAAGGCTACAGAGTTCATCCAGAACTCTCACTTACTGAACTTAGCATGCAACCGATGAGTTCAAAGAGTTTCCAACATGATTCGGAGATGATCCACATGATCACCCTCACTTCGAGAGTAAATAAGAATATCATCAAGGAACACTATTACAAATAAATCCAGATATGGTCAGAATACACGGTTCATAAGATTCATGAAAGCCACTGGAGCATTAGTTAACCCGAAAGACATCACTAGAAATTCAAAATGACCATAACGGGTTTAGAAGGCTGTCTTGGGGATATCACATTCCCTAACCTTAAGTTGGTGATAATTGGATCTGAGGTCTATCTTTGAAAAGTAGCTCGCACCTTGAAATTGATCAAATAAATCATCAATTCAAGAAAGTAGATATTTATTCTTGATAGTAACCCTATTAAGTTGCCGATAATTAATACACATCCACAAAGAACTATCTTTCTTACGCACAAATAGGACAGGTGCACCCTACGGGGACACACTAGGTTTGATAAAGCTTTTGTCTAAAAGATCTTTCAATTGCTTCTTCAACTCTTTAAGTTCTGGGAGAGCCATGCGATACGGAGGAATGGAAATAGGCTAAGTATCAGGAAGAATGTCAATCCCAAACTCTATCTCTCTATCAAGAGGTACTCCAGGGAGATCTTTCGGAAAGATATCAAGAAACTTATTAACAACATTAATTGACTGAATGGTCAGGGTTTCAAACTTAGTGTCTTTAACCCAAACCAAATGGTGGATGAAACCCTTGGAAATCAACTTCTTAGCTTTGAGATAGGATATGAAATAACCCTTAGGAATCACAGAACTCCCGGACCATTCGAGGATAGGTTCATCAAGAAACTAAAACTGACCATACGGGCATGACAATCAATAGACACATAGCATGAGTGAAGACAATCCATACCTAGAATGATATCAAAGTCAACCATATCTAGCTCAATCAAATCAGCATACATAACTCGATAAAAGATAGTAATGGGACATTTCTTATACACTAGCTTAGCAATGACAGACTCTTCTACAGGAGTAGAAACCAAAATAGGCTCAAAAATTAGTTCAGGATCCATTTTAAAATTTACAGCAACCAGAAGTGTCACATAAGAAAAACTCAAACCGGGTTCCATCAACACCTAGACATCAAAATAGAAAACACGGAGCATACTAGTGACAATATCGAGAGAGTCCTCCTGCTCCTTATGAGGTGGTATAGTATAGAAACAATGCTGGCATTGACCGCCAGCAGTACTAGATGAAGCACCCTGAGGAGGACCTGGACGGGCTACGGGAGGTGGGGCACTGGTAGCCTAACTCTGGGGACGGGCATCACGACTCCGCTTTCTGGCATACGGACAGTCTCTAAGTATGTAGCCCAACTTGCCACAACCAAAACAGCCCCAGTTCCCCAAATAACACTCCCTAAAATAGTCTTTACCATACTTAGCACACGTAGGAGGATGAGGCCGGTTGTTTAGACTGTCCTGAGACCTGGAAGGTACTAACCTATTCTCGAGCTCCTACCTGCCCCGATATATGGGAGCACTAGCTGAGGAAGGCGCAGGTATAAATAGATATCTCTGAAACTGAGGGCGACTCCCTCCAGAGAATCTAGTTTGAACAGACCCCTGTTGCTCCGATCTGACTCTCTTAATCCCCCTTACTCTTTCTCTTTCCTTTATCTTATCTGACTCAATCTGTTGGGCGTGAATCATTAACCTAGGAAGATCAATCTTCCTGTTGATCATAGCAAATCTACATTCTTTCACAACATAACTCGACACCCCAGTTAGAAACTTGCTTATACTTGTCCTCGAGTCAGCCGTCATATTAGGAGCGTACTTCGATAGCTGATTAAACTTAAGACAATACTCCTTAACCGATATGGAGCCTTATCTTAAATTTATAAACTCCTCTATCTTTGCTTTACGTAACTCAAGAGGAAAGAATCTATCCAAGAAAGCATCTTGGAACAATTGCCAAGTCACTGGAGCGGTATCTTCCTCTCTACCCTTATTCCACATCTGCACCCAGTCATAGGCAATATCCTTCAACTGATAATAAGACAGCTCCATACTTTCTTTCTCGGTCACGTGCATAATCTGTGTAATTTTCTTTATTTCATCAACATACATCTGTGGGTCCTCACCTGCTCTCGACCCATGAAACTCTGGCGGATTCATCCGTATAAAGTCACGAATTCATGCTGCTGCCAAATTATTTTCCTATGAAGGTAGAGCATTGGCCTGAGTATTGGTGATAGCTGCCTGGGCTAGCATCTGAATAGCTACCCAAAATTCAGCATGGGATACCGTCTGATGTAACAGATCAACGGGTTAAGGTTGGTTGTTTTTTCTGTGAGCTCGACGTGGAGGCATTTTCTGTCATAAAACGCATGAATTAACAGAAGAAGGAAAAATTTGCAAGAATGATAGACTTCTGTAGAAATAAAGAAATGACTTTTCCTAGAATGCCCCTCAGCCTCTTGATCATAGGTGTGGCGCGCTACACACCGATGCTCAAGACTCTTTGTAACGCGTCTTGTCAGGCTCCCTAGAACTTTTCACAACCTTAGGCTCTGATATCAAGTTTGTAACACCCGAAATATCATCCTAAGATGCCACACGGTGCCTAAGGCTACATGTAGCCTCAAGCTAACCGTTTAAGCCAAAACACTACCCTTGGGTTCCAACACAATAACATACACGCTACGCTAAGGATATATATAAGTACATATCATATCACATCGCATATGGGATGGAATATCATTAGACTGTACATATATAGAATGTCTATACACAAACCAAGCCAACAATACACTAGTTTTGGATGTAATCATGTTAATGTTGTGGTATGTATTTCAAGTTGAAATCTTTAATGTATTTCTTGATATTATGGTGGCATGTAAGTTGAACCTTGATTCTACTATGTAGAAACCCCTGAATTATGAGTTAATATGGTAGTCCTGATGTATAAGCATTGTTGTTCATGCCCAAGTATAAGCTATGCCTTGTAAGTGTTTGATGGAATGTTCATGAGATTAGTTTAACGAAATTATGACATGTTAGCATGCATTCCTATTTATGTGCAAGTTCAAGACTTTGAAGTGTTTGATGAAATGCCTCATAAATTGTATTGTATGTTGTTGACTATTGTCAAGTATTCAAGAATTGTCATGTCTTATTATTTTCATGCTATCAAGTCCTGGGGGTATTTAATACCCAAAAAATTAGCTGTGTGCCTAGAACCAGTGTCAATTACAGAATCCATCTCAATCATGTCAAGATTAGTAGTACCCTCAGCCAGTCTCAGAACTCACGAAAAACTCAATAGTATTTAGTTCAGACCTCTGTAAACTCAGTTAGTCAACAGAGTTCAATAGTGTTTCGCCAGTCAATGGAACTCAGTAAACACATTCCAGATCAATCCAGTATACGAAACTCAATGTCCATCCAGTTAGGAGTAGGATTCAGCATCGAGTGAACCTAGAAATAAGGGCTCACCTACCAGTAGAGGGTGTGATCCTTAGAAGCAGTCCTTGTGTTCTAGAACTATGTAGCCAGTGTAGGTTAGGACATCAAACCTGTCAGATAAGGGTTGATGAGGTGGCTTAACCTATCAGTTAAGGGTCCCACCGTTCTTATTAGAGTACCTCACAGATAAGGGTAACTCTCAGCTTGTCCTTACCCGTGGCAAGATATTGACACCCTTCTAATTGGGGTTACAGGTTGGACTCTAAATCAGTTAAAAAGAGGCATGTCGATTAGATGATTGACTCTTACAGTCTCAGTCTCAGTCATCAGTAAAAAACTCAGATAGTTCTACAGATTTTAGGACTTTCAGATACAGTCACTCATCTCAATTTGAAACTCAGTTAGTTCCATCAGAATCAGGACTGTTAGGAATAATCACTCAGTAATAGTATATCAGTTAATACTAATCCATGTTACCAGTAAGCTCAGTATCCTATATTATTATGACTTCAGTACAACTTCTGTATTCATGTATGTGTTTCTCACTCAGCCATGTTCATGTTATTTAGTCAGTTATAGTTTATGCATATGAACCCTTGCATTAAGCCTACCTCACTTTGCATACTAGTACATTCACATGTACTGACATATACTTTTCTCTTGCGCTATGGTGTTTTATGCCATAGGTTCAGACGCTCAGGTTCCTGATCATGTGTAGACAGATTTAGATTCATCCAGAAGCAGTAGATTAGCAGTGAGTCCTCATTATTTAAGGATATTCTTTTATTTCATTATCTCATTACATTCAGTATTTCAGTAGATGGAGTTAGTTGGGGGATTGTCCCATCAACTCCACAGTTTAGACAGTTCAGTTAGATGCTTTTCAGAATAGATGTTTAGACAGTTGTTCAATTTTGGTATTTAGATACCTTATTTTAATTTTATTTCAGTTATTTGAACCTTATGGTATTTCAACCCATTATTCTGCATTATACCATATTATTATTTAGTTATTATAGTAGGTACCAGTCATGAGTTATCTTGTGGTCCTTCGGGATTATGAGAATCGTGTAGAATTTGGGGTACAAACTTGAGGCGTTAAAGAAAGGGGCCAAAATCATACCTCAAATCTCAATACCCAATCATTAACAAAACTGCCACAAACTAGCCATGACAATGAAATCAAAATAATAATAACAATAGCAATGACAATACAAGTAACCAACTAGTCTGGACAAGCAATACCTAGCCAAGCCTTTTAGGAAACCCCACCAACCCCAGGCTCAGAAGGTTAAACTAATATACCACACACCATAGTCCTACTCATCACCCATACCTATGCAACCCTCTATAAGGCTGATAGATATAGGTGTATACTAGTGATAGGCAGTGTATATATAGGAATGAATTCCTAAAAGTATCATGCGTAATACCATAAGTAACCCAGACCATCACACAACCTCCATAATGATGATATGATACATGCGTCCCTTCATAACCTTCGAGACCATTGCACAACCTTTATAATAATGATATGATACACGATCTTATTGCACAACCTCTGGGACCATTACAGACTTTCTATAATAATTATGTGATACACGAGGCTTTAACAAAACCTTTGAGACCATTGCATATCATCTATAATAATGATGTGATACACAAGGTCATCATACAACCTCCGAGTCTATCGCACAACCTCTATAAGAATTATGTGATACATCAGGTCATTGCACAATCTCCAAGACTGTTGCACAACCTTTATAATAATGATGTGATACATAAGTCCATCACACAACCTCTGAGATAATCGTACAACCTCTATAATAATGATGTGATACACAAGGTCATCGTATAACCTCTATAATAATGATGTGATACACAAGGTCATCGTACAACATCTATAATAATAATGTAAATCCATTGCCTGGGGTAAACCTTAAGAATAAACCATTATAAAAATGTAGAAAGGATTGGAATCTCTCATGATCGAAGTAATTAACATTATCAAAATCATAGATCGGAATCCATCTTGGCCAAATTTTTAAAACACCATTTTCAATCTCAATGCACTAAATCACCTATTAAGATGGTATGATTTCCATTATGAATAAATTCGTTTAAAAGGCAAAAAGTGGGATTTTATCCCTTTTAGAAAAAATTGTAGTAAAATCATATTTTAGTTGGAATCGCACCATTTATACTTACAAAGATCATGCACCGAATCTATCCATACCATCACTAGTATTCAAACAATGTAATTATAAGAATTAACATATCTAAAAACTATGTCCACGTCCTTACAAGGATAAATCTTTTCCCAAAATCCAACCAATATCATAACATAACGTTAGGCCCAATAATATGTCTGGAATAATTACAGTATCATAATCACAACCTTAGGCCTACATAAATATCCCAAACTCTTTTCAATTATCATATTCATAAGCCATAGCATATCTATGAGGTTTAGCATATATATGAGGCATAACTTATCTATAGGCCATATATCATAATACAGGGAAAACCATCACCATTCATCAGTTAAGAAGTAATCTTATAATAAAGGCTCATTGGTCTCAACCATGCCTAATATCCATAAGTAAGTCCTCAAGGGCTAACAGAAGTCTTAGCCTAAAGTTAGCCGAAGAAACCCTTTTCTAGTCATTAAAGCTTCAATAATCAAGCCTAAGTCATGATGCACTGCCCATAATCAATCTTAACATTCACATTTACATAAAATTTATAAAACACATCATCTTGTGAAGAAAAGTAGATAGAAGCCTATCTCAAAGTCGAATCGTAAATTATTGAATCATCCATAAAATATCCGCCTTCACTCCACCATTCTAAAATGTAGCCATGCTATCAAAATCATAATCTATGCACAACTAGGAATAAATTAAGACCAATATTGCTATATTAAGGTTTGGGTCAAATTTTGGGTCAAGAACTGGCCTAATTCCAAACTTAAAATCGTCATGAGGTCCCTTAAAGGACAAGAAAGTTGTGCTCCAATCTTGAGTACAAACAAAGTAAAAATTGGGTCTCAAATCAACCCTTAAATTTTAAGAATTTAAATTCCTAATTCCTAAGAATTTATCAAGAAATTGAAGGAATCTTACCATAAATTTGAAGGTAAATCATGGAATAATCGATAGCCAAGCTTCCCATATTATATATAAGCTTTAATCCTACTTAATCTCACCATTTAGGGTTTTAGATTCTAAGAGAATGGGTGAGAATGAGAAAAATTAGGCAAAAGGTTTCCTTTTATACATAGTCTAGGTACTTGGGATTTTCTATCATGACCTCGAGGTGGACGATAGTTACATATTTTGGATGTACAAGCAGACTATGATCGTGGCCAAAGCCTCACGATCACAACATGTTGGGCTATACATGGGAAGTGTGATAACACCTTGGGCTTTATAATCAACCACCTTTCCTACCAAGGGTACCATAATTATGGCCCTTGGCTGACGATTGCTGCCACTTTTACCAGATGAAAACAGAGAACTTAGAAATCATCCAAGTCTCCGTCAAGTCTTCAGGGTTCATTCAAAATCTTATATATACAAATGAACTATGTAACCATACCAAATTTAACATTCCTAATGTGATAATGCAATAAGATATTCCATCAGAGGTTATTTCAATGAAATATGGGTCCTACACCCATATTTTAAATTTCTTAACTTTTTAACCAATAGGTCAAAATAATCTCGGGTGCCTCGGAACCCAAACTAAAGGTCTACCTAGACTAAAATCGACATTCCAAAATTGATGGAACTATTAAAATTCTTATCTGAGGTCATTTACTAGGAGTTTTGGTGTTAGACCAAATCCTAAATAACGAAAGCTCCAAAATAGGGAATAAGCCTAAAATCTAAATAAATTTTCCAATCACAAACTAGAAGTTCTGGCAAGTCATAAATGACTTTATAGTCATTGGGGAAGGCTCAAAATGCTAGAAATATATGAAAATTAAGGAAATAATATGGAGGGCCATTACAATCTTTACTAGTACCTTCTTCTTATTGATTAATACACTATTCAATAAATTTAGTTTCCATTTGTTCTTCATTTTCTATCCAATTATCATTCTTGTCTTTAATTGTTTTTATCTTCAATCAATTTCTTCTCCCTCTTAATAGTGTTCCTATCCTCTTCCATAAACCAATCAATGCCTACTTTTTGTCTCCAGTACTTTTCCTCTAAATGTAAGTATCTGTTACTTCCACCTGAATTTGTCGAGGAATGATTCTGTTGTTGTAACTTGGATCTTCCCTAAATATGGACTCTTAATCTCATTATCTCCTCCATAATGATAAGTTGTTTAATGATATCACCATATTTTTTCTTGCTTTACTTTGTTAAGACTCTTTTCATCTTCTTTAGCTTGTTTTTAAAGGTGATGAAAGGGTTTGGCCCCTTTTCTACATACCAATTCTATCTAATAACATCTACAAAAGTAACATATTTAGTCCAAAATTTCAATAACCTAAAGGTTTGATAAAATTTTGGGCCTGAATACCAAAAGAGCATAGCATAGGGGCACGATCAGATCCAGTTCTAGCTAGGTGTTCCAACTCCATGTGCCCAAATTATTTCAATTCTTGTAATTATTGCTTGACAAGTATTTTGTCTATTCTTTCAAAAAATGCAATCTTCTCCAGCCCTTCCATTCCACCATGTAAAGAGTTTCCCTTTAAAGCTAATCTCCTCCAGTTCATATGCATTTATACAAAAGGAAAAATCTTCTATATCATGAGGTTGTATAGGAAAATATTCAATCTTTTCCTCTCGATTCATCATAATAGAAGTCCCCTCCTACCATCTATGGGCATGAAATATTATTTGCCAATTGGTAAATATCATCCCAAAGTTCTAGTATTTGATTAGCATCACACTTTACATAGATTAGAGTCATCATAACTTCCATATTAGGTTATTGAAGAAACAAGAACAAATTATTTATTGGGGTATATCTTCTGTCACCTCCACCTAGATATCATGAGCCAAAAAAAATAAGATCTTCCCATTGATATTATCCTCTGCAACATTCATACTCAGTCTTATTTTATACTTCTCAATATGCTTTGATTGTATAAAAGGTTCCATTAGTTTAATAATAAATAATATATGATGCCTGTGTAACATTTGAAGCCTATAAAGGCTTGATGTGTCATTACTGATCAAATATTCCAAACAAAGACTTAATCGTCAAATTGATTTGATTTAGCCAAACTCTCTGTTAAAATCTTGGAAGATTATGATTTTTCTATCCTTAGATACTTGTTGTTCCTCTTTTTTCACCCCTTTATAATTTCATTTAGGTGAAATACCAACCTTCCTTTTAGGTTCATCAAGTGCCCTTTTATGTCATTGTCCTTGTTTTCTTTATCTTTAACTCCAATATTATCATTTTGTATCTATGAAAGATTAATCTTGTGACTCACTAAATCATGTAATACCTTATTTGGAGATGTAAAAATGTTATGATTAGAAGTAACTCCTCCCTAAATATCTCTCTCCTATTAATATGCCTAAATTACAACTTCCCAAAAGAGTGTAAGCAAATGATTGGGTCGAATCCAGAGGGAATAAGGTGATAATTAAGTTGTATGCAAATTAATTGAATTTAAATCATATGTTTTCGTTGAATAGGGGGTGTTGAATGAATTATTAATTTAGTAATTGCAGATCATTAATGACCAACGTTTTCTTAAAAATAATTTGACAAATGCAAAATGGTAAAACTAGGGTTATGTTTGCCAAGGTGTATCAACTCTTCCTGGGTTATTTGTTACATGAATTCATATCAACGCTTGTGATTATAGAGAAGTTACATAAAATTTTCATTTAAATGTTTCTTAAGCTTCAAAGATGGATTCAATTAGTTTCTTCAAACTCAAAGTGATGGAAATATACATTGTAGAAAATTCTCCAATAGAATAATTCGATTAAGGTATTAGTATGTAAATTAAAGAGTAAAAACTCCAATATCTTGCCACTATTCTCTTCTCCCAACAATAATTTTTTTGTTCAAGCAAGTTATGTTTCAGAGCACACTCTCAAGTTTGAAACCATGAGAAAACATTAAAATAAAGAGAATATGATATAATCACAATATCAATACAAATTTAGCATGCCAAAACCTAGAGTTGAGATTTTACCAAGGCTTTCATGACCCTAGTTATGGAGCTTTAGACATACATTCTTAGAAAGATAGATGAAAAAACTAACTTCATAAAATTGCAGGTTTAACTTACAATGAAAAAGATATCAAAATTTCCAATCCAAATCTAAAGAAAAATAATGTATTCTTTAGCTCTAAACTTATTTCTCAACAAAACTTATGCATAAAGTTGAAGAACAGCCAAAAGATACTTATTATAACCCTAAAATAGGTGTTTGTAGGCTCCCATAAAGTTGGTATTTATAATTTAAATTCATGCTACCACGTTAACGTCAACGATTTGCCAGGCGGTTCGTCAGGGGCCGCAAAAGTTCATTGGCTGAACTATCATTGATGTTCCAGCGCTATATTGCTATGTGGATATTGGTGACATCCTAGAAAATCGTCTATCATGGGACTGATAACTCAATGCTCCTTTTGTCACTAAATCATAATTTTTCATACACTAGTTAACTCCGACGAATATGATGATGACCCATTGCAACCTTGATGATCCATTGCTTGGGACGTCGTCCATCTCCAAGATTTCTAGAATTCTGCTTAAGGGAAACAGGCAATCCGACAATCCATTCAAACTTTGATGATCAATCAATTAACACGTCGCAAAGGCTCAGATTCTTGACATTCTGAACTTTTGATGCTTCTAAGTGTAACTCCTGAGAAAAATAACAAAACACATCAAATGCCACTAATAGTTTCTAGAAAACAAACAATTATCCATCGTAAGAATGCAAATATACCATCAGAAGTTGTTCTATCACCCATCCTCCAAATATATAGCAGGGTATAAAGCTATGGGCTTATCTTCATTTACTAAAATATTACCAAGAGCAATTTTTGCCACCTTTGCATGATTTTTATCATCAACATTCTTCAGATTTCCTATGTTATCCTCCCTGTCAGTTGAAAAATTAATGTTCACTTCTTCAGATTCTTTACTACTAAAATTATCATTAACAGAACAAGAAGAATTATTCCTTCTTAACCTTTGATTTTCTACATCTATTTCATTCTTTTCTAAATAGAATTGTTCTTCTTCTCTTTCCACTCTATCACCCTATTTTGCCTTCTTAAGTCTATTTGTCTTGCTTTTAACTGGGCTGTCAGAACTTGATTTGTTGATTTCTTCTATGTTTTCCATCATAACATTATCAAATTTTTCCTTCTGATTATCCACCATATCAATATGAACTTTGGTACTCCCCTTTGAACTTGGAGTATCATTAAATTTTGATTGCCCCTCCATGTTTCTTGAGCCTCTACTTCCTCATTTAGTGCCTCAAATATGTTACCGATTTGAATGTTTGAACTTGCATTCACTTGATTTAGGATTTGATTTAACTCTATTGTCTTTAACTACATTCCATATTTTAGGGTCCCCCATAACTCTACCACTTGAAAAGAACTTAAAGGGAAATTTCTTAACAACCTTCTTTCTATCCACTTGAATTTTTTTACCTTCCTTTTGTGCAACTTTTTTGTTGTTTTACTCTTCTACTTTATTCATAGCCTCATTTTTATCTAGGTTTCTGTGTTCGTCATAGCTGTGACATTGCATTTTACATTCAGTACAGTAGCTAGGAAAATAATCATACTTGATTTTCACTATCTCTTTCCTCACTCCTCCAGTTTGTTCATCCTCAATTTGCATGGCCACTTGCTTTAAGTGTTTAGCCAAAAGGTTACTTTGAATTTTCACTCTATTTCAACTTTTCCTAGTTTTGTTGACTATAGCCATGTCAAATTGAATAGTCTTTCTAACTACCGGAGCAAGTGTAAATAATAACTCTTATATATAAAATATTAGAGGAAGATTAGGGAAAAAATCAACACCATGAATTGGGTTATATCTTCTATAGATTTAAATTTAGTATCATATATAAGAGGTTATGTTTCATAATCATATCCCTCTGAATCTGTGATGTAGTATAAACTCTTTGACATATTATTCACAAAATCTTCAAATTTGTTGAATCTAATTAGAATCTGTCTGTTTCACTGGTACTTTATTTGACAATCTTCATTTGTTCCACATTGTTACGAAATTATATTACTCGGTTTATCCTTATTGGGCACACATAAGAGAATTTTCCCTCCATTACATATTAAAGATACTCAATGATGTTCATTCTTGTCACTTTCACTTCTGTCCATCACACCACTAGTTCCCCATCCACAAATTCAATAACTTTTAATTCAATAGGATTTGAACATTGGAATATTTATTTTTGAGTAACTTTTTTTAATTTAATGAGCTGGATTTATTAGGGATCAAAGGAATCATTTTCTGGGTTGGTAAATAAGAAAAATGGGCTAAAGGTGAATGAGATGAAGAAGACTGATTAGCCATAAGTATTGGCTGACCGATGGCCAAGATGACTATAGTAGGGTTAGGCTAGGTTAGGCATACGTCAATAAAGTATATTTTAGTTCCCAGAACTAACAAAAAGTTATGTAGCAATTAAAGTCCTCCATTAGCTTCAGTTGCTATATATACTCCACTAAGACGTCGAAGTTCATTGTGTATCACTTACATTATTTGAATATTTATAACAACCAAAATTCTTTATTAGCTTCTTCTTATGTGTACCTCTCTAAGATCGTAAGGGGCAATCTATCACTCTGCCAAATCCTTATGCTTATCCCATCGAACCTGGGCTTTGATACTAGTTGTTGGGCTTAACTAGCCCAAAGGTACACTATCACGATATGAAATTGTCCGTCTTGGGTCAAGTTTGCATGATTTTCCTAAAAGGCCTCACATCATACACCTTATATATAGCCTTTCAGCTATCAATGTGAGACTTTTGTTCGCACATTCAACACCTATGTTATTATCTTTTACCTTATATTTTCTACTTTCAATTGGTTACCTTTTCCTTCAATTTTTAAATTAAAAAATCTAATGATCTTTAGGAAATAACGTCCATTGCAAAGAGTCACAAACCGGAAACTAATCATTTTATTAGAAAGTTCTAATGAGTCAATTCCCAAAATGGTCACTGAATTTGTATGAATACCCATAAAGTAAATTTTTTTTAATAATGTGGTCACTTAACTTATAGAAATATATCATTAAAATAACTTTTAAGGTCTGAACTGAGGATATACATGACATAGTCTAAATATATATGATCGTAGGGGTATAGCATGAGTCATGAAAGCTAAGTATAATGGAAATCATGATATGCGTACATGAGTCATGAGCTGCATGACCTGAGTCTAGAGTTTTTTGTACTCATGGGACATGATTCGAATACTCAGGGAGCTGGAACTGAACCCCTTATACTTGGAACTGAAGGCGCACATAATCCCATGGAAAGTGTATGAAAGTAGATTGTTCTCATGGAACATGACTCGTACTATGGAGTAAAAGGGACTCTTTTGCTGGAAATTGAATTTATACATGATTATAGTTCGTGACCATAGAGTTGGTATGCAATGCCTGAGTTGGTTTCGTGATAGATGAAGTGAAAAACTCTGCATTGAGATGAGAATGGGTATGGAATTGTCTTCCCTTACTGTTTTATATACATACTGGCTCTACTACTGAAATTTGAGGGCCTAGATTAGGTACTTGATCTACCATCATATACCTACATTATGTTCCTCTCCTGTCTGTCTTACTAAACACATCATCTGATTTTGTTTCCTCATATACTTCTAATATCACATTCACACCTTCATTCTTAATTTTAAGTCAATAAACTTAAGTGTTTAGCTCGTACTGTTCAAGCCCACTGATATAATCCCCATGAATACATAATCTAATCAAATAGAATAATAGTATCCCAACTCTACTACTACTAAACTTATGGGTTCAAGAATGAGTTCTCATGATCATGAATAAAATCTGTACGACCTTGGAACAATAATGAACTGATGGGATACTACTTGAGTCTGTGGCCAATCCCATAACTGACTGTATGGACTCTCTGAGAAAGCCTTATCTTTAGGATTTTGAACTTCACTATTTCTGTTACCTTGAAAGTAAGGTAAATTAAACATGAGGGGTGCATGATATGAATCTACATGGGTTCCTTAGAGAAACTTGCCATAGCACGATCTTGGGACATGAAAGAAGGGAAACTGTTCCTAAAACATCTCATAGCCTCTTGCACATAAGTGTGGTGAACAACACACCCATGTACAAGACTCTACTTGATGCAACTTTCAGACTTCCTAGAACACTGTTGAACCTTAGGCTCTGATACCAAGTTTTAACACCCCAATTTTCTGAACTGAAATGCTACACGGTGCTCATGACCCCGAAGGACCACAAGCTAGCTCATGACTGATATCTGTACCTGTAAACTACATAAATCTCATAAAATATGTGGGAACATAAACTGTAAGGCCATAAGGTTCAATACTAATACATATTTGTAAAATATGGCATAACAGTACCAAAAAGGAACATAAATACTGAAGTCTGAACATCTAATCTGACATCTATTGAATAGAACCCCTATGGGATCGATAATTGGCTTGAACATGCCATTTTACTACTTAGGTTACCACGTACACTTGCGTGTGTGCTTGAGCACAACAAGTTTTTGGCACCATGTAGGGAATTAAAATTGGCAAATATCTTATATTTAGTTTTGCTCTTTTGTTTAATATGTACAAACAACTTGATCTTAGCTTCTGAATTTGTAGGTACATGTTTGAAACTTGAGTAAGGTATCAAGTGAAAGGGATTTTGCTGATCCATATCCTAAACCTGAGCTTACCTCAACTAAGGATAGAAATAGTCCACCTCTAAAGGATACTACAGATTAAATAAGACAATGCTACTCCTGTATCAATGACGGAATATCCATCAACCAGCAGAATAGTTTACAAAGTAGCAATCCCACTCACAACCAATATTACCTCCTCTATTGATGATAGGAGTATTTACACGCCTAAAGTGCTATAATCTACCCATATTTTAGTTAAGTTTTGAGGACAAAATATATAATTCGTGCACTTTTAGTCCTTTTTCCTGTAAGTGAGCTAACAAACATGATTAGCAAGTTTTCAGGTATAAATGATGAAGATTTCAGCATTTTATGGATAACTTGATGCCAAAGGAAGCTTCACGAAAGAAGGAGAGCAGAGCTTGGATGCCTAGGACTAAAAGTGACGCATGGGAAACCTGTCCCGGGCAAAAACAACATTTCTCAAGACTTTGGGGATCAGCAGTAACTTATTAGGATTAGGACAATGATGCAGTAATTTATTAGGATTAGGATAAGTACGCAGTAGCCTAGTAGGAATAGGATATGGGTATTATAAATACCCTATTTTGCTGAAGCTTTTGATCATTCTCATTATTCTCATCATTCACATTCTAATTCATTCATCTACAACTCTAAACAATTTGTTTTCAATTAATTCTTATTTACTTTCTCTTCATCTATTCGACTTAAAATTTCCACAACAAGAGAACCGCTACTTGCAAGGTCTTCACGCCATAAAGCCCTACCAACATATACTCCACGTGAGATCCTTATATTGGTATGATGATAATGACCATTGTGATTTCCGTTGCACTCATGAGTAGCTAAACTTCTCTGTTGGGGTTATGGAAGCCTTATGAGATACTATCTATTGCTATGAGTTTGTGAATTCTTGACACGTATGCTGCTTATATCATTATTCTCTTCATCTTAATTCAAATTCTTGTGGTTGCAAACATATAGAATACGCCAGTATAGCATTAACTTGTTCAAAAGAAAAGTTATATGTTTGGAAAAGAGATAATGTCAAGGTAATAGGGCACCAACCCCTGTTAAAAAGTTAGTGCCGTAACTGGATTAACCTCTTGGAGAATTTGTACCATTAGATACGCTTTAAGCTCGAAAGAGTTAAGGTGAAATAGTCCTTGATAGGTCGAAAGACGCCTGGATTTACCATAGAATACAATTCTCTATAAGCACATGCATGTCTGAATTCCGCATAACTCATAGTCAATAGATACGTAAAACTCATAAGGTGGACATAACCCTAACTCTCAATTCTTATTGATTAAAACCTACCACACAATCCGTTTTACTCTTTGCTATTTTTCGTTTTTACATTATTATTTTGATACTCACGCTACAATCCCCCCTTTTTACAAAACTTTCACCAAAAGTCTAATAATCTTTGCTTACTTAGTGACCAAGTATTCTCTGTGGGATTCGACACCCAACCCAGTTGGGTTCTATATTTGACAACGACCGCTTACACTCTTATGAGAGCTGTAGTTTGAGCGTTATCAAATTTTGGCGCCGTTGCCGGGGAATACGGTTGTCAACTAAGTTTGTGATAATTACTAGACCCTTTGGTCAAAGATTCTCGTACTTTACTTTTAGTTGTTGTTTTTGTTTTCTGCAGGTTTTTGTTCAGTGCATGCGAAATACTCGAAGTTCGGGACAACCATTATTACCCATAAACCCTAAACCGCAACTTATTGGAAGGATGGATGTGCAATGTGACATTGAGAGAAGGGCTGCTCAACAGGAGCAGGCTAGACTAGCAGCGTTGGCCGCTGCCCAAGTACATCAACAGAATATTGATAACCCTGGGCGGGCAACAAATCCTGACGATGAGGACCTAGGTGATGACGAGCTTCTAAACCCTAGGCGTGATGCTGAGGTGGCGACACCGGCAAATAAAAGAGATCGTCAAGCAAGATTTCGGCCTGAACGCTGAGATATGCAGATTCCCTTTTATGATGATGATGACGATCTGGATGGAGCTGGCGCCACAGGAGCTATTATTCCTCCGCCATTGGCACTCGGAGCCAAATTCAACATCACTAGCACCATGATTCAGTTATTGCAACTCAAGGTATTATTTGGTGGACTTGCAGGTGATGATCCGAATATGCACCTGGTCAATTTTATCTCTACATGCAAGTCATTCAACAATCCAGGTGTTGGACAGAATGCAATTTGGCCGCGCTTATTTCCATTGTCTCTGTCTGGAGAGGCAACTCTATGGTTGAATGGGCTGACTCCTGATTCTATTACTAATTGGAGGCAATTGAAAGACGCTTTCCTAGAAAGATTCTTTCCGCCATCCAAGAGAGCACAGTTGAGAGATGAGATCAGCAATTTTAGACAGCTTCTAACTGAAGCTCTCCACGAAACATGGGAGAGGTTCAAGAAGAAGCTTATGCGGTGCCCAAATCATCATATGACCAATGTCCACTTGATGGAGATATTATTCAGAGCTTTGAATTCGGTAACTAATCCAGTGGTTGATAATGCTGCAGATGGGTCATTCATAGACCTTACTTTTAATGAATCAAGTGGTATGCTAGATCGTATGACAAAGTAGAGTAGAGTTTGGCATACCAGGGATTCGGAGGTAGCAAGCTCTACTATATCTATTGGCATGACCGCAGAACCTAAGCGAAGAGAAGAGGAGCGTGACCAGGATATGGCTCACATAAAAACACAGATGGATCTTCTTACAAAGCATCTATTATCAGGGAAGACTGAAAAAGTCAAAATGGTTGCGTCAAAAGGAAGAGACGAATCCGATTCTGAGGAAGAAGCCAACTACTTGAACAATCAGGGGGGTTTTCGAGGCAATGCCCAAAGAAACCAAGGTTGGAACTATTATGATAAGCAAAGATATAAGGACCGTGATCAAGGTAGTTGGAAGAATAATACTGACAGGAGTAGTCTGTATATTCCTCCTGGAAATCGTGAGGCCGCGGCATCTGATACGGGGAAGATGTCAATGGAAGATATGATGGGGAAGCTGTTGAAAGAAGTAGAGGCAACCAATACAGGAGTGAATGAGGTGAAGAATGACTTGTCTTTAATAAATCAGTTGGTTGACTCACATTCCACTGCAATAAAACAATTAGAGCAGCAATTGAGTCAACTTTCAGCAACATTTAATCAAAGAAAAGCTGGCACCCTACCTAGCAACACTGTGCAAAACCCAAGGAACGATGGAACATGCATGGCTATTACTACCAAGAGTGGTAAGGTGTTGGAAAATCTACCCAAAGGAAAGCAAACAGTCAACGATGTAGCGGACTACGGTATTGATGTTGATGGTGAAGATACCGTAGAAGCTGGCAAGGGTGATCATGACATTACCACTAGTAGTCTGCAGCCTGAAAAGGTCGAAATTCGGAAACAAGATAAAAAGGAAGTGGTGGAGAAAACGATTCCTCTTCCACCACCACCTTTTCCGCAGAGACTAAAGAAAAAGGTTAATGACACTCTTGAAAAGGTTGATAATCGGAAGAAAGATAAAGAGGAAGTGGTGGAGAAAACTATCCCTCTTCCACCACCACCTTTTCCTCAGAGATTAAAGAAGAAAGTTGATTACACAAGGTTCAGCAAATTCATGACTATGTTGAAGTAGCTGACCATTAATGTTCCGTTAGTAGAGGCGCTCGAACAGATGCCTGGGTACGCGAAATTTATGAAGGATCTTTTAACAAAGAAGCGGGCAGCAAGTGGTGAGTTAACAGATACTGTTCATCATTGCAGTGCGATCGCTACCAGATCACCAGTACAAAAGAAGGCCGATCCCGGTGCCTTCACTATTCCGTGCACTGTTGGATCTATGAATTTTGCCAAGGCATTGTGCGATTCGGGAGCTAGCATCAATTTGATGCCACTATCCGTCTATAGGAAGTTGGGGTTTGGTGATCCTACACCAACTAATATGCGACTTGTGATGGCAGATAGGTCGGTAAAACGACCTGTTGGTCTCTTAGATGATGTACTGGTGAAGTTTTCCACTTTTATCTTTCCTGCAAATTTTATTATTTTGGATTGCGAGGTGGATTCTGAAGTTCCCATAATCTTGGGATGCCCTTTCCTTGCAACTGGAAGTGTTCTTATTGATTTACGAGCCAATGATTTTTTATTTCGACTGAATGATGAAGTGGTTCGGTTTGATGTATGCAAATCAATGAAGCAGCCCAAAGATATGGATGTGTTCTCTATAGCTGATGTTTATTATGAAGTTGAGGAAGAATTATCTGTAGAGAAGCAGTGTACTGTTGAGCCATTGTCTGCTGCGCTGTTGAAGTTTAAGCGCGAGAATGTTGAAGATTATGAAGAAACTATTTGTGCTCTAACAGGAATAGGGTCCTATTCTCATGTTCCCAAGCAGATGGACCTTAATCTTACGAATCAGTCTTCACAAACAGCGAAGACTTCCATTGAGGAACCACTAATGCTAGAATCAAAATATCTACCAAGTCACCTAAGGTATATGTTCTTGGGATACGGAAATACACTTCTGGTGAGTGTTGCAGATGATTTAAGTGAACAGCACATAGAGGCTCTCATCTCTGCTCTAAAGAGATACAAGAGAGCTATAGGTTGGACTATTGATGATATAATTGGTATCCCTCCTGGGATATGTATGCACAAGAGTCATATCAACGAAGATTGCATGCCTACAAGTAAGCATCAGAGTCGTCTGAATCCATTCAGAAAATGATGCACCATCTATCTCAATGAAGTCTAAGTAATCGAGATAGCTATGTCGTGCCGCGACAATAAATCAAGCGCTTGATGGGAGGCAACCCATCATTTTTGATTGTTTTTGTTGTTTTTGTTTTCTTAGGATTTTGTCGAGCCATGACCAAAACTAAGGCGCTTAATGGGAGGCAGCCCATCGTTCTAATCATTTTTTGTTGTTTTTGAGTAAATGTAGGTGCAAGAGGTGTAAAAGAGGATATTGGTTTCAAATTTTGATTTGGAAGTATTGCATGGTGAAGGTGGTAAGTTAGGAATAAAGAAGCAAAAGGCTATGGGTTAGGCATTGCTTATGAAAATATAGGCTAAGAACAAGGCAAGGCCTATAAAAATCTAGGCCACGAACAAGGCAAGGCCTATACTATGGCCTAAGATTTCGGATTCTAGAGTACCATAGCATAGGCGCCGCCTATGCTCGACAATGCCATAGCATAGGCGCCGCCTATGCAAAAGCATTTTGTCTCTGAATCTCATATGCCATGGCATAGGCGCCACCTATGCCTAAAAATGCCATAGCGCCTATGCTCAACAATGCTTTGCAAAAGGCGCCGCCTATGCCAAGCATAGGCAAAGCATTAGGCGCCGCCTATGGTCACTTTTTGTCTCCAAATCCAATTCTAAATGGGTCAAAACCCGACCCAATCTTGTCCTATAAATAAGAACTTAGTCTTAGAACAAAAATGCATTGCCAATCCAACCTAAGCGCCGCCTACCTCTCCAAATTCTCTCAAAAATTATCCTTTTGCTCTTTTACTTTGCAAGAACACCTTCCGAGGCCATCAACCAAGTAAGTACTTCTTTGTTCTTCTTTTATATTCCGTAAGTACTACACTACTACGTCTATAATGAATTGTTTAATCTTGAAGTAGTATTGATTATTTGAATATGGTTGATTTGTTGTGGTGAAACTAAGTGAGTGAAAGAATACGTAAGGTTGCTCTTGACTTGTTTCCAACTTGTATTTGATTTTGATACAATGTCATACTTTTGCGGAATTGACATAGTCTAGAACATTGCATAACCTTGTAACTTGAAAGCTTGCTTGAATGACTTGTTTATTGCGATGAAAATCATGGTTAACTACAAACATAAGATGTTGTGATTATTCCAAGCCATAAATTGATACAATATCTATGTAGTAGTTTTATTCAAAGTGATGCATTAGTCCAAAACATGAAAGCATTACCAAGATTACATGATCTAGAATTGAGAAAGGATAGTTAAGATGATACAAAAAGTATGACTGCACTGATTATATTATTGGAACATAACACCTAAACGTATATCGATGAAATCTGAGTAATCGACATCGTTCACTTCACTAGTTCGTACAAACAAACTAAGTGTGGGGTGGTACCATTTCTGCTTGTTTATTGCTGTATCCACCGAGATGAAGCTAACATGACTATTATTTTAATCTCAGGTACAATGGCACCAAAAGCAAGACAAGGGAAAGAAAAAGTAACCACTTCACAAAAAAGCCAAAAAAGGGGACGAAAAGAGCAAGGAGAATCCTCCTCGCTGCAAATACCTCGCCGCATGTTTGGAATTAAATGGGTCCTAGAGGAGGAAGGAAAGGAGTGGTATAGGAACAATAAAGAGAAAAAATATGTTCATGTGGAGTTGATACACAAGGAAAGCCTAGCAAAGAAAGAACCCCGTATGTTGGCTAAGATAATGGTGTTACATCTTGATTTCATCTTCCGAGATATGGGAGAGTGCAATCTTGATTTAACACGTGAATTCTATGCCAACTGGTCACCGAAAACTATAGGGAGTGAAGTAAAGATTCGGGTCCAAGTTCTGCAACTAAATGCGGAGTTCTTCAACTCCTTTTTAGGCTTGCCATCTGTTGATCCATCACCACTCAAGGAGCTGTATAACAGACCGTCGTACAGGTCCATTAGACACACATTGTGTGGAACAAGATCTATGGCATGATGGAGCAGACACAAGGACACCGGTCGGCACAACACCTTCCCATATGCTTCCTTGAATAGAGAAACGCGGATATGGATGCGAATAGTCAACTCTTGCCTGATTCCAGGGACACAGTACACAAAGATAACACGAGATAGAGTGTGATTGGTGTACGCATTGATGACGAATTTTCCTATCAACATTGGGGCAATTATTCGATCTAAAATGCGAAAGGCCAGGCTACACAAGAGGTCCTACTTCAGCTTTGGCAATCTGTTGACCGCAATATTGAGGAAGGAGGACATCAAAGAGGAACCGGCTGATCATAAGCTTCCACACAACCTAAAGAAGGTTGACCTCACAAAGGTTAAAGATGCTGAAACCACGCATAGCGTCAACCTTACCACTGCAGAAAGGCATACTCGGGATGAGAGTTTCTTTCGCCATCTTTATGGCATGACTCAGTTTACCATGATGAGCGGAGGTTGTGTTCCAACTACTGCAGAGATCCAACAGTTGGATTATGACTACCCAATGAACGAGCATGCAAGGGCAATGCGTGGAGTAGGTGTAAACTTTGAGAAACCTCTTGATGACGATGTGCCAACCGATGATGATCGCCGAATGCCAGACTCCGGCGTGGAGGAGAACTCTGATGACGACGACTCTAATGACGATTCCGACGAAGGGGGTATAACCCCATACATAGAGGAGGAGTCCGACTAACCAGGTTCTTCTTATTTATTTTCCTCTGAGGACAATGTGTTCTGTCTAAGTGTGGGGTGCTGGTATTTGCATGTTAACCTTCTTTATCTACATTTGCATTTATTTATGTTTGTTTATTTGCATTTATGTATGTTTGTTTGTTTTGTTTTTAGTAGTTAATTTTTTTTTTATTTTTTAACTTTGCATGAAATTGTTCTGATAGGCAGCATGGTATTATGACAAGAGTTTGTGCTAAGATCATTACTATTGAGACGTTTAGGCTCCAAGTGTGACTCATTATGTGATAAGCGTGTGGTTCAGTTCCTTCATCTGTTGGGTCAAGAGTCTATACTACTCCCAATAAAGTCGACCATGTGCCTTGTGTGTGTGAGGATAGAGTATATTCTGTGTTTGTGGCTGATGCTAGAACTTGCCTGGTGTGTGTGTGAAGCGAAATAAAGAGTGTGAGTTTAGGAGATGATTTAGGCATTTCTTTGGCAACCTATAATTGTTTACCTTCATTTTACCTACCCATGGACATTATCCTAGTCAACCCTTTTGAGCCTTTAAGCCTATTTTCTTTGACAGCCTCATATGTAAGCCTAATCCATTCTTTCAAGACCCTAATTTGATCCAAATTCCTAAGTGCTTTAAATTGTAAAGTCATGTGACAAAATAAGAGGAAATTGGATGAGTGTGATGCCTTAGAATGTATTGGTGCTTGAATTCGTTATAAAAAAGAATTGCTATCATAGAGGTGTGTTATGAAAAGAAAAATGATGAAAACTAAAAAGTTAGTTATGTTTAAAATTGAAAAAAAAAAGAGGTGAGAAGGGGTGATAGATTAAAAGAAAGTAGAAAGGTTGTTTAAAAGAAAGTGTTAAACGGCATAATGTGATGTATTAAAGCTCTTAGGAACATAGTCACTATTTCTGGCCAAAATAGTCCTACCCGTCCCTTAGCCTACATTACAACCTGTAGAAGACCTATTTGATCCTAAACTTAACATTCTGATATTTAGTGGAGCATTACACTAAGGAAAAGCCTATGGTCATCAGTTGCAACATATGAACTCTTTGTGAGAGTGAGAGCAAGGAAAAAATGGTACCCATGTTTTGAAAAATGCAAAATTTGTGAGTGATTATGGGTAAAGATCTTATGTGAGACACACATGGTTGATGAGTTTTGGGTAGTTTGTATGATTCGTTGTGCCTTAACTTGTGGATACGAATTAACCACCATCACGAGTCTATATTAGAGGTTGAATTGTTTCTAGTAGTGATTAGAAAACTACTCTTTGTTAATAATTGCTATGCCTGTCTTGATGAATATTTTGTGTGTTACTGTGAAACCCTAAGTAGATGTTTATATGGACATGATATTTTGTTAGAGGACGAACAAAGCTTTAAGTGTGGGGTGTTGATGATAGGCGTATTTACACGCCTAAAGTGCTATAATCTACCCATATTTTAGCTAAGTTTTGAGGACAAAATATATAATTGGTGCACTTTTAGTCCTTTTTCCTGTAAGTGAGATAACAAACATGATTAGCAAGTTTTCAGGTATAAATGATGAAGATTTCAGCATTTTATAGATAACTTGACGCCAAAGGAAGCTTCACGAAATAAGGAGAGCAGAGCTTGGATGCCTAGGACTAAAAGTGACGCATGGGAAACCTGTCCCGAGCAAAAACAACATTTCTCAAGACTTTGGGGATCAACAGTAACTTATTAGGATTAGGATAATGATGCAGTAATTTATTAGGATTAGGATAAGTACGCAGTAGCCTAGTAGGAATAGGATATGGGTATTATAAATACCCTATTTTGCTGAAGCTTTTGATCATTCTCATTATTCTCATCATTCACATTCTAATTCATTCATCTACAACTCTAAACAATTTGCTTTCAATTAATTCTTATTTACTTTCTCTTCATCTGTTCGACTTAAAACTTCCACAACAAGAGAATCGCTACTTGCAAGGTCTTCACGCCACAAAGCCCTACCAACATATACTCCACGTGAGATCCTTATATTGGTATGATGATAATGACCATTGTGATTTCCATTGCACTCATGAGTAGCTACACTTCTCTGTTGGGGTTATGGAAGCCTTATGAGATATTATCTATTGCTATGAGTTTGTGAATTCTTGACACGTATGTTGCTTATATCATTATTCTCTTCATCTTAATTCAAATTCTTGTGGTTGCAAACATATAGAATATGCCAGTATAGCATAAACTTGTTCGAAAGAAAAGTTATATGTCTGGAAAAGAGATAATGTCAAGATAATAGGGCACCAACCCCTGTTAAAAAGTTAGTGCCGTAACTGGATTAACCTCTTAGAGAATTTGTACCATTAGATACGCTTTAAGATCGAAAGAGTTAAGGTGAAATAGTCCTTGATAGGTCGAAAGATGCCTGGATTAACCATAAAATACAATTCTCTATAAGCACATGCATGTCTGAATTCCGCATAACTCATAGTCAATAGATACGTAAAACTCATAAGGTGGACATAACCCTAACTCTCAATTCTCATTGATTAAAACCTACCACACAATCCGTTTTATTCTTTACTATTTTCCGTTTTTACATTATTATTTTTATACTCACGCTACAATCCCCCCTTTTTACGAAACTTTCACCAAAAGTCTAATAATCTTTGCGTACTTAGTGACCAAGTATTCTCTGTGGGATTCGACACCCAACCCAGTTGGGTTCTATATTTGACAACGACCGCTTACACTCTTACGAGAGCTGTAGTTTGAGCGTTATCAGCTATAAATAGGCTAACCCTAGGATTTAGATTTGAGTTAAAGAAGATCATGGTGCAACTTTGGTACAACAGTAGGTAGTTCATAGGCTTGTCACATGAGGATCCACAGGTCAATTTTCCAAATTTCTTGGAGATTAATGACACCTTTATTCCAACTAGAGTCACCACAGACTATATGATACTTACTCTTTCCCTCTTCTTAATTTTAGGGGAAGAAAAGAACTTGTTGAATGCAGAACCAATAAGTTCTATCACTACATGGGATGATGTTGAAAGGAAGTTCCTCATCAATTTTTTCCCATCTATCAAAACTGCAAGGCTATGCAATGATATTCTAAGCTTTAAGGAAAAGCCAAATGTTAACTTGTATCATATTTGGGAGAGGTTCAAATATCTTCTTTAGAACTTTCCACAAATGAGATATTATCTCATACTTATGTTGAATTATTGTACACAATACAAAGTTTTTCCTTGATTCGTATGTAGGAGTCAAGCATTGGAGAAAATATTGGATGAGTTGTACACCTTGCTGAAACAAATTGCACAACGTAATCCCGACTGGCATGGTGGCATCTCCAAAAGTGCAATAAAAAGTCCTGTGGACATAATTAAGGTTGATAGTGTCACAACCTTAGCCTTCCAATAGTCAGCTCTTCAGAATTAGATGATGATACAATTTTGCAAATTAGGTGTGAATCAATCTTAGGCATAGGTAAATGCAGTTCAACAAGCTCTATCTTGGTGTGACATTCATGGACTCAGTAGTCACTCTAAAGACTTGTGCCAAGCAAATTCAGAATTTATAAATTTTTTTGACAATGCAAAAAAGGTAGAATATGGGAATGCCTACAAGCAGAAATGGCAGAGTCAAACTAACTATTTATAGGGCAATAATCCGATTCAGCAATTTCAGTAGCAGTAGAACAAGCAAGCCAGTAATATTGAGGAGACATTGAATAAGACCATGGCCAACCAAGAATGAATGGCTTCTAAGACAATAATCATCAACTTGCTTAAAAGAATTTGGAGACACAATTTGGGTCGCTAGCTCAGGCGTAGAGTACCAGGCCCTAAGGTGGATTGCTAAGTAACATAGAGAATCCAAATAAAGTTATGGAAATCAACTTAAGGAGTAGTAAAGATCTCATTGACAGGCCTCATAGGAAAAATAAGGAGGTTAAGGCTATGATGGTCCCTCAACCGTTTGAGGGAAAACAAGTTACAAGGAAAGAGGCTAAAAATTTAGGGAAGTTAAAGTACCCAAAAGAAAAAGGCTAATGAGCATGTGTGGGAAATACTACCACCACCATTTTCTCAAAGGCTCAAAAAGGCTCTGGAGGATGTATGTTTTAAGAAGTTATTTGACATGCTCAGAGAACTTCATATTAATATTCATTTGTTGGATTTTTTGCAAGGTATACCTTTGTACGCTAAGTACTTGGAGGATGTGGTGAATAATAAAGCAAAGTTATAGGTTATTGAGATGGTGGTACTGACGAAGGAGTGCATTTCAATGGTGATTAGGAAGAATCCCAAGAAGTTAAAGGATCTAGGGAATGTTAGCCTCACCATAGAAACACGTAATAGTGATATAGTTCATGAATTAAGTGACATGGGGAAAATTAAAAACCAGATACCTCTATTGTTGTTAAGTACTCTTAGTTTTGGGAAGCCGAGGACATGTTTTGTGTGGTACTCCAAATGGAGAGTAGAACTAGAGTTCATCTCAAAGGACTAATTAAGGATGTATTAATTAATGTTTGTAAGTCCATTATTCCTGGTGATTTTACTATTCTTAGTTATGATGCACATGATAGTGTACCCATAATATTAGGACATGAATTCTTCACGATGGGACGAGCACTGATTGATTGATAGATGGTACCCTAAAAATCAAATTTAATAATGAAGAGGTGATCTTAAAAATATACAAACCGCTTAATCGACCTTTTATTTGTAAAGATTTATGCATGTTCATAGCCATGGATGTGGATGATTGTGGGGTGGAGTGCAATCCATCAATTAGCTTTTTGAACAGTGTCATAGAGTTGCCTAATCTACCAATTATGCCTAAATGGGTGAAGCTAAAGGAAAATACTAACAAGGCTATTATGTACGAAGATTCATACCTTAAAAGTAAACACTCAAGAGGTCAAAAAGAGTGAAAAAATAGACTCCTAGTAGGAGGAAAAGGATAAAGAAAGACAATCTATACATGACCTCATGGTCCTTATGGGAGACTTTGTTGCTCAACCATTTAAATATCCCAATGCCTTAATTAAATTAATCAAATAATACAATTTATGATCATTAAGTCCCTCACAAACTATTCACATTGTACTAGCAATCTTATACAACATTCTCACCATACTTTAGTTAACACATAATTCAAGGTCAATTTTATATCTAGGACTTTAAGTCCTTATTAGCCATCAACCAACAAGATCATAAACTTTAAAATACATGAATTATAATACCTTTAAAATATCATTTATCCACTATTCATACTTATTGGGCCATTGACCTAGTTCAAAACATCATCAACATGTGACTAGACAATCCACTTTGATATTTTCACAAACACCTTGTGTGCATGCCTTTATGAAGACCAATTTCAAAGTAGATATAATTATCATTAGAGTTTCTCCATATCTATATTTTTAACCACAAACAAAAAGAACCTACATATTCAAAACATCACCAATATCAAGCATTAACACAAGTCTAAATAAGGGTAAACATTGTTCAACACAAGGCATTAAAATCTTTATCATTTGATTTAAAAATATCCATGTACACTTAGTAATACAAGTTTAAAATACATGTTTTTTGTAAGTTATTTAGAAAGGGAGCGAGTTACATTCCTTAGACAAATTGATTCACCAAGAGTCTTGACTTCATTTTTCCTCTTTTAAGATCACCCTTGAAACCCTAGCCTCTAATTCTTCAATGATGAGTTTGAGAGAGTATTTTGGATATTTGATCCTCTCAAAATGTATTTAAGGATGATATATACACTTATATAGTGAGGGGACTTAGGGTGTAGTGTGTAATAAATAACCACAAGCCCCTTACTTAAAAGCTGGAAAACAAGCCCGTCCTTGGGTATGACTTACTTAAGGAACCATACCCAGGGGTATGAGTTGTACCCTAAATCATGACTTAGGCTTCTCCTAGGTCACCTACACTTTTTAGGTATGACTACACACCTTTGAGACATTTCCAAAGGTTACGAATCATTCCCTACCATATATAAATCAACCATACCAAAAATAGTCCACTCCAAGGTACGACTTCACTCTATATGATTGATCTTTATATGACTCATACCTTAAGGTAGAATTTTTTGGAGGCTCAATCATACCCAGGATAGTGAGTGACCCTCAACACATATATTAGGGTACCTGGGGGGAGGGAGAGAGATGGATATGACTCAGTGACATCCAATAAAGAGATTCTCTTCATGGTTCAAAGCATAGGTGTTTTAGACTAAAGATTTGTAATATCCATGGTAGAATCTGATATCCTAGGTATTCTAGGCTTAACGTATAGAAGGCAATTTATTAAAATATGTAATCATAACATAGTAGATAGGAGATTTCATTCTTAGGCTTGTGGGCAAGGAGTATGATTGGTAATAGCCGAACAATTAATTACATCGATGTATCTATTATATATGAGAAATCTTTATGTGTGCATAAGTAAAGATGTGTTACAATGGATTGGCTATGATCACTTTAGTGAAGATAGAATTATAGTGTATAGGATGGAAAGTTTGGTTGTAATCAAAATTAAGCAATTGGATGATGAATTAGTTTATGCTAAAGAATTTTGATAATTGTATATTTATTGACAATCTAATTAAGGATAATTATCTATAAATGAGTACTATTAACATAAATCTTAGTCATTAGTTACACTACATGATAGTAAAATGAATAATTTATTTTGGTTAATAATTTATTAAACCTATTAAATAATTTATCACGAAGGTTGTGAACAATGAAATTATTATATTTCTAGATTTGTACTATGTTTTTAAGCAAATGCTAATATTTAAAACCCATTTGATGATTAAACTTGATCAACTATATGGTTGATAAGAATATTTATGTTGAATGCGTAGTTGATTGATTGTGATTACGATTGTGATTGTTTTGTAATTTTCTTGAATTAGTAGCTTATGGAGGTATAAGAGGGATTTTGTAATAAGAGAGGTCTAATATTATAGGATATAATGATGACATAACACCAATTTGGAATAAGGTTAGCAACATTATAACGGTTGATATAATGGAGCTATGTGTTGGATCTATTAATCTATTTATTGGTTGGCTCGGGTACCACACTGGAATAGTAGATGGATAACACTCATGATCTATAGGTTTTTTCTTACTTAAAAACTACACACCAACTACGAATTAAGATCCTATATTACCACTTTATCCTAAACCAAGGGAATTTCTCCACCATGCACTTAGAAACATACTTTGTCCCCAATGTTTAACTCAAAAATAGAGATAGAAATACTCCCAGAGGCCTCTAGGCCTAGATAGTAGCATTTTTAAAATTAATAGGGTTGGTTCTTTAGCATTCTTCTTAGCCCGGGTCTCTGATACACAGACTTCCCTTCAACCCATGACTCAATAAAAATAAAAACTATGTGTAATAAAAACTAAAATTCAAAACTAAAATACCTACCTTAACTTGTGTTGCCTCCTAAGCCATGCCTGATTTAGTGTCACGATATGACCCACATCACTATATCTCAAAGTTGAATTGTCTAAATCGGTTAAAGTCCTTAAGTGTTAATTTGAATAGATGATAATAAATGGATAAAGGGTTGGAGTCCTAATGTCTACTAGTGATAGTCGTAATTTCTTGAGGTTAAAAGTCCTTACCTAATAAAAGTTCTTAAGGTTAAAGTCCCTTGCCAAATGAAATCTCTTGTGGTTAAAGTCCATTGCATAATGAGATCTCATGAAGTTGAAATGCCTCACAAAAATAAATGGCTTGTGTTAGAGTCCCCTATCTAATATGGCATGAGGTTAGAGTCTCTTTCCTAATGCGTGGGCATGTCGTTAGAGTCCCTTGCTTAATTAGATGTGCATGTGGTTAGAGTCCTTGCTTAAATTGATGTGTATGTGGTTAGACTCCCTTGCTTAATGAGTGTATACATGGTTAAAGTCCGTCATATAAGTAATATGTAAATGTGCTTGAATTCCTATACCTAATAAGAATTATTTGAATCTAAGCGTAGAAGGTTAGACTCCTTCACTTTATGTCTTTTGGTTGAGTACTCTGAGAATGTTGTTAAGACTTGTTTACTTGTTTGAAATGTGATATACCTATATGTATGTATAAGGTCATGAATATGGTTGAATATAATATATTGACCTTTTGTTGATTGATGATGCTATTTTATCCTTATCTTTAAGTTCCATGCTAGAACTCTAACCACTAATTGTCTTCGAAAGCTATGTCCCTATGCGTCATACAGGCCGAAGCATCATCTTCCATTCATGTGTAGTGATTAGGTGATCAAAGAAGTCTGTGTATTAACTTTCAGAGTTGAGCTTCAATTACTTCAGAAAATGTTCATTCTTGGTCTCCTATCCTTAGACTTAGTCTTATATTGACTTGGTTAGTCTATTGTTAGAGGCTTTTCCCTACATTTATATTTCTAAACATTAGTTTGTATAGTAGTATTGTAGATGACTATGGATTTGGGTGTAATGGTTAGTTTGAGGAATCTAATAAAGTTTTTGACATGTTTAAGTTATGACTGATAGTATGTTTCTGCTATCTTATCATATGGTTGGGATTTATCTGACCGTTGTGATTAATATAATGATTAGGTTGGGTTATAGGGGCGACCTTCGATTCATGTAGGCTTGATGTGCCCATACGACATGACCTAGTTTTGGGATTGTGTCAAGTTGGTATTAGAGCCTAGGTTATGGTCAGTTGGGTGTCCATAATTTCGTGTCAAGAAGAGTCTCTTTTATGAGTGTGAAGCATGTCGCACTTATAAAACAGGGGCTACAAGACATTTTAAGAAATGTTTCCCCTTCTTGTGTTTTAATCTTTAGCTGTCTAAGGTCTTGGATTCCTTTGCTTATCATTTTCTATCTTTCAAGTCATGCCTCTATGGAGATTTGAGTTTTCGGGAAAGAATTATGCCCTAACTGAGGGCCCTATGGACAAAGCTCGTCCAACTTCTGGAATTCAGACTCGGGCTTGGGCTATGGTATCTGAACATCTTCGTAGGGTCTCACCTATCCCCACAAACCCTGACTATAAGAGTGACCCTTATATCTCTTCAGCTTAAGGGGATTCTACTAATGCTGAGTTTTGTCGCTTTATCAACCTTTTAACTGAATTGGTAGTCTCTCAATTAGAGCGTGGTTCTTCGGTTACTATTTCATATGAGAAAACAAATATTGGTCAATTCATGAGGTTGAACCCTTTTGTGTTTATGGGTACAAAGGTTGAGAAAGATCCTCAAGGATTCTTTGATGAAATGGAGAAGATCTATTAAATCATTCATTATTTGGAGATTGACGAAATTGAGTTTTCTTTCTACCAATTGAAAGATGTAGCATACCAATGGTACGAAGGGTGGGAGTTTTCTAGAGGTTTTGATACTAGTCCTTCCATGTGGTAGGATTTCTCAGAGGCTTTCTTAGACCACTTCTTTTCTCAATAGTTGAGGGAAGCAAAAACGGAAGAGTTTGTGAACTTGAAGCAAGGAAAGATGTTCGTTCAAGAGTATGACTTAAAATTCCATCAATAGTCAAGAAATTCTACTGACATAGTTTTTAACATAGGGCTAGTATGCATAAGTTTTCCTTGGGATTGTCCTATGAGTTAGTCCTTGAGTGCAAGATAGCCTTGTTAATTGAAAATATGGATATTTCTATATTGAATATTTATATTCAATAAGTGGAAGAAGAGAAAAAGAAGCAAGTTAAGTTTAGTAAAAGACAAAGAAATGAATTTAGTCCTTGTAAGAAATGTGGTAGAGATGGTGGCAAGTGGCTACGAAAAAAGTGAGGGAATTTGAGTTCTTTCTCCTCGGCTAGTGTTTCTCCCTTTACTCAAAGTCGTCTGGTGATTGTCAGTCTTAGTTTAGTGGTGGGTTATAGGCAAAGGGTGCCCAATTTTAGGCTAGTGGGGCCCAGTCGACTCCATGGAACCCTTCTTTTATATTCTGTGTTCAGAGTCATCGTGGTCAGTGTGAGAAGGGGAGAAACAATTGTTTTAGTTGTGGTCAGATTGGGAACATTCAGCTTGAACTCCCCTCTCTAGCAGATTCTTTGGCTAATGGGGCATCTATTTCTACTCCACCTACTCCCGCACCAAAGAGTGCCATGTATGCTTCTATTTCTGACATCGACGCAGGCCAAAATCTCTTATATACACTTACTACTCACCAGGATTATGAGGCATCACTCAATGCTTTCACGGGTATGTTGAGACTTTTCTCTCGTAATGTATATTATTAGCTTAGTCTTGGGTCAACAATTTTTTATATGATCTCGTTTGTGGCGGTTCATCATAATTATAATACCGAGTGTCTTTTGGTTCCTTTTTCTAGTTCTACCCAAGTTGGAGAATTTGTTTTTACTAAAAGGGTCTATAACGGGTGTATGGTATCTGTTGGTGGTAGCGATACTCTTGTAGACTTAATAGAGTTGGACATTGTTGATTATTATGTCTCTTTGAGGTCTTCCTATGTTGTTTGTGTGCAAGAAGGATGGTTCCCTTCGTATGTGCATTGATTATCGTTAGTTGAACAAAGTGACCATAAAGAATAAGTATCCTCTTCTTAGGAAAGATGATTTGTTTGATTAACATTAAAATGTGAAGTGTCTCTCTAAGATTGATCTTAGATTTGATTATCATCAGCTTAAAATTAGAGATGCAGATATCCATAAGACTATCTTTAGAACTCAGTATGATCACTATAAGTTTGTCATCATGTCTTTTGAGTTGACCAATTCCCCAACGACATTCATGGATTTGATGAATATGATCTTCCATTAGTTCTTGGACATATTTTTTTATTATTTTTATTCATGACATCTTAGTCTATTCTAAGAGTGAGAAGATCATATTGATCACCTCTGTGCCATGTTGCAAACTTTTGAGAATTATCATTTGTATGCTAAGTTCTCCAAGTATGAGTTTTGGTTGAAAAATGTATTTTTTCTTGGTTATGTTATCTCTAGTGTAGGGATCATTTTAGATCCCCAAAAGGATGTGGTTGTTAAGAAGGATCCTAGACCTACGACTCCAACCAATCTTTGGAACTTCTTGGGTCTAGCCAGTTATTATAAAAGATTTGTAGAGAGTTTCTCGACTATAGCTGCCCCATTGACAAAGTTTACCCAAAAGAAGGTCAAGTTCATGTGGTCGGATGCATGTAAGAATAGTTTTAAGAAGTTAAAATATAAATTAACTTCAGCTCCAGTTTGGACCTTGCTAGAAGGTAATGATGGTTTTGTAGTATATTATGATGTGTCTCCAATTGGTATTAGTCATGTGTTAATACAACTTGGTAGGGTGGTGTCCTATACTTCTAGGCAATTAAAAGTTCATATAAAAAGTACCCTACTCACGACATAGAGTTATTAGTCATGGTTTTTACGTTAAACATTTGGAGACATTATCTTTATAGGGTTCATATTGATATCTTTTCCGATCATAAGTCTTTAGTTTATGTTTACTCAAAAGGAGTTGAACCCAAGGCAAAGGAGGTGTCTAGAGTTGTTTAAATACTATGATATAAATCTTCATTACCACCCCAATAAGGCTAATATAGTCGGGGATGCTCTTAGTAGAATGTTTATAGGATGTTTGGCCCATGTGGATGATGATAAGGAGGAATTGAGAAGGACGTTCACTGTTTAACTAATCTTGGCATTCAACTTGTCGATATCGAGGATGGTGGTGTATTTTTTAATTTTGTATCTCAGACATCTTTTGTTGTTGTGACAAAAAGTAAGAATTTGACACCGACTTGATAAAGATCAAGAGTAATATGGGTTAACACAAAGTTGCAAACTTTGTGATTGGCGTTGATGGTATCTTGAGATACTAAGGAAGACTATGTGTTCCCAATATCAATAGATTGAGGGAAAGGGTCATGGCCAAGGCACATGAATCCCATTATCCTATTCACCCAGTTCCATAAAGATGTATCATGATCTTAGAGTGTTATATTGGTGGTGTAATATAAAATGTGATGTAGATAGTTATGTAGCCAATAGTATGGTGTGCCAACAAGTGAAAGTTGAGCACATGAGGCCTAGAGGCTTGTATCAAGAGATTCCATTACCCAAATGGAAGTGGGAGGCAATTAATATGGATTTTGTTTTCGGTCTTTCTCAATCTTTGAATCAATGTGATTTTATTTGGGTAATTATTGATATAATGACCAAGTCCGCTCACTTTTTGCCTGTGAGAACTAATTACTCGATGGAAGATTAAGCTAAGATGTATCTTGTGGAGATCGTGAAGTTACAAGGTGATCCGATTTCAATCATCTCGGATCCTAGTCTTCTGTTTTCATCTAGTCATTCCAAAAAGGTTTGTGTACTGAAGTTTGCCATAGTACCACTTTCCACCCACAAACTGATGGGCAAGTAGAGAGTACCATACAAATATTGGAGGATATGTTGTGGGCTTGTGTGGTTGATTATGGTGGTAGCTGGTATGACTACTTGCCTTTGATTGAATTTACCTATAATAATAGTTGTAACTATAGTATTGGCATGTCCCTTTTTGAGGCATTGTATAGTAGAAGATGTTGATTTCCTATTAGGTGGTACAAAGTTATCGAGGGTAAGTTGATTAGCCCCAATTTAGTTTACCAAGCATGGTGAAGGTAATTCATGATAGATTAAAAACCGCTATAAGTCATCAAAAGTCCTATGTGGATATGAGGCATAGGGACTTAGAGTTTAGTGTTGGCAATAGGGTATTCTTAAAAGTCTCTCCCATGAAGGGAGTGATGTGGTTTGGTAAAGAAGGAAAGCTTAGTCCCCGGTATGTTGGTCCCTACTTGATTGTGAAAAGGCATGATGCCTATGAGTTGGAGTTGACTTCCAGCATGAACTCTATTTACCCAGTTTTCTATGTCTCTATGTTGCAGAAATGTGGGGGAGTTCATTTGTTGGTTTTTCCTTTGAGGGATATTGATATCTCAGACTCTTTGTCCTATGAAGAGATCCCCCTAATGATCTAGGATCAGAAAGTTTGCAGGTTAGGAATGAAAGAAGTGGATTCGATGAAGGTTCTATATAGGAATCAAAAGTTTAAGGATGCTACTGCGGATGCAGGAGAGGATATGAATTCCAAGTATCCACATTTGTTTCTTATACCGAAAATTTGTGTTGGAGGTATGTGTTAATAACCTTACCTTAATTTATATCTTTGATAGTCAATGGGTTAAAGTTCCTAATGTTTTGAATTGGGTTATGCATTGTTTAGATAATGGGTTAAAGTCCCCAAGCTTTGAATTGATTTAAGTCTTGCTACACCATGGGTTCAAGTCCCTAATGCCTTAAAATTATGTGTCCTTGTATTAATGGGCTTAAGTCCCTAATACATTGAAGTTTATTCATGTCTTTGATAGACTATGGGTTTGAGCCCCTAGTCTTTGAATTGAGTAAGTACCTATGATGAGACAATAGGTTAAAGTCCCTAAGTTGTGAAATGAGTATGTGTTTTGATAAGTAGTGGGTTTGAGTCCCAAAGTCGATGATATGAATATCGATTGATAACAACCATGATATGTGTTGCATTCTTGTGGTGTGCTTTGTTCTCACTTTTTTAAAGGATGGTTTGATGTGTGATAATGTGTCGACTTGTGTTTATACTTTCCTTACCCATCATTTGCGGTCAAATAATTCAAGTAAGGGAGAATTGAAACACCTAGGATTTGAACCTTGAGGAGAATTACTCCATTGGATATCATTGAGCAAGGTACGACAAGGGGTACGAATCGTACCCCTTGGATATGAGTTGTATCCTTCTCTCCATCCCTTCTCATACCCTAGGTAGTGTTGTTAGAGTCACTCACTATCCTAGTTATGAGTGAGACTCCAACCAATCATACCTTAAGGTACAAGTCGTACCAAGACCAACAACATAGAGTGAAGTCTTAGCTTGGAGTGGATTGTTTTTATTATGATTGATTGATACGAGTTATGGCATGAGTCGTACCCTTTGTATATGACTAAAAGGTGTGTGGTCGTACCCTAAATAATGTATGTGACCTAGGATAAGCCTATGGTACGAGTTATGGTACCACTCACACCCTAGGGTATGGTTCCTTAAGTAAGTCGTAACCAAGGATGCACTCATTTTCAGGCTTTTAACTGAGGGTCTTGTGGTCATTTCCTACACCAAAAACCCTAAGTCCTATCAATATATAAGTGTATATTTCCCCCTTAAACACATTTTGAGTGGATCAAACATACAAAATACTCTCTTAACCTCATCATTAATGAATTAGAGGCTATGGTTTCAAGGGTGATCTTCAAAGAGGCAAAAGTGAAGTCAAGACTCTTGGTGAATCAAGTTTTCTAAGGAATGTAAATCTCGCCCTTTCTAAATAACTTATAAAACCATATAATTTACACTTGGATTAGTAAGTGTACATAGAGATTTTGAAATCAAATGATAAAGTTTTTGATGCCTTATGATAAATAATGTTTACCCTTGTTTAGACTTGTGTTGATGATTTACATTGGTGATGTTTTGCACATGTAGGTGCTTGTTGTTTGTGGTTAAACATGTATATCTTGAGCAAACCAAATGAAAATTCTTTCTACTTTGAAATTGGCCTTGAGAAAGGTATGCATACAATGGATTTGTGAAAATGTCTAAGTGGATTGTCTAGTCACATGTTGATGATGTTTTGAACTAGGGAAATTTCCCAAAAATTATTAATAATTTACAAATGATATTGTAAAGGTATTACGAGTCATGTATTGTAAAGTTGATGATTTTGTTGGTTGATGGCTAGTGAGGTGTTAAAGTCCCTAGATATGAAAATGAACTTGAACTGTGTATTGAATTAAATTGTGGTGAGAATGTGGTATAAGATTGCTAGTAGTGTTAAATTATCTAAATGGGTTAAAGTACTTAACTGTAAATTGAATAGATGATGATGTATGGACAATGGGTTGGAGTCCCAATTTTGACTAGTGATAGTCATAATGGCTTGAAGTTAAAGTCCCTTGCCTAATGAATGGGATTGAGATTAAAGTCCCTTGCCTAATGAAATCTCTTGTGGTTAAAGTCCCTTTCATAATGAGATCTCTTGAGGTTTAAGTTCCTTGAAAAATTAAAACTCTTGAGGTTGAATTTCCTCGCCAAATTAAATGGTTTAGGTTAGCATCCCATATTTAATACGACATGAGGTTAGAGTCCCTTTCCTAATGTGTGGGCATCTAGTTAGAGTCCCTTGCTTAAATGGAAGTGTACATGGTTAGAGTCCCTTGCTTAATGAGTGTATACATGGTTAAAGTCCTCCGTCTATATAATATGTATGGTTGAAGTCCCATTCCTAATACGAATTTTTTAAATCTATGTTTGGAATGTCGGAGTCCTCCACTTTATTTCTCATGGTTGAGTTCTTTGAGAATATTGTTAAGACTTGATTACTTGTTTGTCATGTGATATACCTATATATATGGATAAGGTCATGAATATAGTTGAATATGATATATTGACTTCTTGTTGATTGATGGTGCTATTTTATCCTTGTCCTTGAGTTACATGCTAGCGCTCTAACCGCTAAGCGTCTCCGAATGCTATATCCCAATGCAACATAAGGGTAGGAACATCATCTTCTCTTCCTTCACAATGATTAGCTGATCGAAGCAGTTCATGCATTTACATTGGAGTGGTGAGCTTCCTTACTTCGGAAGACATTCATTTTTGGTCTCCTATCTTTAGAGTTAGTCTTATTTTGACTTGGTTTTATCCCAACGTTTACATTTCTAGACATCCGTTAGTATAAAGGTATTGTGGATGAATGTGGACTTGGTTGTAATGGTTTGTTTGATGAATCTAATGAACTGTTAGTTATGTTTAAGTAATGACTAGCAGTATTTTTCTGCTATTTTATTTTATGGTTGGGATTCATCTGGCCCTTGTGATTGATGTGATATTAGGTTGGGTTATTGGGGCGACCTCCGATACATGTGTTCTTGCGGTTCCCATAAGACATGGACAATATTTGGGTCGTGTCATAGTCCTTGGCCTATATCTAGAAATTCCAATATCGACACCACAAACCCATTTTCAATAAAATGAATTAATAAAGTAAATTAATATCTGCTCTTAGGGGACACTTTCATACATCCAAACTCACTAATTCAATTCTTAATTTGGATCTAAATTGATACCCAAGGTTATTCAATAATTCTAGGATCTATACCCTTGATCTTGTCACGACCAAAAAATCAAGAGTCATGATGGCACTTGTCAGGGCAAGCCTTGATATGTAAGCCTATCACCCAAATTGATATCAAATAAGATATCAATACCCAAACCAAAAGCTACTCCTAGAATGGATTCAAACCACACATATATGGTAAAAGTAGAAATGTAATCAAATATACCAAACCTGATTCCAAAATCTGGTGTCATAGTGCAAGAACCAACTAATACATCTCGAAGTCAAAATATACATAGGATATCCCAAAAGAAACAATTTTTTCTTTGAATATTGATAAGACATAGTCTAACTAAGAAAGGTAGTAGTCAACTCAAGATTCATAGATTAACTGCTACCTTGAATGGACTCCAAATGTTGCCTTAAATAGAAACCCGTGCGGTGGACTCATACCTTGATCTACACCGAAAGGGTGAAGTAGGGATGAGAATGGTCCACTTATACTCAATAAGTATCATAGGCCAACTAAGTAAAGTAGAAAAGAAAGCATATAAACCCAGACTATAGGCACGTCACCTGCAATAAAAAAATATCCCAAACGGTAGCCCACACCGTCTCTACTAATAGATTTATTATATACACATATAACAAATAAAGGTAGGGAAAGGAGAGCAAATATATACATATACCAAATACAAGTATAAAAAGATAGAACAAAAGGACATATATCAAGTCAATAAACAGATTACACTCACAGTAAAAGCACAATATTTGGAAGTTAATGGAGATGATGATGATGATGATGATGTTGATGCACGAGTTCGTCGCACAATGTCCGTCAACACCTACTGATCTAAGATATGTGCATAGAACCCATGCGAGGTCAGTCAACCCACACCTATCGAGCTTTTCACCCAAGTTGGACCAGTAAAGGGTTTTTGAACCCGTGTAAAACAATATCCAATACCAATTTCCATAACTTCTCTTTGACACAAACATCGACAGAGGGTTTTTATAGATTTCACATTTTCTATTAGAAAATGCCAGTGTTTCCAATATTTCTAGTATTGCATAGTGGTACAAATGTTGCACGAATTAATATAATATAAAGATGTAATTCTCACAACAAACTAAAATGAGAATATCCAACCAATATACCCACCATGTAACAAAAAATCCACTCAAATAAACCACTATACATGATCCTATATAATCAAGAAACCATAAAAGAAAATTGTCATGATACAAAATAAATCCCAAAATCTAGGATTTTGTTCACCAAAAAGAGTGCAACAAAATATATGTATATCATTACTAGGTCGACAACATCATATAATACCACATATGGTCACGCATAGCATATTATGTCTCAAAACCAAAAAATATTATCCAAATAGACCCCAACATTGGGACATAAATCACCTAGCCACATTTTTCATGATACAACCCCATACCCATAGAATGCTTTTACATTATTATTAACAGCCAACCCAGTATGAAGAAAGTTAAGCCATAACATACATCGATTGCTAAAATTGAAACAATCAAGCCTATATCGCCGATATTTCACCTTACGCATGGACCCAAAATTAACTAAAACATACAAATATAGAATTTATGTGCCAAAAGAAAGCTAACAATACCAATTTTTTTCACTTCTAAATCAGGGTCAAAATCGATTGCCAAAATAGGTTTTTGAAAAAAAGGGTAAAACTAGAATTTTTGTCCAAAATATTTTCCCAAAGATTAGACAAACTCATAAGAGAAAACCTGATCAAAATGGGGGTGAAATCCGAGTTTGAATCAAAGAAATGATGATTTTTCTTTCGAGCCAAAATCCCCAAATTCCACCTTTGAATCTAAGTTTAAAAAAGATTTAAATGATAGAATCAAAGAAAAGTAGTTGAAATAGGAGTCTGGAGCTTACACAAGCATAGTAATAGAAGAAAATGCCCCCAAAATTTGATCCCCAAGCTCCAAGTCGTGAAAATGGTAAAGAAAAACCAAGAAAAGGATTATTTGTATCTAGGTGTCAGGTGACGCTAAAGCAGTAAAGTGGTTGCTTTAACGGTCACTGCTCACGCGGTCAAGTACCTCTATGGTATTACCCGCTTAGCATGCCAGACTACTAAAGAAGCCCTCTATTATAGAAGAAAAAAGACTCTAAAGCACCCTATCCCAGCTGATAGTCGATTGCTAACATGGCCAAGTGGCTTTTTAGCACCCAATGCTAAAGCAACCAAAGTATAATTTTAATGGCTGGACCAGCTATGTGGTGCACTGGTTGTAGATATTTGGAAAATTTCAAGTATCTGCCGACCCCCAATACTCATCCAAAATCCTAAGAATGCGAACAATCTATGCTACCCTATAAATTTAATACTCCGAACTAAATGAAGATATTAGAATTTTGAAAAAGAATTTTAACATTAAATACCCCATTTTATAACTTTCTAAACTAATGGTCAAAATGAGATATAAAAGCTGTAAAACCACATCAACTATGCTATCAACCTAAATCAATGTTTTGGATCTATTGGCGCAATCCATTTTTTCATATGTCGCACAGATCAAAAGATGTTGACCCAAGTCAATTAATTGCTTGTAAGACAATCAAAAACCACAATCTCACATAAACGACACCTAAATACACTAGGAACCATGTTGTTATCCCTACTCCCCAAAGTATAACGATACAACCATAGGGAATGGTAAAATGGTCAAATAATATGAAAATAATATATTTCATACAAATCACCAATAGTCAAGTGATTACATCATCCACCACTAACAATGCAGTTTGTTCTAGAATTAAGGGCAATAGAAATTCCCAATCATAAAAAATCTAGGGATAACTGCCACACTTATCAGACTCAACCTCCCAAGTAGACTCAGGTCGATGCCTCTACTAGACCTTAACCATAGGAATAACTCATGAGCATAACCGTAAAAAATCCATGGAAAGAATAGAAATAGACTCCTCAACAAATGTCAATCTCTCATCTAAATGGACTGAATCCCAGTAGATAACATGAGAATCATGTATAATGTAATTCCAAAGAATGGAAACATGTATAACTAGAAGAAAAACTAATAAATCTAGGGCCAATATTAACTAATAAGACACATCCCCAATTGTCTAAAAAATCTCGAAAGATCCAATATACCTTGGGCTAAGCTTGCCCCCTCTTCTCAAACCTCATTACACCCTTCATGAGTGATACATAAAGGATAACATGATCACCAACACTGAATCTCAAGGAATAATATCTATGATTTGCATAACACTTTCAACTACTCCTAGCCTCACCAAGTCTATCCTGAAAGACCCAAACTTATTCTATAGAGTCACGAAGCAAGTACATACCTTGAGGTCTAATCTCGAAAACATCAAATAAACCAACTAAAGAGTGACAATTCCTACCATACAAAGCCTTAAAAGATGCCATGTCAATAATGGAATGGTAGCTATTATTATACACAAACTTTGCCAAAGCTTAATGTTGCTCCTACTGACTATCAAAGTCTGTCGCACAAGTGCAGAGCATGTCCTCTAGAACCTAAATAGTCCTTTTCGACAGAAAATCATCCTAGGGGTAAAAAGTTGTACTAAGATCAATCCGAGTATGCAACTTCTCCTGAGATTTCTTTTGAAAGTGAGACGTGAACATTGAACCTTGATTGGAGATTATAGATATTAACACATAATAAAGATGGACTACCTAATAAATATAGATGTGAGCCAACCTCTCAGCACTAAAAGAATATTACATAGGAATTATATGAGTATATTATGTCAATCAATCAATGATTACCCAAACACTATTAGAACCATAAGAAGTACGAGGCAATATAAACGTCCATAATGATACATTCTTATTTCTACTTGTGAATGGGTATCCTATGAAGTATTCAAATGTCCATCCTTTACCTGATGGAAACATAGGCAACGAGATACAAAAATTGCTACATCCTTCTTATATGATGACCCATACACTATCAGAACCATGAGAAGTATGAGGCAACCCTGTCATGATATCCATAGGTATTCCTGGATAAATGAAATACTTGGAATAATAAACCTCAACCAAAATCAATCTAACCCAATCACTCTCTCTTGGTACATAAATTAGCCACAAATGCTCAAGACACTATCTGGATTAAGTAAGGCTTCGTTATCCTCACCGCCTTACACCATATCCTGAATAACTCTCAACCAATATCATATGACTAATGAGCTTGAATTTGCTTAATCAAGGAAGATTTAGCCTCTTCAAATGCCAAAATACACTCAGGGGTCACTATATAAGGCCTAACTAGCTGGTTACACAAAGACTGAACCTCCAAGGCCAAAGGCCTCTCTCGAGTCAAAATAGGGTCCAAGCTACCCATGCTAGTCAACTTTCTACTCAAGTCATCCACAACCACATTAGCCTTTCCTGGATAGTAGAGAATTATCATGTAATAATCCTTTAGTAACTCAAGCCAACAACACTGCCTTATATTAATATCTCACTAGGTAAAGAAATAGTAAAGGCTATGACAATCTAAGAAAATCTTAAAATGTGCTCCATAAATGTAGTACCTCAATAATTTTAAAGAACAAACTACAACGCATAACTCTAAATCAAGGGTAGGGTAATTCCTTTCAGGGGGCTTCAACTTACGAGAAACATACACAATCACCTTACCTACTTGCATCAATGTAATACATAAACTTTCTCTTAAAGTATCATAAAAGATGGTAAAACCCACACTCTCCTTGGGTAAAGTCAATATAAGAGCCTAAGTCAATAAATGCTTGAGCTTTTGAAAGCACACCTCACAAGCATCAAATCACTAAATAGAAATCTTTTTTGAGTTAAATTTGGTTAATGGAGTTGTAATAGATAAAAAAACCCTTAACAAAACACCAGAAGTAACCCATTAAATGAACAACACTAAATATCTTTGCAGGAGGAATATGCCTAGACCAATAATTGACAGCTACAATCTTAGCTGAATCAGCCTTAATAGAATCCTTTGTCGCCACATGACACAAGAATGAAACATACTCCAGCCTAAACTTACACTTCTATAATTTGGCATACAAATTCTCATCTCTCAGTCTCTAAAGAACAATTTTAAAATGCTCTTAGTGATTAGCCTCATTCTGGAATAAACCAAGATATCATCTATAAATATAATGAAAAAAAATTCAAGATATGATCAATAGTACTGATTTATGAATTCTAGTAATACGATTGGGGCAATGGTCAACCTAAAGAAAATGACCAAGAACTCATAATGCCCATACGGAGTTCAAAAGTATATCTTCTGAATATCCAATTCTTTAATCCTTAATTGGTGCTACCTAGACCACAAATAAATCATCATAAACGCTGAAGCACCCTACACTGATTGACCAAATTATCAATTAAAGGAAAAGAATACTTGTTCTTTATTATTACCTTGTTTAACTAATAATACTCAATACATATGTGCATAAACCCATCTTTTTTTTTCATAAACAAGGTAGGCACACCTAAAGGTAATAAACTAGTTTGGATAAATCACTTATCCAACAAATTTTACGACTGATTCTTCAATTTCTTCACCTTTATTGAGGCCATCCTATAACAAGGAATAGGAAAAGGCTTGGTGCCCAGATCAACATAAATAGTGAAGTCAATATCATGATATAGTGGTATAGCAGGTAAATCAATAAGGAAAAATCCAGAAACTCACAGACCATAAGAACATTATCCAAGGAAAGAGATGAAAGAACACTAGTATCATGAATACAAGCCAAATAAGAAAAGCATACCATCTCAACCAAATGATAAACCAATAGAAAATATATAACTCTATAGGGACTTGAATAAAGCACACTTTTCCAAGCTATCCTATGAATACCAAGTGAAGCTAAAGCACGGTCTTAGCATAATAATCTACGACAATATGATAAGGAGCTAATCAATCAATATTTAAGATTACATGAAAATCTACCATATCAATTACAATAATATCTACCCAGGTCCCACACCGCACAAAAGTTATAACAAAAGATTGGTACACCCAATCCACTACTAAAGAGTCTCTTATAGGGGTAGATACTCTAATAGGCACATCAAGAGGCTTACAAGTAGAATCAAAACCCATTTTAAAACGTCCAGACACATAGGAGAAAGTAAATCGTAAATAAAATTACACACATATTGATCTAACATAAATAGGGATAATACCTGTGATGACAACATTAGAGGCCTCTTCCTCTTGCCTAGGATAACATAATATTTTCCGTGTCCACCACCTAGATCTGCAAGGCTGCCTACGCTAGTCTTCTATGATACTAACGGAGACCTCTACAATCCTTACCCTGAGAAGAGTGACCTCAGAACTTTCCCTAATGGTGTACCTTCTTGGAACCTCTCTGAGATGCTCAAATAATAAAAGAAGTCATCCTAGCATGATCCATAATACTCTAAAACAATGCCCTAGACATATATATTTGAGTCATAGCTAGCTTAGAGAAACATCTAACCCCTTTATAAACTTTTTAAACTTCTTAGACTTGGCAGAAATACTGGCTTAAAATATCTAAACAAGGCATAGAAATGTTCCTCATACTTTTCAATAGTCATGAAGCTCTGCTCAAGGCAATAAAATTTATCTCTCATTTGATACCTCAAACTAAAGGGCATAAATATGTCCAAAAAGGCCTCGATAAATTGATTCCAAGTTATCTCTAGTAAACCAAGAAGTCGGTAACCAAGAAGTGACCTTCACTAATCTCAGGTTGTATCTCTCAACTTATACATAGTATAATCAAGCCCATCTGACACAAGCAAGCCAATATTATTTATTTTCTCATGATAATACATCAAGAAGTTATAGGCACCCTCACCTATGTAAAACATCCTATATTTTAATCCTTAGAAAATTTCTCAAAAATCCATTCTTTGGACCCAATATGACTCATGGGTACAAGCTGTATGCTGGGGTTTAAGCTGTATGGTCCTTTCGTATGCTTATCAATATTAGATTGTGGGATATTATTGGTCACTAGAATGGGTACAACATAGAGGTATCACCATAAGGCTTGGAATGAGTAATTTCAAGGACTCATATGGTAGGCATTATTTAATCCTTTTGGTGTGTTTTCTACTAGGGATACAGGTTATGGATATGGATCATATGTTGTGGTTATGACTTGGTTTGATGAGTCATATATTGGACAGTGTTTTATCCAATGGCTGAGGCTTGGATTCGAGTGGTGGATACTAAACGTATAGAAGGGTACCACTCATATGGGTCAGTCATATCCCTGTGGTAGTTTTTAAGGGATTTAAGTAAGGGTATTCTGGATATTTCTCTACTTACCATAACTAGGACCCATGAATTCTAATATACATAGGAGGTTATTTATCTTATTATTCTATTCATTAACACTTACAAACTATTCCAAAACAATCTATAATTCTCTCAAGAGATTTTAGGGCAAGAATTAGGATTGTTTTAGGGTTTATCTTGGTGATTTCATTCCATTAATTCTTTGGTATAAGGCATGTATCTCTCCCCCTTTTGTAATTTCAACTAAAGTCATGGTTTATATTATTGATTTCATAGTTTTACTATTTCATGATTATGTTTTTCAACTATTATTTGGGGGTTTTGAAGTTTAATCCTTTGTTATAGTTACCTATGGTTTTAATTATGCTTTTACATGCATTAATGGTGGTTTTAGTCAATTGGATTGGATGGCAATGATTTAATGGTCTTTGAAATTTTTTTTGGTTTATTAGGCCCCTCAAAGTTTCTGATAAAATACTTATAAAGATATGTCCATTGCATTGACTTCTTTTAATGGATCTATTTCATGTTTTAAATAGGACAAAGAATTTATGCATGGCTTAAATGGTTTAAAAAGGGTTAAAGGATAAATGGTTGTGCTTGTGGAGAATATGGAAGTCTACCAAGTAGATTTTATATAGTATATGGAAAGGCACCTAAGGCCCTCTTAACCTAAGTATTTTGACTATGGATATTACTTGCAAGTAAGGGGTGGTACGATGATAACACTAATATTGACCTTGGTTAATAGATAGTAACTAGATTGTTTAGACATGGTTTTAATTGGGCATTAATAGTGGGGTGTGTAGCTAAGCCATGGAAGGTGGCGGTCTCAGAAGAACCAAAATTGGAAGCTTATATTTGCTGATATGAGAGGTATTAATGACCATATCGTGTATCACATTTTATATTAGGGGATGTACTAGTTATCCCATGGGATATTCCTTGGTCATGCATCTACACATACAAGGTCCCTTTCAGCAGGGGGAGCCAAACCCATATGGCTTGTGGATGATTAGGATGACAAAGCTACACCTCTCAAGTAAAGATTTTAAGTGAATACTAAACCTCTTACCATTTACCAGCACTTATATATGTATGGATGTATGTATTATGGATAGTTTTACTTGGTTTTATGACTGGTATTATTTTATCCTTATCTTGATATTCATGCTAGCGGTCACTTCCTAACCCCGTCTACTGACAGTTGTATACCCACGCTATATAGGAACCGCCCATTCTACTCCTCCTATTTAGGATACAGATTTGGTATTAGTATTTGGACTGAAGTGGTGATCTTTGATCCTTTCATAAGGTATCATTTCATGTTATAGATTTCATTAGACACTTCTTTTTTATTATGGATATTAGTTTTATCCATGGTTGGGGGCGTGTCCCAACTGTATTTATTTATTATTTTAGGTAGAGAATTTGTGGTACTTCTAAGGGTTGGTATGGGTGGGATCAGTATTAGTGTCGTCCTTGGAATTTGAATAAGATAGGAGTCTGGCATGATAAACATAATTTTTCACTATTCCATCATATTACATTTTGGGGTTGATTTTCATATTACATTTTGGTATTCCTTTTGGTTTATGGTCTATCGCTTGGTTTTGTATTGCTGGGAGTTTGGTGAGGTACTATTGGACTCAGTTGGGTCGGTCACAGTTGTGACCCTATCCTATAGTCTTAATACGACAATAACTATTTCTTGTTATTTGTTTAAAATTCAGCTAATCTAAGGCTGGGCATATGTGGTTGGGTTGGGTAACAGGGGTGTTCTCATATCCTGGTTGGACTTAGGATGCCTATTATGACCTGGACATGGGTCGGGTCGTCTAAAGTTTGTATCAGAGTCTAGGTTCATGGTCAACTGGGAAGTAAAAAAATCCTTCCGAGTAGAGTTTCTTTTTAGGGTTTAAAGCATGCCACACTCATAAGAGAGATGGTGCAAGACACTTAGAAATGTTTCACTTTCATGGTATTCTATCTTAAATCTTGAGTTATTAATCCTGGAATCTCCTCTAATCCTTGATTGTTCTTCTTTCAGATCATCTCTCCAAGACTTGGAACACAAGGAAATTCTTCCATTCCATCTGGGGATAATGTTCAAGGGATACTTCCTATATCTGGAGTACATCTTTGATTTCATAGTCCTATTCCTGATGGTTCTGGAGTTCCTCTTATTTTGGCTAGATCTCCTTAGGTCCCTCCGGGTAGCATAATAAATGTGGAATTTTGTCAGTTTATTCATGTCATTGCCCAATTGGTTGATGCTCGGGCTGAGAAGGGTGCGCCTAGTGCTTTTTCTGTTGAGGCCACAAGGTTTGGTCAATCTATGAAAATAGATCCTCCAAATTTAACTGGGTAAAAATAGAGGAGGATCCTCATTGCTTCTTGGATAAGATGGAAATGATCTTTAGGGTAATGTGGGATACTAATTCAAAAAGGATTAACTTTACATCTTCTCAACTCTAGGATGTTACTTATCATTGGTATGAGGAATGGGACAGGGATAGAGATGATATGGAAGAAGAAGGGTTGTGGGAGGCCTTTTCAAAGGCCTTCTTGGATTTGTTCTTTCCTCAAGAGTTAAGGGATGCAAAGATAGAGGATTTTCTGAACCTCAGGCAAGGGAGGATGTTTGAAAAAAAATATTCTTTGATGGTCCATCAACTATCAAGGTATGCTCCTGATTTGGTGGCTACTATGAGGTCAAGAATGAGGAAGTTCGCTTCTAGGTTTAATAGAGATTTTATTCTTGATAGCAAGACTTCCTTGATGATTAAAGATATGGACATTTCGAGGTTAACTATCCATATGCAGTAGGTTGAGAATGAGAAGAGGAACCGGTCAGAGTTTGGGGATAGGTAAGAAAAGAGGAGCAAGTTTTTTTATTAGGGAGGTGCTCAGTCTCAAGGTGGTAAGGATTGTGGCAAGTGGGAGAAAAATAAATGGGGGAGTTTGGGGTCCTTTTCTGCTAGTTCTCCTGATCAGTCAGGCGATAGGCGTCATTAAGGTGGTGAAAATTCTCAGGCATAGGTTGTCAAATCTTAGGTAAGTAGAGGTCAGTTAGTTTCTTTGTTTCCTCCTTGTCGATTTTGTAGTTGTATTTATCGGGGTTATTATGAGAAAAGAAGGGGCAAGTTCTTCAAGTGTGGCCAGGTAGGCCATTGGCTTAGGGATTTTCCGGTCAATAAAGCTGCTATGAGGACGAATAAGATTCCTGTGGCTTCATCTACCGCTCCTACACCAGGTAGGGTGGCATCTTCTTGTATTCTACTCTTTGTTATAGTGTTGGTCAGAAAATGTTGTATGCTTTGGTGTCCCAACAGGAATTCAAGGCATCACCTGATATTATTACTAGTATGTAATAGCTTTTCTCTCGTGATGTGTATTATTTTCTTGATCCGGGGTACACTCTTTCTTATGTGACTCCATATGTGGATTTGTCTTTTTGTTTCAATCTGGAAGTTATGTGCGATCCTTTTTTTGCTTCTACCCTGGTAGGTGACTAGATTATTGCTAAAAATGTATATAGGGGGTGTGTGGTATCTATTGGTAGGAAGAAAACCTTGGTGGATCTGTGATACAAAAATAAACCTAAAAACCGAAATTAAGGACTCAATCAACAAAAAATCAGCAACCACACTAGAAGGAAAACAACACATAGAAAGGAGATGAAGAAGAAGATTGCATAAATGTAAAGATAGATAATGAAACATACACCACCCTTAATGATTAGCACCTAATTGTGTATCAAAAAACTAGACACACATCACCATGGATGGATAAAACTTCATTCTTATGTGGGCCAAGGGAATTCACACTCCTCAAAACCCACCTTTCTTGACAAATGGTCAACGCAAGTGAAGAACCACCTCACTTGCATAGAACCTTCAAGTTTCGATTTCTCTCTCTTAAGGAGAAGAAGAAGACTAAAAGATAAGACTACAATTAAAATCTAAAAATCCACTCAATTCATTATGTCAAAACTAAAGAGAATAGAAGCTAAAATATTTATTTATACTATTACATAACAAAAGACTCAAATGCCCTTAATGGGGGCTAGAAAGGTGTGCCTCTTAAGTACTGTAATATAGTGTATAAAGTTCACTTTACCCTTAGTAAGAGGCGCCTGTGAGATGTTGGAATTCATCCCTGTTTCCTTAGTTGATCAAGGATTTAAAAGGCTCTAAACACTTGCCAATTCTGAAGCTTAAACCTTTGACAATGGCTTGTACTCTTTTATTCTCTTCATGCTTGTATCCTCCTCTCCATCTTGAAAGCAATTTGTCCTCAAATTCTAAACTTGGAAAATCAAAGAGTGGGAAAACAAGCATATATTTCTCATGGTATAAGAGTTACCATTATCACCATAAGGTATATAATCATGCCAAGGGGGTACACTCTTGGAATACGCCCAACCATCCTTTATTATGAGTAAGAAACATCGACCACAAACATCACAAAAGACATGACCAAGGCAATCATCAAGGAATGAAGAATATAATCCAAAATAAACACATATTACATCAGTCACCACATTTCTATGAACATGATCACTATGGACCCTACTACTATCAAGGTCTTTATCAAACAAAATCAAAGGACCATATTAATCATCATGACCTACATTATAAGCATATTCACTAATTTGAATGTTTTCAATCACAGTAAGTAGTGAGCTATCCTTAGGAGAACATGGTTCATTAAAAAAATCAAGAGAGCTAACAATAGGAGAAACAAGCACATCTATATCAAGAAAAACCTAGATCACTTCACAAGGAATCACCATTAGTACCACACCCATATCATCAATCCTTGGTTGTTCACAGTTGACATACACCTACACATCCATGGTATTCAGCATAAAATACTTGGCATAAAGGGAACCAAGGAAGTGGATAGCATCAACATTAAAAGATAATGTGCATGAACCAAAGCTACACTTCCAACACCTCACAAGTACCCCACGGTCAAAGGGAAGTATTAGGCATGGTTCCAGGCTGAAATTACCCACCCCTTGTACTTGAGGATCAAAGTCATGACTTCCCAAAACACCGCACACAATTTTGACATACACATGGTAATTTTGAACAATATTAATTTAATGGCTTTCATTACACAAGTTCAAAGGACCATGGTCAATATCAAGGTCAACATTACAACCATTAACACTAACTTGGAAGTTCTCAAGCATACCATTCTCATGTCCAAGTAGTGAAATAGTTTTAAGAGCAAGTTGATCATTATTCACAACAAAAGAGTTACTAAGGAAAGAGGTATGCAGTTGCAAACCAAAAACCACTTCACAAGACACTAAATCATAATATTTTGAGTTCAATGAAGTGTTGTGAGTAGCAAAGTAACCTCAGGTAAGGCTTGGGAAGTCCACTTTTTTGGAGCTCTTGGTCAAGAGATTCTCTAGTTCATTTCTCATGCTTTCGTGTGGAACTCCTTTTGGATCCTCCTTGGTTATCATTTCATCTTGTCTCTGCACATAAGAAAAATCAAAGATAGGCAAAATTCTAGCATTTGGGTTAGTGAATAACAAGGGTCCTTTGTGGACAAGATCCATAGTCAATTATTCTTTTTACCTTCCAATTTCACTACCCGTGGCTTTCCTTTCCTTTCCCCTCCTTTATTCACATCCTTCTTGTACCTCACTATTCATTTTCTCTCTATATTGAGGCTTAGCCTCATTCTCCTTAGATCTTAACTCTTCCTCATTTTCTACTTGGATGGAGGGGTCTCGGTTTAATATGGTTTGGAGAGGGGGTGTCGATTTTGGTTGAGGATAGATTTAGGTTGGTGGATTTGTATTTAGGGAACTATAGTATCTTTGTATATTTTGGTTAGGAGACGTTTGGGAATGGCTTAGGGGCTGTTTTTGAGGAACTCTTCGTAGGTATAGCATTTGGTAAAGAGTTTCGGGTGTCAAGGTCATAGAGGAGTTGTTGGGTTGAACACTTGAAGATGCATGGTAGGGATTAGGAGTAAAAGTTCATGAGTTCCTTCTACTTTCAACACAATCAAGTCTCCCACTAATGGTGGTCACCTTACCCTTTAAGGAACCAAGCTCACCCTTCAAAGAATCAATCTCACCTTGCACTTTATCCAAACCATCCTTCAATTCTCAGGATAGTGAATTAAACCGAGCCATCAAGGCTCCCAAAACATCATTACCAAAGGGTTGGGATATGGTACCCTCGTATTCCATCTCAATTGTACCTACCAAAAAAAAATTGAAAAGAGGAAAGCCTACAAAACTAATAAACACATCAGTTCAAAAGCCACACCACACTCACACTAGGATCGCACCTCACACTTGGTCTCACAAATGTTGAAAACTTGGCAATACTTGGGAAGTGAATTGAGTGGTGAATTGGACTTCTTCTAGAATTTATTTTTGTTTGATATGACTCAAATAAAATAATGCATGGACTTGAACCAGCAAACTACTATGAATTAAAAATGAGAAAAAAAACACAAATATCGAAGACATATAACAAACGGACTCTAAACTAATTACCAAACTAGTACTTACTAATTAAGGATAGAATTAACTTATAAGAAACTAGAATAAAAAATTTGAAACTAAGAACTCAATTTGGCCATTGAGCTATGATGACATGGCATTCAATTATTGGACGTTGAGTTTCAAAAATTTTCAACCCAAATTCTCAAGTCTTGGCCTAGAACACCTTTGAAGGAGAAGAATTTCATCTGGGAGGGAAAATTTGAAGGTTTTAAAGCCTTTTTGGAGATTCAAATGAATTCATAAACAATGGTCCCCCCTTTTTACTTGGAATTGTACTTGTGACTATTCCTTTGTCTCTTCTTTCTTTTGGATGACTATAAATATAACAAGGAATGTTCCTTCACAAACATGAAGTACACCCTTTCTCCTTCTTCTCTTTGGATCAAATGCACATCTTGAATATTCTTCTCCAACAAGATATGATGAAGATTGAAGAACAAGATGAATATTTAAGAGTTGACCAAAGTTTGACCCTCTATCAAATGAACCCCAAATTTGGATTTTCTTTTAGATCTCGGTTCCTTAGGACAAGATGAACTCAAATATCTAAAAAAACAGCAACAAACCACATCCAAACTTCAAAAACTCAAACAGATCTAGACTCTCTTGGTGTTAGAGAAAAAGAATATAATGCAAGAAACTTCCAAGAAAAAGTAAAATCATGCAGATTTATGCTTTTAGGTTTGGATCTACAACACTACACAACTAGACACCATTTTGTTTTTGAGATTTTTGAATTTTTGACTCTTTTTGTGAGATTTTCTTAGTAACGACACTAAAACAAAAGATGAGAGTTGTGGTAAAAACCCTAAGCAAGGCTCTATGATATCAAATGATACAAAAATAAACCTAAAACCCGAAATTAAGGACTCAATGAACAAAAAATCAGCAACCACACTAGAAGGAAAATAACACATATAAAGGAGATGAAGAAGAAGATTGCATAAATGTAAAGATTGATAATGAAACATGCACCACCTTTAATGATTAGCTCCTAATTATGTATCGAACAACTAGACACACTTCACCATGGATGGAGAACACTTCATTCTTAGGTGGACCAAGGGAATTCACACTCCTCAAAACCCATCTTTCTTGCCAAATAGTCAACACAAGTGAAGAACCACCTCACTTGCATACAACCTTCAAGTTTTGGTTTCTCTATCTTAAGAAGAAGGAGAAGACTACAAGCTAATACTACAATTATAATAGAAAAAGTCACTCAATTTATTATGTCAAAACTAAAGAGAATAAAAGATAAAATGTCTATTTATACTATCACATAACAAAAGACTCAAATGCCCTTAATAAAGGCTAGAAAGGGGTGACTCTTGAGTGTTAGAATAAAGTATTTAAAATCCACTTTGCCTTTAGTGGGAGGTTCTTATGAGATGTTGGAATTCCTCCTTCATTCCTCACTTTACCAAGGATTTAAATGGCTCTAAACACTTGCCAATTCTGAAGCATAAACCGTTGACAATGCCATGTACTCTGTTGTGCTCTTCATGCTTGTATCAATCTATTTGAGTTTGATATGGTAGATTTTGATGTAAATCTAGGTATGTATTGGTTGCATTTTTATTATGCGTCTTTGTATTGTCAGACCTATAGTTTTATCTTTAAGTTCCATGGCGAAACATATATAGAATGGGAATGTGATTCATTATCTCCTAGGAGGAGGTTTATTTCTTATCTTAGAGATCAAAGGCTAATATTTAAGGATTTTCTTTGTCACTTGGTCTAGTTTAAAGATTGTAACTCGAAAGGTTATTCTTTGTCTTTGGTCCATATAGTTAATGAGTTTCTAGAGGTCTTTTAGGATGATCTTCTTAGTGTTTCTGTGGATAGAGAATTAGAGTTTGGTAGTGATTTACTTTCGGATACTCATCTAATTTCTATTTCTCCGTATAGAATAGCTCTATATGAGTTGAGAAAACTCAAGGAGCAACTTAAGGATCTTTTAAAAAAGTGGTTTATTTGTCCTAGTGTCCCTCCGTGGGGTGCACCTGTGTTGTTTTTGTGCAAGAAGGATGGTTCCCTTTGGATATGCATTAACTACAGGCAGTTAAACAAGTTGACGATTAAGAACAAGTATCTTCTTCCATAGATAGATAAATTGTTTGACCATTTACTAGGTGGCAAGTTCTTGTCTAAGATAGATCTTTTGTATGGGTACCATCATCTTAAGATTAGGGAGGTGAATATCCCTAAGATGGATTTTCTTACTTAGTTTGGGCATTTTGAGTTCTTAGTGATGTCATTGGGTTGACTAAAGCTCTAACAATATTTATAGACTTGATAAATAGCGTGTTCAAGCAGTATTTATATCTCTTTGTCATTGTTTTTATTGATGACGATCTAGTTTACTTGAAAAGTGAGGTGGATCATGTTAATCACCTCTATGTTATATTGTAGGCCTTAAAATAACCTTAGTTATATGCCAAGTTCTCTAAGTGTGAGCTTTGGTTGAATGTTGTGAATTTCTTGGGTCATATTATTTCTAGTGAAGGGATCATAGTGGATCTGCAGAAGGTTGTTCTTGTGAAAAGGTGGTCTAGGCCAATAAATCCATTTGATATTTGGAGCTTCTTGGGTTTACCCAAGAATTATTGGCGGTTTGTGGAAAGATTTTCTTTGATAGATGCTTCTTTGGCTAAGTTGACTCAGAAAAAGGTTAAGTTTTCTTGGCCGAATGCTTATGAAGGGAGTTTTGAGAAGATGAAGGATAAGTTGACTTTGGCTCTAATCCTGAACTTTTTAAAAGGCAATGATGGGTTTGTGGTTTACTCTGAAGCATCTCAGATAGGGCTTGGTTGTCTTTTGATGCAGCATGGGGAGGTGGTTGCCTATGCTTCAAGGTAGTAGAAGGTACGTAAGAGGAATTATCCTACTCATGATTTAGAGTTGTTGGCAGATGTGGTTTCTTTGAAACTATGGTAGCATTATTTGTATGGTGTTCATACGGATATCTTTTCTAATCACAAGGGTCTTTAGTATATGTTCACTCATAGAGAGACCTTAATCTCAGGTAGAGGAGGTGGCTTGAGCTTTTTAAGGATTATGTATAATTCCTCACTACCACCTAGGTAAGGCTGATGTGGCTGTTGTTGCCCTTAGCAGGTTATCCATAGGGAGTTTGGGTCACATGAAGGAAGGCAAGCGAGAATCGGTAAAGGATATTCACTGCTTGGATAACCTTGGAGTTTGTCTCTTCGACTCTAAGGATGGTGGTGTGAAGGTACAAGAAGTGGTTTGCTTGTCTCTTATTAGGGAGATTAAATAAAACCAAGTGTTGGATCCTATCTTGATGAAAATCAAGAGTGACGTTAGTTGGCAAAAGGTACTAGTATTTGAGATCGATGTTGATGGTACTCCATGGTACCAAAAGAAGTTGTGTGTTCTTGATATTGGTGGGATGTGGTAAAGGGTATTGGCTGAGATGCATGAGTCACGCTATATTGTGCATCTCGGCTTGACTAAGTTGTATCATGATCTTAAAGAGATCTACTAGAGGAATTGCATGAAAAAGGATGTGGTTGATTATGTGGCTAAGTGTATGAGGTGTCAACAGGTTAAGATTGAGCACATAATACTAGGAGCATTGTATTGAGAAATTGATTTGCCTGAATAGAAGTGAGAAGTGATCAATATAGACTTCGTTGTCGGTCTTCCATAGTCTCAAAATTGATATGATTTGATTTGGGTCATCGTGGATAGGATTTCGTATTCAACGTATTTATTATCGGTACAGACTATATTTTTGGCAGAGGATTATACACGGTTGCATCTTTAGGAGATTTCAAAGATCCATGGTTACTTGTTTCAACTATCTTTTATCGTAGTACATAGTTTACGTCTTATTAATGAAAGTCTTTTCAAAAAGTGTTGGGACTGCCATTACTCTGAGTACTGCCTTTCATCCACATTCGGATGGGCAAGCTGAGAGAACTATTTATACATTAGAAGATATAGTTTTGGCCTGTCTGATTAACTATGGTGGAAATTGGGTAGAGCATATACCTTTGGTAGAGTTTGCTTACAATAATAGTTATCACTCAAGTATTGCTATAGCTCATTTTATGGCGTTGAATGGTAGGAGGTATAGATCTCCTATTTGGTGGTTTGAGCTTGGAAAAGCCAACATGTTTGGTCTTTATTTGGTTTATCAGGCTATGGATAAGGTCAAGGTGATTTGGGTTAGGTTTAAAGCTTCTCAAAGTCATCAAAAGTCCTATCCGGAAATTAGGTGTAGAACCTTGGAGTTTGAGGTTCGGGATCGGGTATTTCTCAAGGTATCTCCCATGAAGGGAGTGGTGCAGTTTGGCAAAAAGGGGAAACTCAATCCTCAGCTCATTGGTCCTTATGTGATTTTACAGAGAGCTGGCAATATTGCTTATGAGTTGGAGTTACCATTTAGCTTTAGTTTGGTTCATGCGGTCTTTTATGTCTCTATGCTGAGGATATGTCTTGGTGATCCTTCATTAATTTTTCCTTTGGAAGGATTTGGTGTTTTGGATTCTATCTTATGAAGAGGTCCCGATTGAGATATTAGATAAGCAAGATCCTTGGTTGTGGACCAAGGATGTGGCTTAGGTTAAGGTTCTATGGATGATCCATAAGCTGAAGAAGCTACTCGAGAAGCGGAAGAGGACATGAAGTCCAAATATCCGCATTTGTTTTCTTATCCTGGGATTCGTGCGGAAGGTATATGTCTTGATTATATATTTATTTTATGATTTTATTAAAGGTAAGATTAACATCTTTCCCTCATTGCTTTCAAACTTTGTTGAAGGGATGTTTGATAATGTAAATGACTCTATCTGTGTTTACCCCTACGTTGTCCATCATTCGGGGATAAATGTTCCTAGTGGGGTAGACTGAAACATTTTGGGTTTTAACCCTTAGAAAATTTCTTGGAAATTTATTTTTTGGACCAATACGACTCAAGGGTACGATCCAAATACTAGCGAACGAGTGGTATGATCCTGCCGTATGCTAACCAGTGTTAGTTGGTGGGATGGTTTTGGCCACTAGAATGGGTATGACTTAGAGTTGTGAGTCATAGGTCTTGGTACGAGTCATAGGTCTTGGTACAAGTCATATCAATGATTGGTATGATGGGTAGTGTTTGATCCTCCTGGTACTTTATTTTTCCAGGGATACGGGTAATGGATACGGATCCTATGTTGTGGTAATGACTTGGTTGGATGAGTTGTATATTTAACTGTGTTTGATCCAAGGGTTGAGTATGGGATACGAGTGGCAAATACCGATCGGATAGAAAGGTACGACTCATATAGGTTAGTCGTATCCCTATGAAGGTTTTTAAGAGATTTAACTGGGGGTATTCTGGACATTTCCCTACATAACTTAACTAGGACCCATTACTTCTAATATACGTAGGAGGCTATTTACGTTATTATTCTATTTATTAATATTTATAAACTATTCCAAACCACTCCATAATTCTCTCAAGAGATTTGGGGCAAGAAAGTTATGGTTTCATCTTACGGATTTCTTTGGGGCTTGTCTTGGTAATTTCTTCCACTCAATTCTTTGGTATAAGGCGTGATTCTCTTCCCTCATTGTATTTTTAACTAAAGGAATTGTTTATATGATTGATGTTATGGTTTTACTATTTCATGATTCTCGTTTTCAACTATTATTTGTGGGTTTTGATATTGAATGCTTTATTATGGTTTCAAATGGTCTTTATTATTCTTCTATATGCATTAATAGTGGTTTTGTAAAATTGGATTTCATGGTTATTGTTTAATGGTCTTTGTAATTGGTTTTGGTTTTATTATACCCCCAAGGTGTTTTATAAAATTCTTATAAAGATATGTTTATTGCAATGAATTCTTTTAATGGAACTCTTGCATATTTTAAACTAGATAAAGGCTTTATGCATGGCTTAAATGGCTTGAAAAGCGCTAAATCCTAAATGGTTATGCTTATGGAGAACATGAAAGTCTCCTAAGTGGATTTAATATGGTATATGGAAGAGGACCTAAGGCCCCCTTCACCTTAATGATTTGGCTATGGATATTATTTACAAGTGAGGGGTTGTATAACGATACCACTAATATTGTACTTAGTTAATAAATTGTAAATGGATTGTTTTGAAATGGTTTCAATTGGGCATTTACGATGGGATGTGTATCTAAGCCATGGAAGGTGGCGGTCCTGGGGGACCAAAATCAAAAACTTATATTTCTTGATGTGGGGGGTCTTGATAACCATGTACGTGTGTCATATTTTATATTACGGGATGTACTAGTCATCCCATGGGATATTCCCTAGTAGTGTGGCTACACGTACTGGTGCCCTTTCAGCAGGGGAGCCTAACCCATATGGATTGTGGGTGGTTAGAAAAGCAAAGTTACATAGCCCAGGTAATGGTTTTAAGTGCATGCTAAACTCGATCCCCTTTCCCAACACTTATATATGTATGGTTGCATGCATTATCAATGGTTTTATGACTGACATTATCTTATCCTTATCTTGAGATTCAAGCTAGCAGCCACCTACTAACCCCTCTACTGGTGGTTGTATAGCCACATTCTGCAGGAACCGACCATTCTACATCTCCTGTTTAGCACGTGGATCCGGTATCAGCATTTGGACTGAAGATGTGAGATTCCATCCTTTTTGAAGGAATAATATCATGTTATTGATTTTTTTAGACACTTCTCTTTTATTATGGATATTGCTTTTTGCCATGGTTGGGGAAATGTACCAAGCAAATTTGATTATTCTTTTGGGTAGAGCCTTTGTGGTACTTTTGGAGGTTAGTATGGGCGGGATTGGTATTGGTGTCGGGCTTGGCATTGGAATAAGCTGGGAGGCTGGCATCATCGGACATGATTTTTCATTGTTCCATCATATTACATTTTGGGATTGATTTTCATATTATGTTTGTGAATTCCCTTAGGTTTATGGTCTATTGCTTGGTTTCGTATTGTTGGACGGTTGGTATGGTACGGTTGGACACGATTGGGTCGATCATGGTTGTGACCCTATCCCAAAGTCTTAGTAAGAACAATAATGATATCTTATTACATGTTCAAAATTCAGCCCATCTAAGGCTGGACATAAGTGGTTGGGTTGGGTAATAGAGGGCAGTACCCAGTCCTAGTTAGACTTGGATGCCGATACAACAAGGCCTGGGGTTGGGTCGTGTGACTACGTCACCACTGAACTTAGAAGGACCTAAAAGAGTTAACATCTCAAACCTTTTCTTATCCTTAGGATACATTACTACACTCGTAACAATAGGAGGCATAGTAAATCCAGTTGGCTGAGAACCCATATGAGGAGACATCATAGAAGAAAGTTAAACTCCAAATCTTAGAATACCGTTCTCAAATACAAGCATAAAAGGAGGAACTGCATTCAGAGTCTATGGAATACCATAAGAAGATATTGGTACCATAAGTAGATTCTGACACAAATGAAGATACAATACTCAAAGATGGAGGAACACCAGGGGCACTTACAGGAGAACCTACATATGGGTCAACAACAGAATCAACTACCCCTCAAAGACTAGGATAGAAAAACTCTATTGGATGAGAGTAGGACACATACCTCCAATATGCTCATCTTGAGGCTCAAGAGAGAGTCCCCTAGTGCTATTTCTAAAAAGGGCAGATCCTTATGTCCGTCCTCTATACCGAGCCTTACAACAACTCGCAACTTGCCCTCTAGACTAGGATCTCTTCTCAGATAATGGATCCACATCTCTAGCCTCACTAGATCTAGTCCTCACTATCTATGCAGAAAAGAGTAAAATATAACTTAGAATACAAGGTATCAAAGATCCGCATGATGTGGAATAAAATAATGAGAGGTTTTCTAGAGACATCCTATTGACTCTTGAAGATAGATAAGAATGTATACGTACCAATCCATGAGACTCTATTAGACACTCTGTTCTTACATTGTTGTGACCAATCAACCGTATTACTCTAATACTAATTTTGTCATGCCCCAAAAATCAAGTTTCATGTTGTTACTTGTTGTAGCATGGCTGGGCAAGTAAGCCAATCACCTAAATTTATATGAAATGAGAAATTAATAGCAAAACCCTAGGCAAGATTCAAAGAATAGACTTGAACCACAAATATATTGTAAAGGTGAAAAAATAATAAAAGAAACCAAACTAGATCCTGAAACCTTGTGTCACATGTAAGAACCAACTAATGCAACTAGAAGTAAAAATATACTTAGGATATCCCGAAAGGAACAATTTTGTCTCTCATACAAATAAGACATAGTCTAAACAAGAAAAGGTAGTAGTAAGCTCTAAATGCATAGATTAACCGCTACCTCGAATATACTCCAAATACTACCCAAATCAGCTATCTATGCGATGCACTTGTACCTAGATCTACACCGATCGAGCATAATAGGGATGGGTACCGCCCACTTGTACTTAGTAGGTATCATAGGTCAGCTGAGTAAAGTAGAAAATAAAGCATATAAACACAAACTATGGGCAGATCACCTGCAATTAGAAGATGTCTCAAATGGTAGCTCATACTGACTACACTAATAGTTCTATTATATACACATTTAACAAATAAAGGTAGGATAAAGGAAGGAAAATATATACATACACCAAATACAAGTGTCAGAAGATAGAACAAATGGGCAGATATTATGTAAGAAAGGAATACACTCATAATATAAGCACAATACATGGAATGCAATGAGAATGGTAATGATAATGATGATGATGATGTCTGAGGTTCACACACAACCTCCATATAAACTTATCGAGCTAAGCTACGACTATAGGACCTTTGGGAGGTTCATCAACCCATACCTACCGAGCTTTGCTCCCAGGTATCACACTGGAGGGTTTTTAAACCTGTATATAAGAGATATCCAATACAATTAGACATAAATCGTCCCTAGCACATACATCAGCAGTTGATTTTTAAAGATGTCTCATTTTTTATTAGAATAATCCAATGTTTCCAGTATTTTAAGTATTTGCATAATGATACAAATGTTTTATAAATAAAATGATATAAGTATGTAATTATTAGAACCAAAAAAAATTAAAATATTTAATATCCAACCAATATACCCACCATGTGAATGAAAATCCACTCAAATCAACCAACTATCCATGGTCCAATTAAATACAGAAACTATCAAGTGAAATGTGCAAGGAAATTTTCATTTATACAATATAAATCCCATAATCTAGGGTTTTCCCACCAATAAGAGAACAACAAAACATACATATATCATTACTAGGCCAACAACATTAGATAAGACATCACACAGTCAAACGTAGCATTTAATGTCTCAAAACAACAAAATATTATCAACATAGGCCTCACACGTGCACATAAACGACCTAAAAACATTTTACATGATACAACCCAATACCCATAGCATGATTTTACATTATTATTGGCTACTTAACCCTTTCTGAAGAAAGTTATGCCTTAACCCACCTCAAATGTCGAAATTAGCACTACTGGAAATTACCTCTATCACAACAAACTTTGTAATGACGGTTAACAAAGTATTGCAATAGGTGGTCTATTGCAACAGTTTCAAGTGTTGCCAAAAATAATTGTTCTATTAGCTATAATTTAACACTATAACCATCACATTTTACACGAAGCATTGCAATAGATAAATAAAATAAGTTATAGCCACACTTATTTTATCCCTTTTATTTTAACCAATAATTTTATTAAGTTCGCCAAAAAAACATTTCAACAAAAAAAAATTCTTGCTTAAACCTACTCCACTCTAAATCATTCGCAAAATTGCTAAATTTATGAGTTTCAATCGACGGTCGGTGTCACTAAATTTGTAGACTTTCAATCAACGGCTAGCATCGCTAAATCTGTGGAATCGTAAGTGAAACCATAGCCCAATGGAATTGGTAAGTGAAATAGGGATGAGTATGGTCCACTTGTACTTAGTAGGTATCATAGGCCAACTGAGTAAAGTAGAAAATAAAGCATATAAACACAGACTATGGGTAGATCACCTGCAATTAGAAGATGTCTCAAATGGTAGCTCATACTTGCTCCACTAATAGTTCTATTATATACACATTTAACAAATAAAGGTAGGATAAAGGAGGGAAAATATATACATACACCAAATAAAAGTGTCAGAAGATAGAACAAATGGGTAGATATTATGTAAGAAAGGAATACACTCACAATACAAGCAAATACATGGAATGCAATGAGGATGGTGATGATAATGATGATGATGATGTAGGAGTTTGTCACACAACCTCCATATACATTTATCGAGTTGAGCTATGGCTATAGGAACTTTAGGAGGTTCATCAACCCATACCTACCGATCTTTGCTCCCAGGTAGGACACTGGAGGATTTCTAAACCTATATATAAGAGATATCTAATACAATTAGACATAAATCATTCTTAGGACATATATCAGCAGTTGATTTTTAAAGATGTCACATTTTTTGTTAGAATAATCTAGTGTTTCTAGTATTTTACGTATTTCCATGATGGTACGAATGTTTTATAAATAAAATGATATGAGTTTGTAATAATCACAACCAACAAAAATGTAAATATTTAATATCCAAAAAATATACCCACCATGTGAAATGAAAATTCACTCAAATCAACTAACCATCCACAATCCAATTAAATATAGAAACTATAAAGTGAAACGTGCAAGGAAATTTTTATTTATACAACATAAATCCCATAATCTAGGTTTTTCCCACCAATAAGAGAACAATAAAACATACATATATCATTGTTAGGCCAAAAACATTAGATAAGACATCACACAGTCAAACGTAGCATTTAATGTCTCAAAACAACAAAATATTATCAACATAGGCCTCACACATGCACATAAACGACCTAAAAACATTTTACATGATACAACCCAATACCTATAGCATGATTTTACATTATTATTGGCTACCCAACCCTTTTTGAAGAAAGTTATGCCTTATTCCACCTCAAATGTCGAAATTAGCACTACTAAAAATTACCCCTATCGAAAATAACTTTTTAATGACAATTAACAAAGCATTGCAATAGGTGGTCTATTCCAATAGTTTCAAGCGTTTTCAAAAATAATTATTCTATTAGCTATAATTTAACACTATAACCATTGCATTTGACACTAAGCATTGCAATAGATAAATAAAATAAGCTATAACAACGCTTATTTTATTTTATTTTAACAGGAAATTTTCTTATGTTCGGCAAAAAAAATATTTAAATAAAACAAATTCCAGCTTAAACCTACTCCACTCTAAATCATTTGCAAAAATGCTAAATCTGTGATTTTCAATCGATGGCCAGTGTCCTAAATTTGTGGACTTTCAATCGATGTCCAGTGTCGCTAAATCTGTGGAACCGTAAGTGGAACCATAGCCCAGTGGAATAGGTAAGTTAAACCGTAGCTCCACGCTACTTCAAAATTCAATCTCTTTCTTTATTTAATTCCTTCTTCATCTTTATCTTGTATCTTCGTCCTGCATTCACACAAGACTCACTCAGTTTATCTATTTTTTTTCTTTTATGGTTTCATTCATTAATGGCTGCAAAAGTAAAAAAAAAGTGCCAATTGTTAAAGTTGTCGATGATCCGATAGCTCTGTGGGATCTGGTAGTTGTAACTAAAGTGTTCTTCCAAGGAAGTTCTAATTTTCATTATCAGTAAGTTCTCACACAACTTTGACCTAATTTTTGGGATTTTTATTCTATTTAGGGTTTTTGCTTTAATTCTTGTTGAAAATATAGTGGCCTTCTTGCTTTTGTTACTTTATTAGATATTTATTTTTAATAAATGATAGGAATTTCTAAGGTGGTTAATTTTTGAGGAATTTTGATGTGTATTAATTGCTTTATTTTTTATTTTTTAAAACTGGAAATAGGGCTTTGTTCTTGTTAATTTAATAGCGATTGAGTTGTTGTAGTTATGTAGTGGTTGTTTTCAGCTTGAATTCGACTTGCTAATTAATTTGTTTTCTAGAATTGCTTAGCTTATTATGGAATATATATGGAATTTTTGATTTGATATTGTTGTATTCAGCTTGAATTCGGTTTGCCAGTCTTTTTTTTTTTTTTTTTTTGGAATTGACTTTGATGATTGGCTTAACTTATATATTGGGGAGAGGTCAGCTGCCGTTTACTAATTTATATGGATTTCTGTAAAACTTAATTCATTGATGAGCTCTGGATTATCCAATGATTTCTAGTGTTTGATGCATAGTGATTGATTAATTGGTTATTTAGTTGTCATGTGTATTTGTTTTGGGTTTCACTACTAGGGCATCCTTGATTGATTTCCTTGTGGAACTTTGAGATTTTGTTTATGAATCCAACCATAGGAAGAAATATCTATATAACTTTTTATCACAATTCTTTCCTACTATATGTTAAAATTTTTGAGTAGTCTTCATCAAATATATAGAGAACTTCAAGTACAGTTGTTTCTTACCATCTCGGTAAAACTTAATTGGACTCTGTTCCAATTGGATGTTATGTTACAATGATTCATTGTTCTATTATTTGTTGAGATTAAGTTTGAGCTCATATATGTCTTTTAAGTTCTATTTTTCTGTTCACTCTTCTTCTAATTCAACTTATTTCTTGCCAATGTATATTTTGTGGTTAGTCATGTAAAAGAAAAATTCTTTATGTTTGTTGTTACAGATGCTTTGTTTAATTTAGTAGTGGAATATATCTTTACTCTTCTTCTCCTTGTCTCTATGTCTGTTCATTATGTTGTCTAGGAGGGGCCTTGGCGTGGTGGGTGGTAAAATCTTAATCTGTTCTTATGTGCAAATACTAGTTCTAGTTGCTATCAACCACTTCGTGTAAAATTGTAAGGCCCTGTAAAGTTCCTTCGTAGTTTGAGCCTTTGGGCGTGTCGAGTGAGGCGTGATTTTGGCCCTAAATGATTGAGAAGTTGCTTCCTAAGTGAGTAACGTGTTAATCATATAGATATAAGATTTACCCAAATCCAACACTCGGGTAAGAAGTTATGGTTAATTTAAGCCTTAGTCATAAAACTGCATCATTAAACTGCCTGGCGCGTCGCGTAGAGGGTTGATTTGGCAATTGTCAATTTCCAGTAGAACCCTGCGATAGTAGAATGTCACAAAGGAGTCCCAGGTCCCAACCAGTGGGAAAACATAATGGCTCTGCATCGTAGAGGCTACCAATTTCCCAATTGTCAAATTCCAGTGAGCCACCACAATAAGTGGCGCGTCGCGGAGGCCAATAAAATTGGGTTCTAGTTCCATTTTTCCAGTTTTGCACAGATGTTTAAAAGGACACTTTGGACCTTTTCCAATCCTATAAAATCGTGGAAACACTAAATTAATGCCATTTACAAGCATCTTATAAGGTTTTCCTCAAGTTTTCTCTCAACATTAACCCTAAGTATCCAAAATCTCTTCCAAGAACCTCAAGAATCCACCATGGATTTCCTAAATTGAGTCAAGATTCAAGGTTTCCAAGTCAAGGACCTCAAGAACCCTCATTCTAGAGCACGAATAGAGTTCCAAAAGTGAGAGTTCATCAAAAGCTTCTAATTTAAGGTATGGGGGGTTTTGAACAAGGGTAACCCTTTCACCCTTGTGCCCAAAAGGCTATTTATATCATGAAATTCTTGAAATATATAAGGTTTTTACATGAATTTGAATTGGGTTTTTCACCCATTATTATTGAATGCATTATGTTGATTTTTTTCATGAATTAAGAGTCAAATGACATGATTTCTACATGTTTTCTTGAGTATTTACAGCTGGGTATAAACCCCATGATTTTACTCCTTGATAAGATAATATTTGCATTGTTGAGATATTGAAGCATATGGCTATATTGAGATTTTGAGGCAATTTTCTGAAATTCTCGAATTTCCACATGATTTATGAATCTATATGATATATATTATGCTTTTGATAAGCTTTAACTTGAGATTTAATTATGGGTTAGTAAGCCCTATTTGAGACTTGTGAAATTATGAACTCTTGTACTATGAGCACCCATGTTTTGAGTATTTTGAGACGATTGAGAAATGAATTGACCTAATGGTCCTTGATCTTTGAAATCCACTTCACTATATGAGATTATCGATTTGATTATTGGGTTCCTGTTGAACCATGTGATTATTCTAAAAGTTGATTCTTTTTATGAGATGAGCGCAGATAATCTAAAGGGAGTAGTATTTAGCACCGATTGGGTAAGTTACTATAGTTTCTTAGCCCAAAACTACGTGCCACCGTAGGTTAGGCCTGAGGCTGAGTTTATGATGATTATGACTGGGCCTGAGGCCGAGTTTCGTTTAGTGATCACTAGACCTAGGTTATACTCCCTGGCAAGAGTATGACGCTCCTCTCTAACATGGGGTCTCTTTCTTAGGAGGATAAAATGTTGGACTCCATGTAGCTCGCGTGGTTTATGTAGGTTATGAGAACCTCCCTTGACATTTAAACTTTGAGATCAAATTCTTCTTTTTCCTTTCCTATAAGTTATTTTCCTAAATGATTGAATTGCAAAGATGTTTCCCCAACTAAAGTATTTTCTTGATGCAAGTTATTTCCGAAATGAAAGCATCTTCCCTTGTTATAGTACTTTTGTAAAGCCTTGACGTAAGTTATTTTCATAAACTAGAATACCTTTCCATTTGCGATGGAGCGATTTCCCTAAAGCTTGAGATGAGATATTTTCCTAAAGTGAATGAAATGCCTTCAAGTATGTTTTCAAGTTATATGATTCCGAATTCCAAGTATATGAGTTCTAAATAGTTATGAAATTTTGAGCATTAAAGAAGTTTTACTCTCAATGATACTTATGTATGAGTTGAAAGTATTGTTTAAAGTCCCTTAGCCTTCGGGTATTGAGAATAAGAGAAGATTTTGAATTTTGAGATTAAACAATGATGACTCACGAGATTTGTGTTACATGCTCCATTCTATATGACTTATGAGCTTTATATTTTGATACTTGTTCTAGCCATGTGAGTCATCTCATAATGCATACATGATTTGATTAAAGAAGATTGTTACTATTTTATTCATGTGCATTCAGCCCCGTATACTCAGTACATTCCAAGTACTGATCCACATATATGTCTATGTGCTACATTATATCATAATGTAGGTTCAGGTGCTCAGTCCCAGCCTCGCCCGTGATTCTTCGAGTACCTTGCCTATATTTTATACAGTGGAAAGTCCTCATGGTTTGAGGACCGATCTTCAGATATTTTCCTTACTTGAGAGAGTATGTTTTATCTTCAGTTCATTTCGAGTCAGTTGGGGACCTGTCCCAACGGCTCTTTAGATTTTGATTTGTAGAGGCTTGTCAGACTAGTGTCAGACTTGTGATGTGTTGAGGGTTCGATATTGTCGTTTTGTTGAGATTTCTCTATATTGTGGTCTTATGGACCGAGTAGCTTTTCCATATTTCCTTTCATGTGGTATGACTATGCTAGTGTTGAATCCATTGTTATCTTGAATTGAGTGTCATTGGTAGAAACCGGCTCTAAGGATTAGCTTGGGACTACTCGTAGCCTTAGGCACCGTGTGACATCCCGAGAGATGATTTTGGGTCGTTACAAATATAGACTGGAGGTTTGGCCAGTTCCGGTTCGATCCTTCCAACCATCTAGTTTGAGGGGCCAAAGCTGTGGTAATGGCTATTACTTGCCAATATTTTCTTTTCCTTATAGTTGATGACACTTTTAGAAGATACCTTTTTTAGATTGTCTTCAGTTATGCTTGTAGTGATATATTTTTAGGAATCATCCATTTAAAAAAGATTTAATTAATAAGATGAGAAAAGAGGAAGTAAATTTTGGCTATGCCCAATCATCCATACAGTTCTTCTTCTCCACTTGACTTACTTGAGCTTATTCATTCCAGGATCCTTCAATTTCTAGTGTTTCAGCTTACCAATGTAGTTTACCTTTTCTTTGAGGATGAATATAGTTTACCTTCAAAGCAGGCCTTATATTAATATCTTATTCGACCATTCTATTTAATATAAAAAATTTACCCAACCACACATACAGTCCAAGACGTTGGTTAATCAAGTCAAAACAACCGAGTCAGCAAAAATAGACCTAAAAATTTTCATTTTTTGGGCAAAATATGGATTTAGCTTAGAATGTATGCATCCTCATCTTGATTTATCCATTCTTGCAGTTTCTAAAATAAGGGTTTAAAGACATTAAAGTTTTTCTCCTTCAATGCACCTTAGTTTTGCTTCCATAAGCTGCTTGTGCTCGCTGCTGGATTTTCTAGTAGCAGCAAACAAAATTTATCTGCATATAATTTTAGTTTGTCAATCATTCTAGGAAAGCATCTTGACTTAATGCCAAAGCTCACAAGACGTATTTAAGCCCCATATTGTGAGCATTTATTTTCTAGACTATTCTGTACCTACCATGCACAATTAATTTGGATCATCTGATAAAGTTCTTTTTAATGTGTTGAGTTAATGAAGATTGTCATTGTCAGGAAAAAATAAGTTAATGAACATTGTGCAATGGTTTTGCTAGGTCATATTATGCTAGTATCCTGAATTAATTAAGAAAGGAACAAAATGATATTTTCAAGAATTATGCATCATTTGGACTGTCATTTTATTTTTTCCACAGAGGTTTCTCAACTCACTCCATTACTACGTCTTGGAGCTGGAGCTTATGTTGGCATAATTGCTATGTCTGCAACTTACCCAATGGACATGGTGCGGGGCAGAATCACTGTGCAGGTATTTATGAGCTTTTTGAAGAAATATTGCTTGTTCTGATGTTCTGTATACAGTGCAATGACTATGGAGTGCTCTGCTGCAATGCCTTTCATGATAATCCTCTTTATGTTTTATAGATAGAGAAGTCTCCTTATCAATACAGAGGAATGTTCTATGCTCTATCCACCATACTCCGCGAGGAAGGTCCACGTGCTTTGTATAAAGGATGGCTTCCTTTAGTCATAGGATTTATAAGTTTTGGTTCCCTAAATTTATAAGGAAATTCTTCTTTACTTGATTGGTAATACTCAAACCATCTGGTCCGTTTATAGAGAAAAAAATGATGCTTCTAAGCTTGTTCAGAAAAAGAACTGTTAAGAACTTCACCCACTAGTTAATTAGTCAAAATTGTACTGTAAGCCAACTATTCCAGGCAGAAGTTTAGAATTAGAATATCTTCTCTTTGAATAGTGTGGTGAAGAGGAACGGAAAAGAACAAGCAGCACAAATATAATGTCCTTCTGGTTCTTATGAAAGTAACTAAGTTTGTTTGTGTTTACTGATTCCATATGTGGGACTTAACTGTGCAGTTTATGAATCTCTAAAAAATTGGATGGTCAAAACAAAACCACTTGGTCTAGTTGATGATTCTACTAAGCTTGGTATTATTACAAGGATGGCATGTGGGGTTGTGGCAGGGGCTGTGGGGAAAACTATTTCTTACCCTCTTGACATTATATGCAGAAGGATACAGATAGTGGGTTAGAAAGATGCTGCCTCCATAATTACCGGTGATGGAAAGAGCAAGGCTTCTGTTGAATATTCTTGAATGATTGACACTTTCAGGAAAACTGTTGTGTATGAGGGATTCAGGGCCTTGTACAAGGATTTGGTACCTAATTCAGTAAAGGTTAGTCATATTTCCATACCTTGAACCTTTATGTGTTGTAACTTCAGTTGAAGTTTTTTAGTTTCTCTTATTTTTGCACATAGAATTAGCATCCCTTTTGTGGAAACTTTGTTTAAATAAGAAGCTTTTTCCCTTGGTTTGACATCACTTTTTCATTACTGTGCTCTACGGAGTAGATAGCATCCAGTTTTAATTATCAAAACCTCGAATCCACTTTTTCATAAATATATCCTTTTGTATTATGCAGCTTCTATTTAACACAGTATATATCACTACCTCTAACGAAGTAGAGAGATCGTTTTCTATAGCCCGACTCCAGACAAATAACTCTAATTTGGTCTGCCTATGTATACTAATTAATAATGTTTTACTATGATAGCTAACTATCTAACTATTCTATTTGCATTATAATATCAATGGCATCTTAATGTAATGTAACAAGTACACTTAGTCCCCAAATCACTTTGGTTAAGGCTCAAGTGCCTTTTCATTGAAACTTTTGGTTGCATTATTATTTGTTCTACACATACTAGTACTGATAACATTTTCATACACAAGTATATGTATATCAATTGGTACAAGAAGATCTATAAAAGAAAACTGAGACTTAATCACAGGTCTCTTAATTATGCATAGTCATAGCTAGCAAACTCAAGATGCATGTTGAGAAACAGCATGATCTTCTATAATTTTCCATTCACTTTAAATTGATTTACAAGTCATGATCAACTCTTCCATATCATTTTGGTATATGAACCCCTGAATCTTCCCCTATAGGATGTTATAAGCTTATTGTGCAAACTTTAACCTACAGTAAGTTGGTTGTTGTCTGGAAGAAATTAAAACTGCCATAGGATAACGCAACTGTCTTCTAACAACTGACTAGTTATAACCTACTGTATGGTCATTGTATGTTGCTTGTTATAAGTTGTTTTCTTGATGGGATTTTCTTACATTTAAGTGCTAATTTATATTATTTTTCTCTTTTTATAGGTCTCCAAAATAAAGAAAGAAAGAGATGAAGAAAGTGATGGAGACAATGACCTTACTTGAGAAGATTTTTGAGTTGTGGATAAATGCTCTAATATCAATATTTTTGTGTTGACTTTCTTGAAACTTTTCATGAATCGAACTAGCTAGTATGTAAAAACTTAACTAATCATTTGGACTTAATTACATTTTGGTTTTAGGTTTAAATTACTAGCTTGCTGTATATTTTGAATTATGAGATTATTAATGTATGATTTTGTTATGTGATGTGTATATATAGTGTTATAATTTATTATGTATGTAAATAAATATTTACATTAATACGAGTGACTATTTATATAAAAAATTTAAATTTAATAACATGTGGTTGTAATTGTTCCAATAGATCAATAAACCATTGCAATAGGTAGTAAAAAAATGTTGCAACAGAATAATAAAAGTGTCGCAATAGATGCTATTGCAATGGCTTGATCCTGTTGTAATAGATGCTATTGCAACGGTATAATCTCGTTACAATAGAAACTATTACAATGGTTTAATGTCGTTACATTAAAATCTATTGCAACGGTTAGTAACCGTTGTAATAGATTAAAATAGGCATCTCAATAAGTCAAAAATTAACCGTCGCCATAGGTCAAGCTATGGCGATGGTATTCTGAAACCGTCGTCATAGCTTGAGCTATGGCGATGGCTCAGACAACTGTTGCATAAAATGTTACCATAGACTTATCACAATGCCCACATATAGGACGCTTGCTAAACCATTACGGTAGAGCAATGGCAATGGTTTTTTTTGTCTATTGCAGCTATATTTCAACTGTCACCATAGGGGTAATTTCTAGTAGTGTGGAACAGTCAAGTCTATATCACAGAGCTTTCACCTCATGAACAGGCCCAAAATTAACTAAAACATATAAAAATATAGAATCTATGCATCAGAAGAAGGCCAATAATGTCCATAATGCCCACTTTCGAATCGGGGTCAAGACGGACCCTCAAAATGGATTTTTGAAAAAAGAAGAGTAAAACAAAAATTTTGTGTAAAAACATTTTTCCAAAGATTAAATGAATTCATAGGAGAAAACCCAAGTTAAAATAGGGTGAAATTGGGGTTTAAATTAAATAAATATTGATTTGGGTCTTTTTGGCAAAAATTTCGAAATTCCACCTTTAAATTTGAGTTTAAACAAGTTTTAAATGATAGAATCAAAGAAAGTAGTTAAAAAGGAAATCTGGACCTTACCAAAGCTTGAAAATGAAAGAAAATAATCATCAAATCGATCCACAAGATCAATGTCTAGAAAATAGTAACGAATAACTAAGAAAAGGATTATTTTTACCCAGGTGCTAAGCGCAACTAAAATGTTCAGGTGACCACTGAAGCGGTACCCACTTAGCATCCCAGTCTGCTAAAGCGTACTAGGACCACCCTTCGCAAAATTGGATAAGGGATACTAAGGCACCCTTGCCCAGTTGTTTTGTAACATCCAGAAGTACCCCCTTGACATTGCACGATGCTAAAGAGCATGAATAGTCCCAAGGTAACCCATTAAGCTTACTTAACTTGAACTCGTAAGAAAATTGAACTACCATTAATAGAACTTGAAGGTAAATATAAACTTATCTTAATAAAAGTCATTAACTTGGAAATCTTTGAACAACACTTTGAAGTTAAAACGTAAATAGTCTGACAAGCCTTAATTACTAACTAGAGAGACATTTAGAAAGACCCCAACTGATCCAAATCATAAACTGAAATCAGGTAACTAAAACACTTTCATCAACAAATAGAAATCACTTAAATTGGGTCCTAGGACTATGAGGACTCACTAAAGGACAGGATATAGGTGATGATACTGTTGTCAATCATGCTGGTGGAAACAAGCACTAGAACATATATTATAAGACAATGTAGCACATTAACATAAATGTGGGTCACTACCTCTGAAATGTACTAAGTATGTAGGGGTGAATGCATAACTAAGACAATAACTGAACAAATCCTTAGATTATAAGATGATGCATGCTAAATATAAATGACTCACCTTGAGCTTGAATGAAACAAAGACCGTAAAATCATGAGCATGTGTCATAAAACATAAAGATAAACTTTTTTAGCCATAACCTTGTGTTCTAAAAGCTTTACTTTTATTCTTTCTTATTGGAGATTCTTCTAAATGATATAAACCGTGTGAGCTACCATAGAGTTCAACGTCTTACCCATGTTAGGGAGAGAAATTCTACCCTTTCCATTAAAATAGAGCCTTAATCTTAGTGATCACTTTTCTTCATCAATATTAGGAAAAAAGATTAACCTATAGTGGCTTATAGTTTCTAGGAATTTGGGATACACTCATCTGTATTACCTTTTCGATGCTGAATACTACTTCAAGAATACTTATATGCACATAATTTATGAAATCCACCTTAAAATAGAGTAAGGGTTTATAGACTGGAAACCAGTTATGTTTCTCTTTCTTTAAATCATAATCAAGATGAAAAAAATATGGATTCCATAACCTATCTTACGATCAAAAGATCGATCTTTCCTTTGAATTTTTGTATAAACTTATCAATGTATCTTAAGAGCATGATCTTCTCGTAAACTCAACACTTGTACTAAGGACTTATAATATATGCATAAATTCTTCAAAATTCATGATAGAACTTCATATTCAATAATCATCTTGAAGTACTTCAGCAATTCCATTAAAGATAATGAGATTTAAATCACAATATGAATCTTATAAATCAAAAGATGAAAATATGTAAATCTTGATGGACTTTAAGTCATTAATCTCATGGTAATACCATAATTCAAGAATGTGGATATTAGTCTATGAACTAGAATTTAAAATAAAGAAATTCAATCTTAAAAACCATGTATTTTGGGAACAATGATGAAAGAATTACCTTGTTCATAAACCCTTTATACCTGAAGTTTCTTGAGTTGTGAAGAAAGCTTGAATCTTAGGGCTTGAAGGATGAACTTGTGAAAGAACCCCTATTCTTGATGTTCATTGAAGATAGAAGGATATAAGTATTGTTATTTGAGTGGAATGAGTAGGAAAATAACACCTTCTTGAGGGTTATAAGTCATGGATGGAAAGTTATAAGGGAGGAAAAATACTAAAATGACCTTAGCTAACTTTATAGAAAAAGTTCATTAGTCTTTACTGTTCTACCATACAACTAGTATGGTAGGGTACGACCTAGATCCTCCGCTTGTAAGAATACAGACTCAAAGGGGTACTCAATGATAAACATATTAATTGCACTTACGACTAGTATCCTTTCATAAGACATCTAACCCTATACTCGTACCTTGGACAGAAGCTTAGGAAGACCTCACTGAAGAACTTACGATTTAATATCATACAATTCGTACCCTACTTGATGACTTCTAGGGGTCCAATTCCTATCATTAATAGAAAGTTCACCCTACCATACTATCTTGCTTACGAGCACAACATACCACTCATATTGATCGGTATGACTGAAGAGAGAAGTTGTATGATACACAGAAACTCCTCGACATAGGGCATCACATTATCTCCCTATTGGAAAACATTCGTCCTCTAATGTGGTTCATTTAGGATTCGGATTAGGAAAAGAATCAACCTCTCCACACTGGATTTATAACCAAGCCTACAACTGTAACAAGGATTTAATTTCTCACAACATAATATAAGATATAAGGACACCTAACTGGACTTAAAGAGAAATAATTTGCTAGAAATAACACTTTACCTTTGGTAGGGGATGAACTGGAGGAGAAGAGATGAGGAAACTTTATTTTCATGTCTGCTTCAGCTTCTAAAGTAGACCCTTCAACCAATTGATTTCTCTAAAGAACTTTCACTGAGGTTACTTCTCTATTTCTTAACCTTTGGACCTGTCTATCAAGTATCTAAACAAGAATCTCCTCATATAAAAAGTTATATTTGACACCATTACTCTCTAGGGGAATCACTAAGGACAGTTTTTTATACCATTTTTAAGCATTGAAATATGGAAAACAAGATGGATAACAACTAACTCTAATAGAAGATTTAATTCATAAGCAACCTCTCCTACCCTTTTCACCATCTCATAGGGACCAAAAAATTACGAACTCAGTTTCCCTCTTGTTCAAAATCTCAGTATTCCCTTCATAGGGGACACCTTTAAGAATACCCAATTACCTACTTAAAACTTGACCTCTTCCTTCTTACATCTACATATGATTTCTGACGGCTCTGAGCAGTTTTTGATCTGTCAAGAATCAACTAAACTTTTTTCATAGCTTCAAGAATAGTGTCTAGCCCAATCAAAACTGCTTCACCAACCTTAAACCATCCTATAGGTGACCTACACCTACAAAGATTGATTGAAACAGTGGCAAAATAATAGAAATAGTAAGAGAAAATTTAGAGTTGAGTGTGTTGATATTTATTGCAAATTAAAAATCTTCATGTTTAAGCTCAAATAAAAATAGCCCATGCAAAGTTATGCAAGCTTACCTTGTCATGACCCGAGACTACCCCTAATCCTAATCTTGTGCTTAAGGCCATAAGAAACCCTAAGCTAACCCATGATCTTTTATTTGTTGTGAAAATTGAAGTAAGTAATAATAAAACATAACATGAAGAAGATAAAAAAAGAAAATCTTGTTCCAATCTAATAATAAAAAATACCCAACATTTCTGAACTACTGATAAAAACTGAAAATAAGTTTGACTATTTGAAAGCCTCTAAAATTAGAGGAGTTGATATGAAAAACCCCCAATGTGATCTGACTGACTGAAATGAAGTAATTACTGAAAATAACTACAAATAACATTGTCCTCGAAGAAAGAGGACTCACCAGAACAACTGATAAATGGTACCTGAACTGACTAAGGGCGATCGGGGAGCTGAATGTTTGAACCTATGTTATAAGATTACATAGCGAAAATGAGAGTATACGATCAATACTTTTAATGTACTGATACGTTAGATAGGGACAACTCAAAAACATATAAATGTTGAGGATGATTTCATGAATATGTAAGATAAATGTAAGACCAAGTAAAACATGCACTGAAATAATCTGTAAAACTGAATAATTAATTTACTGATTAAACTGGGCACTTGGTCATGCATACCTAAACTGATATTGTCTAGATATTGAAATAAGACTATGGGAGCAAACATTAAACCAACATACACAAATCTAAGTTAATCGAGGTCCAGCCTCTAACCTTAGTTGGAAGGGTACTAATACCTTGCCATGGGTACTAAAAGTTGCTTTGTGGATCCACTAAAATGGTGTACAAAAGGAATGGAGTATCACCCTCTCTTGGAAGGTACACTTAAAGAGTATCAACCTCCTATTGGTAGGAAGAGCTCTCATACCTATGTTGGCTATGTAGTTTTGAATCTCAGAGATTGCTACTAAAAGTCTCACCCTCGACTAGCAAGAAAGCGTTCACCCCTAAATTTGTTCAGTGCTAAGTTTTAATTACAACTGAACAAATACAGAAGCATAATCTAGGACATGCACTGATAGTTCATTTGCTCAAATAGGGTATGCTGAAAGTAACAGTGTACTTATAATTTGAATATGATGATAAAATCATGATCTGATGGACTCGCTACTTGAGATCGAGAATATGCATAAACATATAGGTATCAGGTGTTCATAACTCATCAGAACTGAATAATACACTAAATATAGTAATATCATCATAATACTTCAAGAAAATCTATGATTTGTAGGCCTAAAACATAGCATATTTCACTTAACTGATGAAATCCATGGCTATGAGTATGGGAAGATATTAAACTTATGAGGACAGCCTGTTCACATAGTTTAATTAGTAAATTAATAATTAGCATGGTGTCAACAGAAATGATATGGGTGACTGAGATTATAAAGCATGTAAGATCATAATTCACGTAGGGTACACATTATTATGTTTTATATTCAAAACTACTAAGATAAAGTTGAGTAAATTAATAGTTGACATTGAGATTTTATAAAAGGAGAGAAAAGGATTTATACTTGTAAAATAAGGGATTCGTAAGAATCAATGGGCAGAAGGAACCCAATAATGAATATCTCACATACCCGATTTTTCTTAAATTCTTGAAGAAAAATTGGAATTGGGACTTTGGATGGGTGAATTATTAGAAGAAGATTTTAATTCTTTTTGTTCTTGAGAATAAGAGGAAATTGAGTATTGTTAACTGATGATGAATGGGGAAAATAATGCCCCCCTTGGGTTTTAAGTCATGAATGGGGTCTTTTGGGAGAAAAAAAGACCAAAACGGTCCTTTAACTTTAAGGAAACTACCCGACTTTACACAACCACCGTGACATGCTTCCCATCACAAAGGCTAATATTCATGACACATTGTATATCATAGAGAGTAACCTCAACGATATGTTGCGTATTGCAGAGACTAACCTCTTTGACACGCTGAAAACACAAAGGCTTACTACCTCTATGGCCCAAAATCATTTTGATTCTTTTCCAAATCTTCCAAAAATCTCTCGGATGAACACTTTAACATTACTAAATATATTTTAACTCATAAATAAACATTCGAAACTCGAGAAAGCAAAGAGAAATGTTCAAAACCTTGGGTGTTAAAATGGCCATGTCACTTGTACTTGGTGTTAAAATAATTACTTTGTGACCTCTAAACATATAACGAATAGGTGGAAACTTGTCTAGGTTCTTGTAGGGTATTACACCCTAGAAGAGTAATTAAGTTAGATATCCAAGATTAGTAAAGGTTAACTATTAATGGACATTGCTTGAAGCAATTCTATGTTGGGGTCCCACAAGTTTAAAAGATTGAGGCTTATCATTAACTAAGGTGTTTTCTGGGAGGCAACCAAAGTTTTATTTTATCTCAATTTTAATAAGAATTATTGTGTTGTATAGGTATATGATTGGTTTGGAATATAGAAAATACACCACAAAATGAGTTGGTAGAACAAAATGTTGGTATGTAACTTTGGTAATTCTGCTAAACACTTTTGTGTATCTCCAAAGTGATCTCCAAAGTGGCCACTATTGGGAACTTGCACATTGCACTAGGAAAGGGACTTTGGCAAATTTCCAAACATGTTACCATATCGTCGAAGTCCTTCACCAAATTGGGTTCCCTATGATCTTGAATTTTTTAAGTTTCGTTCTAAATGGAGAGTTCAACACATTACCGAGATCTTTGGCAATGACGATCCTTATCGAGGAATGCATGACAGTTAAAAAAGTATAATGGTTTGTCTTCTAATATTCTCCTATTTCTTTTAAACCTTTAACATACCCACAAATTTCCATTTCCCTCACTCGCATCATCTCAATGGCATCCAAAAATTTTTGAGTTACCATTATGCACCACTATCTTAGCCTCTCTACTAAGCTAGAGTTCTCTCCCACTTCTTTCCATAGTTATGGAATTCTTATTAAAGGTTAGAAAAATGTTTTGACTTTCTCTATAATAGATCTTGTCCTTCATAATATTCATTTTTTTTTATACAAAATTATTTTAATATGATAAAGAGTCACACACTTATTTGTTGAACTTATTCCTAACGGGTTAATATTTTGTCAAATTGGGTTGCTTAGGGTTGTATGATTTGGGGAATTATGATATTTTTTGTTGGTTCTATTATTGTTCAATTAAATGAAACCAAGGATAATGTTATGACATACATTATGTTCTTGTATTAACGTTGAAATACGATTTCTATTATGGTGTAGAAGTTTATTTTTGACAAATTTTTTCCAATGATAGATTGAGTAAAGTCATTCTTAAGGTAAAATTGCCAATTTTGTCTAATGGTATTGAAATATAGGGTAGTATGAGTAACCAATGTGCAAATTTTTTTGGAAAACGCCATTGCTAGTTTAGATCTCAAGTTTAGAAAAATATTATTAATAGTTTATATCTCATATTGGGGAAGATGACCACATTTATTAATAGGTCGAGAACTCTGGAGATAAACCAAACTACGTAGTGGATTGCCAAAGCACTCCCCAACTCCCCACAAGTGATAGTTTAGGATGGGTAGTTTAGGTGAAAGTTTTGAAAGACTTTATCACTTTAGTGATGCTCAATAGAGTTCTCCAGATTTTTATGCAATTTCCCAAACTATCACTCTTGCTCCCTAATCCCAATCCCATTCCTATGCCATGATGTTCACTATTTATTTTATTGATAATATGTAGTGTTCTCTAAATTCTTTATTGATGTGCCAAAGCAGTTTGGTGATATAACGCCAACACTTTGTTTTTGCTAACCTTATCAAGTACATATCTTCTTTTATATGTAGATAACAAAATGAACAAACATATCTCCAAGAAATAGAATACTCATCTTATACGTGTTGAAATAAAGAAAAAAGAATATCAATACTAGGTCATTCTAATCAAGAAAGAAATATTCAAAAGAAAACAAAAATGGCTACTAAAAATAAAAATGGAAATCTAAAACAAAATATCATGTCTCTAGTTATGAGGAATCAACTATAAACAAGTGTCAATTCTCTGGAATATTAGTTCACAACCTCGAATGAGGGATATAATGTTGGGAACGACACTCCAATTCATAAAACACTACCAAATCCACTGGTTACATTAGTTGAGAGTATGAGGGATGGGCAATGCTCCAAAACAGCCATAGAAACTTACCTTTTGGTAGTTCCTAAACTGTAAAATAGAATAAAAGTTCACGTTCAACGCACTATTCTTATGGAGAAGATATTTTAATTTAACAAATTATCTGATAAATATCTATCTCATTTGTATACCATTAGGTACCATGGTTTTTATATTTTCATTGAACCCTGACCATCTTATATCCCAACTTAGTTTCAAGTGTTCTTTACTTTTTATAGTGAGTTATTACCACCAAAATAACTGAATGGAAATCCATAACAAGTGATAGAAAGTGTTTGAGAATTTGAAATTGATGCTCCCTGTGATGGAGGAACTATAAATAAATTCTTAGAATGCAAACCATCTAATCGATACCATTTAGCAAATAGACTAGTGATTTCTCTAGGTGCCCAAATGGGTCTGTTGGTACCCCTACATAGTGAAAGGTTAGCTCCGTGGATTAAGTGGAGTGTGGATATCAAGAAAAAACATATGAATATTTTCCCACCATTTTTGTTGACTTTTTATTTTGTAATCTTATACTACCTAAGAATGGATCAATCCTTCTTTATCTGAAGGTGATATAGCTTAGGTCAATCATTGATCAAGAAAAGTTAAATCTTGGGATCACTATTGACTAAAAAATTTAGATGTGAGATCAATAATATACTTATTTAGTTTGTTTCCCGTGTTTAATTAAAGAGATATGAAGGAAAGCAAAGGTTTCGTTTTGAAAAAAGATAAATTTTGAAGTTATCATAAAGTTTACTTTTGATATTCACTAGGTTGAAACGATTACAAAGAAGCTGAGAGGATAAGGAAATAGAGATATAAAGTTGACACCTCTCATGTTATTAATGTTGAGACATTAGATAATGGTGCTACATAAACCACTCCTATTGATATAGCTTCAATTTTTGTAGCTCTCTCCATCAAGCCTTACTCCTAGCTTAATAAACTAGTACCACTGTACCATAACAATCATCATCTTCAAGAACTTTGGGTACTTCATTGACTCAATTTGTGGTTATTAAGACATGTCACTTAGTTTATTTTACTAATATAAGATTTCCATGTCATATACTAAATTCCTTAGATGATTAAGACTGCTATTGAGGTACCTTTAGTGCCCATTCATGATGGGATATACAAATTCTATGAGTAGTACGAGTATATGGTAAGAATATTGATAATATTAGCTTTCAAAATAGGTTAGGTACTCAAGATATGGAGTTTGTGATTATGTATATTGAGATAGCTTTATTGCATTCTTTTGTAGATCATCTATGGTTCCTAGACATGTCTCATTTATAGGTTATAGCATCTCAGATCATGGTAGAGAGGGACAGTGTACTCGAGGTATACCCATCATGATTTACTACTATTGAGAAGGAACAAGTTTATATGAATGAGGATGAAACACCCTGGGTTTTCTTCGCTAGAAATTTTCCAAGATTTTTGGTTTTGGGACATCATACCACTAGGGGGTACTAGTCGTTAGATGGGGTATGGTTGGTATGGTCTTGGTCATATGCTAACCAGTGTTGGTTGGTGGGCTATATTAGTTTCTTTCCAAGGTACAATTATGGTATACCATCCGTACCTTAGAGTACAAGTGGTTTGTTGCCAATCATATTTTATCTAGTGTTGGATGGTTGGGGTTTAGTTTCTTGAATAGATATAGTTTATGGGTACCAATCGTATGATTGGGTAAGTGTGTGACTTGGGAATCGTATGTGGGCTAGTGTGGGGGTTGAGGTTATGATTTGAATATGAGTGGTGGTTATCACTCGGTCCCTAGGGTATGGATTGTATGGGGATGTCGTACCCACCTACAGAAATTTTAATGCAATTTAAGTAGGGGGAAACCTATACCTTTCTCATTATAATCCCTTGGGATCCCATGATTTATAAATCTTTTGGGATAATATTTACCCTATTATTCTAATCTAAAACACTTAGAAACTCTCTTCAATACTCTCTAAGTATCTTGGTTAAGAGAATGCAAAGGTTTTATTAAGAGGATTAATTTCTACCTCATTGTTAGTGGTGTCGTCATACTGACTAAAGCTTGTAAGAAATATCCTTAGCCATCCCTTTTAAGTAAATATATGATGGTGAGGAATACATAGAAGGTTATGTTGACCTAGATTTGGGGTTCAAAATGATGTTTAGGCTATCAAAGGGTTCGTATTTTACATTGCTTTAGAGAGTTCAACTTAGGAGACTTCATATATTGGTTGTAGCGGGTCTACACCTATGGAGTACATATTTAATCTTGTGACCAACTCAGAGGCTTTTTTCTAGATGCATACTATCTTAACAGATCTAGCCTAATAGATTATATCCTGAGTTGAGTTAGGTACTGATGCCCACAGTAGGCCACTTGTGCTAGACACTCATGGTGTATCACCTTTCAAAGGGACTTTTCCATCCATTATTCTCATCAATTTTATTCATATTGCATTGAGAATACTGGAGTATCATGAGTTGGATGGGTTATTACTTTGGATCTGTAATATTATGAGTAATTTCTGCTTTCGATTTGATATTCAGGTTTTTAAATACTGATTCTGATATATTTTAAATTTGGGTTGTAATTTTTAGATAATTTTTATTTTATTGGTGCATTAATTTTGGGATTTTAGTTGAGTGTGTTGAGATTTTCATTTTTATCTTATTTCTTAGTGTAGTAGTTATTAGTGTATTTGATCAATAAAGCTCATTAGTTTTGGTGATTAAGTGAAATTGTGCTAGCAATAGAACACTTTGACTCGAAGAGTACTCTTGTGAAGATTTTCACATGCATGACACTTTAAGATAGAAAAATTGGATTGTGAATTGACCAACCATTCAAAGTGTGCCCATTTGTTAAAATTTCAGTTGGTTAAGTGATTATTTTTGTGAATATTTATATCTCATTTTGACTAATTGATTATCTTCATCGATATGTGTAATAAATATGGTATGTAAACTGAGGAATGAAAAGTATTTATTTGAGTGTTTAGTTGAGTACCATGAGTGGTGAGGCTTTAATTTGATCTTGTACCATGATTCCATCGAAAAATTTCCCGGTTGGTCCATCGTTAAGAAAAGAGAAATTTGACATTGTAGAAATGACCTTAGGATATCAATCAAGAGTGAGCTTTTAAAGTTTACCATATAGACTTCCCATTAAGATTTTAGTGACCAAACTTTTCCCTAATTTGTTCCTCTTACCCTTTTTCTTGAATAGATGTTTACAAGCCATAACCCATTCTTCGATGATACCTTGTTTTGAACAAAAACCACCTTGAATCATTTATTTTAGGTCTTAAATCAACTTATGCCAAAAACGTATGTTGGGGGTAAAGAAATTTTTGGGTGGAATTTGTAACTAGAAATTTATAGAATTGGGGTCTATTCACTTTATTATCTAGTACTTCTTAGTATCCCTTTTAAATAATAAATTAAAAGTGAGAGAGAGAGGGGGGAGAGAGATAAAATGAATGAGAATAATTAAAATTGTTCATTTAGAATTTAAATAGAAGAGAGAAGAAAGTTAGCAAGTGCAACATCAAGAATTGATCCATTTTATTATTTAATGAAGTAAATTTGGGGAAGAATTAAGTTAAGTTTTCATATAGTTCTTTAAGGAAGTAAAGTCAGTTCAATAATATGCTATCCTATCTTAAATGTTGCCTACATTGCAACCTGTCAAAATACCTTTGTGATCTCACTCTAATTATGCTTGACTCTGGTGAGATGGAAAATAACGACAAGTGTGTGGTATAGTATTCATGTACATAATCTTCTTTGAGAGCGATAGTGACTCGTGCTGATCCATTGTTTACAAATATTATTTCATCATGAGACAAGGGTCTTCGTTTTTGTTATGGAACTTTATTCCATTCATTGAGAACATTAGTTAACATTTGTTGATATCTTTTAGCATATGTTTAGTTTGGTAGCAGGTAGTAAATAATTAAGGCTTGTAATTAATGAAGTGAATGTTTTATAGTGGATACTTGTGCAAATGATTTAAATGTCATGAGACAAAGGGAGTTTTTAACAATAAGAATATGTTGGAACTCCAAAGTAGTACCATTAACAGATAGTGTTGTTTGGTGGAAAAATGACCTTCTGAACTCTTGTACTATATCGGTTTTGTAAGTTGAATACTTCTACTTACATGTTTGACATCTGGACCCCTGAACCCACTAAAAGGCAATATTTTAAACCCCTTTTAAGTGAGTGTAACACACTCTCCGCACGTCAGCTGCCACATCAGCTGCCACGTCTACCTCATCTGCCACATTTTTTTTAAAAATAAAAAAATAAAAAAATAAAAAATTTAAAAAATTTTAAAAAGTATTACATTAAATTTCAAATCAGTTTTAAAATTCTAAATAGATAATTAAGTATTAAAATTAATTTAATTAAATAAGAAAAATTTATAACTGTAGAAAAAATTAAATAATCATGTTTTTATTTTTGCTCAAAAATTAAACATCAAATTAATTCCAATTAATTAAAATTCTTCTCCAACTAATTTAAATTTTTAACTACAAATTCATATATAAAAACATAATAAATTTTTTGTGTTTGAATTTGAATATCTTTAAAAAATTCACAAAAAATTTAATTTTTTTCAAGCAAAATTCACTATTTTTTTTCAATATTCACTATCACCCACTTTCAATTCAAATTTAAATTTTAACCCCCCAAAAAATATTTCAATTTAAATTTAATTTTTTATTCAGAAAAAAAGGAAAAGAATTAAATTGAGAAAAAATTAAAATAAAAAATAAGAAATGAAGGTGGTGGTGGTGGTGGTGGGGGGGGGGGGTTGAAAGAGTGTTGGGGTGAGGTATGGGAGCTAAAAGGGGCTGGGGGTGGGGCTGTGGTTGGGAGGGGTATGGGGGCTGGGGTGGGGAAGGGCTGGTAAGGTATGGGGGGTGAGAATGAGGCTGAGGTTGGGTGGAAGGGTTGGAAGGGGCTGAGGGTGGGGTAGGATGGGGCTGGTAGGGTGTAGAGAAGAACTAGGGTGGGGGTGGGGAAGGGCTGGATGGGTGTTAGGGTGGGGTGGGGGGTTGGAGCTGAGGTGGGATGGGGCTGCGTGGGGTGTGGGAGTGGGGACGAGTGGGGTGGCGTGAGGAGGGACAAAAAATATTTTTATTTTTTTAATTTTTAAAAATATTTTAAATTATTTTTAAATTTTTAAAAATATGTTTAAATTAAAAAAGATGGAGGAAAAAAAGGACCCTTTTTTTAATTTTAATATTCTTTTTATTTTTTAAATTATTTTAATGTAAAAATTAGCCAAAAATTGATCCCACTCATACTCCCAGGTGAGTGGCTACACTCTCTTTGTCCTAGTCACCATTTCAATGCCACATAGGCAAGGTGGAACGGTCAAAGGGTGCAAAATATTGCTTTTTAATGGGTTCAAGGGTCTAGATGACAAACATGTAAGTAAAAGTGTCCAACTTACAAAACTAATATAGTACAAGGGTCCAGAAGGTCATTTTGTCTTATTTGGTTTTATGTGCATTAATTTTCTCAAGGAAAAGCAAGATTTAATTTTGGGGGTGTTGATGAGTCAATATTTTGCAATTAATTAAGCCTGCAAATGGTAAGAAATCAATTCTTTAACGTCATTTTGATCTAATTTTAATGTTAGTTTGTTTATTCTTAAGGGTTGAAGACAAAAGATAACTAACAAAGTCTGAATAAGCTAAAAGAGGGAATAAAATATATAAAATTAAAAGTAACATCGCCCAAGGAGTTTGGTGCATCCCTTAACCACATGGTGCATTACCAAAGAGGAAGTTCCATTGTGAAAAAGAGAGTTTGTTCATGTTTTGAAGGTAGCAGTTTGGCTTGAAACGACAAAGTTAAGTGTATAACCAACGAGTTCAGCAATGATAAGTTATCATCACCAAACTCAGTTATTCAAGCAACTAAAGCTCAAAGATCTAAAGCAATTTTGTAATGACATGTTACATCATTATTAAAAGGCACTTCATTATATGTACGGGTTACGAGAAAATTTTGAACATTTAATCTCAATTAGTATGGGAAAAAGTTGTTTAAAATTTTAGAATTTTAAATTTTAGGCCAGACTGACATCATTCGGCTATACCAAGATTCATCCTTATATAGCAGCGTCACCATAGTAATTGGCCGGGAACTATAGCTAGATGACAAGACCAGAAACCTCAGGTGCAAAATTATATTCCTTTCTCATCTTCAATTGTAAAAATGATGAGGTTTACTTTAAAAAACATCTTAGGGTTACCTCATGCCATGGGATTAATGTAGATAAGTGAATTTATGTTAATGGGGGTAAAACCCTTTGTTTTTCCACTAATTCAAAGTTTTCCTTTATAGAGTCTAAAACTCATGTTTATTCCTCTATAGCATTATCTTAACGCCTAGGTAAGCTAGGTTAAAATGAGTACTTTAGATGTGGGTTAGAAAGAATAAGCATAACTTAGATTGATGGACGATTGGATGATTAGGTCATTGAGCATGGTGTTTAGATGGATAAATAGATGAAAACCCAATTAATTGGGTGGGAAACTATAACTATTTTGGGATATTGTAATTATTTACGAAATTATGATTTTCATCCCTGTATGATTAATAATAATGTAGGACCCAAATTTGATTAATTTAATTAAATGCTTATTTGTGAAAGGTGGTTAGTGTTGGTGGATTTAGAAGAATCTTGTAATGACCTTTCAAGTTATTTTCTATGTTTTTCCTTATTTTACCATTATAGCTTTCCTATAGCTTCCCCAAGTAATTTATGATTTCTTGAGACTGATAGTTCGATCACTATCGAGTTTGTTTGGTGTTTAGAGCCATTTTTTGGTTTTTTATATTTTTGTTGGTTTGAATTAGCTACCAGGAAAAAACTTTAGTCAAACGACTATGTATGCCAATTATGACTATTCCAATAGCTTCGAAATGTTGATTTTAGGATAGGAGGACCCTTGTTTTGGGTCTCGAGGCACCTGTGCTTATTTTGACCTATTGGTCAGAAAGTTAAAAAAATGTAATATATGTGTGGGACCCAATTTTAGTCGAAACGACATTGAATGGAAATTTTAATTCCTCTATGGAGTATAAAACATTGAATTTTGCATGGTAGCATAGTTCATTTACGTATATAGGATTTCGAATGAATCCCAAAGGGTTGGAAGAGACTTGGAAATTTCCATGTCTATTAGTTATTCTTGTGTAATTGCTAATAATGATCCTAAGGGGCGCAATCGACACTCCCTTAGTAGTCCACCCAAATTTCAAGATCGGGGTGCCTATGTCGTGATAGCAACTCATGTGAGCAGTCACTAGATGTGGCAATTGCAAGGTGTCGGGTCACAATAATGATTCTCGAGCATATAGAAAGGGCATAAATACCTTATTTCTAGCTTGTTTTTCCCATTTTTCATCCATTGTCTTGAGACTTAAACCCTAACGTGTGGAAAATCTCATGATTAAAGCTTGTGGGTGATTTCGGAGCTTAGGTAAAAATTATTATGCAATTCTCCTTCGGATTTGAGGTAAGATTCCGCCAATTTCAAGATTTATTTTCCGTTCTTCCTTAAAATCCCTAAACCTTGGTGACTTTAATTTAGCACCAGTATAGCTCGTATTTCACCCATACTTATGCGTAATTATTCCTTGAGCCTAAGGGAATGTTGGGTTGGCTTCGGAAATGTGATTTCTATAAATGAGACCCATATGGGATTTGGTGTAAATTTTGGACCCGAAATACAAAGGTACAATATGGGTTTCATTTTTCTCGTGTGAATGAGTAGATTGTGATTTTGATAGCTTGGCATCTTGTAGAAGCTTCTCGAAAGGAAAAGTCAGTGATTAAGCAGATTTCGATCTTTCTTCGGCATCTAGGTCGACTAAGTTTTTCCCCTTTTGTATATGGAGATTTTTCAAGTATGTTTATGATATTATTTTATATTTAGGATGGTTTTTAGGTGTTGGTGATCAAATTTATGATACTTGGGCTAGTTAGACCTTTTAGGCTATTCAAAAATAGTAACTTAGGTGCTTTGCCTTAGTTACTTAGATCATGAGTAGAATTTCTTTCCAAGGGTAAATTAAAGCTCGATTGACATCTAAAAGTTAATTTAGATACAACATCTTAGTCTGGGGTTGAGTTTTTCTAGTGGTGGATTTCAGTGATTTAGAAATGGCCCTTGACCCACCTTAGGACAAGATTTGTGATAACTATTGGAAAATATTTTTATGCTTGTTGTACATCTTGAGATTTGATTATTGTGATAAAGTTCAAAAACTTTGGCACCTGATAGTTATGATGGGTTGAATATTGAGAGTTGAGGCCTATTGATTATGCTAGTGATTATACTATTGACTGAACTAGTAATTATACTATTGCTTATGATATTGAATATATGATTACTAGTTTGAGTCCGGATATTGATTATAATATTAATGATATACTTACCGGTTCAAGTCCAAGAATTAATTATGATATGATGATATATTATTATTGGTTTGAGTCTTGATATTGATGATGGCATGGATAATATTATTACCTTTTTGAGTTTTGCTATATAGTATATTATTGATGATATATGATTACCGATTTTAGTTTAAATAAGGAGAATAATATTGGTGAGATATATATTGATTTATGTTCAGAAGTGGAAATTCTTATAATGTGGCAGGATATGGATAGATTCTGGTTGTACCTTGAAAGCTGGAAAATGATAGTCGTTCACATTATACTATCTTTATGTATACCCTCCAGCCTTATAGGGACCTATGTTGGGTTATTTACTTTCCATACTTATTGGCTTATGGGGCCCATTTTGTAGTTATAATTACATATGTTTTATCCTTTATACTTTGTTGTTACTCCAGCTATTTACTCATTTATGTAAAACAAGGTTGGAGTTGATTTAAGTTTGTTTCTACCTTGACTTAGTTATGTTATCTTACATTTTATCGTACTTATATCATGATTTAGCTTAGTCGGCCGATGATTCCTCTTGAGTACCATGGTTTTGGTACTCATACTACACTTCTATAAGTTTTTGCTGAAGATTCGAGTACTAGTTACTATTGTTCATTCGAGAATTGTGTAGTGTTAGATTTCAGAGATAGGGTGAAATCTTTGAGTCGGAGTTTCCCCTTTTCCTTTTATCTTACTTATGTCTGGTCTATATATTCAAGATAAGATTGTACTGACTATTTTAGAGTTGGTTTGCATTTATAGTAGCTCTTGTACTGGCCCTATTAGGTCATGGGATTGGTAACTATATTATGGTTAACATTTAAACTATTTCTATATCCTTGCATATTTCTTGTGTTGAATTGTCTAATTCACCCTTTTAGGGAAATTTCCCCTAAGTTAATCCATTAAAAATAGCTCTGGATTATGGTTTGACTTACTTACTGATGAGCTTTAGTAGGTGTCATCATGAATCCTAAATTGGGTTATGACAAATTGCTATAAGATCCTAGGCTACATCGGTATTGTCGGTTCAAGAGCAAGTGTCCAGTAGAGTCTTGTGGATTGGAACAATGACATCCCTTTCTGTCTTTATGAGTCTATAGGAAAATAATCGAAGTTCTTCTCTTCATTCACTCATTTCATGTTACATGACTGAGTTGGTTTGTAAAGTTTTCCTTTGACTTTGCTCTTTTATAGATGGCTAGGATGCATGCAACCGTAACACAAGATGAGGGTCTCAAGAATAATCTTATGGATCCTATAATTGTTCGTGGATGAGCTAGAGGTTCTGGAAAGTCTAGAGATTTGTCACCAGCGAGGGGACAACATAGAGGGCCTCCACTATACCCTATTCTCGCTCCTTAGCAAGAGATTTTTTGCATCAGCAAGCGGTGGGATCGAGACCAACTAAAGCTCAATAAGGGTTTATTCTTTCTTATATTATCAGGGATGCTTTGATTTATATTTTTATGGTTGTTGGTGGTGCACCATCTGATGGTTCATAATCTACAGATCAGAGTGGTACTAAGGCTCTTAGAGTTAAGGTTTCTCCTGCGTGGGTAATTCCTCAGCTGGTAGTTTCTCAACTTATGGTTACCCAACCTGCTATGTCTGTTGAGGATCAAAAGATATTGGGTAGATTCTTGAGATTGGCTCTGCCTAGGTTATTTAGTATACCAGGTGAGAATGCCTATGAGTTTTTGATTGCTTGTGAGGATAGGCTCCATAATTTAGGCCTAGTTGAGACTCATGGTATTTATTGAATTACCTTTTAGTTGGACTTGGAAGTCCGACATTAGTCTAGAGTTCACCTTAATTCCAAGCCGGATGGATCTTATTTTTTGACATGGACTCAATTCTCTAAGATTTTCCTTGGGAAGTATATGTCTGAGCAGTTCTCCATGATAATTGTGAAGCATAAGGCTCATTTTTATAAGTAGGCTAGGCATGCTACTTCTATTTTTGATATTGAGTATGAGAGAGTTTGTTGTTTTGTTAAAGGATTGAGACTTACCCTCTGCATGTCTACTCAGAGTTTAGTTGTTGTAAGTAGGTCTTTTGCTGAGTGTTTTGGTCAAAATATGGTGTTGAAAGAGATGTACCGTGAGGCCTAAGGGGCCAACAATAAGAGACTATGATTTTAGGATAGTTTCATTGGGAGTCGTAGTAGCTCTTATTTCAGAGGTAGTGCTTCTCAAGGTAGGTACCCTCTGTGTCAACCAAATGAGCCGCAGAGTTAGCTAGTAGACCCATCAAGTAGTGATCAAGATTACTGATGGAGGTCAGACTTGTGCTAGTAATCATTCGATCAGGGTAGTGGTCACTCTTTGAGGGGTTTGTCATCTAGTTTTTCTAGCCGAGGTGGCTATCCTGAGTCAACCGGATCTTGTGCTTCTGGTTAAGCTCAGGTGACTTATTATAGTTGTGTGGTCATGGTTATCATTCACAAGAGTTCCCTAGTCATTGGGCAATTGTTGTTTTAGCTCAGAGTGTTCCCCTAATTACAATAGCTCATTTCTTACATAGAGATAGTTTGCATGGTAATAGGGGTGGTACCTAGGATGGTCTAAGTGGTTCTCAGGCAGGTAGGACAAGAGATTAGATATGTGCCCATCCAGGTGGTGAGTGTAACTTTTAGACCCGATGTTTAGTCTTCAGACGTTGTTGTCATAAGTATAATTTTTGTGTGCTATCAATTGGACTTTGCTTTATTTGATCCAGGATACACTAATTCTTATGTTTCTACTTATTATTCTTTATAGTTAGAGTTATCTTAGGATTTATTATCAGTGCCATTAAGTGTATGTATTCCCATAAGTGAATCTTTAGTATTTGATCAAGTATTAAGATAATGTGTTGTGACCGTTAGAGATATTGATACTCATGCTGATCTCATTTATTAGACATGGTGGATTTGTATATTTTTCATTAGATGGACTGGTTATCCTACTATCATGCGGTTATAGATTGTTTTACTAAGATAGTTAACTTAGCCATGCCGGACATACCCCTAATCGTGTGTAAGTGAGTTGTTGTCCATGAGCCGATAGGGATTATTTCTTATATGTGTGCAGGGAAACTTATTTCCATGGTCCGCGAATCTTATCTTACTTATATTCGTGATGTTAGTAGGGAGATTTGTCTCTTGACTCTATTTTTGTAGTCCATGATTTTTTTATGTTTTCTCTACTGATCTAACTAGTATACCTCCTTCCAATGAGATTGAGATTTTTATTAATCTTGAGCCTAGCACCCAACCTATTTCTATGACACCTTACCGTATGGATCCTACCGAGCTTAAGGAGTTGAATTCTTAACTTTGGGATCTTTATGGTAAGGATTTTATTATACAGAGTGTATCTTCTTGGGGATATCCTATGTTGTCCTTGAAGAAGACAGAATACTCTATGGGTTTGTGTATAGATTATAGGAAGCCTAATAAGGTGACAGTGAAAAACCATTATACTATGTGTCGTATTCATGACTTGTTTTACCTGCTTCAGGGTGAAGTAGTGTTTTCTAATATTGATTTGAGGTCTGGTTAACATCATTTGAGGATTTAGGCTAAGGATAACCGAAAGACAACCTTTAGGAACCATTACGATTATTATGATTTCCTAGTGATGTCTTTTTGATTGACTAATGCCCCAACTGCATTCATGGGTTTGATTAACCATGTTTTTAGGCCTTATTTAGATTTCTTAGTGATTGTGTTCATCAATGAAATCTTTGTGTATTTGAGGAGTGGAGAGCATCATGCAAAACATTTGAGGATAATTCTCCAGACTTTGAGAGATCATTTGCTTTTTCCCAAATTATCTAAGTTTGCGTTTGGGCTTGAGTCGGTAAAATTCCTTGGGCATGTGGTCTCTAATAATGGGGTTATAGTAGTACCGACAATGATTGAGGCCATTCATGATTAGGCTAGGCCTACATCTTCGATCTAGGTTCGTAGCTTTATTTGTTTTGCAGTTACTATAGATATTTTATTGAGGGTTTTGCTACTATTTCAGGTCTAATGACTAGATTGACTCATAAAGCAGATCATTTCTGATGGTTCAAGGAGTATAAGTCAAGTTTTGTATATCACAAGGAGGTTCTTACTTCAACTCCTACTTTGTCTCTTCCTGTTGTGGGTGAAGGATTCACCATTTATTGTGATAATTTTTGTATTGGTTTGGGTTGTGTACTAGTGCAGTTGGATTGTGTTATTGCTTATGCTTCAAGGAAGCTAAAGATGCATTAGAGCAACTTTCCCATTCATGATTTGGAGTAGGTAATGGTAGTTTTTATGCTTAAGATTTGGAGGCATTATCTTTATGGGGGTTCATTATGAGATTTCACCAATAATTGCAGTCTTCAACATTATATGAACCAGAGATAGCTTAATTCTAGGAACCATTGATGGATTGAGTTTCTTAAGGATTATGATATCTCTATCATATATAATCTTGGCAAGGTGAATATGGTAACTGAGCCCTTGAGTCAGAAGAAAGTGAGAATGGGTAGTTTGACTTTTATTTCAGTCACTTAGAGACCATGGTCATGGGACATTTAGTTCTTAGCGAACTTATTGCCTTGATATTTCAGACCCTCAGAGGAATCTTTATAGTATTTACACAAAATATTTTCTTTTTGGGTAGATTTAGGATCTCTTGTTTGAGGTTAATAGATTTGCATCCCCTATGATTAGGTGTTGAGGGGTGAGACCGAGTGGGATATGATGGATTCTGAGGGTATTTTAAGTTTTGATAGATGTATTTGTGTTCTAAGGTTTGATGATTTGGTTCATTTGATTTTTCATGAAGCTCACAACTCTAGATATTCTATTCACCTGAGTACAAGTAAGATGTATAAGGATCTAAGACAACATTATTTGAGGATTTTCATAAAGAGATATATGGTGGACTTTTTAGCTAATTTTCTATGTTGTCTATCTGTAAAGGCTGGGCATCAGTGACTAGATGGATTGTCTCAGAGGTTTCCCATTCCCGATTAGAAATAAGAGAGGATTACTATGGATTTTGTTAGTGGTTCACCTCTTAATTATCATGGTTTCGATGGTATTTAGGTTATTGTAGATCAGTTGACCAAGTCAAGCATTTCATTATTATTAAGATAACTTTCAGCATCGAGAGATTGGCTCACATCTATGTAAATGAGATAGTTCATTTGCATGGTTTTCCTAAATCTATCATTTCAATCTGGGGTTCTGTTTCTCACTTCAAATTTTTAGACTCCTTTTTGGGAGGAGTTGGGTAATTAAATGGATCATAGTATCATTGTCCTTCCAATAAAAGATTGTAAGTCTGAGTAGAGTATTCAGGTGCTCGAGGATGTTCTCTGAGCCTATGTTAAGGATTTTTTAGGCTAGTAGGAGAAACACTTAGCCTTGCCAGAGCTTGCATATATTTTCAGTTATCATTCTAGTATTGAGATGGCACCATTTTAGGCTTTGTATGGTAGACGATGTTGTTCCCTTATTTGATGGTCTGATACTTGGAGGTTAGATGCTATAGTAATAACTTACTTCATACATCGCTTGATAGTGTTGGGTTATTTAGGATAGATTTATAGTAGCTCAGAGTAGGAAGAAGGCATATATATATATCATAAACTCCATTCCATAAGACTTGGAGATGTGATCAGGTTTTCCTTCTTATGATACCCATGAAGGATGTGATGAGATTTGGAAGAAAAGGAAATCTCAGCACCAGATATATCAAACCTATTGAGATTCCTTGCATAGTTGCTGAGGTGGATTATGAGTTAGCCTAATCTCTAGATTTTGCTATTTTCCATATGGTTTTCCATTTTTCCATGTTACGGTGATACATTCCTGATCTGTCTTATGTGCTTAGATGGGAAACAGTTCAGCTAGATTAGTAGTTGACCATCTTGGAGGAGCATGTGCTCATTTAGTCTTGTGATGTCTAATGGTTTCATAGTAGAGAAATTCCTATAGATAAGGTTCGGTAGAGGCACCTCCTACTATAGGAGGCTACTTGGGAGATTAAGAGAGAATTTTGGACCCAGTATCCTCACCTATTTGAGACTTCAACTATATCCTATTGCTTTACTTGTGAACAAAAGTCCTTTAGTAGTGGATATTGTAATGACCCTTCTGGTAATTTTAATATTTCTACTTAGTTTTGTCGTTAGATCATTCCTATAGCTTCCCTGAGTTATTTATGACATGATGGGGCTAACTGTTCAAGCACCGAGCAGTTCATTTTTTTTTTTAGAGCCAATCCCTGTTCTGAAATCTTCGCTAGTTCGAATTGGCTAACAAGAGAAAACATCAGTCAAACAAGCTCATACACCAATTTTGACTATTCCAATAGCTCCAAAATAACAATTTTAAACTAAGTGGACACTTGGTTCGGGTCCCGAGGCACCTGAGATCATTTCAACCTATTAGTCGAAATGTTAAGAAAATTAATCATGGGTGTGGGACTAACTTTTAGTCAAAGAGAACTAGAATGGAAATTTTAACTACGCTATGGAGTCTGAAACATCGAATTTGGTGTTTTAGCATAGTCTTTTTGCATATATGGGATTCCTAATGAATTTTGAGGGGTTAATGGTGACTTTGAAATTTCCAAATCTCTTAGTTGTTCTTGTGTGATCGCTAATAGCAAGACAAAGGGGAAATCACAACACTCTTTGAAGGAAACCCAACTATTGCGACTGTGGTACCAACGTTACGATAGCAACTCGTATGGGCATTCACCAAATATTATGATCGTGAGGTACTAGGTAACGGTAATGATTCCTGAGCACCTGGAGATGGTATAAATACTCATTTCCATCCCATTTTTGCTCATTGTTCATCCATTAACTTGAGACTTAAACCGTAAGGAGTGGGAAAGCTTAGGATTAAATGTTGTGGGTGATTTGGAAAATTTAGTAAAGCTTATTACGTGATTTTCCTTCGGATTTGATGTAAGATTCCTCCATCTTTATAATTGTTTTCCCATTTTCTTCCCTAAAATCATTAAACCTCGGTGGATTGATTTTACCACTGATATAGATTACATTTCACCCATGCTTGAGGGTAATTACTCTTTGAGCATGAGGAAATATTGGGTTGGCTTCGAAAATGCAATTTTTATAAATGGGACCCACATGGGATTTTGGTGTGATTTTTGGACCCAAGTCACAATAGTTCAATATGGGTATCATTATTCTCATGTTGATGAGTATATTGTGATTTTGAAAGCTTGGTATCTTGCAAAAGCTTCTTGGCAAGAAAAGTTTGCGAATTAGCAAATTTTAAGCTTTCTTCAACAATTTTTTTGGAATAGAAGAGGAAGAGGAATAAGATAATGAAATTGTTATAGGGGACAAAGCTGAGGATGGCAAGGTTCTTTATCAATGATGTCAGGTAGGCTAGGTTTATCCCCATTCATAGATTGAGCTATTTCATACTATGTTTATGATATTATGTTAAAATTGGGATGGGTTTTATGTGTTGGTGATCAAATTGGTGATACTTGGGTTTGTTAGACCTTTTAGGATATTCAAAACCGTAATTTAGGTGCTTTGTCTTAGTTGCTTAGATCATGAGTAGAATGTCTATCGTAGGTCTAATTAAGGCTTGTTTGACATCTAAAAGTGGATTTAGATACCTTATCTTAATTCGGGGTAGAGTATGCCTAGTAGCTGATTTCGGGGAGTTGGAAGTGTGCCTTTGACCTACCTTGGGCCAAGATTTGTGTTATCTATTGAAAACCCTTTTTATGCTTGATGTATGTCTTAAAATCTTCTTATTGAGGTAATATTAAGAATCTTTAGCACTTGATAGTAATGACGGGTTGAATATTGAGAGGCGAGGCTTATTGATTATTCTAGTGATTTTGTATTGATTATGCTAATGATTATACTATTGATTTAGCTAGTGATTAAGCCATTGCTTATGATATTGAATACATGATTACTGGTTTGAGTTCAATATCGATTATAATATTGATGATTTACTTATTGGTTCAATTTCGAGCATTTATTATTATTTGATGATATATGATTATCAGTTTGAGTCAGGGTATTTATGATGGCATTGATGATATTATTACCAGTTTGACTCTGGCTATGCAGTATGTTATTGATGATATATGATTACTACAATGTGTCCAAAAAAGGAGTATGATATTAGTAAGATATATATCGATTTATGTTTGTAAGTGAAAAATGTTATAATGTAGCATAATATGGATGTATTTTAATTGTACCTTAAGAGTTGATAAATGATGGTGGTTTGGGTTGTATTATCTTTATGTGTACCCTATTGGACTATGGGGGCTTGCATAATGTTTTTTACTTTCCACACTTATTGGTTTATGGGGTCCAATTTTGTAGTTATAATCGTATTTGTTTGATCCCTTATGTTTTATTATAACTCTTTTTATTTACTTATTTATGTTAAGCGAGGTTGGAGTTGATTTAGGTTTGTCTCTACCTTGACTTAGTTTTCTTGTGTTTTATTATATTTATATCACGATTTAGGTCAATCAACCGATGATGCCTAGTATGGACCCATGATATTCGTACTCACACTATATTTCTACCTTTGTAGTGCATATTCGAGTACTAGTTGCCACCATTGATTTGAGGATCATATTGTATTATATTACATAGTTAGGGTGAGCTCATTGATTTAGACTTGCCCTGTTTCCTATGATCATACTTATGTCTAGTCTCTAGTTTTGACAAAGAATTGTATTTATTGTTTAAACTCCGGTTGTATTTATAGTAGCTCTTGTACTAGCTCTACAAAATTGTGGGATAATTGTCTATTGTCACGACACAAACCAGGGCCTTGACATGTCGAGTATCTCAAGTACCATATGGATCGGAGATCACCCATTGCACCAAACCAAACAAAACACAACATTCCCTAAGGTCAGATGGATTCTGAACATATAACAAGATAGCATGCCACAAGCTTAAGGAAATTCAAAAAATGTCTATAACCAACAATTGATGACCTTCCAAATAACTTACCAATATCATCCAATAGCAAAAGTATTCCAATCAAAGCCTTATAAACAAAGAACCAAAACTAGTCCTTGTCGGGATATGTCCCCGACTATGACAGATGATAATGATAATGAAAATAATAATGTTAATGATAATGAAATTAAGTATCAACTAAAATCTAAGATGGAGAGATGGTGAAATGCGTAAGACTTATGGGGAATGAAAGTTCTCCACTTCACCACAACACAGTGAACCAATGAAACAAGCTGACTGACCTAATTCTACCCAGGAAAAAAAGAAGTTGCTTCAGTGCCTGCATCACATGGAGATACAGGGTCTTGAGACAGTTAGTATGGTGATCACTGGCAATGTAACACCCTATACCTTCCAACAAGTATACGATTAAGTGAATTTGATGAAAATTATTTAAACTCGAGATAGTAATGTAATGCCCGTATTCTGCATATACTAGTTCTAGTCATATGGCACTTGATGTAATCTCTTATGTAGGCTAGGTACCATGTCTTTTAAAAGACTAGTAATGGTTCAAACTATATTAGGAGGTTACTACAATGCCCATACATTTCAGCATGTGTTTGGCAAAATTAACTCGATGGAAGTATTTAAACGTGAGATAGTAAGGTGGTATTCTATCTAAAGGTTTATAGTGGCCAAGTATATATAAGAGTGAAGTTAAAACGCAAATAGGCTAAGATTTAAAATATGGAATAAAATAAGTGAGTTGCTTTGTTGACTTTAATTAAAATAGTATATGACTAGTAGGTGAATCACCTGCTTTGACTTCATGACCGACCTAGAAACCAAGTAGGTGCATCACCTACTAAGACTATTTTGATAAGTGCATAGGCCAAAGTACAACCATCACCTACTTGACAAATCTGGCCCAAATAAGAATGAGGAGAATGGGTAGCCCAAAACCCTTAATCTGTAAGGCCCCAATATTATTAAGCCCAACAAGACCAAAGTCCATTAAGAGGCATAAATTAAGGCCAAGTAGGTGTGTCGCCTACTTTTGTATTTGACAAGCTTAAAATGGCTAAGTAGGTGCATCACCTACTTGATAAAAATGTGGCTGAAATTGAAAAAAAAGAAGAGGTTAAGGCAACCCCTTTATAAGTTCTAAGACCAACACATTCTCTTCATTTTTCTTTTATAAAATTTCAGATTCTATTATTTTTCTCTCAAACTCTCTCTTAGCTTCATATAGCAGCCCTAAAATCCTTTAGAGTTCCTAGAAATTCATCCTCTTTTCAAGCCAAGTGTAGGATCAAGTCTTTTCCACCAAGAAGGTTTGCCACTCTCTTCAACTCTCCAATGTGTTTTATCTTATTTTTTTGGTCCAAGTTTGAAGAGAAAGATTATGTTCTTGAAGGAGTAAAAGTTAAAAATCATAAATGTCAAATTAAAGGTAAAGTTCCTGCCCATTCTTTACCCTTCCTTATTTACAAATTTGGTGGAGAATTATGTAGGTCTTTTGTCATGAACTTGTGGGTTGGTTATTGAAATCCCTAAATTCAATGTATTCTTGTTATGTTACCGTATGTTTTGGGCTATTTAGGAGTTGTTTAAGACGTGTTTATTAGGGGATAGTTTGGTTAACTTTGATTAGTGACATTGGTAGTTATATGTAAGTATGGAAGGAGTTGGTGGTGATACACCACATAATTAAGGTTTATGGGAGCTTGTTTTCTATCACATTTTCTTATACAATTTGTATGTGTTCTGAAGCCCAAGATGTATCGAGGGACCTTTTACAAAGATCAAATAGTATATAAGTGAAGGTGGTCTTCTATCGTTATCTATACATTTGAACTTGATTCTTCATATGAACTCATGTTTTACATATGGTTATTTCATGCCTTACATATTTAGTGCATTCTCTCGTACTGACATCCCTAATGGGGTACACTGTATTTTATGTCACTGGTATAGGTACTCCAGCTATAATAGATCTCCCCAATAAAAGTGTAGGATATTCAGCGGCTTGTGGTGAGCTCCAAGTTGATTCAGAGCTTTGCCGAGTCTGTACCATGGATTTTTGTATTATATTAGTTAAGTTCATGGTGTGGTCTTATCCCGACCTAAGCTAAGTGTTCCATATCTTAGAGGCTTTGTAAACTAATGTTAAAGTAAAGTGTAGTGGGGTCTTGTCTTTTGGTACTAGAGGGTTCATTGGCCAAGACAGGCATGCCCATAATCCTACGTATGTTGATATTTTATTCGAGCATCTTTCTTATACTTGTCACGGTCTTAGGATTATCACAGTTACATATACGGTAAGTATAGGTAATAAGTTTGTTCTCTCGGTCTGTTAGGGCATCGGTTGCATGTCCGTCTCATTAGTTTTTGAGGCATGACAGAAGTGATATCAGGGCAGGTCATCCTAGGGAGTCTACAAATCTGTGTCTAGTAGAGCTTTACTTATGAATGTGTTGCACGCCACATTTATAATTAGGGGGATGCTTTGACATTTAGAAAATATCTCTTATTTTATAAACTAAATCGTGTGATAGAGCTAACTTGAGAAATATATGCCCATTCGTACTATGGTCTACCATCATATAGGTTATGCCTATTATGGATAATATCAAATATTGTAAATAGATAAGGCTTGTATTTCTTCTGAAGCAATCACTAGAGAAAGATCTCATGTTATTAAAAGTTAGAGAAAAGCTTGTTGAGGTTTCTACATGACTTGCATCGACATCCATATTTGCACCTCTTGTATTATGTTAGTTCATGGAGTGAGATATAATTAGATTATGCATATTCTATAAAGTAAATAGTTACCTAGTCATAGAGATGGGCTATAACATTTCCCTCTATATAGCCTCATAGGAGGATGTGACTATTTCATGGGACTGAAATTTCCTTAAACTTGACTCTTCAGTGTTCATAGGAATCCTATATAGGATATTTAGTACTTTGTTAGTAATATATGTGGAATCTTTAGGCATATATTGGTGATTAAGGTGGTTGAACTGGATTTATATTAGTTAAAAAATATGGCAATAGTATAGTTTGGTAGGTTAACCTCAAATGGTGTTGGTTACAGATTAGTTGGCTGATAGAGCCCATGTGCTTATTCATATTCCAGGTATGTTAGTAGTTGGAATTATTGATATGTACATATGAAAACCCTAAATAGGTTAAAACATGTGATCTTTTATGTGGCTAGAAAACTCATAGGATAGTTATTCAATTATTTCATGTAAGAAAAGTATATGCCTAATAATACTGTCTTATTGTGATCTATATTTTAGTTATAGAAGAAAATGTGACTAAAGATTTAGGTTGAAAATGTTAAGGGGTTAGATATAAGTTATGATATGCAAGAATATTCAAATTAAGGGAAGGCTATGTGTTAGTCAATCACTAGTACAATTGTATTCTGCTAGATGATAAAAAGGAGAACGACATTTTTATACCATAGAATGGAGAGATGAGTTGGTAAAGTTCCTTAATATTAGAGGAAGATGACATGTAGGTGATGCATGTTGTACCCTTATTATAGAGGATGCTTTTAAAACATATGTTGTTAAAAGGAGACATTGATGACCCAATCTTAACTAGTTTTAAAGGCACACGAAAAGCACTCCCTAAACAATGTTTTGAACTTTTATTAGACAGATAAATCAATTTAGTATCGATGCGAATTTTGGTACCCAGTTTTAATATCTACGTCAACAAAGTAGGCAATCAAAAATATCACCTCAATTTTGTACCCTAGGGATGAACATGCATTATCTGTATAAAGGTCATTTATTGTGTATATGCATGTTGGGGTCAACTATATAAAGCTACTACAAGGTTCATTTGATGTATGCCCGTAGTAGAGCATTTGTATGTTATACCAATTGTTATTATTAGTTCCTTTACCTGGAAAGAGGATGGAGCATTTTTACTTGTTGTATTATGGTGAATCTATTAGCATGGACAACCTACTTGTTAAGACAAAGTGTCTATTCCTTATGTTCTACAAAATCAAAATATGTGCTAACATTATGTATAATTGGTAGTTTGTAAAAGATCATTGATTATGGTGCCCTAAAAATTCATTTGTTCACTTGTTTATTTCATCCTTAATAAGGAATCAAACATCAAGTGTATTGTGTATTACCGACCTGTAACAAAGACATAGTTAGCTTCAATTCTTACTACTATAGGCATATTTATAGGGCTCTCCACCCTTGTTCCAATGGTTGGATATACTCAGAAAGATGCCTGGTTTAAATGGTCGAAACACTTGTGAGAAAATTCTCAAAAGCTAAGAGACCCATAGTTTAAACTAGTGGCAGTGTTCTTATAATTAATATATCGCAAAGAGGTTCTACAGGATGTCCCTAGTTTTTGATGGTTGCATGCCTTATATCTCCTCTATTTTTAGGTCATATGCCCTTTGGGTGTACTTTTATACATTTTACATATATTACTGAAAAACACTTTCATGTTAGTTTTATTTGCTTCTTAAACTCACTTATTACCATATGTTTTATAGGATGTTATTCTATTTAATCAATCATTTGGCATAAATAACTTGTTCGTATTTTATGTGCGTTATAATCTCATATGCTATAGGCAATACAAAATACTTTATACATATCACAAGTCATATGTCTAGATGCCGCGTGATTTATATTTCATATTCCTTCTATTATGTGACTACATATCTAGTCCACTTGTTAATATGTAATACACCTCTTAAGCTTTAGGTCCTTCCGCTCACAAATTATGTGCTTACTTAGTCCATTTTGTCAATGTGTTTTACACTACACTTGGCCATGTACTTTAATTTTGTAATTTATCTAATTTATCTTCCCACATGCTACTTGTCTTATAGTTTCAGTTTCTTATGTACTACCTAGTTCACATGCCCATGAATTATAGATTGTACAACTTTCTTGTATATCAATCCTACATCCCAATAGCTAAAATATCTATGTATAGTATACCTTGTACATATTTATTCATATGCTAAACGCACTTTTTTGTAATTTATTATTCATATATAAGGTAATCTCTATGCCCCCTTTCTTATGTGTCATAGACTTTATGCGACTTATTTGTTTGTATATTATATGACCCTCCGTGCCTATAAAGTTATGTATTAAACATGTTGGGATGAAGTTCGCCCAGATTATGATGAAGTGAGGATTTGACAGAAAAGGTTGAGAATCTAGTAAGTGTTAGCATGACCCATACAAACAGAAAGATGGATAAACAAAATGACGTACTTGAAGCCTCCATCTGAGTATTATGAAGGAGTTCAATGCATTACGAGGCTACATGGAAATCAGGTGACCCCATTAAGTCTAGGTATTCATATTTCTTTGAACAACCTATATGTTATGTGTATTTCTCAAACAATTTATAAGTATCATATGCAGATTTACTTGTTCATAGGTTTCATAACTCATTAGTCAACTTGATGCCCCCTTGCCCACATTCCATATGTTTGGACGTATAGTTCATATTGTGATTCTCAAATTCTAAGTATTTTACCTTAACCTTGTGTAAAAACAGGGGGAAAATAAAGGCATGTTGTGATGTACATAATTTTTATCACTTGATTATATACTAAAGAGGAGCCTTACTGGTTATTTGATTATTTCATATGATTTACTAACTAAAATTCCCAATGAAGTTTGTTTATACACGCTTCTGGTCAGTTGACACATTGTGGATAGTCGTGTTTACAAAGGAAACCCTGGTAAACTTTTTTGAGGAAAATCCAAAGTTAAGTTTTTTTTAGCAACACCCCTCATTCGAGGACAAATGATCCAAAGGGGGGAATTATGTAATACCCCTTACCTTTCAACACATATATGATTAAGTGAATTTGACAAAAATTGTTTAAACTTGAGATAGTAATGTAATGCCCATATTCTGCGTATACTAGTTCTAGTCATGTGGAACTTGATGTAACATCTTATGTAGGCTAGGTACCAAGTCTCTTAAAAGACTAGTAAAGGTTTAAACTAGATTAGGAGGTTACTACTGTGCCCATACATTTCAGCATGTGTTTGGCCAAGTTAACTCGATGGAAGTATTTAAACGTGAGATAGTAAGGTGGTATTCTATCTTAAGTGTTATAGTGGCCAAGTATATATAAGAGTGAAGTTAAAAAGCAAATGGGATAAGATTTAAAATATAGAATAAAATAAATTAGTTGCTTGCTTGACTTTAATTAAGCTAGTAGGTGACAAGTAGGTGAATCACCTGCTTTGACTTATTGACCAACCTAAAAACCAAGTAGGTGCATCACCTACTAAGACTATTTTGATTAGTGTATGGTCCAAAGTACAACCATCACCTACTTGACAAATATGGCCTAAATAAGAATAAGGAGAATGGGCAGCCCAAAACCCCCAATCTACCAGGCCCTAATATTATTAAGCCCAACAAGGACAAAGTCTATTAAGAGGTATAAATTAAGGCCAACTAGGTGTGTCACCTACTTTGGAATTTGACCAGCTTAAAATGGCTAACTAGGTGCATCACCTACATGATCAAAATATGGTTGGAATTGAAAAAAAAAGGCGGTTAACGCAGCCCCTTTTTAAGGTCTAAGACCAACACTTTCTCTCTTCTCTTATAAAATTTCAGATTGTATTATTTCTTTTTCAAACTCTCTCTTAGCTTCATATAGAAGACCTAAAATCCATTAGGGTTCCTAGAAATTCATCCTCATTTCAGAAGTGTAGGATAGATTCTTTTTTGCCAAGCTGGTTTGCCACTCTCTTAAACTCTCCAATATGTTTCATCTTATTTTCTTGGTCCAAGTTTGAAGGAAAATATTATGTTCTTGAAGGATTAAAAGTTAAAAATCATAAATTTCTAATTAAGTTAAAGTTACTGCCCATTCTTTACCCTTCCTTATTTACAAATTTGGTGGAGAATTTTGTAGGTCTTTGGTCATGAACTTGTAGGCTGGTTATTGAAATCCCTGAGTTCAATGTATTCTTCATATGTTACCGGATGTTTTTTGGCTATTTAGGAGCTGTTTAAGATGAGTATATTGGGGGACAGTTTGGTTGGCTTTGAAAGGTGGCATTGGTAGTTATATGTAAGTATGGAAGGAGTTAGTGGTGATATACCACATAATTAAGGTTTATGGGAGCTTGTTACCTATCGTATTTTTCTGTACTATTTGTATGTGTTTTGAAGCCCAAGAAGTATCGAGTGACCTTTTACGAAGATCATATAGTATATAGATATGATTAGAGGAGAAGGGGGTGGAAGAGCATTCTTGATTTGAGGAATTAGGGGCTACAACCCGGTTAGTATTTCGGTGAGATCAAGTAGTTACTAATTGATTGATTAGCTACTAATACTATTTTTTACCACTCATTTCATTGTAGATTATTAATCTGAAGGGGAGAAGGTTAAGTCATAATATTTGTGTTGTACGACAAGGTATGTAAGGCTTTTCGATTCAATATTCTTTGGCATGAAATCTTATTCTTTTGTTACTACCAACAAGGGGAACTTCTATGTGATACTAATGGTAAGAAATACATATTGATGATGTACAATCTCAATGTAGTTAGTGATCTCCTTCCTACTACCCATGGTTTCACAAATGTGTCAAAGTACTTCTACATGTCTTCATTATCCTTTATCGTTGTATTTGTAATTCCAAGTATTAGTATGATAAAGGTACTCTAAGAAACAAGTTTTATGGGTCATAAGTAAGACGAGGTTCATTGATTCAATACAACCCTACATTACATATTTTATGAGTATTTATATGTTGGAGGCGAATTTTGTCCAATATATATTTTGTATATGTCCTTATACAGAATGTGCACTTATCCCTAATATGGATCTGCCGTGGTCTTACAAGTTTGTTTTGTAAGTCCATATGAATTCATTTATCTATTATACCTAATTATACTTCCAATTATTGGTATGACAAAGTTATTCTCAATAGGATGTTCTATGAGCTACCCTAGGACAAATGAGGTTCATTTTGTTGGATGAGTTCTTAAATTGTTCCATTGAATAATTTAGATGTCCTAGCTTTGATGTATATTATTCCTATGTTAAATCTGTCCATGCGCTTTATTTGTTCCCATGTTCATGTAACCCATTTCATTCGACATCATTTACTAGGTATTTTACCATCATATCATTGAATTAAGTTCATATTTTATGGCTTGATAAGTGAAATGTCTCCACTTGATATGTGTTTCTGTTTGAGCTATCAAACGCTTATTATGTCATATAAACTCCTAAGTATTACGTTGGTGTAACAGTTGATTTTCGTGTCATTATTAGTTCCTTAAGTCCTTACTCACATGTCTTCGACTATGGTTGGTTGTCCCAAAGCTAATACTATGACCACAAAAATAACAATCTTAAAGATTAAAGAACTGACGTAAAGTAAATATACATATATATTGGATATAGCTCAGGAGAAAAAGCCTAGAATGGGCCGATCCTAATTCATGGATTTATGTGTGGTATCACAGGCATGGAAAGAACACCTAGCATGGGTCGATGCCATCATCATGTGGTATCCCAGGGGTGAAAGGAAAGCCTAGCATGGGTCGATCCCGATTTGAGTATTGATGAGGAACGTATCCCATGAGCATAATGCCTAGCATGGGTCATCCTCTTTTACCATTGATCAGCTGGCCATTTGTATCACATATTAACAAATTTAATAAATCAAAGCAGAGCAAGTAAATATAGAAATGTAATGTACACGATTCCACAAGTATAAGCGAAGGTGGTCTTCTATCATTATCTATACATTTGAACCTGATTTTTAATTTGAGCTCATGTTTTACATATGGTTATTTTATGCCTTACATATTTAGTACATTCTCTCGTACTGACGTCCCTAATGGGGCACACTGTGTTTGATGTCGTGGGTATAGGTACTCCAGCTATAATAGATCTCCCTAATAAAAGTGCAGGATATTCATATACTTGTGGTGAACTCCAGGTTGATTAGGAGCTTTACCGAGTCTGTACCATGATTTTTTGTATTGTATTAGTTAAGTGTATGGCGGGGTCCTGTCCCGACCTAAGCTAAGATTTCTATCACTTAGAGGCTTTGTAGAATAATGTTAAAGTAAATTGTAGTGGGGTCTTGTCTTTTGGTATTAGAGGGTTCATTGGCCATGTTAAGCATGCCCATAATCCTACGTATGTTGATATTTTATTCGAGAATCTTTCTTATACTTGTCACGGTGTTAGGATTATCACAGTTACATGTATGGTAAGCATAGGTAATAAATTTGTTCTCTTGGTCCGTTAGGGCATAGGGTGAATGTCCGTCTCATTAGTTTTTGAGGTGTGACAAGCATGTAACTCAAGGATAAGAATAGCATAATGCAATGATCAGCAGTTCAAAATTATTCAAAACCAATGCAACTAGGCAAATGCATATACATATATATATATATATATATATATATATATATATATATATATATATATATATATATATCAGATATTGGGATAGGGAAAACGGCTTAACATACACTTTAAACCTTTCGCTTAGATTGTGTACCTAACCATCATAACATAAGAAGGAGCCATGGTCTATATAGGCCCAGCTCTCCCTCATTTGGAAGGGTCCAGGTGCGTGTGGTCGCATGAACTAGAGGGTATACATTTGCATTATGGGGGAATCAAACCTCCTTGAATATCAAGGTAAACCAAGCACCAAATCATGTAATATAATGTAGAGGTCTTGAACCACCTAATCAAATGTAAGTAATAAGGGGGACTTAAACCACCCAGACTTATATATCCCGCATCGGTAACAGTAGTTTCCGATATTGGTCTCTGGACCTCCACTTTCACGACTTAGTTACACAACCCTCATTGAAGCCTAAGGAAAAACATTTATCACACATCCCCATTTATCGAACCAAATTTCACGTTAAGAAAAACATTGTTGGTATCGTCATACAAACTACTCCTGCAAGGAAACAAAACATGCAAAATCAATTACATCACTTGGGGAATTTAAAACACCCTTGTTTCAAATATTCCATAGCTTGTGAAAACACAAAACCCACAAGGTTCAATTCAAAACCATTATGCAATAGTTCAAGGGTAATTCAATTTCCATATTTTTAATTATTAAAATCAATTTCACAATATATGGTTGGGTTCATGACCACTTAAAAAGTCACATGTTTGGGGAAAATCACAATTCCCTAATTCATTCACTATACCCATGCACCCAAAAGTTAAAATCTATGTGTCAGGCATGAATAATCATATGTAGACCGTGGGAAAACATTGTTCAACAACAAACATTCAAAACCTTCAACACTTTTTTTTAAACTAAAATCAATATCTCATGAACAATACTTTAAAAACTATGCTTTTAACAAATTAACAATGAGGGAAGAGTACCATGCCTGAAATAACAAATTTCATGGATAGATTTCAACCCTTGAGCCCTTGGATGACCTACTTCTTGGAAAACATATGTATGACTACTTGAGAGAATTTAAGAGAGCGTTGGAAGTGTTTGTGTACATTGCGAATGAGAAATAACCCCTCTTAAGTGTCTTATGAATATGGAGTTTTAATTGGGTAAGGAGGGAATTGTCCAAAGTGTCCTTAAATTAGAAGCTTAAACTTAGTCATCAATAACTACGTGACACCATATGACTCGTAGAGAGTTATTCCTACTCAACACCTTGAGTCATAGACCAGATAGTTCCCAGGACACCCACATACTGATGACCCTACGACTCCGTTGGTACCACTCTTAATAGGACCCACTCGTAGGGTCCATTCGTAGTCAACACAGAACCTAATTGTGTAATCACTGAACCCAGTGATTCCTAACAAATCCTTGAACCCAGTGACTCCTAACAAATCCTTATGACTCTTAATGAGCCACTTGTACTCAGAGCAAAACTTTGCATTATACTTATTGATTTTGTTACAAATTTGTCTCTAGGACCCACCATAACTCCTAACGAATCATATCCCTATGTTATACTTAGGACAACAATTCAAACACCATGAACAAAGTAACTAAAGCACCAATCACTGGTCACTTTACGACTAGGGTCACATTACCCATCTAGACACCCTGTGACTCGTAGGGCTATGTAGTTGTCAATAAAATAGGGATAAAATTAAAAAAAAATCAAGGACCAAAACCCAGGGCGTTACATACTCCCCTATCCCTAGGATCGTTCATCCTCGAATGATAGTACATTGCATTTATTAGCATGATTTGACTCCAAACACAACACTTACCTTTAACAAAGATAGAAAACAAATATGTCAAGGAATTTACTATTTTCTTTAACAAAGTTAGAAAACAAGAATATTAAGAAATATTAATACCTCACGCACGATTATTCAGAATAGGGAACAAGAATAAATATTTGGACTTCAGTACTCCTCAGCTTCCCAAGTGTCTTCTTCAACCTTTTGGTTATTCCAATGACCCTTCATCGTTGCCACATCATTGGTTTGCAATCAATAGACTTGCCGATCCAAAATCTTAACTGACACTTCCTTATAAGAGAAGGATCCTAAATACCGACCTCCTCCAAAAGAACAACCATCGAAGGATCACCCATGCACTTTCTTATCATCGAAAGATGAAACATCAGATGAATGGAGATCAAACTAGAAGAAAACTACACTTTGTATGAAACATTACCAACCCCCTTTAAAAAAATAGACCAACATAACGGGGGAGGAGCTTACCTTTCTTACTAAACTACATAACTCCCTTCATTGGAGACACCTTTAGGAACATCCAATCACAAACATTGAACTCGGACTCCCTTCGCCTCACATCCACATAGAACTTTTAGCTACTTTGGGTGTCCTTATGTCTATCTCGAATCACCTTCACCTTCTCCATGGTTTGGTGAACTAAATTAGGACAAAATAATTTATTTTCACCAACCTCAAACCGCCCAAAAGGAGACCTACACCTCCTACTATATAAGGCCTTAAACAAGTCCATACATATGCTAGAGTGATGACTGTTCTTGTAAGCAAATTCAATGAGAGGAAAGTGGTCAACAAAACTACCACTATAATCAAACACGTAAACCCGAAGCATATCTTCTAAGACTTGAATTATCCTTTTCACTTGCCCATTAGTCTATGGGTGGAAAGCGGTACTAAGGGTTATCTTAGTCTCCAAACCTCACTGGAATGACCTCCAAATATGATATGTGAACTGAGTACCTCAATTAGATACGATAGAAACTTCAGTACTATGCAACCTTATGATTTCCTCAATGAACAACTTGGCATTGTCTTCTAAAGAGAAATTAGACCTCACAAGCAATAACTGAACAGACTTAATCATCCTATCCATGAGGAACCAAATCGAATAAAACTATTGTAGAGATCGTGGAACACTAATCACTAAATCCATATTAATTATCTCTAATTTCCACACCAGTAGCTTAATCTCTTGAGTCAACCCACCAGGCCTTAAGTGCTCTAATTTCACTTGGTGACATAACATGTACTTAGCCACCATATCCTTTTTTACGATATTCCACCAATAAATCTCCTTAAGATCTTGATACATCATTATTGAACCAAGAAGAAAAGTGTATCGCAACTCATGAGCTTCAGCTAAAATTCTCCCTCGTAATCCATTAATATTGTGAACACATAATCTACCTTGCTACCTTACGATACCATCACCACTAATCTCAAAAACCATTACTTTCTGCCTATCTATATCATTCTTTATTTCCATTAAGATAGGATCTAACACCTACTTATTCTTCACATCATCACCAAAAGATTACCTTGCCACCTCTTGAACAATAACAACACCATTTTTGGAGTCTAAAAGACAAACTACAAGATTAGAAAAATGGTGAATATCCTTTACCAAATCCTATTTCTCTTCATCCACATGAGATAATATTCCCATGGACAACTATCTAAGAGAATCAACAACTATGTTAGCTTTACCTTGATGATAGTAAAGACTCATGTCATAGTCCTTGAGCAACTCAAGACATCTTCTTTGTCTTAGATTTAGATCTTTCTCAGTGAACAAATATTGTAAGCTCTTATGATAAGAATAAATATCACCATGGAACCCATACAAATATTGTCGCCAGATCTTTAATGCACCCTTCACAACTAATAATTCCATATCATGGGTCAGTAGTTCTTCTCATGGACTTTCAATTATCAAGAAGCATAAGCACACCACTTTGCCATGTTGCATCAACACTGAAACCAGTCCCACTTGGCACGCATAATAATAGAAAATAAAATAAGTAGTGTCCGCAGCTAGGTTCAAGACCTAAGCTGAAGTTAGTAACAATAGAAAACAAAACAATTTGTTATCTCAGGTTGATTTAAGATTGAAGCTGAAGTCAACTTATCCTTTATCTCCTAGAAACTACCCTCACAATCATCAAAATACAAGAACTTTACCTTTTTCTGAGTCAACTTAGTCAATTAGGAAGCGACCAAAAAGAATCTTTCCAAAAACCTTCTATAGTAGCTAGATAAACCCAAGAAGCTCCAAATATCAGATGGATTTATGTGTCTAGAAAACTTCTTAACCACCAAAACCTACTTTAGATCCACCATGATCCCTTAACTATAAACAACATGACTCAGGTAAGTTATAACATTCAACCAGAACTAACATGTAGAAAACTTTGCATATAACTGTTGCTCTTTAAGGGTATGCAACACAAGGCAGAGGTGATATGCATAGTCCCCCTCAATCTTGGAATACATAAAAATATCATAAATAAAGACTGACAAAAAATTCCAAGAACTAATGGGAAACCCGATACATAAATATTATTGGGGCATTAGTCAAATCAAAGGACATCACTAAAAAGTCAAAGTGACCATACAACATTCAGAAACCGTCTTAGTAATATCCACTTCCCTAATCTTCAACTAATGGTACCCATATTGAAGATCAATCTTAGAAAAGAATATAGAGCCCTAAAGTTGATGAAAAAGATCATTAATCCTGAGAAATGAACACTTATTCTTTAAGGTTACCTCATTCAATAAGTGGTAATCCCTATACATCAGAATGGAATCATCCTTGTTTAACTAGAATAAAATAGGTGCACCCCACAAAGACATACTAGGACAAATAAAACCCTTATTAAGAAGGTATTTCAACTATTTCTTGAGTTCATTCAACTTAGCTAGAGCCATTCTATAAGGAGGAATAAAAATACGATGAGTACCTAGAAGAAGATCAATCCCAAAATAAATTTCCCTATTGGGAAGAATAACAGGAAGATCATCAGGATACCTCAAAAAATTCATAAACCATAGGGACATTCTGCAAAGAAGGACCTTTGGATGTAGAATCCATAACATAAACTAGTGATAGATGCACCCTTTAGAAACCAATTTTTGAGCTCCACGATACGAGATTAACCTTTCCTTAGGCACTAGGGAACTACCTTCCTACTCGATCACCAGCTCATTAGGGAAATAGAAATTGACCCTTCGGGTCCAACAATAAAGAGTAACATAGCATGAATCCAACTAATCCATCCCTAAAATTATATCAAAGTCTAATATGTCTAACTTTATTACATCCACCATGATCTCTCTACCATGGACTGACATCACACAACACCTATAGATCCTTGTAGCCAAAATAAAGATACCCACCGAGGTGGACACAGAGAAGGAACCCAAAATGTATTTAGGATCAAAGCCAAAATAGAAAGCCGCATAATGGGTCATATAATAGAGTATTTATACAGGATCAAGTAGATAATATACATCACGAGAGAAGTGTTGTATCATATCGGTAACAATATCATGGGATACCTTAAAATCCTGGCTGGTGGCAAGAGCATACAGACAGTTTTGATCAGTATTGAAGGAAGATGCACAAGGGTGCACCCTTTGGTGTAGGAGCAGATGAAGTAGCAACATTAATCTTATTTGATCAAGAAGAAATCATAGAAGGACAATCCCTCTAAATATGACCAATTGGACTAACTTAATGAACTTGTTCCTCTATTCTTCACAAATACCACAGTGCGTCTGACCACGAATCTACAATAAGGATACGATGGAGCTGACTATGCTTCACTAGTTTGAGGCTGGGATCCTGGTGCTCTAAACCCAATATTATACAAAAAATAATGATCACCTGACAACTTTGGATAAGGTGCGTAAGCTGTAGAGTAGGAACCAGAATTTTCCCATTTCTTTTTAGGTCACTTTCCACCATCTCAACTAGTTTGCTGCTAACCTCCAACAAGATCTAAATAGAAAAACTTCTTACTCTGCCTTTGAATTATCTTTCCTTTCTTCTTCTTTCTTCTTCTACTTGTTCCATATACATCACAAGTCTAGAGATATCCATATCCTTGTTAAACATGGTAGCTAAAATCAACTCATGAGATAACTTAGTGGCAAACTTCCTCATTCTAGTCCTCATGCTAAACACCAACTCAGAAGCGTAATGCGATGGCTAATTAAAATTAAAGGTATAATCCTTTACGAACATACTTTCTTACTTTAAATTCAGAAATTTGACGACCTTTACCTCCCTAAACTCCCAAGGAAAAGTGGAATCAAGGAAATCCCTAGAGAAATCATCCCATAAAGTGGACTAAGAATCGTCACCCCAAGACTATTTTCACTATTCATATGATTGGAATGCCATATTCATCAATTGGTAATTTATGAACTCTTCACCCTCCATATCAATAGCATACATCACATAGAAGATTATTTTTATCACCTTAATATAATTTTTAGTGATCTCGCTCAACTTTAAAACCAGTTAAAATAGGAAGACTCAACCTTATAAATTGGATAACTCTAGTGTCCTCGAAAGATTGAGCAACCAAAGTAATGCACTCAGTTTAGGAGGTCACCAACTGGGTAAGAAAATGAATTGACTATCAAAACTCAACATTAGACACACTAGCCTGGGGTGCCTAAATAGGGATAGGGGGAACTGGTGTATCTCCCTCAAGGTAATTAGAAGTAGTGAGCCTCGATCGGTTCTTAACTCTTAAAGTATAATAATCTCTATCCACATTTACCTCAGATAGGAGAGTCAAGACCTTAAACTCTATTGCTTGAAATATAACTACAAGAAAAGTATAACATTCCTAAGTGTCCGTAGCCTCTACCATATAAGTGTGGTACACTATATATCCCTACTGAGATTCTACTTAACACGGCTTTATTTGACACTCAATGACACAAAACATTAAATCTAATACAATCTTTGCATGACCCAAATCATGGACTTGCCGCGATGAGTATCTCGAATCTCACTTGGATCAGAGATCACCCCCAACACATAATAAAAGAAAACACAACATCTTCCATGGTCATATGAAATCCAAACTTTGAACTATATAGCACACAACAAGCTTAAGTAAATTAAACACATGTCTATAATCGACGATCAATAATCAGCCAAATAACTTACCAACATCGATCGATATCCAAAGTAATCCAAACAAAACCTTCTAACTAATGAATGAAAACCAGTCTTAGTCAGGACATATCCCTGACTCTAATTGATAATAATGAGAAAAAAAATGATAATATTAATGATGATGAAAGTAACTATAAACAAAAATCTAATAATGAGAGCTTGTGAAATACCTAAGCCTTTCGGGGAATGGAAGCTCTCCACTTTACCATAATATAATGAACTAGTGAAATGATATGACCGACCTAGATCTGCATAGGAAAATTAAAAGTTGCTCTGTTGCTTGCATCGCATGGGGATACAATTTTTAGAGCTGGTTTGTAGGGTAAGACCTAGTATGTAACTTAAGGATAAAGATAACATAATGCCCTGATCAATAGTTCAAATCATTCAAAAACAATATATATATATATATATATATATATATATAATAAAATGCATATACATACATATATCACATATTGGGAATAGGTAAAAAGGTTTAACATGCGCTTAAAAATTTTAGCCTGAATTATGTACATCAACTATCATATCATAAGAAGGCACCCACGGGCTAGATAGGCCTACCTTTCCCCCAGCTAGAAGTGTACTAGTGCATGTGGCTATAGGAATTATAGGATATACTTATGCATTACGGGGTCCTTGAACCTCCATTCATTTCAAGGTGACACAAGCACTAAATCATCTAATATAATATGGGGGACTCAAACCACCCGGTCATATAGACCCGTCTGCAACCAAGGTTTACAGTATTGGTCTTTCTGACATCTACTTTTGTGACTCATATACACAACTCTCTAAAATACTAATTAAAGAATTTTACCATACATTCTCATTCATTGAACCATATTTCACATTAAGGCATACATTAGTGCTATCGTCATGCTAACTATACTTGTAAGGTAATAACAACATGTAAAAATAATTACATCACTTAAGGAATTCACAACCCCATTGGTTCAAATTTTCCATAGCTTTTGAAAATACAAAAATAATAAGGTTTAATTTAAAATATTTGTGAATAGTTCAATGGATTTGATTGTCATATTTTTCATAATTAAAACCAATTTCTCAATATATGGTGGGGTCATAACCACTTTAAAAGCTACAATTTTGGGGAAAATCATAATTCCCTAGTTCATTCACCATACCCATGCACCCACAGGTTCAAAACCATATTTAAAGCATGAATAATTATATATAGACCATGGGAAAACATTGTTCAACAATAATCATTCAATACCCTCAACCCTTGTTTCAAAACCAACATCAATATCTCATGAAAAATAGTTTAAATTATATTCTTCTAACAAATTAACAATAAGGGAAGAGAAACATGCCTGAAATACCAAGTTACATGGAAAGAATTTAACCCTTAATCCCTTTGATGTCCTACCTCTTGAAAACCCTACGTTTTGCTTCTTAAGATAATTTAATAAAGCTTTAGAAGTGTTTGAGAGTGTTATGAATAAATATAACCCCTATTAAGTGACTTATGAATGTGGGTTTTAAATTAGGAAAGGTGGGAATTGTCCAAAGTGCCCTCAAATTGAAGGCTTAAATTTAGTTGTAGGGTCATCATACAACTTATATAGACTTATTATGACTCGCCACCTTGAGTCATAGCCAAGATAGTTCCCAGGAACCAACACACTGAGGACCCTATGACTTTGCTGGCACAACGAGTAAAGGGACCTTACAACTCATAGGTCCAGTTGTAGTCAACAAAAAACCCCATTAGGTAAATACCGGACATCCTATAATTTGCACCCAATGATTCATAACAAGTCCTTACGACTCTTAGTGAGCCACTCATACTCAAATTAGAACTTTGCCATATATTAACTAATTTGGTTTTGATTAAGTCCCTAAAATTCATCAAGACTCCGTACGAGTCATATCTCTAAGTAGTACTCAAGACAACTCAAGTACCATTCATTAGTCACCTTACGACTAGGGTTACATGACCTATCAAGACACCCTACATCTCGTTATGGAAATTTGTAGTAGAGATAGTAAGGATAAACTTTTAGAAAATTTTCAAGGATAAAAAACCCAGAATATTATACCTATATTATGTTTATCTTTTAGGCTATTTCAGTTTCTTTGCTTATTTCTTGTGTTGAATTGTCTAATTCACCATTTTGGGACAATTACTTCTAAGTTAACCCATTTTTAATAGTTCTGAGTTATGATTTGGCTTACGTACTAGTGAGGTTTAGTAGGTTCTATTATCACTCATAAATTGGGTCATGCCAAATCTATGGTGGTAACTAGAGAAATAGAAAATTAGTAAGTATCTAATGTTAGTATGATCAATCAGTGATGGAATATACTTCCAAATATATTTTCAATTATAGGTGATGGTTTTAACATAATTTAAACCCAATTTGTGCTTCATGTGAATGATAGCTATTCCTTAATATTTCTAATACAATGCATGTTCAAGGAAAGTAATAGCTATTCGATATCCTAACTGTTATAAATGAACTTATATGAAATCTTTTTGGTTTTTACAAGTGTTGATTTTTTTATGATTATGGTTGTTATTGTTGTGATACTATCATTATCATGGAAAGTATTGGTAACTAGACATCTCCACAGGATTGGTTGATTTAAGTTTGGTAGGTCTTGATGTGTGGGATTTTGGTACATAGTCAAGATCTCATCCTCGGTAGGTGATGACTAATGGGAGACCATAAGATCTTTAGCATGTATGTATAAGGTAAAGGTGAGTGTGATGGTTACTTGAGTAAAAAAGGATTATATATTTTCTTGATAATATTAGTTCCTTGAGTGGACCAAGTTAATTGATTATTTGACGTACCATGTGTTATATTGGTTCTTTGAGTGGACTGAGTTAATTGTTTTTTTGATATACACTATGATATATTGGTTTGTTGAGTGGAACGGGTCAATTACTTATTGGCATACACCGTGCAATATGATTTCCTTGAGTCGACTAGAATAAAAGCTTATTTCACATATAACGTATTATATGGGTTTATTATATGGATCGAGTTAATTGATTAATTGGCATACACTATATTATATTAGTTCCTTTAGAGAACAACCTAAATAGATTATTTAAAATAGGTTGTATTATATTGGTTTTTGAGTGGATTAGGTTAATTGCATAATTGACATACACTTTGTCATATGTTGGTTTCTTGAGAGCACCAAGCTTATCTATTTAGTTGATATGTATGTTGGTTCCTTAAGTTGATCGGGGATTGTGTGATTACTTGATATATGTAGTTTATGTATATAAAATAGGATTCATAATTTTTTGTTTGTATAATTGAAATACTAGATCCTTGAAGTGGTTTGTTTTAATTGTAAAGGTGGTATAACTCTATGTTGTCAAATTATTTATGTAACTGAGACATTCATAATACAATTCTCTGGATCATGGTATTTGACATCGAGTCTTATTTTTAGTTGCATATTTTCTTAAGGAGTTGTCTATGGTAACTTTATCGCAGGGTATGTGAAGGTTCATTGTTATGACTTAGTGTAAGCCTACCTAATAAGTGTCTTGGTTGGGGATCATGATATGTGATGGTCGGGGGTCTATCAGTTACTACCTTTGAGGATAGGTAGGAGAGGTGTTACATGTTATTAATTAATTTGTAGACTCAAATCCATCAAAAAAAATATTAGGGTGTTGGTGTACAATTGGGTGAGTGGAATAAAGTCAAGTCTTACATAAGGGTCTTAACTACAAATGATTAAAGGTAAGGAACCTTGAGGGTTGGGTATTGTAGAATTGATAAGTTAATGATAGAATGATATTAGGCTGAGTAAAATAGTGGGTAATTGGTTTCTATTGCTAGTAATCTCCATGGTATTAAGAAATTTTTTAATGAATGAGATCTAACTAATTAACTCTGAAGTTGTGTTCTTTTTTCTGGATATTAAAGTGATTTCTATATGATTTAATTCTAGTCAATCGATGAAGCTAACGATTATATTTAGTTTTATACTGAAACTACTCTAGCTATATCCCTTTTAGGATATAGTCTGGGTGCACTATGAGTAGGTGCTTCATGCTTTACATGGTAAAGATCTCCACCGACTTCAGTTATTGTTCCTATGTCATAAGTTGTGTCTGCTACATTGTATTTCTATTAGTAGCACTTGTACCTGTCCAGACTAGGTTATTAGGAAAGGTGTTTTTATTTTCCTTTGTAATTTGAGAAAGGTTTTATATTTATCATATTTTAAAGTCTTTAATCAAACTTGCTTAGAACTAACATATTGTTTTTAATAGGTAGTAAGGGGTTTACTATTACTTGGTTTAGAGTAGATGCCTTTATAATCGGGTTAGTTAGGTCATGAAAAATTCAGAGATGTCAGGCCTTTTTGGCGCATCACCAATTAGTATGATGATGTAGTCTTTGTTACTAAAGTTCGCGTAGTGAAAATTCTAAAAATATTTTGGCCCTAATTTGCTTAAGCTATAAATAGATTTTTTTTATTTCAAACCCTTTCTTATGAATAATTCTGATATCTAAAAAGTTGTAAGCAAACCTAAAAGTTGGGAGTAGTTTGTATTCTAATATACATATATTCGGATTAAAGGATTTCTAGTAGATAATTGAATCTAAAAGAAGACTTCGTTGAGCATAATAGTATAACATGTTTGTCTTTTACTATGCTTTGGCTAATTTCACAAATTTAGAAATATGTTGGAATAACCCTCTGGGTTATTTCCTTTATTTTAACATATTTCTACCAATTCAAGCTTTCCCACAGTAGCTATAGGTTATATATGAATTGCCGGAACTGTCAGTTTAGTGATGGAGTAGTTCCTTTAGGTTTTAGGCTCATTTTTCTAATTTAGAGCTATCGTTCATAAGGAATTGTCTCAAACCAAAACTCTTAGTAAGCAACCTTGGGATGGGAAGTCCGATAGCCCCATTAGCTCTAGAATATTAATTTTAGGCTTGGGGTACCCTTAGTCTAGGTCCTAAGGCTTCTGGATGCATTTTGTGATATTAGGTGAATTTTATAAAAATAGAACTATATGTATGGGCCCCACATTTATTCCAAAAAATCTCAAACTAAACTTTTGATGGATCCATTGTGTTTGCAATATCGTATTTGGTATGTTCATAGTTCATTTGCATGAATGAGGTTCTGAATGAATCACGAGCACTCGATTAGAGTGCTTTTGGAATTAGAAAAATCTAATGCCTCAAGATCCTGGTGCAGCTGCTTAAGCGGCTAATCTACCTTTTAAGCAGTAGTTTATTTAGTGATATTTAGACTTTTTAGTGGCCTTGGTTGTTTGGTTGAGGGATTCTTAAGTCCTCCTTGTCCGTTTTAGTATCCAAGCTACCACCATAGTGATATATACCTTTCCTTGTACAATAGCTTAAGCGGGCACGTTTTGCTTAAGTGGTAGTCGCTTATGCAACCAAGTGACTGCTTTAGCGAAAATTGACTTTTTAAATCCCCTGTTCTTCACCCAATTTCCTCCTTATTTTCTTAAACCTTTCACATAATTTTTGAGATGTTAGAGCATCAGAATTGTGGGTAATCGTCCATTAAACCTAAGGTATATTTTCCAAACACTCCTTTTTCATTTCCCATTATTTTTTCACTAAAATTCTATCCTTTTGCATTGTAAATTCTCAAAAAATAGTTCTTAAAGTACTTAGGCTCTAGGGGATGATTGAGACCATGATTGTGCTCCATTTGCGCTCAACATTTTATCATACATTCCTTGTCCTATGAGAGACCTTGTGATGGATTTTATTTTGAATTCCATTGGCGGCCTTTGCGGTCCCATTTTTGACCCCAATTTCAACCCAACCTTGTATATAGTAATATGGGTCTCATTTAATCCTAATAAGTGTAGGTTATTATTTTCATAGTGTGGTGTTGTTTTGAGATCATAGAGGAAAGGTGAATGCTTTTTTGATGATTCAAAGCTCACGATTTTGGCATTGATGTAGGTTTCGATCTACTATTCTTAAAGAGATAGTGTATAGCATAGATTGAATGCTAGGTAAGGATGATAGATATGTTAATGAATATTGTATCATAACTTAGCTTATTCAAGAAAATTGTGTAAGGAATCTAACGTTATCCTTATTTTAAAATACTTGCCTTGGCCATATAATCCCATCACCTTAGATTATTAAAATATTGATAATAGTTGATGCTAAGGATCCTTAAGTATAAGGTTATTTGACTTAGTGAATTGGATCATGATTTTCCAGATTATAGTATTACTAATATGCTAGTTAGGTATTATTATACTCGAGGCCAAGGTTATGATACCCGTTGGACTCTAGGTGTGTATTCTATCCTTATAAAGAATGTGGCTTTAGTTTATAAATTCATAAACACTTAGGGTTGTTTGGCATAGATAGTTTTATGTGCATTAATGATTATTTAGGGGTGCGATTCCAACCAAAAGTATGTTTTTACATTTCTTTTACAAAAAGGGATTTATGGGTGGCCTGGTTAAGTATTGGTTGTTCGGACTAGCTGTTTAGTGAGAGGTACTCGAGGTTTTCATCGATTTGAGTCTAATCCCTTTTTTTATGTTAAATTACATTATTGATAGTTATTTTATTGTTATACCTTATGTTAGGGACCTTGATTATGCCAACACTAGTTTTTCGTACTTGGTTAGGATGCCTTAAGAGGTTAGGTTGGTTATTTTTGGTCATTACCTTGAGTATTCCTATTTAATTATATATATATATATATATATATATATAGTATAACTATATATCCCTCTCTTCTCTTTCTATTCATGTTATATATGTATTCTTGGCCTTGTATACTAATTTATGACTTCCCTTCACTCTTCATTATATATTGACTAGTAATATATGGTATTGAACTTTAGACTCTGATTACTATTAGGACGGGATAAGTTTATCCTTATTTATCCTTTAGCATTATCATATTTTCTTGGATAGTTACCTTTATATTATAGGCCTACTTTACATGTTATTTATACTTGCATTTTCTTTGCACCTTAGACGGCTGATGTCTACTGAGTACCACATATTTGGTACTCATTCTACAATTCTGTAGCCTACAGATCATAGTACAAGTTCTAATTATTGGTGTGTGCATAGTGAGGAGCAATTATGGATCAGAGATTTGGGGAGAGCTCCTATCATTTTGAGTATTCATCCTCTTCCTTGCTATAATTAGACTGATCTCTATGTTGAATTCAGAGACATCTTTGTATATGTATTTATTTTGTATCCTTATATTGTACTTTCATCATAGTAGAAGCTCTTGTACTAACTTTACCAGGCCACAGAGTTGATTTATATATATTAGTCTCTTTATCATATTTATTCTACTACTTTGTTCATTTCTTCTTATAGTTTGTTACTAGATGTTCTGGACTATGGATTTAATTACCTATCGATGGGTATAGTAGGCATCATCATTACTTGAGAAGTTGGTTAATAACAAATTGGTATTTGATGAGTGGTAATCCTACCACTAATTAGCACTAATTATACATGCATACTACCATGTTTTGTATTAGAACATGAGGCATTATAAGGATTTAAGTGCACTAACACACACATTTTGTACATATGAAATGGAGAATGTGAGCATATGTGGAATGGATCAAAAAAGGAAGAAAATAAAAGCAAAAAGAGTGCAGTTGGAAACCTGACGCAGTCAGCATCAGTTACGGCAAATGCAGTCCTCAAGCTGGGGTCAGAGTCTGTCCAGGTGGTCATCAAAGAGCGGTTGTGGAACCTAACCCGGTCACAAAAAAATACACGCAATCGCGGATCAGCGGAAACAAACCCAAGGGAAGATTTGTAAAATGTCATGGTCGAATCCCAAATCATATGAAAGTAAAATCCCTTTTTTCTTTGGGTATAGGTTACCTCTTAAGATTTATGGGAATTCCAAGCATGAAACCCTAATTTGGGCAAGTTTTAATTAACTTTGGAGACTAAAATTTCTTAGTTTCTTTGTGAAGAATGAATGTTTTTGATGACTCGCATGGAATAATTCTTTTTACCTTTTTCATGAGTAGCTAAATAATTTAATCCTGGGATTATGTTGAACTAGAGTGTGATTGCGTGTCGATATTGTTATGTTTGCATCGATTTTAGTTGTTGACTATGGATTTTACCATTTCTTAAGCTTATGTGTTCGAATTTGTTTGTTGAGAACTCCAAATCTCCAAATGGGTTTGATGAGTGGAAACTCCAAGCTCTAGAAACCCTTTTTCATCCTCAAAAGAGGGATTTAGGTGTATATTAGGTAACCCATAATATCCTCTAAGGAGGGTTATTGGAGGACAAAGCAATGGTGAACAACTAAGCCTATTGTTTACTACCCTTTGAAATCTTAGAAATCAGTTCTTAGGGAGTGTAAATCATGTCAAGAGCACCATCCTAGAAATAGGGATGCTTGGTTAAGGTTTTGGGTGGTTATATAAACTTTACATTTGTTAGGTGCTCAAAAGAGCCAATGGGATAAATCGTTGGGGTCTTATTTAAAGATTGATCTCAATGATCTTTGACCTAGCCTATCCGTTAATTAACAACTAAATTCTATAATAAACCAAGATTGCCCCATATGCTTTACCTCTAAGGATACATAATCTCCTGATCTCTCCAAACCATGAATTCAAATCAAAGATAGCATTTATCGCGTATTTGTTGAAGGTTGTGTGAAAAATTTTCAAACAATTACCCCATTTAGATATACATGTCATTTTCATTAGCATTTCGGTTAACCTTATAGTAATTTGAGTACCCCTAGGTTTGAAGTTTATAACATTCAATCCTCGAGAATCGACCCCAAGTTACATTGGGTTACCGCCTCACCCCTCAATTATGAAAGTGAGTTGAGAATTATCAAAATGGTGAAGTTGCTGGGGAGTGAAATATAGATTCAGTTTTATGGTGCTATTCTTACTTGGAAATACCTGGAGTGAGGTAATTTACTTTATTTATTTTTTTTGAATATTTTGTAGGTGATCAAAGTGTGAACGGAGTGATGAGAGATAATGACAGTAATTTAGCCCCTTTGATGCCCTACTAGATAATGAGGATGAATTAAATGAGGTGGGGCAAACAAGTGCAATTCGCATTGTGCCAACCAACGGGAATGGTGTGTTTTATGTGACTAGCGTTATGCTTCACATGTTGTAAATGAAAGGATTTTATGGGGTTCAAGCATATGAGGATCCAAATGTATATTTGAAGAACTTTGTGGAAGTTTGTACGCCATTTAACATAGAGCATATTACACAAGAATCCATTCGACTTCAATTCTTCCTGTTTTAACTAACAGGCAAAACGGTGTTATAGCTCCGCTCACTTTCACCCGGTTCATTTACATCTTTGGAGGATCTTATGAAGGTTTTCCTTAATAGATATTTCCCATCATAAAAAATACTTCAAATGCGGGATGAGATTGTGAACTTCCGATAAATGAATAAAGCACCATTGTTTGAAGCAAGGGAAAGATTTAAATGAAACCTAGCTCAATGTCCAAATCATGAAGTACCGAATACAATTCTCCTTGAGATTTTCTATAGAGCTCTTGACCCATTGAACAAAAATATGGTCGATAATGCGGTGGGTGGATCTATAGTAAAATTGCATTATCTTACAGCTATCCGATTGATCGGTGAAGTATCAAAACAAAACTGCGGTTGGACACCCTTGATACCGATACTCTTAGGACCCCCTTCTACTACCTCTGTAGTGACTAATAAGCAAAGAAAATAAGAGGTAAAAGAGGAGAACATGTCCAAGATAATGACTCAACTTGAGCTTTTAACAAAACATGTTATGGGTGCATGCACAAATCTCATTAATGTCGTAGCATCCAAGACTTATGGAGATGATTATTAGGCAAAGAAGTTGTACAAAGAAATTCGGTAATTGGCAAACTACTCGGGGGGGTTCCAACCTCACCTAACAATGGTAATGTGGGAACCAAGGTTGGTTGGATCATGGTTGAGAGAGGGATTGGAAAGATAGGGAATGTGACTATGACCTCTACATTCCTCTTCATGATAGGGCTAAGGTAAAAGAGTTAAATGTAAACGACCCCAAAAAGTTCAAGTCCAAAGATATTCTTTGCAGGAATCTTTAGTTGAGTTAAAGGTATAAACAAAATGGTCCATAATTTGAAGGGTGACTACTCTGTGCTCTCCCAAACTTGGTGTCTCACTCTATATCCATCAAACCATGAGAGACCCAAGTTGGGAAAATATCCACACAACTAAATTCAAGGGCTAGAGGTGGATTTTCTAGTGACACAATTTCTAACCCAAAGAATAAAGTACAAGTCCTAGAAATTGTCACTATAAGTGGAAAAGCACTTGACAAGCTCCTTAGAGAAGATGTGAGTGAAAATATACCCAAGACCAAGGCAAAGGACGTGATGCCTCAAACAAGAGAGGAAAATGATTAGAAAGAGATAGATCAAAGCAATGTGGAAGTGGGTGAAGTTTAAAAGCCCCAAGGAGAAGCAATGCCAACCATCCATGTTCCTACGCCATCCATAGGGTAAAAGTGGTTTGCCTCAGATCCATGCCTTTCAAATGAATAATGGGTTCGTGAATTTTATGCCAATATTAGTGAAATATCTTTCTCAAGCCGGTGAAAGTTAGGGCTTAACAAATCAATGATCTTTATGGGCTCAAACTGGAAGAATAGGTGAATTGAAAGCAATAGGGTGTAAATCGGGGAATTGGTTAGCACAACGGCTATGTCCAAAAAAGGAAGTCTCATAGATCAAAACTAAAAGAAATATTTCCATGAGCGACATCACTTACGAGTCTTGAATATGGTGGCACATTATTTGTAGCCGAGTGTCTCCTTGCACCTACATGACAGTAGTCCCTGAATTGCATGCTCATATGGTTGATTGTATTTTAGACTGCATTCCATTCGATGTTGGTCAACTCGTGGTCAATAAAATTGATCATTTCAAAAACCAAGATGGCACTAATCACTTTTACCCCTCTTTGATTATTGAGCTCCGCAAGAAAGCGGGGGTGGAAGAGTATGCTAGTGATACGTGGGTGATTCCTAGCGCTCCCATCTACCCATTCAGGATTAAAAAAGAGGGCTTACAAGGAAAAATCAAGAAAAAAAAGATTAACTTTTAAGATACAACATGTAGCAAAATCGAACCTTATAGGCCAACCACCATGGGACCTCTTGAAGATATTAGAGTTAATATTGCAACCATTGAAGAGCTTGTGTTTTGCTTGCCTCAAGGGACGAGATGGCTATCCACTACCCATCACTCATATGTATCACATGCCAATAATGATGAGTACAAAGAGGACAAAATAAAGTAAAAAGATACTACTGATCGACTTAAGATAACCAACTCTTCTTTAGTGGCATCACATCCGGACTACCGGAACGCACATGAAATAATGATCACAAAGGAGAAAAAAAGGGATGAATTCATTATCAATATATGGAAAGGGGTGAACGGTTTATGGAGGGTCCTAAAACCCTAAAATAGGCTTTCTACATCTTGGGTGGACACTGATGATGAGGCCCTGACTAAGTGGTTAGATATTAAAGAGGATGGTGATGATGCAGGGTCCGGGAGTGATAGTAGCCCATGATGTGGATTTAGTGTGCACCCTTCTCTCTTTTATCCTTGATTATTTATGTATTGGGTACACTACTATATTTTTATTTTGGGGTGTCTCCTTATTTATTTGATTTGGGCATGTATTATTGATATTCTGCATACTTTTCCGCTCTTTTGGATAATTCTTATTTTTTATTTAGGTTGTAATATTCGGGCACACTGAAGGTGCCCACATCTGTGTGGAGTAGTTATTTTGTTCTTGTTTTATTAATTTGTGATTTTAGTTTCTAACCATAGATACAAGGAATGTCGGAGTACCTGTGGCACCGATGATTAGGATTCACATTTACACCCATCGGTGACGTCTTAGTAACTATATGGAAGTTCTCCCATAATATAGTTTGCAATGTAAGATGATAAATTGGGTTGTTTCCATAATTAGAAAACTTATGCATGGTTTGGGTACAAAAGCAAACAACCCCCTCCGTCCAAAATTTTTTTGCAGAAGTCAAAGGCATGGACATGAGCAAATTTGTGACAACATTCTCTCTCTTTCTTTGACTCCAAAAGTTGACTGTGGAAACATAGTGGATACTCCATCCTTGTCTCAAATGAGGAGAGCAATTGAACCCTCTTGACAACACTCATACGTTGTGTGTGTGAGCTTAATTGTCTATATCTCATATGTACTTGTACCATCTAGAACTGGCCCCACTAGTCTTTCAAAACTAAATTTTGATTGTACTTGGTGGGTAAAATGATCATAGGCCATCTTGTGATTTTGGAAGCCTACTTTAGCCTAAAATGCCTACCAATACATATGAGTTACCTCTAGTCACCCTCTTTGAGCCTTTGGACTTTTCTTTGGAAACCACATTATAAGCCGTGACCCTTCCGCTTACTCTCTGTTGAACCCTATCCTCCTTGAACTTAAGATTGCATATTGAATCTAAAAGCCTAAGTTGGGGGTGATGTAAAGAGAAAATATATGTAGTGAGCCACGAAGTTAAAAAATGAAAAAGAACCTTAAAATCTAGCAAGTAGCATTTTGCTTGAAAGGAAGAGATCGACCATCGAAAGAATAATTTGCATAAAGCTTTAGGCAAACATAAGTGTGAGTAAAGGAGGTGTAAAGACTTTGGTTAAAGAAAAATAAACAATGTGGGTAAAGCAACAAAAGACATAGAAGTGGCCTAATAATCAAAAAGTAATAAGTATATGATGTAGAATTTCAAGGAGGGTATAGCCTTATTGTCCTATATTGCTTTCCTACCCTACCCTAAACCTACATTACAAGCTCAAAAATCCCTTTGTGATTTCCTACCAAGTGTGTTCTTTGAAGTGGTGATTGAAAATAGGGCATGCCATATCCTACCCTACCCTAAACCTACATTACAAGCTCAAAAAAACCTTTGTTATTTCAAACCAAGTGTGGTCATTATAGTGGTGATTTAAAATAGAGGCAAGCCTATCGCATGGTACTTGTAACATAGAGAGTTCCTTGAGAGAGTGAGTGATTGCACTTAAATTTCCTTATTGAATAATTGGTAATTAGGTGTGTGAACCTTTCTTTCTTATGAGGGGGTATATGATTTAATTTATATGGGTGATGTTTTCATCTTCCGTGCAAAGAGATGAGTTGATTTATAATATAATTGTAGCTGTCTTTTGAGTCACTTCAAGAGTGTTGGTAATTATCACATAGTCACTCCCAAAATCCATTGCTTCCTTCGTCACTACATTTTATGATGAGGGGTATTGTTAATACTTTTCTATCCATGTGTGAAAAGATTTTTGTGGTAGCAACCAAGTTGGAGTCTTCATGGTTTTTGGGAACATAAATAAGTGCATACATGGAAAGGTTCTCATGGAAAGAGGTAGTGTAGTTTGAGGAAAAGCAAAGGTCTAAGTTGGGGGTTTTGATGGGTAATCCTACTAGTCATTCGCAATAATCATGCATGCATACTTCTATGTTTTATATTAGAAAATAAGGAATTATATGGATTTAAGTGCACTAACACCCACATTTTGAAGGTATTAAGTAGGGAAGCTGAGCATATATGGAATAGAGCTAAAAGAGGAGAAAATAGAAGCAAAAGCAGTGCAGTTGGAAACCTAAAGCAGTCAACCTCAGTTACCGTGGTCGCGGTCCTCAAGACATGGTTGCTGTCAGTCCAAGTGGTCAGCAAAGCATGGTTACAAAACCTAACCACAGTTGCATAACCACGGTCGCAAATAAACACACGCGATCACGGATTAGCGGGAACAAGACCAATGGTAGATTTGTAAAGTGTCATGGACGAATCCTACATCATATATAAGAAAAAACCCTTTCTTCTTTAGGTATTGCTTACCTCGTAAGATAGCTGGGAATTCCAAGCATAAATACCTTATTTGGAAAAGTTGTAATTAACTTTGGAGTCTCAAATTTCGTAGTTGTTTTGTGAAAAATGAATGCTTTTGATGACCCATATGGTATACTTCTCTTTATTTTCTTCATGACTAGCTAAATAATTTTGTCTTGGGATTATGTTGAACTAGAGTATGATTGTGTGTGGATATTGTTGTGTTTGCATGGATTTTAGTTATTAAGTATGGATTTTACCATTTCTTGAGCTTATGTATTGGAATTTGATGGGTGAAGAGTCAAAATATCCAAATGGGTTTGATGAGTGAATGCTCCAAGATCTATAAACCCTTTTTCTTCCTCGAAATAAAGATTTAGTTGAATATTAGGTAATCCATAACATCCTCAAAAGAGGGTTATCGGGGAACAAAGCAATGGTCAACAACTAAGCCTATTGTTCACTACTCTTTTCATTTAAGAAATAAGTAATTAGGAAGTATAAATCCTATCAAAAGCCTCATCCTAGAAATAGGGATGCTTGATTGAGGTTTTGGTTGGTTATATAAACTCCACACTTTGTAGGTGCTCGAAAGAGACAATGGGTGAAATCATTGGGGTCTTATTAAGAGATTGAACTCAATGATCTTTGACCTATCCTATCCGTTAATTAACAACTAAATTCCATAATAAACCAACATAACACTACATGCTTTACCTCTAAGGATACATAATCCCAAGATCTATCAAAACTATGAATTCAAATAAAAAGATTTTAAACAATTCCCCCATTTAATTATACATGTTGTTTTCATTAGTATTTTAGGTAACCTTATAGTAATTTGACTACCCCTAGGTTTGAAGTCTATAGCATTCACTCCTTGAGAATCAACCCTAAGTTACATTAGGTTACTTGACAACAAATGCCTCACCCTAAATTATGTAAGTAAGTTGAGCGTTATCAGTATTAGGGCCTAGGTTTATCGATCTCTTGTTAGAAGAGCTAAGTGTCTAGTAGAGTCCTTCAGATTAGTACAAAGATGTTTGTATACTATTTTTTTGAGGCTATAAAGCATTCTTAGGAAATTCTATTCTTGGATGCTTATCATGTGTTCGTATTGCTATGAACGTCTAGTACTTTCTTTGAAATCCTTCTTTCCTAGATAGATGGAATAAGGCTATTTATAGATGTAGATGAGGCCATTTTACCTATACAACTAGATAGACATTAATATCAATGATCTTCAATATTAGCCAGAAGATTTAGGGCCATCCCAGGCTCTGGTAGAATCAGTGGCCGCTTCAAAATTTATGATTTTGAGCTTTTTTATGGATACCTCCCATCCAGAGATTATATTTAGTGAATCAAGTAGTTTATAAGACAAAGTTAAGTTTATTGGTGTTCAGTAGGGCTCCATATTGGTTTCAAAGTATAATATTGGGTTTCTTTAGTTGGTCAAGCATACTCGTAGTCTATATCCTTCAAACCATGAGATGGTGAATGAATTTATTAAAAGATTAGCTTCGCCACTCCATTTGGCGTCAAAGCATTTGATAGCACTGATTTTTCTTATCCTCAAGTTATAGATCATGTAAGGACTAGAAAGAGAGCATATATCATGATATATGGATGTGGCTCTCAAATTACTTATGGTGGTTACATTAAGAAGAGTTCTCATTAGACCTTATAGAGCATTCTACTAGAATTTGTAGGTTGTGGTGACCGTTCTAGATTAGTGGTTATAGTATCTCAAAGTATTCCAGGATTTTGTTTTGGTTTTGGCGAGATTTTTCATTGGTCTAGAAAGTCCTCCAAACGTGTGTTGGATGTAAAGATAGGGTCACCATATTTTTCTTACAAACCGAGAGCTTTTGAGGTTTGTTATAATTGTGGTGAGGATGCTCATTTTAGTATAAACTGTCCCAATCATCAGAAGGTCATCCAATAGGGGTCAGTTAGAGTTTCTCAATATATTAGGGCTTCATTAGATTTTTTTGAATTCATAGAAATTGTTCATTGGTCCAGAAAGTGTTGCTGACATAGGATTATTAGTCATTTAGATCATCTAGATCAGTTTTGTAGATATTTGGTACCTTTAGTTAAAGGTAGTGCACTTAGTGCCTTGATTAGTGATTCAGATGCTCAGTTTGACTTTGGACCCGCTCAGATGCGTACTTCTTTAGGAACATCCGGACCATGACTTTGAGTTTCCACCATGATAGGTGTGTCATTTATTTCATGCATTTACCTTTTATTTGAGTGTAGTTAAGGTTTCATACCCATTGATGATTATATGCCTTTGTATTTTGTATTAGTTCATGTATGCCTTGGGTGTTGAATTCATACATATGTGGCTACCCTTGTAGATGATATCTTTTAGTACTTGATTGAGTTGATTAATGTGGTATTTCCCTTGGGTATATCATTTGGGATAAAGTTACTTTCCCTTGGCATTATGACCTTAGAGTGGTATTTGGTTATGTTTTCCATTTTTGTGCCCCCTACAACTACGTTGTTGTTTCTATTGTTACTATTTTAGTTGTTATTGATTCATTCTTGATAGATGACTAGACTATTATTATCTAGTTTGAATTCCCTTCCTCAAAATTCTTGGTCATTGGCCAAGGCGGCTAACTTGGTTTGATGGTTTCTCTTCTTTGGTAAGGTGAGGTTAATCGTTTTCCTTTTTTGTTGATGAGGTTAGATGAGTTTTTAGTGCGATATATAAGTGAAGTCAAGTTTTTCCTTTCATGGTTCTATTATGTATGTAGCGTTGGAAGTTTTGTTTTATTGCCCCTTCTGTGTTTGGGATCGACTTAACTTCTAGTTTGCTGAGACACTACCATTGGATATATTCTTCTATAGACTATTTCCGAGGTTTATCCATTTGGGATCCGTTCTTCCAATTTGGATACTTCATTACCTGGTAGTGATCTTGACGTTGACGTTTTAAGGCCATAAGATTGCCTTTCTTGGTTTTTGGTTCATCTCTTGGTAGAAGCTTTTATATTTGTACTGGTGTGGAGTTGGATACTCTATTCGCTTTGTTATATGGTTCTTTTCCTAGTTGAGTTAATGATGGCAAATATGGTTGATGTGTGTCTATGGGTATTCATGGCCATTGATTGAGCATTAGATTGACAAAATTTAGGACAAATATGTATTTTTCAAAGTTGCTTGAGGTTTGTCTTCTATTAGTATTCTTTGTAGCCTTAATGTGGTTTCGATTATGCTTTGATGATTTATGTCCTCCAACAGATGTGGAGTTGATTGCTTGTGTGTTTAGTCTACGATTTTTGCTTCGTTGTGATTTTTTTCTTCATCTACATTTCAGATTTGGCACTTACGGTAATCATTCGGGATATGCTTAATTTTTATAGTAAAGTTGACTTGGGTGTTTGGCCTTAGTTAAAATTTGTTAGCTCAAGTTTAGGAATTTTAATTTCTTGTAATGGAAACTTGAATAGTATGATAGATTTTGGAACTTGGATGCTTAGTCATCTATAGGGTTTATTGGGATAGTTGAGATTGACTTGCTCGGTTCTGTTAATGAGATTTCATTTTTGGGTTGTAGAGCTTGGTTACATCCTCTATTTTGAAATTTAGTTAGTTGAGACTTTATCTATAGGTTGACTAAGACTTATCTTTACCTACTTGTTTGGTCTTCTTTAATTCAGATAATTTATGGTTTATAAAAGTTCGGATGATGTCCTGTTTGCACTTATGATGGTTTCTTAAGCTTTTGACTTTAGTTATTCAGTATTCTCCTGAAATTTCAAATATTGACTTAGTGGAAGAAATATGCTTAAGTTGAGCTTAGCATGGTTTCCCCAATAGGTAGTGTGGCATCTTAGAGTAGATCATTCAGTTTTTAGTATTTGTGCTTTGGTATCTTGTTTATCAATTTTGAGGTTCATCCGTACTAGTTGTAGCATTTCCAAGAGATTGGATGTTTAGATCATCTCCATTTATATGTGTAGGTAGTAGTTTATAGGCTTGTTTTTGTGATTCACTTTATGGATTTTTTATGGATCAACATTAGTTCTTCGAGGTTAGTGTGATGGTGTTGTTTGGATAGGACTCGTATGACATTTTGCATGGTTCGCGGTAGATAGAAAGTTTGGAAAGGCAAAAGAATGATACATTTGCATATTGGAGTTTTTTGCATGATTCATGTCTTGGATTTTCTTTAGCTTAGTTATGCTTCTATCGTTGTGATATTAGTGTGTTATGGTTGGATTTTCTTGCATCAGCCATTCTCAATTCAGTTAGAGACCACTTGGTTGTTGTAGTTGAGTTTTGAAAATTTGGGAGATGTTAAGAAAGTTGGTTGACAAAGGGATCCCTTTGGTAAAATCACTTGGAAGTGTTGGCTCTTTGTAGAGGTTATCTGAGCAGTCATGCTATGGGAATGCGGGCCCAGGTCCTCATCCTTTTGAGCTTTCATGATCTTTTTATCCATTGAATTTCATGGATGAAAGTCCATTTAATACTGGATATTTTCATGGCCCTCCATGTCATTTCCTTAATTTCATGAATTATTGGCATTTCTAGCCTTCCCACAACAGCTATAGGTCATTTATGACTTGCTGAAATTGTCGGTTCAGTTGTTGATTAGTTGATTTGGGTTGTAGGTTTATTTCCTTATTTTTAGAGCTAGCTCTATTGAGTAATTGGTCTCAGACGAAAACTCCTATTAAATAACCTCATACGAGAAGTCCAGCAACACCATCATCTTTGAAACATTGATTTAAGGCTAACGGTACACTTGTTACAGGTCTCAAGGCGTCTAGACTCATATTGGGCTATTAGGTGGATTCTACAAAATATGGAACTATAGGTGGGACCCCATATTTATTCGATACAAACTCAGATGAAAGTTTTGATGGCTCCATTGAGTTTGGAATGTTTAATTTTGTATGATAGTATAGTTCATTTGCATGCACAAGGTTCCGTACTAATCTCCAGCACCTAATCTAAGTCCATATGGACATAGAAAATCGGATTCCTCAAGTTGATGGTGCAGCCGCTGAAACGGCCAAATGACCACTTAAGCGGTAGTCACTTTAGCGACTCTAATCCGCATTAGCGGCCTAGTCTATTTGGTTATGACCTTCTGTCACGGCCCGATTTATGAGTCATGATGGCACCTACTTCATCCTGCCAATAGGTAAGATGAACCATAGCCTAGAGATATATACAATGGGATAACTTGGTGGAAAATGGCCTAAGTCAAAAGTTAATAATTAAAGATTCAAATAGCAATAATACAATCATAACGGTCCAATAGATAGGTAGGAATTAATAAGCATCACAATGCTTAATAATATTGGTACTAGAGATACTACAAAAGAACTATGACTACTGAATAGTCAAATAAAATCCATGTCCAAGATGAAAGACTAGATATAGACAAATGGAAGGAAAAGTGGTAGCTCTGACTCCAAGATCTCACCAATTATTGAAACTAACTCAACATAAATGTCAACTCAGCGGTGATGACTAGTACTCAGATCTGCACCAAAAAGGTACAGAAATGTTGTATGTGTACCAAAACTATGGGTACTCAGTAGGATTTATCGAACTGAGATAAATCGTGATATAAAAATGATAAGATACAGTATAACATAAGCTAAGTCAAGACAAAAGGGGGAAAACCTGAAAATAAGCTCCTATACCACTGTACATGGAAATATAAATGCATGAGAGAATAATACATAAAGATGATACCATTAACTATAAATTTGTCCCCCATAAGTCAATAAGTGTGGAAATGTAAATAGCCCAATGTAAGCCTCCATAATCCTGGATGGTACAATCAAGGAAATTAATGACTAAATAATCATAATTTACCAACTTTCATGCAATAATGAAGAATACATCCATCCAATATAACATCAAAAGGAAACATCAATTCGAATTCAAACTAGAACTGAATAGCATCATTATTATCATTATAAATATTGCCAGACTTAAATCGAAACTTATACCATTAACACTGTCAATAGATTATCGGTCATGAACAGGAACTCCTAATTATAACCTGTACCAATGAACCATTTTAGTGAGTTATTTAAATAATCTAGACTCAATAGATTATATCGATAATCTTAGCTATAACTCATCCATTACTCATTTTAGTACACCGGACCAAGAATCATAACCATAAATCTCATCTCTAATCACATCTAAAATCCATGTTATCATCCATATTAGGAATCCATAAGAATATTAATATTTAAAAGTGATATTATAAATCATTTCTGGAATTCATATCAATGTCATATCTAAAGTACACCCGTCATATATATAAGTCGTTACTCATAAAAATAAGCTAAATCTTATCATAAACCACATCACACATATAAGCCATGCGATGTCTATAAGGTATTCCCTATCATATTTGTAAGTTGTATCACATCCATAAGTGATAATATCTATGAACCATATCATATATATAGGTGTGTATATACATATATCTATCTATCTATATATATAGCATATCAAACCCATAATACATAAACTTTTAATGATGATGATGTCTACAGCCTTAACCATTTCAATGGTCCAAGTTATTAATCATATTCGGAAGCCTTGGCAATAGTTTCACACATAATCCATAATTCATATGCATAAGTTTTATCCATAGTCATACATATGAGCAATATTATTGGCGATACTCGAAGAGTGTGTCAATACTTCAATATCTAACTAACATACTTAATAATTATATCCAACCTTCTCAAGTGTAAAAATTACCATCAGTAAGAGTATATCATTCATAAATGATTCTACACGGTTATCACAAGTCTAGGCCTAAGGTGGCCTGAATGGGCCCACTACAAATCCCCGAAAAACTACTTAGGCATCTTCTACCACTGGTTAGGCTAAGGTATCTATGTCCACCTAGATGTTAAATAATCCATAATTTGCTCTAAGATGTTAATGTTTCCCAAACATGAATAACTAAGGCCATCCTACCTACAATAATAGCAACTAAGGCAAATACCTTAACCTAAGAAACTAAGGACAATCCAAATCTAACATGAATAACTAGGTCAATTTTGCCTACCCTGAAGAATTAAGGCATTCCTATTCAAAATATATGCCACAAATCTCAATTTACAAATACCATGCATTACTACTCTAACTTCTCCAATTCTATGGTTTTAAGATAGCGTAACAACCCAACTAAATACAATTCTCTCACTTATACTTCCAAAACCCAACTCTCACACCATATTATGCATAATATCATAATCATAATATGAGATATATCAATCTACGAAGAAGGTAAACCTAGCCTACCTAGGCATCAACAGAAGCTTAAAGAATATACAAAATCATCAATTTTCCATAATGATAAAACTTTTGTAAGGTGTCACTCGATTAAAATTACGTAAAATTCCTACTGGGGCCTGGAAATCGGATTTATGAAACTAGCTCAATGTCCCCCTATGCTCAAGGAATATTTACTCACAAAATAGGTGAATTTAGAGATATAATGGTACTAAAATCAAGCCACCAAGCTTATAGGGATTTTAGGAAATGAAAGAATATTCTAGCAAGACATAAATGGAAACTTGCACAAATTTTAAGTAGAAATACATAAAATAATCTTTATCCAAGACCAAAAATCACCCACAAATATTTTCCCCAAGCTTTCCCACTTTTAGTGTTTAAATATCTTTGAAATGGATGATAAATGATGATAAAGCAGCTTGGTGGGGTGTTTATACCCTTCCTAGGTCCATGGGTGCCTGACAATACCCTGACAACTGCACATGTTCAGCTTAAGCAGTCCTTTACAACTTTATTTGCTACATCTTAAGCACTATTTATTCCACTTTAGTAGGATTCAACAAGGACAGCCTGACTGCTTAAGCAGTTAGCTGGGCGCTTTAGCGGACCTCTACTTAAGCGACCCTAATGGCAACTTAAGTGGGTACACTAGCTAAAGTATCAAGTTTAATTTGGGTTTTCGACAACCCCTCATGATTCATCCGGAGGCTAAGTGTTATTATAAGAAAACTCTGCTAATGATAACTGTTTTTATATGCAAACTCTACAATGGCTATGTTTTGCTCACAGTTACCTCCAAAATTCATAACATATGCTCAGAGCATATCCTTGGGAACCTGTATCCCTCTTTCAGGGATGATGTTAGATTTTGTGAATTTAGGGTTTTCACTAATAAATTCCAATTCAATGAGTATTAGTGAAACCCAAAATCATTAACCAAGAAGCTACACAAGTCATCAAAACCCACACATATTTGCACCTTATTCAACATAAAACCAAGACAATTGTTTAGATACTCATGAAGTTTGAGAAAAGGAATATACAAAAATTGTTATTCAATTCCTCCATTGAAGATGCAAAGTGAGGATATTCTCAAATCCAACCTCCTTTAACACTGAAAATCCTTGGAAAATTAACTACAAGAATCTTACCCAATTTAGTAGGGTTTTTGCAAAGCTAAAACTTTAATTATAGTTGATGATATCCCAAATATGAAATGTTTTTCGCCATATATTGAATTGGAACCAGATTTATGAAATTACAAAATAGCCCCTAAGTTATTTTATGCTTCACTACGATAACCTAAACTTGATCGCGAATGAGGCTCCTGCAGCTCCTGTGATTGCTATCTTTGACTGATTTGAATTGATTATGATCGCAACCCTCAGACCATGATTGTGGTAACCGAGAGTCAATTCTCACACATTATTTCTAGCTTTTGCACTACTTCTCTCTTTTTTTATCTCTTTTTCGATCACTTTAATATTTTCTACAAATTACCTATATACCTGCAAAACATGGGAATTAGTGCATTCAAATGACGAATTCGACTCATTAACACCAATTAATCATAGTAGTATGCATGAATTTAGGCGTCAATGAGTGGTAAATTTACCACGCATCAATCTACATATTTTTCTTTGTGTTTTAGTTCTGTTATTGAGCCTTTAGCCATGCCTATTCATATATCTACTCCTGTAGGAGTTCTTTGATGATGGACTAGGTATATCGATCTAGTGTTGTGACTTTTCTAGCTGTGGGACTTGAGTAGATTTTCTTGTGTTACATATGGTTTATTTTTATGTTATTTCTTGTACAGATTGGTTGGCTTTTTATGATGCTATCTTAGATTGTTTTACAAAGACCATGACTTTAGCTTCACTGGGTGTGGAAAGGATAGCTTGGGAAAGTGCACTTTATTCGGGTCCTAGGATGGTCATTTCATATATTAAGGCTCATAGATTAGTTGAGAGGGGGGGCTTTCCTTATTTGGCTCATATACATAATACTAGTATTATTTTATCCACTTTCTCAGATTCCATTCATGTCGTTTGTGATTTCATGGATGTGTTTCCTACAGATTTGCCTAGTATACCTCCAAATTATGTTATTGATTTGCCGTTGACATTGCGTCGTGCACCAACCCTATTTCTATTCCTTCTTATAGGATAGCCCCAATCTAGTTAAAGGAATTAAAGGATCAGTTGCAGGAGTTGTAGGATAAAGGATTTATAAAAAATAGTATATATTGCCTTGGGGTGCGCTAGTCGAGTTTGTGAAGAAGAAGGATGGTTCTATGTGTATGTGTATTGATTATCGGCAATTGAAGAAGGTGACAATTTAGAATAAGTATCCTCTTCCTCAAATTATGTAACGCCCTAAAATCTCATCCTGAGATGTCACACGGTGCTTAAGGCTAAAATTAGCCCTAAGCTAACCTTTTGATCCTGTTACTACTTCTAACACTTACTTTAAGATGGATAAAGAAAAACACTGGCACTGTCATAACATATCTCAACTAAAATAACAAAAGCAAACTGTTTGAATAGCAACATACTGAAAAGTCTAAAATACCACTTATAGTCTAGTCTGACAAAGCCTCTACTACTCAAGAACTACAGAGCCATTGGGACAGATTCCCAACTAACTCATACTCAACTACAAAGAAATAACCCAACTAGTATGAAGAATGAAATCTGGGAAAACAGGTCCTCGAACTATGAGAACTCACCAACTATGGAGGTGTAGATCAAGGTACTCAGAGGTCACTGACACTTGCGAGACTTAACACTTGAACCTACATTATGAGATAATGTAGCACACAGACGTATATGTGGATCAGTACATTAAGGATGTACTGAGTCTATGGGTGGTGTATACGATACTAAAAATAATAATATCATCAATCTTTATAGAAATCATGTATGCTAATATAACTGACTCACATAGCTCAAATAATCTCATAATGCATATCTCGTAAATTATGACTAATGGAACACATAGTATAAACCTCATCTCAAGGAACATACGTTACTTTAGAAACTGATTACTTACTCTTACTAATAGGGAAAACTACTTTCTTCTTGGGAAAATTTTACTTTAAGAAACTACTATGAAAAATCTTGCTATTAGGTAGGTTCTCGTAACCAACATACACCATGCGAGCTACATGGAGTTCAACGTCTTGTCCTCTAAGGAAGAAACCTCACATTGGGGAGAGGCATCATACTCTTTCCAGGGAGTATAACCTCAACTCAGTCATCATTATCTCGGCCTCAGGCCCATAAATCTCAATCCTACGGTGGCTCATAGTTCTGAAGTATGAAACCTTACCGAACTCAATGCTAAATACTATTCCCTTTAGTTATCTACGCTCATCTCGTAGGATATCCACTTTTAAAATAATCTCATGGTTCATAAAGAACCCAACTATAAAATCTGTAATTTCATTTGGTAAAGTAGATTTCAAAGCTACTATGACCGTCAAGGTCAAAACTTTCTCAATAATCTCAAAATACTCAAATCATGGGTGCTTATAGCACAAAAGTTCTCAAAATCACAATCTCAAATAATGATTAATGACCCATATATCAATCTCATTTTAAAACATCTCAAATTCATACTTGATATCATAAATAATCTTAAATCATCTCAAAATCTAGAAAATTTCAGCAATATGCATTATAATATCAACATACTCATATAATTCAATTTCTAAAACCATGGGAAATATCATGATCTCAAGAAATAATAACATAGAGTATAAACCCATACTTCAATTTCTTAAGAAAACATGTAAAACCATATATCTTTGTAATTAAAATAAATTTTTGGCACAAGGACGAAAGGAGTGTCCTTGTTCAAGCCCTACATACCTTAGATTATGACTAGTATATGAACTAGCTTGCTTGAGGCTCTTTTTCGTACTCTTGAGTGAAGGTTCTTGAATATTTTGACTGGGAACCTTGAATCTTAACTCAATTTGTAGAAACTATGGTGGAATCTTAAGGTTCTTGGTGAAAGATTTGGATTTGATCTTGAGGCTTAATCTTGAGAGAAAACCCTAGTTCTTGATGCTTTGGATGATTTTGAAGTTCTATGCTTCATTTTGATATATCTAGGTGTTAAAAAAAGGTTTGAAAAGACAAAAAAGCCCTTTTAAAAATAACTTTAAAATGCTGAATGGTATTTGCGACGGCTTGTGCGATGGACCATAGATGGCTCAACGTTTTATCGGTCCAACCGTCGCACTTGGACCAGAATAGGTTCTCACTACCTTAGTAACAATGGCTTGTGCGACGGTCCATTGCATGCTCGATGGTCCGTCGGCCTGACCGTCATACTTGGCCAGTGGATGGGTTTACTACCTTGGTTGCGACGGTCCATCAAAAACTTGATAGTCCTTCAACTTGCCCATCGAAAGCTCAACGGTCCAACAACATACCCATCGCTCATGGGCGGTTATGATATCTCTAAGTAAAACAGCCATAACTTCTCACTCCAATACCAAATTTGGATGAAATTGGTATCATTGGAAAGCTAATTCAATTTCCCACACTATAAAAAGTCAAAATTAGGGAAACTCTAGCTAATTTGACCACTACTCACTTTGGAATTCATTCATTAATCTTATAGAGATACAATTTAGACTTAAGGAAAGTTTGGGGTATTACAATATCTCCCCCTTGAGAACATTCGTCCTCGAATATCACGAGCTAAGCTAAGAATACATAGAATACTGAGAATGCACAGCTGAAAGAATTTTTGAACTAACTCTACCTCATTCTAAACTTTTGAGTGCTTCTGAGAATGCATGAACTCATAGAGAAAACAACTATATAGCTAAATACACAGGATTTCAAAGGAATTTGAATAAAGAAGACTAATACCTTTGGATAAATTTGAGTCTATGGGGAAGAGATGGGGGTACTTAGCTAGCCTATCTGCTTCGGCTTCCCAAGTAGCGCCCTCCACGGACTAGTTTCGCCAGAGAATTTTTTCCAAAGGAACCTCTTTATTCCGTAGTCTATGGATCTGGTGGTCTAGAATCTCGATTGGAATCTCTTCGTAAGAAAGATAGGTTTGAATGTCTGAGCTCTATGAAGGATTTACAACGACAGAATCACCAATGCTCTTCTTTAGCATAGAAATGTGAAAGACAAGATGAACAGTTGATAGATCTACTGGAAACTCAACTTCATAAGCAACTCTCCCAACATGACTTAGAACTCTATAAGGGCCAACATAACGGGGACTAAGCTTACCTTTTTTGCCAAACCTTTTCACCCCTTTCATGGGTGAAATCTTTAGATGCACCAAGTCATCCACCTCAAAATCAAGATCTCTTCTCCTTACATCAGTATATGACTTTTGACGACTCTGGGCTGTCTTTAACCTTTATCTAATCAACTTAGCTTTCTCCATAGTCTCAAACACTGCATCAGGCCCAATCACAGCAGCCTCACCCACTTCAAACCAACCTATAGGTGATTTACATCTTTTGCTATAAAGAACCTTAAATCGTGCCATTTGAATACTAGAGTGATAGCTATTGTTATAAACAAACCAAGAAGTGGAAAATGCTCATCCCAACTACTCTTAAAATAAAGTGCACATACCCGCAACATATTTTTTAGAGTCTAGATGGTCTTCTCGGCCTAACCATGTGTCTACAGTTGAAAGGCAGAACTAAGATGCACTTGGGTACAAAGACACTTCTGAAAAGCTCTCCAAAACTAGAATGTAAATTGAGTACCCCTATCCAAGATAATAGACAAGGAAAATCTATGCAATCTCACGAACTCTCGAATATACAACCTAGCGTAATCCTCAGTTGTATAAGATATATACACTAGGAATAAATGTGCTAACTTAGTCAACCTATCTACAACAATCGAAATCGAATCATGATAATGATGAGAAAGGGGTAGACAAATCACGAAATCCATATTCACCTCTGTTCACTTACAAGTAGGGATACCAAACTCTTGTTGCTTACCACCAGGTCTTTCGTGATCTACCTTAACTTGTTGGCAAGTTACAAAATTTGCCACAAACTCTGCTATATCCTTCTTCATGCCACTCCACCAATAAACTTCCTGCAAGTCGCGGCACATATATGTGGAACCAGGATAAATAGAATACCGTACATCATGCGTCTCAGCCATAATTCTCTACCTCATATCACCAACACATGAAACACACAATCTATTCTGATATCTCAACACACCATCTCCTCTTTGGGAGAAAGCCTCTACCTTTTGGTCCTTAACTGACTCCTTCAGTTTGACCAAACTAGCATCCATGTCTTGCATCTCCTTTACTTCAGAAGCTAAAGAGGATTTAGAACCACTCAGAACCCAAACATTCCCCTCAGCTGAATCAAGCAACCTAACACCTAGTCTAGCCAAATGATGCATTTCCCTAGCTAACTCTTTCTTATCTTTCTCCACATAAGCAACACTACCCATAGACAATCTACTAAGGGCATCTTCTACTACGTTGGCCTTTCTCGGATGATACAACATGCTCATATCATAATCTTTTAGCGACTCTAACTGTATTCTCTGATGAAGATTCAACTCCCTCTGAGAAAACACATACTACAAGCTTTTATGGTCCTTAAAGACATCAACATAAACACCATACAGATAGTGTCTCTAGATTTTCAAAGTAAAACCTACAGCAGCTAATTCAAGATCATGGGTTGGGCAATTCTTTCCATGTGGCTTTAACTGTCTAGAGGCATAGGCTATAACCTTACCTCTCTGCAGTAACACACAACCCAAACCAACTGTAGAGGCATCACAATACACCATAAAACCATCCTTATCATCAGGCAATGTCGACACGGGGGCTGAAGTGAGTCGAGTTTTCAACTCCTAGAAACTCTTCTCGTAAGAATCTGACCATTAGAACTTAACTTTCTTTTGGGTCAGTCTAAACATAGGAGACACAATAGATGTGAAACCTTCAATAAAATGGCAATAATAGCCAGCTAGACACAATAAACTCCTAATATCAGACGAAGAGATAGGTCTAGGCCAATTTGTTACAGCTTTTATCTTTTGGGGATCAACTCTAATGCCTTAAGATGAAATAATATAACCAAGAAAGGCTACTGACCTTTTCCAAAATTGACACTTGCTGAATTTGGTGAACAACTGATAATCTCTAAGAGTTTGTGAGACAATTCTAAGATGATCCGCATGGTCATTCTTAGTACGAGAGTATACAAGGATATCATCTATGAACAGTATGACAAATATATCAGGATACTGTCTGAACACTTGATTCATGAGGTCCATAAAAGCTGCTAGAGAATTGGTTAGCCCAAAAGACATGACTAAAAATTCAAAGTCACCATAGCAGGTTTAGAAGGATGGCTTTGGAATATCACATTCCCTCACTCTAAGCTGATGATAGTCGGATCTAAGGTCTATCATGGAGAAATAGCTTACACCTTACAAATGATCAAATAGGTCATCAATTCTAGGAAGAGGGTACTTTTCTTGATTGTGACCTTATTAAGCTGACGATAGTTAGTACACATATGCAAAGTACAATCTTTCTTCCTCATGAACAGGATGGGTGAGCCCCAAGGAGAAACACTAGGCCATATGAAACCTTTGTCTAGAATATCTTTGAGTTTCTCTTTTAACTCCTTATGCTCTGTAGGTGCAATATAGTATGAAGGAATAGAAATACATTGTGTATTGGAAAGAAGGTCAATCCCAAACTTTATCTCTCTTTCGGGAGGTACCCCTTGGAGATCTTCCGAAAAAATATCAGGAAACTCATTAACTATATTGACTGACTGGATAGTCGGAGCCTTAGACTTAGTGTCCTTAACCCAAACTAGATGATAGATGCAACCTTTGAATATTAGCTTTCTGGCTTTAAGATAGGATATAAAATTACTCTAGGGAGATACTGAACTCCCGGACCACTCGAAAACTGGCTCATCAGGAAACTAAAACTTAACCACATGGGTACGATAGTCAATATATGCATAACAAGAGTAAATCCAATCCATACCTAGAATAATATCAAAATCCACCATATCTAACTCTATCAAATCAAGAAATATGAATCTATGAAGAACAGTGATAGGACACTTGTTATACATTTGCTTAACAACAACTGACTCACCTACTGGAGTAGAAAGTAGGAAAGTCTTAGGAATATTTATAGGACTCATTTTAAAATCACAACTACTAATGAGGTCACATAAGAGAAACTTGACCGAGTGTCCAAGAACACATAAACATCAAAGTGAAAGACACGGAGCATACCAGTAATAATGTCAGGAAAATCCTCCTATTCCTGATGGAATGGTAAGGCATAGAATCTATTCTAGCACTGATCAGCAGCTGTATTGGATGAAGCGCCCTGAGAAGGGGCTGGACAGGCTAAAGGAGCCGGTGCACTGGTAGTTTGAGTCTGAGGTCGAATATCTCTACTTCCTTACCTTATATGTGGGCACTCTCTAAGTCTATGGCCTATTTTTCCATAACAATAAAATCCCCTATGATCGTCTAAGAACTCACCGGGACGGTCCCTACTACACTTAGTACATGGAGGATAATGAGGTCTGTTACTTACACCGTTATGGGACCTGGACATAGAAGGCCAATTCCCTTGCTCCTATCTGTTTCTGGGCGTGAGAGCACTCTCTTATGAAGGCACTGGCATAGATGAAAGATCTTGAAACTAAGGTCGATTCCCTTCATGGGATCTAATCTGGCCATGCTCAAACTGCTTCGATCTAGCTTTCTTATTTACCCTTACTCTATCTCTCTCCCTTATCTTATCTTTATCAATCTATTGACCGTGCATCATCAGCCTAGATAGATCAAAATCCCTATTGAGCATAGCAGTCCTACACACTTTCAGCACCAAACTAGACATACCAATTATGAACTTACTCATACTAGATCGGATGTCAGCTACCAAGTCAGAATCATACTTGGCTAACTGGTTGAACTTGAGGTAGTACTCCTTAACAGTCATAGATCCTTGCCTTAGGTTGATGAATTCCTCTATCTTTACTTCCCTTATTTTAAGTGGGAAGAATTTATCCAAGAATACATCCTGGAACACCTACCAAGTCATAGGATCAATATCCTCCCCCCCAACTCTTACTCTATGCCATAACCCAGTTAGAAGCAATGTCTTTTAAACGATAAGAGGCCAGTTCCACACTCTCCTTTTCAGTCACATGCATAACCTGGGTGATATTTTTCAACTCATCAAGATACAAATATCGGTCTTCTCCTACCTTCAACCCATAGAACTCTGGTGGATTCATCCTCATAAAATCTCAAATCCTGGTTGCAACTAAATCACCTCCTTCGCTGATATGGAATAATAGTATGAACATTAGCAGTTACTGCCTAGGTTAATGCCGGAAAAGCTTCCCAAAATGCAGAGTGAGATATATTATCATTTAGGGGATCAACAGGATGAGGTTGCTGGTTATCATTCCTAAAGGCATTAGTTCTTCGAGCAGGCATTTTCTGTCATAAAAGAGCTCGAATTAATAGCAGAGAGAGACAACTATAAGCACGACAGATTGTGAAAGAGAGAGGTGAGCTTTTTTTTTCCTAAAACATCTTCTAGCCTCTTGCTCATAGATGTGGCGTGCTACACACTGATGATCAAGACTCTAGATAACGCCGCTTGTTATACTCCCTAGGACTTCTTAAACCTTAGGCTTTGATAACAAGTTTGTAACATCCAAAAATCTTATCCCCAGATGTCACACTGTTCTTAAGGCTACAAGTAGCCCTAAGCTAACCCATTGAGCCTGTTACTACTTCTAACACTTACTTTAAGATGGATAAAGCTAAATAATGGGACTTTTCATAACATATCTCAACTGAAATAACAAATGAATATTGTCTGTATAGCAACATGATGAAAAGTCTAAAACACCACTGATAGTCTAGTCTTACAAAGCCTCTACTACTCAAGAACTAGAGAGCCATTAGGACAGATCCCCAACTAACTCATACTCAACTGAGAAGAAATAGCCCAACTACTATCAAGGCTGAAATCAGGAAAAATAGGTCCTCAAACCATGAGGACTCACCAAATATAGAGGTTTAGATTAAGGTACTCGGAGATCACTGACGTTGCTGAGACTGAGTAGCTAAACCTACATTATGAGATAATGTAGCACACAGACGTATATGTGGATCAGTACTTTGAGGATGTACTGAGTATATGGCGGGTGTATGCTATACTTAAAATAATAAGATCATCAATCTTTATAGAAATTATGCATGCTAATATAACTGAATCACATAGCTCGAATAATCTCATAATGATATCTCTTAAATTATGAATAATGAACACAGAGAATAATTCTCATCTCAAGAAACATACTTTACTTTAGAAACTGATTACTTACTCTTACTAATAAAAAAAATCCTTTCAGTGGTATGATGGTTGTAAGGCAAGCTTTCAAGACCTGAAGGATTGTTACTTGACTATTCACTATCATCAGAGCAAAGCTAATGTGGTTGCAGATTTATTGAGCTAGAAATTTATTGGTGAAGCGACCCAAAAGGGGGACTAGTCGTAATGGGCATCACAAGTCCGACCAGGACCGGAGACCACCCCCGTTACCGAACCCAACCTCTAGCCGCCTGCTCTGCCTTGGCAAAATTTCAAGAATGTAGAAAAATATGCAACAACTCATATAAAGACTTTGGGATAAAATCACAACCTTGACTGACCCAACTGAGTCGAACCATCCCATTCAAACAATGCAACCATATGAAACTAATACCAAAAAAGGGCTATAAACCAGACCACAACCAAAGATGTTCAAAAACATAATATAATTAATCCCAAAATGAAGTACGATGGAATAACTAACAATATCGTACAATGATGTCAGCCCTCTAGCTTAGTCAAATTCAAAAGTTGACACCAATACCGATCCCGCCCATTCCAACATATAGAAGTAACACAAAGCCTCTAACCAAAAGAGTAATAAAATCCGGTTGGGATATGCCACCAACCATGGCTAAAACCAACGTCCAAAATAAAATCATAGTGGCTAAAAAATATCCATAACATGAATTAGAGCCTTCTGAAAGGATGGAACCTCACCACTTTAGTAAAAATTCTGATCTCGGAGTCAATCACTATGTAGGAGGTGTAGAGAAGCCAGTTCTTGCATATTATAGGTATACAACTGCCAGTAAACGGGTTAGCGGGTGAATCCTATCATTATATCAGGATAAGGATAAAATAATGCCACTTATAAAACCAAGTAAAACCATCCATATGCACACAACCATACAAATATATATAACCTTGCCGAGAAAGTGGAATAGGTTTAGCATGCCTTTAAAACATTTACCTCGTCGATGTAGCTTTGACGTCCTAAACGACCCATGGGTTATATGGGTTTAGCTCCCCTTAATGAATGGGCCCCAGTGCATGAAGCCGCACGACCAGGGAAAAAAACTTAGGATGACTAGTCCATCCCCAAAAATATAGTGTGAGATGATGAACACAGTTACCAGGACCAACCTCACATAGGCAAATATGAGTTTCAAGTTTTGGTCCCCCGCCATTATTGCCCAATTAAAACCTTTACAAAGAAAACAATAAAATCCATTTACCATTTCTCAACCAATGCCATTTTGTGGTTGTATTGTCATACCGACCATACTTGCAAGTACTATCCATAGACAACCATATATAGGTTTTAGGGGATTTCGAAGACCCTTTACATTTACCATATTAAACCAATTGGGGGATTCCATGTACCCCACAAGCATAACCATTTAGCCATTTACCTTTTCAAACTGTTTAAACCATGCATAATTCCTTTGCCAAGTTTTAAAACAAGCAAGAGTTCCATTAAAATGCTTAATGCAATGAAAACATTATTATAGGCATTTTGTCAAACACATTGGGGGCATAATATAACCAAAATCAATTCTAATTACCATTAAACCATTCCTATGCAATCCAATAATCGAAAACCACTATTAATGAACATAAATCATAATTAAAACAACAGAAAACCAGAATCAACTATTTAATATCAAAACCCCTAATTCATATTGTAAAACCAGAATCATTCAATCAATGAAGTCATCAAAACATTCATAAAACCATGCTTCTAGTTAGAATTAACAATGAGGGAAGATAACATGCCTTAAAAAAGGATGATGATGGAAAGAAATCACCAAGACAAGCCCAAAATCAATCCTCTAGTTAGAACCCTAGATTCCCCTGCCCAAAAGCTTTTGAGAGAATAATAGTGTTGTAGAAAAGTTTCTAAGTGTTAATAAATGGAAATATAGGGTAAATAACCTTCCAAGTAGCTTAGAAGTCGTGGGACCTTATTAGTATAAGTGGAGAAATATATAGAATACCCCCACTAAAGTGGTACAAAATCCCATACCAGGGGTATGACTGACCCTCACGAGTTGTACCCTATAATACAAGGGGTGCCCTCAACTCATATCCTAGCCTTAACCTTTAGATCCAACATTATCCAACATACGAATCATCAAACCAAGTAGTATCCAAAGCATATTATCCATACCCTTCATCTGTATCCCTGGTAAATTTTACCAAAGGGAAGATTTAAACATTGTCCACCATACGAGTCATGGATATAACTCGTACACTGGCTCAGGTATCATAGTGAGCCAGTCATACTAAGATCCAAACTAACCAACCAAGTATAAGATTAAGTTGAGGAACCAAAAAATTCGTGCCCACTAATATGAATCATGCCCCTAAGTCGTATCCATTCCAGTAAGCAAAATCCATCCCACCAACCAACACTAGTTAGCATAAGACTAGACCATACCTTTCATACCCCAACATCCGAATCATACCATCAAGTCGTATTGGATCTAGAGACTAGAATTATAGGAAATTTTATAAGGTCCAGAAACCAGGGTGTTTCAGTATTCCCCACTAGAATCACTTGTCCCTGAATGTCAAACTAGGTAGGGGTAACCATACTCATAAGTCAATTAAATTTTAAAATATATTTCAAATCTTCAACAAAGTTTGAAAACAAAGAGGCAAAGATATTAATATTTCCTTTAAAAAATCTGAAAATAAAGATGTGTTGAAGAACACATAACTTACGCATGAATTCCAGGAGTATAAAACAAATGCAGATATTTGGACTTCATGTCCTCCTTCGCTCACATGTAGTTTCTTCCTCCATATGGTTACACAAAAGAACCTTAAACGAAGCCATATCCTTGGTCCGCAACTGACAAACGTGCCTATCAAGGATTTCAACCAGGATTTCTTCATAAGCTAAAGAATCTGTGATCCCCAGTCCTTTCAAAGAAACAACCGCAAAATCATCAGCAATGCACTTTCTTAAAATCAAAATATGAAAGACGTAATGAACAAAGCTTAAGCTTGAAGGCAAATCATCTCATAAGAAACATTACCAAATCTCTGCAAAACCTTATAAGGACTAATATATCGGGGACTGAGCTTCCTCTTCTTAACAAAATTGTACAACTCCCTTCATGGGAGGTACCTTGAGGAAAACCTTATCCCCAACCTCAAACTCAAAGTCTCTAAACCTAACATCTGCATAGGTCTTTTGGTGACTTTGAGAAGTTTTAAGACTATCACCAATCACCTTTACCTTCTCTATGGCTTGGTAAACCAAGTCAAGACCAAACATATCCTCCTCACCATGCTCAAACCAACAAATATAAGATCTATACCTCCTACCATACAATGCCTCTAAAGGGGGTATGCCAATACTAAAATAGTACCTATTGTTGTAAGAAAACTCTATGAAAGGTAGATGCTCAACCCAATTATCACCATAATCAATCACACAAGCCCAAATCATATCCTCCAATGTTAGAATAGTTCTCTCTGCTTCCCCATCCATCTGCGAGTGGAAAGAGGTACTCAAACTAACCTTAGTCATAAACTATTTTTAAAAAAGATCACGAGAAGTAAGACATAAACTATGTGCCATAATGAGAAATGTTTGAAACAGGCACCCCATGCAGCTTCACAATCTTCTAAAGATACAACTACGCATAATCCTTCACCGAGAAGGTAGTCCATACTAGCAAAAACTAGGCAGACTTAGACATCCTATCTACAATTACCCAAATCAAATCATATTAATTTGAGATCGAGGAAGACCGATAATGAAGTCCATATTGATCACTTCTTATTTTTACTCGAGCAAATCAATTTCTTGATACAACTCTTCTTGCCTTATGTGCTCAACTATAACTTGTTGACACACCATGTACTTGGCTGAAAAATTAGCCATATCCCTCTTCATTCCATTCCACCAATAAATCACCTTGAGATCATGATACATATTAGTCGAGAGATGAATAGCATATTGAGATTCATGCGTCTTAGCCAAAATCCTTTGTCATAAACTGTCATTATTAGTAACACATAACCTTTCTTTGTATCGTAAAGTTGCATCAGCACCGATCTCAAACACTACTATCTTTTGCCCACCAATGTCACTCTTTATTTTCATTAAGATAGGATCTATCACTTGTTTCTCCTTAATCTTTGTACCAAGAGATGATCAAACCACTTTACCAATTCCCTCTTTCATTCCTCTTCATAAGCCAAACTCCCTATTGATAACCTGGTAAGAGCATCAACAACTACATTAGCAATACCTAGGACATAGTAAAAACTCATATTATAGCCCTTGAGAAGTTTACGCTATCTCCTCTGCCTGAAGTTAAGCTCATTCCGAGTGAACACATATTGTAGACTCTTATGATAAGAAAAGATATACATGTGCACACCATATAAATAAGGCTTCCCTATTTTCTAAGCAAACACAACCACCAATAGCTCTAAATCATGATTAGTACAATTACTCTCATGTACCTTCAACTTCCTGGGAGCACAGGATATCACCTTCCCATGTTGTATTCACACACAACCTAGCCCCACCCGGGGTGCAACACAATAAACCACCAACCCATGATTGCCTTCTGGCAAGGTTTGAATAGGAGCCAAAGTCAACTTATCCTTAAACTTTGCCAAACTCCCTTCACAAGAATCTGACCTAGAAAACTTGGCATTCTACTTAATTTACTTAGTCAAAAGAGCAACTATCAATGAAAAACTTTCCACAAATTTCCTATAATACTCGTCTAAACCTAAGATACTCTAAATGTCTAATGGAGTGGTGGGTATACCCACCTCTTCACCATATCAACCTTTTGTGAATCCACCATGATCCCCTTTCTAGAAATAATATGACCCAAGAAAGTTACAATATTAAACAAAAACTCACACTTGAAGAACTTGGCATGCAACTGCTATTCCTGTAAGGTCTATAACACCACACGGAGGTTATTAGCATAACCCACCTCACTCTTCAAATAAACCAAAAAGTCATCAATAAACACAATAATTAAAAGATCCAAATAATAATAAAAAAACCTTATTTATCAGATACATAAATGCCGCCGGAGGATTATTCAATCCAAATAACATAACCAAAAATTCAAAGTTACCATACCTAGTATGATAAGCCATCTTATGAATATCTCACTCCCTAATATTTTGCTGATGGTACCTAGACTAAAGATCTATCTTAGAAAAGAGCCTGGCTTCTTGCAACTAATCAAACAGATCATCTATTCTTTGAAGAGGATACTTTCTCTTGACCATCACCTTGTTTAACTACCTATAATCAATGTAAATCCAAAAGAAGCCATCGTTTGTGCGCTCAAATAACACCGGTGCACCTCATGGGGATACACTACGACGAATATACCCCTTATCCAGAGAATCCTTAAATTGGTCCTTAAGTTCCCTCAACTTTGTTGAAGCCATTTTATACAGAGGAATAGAAATTGGATAAGTGTCTGAAACCAAGTCAATACCTAACTCTATGTCCCTATCTAGAGGAATACTAGGATGAAATCTGGAAAGACCTCTAGAAACTCATTAACCACTAGAACTAACTGAAAAGAAGGACCTTCCTAGTTAGAATCTTTAACCTGGTGTTGAGACAGGGGCGTTCTATTTTTCGCAACACCACTGCTTGGCAGTCGCACACACAGAGCACCACTTCAGCCACAAATACACAATGCGCAGTCTAACAATTAGACGGAATTGCAGAAACGTAAAGCACTCTATCATTTACACGAACCCCGTCCCCAACCTTTATATTTCTCTTAGAATTACAAAGGGAATGTTACAAGAGATTGTCAAAGGCATACACTCAAACTCTCACTGTTTTCTGGATGCCTTTCCAATCAGCCTGCAGCACCTTTAAATACTACACAAGCAGTTATAGCAGTTACAACAGTTACAGCTTAGGACACCTGGCAGCCTGTCATTGTACAAGGCTGCATGACATGGCAAAACTGACCTAAAGACTTATCTGAAAATACAAATGTTACAACATTCAAAATTCAAACATAATAACTACCCCATGTGACTAGCACATGGGCAGCTTAGCCATCTTAGTTAATTTTGCCAATATTGACACTTAGTCATTTTCAGCTCCTCAGCTATGCTTAGTCTTGTCAGCATCATGTCTTGCCAATGTCATTTCTACGTCTGTGTCTACGCCATGCCATTGCTCGCGCCATGAAGCTGTCTTAGCCATGTCACAGCCTAGGCCACGCCAATGCCTATGCTGCGACTCCGCCTTGCCATGCCATCGTCTGCATCTCGCTAGTGTCGATGTCATGCCAGCGCCATGCCATCACCTGCGCCTCACCAGCGTCGATGTCATGCCATCGCTTCTGCTGCGCGCATGCCCTCGCAGATGCCATGTGCCTGTCGTTGTGTCCAGTGTCCAAGGCAGCCTTGCCATCACTCAAGCGTGCCTCGGTCTAACACATTGTTTGTCTTTGGAACATGTCAAGGCCAATGTGCACCTTGACAAGGCCTTGTATGCCATCATGCTTTAGATTGGGGGTCTAACAAACCACCCCCACTTGAAGAACTCGACGCCCTCGTCGAGGTTGTTTTGATGTAGTCTTCTATTTGCTTGTCAAATTGCCATAGGTTCTGAGCCTTCTCCCAAACAACGTCTTCCATACTTGAACCCTTCCACTGAATTAAGAATTCTGTCTTAGTACTTTTCTTGCTATTTCCCACAATCCGGTGATCAAGTATCTTCTCCATCTTGGACTTGTACTCTTTCACGATCAATGGAGGAGCTCTTTTGTTCTTGTTCCTCCCCGGGTCTTCAGCATCCTCATTGTACCGCTTTAAAAAACTAACATGTATGGTAGGGTGAATCTTCAACCTTTCCGGCAACCTCAATCTATAAGCAACTTCTCCGACTTTTTCAATAACATCAAATGGTCCATCATATCTTGGAATTAGTCCACGATGTCTCTGCTTACTCACAATCTGTTTCCAGATTTGGGGAGTGAGTTTCAAAAGTACTTTGTCTCCAATGTTGAACTCTACCGCACGTCGATGTTGGTCAGCATATTTCTTCATGCGTTTCTGCGCTTTCCTCAAGCTATCTTGTGCCTCGACAAGCATCTCATGCTTGTCTTTTGCATATCGATAAGCAGCAGGGAAATGGTGATTTTTCTTCAACATCGTCACTTCTAATGGTGTCATAGGCTGCATACCTAGAACTAGTTCAAACGGGCTCTTCTCTGTCGCTGACGACCTGTGTAGGTTGTAACAAAACTGTGCAGTGTCTAATAAATCTGCCCAATTCCTCTGACTTGCTGTTACATAGTGCCTCAGATATTCTTCTAGCAAGTGGTTTATCCGCTCAGTTTGGCCATCAGTTTGTGGGTGATTTGCCATCGAAAATTTCAAATCAGTCCCCATCATTGTAAATAATGCATGCCAGAACCGACCTGTGAAACGGGCATCTCTATCACTCACAATATCACTTGGTAAACGGAAATGTTTAACCACGTTCTTGTAGAATAATTCTGCAGCAACTTCTGATGAGCAAATGATTGGTGCAACAATAAAAACAGCATACTTTGAGAACCTGTCAACCACCACCATAATAGACGCATTGCCATCTACTTTAGGAAAACCAGAAATAAAGTCCATTGAGATAGAAATCCATGGCCTTTCAGGAATTGGCAGAGGTTGTAGCAAACCCGCCTCTTTCATACGTTCCGTCTTGTCTCTTTGACACACATCACAAGTCTTCACGTATGCTTCAATATCGTCTTCCATTTTTGGCCAAAAATAAACACGGGACAGCAGAGCTAGCATCCTTTCAACACCGGGATGACCAGCCCAAGGAGTGTCATGCGCCTCTTTCATCATGTCTCTACGCAAGCCACTGCCTTGAGGTACGACAATTCACCCCCCTTTAAAGTAAAGGAGATCGTCCTCGATCCAATACCATTTAATGACCCCTTCTTTAACTTGACCCATCCACTTGACATAGAGTGGGTCGTTAGCAGCACAGAATCTAATTCTCTCAAAGAAATCAGATTCAAGTCTAGCAATAGAGTATACTGCAGCAAATACCTCTTTTCGACTTAGTGCATCCGCAACCTGGTTGTGTTTCCCTGGTTTATGCTCCCACATGAAGTCATATTCAGCAAGGAACTCCTGCCAACGAGCTTGCTTTGGACTCAGCTTCTTCTGCGTCTTGAAGAAAGTGTTTGCGACATTATCCGTCGACTAAGTAATAAAGACAACCTTAAGAGATAAACCTTTGAGCTTTAAGATAAGAAATAAATCTACCTATAAGAGCTAAAGGACCAACCTCCCATTCTATAGTCGGCTCACCAGGAAACCTAAAGGTAAGCCTACGAGTGTGACAATCCAAGGACACATAAAAAGAGTACAACCAATATATACCAAGAATAACATCGGAATCAAAACCAAAAGATATAGGCATATAAGGAGTCACATAAGAGGTAATTGAACCTAAATCAAGTAAACAATATACATCATGAGAGAAAAGTTATAATGTACCAGTAATGACATCAGGTGATGCCTCGAATTCCTGTTGGGACACCAAAGCATACAACCTATTCAAAATAATACAAAAATGAAGAGTGGTAATAGAATTAGATGACACACCACTATTTGTAGGAGTAGAAGATAAAGCCATAGGAATCTTATTCGTCCCCGTAGCAACCTTATTAAATGGGAAATCCCTGAGTTGATGGAATATATGATCATACATAAAGAATTTATCCCTTCCTTTATCATAATAACCCCGATGATAAAGACCACAAAACCAACAAAGAAGTCATAAAAAATTGACTGACCTTTGTTTTCCTATTATTAAGCACCCTGTGCCCAATAATTGTCACCACCCTAATGATGCCTGTTTCCCAACTGGTAAGGAGCACTAGTAAGAGAGTTGGAACCAGAACTCCCCTACTTTTTTTCTTTCATTTTCCACTATCCCGGCCACCTTAATACTGAGCACCTCCATGGTTAGCAAATCTACTCCTTTTACCCTATATATCCCCAAACTCCACCTACTTTCTCTTTTCATCCTCTACTTGGTTCACATGAACAGTTAACCTTGAGATGTCCATATTGTTTATCAGCAAGGTAGTCTTACTCTAAAAAATGAGATTCTGATTTAACTTAGAAGATAACTTCCTTATTCTTTCCTGCATGCCAACAACTAAATCAGGAGCATACCATGACAATAGGTAAAATTTCAAGCCGTATTCCTTGACAGATATCCTCTCTTTTTTGAGGTTCATAAATTTCTCCATATTTGTTTCACTTAACTTTTGGGGAAAGAAATGATCCAATAAGGCCTTAGAAAAAGTATCCCAAGAGATTGATTCATCCACATCATCCTATCCATGTATTACTCTTCATACAACTGATATACAACATCTTCGAGTTAATAACCTACAAATTTTACCCCTTCCACATTGGTAGCCTACATTACCTAAAATATCTTTTCCTTTTCATCAAAGAATCCTTGTAGATCCTCCTCCACTTTTATTCTAGAAAAAGTAGGACAACCCATCTTCATAAACTAAACAACCCTTTTGGCCTTAAAAGACAAAACACCTATTGTACCCCGCTCAGCCTGAGCAGTGACCATCTGAGCAATAACATGAACAGACTAACAAAATTTTGCACTAGCCACCTCGTCTTGAGTAAGACTAGTAGTAACAGGTGAAACTCAAGAGCTACCAGGGATAAGACCGATAGATTAAAGATAAACCCCAGAAGTAGAATGCACCCCATAAACATTACCCCAAAATAGGATAAAATAATTTTCTTATGTTCCAGATCTACGAGGCATGATCTGAATAATGAATCAATAAGGATTAGAGAAGATTCTAGGACTGAGACTCCAAGCTTGAGAATAAAACACCACAAAAGTGAGAAATTCTTAAATGCCTTGTTGCCTCTGCTTTATGAGTATGGCATGCTACATATCCTTAAAAGAGACTCTACTCGACATGAATTTGTGGACTCCCAATTTACCATGAACCTAGGCTCTAATACTAATTTGACACGACCCCAATGGGTTCCTAGTCTTAATGGATATTCCAAGTTTGATATGGATCAGACACCACCCTCATTACTCAAACAAACCTCCAGCCGCCTACCCTAAGTTGGCTGAATTTCAAGCATGTAGCAAGATAGTGAAACCACTTACATGAAGACTCTAGGATAAGATCAAAACTGTGATAGACTTATCCGAGTTCAACCAATCACATACCAACAAGCCAACCATACCAAACTAATACATAAACAAGAGCCATAAACTAGGACATAACTAAAGTTATTCCAAAACATAGTATAATTAATCACCAAATAAAGTATAAAGCAAGATGTAAACTAATAACATCATCCAATAATGTACATTCTCCAGCTTATTCTAATGCCAAGGCTGACATAAATACTAATCCTACTCATTACAACTAATAGTCATACCACAAAAGATATAGCAAAAAAAGTAATAAAATCCAGTTGGGACATGCCTTATCCATGGCCAAAACCAATATCCCAAATAAAATAAAAGTGCCTAAAAATATCTATGACATAAAATGAAGACTTTTAAAAAGATAGATGCTCGCCATTAAATCCAAATACTAATCCCTAAGTCAATCACTATATAAGTAGAGTAGAATAGTTGGTTCCTTCAGAGCATGGGTATACAGCTGCTAATAGATGGGTTAGTGGGTGAATTCTATTATGAACTCGGGATAAGGATAAAATAATGTTGAAATACAAAAGACCCTGGCCTTGCAAAAATTTATATACTTTAGACACACTATCCATGATATGATTTGGCATATCACTCGTACCCATATACGAGTTGTACCCAGCATGCCCTCCACCTATCATACCTTGAGAATCCTAGAAAGTCTACACACTATCCCCCATAAACATGGTTTTTCCTTAGTCATAATAAATGTATATGAGTTGTTTACTACTCAATCGTATAAAGTGAGGGCTTAGTTTTAAGTTGACTATTTTTATATAGTTTATCCGTACGAGTTTGAAGTGAGTCGTACCCTTTAGATACGACTAAAAGATTCCTAGTCATACCCTTAATAGTGTGAGTTCCTAGGACAAGCGTAGGTTAGGAGTTAGGGTACCAATCAAACCCTAGAGTATGGCTTCCTTGTGAATCATATCAGGGAGTCATACCCCTAGACAGGGTAATTTTCCAAATTTGTCCAAGGGCCTTATAGTTATTTACCATGCCTAAAACCCTAAGTCTCCACCATATATAGGTCATGTTAGTGTCTCATTACACTTGTGTGTTGGATCAAACATTCCAAAAACTATCAAAGTTTCGTGAAAAAAGATTGGAGGCTATGGTTTGAAGAGGGTTCATCTAGAGGCAAGAGAGGTGTCAAGTTCTTCATTGTAATAAGTTGTTTAAGTAATGTACCTCTTCCCCTTTCTAAATAATTCTAAACCCATGTATTTTACACTTGAATTAGTAAGTGCACATGGATATTTTTAAATCAAAATGCTAGGGGTTTGATGCCTAGTAATGATTTATGTGTGTTCTTACTTAGACTTATGTTTATACATAATATTGTTGATTTTTTATACATATAGATGCTTGTTATTTGTATCTTAACAAATGAGTCTTGAGAAACCCTAATATTGATTATTTTTTCTTTTAATATGGCCTTGGTAAAGGTATGTACACAAGGTGTTTGCAAAAATTACGAAGTAAAATAACTAGTTACATGTTAATAATGCTTTAATCTAGGGAAATGACCCAATAAGTATGAATGGATAATAAATGTATTATAAGCATTGTAAGTTGTACTTGATGACCTTGTTGAGCTGATGATTATTAAGGGGTTAAGGTCCCTAATCATGAAATTAAACTTAAATTATTTTTTGAACTAATGGGTGGTATAGAATGTGTAGAAAGATTGTTAGTAAAGGGTAAATGGTGTGTAAGGGTCTTGATGACCATAAACTTGAATTGAATAATGAATTAAATTAAGGCATGTGCCTATTAAAGTGTGTGATGGATGAATGGCTCGATGAGAAGAATGTGGTCATGTGTTTTGTTGAATTGGTTAATTAGGTTAAATTTCTTGAGTGTTGAGATGAATTGTATGTGAGTAGATTCATAAATAAATAAGTTAGGGACCAAGGGTCAATTATTAATGGTAATGATGTATCTTGAGGTTAAAGTCCCTTGCATATTAACACCAAGGTAACTTGAGGTTAGATTCCCAAGAATGTATATGGTTGGAGTCCCATGCCTAATGAAATCATAAGTTTGGAGTCCTATGCCAAATGAATTCATGTGGTTAGGTCTCATGCCTAATAAAAGAATGAAATTGGAGTCCCATACCAAATGGTTGCACGTGGTAGAAGTCCCATGCCTAATAAAAGCATGAGGTTGGAGTCTCATGCCAAGTAAATGCATGTGGTTGGAGTCCCATGTCTGATGTAAGCATAAGGTTGAAGTACCATTCCAAATGAGTGTATATTGTTAGATTCCCATGCCCAATGAATGCATATGGTTTGAGTCCCAATCCTAATGAATACAAGATGTTAGAGTCCCATGCCTAAGGAAAGGACTTGTGGTTTAAGTCCCTTACCTAAAAAACTAAAGGTTAGAGTCCCTATCCAAAGAGTGGTAGTTAGGGTCGGTTGGCGTGAATTAATAAGTATGTGGTTAAAGACCTTTGTTTAACATAAATAATAGAATCTAAAGTGTTTGGGTGAATAAGAATTGTTTGAATCAAGTGCAGGAGATCGGAGTCCTACACTTTATGTATTTGATAGAGTACTCTATGATTGATGTTGAGACTTGTTTCACCTTATTTGGCATGTGTTATACTTATATGCATGGCTAATGTGTCTAATTATGAAAGAATATGGTATATGTACTTTTTAATTGAATTATAATTCTATTTTATCCATATCCTTAAGTTGCATGCTAGCATTTAACCGTCTCTAGATGCTATGTCCCCACTCAACATAGGGGCCAAAGCTTCCTCTTTTTTCATACATAGTGATTGGGTGATTGAGTGGATCGAGTGTTGACATTGAAGTGGTGAGACTCTATACATCCAAAAGTCTTACATTTCAAGTCTTTATTTATGTTAATAGACTTATTTAGACTTAAAATTTTAGCTATTATCGGGGGCATGTCCCAACATATTTAAGACATAGAATTTGTAGAGGATTTGTGGATGAATGTAGAATTGGGTATCTTATCTATTTTGATGAATCAAATTAAATGTTTATACTTGATTAAGTTACGACTAGTAGTATATGTTCCATTATCCTACTTTATGGTTAGAATCTATCTGACTCTTATGATTGATGCGATGATTTGGTTGGGTTATTGAGGCAACCTCCGATTCATGTAAGATTGAAGTGCCCATACAATATGGCCTAATTTGTAGTCATTTTATGTTGGTATTAAAACCTAGGTTTATGGTCATTTGGGCATCCCCAAAGCCATGTCAAGTAGAGTCTCTTATATGGGTGTGATGTGCACCACACTTATAAGAGAAGGGCTACGAGGCACTTAGAAATGTTTCCCTTTCGTGTCTTTCTATCTCAAGATATAGAGTTTAAGTTCTTGGATTCTTTTTTATTTTTATTTGCTTATTTTTTACATCATTCCTCCAAGGAAATGTGATGATTAGTTAAACTTTTTAGTCTTTACTAAGGGAAACATGGGCTGAGCTCATCCAACTGCAGGGGCACAGACCTAGCCAATGTTCAAAGTTTCTAATTTGCCTCATGGAGGCCCACCAATCTTCCCTAACCATACACGAAATGGTGATACTCATGCTTAGTAACCTCAGGGAAAGGTTAATAATGCTGAGTTTCGACATTCTATTCATCTATTTGCCCAGAAAGAAGTTGGGTAAGAGTTCTTAGACTTCTAGGGAAAATAAAGGTGATAGTACTGTGGTAAGTGGTCCAAGAGGAATAATTAGTAGGTCCATAATCTCATTCTATAACTAATAACCGCTACCCAAATTCATTGGGAGATAGGAATCTAAAAATTAGTAATGCTTTGAGGGCACAAGATGCCCAGGTTCAAGAAATTGAGGCCCAAATTGTACCCTCTTATTCTCTTTATTGGTTTTATGGTCAATCGTACCATTGTAAGGAATAAAGGAATTGATGTGTTAGTTGTTGGTTATTAGGTCATATGCAATGGAATTGTCCCTTAAGGATTGTTTCTTGGTAAAATAGGGTACCATGAACCACTTCTCTTGTTCTTTCACCAAGGGGTGCTACTTCTAGATTCGACATTGATCAAGATCATCTAAATGCTCATACTACTCTTTAGGAGTTTGAGTCATCTCGCGATGATGCCACTGGTATGTTAAAACTTTTCTCGCATGATGAGTATTATTTTCTACACCTAGGGTCTACTTCTTCTTATAAGACTCCACCTGTGATTGTGTGTCTTTGATTTGTCCTAAAAGTTATTTTATACTTCTCTCTACTTCTACCCCGATAGCAGGCTTTATGATTTTTAAAAGAGTCTATGAGATTTGTGTGGTCTCTGTTAGCAGTATAGAGACTATAGTAAACTTGATAGGGTTGGATCTAGTTGATTTAAGGATACCTTGGGAATAGGTCGAGTCATTGAATGGGTTAGAGCCTGGAACTCATATGGATATACCAAGAAATAAATAGCATTTAGATGGATAAATTTTGGGCATAGGAGATCTAAGTAGCCCTAGTGTACACCCTGATGACACCCACTAGGGTGGAGTGTTGCACTTGTAGGTGTAATGGGATGAAAGTTGTTAGTCAATCTTAAATTTTTTTTAAAGAAGAGGTCGGGCGGCTTATCCTAGTGATTCTCTTCTATCTCAGCAGGATATTTCTCTACTAGTGTTGCATGAATTCTTTAAGTTCTTATGCCCAAAGTTTACAGTTTTTATTTTCTTTATTCTTGGGGTATGAGTCTTGATCTCATTTCACACTACTCATTGTATATGTAGTTGTGTTTCTTTTGGCATCCTATTTTAAGGATCACTCTTGTGATATGGTTTACTTAGGATGATTCTCCTTCATGGTATAAGTAGTTGTTATGAAGTGCCTCGTGCCTATGGTGCCTTTTCTTTTTCAAGTGGTCTCTGTCTTGATAGAACTTGTCCTATTAGAAAGAGTCCATTCCCCCCAATAGTTATGTGTTTTATGGGGGTGGTTGTTATTTGTATCTAGGATTCTTTGTTCTTTAAAGAGGTCTCTATATAGATCTTAGATTGGAAAGTTTGTCGAATGCTAACAAAAGAGGTAGCTTCTATAAGGGTTCCATGGAGAAGCTAAAAGTCCTAGTAAGCTACTTGAAAGGCGTATACGGACATGATGTCCGAGTAACCGCATTTGTTTCCTATTTTGGAAACTCGTGATTGAGGTATGTGTTAATCTTCCTACCTTAAGTTATGTCTTGTTTATACAATGAGTTAAATTCCCTATGTTGTGAATCGAGTAAGTATGTTGATGAGAAATGGGTTTGAGTTCTAAGGTCAATAAATTGAAATGGTTGGCTGAAGGTTATTATAAGGCGGGTTATGTTATGTCCTTATTGTACGCTTTTTTCTAACTTGATGAGAGGTTTGTTTGATTTGTGTTGATATGTTAACTATTGTATACGCTATCCTTACCCCCTCATTCAAGGACGAATGATCCTTGGTAAGAGATAATGAAACACCCTAAATCCTGGCCTTGGAAAAATTTTTAGACTTTGGATACACTATCCATGATATGACTTGGCATGTCACTAGTACCTTTGCATATGAGTTGTACCCACCTCACATCCCTCTCTCTTACCTTGAGAACCCTAGGAGCTCAACACATAATCCCCTATACGACATGGTTTTCCCTTATTTTAAACAATGAATATGTGTCATATACTACTCAACTATATGGTGTGAGAACTTAGTTTTGAGTGGACAATTTTCTATACAGTTGGTCCATATGAGTTAGAGATGATTCATACCCTTTTGATATGACTCAAAAGTGCCTAGTTATACCTTTAATTGTGTGAATGATCTAGGAGAAGCCTAGGGTATGAGTTAGGGTGCAACTCGTACCCTAGGATATGGTTCCCTATTGGATCGTATCCCTGGACAGGGTCATTTACCATCTTTTTTACAAGGGCCTTGTGGTAATTTATCATGCCTAAAACCCTAAGTCCCCTTCGTATATGTCATTTTATCCTGTTATAACACTTGTGTGGTGGATCAAACATTCCAAACACTCTCAAAGGGTCTTGAAAAAAGATTAGAGGCTTGGGTTTGGAGAGGGCTTGTCTAGAGGCAAGACTGGTGTTAAGTTCTTCATTGCATCAACTTGTTTAACGAATGTACCTCTTCCTTTTTTCTAAATAACTCTAAACCCATGTATTTTACACTTGAATTAGTAAGTCAACATGGATATTTTTTAATCTAAACGGTAAGGGTTTGATGCCTAGTGATGAGTTATATTTGTTCTTACTTAGACTTGTGTTTATACATGATATTGTTGATGTTTTTTACATGTGGATGCTTTTTGGTTGTAGATTAACAAATGAATCTTTAGAAACATTATATTGATGATTGTTTCTTTGAATATGGCCTTGGTAAAGGCATGTACAGAAGGTGTTTATGAGAATGACTAGTTATATGATGATGCTTTAAACTAGGGCAATTGCCCAATATGTATGAATGGATGATGAGTGGTGTTGTGAATTTGTAATGAGTATTGCAAGGTTTAATTGATGACCTTGTTAAGTTGATGATTAATAAGGGGTTATGGTCCCTAATCATGAAATTGAACTTATATTATTTTTTGAACTAATGGGAGGTATAGAATGTGTTTCAGGATTGCTAGTAAAGGGTGAATGATGTGTAAGGGTTTTGATGACCGTATCTTGAATTGAATAATGAATTAAATTAAGGCATGTGCCTATTAAATGTTTTATGGACTAATACTTCCATGAGAACTATGTGGTCATATATGGTGTTTCATTGGTCAAATGGGTTAGAGTCTTTAAGTGTTGAGACAAATTATATGTGAGTAGATGCATTAATAAAAGATTTAGGGACCAAGGGTCTATTATAAATGGTAATGAGGGATCTTGTGTTAAAGTCCCTTGCATAGTAACATCAAGGTGATATGAAGTTAGAGTCCCAAGAATGCATGTGGTTGGAGACCCATGCCTAATCAAAGCATGAGGTTTGAGTCCCATGCCAAATGAATACATGTGTTTGGAGTCCCATGCCTAATGAAAGCATGAGCTTGGAGTCCCTTGCCAAATAGATGCATGTCATTGGAGTCCCATTCCTAGGGAAAGAATGAGGTTAGAGTCCCATGCCAAATAAATTCATGTAATTAGAGTCCTATGCCTAGTGAAAGCATGATATTGGTGTCCCATTCCAAATGAATGCATGTGGTTGGAGTCCCATGCCTAATGAAAGCATGAGGTTAGACTCCCATTCCAAATTAATGCATGTGGTTGGAGTCTATGCCCAATAAATGTATGTGGTTGGAGACCCATGCCTAATAAAGCATGATGTTAGAGTCCCATTCCTAATGAAAGGACTTGTGGCTATAGTCCCTTGCCTAATAAAACTAAAGGTTAGAGTCCCTTTTCTAAGAGTGGTGGTTAGGGTCTTTTGGCTTGAATGAATCAGTACGTGGTTAAAGACTCTAGTAGAACATAAATGAGAGTAGCTAAATTTTTTGACCTAATAAGAATTCTTTGAATCTATTGTGAGAAATTAGAGTCCTTCACCTAATGTATTTGATTAATTACTCCATGAGTGATGTTGAGACTTGTTTCCTCTTGTTTGGCATGTGTTATACTTATATGCATGGCTAATGTGTTTGGTTGTGTAAGAATATCATATATGGATTTGTTGCCTAAATTATGATATTCTTTTATCCTTATTCTTGAGTTATATGCTAGCATTCAAACCGCTAACCATCTCCGGACGCTATGTCCCCATGTAATATAGGGGTTGGAGCTTCTTCTTCTTTTCCTGCACAGTGATCGGGTGATTGAGTTGATCGAATGTTGACATTGAAGTGGTGAGCTTCCATACATCCCAAAGTCTTATGTTCCCAGTGCTTATTTATGTTAATAGACTTATTTAGACTTAGAATTTTAGCTATTGTCGGGGTCATGTCCTGACATATCTAAGACATTGAATTAGTAGATGTTTTATGGATGGCTACGAACTGGGGTATCTGGTCTAGTTTATTGAATCAAATAAAATGTTTCGACATGTTTATGTTATGACTAGAAGTATGTATTCCTCTATCCTACTTTATGGTTAGAACCCATTTGACTCTTGTGATTGATACAATGATTTAGTTGGGTTATCGGGGCAACCTCTAATTTATGTGAGCTTAAGGTGCCCATATGACATGGCTCAATTTCGGGTCATGTCAAATTACATTTATAAAACCAAGTAAAACCATCTGTATGCACACATCTATGCAAATATATATATAACCAGGCCAGGAAAGGGGACCCAGTTTAGCATGCCTTTAAAACCTTTACCTAGGTTGTGTAGCTTTTCTATCCTAAAACACCCATAGGCTATATGGCTTCAGCTTTCCCTGTTGAAAGGTCCCCAGTACATGAAGTCGCACGACTAGGGAAGAAAACCTGGGATGATAAGTTCAACCCTCAAAATATAGTGTGACATCATGAATACGTTCACTAAGATAAATTTTACATCAACAAATATGATTTTCTAGTTTTCGTTACCCAGGGACCTCTACCTTCGATGGCTAAGCTACACATCCCTCCATAATTTCCCAATTAACACCATTACAAAGAAACCAATCAATCTAGTTACCATTTATTAACAAAGGCCATTTAGTAGTGGTGTCGTCGTACCGACCATACTTGCAAGTACTATCTATAGCCAACCATTTATAGGTTTAATGGGACTTCCAAGTGCCCTTTCATTTACCATATTAAATCACTTGGAGGATTCTATGTACCCCACAAGCCTAACCATTTGACCATTTACCTTTTCAAACTATTTAAACAATGCACAATTCTTTTACAAAGTTTTAAAACAAGCAAAAGATCCATTAAAATACTCAATGCAATGTAATCATTATTATAGGCATTTTGTAAAGCTCATTGGGGGCATAATATAACCAAAACCAATTCAAATTACTATTAAATAATTCCCATGGAATCCAATTACCCCAAACCACCATTAATCCACATAAAGCATAATTAAAACCATGGAAAACCATTTAATACCAAAACCCCCAATTCATATTTGAAAACTAAAATCATACATTCAATGAATTCATGAAAAAAATTTATAAAAACCATGTTTTTACTTAGAATAAATAATGAGTGAAGGCAACATGTCTTAAACCATGTTGCCTTAAACCAAGATGATGGTTGAAAGAAATCACCAAGACAAGCCCCAAATCATTCCTCTAGGTCAAACCCTAGCTTTCCTTGCCTAAAAGTTTTTGAGAGAATTATAGAGTGTTTTAGAAGAGTTTCGAAGTGTTAATGAATGGAATAATTGGGTAACTAACCTTCTAAATAGGTTAGGAGTTATGGGACCTTTTTAGGATAAGAGCGGAAATGTCCAAAATACCCCTAATTATATTGTACAAAATCATGTCCCAGGGGTACGATTGACCCTCATGAGTTGTACCCTCTAATATGAGTGGTTCCCTGACTCATATTATAGCTTCAACCCATGGATCCAACAGTGTATATCATGTGACTCATCCAACAAAGTCATATCCAAAGCATACGATTCATTCCCCTCATTTGTATCCCTAGAAGATTTAAATCCAAGAAAGGATTAGACACTTTCACTATATGAGTCCTGGGTATGACTCATACCCTGGCTCACGGCTCATGGTGAGCCACTAGTACTCTAATCCAACCTTAGTAACCAAATATATGATTAAGGTAAAGAAGCGAAAGATCCGTACCCACCAATACAACTCGTACCCCTAAGTAGTATCAATTCTAGTAACAAAAATCTACCCTACCAACTAACACTAGTAAGCATAAGACTGGACCATACCATTTTTACCCCAACATAAAACTCAGACCCTCGAGTCATATTTGGTCCAAAGACTATAATTCCAAGAAATTTTCTAAGGTCGAAAAACTAGGGTGTTTCAATTAGCATAGTAGCTTGGCACATATTTTGACCTAGGAAAGACCTTTGTACTTAGAGGATCAGTCTTTAGCTAACCAGATTGTTAGGCTTGATATTTAACACTTGGGTGTGTTTTGAGCATTTTTGGAGGCTATGTCTTCTTTGATGCAAAATATTTGAGCTGATTAGTTTTATTATGTGGGATTGAGTATAATTTTAGATAGGGTGTTTAGTGGTGAGGCTACGGAAGCATCAGTTGATTCAGATAAAGTTTTAAGGATTGGGGGCTGAGTTTGTGTGCTGATATTGGGTGATTGGATTAGGTTTATTTTAGAGAAGGCTCATAGTTCCAGGTATTCTATCTACCTGGGAGTGACTAAGATGTATTATGATTTAGGGTAGAACTACTAGTGGGCGATATGAGGAAGGATATAGTAGACTTTGTAGCTAGTTTACTTTGTTTTCAATAGGTGGAGACTGAGCACTTGAGACATGGTGAATTGCTTTGGAGATTACCTATTATCTAGTTGGAATGGAAACGGATTACTATAGAGTTCATGACCAGATTGCCTTGCACTTCCAATGGATCAAATAGTGTTTAGGTTATCATAGATTTATTGACCAAGTCTATGATTTTACAATCAGTCCAGGTATCCATCAATGCTGAGAAGTTGTCCCGTATCTTCATATGTATGATTTTGCATTTATAGGGTGTAACAGTATCTATCATTTTAGATTAGGGTTTTTGTTCACTTCACACTTTGGGAAGACTTTTCAAGATGAGTGGGTATGCGGGTTGACCTTGGCACAACATTTCACCCCTAAAAAGATGGTCAGTCGATGGGGACTATTAAGGTTTAAGTAGATATGCTCCGCGCTTGTGTGCTTGATTTTTTAGTCTAGCGGGAGCAAAACTTAGATTTAGCAGAGTTTGCTTCTTACAATAGCTACAATTTTAGTATCAAAATGGATAATTTTTAGGCATTTTAGGGTAGGTATTGTTGCTCTCCAGTTGGTTGGTTTGATGTTTCTAAATTAGACCCTAAGGTATGAACTTTCTTCGTAAGTCTTTAAATAGATTTAGGATCATTCAAGATAGACTTCAAGCATCTCAGAGTATGAAAAAGTGATATGCATAACATAGATTTTGTTCCTTGAGATTTAGTGTAAGTGATCGTAGTCTCCTTAAGGTTGCACCCATGTAGAGTGTGATGAGATTTCAGAAGAGGGGAAATCTTAGCCCTAAGTCTATAGGTCCATTTTAGATTCTTTGACTTGTTGGTGATATATCTTATTAGTTGGCTTTGCCCCCAAAATTGTTGCTATTCATCAAGTTTTTCATGTTTGTATGCTTTGTCGTTACATTCCTGATAGTCTCATGTATTCTATTGGGAATTGGTTCAATTATATAAGCAGTTGTCTTTCGTTCAGGAGTCAGTCTCTATTTTAGCTAGGGATTTTAGTGTAATGCCCCGAATCTGGTACTTGAAACGTTAAAGGGTGCTCATGACCCCGAAGGACCAAAAGATAACCCATACTAATATCTGCACCTGTATACTGCATACTTACTGTATAATACGGAAACATAAACTGAAAGGCCAAAACGTTCAAAACAGTAACATAAGATCTGATAAATCATAACATATGGATGGGGTATAAAATACCAAAATCAAAACTGAAATAAGCTACCTGAACATACTGTAGTCTGAAAAGTCTATAAACATGACTTTCTGAATAAGAAGTTGATGGTATATGTCCCCAAATAACTCCAACTAATAAATTAATTAGCGAGATAATAAAATGATGATCATGTTCTCGAAAGAAGAGGAATCACTTCTAACACTAACTGCTGAGACTGGAATCTACTAATGCTCTGGAACTCATGTCTCTGGACTTATGGTATAAGACACCATAGTGAAAATGCGTCAGTACTTTGAATGTACTTGCATGCATGTGAGGTAAGCTGAATACATGGGGTTCATATGCATGAACGATACTGGCTAACTGACTAATATGGATGTGAGAATACATGTATGCATACATAGTAGCTATATCTGAAATCGTGATCACATAAATTTACTGATAACTAACATGACTAATGAATGAGTTTTGATAACTGATATAACTAATAACATGAGTGACTGTATCTGAAAGTCCTAAATCTGATTAAACTAGCTGAGTTCCGTACTGTATCTGAATTGACTGTATCTGACAGTCCTGAGATCTGAAAAACTATCTGAGTTCTATAACTGAGACTGATTGACTGTATCTGACAGTCCTGATTTTATAACTTGAAACTGTGTGAACCATTCATCTAACCGATATGCCCCTAATGTGCCATTATGGCTGAGTTGGGGTCCAATCTGTAACCCCAATGGAAGGGTGTCAATGTCGCGCCACCAGTAAGGATAAACTATGGGTGACCCTTATCTGATAGTGTCCCCTAAAACAAAATGGTGGGAACCTCATCTGAAAGTGTTTATCCACCTCATCAACCCTCATCAGACAGTGTTGATGTCTCAACTTATGTTGGCTACGTAGTTCTGGAATGCATGGATGAATTATAAGAATCACACCTTCATCTGAGAGTGTGTGCCCCTATCCTTGGGTTTACTCAGTGATAATTTTTAATCCCATCTGATTGGACTCTGAACATGATTATCTAAACTGTATATCGAGTGGGTTTACTAAATTTCGTGACTAACGAAATACTACTGATATCTGATAACTGACTGAGTTCATGGGATTACTGAGGTTACTGATTACTAAGCTTTACTGAGTCACATGACTGACTAAGTTCTATGGATCATGGCTTGACTGAGGATATCGTGAAAACATGACATGGCTCTAAGCACACAACTAATCTTTCTGGTACAAGTACCCTCAAGACTCGATGGAAAGAAACTGACAAAGCATGACTTTCTTGAATACATGACCAATATAGACAATCCATAATACAATAAGTTGGGGATTTCATGAAGTACATGGTTATCATAATCTTGTACATGAATGGGAATACATATCAACATACCAATATTTCATCAACTAGTCCCCTAAGTAATCCTTCAAACATTCATAATGCACAACAATATCATAGGAGTCATTTTGCTAATAAAGGTGAAGCATGCATTTATCATTTGGATCACAATTTAGCTATAAGGCACAATTTATATCCCTTTTTCGAATTTTATCAAACACCTTACATGCACAACTTAAGGCATAGGTGAAATCATCAAATTTAACATATTATAAACCACAAAATTCATGGATTTCAATTTATATGCTAACGTAGTTTCATAATTTCACATACAGATCCCAACTTGGGAATCAAACAACAACCAACACATACACTTAAACAACCCACAAAATAATAACATGATTCATAATTTAAATAGGGTTCTTGAGCTTTATGGATCAAAGGAATCCATAAATCAATATAATGCATACCTTAATTCGTGATCCTACGAAGATTGACGGAGAAACTTATTGAATTTGAATCCCTCAATTGGAACCCTAGCATGTTCTTGAGATTTTTTTGAGAAAAAGAAGTATATTTTGCTTCAATTAGGGCTAAATATCGTGTTTGGGAGCTTATATATGGGTGGAAAAGGACCAGTTTGCCCTTAAAACGACCCACAAATGGAGTGTTTACGTCACTTAGGCCATAGGAAATTTGGTGCAACCTTATTGCACAATATAGATTTTGCGGTGCACATCTTATCGCATACATTAGATTGTGCGTCGCACACCTTATGGCATAAATTAGGTTGTGCGTCGCACACCTTATGTTAGGCGACGCACTCCACTTTCCAAAGCCATAACTTCTTGCTCGGGCGTTGGATTTTGGTAAAATTAGTATCATTGGAAAGCTAATTCGATTCTCTACAATTTAATGGTTCTAAATCTGCCAAAATACCATATATAGAATAAGTTTTTCTCGTTCAAAGATGATCTTTGTGGAATCAAACCCTACAACTTGATGGATTCAAAGGCTCTTAGCTTGCCTTACTCTAAGTGACTCTTACGAACATGCTTAACACATAATGAGCTTTCTTCTCTCTAGGAAACTCATTATAATTCATGTACTCAAATATGAGTCATAAGATAGAAGGTTTCATATGTAGGAACACTGGTTGATTTTCTAGCTTAGAAATATACGGGGTATTACAGTTAGATGGTTGCACCCTAGAGTTATCCTTATGGATGATGTTTTGTGGCAACCTCAACCTATGGATGAGGCTACTTTAAAGGTAGTGTTTGATATGTATAGTTCTTATACCCAACTCTTTCTTGATTCATATATTTTTTTACTTTAGTCTGAGGACGACCTGGACATTTAGTGGTGGATGATGTAACAACCTAAAAATTTGATGAAATATGTGAGATATGTGATTTTACTATCTTAAACCTCCTTGTGGTTGCATTATGGTATTTTTGGGTGTGGGGTGATTGGCCTGGTTCACGATGCATTAGGTGTCTTTTGTGTTATATTATAGATTCTGGTGGCTATGAGAGCCTTGTTATGGACTTATGTAATTATCTTTTGATCCGTGTAATGGATGACTGAACAGGTTGTGCCAATAGATCCAAAACCTCAATTTTTGGGTGATAACATATTAGATCTAATTTATGGATTTTAAATCTCATTTTGACTCTCGGTTTGGAAATTGTGATTTTGTGTTTTGGGGGTCAACTTTCTGAAAATTGTGTCTTTTTTGAAAATCTAGCACTGCCAATGTGTTCAGATGGTCAAATTTAGTAAATTGGATTCCTAATGATTCCCGAGACCTTAGCAGAAACTTGAAAAATTTTCAAAGTTTCCAATTCAGATGATATCTTGTGCCAGAGAGGATAGTGTAACCTCACAAAGGATGATTGCGATCTCATATCTGCTCTTAAAGTTAGAAAATAGTATTGCACACCTGGGAGTGTGGTACCACTAACTAGATACCTGGTATGGGTATACATAGATTAGGTCGTAAATTTTTTAATTTTCCACCTTGCCTCTTGATAGATAAACTCTAAAATAGTATGAGATTTTAAAAGTGAAGCTTTTGGGTGTTTGGAAAGCTATATTAACGTCTATTTCTTGATTCTATTATAGATTTAAGGTGATATTTCATCCTTTTCTTGTTCTTATTCTTAATTCATTGTTCAAGACCCCAAAAACCTTATTACTTTATTTATCTCCAAATTTAACTCCTTTTCACTTGTACAATATTTCTAATCCTATAATTACTAGATTTTCCTAAATATAACCTTAAAAAAATCATTTATTCTTTGAATTAAAATGGATTTTAAAGGTTTAACCCGGTAATGGTTAAAAATGGGTTTTCTTTGTTTTGAACCTCAATTTTAACTCAATTTCATCTATAGATTCCTAAAGGTGCGGGAAACACACTTTTGAAATGATGTTTTGATTTTGCCCTTCTTTTTTTGAGGGTCCATTTTGATACCAAACAAAAAGTAGTCATTATGGGTATCGTTGGCTGTGTATTAATGGGTAGATTCTATATTTCATATTTTTAGTTGATTTAGGGATCGTTCGTGAGAAGTAAGGCTTTGGGTTTGAAGTATAGCGGACTAGTTTCGGCTTTCGAGGTAGGTTATGGCTTAACTCTTTCAAACTAGGCTGTGTAGTTAATTTTTATACAAAATGCATGGCTATCTATGTGTTGTTCCCATGTGGGGTCTATATGCCGTGTCATTTTTGAATTTGAAGTATTACCTAATATGTCTAACTGTGTGAGGTCTTATGTGACGTGGATAGTCTTAAATACATGTGAATAATTGTATAGTGTTGTTGAAAATGACTAATGTGGTACCATTGGAGTTTTGGGATATATTTATACTCATTTGCATTTGATACATATAGAAATTCTTGGATGGTTAGAAATAATGAGTGGATACTACTAGAAAAACTTGATATGGGTATTCGATATTGGATATTGTGGACCTTTTTTGGAGGATTATGCCAAAGAAGAGTCATTGATATTATTTTTATATGGGTAGAAAAACCCTCCATGCGCCCTATATTAGGAAGTGTTAGCTCTATTGGTATATATAGGGTAGTATATGAGTTGATCAAACCTCCATGGGTCCCATGGAGGGAACTCTTTCCTTCATATGTATATACGAAGGTTGCGCAACAGCCTCATGTATCATCATCATCATCATCATACTTATTATGTTTGCTTTATTATGGTTTTGATGTATTATACTTCCAACCAAAAAGGTTAAGGCCATTGTATCACAGGGAAGAGATGAATCCGATTCTGAGGAGGAAGCGAACTACTTGAATAATCAGGGGGTTTCTGAGGCAATGCCCAAGGAAACCAAGGTCGAAACTATTATGATAAATCTGGATACAAGAACCGTGATCAAGGTAGTTGGAAGAATAAGACTGACAGGAGTGGTTTGTATGTTCCTCCTGGGAATCGTGAGGCTGTGGCATCTGGCTCTAGAAAGATGTTCATGGAAGATATGATGGCTAAGCTGTTGAAAGAAGTGGAGGCAACCAACATGGGCGTAACTGAGGTAAAGAATGATTTGTCATCAATAAATCAATTGGTTGACTCGCATTCTACTGCAATAACACAGCTGGAGCAACAATTGAGTCAACTATCAGCGGCATTTAACCAAAGAAAGGCTGGCACGTTACCTAGCGACACTGTGCAAAACCCAAAGAAAGACGAATCGTGTATGGCTATTACTACCCGGAGTGGTAAAGTGTTGGAAAATCCATCCAAAGGCAAGCAGGTAGTTGATGATATAGCAGAGAATGTTAGTGAAGAAGATTGTGATGATGTTGTTGAAGCTGAAGAGAACGTTCATGATGTTACCTCTAGATGTCACCATCCTGAAAAGGTTGATAAACAGAAGCAAGATAAAAAGGAAGTGGTGGAGAAAACTATTCCCCTTCCACCACCACCTTTCCTCAAAGACTGAAGAAGAAAGTTGATGACACCAGGTTCAGTAAATTCATGACCATGTTGAAGCAGCTGACTATTAATGTTCCTTTGGTGGAGGGACTAGAACAGATGCCTGGGTACGCTAAATTCATTAAGGACCTTTTGACAAAGAAGCGGGCAGCAAGCTATGAGCTAGAAGATAATATTCATCATTGCAGCGCGATTGCCACGATATCTTTAGTACAAAAGAAGGCAGATCCTGGTGCTTTCACTATTCCTTGCACGGTTGGATCTTTGGATTTTGCTAAGGCATTGTGTGATTTGGGTGCTAGCATCAATTTGATGCCGCTATCCATCTACAGAAAGTTGGGGTTGGGCGATCCGACACCAACTAATATGCAGCTCGTGATGGTAGATAGGTCGGTAAAACGACCTGTTGGTATCTTATATGATGTACTGGTGAAGTTTTCTACCTTTATTTTTCCTGCAGACTTTGTTATTTTGGACTGCGAGGTTGATTCTAATGTTCCCATAATCTTGTGACGCCCTTTTCTCGCAACTGAAAGTGTGCTTATTGATTTAAGAGCTAATGATCTTTTATTTCGGTTGAATGACGAAGTGGTCCATTTTGATGTATGCAAATTGATGAAGCAGCCTAGAGATATGAATGTGTTCTCTGTAGCTGATGTTTATTATGAGGATGAGAAAGAATTATCTGTAGAGAAGCAGCTTACTGTTGATCCATTGTCTGCTGTGCTTTTGAATTTTGAGCGTGAGGATGTTGAAGATTATGAAGAAACTATTTGTGCTCTAACAGTAATAGGGTCCTATTCTCATGCCCCTAAGAAGCTAGACCTTGATCTTAAGAATCGACCTTCACCAACAGCGAAGACTGCCATTGAAGAGCCACCAGTGCTATAATTAAAAGAGCTGCCCAGTCATCTAAAGTATGCATTCTTGGGAAGTAGAAATACACTTCCAGTGATTGTTGCGGCTGATTTAGGTAAACAACAAGTAGAGGCTCTCATCTCTGTTCTGAAGAGGTACAAGAGAGCTATTGGTTGGACTATTGATGATATAATTGGTATCCCTCCTGGCATAGGTATGCACAAGATTCAGCTCGAGAAAGGTTGTGTACCCACTATTAAGCATTAGTGTCATCTGAATCCATTCAGAAAACGATGGTCCATATATCTTGATGAAGTCTGAGTAATCGAGATAGCTATGTCGTGCCGCGATAATAAATCAAGCGCTACATGGGAGTCAACCCATCATTTTTAATCATTTTGTTTTACTAGGAGTTTTTTTTTGTTAAATAAAAATTCAAAAAGAAGAGTCGAGCCACGACCAAAACTAAGGCGCTCGGTGGGAGGCAACCTATCCTTCTAATCATTTTTGTTGTTTTTGATTAAGTGTAGGTGCAAGATGTATAAAGGAATAGACTGGTCCCAAATTTTGAGTTGAAAGTGAGCCATGCTAAAGGTGGTAAGTTAGGAATGATGGAGCAAAGGCTATAGGCTAGGCATTGCCTATGCCAATCTAGGCAACGAACAAGGCAATGCCTATGCAAATCTAGGCAACGGACAAGTCAATGCTTATGCCATTGCCTATGTTCACTACCTCACATAGGCAATGGACAAGGCAATGCCTATGCTAATCTAGGCAATGGACAAGGCAAGGCCTATGCTAATCTAGGCAATGGACAAGGCAAGGCCTATGCCATTGTCTATGCTCACTGCCTCACATAGGCAATGGACAAGGCAATGCCTATGCTAATCTAGGCAATGGACAAGGCAAGGCCTATGCTAATCTAGGCAATGGACAAGGCAAGGCCTATGCCATTGCCTATGCTCACTGCCTCACATAGTCAATAGCATAGGCGCCGCCTATGCCAAACTAGACATTGACAAAGGCGTCGCCTATGCCCAACTAGGCATTGACAAAGGCGCCGCCTATGCTAAGCATAGGCAAAGCATTAGGCGCCGCCTACTTATCATTTTTTGTCTCTTAACCCAATTTTATATGGATCAAACCCGACCCATGGCTTAGTCTATAAATAGATCTTCAACCTTAGAACAAAATACAATTGTTTGCTCCATATAGGCGCTGCCCAAGCTTCCCCATTCTCTCAAGGTTTTTCTTTTTGCTCATCTAATCTTGCAAACTCAACTTCCGGATCCATCACCAAGTAAGTTATTCTTTTATATTCCGTAGTTGTTGAAATGCTACGTTTATAATGATTTATTAGATTTTGAAGTAGTGGTGGTGATTAGAATGTGGTTGGTTTGTTATGATACATCTAGTTGAGTGAAAGAATACGTGTGGGTGTTCTTAACTTTGTTCTGACTTGTACTTGATTTTTATACACTGTCATATTTTTATGGAATCGAAATTGTGAAGTTAATGCATAATCTTCAAAGTTGAAAGCTTGAATGTTTGAATGACTCATTCATCGAGATAAAGATCATGATTGAACACAAGCATAAGATGTTGTGATTATTTCTATGCAATAACTTGATACGATCTCTATGTGGTAGTCTTATTCAAGAAGTGCATTAATCCAAATATGAAAGTATAGTCAAGATTACATGAAAAAGATTTGGAAAGGATAGTCAAGATTACATGAAAGTATGACTGTGCTAAACATGTTGTTGGAACATATCGCCTAAATGGATGTCGATGAAGTCTGAGTAATCGACATCACTCACTTAATTAGTTTATGCCAACAAATTAACTGTAGGGTGGTGCCACTACTGTTTGTTTGTAGATTGAATCTTCCGAGATGAAGCTAACATGACTCTATTTTAATCTCAGGTAGAATGGCCCCAAAAGGACGACAAGGAAAAGAAAAATCTTCCACCTCACAGAAAGGACAGAAAAGGTCAAGAAAGGAGCAAGCTGAGTCCTCCTCTCTACAAATACCTCGACGCACTTTCGGGATAAAGTGGGTCCTAGAGAAGGAAGGAAAGGAGTGGTACAAGAACAACAAAGTAAAAAAAATATGCTCACGTGGATTTGATGCAGAAGGAGAGTCTAGAAAAGAGAGAGCCCCGTATTTTGGCTAAAATCATGGCACTAAATCTTGATTTCATTTTACGTGATATGGGGGAATGCAATCTTGATCTAACGCGAGAGTTTTATGCCAATTGGTCCCCAAAGACTACCGGAAATGAAGTAAAAATTCGGGGCCAAGTCTTGCAAATGAATGCAGAGTTCTTCAACTCTATTCTGGGCCTTCCATTTGTGGATCCATCACCGCTCAAGGAGCTTTATCACAGACCTCCCTACAGGGCAATCAGGCACATACTGTGAGGAACAAGGTCCATGGCCCGGTGGATTCGTCACAAGGATACCGGTCGACACAATACCTTCCCGTATGCTTCCTTGAACAGAGAAGCTCGTATATGGTTGAGGGTAGTCAACTCTTGCCTGATTCCTGGGACACAGTACACAAAGATCACACGTGATAGAGTATGCTTGATGTACGCTCTGATGACAAATATCCCCATCAACATTGGTGCGGTTATACGATCATCAATGCGTAAGGCAAGGCTGTACAAAAGGTCCCATTTCAGCTTTGGCAATTTTTTGACTGCGATCTTAAGGAAGGAGCACATTGAAGAGGAACCTGCAGATCATAAGCTTCCACACAACCCAAAGAAGGTTGATCTCACGAAGGTGAAAGAGCCTAAAACTGGTCATGGCATCAACCTTACCACTGCAGAAAGACATGCTCGTGATAAAAGTTTCTTTCGCCATCTATATGGCATGACTCGATTTACCATGATGAGTGGGGGTTATGTTCCAACTGATGCAGAACTCCAGCAGTTGGACTATGACTACTCGATGAATGAGTATGCGCGGGCTATGTGTGGAGTGGGGGTACATTTTAAGGAACCTCTTGATGATGATGTGCCGACTGACGATGATCACCGACTGTCAGACTCAGACGTGGAGGATAACACTGATGACGACAACTCTGATGATGATTCTGATGCAGGGGGTATGACCCCAGACATAAAGGAGGAGTCCGACTAATCAGGTTTTCCTTATTTATTTCCACTGAGGGCAGTGTGTCCCGTCTAAGTATGGGGTGTTGGTATTTGTATGATGTATTGTACTTCTTTGCCTACATTTATTCTTGTTTGTTAATTAGTCGTAATTAGTTAGTTAAATTTTAGATTTTTTAGATTTTGCATGAAATTTTTCTGATAGGCGGCATGGTATTATGACAAGAGTTTGTGCTAAGTCATTACTATTAAGACATTTAGGCTCTAAGTGTGACTCACTGTGTGATAATTTTGTTGTTTAATTCATTCATCTGCTGGGTCAAGAGTCTATATTGCTCCCAAGTAAGTTGACCATGTGCCTTGTGTGGGTGAGGTTATAGTATATTCTGTGTTATGACTGATGCTAGAACTTTCCTGGTGTGTGTGTAAAGCGAAATAAAGAGTGTGAGTTTAGGAGATGATTTAGGCATTTCTTCGGCAGCCCTGAATTTGTTTACCTTCTTTTTACGTACCCTTGTACATTATCCTAGTGAACCCCCTTTGAGCCTTTAGCTATCTTCTTTGGCAGCCTCATATGTAGCCTAATCCATTTTTTTTCAAGACCATAATTTGATCCAAATTCCTAAGCGCTTTAAATTGTAGAGTCATGTGACAAAATAAGAGGAAAATGGTGAAAGTGATGCCTCAGAGTGTATTGGTACTTAAAATTGTTGTGAAAAAGAATGGCTATCATAGAGGTATTTTATGGAAAAAAAGGGAAATAAATAAATAAATAAATCAAATAAAAAAAAGAAATAGAAAAAAAAAGATAGTTGTGTCTATGATTAAATAACAAAATAGGTGAGAAAGGGTGGTAGATGAAAGGAAAGTAGAGGGGTTGTTTAAAAAAGAGTGTTAATGACATAACGTAGTGTATTAAAGCGCTTAGGGAACATAGTCACTATTTCTGGCCAAAATAGTCCTACCTGTCCCTTAGCCTACATTACAACCTGTAAAGACCTATTTGATCCTAAGCTTAGCATTCTGATATTAGTAGAGAATTACACTAAGGGAAAGCCTATGGTCATCAGTTGCAACATAAGAATTCTTTGTGAGAGTGAGAGCAAGGAGAATCTTGTACCCATGTTTCGAAAAATACAAAACTTGTGAGTGATTATGGGTGATATCTTGTGTGAGACACACATGGTTGACGAGTTTTGGGTAGTGTTATATGATTCTTTATGGCTTAACTTATGGATACGAATTAACCATCATCACGAGTCTATGTTGGAGGTTGAATTGTTTCTAGTAGTGATCAAGAAACCTACTCTTTGTTAATAATTGTCGTGCATGTCTTGTTGAACATTTTGTATTGCTATTGTGAAATTCTAGTTAGGTATTTGCATGGACGTAATATTTTGTTCGAGGACGAACAAAGCTTTAAGTGTGGGGTGGTGATGTTGGGCGTATTTACACGCCTAAAGCACCATAATTTACCCATATTTTAGCTAAGTTTGGAGGATAAAACATATAATTCCTGCACTTTTAGTCTATTTTCCTTTAAGTGAGCTGACCTACGTGATTAGCATGTTTTTCAGGTATTAATGATGAAGATTTCAGCACTTTATGGACTTGTGAGCATCAAAGGAAAACTTCACATAAGAGGGAAGGCAACTTTTGGAAACTTGTGGACTGAATGTGAAGCATGGAGAATTTGTTTCGGGCAAAATCAGTATTTCTAAGTACTTAGGGTTGCAACAGTAATTTAGTAGACAAGGATATTATAAAAACCCTATTGCTGAATTTTTCAACATGTTGTTTTATCATTATTAAGTTTACAGATTCTGTAAGTTAGAAACAGGGAAACACGCTAGAGTGGGGCAACGGCAAAAGAGGGAAAAACGTCATCCCCTTCTTGACGCCAAACCATCTTCATCGTGTTGATTATTCTAGTTTTGGTATGATGATGATGTCTACTTTGATTTTTGTTGTATCCATGAATAGCTAAACTTCTCTGTTAGGGTTATGAAAACCTTGTGAGATACTATCTATTGCTATGAGTTTGTGAATTCTTGATGTGTATGCTACTTATATCATTACTCTCTTCGATTTAATTGAATTCTTATGGTTGCAAACATAGGGAATATGCCAGTATAGCATTAACTTGTTCGAGAGAAAAGTTACATGTTTGGAAAAGAGAGTGTGACAAGAAAATAGGGTTTCAAACCCCTGTTTACACGTTGATGCCTTAACTGGATTAACTTTCTTGGAGAGTTTGTACCATTAGTTATACACTTTAGGCTCAGGAGAGCTAAAGTGAAATAATCCTTGATGGTTGAGAAACACTAGGATTTACCATTAGAATACGAATCTCTATAAGTGCATACATGTCTAAATTCCGCATTACTCATAGTTAATAGATACGTAGAACTCACAAGGTGGACATAACCCTAACTTATAAATCTCTGTGATTAAATCTTACTAAACAAATCATTCATTTGTTACTTTGTTAACATTAGTTCACGCCTAAATTAAAACCCCCCTTTTCCATAGAATTTTTGACCAATAGTCTACTAATAATTGCAACACTTAGTGACCAAGTATTCCCTGTGGGATTCGACACCCAACCCAGTTGGGTTCTATATTTGACAGCGACCGCTTACACTTTCTTACGAGAGCTGTAGTTTGGGTGTTATCAGGTTTTCTTCTTTAGGGAATTTGATGAAATATAACATATAATGCTTCTAATAGGCTTTAATATTGGGTTTGGAAGGATTTTGGGTGAGGGAAAATGACCAAAACGCCCCTAAAAAATCAAATAATTCTAGAATCTGTCCTTTGGTGGACTGTTTTGATAGTCTAAAGTAGATCAACCATAACGTTTTACTCCGCTACTCAAATTGGATGAAACCAATTTCATTAGAAAGAGGACTCTCATATATTTATGTTGATATATATTATCTCACCCAGATCATTGTGTACAAGGATTTATGATCATTTGAAGTTGACCCAAAAATTTGCTTTTGATAGGCTGAAGTAGATCGACCATAACCTTTTGCTCCGATAGACAAATTGGATGAAACAAATTTCATTGGAAAGAGGACTCACAGATCTTTCCGTTGATATATAATAGATCACACAGATCATTATGTACAAAGAGTTTTGATCATTTAAAGTTGGATCAAAAATACGTCAGGCCTCAATACTTTTTCCTGCACGTTTTACTGTTCACTACTATTCAAGGTTCGATCAGAATGTCCATAACTCATCGCTCGAGTGTCCGTTTTGGATGATCCACATATAGTTGGAAATATTATTCGATACTCTACGCAAGGGTGGTTCATAATATAAGACATTTCGCACGAAAAATTTATAATTCATTCTAGAAGATAGAACCCAACACGTTTACTCACAGAATTTCAACGAAAAATTTCCTGGGGTATTACACAATCCAACATAATGAAATCCACCAGGATAATGAATTTTTCCACCTTTATGAGGACATCAAACAATATACCCACTGGCCTTTGTATAGACCCGTTCGCAATCAAAAGTAGCATCGAGGTTGGTGTAGGAGTTTCCAAGCCAAGTTTCTTATAGATGATATACGACATTAGGTTGATGCTTGGACCAAGGTCATAAAAGGCTTTTGAAAACTCATGAGTCCAAATGGAACAAGGGATAGTGAATGCTCCGAGTTCGTTTTTCTTTTTTGCAACTTTGCAATACATGGTAGAACTACACCCATGAGTAACTTCAATGGTATAACCCCCAACAAGCTTCTTCTTGGACAATAACTTCTTCATTAACTTAGCATATCCAGGGATCTCCTATATCGCCTCAAGTAGTGAGATTTTTATTTAGAGGTTGCTATGTTTTGTCATAAATTTTCTCAATTTGTCACTCTCTTCCTTTTTATGCAACCGTTAAAGGAACAAAGGAGGAACATTGATGGTTTGCTTTTCTTCTCCTTGTGGATTTTCAACTCCGACCACTTTCTCATCACTTTCATCTATCTCTTTCTCATAATTTGAGTTTCTAATTGAGGTGTCACCTCCTTTGCCTTGACCTTGGGAATATTTTCATTCACACAACCTCTAAGGGACTCTTTAAGTGCTTTCCTATTTCTAGTAACCATTTCTAGGACTTGTGCTTCATTATTTTGGTTAGCAATTGTGTCACTTGGAAGTCCACCTCTAGCCCTTGCATTTAGTTGCATGGATATTTGCCCAACTTAGGTCTCCAATTGTTTGATAGAGTTGGAATGAGACACCACCGTTTGGGAGAGTATGGAGAAGTCACCCTTCAACTCATAGACCATTTTGTTCGTACCTTCAACTCTACTCAAGATTTGTGCCAAAACATCTCTGGTCTTGAAATTTTTAGGGTCAATAACATTGGACTTTTTGGCCTTCACCCTATCATGAAAAACAATGTTGTGGTCATAGTCACATTCCCTTCCAATCTAAATCTTGGTCATATTCTATCCAACCTTAGTTCCCTCCTTGCCTTTGACAGGCGAGGCAGCAAACCCCAAGTAGTTTTTCAAGTACCAATTCTTCATCCAACTTCCTTGCCTCATCATCATGTTCATAAGGCTTTGATGTTACAACATTTACCAATTTCGTGGGTACACCCATAACATATTTCGTTAGAAGCTCTAGTGGGGTCATCATCTTAGCCATGTTGTCTTCTTTCTCCTCTTCTTGTTTTCTTTGCTCATTAGTCTCCACGGAGGTAGTAGAAGGGGTCTTAGGAGCATCGACATCACGGTTGTTCCACCCCTAGTTTTTTTTGGATAATTCACCTATCAAACAAAAAGCTGCAAGATGATAAAATTTCATAATAGAGCCACCCGTGGCATTAGCCACAACCGTTTAGTTCAATAGGTAAATAGCTCTATAAAAATTTCAAGGAGTATCTTATCCGGGATGTCATGGTTTGGGTATTAGGCCAGATTTATGTTAAGCCTCTCCCACTCTTTAAAGAATGGTTCTCCATTCGATTATCAAAAGTTTACAATCTCATCCCTCTTTTGAAGCATTTTTAATGGTAGGAAGTATTTATCAAGGAACACCGTGGTGTGGTGCTCCCAAGATGTTATTGAGCTGGGTAGAAGTGAACGGAGCCATAAAATTGCGTCGCCCATAAGTGAAAATGGGAATAGTCGAAGACGGATGGATTCTTGTGTAATATGCGCTATGTTAAATGGTGCACAAACTTTCACAAAGCTTTTAAAATAAACATTTGGGTCCTCATATGCTTGACCCCCATATAATCCTTTCATTTGCAATATGTGAAGCATAATGCTAGTCCCATGAAATACACCATTTCCATTGGTTGGTGGGATGCGAATAGCCTTGTTTGCCCCACTTTATTTAATTGGCTCTCATCGTTCAGTGGGGCATCAAAGAGACCAAAATTACTTGCATTATCCCTCATTGCTCCATTCACACTTTGATCACCTACAAAATAGTCAAAAATAACAAAATAAAGTAAATACCCCACTACGGGTTTTCCCAATTAAGATTAGCACCACAAAAGTGAAATCTATATTTCACTCCCCAGCAATGGTGCCATTTTGATAACACTCAACTCACTCCCATAATTAAGGGGTGATGCGGTTGTTGTCAAGTAACCCAAAATAAATTGGGGTTGAATCTCAAGGAATTAATGCTATAGACTTCCAACCTATTGGTACTCAAGTTACTTTAAGGTTACCAGGAATTCTAATGGAAATAACATGTATAATTAAATGGGGGGATTTGTTTGAAAATTCTTCAGACAAACTTCAACAAGTACGTGGTGAATGCTATCATTGGTTAGAATTAAAGGTTTGGAGAAATCTTGGGATTATGTCTCCTTAGAGATGAAGCATGTGGGGAAATATTGGTTTATTATGGGATTTAGTTTCTAATTAATGGATAAGCTAGGTTCAAGATCATAGGGGTTAATCTTTTGACAAAACCCACACAATTTCACCCATTGTCCCTTTTGAGCACCTAACAAGTGTAGAGTTTATATAGCCACCCAAAACTCAACCAAGCATCCCTATTTCTAGGATGATACTCTTGACATGATTTAAACTCCCTAAACTCTTATTTCTAAGATTGAAAATGATAGTAAACCATAGACTTAGTTGTTCACCATTGTTTTGTCCCCCGATAGCCCTCTTTCAAAGATTTATGGGTTACCTAATATTTACCTAAATCTCTCTGTCAAGGATGTAAAAGGGTTTCTAGAGCTTGGACCTTTCACCTATCAAAACCATTTGGATATTTGGAGTTTTAACCTGTCAAATTCCAACACATAAGATCAAGCAATAGTTAAATCCATACTCAACAACTAAAATCCATGAAAGCATAACAATACCCACACACAATCACACTCTAGTTCAACATAATCTAAGACTAAATTATTTAGATACTCATGAAGAAAATAAAGAGAGAGATACCATGTTAGTCAAATAAAAAATTCATTCTTCAACAAGAAACTAAGAAATTCAAGCCTCTAAAATTGATTACAAACTTGCCCAATTAGGGTTTCAAGCTTATAATACAAAACTAACTTATGAGATGAGCAATACCCAAAGAAGAAAGGGTTTTTGCTTATATATTATTTAGGATTCATCCATAACATTTTACAATTCTACCATTGGGCCATTTCCCACTGATCCACAATTGTGTGTGTTTAACTGTGACCACGGCTACGCAATCAAGGATAGGTTCTACAACCGTACTTTGCTGACCACCTGGACTAACGACGACCATGGTCGTGGTAACCGAGGATGACTACTTCAGGTTTCCAACTACACTCCTTTTTCTTTCTTTGCTCCATTTTTATCTCAATTCCACATATGCTCACCTTCTTTACTTCATATATGCAAAATATGGGTGTTAGTGCACTTAATTCCTATCTTGTTGTGTGTTTGATCCTTATTTTCTCACTACTTAGGACTTGTTTGTAGGCTTCATTAACTTCAAAAATAGCTCCAGTAGTCTTGTAAAACATCAACTAACAAGTATTAGTTCATACAATGCATTAGAGTCCATCGAGATAAACTAGAACGACATAGAGCTCAAGCTAGTAAAACTAGTTTTCGCGTCTAAACTTAATGTGTTCATTTTTATTCTTAAATTGTTTTGATTGAACATTAAAAACTCTTACCATGTCATTAAACACATAACAACATACTTAAACCCTTAATAACTCATTAAGAACACCAAAAATCCTTAAAATTAATATAAATGTGCATTGATAATTAAACATTGGAGTATAAATATGCCTAAGATCATCACCCCACACTTAAAGCCTTGTTCATACTTGAACAAATCCTTTACATCAAGAATCATCAAGGAAGACTCTAAAATCATGGCTAAAACTACGACACTCAAGCTATAACTACAAAAACTACATGAATAGCAAGTTCCATATTAAGCATTTCGTATTAAAACTGAAAACTCATTAACACTACTTCAAAACTTCCTAACCTCAAGAATTGACTATACCAATGTCACGCCTCAAATCCTATTGGGGAGGACAGGCACCCGTAGCTATGAAGGCCCAAGAGAACCAATCAATAACTTGTACTTCTCATGCATGTAACTATGACAACTAAAGGTTCTAACAATATGACATAATGTATTGATGAGAATAATTATGTATGGAAGCACAAAATTATATATACAAGACATGGCCGTTGGGGCCACACATTTGAAAGTCAAGACACTACCATGTTTAACTTTACATTAGTCTATAAAGACTCTAAAAGATACATAGACTTAGCTAGGTTCGGGACAAACCCCCGCCCTACTCTTGACTATTGCACAATACCAAAACATATGGAACAAACTCGGAAAGCCCCAAATCGACCTAGAGCTCACCAATAGTTAGTGAATAGCATGTGCTTCTACTAGTTAGGGGTATTAGCTGAAGCACCTGTGCCTGCAGCATGAAATACAGGTCCCCCTTGAGGGACGTCAGTACAAAAATATGTACTGAATATGTAAGGCTGAAGGTAACAACACATGATACAAGAGCTCAACAGAAATTAGATACAAGTGAATAAATAGTGCTACTAGACCACCTTTATATTTGTAGGATAAGGTAATTACATTTCTTTCTTCATTTTACCTTTCTTACTTCATAATCTTTGTAAGTCATAATACAAATGACCAGCTGATCAGTGGTAAATAGACAAATCAGGATTGTCCTATGCTAGGATTACGCCCCTGAGCTACCACCCATAAATAAATATTGGGATCGACCCATGCTAGGCTTATGACCCTGAGCTGTCATCCGTATATAAAGGTATTGAGATTGGCCCATGCTAGGCTTATGCCCATGAGCTGCCACTCATTTTGACAGATTTGCATTACTTAGTTTGTTTAACCATTGAGATTGTTACTTTGGTGGTCATAACATTATGGTACCTTGAAAAAATAATATTCCAATAAGAGACATGTAAATAGGCAATTAATGCAACAACAATGAGGCAGGGAGCTGTTGGCACACAAATGAAGTGTTTAGGAGCTTAAAATAACACATGGGTCTTATTTGAGTAATCAGAGATCTCTTAAAATTCTCTGGTAAAAATAGATGTGCAGGTTTAATAATAAGCATGTATTGAGGTGTTTTAACATGTTAGAGAGTGGGAACAACGTCATTGACTACATGGGATATAATATGATGCCATTATGTATCACTTGTTATAGGATAACCATGGAAGCTTACTTAATGGACCAAATGTCCGATTTCATGCTAAAGTGCAAAATAGAGTATGCCTTACATACCTGATTATATAACTCCAAAACTAACCAAACTAAACTTCCCGCCTTTCAGATTACTTATCTACAATAGAAGATATGGTAAACTAATATAGCAACCAACTAATATATTTGGGCTATTTAACTTCACCAAAATAATAATGGGGCAGTAAGCTCTTAATCTATCAATTAAGGGTGTTATTTTAACCCTTTTATCTTCCAATTACACCCACAATCCATATATGTTCTTATAAGATTCACCGAAACCACCTTGGATTAATTACACTCTCCAAACAATACGTAAAATAGATTAGGCAGTAACTAAAAATAATAATTAGTTTGGTGGTGTACCGCCACACCTTTCTTCTATATTTTAATTCGAACTAGATACACCTTTCTCCAAAATCAACTTGGAAGCCTATAACATACATATACAAAATAGTCCATAAATTAGCCCCAAATCTCTTTTATTATAGAAATCAATGATTGAACTCATCATCATCTCTTGAGTTCATAATAACAACACATCCATAACCCTCTCTCAAATTCATATATAAGGAGAACAAAATAGAGTAGTCACCTTACCTCAATTCTGCAATTTATTCTTTTAATTTGAACTCCTCAAGAACTTTAACTTTCACTTTCCTTCACACTTTAAACAAAAGAAGAAAAGAGATCTCTTAATAATAAAGAAAAAAATGAGCAAGTAGCTTGTTCTATATTCTGCCATGAATTAATAATTAAGAACTTGTAGCATGTTTTCCTAATATTTTATGAGATAATTAAGCTAAGCCATAAGTTTTTTCACTTAACTTGGGCTACAAAAGTTGGGTTTCTCCAAGAACCCTCAAATAAAATATAGGGCTGCTCCTAGTTCCCCCTTAGGAGACACACTTGGTCTAATAAAACCCTTACCATAAAAATCCTAAAGCTGAGAATTTAGCTCCTTAAGCTTGGGATGAGCCATATGATAAGGTGCAATAGAAATAGGTTGGCTGTCACGCTCGAGATCAATAACAAACTCAATCTCATGAATAGGGGGAATACCAAGCAGATTTGTAAATAACACATCAAGATACTCACAAACAATAGTAACAGAGTCTAGCGACGAACACTCCATACTAGTACCACAAATACATGTGAGATAAGACTCGTAACCCCTCAAAATAAGCTTTCTAGAAAGAACATAAGAAATAACCCCCGTTGGATCACGGCTAACCGCTCCCTACTATACGACTGGGGGTACACTAGGCATGGCTAAGGTAACGGCCTTTGTAAAATAATCTATGATCATATGATAGTGGGATAACCAGTCTATGCCTAGAAGCACATCAAAATCCACCATATCAAGAATAATAATATCAACATAAGCATCAACGTCTCAAATAGACATAACACATGATTTGAAAACCTAATCCACTACTAAAGAATCACCCATGGGAGTAGATACGCATAATGGCATAGATAATAAGTCATAAGACAACTCTAACCATGGTGCATAATAGTAGAAACATAAGAATAAGTGTATCCCATATCAATAAAGCAAGGTTCGACTGGTGGCACACCAAAATTATACCTTTAACAATAGCATCTAAAGTCTCAGCCTCAGGTTTAGAAGGTACTGCATACAATTGACCACACCCGACACTTGTTTGGGCACCTGACTGACCTCATGTCCTGTCTATCTAAGAACCTTCTTAAGTACCCTAAAAGCCACCCCTACAACCATGAGAAGCATTTTTAGGTAAGGGATGAAATGGTCTAATAGGGGAAATTCCCTAAGCTAAAACAACAATTGCCCTACGACTAGGACAGTTCCAGAAATAGAGGCGAGGAGCCTTACAAGTAAAATAGGAAATGAGTTAAAATAGAACCAACAAATCTGGTTAACCTAGAATAGCCACCATATCTAGAATGACTACAAAATGAATTCCTCCAACACTGATCGTTACTCTGACCAAGGCAGTCTCTAGAACTAGACTGACCTCCATCAATAATCTAAAGATCTGCCTAAATTGGTCAACTAAGATGACTCTGAGATTGATAGGACGACGTGAAGGATACCTATTCTGAAAACTACCATATTTGGGTTGAGAACTATGTGATTCTCACTGAATCTTCCTGAAACCTAGGCCTCTTATCACGGCCCTCACAAACCTCATGGTGCATCTCCTCCATCACCTGAGCGTACTCTGATACCTCATTAAAAAATCTACCTATAGTAATTAAACTCTGAGTAGACATGTGAATAGGAAGCCTCAACCCTCAATAAAGCAGTAAAATCTCTCATACTCAGTATCCAGAATAGAAGTTGCATGCCTAGCTAACTAGTAAAAAATGAGCCTCATACTCTACAATTGTCATAGATCCCTGCTCCAATCTGAAGAACTGGTCCTTTAAATAATCTCTAATGCTATGAGTCATGTACTTCTCTAAGAATACCTCAAAGAATTAAGTCCAAGACAAAAGAGAAGATCCAACTACTCTAGAATCCATACAACCCCTCCACTAATGTCGACCATCCAAGTCCAACTAAAATATGGTGTTATCCACATCATGAGTCTCAATAAGGCCCAAATTATAGTAGGAGTACCAAAACAATGGGTACTCAGTAGGCATCGACGGCCGACTAAGCTAAATCATAATATATGTATGATAAAATGCAAGATAACATAACTAAGTCAAGGTACAAAAATGAACCTAAATGATCTCCAATATTGTTGTATATAATAAGTAATTTAATCAGAACAGCAATATAACATAAGGCATCAATACTTTCCAACATCATCATACAATGTAAGTAAAGAAATCAAAATAATGACGCATCATAAGGCATTACACAAGAAGTCACAAACTACTAAACTGGCTCCCATACGCCAGTTGATGCAAGAAAATGTAAATAACTCATCTTAGACTCCCATAAGCCTAGATAATACACTCAAGGATAGAATAAAGAAATCAACCAATGTTATGCTAACCTTCATCATCATTTAACCATCATTCCATAATTATCATCAATCAATTATTTACCCATATTTCATAATTTATCAATATTTGACAACGTACCCACATTCCATAATACTACCATTGTGTAATAATCTCATCATCATTATTCTCTAGTCTTCATTTATTAGCTAACCATCTCTCATTAACTACTTTATTTGATTACTAGTCATCATATCACCTCTAGTCATTATTTAGTAACTATTCACCACATATTCTTTAATCATCATTTATTAGATAACCATGATCTATCAACTAACGCAATTTATTAACTAATCACCATTTACCAACTAATCCTCAATTATAAACTAGTCATGATTAGTCACTTAAACAGTATCTATCACAAATCCTTATTCATCACTAAGCATCAACTATACCACTTTATAATCATGTATCACTAATAAAAAATTATCACTAATCCTCACAAGTCCACTAATTATCATATTTACCACATTCAGACTATATTTGACATCCCTAATATCGACATCATACCCAACTTGCATATGCATATAAATATATAATAGCCATACATAAATCATAGCTTGACTCAAATTGGTAGATGTACAAATAGGAACATCAATATAATTATCTTCTGTCCTTGTTAGGTATAAATATCATTATAATCATCCTATGTCCTTGTCGACTATCGATATATCATCATAATTATTCTCTGACCTTATCGAGTATCAATATATCATCATAATATCCTCTGGCCTTATTGGGTATCAATATATAGATCATCTTCTAGAGTTGAACCAGGTTTATAAGCAATGTTTCCCATATAATTAATAGTCATGATTTTAAAACCCTAGATAGCACATGCAAAACTTTCCTTAATATTCAATTTTTTGTTTATAATGGCCACCACTTTCGGAGGGAATAACCCACTGGATAAATCATAAAAGCTCAACAAAGATCCTCTTATTACTAATACGGATGGAGAAGCCAAAGATCATGCAACAGCTTTAAGATTTGCTGACTTATTAAAGCCAAAATCCTACATGCAAGATAATGTTAAGGTTTCTTTAAAGCCTGTCATTATGGTGCACGGCGAACCTTTAGCTACATGGAAATTATTAGAATTACAAAATTTGATACTAAAAGAAAACCTATAATTTTCCATCATACGCAAATTCTCATATGGTAAGCCAGATATCAATGAACTTCAAAAGGTTATTCCGAAGCAGTGTGGTATTAAAGGAGATTGTTCAATAGGAGTCCTTGACACACGCCATGTATTGATTAGGTTAATCAGATGGAAGACTGTGCAGCTGTTATCTATAAGTGCATATCATATAAAGGTAAAAGGGATTTATTGGAAAATGAGAACACTTAAGTGGGATCCTTGGTTTGAACTGGATATGGAAACCATAATTGGAGTATCTTGGATTTCATTACCAGATATTTCACCAATGTTTTTGCTAAGAAGGCTATTTTTCAATTGCTTCAGCAGTTAGAAAAACGTTAGTAGTTGATTTAGCTACTAAGAATCATACAAGACCAAGTTGTGCACGAGTGAAGATTGAGGTGGACTTGGTAGTTAATTTGCCTCAAAGGGTAAAGATCAATAAGAAGGATGACATCATTGGACAGATTAAATGATTACAAACCCAAGTATTATAAGAAGTGTTATTTCCAAGGATATGATGAAGAAAACTATTGGAATTTACATCTTGAACTATTTGAACAAGTTCAGAATCAAAGAGACAGAAGGATGCAGTTAAAGACGAGGAAAAGGATAGGAGAATGGAAACAACAACATACAAGCAAAGGATAACCCAAACTAGTAGAATTAAGAAAGAACAAGTACAGTAAAGACAGATATGAAAACATTGTGGGGGAGGTGAATGACAAAGCAACAGAAGTTAAGACCTCAAATGCATTTGATTTGTTGAAGCAAAATGGGACAATTCCTCAAATAAGTGATAAAGTAACAGTAGATAATTTATCAGCAGATATAAGGGAGAAATAAAGTACAAAAGACTGGGTTAATAGAAGTTTTGTCCATGTAGAGTCAGTGCAAGTAGAATGGGTGAAGAGTAAGGAAGGATGTCAGAAGACTAGCCTAGATAATAAAATAGCAGAGTCAATCACACAAATAAAGGATAAGTCTCAAATGTCCTAGCAGCAACAAACAAATGAGATTGACAAGCCTCTAAATGCATCAAAGAAGTTGGTTATGGTGACCAAAGAAAACCAACATCAAGTATTGAAAGATGTAGTACCATTAGCAATAGAAGCAGGAAACATGCTTGATATTTCAAATAGCAAGGTGGACCTAAAAAATGAAGACTTGATGGATAGTATTGAGGAAGCAGCTGTTGGAAGAGATTTATCTCCAAAATAGGTGAAGGCATTGAGATCAAAACATGGAAAAGAAAACAAGAAGAGCAAGCCTAACGTAGTAAGTCCAAAGAATACAAGGAGTTTTATATCCAAATCAGCATCTAAATGAATGCCCTAATATGGAACATAAGGTCAATCAACATACAAAAGGCATTTACTAGGCTAATTACCGTGAATAAAGGATATCATTTTGGTTTGATTGGTCTCATGGAACCTTTCCAAGAAGGTCATAACATAGAGGAGTATAGGAGAAGGTTAGGGATAAAGCATGTAGTGGTTAATGTAATAAAAAAAATATGAGCTTTTATGGAAGATAATGTGAAGTATACAATAATTAGCAATGAGGAACAACAACTGTCTATTAGATTGGAGAATCAATTTGCAGGAGTAACAGTAGTAGTTCCATTAGTATAGGCTAAATGTAATCAAAAGGATATGTTGCAACTATAGGAAACCCTGGGAAATATTCACAATTCTTTAACTGAAGCTTGGTTAGTAGGAAGAGATTTTAATATAATAAGGCATGAGGAGGAAAAGCTTGATGGTCTACCAGTCACTTTTGAAGAGACAGAAGACTTTAATCACTTCATCAGTACTTGTAATCTAGAAGAAGGAGATTTTAAAGGGAGTAAGTTTACATGGTGGAATGGCAAAATAGATAGTGAATGTATTTGTAAGAGGTTGGACAGAATTTTCTATAATGAAAAGCTGCATGAAATTTTTCCAGTGCTGGAAGTTGAAAACCTTATTAGAAGTGGATCTGATCATACTCCAATGCTATTACATTGTAACACTCAACAAGACCACTTAGTTAAGCCATTTAGATTTCTCAATTTTTGGATTAAGGAAGAGTCTTGGATGGAAGTTATTAAACAGAATTGGAAGGTAGAGATGGAAGGAAATCCTTTCATCATCTTTCATCAGAAACTCAAAAGAACAAAAGCTGCACTGACCCAATAGAGTAAGCAAACTTTTAGAAATATTTTTCAAGAGATTTCTAATTTAGAGAAACTGATTAAGGTTAGGGAAAGGAAATTTGAAAAGGTTCCTACTGCAGCTAACTGGGCTAATTTGTTCAAGGCTTAAGCTAATTTAGCATTGTAGTTAAGAAGAGAGGAAGAATTTTGGAAACAAAAGGCAGGTTTTAAGTGGTTCAAAGAGAGGGAAAGAAATACAAGATTCTTTCATATATTTGTTAAAGGGAGAAGGAATAGACTAATGATTATGGGATTCAAAATAAAGAAGGGGTTTGGTTAGAGGATAAAGAGAAAATTGCTGAAGGTTCTATTAGATTCTATTAGAATCAGTTCTTAAAGCAAGATGATTCTGAAGACTTTTACATGTTAGATGCACTACCACAAGTGGTAACAGAAGACCAGAATGCAGAGTTAAAGAGAAATCCCTCACTTGAAGAAGTAAAACAAGCAATTATGGGTCTAAATAGAAATAGTATTGGTGGACCAAATGATATGACAGGTGCTTTCTATTAAGAGGCTTGGGATATTATTGCATAGGATCTTCATTAAATAGTAATGGCTTTATTTTGTGGTTATGAACTTCCAAGGTTTATCACTCACACTAATTTGGTATTGCTGCCAAAAAAGGTAGTGGTGAACACTTTTTCAAATCTAAAACCAATATTCTTAAGCAATTTTATGAATAAGGTCTTTTCAAGAATTATTCATGAGAGAATCAAGGCATTATTACCTAGCATACTCTTAGAAGAACAGGCTGGATTTGTTCATGGAAGAAGTATTACTGAGAATATCCTAGTAGTACAAGAGATTGTGTTAGATTTTAGTAAGATAAGTAACCACCTAATATGGTTATGAAGTTGGATATGATAAGGGCATATGATAGAGTTGAATGGTTGTTCATGACTAAGGTGCTAAGAAGGATAGGTTTCTGTGAAGAGATTATAGACATGATATTTAGGTTATTGTCGAATAACTGGTATTCTTTGTTATTAAATGGACAACCTAAAGGTTTCTTTCAATCATCAAGAGGACTGAAGCAAGGAGATCCTTTGTCTCCTACATTGTTCATTTTGGCAGTGGGGGTATTATCAAGAGGGTTACAATAATTGTTAATGAGGAAGGAATTCAAAATGTTTGGAATGCCTAGGGGAAGTCCAAAGCTAAATCATCTAGCTTTTACAGATGATATGATCATTTTATGCAACCCTGTGCTTAGGACTTTACAGCCAGTGACAAACACTTTGACAAGATATGAACAGGTTTATGGTCAGAAGATCAATAAAGATAAGAGTTCTTTGTATTTTCACAAGAATGCATCCAATGGTGCAGTGGTATAAGCGGACGTGGCTACTGGCATAATGAGGAAGGATTTTTCTTTTAACTACCTAGATTGCCCAATCTTTTACAAGAGGAAAAAAAATACTTATTATCAGCAGCTAATGAACAGAATAAGTAACAAGCTACAATCTTAGAAGGTCAAGTTGTTATCCTTTGGTGGAAGGGTTGTACTAATCAACCGTGTTCTTCAAAGCATCCCCATACATTGCTTGTCAGTTATGAATCCTCTAAAAATGTACTATCTACTATTCAGAAATGCTTGGCTAGATTTTCTAGAGTAGCACTATAGAAGGGAAGGGAAGACACTGGATATCATAAACCAAGATGTGTCTACCAAAATAAGAGGGTGGATTGGGGATTATATTGCTACAAGATATTTCCACGGCACTCTTTTGCAAACTCTGATAGAATTTTAGAACTAAAGTCACCATATAGACTGAGTATATAAAGAATAAATACTACAAAAAATTGCATCCTAAAGAGGTAATTTGGAAGTTGGGTGGAGTATCTCAGGTTTGGAAGAAGATGCTACAAGTGAGAGATCTCACAGACTATCTCATCATATGGAAGCTAAGAGGAGGTGATACTAATATTTTGTTTGATAATTGGACAGGTTTAGGGGATATCTATTGAATTATAGAAGAACCCAGGGACTGGAGAGATGAGGAACAAATTAAAGATTTAGTGCAGAATGGAAATGGAAGGTGAATATGCTGAAGGATCTCTTTACTGAAGATTTAGTAATCCACATAATTCAAAAGGTACTTCCTCCTTAATTAGCATATCAAGAGGATATACCAGTGTGGTCAGTGGATGACAGAGGAAAATTTAGTGTCAGTACAGCATGGCAATATGTTAAAACCAGGGAAGTCAAGAATGATTTTTACAAGGAACTATGGATAAAAGGTCTTCCTTTTAAAATAGTTTTCTTTATGTGGAGAATGTGGAGAGGGAAAGTCTCAGTGGATGCTACTATCAGAAGATGGGGAATAGAAGGACCCTCCAAGTGTTGGTGCTACCAAAATCCAAAACAAGAGACAGTGTCTCATATGTTGCTGAGATCCGATTATGCTAACAGGACATGGTCCTATTTTTCTTCTTGTGCAGGTATAAATAATCAAGGGTTGATCTTAAGGAATACTATCTATTCCTGGTGGAATGCCTAGGTCAAACCAAGGGAGAAATATACTATAAAGTTATACTTGGCATAATAATATGGGAACTATGTAGGAGGAGGAATGCTATAAAACATGAAGAAAAAGGAGTATCCATATAGAGGCTGATGTTTAATGTTACCAGGCAAGTAAGAATGCTATTGAAGGTGAGGAAACCAGCTCTAGATTTTCCATGCGAATGGCCTCTAATCATAAACTAGGTAAAGTAGTTGAAACCTAATCTTAAAGTAATACCAGTGTTTTGGGAAGCTCCTATTGAAGGATGGGTCAAGTACAACACTGATGAAGTATCAAAAGAAAATCCGGGAAGAAGCTTATGGGCTTTTTGTATTAGGGATTCACAAAGAAATCAGTTACATGCAAAAGGAGCTATATTGGATGATACTAACAATCTGGAAACAGAAGTTATGGTAATTTTAAATGCATCAAAACATTGCAGATCAATAGAGTACAACAACATAATAATTCAGACAGACACACTTCTCATGCAGAAAATACTAGTCAAGGGGAGGGGGATTCCATGGAGATTAGAGGATACAATTATGTAAATATGGCATTTATTGGCTACAAAGAATGTGCACATAATTCATACATATAGAGAAGGTAACCAACTAGCTAATTACTTGGCTAATTTCGTATTAGAGGAAGAGTTCATTATATACACAGCTTTTAATCAACTACCAGGCATGGGTAGGAAGCTCCTTAACAGTGATAAGTACCAATGTCCATATTTAAGGCTAGTAGTGGTGAAGTGAACAATGAGTAGAGGAGAATAAGTCTATATGCACAACATTTACAAATCAGATAGGTAAGCAAAAAAAGGAAAGCAGTACTTAGCCTAACTAATATAGCCAGCAAAAATGGCCTCTTAGTAGATCAGGCGGTCCGGAGGTCAGATCTTCATGAAGCGCAGCTGAGGAAATTGACATCTACAAGTTGCCAGTGGGTCTGAGCACCTTACAATCTCCCTCCCTTTGTCAACTATCCATGGAGGAACAAGTTATATCAAAGATTAAAAGGTGGAACTGAACACATGAAGATGAGAAGCTTACTAAGTGGATTTATCAATTATCAGTGGACTGAACCCATCTTTTTAGCACCAAAAATGGTAGATTTCACCTTCACACTAGATTCTCAGCTGAAATGAGGAGATGGTCAATAGTATCTTTAAGAAACAGTAAGGAAAAAGAGGAAGAAAATAAAGGAAGCTTACTCTTGCAAGTTGGGAGACGAAGGATACCAGCAACACCAGGGGATGGTATTGATGATCCAAAGTAGTAGTAGCTCAAACTGTGCATTGTTAAAGAAAGTCATGGGACAGCAGCAGAGAGTTAAGAGAATGAATGGAGTGGCCTTAGCTCTTTTTTTATAAAACCCTACTTGTTTCTTTTTATTTGCTATATATTAGGTCGGGTCGATTTGAACTAATAGGATTGTATTGTTTTGTGGACTTGGGGTTTTTGTTTTGATTATTAATAAAAGCGCATATTAAACCAAAAAAAAAAGTAACCCCAAATAATTTAAAGATTTGACATATTAACAAAAAAAAGGTCATGACTTCTAACACAAATAATAACACAATTGCTAACATCATCAATAACTATGTTTTCTACATGATTACTAGCATAATTATAATAATAAATAATAGCATAGGAAATATCTTATCAATAGCATATTCAATGTCTTATCATTAGTATAAAATATTTTTTATTATTTGAATCATAGATAGTCATCAAGTACGATTTACAGCACATTCATAGAGAAATCCAAAACATATCTAATAACTTACCATAACATGATCCATAACTCATCATAGGATAGCCAACAATGTAATAAATTAGTCCATGAACATTACTTCTAATTTCATTATCACCATAATCAATTACCATGGCTCCACAATATTGCCTCAAAATGTCATTCTCTAGGCATCTAACAATGTATAATGGTTTCAAAAGAACTAATCATCAATCTTGACTTAAGGTGTGTCAAATAGCCCACTTCTAAATCCTTGAAATACATTCTAAGTCAAATTCGAATTGGGACTAGGCTAAGGTATCTAAATCCACTTAGATAAATAACAAGCCACAATTAGCCCTAAGGTAGAGATTCTATTCAAGCACTTTAACTAAGTCTAATGGAAACTAAGGTAACCTTCATTAGTGTAAAGCAACTAAGGCCAATCTTAACATAGCATAATTAACTAGACAATTTTCATTAATTTAGATAAAACTAAGGCATTCTCATGCTAATCATGAGTAATGAAGTCCAATCCACCTAAAGCATAAGGAAACAACCCAAATGTTCAACTATAAGATTTCAAAGTAGCCTAAATGGTCCAACTAACCCAACCCTTGCATTTCGTCAATCCAACACCTAAAACCCATCCCAAATCTAATACAATATCATAAAAATACTATGAGATGGTTCAATCTAACAAGGGATAAACCTAGCCTACCTCAACGCCAAAGAAAGCTCAATGGACTACTAAACTACTACTTTTTTGTTTCGAGAAACCTTCTCAAGATTCCAAGCTATCAAAAACACATTATACTCATCAATATAAGAATAATGATATCCATATTTCACTATTGTACTTCGGGGCAAAAAGATCACATCTAAACACCCATATAGGTCCCACTTATGAAAATTGCATTTTCAAAACTAACCCAACATTCTTACAAGCTCAAAGAATCATTACCCTCAAAAATGGGTGAAACTAATCTAAATTGGGGATAAAATCAAGCCTTAAGGGTTTTACAGTTTTGAGCAATAAATGAAGAAATTTCACCAAGAAAAAGGTGAATTCTTACCTCAAATCGAAAGATGATTACGAAAGTAAATATTAATCAAGCTCCCAAGTCACCCACTTTTTGAGATATCTCACTCTTTAGGATTTTTTTATCTCAAGTAATGGATGAAAAGTTTCTAAAATCACGACATGGGTCTATTTATACCCATATCAGGTCCTCGGGTCCCGCTATTATGGCCCAGGACCTGTGATGGCAACTAATTGCATCCGAAGTAGATGTTTCAATTGCATCACTTCCTTCCCATGATCATAAAACTTTCTTTGCCAAGGGTACCATGATCATGGACCTTGACTTGCAATTGCAGCTGCACCAGATGATAGCTGAATCTTAGAAATTCTTCTAAGTTTTTGTCAAGCCCTTAATATTTATTTAGGATCACGTATACGTAAATGAACTATTTAGCCATAACAAATAAGATGTTTCGAATATGATAGGGCACTTTTATTTTCCATCTAAGGTTGTTTCTATCAAATGTGGATCCCACACCTATATTTCATTTTCTTAACTTTTTGACAAATAGGTTAAAATGATCTCGGTGACTTGAGACCCAAACCAAAGGTCTATCTAGGCTAAAATAAACATTCTAGATCTACTGCAACAGTTAGAATTTTCATACGAGATCATTTTACTACAAAAAAAATCCTAGTGGCTATTTGGAACCAGAGAAGACTTTTAAATAGGGAACTGGCTCTAAAAAACAAATGAACTACCCAGTAACTGAACTGTTAGCTCCAGCAAGTTACAAATGACTTGGGAAAGTTATAGAAAAGCTCTAATGGCAAAAGTAAGAAGAAATATGGAAAATAACCTGAGGGGTCATTACATCACATTCCTTGTCCACTACACAAAACGCCACTAGAAAGATGTGATTCTCTGATTTCTATGCCACTTTCGATAAGAAAACTCCTTCATACTTGCTCTTCAAGTATGTCCCATCGATGTGTATGACTTTTATCATTTTTTGAAAACCAAGAATTCAAGCACATAAGCTAAACAAAGTACTTGAACCTTCTATTTTCATTAATTGGAAATATCATCTTAATTTTTGGATTTGCGGAGTGAAGCATATACCAATACGCATTAAGAACTGCATACCCATGCTTATATGTTCCCTTAACCAAGGAATTTGCAATATCCATACTTTTATAAATATTCTAATAGCTCACATTACAACCCAATTCTGTATGGATTTGATTGGTCATATCTCTTGTAGACTATCCTTTGCCATTCGGAAAGCTATTTTTGAAGTATTTATCTATGAACTTTGTCGTGGAAAGTGTATTATGGATCGTAATATGCTCTGAACCACATGTGTGACACTTTTCATAATCTCTAATGCAGAATTTGTAAAAACTTATGACTTTCATGGCCCTCAAACACAACTTGCACTTCAAATATACATAACTAAAATAATACATACTATGCCAAGTAATCACCTTGTTGAATCTGAAATATTTTTTCAAGCAAGCAATATGCAATGAAGTGACTAGTTCTTCCTTGTTCTTGAATGTCATTTCCTTGTAAAAACTTGTTTAATCTTCAATTGTTCTTGAATGTCATTTCCTTGTAAAAACTTTTTTAATAATCTTGAAGATTTCTCGACTATGTTGATTAAGAACTACCCACCATATTACCCGCAATAATGGACGTAGGTGTTTGGTCTTCCTCCAATTTATCTCCAATCTCATCATCTAGAATATTCATGTCCACACTATTTAATTTATCATTTAACATATCTTGTTATTATTGTTCTACATTCTAATTCTCTATTGATTTTTCAACCACGTACAGCCATAAAATAGGCCTAGCTGCACCACTCCAATAGGCACATAAACGAACATGATCGCTTCTCTTAAAAGGTTAGACACTCTAATTTTCAACAGAGTTGTGCATGTAACTGATGTCAAGATCTTTTGATTAGTAATTTAGTCCACAAAATCTAATGATTAAGTTCACAAATAATCATACAAAACACTTCTTTGGACTTTTATCGTTATCATCTCTAATATTTCATCTGTCATGAACTGACCCCATACCTAGTCATGATGGGTATCTCGAGTCCACCAAGGACTAGAGATCACCCCTACAGCTTGTTCAACCGAGACAAAAATCCAAATAATAACAAAGAGAAAAACAATCAGAAATAAAGATAAAATAGTTAATGGAACTCAAGGAAAACATCTAAGAGTCAACAACACCATCCAACCCACACATGTCCATAAATACCTATAAACCAATTTGAATATCCAACTAGGTTGGTTCATGCCCCCAACCATGATAGATACAATGACAATGATAATGTTAATGTAAGCTCTTTAATTCTAAAATATGGAAGGAAACCTATGGATTGACCAAGTTTTCTAAGAGATGAAAGCTCACCACTTCAACACAAACCCGATACACGACCGCACCACCTAACACTTAGAAGAAACCCCTAGGACCATACATCATGAAAGGATGTAGCATGCAGGGATGGTTAGCGGAGTGAGTACTAGAATGCAACTCAAGGAAGGGATAAAATAATTCCATTTTAAAATCAAATTCAAATCAATGTACATGTTCACATACATTCATATATACGTATATATTTAATGTTGGGATAGGGAACAAGTTTTATCATGAGATTTAAAATCATTAACCTAGATGAGTAGCATCAAACGTTCCTAAGGGAACCGACGGGCTATATGGGTTTGGCTCCCTCATCAGAAGGGCTCTAGTGCATGTTAGCCATATGAACCAGAGAAATCAAAGGAAGGGCCGGGGAATTCCTCAACCCCAGCCAATCCAAAGTATTATAATGTGTGAACTACGCATAGGATCATAAAGACCCCTACGCCGACCAACATGGTTTCTAATATCAGTCCTCCCGGGAACTCTACCTTCCATGGCAAGCTACACAACCCCCCTTAATCCTAAATAAAATATTTACACATAACCCCTTTTATTTAGTCAAGGAACCTTATATTAAGGCATAGCCAAATGGTATCATCATACCAATATGCTTGCAAGTTTATAGAATTATTCCATTCCAATTATCCTTCAACCTAAGGGAATCCACGACCCCTAAGTTCTAATTTTGAAAATCATACCACGGCTTCCAAGGCCTTCTAAAACCATTTAAAATTAATCCATGGCCACCAAGGTTGATGAATCGAGGGGGTGCACCACGTTATAAGGGACTAGGTCCCTTATAGTTAGAAACAGGAAATAAAGCGGTAAAGCAAAAAGGAAATAAAACTTTGCAAGAAAGACAAGAACATAATGGTATATCTTCTTGCTCAAGGAAGAAAAACCATGGCCTTCCCTCACAAGCACTCAACAATCCACTATAATTAAACTCATGATTACAGACTCTATTGGATATTAGCTTTAAGCTCTATTAATTTGTAATAACTCTATTACAAACTCTCCTTGACAATTCTGCCAAGATCTCCTCTCAGTATTGATTAAATTTAACCAATATCAACTCAAATAACTATACCTAAGCACTCTACAGACATAAGAAAATCATTACACTTATAATATGAGTAATTCAATTACTGGTCAAGACTTGACTCAAGAATAATTTCTCTCTCAACACACAAAAACTTAGAACTTGAGAAATATTGAGTTTTTGCCATTTTGTTCTTTTTATAATTAGACTGCAAAAACCATTGAATTGAGAAGAATTCTTTTCTATTTATAGTAGGATAATGATTAGGGTAGAATTTTGATTAGACCAGGTGTCCTAAGTACACAGTTCACCTGCACAATTTGTTACACTAATATACAAAACTATGCAGACATGTAACAATAGTACTAAATTCATGAAGACCCAAGGACTTGGTCCTTTGTTATCAGCTAATCATCATAAAAACATGATATAGTAATTTTTTTCATTTTTATGATGAAAAACACGATAAAGCAATGTTCTTCTTTTGTGATCTAAGAAGAATCACTTTGTTAACAAAATAAAAGATTAATTGCAACTCACTTTTAAGTGGTTTCCTATTTATTGCAACTACAAATTTTCTTTAGACTTTGATGCATGTGCCATAAACTCTGTTAAGGGCTATTATTTTGATACTGCCCTCACACCACTAATGGGAACATCCAGAATTCTCCCAAGTAGTACTATATCAGAATTCAGCCTCTTCCCTTTAACCATAGCAGTTATCTTTAGTCTGTCTTTAGAAATATCCAATGTGGAGTAGAATTCCCTGACTACCTGATCAAAAATAGTAGGAATAGGTCCTTCTATAAGATAGAGCCATCTTTGATGTTTAAAAAGATCAACAATTCCATCATACCTAGTTTTGTTAATATACTTGAGTCAAAGATCCTCCCAGTTAGCATCTTTTGATTTCTCAAAGAATTGTTTCACACTTCTTTAGACACATACTTTCCTCTAGTTTCCCCTTTTTAGAAAAACTGATAGGTTATCCTTCAATTATTTTTCTCTTCTTAGGACCAGGTCCTTTAGAAGTCTACTGCTTCTCAGTATAACTTCTAGACTTTACCTTAGAAATTCTTGTTATCTTACTGACATCTTGTTCTTTAGGACCAAAAATGATCTTTCTTGGGTTATTTCATAGAAAAATGATATTTTCACCAACCCAAGCATCATCCATCATTATATTACCAGAAGGTTTATGAGATTTTAGGGATTAATCTATATCAACGAGTTAGTGAAAAAGAAGTTTAGCTTTGAAAGGGTAGGAGAGAAAAGGTATTTTTCAGTAGGGATAACTTCAAGTAGGAGATCAACCTTGTTACTATCCTTTATTGTAGAATCAGGTTCAAATGAAGGTTTCATTCTTTTAGGGAATTTATTCATTAGAGGTTCATCCAGATAAGTATTTGTTAAGAGCAGTTCCATCAAAGATTGTTCTGATAGAGATATGAATGATAAAGCAAACTTGGTTTATAGAAGAAGGTTTGAGAGATAATTTTTATCTATTCTAAGTTTAGAGTTCTTTGTGAGGCATGCTAATGGGGAATTAGTAGCCATTTGGAAATCCTTGTCAAAAGAAGGTTATTTAAGACTAGGTTTTTCTTTTGACAAGAGGGGTTTAGGTACTACAAGATTTAAGGGAATGAATAAGTACAAAGATGGGTTTTTGAAAGAATGAGATGTGATAAATTTTTATTTAGATGACTCGTATTTCATTTTTAGGATAAGATAATTTTCTAACGCAAATAGAGAAAAAATGCACATTCACGATACTAACCTGAGATATGGGACCACGTTTCTTTCTTGAGTGAGTGAATTCTCAAATTTGTGTCTATCTCAACTTTTCTCTTCCAAAGTTATTCCATGTATGTATACTTGCAAAGGTATGGTACTAAGATACACCAATAAGTACATACTTTATAAAGGATACTTGTCTCTTGATCATAATAAAGTTTGCAGAGAAAAACTTAACCATTGAGTAGGTCAGTTCATTTTGATCAGCCCCAACTTTAACATGTTCTTCACAACTTCCTCCTTGTATTGACTTTTTGTAAAGATGTCCTCAGTCCTACAAACCTTCATGCATATAGCTCTTTTTCGCAACATTGTCTCTTAGAAAATAATGTCTTACATCAATATGCTTTGTCCTCTTATGTTGTACTGGATTCTTAGCCATGTTAAGAGCACTTATGTTGTCACACATTAGAGGTATAGTGTCTTAGACAATCCCAAAATCCTTCAGTTGCTGTTTGATCCATAACAATTAAGCACAATAAGAAGTTTCGAACACATACTCAGTTTCAACAATAGATAAAGCAACTAAATTTTGCTTCTTAGAACCCCAGGAGATTGAGAACCTAGAAAATGAGCCATTCTTAAGTTGTTTTTTCTTTCCACCAAATATCCAACATAATCAGCATCAATATATCCTATAAGATCAAAACTGTCTCCAGATGGATAGTATAGGACCAGGTCCTTTATCTCTTTTATATACCTGAGAATTCTTTTTGCAACATTGAAATGAGACTCTTTTGTACAAGCCTAAAATTTGGCACACATTCCCACATTAAATACAATATTTGGCTTACTAGCAATGAGATATAGTAAGGATCCAATAATCCCTCTATACATAGTCTCATTAACTGAAGGACCAGGTTTATCATTATCCATCTTTGAATTAATTCCAATTGGAGTTTCAATTGGCTTTGCATCATTCATATTGTATTGCTTTAGGAGCTCCGTGATGTACTTCTCTTAAAAAACATTATCCCTTAAGAAGTTTGCTTATTCTGTAGGCCTAGGAATAAACTTAATTCACCCATCATGCTCATTTTAAATTCACTCCACATTAGCTTTGCCAACTCTTCACATAGTGATTCAAAAGGAGCTCAAAATATTATATCATCAACATATATAAAAAAAAATAAGTAAGGCTACCTCTAGAAGAGAGTATTGTCAATTTTCCCTTTTTTAAATCCATTTTCCAGAAGAAACTTTGAAAGACTCCCATACCAAGCCCTTGGTGCTTACTTCAAATCATAGAAAGCCTTGTCCAATTTAAGCACATGATGAGGAAAATATGCATCTTCAAAACCTAGAGATTGCTTGACATAGACTTCTTCCTTCAAGTTTCCATTTAGAAAAGAACGTTTGACATCCATTTGGAAGAGTTTGAACCCTATGGTGGCAGTAAATGTAGTAACAGTTCTGATAGCCTCTATCCTTGCTATAGGTGCAAATGTCTCATCATAGTTAATTCCTTCCTCCTGCTTATAACCTTGAATAACCAGCCTTACTTTATTTCTAATTATAGATCCATGTTTATCCTATTTATTTCTGTACATCCATTTGGTCCTAAAAATTATTGTCAATAGGTCTGGGGACTAGGTGTCAGACTTTACTTTTTCCAAATTATTGAAGCTCCTTCTGCATTGCATTGATCCAGTCAGCATCATTCAGAGCTTCTCTCATATTTTTAGGCTCAATTTGGGATGAAAATGCTGAGAATGCCATGAAATTTCTAGCTTGAGCTCTTGTTTGGTCTCCAAATTCCAAAGGTGTAGTCAATTTCTCAAGTGGGTGAGAATATTTTTCCTCTAGTTTGACCTTCTGAGATAAGTTCCACTGGGACCAGGTCTCTTAAGAGTTTGACTGGACCCTTTTTGATATTCTTCAACTGGAGTAAGGGTCTATAACTGAGATCCTGGATCAACATCACCTTCATTATTCCCAATTGTATCATTTATTCCTTGACTATCATCTTCAGTAATATCAGTCTTTTGAATAGGAATGAGTTCTTCAATATCAAAATCTTAATCATCACCTGGATTCACTAGCTTTCCGAACTCATCAAAGACCACATGTATACTTTTTCCACACACAGAGTTGTTTTATATATATGCTTTGCTTGTTGAGGAGCAGTCCACAAATGTTGCTTCATCACTTTTGGAATCAAACCTTCCTAGTTCATTCTTCCCATTATTTAAAACAATGTACTTGTACCCAAAAGGTCTGAAGTAGTCAATATTAGGCTTTATATTGAACATAAGCTCATATGGGGTCTTGTTCAGGAGAGACCTGATCAAACACCTATTTGTCATATAATAGGCAGTATAAAGAGCTTCAGCCTAAATGCTGTCAATCAGCATAGTCCTAGCAATCTCTATGATAGTTTTGTTCTTTCTTTCAATAACTTCATTTTTCTTACAAGTCCTAGGAACTTAGAAGTTGTGGCTGATTCTATATTCAACATAAAATCCTACAACTTAAGAGTTCTCAAATTCAGTTCCATGATCAGATCTTAATTCAACAATCTTACAATTCAACTTCATTTGAATTTGCTTGGCAAAACTTACCAGAACCTCATAAGTTTCATCTTTGGTTTCAAGGACATTTCCCAGGTAAATCTCGACTAGTCATCCACAATTACAAATACATACTTCTTTCCTTCTCTACTTTGGAATTTTAATAGGTTCACATAGGTCTATGTGCAAAATCTCAAGAGGTATAGAAGTACTCACCTACTTCTTCATCTTAAAGAATGACCAAGTTTGTTTACCCTTAACACAAGCATCATAAACCTTATTATTTGGAAGTTTCAGCTTTGACATACCACAGACCAGGTCCTTTGAAATTAATTTGTTCAGCAAAGAGGAACTTACATGTCCCAGCCTTCTCTACTATAGATTGGAATCTTCACTTTGAACACTTAAGCAAGTTAATTCCCCATCACCTAAAGACTCTAAATAAGCCACATACATATTCTTGATCTATTTGGATTTCAGAATATATCTCCCAGACTTCAAGATTGACACAGTACATCCATCAGATGAGAATTTCACTTCATTGCCTTTATCACAGATTTGAGAAACACTTAGAATACTATACTTAGGGTCATTCACATAGTACACATCTTCTATTACTTGATTAGGTAATTTTCCAATTTTTTCCTTGCCATGGATATAGCCCTTTTTACCATTTCCAAATGAGACACCTCAATCCTAAAGTGTCTTGAGAGAGAGAAAATAGTCAGTCCTTCTAGTCATATGCTTTGAACATCCACTATCCAAGAACCAGTTCTAACTGAAATCCCTTTTCTCCCACCTTCAAACATAGTTATTTTTTAGATTTGGGAACCCATTTGAGTTTGAGTTCCCAGAAGGAAGAAAGGGGTGTGACCACATCTTTCTTGTCACATCTAGGTAGTAAGTTCTTTATATTTTTCAAGGATTTAAAACCCTTAGGATAGGAATTATCTTGCTAGATGTAACTAGCATTGTTCATCCTAGCTCTAAGCCAACTTTGACAGTTTTCCTTCATGTGCCCATCTCTTCCATAATGAGTGCATAGAGGTTTGAGTACCTTTTTTCTATTCATACATAGAGGTTTAGGGACCTTTTTTCTAACGCCATCAATATCTTTCTCTTGACATCTAAGTGATTGGATTTTATACAGATATCCAATGCCTTTTACATTATTGACACCCTAACCAGTTAAATTTTAAATGATTTGTGAGGAAGTGGTCCATTTTAGTGATTTTTTAAGTTTTATCTCTTATACGAACTAGGTCCCTTTCTGATTCTTCATTCTTATGGAGTGCAGTCATAAGGTGATTTTGAGAATCCTTCAGTTTTTATTCAAGCTCAACTTAAAGCCTTAAGGATTCTTTCTTCCCTTTACCACCTAAATTATTTAATTTGTCTAGTTGACTCATTAAACTCAAATTGTCATATTTTAATTTCATGAATAGTTCTTCTATTTCATATATCTGGGAGTTAAGGAAACCAATTCAAGCTCTAATTTTCTACTTTCTCTTAGAGAGAATTTTTCTCAGCAGTCAGTTCACACACAGAAACAATCAACATATTTGCAAGCTTCTTTATCTTTCTAGAAGAATAGTCATCTAAATTTTCCTTAATGTCAGAAAGAGTTACCTTATTTTCTTATTCATCATCAGCGTTTTCCATAAGAGCAAACAAGGAGTCAAAGGTGACATTCTCATCCTTCACTGCTAGCATAGAAATATCTTCAAGTTTTTCATCCTTCTCAAATTCACTAGAGGAATCTCCCCAGACAGATAAAGCTTGTTTCACTGCATAATCAATTGTAGCCTTCCTTCTTGACTTCTCGGGGACTTGGTTCTTCTTCTTTCCTTTGTTAGCTCCAGACTTTAGATATTCTTAATAATCAATTCAGGGTAGTGGAAAATCCTTGATAAAATGCTCAGGACTTTCACTTTTGTGACAAACTTCAGTAGTACCTCCCTTTTGCTGCTACTTCCTCTTCTTTTAAACTGACCATTTTTATTCATTGCTCTAACAATCTTTTTTTCCAAATAGGCAACATTAATGTCCTCCTCACTTGAATCAGACTTTGAAGCCTTCAATGCTAGAGACTTTTTCTTTTATACTTCCTTCTTCTCTTGCCCTTGTCATTTCTTGATCTCATGAGTCTTTAGATTACCAATAAGTTCATCCACAGTAAGAATCTTCAGGTTTCTTACCTAAGTATTAGCACCCACTTTGCTTTCCCATGACTTAGGAAGAACATATAGAATTTTTCTCACTTTTATATACAAGGGAATCACTTTTTCTAGATAGTGCAACTCATTTATGATTAAAGTAAATCTAGTATGCATTGCTTGTATTTTTCTCCTTCCATCATGGAAAAAATTTCATACTGAGTAGTCAGCATGTCAACTTTGAATACTTCACATTAGTTGTTCTTTCATGAGCAGTCCTCAACCAATCCTAAATTTCCTTAGCATTTTCATAAGTGGAAATCCTATTATACTCATCTGGTCCTATACCACAGACAAGAAATTTCTTTGCTTTTAATTCTTCTCAATTCTTTCCATCTTCATCATCAAACTCTCTCATGATTTTGACAACCATCCTTGTTATGTCTCCTTCCTTTGACCCTTATAACTGGCACATGAGGACCATCAGGTATTATATCCATCAGCTCACTGTCCAACCATAATAAAGTCATACATCTTAGTTTTCCACCACCCATAGTACTGTCCATTAAAGCAGGGTGTTCTAGTGGTAGATTGTCTTTTTTTTATATTAGGTGGAGAAGCCATGATCAAAAAATTACTCTAGGTGTGAACCTTTTGGAATGCTGGTGATGGGAATATAATAAAAATGGTAAGAAGAAATAAATCAAAGAGATTACTCATAAATTACAGTTTATTAACAATCATCATAAGCAATTTATTGGATTATAGAGACCAAATACCAAAGAAAATCTCAATGGAGGAAAAAATAATGCCTTCATACCATCGTCAGTCATTTGTTGGTTCTACTACTTTAATTTTATGCCTCTCTCTTTCTGTTCCTTCTCTTGGATTGACTTTTGGACTTTCTTATTTTGTATTTCTCATTTAGTTTTGTTAACCCGAGCCTACATGAGTCCAATCCCAATGACACACACATACCCGGCCCAATGTTATTAGCATTTTATTTTCTGAATATTTTCTCATATGTATATAAATAGAGTGATGCTTCTAGAAGAAGGCAGATCAGATATTTTTCCAATGATAACATTTCCTTTCACTCTCTTTGACTCTACGATTTCTAAGGTTTTTGCTTCATTAAAATTATTGCGATCTGGAGTTTTAGCACTCCAACATGGTATTAGAGCCGAGATCCATCATCCTCGCGATGTCCTCTTTCCTTTGATACTACCCATGAAGGTTTTTGAAGATTTTTTCAGGCACCGTGGTAGTTTCTTCTCTATTTTGTCCATTGATGCTGAATAAATCAATGCCTTACTTCTTCGGTTATGAAAGAGGGTGAATAACTAAATATTGAACACTTGGTCAACAAAACCTAAAATGAACATAAACTAAAACTGAACTGAGGACTGTGAGAGCTAACAATAACTGATATACCCCAATCTGAGCTAATCGAGGTCTAACATATAACCTCAGTTGGAAGGGCATCAGTATTTTGCCAAGGGTACCAACACTGGTTGGCGTGGATCCACTAAACTAATGTACCAAAGGACTAGGGTGTCAATCCTCCACTTACTCATAACCTATGGTGGCATCGTAGTTCTAGAATTTAGAGACTTCTACTAAAGGTCTCATTCCTCAACTGGAGGGTGAGCCTTTATCCCTGCGTTTACTCGGTCCTAAGTATTACTTCCAACTAAACTAATACTTATAACTGGTAACTGCTTAACATGATCAAATAATTAATATATTCTCAACATGGTAGCATTCTAAATTTAGTGACATGAACATGATCTGAGTGGCTCATAATATGAAAACTAATATATGCATGACTATCTAGGTATCAGGTGTTCATAAACCACCATCTTTGACTATGCAACTGAATTTAATGATATTTATAGAGCATGACAAAGGGCATTTCACAATAAAACCAACACACTCAACAACTTCGTGATAGGGAAATTCATGATTCTTAACATGGGGAATCACTACTCTCGGGGAAAGCATATATTCATGGTTTTATTACACACATAAACTGATGAGAGTAAGGAAACTCATATTTGACCTGGAACCCAATTCAATAGAAAGGCAATTTTGCTTGATAATTTAAGAGTTCTCGGGACTTAATGGATGGAAGGGACACATTAATGAAATCCTACATACCTGAAGTGAATTCCTTGGGGAATTGATTCGAACTTATGCTTGAACTTGGAGAACTCTAGTTTGCTTTGGAGAAGAAGAGAATTGCTTTCTTTTTGCTAAGTGTAATGATTTTAGAGTTTATGGAGTGTTAGGGTAACTTTAATCCCTCAATAACTGATGTTGGAGTGCCCAAACAACGTGGGTTTCAAATTAAAGATGGGAATTTACGAAAACTCCCCTTTAAAAAAATTGCAAGGATTTTTTTTCCAATCATCACGACACACCCAATGACTGGTCACAAGTCATAGTCTCAGTCGTGACCTAAGGTCCTGAGTTCTGATCCTTCACTTTTCTCTTAATGACTCGTTATGTCTGATCATGAGTTGTTAGTAGTAGTCGTGGTCTGAGACTAGATTTCTGGTTTTATTACTGGTGTGGCAACGCAACGACTCGTTATTCCTCATAAAAAGTTGTCAGCTAGACTCATTGTCACTAGGAAAAAATTTGAGACCCTCACTAAAGTGGAAATGACTCACATATAACTACTCGTTACATCTAGTAACAACTCGTTGTCTGAGTCATTGTCACTGGCAGTTTGACAGGCCCTTAGGAAATTTTCCATAACTTTTTTCCATGATATCGGATTAAGGGAAGACTAATGGCATTGGAAATATAATTTAATGGCCTATCCTTTTGTGGTTCTAGAGCTTAAGAACTTATGGTATTACAATATCTCCCCCTTAGGATCATTCATTCTCAGATAAAACTAACTAAGTTGAAATACTAAGGGAAAAGCTGAGATTTTTCACTGAGCACTTATAAGATAAACTATGAGCTGATATCTAAATATGTGACTGATATATGAACTAAACTAAACTCATGACTGCATGCTGTGACATGAAAATAGCTGGATGGCTGAGATAGAAATGAAATAATTAATTACTAAATTAAGGGAAACTATTACCTCAAGTTGTGAATAGGTTTGAAGAAAAAAAATGGGGATACTTGGTCATCATATCTGCCTCTGCTTACTAAGAAGCTTCCTCAACTAACTGGTTTCTCCACAGAACCTTTACTAAAGCGACCTCTTTATTCCTCAGCCTACAAATCTGATGATCATGAATCTCAATTGGGACCTCATCATAAGAGAGGCTATTTTCCATGCCCATCCTTTATATAGGCATTACTAATGCTCGATCACTAATGAACTTCTTTAACAAAAAAACATGGAACATTGGGTGCACTGATGCTAACCCTGCAGGTATTTTCAATTCATAGGCTACCTTTCCATACCGTCTTTAAATCTTATAGGGACCAACATAGCGGGGACTAAGCTTCACTTTCTTACCAAACCTCTTCACCCTTTCATGGGTGAAATTTTCAAGTAAACAAAATCACCAACATCAAACTCAAGCTCCATTCTCCTTACATCTTCATAGGATTTTTTATGGCTTTGGGCCTTTGATCTTTTTTTAATCAACTGAACCTTATCCATCACCTCATGCACTAAATCTGGCCCTATCAATGTAGCTTCACCAACCTCAAACCAATCGATAGAAGATCTACACCTCCTACCATGAAGAGCCTCAAATGAGGCCATCTGAATACTAAAGTGATTGTTGTTATTATAGGCAAACTTAATCAAAGGCAAGTGATCATCCTAACTTCCCTTTAAATCAAATACACAAGATCTCAACATGTCTTCTAAATTCTATATGGCCTATTTATCTAACCATCTGTCTGTGGGTGAAAATAGTGTTGAGATAAACTTGGGTACTAAGATCCTTTTGAAAAGTCTTCCAAAAAAGAGAGGTAAACTGGGTACCTCTGTTTGAGATATTGGTTAATAGGACTCCATGCAATTTCACCAATTCTCTTTGATAGAGCCTAGCATAGTTTTGGATGAGTTCTAAGCATTAATTGGCAAGAAATAAGTTGACTTAGTCATCCTATCCACAACAACCCAAATAGATTCATGCTGACGACGAGTATAAGAAAACCCTATGATAAAGTCCATATTCACCACTTCCCACTTCCAAGTAGGGATATTGAATTTCAGAAGCATACCACTAGGCCTTTGATGCTCAACCTTAACCTGTTGATAATTTGGATACTTATCCATGAATTTGACAATATCCTTATTCATACCATTCTACCAATATATTTCTTGCAAATTGTGGTACATCTTAGTGGCTCCAAGATAAGTTGAATTTAGAGAACCATGAGTCTTTGCTAATATCTGCTGTCTCAAATCATCCATGTTTTGAAAACATAATTTGTCTTATTAGTGAAGGACACTATCTCCCCTTGGTAGAAAACCTCGACCTTCTAATCTTGCACTGCCTTTTTAAATTTAAGAAAAATAGGATCACTAACTTGCTTTTCCTTTACCTTGGCAACGAAAGAAGATTTTGATCCATTCTGAACCCATAAACTACCTTCGGCTGAATCAACCAATTGAACTCCCAACCTAGCAAGATAATGAATCTCATAAAATAAATCCGTCTTTTTATCCATAATATGGGCAACACTCCCATAGAAAATATTCTAAGGGCATCGTCCATAACATTGGCATCACCCAGGTGATACAACACACTCATGTCATAATCCTTCAACCACTCTAGCCATCTTTTTTGACAAAGATTTAAATCTTTCTAAATGAAAACATACTAAAGACTCTTGTCATCAATGAACACAACAACATCAACCCCATAAAGGTAATGCCTCCAAATCTTTAAGGCAAAGACAACTATTATTGATTCATCATCATGAGTCAGGTAGTTATTCTCATGAGGTTTGAGCTGTCTAGAGGAATATGCTATAACTTTACCTCTCTATATCAAACACACATCAAAAGCCAACCTTAAAAGAATCAAAAAAGACCACAAAACTATCTGAACTCTCTGGCAGAGTCAAAACTAGAGTGGAGGTGAGTCGAGTCTTCAACTCCTGAAAACTCTTCTCTTAAGAATTAGACTGCTAGAATTTGAACTTCTTCTGAGTCATTCTAGACATAGGAGAGGCAATAAAAGAAAATCCTTCAACAAACCATCTATAATAACTAGCTAAACCCAAGAAACTCCTGATATCTAATGAAGATATAGGTCTAGGCTAGTTCTTTATTGATTTGGTCTTTTGAGGATCAACTTAAATACCTTTACCAAAAATAATTTAACCAAGACAAGCTAGTGATTTCAAATAGAGTTCACACTTATTAAACTTAGTGAATAACTAACGATCTTTGAGAGTCTGCAAAATAATCTACAAATGGTCGGCGTGCTCACTCTCACTGTGGGAATAGATGAGAATATGATCTTTGAAGACTATGAGGAACATGTCCAAGTACTGGTTGAAAACTTTATTCATCCGATCTACAAAAGTTGCAGGAGAATTTTTTTGCAAATAACATAACTACAAATTCAAAGTGACCATACCGAGTTTTGAAGGTCGTCTTTGGAGTGTCACATTCTCTGACTTTGAGCTGATAATACCATAATCTGAGGTCTATCTTAGAGAAATAATTTGCACCCTAAAGTTGTTTGAACAAGTCATCAATCCTGGGGATGGAATATTTATTTTGGATTGTGAATTTTTTCAACTGACAGTAGTCAATGCACATTCGAAGAGAACCATCTTTCTTGCGCACTAATAGAATTGGACACCCTATAGAGAGACACTAGATTAGATAAAACCCTTATCTAAGAGATCTTTCAATTGATCTTTCAATTCCTTAAGCTCAGATGGATCCATTTTTTATTATGGAATTGAAATAGGTTGGGTATTTGGAAGGAGATCTATTCCAAAGTCAATTTCCCTCTTAGGAGGAATTTCGAGCAGATCTTCAGCAAATACTTCTCAAAATTCATTCACTACTGGAATTGATTTTGGACTCAAAGTTTTGAACCTTGAGTTCTTGTTGAAAGAAATTATATATGTATCCTTTTAAAATTATTTACCTTGCCCTAAGGAAATAAATAAACCGACCTATGGGTACTGAGGTGCTACCCCTCCATTCTAAGACTGGCTCATTAAGGAACTGAAACTGGACTACTTTTTCCCTATAATCAACTAAGGCATAGCAAGAGTGGAGTCAATCTATGCTAAGAATAACATCAAAGTCAATCATCTCTAACTCAACAAGATCGACTGAGGTGACTTTCTGGGATACTGTGATTGGGGAATTTCTATATACCCACCTGGATATGATAGAACTATTGATTGGAGTAGAAACTGAGAAGGGCTCTACTAGGATTTTAGGACTGATGCCAAAATCTACTGTTATATAAGAAGTCACAGAATAAAGTATGGCTTCGAGATCTAATAATTCATACACAAGAAGGTTAGATACTTGTAATGTACCAGTAACCATATCAGAAGAACTCTCTTAATCCTATCGAGTCTGAAGAGCATAAAGTCAATTCTGACACTATCCACTGGTTACACTAGAAGTGGCATCCTACTACATTGGGTCACCTACTGGAACTGATGAGGATTTACCCTGACCTTACTGATGAAAATCCTTACCCCTCTGTGCAACCACTGGGCAATCCCTCATTCTATTGCCTGAATTGCCATACCCAAAACAAGCATCATTACTGGCCATACACTCATCCTTATGGTTCCTACCATATCTCTTACAAACTAGGTACTATTAATTCTTCCCTGACACATAGAGCCTGGCGCTCCATCAAGAGTATTCTATCTAAACTTAAACACTGGGGCACTAGAAAATGATGGGGCTGGGGCTGAAGATTTTTGGTGGAACTGAGAATAATTCCTATCATCTGACATCTGCTGTGAGAAATTAAAATTGTTGGTTCTAGCCCTCTTATTTTCCCTTTCCTTCTCTTTGATCTTCTCTTCCTTAATTTGATGAGCATGAACCATTAATTTAGAGAGGTTTATCTTCTTAATCAACATAGCCATCCTGCACTTCTTAACCATATCCTTAAAAACACCAAATATGAACTTGATCATTCGGGCCCTAGAATTAGCCACCATATTTGGAGCATACCTCGCCAATTGAGTAAACTTAAGGGAAAATTCTTAACACTCATACTTCCCTGGTTTAAGTTGATATACTCTTGCACTTTTGATTTCCTAATCTCAAGTAAGAAGAACCTATCTAAAAAAGTGATAGCAAACTCATCCCACTCTACAGGCCCGATATTAGCACCTCTATCTTTCTTCTACTTCTTAACCTAGTTATAAGCCACCCCTTGCAATTGGTTAGTATCTAAATCATCACTTTCACTCTAGGTGACACCTATGATCTCAGTCACCTTCTATACATTATCAAAAAATTCCTATGGATCATCCTCAAGCTTGGATCCAAAGAAAACCGAGGGATTAATTTGAGTGAAGTCCTAGATCCTAATTGTTGTCGTCCTTACTGCTGGGTTGGTCAGGGCAAAAACTTATAGATTATTTTGAGCAGCAATAGATTGGACCAATACTATGAAATCAGCCCTAAATTTAGCATAAGATACTTCCTTATTCAGAGGGTCTTCAGGAATAACGGTGGTGCTAGTAGGTCCCTATTCCTTCTTTTGTTAGCCCTTTTGGGAGGTCTTTTTTGTAATCGAGGAAAGAATGATTTTGGATAAAAAACTTAATAAATTTCATACTTTATCGCATGATATGAATCATAAAATAGGTTAGACTTTTCTAAAATGTTTCATAGCCTCTCGCCCATAAGTGTGGCACGTTTTACACCCATGAACAGGACTCTACTTAATGCGGCTTTCAAACACCCTAGGACACTTTAAACCTTAAGCTATGGTACCAATTTTTTCATGTCTCAAGACTATTTTCTAGTCGTAGCATAGTGGTTAGAGTCACAAATGACCTCAAGTTAATGCATGGCCTGGCATAAGCTATAATTACTGAAGAAAAGTAACAAAATATTGAGTGGAAGGTAATTGAAATAAATTAATGTTGAATAATAATAAAGTCAATACCGATGTTTTCTAAAATACTAGATGAAGCTAAAAATATGTCTAACTGTCTATCTGAAAGCCTCAAAATCATGATGAGTTATTGGGATAGGTCCACAAATAAATTTAATTCACTAAAATAACGTAAAATATTGAAATAAATAAATTATAGCTAATCCTCAAATGATAAGGACTCGCATAGGTTGCAACTGAGTTGAACAAAAATGTGCTAAGCTAACATAAATGTATGAACATATAAACCAAATGCAAGGCCAAGTAGAAACATGTGTTGCATAGAATGAATAACTGAATACTGAACACTTGGTCAAAAAAACCCAAACTAAACATAAACAAAAACTGAACTATGGACTATGGAAGCTAACAATAACCAACACGCCCTATTCTGAACTAACCGTAGTCCAACCTATAACCCCAGTTGGAAGGGTGTTAGTACATTTCCAAGGGTACCGACAATGGCTGGCGTAGATCTACTAAACTAATGTCCTAAATAACTAGGGTGTCAGTCCTCTACAGATGAGTGACCACTCATAACCTATGGTGGTGAATGATGAATTGTGTGTTTACCACACAATTGCACTCATTACTTGGGTACATTACCTTGTTATGGATGAATAAATAAGACATAATTATGATTAGATGCACTAATATCCACTTCCTATAGGCATAAAGATATAGGGTTGGAAGGATATAGATTGGAGCTCAAAATAATTAAAAAGGAAACAAGAATATGCATCTAAAGACCTAAAATAGAAAGTCCTCAAGTACCACGGTTGCGACCTACTGACTACAGTTGCGAAAGTCAAGGATGGTTAATCAATCGTGGTTGCAGAGGTAAACTGCGGTCGCATAACCACAGTCGCAGCCAGACCTACGTAATCGCAGCCTAGTGGAGGATTTCAGCCCAAGGGCAAAACTTTAATTGCATGTGTTGATCCCAATTTGACAAAAATGACTCAAACCCTAACATTATAGGATAATTTTTACCTTCCCTAATTTTTTAGGTTTTAGTTTTAGTGTAATTCATAACCTTAATTTTTGGGGGAAGAAAATATTGTATAAATTCTTGGTAAAGAATACATTGGAGACTTTCTAAGTGGAAGATTTGCTCACTTCCATTATTGATATTTTTGAAGAACCAAGTTTGAAGTAACATTTTCTTAAATCTTCTACAATTCAATTCAATGGAGATTATGGGAATATTTATGCTTATTTATCTTATGTGTAGCTAAATCGTCGTCTTGGGGTTATGTATGAATAGGGGTATAAGTGTGCATGGGTTGTTATGGTTAGCATCTATTTGGTAATTTATGTTTATGGGTTTTATCATTGCTATGCTATTATGGTTGGGATTTTATGGGTAAAAGCCCCAAATATCCACATGGCTTTGATGAGTGAAAGCTCTAATCTCTAGAAAGTCCTAGATTATCTTTGAAATAAGTGTTTTGGGTGAACTTTAGTAATCCATATCATCCTCTAAAGAGGGATGTGGATACCAAAGCAATGATAGACAATCACATGTGTAGTTTTCTAAATTTTCACTATCTTAAACATAAGGGTGAATTTGAGGTTAGCTGCACCATGGGTATTATCCTAGAAATAGGGATTCCTAGATTAAGGTTGTGGTTACTAATCATTGAACACACCTATTAGGTATTCAAAAGAATCAATGGGTGAAAGTTTGGTGTTTTGTTGAAAAACTAGCATCAAAATATATAACCAAACCTACCCATATGTGATTTACTAAATTGATGTTGATTTATCACTCCCACATGTCACTCCCTTAGTAATGCATAATCCCAAGATCCGTGTTTAATTGTTAAAACTCTAATTACTCGTAAACCAAAATTTATAGTTGAAAAACCCCAAAAAGAAAAATTAGGGTAGGAACGTATCCCCATTTTATCTTTTTGTACCATTAGTTTGAATTCAACTTGTATCTATTATTTCAAATTAATTTGATTGCTACTCACATTATTCCTTCTGGATTCAACCCTGACTCCAAAGTTGGGTAAAAATATTGACGACGACCGCCTTGCATTTAAATTGATGTGTAAGTTGGGCGTTACTAAAAATGACGTCGTTGCCAGGGAACAATTTAACATGTTAAGTTAGTTTTGAATTTTAGCTTATTTGCTTCAATTCAAGCTTATATCTTTGTAGGTTGATTTTATTTTATTTTACTTTTCCAAATGGCATCTTCTAACAAGTATGGTCTGGATAGTTGGAAGTCATATCGTGACCCCCATGTTTGTATTGTGATAGACCACACATCAGGAGAGATTGTAACTATGCTTCTTGAAGAGGGATAGAATCACCATCCCAATTCTATCGGGAGTATAATTGTTATATGTGTGAACGTCAACAAGGACTTTGGGATAAGTGTTCAGATGCCCTTCCCTCTTATTATACTAATCAAATTGCTAGTTCTTCTTATGAGGTTAATAGGTTTTCTGATAAGAAGAAGAAAGAGCAAGATACCGAATTCGACAGCTATGACCCAAGGTTATTATCCATTTTGGAGTGGTTAGATGCGATGGGGGAGAACCTAGAATATATGCATAATGAATGAACAAGTGTCATGGAGGACGAAACAGGTAAAGAAGAAAAGCTTGAAACAATCCATGCCATGCCCATTTCCTAAGAAGACATTTATCAAGAAGAGAAACCAAGCTATGATGATGAGCTTGGTAGTGAAGATTCCTCAATGACTTCCCAATTATCCGAATCATATGAGGGAGAAGAAGCCCACATAAAATAAATAGTACTAGAGTCAAAAGAAGAATCAAAGAAAACTTTTTATAATGACTCTAGTTCATTTTGGGGTGAAGATGCTTCGGAGAAAGCTAACCCAGAATTAGGTGTTGGACCTCGTTCAACCCATTTCCCAACATTATGCGGAGAGGATGTGATAAAGATCCATCCCTTTGAATGAATAAAGGATTATGGGATGACGGAGTCTGACTCCAATATTTTGGAATTTGGCACTTCAATGGAACATATGGAGCCCTATATATTAATGACCAAGGAACTCAACTTCCTAGGTCCAAGGAATGGCCTATTGATGTACACTTTTTTACCCAAGGCTCCAAGCCATAAAATGGATACAAAGTTGGGTAAAAGGTTCAAGTCTTCAAAATGGCGAGCTCGAAGCTTGTTTTCCATTTCCTCACATCTTCCAAGTTTTATCTTGGAAGATTTGGATCTTTTGTCCCTATGCCTCTCAAATTATGATGAATGAAAGCTGGGATGAAGATTCAAATCTTCTAAGTGGAGACATAGAAGGAAGTGGTGGAGGCATCGGGCTATGACTTTAAACTAAGCGCTCGATAGAAGGCAACCCATCATGCCATAAAAAGTGGCGCGTATACTTTCCATTTTATGCATGATAGAGTAGAATAATTCTTTGTTTTTGTTCATGCATAATCCAAAAAATGTGGAGCTACGAGATATTTTGATAAAATTTGAGAAAGAAATATATGAAATTAATGAGTTTGGGGTAAGAAAAAATATGCAGAAAACACAGTTGATAGGTCTCAGTTACTGCGACCGCGGTCCATGCCACCATGATCGCGGAGGCCGCGTGACCGCAAACTCATAACTAGGACTGCGATCACGGTCAATTTAGTTTAAAACCTTCCAACTTACCCATTCCCCCATAATTCTTTTTTTTCTAAATTCTCTCAAAATTCTCTAATAATTTATGGCTTTGCGTTGCATTTTCAATTACCAATTCATACCGTACATCATCCAACTCGGTAAGTTATCTAAATTTCCCCATTTTTAATATATATTTCATGCTTAGAACTTGTAGTATAGACAAATGCATAAAGTGGTGTTTTCACTACTAGATACATTCTTAATTGTCATAATTATTATGGTTGGATGTTGTAATTGGTGTACACGATAATGGGGGAGTCTTGAGTACCCAAAATTGCACTTTAAACGGTTGAAGAAATCATGTGCAAAAATGTGTTCGATTTAAGGCCCCAAAGAATCCAATTCTAATTCTTTTGAGTTTAGGGGTTGTAATTGCACATTCTAGGTTTTAATAAAATGTTTAGAATGTTGTTATGCCTAGTAAAAATAGGGGATTGGATGGTAAAATTGCATTTTGCAGTACTGTACAGAAATTGTCAACTCGATTCAGTAGCACGATCACTGTCTCAATAACCGTGATCGCGTCACTATGATCCCAATCATAATCCCCACGATCGCCATACTTGAGGGCTAGTTCTGGTAGACAACAAAATTTCTTCAAACCCTTAGCAGCCCTCAAAACCTCCTGTAACACCACCGCATGAACTTATACATTTATTCTAGCATATTTTTGTGTAACACCACTAATGCTGGCATAAGTTGAATTGCTTACAGGTTCTTAGATTAACCAATGGGAGATTTCAACACTACCTGATTCATGGCCGCTCAATGCTAGTACTCCTACTACAATGATTACCATAGGACAAAGCAACTCCCTGAAAGAGGTATAAACTTAGATAAAGTAGAGGAGAAGTTACCCGAATTCCATGCCAGGCTCACTACTACTCGGTGGATATGTTTTTCCCCAAAACCATGCTATGCAAATGAATAGTGGGTGCATGAGTTCTATGCAAACCTCATGTCGTTGCACTCACAAACCCAGTAATGATAATTTGGGGCAAGCAGGTGAACTTTGGATCTGAGAAGTTCAATGTTGTGTATAGGCTCCCAAATGTTGACATGGAGCAATTTCATACTAAGGGATGTGAGCCCGATTCTTGAATGGCTGATGTCCTATATCCGAGAAAGGAAGTCCCCCTGGGACATCACCAAAAGAGATATTTTACTAAATGAATTCAAGGATGAAGCAAGGCTATGGCTGAACATCATTTGTAGCAGGGTTTATCCATGCACTCATTGACCATTGTCACAGATGCCTGGGCTCAGATGGTGGCATGTATTCTTGCAGGCATCGCTCTAAATGTAGGAGAGATTGTGAGTTCATAATAGCAGTACATTCAAACCCATAGAGCCAGGTTCCTTCATCTACCCACTCAAATTCATAGTTAAGGGTGCCTCAGGTCAATGAAGAATAAGAAAGCCGACAAGGGGAAAGAAATCCAAGAGGACACAGATTCTTGCTGACCTTCACCAGCCAACCCACTCGATGACTTATTAGGTAAAATAAAAAAAGTTAGGGAGCTACTGTCTAGATTGCCTTACGGACTAGGAGACCCATCCACCACTCACCACTCATATGTGTCTTGATCATATTATAATATATATCATGAGGAGCAGAAAAAGTAGAGAGCCACTATTGCCATTTTAGAGTGAGCCTACTCAGCCTTGGTGGGATCATATAGGGGCCTTAAAGAATCACATAAGAGATGGTGAATAGAGTGAAGAAGAGAGACAAATTCTTTAAGAAGGTATGGAAGGGATAAAGGATATCTTTAAGGTGCTCAAACCCAATGAGAGACCACCTTCACCAAGGTTGGACAGTAAAGATGAGGCCCCTACTGATTGGTCAGCTGATGATGCTGGAGGTGATGGTGCAGAGTTGATAGAAGAGAAAGACTCATGATTCATATTCAGGGAGACCCTTTTACTTTTATTTTATTGCACTTTCAGTGAGGACACGACATCCTTATGGTTGGGGGTGCCCGCGAATCTTTACCGTGATTTTTGGTTGATGTGTTGGATATTGTTTTTATTCTATTTTAGGAGATGCTACATTGTTGAGGCACTCTGATAGTGCCCATTTCTTATGGATTATCATTTTTTCTTTTATTTTTAGTATTCTTTTGATTTAATTTTAGTTTAAATCTTGTTAATGCATGGTTAGTTTTGCCCTACAATGGATTGAGTGATGACATTCTTAAGGGTAAAGCGTCATTCTTGGGTTTGAGACACAAGTGCAGGGGAAATTCTAAGTACCTGTAGCATTAAGTATCATTAATGCAAGGGAAGCCTGAGTACCTATAGCATTATACTTTGCTAAGTTGGGGTCACTTTATACACCATTGGCGAAGTATGAGTATCGATATGGTTAGCTTTCCAATGATTGAGCCTAAATGTGAGACTAAGGTTTTAGTAGTAGCCACATCTTAGAAAATTGAGCATGGTGCTAATGCAAAACAAATAACCCCCTCCGTCTAAAATGTTTTAAAAATCAAGAGCATGGACATGAACGACTTTGTAACAAATCTTTTTCTCTTCTTTGTAACTCCACATATTTTTTACTTGTAAATAATGTTAAATACTCCAATTTTGTCTCTCATGGGAGGGATAATTGAACCTCTTGGGCAAGTTTTGCATGCCATGTATGGTGAGCTTTTTGCATGTGTTTTGTGTATACTTGTGTTATCTAGACTTTCCCTATTAGTTTTTCAAAGCTAATGTTGATTGTATTTGGTTGGATAATTGATCTTAGGCTATCCTTGTGATTTTGGAACCCACTCTATCCTAAAATAAAGCCTTCTTATGCATAATTGCAATCCCTAGTTACACACTTTGAGCCTTTGGACCTTTCTTTGGCAAACACATTACAAGTCATGAACCATTATTTTTATCCCTTTTTTGAACTATACCCTCCTTGAACTCAAAAATGCAACTTGAGGCTAAAAGCCTAAGTTGGGGTGGTAAATTTGATAGAAGGAAGTTTGAGGCCACGAAGTGTAAGTAGATTGCCAAAGTTCCTAAGTGATTGTAAACAAATGTGTTAAACAATAAAGGATCTAATAAAGGATAGAATTAAATGAAAAAATTCAAGAAATAGAGATAAAAGAAGAGTTGTGTACAAAGAAAGCAAATTATAGGCATGAGGAAGGAAATAAAAGAAAAAAAGAGTGGCTAATAGTCAAAAAGAAAGATTGAAAAGTGTGATGTTGACGTTCAAGGAAGGGAGTAGCCATGTTGTTCCCAAACAATATCCTACCCTAACCCAAACCTATATTACAAACTTAGAAAGTCCTTCGAGATCTCCAACCATTTACTTTATTTGTAGTGGCGATTGAACATAGGGGCAATCCTATGGTATAACATTTGTTGCATTGAGATTACTTTTGTGAGGGAGAGAGTTTATGCACTTAAAATTCCTTGTTGCATATTTTGCAGCTTGATGTGAGGAATTCTTATTCTTGCGAGTACGTCATGTGAAACAAGTTGAGGTGAGTGATCTTGTCACCTCCTGGCAATAAGGCAAAGGGAGTATAACTTATTTGGGGTCAAAAAAGGAGTCATTTTTAGAGTACTGGTTTTTGTTTCTTGGTCGCTCTTTGAAGTCCTATGTAGCCTTGTCTTTAGTATTTTATAACGAGGGGTGTAGCGAAGTTATCTTAGCCCATATACAATGAGCCACTTATGGTTGCAATTAAAGTTGAAATCATTGTGATTATTAAGGCATGGGGATTGGTCTTAAATGATTATGTCTCATGATAAGAGGTAGTGGTGATTGAGGATAAGCAAATGCTTTAAGTTGGGGGTGTCTGTTAATGAGTGGTGAGTTTCCCACTCAATCGCACTCATTATTCATGAAAATTACCATGTTATGGATGAATAAATGAGACATAATTGTGATTAGATGCACTAATGTCCACTTCCTATAGGCATAAAGTTAAAGGGTTGGAAGGATGTGGATTGGAGCTCAAAATGATCAAAAAGAAAGCAAGAAAGTGCAGCTGAAGCCCTGAAACAAAAGGGCCTCAGGTACTGCGGTCGCGACAGTCAAGGATGGTCAATCAACCGTGATCACGGAGGTAAACTGCAATCGCATAGCCGCGATTGTAGCCAGAATTGCACAATCGCGGCCTAGCAGAGGATTTCAGGCTAGGGGTAAAACTGTAATTGTACGTGTTGATCCCAATTTAACAAAAAATGACTCAAAACCTAACATTATAGAATAATTTTTACCTTTCCTAATTTTCTAGGTTTTAGTTTTAGTGCAATTCATAGCCTTCATTTTTGGGGGAAGAAAATATTGTATAAATTTTGGGTGAAGAATACATTGGAGACTTCTAAGTGAAAGATTTGCTCACTTCCATTATTGACATTGTGAGAGTACCAAGTTTGAAGTAACATTCGCTTAAATCTTCAACAATTCAATTCAATGGAGATTATGAGTATATTTTTGCTTATTTATCTTATGTGTAGTTAAATCTCCCTCTTGGGGTTATGTATGAATAGGGATCTAAGTGTATGGGGGTTGTTATGGTTAGTATCTATATGGTAATTTATGTTTATGATTTTTATCATTGCTATTCTATTATGGTTGAGATTTGATGGTGAAATCCCCAATACCCACATGGGTTTGATGATTGAAAACTCCAAGATATAGAAAGTACAAGGCTAGCTTCAAAAAAAAGGTTTTGGGTGAAATTTAGGAATCCATATCATCCTCGAAAGAGGGATGTGGAGACCAAAGCAATGATAGACAATCACGTGTGTAGTTTGCTAAATTTTCACTATCTTAGACATAATGGTGAATTTGAGGTTGGCTACACCATGGGTGTTATCCCAAAAATAGGGATTCCTAGATTGTGGTTGTAGTTACTAATCGTTGAACACACTTATTAGGTATTCGAAAGAATCTATGGGTGAAAGTTGGTGTTTTGTTGGAAAAATAGCATCAAAATATATAACCAAACCTACCTATATGTGATTAACTAAATTGATATTGATTTATCACTCCCATATGTCACTCCCTTAATAATGAATAATCCCAAGATCCGTGCTTAATTATTAAAACTCTAATTATTTGTAACACCAAATTTATACTAGAAAACCCCAAAAAGAAACATTAGTGTGGAACCTATCCCTCATTTGATCTTTTTGTACCATTAGTTTGAATTCAACTTGTATCTATTATTTCGAATTAATTTAATTGCTACTCACATTGTTCCTCCTAGATTCGACCCCAACTACAAAGTTGAGTAAATATATTGATGGCGATTGCCTTGAACTTAAATTAATGTTAAGTTGAGTGTTATCAGTGTCGCATTTCTGGAAGTTTGGGACTTCTGCTAAAGGTCTAAGTCCTCAACCGGCAGTTGAGCCTTCATCCCTTCATTCAGTTGGTACTAAGTACTTCTTCCAACTTAACTGACACTAACAACTAATAACTACTAAACCTGATCTGATAGCAAATATATGCTTAAAATGATAACATTCTGAATTTAGCAACATAAACATGATCTGAATAGCTTATAACATGAAAACTGATATATGCATGATTATTTAGGTATCGGATGTTCATAACCCACAAAGTTGGACTAATGCAACTGAATATGATGATATTTACGGAGCATGATAAAATGAATTTCACTATTTAAAACCAACAAACTCAATAACTTAATGATGGGGAAATTCATGATTTTGAACATGGGGAATCACTACTCTCAAGAAAACCACATATTTATGGTTTGATTACACATATAAACTGATGAGAGTAAGGAAACTCATATTTGACCTGGAACACAATTCAAGGGGAAGGCAATTTTTCTTGATATTTTAAGAGTTCTTGGGATTCAATGGGTGGAAGAGATCGATTGATGAAATCCCACATACCAGAAGTGAATTCCTTGGGGAATTGATTCAAACTTGTGCTTGAACTTGGAGAACCCTAGTTTGCTTTGGATAAGAAGAGAATAATTTTATTTTTGATAAATGTAATGATTTTAAAGTTTATGGAGTGTTAGTGTAACTTTAATCCCTAAATAACTGATGTTGAAGTACCCAAATGATGTGGGTTTAGGATTAAAAGATGAAAATTTACCAAAGAGCCCCTTTTAAAAAACATGGATGGATTTATTGTTCCAGTCATCATGACTCACCCAATAACTTATTCCGAGTGGTCATAAGTCGTGGTTTGAGTCGTCACTAAGGTCCTGAGTTCTGAGCCTTCACTACTAAGGAAACGACTCCCCCTCGTAATGACTCGTTAGGCCTGATCATGAGTCATTAGGGGTAGTAGTGGTCTGAGACTAGATATCTAGTTTTCTTAATAGTGTGGCAACGGGTCCATGCAATGACTCGTTATGCCTTATAATGAGTCATAAGATGTAATCATTGTTATTAGGACAAAATCTGAGACCCTCACTGAAGTGGCAATGACTCACACGTAACAACTTGTTATGCCTGGTAATGACTCGCTGCCTGAGTCATTTTCACTGGTAGCTTGACGGGCCCTTAGGAAATTTTCCATAACTTTTTTCCATGACATCGGATTAAGGCGATACTAGTGGCATTTGAAATCTAATTTAATGTTCTATCCTTTGATGGGTTTAGATATTGAAAACTTGGGGTATTACAATTATTACGGAAAACTTTTTCGTTCAAAAATAAATTGGCATGCCACAGTAGTTAATCCATATTTCATCTATCTTTTTGTCCTCCTCCTTCAAATATTCATCATCACCCTTATACTTAAGAAGACCATATACCATGGTCATTTAAATGCGTTCACTGTTGTCCTCTGGTAGATCAAGAAGGTATCCAAAGCAACTGGACTTAAAATAATCCTCCAGCTTTTCCTCCCTCAAAATTTTCCTAAACACATCAAAAAAATTTCCAATTAGAAATTTAATTACAAAATCACCAGTTAAATCTATAGGGTTATCTATTGGCATCTCAACTTGAAACTTGTCAATACTAAAAGTCTTAACAAGATCATGTTGAGATTTTGATCTAAGTTCATGTGCAATTGATGATGTAACAACAACATCATATTCTTCATCATTTTTCTCGTTTTCTTTTACAGGCATTCCACAGTAATTTATCTACCCTTCATCCATCTTATCATTGTTTTCATACATAAATCTGTGCTTGAGAAGTTCATATACCATTTTCATTTGGAAACGAGCATTGTTATCCTCCAGCAAATCAAAATATTGTCCAAAGTAGCTGTCCCTGAAATAAGCATCCAATTTATATTCTCGGAGTATTTTTATGAAGGCGTCAACAGGTTTTCCCATGGTTGACTTAACCACGAAATCACCCGTTAAATCTGTGGCACCATCATACTGCATTCATAGGATAACGATCAATGTTGAAGGTTTTAACCAACTCTTCAGTGGAAGGGCTATTAACATTTGGATCATCTCTTTTGAAATATTCCTCATCTCCATGTTTATCATATTCTATTATTAATTGAGATAACGCTTGTAAAGCAAGTTCGTAGAGTGGTGGATATAACCTAGCTGCTTCACTTGGTCCTTTACTTGGACTTTTGGGAGCCATATAATCTAAAAATAAAAGGAACATAAAATAGATTATAATTGAATAATGCATCATTAAAAAAGGATAACAATATATCTAACATGTACAACAGTAAAATAACAGTTCTAGTAGATCATCTGTTGCACCAGGTAGGTAATCTGTTTGAACATATAACTAACCTATTGAAATGGATGAGTAATCTGTTGCAATAATAAAAATAGATTACTCACTTGTTGAAACAGATGACTGGTCTATTCAACAGATTACGCATCTGTTGCAACATATGAGAAATCTATTAGAACTGTTAACAACAGTCAATATTATTTAGATTTCTTCTAATAGAAGGGCCGTCTATCACAACAGATAAATGATCAGTTAGAAAAATTAAGTCTTGGACATGTACTGTTGGAATAATGGATAGGATTTTAACCATCAGAAGGTTCGTCTGTTGCCTCAGATGATTGATTTGTTGCATTAGATTTTTAATTTGATGGTCCCTCCGTTGAATCAGATGGTTAATCTATAGCATTGAAAGGTTAATCAGTTGCATCAGATTGTAAATAGGTTGGTTCCTCTGTTGCATATGATGGTAAGTCTGTTGCATCAGATGGTTAATCTATTATGTCGGATGGGTAATCTATTGCATAAAATAGTTAATCTGTTGCGTCAAATGGTTAGTCTGTTGCATCAAAAGGTTAATTTATTGCGTCAGAAGGTTAATCTAATACACCAGATGGTTAATCTATTGCATCAGATGGTTAATATGTTGCATCAGGTGGTTAATCTGTTGTAGAAAAAAATAGCAGCATAATTTTTTTCAATAGAACAACAACAATATCACTATTTTTACCAAGAACAAGAATAAATCAACCCAACAACGGACGCAATACCAAAAACACCAACATTGTTGTTTTGTTTGTACAAACATAAACGACGAAAATCAAACTTTAAAAAATACAACAAATAACAAAAAATCATATTTCACTCTGAAAAAAAAAGAGAAGAAATACCAGAAATTAGGGTTTTATTCAGATCGCATTTCAAATTAAAGCAACAAATATTGAAATTGTTAACCAATACTAGAAGAGAAGTTGACTCAAGTCCCTCATTTTCTTCAAAACTAAAAATACCATAATTTTTTACTTGTGAAAGATAAAAAGGGACGATGAAGAACTCGAAGTTGTTGTGGCCGGAGAGCAAAGTTGTCACATCGATTGATGGTTGAAAGTCGAAAAGGAACTCGAAGCCAAAACTATTTGTTGTCGGAGGTTCAAGTCGCCAGGGATTGAAATGAGAAATTTGTAGAACTGTTGGCTGGGAGAAACAGAGAGAGGAGAGAGAAAGTCGATGATTTAAAGAGAAGAGAGGTGTGGGTCGATTTGTATTTTTAAAAAGATTAAAAAGTTTTGAAAATATTAATCAAGTCCAATGTTAACTTAATCAAGTTTCCTAATTATGTTTGACCCTTTAAGTTGGTCAATATCACCAACCCTTCATTCAAGACTTAAATGACACATTTCCTTCAATTTTCTCGAGTTATTGGTTTGGCTAACCTTTTATGAATTTTAGCAAATAATCCATAGCATATTGATTTTTTTACACCAGAATTTTTTTATTTTGTGATTTATATATTATTATTTTATTTTTCACCCTTTTTTAAACAAAATAAAAAATATCACTGACGGTGATAATCGAAGAATATATCATTCTTTAAATAAAATAAAAAATATTATTGATGCTGATGATCGAAGAATATATAACTCTTTGTTTTTTATCATTAGTAACAACTAATGAGAGAGGATTCACGCTGCAAGAATAATATTTTGGCAACACTTTGAAAATATTTTCTTTCAAATATTTTATCTTTTCAAATAAATAATTCATGAAAAAAGATATATTTGTTACCATGTATATTATACATAGTGAATAGGATGATTGCTTATTTTTAGTTAAATTTTGACATTGCAGTAAAAATGTATCCCAAAAAGGTAATAAAATATGCTAGAATATTTGACCACGCATTTAGAAGGACAAATCTTAATTTTCCTCATCCACCATCACTTTGTTAATTTTAATATATGTTTTATATTATTTTATAAATATATTTTTTTATATTAATTAATTAATTTTCTTTATACAGGTGGTAAATACTATTTAGTTGACTCAGGTTATTAACTAATGATTGGTTATTTAATTAAATTATTATAGTAATATTATATCAATTTAATATTTTTAATCTATCTATATACATAAATATTATTGAAACTTTTTTGATACATACTTTTTAATTAAATAAAAATATAAATTTAATTAAAAATATTATAATAGACATCTTAAATAAATTCTCACTATAAAATAATTTTAATAGTAAAAGTCCATTGATAGATGTTCCTTTTCCTAATTTGTCTCTCAAAATCGCTTCTTGAAAAAGATTAACCAAACACATTGTATTTATCAAAAGCACTTTACAAATGAATTTATCAAACACAATTTTTTTTAAAATCACGTTTCTGAAAAGCTATTTTATAAAAATACTTATCAAATAAGCAATTTTCTAACACTAATTCAAAACTAAGGAAGATTGTTTAAAGATAAATATGCTTTGAATATGAATTACACACACTCCCATTTTAAAGTGGTCTTTAATTTTCGCCCTTCAATACATTAAGTAGCAAAAAGATAAAAGATTGCAAGGCACAAGTTATGTCTTACAGAACTTATAACAATAACTTACAAGACATAACTTAGTTCTACAGAACTTATAACCATAGAGGCATAAGTTCAACATTCTACAAAACTTTTGCTTAAATTTGTGCCTAGCAAATTAGATACTACGCAACTTTTGCCTTGCGAAACCAACTCATACTTAAGAGTACTCTGGGTGAGCTGATTGGTGATATATTGGAGTACTTGGGGTGAGTTGCTTAGTTTTTCCACAATATTTGATTCCTTTCATGTTTATTTATTTATGTCTTTGCATTCAACTGAATGTAGTACTTAATGATGAAATTGTAATCCTACTTTAAAAGCTTTTGTATATATGACACCAGGTTTTAAGTAGCATTCACTAGATTTTTCATGTTTACTATGTTACGAAATGTTTAATTTTGACTCCACTTTCAACTTTTTATTATGTTTGCTTTCAAAGTTGCAAAAAATAGATTTAGTAGTGTAACTAGTTTGCCTACGGGATTTTTGTAGGTACCATCATGTCTTCAGATTTTTGGATTATTTGACATTGTAGCATGGTTCACTGGTCTCATGGGTACAAGAGTAGTAACTTTAGGATATTTAGGAAACTTTTATACTTTCATTCCTTATAGTGTGTATTTGACTTTTTTAAATTCTAAATCTCTTTATTTCACTTTATCAGAGATAGTGAGGACCTCGCTCATCTATTGCTAAAGGCTAGTAGCCTGCACCCATATCTGTTGCCAGCGTCATGCATGTAGTATAGGTAAAGGTATGAGTTGACTACATCGACATTGAGAGGTAGAGCATCGATGACTGTATAGGGTCGTTGTTTTCCAAAGACATACAAGTGTATGCAGTCATACAAGTAATATAGTGACTCTTTCAAGCCAAATGTCAAACCCAAAGGAACTTATGACTTAACAATTTATCTAATTTAATTTATACCGCGATTTCAAACAAGAGTAGAAGTAACCAAATAAGTTGCTTATTTTTTTTATAATTCTAAAGCCACTAATTATAAAGTAATAAAGTAATTTAATAATTGTGATCATGATCAGAGAGAGATTCTAGGGTTGTGGCATAATTCATAACCATTTATAATGCCCAATTTCCTCGATATTTTTAATCCTTTAGTTGTTGGTTATGGGGTTGATTTTATTCTTATGGTAAGGTCAACCCTAGTAGTTAGGAGAGCCCTTGTGTAGCTGGGTTAGTAATCCTAGGACTCGGTCCATAGGTAGGAGGCTCTAGCCAGGAGAGTTTGGGTGGGTGGGTGCCTTTGGGCTTGTGAGTGTATGTTACTGCTTGGTGGGTGTCCTATTTATTATTTCTTACTTCCTATTTCGTATTTGTCTGATATCTATTTGTATTATTCCGCATTCATTATTTATGTTATGTCATCCATCATACTTCATGTTCATTACGACCTTATTTATTATTCTTTGTCCTGAGCTGGGGGTCTATCGGAAATAACCTCTCTACTTCTTTGGAGGTAGTGGTATAGACTGCATACATTTTACCCTCCCCAGACCCCACTTTGTGGGAATACACTGGGTTTGTTATTATTGTTGTTGAATTCCTCTCAAAGATAATCCACTAACTTTCCCTTGAATTATAGATTGAGAGGCTTTCCTCTTCCAATCCAATCCCAAACTAATTGAGTATATCTATATGAAACCTCATCTACTTCAGTCGATCAATCAACCAATAGCTACAACACCATCACAAATTCCACAAAACAATCCCCCAAAAAGTAACTCTTTTACCATAATTCCAATAATCTAAGAAAATAATAATCTAAAAAAAATCAAGAAAATTAAACCCCATTTATTTTTCAATCTAAATCAACTAAAACATCAAACAACTATCTACATACATATAATAATAACAATAATAATAAAAATGCAAAAGCAAATGAAAATAAAATTCTACCTTGTTACACCTCTATAAATGGAAATTATTTGACTAAAAGTATCATAAATTTTCTTACAACTTTCATCAACAACAGCAATAATGGCTTTTTGTTTTTTCGGGCAATGATTAGTCGTATCTTTAACTGCTAACGACATAGCTCTGGTAGGTATAGGTACAGAAGAAGGAGTAGGTGACGTAAATGGAGCCACACACGTTGTATAACCCAACTTATTAGTATCGAACATAACACCAATTGAGTTCTGAACTTCAGAACCTGAATTCGTCAAAAAGGCTTGGAACATCATCAAAGATTTGAAATCTTGATGATGAGAATGATAATCGTTGTACTTATACATATGAGCTAACAAAGGAAATTCATGTTTCTGGCTAATTTATGGTTATGGTTATGGTTATGGTTAATTTAATCTTCCTTGTGGGGTACAATGGAATCCCCCAAGTATGCATGATAATAAATAATTTGTGGGGTACATGGGATTTCTCCAGTCGAACTTAATGATGGAACACTTGCGGGGTACACAAAATTCCCCAAGTTAATTTGATAATGTAATTTATGGGTACATAGGAATCCCTTTACATAAAAAGGTTAGCTAAGAACATTGCTTGCAAGTTATAGTCGGTATGACGATACCACTACTTATAGCCTTGGTTAATAATAATAGAATAATGGTTTAGTTGGTTGGAAATGGTTTTAATTGGGCAATAATGGCAGGGTATGATAACTAATTGTGAAGGTGCAAGCCCAATGGATAGACATTGGAAACTCATGTTTGCCGACATGAAGGGTTGGTCATAGCGACTATATATGATACTAGGAGGTACATGGGAATCCTCAAAGTACACTGTACATATGTATCATGGAGAGCAATAGGTCCTAGGGAATCCCCAACTCTTTTGGTATCTTTGATTCGTATGGCTACACTCATTGGGGCCCTTCAGGGGGTTACACTGGACCCATATAGCCCATGGATAGTTCTAGGACTGTTAAGCTACACATACCCAAGTTAATGGTTTTAAAGACATGCTAAACCCATTTTTATTTCTCGATATAGTTATATATATTATATGTATGGTTTGTATGCATGTGGTTAGTTTACTGGATGACATTATTTTATCCTTATCTTGAGTAATTGCTAGTGTTCACCTGCTAACTCATTCTCGAATGGTTGTATCCCCATGTAATGCAGGAATCAGCCATTCAATTCCTCCTGCTTAGTGCTTGGATTCAGGACCAGCTACTGGATTAAAGTGGCGAGCTTTCATATTCCGGAAGGCTCCATTTCATGTTTATGGTTGTTTTTACATACTTTAGATTATTTATGGATATCGGTTTTGGCTATAGTTGGGGACATATCCCAACCAAATATTGGTTTTCTTTTGCTTAGAGGCTTTTATGAAACTACTCTAGGTTGGTATGAGCGGGATCGGTATTAGTGTCAACCATAGTATTGGCATTGGTATTGGGGTTGATATCGGTGGACTATATTTCTCACTATTCCATCCTTTTATATTATGTTATGGAACTTGATTTGGTTATTGTTATGGTTTTAGATTATGGTTTGGCTTGGTATTAGTTATCAGTTAGATATCAGACGGTTGGACTCATTTGGGTGGTCACAATTATAGACCTATCCTAGAGTCTTGGATTACTCAATAACATTATCTTTTCTATAGTTGGTATGATGATACCACTACTTATAGCCTTGGTTAATAATAATGGAATAATGGTTTGGTTGGTTAGAAATAGTTTCAGTTGGGAAATAATGGTGGGGTGTGATAGCTAATCGTGAAGGTGTGAGTCCAATGGACAGACACTGGAAACTAATGTTTTCCAACATGAAGGTTTGGTCATAGCGATCCTTTAAGTACACTGTATATATTTATCATGGAGATCGAAGGCTACTAGGGAATCTCCCACTTTTATGGTATCTTTGATTTATGCAACTACACTCATCGAGGCCCGTTCAGGGGGTTACACTAGACCCATATAGCCCGTAGGTGGTTCTAGGATGGTTAAGCTACACATACCCAAGTTAGTGGTTTTAAAGTCATGCTAAACCCGACTCCCTTTCCCGGCATGGTTATATATATTATATGTATGGTTTGTATGCATGTGGTTGGTTTAATTGGTTTTACTAGATCGCATTATTTTATCCTTATCCTGAGTACTTGCTAGAGTTCAGCCGCTAACCCATCCTCAAGCGACTGTATCCCTATGTGATGCAGGAAGCGACTATTTTACTCCTCCTGCTTAGTGATCAGATTCAAGACCAACTACTGGATTAAAGTGGTGAGCTTTCATATTTTGAATGGCTCTATTTCATGTTCATGGATGTTTTTACATACTTTGGATTATTTATGGATATTGGTTTTGGCTATGGTTGATGGTATGTCCCTATAAGATATTGGTTTTCTTTTGGTTTGAGGATTTTGTGGAACTATTATGGGTTGGTATGAGAGGGATCGGTATTGGTGTTAGCCTTAGCATTGGTATTGGGGATGATACGGGTGGACTAAATTTCTCACTGTTCCATCCTTTTATATTGTGTTATGAAATTTGGTTTATTTATTGTTATGGTTTTGGATTATGGTTTGGTTTGGTATTTGTTATCAGTTTGGTATCGGATGGTTGGACTCGTTTGGGTGGTCACGGTTATAGGCCTATCCCAGAGTCTTGGATTACTTAATAACACTATCTTGTTATACGTTCAGAATTCATTTAACTTAGGATATGCACAGGTTGGTTGGGTTAGGTAATGGGGTGGTCCCTAGTCCTAGTGGACTTCTGATGCCCATTACAACAAGGCCCTGGTTCGGGTCATGTCATGTTGATTTATTGGTGTTTGTTATATTTTATAAAGTTTTTTATTTTTTGTGTTTTTAAAATATTACTGTTGTTAGGTGTGTGTTAGACTATTGGGTTATTGTGTTGGTAAATTTTGATGTTCTTGGTGTGTATGTGTTGGTGTTGGTGGTGTTGATTTGTTTGTGTTGTTATTGGTGTCTTTGATAAATGTTGTTCTTATTGGTAGTATTGTATTGGTAGTATAGTGTATTGATAAATGGTGATATTGTTTTTGTTACTATTGATAAATCTTGCTACTGGTTTGTTTTTTTCAACAGATAAACCATCTGTTGCAACAGATGAATCATCTATTGAAAAAACAAAGCAAATATAACAATAGATGACTCATTTGTTGCAACAGATGGGTCATCTGTTGGATGAAATCCTAACAGTTATTCCAACAGATGACTGTTATGCTTTTTGATTTCTCCCAACAGATGGGTAATCTATTGCAACAGATGAGTAATCTATTGGAAGAAATCTAAACAATATTGAAACTATTTTATTTCTTTCAATAGATCACTCATCTGTTGCAACAAATGAGTAATCTGTTGCATCAGGTGTATAATCTATTGGAAGAAATCAAAATAATATTAAAATTATTTTTATTCTGTCCAATAGATCACTCATTTGTTGCAACAAATGACTGAACTGTTGCAACAGATCACTCATATATTGTAACATATGGATAATCTATTGGAATAAATCAAAACAGTATTGAAAATATTTTTATTTTTTCCAACAGATCAATCATCTGTTGCAACAGGTCTCTAATCTAATGCAACAAATTAGTGATCTATTGGAATTATAATTTTACTGTGTTGTATTTGTTTTTACTGTTATCCCTTTTTAATAATGCATAAATTAATTATAATTTTTTCACTTTCCTCTTATTTTTAGATAATATGACCCCTAAAAGAAAAGAAAGTGAATTAAGTCCAAGTAAAAAAATAAGTGACATAGCTAGGCAACATTCACCACTATATAAGCTTGTTGTACAATCAATATCTCAAGTAGAACCAGAAGAAAATGAACATGAGAAAGAGGAAATCTTCAAAAGAGATGTTGAATTTAGTTCAAAATGTCAACATGATCCAAATTCTAATATTGATCCTAATATCCCTTCCACTGAAGGGTTTGTCAAAACCTTCAGTGTTGACAATTTTCATGTGAGAATGCAGTGTGATGGTGCCATAGATTTAACTGTTGATTGTGTGATGAAGTCAGTCATGGAAAAAACTTTTGATACCTTCAGAAAAATACTACGAGAATAAAAATTGAATTCTTATTTCAGGGACAACTTCTTTGGGCAATATCTTGATTTGCTGGAGGACAATAATGCTAGTTTCCAAATGACCATGGTGTATGATCTTCTTAAATATAGGTTTATGTATGAAAATAAATATAAAATGAATGAGGTATAGATAAATTACTGTGGCATGCCAGTTTGTTTTGGTTGGAAGGAGTTCACCATAGTTACAGGACTAAAATGCTATCCTCCTTCTCAACCTCTAACTATTGTAACACAAAAAAGCACCCCACACATAAAATATTCAAGTCAAGTGATGGTGATGACTTGTTGTCCCTTTTTGGTCTGAGCTTCAAAAACACAAATTTGATAGAAGAGTTGAAAGGTAAAAGTATTTCAAAGAAGCAAAAACAGTGCTTGGTTTAGTTTGTACATAATATTTTTTGGGCAAGAGACATTAACAACAACATACCACTTGGTTTAATAAAACTCTCCAAGGATTTGAAGGCATTTTAACAACTATCCTTGGGTCATGAAAGCTTCACAATGACTATCAAATATTTGTTGACTTCATTAACACCAAAGACAGTCAACGTATATGGCTTTCTATGGTAAATATTTCTTTCTTTATGTTTTATTTATTTTTTATTGAATTATTATTTTGATTTATTGGCATAATTTTATAAGCTTGGGCATGTGAAGTCATTCCTTATCTCAGACAACAAGTGAACTATTGTCACGACCCAAGACTACCCCCTAGCCGCGACAAAGGTGTTTACGGTCACAAGTTAACCAATGAGCTGGTACATGCTGTGAGCACTGAATAAAGTAATATTTATACACGTGTGTAGAATATAAACTATTGAAGAAGTGCAAATCTGAATACAGAAAATGTGGTTCAACCCCAAGTCTGAAACATCTGGTGAAATACTGAAATCTAGCCGCTAACTAAAAATAACTGATAATACTGAGAAGACTGATAAATTGGATAAATGTCTAACTGACTATTTGAAAAACTTCTAACTGACTGAGGATTTGATGGTATAAGCCCCAACTAACTCTGACTGACTAAAAATACAGAACTACTAAAATAATTGAAATAACCAATCCTGCCCTTGATGGATGGAGACTCACCATAACTGCTGTTGGGTATGTTGAACTATCAAAGCGCAGTCAAGAAACTAAACATCCAAACCTATGAAATAAGACATCATATCATAAAAAAAGTATATGATTAGTACTTTAAATGTATTAGTATATGCAATGAGGTCTGGCTAAATGCATGGGGTACTGTGCACATGAGATAAGGACTAACTGAACAACATGAAATAACTGAGCATGAATTCAATAAAATTGTAACATATAAGAATGCAAGACCAAGCTTATGCATATATCTGAAGTAATCTATAATCTGAAGGACTGAAATCTGTATAACTGAATAACTGTAAATCTATATGCTTTGGTCAAACAAACCTGAACTGAATATATACTAAATATTGTACTGAGACTGTGGGAGGTATCATGTAATCGACATGCCCCAATCTGAGCTAATCGGTGCCAAACCTGTAACCCTATTTAGAAAGGTGTCAGTATGGTGCCATAGGTACTAACACTGGCTATATGGATCCATTAATCTGATGTACCGAAGGACTAGGGAGTCAGACCTAAACTGGTGGGTGACCCCTAAGAAAGTGTCAGTCCTAAACTGGTGGGTGACATCTCATAATCCTATGCTGGTTACGTAGTTTTTGAACTTAGGGATTGCTACTAAGGACCAAGTCCTAACTAGTAGAGGACCAAGTCCTAACTGGCGGTTAAGTCCCCATCCCTAGGTTCTCTCGGTGCTAAATCCTACTCCCAACTAAACTGACACTGGGTTTGAACTAAACTAAGTTTAACTGAATATTATTTCTGATAATGCTCATTCTAATCATATTAACTGAGTAAATAGGAATATTCATGGTTTAACTATATCATACTTGAAAATCTAAAAATTATGTAAAACACGTAGGTATCGGGTATTCGTAACCCACAATCACTGAATGAAATAACAAGCTTAAAACTGTAGTAAAGGATCATGGTTCAAAACCTTAAGCATAGACATTCCATCAAACATGTGGGGATCATGAATTTAAAGATGGGAATGCTTTAAATAGTGGAAAGCAACATGATTACATTACTAAAGTCATAAAGTTGCAGAGTTAACATGGAATTCCCTTGAATAATGCACAAGAAACTTAAATTCACAGCATGAGGAATTCAAAATCTTGCATGGAATTATAAATGGGCTGAATTGAATTAAAATCACCCTGAAAAACATAAATTGAATCCATCTTAAGCAATACAAATTATAATAATGATAGAAAAATTCATTCTTTAATTGAAAAGAGATTTTTTGGGCTCCATGGGTGAAAGAAACCATGAATGAACACCCCACATACCTTAAACTTTTAACTTGAAAGACAAACACCAATCTTGATGCTTTCTTGAAAGTTATTTAACTTGGGAAACTTGAATTCTTGATTTTTAAGGATAAAGGAAATGAATTTGTGTTCTTGGGGAATGATGATAGGCGAATTTACATGCCTATAGTGCTATATTTTACCCATATTTTAGCAATGTTTTGAGAACAAATTATATATTTCATGCACTTTTAGTCCTTTTTCCTGTAAGTGAGCTAACGAACATGATTAGCAAAGTTTCAGGTATAAATGATGCAAAATTCAGCATTTTATGGATAACTTGACGCCAAAGAAAGCTTCACGAAAGGAGAAAAGGGAGTCTTGGACGCCTAAGGACCAAAAGTGATGAATGGAAAATCTGTCCCAGGCTAAAACAACATTTCTGAAGACTTTGGGGACTAGCAGTAATTTATTAGGATTAGGATAATGATACATTAATCTAGTACAATTGGGTTAAGTATTTCATTAGCTTAGTAGGATTTGGTTAAGTATTTCATTAGCTTAGTAGGATTTGGTTAAGTATTTCATTAGCTTAGTAGGAATAGGATATGGGTATTATAAATACCCTATTTTGCTAGAGATTTTTATTCATTCTTCTAAGATATATTCATTCTACTTCTAATTTCATTCTTCTACTATTCCTCAACAATTCTCATTCTAGTTTTAATTCATCTTTCTACTTCTTCTTCTATTCATCTATTCTTAATTTCCGCAACAAGAGAAACGTTACTTGCAAGAAATCACGCCTAACGCCTACCACACTTGTGCTACACGACATTCTTATTGTGGTATAATAACAATGTCAATTGTGATTTCCTTCGCACTCATGGGTAACTAAACTTCTCTGTTGGGGTTATGGAAGCCGAATGAGATACTATCTATTGCTATGAGTTTGTGAGTTCGTGACACGTATGCTGCTTATATCATTATTCTCTTCATCTTAATCTAAATTCTTTGTGGTTGCAAACGCAAGAATACGCCAGTATAACATTTAACTTGTTCGAAAGAAAGGTTATCTGTCTGGAAAAGAGATAATGTCAAGGTAGTAGGGTCCCATCCCCTATTAAAAAGTTAGTGTCATAACTGGATTAACCTCTTGGAGAATTCGTACCGTTAGACACGCTTTAAGCTCGAAAGAGTTAAAGTGAAATAATCCTCGAATAGGTCGAAAGACGCCTGGATTTACCATCGAATACAATTCTCTATAAGCACATGCATGTCGGAATTCAACACACTCATAGCCAATAGAGACGTATAACTCAGGAGGTGGACATAACCCCAACTTCTCAATTCTCATTGTTTACAACTTAATAACTATTCTTTCTTTTTACTTTACTATTTCAATTTTTACTTTAATAATTTGGTTACACATTACAATCCCCCCTTTTTACGAGACTTGCACTAAAAGTCTAGTAATCGTTGCTTACTTGTTGACCAAGCTATTCCCTGTGGGATCGATACCCAACCCAGTTGGGTTCTATATTTGCTAGCGATCGCTTTACACTCCTACGAGAGCTGTAGATTGAGCGTTATCAAAAATTGGCGCCGTTGCCGGGGAATACGAGTGTCAATTAAGTTTGTGATAATTACTAGACCCTTTGGTCAAAGATTCTCATACTTTTACTTTTAGTTTTTGTTTTTGTTTACTGCACGTTTTTATTCAGTGCATGCCCCATACTAGAAGTTCTAGTCAACCGTTATTACCTATCAATCCTGAACCACAACATATTGGCAGAATGGAGGCACAAGCAGAAATTGAAAGGATGGCTGCTCAACAGGAGCAGGCGAGATTAGCTGATCTTGCCGCCGCCCAAGTACACCAACAAAACATTGATAACCCTGGGCGAACAACAAATCCTGACGATGAGGATTTAGGTGATGACGAGTTACTAAACCCAAGGCATGATGCTGAAATCGCAACACCTGCCAACAGAAGAGGTCGACAAGCTCGGTTTAGGTATGATCGCCAACCAATGCAACCAGCTTTTGACGACGATGATGATGATCTTGATGGAGGCGGAGCCACTGGAGCCATAATTCCTCCACCATTAGCGCCCGGAGCCAAGTTCAACATCACAAGCACCATGATTCAGTTATTGCAACTCAAGGGATTATTTGGTGGACTAGCAGGCGATGATCCGAATATGCATCTCATCAACTTTATTTCTACATGCAAGTCGTTTGACAATCCTGGTGTTGGTCAGAATGCAATTCGATTACGTCTATTTCTATTGTCTCTGTCTGGGGAGGCAACTCTATGGTTGAATGGGCTGACTCCTGATTCTATTACAAATTGGAGGCAATTGAGAGACGTTTTCCTAGAAAGATTCTTTCCGTCATCCAAAATAGTACAATTGAGAGATGAAATCAGCAACTTTCGTCAGCTTCCAACTGAAGCCCTTCATGAAACATGGGAGAGGTTCAAGACAAAGCTAACGAGATGCCCAAACCATCATATGACTAATGTTCACCTAATAGAGATATTATACAGAGCCTTGAATTCAATAACTAAACCAGTGGTGGATAATGCGGCTGGAGGATCTTTTATGGACCTCACCTTTGGTCAAGCAAGCAATATGCTAGATCGTATGACGAATCAAAGTAGAGCTTGGCATACAAGGGATTCTGAGGTAGCAAGCCCCACTTTATCTATTAGCATGACTGCAGACTAAAGAAGAAGAGAAGAAGAACGTGATCAAGATATGGCGCACATGAAAACACAAGTAGATCTTCTTACAAAGCATCTATTATCAGGGAAGACGGAAAAAGTCAAAGCTATTGCGTCAAAAGGAAAAGACGAATCTGATTCGGAAGAAGAGGCCAACTACTTGAACAATCAGGTGGGTTTCCGAGGGAATACCCAAGGAAACCAAGGTCAGAACTACTATGATAAATCTGGAAACAAAGACCAAGGTAGTTGGAAGAACAAGAATGAAAAGAGTGGTTTGTACGTTCCTCCTGGAAGACGTGACGCCACCACATCTAGCTCTGAAAGTATGGAAGACATGCTGGCCAAAATATTGAAAGGAGTGGAAGCAACAAACGCTGCAGTAACGGAGGTAGTTACTGATTTGTCCTCTATGAAACAAATAGTTGATTCTCATTCCACTTCAATCAAGCAAATAGAGCAGCAATTGAGCCAACTTTCAGTAGCACTCAATCAAAGAAAGGCTGGCACCTTACCGAGTGATACTGTGCAAAACCCAAGGAATGATGGGTCATGCATGGCCATTACTATCCGGAGTGGTAAGGTGCTGGAAACTTCAGCAAAAATCAAGCAAGTGGATGACGAAGTAGTGTACATTGATGATAAGGTGAAAGGAGAAGAATCCGCAGAAAAAGGGCACAACGTCCATGACGTCAATCCCAATAAATTGCAACCTGAAAAATCTAAAAAACGGAAGCAAGAGAAGAAGAAAGCCGTGGAGAGAAAAATTCCATACCCACCACCACCTTTCCCCCAGAGATTGAAGAAGGTGGCGGATGATACAAAGTTCAGCAAATTCATGACTATGTTGAAGCAGCTAACCATTAATGTTCCATTGGTGGAGGCACTTGAACAAATGCCTGGGTATGCAAAATTTATGAAGGATCTTTTGACAAAGAAGCGGGCAGCAAGTTATAAGTTGAAAGATGATGTCCATCACTGCAGCACAATTGTTACCCGATCAATAGTCCAGAAGAAGGCTGACCCCAGCGCTTTCACTATTCCTTGCACCGTGGGATCTTTGAATTTTGCCAAAGCATTATGCGACTTAGGAGCCAGCATCAATTTGATGCCATTATCTATCTATAAGAAGTTGGGGTTGGGTGATCCTACTCCAACCAACATGAGGCTCGTAATGGCGGATAGGTCGATAAAATGACCTGTTGGTATTCTATGTGATGTCTTGGTAAAGGTTTCTTCATTTATCTTTCTGGCAGACTTTGTTATTTTGGATTGTAAGGCAGACTCAGAAGTTCCCATAATCTTGGGGCGTCCTTTCTTTGCTACGGGAAGCATGCTTATTGATTTGAGAGCTAATGAGCTTTCATTCCGCATAAATGACGAAGTAGTTCGCTTTGATGTTTGCAAATCAATGAAGCAACCCAAAGATCTGAGTGTATTTTCGGTGGCTGATGTTTTCTTTGATGATGAGAAAGAATTACTTGAAGAAGAGCAAATTATTGATGACCCTTTGGCGGTTGTGCTCATGAATGGAGAGAATGAGGATACTGAAAATTGTGAAGAAGCTATTTGTGCTCTATCAGGATTAGGGACATATCGCCATACTTCCAAGAAGCTGGACCTTGATCTCAAGAATCGACCCACACCACCAGCTAAGCCATCTATTGAAGAGCCACCCACATTAGAATTGAAGGAGCTGCAAAGACATTTAAAGTATGCATTCCTAGGAAGCGGAAACACACTTCCAGTCATTGTTGCAGCAGATTTGGGTGAGCAACAAGTTGCAGCTCTCATTGCTATTCTACGGAAGTATATTAGAGCCATTGGATGGACCATTGCGGATATTATTGGTATTCCACCTGGGATTTGTACACATAAAATTCAGCTTGAAGAGAAGTGCACACCCACCATTGAGCATCAAAGACGTCAAAACCCACCTATGCAAGAAGTGGTAAAGAAAGAAATAATTAAGTGGTTAGACGCAGGAGTTGTGTATCCAATCTCTGATAGTACATGGGTAAGTCTGGTACAATGTGTTCCCAAGAAAGGAGGCATGACGATGGTCGCGAATGCGAAGAATAAGCTTATTCCACTCAGACCCGTCACTGGATGGAAAGTATGCATGGACTACCGAAAGTTGAATTCTTGGACACTCAAAGATCACTTCCCAATGCCATTTATGGACCAAATGCTAGATCGATTAGCGGGGAAAGGATGGTTTTGTTTCTTAGATGGATATTCAGGCTATAATCAGATTTGCATTGCCCCCGAAGACCAAGATAAGACGACGTTTACATGCCCATATGGTACGTTTGCCTTCAAACATATGTCATTCGGGTTATGTAACGCACCAGCCACCTTTCAACGCTGTATGATGTCTATTTTTTAAGATATGGTTGAAGACACTTTGGAGGTATTTATGGACGACTTTTCAGTTGTTGGTGAGTCTTTTGAAGCGTGCTTGGCAAACCTGAGCATGGCATTACAAAGATGTGTAGAATTCAACCTAGTGCTGAATTGGGGGAAGTGCCACTTCATGGTAAAAGAAGGTATCGTTCTAGGGCACAAAATCTCCGAAAGAGGGATTGAGGTTGATCGAGCAAAAATTGAAGTTATTGAAAAGCTACCACCTCCAATTTCGGTGAAGGGAGTTCGTAGTTTTCTCGGCCATGCAGGTTTCTATCGTCGGTTCATCAAAGACTTCTCAAAAATTGCTAGCCCATTGTGCAAACTCTTGGAAAAAGATGCGAAGTTTGACTTCAATGAAAACTGCTTAAAGGCATTCGAATGCCTCAAAGGAAAACTCATTGAAGCCTCTATCATGGTAGCACCAGATTGGTCTCTCCCGTTCGAAGTCATGTGTGATGCTAGTGGTGTAGCCGTTGGAGTTGTGCTTGGTCAGAGAAAGGAGAAATTATTTCATCCTATCTACTATGCGAGTAAGGTCCTAAATGAAGCCCAAAGGAACTACACTGTGACAGAACAAGAGCTCATAGCGGTTGTGTATGCGTTTCAGAAGTTTCGTGCCTATCTATTGGGTACTAAGGTGATCGTTCATACAGACCATGCAGCTCTTAGGTATCTAATGACAAAGAAGGATGCAAAACCAAGATTAATTCGATGGGTATTGCTGCTGCAAGAGTTTGATTTCGAAGTTAAAGATAGAAGAGGTTGCGAGAACCAAGTGGCCGACCATCTATCTAGACTCGAGAACGAGCATGTGGCGCAGCCTGTTATCGAGATTTATGATGCATTCCCTAACGAGGAGATCCTAGCGACGATAACAGAAAAGTTACCGTGGTATGCCGACTTTGCAAATTTTGTGGTGAGTAATGTAATACCTGCCAATTTATCATACCATCAAAAGAGGAAGTTTATGCATGACGTACAACACTACTATTGGGATGAGCCATATTTGTTTCGACGATGTGCGGATGGTATTATTCGATGATGTATATCCCATGTAGAGGTGCCTACTATATTGGAAGCATGCCACACTTCCCAAGTTGGAGGACATCACGCAGGCAATCGAACGGCAAGAAAAGTATTGCAAAGTGGATATTATTGGCCTTCGATATTTAGAGATGCCTATGACTTTGTTAGAAGATGCGACCAATGCCAAAGACAAGGTGCTATTTCGAAACACCATGAGATGCCCATGTCGAAAATTCTTGAGATAGAACTCTTTGATGTGTGGGGCATTGATTTCATGGGTCCATTCGTGAATTCGTTTGGAAAGAAGTACATCTTAGTTGCTGTAGATTATGTCTCAAAATGGGTTGAAGCTTTAGCATTGGCCGACAATGAGGGAAAGCGTGTTGTAGCATTTTTGAAGAGGAATATCTTATCTCGCTTTGGAGTACCACGTACTATCACAAGTGATGGAGGATCTCACTTTTGCAACAAGCTATTCAAATCCGTGTTGGCCAAGTATGGTGTCAAGCAACATAAGGTAGCCATGCCTTATCACCCACAAACGAGTGGACAAGTAGAGGATCAAGCAAATCCTTGTGAAGACGGTTAATGCTAATAGGAAGGATTGGTCTCGGAAGCTAGATGATGCACTATGGGCGTATAGGACTGCATTCAAAACACCCATCGGCATGTCCCCTTATCAACTAGTTTATGGGAAGGCTTGTCATTTACCCATTGAGCTCGAACATAAAGCATTGTGGGCATTGAAGCAGTTGAATTTGAATTGGGATGATGCGATGAATCTGAGGTTGGAACAGCTGAACGAATTAGATGAGTTCCGTCTCCATGCATACGAAAGGTCAGACCTATACAAGGAGCGGATAAAAAAGTATCATGATCAGCGGATTGTTTGACGAAACTTCCAAAAGGATGATATGGTACTTCTCTTCAACTCTAGATTGAAGCTGTTCCCAGGTAAGTTAAAGTCTAAGTGGTCTGGTCCATACAAAGTTATCCAAGTCTACTCGTCTGGAGTAGTTGAATTGGAAGACAATAATGGTGTTGTCTTCAAGGTGAATGGTCAACGTGTTAAACCTTATATCGGTCCTCGTGACTCGATGAATTATATGGCCATCACTTATCTCGACGAAGTCTAAGTACTCGAGGTAACTATGTCGAGCCACGACAATAAATAAGGCGCTAGATGGGAGGCAACCCATCGTTTATCATTTATCGCTTATCGTTTATCATTTTTCATTTTTTTAGTATGTGTTTTGCTTTTGACTACTAAAAATCCAAAAATAAGAGTCGTGCCACGACCAAAACTAAGGCGCTAGATGGGAGGCAACCCATCGTACTAATCGTTTTCATTAGTTTTGAGCAAATGTAGGTGCAAGAGGTATTCAACGAGGAGATTGGTTTCAAATGATGATTTGGACGTAGTGCATGGTAAAGGTGGTAAGTTTGGAATTAAGATGCATAAGACTATGGATTGAGCATTGCTCATGACAAAATAGGCATCGAGCAAGGCTAGGCCTAGGTAAAACTAGGCCACGAACAAGGCAACACCTATCCTATAGCCTAAGGTCTCGGAATCTAGTGTGCAAAGGCATAGGCGCCGCCCATGCTCAAGTATGCCATAGCATAGGCGCCGCCTATGGTCACTAAAGGCATTTCACTAGGCGCCGCCTATGCTAGCAAATGCTTTGCATTAGGCGCCGCCTATGGTCACTAAAGTCATTTCACTAGGCGCCGCCTATGCTAGCAAATGCTTTGCATTAGGCGCCGTCTATACCATGCATAGGCAAAGCTAAAGGCGCAGCCTATGGTCACTTTTTGTCTCCAAAACCGATTTTAAATGGGTCAAAACCCGACCCATTCTTTTCCTATATAAAGGGGACTTAGTCTTGAAACATAAACACATTGAAAACTTGACCTAGGCGCCGCACATAGCATCCAAATCCTCCCAAAACTTTTCTTTTTGCTCTCCCACTTCACAAGAACATCTCCAAAGGCTTCAATCACGTAAGTACTCTCTTGTTCTTCATCTATTTCTCGTAAGTACAACGTTTCTATGTCTATTATAAATTGCTACATCTTGAAGAAATATTGGTGATGTTAATGTGTTTGAATTGTCGATACAAAACCATGTGAGTGAATATATAAGCTAGGATGATCTTAAACTATTTCTGACTTGAATTTGATTTTGGTGCATTGTCATACTACTTAAGGAATTGATATAGTCATGAACATTGCATAATCTTGTCACTTGAATACTTAATTGTTAGAATATCCCGTTCATCGGAATAAGACTTATAGTTGCCTACCGACATAGGAGGTTGTGATTATTAATAGAAACTATACCATGATGTCATCCCTATGTAGTAGTATTGTTATACCTAACATGAAAGTATTGCAAAAGTTGCAAGAAGTGCTACCTCTCTGATTTTCTTGTCGGAATATAGCCCCTAAAACGTATGTCGACGAAGTCTAAGTAATCGACCACTTTCACTTCACTAATTTGTATCAACAAAATTAAGTGTGGGGTGTACCCCTATGGCTTGTTTATAGATTGTATCAACATGAATGTGTTTAAGTCTCAGGTACAATGGCTCCTAAAGCAAGACAAGACAAGGCTACCACTTCCCAAAAGGGCAAGAAAAGAGGTCGCAAGGACCAAGGAGAATCATCCTCAATGAAATTACCACACCGCATGTTTGGAATAAAATGGGTTCTTGAGGAGGAAGCCAAGGAATGGTATAGGAACAACAAGGAAAGAAAATATGTTCATGTCGACTTGATCAACAAGGACAGCCTAGCGAAGAAGGAGCCGCGCATGTTGGCGAAAATCATGGCATTAAATTTGGATTTCATCTTCCGCGACATGGGAGAATGTAACCTTGATTTAACAAGGGAATTTTATGCCAATTGGTCACCGAAAACCACAGGCAGCGAAGTCAAGATTCGGGGCCAAGTTTTATAACTCAATGCGAATTTGATCAACTCCTTTCTTGGCTTGCCTTCAGTCGATCCAGCATCATTCAAAGAGCTGTACAGCAGACCTCCTTATAGAGAAATTCGACACACACTTTGTGAAAGTAGATCCATGGCAAGGTGGAGCAGACAAAAAGACACCGGACGACATAACACCTTCCCCTATGCTCCTTTAAATAGGGAAGCAAGAATATGGTTGCGTATTGTCAACTCTTGTCTTATTCCTGGGACCCAGTACACCAAAATAACAAGACATAGAGTGTGTTTGGTCTACGCTTTGATGACGAATGTCCCTATCAACATTGGGGCAATCATTCGCTCTACAATGCAGAAGGCCAGGCTACACAAGCGGTCCTATTTCACTTTTGGCAATCTGTTGACAGCAATCTTGTGGAAGGAAGGTATCGAAGAGGAACCAGCTGACCATAAAATCCCACATAACCCAAAGAAGGTTGACCTCACAAAGGTCAAAGATGTTGAAACAACACCTGGCGTCAACCTTACTACTGCGGAGAGACATGCTCGAGATGAGAGTTTTTTCCGTCATCTTTATGGCATGACTCGGTTCACAATGATGAGTGGTGGACGTGTTCCAACTGCTACAGAGCTCCAACAGCTGGACCATGACTATCCAATGAATATGCATGCGAGGGAGATGTGTGGAGTAGGTACATACTTTGAGGAACCTCTTGATGATGATGTGCCGACCGATGATGATCGATGCATGCCAGATTCTGACGTGGAGGAGAATTCTGATGACGACGACTCCTATGATGATTCCGACGAAGGGGGTATGACCCCCGACATAGAGGAGGAGTCCGACTGACCAGGTTCTTCTTATTTATTTTCTACTGAGGGCAGTGTCCCGTTTAAGTGTGGGGTGGTGGTTTTTTGTTTGAGTTTTTTTTCGTTTTTTTTGTTTTTTTTGTAGTTAAATTTTTTTACTTAGCTTCGCATGAAACTATTCTAATAGGCAGCATGAGATTATAACAAGAGTTTGTGCTAAAATCATGACTATTGAGACGTTTAGGCTCTAATTGTGACTCACTATGTGATATTGTGTGGTTCAATTCCTTCATCTGTTGGGGCAAGAGTCTATACTACTCCCAATAAAGTCGACCATATGCCTTGTGTGTGTGAGATAATAGTATATTCTATGCTTGTGACTGATGCTAGAACTTGCCTGGTATGTGTGCAAAGCGAAAATAAAGAATGCAAGTTTAGGAGATGATTTAGGCATTTCTTTGGCAACCTATGATTGTTTACTTTCTTTTTACCTATCCACGAACATTTATCCTAGTTATCCCCTTTTGAGCCTTTAGCCTATTTTCTTTGACAACCTCATATGTAAGCCTAATCCATCTTTTCAAGACCATAATTTGATCCAAATTCCTAAGTGTTTTAAATTATAAAGTCATGGGACAAAATAAGAGGAAATTGGGTGAGTATGATGCTTTAGAATGTATTGGTGCTTGAATGTGTTATGAAAAAGAAAGTGCTATCATAAGAGGTATGAAAAGAAAAAGGAAAGGGAAGCTGAAAAGTTGATTAAAATTGAAAAACAAAAGAGGAGAAAAAGGGTGGTAGAATAAAAGAAAGTAGAAAGGTTGTTCGAAAGAAAAGTGTTAATGATACAATGTGATGTATTAAAGCGCTTAGGAACATAGTCACTATTTCTGGCCAAAATAGTCCTACCCGTCCCTTAGCCTACATTACAACCATCAAAAGACCTACTTGATCCTAAGCCTAGCATTCAGACATTTAGTGGAGCATTACACTAAGGGCAAGCCTATGGTCATCAGTTACTACATATGAATTCTTTGTGAGAGCGAGCAAGGACACCCTTCTACCCATGTTTCGATGAATACACTATGCTTGTGAGTGATTATGGGAAATATATTGTGAGACACACATGGTTGACGAGTTTTGGTTAGTATGATTCTTTGTACCTTAACTTTTGGATACGAATTAACTACCATCACGAGTCTATATTAGAGGTGGAATTGTTTCTACTAATGATTGGAAAACTACTCTTTGTTGGTAATTGTTGTGCTTGTCTTGATGAATATTTTGTGTTGTTACTGTGAAACCCTAAGTTAATGTTTAGAAGGACATGATAGTTTTTTCGAGGAAGAACAAATTTTCAAGTGTGGGGTGTTGATGATAGGCGAATTTACACGCCTATAGTGCTATATTTTACCCATATTTTAGCAATGTTTTGAGAATAAATTATATATTTCATGCACTTTTAGTCCTTTTTCCTGTAAGTGAGCTAACAAACATGATTAGCAAAGTTTCAGGTATAAATGATGCAGAATTCAGCATTTTATGGATAACTTGACGCCAAAGAAAGCTTCACGAAAGGAGAAAAGGGAGTCTTGGACGCCTAAGGACCAAAAGTGATGAATGGAAAATCTGTCCCGGGCTAAAACAACATTTCTGAAGACTTTGGGGACTAGCAGTAATTTATTAGGATTAGGATAATGATACATTAACCTAGTACAATTGGGTTAAGTATTTCATTAGCTTAGTAGGATTTGGTTAAGTATTTCATTAGCTTAGTAGGATTTGGTTAAGTATTTCATTAGCTTAGTAGGAATAGGATATGGGTATTATAAATACCCTATTTTGCTAGAGATTTTTATTCATTCTTCTAAGATATATTCATTCTACTTCTAATTTCATTCTTCTACTATTCCTCAACAATTCTCATTCTAGTTTTAATTCATCTTTCTACTTCTTCTTCTATTCATCTATTCTTAATTTCCGCAACAAGAGAAACGTTACTTGCAAGAAATCACGCCTAACGCCTACCACACTTGTGCTACACGACATTCTTATTGTGGTATAATAACAATGTCAATTGTGATTTCCTTCGCACTCATGGGTAACTAAACTTCTCTGTTGGGGTTATGGAAGCCGAATGAGATACTATCTATTGCTATGAGTTTGTGAGTTCGTGACACGTATGCTGCTTATATCATTATTCTCTTCATCTTAATCTAAATTCTTTGTGGTTGCAAACGCAAGAATATGCCAGTATAACATTTAACTTGTTCGAAAGAAAGGTTATCTGTCTGGAAAAGAGATAATGTCAAGGTAGTAGGGTCCCATCCCCTATTAAAAAGTTAGTGTCGTAACTGGATTAACCTCTTGGAGAATTCATACCGTTAGACACGCTTTAAGCTCGAAAGAGTTAAAGTGAAATAATCCTCGAATAGGTCGAAAGACGCCTGGATTTACCATCGAATACAATTCTCTATAAGCACATGCATGTCGGAATTCAACACACTCATAGCCAATAGAGACGTATAACTCAGGAGGTGGACATAACCCCAACTTCTCAATTCTCATTGTTTACAACTTAATAACTATTCTTTCTTTTTACTTTACTATTTCAGTTTTTACTTTAATAATTTGGTTACATATTACAATCCCCCTTTTTTATGAGACTTGCACTAAAAGTCTAGTAATCGTTGCTTACTTGTTGACCAAGCTATTCCCTATGGGATCAATACCCAACCCAGTTGGGTTCTATATTTGCTAGCGACCGCTTTACACTCCTACGAGAGCTGTAGATTGAGCGTTATTAGGGAAAGGGAATGGTTTTCTTTGGAGGATAATTGGAGAAGAAAAGAAACATTATGCCCTAACTGATGCCCAAGTTATGTTATGTATGATTGGGTTGAGGGGGAAAAACCCAATTGCCCCTCAAGCATTTAAATTTGAAACTGGATGTGAAAATCTTACTGCAATGTGATCTTATTGCGGTAGTGCATTACCTTTACCATGATACGGTTTGCATGACTACGGGAATAATACCTAGACGCGGTCTTATCGTGATAACCTACTAATTTCATGATCCAAATAAGACCCAAACCCCATCCAAAAAATTTGAAACTTCTCCGCCTCATGCTACGTATATCCCTGAAGATGAATTAACTCAAAAACCAATATCTCAGAGTCGGGAAGACCTTAAAAATCCTTCAAGTTTAGAAGCCTTAAAAATAACTAAGTCCCCAACACTTGGTGAAATTTTCAGGCCTTAAGTCCCTTATGCGTGTAAAGAGAAGCTGAACTGAGCTAAGAATAGTACCGGGTATTACAACTATCAAGAAGAAGTTTCATGTCTAAAAATTTTGAGATGGTTTTCTGCCAAAAATGATTGAAAAAAGTAAAATTTCTTGATTTTTTCAACCCCTAAGGAAGCAGTAAGTCTAATTTTAGTTAAATTTTTATTTTAATTAATGATTTAGGTCACATTTGTTTTTTTAAGATTCAGACGTCTGAATCTAAATTCTATTTGAATGATTAAGATATTATTTTCATCTCTGAAATCTGAATGGTTAAGACTATTTATTTTTCAATATTTAAATATGCAAAATTTAGTTATTTGAATAAATAATCAAAGGTATAATTCAAATAAAAAATAATTACATATTAGAAAAATATTTGATTTAATACAATAAAATTATTATTTGATTTCTTAAAAATTTTTATATTTGTTAGTGATAATGGAGGTAGTTTGTAATGGTGGTAGTTGTAATGATTGATGTTAGTGATTAGTAATATTAGTGGTGATAGATGTGATGATAGAGATGTTTGGTATTATAGTCATTGTTATGATGTAGGCAATTAGTAGTGGTGGTGGTAGTGATGTAAAGTTGGTTGATATTAGTAGTTAGAGGTATTGATTGTGATAGGTTAAAAATGAATGCATGATGGTTGACGATGTATTGTTGGTAGTTGGAGATGTTATTATCTATGATGGTGGAGATAATTGTTAGTAGAGATATACTATAGCCGTAAAGGCGGTTGAAGCGGTGGTAGAGGTGGTGGCACCGATGACAATAGTAGTGGTGGCCGAAGAATGTATGGATGCTAATGATGTGTTAGTGGTAGTTAGCGGTGATGCTAGTTGTGATACATGAGTTGGTTGTAGTTAGAATTGGTCGATAGTGATTGATGATGATGGTGGTGTTCGCATATGTGTTGGCATTGATGATGTTGATAGCGATGAATATAATTAAAATAATAAAGGTGGTAGATATGGTAGCGGCTAAAAATAGTAGTTAGTAGTAATTATGATTATGAATGGTGGTTGTGATGGTAGAGGTGGTTAGTGGCAACGTGGTGGTTGACAATGGTGGTGGCTACAGAGGTATTAGTTGTGGTGATTGATCATTATGGATAGAGTGGTAGTGAATATTATCCAACACAAGAATACCTCTTAATGATTAAGACTTAGTTCCAGGTCTGAATGATTAAGACCGATTAAGAGCTAAATTCTTTATAAAAAAATGCACTTAATGAGCTGAAGTTTGAATCATTCAGATTCAGACCTCCATTAAGTGCAAGCAAATAAAACCTTAATCACCATTCTAATTTATGTACTGAGTTATTTTAGATTGTGTATCTGTGACTTGTTCCAACTAATCGAGAGTTGAAGATGCCATTTGTATTACTTTATGGTCTGTGCAAACTCTATTAGACCCTAAGTTTATTGATAGAATAAAAAGGAACTGGTTTGAGCAACAACCTTACAAAACACTTTGGAATGGTAGGCTTATTCTTGGTGATGTTGTTGTTGATAGTTCTACCGGTGGTGATAGAGTTGTTATTGGTGATGGTGGTTGTGATATAGTTGCTATTGGTGGTGGTAGTGGTGATGGTGATGCTGTTGGAGTTGGTGAATTGATAAGTTGGTTAATGCTCCTCTTACAGTTTTTGGAACAAAAAATAATCATGATTATGATCATACTAGTTTTACTGATTTTGGTGGTCGATGCACCTCTTCTTTAAATAAGCATACTATAAATTTCTCACACGAAAATGGTAGTCAACCATTTAGAGATCTTTCCCCTCCTAGCTTATGTTATGCATGCAAATATCAAGAGTGCAATGAAAAAATATGATCGAGTGATTAATTCTATTAATGCATTAACTGCTACTGTAAAGAAACTGACATCTAAGAGGGGTGTTATCCCATCAAAGGGGATTTTAGATCCATTCACTCCATTAGAGGTTAAGGTTAAAAGGAGAAAGAAAGCAATTTCCAAGGTATTATCAAATGTCAAAATAAAAAAAATTGCAACTCCCCTTTCTTGCACTATTGAGCAATGTACAAGGGCTATAAGAGAGAAAAGCTAAAAGGGTGAATATTCATCACCCGTTCCACCAGACTACATATCTGTTGCAATAGATGGATAATATGTTGCAATAGATGAGATAATTGTTGCAACATATTGCCCATCTGCTGTATAACTTTATGTATCTTTTTATGTTTCATTTTGTTTATATATTTGTGATAAGCATTGGCAATTTTGGCTTTTTAGGTGAATAGTGCATGCTATTGCTGAACAACATACTATCATAGTTGATAATCCATCAATGACTTCCAAAGAGGCAAAAAAGTAAAGTTTGTCAGTCCGGATGAAAGTTTGGATGAATGTCAGAATTATTTGTTTGAAGGGTTCAACATCACTGACAAGGCTCCAACATAATTGATCAACACTTATTTAGAATGGATTGCCGATGGGAGGTTAAAGTATCATGCCAACAAGTATGTAACCACATAAATCATTTTTAAAAATTCTGATTCATAAACTTCTTCTTATACAAACATGATATTAACACATATAAATCATGCAAAAAATAAAAGAATGACCACTACAAATTAAAAACAATCGGATCTTAGATTTGATATGTTCAACTTTGTTGTTGCACATTCCAAAATAAAGAATTTGTTCTATTTGATGTCACAACCCAACACTTGCTGGGATGATGAGGTTTAAATTCCATTTATCTTACTATTAATACTATATTTGATGTCCATTTTTGTTTAGTTTTATTTGTTAAATAATTTTATTTTTACTTAATTATAATGTTCGATAATATGTTCAGCACATCAATATTATATTTACTACCTTCGAAAGAAGGCCAAGTTGCAAAACAACAACAATACAGATACACAACAATCAACTATTTTTTCAAAGTATACATCGATAAGACCTACGAACGGAACATAAAAATTATCTGGAAGTTGCTCAAAATAAGGAATATTTAAGCAACATCATCAAAGATTTTAGCATTCCAGCTGGACTACCTTGTCATTTAGATGAAGTGTATATCTCAGTCATTATGATGGTGAGTTCCATTGGGTGTTGGCTGTCGTTGTTCTCAAAGAGAGGTGCATTTGAGTTTTTGACTTGATGTCGATAAAGAGACATTTTGAGCCAATGTCCAAGATACAAAAGCTGGCCATAGTGTTGCCTACTTACTTTCATATAAGTGGATTTTTGGACCAAAACTATTCATACTGATTGCTGGGTAATTGAAGCATACCAGGATAAAATGAGTAATGCCCATTTTGGACAGGGTAATCCATTTGATGTAGAATATATTAAAGAAATTTCTCAATAATCTAGTGGTAGACTATAAATACTTATTATGTTTTATAACATAAATTTCACAACTCTTACATTAATTAGATATGCATTATCTGATTTTTACAAATACAAAGATTGCAGTATTTTGCTGTAACTTACGTCGAGTATTTAAGTGATAGATTACAAGTACCAAAAGATGGAGTTGATGTCGAATTACTCCGTAAATAGTATGTTACACTTTTGTGGAATTATGAAAGTGTGAAGGCTCAAAAAGGGTATGTAAGGAAAAGTGAAGATGCACCACGACCAAAGTCGAATTTCATACCATTAGATGTAGTACAAGTGGTCAATATCGAGTAGATATCTTTCTCTTGATTATGTAAATATTGACTTTAAAACTTGAACTATAAGTATTTATCATCTGTACCCCATACAATTTTATATTTCATGTATTTGTTGAATTATTTAATGTAATTTGTGAATGCTTAAATTTATTATTTTTATGAATATTATTTGAATTGATGACCTGTTGTTTTCTCATGAATTCTGTTTTATCCTAAGATTTGAACTTATTAATTAAAATAAATTATTAAATTCAAATATTGCAACAGATGTATTATCTGTTGCAATAGATGGCACATCTGTTGAAAATATCAAACAGATATAGATATCCATTGCAACAAATAACTAACGTGTTGCAAAAGATGACATATGTATTGCAAAAAATGTCTCATCTATTAAAAATTGTCTAACAGATATAGGAATCCATTGCAATAGATGGTTCATCTGTTGGAAGAAATCAAACCAGTAGCAAAACAATTTTGATTTCTTCCAACAGATGACACATCCGTTGCAACATGTGGGTCATATGTTGGAAGAGTTGTTTTGATTTATTCCATTAGATAAGCTATCTATTTTAATATATAGGGCATCTATTGGAATAATTCATACCATGTAACTAATAGACGACCCATTTATTGCAACAGGTGGGTCATCTGTTGGAAAACTTATTTTAATTTCTTCCAACAAGCTACCCATTTGCTGCAACAGATGGGTTATCTATTGGAAAAAATCATTAAAGTTGCAACTCATTAAAGTTGTAATTGAACTTATTAAATGAAAGATATTTTTTTTATTACTAACAATGATTTAATATAAATCAGTTTCACATCAAATTAACTTTAGTTAGTTTTGATCAAAGGTAAGCATCAAAATCTCCCCTTTTTAAAAATTAATTAAGATATGATAATTAAGACCAAATTAACATTTTCAAAACTTATTATTCTTTTCTAGAACACAAATCAGCCAACTAATTAATTAATGCATGATAAATAAGAATACAAGGTGTCAATCATTTCCATTAGTTATTGAAAATATCAAAAATTGTTTCATATTCTTCTCTTCTCAACTACTCAACCTTGTTCCAAGAGATTGCTCAAACCCTTCACAACAGATCAAGTTTTATCCCATTTCTGACCATATCAATTGTTATTTTTAACTTCCTTCTTCCTTGTATCTGTTATTTTCTCTCTTTTTATAGGTAAGAGTTCGATATTTATTGTTTTTCCAAAAAAATAGGGTTTTTTAGTTAATGATGAAAAATAAAAACTTTAGTTTTATTATCTTCAAGAATGGGTTAACAATTTTAAGTTTTGATGCTAAAAATGTAAGAACTACTCGAGAAAATTCTAGTTTTTATCGTAGTTATTCTCTTAGTATGGTGGTTGATGTAAAATGTAAATGGGGTATCTTTCTTTTCTAAGTGAAATATGATTTCTTCTTCTTGTTGTTGTTCTTGTTGTACAAATTTTACAAACTTGATCTTTGACCCTTTTTAGAGATTGACAATTTTGTTTTGTTGTCTGTGTTATTATATTGAATCATTTCACTTCACTTGGTATTTGTTGGTTTTGTTGGTGTTGTTGGTACTGTTGATGTTGTTGGTGTTATTTTATTTGTTTGTTTATTTATTTATTTATTTATTTGTGTTCTGGTAAATTTGTTTTGTTTTTATTTTGTTCATGTTATTGGTGTTTTTAATTTGTTAGTGTTGGTAGTATTGGTGGTGTATTGCCCAACAGATGTGTAATCTGTTGGAAGACCTATTTTAATTTCTTCTAAAAACTGACCAATCTATTGAAATGGATGGGTCATCTGTTAAAAGAAATCGAAATAGTTCCTGATACTGATTTGATTTCTTCCAATAGATGACCCATCTATTACAAAAGACGGGTCATCTCTAGAAAGAAGTTAAAAGAGTCCTTCCAATAGATTACCCATCTGTTGCAATAGATGGGTCACCTGTTTGTTAACTGGCATGATTTATTCCAACAGATTCCCCATCTGTTGGAATAAATCAAAATAGCTCTTCCAATAGATAACCCACCTGTTGCAACAGATGGGTCATCTGTTAGAAGAAGTCAAACTAGTAGCAAGATTATTTTGAATTCTTCCAATAGATGACCCATTTGTTGCAATAAATAGGTCATCTATTGCAACAGATAGGTCATTTGTTAGAAATAATTTTGTAATGTGTTGCATTTATTAAATTTTGTGTTACTTTTTTTCAATGATGCACATATCAGTTTTAATATTTTTTGTTTTTCTCTTATTTGAAGATAAAAAGATGTTTTCAAAAAGAAAAGAAAAGAAAAGAAAAGAAAGTGGACCAACTTTTGACCAACCAACCAAAAAGGGTAAAGTACAGATGGGTTTGGAGGAGCTTAGTTGAACAAACTTTTTAAAAATCAAATGAAGGAAAACCTTTTGCAGATACTGAAGCTGTGGAAAGGGATGATATAAAAAAAAATTGAAGAAGAATCTGTAGAGAGAGGTGGTGAAAATAAAAGTGAGGAATATGATGAAGATAATAAAGATGAAGATTATAAAGATAAAAAAAAGATGAGTTAAAGAAGATGAGGAGAAAAGTGAAGAAGAAGAGGAAATAGGAAGTGAGGAAAAAGGGAAAAAATAAAATGAGGTAGGAGATGATGAGGAAGAAGATGAGTTTGTTTTGGTTGGAAGGAGTTTCGCATAGTTACTGAACTAAAATGTTATCCTCCTTCTCATTCTCAAGCTATACCTATTCTAATCCAAAAAAAAAACACCCCGCACACCCAAAAAAGGCAAAGGCAAGTCAAGTGATCGTGATGTCCTGGTGTCCATTATTGGTCCAAGCTTCAAAAACAAATATTTGATAGAAGCATTGAAAGGTAAAAGAATTTCAAAGAAGCACAAGCAATCATTGTGCTTGGTTTAGTTTGTACATAATATTCTTTGGGCGGGAGACATTAACAACACCATAAGCATCGGTTTAATAAAGCTCTTTGGGGATCTTAAGGCATTTAACAGCTATCCTTGGGGTTATTAAAGCTTTAAAATGACTGTCAAATAATTGTTGACTCCATTAACACCAAAGACAATCAACTTATATGGTTTTTCATGGGCTTTCATGGTAAATATTTCTTTTATTATGATATGATTCATTTTTTTATTCAATAATGGTTTTGATTTATTAGCGTTATATAATAAGCTTGGGTGTTTGAAGTCATTCTTTATTTGAGACAACAAGTGGACTACCAGGAAGAAGTTTCCTGTTGAAGAATGTTGAGATGGTTGTCAGCTAAAACTGGTAAAAATACAAAATTTCTTTATCTCTTCAACCCCCCGAAGGATGCAGTAAGTATAATTATAATTAAGTTTTTAATTTAATTAATAATTTTTTTAATGATCTAATCATCATTTTAATATATGTAATCATTTATGTTAGATTGTGCATCCTTCGCTTGTTCCGACCAATCGAGAGTTGAAGATGCCTTTCTTACTTTATGGTCTGTGCAAACTTTCTCGGATCCTAAGGTCATTGACATAATAAAAATGAAATTGCTTGGAGCAAAAGCTATCAAAAGAAAAATAATTTTGGTTAATGGTGGAGCGGAGCTGTTAGTGGTGGTAGTGGTGCTGTTGTTGGGGCTAATGATGCTCCTCTTACAGTTTTAAAAATAAACCATTATGAGTATGATCATACTGGTTATATAGATTTTGCACCTCTTAGCGAATGCTCTACATGCAAATATCAAGACTACAAGACAAAACATGATATAGCGATTAATGTTATTACTGCATTAACTGCTTCTATAAGGGAATTAACGTTTAAGAGGAGGTGTCATTATATCAAAGAGGATTTTATGTCCATCCACTCCATTAGAGATTAAGGCTAAGAGGAGAAGAAAAGTAATTTCCAAGGCATTATCAAGCATCCAGAAAAGTGAAATTCCAACTCCTTTGTCTGTGTGTTGCATTATTGAGAAATGTACAAGGGCCACAAGAGAGCAGTATGAGCTGAAGAAGATGAATATATATCGTCTGTTCCAACTAACAAACAGACACGATCTATTTTAATAGATGACACATCTGTTGAAAATTATCAAACAGATATATACATTTATTGCAACAATTGACAAACTTGTTGCATCAGATACAGTATCTGTTGTAACATATGTCTCATCTGTTATAGCAAATCAAACAACTCTATGTACCATTTTATTTGTACCAATAGATGATCTATCTGCTACAATGGATGGGTCATCCGTTGGGACAAATTTAATCAAGACTTCTTACCGTTTCAGTTTTTTCAAACAGATGAGTCATATGTTGCTATAGATGGTTCATCCGTTGGAAATTACCATACAGGTATTCCTCATGTTATAATTTGTCCCAACAGTTGATCCATCTGTTGCAACAGAAATATAATCTGTTTGGAATAATTTAAAACAAGAGGAAGACCTGTTTGATTTGCTAAAACAAATGAGTTATCCTTTTATATTTTTTTGTATCTCTGTGATTAGCATTGACCAATTCTGGTTTTCTAGGTGGATGTCACTGTAGAAGCTATTATTGAACAGCACTGACAATATGCTACTCTTTTTATGAAAATATGGAAAATCAAAAGCACAGAAACCATATGCAAGCGACATTAAAGATCCACGATGACCAAAGTCAAATTCCATAGCAACGGATGAAAAACACTTGTCCATATTGAGTAGATATTTATAGTTTGAGTCTGCCAAAGTAATAACCTCAACGCTCCTTAGGAACTATTGCCATCAAAACATAAATTATTGATTTATTTGTTAAGATCTATACCCATAACAATATTTTTACATTTTATTTATTTGTTGATTTATTTCATGCAATTTTTGAAGGCTTCGATTTATTTTATTTTTTTTGTGAATTTTATTTAATCCTTAGATTTGAACTTATTAATTGAAATAGAATACTAGATTCAAATATTGTAATACAACAACAACAACAAACCCAGTGTATTCCCACCTGGTGGGGTCTGGGGGGGTAAGATGTACGCAGTCCATACCTCTACCTCTAAAGAAGTAGAAAGGCTGTTTCTGATAGACCCCCGGCTCAAGACACGAGATACCACAAATACATAGTAAAGCACAGAACAAGATTACAAGATTACATAACATAAATACGGAACCCATAAGTAAAAGAAAACAGAGGAAAGCACTCAGATTCGTACTAAAACAAGGAACACGGAATCATAACAAGGATACTACCCCCACCAAGTAATTCCCTACACTAGCGACCCAAACTGGCCCTAGTCTTCTGCCCTAATTCGCGTCCTCCAGACCTTCCATCTAGGGTCATGTCCTCGGTGAGCTGTAACTGCTCCATGTCCCGACTAATCACCTCACCCCAGTACTTCTTCGGCCTACCCCTACCCCGCCTAAAACCATCAAATGCTGGCCTCTCATACCTACGAACCGGGGCATCCATGCCCCTCCTCTTCACGTGTCCGAACCATCTCAATCGGACTTTCCGCATCTTGCACTCCACTGGAGTCACACCAACCTTCTCCCTGATAGTCTCATTCCGAACTCTATCCCCTCTAGTCAGCCCACACATCCAGCGCAACATCCGCATTTCTGCCACCTTTATTTTTTGGATGTGGGAGTTCTTAACTGGCCAACACTCCACTCCATACAACATGGCCGGACGGACTACCACCCTGTAGAATTTGCTTTTAAGCTTGGGCGGCACCTTCTTATCACACAACACCACCGACGCGAGCTTCCACTTCATCCATCCCACCCCAATACGGTGCGAGACATCCCCGTCAATCTCACCGTTACCCTGGATCACAGACCCGAGATACTTGAAACTATCCCTCTTACATACCTCCTGTGATTCCAGCTTCACTACCACCTCATCCTCCAGCCTCAAATATTGTAATAGATAAGGTATTTGTTGCAACAGATGACATATCTGTTGGAAAATATCAAACAGATTTAGACATATGTTGCAACATGTCGGTGATCTGTTGGAAATAATCAAATAGGTATTCCTACTATTGCAATAGATAAACTTAGATAGAAACATCGATATTATGCAACAGATGACCAACCTATTGCAACAGATAAACTATCTGTCAGTACAGGTATAATATATTTTACAACAGATGTACATTCTGTTGCATTATAAAAATTTAAATTTTATTAGACATAAAAATTTGTCACTACATGTAAAGTGAAGTGACTTGAAATAAATAAAGGCGGAACCCATCGACAGACACCTAAAGTTACAGCTATCTTTCACTTTGGCACCTCAAGTAGACAGTGTTCATTTTAAACACCTAAAATAGGCATCAAACGTGTCAGTTTGACACTTTTTGCCTTGTTGGTAGCTCCCATATAATTCATGCATTCAAGGCTCGTTAAATCTCCATTTTTGCTGACTTGGCGTCTGATTTGGCCCCCAACGGTTATTTTTTCCCCATTGTCTTATATATTCATCTTCTTTCTCAAATTTAACCCTAAATCCCCAAATCTTCTTCTTCATTATTTTTTCTTCTCTATCTAAATTCTTCAAATTATTTGTATTTGGTTTTTCTACATATTTGTTTTATTTTTTCCAACTGAGCTTGACAGTGTCGAGCTCCACTTTCACGGTTTTTTGTGATAAAGATTTTTGATATTTTAAGTATGGTCATAAAGATCTATTAAAGACTTCTTGGACTCAACAAAATCCAGGTCATAGGTATTTTACTTGTAAGATTTCAAAGGTAATATTTTTTTATTTAATTAGTGGATTAATTATTAACTTGTAATTAATTTGTAATTGTGGTCTTATTTTTATAAAAGTTGGGTGGATGTAATTACTTTGATTGGTATGAAGAATGACACCTTTCATAAGCAAATCATGTAATTTGGGGGTTTGTTGAATAAAGTCAAGGCTTTTGAAGAGAAATAAAATTGAGCAAGATGATACTACATTATTGGCGTTATTGCTACTGGTTTGGTGTTGTTGGACACATGGATATTCAAGCCTAATTGCTAAAAATTTTATGGTGGTGTATTGTATTTGGTACTAGTTTGGTGTTGTTGAGCATATGGATATTCAAGCATAATTGTTGGAAAATATCAAACAGATTTAGACATATATTGCAACATATAAGTCATTTGTTGGAAATTATCAAACAGGTCTTCTGACTGTTGCAACAGATAAGACACATATAGAAACATCAGCATAATGCAATAGATGACCAACCTATTGTAACAGATTAACTATCAATTAAAACAGATAGAATATATGTTACAACAGATAGATAATTTCTTACATTATAAAAAATTCAACTCTCATCAGACAAAAAAAATTGCCACTACATGTAAAGTATGTAACGTGAAGTGACTTAAAATTTAAAAAAATTATTTCACAGGTTCATCTTTATACACAGTCTCCAAGCGTCCAGTTTGTACGCCATAAGCCCAGACCTCTTGTATGTTTTTCAAAGCGTTGTCGCACAGAAAGGTTATTGGCTCGACCATTTCTGTGTCGGTCAGCAAACATTTGATATATGCAAGCGTGTGCGACCCACACGTGGCACCGATTTTATTTTTCAGAAGGTTTATGTCTTTATTTCGACATTCAAAATCCCATAGTTGCTTCATCAATACTCTCGTGGGCAAATGATCCATCAGTTTACTCTACCTCAACAAAATGAGGAACAACTCCAACAGTGGCTGCATATGGGTAAAAAATTGACCTCGTCCAAGGTAGGTAAGTTGAAGTCATAAACCTTGATCTTTCCCTCCTAGAGTAGTATCTCAACAGCTCGATAACGTATGACGTCCATGTCTACGATTCCAAGAATCCTCTTTGCCTCGGTCCAGCTCTTGTCGTATGGATTTGATCTCTCCTCTCTAATATATTTTATCATTTCTTTATCTTATTGGAATCCAGAAACTAATGAATCAAATCCCGCACCACCAAGAGTTGACGCTAGCTTACTGGGATTATCATATATATCCTTGAAATTCATGTAAAATTCGAGGTCCATTATCCTATTGGCAGCATCATAAGTTTTCGGGTACGCTAATTGCCTGCCTCTGATGAGGCAGAGAATTTTTTCAACATACTGTGATATAAAAAGTCAATTTTTAAATAGGTTAGTAATTGTAAAGAAGAAAAACATAGTGGAAAGATGCAACAGATGGTCCATCTATTGTAGAGGGTTCTCTGAATCTGTTTACAGATTACCCATCTAACGCAACTTATGCAAGAGATGGGTAATATGTTGCAACAGAACCACCACAGGTTGCACCAAAATACATAGTTGTTGCAACAGATGACACATGTATTGTGTAGCTTCTTCTTCATGGAGTAGATTAGAAGGTTAGGTTAAGAAAAGTAAACTTACCATGTCCACATACTGTGTACACATATCTGTCATGCTATTGAAGTCTTGGGCAAAAAATATATGGATTGGGTAATCTTATGCGCCTTGCTTGGAATTCTTGGCCCATCGCAGATCTCTTTTCTCTTTGGCACCAAGTTGTCTACCTTCTTGAATGGCCCCTAAACTTCAATAACTTTTAGAGAGGGAGGAGTTGCAATTTTTTTTAATTTTCGATTGAAGAGTACTTGGCTAATTGTTCTGTTTTTCTCCCAACTAACACTGTAGGAGTGTATGTATCCCTAACCTTCTTAGATGGTATGACACCCCTCTTGGATTTTAATTTCTCAACAGCTTTAGTGATAGCCTCTATATTTTCAAAGAGTTTATCCTGGTTGTCCTTGCACTCTTCGCATTTTCAATAAGAACATGATGGTAAAGAGGGTGAGAGGGACTGGTGTAAGGGTGAGAGAGACCTGTGAAAGGGGTATTTTCAAATATATTTACTTATTCTTGAGCATCAATATGGTCATCATCACGACTGGTAGCAGCATCTGCATGCCTACCACCAACATCAATAACTCCACCAGCAACACTTCCAGAAGAAGCACCCATATTTGTTGTAGTAGGTTGGTCATTAAGAGCCTCAACATTAGGCTGACCTTGCCTAGCTGCTATTGTATCAATAACACCTAGAGTGATAAAAGAATTCATCCCCAACTCCTACTCAGTAGGCATGCTAATGGATGCATATCCTATAAAAATGATAAATACATTTAAATTATATAATAATTTGCAGTCAGTTGGGTTACATGTTAATACAGACAACTTAGGTAACAGATGATCTTTCTATCTTTCTATCTCAACAGCTGATCTTTCTATCACAATAGATTAATAATATATTACTTCAGATTACCCATCTGTTGCATAATTTATAGTAGATGGGTAATCTTTTGAGTCGAGTTCGGAGAACCAAAGTAATAGATGGGTAATCCGATACAAAATATGAATTTTCTATCATAACAAATTATCCATCTATTATACCAGTTGTAGTAGATGGGTAATCTGTTGCACCAGATAACTTATCTATCCCAATATATGGCGCATCTGCTTCAATATCTTTCTTTGAGTCAAATTATTTTACTTGAAAGAAGATGTACTGCATCATTCGGAGGGTTAAAGAGATCAGACTCCTTAATTCTTATGTTGCTCTTTACAGCCAACCACCTAAAGATCCTTGGATGAGAAACCTCATTTGGGTAATCCTTGACCTACTTTCGGAGGTGAGGAATGGCTTTAAATATCCAAGCCTAAGAATAAAAAAAGGAGGCAAGTAAAAACTGTCATAATAATTATTCAATAAAGATTAATGGATGAGTAAACAAATTGTGATTAAACTTATCATGAAAGCCCAAGGAAAGCCGTATATTGTGATAGTCTTTGGGGCTAGCTTTTTCAGTAAATATTTGACAGTCAAGTAGTAGTTATCATATCCCCAGCGATAATTATTGAATTTCTCAAAATCCTCAGCAAGTTTTAACAAATCATCTTTTATGACTTTGTTGACGTCTCTTGCCAATATAACGGAATGGGCAAACCAAACTAAGCACAATTTCTCCTTGGACTTCTTTGATATGGTTTTATCCTTAAGATTTTTTATCAACTTATTGGCTTTATACCCACGTCCAGCAATGTCTAACAACCCATCTATTTTTTCCTTGCATTTGTTAGTTTTGGCTGGTGGCCGCTGGGACAATGCCTTCTCTTTATTTAATGGTGGTGGTTTGGCTGTTCTGCTTGTCTTGGACCTTTTTCATGGTGTTTTCTTGATGAGAGGTTCTTCTAGACGATCGTACCTCAAGTCTGTCACTATAGCAAACTCTTTCAAGTCAAAACAAACTGGCATGCCACAATAGTTGATCTAGATTTCATCTATCTTTTTCCCCCTCCCCCTTCTTCAAATCTTTATTATCCACCACGTACTTGATCCTGTGCTTGAGAAAACCATGCAGCATGCTCATTTGGAAATGGGCAGTGTGGTCCTCAGGTAGCTCAGGAAAGTGTCCAAAGCAACTCTTCTTAAAAAATTCGTCTATGTTTTCATTCTTCATAGCTTTTCAAAATTCATCAAAAGGTTCCCCAATTGACATTTAAGTACAGGATCACCAGTTAGTTCTGCGGGGTCTTCTATCGGTATTGCAACTTGAAACTTGTCAATACTAATAGTTTTGACAGGATTATACTGGGATTTCGATATTAATTCGGGCCCCATTGGTGATTCATTATCATCATGTTAATGATCATCCTCTTTCTCACTTTCTACTTCCTTTTCTTTTTGTTTATCTTCTTCTTCCTCCTCCTCACTTTTATTTTCCTCATCACCATCTATAGACCCTTGTCCATCTCGCTCAATGTCATTTTCATATCTTTCCTCAACTTTACTTTTCAGTCAGAAGCTCCTTCGAATCCCTCTATACTGTATTTTTTTTTGTTAGGTGGTCAGAAGTTGATCCACTTTCACTTTCTTTTCTTTTGGGAGACATGTTTTAGCTACAAACAACAGAAAAACAAAAATTATATTACAATTGATGTATGCAAAAATTTTAAAAATACATTACAAACACCACTAATACCGACACCACCAACAACCACCATAAACACCACCAACAGCCACCACAAGCACCACCAATGCCACCAGTACCACCACAACAACCACCAACACCACAAACACCATCCAATAATACCACGATAGTCAACGGAACACGAGGATAAAAACTAGGGTTTTCTCGAGTTCTTCCTATGATTTTACCATCAAAACTCAAAATTGTAAACCTATTCTTGAAGATAATACAATTCAAAGTCTTATTTTTGATCATTAACTTAAAATCCCTAATTTTTAGAAAAAATAACAACTATAAAACTCTTCTTGAACTTTGTTACCTACAAAGACAGATAAAACAACAAATACAAGCAAGAATGAAGTCAATAATAATACCTATGTAGTCGAAAATAGAAAAAAAATTGATCTATTTTTTAAGGGTTGAGCAATTTGTTGAGTTGTTGTTGTTGTATTATTGAGAGAGAAAGAAAAGAGCGAGAACTCAAAATTTGAAATGATGAAATATTTTTCCCTCAAATGGATGATTTATATGGGTTGATTTGTATTTTGGAAAAGAATGACAAGTTTTGAAAATATTAATTTGGTCCGAATTGATCTCAATTATTTTTTAAAATTTTAAAAAATATACATAATTTTTTAACTGTCTCATCATAATAAAGTGTATTTAGTTTAACTGGAACACTATAAATTTTAGGTATTAGCTTGATAATGAGGTAATAAGAATCGTTTCAACTAAGAGTGATCGATCGATGACTCAGGTCATGAGAAATGCAATACCAATATCATGTAATTGCCAAAGACTTAATTGAAGTTGTACTTGACCCTATGAACTCACCCCTAGCGCCAACTAAATCAATTTAGGTATTAGCTTGATAATGAGGTAATAAGAATCGTTTTAACTAAGAGTAATCGATTGATGACTCAGGTCGGGAGGAACGCAATACCAATATTATGCAATTGCCAAAGACTTAATTAAAGTTGTAGTTGACCCTATGAACTCACCCCTAGTTCTAGCTAAATCAATTTAGGTATTAGCTTGATAGTGAGGTAATAAGAATCATTTCAACTAAGAGTGATCCATCGATGACTCAGATTGGGAAGAACATAATACCAACATCAAATAATTGCCAAAGACTCAATTAAAGTTATATTTAACCCTATGAACTCACCCCTAGTTCTAGATAAATCAATTGAAGTTGTAGTTGAACATATGAACTCAATTGAAATTATATAAAAATAAATGTTCAACCTATTACTAGATGACTTATCTATTGGAATTTATCAAACAGATTATGTCATCTATTACAACAGATTAACTATTTGGTATAAATTATCAAATAGGCGTTGCCATCTGTTGCAACAGATGACTGAGTCGTTGGAAATTTTTAAATAGAAATTGTCATCTATTGCAATAGATGACTTATATGTTATAAGATCTTTATTTTATTTTAAAGCAATTTCCTAATTTCCTGTCCGAGATAAAAAAGATAAAATACCAAGACGGTAAAAAGTATTACTTGGATAACTCAAAAATCTCCTCCTTGAGTAGTCTTATCTTGTTTTTTCAATGGCATCGTCTCCTTATGCCCCTCAAAGTTATTAATCAATATTTAAAACCCATATCTAGAATTCTCTTTCCTTCAGCCACAAATTAACTCAGCTCATCTCTCTTCTCTTCTTTATTCAGAATTCTCTTTCTCTCCTGTTTAGGATAATCACAACTGTTTTCTTTTTTCCTCTTTTTTTTCTCCTCTTTCGTAAGAGGATCCTTTCGGATCTCAATCGATCAATATATTTTCTCAACTAAAATGGGTGTCCTAATCCCTTTGCTTTTTTGACATTGCAGGTATGATTCACTATTGCTCTTTTCTTCTCGTCTTCTTCTTTGTATGTTATTTAAATTAAATATTTACATCTGTTGTTATTATTGATTTACCCATTACCAGTTTTCTATTTATTGAGAAAATTGAAGGAAAGGTGACTTTTAAGTCTTGAATTAATGAACCATTGTTTTTATTAAAATATGCAAAAAAAAAGTCATCTGTTGGGAGAACTTAAAAAGCCTTATTGTCAGTATTGTTTTTTATGTCTTTTGTTTGTTACTTTGGTGGTGCTGTTTTGGGGGGTGTTGGTATTATTGGAACATGTGGTGTTTATGTTGTTGATGGTGTTGGAATATATAGTGTTGTTTATTTATTGTTAATGTTGTTGGTGGTGTTGCAATAATTTTCTCAACTGTTGCAATTGATGAATCAACTGTTGCAAGGTTGGTTTGATTTATTCCAATAGATGATCCATCTGTTGCAATATGTTATACATCTGTTGCCACAGATATGTCGCCTGTTGTAACATATGACTCATATATTAAATAGATGGGGAATCTATTGCATCAGATGGAGAATCTATTAATTCAATCAATTTAGTGTTACCCTTTTGTAATGTTCTTTTTATTCTTCTCTTGTTTGATATCAAAAATGTTTCTCTTATTTGCAGATAAAAAGAAGTGAAATTGGATCAACTTTTGCCCGACAGTATTAAAGGCTTAAGTAAAGATGAGTTTGGAGGAATAAGTTGCTTGCAGATGGAACCACTTCATATGTGGGAGGTATGTTTACTGATCAACCTATCGTGAAAACATAAATCCAGTACATTTATTTTGTGAATGTTAGTTCTTTACCTATTAGGCGTTAATCTTTCAAACAAGATATGACATTTTATAGTTAAAATTGTTAGATTTGAGCTGGTAAGGTTGAGGGAACAAGTAGGTGGTGTCGATACCTTGTTACAATTTAATAAAGATTTTGGTAACGTTTTTGTGTCAAGTTTGGAAAAGGGTTCAAGTTTTTTGTGGTAGTGTAAACATTCAAATAGTGATTGGACTGATTTTAAGGGTTCAATGGACTTTTGAAAGGCCTCTGAAGCCTCGCACTAATGCAAACATGAATGGAAATGAATACAGTTATTGCTCTGATCCAAATTTATATAGCTAGGTTACTCGAGGAGACTATTATATAATAGAAGGTGATTATAAAGAATACCTATATAGGAAGGGGAGGTGGAGAAGATTATATATCAACTCAGACCTTATTAAAGAAGAAACACAAGGTAAGAAGGAAAGTGTAGAGAAACTGGCTGATGAAATTGACATGAAAAATAAAAAAATTGAATGAGCTGCAAATGTGAAAGTGTATCCAAAGATGAAAATCCATCAGTCTATTTTGTAAAGAAAAATATTGAAGTAGATTAGAGTTATGCACTTTGTTAAGGGACTGCAACTAGCTAGTGTGGGATGAATGAAGACCCATAAAATGCAGGACCAGAACACTAAGGTTTCAGCTTTGCAAGCACCGATGGTAGTAAGATTGTCGGTCAGGAACGAAACCCAAACCAACAACTCCTAAAGTAAAAATAAGGGATCAAGCCAAGGTGGCAATTTCTCAAGTTAAACTTGCATTCCATGCCTCCTGTTTATGGCTCTAGTCTGTTCAAAGGAAGTGGAAACAACAAGGCATGGGATTTTTGCCCAACTTCAGGCCTTTTTATTTCTACTGCCATTGACTTGATCAGAACCACAAATAGAAGGCATGGGATGCAAGTTAGACTTCAGAAATTGACGTCTTGGCTTTCCTTATTTTTACTTCTAGAGTTGTTGGTTTAGGTTTCATTCTTGCCTGAAAATCTCTCCAATCCTCTGTGTTCGCCAAGATGCTTCCTTAAAGTTCTGGTCTTCATTAAGGCCATGCTCGCTAGTCGCAGTCCCTAGCAAAATGTCCATCTCCATTCCTCTTGAGCATTTTTCTTTTTCAAGAACGATTGGCAGATTTTAATATTTGATACACTTCCACATTTGAAGATCATTCAATTTTTTCATCTCTCAAGTCAATTTCATTGGCCAGATTAGCTAGAAGTTCCTTATTTTCTTCTATGTATTTCCTCTTAAACAAGGTCTGAGATGATATATGGTCTTCTCCACCTCCCCTTTCCCGCACAGGTATTCTCCCAAGCACCTTTTGCTATATAATAGTCTCCTCGAGCAACTTATCCAAATAAATTTGGACCAGGAAAATTTCTATTGGTTTTCCATTCTTATTTGTTGCAATGCAAAGTTTTGAAGGCCTTTCAAAAGTCCATTGCACCATTAAAATTGGTCCAATCACTATTGGATATTTATACTACTGCCAAAAAATTAAACCTTTCTCCAAACTTGACACATAAATATGAGTAAAACCATCATTAAATTGTAATAGGATATCGACACCATCGTCTTGGAACCTTTCGACCTTATCAGTTCACACCTATCAAACTAAACTGTAAAATACAGGATCCTATTTGAAAGATCAATGTCTAATCAGTAAAAATTTGCATTCACGAAATTATTGTACTTTATGTGTGTCTGTCACAATAGCCTGATCAATACTACATAACTCCCACGCATGAAAGAGGATTCATTCATCTGCACGCACCTTATTCTTCCTACCCCATTAATGTTAGAAAGTGTTTATTCTTTACTTTCCATCATTAAGTAGTGTACAAGACTACGAAGGCTCAAAGGATAACCATCTTCAATGTCAGAGTACTACTTGACCGTCAAGAAAAAACAAGTGTTACAAGTCGTGACTTTTTACCTTTTTTGTTTTTAGATCTGGTTATATAATAAAACAGTTACCAATTTAGATTAATTAAGGTATATGATGACTCTTAAAAAAGAGGTGAACAGTCGTGACTTTTTGTCTAACATATTCAAAACAGCTGATGAACAAAATCCACATTTATTGCAACTGATGAATCAGTTGTTAGAAGAAATCAAAATATCTCCTCCAATAGATGGTCGATCTTTTGAAACAAATAATCCATATGTTGTAATAGATGTCTCATCTGTTGCACATACAGACCATCTGTTGCAACAGATGGTAAATCTGTTGCGATAGTGGATTATCTGTTGTGACAGATGGACGATCTAGTGCAATAACTTAATAATAATGGTTGTCATTAATTCTCAAACTATTTTGAAAAGGTGAGAAGTTTGAATGTAAAAGAAAAAGCCGAGACTTTTCACATAAAATAAAAAAAACCAGCAATTTGAATGTAATTAATACAATGAAACTGAACAGTCTTGCCTTTTTGCCGAACACATTTAGATTCAATCCTCTATAAATAGGTCCCTAATTAATCTTCATTCTACTCCACTTTTATTTATTTCTTGCATTTTTTCTTTTTGTATTACATCTTCAACCACTTTTATTCAAAGAGCATATTCCTTTCTCGTTTAGGTAAGTTTTTTCTGTGTAAATCTACCAATTGTTAGTATACATTGAATTACATTTGACTCTTTTCTTTACTTTTGTGTTTATGTTTTTTGTCAATTCATGCGTGTTCTAGCTATGACTGATCCTGTTTGGGACATTGCTATTCCACGCGACACTGTACGGGAACTTCAGAGTCAAATTAATGACCTGTAGAGGGAGTTGGTCACCGTGAGAGCAAGGATGTTCAGAAACATACAGAGGCTGATGAGGACCCTGCTGCTACTGGTTGACGATTAGCCACCTGGCAATAATAATGATGATGATGTTGATAATAATAATTAGAATGTATTTTTTTGGCATATGTATTTTAATTTTTCTATATCGGATTTATACCTAATGTATTTTATTTTTTGTTTAATGAAAAATTTATTTTTGGTCGACTTTGGCTTTTTAATTCTTATTTAATTTTCATTCTACCTATTTCTTCTTCTAAATATGTTAACATGTCGACGGTTGGAGGTAAGGAGAAATTTTGAATCCAGCAGCAATAACAATTTTGGCTTTTGAGTTCTTTCAACAGATGGTCATGTGTTGAACAGATTGGTCACTGGTTGAGTTTTTATCAACAGATTATCCATCTGTTGCGATAGATTTGTCATCTGTTGGAGGAAAATATTCCAGTTTGATAAATTGTATCGTGTTCTTCCAGTTAATGTCCATCTGTTGCAACAGATGGGTAATCTATTGAAAATAATTTTGTGGTTTTCTATATTTAGTTCATGTTTTGCCTCATTTTATGATGCACAAGTTATTATAAAAGATATTTTATATAATAAATGATAATATTTACGTTCACAACAATGAGTTAAATATATAAAAGTCCACAATAAACAACAACACAAGTTTTTGCAATTACAACAATCATGTGGATTACGGTCTGGGCATATAGTTGTCTTGTGGCCAGCGCTCTTACATACGGAGCACTTGTTTGTTTTTTATGGAAATGATTTTCTGACTTCACGTCTCCCCTTATATGGAATTCTTTCCGATTTGATAGTGCTTGGGTCAATATATGGATGAGGTATTAATGTCCCCAAAAGCTCTGCAGGAACAACCCAAGATTCTCCGAGAGGCACCAGAGTAATATGCCCACTAGTCATGTGTATCATGAATCCCAATAGATGTGTAATTATTTCAACAAGTGAAAAATAAGTTGCAACAGGCAAGTGATCAGTCGCAATAGATTACTTACTTATTGGGATTCATGTTACGCTCTTAAAGCTGATTTTAACAAACGAGTCATCTGTTGTAACAGGTGAATCATATGTTGCAATAGACTAAACATCTGTTGCAATAGATGAAGCGCCTGTTGGGATAGATGTTACAGTACTAAGGAATCTTTAAAGCTGATTCCAACAGATGAGTGACATATTGCAACAGACAATTAACCTGTTGCGACAGATGACTTACCTGTTGCAACAGACGACACATTTGTTGGAATCAAGTTCAGGTTTTGTCGTAATAGATTAATAATCTATTACAACAGATATTTACCCTCTTGCAACAGACAACACGTCTATTGGAATTGAGTTCAGGTTCTGTTGGAATTGAGTTCAGGTTCTGTTGTAACTGATTACTAATCTGTTGCAACAGATAACTAGTCTGTTGTAATAGATGGATCATAATTTACAACAAATGACCCATCTGTTTGATTCATGTTACGACACTATAGAACCATAAACGTGAATCCAACATATGAGTCTTCCATTGCAACAGATGGCTCATCTATCGCAACAGATAATTGATCTGTTTAAATAGATGGCTCTTATGTTGTATTCATATTCGTGTGCTATCTATTCTTGAAAAAATAGCACAATAAAAGTTATCCAGATGACAAATTCAACTAAAAATCATAATTTAACGTACTAAAGTCTCCTATGAAGTAATGCCAAAGTGGAAAGTGTTGTACGAAATAAAATTTGACCTAAGAAATTGGTCAAATAGCAGTAGTAGCAGTAACAACAACAACAATAATGGTTAACAAGAAGAAGATAAAGATGATAATAAAGTATAAGATGATGATAATGAAGCAGAAGATGATGAACAAAGCAGCAGCAACAATGAACAACAAATATCGCTACGAGGGAAAAAAATAATAATAGATGAGAAGAGAGAGAAACGCGTTTTTTTTCCTCAACAGTAGATGAGAAAAGAGATAATCACGCCTTTTTTCCCTCACTTTCCTGTTATATTAGGTAAATATTTAGATCAAAGTATAAATTTAAAAACTTGTGAGTTATTCTCAAACTTACCTAACTTTCTTTATCCATAATAAAGTAATTGTCACCTCCACTCAATTATTAAGACTTGAGTCACATATACCTCATTTTCAAACTCTTTTGTCACTTTTAGTTCAAAGCCCCCAGTAACTCACACAAGTGGGAGGCTCCGCACTTTCCCTTAAAATATACAATTTTAAATTCAAATTTAATAAACTTATGAGATATGTTAATTACTTGATAAGGAATATATTATCGTGAGAAAATTAATTTTCTATTTTCACTTTTGCTTTTCCAAAAAACATAAATTTCTGCTTCTTTCCAACAATAGAAAAACTATTTCTGCTTCTATTTAAAAGCACTTTTATAATTAGCCAAACACCTATTTTTTTACAAAACAAAAAAAAAGTGTTAAATTATCCACTTTATGATTTTTGTTTAACCAAAAGAAAAAAAGGAAGAGTTCTTGCAAATAGAAAGGCAGCGTAAACTATTTCTTGATATGAAGGAAAATGTTTTCCATAGAAAATATTTTCCTAGAAAATGTTTTTCTGGAAAACAAGTTGATTTCTTACTTGTTTTCTTATATTTGGTTGATGGATAGAAAATATTTTCTAGTATTTGGTTGATGAATTAAAAAATATTTTTCAAAAAATACATTTTAGTGTTTAGCTAAAGCGTAAAAATACATTTTAGAATCTTTTTAAAAAAATAAATTAAAAAATTAAAAAATTTTTTGAGAAAAGGGTTGGTAGGCGCGTGGGTGGGGGTGTCAGAATAGGCAATAGGGGTGAGGTAAGAAAAAATTTTGAATTTTTTTTGTTAAAAAAAAATAAAAAAATTGGTGCGGGATAGTAGAAGCTGGGGGTCAGGGTAGCGGAGTAAGGAGGAATGGGAAAGAAAAAAATTGATTTTTTTTAAAAATAAATTTAATTTTTGTTTAGGTTGGGGATGGGGGAAGGTAGAGGTGTGGGATAAGAGAAAATTTTAAATTTTTTAATAAAATGTAGATTTTTTTTTTTTTGAAGGGGCTGATAGGGATAGGGATGAGATGCGATACGGGATGGACTAAGAAAAAATTTTGAAATACTTTTTAAAATAATTAAATTTAGGGTAAGGTAGGGATAGGGATGATGTCACGGTGATAAGGTATTGGAGGCGGACAAACGATATTGAGAATTATATGAATATTTCAACTTTAAAATAAGATTGAAAAAAAATTTAAAAAAATATTTTAAAGAGAAGTCATTTTGGTTAAACTTAAAAAAAAATAAATTAATTTAAAAAATATTTTTCAAAACTAATAACTCATCCTAATAAAACTGAAAAAGTAAACACACCAAAAGAAAAGCAGATCGAGTGGTTGTATATTCAACTTCAACAAGAGAAGATGCTTCATCTTCGCTCTATTTGTATCTTCACTTTCCTCCTCTTCCTATCTCCGTTGGCGGCGGAGCAGAAGCAACAGTTCGCCGTTGATGGGAACGTATTGGAACTTGATGAATCCAACTTCGACGCCGCAATTTCCACATTCGATTATATCTTCGTCGATTTCTATGCTCCTTGGTGTGGTCATTGCAAACGCCTTTCTCCTCAGGTTTCGATTTGTTTACACTTCATTGCACTTTTCTTAGTAAGATTAAAATAAAGGATTATTTACATCCAAGAATTACTCATTGCTGTAGCTTATGTATTATCTTGTTTCTTAATAATGGGAAAATATTCAACTTGCAGTAGCTTCAATGGAAGTTTCTAATATATAATTTTTTTTTCAAATTGGTCACATTGACCCGCAGGCAGTGACTTTGGTAACAAGCTATAGGACATAAAGTAATATGGTCTTAAAGTGTACTCTTTCTTAAGGTCTTATTTCCAAATTTTAATTATTAATTAATTATATATGGGCAATTTTAACACCGTCTAATTTAAAATGAATTGTTGGCACATGAATCAAGTATGCCTCAGCTGCTAATGTGTATATATGTGTGCACTCTCTTATGGTAGCTAATAAGGTGTTGATAGTGATATTTGACTCTTGAGAAGAAACTCTTATTAAAAAAAATAGACACTTGAGAAATATATGTTTATGATCTAATCTGATTTGAAACCATAAAGGGATGGAGGGGTTATCATGGTCACGTAATTAAACATATGCAAAAAAAGGAAGCTCTCCTTCATGCTACTAAAGAACATAGAATGTTTCACTTTCATCGAAAGAAGATACTGGATACCGCCTTTTAAACTTAATATGTGTTCACTTCCATGATACATCAACTGCCAGAAAGAAGCTGTTTTTCATGAACAACAAAGTTCAAGGGGCTACGGAAAACACTGCTGGAGGCTGATCTTAGCAACTGGATTAGCTTGTTTTATGGTCAGTGAGGTATTACTCATTTGCTGACTTGTTGTGACTTTCTTTTCTCTTGTGATACTGGTCAAATGCAAAGCCAATTATCCAATCAGGAGAGAAAAGAAATTCTGTGATACCTTGGAAAGCAAGTCATTCCTCCAGTACATTAAGTGGAGAAGAAGATGAGAGAAACAGAGGATAGTGGGATCGAAAAAGGATATTTTATTAAACGTAAAGGCTTAGAGTAATTTCCATTTTTTTTGGATGTTCCTGCTCGTGCCCGGATAGAGAATGGGCACGACTCCCCCTCTCCCCGTTCTACCGTCCAAATAGGCCGGCCGTTCTAAGTTTCGAGGTTGGGTCGGATAGTACCAGATCCAATCGGATCTGATCGTAGCTTCGAGTTCAGGTGCCGTACTGCGTCTGGACCGGAAAGGAGGGGGATGACTTAGATCTTCCTAGGTCACCCCCTCCCTCTCCCGGTGATCCTTTCGAATATCGGAACTCATCCCCCTCTCTTCTTTCTTTCCTGCTCGCACAATCATGAAGGATTCCATTTATTTTGCTGTTGGTTTCAAATCTTTTGACGTAACAAGACTAGTTGGTACTTCAAGAGGAAGAAGTAACATAACCAGAACTTCTTTCAGCAAGAAATCAATGGAGTGGATTGTTCAGACACTGCGAGAGACGCCCATGGTGATGGGAAATAGTGTCAGAATATGGAGAAAAAAGGATGTCTTTTCTTAGATTTTTTGTGCTAGGGACTTCAACAAGTACAAGAGATATATTAGCTTGATTAACGTAAGGGGAAAGAGAAGAGCAGTGCTTATTATTCCGGAAATAACCTTCAATGATGGATGGAATTCCATAGCCAACAAAGTTGGAAGGTTTATTAGAAAGCACAAGATTGCCACTAACATTGAGAAGTACAAATTGGTGGAAGACAACATCCTTTTTGCCGAAGCAGTTAAAATTATTAAATGGGCAAACAGATCAGGACGTGAAACAGAGGTGGTTAGTTCATTTATGAAGGAGGGGGGGCAGAATCTGCATTAATAACACTTCATTAAGTTAAAACAAAGTACTGAATAAGAGTTTGGTGGGGAAATTCGACAGTAGTGTTAATGAAGCAATTAGTCTCGCTGAAGTCAGAAGATGGGTCACCTACAACTGGAAACAAGCACATGGCATGAAAATCTATGAGATGAGCTACAAGCTATTTCTTTTGGAGTTTCCAACCAGGGCCATGGCGGAACATGCGATGGCTCCAGTTTTTCTTCAATGGTGGAACCAAGCCATTGGGACAGTGGAGGAGAAAAATGAAATAAATACAAGATGGATCAGAATTGTCGGGCTCCCACTAGATCTTTGGTCCCAAAAAGTATTCATAGGCATCAGAGACTTTTGTGGAGGGTGGGTCAAGACAAAGGAAGAGACACAACTTCACAATCACCTCACATGGGCAAGGATAAAAATTCGAGGAGATGGACGAGATGTTCCGACAGAGTCACAGTGGAAAACGACGAAACCCTATTCTTTATGCCAATTTGGGTAGAGGCATCGACGAGGGTGGCGGCCGATGCACCACAAAACCGTAATCCTATTGTCTAGAGGTTTCTAACCGGTGAACCATCAGATATTAGATCGGAGGATAATATAAGAAAAAGTTGTATTTTAGAAGTAGAGCCATGTGTGACTTGTCAGGAACACGTGGAAAGGTGCATTCAAATTTGGGGGGTTGGGCCGATCCATTAAACTTAAATAAATGTGGCCCGAAATCTTATTTAATCTCTGAAAAGGGTGAAGGCCCAAAAGATGGCCTTGTTCTCTTAAATAATACATTTGAGACTCTTGAGGGACATCCGGCAGTTTCTTTAGAGACGAAAACTCCATGCGAATTGAGGGGGAGAGAACTTGAAGCTTTGATAGAGGTCAAATCGTTAGCAGTAAAATTCCTAGAAGCTTTCAAAAACTGGGAATTGGATGTCGGAGGCAAGGCGACTACCACTTTATCAAAGAAGAACACAAAGGGGGAGTCAATACACACTGAGACAGGAAGAAATGAGCAAAAAAATGATAAATCTGAAACCGTGCAATCTCCATAAAAGAATGATCCAGAAGCGGATAACTCGGGACAAGATACAAGGGAAAACAACATGCAAATCCAACAGATTCATGATATTGAACCTGTCTCCATGGAACCTATCGCGGATCACAGGAACCAGAAACAGAAGCATCCAATTGGGTTAATCCTCACATCTTGGAGCTAAGCAATACGTATGGGGTGGCTTTCATGGGGTTTGAAAAAAAAACTTTAGCTCTTCTAATGGAATTAAATGAGAGAAAAGCTGAATTGGACAAAAAAAAGAAAATAAAAGACTATTCAACTCCTATAAACAGGAGAATTAGGAAAAACAAGTTGAAGAATTTGAAGTTCACTTTGAATGAGGAGGTAGAAGGGGCCAAAAATCGTGGGAGAGTACTTAACTTGGTTTTTAAATGAAAATAAAACTCATTACATGGAACGTAAGGGGGCTTAATAATATTCCCAAAAAGAATTTGATTAAGAGCTCTTTACAAAAATGGGGAACTGATGTGTATTATTTTCAAGAAACAAAAATTAATAAAAATGTGGAGGGTGTTTGCTAGGATGTTATGACCAAGCAGATGGATGCAATGTCAGTTTATGGAAGCTGAAGGAAGCAGGGGGGGTTGTTGATAATATTGGATAGCATGACATGGGAGGGGGCATTGGTGGAAACTGGTCATTACTCTATCACTATCAAGTTTAAAGTTGTTCAAAGCTCTTTTACTTGGTTCCTTAGCGGTGTGTATGCTCCTCATAAAAGAAGTGAAGTTAGAATGCTAGGACGAATTGGTTGCGGTCAAAGAATTGTGTGGGAGCCATGGATTACTTATGGAGATTTTAATACAATCAGGTACATAGCAGAAAATAGGGATTGCAATAGAATCACAAACGTTATGACTGATTTCTCTAGATGGATTGAAGACCTGAAACTCCATTACCCTGTGGTAAATTCTCCTGATTCAGAGGTGTAAACCACAGAAATGCTACTAGATTGAACTGATTTTTGTACTCTATGGAGTGGGATGAATCTTTTAGTAATATCAAGCAAAGAGTCATTCCTAGGGTGACATTTGTACATTGTCCTATTATACTTGAGTGTGGGAAGTGGGAGAAGAAAAAACTTAGCTTTAAATTTGAAAATTGGTGGCTCAATATGAAAGGCTTCAATGATCTCAATTAAGGCTGGCAACGGACCGGAACCGGTATCGAAATTGTCGCCGGAACCGGTTTGACCGGAATCGGTACCGAAATTATCGCCGGAACCGGTGTTACCGGAATACAGGAATTTTTTCTTCCAACACACCGGTCCATTGGTTACTGGTGTGGAACGACACCAGAGCTATACCGAAAGAGATGCTAGAGCTGGTAAGTTATGTACCATTCTTGACAATTTTTTTCTTTTTAATTTAAATCATAGTTAAGTTAAATTTATATAATAAGTTAATATAATATTAATAAGTTTAAGTTATTATCCAAAATTCCAATTCCAAAATCCAAAATTCCAAATGACAAAAATTAAAAAAATTAAAATAAATAAGTAACGGTTTTCAGTTTTCACGTCGTCGGACCGGAACCAGAATTACCGGATTTTTTGGATGGTTCGCACCGGTACCGTATTCCGGACCATTGGGTATCCGTATACTGGTACCAACCAGCACCGTTGTGTTACCGGTATCGAAACGTCACCAGAAACGGAGTAAACGGACCGGAACGGAATTTTTCGATTCCGTTGCCAGCCTTAATCTCAATAAAGGGTTGGTGGAATGAAATGGTGGTAAAGGGTTCCCTGATTTCAAGATTAGCTATAAATTGAAAATGTTGAAACAAAAGCTTAAAGAGTGGAGCAAAACCAATTTTGGAGGGTTAATCAACAGAAAAAATAGCTTGATGTGTGAGTTGGCTGAGATTGATTTGATACAACATACAAGATAGCCGGACTTTGACAGAGGAAGAAGTGATTATTAGAGAAACTATCCTGGTGGAACTGGAAAGCCTAGCAAAATATGAGGAGACATCCTGGAGACATAAATCCAGAGTTCTTAACAATACAAGGTTCTTCTGTAGGATGGCATCAATCCATAGGAGGTTCAACACAATTGATGAATTGATGGTGTAGGGGGAAAAGATTAAAGAACCTGAAGGGATCAAAAAGGCTATGATTGACTTCTATAGCAAACTGTACTCATAAACAGAAGCCTGGAGACCAACTTTTGAGATGCTAGACTGTCCTAAGATCTCACAGGAAGAACAATAGTGGTTACAAAAACTTTTTTCAGAATTAGAAGTGCTCCAAATTATTGAACAGTATGATAGTGACAAAGCACGGCTTCACAATTGAAACATTCTGGGTTATGACCCTTAGAAAATTTTCTGGAATTTCGTTCTCTGGACCTAATACGACTCATGGGTACGAGCCGTATATTGGGGTACGAGTGGTATGGTCCTGTCGTATGCTGACCAGTGTTAGTAGGCTGGTTTTGGTCACTGGAATGGGTACGACTTAGGGGTATGAGTCGTAAAGGTACGAGTCGTATCAGGGACTCGTATGGTGGGCAGTGTTTGATCCTTCTGATATTTCATTCTACCAGGGATACGGGTCGGGTTATGGATACGGATCGTATACTGTGGTTACAACTTGATTGGATGAGTCGTATACTGGACAGTGTTTGATCCAAGGGTTGAGGCTTGGATACGAGTAGTGGGTACCAATCGTATTGGGAAGGTACGACTCGTATGGGTCAGTCATATCCCTGTGTTGGGTTTTTAAGAGATTTAAGTGAGGGTATTCTGGACATTTTCCTACTTACCCTAATTAGGACCCATGACTTCTAATACACATAGGAGGTTATTTACCCTATTATTTTATTCATTTAACACTTAGAAACTATTTCAAAAACACTCCATAATTCTCTCAAGAGCTTTTTGGGCAAGAAGGCTAGGGTTTTATCTTGAGGATTGCTTGGGGCCTGTTTTGATGATTTCTTTCGATCAATACTTCGGAATAAGGCATGATTCTCTTTCCTCATTGTAATTTCAACTGAAGGCATGGTTTATATGATTGATTTCATGGTTTTACTATTTCATGATTATGGCTTTCAACTATTATTTGGGGGTTTTGATATTAAATGCTTGGTTATGGTTTTCTATGGTTTTAATTATGCTTTTAGATGCATTAATGGTGGTTTTGGACAATTGGATTGCATGGTAATGATTTAATAGTAAATTGATTTTGATTATATTATGCCCCCAAGGTGTTTGATAAAATGCTTATAAAGATATGCTCATTGCATTGACTTCTTTTAATGGAACTATTGCATGTTTTAAACTTGGTAAAGAAATTTGCATGGTTTAAATGGTTTGAAAAGGCTAAAGGCTAAATGGTTATGCTTGTGGAGAACATGGAAGTCTCCCAAGTGGTTTAATATGGTATATGGAAGGGCACTTGAAAGTCCCTTAACCTAAATGGTTTGGCTATGGATATTACTAGCAAGTAAGGGGTGGTATGACGATACCACTAATATTAGCCTTGGTTAATAAAATGGTAAATGGATTTGGTTGGTTATTTGGAAATGGTTTTGATTGGGCATTAATGGCGGGGTGTGTAGCAGAGCTGTGGAAAGTAGCGGTTTCGAGGGACCAAAACTAGAAACTCGTATTTGCCGATATGAGGATTGGTCTTAGTGAACCGTGTGCATGATGTCACACTACTGGGGGATGCACTAGTCATCCCAGGGAAGTAGAAAACTTCCCAGGTCGTGCGGCTACACGCACTGGGGCCCTTTCAGTGGGGGAGTTGAACCCATATCGCTCGTAGGTGGTTTAGGATGGCCAAGCTACATAGCCCAGGCAAAGGTTTTCAATGCATGCTAAACCCGGTTCCCTTTCTCGGCTTTTATATGTGTATGGTTGTATGCATTATGGATGGTTTTACTTGGTTTTATAACTGGCATTATTTTATCCTTATCCTGAGATTCATGTTAGCGGTCACTCGCTAACCCCGTCTACTGGTGGTTGTATACCCTCGCTATGCAGGAACCGGTCATTCTACTCCTCTTGTTTAGCACGTGAATTCAGTATCAGTATTTGGACTGAAGTGGTGAGCTTCCATCCTTTCGGAAGGCATCATTTCATGTTATGGATTTCTTTAAACACTTTTCTCTTATTTTGGATATTGGTTTTGGAAATAGTTGGGGGCATATCCTAATCGAATTTGTTTACTCTTTTGGATAGAGGCTTTGTGGTACTTACAGGGGGTTGGTATGGGCGGGATCGGTATTAATGTTTTCCTTGGTATCGGTATTGGTGTTAGGGCTTACACCCTTGGACGATATTGTTGGTTGTTCCATCATATTACATTTTGGGATTAATTATATTAAATTTTGTCTAGTTTATTTGGTTATGGCCTAGTTTATGGTTTGGTTTGATAGTCGGGCGGTTGGTGTGATACGGTTGGACTCGATTGGTTCAGTCATGGTTGTGACCCTATCCCAGAGTCTTGATAAGAACATTTATGCTATCTCGTTATATGTTCGAAATTCAGCCCATCAAAGGCTGGATAAGGTGGATGGGTTGGGTAACAAGGGGCGGTCCCCGGTCCTGGTTGGACTTGGGATGCCCATCACAACAAGACTCGGGGTCGGGTTGGGTCAACAATGCAATTCTTCAAGGAGTGTTGGTGCTTATTAAAGGAACATATGTTGCTGACAATTCAAAACTTTCATTAAAATGAGGTTTTTGAGAAGTCATTTACACCAAAGAAGCCGGGAGCAGAAGAACTTAGAGACTTTAGGCCAATCAATTTGATAGGAAGCGTATACAAGATCATATCAAAGCTCATTACTGAAAGGATAAAGACTACAATAACAACATACCAGTGTATTCCCACCTAGTAGGGTCTGGGAAGGGTAGAATGTACGTAGACCATACCACTACCTCAGGAGAAGTAGAGAGGTTGTTTCCGATAGACCCCCGGCTTAGGACCGATACCCATATACCAACCCAAATATAAATGTATATAACTAGTATGGTACACAAGACAAACTAACAGAATACGAAACACAAAAGATAAGTACATATATAAACTAGTACGGTAAGCAAAATAAACTAACACCGCTAGCCACGAATAAAAAACTCCAGCCCCCGAGGAGCGCACCCCTACTATTACCGACGCCCTCCCACCCCTAACCCTCTACCCAAATCCGTTTCCTCCACACCTTCCTATCAAGGGTCATGTTGTCCGTTAGCTGTAACTGCTCTATATCATGCCTAGTCACCTTCCTCCAATATTTCTTTGGTCTACCTCTACCCCGCCTAAAACCATCCATAGCCAGTGTCTCACACCTCCGCACAGGAGCATCTGAGCCCCTCCTCATCACGTGCCCGAACCAACGTAACCTTACTTCTCGTATCTTGTTCTCCACCGAGGCAACTCCCAACTTCTCTCGAATAATCTCATTCCTTACCTATCGTTCTTGGTATGTCCACACATCTATCGCAACATTCTCATCTCCGCCACCTTCAACTTTTGGATGTGGGAGTTCTTAACTAGCCAACATTCCGCTCCATACACCATAGACAGCCGGACTACCACTCTATAGAACTTACCTTTAAGCTTCGGAGGCACCTTCTTATCACATAGAACTCCTGAAGCGAGCCTCCATTTTAACCATCGTGCCCCAATACGATGCGTGACGTCCTCGTCAATCTTTACCATTGTCCTGAATCATTGACCCTAGATACTTGAAACTCTCCCTCTTCTGAATGGCCTGAGAATCCAGCTTCACAACCACTCCAGCCTCCTGCGACACATCACTGAACTTACACTCCAAGTACTCCGTCCTGGTTCTACTTAACCGAAATCCTTTAGACTCAACCGTCTGCCTCCACATTTCCAACTTATGATTAACTCCACCCCGAGTCTCGTCAATCAGAACCACTCGAATAACATACACCAAGGCACCTCCCCTTAAATATGTCGCGTCAAAACATCCATCACCAAGGCAAATAAAAACGGGCTAAGAGTCGATCCCTGATGCAACCCTATCACGACTGGAAAGTGCTCTGAATAACCACCGTCTTCGCCCCATCATACATATCCTGAATCGCCCTAGTGTACGCCACGGGCACCTCTCTAACCTCCAAGCACGTCCACAAAATCTCCCTAGGAACTCTGTCATATGCCTTCTCAAGATCAATAAACATCATGTGCAAGTCTTTTTCCTCTCCCGAAACTGCTCCACTAATCTCCTTACAAGGTGAATGGCCTCAGTGGTTGAGCGACCTGGCATGAAATCGAACTGATTCTCAGAAATCGTCACGATCCTTCTCATCCTCACCTCTACAACCCTTTCCCAAACCTTCATAGTATGACTCAACAACTTAATACCTCTATAGTTATTGCAACTCTGGATGTCTCCCTTGTTCTTATACACTGGAATCATCGTACTCCATCTCCACGCTTCAGGCATCTTTGCTGTCCTAAAAATACAGTTAAACAACTTTGTCAACCACTCCAAACCTGCCCCGCTAGTGCTTTTTCAAAAATCCATTGGAATCTCATCTGGCGTCGTCGCCCTACCCCGCCTCATCCTGCGAATAGCTCCCTTGACCTCCTCAACCTTGATACGCCTACAATACCCATAATCTCGACACTCCTCAGAATTCTCCAAGTCCCCCAACACGAAACCTTTGTTCCCCTCGTCGTTCAAAAGTTTATGGAAGTAGGACTGCCACCTCTCCCTAATGAGACCATCCTCCACCAACACTGTACCATCCTCTCCTTTGATGCACTTCACCAGTCAAGGTCACGAGCCCTCCGCTCCCTGGCCTTAGCCAGCCTATTCAACTTCTTATCTCCGCCTTTCTCCTCTAAAGTCGCATACAGGCGCTCAAAAGCTGCAGTCTTAGCCTCCGTAACCGCTAACTTAGCCTCTCTCTTAGCTAGCTTATACTCCTTATTCGTCTTTCTTTTCTCCTCATCCTTGCTCGCAACCAACTTAGCATAAGCCCCCTTCTTATATTCCACCTTTCGCTTAACCTCTTCATTCCACCACTAGTCTCCCCGATGTTTGCCAGATTGACCTCTCGAGACACCCAACACCTCTCTAGCGGTCTCCCTAATACAACTAGCAGTCGTCTCCCACATACTATCCGCACCTCCTCTACTCTCCCAAGCCCCCCTACTCTTCAACTTCTCCTCTATTTCCAAAGCACTGGCCAAAGTCAAGCTACCCCACTTAATCCTGGGCCAAGCCTCCACGCTTCTCTTCTTTTTGCCCTTATTGATAACCAAATCCATCACCAACAAGCTATGCTGAGTCGAAAGATTCTCGCTAGGTATGACTTCACAGTCTTTACAAAGCGCTCTATCCCCTTTCCTAAGAAGCAAAAAGTATATCTGAGTCTTGGCCACTGAAAGGATAAAGACTATGATGGGTAAATTGGTCAATGAACACCAGATGGCATTTTTACAAGACAGATAGATTATGGATGCAGCTTTATTGGCCAATGAGCTGGTTGATTCTAGCGTCAGACAAAAGTTATCGGGGGTTCTCTGCCAATTAGATATTGAGAAGGCTTATGACCATGTCAACTGGTCGTTCCTTCTCAAAATCCTTACTGATATGGGTTTTGGCAACAAATTGATCAACTGGATTAGATTCTGCATTAATAATGTCCAGTTCTCTCTTATAATCAATGGAAACGCTGAAGGATTTTTTCAATCACAAAGGGCCTTGAGGCAAGGTGATCCCATAGCACCTTTCCTCTTTTTTCTAGCAATGGAAGGATTGAATCATATGATTAGAAGAGCCAAGGATAATGGGATAATGGGTGGATTAGAGGTTTCGGTCACCAAGCCAACTGAAGAAGTGCCATGGAGATCACACACCTTCTGTATGCTGACGAGACATCTAAGAGCCATCTTGACCATCTTTGAAGCTATTTCTGGCTTGCATGTCAACTGGCATAAAAGCTCTATGTTTCCAGTTAATCAAGTGACTGATATGCACATCTTCGCACGGAACCTAGGTTGCCAAATAGCTTCATTGCCTACCAAATACCCGAGAATGCCCTTGGGTGCCAAAAATAAAGAGCTAGAAGTCTGGGGTGAAGTTTTGGAGAGGTGCAATAAGAAGCTAGCTGGGTGGAAGAGTCAGTACTTGTCTTCGGGGGGTAGGTTGACACTCATTAAGTCGGTAATGGATGCCCTCCCAACTTATCTGATGAGTTTATTCCCAATCCCGAAGAGCATTGAGAAGAAGATCAACAAGCTAAGAAGAACTTTTTTATGGCAAGGCACCAAGGAGAAAAAAGGGTTACAACCTAGTCAAATGGGATATCTTGACCCTTAAAAAAAGTCAAGGGGGTTGGGGGATCAAAAATCTCAGTATCCAGAATGAGTGCTTGCTTCAAAAATGGTTGTGGAGGTTCTGTACTGAAGACATGGCTCTGTGGAGAAGATTCGTAGCTGATAAATATGGAATGAGTAATCGGTGGTCAACTGAAGAGGTATTAGGTACCTTTGGTTGCAGCGTATGGAAAACAATCAGGAGGTTATAGGATCAATTTTATGCCAATATCACTTTCAAAGTGGGTGATGGATCCAAAATTGATTTCTGGAATGAACTTTGGATAGGGGAAGACAGCTTGAGAAACATGTTTCCCCAGCTCTATATCTTAAGTTCACAAAGAAATGATACAGTTGCTCAAGTATGGAGTCTACATGGGAGGAACCTAATCTTTAGGAGGGCTCTTAAAGACTGGGCAGTGTCGGATATTGCTAGACTCCTTTAGATACTGAGTGCGTTTTCTGGAATCTCTAATGGTGCTGATAAACCAATCTGGTAGATTCACAATAAAGGGGTGTTTACAGTGAAATCATGCTATTGGAATAGAAACAACAACCAAAACCAGATAATCAATTGGCCTTGGAAGCAAATATGGAAAGTCAAAAGTCTGTTGAAAGTGGCTTGTTTGGTTTGGTTAGTTATCAGAAAAGCTTGCCTAACTCATGAAGCTCTACAAGGAAGAGGAATGGAGATTTGCTCTAGATGTTTTTTGTGTAATCAAGATGCAGAAGTGAATAGCCACTTATTTCTGCATTGTGACAGCTGAAAAATTGTGGAACATGTTTTTTTGTATCCTGGGGATCAGCTGAACAATGCCAAGGTCCACACTGGAATTTCTAAACAGCTGGAAAGGAATTGGGAAGAGAGGTTCAACAAAAGATTGGTGGTTGTGTATTCCAGCTTGTCTGGTGGACGCTGTGGAAAGAAAGAAATGCCAAGTGGGCAAGAGTTGCAGCATCCAGAAGATTAAAAGCCATTGCCTTAGCTTACCTTATTTTTGGTGTAAACAGGAAATTGGGATACCATAGATCTAGTAGATTTCATAGGTAACTTGTAAAGTTTCTTTGTTTTTGGGCAGTCCGCTAGGAGGAAAGTCCATTTGATTGGGAATTGTAAGATCTATCATCATCTCTTGGATGATGAGTTTTTGTTAATACAAAGTTACCTTTGACTCAAAAAACTATTGCAAAGGAAGTTCAGTGGCGTCATGTAAGAAGTGGTTGCTACCACCTGTGTACAGACAGATAGGCATAGTTGTGTGTCCTTCTAGTCTTATCAGCTATTCCCTATTCTGAGAAAATTTCTCCCTTTATGGACTGCCTCTAGTTCGGGTCATTAAATGTGTTGCTTGTGATACTGAAACTGCTTGAGGGATGAGGTTGAATTGTTTCTTTCTAAAGATTGATGATCTCAATATGTTCATCAATTGAGGAAGCAAGCTCTTTACTTGTGTTGACTAAGCTTCATACTCTGTGTTCTATGTTAGTACTCCCTCCGTCCCAATTTATGTGGCACACTTTCCTTTTTAGTCTGCCCAAAAATAAACAAATTAATTTCAAAGTCTTTCTTTCTTTTTCAAAACTTTGTGCCTAGTAAAATGGTGCCATGGAAATTGGGACGGAGGAAGTATTCTTTTGCCAACAAGGGGACATTTATTTTGTTTTTTTTTTTCCTATACAGGTGTATACATGTGAATAGTATTTCATTTGCTTGTCTTATTGGATAACTGATATTTTGAATGTGACATCACGAAGCACTCTGAGAAAAGTTCCTTGCAGTTGAACAAAGCTGCTGTCAATCTTGCTGTACTGAAGCAACCCATTGTAATTGCAAAAGTAGATGCTGACAAATACAGTCGTCTTGCTTCTAAATATGAAATTGAGTATGTCTGCTTTATCCATATTAGTTATTACTAAATCATTTTGTTAAATTGTTTTCACATTGTGCAACTTGCTTTCTGGTTAAATCAGGTTGCTCAAACCAAAAGAAGAGAGATTAAGTTATTCTTTAGTTTGGGAAAACATTTCTATTAGCATTATTAGATTCACAGTTCGTGATCTTAATTTGTTAGTCTTCTATAGATTGCCATAAGACTGTAGATGCAGATCCTATAGAAGAACCTCCTATACCTGATCCAGTACCCCTTTTTTCTTTTTTTCTTTTTTTTTTTTGAAAGGCAAGTGTATTATAAAAGAAACAAGCACGAAGAAAGTACTATTCTAAAGTATTTACAGAGAATCATAACACGAATTCCTTCACATTCTTAAAGGGTTCTGCAAGATTAATCATTGCTTAGCTTCGTTTACAAAGTTCTGTTTTCACCAAAGGTATAACAAAAATAAACACTTCATCTTTATCCTCTGAATAGAGTTTCTTCTGTATTCAAGGCATCTGTCATTTCTTTCTCTCCAAATATTCCACCATATACATGCAGGAATAGTATAACATCATTTCTTCTGCTTCGTACATTTTCCTTTAATGTTCCAGCACGTTAAAGTTCACATGTATCTCTGCGTATAAACAATTTAAGCCCCACCATGTTAGAACAACTGCCACAATTTGATCAGTAGTATGACAATGCAAAAATAGATGATTGACATCTTCAGATTCTTTTCCACATTTGTAACACTTTGAATACAGCATAATTCCTCCTCTGTACATTTTCATATGTCAAGCAAGCCTTTCTAGCCACCAGCCCAAGTGAAACATACCATGTCCCAAAGGACATTTGTCTTCCAGATCCTTCCTCACTGCCAGCATCCTCCTCGCTGTTCAACAGAGTTCAGAAGACTATAACATGGGTTAACTGTAAAGGCACCCTTGCTATGAGCTTTCCAGATTAGTTTATCTTGTCCTTGAGTCAAACTTTTGAAAGGTTCGAGTACTTTCCAGAAATCAGCCTTTCTGCCCAATTCTCAATGTCTCCTGAAGTTGAAATTTCATCCTTGTTGTGCCCCCTCATAATAGCCAAAGTAGCATCAGGTAAAACAGTAGGTCTCAGTATATCGGAGAGTACATCTTTAAACGGAGCATTCCGAATCCAGTTAATATCCCAAAATGTGATCCTCCTTCCATCACGCACTACAAGCCCAATATTACCAACAATGTTTTGCCAAAGAACTCTAATACTCCTCCATAACCTCACTCTATTTGGTGTAGTCACTACTTTCATGGTCCAAAAACCTCTTCCTTCCATAGTGTATCTTCTTCTGAAGTGAATCTTCACAACCATTTCATCAGCAAGCTGCATTTGTGTTGCCTCAAAATTCTGATTTCTAAAGCTCTTTCTTTCTTGTTAAGTGTAAGTGAATTCCATCTAACTAATTGGAAAGTATTTGTATCTCTGTTGCCCTGCCAAAGAAAATTCCTTCGTAGTTTGTCTAACCTTTTCTCCACTTTGAGCGGTAATAAGGATATCACATGTGGGAAGGGCATCAAGGACTCTATTATCAGCATCAATCTTCCCCCAGTTATAAGTATTGACTTTCCACCTTGCCAACCTCTCTACAACTCCCTGCCCAATGTCTAAAGCTTCTATCCTAGATCCCAATGGCAACCCCGTTCCTGATCCATTATTCATCCGTATATGAAACCATTTTTGGATTGCAACAGACCAAAAAATGAATGAGGAGACTTGTTTAAATCACATAGGTTATCACACATACGCACACAGAAACATGGAACTTAGCTAGAGGATCCTGCCTGAACCTCTTTGCTGTCTCACTACACATTACAACTGCCACCACCATCCACTGCCCTGCAGCTCGCTCTTAACCTCTTCGGAGCCTCCTTAATCTTACCTTCCGTATATCCGAATGCAGAACATGATCTCAATGTTCCTTCTCTTGCAGATTCTCCCATATCAATGTAGTTCTGATGTTTCTGGAATTTCCTTGCTCATCTAATGTTGCATTCTGATGTAGGATGCTCATTTTATTTGGTGAGTCCTACTCAAAGGCAGATTAGCTTGGTCAGATAAGCAGCAAGGGGCATAATGAGGAAAGGACTGATGGATAGAAGATGATGCAAGAGGGATGGGAATGTGATGCTGAGTTGTGGACTCTGTGGTCCCAAAAACTTAGAATTGAGGTCTTATTTAATCTGCAGAGGATGTTCTGTAGAGTCCCCATGAGGCTGAATCACCGAACAACTATTTTTTCAGTTTCCTTTTTCACTACAATATTAACATTGGCTGAGGTCCAAACATATTTTCATTTTTGGGAGAGGATGAAAACAGAAGTGATTTTGGACTTGTGCTTTCCTATATGCTCTTTTCTTTTCATGCGACAAATAAAATCAAAATAGACAGACTATACCAACTCACATGTTTTAGAAATTTTGGTAATTTATCACTAATAAATGAATGCAATTGTTGCCTTAAATGAATTTAAGTTTAGAAAATGGTCAATGAGGGTTCATATACCAAGACCCACTATGTTTGTTAGAGTCGAGGTGTAGTTGTTGTAAATGTTTGCAGTTGTTTAGTTAAACGACAGTTAAATGTTTTGTTTTGTTGCAATGCAGTGGATTTCCAACTTTAAAGATATTCATGCATGGAGTACCAACAGACTACTATGGACCAAGAAATGCAGATTTACTTGTGCAATTTTTGACGAAGTTTGTCGCTCCTGATGTGGCCGTGCTGAATTCTGATCCTGCTATTTGTGAATTTATTGAAGAAGCTGGCAGAACTTTTCCTATAGTCATAGGCTTTGGCTTGAATGAGTCTGTCATATCACATTTGGCTGTGAAATACAAGAAAAATGCATGGTTTTCTGTGGCAAAAGGTTACTCGAATAAAACAATGGAATATTATGATTTTGACAAAGTACCTGCATTGGTAGCCCTTCATCCGAGCTACAATGAACAGAACATATTTTATGGCCCCTTTGAAGGTCAGTAGTTCTTGAAATTTGGGTGTAGTCACAACCCTTGTGCTTGCTTTATTCTCTTTTCATATGAACACACAAATTACAAATACTCGGATATGTTTATTCTTGAAAGGTTTCAGTTAATATGCTTAGTTGCTGCCCTAGTTCCACGGATACTGTAATCCTAGTTCATTTAATTGCTTGTTTCTGCAATTGATCTTCACCCTATTAAAAAACAACTGAGAACTATTTTCAGCTGAAACTGTTGGTTGAAAATTTTATATGACCTGTGGCTGAATCTAAGCTTACCTGCAATGCTTGCAGAAAAGTTCCTTGAGGATTATATCAAACAGAGCTTGCTCCCTCTGGCTTTACCTATTAATCAAGACACTCTGAAGGCGTTGAAAGACGACAAGAGGAAAATTGTTCTAACAATTATGGAAGATGAGAATGATGAGAGGTCAAAAGAACTAGTAAAACTTTTGAAAGCTGCTGCATCTGCAAACCGTGACTTAGTGTTTGCTTTTTTTGGGTTCAAGCAATGGCAAGACTTTGCCGAGTCATTTGAAGTATCTAAGAAAACTAAACTACCAAAGATGATTGTGTGGGACGGAGACGAGGAGTATTCTTCAGTAAGCTTGAAACTTTCTTTTCCTCTCTCTCTCTCTCTCTCTCTCTCTTCAACTGTAGTTTTGCCTAGCAAAGTTTTACAGCTCATCTTTCTCAAAAAAACAACATTTGCTTGTGTGCTCCTTCACTATGTTTAGGACAAGCATGACCTTGCACATTCTATAATTTCTCTTCTAAGTATTAGAGAGGCATGAATCTGTAGTTACCGCACTTTCTGTTTAGACTTTCTCCTTTCTGGCCAGTTTCCTTATCTATTAATTAACCAGCTGGTAAAGGGAGCACAAATTAGTCGTGTATTATAAACATGTTTCAGAGGTTCAGATTTCCAAGAAGCGATCTTGAATTATCGCCTGACCTCTGATGGCTTTTGTAGACATCGCCTAGGTCATGCAAGTACAAAAAGAAGAAAAAAAAAGAGAAACAGGAGACAAAGCCCAAACACATGAAATAATGTCATAAATGCTCAGTTGGATTATTATCTGCTCTCCAGTAGTCCATACCACCAGAAGTTTTAGGGTGACAAATATTGCAGTACGGAAATTGGTTAAACCCATTGGACATGGTCTTATTCTTGACTTCAATTCTACGTGAATTTGGAAATTTTTAGTTTTACTCTGAGCATGTTTATTTTGCTTCATGAGGAGTACGCGTCACTTCTAACTTTTAGATTTGATGCCTGCTTAGGTTTAATAAACTAGTAAAGCACTGCATGAAAAACGTAGGTTGATTTTATCTTGAATTCTTATTAGTTACCTAGTCCATACATATTTGCTTAGGTTTTGATGTTTATATGCTCCTCTGGGAAGAAAGGCTGCATATGGTGAAGAGGAACCTGGAAGAAAATTTTGAGTGATCTATTTGACTGACATTTGAGATGACCATGTTATGTATTGTATTTTGTGATAGGACTGGGAAACATATTATAGGTTTAAACACTGCACCCTTCATTTTTTTGTTTCTGACAGACACATGGTGTAAAACACATTTTTTAAGTACTCCAAACTTTAGGACAAATGAAACATTGAGCTGATAATTATTGATAGTTGACTTTATTTACTGATGTTGAGCTTTTACACACAATAGGTCATCGACTCAGACAGTGTCGAAGATGAAGATCAGGGGTCCCAAATTACGCGGTTTCTTCAAGGATACAGGGAAGGGAATGTTATACAGAAACACATCACTTCAGATGCTTACAAGGCTTTCAGAAACTCAATGTTTGGGATCGGAGCAGTTATCCTTATTCTCGTTGTGATACTGGTGGTGACGATGATGCAGTCTCTTAAAGAGGAGCCCTCAAGAGAACAGGTTGATCATCCAGGGAACTCCATATCTCCATCAGAAGCCAAAGAAGCACTTCGTTCTGGGGATAAAGAAGACAAGATAGATTAAGTTCACTTTTTGGAACATTAATTTCAATCTACCTCACAGAAATAAGTAGCTTGAAATATTTTCCACTTGATGAGCATTTGACACGGCAGCCTCAGATAGATGTTTTAAGTTTCAGATCCATCATTATCATTAGCGAATAAACAAAGAGTTATACTTGCAGCATTGCTTTGTAGGATGCTCTGCGTCCACGCTGGGAAAGGAATGCTTCAGTGGAAGTGGTGATTTATTTATTGTTGAAGTTCTAGAGAAAATGGAGACATTTTTTTGTGCTATGTATAAGTTCAAAACCAAAAACGAGAATGCTACTCTGTTTTATTCTTATAAGTATATAGTAATTTGTTAAATTCCGCAGCTTGTTAAAAGCTGTTATTCAGAAGCTGTTGTAAGTCGGGCTAGGCTTGAAGATTTTAAGGGCAATAAGTTGACATGTCAATATTTCGATAGAATTATAAGTTTTTCATTGGGGAGTTAGTGTAGCTTGACAAACAAGATACTCATGTTTTGTAACTCTAGAATTAAAGAAAATGTGTAGATTATGCTGACACTGGAAATGCGCTAAAAGGGCACGAGACCAAGTTGATACTACAAAGTCAACATTTTCATTGTTGCAAAATCAGTAATGATGGCTTGGAAACTGCTAGCCTTGGTAAAAATCTTGTATTATGTGCCAAATGTCAAGGCAAATGAAGACTACTTGAACTCAATACCAAAGATATCATTAACCACTTATACCGTCACATAGTTATTTCTCTTCGAAAGACCGCATTCATCCCCTTGATACAACACACTTTATTCTTCTGTCCCACCTCATCTTTCTCTTCCTCTTTTGGTGAATCAATTTACATTTAGAAAAAAATATATGTTTCGAGAAGATTCATATAACAAACTCCAATTGATCCGGGATTGAGGCATCATCCTTATTGTGACACATTAAACCTGTTCATCCTCTTGTTATAAATGACCTAATACTACGAGCTTTTTGTTGCTGAGCAAAAACTTCCCACAAAATACAAACGACCCTTCAGTGCTGCATCTGAAAAAAGAAAGTGATCTTCTTCCGACCAAAAGACGCAATAAAACAGGTATTCTATCCCTAAATTAATGACCTAACAAAAGCATCCTGCTCAAACATTCAAAATAGCAGCCTTAGTCATCTGTCATTTATCCATATATACATACAAGCTCGAGCCCTAAGCAAAAGGTTTCAACGAAACAACCTAAACCATCTAGCAAATGGAGCCTGCTAGGAACACCAATAGCACTAAAGCAAAACAAGTACATGTACTGCACACAGCATCAACACCCATCGCTTTGCGCATGTACACTCTCAAAACAAAAATAGTAAAAAACCTCAGAATAGAAACCAAATCTATAACACTAGTGTCACAAATAATATACAAATCCAGGGCTTCCTGACATATCCCTCCGTCTGCCCATGTGCCAGAGCTGCTGGTCTCCAAAGCCGTTGGCACTGTCTTTAGGTGTGATTTGAAGTGAATATGATCTAACCACACTGATCCTTGTAAACAGGGTAGCACAAACTTGAACCCAGAATCAACAGATCATCACTCACATCCCGGAAGAGACTGGGCTGAAGCAAATGGTGAAAAGCTAGTGGTTGACTGACTATGCCGCAGTGGGTTGGGATGCCGACTTGATGAGCCAATATAACTCGACGAAGCATTTCCTGGACTAGGAATATATGGTGACATGTATCTTGAATTAAGAGGAGAAAAAGAAGGATAGCCCAATGAGTGAGGGGAAATCAAACAAGATGCACAAAATCTCTGGGAAGACGCATTTTGAAGGTCAAGTGAACTGCGGCTTATAGTAAGATGAGGTGACTGACGGTAGGACTGAAGCGACTGGTGGTTATAAGGAGTACTAGAGATTGATTGAGGACGAGAAACTGAAGGGGATCGGGATGCTCCTTGGCCTATTTGTATAGCTGATGATGAAGCTAATGACGATCTTAGGGATGACAACGAAGGTAAAGAAGCTAGACTAGAAGAAAGCAATGGTGTAGATTCTGATGCTGGTGGATCACCATTGCTAGTTCTTGCATCACGTTTACAGACGGGGCAAAACGTTCTCCATGATGTAAGCCACGCATCAACGCACATAGCATGAAATTCTGCAAAAAATCCGAGGAGATCCATTACTGAAAAATGACTTCTTCTCCAGTAGAGAAGAAAATCTGATAAGAACACACGGGATATGTATGGCATATATCAACAAAATTACTGTCCAGGTTGGGAAAAGTATCCATATTAACTAAAAACTAAATCCCATACATATAGCAGCAGATAATATTCCAATCACACTTTAACGGTAGCTTTGAGGTTTTACTGCAGTTTCCTGCCTAGAATCTTGACAATGACTTTTGCAGAGCTAATGTTCATCGATATGGATCCAGAATATAATTATTGAAATTGCTCCATATTTTTAAAAGTGGAAAATGCAAAAAATCAACAAGACTCTTTGAAGTTTTATCAAAAAAACATCATGTGTGATCATTTGATGTAAAGTGCATTATTCACAGAGAAAACAAAATGTATCAGACTTCAACCAACATTACCAATCTCAATATCAAACCTATAAAAATACTCTACATGTTCCATTCTATAAAAATAATCTGAAACATCATACCCAGCCCTACCTCTTAGAGATAGAGAGGTTGTTTCCAGTAGACCCTCGGCTTCTAAAAAGCATTTCAAAACACTTCGAAAAAGGGAATACAGAAAGGAAAGCAGTAACAACAACGAAATAATGTGAAATGGAAAAAAATACACAACATACAGAAGAAAGAACAGTAACCACGGAATAATGCGATAATCAAAGCACAAACAAGTACTGATGGTAATAGAAATCGAAGAACGCGAAATTACGAAAATATTGCTAATATTACCAGTAAGAAAGTAGGTAGAGGTACGATCACTAAACCTATCCTGTGGGAAAGTGAGAGAATGCTCAACTACCAACTAACCTTCTATCATAATCCGTGCCCTCCAAACCCTCTTATCTAAGGTCATGTCCACAGTAAGCTTAAAATGTGTTATGATCTGTCTAATCACCTCCCCACCCACCCACCCACCCACAATAACTCCCTCGGCTTGCTTCGACCTCTCCTAATATCCGTCATTGCTAACCTCTCACACCTCTTTCACTGAGGCATCTAACCTTCTCTTCACATGTCCAAACCACCGCAACTCCGCTTCCCTCATCTTGTCCACCACTGTGGCATCTACATTCTCCTCTTCACATGCCCAAACCACCGCAACCTTCTCGTGTTGTTCACCACGGAGGCCACTCCCACCTTGTCCCAAATATCTTTACTCCTAATCTTATCTCTCCTTGTATGCCCACACATCCACCTCAGCATCCTCACCTCCGCCACTTTCATCTTCTGAGCATGTAGGTTCTTGATTGGCCAATACTCTACCCCATACAACATAGTTGGTCCAACCGTCGCTCCAATGAACTTACCGTTAAGCTTTGGTGGTACCTTCCTATCACACAACTCCAGATGCGAGCCTTCATTTCACCCATCTCGCGCCAATGCGATGTGTGACATCATCGTCAATCTCCTCATTACCTTGAATTAAGGATTACAGATACTTGAAACATCCTCTCTTGGGGATGACCTGAGCATCAAGCCTCACTTTCATGCCGACCTCACGTCTAGCATCATTGGACTAACACTATATAAACAACCTACATGTACCCTTAAACATCATTCTCTTTATGCTGCTTCTTTTTCCATCAATAAAACATCACCTTTACCAATCAAAAAAAGATTACACCTCTGCAATCAAACATGAAAGCAAAAATGCTTAGGGTTTTTCAGTAAGAGATGACAATAATCAAACCCAGCACGTGTACTAAGCTCTGCAGGATAGCCATGACATGCTCCTGAACTAAATTTCGCTTGGCTTTCTTAGCTACAAACTCCCAGCTTAGGAACTTTTGATCTCTCCTGGAGAAATTAACTCAGCTGACCACTTCTACAGTATTACTTCGCTAAGAAGGTTCCAGGGAAGGATTTATTCAACAGCTTTAGACTAAGGTTTCTGATTTCTTTGACGGCATTAATTCCCGTTCATCTAGATCTGCATAGATTTCAAAAGGTCCATGACTCCATGAAGTGGATATGCTGAAACATACACGACACATTCATCCAAAAGTTCTGGTAGAATAATATTTACTTACATTTGTAAGTAATATTATGATGCAGAGTTATAAATTTGCAAAATCTCATTTCAAAAGTGCATGCATGTTATAGGGTTACATCAGTGTTTTTCCCCGATAAGGGAACATGAAATAAACTTTTCAGCGACAGAAAAGGCATGAGCAGAAGTACACAGATTGGTGGACAAACCAAGAAACAATAATGGGATCAGGTAATAGAGTGTTTTTTGTTCAGAAAGTGAAAACAATCTTTAAGCAAGCACAAAATCCATCATGCTACCTGAGATGTGGCTGCGCTGGGCGCTGGCCATGTCATAGACGAAGGGAAAGCCAGAAATGCCACTACTAAATTCCCTGTGGAGGTCCTAAAATATGTAATAAACCCTGAAATCCACCAATAATGCATATAACCTAACTTGATGTCAGCTATTTCAGGCAATTTCAATCACCAGGGTTTAACTTGAAAACATAAATAGGAAACCTTGCCAATCGACCACAAGTACAGAGAAAGAGCTTCTCCCATGGAAGGAACCAACCCTAAGGAATTAGTGCATTCATTACTTTTACTTAAGTGCCAAATGGAACCCCTCTCTCTCTCTCTCTCTGTGTGTGTGTGTGAATATTATATATATGAACAAGATGGAAATCATAATACCTCAGGAAGAGAGAAGAACTTACTGTGACGGCAAGGAAGAATTCTAAGCTTGTCTCCCACACTATAGTCTTCAAGACAGATTGCACATGTTACTGATGTACAATTATCCTCCAAAACTGACGTAAATATCAAGCTTGGCATAGCTTTCACCAAACGACTACTCATTCCATGAAATTCATGAACCCGTGTGGCCCGGGTTCGTTCTCTCCGTATCCGATGTCTACGGACAAAGAAGCAGGTAGCAAGCACTGCTGACATAGCAAGTAACGAAATGAATGATATGGCCATGATGGACCAAGCAGAGTTTTCGAAACTTGGGATTATCCATACTTCAACATCAATGTCACCAGAGTGCTTTTTCAGTCTTTCCCCTGAAGCTCTAGAAACAAACACCGCAGGTATCTTCACACCAGCAGAGTTTCCTGCCACTGTACCATGTGACTAGTTAAAAAACTTAGATGTTCAAAATTCAACGGTTTTAAAAACTTAAGCAACAGGAAGCAAGAGTTGGGCCTTGGCTCAGCGGTAAGCTTGCTTGCCGGGGTGTGCCAAGGTCGGGGGTTCGAAACGTCCCTTCAGCGAAGCTGGGGTGAGGACGCGTAGGTAAGGCCAAGTGGTCGCCCTCCTCCCCGACACCTACGGAGTAGGTATGAACCGGGCCGTCCCAACAGGAAGCAAGAGTTGAAAGTGGTTTTTACTTCTTTCAGACAATTTCTTGGTTCTCTTTTTCGGTTTCTCAAAGGGAAAAGGGTCAGTGATATAGTTGGCTCCTAGTTCCTCAGCTCTCAGCATGAAAATTCCTGATGCATTACATTGAGAAACTAGAGGCTAAAGCCAAGCATAGAAGATGTACATGTAATGCTGACAAATCAAATACTTGCCAGCAAAATAAGAAGTGGTTGTTTGAGCTTGCTATAAAATGAGCAAGCTGACTTCAAATATTTTGAAGCTACTTTTTCTTTTCATTTTTTTAAGCAGAAGATGGTTTCCAGTTATAACACAAATAGATGAAAAACCCCTGCAAATAAAACTTGAGTTTGAATCTCATTTTCAAGTCAGATACATTTTAATACAACATCTTCCCCATGGAGAGAGAGAGAGAGAGAGAAGGAACTTTGAGAAAAGCTCTTGATATATCAACAAAGGACGCTACTTCCATGAATTATCAGAAGTCCAACAGATATAGAACATTGTTGCTTTATGATGTCCTTTTGTCTTTTCAACCAAGCATAATTAATGAGAACCACATGTTCGTCTAGTCTGCCTACTTTTTATGCACCATTAAATACCAGGACTTAAATCCCAAAATTTCAGTAAACCATTACATTATCTAAAACATCAGGACAGCAAAAAGCACTAGATAGTGTTAGTGAAAAATTGCTATTTCTCAACAATTTTCCTCAAGTACCTTTCACCCAGTTATCAGTTCCAAAACAATTTTCAGCTGAAAACAGTCATGACGTATAAACATACTTGTATAATTGTCACTTATCAAGAGAGAGAAAAAAAAAAGGAACTTGTACTACTGCTATCCGGGACCAGGATAACTTTTAAAAACTTGGAATTGTGCTCCAGGTGCTTTTTGTGTGAATCAAGTTCAGAGAGCATAGAGATCGTTTGTTTTTACACTGCTACACCACTGATCAATTATGGAAATGTTTCCTTCACATGGTAGGGACTTAAATGATGAATGCCCAGAGACACAACTGCGTGAAGTGAGCCTGCTTGGATTGGTTTTTGGCTTAGCCAAATCTGGATTTTATCATTTTACCTTAAAATCAAGTGCTTATAAGCAGTTTTTAATTTACCCAAACACTACAAAAAGCGCTTAATAGCTATTTTGGCTTAAACGCACTTAAAATAAGTCAATCCAAACAAGCTCAAAGAAGGCTCTCTATAAAAAAGATCGAAATGATCTATTTTCTTTGTTTTATTTTTGGTGTAAACAGAATTTTACTAGTGAAAACAGAGAACTGTTACATCTAATAGGATCCTCCAAGAAGACAATTGGCATACTTTAGCATTTGATCTGTATTTTTCTTGCAACTTTGTGTGCTCTTTATCAATAAAATTACCAATTTTCAAGTACAAAAAAAAATAAAAAAATTGCCGAGTCAATTTTTCTTGTTTACAGAATTTCGATAACGTTGTTTTGTTAGAAAGGAGAAATATGAGTTTCTTCTTATTTCGATAACCTTGCTACATAATCAAGATTATGGGGTATTAGCTGACAGAATACAAGAATTCGACCAGTTCCAGTGATATCCGCTCAAAATTAATCGATAAGCCATTTTATGATACCTTGCTACATACATCACCAAGTATCAAGTAAGACAGACCACTTCAGCCTTCATTCTAGAGCCCAAAACCCTAGTTTCAGCTGAATAAACTCTTACATTGCCAATACACTTTAACTTCACAATGCACTAATTAACAAATTCAAGAGGAAGAGTTCATTAAAATCTGTTTAGACTTTTTACAACACAACATTAATTTCTAGTTTCCACCCCAATAAATCAAGATTAGTGGATTCAGGAGTACTAGCTGGCTGGATACAAGACTTCGATCAGTTTAAGTGATATTCTGCTTACAAAAAAATCATTATCCATTTTATGACCTCTTGCCACTTGCATAACTAAGTATCAAGTAAGTTGAAACCAGAGAGTTTGAACTGAATCAGATATTTAACAAAAATCTAATATTGCCAATAAGTTGTAACCTCAGAATGTACTAAATCAATAATTTCAAGCGGAAATTCATTACTTGCAACTAGATCACCGTATCCATCGTTGTATATAATGGCTGCCTTGAAACCTGCGGCCTGGGCTTGTCTGACTTTATCTTCAAAACTACATCCACCCCTTAATATCAGTAAGAAAAGATCATGGCTGTTATTTTTAACTGGTTCAACCTTGTTAGACAAAGTCGTGCAGGCATCTAAAGGCTCCGCCACATACAGTGTCCCGCATTTGCCTGATCCCCTTACTGAGGGAGCTGATATTTGAAAAAGACTCATTTAGTACAAACTGTGATAGCATCAAATAAAGTAAACAGCATGCCAAAAAGAAATTTTAAAAAACAAGATTAAGTTTTTACCGAAAAAGCAACAGTACCAGCATTAAACTATCATGAATCAAATTGTACTCCATCCACATTTTCTTACTTACCTATATATAAATTCCATAGAATAAAATCAAACTGGAAGTAACTATTTATTATTACCCAATTTGTGAAACCAAACTAGAATACCAAAAAAAAAAAAAAAAAGATCAAATCCATTGCCAATAACAGAAAGTCATGAGCTGAGCCCTGCCTGCTAGTTCTTTCTGTACCATCTGCACTAATCTCTCACAATGCAAATAAAGATCCTTTGATTCCTTTTCCACACAACAAAGGAAAACGGGTAAAATTGCATAAAAGAGTGAAGTTTCATAGATAACTTCAATTTCCCAACAATGAACAATTGTCATCTCCAAACTGGATTGAAAATGGGATCTAGTTTACCACGAAACAGGGGCAGGTAAAATTAAATAAAAAGAACAAAAATATTCAGTATGAAGGGGAGTCTTGGAGTAAGTGGTAAAGTTGTTGCCATGTGAGCAGCAGGTCATGGATTCAAGTCGGAGAAACGGCCTCTAGCAAAAATGTAAGGTAAGGCTGCATAAAGTGGTGCGGAACGCGCACAGAGGGAGCTTTAGTGCACCAGCTGCCCTTTAACAAAAATCTCGAGTATTCATAAGCTACTAAAATATTAAACAAAGTCACCTTCCAGTTAACAACAACATAGCAACTAGAACAAAGATGAATAGTAAATAGAAAAGAATAAGCAAAACTCACCAAAATTAGCTTCAATGTCTTCAAAGGATAAAGTGTGGTTCTTTCCTATCAAAACCACATTACCAAGTGCTCTACAACCCAAAAGACAAACAACACACAGGTACCAAAATACCAACAAATTCATCATCTCTAATAAAACCCTTTCAGCCAATTATCATCAAGAAAACAAGAAACCTAAAAGCCCAGAAATAAATAAAAAAAAGGTGTCAATTCACCATCTTTGACTCCATAATCACATCCCAAATCTCATAAAACCCAAAAACACTTCTCAAGAAAAACCCCCACAAAAAGGAAACCTGTTACTATGATTAAGGAATAGAAACATCAGCTTCCATTCTCAGCACAGCAACAACGAAACATTCGCTTCTCGATAATTTTCGCCCCTTTTTGGTGATTGGGATACAAGGAGAACTTTATGGAAGGACACGTGAATTTTTGGTGCCCAAGTACGCTTGGGAAAAAGAAAGAGAGCAAAAAATTGCTGTATATATATGACTAGTGGCACGAGTCCCGTGCTAATACAAATATATTATTCGTTATATTTTATATATAAATATATTCATCATTAATAAAAAAATATATATATTCCTAAATTTTAATAAATGGTATATTCTCATCAATAAAAAAGTACATATATATACTCGAGAACTTTGATAAATGACACGTGTTACAATCTTATTCATTTTTTCTTTTTTAATTTAATTTATCATTATTCTATCCGAAAATAATTCTAATTTAATCCACAAATCAATCCAAATAATAACTCAAACCCGAATCGGTCTAATAAAACCTTCAAGGCGCATCTTTATTCACGCATGTTCATTCCCTCTTTCTTTTTCTATTAGATCGGATCGGGTTTGGGTTATTATTTGAATTAGGTTATGGGTTAAATTAAAATTATTTTGGGGTGGAGTTGAGATAAATTAAATTTAAAAAGGTCAAATAAATAGGATTGTGATACGTGTCCTGCCATTAGTGAGAAAGGTATATATGTATCTTTTCATTAACAAGTATATATTTGTACCTAAAGTACGACGGGATATCTCTGTACCATTTATCAAAGTTCAGGGGTATATTTATATCTAATGTATGATGGGGGTATATCTATACCATTTATCAAATTTTAGAGGTATATATGTACTTTTTTAATAAAGACAAGGGTATATTTGTACCTAAAATATGACGTAGGGTATATCTGTACCATTTATCAAAGTTCAGGGGTATATTTGTACCTTTTTCAATATAACAAATATAATTTTAATTGATTGAATAAGCATAATTTATGTTATCTTGGTTGCATAATTAATTTAACGTATTTGCACTTGATTATATTTTTTTTTGATAAGTTTCATAATTATTATGTTCCTTAGTCAAATAATTGGATAAATTTTAAAGAAAATAATAATTTATGAGGAAGCAAGTTTAGCGTGAAATTTTTAACAAATTCGAAAGAAAATAAGTGATTTGATATTATATAAACTAACATGATAAATTATGATAATTGCAATTCGACATTTTTATAAACTACTGTGCATGCATTTTTTTTTATATAGATTGAGAAATACATACATTGACCTGTATTATATCGGTTTTGTAAGTTGGACACTTCTACTTATATGTTTGTCATCTGGACCCCTGAACCCACTAAAAAATAATATTTTAAACCCTTTTTTCGTGAGTGTAACACACTCTCCCCCACGTCAGCTGTCACGCCTGACACGTCTGTCACGTCATCTGTCACATCATTTTAAAAAATAAAAAATAAAAAAATAAAATAAAAAAAATATTACATTAAATTTCAAGTCATTTTTAAAATGCTACATAACAAATTAAATATTAAAATTAATTTAATTAAATATGAAAAAATTATAAATTGTAGAAAAATTTGAATAATCATGTTTTTATTTTTCTCACAAACTAAACATCAAATTCATTCCAAATAATTAAAATTCTTCTCCAACTAATTTAAATTTTTAGCTACAAATTCATATATACAAACATAATAAATTTTTTATTTTTAAATTTGAATATTTTTAACAAATTCACAAAAAGTTTAATTTTTTCCAAGCGAAATTCACTAATTTTTTCAATATTCACTATCACTCACTTTCAATTTAAATTTCAATTTTAATCCCCAAAAAAATAAAAAGATTTCAAATTTAAATTTTAATCAAAAAAATGAAAAGAATTGAATTGAGAGAAAAAATAAAAATAAAAAATTAAAAGTAAACGTGTGTGGGGGGGTAGGGGGTTGAAAGAGTGTTGGGGTGGGGTGTGAGGGCTGGACGGGAGTGGGGCGGGGACAGGGCTGGGAGCAGTATGGGGGCTGGGGGTAGGGTGGAGAGGGGCTGGACGGGGCTGGTGAGGTGTGAGGGGATGGGGACGGGGCTGGGTGGGGTGTGAGGGATGGGGACAAGCTGGGGTAAGGGTGGGGAAGGGCTGGACGGGTGTTGGGGTGGGGTGGGGAGGCTGGGGATGGGGTGGGATGGGGCTAGGTGGGGTGTGGGGGTGGGGACGGGCTGGGGTGGGGAGGGAAAATATATTTTTATTTTTTAAAAATTTTTTAAAATATTTTTAAATTATTTTTAAATTTTTAAAAATATTTTTAAATTAAAAAAGATGGAGGGGAAAAAAGGACCCTTTTTTATTTTTTTAAAAATTTTAAAATATTTTAAAATTATTTTTAAAATTTTAAAAATATTTTTAAATTATTTTTAAATTTAAAAAGATGGAGGAAAAAAAAAGACCTTTTTTATTTTTTTTTTAAATTTTAATATTTTTTTTAATTATTTAATGTAAAATTGGCCAAAAATTGACCCCCACTCGCACCCCAGGCGAGTGGCTACACTCTCTTTGTCCTAGTCACCATGACCTTGCCACATAGGCAAGGTCAACGGTAAAAGGGTGCAAAAAATTATTTTTTGATAGGTTCAAGGATCCAGATGACAAATATGTAAGTAGAAGTGTCCAACTTACAAAACTGGCATAGTACAGGGGTCCAGAAGGTCATTTTAACTTTTTTATATTAATAAATTTTTCACTCATAATTCTTTCCATCATAATTTGATGCTAGTTAAATGTGATGATTTAAGTTTAGCCTTAAATAAAATTTCACAAAATAACTTAAATTCATTAAACTTTATTTCAAAATCAATCTAGTTCTTTCTTTCTATAAGTGTTATGCTTAAAAATAAATTCTTAGTTTACCATCAAGAAATTTCAAAGACAATTCAATATCGATCAATGACGCTACCTTTATTTTCAACACTATATGACACCATTCACCAATTTCTACTTTTAGTATTTATAATGCATGTTTTAAAGGTGTGGATAAAATTATCTATAACATTTTTTATTGAATTCTAAAAAATAAATTAGAAAAAAACAACAAATTACATGAAAATCGTATGTAGTTCAACATGAATAATTTATAATCTTCTCATCCCAAGGGAGGCGGGAAGCTACCGCTTCTAGAATGGAAGTTTCTCCTTTACTTTTTTTAGAGCGTATAGTTATTTTGAAATAAAGAAAAGGTTTATAGATGAAGTAATTGGAATGACAAGTGGTTACAGTAAACAATAAAATAAGGAGACAAGACAAGAGTTGAGAGTTTTTCTTTATTCCAATTGTTTAAGTGTACAAGTGTATACAATATGAATCCTTATGCCTCTATTTATAGTGTCGAGCATGCAAAAGGTTGTTGAGGTTATGGATGTGAAAGGTTACAAAAATAATAATCATAAATGATGGAGGGTATCTTTATAATAGAGATAAGTAGTGGACATCCACATATATTAGTTTTACAACAACATATATAAAAGATCAAAAGTTAATTTTTTTCAATTATATTTGTAGTAATTAATTTTCACATTAACTGAGTAAGATTCATGTAAGCAATATTAAAAAGATAATAAGGTCATATTAGTTAATTTGCACCCCTTATTAATTTGAATTCTAAAAAACAAATTAGAAAAAATAAATAATTGATGTATGTAGTTCAACATGAATAATTTATAATCTTCTCATCTCGAGGGAGGCGGAAAGCTACCGCTTCTAGAATAGAAGCTTCTCCTTTACTTTTTTAGAGCATATCGTTATTTTGAAATAAAGAAAAGATTTATGGATGAAGTAATTGGAATAACAAGTGGTTACATTAAACAAGAAAATAAGGAGACAAGACAAGAGATAGAGTTTTCATTATTTCAATTGTTCAAGTGTACAAGCGTACACAATATGAATCCTTATGCCTCTATTTATAGTGTCATATAGAGGCATGCAAAAGGTTATCGAGCTTATGGATGTGAGAGGTAACAAGAATAATGATCATAAATGATGAGGGAGGTTATCTTCATAATGGAGGAAAATAATAGAGATAAGTAGTAAAAGTAATTTCTAGAGTAGTGGACATCCACACGTCTTAGTTTTACAATAACATATATAAAAGATCAAGAGTTAATTTTTTTCAATTATATCTTTAGTAATTAATTTTCACATTAATTGAATAAGATTTATGTAACCAATATTAAAAAGATAATAAGGGCATATTAGTTAATTTGCACCCCTTATTAATTTTTTTTAAGTGTGGTGCAAAATATATACATGTCAACTAATTTTGAAACGAAAGAATTACATGTCAACTAGTTTGAGACGAAGAAAGTATTAATTAAAAATAAATTGATAAAAACATATTTTATTTTAAAAAAGTGAATGACTTCAGAAGAATTGTACACATTAAAAACACCAGGAAATGAAAAGAAAAGAAAATCCTTAAAAAAATTACACTCTACTCAAAGTATTAAAAAATATAACATTAATTATTACTCTTAATCATTTCCTATTTTAACTATAAGAAAAATAAAAAATTAAAGGACGGATGCAGAGAGGGGCAAAAGGGCCACATATATAATTATATAAATTAAACAAAAATAGTACTATGTGCAAGCATAAGGTTGGCTCACAAAAAATAACAATGCATGAAACAAATAAAATCAACTACAATAATTATGTGTAAATATAAGAGTGACTCTAAGAGGTTGTGAGGACTACCAAAAATAAGGATTCTCCCTTACTAGATAGGTATGCCCGTATGATGTACGAACCCAACGCATTCTCTGTTTTGGTGTTAAACAGTTGAAAGTACTAAATTTAGCCTTCGTAGATGCTAACTTTGGAAATTATCCTTTCAAAATACCCACCTCACTGCCTTGGAGATCAATCATCGGAGTTACATAAATTCTTTCAAAATCAATTATAAATGTATAAATGTGCAATGAGTACACTATACAACTATGGAAATACTATACTACTGAATGTGCACATGACATTCACACATCATGTGACTGTTGTCTATTTACATTCGTATATATACTATTTATTAATTTTACAATAGCAGATGCATTTTCCTGTTGTATCAATCTCTCGAACATTCACGATCAAACACCTGTTAAATTAGATTTGATGATTAAATTAGTTTAAAAGTTTAAAATCTAAGTATAAAATACATTTTTTTCATCTTTCCAACCATGATTCACATTTAGGTGTTATCCTCAAAGGATGTGTTGAAATTTTATTCAGTACAGAAAATAGTAAGATTTTTTTATTCAAAGAAAACCAACACAAAAGCTATCAGGATAATAGTTGTAATATCCTACACTGTTGTGGTATCAGAATGAAAATTCATTTGTAAATTAAAAAAATTACATCGTAGGTAGTACTGATGAATAGGTATTTGTGGCATTAGTAATACTCTATGTATCTCTTCCAACTAAAAATTTCCGTACTCACTTATATGGCCCCTGTAGGCTATGTTGGTTTGACTCTTAAAAAATGTCGACGGGTGCGTACCGAATCTTTCAAAAATAGTGTATTTTGAAGAATTCGATACAGATGTGGTGACATTTTTAAAGAGTCCAAACAACTTAGCCTGTAGATAGTTAGATTTGAACTCCGTAGTCAATTTACTCCATCCCGGTGCACACGAAGATGCAGTCTTCAGACCTCGTATGATAAGGTAGCTAGCCAGCCATCTGTTGAAAACAGATATAGAAGGCAGCAGACATCATAATAATAATAGTAAATGTCAATTGCCTTTAACTAAATAGACTTTAAAGTTCAGTCAATAATCCAGATAACCAACTAAAAATGAGCATTTAGGCACTACCCGAAAGCTATTTTTGGAGAATCCGACACGCACCCATTAACACTTTTGAAGAATCCAAGCAACATACCCCGAAAGGAGACAATACGATACATTTATATAAGAGACTTTTAAAAAGGCGAGATCAACTCACAGGGTTAAGTGTTCCACCGACAATGTTATGGAGGGTTCGAACTTGAGCCACAAGCTTTTTGGAACCACTGACCAACCAACAATGACCTAAAACATAAAATTTGACATTTCAGGAACAGAGTAGCTTGCCAGGATGTAACAAGGAACATCTTTTTGACACACACATCATTGTGACCACCAATATATTTTGTTGTGGAATGCAAAATACTACATATCATCAGCAACCTTAGATACCTACTGGACCTGGCCATATACCTTCACTGATAAATACTACATATCTTAAAAAGTTACTCTCGCATTAGAGAATCTATTAGTATTAATGTTATCTGTAAAATCTCAGAACTATCCTGCTTCTTCAGATCTCTATAGAGTTGAACAATGTTTTCCTACTTCCTTCATCAAATTCCTCAAACTGGATAAAAGAAAACAAAGAGAACCTTGATCCCCATTTTGGGGAGTACTGTCTCAATGAAAATTCTAGTCTTCCTGTAGCAATCTATTGTTGTCACAATATGACCACCAGCTGGAACCAATGCCATTAGCAAAATGGTGCTAGCACACATTCCAGATGCCATTAACAGTGTGGACTCCGCCCCCTCAATGCACTGGCCAGAGAAAAAGGGAACCGAATAATCTTTTTAGTTTGAAGGAGTAGATGAAATTCTTTAATTTTGCAAAAGCAAGAATAAGAGATCAGTTGATAATTGAGCCATTATTTTTTTGTTGTGCAATATCCTTCATGTCGCGTTATTCTGCATTGTTTTGTTCAGTTGTTGTTATTGCTTCCATATTTGTACCCCCGTTTGCATACTAATTGACAGGTTTTATAAGCCGAGGGTTTATCAAAAACAACCTTTGTATCTCTATGAGACAAGAGATAAGGTCCGCGTAAACTACCTTATTCTCCCCAGACCCCACCACAACATGCGGGATTATACTGGGTATGTTGTTGATGTTGTTGTCGTCGTAATCAAGAGATCATTTCATCGCTAGAATCAAACAGACACCTCTATCACTAAAAGATATGAAATTTATAGGTTGGTAACTATTTATAGCTGCTAGCATGACATAGGCTTCTTTTACGTCACAATTACAAGCTAGTGTAGAGGGTGTTAAAGAAGAAATATCTAACCACTGTGAAAGCCAGATTCACGAGATGGGATAGAAATTGTGCGCCTGTAATCATTAGTACATTAGAGCTCACAAGGCCCCTACGAATTTCTGATGGTGATGCTTCAGCGATGTAAACAGGAGCAGTGACAGAAGCAACACCAACTCCTAGACCTACTAAGAGTCGTCCAAGTATAAGAATGTATGGATCTGGACCTGCAGCCATTACCACAGATCACAGTATGAAAACAACATCAGCAGACAGAGTAGCTTTCTTCCGTCCAAAATAATCATTAATCAAGCCCCCAGCAGCAGCTCCAATCATCGCACCAACCAATGCCATACTGACAATAGTTTCCTACAAAATCATGAAGCAAAACTTTTAGGGGAGAAAAAACAAATTGACCAAAAATAGTACCACCTATTAAGTGTTATTGACTCGATGTAGAAAATGAGGAGGTGGGCAATTGGAAGTCCTCTTTATTGTATAATTAGCGAAGGCAACACTGGTAACAAAGTTGGAGTGTTTACTACTACAGTGAAGTAAAGCACATTTGATAGCTGATAAATCACATCCCATGTTTGCATCATCACAATAAATACAAGTAATATCATGTCTTTGCATCAAATTTTCTCTTCAAACAAGTTACCACTAAAACAAAAAAGTTTCACATTGGCTCAACCATATTAGATTAACCCATTTAATTATCAGAAATTCTTCGAATAAGGTTTGAACAATCCTTTCAATGTAAACTGACAAGACGGCTCAAATTAACATCCTTTTCTCAGATACTAAGATAACGATATGTTATCATCATATCATCAGTAGAGTAATACTTGAGCTCCAACAACACCCACCCCTGTCCCATCCATTAATTTTCTATCATTCCAACAAGTCATATGATAAAGATGGACCAGCTTTAAAAAGTTGTTGTTGCGGTCACTTTTTATTTAATGGTTAGGTCCAGATTCCACGTTAGATCTCATAATGAAATTGGTTATTCATGTACTTGTAGGAAACTGATTTGACTGACTTCAGCAAAATCATCCTTAATGTACAAAAGTGCACCAGATATTACCGCTAGAGTCAAGTATAAAATTTGTGAGATAATTTAATCATAGTAAGGTTAGATAATTGATAATATAAGATGCGAAAACAAATAGAGAGAACATATTTGTTTGAGAAAACAAATGCAATAACTTCATAGCTTTTAGAAAAAAGATATAATTTGCTTTGGTGTCACGAAGATTCTTGCCGCTAATTAACTTATCCCAATAGATGATATAGCATGTTCGAAAGCCAATATCACGACCATAACTTAGACTAAATTACATCCCTAGGTTCTCTTCATAAGCCTTTACTACAACCTCAGATAATTCTATCTAATTCTAAGTAGTTACACTAAGGACATAAAAGAAGAGCCCCTTAACCAATAAGATGTTCTCTGTTTTGGTGTCAAACAGCTGAAAGTACTCAATATGGCCCTCGTAGATGCTAACTTTGGAAATTATCCTTTCAAAATACCCACCTCACTGCTTTGGAGACCAATCACCAGAGTTACATAAATGTACGTTCAACCTTGTGAAAAAAATCTACAGCGGACGTGGCCAAGTCTGCCTAGAATGAGGGGAAAAAACTTACCATAGAAACAGTTGAGTGCAATATACATGTATACGGAACTACAATGCCAATAAAGTATGCACAGAAATTGAATGACTTTATGATAGTGAGGCATAAATTATAAAGACAATAAAATCTTTCTGATACTTCGATTTCTATCAACCTCTAGGTTAGATGTTCCGATTGTCGGTCTCCATAAGAACATTTATCTTGTAACTTTAATAAAAAAAATTAATGTACAAGTAGTTGATTAACCCCAACAATGTAGTAAAAAGCAAAAATGTTCTTTAGTGAATGGTAACAACGATAAGATGTATATTAGGTACAACATCATAAAGGAAAATAATGTCGTATATTAATTATTTAAACCACAATATCAGGCATCAAAGAACCACCAGAAACTGATTGAGATAAGAAATAATGTATTCACTTAAAAACCAAATCTGAATAACATGTGAAACATTTGGAATGTCAATACCACGTGCTGCAGCATCGGTGCACACTAAAACACCACCTTCCAACTGGAAATCAAGCAAATTCTTTCTGAAAAGTTATTATGAATAAGACTTTTGAGTCTAGGGCTAGAAAAATCATAAAATTAATTTGGGAAGGACCAGGAATTGTACATAATAAACCAAGAACACCTTCTATCTTGCCCACTCTAATTTACAGAAGCAACATTCAAGGAAAAGATGGCAATCTTGAAATAGGCTGCTGAAAGATAAATAAAAGGACCGTCATTTTACCTACATAATCAGGTTCCTGGATTGTTGTCCTCCTCTCCATGGATAAGCAAGATAGGCTTCTTAACCTTATTGGCCGAAATAAAGGTGCTCATCTCAACATAAGTATTGGTCGCTTCCCAAAGAGTTGTCTCCTCATCCTGGAAAATTAAGTGCTTAGCAATGCAAGTGAATGAACTAAGTCCTCCTAGAATGCAGAGATAATCACCAAATCATAAGGACTTTAGACTGGTTGACCTTAAACAAGAATTGGGAGGACTACCTGGAACCCAAAAGGTGTTAGCGTTTTGTAAAGACAATAAAATCTTTCTGATACTTTAACTTCTATCAACCTCTATGTTAGATGTTCCGATTGTCGGTCTCCATAAGTACATTTATCTTTTAACTCTAATAAAATTAATGTACAATGGCTGATTAACCCCAGCAATGTAGTAAAACGCATCAACATTTTGACTTTCAGGTTTGCCTCGACAAGTCATTGCCCTTTTTCCAGCCCTAAAACTTGAAAATCACATGTAGAGTAAGGATCTTGAGGGTTGTGGGGTGGGAGGTGGGGAAGAGGGAGGACTCAACCAATTGCTTGTGCTAATTTAATCAGTTATGCTAATTGGCTGTGACTTTGCTGAACAACATTTCCGCTCTAATAACTTTTGGATGATTAGTGTCAACTTCAAAAGCACTCCTCACAAGCCAAGTAAAAGTTAAGACGTGAGCTATTAACTTACTTGTGTCAAGACTGCTCCTTTAAGATTTTTAAGCCTTCCATAAAAAAGTAGGTGCTCCCTTCCTGTTAACTTTTCCCAAAGTAAGCAGAAATAAACTTCCAAATGTAAAAAAAGGACAATTAGCATTACGACACCGCTATTTTCAGGAAGGAGAAGGTATCAAATGTCAACTTGACTTAAGAGAAAATAGATTCTTACTCATGCTGCGGACACACACCCATGTTGCTGTATATCATATCCATTTCTGTTCGTATATCCATACCGTGAGCATATGCAGTACCAGAGGTTGGTTTTATGAGCCCAATTATCTGTTAGCAGAAAATTGTCACTAACGGGTGTGGAGTTTTCAGTTTCAGCAATCTAAGTAAATGAAAAAAAGAATCAGTACACATTAAATCAAATTACAAAATGAAGGGCACTAAGAATGTGCTTTTGAAGTTATACTGACAAGTGACATTCTTGAGTGACGGAAACTTAAGATTTACAAAGATAGATCTTATACTACATAGAAAACAAAACTGACCATGTTAATAAAAGTAGTTTTGCCAGCACCATTGGGGCCTAGCATACCAAACATTCCTCTTAAGGCAAAGCAAGTGCAATCCTCTCACTGCAAATTTCTCAGGGTTACCATTGTTACCATGAGGGATGGCCTTGGCTCAGCGGTAAGCTTGCTTACCGTGGTGTGCCAGGGTCGGGGGTTCGAAACGCCCCTCCAGCAAAGCTGGGGTGAGGGCGCGTAGGTCAGGCCCGGAGTGGTCCCCCCTCCCCGACACCTACGGAGTAGGTATGAACCGGGTCGTCCCTACCATTGTTACCATCTTTCCCTGGATAAACCTTTTTTAAATTGTCACAAATAATGCATTGACATGTACTTGATTCAAGCAACTGCTCAACTCTCTCCCTCTGTTGAAAGGAGGTTTAGATAGTTTTGTAGATCAGAACAAAAAAAATAGGACAGCCCAGTGCACTAAAGCTCTGGCTATGCGCAGGGTCCGGGGAAGGGTTAGACCACAAGGGTCTATTGTACGCAGCCTTACCCTGCATTTATACAAGAGGTTGTTTACACGGCCTGAACCCGTGACCTCTTGGAAAAATGACAAAAATATGTTTTTTCACATGAAACTTTTAAGTCTTTACCTCCTGAACAACATGAGGTTTCTCCATTTGTACAATAACTTTAGACCCCAACCTTTTTGAACGAAGTTTCTTGGAAAAATGTGAAAGCTTCTTCCAGGAGTTCCACAAGGAAAAAAGGGGATCTTTCCCTGATGATGAAATCTGATCAATGTAATAAGCAAGAACGAGAAACACCAACCATTGCACTATCATAATTATTAGGATCTCCATCCCATTTTTTCCATCACTCAAATCTTTCCATCTCATACCATCTGTTCCCATTAAATTACCATGGAAAGCATATTTAGCAAACTTGTATAATCCACGAAAAAGAGAAAATCCAAGATAAAGTTCCATAACAATAATCCAGCCTCCTACAAAGTCATGACAGTATATTTACCAGAAGATTAGCATACAAAAGTGAAAAACAAAACCGAACAAAATATCAGGAAAAATATAGGGAAAACAATCCCACCACCATCTCAATTTTAGGAGTATTTTTGGCACAAAAGAGAAGGAAAAGAGAAGTTGATTTTCTTGCCTAATAGAAGTATATAGATTCCCTGCTCCTTGGTAAAGGAAGTCAAAACTAGGGAGCTTACTGAGAACCATATTCAGACATCACTTCGACAGGTTCTCCCATTGCAAGAGTAACAACAAGCTCATTCTCAAATCTATTAGCATGGATTTAACCTGTTAAGCTAGCGAAAGCAAATTTTCATCTTTCAAACTTGATTTCTAACTAATGTAAACAACTATAGTTCCAGCAGATCTTTCCATTGTAACCTTATTGTGCATTCTGAAAATCTATATTTTTAGTACATAGGTAGTTCCAGCAGATCTTTCCATTGAAACCTTATTGTGCATCCTGAAAATCTATACCTATCTATACCTGTAGTACATAGGTTGAACCCCATGCTTACAGTCAGGACTCTTAAGTTTGGTGCTCATGTCTGTATCTAACATTTCTCTATTCTCATACACGATGCTGGACGCATTGACAAACACTCAAGTAGGCACAGAATAGGAAATTTAACACTTCTAGCTTTACCGAGTCATTAAAATCAATACATAAGAACATAATAAATGAGACAAATAGTTTCTGGTTGAAGACATTATTTTTTTAGTTCAAATTGAATGCCCGTACTAAAACATGTTTGTACATATAACTGGGGACAGGAGAAAATTTACGTCACGTTCATATTTAATATGAGGTGTGTGTGGAAATATGTCAATTGGTTGTAAGCTACTCAGTTTATAATGTCCTCCTATATTTGACTCTGGCTGCATTTGAAAAATATGCTGGACTTAAGCAGAGTGAATGATAAAATGTTTCTATGGCAAACTAATTGTTTTATTGCAATTTAGTTGCTTAGAAGGTCCAATTTGGAGGATATACATTCTCAAAGTGTTTGCAATTGCTCTAAAAAATGAAGTTTTTGTGATGGAGACAGATGCAAATCGAGAGATGAAGGGATTGAATGTTTACTGACCCCATGAGTACAGCAAGTATGAACGTAAAGACTGGTATTGCAGGTTGTAAAGCAGCAACATAACTCGCACATGACCTCCGTTAGCAGCAAGATGTAATGTGGTCATACTAAGTGATTTAGGGTCACCTGTCATCACATTTGCATCCATTCCTTCATTAAGAAGCCTTCTAACCCATCCCAAGGAAAACAAGAAATATAATCATGAAATGTGAGGTCTAGACCAATATAAAAATTGTGGCAGCGAGAATGCATTCAAAGGGTGTGCATTCCTCTGATGAATTCATTAACAGCACGATAAACTTGTCAAAGAGAACATGTTTCGAATAAAAACCAAGAAACTAATAAGAAAATGTGTATCCAAGAGACTGATTTTGTGGATTATAAAATACTCCTTTTGTTCCTAGAGAGACAATGTACCTTAAAGGAGGAAAAGAAAAGAAAAGAAATAACATTAATTTCTAGTCCTTATTTCACTCTGTTGGATGGCACCTGGAGACAGCACAACAATGTTATGTAATAACTTAACAAATGATACTAATTTTTGACTCCTCCATATAATAACATACCTCACATAATCCCACAAAGTGATTTTCGGTAAGCTTACCTCTACTTCAGAGGTTGGTTTCGACAGACCCTCGCTGCAGAGACTGACCTGATTCTGTATTTAAAGATTCAATACAAAGACTGAATAGTAATGCAATGAAATTTTCAGATATAAGACTGTGACACTGATGTATGGTTTTGACATGATTGGCAGTCTATTCTGACAAGAAGTTTTCAGTTAACCTGATAAGCATTTTACTAACAGATGGTCGACAATAAATGGTGTGATTCCGTATAAGAAATGCCAAACATTCAATCCAATTAGGAACGAATGAGAGATCGATCATGATATAATTGGAATGAATCAAATTTCAAATCGTACACCACGGAGTTTCTTTTCCAGAACCATAGTACATTGTATAATTCCACAAAGGACATACTTTAATTATAATAATATCATATATAAAGTCCATTCAGCAGAAGTTCCTTGAATTATGATTTGATATATGATGTTCAATAACCTTGTAATTCAACAAACACTTAGCTTCCTTGCAGAGCTTGGGTTAGTAATCATACCTTACATACAACAAGAAGGATGCTTTGCCTTGGTTCCAATGGCCGAAGATCTACAGGAACAGATATTCTAAGTTTCCTGAGGGAAGAAATTAGGGGCAATTAAACCGAAACCTAAAACAAGAAATTATGATTTAAAAATTAGCAAGAGACTATAAGAAACATAAGGCAACAGAATAGGACTACAGCTCGTCTCACAAAGCGGCTCGATGTCTTGCTACTTACCAGCCTATCAGGAAGAAGAAAATAGAGAACCCATTCAGGCCGTGTTATTTCATCCATCAGTTTTCTTTTTCTCACGTTGCGCTATCTCATGTTTTAGTTTATGATATTCTGCAACCTCACCCTACAAGTAGAGAGAAGCAAATTTCAGGATCTATGACATAAGAAGATAGAGGTATCTGAAAACCATGAGAAATTGATAACAACTTATTTTACTTCCCCTGATGCATCAAGCACTGCAGCTTCTTCTTTCAGCTTAGAGATCTTTGCCACTGTTTTGCCCAATTGTGTAAAACTCTGCATTCAAGGATCTCTCGTTCAACATCAAACACCAACTCTTCAGGGAAGAGCCGTATTTCCTTGGATGAAGTGGAGGCTCGCCTAGGGAGTGTTGTGTGATAAAAAGGTGCCCTTAAAGCTTAAAGGTAAGTTCTACAGAGTGGAAGTCCATCTGGCCATGCTATATGGTACGGAGTGTTGGCCAGTCAAGAACTCTCACATTCAAAAATTGAAGGTAGCGGAAATGAGAATGTTGCGTTGGATGTGTGGATTTACTAGAGGGTATTATCCTGGAGAAGGTGGGAGTGGCGTCGGTGGAAGACAAGATGGGGAAGGCTGAGATGGTTTGGGCATGTGATGAGAAAGGGCACGGATGCCCCAATTCGTAGGTGTGAGAGGCTAGCTTTGGATGGTTTCAGGAGGAGTAGAGGTAGGCCGAAGAAATACTGGAGAGAGGTGATTAGACATGACATGGACCTGTCACAGTTGACTGAGGACATGACCCTAAATAGGAAGGTGTGGAGGTTGCGGATAAGGATAGAAGGCTAGTGCGAGGGTGGGTTGTATCTTGTAGTTAGGGAGCTCTTGCGTAGCCGGGTTAGTAACCCTAAGACTGTGTCCATTGGTAGGAGCTGCTAGTGTATATTATTACTAGGTGGGTGTCCTTTTCTTATTTCTTATTTTCATATTACTCATATTTTCGTGTTTATCGTATTTCTATTTTTATTAGTCCTTATTTCTTATTTCGATTATGCCACCAATCTTGTTTTCATGTATTACTTTGATCTTGCTAACTACTCAGCCTCTCTACTTCTTCGGAGGTAGCGGTATGGACTGCGTAAATTTTACACTCCCCATACTCATACCCCACTTGGTGGGAATACACTGGGTTTGTTGTTGTTGTTGTTGAATTCCTCTCAAAGATAATGCACTGGCTTTCCCTTGAATTATGGATTGAGAGGCTTTCCTCTTCCAATCCAATCCCAAACTAATTGCGTATGTCTATATGAAACCTCATGTACTTCAGTCGATCAATCAACCAATAGCTACAACACCATCACAAATTCCACAAAACAATCCCCCAAAAAAGTAAATCTTTTACCATAATTCCAATAATCTAAGAAAATAATAATCTCAAAAAGATCAAGAAAATTAAACCCCATTTATTTTTCAATCTAAATCAACTAAAACATCAAACAGCCATCTACATACATATAATAATAACAATAATAATAAAAACGCAAAAGCAAATGAAAATAAAATTATACCTTGTTACACCTCTATAAATGGAAATTCTTTGACCAAAAGTATCAGAAATTTTCTTACAACTTTCATCAACAACAGCAACAATGGCCTTTTCTTTTTTCGGGCAATGATTAGTCGTAGCGTTAACCGCTAACGACATAGCTCTGGTAGGTGCAGGTACATGAGCAGGAGCAGGTGGCGGAGGCGGAGCCACACACGTTGTATAACCCAACTTATTAGTATCGAACTCAGCACCAATTGAGTGCTGAACTTCAGAACCTGAATTCGTCGAAAAGGCTTGGAACACCGTCAAAGATTTGAAATCTTGATGATGAGAATGATAATCGTTGTACTTGTACATATGAGCTAACAAAGGAAAATCTGTCAAGTTTCCAATTAAAAAAAGTGACAAGTGGGTCCACATACTTGTCCTAAAAAATCCAAGTGCTTTCAACAACTGGGACAACTACATTAGTTATAATTTCTCTCAATTATCGAATAACTATGCCTAGTTATTGAATAAGTGGTACAGTTATTAAATAACTTCACAAAATTATCGAACAAATACCAAAATTATTCTACAACTAGAACAAGTTGTTAGAACGAAAAAACTTAAAAAAGATTTATCCCTCCCACCTAATTTAAAAAAGAGAAAATAATCTATTACCCCCAACTTTTAGTCAAACTCCCAACTACACAATCAATCTTTAAAGTAGACCTATTAACCCTTGAAGTGGAATTATTATCCCTGAACGCTGACATGGCAAGAAAGTGTGTTTCACTCTCTTTAAAAAATTATTTTTAATATTTCTTTATTTTCTTTATTCATTTTTAATTATTCTTTTTCTTTATTCATTTTCTTTCTTTCTTCTTCATCTTCTTCTTACAAACAATGACATCCAACAACTCATTAATGGCATGAAAAAATAATTTATTATTTTTCTTATCTCTAAGCACAAAATTGATTGATTTCGATTTCAAATTCGTTAAAAATTTCAAAATGGGTATTGTTCATTATTTTCAACTTCAAGATTGTCGAGAATTTTAAAATCACTATTGTCCATTATTTACTACTTCAAAGTCATCGTAAATTTTAAAATGGGTATTTATTGTCCATTGTTTCTGACTTGAAAGTCGTTGAAAATTTCAAAATTCTCTATTGTTTCCGACTTTAAGGTTATTGAAAATTATAAATTCGGTATTGTTCATTGTTTCCGACTTCAAGGTCGTCGAAAATTTTGAAATTGGTATTCTTCGTTGTTTTCAAATTTTAGATCGTCGAAAATTAAAAAATTGATATTGTTCATTGTTTTCCACTTCAAGGTTATTGAAAATTTTAAATTCGATGTTGTTTATTATTTTAAACTTCAAGATCATCGAAATTGTTAAAATCGATATTGTCCATTATTTCCGACTTCAAGGTCATCGTAAATTTTAAAATGGGTATTGTCCATTATTTTCGACTTCAAGATCGTCGAAAATTTTCAAATTTTGTATTGTTTCCGACTTTAAGGTCATCAAAAAATTTAAATTTGGTATTGTTCATTGTTTTCGATTTCAAGATCGTTGAAAATTTGAAATTGGTATTGTTCGTTATTTTCGGATTTAAGATCGTCGAAAATTTAATAATTGATATGGTCATTATTTTTCACTTTAAGGTTGTCGAAAATTTTCAAATTCGATGTTTATTATTTTTGACTTCATCACACAGTTCATAACCAAAGAATCGACAACAAACCAACATGAGCAATTATTCACCGACAACAAAGATCAAACAACACACAAACATTCAATCTCAACATCGCACGTCACTCCTCATTTTTTCGAACAATTTTTCGACAACCACATCAACACTAAAAAGCAGGAGCTTCGTAAAGGCATATCTTCAAATCGTCGATGTTGATGATTTTTTTACCACAGCACCGCTAAAATTAATTAAAATGGCTTTTTGATCTGTGAGAACAAACCCACCAACCATCAAGTTGATGAACTTTACTGTCATTAATTTAGAAAAAGCCATAACAAAATGCAAACATCAATCGAATTTTTTGATGTCAACATTATTAAATCAAAATTAACATTTGTTTCTCCCCACACCTTCATCCTAGATAGCTTCTTCAATTTTTTTTAATAACTGAAATGGAAGTCAAATCGATTTCTTGACTTCTTTACTTTTGTGTTCGTTGTTGGGGAAAGTTAAAGAGGTCAAGGCGATTCGAGAATGAGTTATGAAAGGCAAGAATTAAAGAGAAATTGGTAAAAGAAAAAAGAATGAAATGAAAAATGAAAGAAAAAATAAAGAGAAAGCATAATCTATAATATATTAAAAGTGTGAAGGGCCTACGAAATGTTGTTTGAACTTTTTGCCCTTCATTAAAAATATCTTCTTTAGACAAAATCGTCTTTTCATAATTCTCTTATTATTTTAATAATATTAATTAAAAAAAAAAATTCTCACAAAATCAAGATACCTTTCCTTTCCCAAAAAATTAATCATTCCTAACTAAAAAAGGACAACATAAAACCCAACAAAACTAATACGTTGAATTGTAAACTTTAAAATCCAACAGAAGTAATACGTTGAATTGTAACTTTAAAATCAGTTTTTTAATGTATGTTGTAGAAGCAATTTTTAGTTGCCAAAGTTAAAAAATATTTTATTTAATAATTTAATATCTTTCTACGTTTCTTTCTACACTTCTTGCCAAATTTAAAAAATAAAATATTTCCATCTTTGTTATTTCTTCTTCCTGACGCCATCAAACTTTTTTTTATATATAAAATAGGATCAAAACAATTCCTATCCCATGTAAAATAGGTATCCTTTATCGACTTCTATAAAACCCATGTTGATTTCGCTTTTTTATTGTCCTCATCATATTTTTATTTCATCCACAATTGTTCACAGTTTTATCTCTTCTCCAGGTTCCGTTCTCTTTTTTCAGTTCTCTTCGTCAATTCACTTTAGTTTCTTGATCGATTATTGTTTGCTCATTAATAATTTAAACACAATATTAATTGATATACCAGCAATTTAGCTTATATTCTTAAGTGATCTAATTTGTGTTATTAGTTGAATTTATGTTCTTATTGATTTAAGTTGTATTATTTATTGTATTTATTAAATATACGAAGACAACTCACACATTCAGGTACAATCTACTACAATCTATATTATGAACAGCCGCATTACTTCCACCAATCCTAATTTCCTATCCGCCAATAAGAAAATCGAGATTGAATTCATTGATTGCACTATTGTTCAAGAATGCAGAGATCCTTTCTCTACTGTTGCTTTTTCAAACAATTTTGTTTCGTTTGAAGATGAACAATTACAGATGATCGGAAAAACTTTGGGTACTTTTCTTTCTTTATTCAAATAATCTACCAATTTATATAAACACAATAGTTACTCCCATTTACCTAACCTTATTCACTTGACTTTTTTTTTATATATTTTTGGAATCTTTGTGAGTTCTAAGCTCTTCACAAGAGGAAAAAATCGAAGAGCGATAATACTTATGAATGAAAAGTAAGTCGAGCTTCGTTTGTTAGTAAAAATCGTAAAGAACAACTATTTTTTCTTTCAAAATTCTTTTTTTGTCTGACAAAATAATATAATTTTTGCTTATTTAATCTTGTTTGTTTGACTGCAAAAATATAATTTTTGTTTATTTAATCTTATTTGTTTGAATGCAAAATTTAGGCGTGATTGAAAAATTATAACATTATGGGGTGAATCAACGGACATAGACAATGAGTTACTCTTAAAGTTGTCTGTTCAAAATCTTATTGTAGCATTCTGTGATGTTAAGACTACAATCAAGGTATCTTCTTAAACACTGTTGTGTTTATAATAAATTTTATATTTTTTTAGATACTATTTTTTTTTTCTATTTTTGTAGGAAATTTTGGGCTAGGCTCCACATCCATCACTACAATGTGGATAGACCCCACTTTTGAAAAGGCAAAATCTCTACAAGAATGGTAATATATATTCACATATTCTTATTAATTAACACTAAATATGTACTTATCAATCTGTACTAACTAAATACCCTGCAGGTCTTTATTGGAAAAGAAAAAACATCCAAATACTACTCTACTATCAAGTTTACAAATTAACACAGCTAAAACATTGACAATTGCAGATATCTCGGGTCGTTTGTTCGATAATGAGGTACTATTCTTTAATTACTTCATAAAATTTATGTGTTTCAAAATTATCACTCCTAACCTCTTTTATATTTCTATTGTAGCTTAAATATTGTAAATTCAATGCAACAATCAAAACTATACTAAATCTCAACGACTCGTACTATGCATCTTGCACCAAATGCTACAAAAAGATTGAGCGTAGCGATTCAAAGCGTCCTTACTGCCTCACAGAAATAAATAGTTATGAGGAAAGGTAGCCCACAGAAAGATCCAAATTTATTTTCAGCAATTTTTAAAATCAATATATGAGCTAATCGTTTCCCATCTAATGTTTTCTATTTCTAGGTTTCTTCTAAAACTAGACGTTTTCGCGAAGACTGCTGATGGTAAAGAAATTGAAAGATGTACTGTTACATTGTTTAAAGCTGCACGATACTTGATTGGTTGCGTGTGGCATCGTACATACAATCAATATTAGAAAAGGTTATTTATTCTCTACCTGGAACTGTTTTTTATATTTCAAAAATAACAAGATTCGTTGACTCTTTTTTTCTTAAAAAAGAGGTCGCTAAATTTCCTCATTATAGGTGTATCTTGTGTCTAATATTGAAATCTTAGTCGTCATTATGTTTTGTGGGCATAAAAGCATAAAAATTAGAGGTGAAGAGGAGATAAATTATCCTACTGTTCTAGAGTGTAAATCATCAAAATTTTCTACCTACTCTAGGTATCTAAGCGACATACAGATGTTATACATCAAAAAAGGTTCTTACAATAATTATTAAGTTCAGTTAGCAGGTATTCTATGTTTATGTCCTTTTTTTTTCCATTTTTACTTGCTTCTTTCAATTCTTTCAATTCTAAGTAGCTTCCTTAATAGAAACAGTCCTAAATACAAATTTATTTTTCTTACTCATACATTTTCTTCTTTGATGTAGAATGAAGAATCCCTATTTTATCAAGTCCATTTTATCGTACCTTGATGCTAAGTACCACAAAAGAATACACATTTCTTGCCAGGCTTGATGTAAAATATGCCAGAGATTGAGCTGCACGACGCTTTATTGCTTAAGAAGTACACGAGATTAAGAATCCTATTGTAGTTGACGTACTAGATGAAGAAGTAGAGTCGGAAAATACAATCAAGAAGACCCAAAAAGATGAGTCCACGAGGATGCTACTCAAGACCCAATAGCTTCTAAAAGGGTCAAACTTGAAAAAGATTTGTGATGCTTTATTCTCTATGAAAAAAGACCACCTTTTTTTCCATTCTAGATCTAGCTACTTTCTTTTTAGGTTAAGCTCAAATAGTTTTAGGTTCTAGATAGTTGTTGCTTATTTAGATTTTCGATATTTTAAATAATATAAGCAACTTTTGCTGGCATATCAACTAATATTTGTTATTAGCACTTGCTAAATGTGTGCTTCTAATTTGATCTAATTATACAATATCTGCTTTTATTTAATTACAATATATGTTATTAATCACTTATTGTATGTTGCAGGACATTATTTATTACATACATGGCACAAGGTAGATATAAAATTAATTAATTAACTTATTACATTTTTGCCTATTGTATACAACTATGATAAAAAAATTATTATTTTTTCAATATAGATCAACACAAAATTTCCCGAGCCATTCGACGGTATAACAAATATAATGCTGCAAATACAATAAATTTAACTAATGGAATCAATAATGCTCATGAACAAGAAAGTGAACTAATAAATTCAGGTACTAATTAACTCAAAATTTATATTTACTTTTTCCTCTCAAACAACAAATACAATGGTCACATTGTTTCCTTACAACAATTGATTTGTTTAATTCCAGTAAGTTTTCCTTTCTTATATTCATAAAGGACACCACTAGAAACTGCACATTCATAAAACTCACATCATTGTCTACATTAAACAGTGATGTTTTACAAGTCAGAACGTGCAATCAGTAAAAGAAAATGCAACTTACCAATCAATCGTGCTTGCAAAATATTATCATGGCAAGCTTTGAACCCTGATAATTTACAAAAAATAAGTTAGTTGAGGCTTTGCCAAAAAGATAGAAATAAAATAAATTGAGGCACAACTCACAGATAGCAAAACAAAAAAATTTAAAAACTATCCATTAAAAACACTGTTTACCTCATGACAGTGATAATTAGAACCAACAAGTTGTGTAGAATACAACATTAGGACCGAAGGAGTTCACAATCCCATTACAAAATTTATTTATCCAACTTAGAAAATACAATGGATATCAAGATCTCTGCTATTTGTTGTCATATAGACCCTGCACAGTATCAGAACTCTATAAATCTTTTTGATCTTGCAAAGAAAAAGGATGGAATATCCATACAGCAAAGCATGAGAAAAGCATTAGAATAGAAGACAAACTAAAGATTAAGTCTACCACATCCCAAATAACCATTCCAGGAATCCATGGAATGAGGAAACGTTCACAAACTATCAAAACCAAGTCTAGGGTCCTCTACACCACCATTTACAATGGCATTAGAATTTTCATTATCAGAATACAGATATAACGATACTATGTTAGCAGATGCTGCAGAGGTGCCATTTCCATCACAGTAAGTTGCACTAACTAGCTACTCCAAAGATACTACTAAGTAAATTAGAAAAGCTAGATCAACATCGAAAACTGGCTAAAATAGAACTCCCACAGAATCAATACATAAGTGTACTGAAGTGCAAAACTTAACAGAACAAATGTGAAACAAGTGTTTAGTTATATATATATAATATATAAAACTTGTGGTAAAGTTACTTAGTGCCGCATGCTGTTGAAACAATGTGTATGAAAGTTAGGGTCTGTTTTTCCACCTATATTTTCCATATTGAAGAAATGTTGCAACATTTCAATTTCTATCCCATGCTACTCAATTGTTAGACCAAAATATATAACTGTGAGCACAATATTTTTTCGGGAAATATCAATAAGTTTACAGAAGTTTTGTGAAATTATTGATCTCTTAAGTGTATCTTCGACTTTTCCCACACTTTTAAGTGCAACATTAACACATGTAGTATTTGTTTCTCTTTGCAGCCAACAAAAGGATTCAATCCGCAAAAGATCTTGATATTGAAGAACAAAGACCTATAAAAAATACAGAATAAATTGGTTCTTGAAAGCTCTTTCTGAACGATATGATATTGAAGGTAATACAATAATAATTTATTAATTACAAATATATCCATTCGATTTGTGCTACATTTATTATTAATTAATTTTTTTAAAATGTCTCCATAAATTTAGGTGAAATTAACTACATATCATCAATTTCGTCTGTTCACAAGTTGAAAAATATTCCTCCATGCACACATTGTCGGGCTATGAGGTTTGAAGATGAACATCGAATTTCTGCTGTGACGGTGGATTAATCAAGCTTGCAAATATTATAGTTCCAGCTCAACTTTACGACTTATTTTTCTCACGATTGAAAGTAGCACAAGAATTTTGCAAACATATTAGAGAATATAACAACATATTTTCATTTACATCTTTTGGTGTTCAACTCGATAATGATCTGGCATCTTCAAGACAAGGAGTTTATACCTTTAGGGCATAGGGTTAAATATATCATGATCTACCCTCTTTAATTTCACATGATGATACTCTACGTTATTTTCAGTTGTACTTTTTTGACACAGAAAATGAAGTATGCAATAGGATTTTAAAACTCAAAGAAGCCAATTTATCTGAAGAAGTTGTGGCAATAATAAGACAGATAATGGATGTTAATCCTTATGCATAATTTTTTCGCCAGCAAAAGGATCATTCAAGCTTTCAGAATTTAGAAATTCAAATTGCTTCAAATGCTAAACTAGATCAATGTGTCTACAACAAACCATCAGTAGATTAAGTTGCTGCTATTTAGATAGACGACAACAACCCCAATGTACCATTTGATAGAGAGATTATTGTTCATGAAAACTCAGGCAATATACATAGAGTTAAACATTATTATGGTTGTTATGACCCTGTTTGCTGGCACGGGGCTCAAAATAGCCTAGGGTTCAAGTCCCCTTGCTTATGACTAGGTGGTTCGATTCAACCTTATTATTATTATTGGTAGGTTCGAGTCCCTTATATTACATTACATGATCGGGTGCTTAAGTCACCTTAGTATATTAGATTATTCTCCAATTAATTCATATGGCTACACGCATTAGGGCCTGGTGAGGGGGTGAGAGTTAGGGCTCATATAGCCCATGGGTACTATTATATGATGGTTAAGCTACAAAATCTAGGCTAAAGGTTTAAAGTGCATGTTAAGCCTTGTTCCCGATCATATCATGCTATATAAATATATATATAGATATAGATATAGATATAGATATAGATATAGATATGCACACATGTGTGCGAATATGTACATTGAGCTGAACTGAATTTTGAATTGTCATTACTATATCCTTATCCCCGAGCTACATGCTAGTTCTTAACCCACTCACTGTCTCTGTACACTATATCCCCCCACGATGTAGGCATCGGAGATACTTTTACTTTTTTTGCATAGTGTTAGGTGGATCAACCTAGTTCATCGGTCATTTGTGGTGAAGCAGTGAGCTTCCATTCTCCTAAAGACTTGATCATTCCATCGATTTCCTTTCATAACCTAGAATTAAAGATTTCACATTAACATTATCATTGTCATTGTGAGAGTCGGGGGCATATCCAGACACTTTATTGATTTCGGTTTGTTAGAAGGCTTTGTAGATTATTGTGAACATGGGTAATGGTGTTGGTTATTTTGGTTGGTTAATAGCTATCGGTTATAGATATATCTTAAATTTATTGAGCTTATCTGATTATATCTTTATATATGTTCGGTATTCAGTCACTGTTGGGGGTATTGTGTCCTATTTGGTAAAATGCAGGGGGTTATCTCCGGTCCTTGTTGAACTTGAGATGCCCGTCACGGCCAGCCCCTAGTTTGGGTCGTGATTCTCTATTTTAATAGCCTTTCACATGGTGCATGATATCTTTTTTAATCTCACCATTCCCCAAAATAATAGACCTAAGATACTTAAAACTCTCCATCTTCTGAATGGACTGAGAATCCAGCTTCACTACCATGTCAACAATATGCGACAAATCACCAAACTTATATTCCAAGTACTACCTTGGTCCTAGTCAACCTAAATCCTATAGACTCAAAGTTTTGTCTCCTAACCTCATACCTATCATTAAATCCTTCTCGAGTCTTGTCAATCAGAATAATATCATAAACAAATAACATAAACCAAGGCACATCCCCTGAATACTCCACATTAAAACATCCATCACCAAGGAAAATAAAAATGGGCTAAGAGTTGATTCCTTGTGCAACCCTATTAGAAGAAAAAAATTCTTTGAATATCATCCGACAATCCTCACACAAATCTTTGCATTGTCGTACATGCCCTGAATCGCCCTAGAGTACACCACAAGCACCCCTCTAGCCTCCAAAAACCTCCATAGAATCTCCCTTGAGAATTTGTCGTACGCCTTCTCAACATCAATGGACACCATGTGAAAGTCCTTCTTCCTCTCCCTAAAATACTAAAATAATCTCCTTACGAGGTGAATAGACTCAATAGTCAAGTTACCTAGAATGAATCTGAACAAATTATTGAAAATAGTCAATCAATATTTTTCCCCCCTCATCGTTCAAAACTATATAGAAATAGGGTTGCCACTCCTCCTAATGAGGACATCCTCAATAAATATTTTTACATCCTCTCCCTTTATATGCTTCACTTGGTCAAGTTCATGACCCCTCCGCTCTCTATCCTTGTCAAGACAATACAATATTTTTTCCCCACCTTTCTCCTCTAAATTCGTATGTCGCTCAAAAACTTTTTACTTAGTCGTCGTAATCTCTAACTTAGCCTCTTCCCTATCTAACGTATACCCTTTCCTATTCGTCTGCTTGTCCTCGTCATCCTTGCTCTCAACCAACTTAGTATACGTCACCATATTAGTTTCCACCTTCCTATCAGATTCTTCATTCCAACACCACTCACCTTGTGCTTTCTGGAGCATCCTCTCGGGACACTCAACATCTCTGTAGAGGTCTCCCTAATACAACTGGAAGTCATCATCCATATACTATCCACATTCCCTTAAATATCCTAAGCACCCATAATCTTCAACTTCTTCTTTATTTCCAAAGAACTTGCCAAAATCAACCTATCCTACTTAATCTCAGGTCGATCCTCCACAAACCTTTTCGTTTTGCCCTTTTTTATTACCAAGTCCATCACCAGAAGCTTATGTTGAGTTGATATTTCTCACTAGGTATGATCTTATAATCATTACATAGTTTTCTATCAGCCTTCCTAAGGAGGAAAAATTCTATCCAAGTCTTGACCATCAAACTACAAAAGGTAATAAGGTGTTTCTCTTTTTTCGAGAAGCTCGAATTTGCTACCCACAATCCAAAAGCCCTAGCAAAATCTAAAAGTAAAGTTTTTCCTCATTCCATTTCCCAATACCAAAACCACCATGAATATCATTATAAACTCTTGATAAAGTGAAATACCTTGTATATTTCTAAGCTAGAAAATGAACCATTATTCCTACATATGAAACCTCTTATCCTATGATTCATATTTGATTACATGACTTAAAATGAGTATCCTAGTTATAAGAGAGTTTATGATGTGTTAAGCGTATTCATAAGAGTCACTTAGAGTAAGACAAGCTAAGAGCTTTTGAATCCATCAAGTTTTAGTATTTGATTTCACAAGAGTCATATTTAAAAAGAATAACTTGACTTATATGTTGTATTTTGGAAAATTTAGACCCACCATATTGTAGAGAATCAAATTATCTTTCCAACGATACCAATTTTACCAAAATTTGATACCCAAGCAAGAAGTTATGGCTTTTCAAAGTGGAGTGCATCGCTAAACAAATCGCCAAAGGCTATAGGAATGGTTATGCCATAAGTTGTGCGACGCACAACCTAACTTATGCCAAAAGTTGGGAGAAACACAACCTAACTTAGGAGATAAGTTTTGTGCCACAACCTAGCTTACGCGATAAGTTGTGCACCACATATATTATGGCACAAGTGACGTAAACACCCTATTTTTGAGTTATTTTAGGGGGAAAATGGGTATTTACCACCCCTATATAAGCCCATAATATGGTATTTATCCCCAATTCAACCAAAATATAGTCACTTCTCTCAAAATTCTCTCAAGAACAAGTTAGGGTTCTCAATTACGAATTCAAATTAAAGAAAATTCCGCGGTAAATCTTCATAGAATCACATACTAAGGTATGCATAGTGTTAATTCATGGATTCCTTTCGTCCATGAAGCCCAAGAATCAAGTTTTAACTATTGATTATAATATTCATGCTATGGGCTGATTATGTTCACGTGGTTGTTGTTTTGTATGATTCCTAAGTTGGAATCTTTATGTGTTTTTATGAAAATATGTTAGCATGTGAGTTAAAACCATGAATTTTAGTTGCTTATGATATGTTAATTTGATGATTATGCCATGCCTTAAGTCATGCAACCTAAGTGTTTGATAAAATGTATAAGAGACTAGAAATTATGTAATATATCTCAATTGTGACGTATGTGATGGATTCATATTTTACCCTTATGTTCAAATGACTCTTATGCTATTGATGTGCAATGTAGATGTTTGTTGGAATGCTCATGATGTTAGAGTATGAAATTTTTACATTGAATATATGCATTCCTACCATATCCCCAACTTATTGTATTATGGATTGTTGATGTTGGTCATGTATTCAAGAATGTCATACGTTTTCATTTTCCTTCGATCGAGTACTAGGGGTACTTGTACCTGACAATTTAGCTGTGTGACTAGAGCCAGTGTCATGTTTTCATGATATCCTCAGTCAAGCCATGTTCAGTAGAACTCAGTCAGTCATGTGACAGAGGAAAACTCAATAACCTCAATAATCCCAGTAATCTCAGAAAGTTCAGTAATTCAGTAATCTCAGTAGTATTCCATCAGTCAATGGAACTCAATGAAATCAGTACAGTTCAATTCAGTTAATCATGTTTAGTGTCTATTCAGATGGGAGTAGGATTTAGCATCGAGTGAACCTAAGGATGACGACACACACTGACAGTTGAGGGTATGATCCTTAGAAGCAATCCTTGCATTCCAGAACTATGTAGCCAGCATAGGTTGAGATATCAACACTGACAGATGAGGGTTGATGAGGTGGATAAACACTGTTAGATGAGGGTCCCACCATTCTCTTTTAGGGACACTGCCAGATGAGGGTCACCCACAACTTGTCTTTACCAGTGGCACGGTATTGAAACTCTTCAAATTGGGGTTACAAATTGGACCACAACTCAACTATAATGTGTTATTTGGGGAATGTTAGTTAGATGACTACTACCCACAGTCTCAGTCTTAGTAAAAGAACTCAAATAGTTCATCAGATTTTAGGACTGTCAGATACAGTCAACTCTGCATAGTACAAAACTTGGCTAGTTCCATCAGAATCTAGACTGTCAGATACAGTTGCTCAGTATTAGTTATATTAGTTATCAGTAACTCATATTATCAGTAATTAGAATCAGTAGTTAGTACCATCACGAATTCAGATACACACACTTATTCGTACATGTATTCTCATATCCAGGTTATACAATCAGTTAGCATTGTTCATGCATTTGAACCCATTCTATTCATCATACCTCACATGCATACGAGTACATTCAATTGTACTGACGCATTTTCTCTATGGTGTTTTATTCTATACCATAGGTTCAGAAGCACGAGATCCAAAGCATTAGTAGCATTCTAATTTCAGCAGTCAGAGTTAGAAGTGAGTCGTCATCCTTCGAAGACATGAATATTACTTTATTTCTTTATTATATAGTTTATTTCATTAGTAGAAGTTAGTTAGGGACATGTCCCATCAACTCCTTATTCAGACAGTTCAGTTTTAGAGGCTTTTCAGACTACAGTATGTTCAAACAGTTTTGTTTTAGTTTGCTTTAGTATTGATATACCATACTTTCAGATGTTATGTTTTATCAGTTTTGAACCTTATGGCCTTTCAGCCTTTATTTTCGCATTTATACAATATATTATGCAGTGTTCAGGTACAGATATCAGTCATGGGTTAGCTTGCGGTCCTTTGGGGTCATGAGTACCGTGTAGTGTTTCAGGTACCTTATTCGGGGCGTTACATAAAGACCTAATATGCCCACTAAAATCCCCTTCAACGAAAAGCTTCTTAGTTCTCGAAACTCCGCTCACCACCTTATCCAAAACCTCCTAAAATCTTTTTTTTCTCATCCATTTCCAATCCTACTTAAGGAGCATTAGCACTAATAACGTTCACTGAAGACCCTTCAGTGACCAACTTAATCGATACTAACCTATTGTTGACCTGCTTAACATCTACAACCTACCCCTTAAGCTTTTCATCTACTAAGATACCTACCCCAAGTACCACAACTTATACCCATCCACATCCTTTGCCTCAGGGCCTACCTATTTTGTTTCTTGTACACAAGCTATACTAATCCTTCTCTTTATAAGAATCTTCATAAGATCTATGGTCTTACCTTGAAGAGTTCCTATGTTCTAAGACCCAACTTTACACCTAGAAACTCCCTTATCCCCTAGCTCAACTAATCCCAACCCCAAACCCAAACTCAAACCTAGACCCAACCCTAACCCAGCACCAGACCCAGACCCTATGTCAAGACCCAAAATTGATAGGTCAGGATGAAACTTGTTGTAACATACCTTGACAAATAAGCCTATCATCCAAATTGATACACGAAGGGGGAAAAGACAAAAGTACCCCCAAAGAAAGGCTTCTAGAATGAAGCAGAACCGTACAAGTATAATAAATTTAGAAAGAAGCATAACAATACAACCATAAGTCCCAAACTTGTTGTCAACTGTATAAGAACCACTAATACAAACCATGAGTCAAATACATTATAAATACACACAGAGGTCAATATCTGTCTCTTAATACAAATAAAGACATAAAAACTATAGAAAGATAGAGGTGAACTCCAGACGCATGAATGTCTAACCACTACCTTGAGTAATCTAAAGGCGCTTGAAATAAATAAATCTGAGGCACACTCAAGCTAGGACCTCTATCAAAAGGGCACAGTAGGCATGAGTACTATCCATTTTCACTCAGTAGGTATCATAGGACAACCAAGTGAAGTAGTAAATAAACATACAATCTACACACTAAGGGTACGTCACCTGCAATCAGAAAACTTCCCATAATGGTAGCCCATACTTCTTGCACTAACAGTTTTAATATATCACAGTTACAATAACAATAGCATGGTATGTAGAACACAAGTATACATTATATTCCTTGCAAGTAAAAACAGATAAGAACATATATATATAAGATGATCAAGTATAAATAACAATATATAGAGAAAGTTGACATACAATAAGTCAATATGGCAATCTAATCACAACATCAATCATAATAAATCTAATGCAATGTATGAGAATGATGATGATGATGATGATAAGACCATAGCACAGTCTCTGTATACACCTACAGAGTAAAAGTTTCTCGTAGTAGGACCCATGGAGATTTAGTCAAATTTTATAATACCTCGTATAAACCTACAAAGCTGGAGCTTCCTGATGTAGGATCAATGGGGATTTCATGAAACCATATACAACCAATATCCATGACTCTTCCCCACGTATGCTTTGGAGAGGTCCATAAAATCTGATGTTTCTAATATCTCCAGAATTCCCAGTTTTTCCAGTACATTAGACATAAATCAAGTATGACAAACAACAACAACAAGTATAAACAAAACATACAACAAACATATGAAATTATGTGTGTTATGCCATATGGATAATAATGCAATGTTCAGGACCCATCATAATGAATATTTCCATAACCAACCACGTAAGGTATTTCTTCAACCAATCATAATAATATATTTTCACAACCACGTGAGCCATTATCTACACATTAATTCCACCATCCATAAATTTCCACATGTTTCATATGCTAACAAGTATGAATATATCACAATACACCAATGATACCACATTAGACATTTCAATAACACAATAAAATTATTCACATGTATTCAAGGCTATCAATATCACATACGATCCCACACGGTCACACATATCACATAATATCTCAATTTTAATAATTAGGTCACAAATAGGCCCCACATGGGCACACACATAGATAGTTATTTTCATGATTAGTTTGTGCCCTTAATATGCATTTTGCACCATCATTTACAACCCATACTTAAGACATAACCTACCTATAACACCATAAAAATGGGTCCCGAGACGTCATACGATGTTTAAGGCTATAAGTAGCCTCAAGCTAACCCTTTGAGCCTGCTAACATATCTAAACACTAAAATAAATATGTTGAAAGCAATATCATGAAAACCCATTGTATCAAGTCTAAATGAAATGAGGATAAGTACTTTAAAAGTAACAAAATACGGAACCTCTGACAATTATAACAAATTCATCCTGACTAGCCTCTACTGCTCAATATATTACTGAGCCATTAGGACAAACTTCAACTGAATCAAACTCAAAGAAACAAAAGTAATCAACTCATAATGAAACTAAAAGTCTGAATAACACGTCCTCGAATCATGAGGACTCACCACTGAAGAAGATGTAGATCAATGTACTCAGAATCACTATCGAGGCTGGGACTTAGCACCTGAACCTATATTACGAGAAAATGTAGCCCACATATGAGTATGTGGGTCAGTGCCATGGAAAATGTACCGAGTATATGAGGGTCTGAGTAATTTCAATAATCAAATATTATAATATTTATAAGAAACATGCATATTGAAGTAAATGAGTCACTTAGCTTGAATTAAACCATCATAATCATGGAATAATAATACATGTAAAGTAAAACGAGTGAGCCATTACAATAAATTCTCAATTCTCTTTCTTCTTGATTTCAAACTTGTAAAGTAATCAAGTCTCAAAACAGCTCTCTTTTGAGCATACATTTCAATCTTTCAGAAATAAGAAACTTTCTCAGAAATCATAGTTTTCAAACCATACACACTTATCTTAAATAGAGTAGAGACACACTATGGGAGTTTCTCATAACCAATAAAAACCATGTGAGCTACATAGAGTCCAACGTCCAATCCACGTTAGGGAGAGCCGTCCTATCCTTGCCATCAGAGTAGAACTTTAATAATTCATTCATTCACTAGTGATCACTATATCAGCCTCAGGCTCACATCCTACACGGGCATGTAGTACTAGAAAAGTACCACACTTCCCCACTCGGTGCTAAATACTTCTCTCAAACTTAGCTCAGAATTTTTAAAAGACAATCCACCTTACACAATTCAATACTTTGCATTGGGAGCCAATATGTTACCCCTTTTATCATAATTCAATCAAATGGTGTGGATTTCTTTTCTCACTTGGGTTCAAAATCAACTCTTTCATGACCAAAAAGATCAAATCTTTCTACATCATGTCATTTCATTCAATTCTGAAGATACTTATAACATATGATTTCTCAAAAATAACAATCTCAAATAGGGTTCAAAGACCCATACATCAATATCATAATAAAACCTTTAAGATTTATGCTTTATATCGTAGACATATATATAAATCACTTTAAATATGAAAAGTTCAGCTTTATGTATAACATATCAACATTCTCATGAAAGCAATATAAGGTATAAATTCATACTTTAAATTCATAGGAAAACGTATAAAATCATGTATATTCGTAAAAGAAAACCAACTTTGGGCACAAGAACGAAAGAGTGTTTTGTTGAAAAAACCCACATACCTTTATGGTAACGAAATTGTTGAAAGCTTGGACCTTCAATCTTGATTGTGTAACCCAAGTTGTTTTGCTCCTATCGTGCTCTTGGATGATATGCTTAAACTGATAATAGCGTTATGATATGATTAGGAATAGCTAAATTCATAAGGTTAAATTTAGGGATGTGTAAAGAGTGTTAAAAGTTTTAGTTGTCCTTGAAATAACTCAAAACTGAAGTGTTTTCATTGCTGGAACCCTAAGTGTGCGTCGCACACCTCATCACATATTCTAGGGTATGCACCGCATACCTAATCACACAAGATAAAGTATGTATTACATACCTTACGCACACTTGAGGGTGTGCGTCGCACAACCTATCGCACACCCATTCTAGTAGTCATGTGTGATTGGTTAAGAGATGCACTCAACTTTGCAAATCCATAACTTCTTGCTCGGGTGTCGAATTTTTGTAAAATATGTATCATTGGAAAGCTAATCCAATTCTCTACAATTTAGTGGGTTAAAATATACAAGAATACCATATATTCATCAAGTTATGCTTGCTCAAAGATGACCCTTACAAAATCAAACACTAAAACTTGATGGATTCAGAAACTCTTAGCTTGCATTACCTTAAGTGGCTGATTTGAATTTATTTAACACATCATAAGCTTCTTCTCACTAGGATACTCATGGTAAGTCATGTGCTCAAATACGAATTACAGGATAAGAGGTTTCACATGCAGGAACAATAGTTCGTGTTATAGCTTAGAAATGTATGGGGTGTTACTATCTCCCCCTTGGGGACATTCATCCTTGAATAATGCTCGATAGGTTATGAATATAGAGAAAAGCTAAGGGTACACAGATGAAACATCTTGCTAAATGGATTCCACTTCTTTCTAAACTTTTGGATACTTCATAGAATGCATAAACTCATAGTAGGAATAGCTATACAACTGCAACTTTATTAAAAGGGATTAAAGTAAGAAAGAATGGTACCTTCGGCTTCATCTGAACTTACGGGAAAGAGGTGCGGGTACTTGGATCGCATATCTTCTTTGGCTTCCCAAGTAGCACTCTCAACTGACTGATTTCGCTACAACACTTTGACCAAGGAACTTCTTTGTTCCTTAGTCTCCATACATAGTGATCTAAAATCTCAACAAGAAACTCATCAAATGAAAGACTATCCTGCACATCAGGGCTTTACGAAGGATTTACAACAACACAATCACCAACGTGTTTCCTAAGCATGGAAACATGAAATACATGGTGAACAACTGACAACTCTGCAGGTAACTCAATCTCATAATCCACTCTTCCTACACAATTCAGGATCCTATAGGGACTGACATAGAGGGGACTAAGCTTCCCCTTCTTCCCAAACCTCTTTACCCCCTTCATGTGTGAAATTTCCAGGTACACCAGATCATCTACTTCAAACTCTAAGTCTTTATGCCTCATATCTACATATGACTTTTAGCAACTTCGAGCTGTCTTTAACCTCTCTCTAATTAACTTCACCTTCTCTATTGCCTCAAATACTGCATAAGGCCCAGCTATAGTAGCCTCACCCACCTCGAACTAGCCTATGAGTGATCTACACTTTCTACCATACAAAGCCTCAAATGGTACCATCTGGATGTTAGCATGATAACTGTTGTTATACGCAAACTCAATTAGTGGAAAATTCTCATCCCAACTACCTTTGAAGTCAAGAGCACACGCTCTCAACATATCCTTCAAAGTCCGGATGGTCCTCTCGGCCTGACCATCCGTCTGCAGGTGAAATGCAAAACTCAAATGAACTTGGGTACCCAAACCCTTCTAAAAACCTTTCCAAAATTGATAAGTGAACTGAGTACCCCTATCTGAAATAATTGACAAGGGAACTTCATGCATCCTGACTAACTCCTGAATATACAATCTAGCATAGTTCTTAGCTGAATAGGATGTATGCACAGGCAAGAAATATGATGACGTAGTCACTCTATCAACAACAACCCAAATAAAATTATGATGGTGTCGAGAAAGAGATAGACCAGTCACGAAATCCATATTAATCTCTTCCTACTTCCAAGTAGGAATACAGAACTCTTGCATCACACCATTGGTCTCTAGTGCTCAACCTTAACCTGCTGACATGTTGCACACTCTACCATAAACTTAGCTATATCTTTCTTCATACCACACCACCGATAGATTTCCTATAAGTAGCGGTACATCTTCGTAGCACCGGGATAATTAGAATACCGCGCACCATGCACTTCAGCCATGATTCTCATCCTTAGTTCATTAAAATTTGGAACACACAACCTACCCTGTAGCCTTAACAAACCATCTCCCCCTTGGGAGAAAACCTCTACCCTTTGGTCTTTGATTGACTCTTTCAGTTTGACCAAGCTAACATCTAAGTCCTGTTTCTCCTTTACTTCCAAAACTAAGATGATTCGGAAATACTCTAAACTAACATACTCCCCTCAACAGAATTAAGCAGCCTAACACTCATCCTAGATAAATGGGGCACATCATGAGCTAACTCTTTCTTAAATTCCTCAGCATGTAAAACACTACCTATGGACACCCTGCTAAGGGTATCTACCATTACATTGGACTTTCCTAGATAATACAACACACTCATATCACAGTCTTTTAACAATTCTAACCACCTCATCTATCTAAGGTTCAACTCTCTCTAGGTAAACAAATACTGCAGGCTTTTGTGATCAGTAAAAATATCTACATGCACACCATACAAATAATGTCTCCAGATTTTTAAAGCAAACACTATAACAGCCAACTCTAAGTCATGGGTCAAGTAGTTTTTCTCATGAAGTTTTAAATGCCTATAAGCGTAGGCTATAACTTTACCCCCTTGCATCAACACACAACCCAAACCCACTCTCAAAGTATCACAATATACCAAAAAACCATCTACACAATCTGGTAAAGTCAACACAGGGGCGAAAGTAAGTCGAGTCTTCAACTCCTGCAAACTCTTCTCACAGGAATCAGACCAGAGAAACTTTACTTTCTTTTAGGTCAACTGAGTCATAGGAGATGCAATAGAAAATAATCCTTTAATGAAACAACGATAATAGCCAGCTAGACCTAAGAAACTCCTAATATCAGATGGAGAGATAGGCCTAGGCAAATTTCTTATAGCTTCTGTCTCTTGGGGATCAACTTTAATACCTTCAAAAGAAATAATATGACCCAGAAATGCAACTGACCTTAGCCAAAATTCACACTTATTGAACTTGGTGAACAATTAATGATTTCTAATAGTTTCTAAAATGATTTGGTGATGGTCTGCATGGTCATCCTTATTGTGGGAATATACAAGAATATCGTCAATAAAAAGAATAACGAACATATTAAGATATGGCTTGAACATTTGATTCATGAGGTCCATGAATGTTGCGGGGGCATTGGTTATCCCAAAAGACATGACAAGAAACTTAAATTAACCATAACGGGTTTGGAAGGCTATTTTTGGGATGTCACACTCCCTTACTTTAAGTTGATGATAGCCGGATCTAAGGTCTATCTTGGAAAAATAACTCGCATCTTGCAACTGATCAAACAAATCATCTATTCTCGGAAGGGGATACTTGTTTTTGACAGTGAATTTGTTAAGCTGATGATATTCAATATACATATACAAAGAAACATTTTTCTTTTGCACGAATAGCATAGGTGCACCCCAAGGAGAGACACTGGGCCTTATGAAACCTTTGTCTAATAGTTCTTTGACTTGCTCTTTCAACTCCTTAAGTTTTGTAGGTGCCATAAAATAGGGAGGAATAGAAATAGGTTGGGTGTCGGGAAGAAGATCAATCCCAAACTCTATGTCTCTATCAGGAGGTATCCCTCGAAGATCTTTCAGAAATACGTCAAGAAACTCATTAATAATGTTACTGACTGGAGAGTTGGAGTCTCAGACTTAGTGTCTTTGATTTTAACCAAATGATATATACAATCTTTGGAAATAAGCTTTCTGGCTTTGAGATATGAGATAAAACAACTTTTAGGGGACATGGACTTTCTGGACCATTCTAAAACTGGTTCTCTAGGAAGCTGAAATTTGACCATACGTGTATGGCAGTATATAGATACATAGCAAGAGTGAAGCCAATCCATACCCAGGATAACATTAAAATATTCTATGTCTAACTCTATCAGATCAACAAACATGACTATATGAAGGACTGTAATAGGATACCTTTTATACACTTTCTAGGAACAATAAATTCACCCACTAGGGTAGAAATAGGATAGGATCGGGAATATTTTTGGGACGCACTTCAAAGTTCACAGCAACCAGTAGAGTCACATAAGAAAAATTTGACCTGGATCCAAAAGCACATAAATATCAAAATGGAAAACACGGAGCATACCAGCAACAACATCTAGAGAGTCCTCCTGCTCCAGGCAGGATAGCAAAGCATAGAACCAATTCTGGCGCTGACCGCCAGTGGTGCTAAAAGAAGAACCCTGAGTAGAGACTGGATGAGTTGCCGGAGCTAGAGCACTAGCAGTCTGAGTCTGGGGGCGAATATCACTTTTCCCCTGCCTGGCATGCGGGCACACTTTAATTCTGTGACCCAGGTCACCACATCCAAAGCAACCTTTCTTCTCACCCCAACACTCACCCGGATGGGTCCTACCACACTAAGCACACACAGGATAATTAGGCCTACTACCAACACTATGATGAGACCTATACATAGATGGCTTATTTTCTTACTCTTGCCTACCTCCAAGTATGGGAGCGCTTGCTGATGATGGTACTGGCATAGATGAATGGCTCTGAAACAAAGGGTGATTCCCTCCCTAAGACCTGGTTTAACCATAATCGTGCTACTCGAATCTATCCCTCTTATTTTCTCTTACTCTGTCTCTCTCCCTGACCTTTTCTGCTTTAATCTGTTGGGCATGAAGCATCAACCTAGACATATCCATATCCCTATTTAACATAGCAGTCCAGTACTTCTTTAAGACCAAACCCGAAACACCTATCACGAACTTGGTCGAGCTAGAGCGAGCATTAGCAATCAAGTTAGGAGCATATTTAGCCAATTGGTTGAACTTTAAGCAGTACTCCTTAATAGTCATGGAGCCCTGCCTTAAAATTCATGAACTCCTCTTCTATCGCCTTTCTCATCTCTAATGGAAAGAACTTATCCAGGAACATATCCTGGAATACCTACCAAGTCATAGGATCCATACCCTCTTCTCTCTCCTTTTTCCATACAACAACCTAGTCATGAGTAATGTCTTTCAACCTATAGGATGCCATATCAATACTTTCTTCATCAGAGATGTGCATAACCTGCATAATCTTTCTCACCTCCTCAAGAAATAACTGTGAGTCTTTACCTGTCTTACACTCATAGAACTCTAGAAGATTTATCCATATGAAATCACAAGTTCAAGTAGCAGTTGAGTCACCTCCCTGCTGAGGTAGAATTGGGGCCTGATTTGCCTAAACATTTGTGGTGATAGCTTAGACCAGTGCTTAAAAGACTGCCTGGAACTCAACGTAAGATACATTTACATTAAGGGGATCAGCGGGCTAAGGTTCCTAATCATTTTTGTTTCTACAAGCTCGACGAAGAGGCATTTTCTAATGTAAGAGAGCACGAATCAATATTTAAGAGAGACAACTTTAAGCACGATGGACTTGAAAGAAAGAAATAACTTTTTCCTAAAATGCCTTGTAGCCTCATACTCATAGATGTGGTGCGCTACACACCGATGATCAAGACTCTACTTAACTCGAATTGTCAGACTCCCTAGGACTCCTTAAACCTTAGGCTTTGATACCAAGTTTGTAATGCCCTGAAAATGGGTCTCGAGACATCACACAGTTCTTAAGGCTATAAGTAGCCCCAAGCTAACCCTTTGAGCCTACTAGCATATCTAACCACTTAAATAAAGATGTTGAAAGAAATATCATGAAAACCCATTATATCAAGTCTAAATGAAATGAGGATAAGTACTGTAAAAGTAACAAAATACGGAACCTCTAACAATTATAACAAATTCATCGTGACAAGCCTCTACTGCTCAATATATTACTGACCCATTAGGACAGACTTCAACTGACTCGAACTCAAATAGACCCACTTTACCCACTGAGATTCAGAGTTTTATTAGCTTAGAAGGTTTTTATCGATATTTTGTTAAAGTTTTCTCTTCTATTACAACACCTTTGACTAATTTGACTCAAAAGAAGATTTCTTTCAGTGTTCTGATGTTTGTGGGATGTTCTTTCAAAATATCAAGGACTGGTTGACTTTAGTCCTCTATTGACTTTGACTAGGATGGGCATGGGTTTTATCGTGTTTTGTGATACTTCAGGCATTAGGTTGGGTGTTGGGCTGATGTAGGAGGGCAAGGTGATTACTTATTCATCTCGTTAGTTAAAGACTTATGAAAGAAATTATCCTACCCATGATTTAGAGTATGCATAGTTGTGTTTACCTTGAAGTTGTCGAGGCACTACTAGTATGGAGTCCGTTATGTGATCTTCTTAGATCATCATCGCCTTTAGTACTTATTTACCCAATGAGATCTTAACATGAGTTAGCACCATGGGCTTGAGTTTCTTAAGGATTATAACTTGACTATTCTCTATCATCCGGCAAGGCTAATGTAGTTGTGGATGCCTTGAGCTGGAAGTTGACTAGCATGGGTATCTTGGTGCATCTTTCAACCCTAGACGGATCTCTAGCCTTATAGGTTCAATCTTTAGCTAACCAGATAGTTAGGCTTGACATTTCAATACCTAAATGTATTTTGGCATTTGTGGAGGATAGATCTTCTTTGATGGAGCAGATTTGAGCTCATTAATTTGATGATATGGGATTGAGGTTGATTTGGGATAAGGTGTTGAGTGGCAAGGCTAAGAATGGATCACCTAATTTGAATGATGTTTTGAGGATTAGGGGCTAAGTTTGTGTATCGAGAGTGAGTAATTGGATTAGGTTGATCTTTGGGGAGGCCCATTATTCTAGATATTCTGTTCATCCAGGTATGACTAAGATATATCATGATTTCAGACAACACTAGTGGTGGGGTGGTATAAGATGAGATGTAGTGGATTTTGTGGCTCTTTGCTTATGTTGTCAGCAGGTAAAGGTTGACATATGAGACATGGTGGTTTTTTTCAGTGTTATCTATTCCCGAGTGGCTGTCGGAATAGATCACCATAGAATTTATGACTAGTTTGCCTTGTACATCTCATGTTTTTATTTTTTTGGGGTCATCAAGGATCGATTGACCAAGTCAGCTTATTTTATTCTAGTTCAGGTCTCATTCAGTGCTGAGACTTTATGGTGTGCCTGTGTCTATTATCTCAGATCGTGGGATTTTGAGACTTCATGGTGTGCCCATATCCTTATTTGTGAGATTGTGAGATTTCATGGTGTGCCCATGTCGATTATATAAGATCATGGTCTGGTGTTCACATCTCACTTTTGAAAGACTTTTCAGGTTGAGTTAGGTACTCGGGTTAATATTAGCATGGTATTTCACCCCCAGATTAATGATCAGTCAGAGCAAACTATTAAGGTTTTGGAGGATATGCTCCTCACTTGTGTGATGGATTTTAGTGTCTGGTGGGCTTTAACTGAGTTTGCATAAATAATGCTACCATTCTGATGTGCTATATTAATATAGCACTTTCGATGCTTAAAACTATGAAAATATGGGAGTTTCTTAGGTTGTTTTGTTAGGTATGATGTATTTTGGGTATGTTTTATAGAAACTAGGTTTTGGATGATAAGTTTTGAAAAAAAATGAAAAATGGAGTTTTTGGCTACATACTTGATCATTTGCGGGAGTTTTTAGCACTTACCGAATGTACGTGACCAAACCATGTGATGAAAGTTGAAGATTTAAAGCTTGGTTGCAAGTATTGGAAGGCCTGACACTAATCTATGTCTATTATGAGCCTCATGTAGCATATGTGGTCTGTTAGAGACTAAGGTAAGTACCAGAAGTGAAGATCCAGAGGGTGAAAAAGCTAAAAACGAACTTCTAGCACTTACCTATGTCAACATGCGAATTGCATGTAGTACATGTGGACCGGATGTAGGGTAAGTTCCAAAAGTATGAAATCCAGAGAGCAGAATCTGCATGAATTTTTTCTAGCACTTGTAGGTGACGACATGCGCACAGCCTCAGGCCGCATGTAGCATATGTACCCAAGGCCAGGCCGCATGTGGCACATGCACCCAAGGCCAGGCCGCATGTGGACACAGATAAGTGGTCGCTGACCTTTTTTGTCCTTTTTCATTTTGGTTTTGTTTTTAGGGTTTCCTAATGTACTATAAATAACCCCTTTGTGTTTTTAGTAGAACTTACCCACTCTTGATACTTATAAATATATTTTGATTCTAAGATTTAATTTTTGCCTTGGAATTCTCTTATATTGATTTTGGTTGATTAATTTAGTTAAAATTTTGGGTTTTTAATTGTGATTATTATGATTTTATCTTATGCTTTCAATTATGAATGTTGTTGATTACTTCACAAACATAAGTGGCTAAAAATCCATAGTTAAGCTTGTGGAAACGCCGATGGATTGACAAAGTAGGGGGAAGTGCAATTATTATTCTGAACCGATACACATGCATGCATTTTATTATCTTCACTTTAATAGAAATCTTAGTGGTTGCAAGTATTAGGATCCCACCTAGATTATTGCTACTTACTTCAAAAGAGGAGTAGTCACTAGGAAAAGACAATTACAATAGTAATTTAAAGTTTAACTATCGATCCAAAATACTAGTTATTATTTAAGTAAGATGGTTAGTTTTCATCTAATAACTAGAGGCTCAAAAGAAAATAGTTAATTGGGATCAAGATAAGGGTTAGTAAGACAATATCCTGAGACTCAAAAGGTAAAGGGTGAAATCTATCATCCCGTCCAAAAGACTGTTAATGGTACATAACTTATCAAATTTTTCATACAAGGTATCAAGTTGGTTTAATAAAGCGTGATAATCCTACGGAGTAGAGAAGTCAGGGGGTACATAATCCTAGTGTTTACCTATGACTGATTGCATCCGAAGTTGATATTAGATACTAGTTCAACATTGATACTCAAATACCCCAATTACTTTTCCAGTTTTTCCCTTTGATTACAAAAGATGAGAGCCACAATTCTATGTATTCCTTTAGGATTTAACCCTGATCTTTGTTAGATTACTATATTTGACAACGACCACATAATATTCAGAGTAAAGGTGTAGCTTCAGCATTATCACATTCGAGTACTAATATGGATCCTTTTAAAGCACTGTATGGTAGGTGTTGTCGCTTGACAGTAGGTTGGTTTGATGTTTCAAAGGTGATACCTCGAGATATGAACTTGTTTCATGAGTCTTTAGACAGAGTTTGGATCATTCAGGATAGACTAAAAGTGCCTCAGAGTAGCCAAAAGTGTTGTTCATATCAGAGGCTTTGTGCCTTGGGATTTGGTATTAGTGATTATATTTTATTTTGAGTTTCACCTATAAAGTGTGTGATGAGGTTTAGGAGGAGGGGCAAGCTTAGCCCTAGGTATATTGGTCCATTTGAGATTCTTCAGACTGTTGGTGATGTGGCCTATCAGTTAGCTTTACCTCCAGATTTATTAGTTATTCATCAAGTTTTTCAATTTTATATGCTTCGCTGTTACACTCCTGATGAGTCTTATGTCACTCCTGATGAGTATTATGTCATTCGTTGGGAGTCAGTTCAGTTAGATGAGCGGTTGTTCTTTGTTGAGGAGCAGACCTCTATTTTGGCTAGATATGTTAGGCGGTTGCACTCTAGAGTTATTCATGTGGTTAAGGTTTAGTGGCGACATAAACTTGTAGATAAGGCTACTTTGGAGGTCGAGCCTGATATGCGTAGTTCTTATTCCTAGCTCTTCGTTGATACAAGTATTTATTTGCCTTAGTTCTAGAATAAACTAGATTTTTAGTGATAGATGATTTAATGACCTGAAAATTAGATGAAATTTGTGATTTTATATGATTTAACTATTTTACCCCTCCCCATAGTTGCATTGTGATATTCTTGGGGTATGTGGTGATTGGCACGATTCCCGATGCATTTTGTTGTCTTTTGTGCCATATTATGATTTTTAGTGGCTTTGAGAGCCTTATTTTGAACTTATGTAGATAACTTTTAATCCATGTGATGGATGGCTGAACGGATTATGCCAGCATCCCCAAAATATTGACCTTAGTCTAGGTAAACCTTTGGTTTGTGTCCCAATGCATCTGAGCTCATTTCAACCAGTTGGACAAAAGTTAGAAAATTAAAAATATTGGTATGAGACCCACATTTAATCGAAAAGACCTCGGATGGAAAATTTGAACTTTTCAATGTATCCAGAATATTGATTTTAGGGTGGTAACATATTTGGTGTGATTTTACAACTTTTAAATGTCATTTCGACCCTCGATTTAGAAAATTGTGTTTTCAGGTTTTGGGGGTCAACTTTGTGAAAATGACATTTCTTTTAAATTATGATATAGTCATTGAGTCTGGAGCATCGAATTTAGTATGGTTGCATAGGTTGTTTGCATATATTAGACTCCAAACAAATTTCGAGTACCCCACGAAATCCATTTGGACTTAGACAAATCTGCAATATAAAATAGCCCTTTTTGGCCCATTTTGCTTATTCTTTCACCTTTCCTCTTGAGAGTTAAACACCAAACCTTAACATGTATTTTTTACCACCATTTACCACCCATACTTCTAAAAAAGTTAAGATATAACCTCCTCGAATGTCAAAAACGGTCCACTACACGTCGAACTCATGACCTTACTTTTCACGAACAGTCCCAAAATCAACTAATCAAGAAATATAGAATCTACACATTAATTTAAATCCAACGATACTCATATTGACTACTTTTAATTTGAGGTCAAAACAGACCCCCTAAACGAATTTTTAAAAAACAAGGAAAAATCACAACTTTACTTCAGAAATGTATTTTCCGTATTTTTAAAAATCTACAGCTAAAAACCCAAGTCAAATCGAGTCAAAACCAGGTTCAAATCGAAGAAAAAATTTCATTGAGCTTTACTGGGTAAAATCTTTGAAATCCATTTTAAAATCAAGATTGGAGTTGTTTTGAAGGTTAAATTAATGAAAAACTAGTAATTATAAAATTAAAACATTATTCAAGTAAAATTGGTGATCAAGCCCTAAGATTTTTGAAGTTTTAAAAACTTCCTGCAACTGTCCTCTTCTGTTTAAGTTTGGCGACATCCTTGACAGTCTATCACCAGGCTGACGACGTGTCATGGATGTCGTCAGCCAAACTTAGCTCTTTATTTACTTTTGATTTCATACTTTTTCCTTCCTTTATTTATGGTTCTTCTTCTTCTCTACTTTTACTGCAAGATCAAATTAAACTAATCAAAACTGACCAAAGTTGCTCAAGACTTTACAATTATTTAGAGTTAAAAGCTTCAAATGTGTTAGCATGGGCTCACACATCACCAACCCAGTGGTCAATTCAGCTGAAGCCAGGATTCGGGACTTTACCTGAATAAATCCTCCCCTATTCTCCATTTTGAAGTACAAAGAGGGTCCATAGGAGTTCCTCGACGAAGATCAGGAAAGTCCTCCGGGTGCAGCCAATGGTATGCTACAGATCCCTCATTTACATGTTCATATTTCTTTTGATTCAGGATCTTGTTTTCTTTGTAACTCCTTTCATAGCAGTCAACTTTAGGTCAGACCAACTATTAATAGGACTTTTTCTAGTCTCTACCCCAGTGAGTCAGTCTAACACAGCCCGACAGGTAGTCAGTAACTGTCCGGTTATGATATCTCAGAATTCAGGCCTTCAAATTCTAGTAGTAATGCCAGTATATGTATAAAATCAATAAGGGAAGAGGATTCTCGACCCATTCCTACCTGAGTGCAAAGTTCTATACTTCAACCCTCCCGATACTTATGAATGCTTTATGTTTCAGTCCCACGAATACAGCTTATATCCATGCATTTTTCATAAAATAGTGTGTGTTTCAAGTTCCTCGTATGAGGAGTCCAAGTTCATCCAAGGTTGCAGATCATGTTCCATGAATTCAGAAATTCCAAACCCAGTTCATGCAGCTCATGACTCATGCACTCATATCATGCTTTACAGTTTTCTTAGCCCACACGATTCATGACTTTACTCCTAGTGTTCAGTCAAACTTAGATTCTGCCACATATACCCTCAGGTTAGATCCCTTAATGAATTTATAGTGTTAATGTTCCATCTTGCAGGCCTCAGTTATAGTGTAAGTTTAGTAATCAATATTCAGTAAAGGACTCAGATAGTCCTACAGAACCATGGCTTTCAACTATCAGTTACTTAGCCATCAGAATTCAATACTCCCGTACCAGTACAACTCTCAGTTATAGAAAACCAACATTTTGTCTCATTTATAGTCTTAGTTATGATTACAGTCTCAATTACTATCTTAACTACAATCTTAGTCCCAGTCATAGTCCAGTCAGATCAGAAACTCAGTCCAATTTGAGGATTTCCCGACCATAACATATGGCCATCAGTTACTCAAATATTAGTATTTTAGTACCTCAGTTTACAGAATATTCCAGAATTATTTTAGACACCTAGTCTTGTGTTCCAAAGGTAATACAATTTTCCCTCACTGATGCTTAGTTACCTTAGGTTACCCAGTCAGTCATTACCTTCTATGCATAACACCCTATAGTTTCAATCTAGATATCCCAAATTAAGTGTAGTTTAGTTTTACATATCCAGTATTCAGCTATCAGTCATTCAGTTAATTAGATAAATTAGTATATCCATGCATTCATGCTCAGCATCCATGTGAATCTCTTCAGTAGTCTCAGTTTTAGTGCATAAGGTTTAGTCACCTTATCTTAGACGATGTTTCAGAGGCCTTGCCTCTTAATAAAAAAAAATCCCATCCATGTAGCGATCTCCTATTCAGATGGCCTGCTTAGGCCAGACCAAGATTTGTTTTCTCCCTACCATTACTAGAACTCTATAGAAAGAATGTCATCAAAATGCACCAGTCGAGTACAAGTTTTCAGCGTGAGTTAGTCCGCAAAGCCAATAATTAGTTTAGCAATCAGACAACAAATCCGTATGGCGTAGTTTTCCATCTTTCCACCTAGTCCTACCATCAAAAACCTCATAAATATCCTTGTACCAAGATAGAAAGTCCCACTAGTTACAAGATCAGCTCAGTTCATATGTCCTGTCTTAGCTTTAGATCCCAGATATTCAGCCGTGATTCAGTTAGTAGGTTCCCTATGCATCATCATAGTTTTCCTCAGTATCTTAGTCAAGTCAGTATCCTTCTAGGGATATAATGTCCAAAGGGGGAGATACATGATAATTCCCCAAACTGTCATGACATGAAACATGCCATTATCTCTTCTCATAATGAATCTAGTTTGGAGTAAAGGGGTACTTATGAGTTCACCCTCAAACTCCGATCTCAACCATAAGCAACGTATTCAAGGTACTCAGTTTAGATCATGATATCCAGCTCATGTATCATGTTTTAGACACAGTTACGTTCACGTGTTTCTGCTCATGCATATCTAGTAATTAATTTTAGACTCACTAGTATTTTAAGCTTAAGGAAACAGTTTCCCTTGAACTAATCCAGTTTCATGCTCAGATTTCTATGATAAACTTGGTATCAATTACCACTGCACATTCAGTCATGCATTCATGTGTCATATCAGTCATGTATTCATGCATCAGATATGCATGTTCAGTATAATATATTCATCTTATCAGTCATGAAATCATACATTAAATATGCATGCTCAGAATAAATCTCAGCAAATCAGAGATGTCAGTCATGTACTCATGTTTCAGTTGTTCATGTTCAGCATGTACTTCAGCCTATCATTCCCCCCATCTCAGTCAATCTCATTCGACGATGAATGTTCCCAAGGGGGAGATATTTTAAGACCCCGCAAAATCCTAAGCTTAATTCGGTCTATTTATGCTTGTTAAGGGGGTCCCATACTTAGAAGCTTCTAACTAAGTTCCCAGACTTAGCCTATTATTGGCCTTTGAAAATTGGCAATCTCATTTTGCCACCTTAATATCCTTTAATGGTCTATATTTTTGTTAATTCATGATCAGAGAGGTCCATAGGTGGTATTAAACAAGTTTTGAGTATTTTGGAACACGTTTAGACCACATTTGGAAGCCCAAAATAGTGGACCAATGCGATCTTGGCGCGCCGCATTGCCAATCGTATTGGTTGATATTGTTACAGATTTCCAGGGTCAAAGTACTGAGACTCAATACGATGATGTCGCGATGCATCGACTATCACATAGATTCCATCAACGCACCGCATCGATAATTGCATTAATGCCCAGTTTCAGTCATTAAATATCCATATTTTTAAGGGCAAAAGGGTCAATTTCCCATCCCTATATAAGTCTAAAATATGGGATTTACCCCCAATTCAACCAAAATATAGTGTCTCTCTCTCAAGTTTCTCTCAAGAACAAGTTAGGGTGTCCAATTAAGGATTCAAATACAATACTCAAATTCAAGAATCTCTTCTTCAATCTTTATAAAATCAAGAACTAAGGTATGTGTAACAACCTGATTTTCTGGAATCGGAATATCACACAGTGCTCGTGATCCCGAAGGACCACAAGCTAACCCTCTACTGATATCTGTACCTGAGCACTGTATAATATAAATAATAAATACGGAAATTGGCCACAAGGTTCAAAATATCTAAAAATCCTCAAAATTAAAAACTAAATTCTGATACATCTGTCTGAAAAGCCTCTAAACTATCTGAACTATGGAGTTGATGGGACATGCCCCCAACTAACTCCGTCTACTGAAAATATACTAAATCTGATGAGATAATAAAATAAGGATCATCCTCTAATGAAGTGAACTCGCTGCTAAATCAACTACTACAGACTAAGACTGAGCTGCTAAACTCTGTATCTCGTGCCTCGGAACCTATGGTGTCAAATAAAAAACCATAGAAGAAATATGTCAGTACGGGAATGTACTAAGTATGAATATGAGGTAAAGCTAAATACAAGGGCTTATGTATGAACAATTACTTAACTGAATAATCAAGAGAGTACTGAATGAGAATACATGCATGAATGTACCAACCACAACTGAAATCATCGTGACTCAAATTACTGAAACTCAGATACTGCTTTACTAACATCTAAAATCACTACTAATATTGAGGTACAAAACAAAAATCTTCTGAATTGGTAACTGAGTACTGGAGTTGAGATCAGTCCTCTCTAGCGAGTGATCTCAGAAACTGATGTTACTAGAGCTAATTAACTGAATCTACTCATATCAATGACTGCACTCTGATCTTGCTACTCTCGACTGACTGAATCTGAGATCAAACCTCTCTAACGGATGATCCCCAAATCTACTCTCAATAATAAAAATGATTATGTCTGCGATCCAACCTATCTAGTGGAAAATCTCTAAATCTAATAATGAGAATACTCGAATGAATCTGAGAACAAGATTAGGCCAATCTAATGGGTGATCTCTGAATTTAATAATGAGAATACTCAACTGAATTTAAGATAGATATCAATACTATCTAATGGGTGAGCTCTAGATCTGATAATAAGATTACTCAACTGAATCTGAGACTGATATCAAGCCTATCTAACGGGTGATCTCTGGGTCTGATAATGAGATTACTCAACTGAATTTGAGACTGAGATCAAGCCTATCTAACGGGTGATCTCTGGATCTAATAATGAGATTACTCAACTAAATCTGAGACTTAGATCAAGCCTATCTAATGGGTGATCTCTAGATCTAATAATGAGATTACTCAACTAAATCTGAGACTTAGATCAAGCCTATCTAACGGGTGATCTCTGGATCTGATAATGAGATTACTCAACTGAATTTGAGACTAAGATCAAGCCTATCTAATGGATGATCTCTTGATCTTATAATACTGATACTGAATATTAATATGTGGGACCATGCCTATCTAGAAGGTGGTCCATGAATCAAATGGAACTATCTAAGTTCATTACAGAGATAGATGATTGTATCTGACAGTCCTAATTTCTGAATTTACTCTGAAGATTGATATTGAAACTACAACTCTGGGAGTGCTTACTTAACTGACATGCCCCATATCTGAAATGGTGGGGTACAACTTGTAACCCCAGCTAAAAGGGTGTCAATACCGTGCCACAGGTAAAGACCTCAACACTGGTCAAGCCTCTCTAATGGGTGACCCTCAACGGAAGTCAATCCTAAGGCAGTATAATAGTCAAGCCTTTTTCTAATGGATGACAAGCCTTTTTCTAACGGGTGACTCCTACATATTGTGTTGTATATAAAATTCTGGAGTTCAAGGATTGCTTCTAATGACTCTGCCTCTCTAACAGAGAGCCGTCACCCCTTCACTTGCTCGGTGCTAGCTCCTACTCCCAACTTAAAGACTCTAAACTTAAACTGATCTGAATCTAATACTAATCATGTTTCTTGACTTATCTGACTGAGTTATTCTGAATTCACTTGGTTCAGTATCTGACGGAATGAGACTGAATCTCATTGTCTTACTAAATGATACTGAGCTTTAGATAGATTACTCGAATACTACTGACGATTGAACTGAACACTTGATTACTAATCGATCTGAGTTGAGTACTGAACTGAGGCTAGATACTAGTGACACTGAGATTACTGAGATTTCTTATGTTATGTATCTTCCTAAGAGTATAGAGTTCTATAACTCACTGAGTTCTGAGAACCATGGCTTGATTGAGATTATTAAGAAAACTGACACTACTCATGACTGCAGCTAATTTTTTGGGTATAAATACCCTCAGGACTCGATGACATAAAAGTAAAACATAGCCATTCTTAAATAATCAAGATCATGGAAATTCATTCACCATCACAATCAGTAAATCATCTCTTCAAGTATTTAGAAATCATAAACATATGATAGTATATGGAGACATGCTATTGGTTCAAACTCAATTCAACAAGGTCTTGCATCAAAAACTCAACATGTATTAAAGTCTTAGCATGTATCGAAGAGCACATAATTAGGGAATTTCATGCTATCATATCATAATTCATTCACTAAGGCTTTTCAACAACCACTTGGCATGCATGGGTTTTTACACAATTGGGGATTTCTAGTCCACATGCTATAATGTCTCTAATTCTTTCTCATAAGCATTTAATCAAAAATATGGGTAGCATGCTTTTTATATTCAATAATTTCTTCACTTAATTGATGTGAACACATAACCTAAGAAGCAACTTAAAAAGGGTTTAGCATGAACATCACATACTAGGGCCAAAGCTTGAAACCTCATAAACAAAACATGAATTAAAACTCGATAGTAGCATTAACATCAATTTCAACTCACATGAATCATGAAAACTCATAGACATAAGATCTTTCAAATTTAGAAAATAGCTCTTGATCTTCTTGGTTGAAAGGGACCCAAGAAACAACATCTGCATAACTTAGGAAACTCTTTCTTGGAGGCTCTTGGAGAGATTCTTGATTTCTCTTGATTTTTATTGAAGAAGAAAGAAGGGTTTAAATTTTCTAGAAACTCAAGTTTTTAATGTTAAATATGAAGAATGAAATTGTGAGCCTTGATAGGATATAAATAAGGGCTAAAAAGAGTGGTAAAAAGACCAAAAAGCCCTTTTAAAATTGAGTTAAAAATGCTAAACAGGGGCTGCGACGGTCTGTCACATAGTCTGACGATCCGTCAGATCACCCGTTACACATCTGTCAGCTAAAAAATACACTACCTCAATGTGATGGTCTCAGCGATGATCCATCGCAAACACAATGGTCCGTTGGATCGCTTGTCGGTCATTGGCCAGGATGAGGCCACACTGCCTCAACGGCGACGGTCCGTGACAAACCTGATGGTCGGTCGTCCTGGCTATCATACTTGGGCCAAGAACAAGAGTCACTGCCTTGGTTGCAATGGTCTGGATGATGGTCTGTCACAAGCTCGATGGTCCGTCAACCCGGCCATCGCACCTAAGCGGCTTCGACTGCTTTCATTAAAACAGCCATAACTTCCTCGTCCGATGCTGGATTTTGAAAAAATTGGTATCGATGGAAAGAATATTCAATTATCTACATGAATAAAAGTCGATATTAGGGGAATTATACATGGTTAAAAATATTTCTCACTTGGCAAGACACTTCTCAACCTTATAGGGCATGATTTACACTCCACTAAACACACTCTAAGGATCAAACTACAAGAAAATTTTGCGGGGTCTTACAATATCTCCCCCTTGAAAACATTCATCCTCGAATGTCACTTGATAGGCTAAGAATATTGATCGACTAAACTTAATCAAGGAACGAGAGCATCTAAAGCATGACCATACAACTGGAACTACTGATATAATGAGTTCTCATATTGGATATGCATATCTGATATATGGAATACTCGACCGAAACTACTCATAAGCTGAATTCTTATAATAGATGTGCATATATGGTGCATGGATTTTTATCTAAGTTGATCTCATGAATTCATGACTAAATACACTGAAATACTAAACTTTCTCTACTAAGCATGCATATCTAATGCATGGATGTCTGACTGTACTGACTCTCAAAAGCATGACTGGCTATGCAATAATAACTAATGTTAACTTCGTAAGGAGAGTCTAAATATGCAACTAAATAAGTCTAAAGACATGAAATCATTGCAATATCATGGGGTATCTCCCCCTTGGGACTCTATGTCCCTTTAAACATACTTTTCTGAAATACTGGGGCGGTGCACGAGGCACCGACAAATTGAGTCATGATTGACCGACTGAGATCTGAAACTAATGCATGACTCATGTTAACATATAAGCTCAAAATGGGAAAAAAGGATCTAAAAAAGCATAACATAAAGATGAAGGACTTATAATATACCCGAATCTATATCAGGGAACCTTTCCTGATCATGGTGGGTTTGAAGTGCATGAAGCTTGTTCTGAAGCTGACCACTATTGGAACTGAAAGAGGCACTCTACAAATGAAACTCTCTACCCCTCTGAGCTAGCACTCTACATTCTCGTATTTTATGGCCTGGATTACCACACCTACATCACTACAGGATCTATACATACCTAGGTGTCTCTTTCCACACTCTCCATAAAGTGGATAGGTACAAACACCACTAGCACTACTCTGGGATTTAGGGTCTGGCACCCCATTATGAATAACATCCCCAAACTTTTGTACAGGTACACTAGCTGAGGATAGAGCTGGGACTAAAAATCTCTAGCTATGCTGAGGACGACTACCATCCTGGGACCCTGCCTAAGAGAAACTATAACTACCTACTATGGCTTTCTTACTAACTCTCTCTCTTTCTTTCATCTTATCTACCTTAATCTACTGTGTGTGCATCAATAGTCTAGCAAGGTCCATATCTCTATTGAGCATAGCAGCCCTACACTCTTTCAACACAAATTCGGATACACCAGTTACAAACTTACTCATACTCGCTCTAGGGTCAGCTATCAAGTCAAGAGCATACATAGCTAACTGGTTGAACTTAAGACAATACTCTTTCACTGTCATGGATCCTTTCTTTAGATTCATGAACTCTTCTAACTTAGCCTCTCTCATCTTTAGCAGGAAAAACTTATCTAGGAAGGTATCTTGAAACTCTTGCCAAGTCACGAGAGTTGCATCCTCCCCTTTACTCTTCTTTCACATCACTACCCAATTATGAGCAATATCCTTCATCCAATAGGATGCTAACTCTACATTTTTTTCCTCAGAAATATTCATAATTTGGGTGATCTTCCCCACCTCCTCAAGATAAATTTGTGGGTCCTCACTTTCTACTGACCCAAGGAGTTTTGGTGGGCTCATACTCATGAAATCTCTAATTCTAGCTGTAGATGAACCCCCATATTGCTAAGGTGGTGCCACAGCCTGATGGTTTATCTAAACACTAGTTGTCACAGCTTGGGCAAGCACCTGAAAAGCTGCCCAAAACTTTGCATGTAACACATTCTCATTCTCAGGATCTACTGGTTGAGGTAGCTAGTAATCAACCCTATGGGCATTATCCCTGCGAGGAGGCATCCTCTGTAAATAGAAGAAAGAAGTAGATTAGACTGAGGATAAATTTAAGCTCACGCTCACTCGCATAACATGAATACTGAAAAAAGGGAAATTGCTCCTAAAACATCTTATAGCCTCTTGTACATAAATGTGGCGCATAACACACTGATGCACAAGACTCTATTAGATATGGATTTTTAGACTCCCTAGTATACTATTGAACCTTAGGATCTGATACCAAATTTGTAATGACCCAATTTTATGGAACTAGAACGTCACACGGTGCTCGTGATCCGTAAGGACCATAAGCTAACCCTCTACTAAAATTTATACCTGAGAACTGCATAATATTGATAATAAATGTAGAAACTGGCTATAAGGTTCAAAACATCTAAGAATACTCAAAACTAAAAACTAAAAACTAAATATTGTTACATCTGTCTGAAAAGCCTCTAAATTGTCTGAACTGTGGATTTGATGGGACATGCCCAAAATAACTTCGTATACTAAAAATAAACTAAATCTGATGCAATAATAAAATAATAATCATCCTCGAATGAAGAGGACTCACTACTACATCTACTGATGCTGACTATGACTAAGCTGCCAAGGGTACTTTGGATCTCGTGCCTCTAAACCTATGGTGTCAAATAAAACACCATAGCACAAATGCGTTAGTATGAGAATATACTGAGTATGAAGATGAGGTAAGGCTAAATGTAAGGGCTTATGCATGAACAATTACTTAACTAAATAATTATAAGAGTACTGAATGAGAACACATACATGAATGCACAAACCATAACTGAAATCATTATGACTCAAAATATTGAAACTTGGAAACTACTTTACTAATATTTTAAGTCACTACTAATACTGAGGTACTGAACAACTAAATCTTTTGATATTGATAACTGAGTACTGAAGTTAAGACCAGTCCCCTCTAGCGAGTGATCTCAGAAACTGATGTTACTGGAACTGATTAACTGAATCTACTCACATTAGTGACTGCACTCTAAGCTTGCTACTCTCAACTTACTGAATCAGAGATCAAACCTCTCTAACAGATGATCCCTGAATCTACTATCAATGATAAGAAATGATTATATTTGAGATCCAATCAATCTAGCAGAAGATCTATAAATCTAATAATGAAAATACTCAACTGAGTCTGAGAATGAGATCAGGCCTATCTAAGGGTGATCTCTGGATCTAATGATAATATTACTCAACTAAATATGAGAATGAGATCAAGCCTATATGATGGGTGATCTATGGATCTGATAATGATATTACTCAATTGAATTTGAGAATAAGATCAAGCCTATCTAACAATTGATCTCTGGATTTGATAATGAGCTGAATCTGAGACTAAGATCAAGCATATCTAACGGGTGATCTATGGATCTGATAATGAGATTACTCAACTGAATCTAAGACTGAGATCAATCCTATCTAACAGGTGATCTCTGGATCTGATAATGAGATTACTCAACTTAATCTAAAACTGAGATCAAGTCTATCTAACGGGTGATCTCTGGATCTGATAATACTAATACTGAATAACATTATGTGGGACCATGCCTATCTAGTGGGTGTTCTATAAATCAAATGGAACTATCTATGTTAATTACTGAGATAGATGACTGTATCTGACAGTCCTAATTTCTGAATTCTTTCTGAAGATTAATACTGAAACTACAACTGTGGGAGTGCTCACTTAACAAATATTCCCCAAATCTGAACTTGTGGGGTCTAACCTGTAACCCCAGCTGGAAGGGTGTCAACACCGTTCCACGGGTAAAGCCCACACCTCTGCTCAAGTCTCTCTAATAGGAGACCCTCATAGGAAGTCAAGCCTTTTCTAACTTGTGACAAGCTTTTTCCTAACAGGTGACCCCTGCACTCTACACAGGCTACGCAATTTTAGAGATCAAGGATTGCTCGTAATGAATCTGCTACTCTAATGGGGATCCGCCATCCCTGCACTCACTTGGTGCTATCTCCTACTCCCAACTGAAAGAATCTGAACTTAAACTGAGCTGAATCTAATACTAATTATGTTTCCTGACTGATCAGACATAGTTATGTTGAATTCACTTGGTTCCGTATCTAACAAAATATTACTAAATCTCATTCTCTGACTAAATGATACTGAGCTCAGGATAGATTACTGGAATACTACTGAGGACTGAACTGAATATTTGATTACTACTAAATCTAAGCTAAGTACTGAACTGAGGCTAGAATACTAGCGACACTAAGATTACTGAGATTTTTTACATTCTGTATCTGTCTGAGAATACAAAGTTATATAACTCACTAAGTTTTGAGAATCGTGGCTTGTCTGAGATTATCGAGAAAACTGACACTGGCTCTAGACTGCAACTAATTTGTCAAGTATAAATACCCTCAGGACTCAATGACATAATAGTAAAACATAGCTATTATTGAATAATCAAGATCATGGACATTCATTCACCATCACAATCATTAAAGATTCTCTTCAAGTATTTAGAAATCATAAACATGTGATAGTATAGGGAGACATGCTATTGGCTCATACTCAATTCAACAAGGTCTTGCATCAAACACTCAGCATGTATTAAAGTCTTAGCATGTATTGAAGAGCACATCATTGGGGAATTTCATGCTATCATATCATAATTCATTCACTAAGGCTTTTCAATAAACACTTGGCATGCATGGGTTTGCACACAATTGGGGATTTCTAGCCCACATGCTATAATGGCTCTAATTCTTTTACATAAGCATTGTATCAAACATATGGGGAGCATGCTTTGCTTATTCAACAATTTCTACACTTAATTGATGGGAACACATAACTTAACAAGAAACTTAAAAAGAGTTTATCACGAACATCACATTAATATCACATACTAGGGTTAAAGCTTGAAACCTTATAAACAAAAAATGAATTAAAACTCGATAATAGCATGAACATCAATTTCAACTAACATGAATCATGAAAACTCATAAACATAGGATCTTTAAAATTTAGAAAAGGTTTCTTGAGCTTCTTTGATGAAAGGGACGCAAGAATTAATATATGCATACCTTAGTAAACTCTTTCTTGAAGGCTCTTGGAGAGATTCTTGATTTCTTGATTTCTCTTGATTTTTCTAGAAGAATAAAGAAGGGTTTTGATATGGTAGAAACCCTAGTTTTTGATGTTAAATATGAATAATAAAATTGCGAGCCTTGATCGGATATAAGTAGGGGATGAAAAGAGTTGGAGAAGACCAAAAATTCCTTTTAAAATTGAGTTTTAAATGCTGAACGGGGGATACAACGGTCGAAGCGACGATCTGTGTCTTAGTCTGATGGTCCGTCCTATCGTCTGTCGTATATTGGTTAGTGAAATAATACACTACCTCGATGTGAAAGTCTCAGCAATGTTCCATCGTAAAACCGATGGTCTATCGGATCGTCCATTGCACGTTGGCCAGGATGAGGACATACTGCCTCAACGGCGATGGTCCCAGGGATGGTTCGTCGCAAACCTGATGGTCCATCATCCAATCGGTTACACTTGGTACAATTAAGGGAGTCACTAGCTTGGTTGCAATGGGATGGGAGACATTCCATCACAAGCTCAACGGTCTGTCAACCCAGTCGTCGCACCTGGGCGGTTCTGACTACTTTTAGTAAAATGGCCATAACTTCCTTGTTCGATGCCAAATTTTGACGAAATTGGTATCGACGGAAATCTTATTCAATGATGTACTTGAAAATAAAGTTGATATTAGGGAAATTCTACATGGTTCAAAATATTTCTTACTTGGAAAGACACTTCTCAACCTTTAAGGGCCGAATTTATACTCCACTGGACACGCTCTAAGGCTCAGACTATGAGAGAATTTTTATGGATTCCTTTTATCCATGAAGTCCAATAACCCTCTTTCAAATTATAAAATATGATATTTATGTTGTGGGTTATTTGTAACCATGTTTATCTTGCTGTATGATTCCCAAGTTGGAATCTTTATGTGTTTTTTTATGAAACTACGTTAGCATGCAAGTTGAAATCCATGAACTGAGTTATTTATGACGTAAGTTGATGATATCACCTATTTGAAAAAATGCCTAAGGGGATAGAAATTATGTATCATAGCTCAATTGTGACTCAAATATTAAATGCATGCTTTACCCTTATAACTAAGAATAACTTCCATGATATTGTGTGCATTATAAGTATTTGATGGAATGTTCATGAGAATAGGTTGATAAAAGTATGAAATGTCTATAATTAATTCCATCCATGTACAACATTATGATAACCATGTGCTTCATGAAATCCTCAACTTATTGTATTATGAATTGTTGATATTGGTCATATGTTCAAGAAGTGTCAAGTCTTGTTAGTTTCATGCTATCGAGTGCTGGGGGTACTTGTACCAAAAAATTTTGTTGTGTTCCTAGAGCCAATGTCAGTTTTCACGATACTCATAGTCAAGACACGATCATTAGAATTTAGTTAGCTACATGACTTAGGAAAACTCAGTAATCTCAGTACCCTCAGTAATCTCAGTAACCTCAGTAATCTCAGTCAGTTATCATATCTTAGTAGTATTCCTTCAGTCAACGGAAATTTGGTAAACTCTATTTAAATCAACTAAACAATACTACCAGTAATAGTTCAGTTCAGTGTCTCTTTAGTTGGGAGTAGGATTCATTACTGAGTGAATGATGATAGGCGAATTTACATGCCTAAAGTACTATATTTCACCCATATTTTAGCTAAGTTTTGAGGACAAATTATATAATTCATGCACTTTTAGTCTTTTTTCCTGTAAGTGAGCTAACGAACATGATTAGCAAGTTTTCAGGTATAAATGATGCAGAATTCAGCATTTTATGGATAACTTGACGCCAAAGAAAGCTTCACCAAAGGAGGAAAGCAATGCTTGGACGCCAAGGACCAAAAGTGGCGCATGGAAAATATGTGCCGGCAAACAGCAATTCTAAAGACTTCGGGGACTAGCAGTAACTTATTAGGATTAGGATAATGATACATTAACCTAGTAGGATTTGGTTAAGTATTTCATTAGCTTAGTAGGAATAGGATATGGGTATTATAAATACCCTATTTTCCTAGAGATTTTATTCATTCTTCTTCCATCAATTACAACACATTCTACTCTTAATTCACTACTACTTTTAATCCTTCCATTAATCCTACTTTTTATTCTTCTATTCATCTATTCAATTCTTAATTTCCACAACAAGAGAAACGTTACTTTGCATGGAATTCACGCCTAAAGCCTACCACACTTTTGCTACACGAAATCTTTATAACAACAATGTCTATTGTGATTTCCTTCGCACTCATGGGTAACTAAACTTCTCTGTTGGGGTTATGGAAGCCGTATGAGATAGTATCTATTGCTATGAATTTGTGAGTTTGTGACACGTATGTTGCTTATATCATTATTCTCTTCATCTTAATATAAATTCTTTGTGGTTGCAAACTCATAGAATACGCCAGTATAGCATTAACTTGTTCAAAAGAAAAGTTATATGTCTGGAAAAGAGATAATGTCAAGGTAATAGGGTCCCATCCCCTATTAAAAAGTTACTGCCGTAACTGGATTAACCTCTTGGAGAATTTGTACCATTAGATACGCTTTAAGCTCGAAAGAGTTAAAGTGAAATAGTCCTTGTTGAGGTCGAAAGACGCTTGGATTTACCATCGAATACAATTCTCTATAAGCACATGCATGTCTGAATTCCGTACAACTCATAGCCAATAGAGACATAAACTCAGAAGGTGGACATAACCCCAATTTCTCAATTCTCATTGTTCAACAACCTACCAAGCTAACCGTTTTTACTCTTCTATTTTCTGCTTTTACTTTATTATTTTGTTTACATTACTTGCACGACAAAACTCCCCCCTTTTTACGAGACTTGCACTAAAAGTCTAGTAATCTTTGCTTACTTGTTGACCAAGCTATTCCCTGTGGGATCGATACCCAACCCAGTTGGGTTCTATATTTGACTACGACCGCTTTACACTCCTACGAGAGCTGTAGATTGAGCGTTATCAAAAATTAGCGCCGTTGCCTGGGAATACGAGTGTCAATTAAGTTTGTGATAATTACTAGACCCTTTGGTCAAAGATTCTCGCACTTTTACTTTTAGTTTTTGTTTTTGTTTTCTGCAGGTTTTTATTCAGTGCATGCCCCATACTCGAAGTTCTGGTCAACCGTTATTACCTATCAATCCTGAACCACAACGTATTGGCAGAATGGAGGCACAACATGAAATCGAAAGGATGGCTGCTCAACAGGAACAGGAGAGACTAGCTGCTCTTGCCGCCGCTCAAGTGCATCAACAAAATATTGACAACCCTGGGCGAGCAATAAATCCTGACGACGAGGACCTAGGTGATGATGAGCTACTAAACCCTAGGCATGCTGCTGAGATCGCAACACCTCCCAACAGAAGAGATCGTCAAGCTAGGTTTAGTCCTGAACGCCGAGTTATGCAACCAGCTTTCGATGACGATGATGATGATGATCTTGATGGAGACGGAGCCACAGGAGCCATTATTCCTCCACCATTGGTACCCGGAGCCAAGTTCAACATCACAAGCACCATGATTCAGTTATTGTAACTCAAGGGATTATTTGGTGGACTAGCAGGCGATGATCCGAATATGCATCTCATCAACTTTATTTCTACATGCAAGTCATTTGACAATCCTGGCGTTGGTCAGAATGCAATTCGATTGCGCCTATTTCCATTGTCACTGTCTGGGGAGGCAACTCTATGGTTGAATGGGCTGACTCCTGATTATATTACAAATTGGAGGTGATTGAGAGATGCTTTCCTAGAAAGATTCTTTCCGCCATCCAAAAGAGCACAATTGAGAGACGAAATCAGCAACTTTCGTCAGCTTCCAACCGAAGCTCTTCATGAAACATGGGAGAGGTTCAAGACGAAGCTTATGAGGTGCCCAAACCATCACATGACCAATGTTCACCTAATGGAAATACTATACAGAGCCTTGAATTCAATAACTAAACCAGTGGTGGATAATGCAGCTGGAGGATCATTTATGCACCTCACCTTTGGTCAGGCAAGCAATATGCTAGATCGGATGACAAAGCAAAGTAGAGCTTGGCATACCAGGGATTCTGAGGTAGCAAACCCCACTTTATCTATTGGCATGACTGCTGAACAAAGGAGAAGAGAAGAAGAACGTGATCAATACATGGCGCACATGAAAACACAAATGGATCTTTTTACAAATAATTTATTATCAGGGAAGACCGAAAAATTTAAGGCCGTGGTATCACATGGAAGAGACGAATCTGACTCTGAGGAAAAAGCTAACTACTTGAATAATCAGGGGGGTTTCCGAGGCAATACCCAAGGAAACCAAGGTCGGAACTACTATGATAAATCTGGAAACAAGGACCAAGGTAGTTGGAAGAACAAGAATGAAAAGAGTGGTTTATACGTTCCCCCAGGAAGACGTGACACCACCACATCTAGTTCTGGAAGTATGGAAGACATGATTTCTAAACTATTAAAAGGAGTGGAAGCAACTAGCGCGGGAGTAATGGAGGTCATAAATGATTTGTCTTAAATGAAGCAATTAGTTGATTCTCATTCCACTTCAATCAAGCAAATAGAGCAGCAATTGAGCCAATTTTCAGCAGCACTCAATCAAAGAAAGGCTGCCACTTTACCTAGCAACACTGTGCAAAACCCAAGGAATGATGGGTCATGCATGGCCATTACTACCCAAAGTGGTAAGGTGCTAGAAAATTCATCAAAAGGCAAGCAAGTGGTTGAAAAAGTAGCGAACATTGATGATAATGCAAAAGGAGAGGAATCCGCGGAAGCCACCCACGACGTCCATGACGTCACACCGAGCAGGTTGCAGCCTGAAACTACCAAAATTCGAAAGCAAGAGGAGAAGAGAGCCGTGGAGAAAACAATTCCATATCCACCACCACCTTTTCCTCAAAGACTGAAGAAGCAGGCGGATGATAAAAGGTTCAGCAAATTCATGACGATGTTAAAACAACTGACTATTAATGTTTCGTTGGTGGAGGCACTAGAACAAATGTCTGGGTATGCAAAATTTATGAAGGATCTTTTGACAAAGAAGCGGGCGGTAAGATATGAGCCAGTAGATAATGTTCACCATTGCAGTGCAATCGCTACAAGATCGCTAGTTCAGAAAAGGCCGACCCTGGTGCTTTCACTATTCCATGCACAGTTGGTTCTTTAAATTTTGCCAAGGCATTATGCGATTTGGGAGCTAGCATCAATTTGATGCCATTATCCATCTACAGGAAGTTGGGGTTAGGCGATCCGACACCAACCAATATGAGGCTCGTGATGGCTAATAAGTCGGTAAAACGACCTGTGGGTGTCTTGAATGATGTGTTGGTGAAGGTTTCTTCATTCATATTTCTGGCAGACTTCATAATTCTGGATTGTGAGGCGGATTCTGAAGTTCCCATAATCTTAGGACGTCTTTTCCTTACAACTGGAAGTGTGCTTATTGACATGAAAGCTAATGAGCTTTTATTTCGGTTGAATGACGAAGTGGTCCGCTTTGATATATGCAAAGCAATGAAGTAGCCCAGCGATATGAATGTGGTCTCTGTAGCTGATGTTCATTATAAGGATAAGAAAGCATTATCTGTAGCGAAACAGCTTACTGTTGAGCCATTGTCTGCTGCGCCACTGAATGTTGAGCATGAGGATGATGAAGATTATAAATAAACTACGTGTGCTCTAACAGAAATAGGGTCCTATTCTCATACTCCTAAACAGACGGACCTTGATCTTAAGAATCAATTGTCACCAACAGCGAAGACTTCCAATGAAGAGCCACCAATGTTAGAATCGAAAGAGCTCCCCGATTATCTAAGGTATGTGTTCTTGGAAAGTGGAAATATACTTTCGGTAAGTATGACGGATGATTTAAGTGAACAGCACATAGAGGCTCTCATCTCTGCTCTGAAGAGATACAAGAGAGCCATGGGTTGGACTATTGATGATATAATTGGTATCCCTCCCGGGATAGGCATGCACAAGGGTCATCTCGAAGAAGATTGTATGCCTACAAGTAAACCTCATTGTCGTCTGAATCCATTCAGAAAACGATCCACCATATATCTCGATGAAGTCTAAGTAATCAAGATAGCTATGTCGTGCTGTGACAATAAATCAAGCGCTAGATAGGAGGCAACCCATCGTTTTACATTTTTTGTCTTTCTTTCGTTCTATTACGTGTTTTCTTTTGATAAATAAAAATCCATAAAGAGGAATCGTGCCACAACCAAAACTAAGGCGCTTAATGGGAGGCAACCCATCGTTCTAACCGTCTTTATTGTTTTTGAGCAAATGTAGGTGCAAGAGGTATAAAACGAGGAGATCGGCTTTAAACGTCGATTTGGATGTATTGCATGTTAAAGGTAGTAAGTTAGGAATGAAGAAGCAAAAGGCAATGGATTGAGCATTGCTCATGAAAATATAGGCATCGAACAAGGCTAGGCCTAGGTAAAACTAGGCCACGAACAAGGCAAGGACTATACTATGGCCTAAGCTTTCGGAATCTAGTATGCCATAGCATAGGCACCGCCCATGCCCAAGTATGCCATAGCATAGGCGCCGCCTATGCTAATGCCTTTTGTCTCGGAATCTCATATGCAAAGTGAAAGGCGTCGCCTATGCCTAGGAATGCCATGGCATAGGCGCCGCCTATGCTAAGACAATGCTTTGCAAATGGCGCCGCCTATGCCTAGCATAGGCAAAGCTAAAGGTGCCTCCTATGGTCACTTCTTGTCTCCAAATCCGATTTTAAATGGGTCAAAACCTGACCCAAACTTTTCCTATAAATATGAGACTTAGTCTTGAACCAAAACCACATTGGAAACCTAGCTTATGCGCCACCTATAGCCTCCAAATCCTCTCAAAAATTTTCCTTTTGCTCTATTTCTTCACAAGAACATCATCCAAAGGCATCAATCAAGTAAGTACTACTTTGTTCTTCATTTATATTCTGTAAGTAATACACTACTATGCCTACTATGAATTGTTAATTCTTTAAGAAATATTGGTGATGTGAATGTGTTTGAATTGTTGATAAACAACCAAGTGAGTGAACATATACGTTAGGATGATCTTAACTTGTTCCCAACTTGAATTTAATGCATTGTCATACTCTTACGGAATTGCTATAGTCATTAAAACTGCATAATCTTGTCACTTGCATACTTACATGTTGGAATGACTTGTTCATCGAAATAAGACTTATAGTTGCCTACCGACATAGGAGGCTGTGATTAGTGATGCATACTATACCTTGATTCAATCCCTATGTAGTAGTCTTGATATAGCTAACATGAAAGTATTGCAAAGATTACAAGAAGTATGATTGCACTGATTTTATTATTGGAATATAGTACTTAAAACGTATGTCGATGAAATCTGAGTAATCGACCACTTTCACTTCACTAGTCTGTACCAACAAACTAAGTGTGGGGTGGTGCCCCTACTGCTTGATTATAGATTGTATCCATCGAGATGATGCTAACATGAACATTGTTCTAAGTCTCAGGTACAATGGCACCCAAAGCAAGACAAGGCAAAGATAAGGCTACCACGTCCCAAAAAGGCAAGAAAAGAGGTCAAAAAGAGTAAGGAGAATCATCCTCGATGCAATTACCACCCCGCATGTTTGGAATAAAATGGGTTCTTGAGGAGGAAGCAAAGGAATGGTATAGGAACAACAAGGAAAGAAAATATGTTTATGTGGACTTGATAAACAAGGAAATCCTATCGAAGAAGGAGCCGCGCATGTTGGCAAAGATCATGGCATTACATCTTGATTTCATCTTCCCAGACATGGGAGAATGCAATCTCGATTTAACAAGAGAATTTTATGCCAACTGGTCACCGTGGTTTCGGGGCCAAGTTTTACAACTCAATGCGGATTTCTTCAACTCCTTTCTTGGCTTGCCTTCAGTCAATCCATCACCATTCAAAGAGTTGTACAGTAGACCTCCATATAGAGCAATTCGACACATACTCTGTGGAACAAGATCCATTGCAAGGTGGAGTAGACATAAAGACACCGGTCGACACAACACCTTCCCATATGCTCCTTTGAATAGGGAAGAAAGGATATGGTTGCGCATTGTCAACTCTTGCCTAATTCCAGGGACCCAGTACACCAAGATAACAAGAGATAGAGTGTGCTTGGTATACACACTGATGACGAATGTCCCTATCAACTTTGGGGCAATTATTCAATCCACAATGCGGAAAGCCAGGCTGCACAAGCAGTCCCATTTCAGCTTCGGCAATCTGATGACTGCAATATTGAGGAAGGAAGACATCGAAGAGGAACCGGCTGATCATAAACTCCCACACAATCCGAAGAAGGTTGACCTCACAAAGGTCAAAGATGCTGAATCAATACATGGTGTCAACCTTACTACTGCTGAGAGACATGCTCGGGATGAGAGTTTCTTTCACCATCTTTATAGAATGACTCGGTTTACAATGATGAGTGGTAGTCGTGTTCCAACTGCTGTAGAGCTCCAACAGCTGGATCATGACTATCCAATGAATGTGCATGCAAGGGAGATATGTGGAGTAGGTGCATATTTTGAGGAACCTCTTGATGACGATGTGACGACCGATGATGAGTGACGAATGCCAGACTCCGACATGGAGGAGAATTCTGATGACAACGACTCCTATAATTATTCCGACGAAGGGGGTATGACCCCCGACATAGAAGAGGAGTCCGACTGACCAGGTTCTTCGTATTTATTTTTCACTGAGGGCAGTGTCCCGTCTAAGTGTGGGGTGGTGGTATTTGCATGCTATACTCATTTATCTGCATTTGCATTTATTTATGTTTGTTTGCTTGCTTAGCCTAGTTTTTTTTCGTTTTTCGTAGTTAAATTTTTTTTAACTTAACTTCGCATGAAATTATTCTAATAGGCAACATGAGATTATAACAAGAGTTTGTGCTAAAATCATGACCATTGAGACATTTAGGCTCTAATTGTGACTCACTATGTGATATTGTGTGTTTCAATTCCTTCATCTGTTGGGGCAAGAGTCTATACTACTCCCAATAAAGTCGAGCATGTGCCTTGTGTGTGTGAGATAATAGTATATTCTATGTTTGTGGCTAATGCTAGAACTTGCCTGGTATGTATGTAAAGCGAAAATAAAGAGTTCAAGTCTAGGAGATGATTTAGGCATTTCTTTGGCAACCTATAATTGTTTACCTTCGTTTTACCTACCCGTGGACATTATCCTAGTTTAACCCTTTTGAGCCTTGAGCCTATTTTCTTTGACAGCCTCATATGTAAGCCTAATCCATTTTTTCAAGACCATAATTTGATCCAAATTCCTAAGTTCTTTAAAGTGTAAAGTCATGTGACAAAATAAGAGGAAGTTGGGTAAGTATGATGATTTAGAATGCATTGGTGCTTGAATTCGTTATGAAAAAGAAGTGCTATCATAAGAGGTATGTTATGAAAAGAAAAAGGAAAGGAAAGCTGAAAAGTTGCTTAAAATTGAAAAACAAAAGAGGAGAAAAGGGGTGGTAGAATAAAAGAAGGTAGAAATGTTGTTTGAAAGAAAAGTGTAAATGGCATATTGTGATGTATTAAAGCACTTAGGGAACTTAGTCACTATTTCTGGCCAAAATAGTCCTACCCGTCCCTTAGTCTACATTACAACTCGTAAAAGACCTATTTGATCCTAAGCTTAGCATTCTGACATTTAGTAGAGCATTACACTAAGGGCAAGCCTATGGTAATCAGTTGCAACATATGAATTCTTTGTGAGAGTGAGAGCAAGGATAATCCTATACCCATGTTCGAAATATATACAATACTTGTGAGTGATTATGGGTAATATATGGTGAGACACACATGGTTGATGAGTTTTGGATAGTTCTGTATGATTCTTTGTGCCTTGACTTTTGAATATGAGTTGACCACCATCACGAGTCTATGTTAGAGGTTAAATTGTTTCTACTAATGACCAGAAAACTACTCTTTGTTAATAATTGCTATGCCTGTCTTGATGAATGTTTTGTGTTGTTACTGTGGAACCCTAAGTAGATGTTTAGATGGGCATGATATTTGGTTCGAGGACAAACAAAGCTTTAAGTGTGGGGTGTTGATGATAGGCGAATTTACACGCCTAAAGTACTATATTTCACCCATATTTTAGCTAAGTTTTGAGGACAAATTATATAATTCATGCACTTTTAGTCCTTTTTCCTGTAAGTGAGCTAACGAACATGATAAGCAAGTTTTCAGGTATAAATGATGCAGAATTCAGTATTTTATGGATAACTTGACGCCAAAGAAAGCTTCACGAAAGGAGGAAAGCAATGCTTGGACGCCAAGGACCAAAAGTGGCGCATGGAAAATATGTCCCGGGCAAAAACAGCAATTCTAAAGACTTCAGGGACTAGCAGTAACTTATTAGGATTAGGATAATGATACATTAACCTAGTAGGATTTGGTTAAGTATTTCATTAGCTTAGTAGGAATAGGATATGGGTATTATAAATACCCTATTTTGCTAGAGATTTTTATTCATTCTTCTTCCATCAATTACAACACATTCTACTCTTAATTCACTACTACTTTTAATCCTTCCATTAATCCTACTTTTTATTCTTCTATTCATCTATTCAATTCTTAATTTCCGCAACAAGAGAAACGTTACTTTGCAAGGAATTCACGCCTAACGCCTACCACACATTTGCTACACGAAATCATTATAATAACAATGTCTATTGTGATTTTCTTCGCACTCATGGGTAACTAAACTTCTCTGTTAGGGTTATGGAAGCCGTATGAGATACTATCTATTGCTATGAGTTTGTGAGTTCGTGACACGTATGCTGCTTATATCATTATTCTCTTCATCTTAATATAAATTCTTTATGGTTGCAAACGCATGGAATACGCCAGTATAGCATTAACTTGTTCGAAAGAAAAGTTATATGTCTGGAAAAGAGATAATGTCAAGGTAATAGGGTCCCATCCCCTATTAAAAAGTTACTGTCGTAACTGGATTAACCTCTTGGAGAATTTGTACCGTTAGATACGCTTTAAGCTCGAAAGAGTTAAAGTGAAATAGTCCTTGTTGAGGTCGAAAGACGCTTGGATTTACCATCGAATACAATTCTCTATAAGCACATGCATGTCTGAATTCCGCACAACTCATAGCCAATAGAGACGTAAACTCAGAAGGTGGACATAACCCCAATTTCTCAATTCTCATTGTTCAACAACCTACCAAGCAAACCATTTTTATTCTTCTATTTTCTGCTTTTACTTTATTATTTTGTTTACATTACTTGCACGATAAAACTCCCCCCTTTTTAGGAGACTTGCACTGAAAGTCTAGTAATCTTTGCTTACTTGTTGACCAAGCTATTCCCTGTGGGATCGATACCCAACCCAGTTGGGTTCTATATTTGACTACGACCGCTTTACACTCCTACGAGAGCTGTAGATTGAGCGTTATTAGTGAACCCAAGGATGGGGACTCACCTATTAGCCAGTAGAGGGTGTGATCATTAGAAGCAATCCTTGCATTCCAAAACTACGTAGCCCGCGTAGGCTGAGATGCACCCTACAAGTTTAGGGATTATTCACCTCATCCGAGTTTTCCTACTAGGAGGGGTTGACGAAAGAGCTCCCTGTTAGAGAGGGTTTACTCACAGCTTATATTTACCTGTGGCACGGTACTAACACCCTTTTAGCTGAGGTTACAGGTTAGACCCCACCAGTTCAGTTTCGAGGCATGTCAGTTAGATGATTACCTCCCACAGTCTTAGTTTTGGAGCCAGCTTCAGTAATAGAACTCAATTCAGTTCTACAGTTTTAGGACTGTCAGATACAGTCGCTCAGCTCAGTACAAAACTCAGCTAGTTCCATCAGAATTTGGACTGTCAGACATAGTCACCCAGTTAATAGTATATTAATTATACGAAATTCATGTTACCAATATTCATATTTTAGGACTATCAGATATAGTCAATCAGACCAGTTCTTCATAATCAGAACTCTCAAAAACAGTCATTCCTTTATCAGTAACATGACATCAGTTCCTCAGTACTCAATAGACTTAGTTATTTAGTATCCCAATACTAGTACTCAAATATCAGTAAATCCAGGTTATCAAAAATCATGAGTCAGTGTTATCATGATCTTAGTTATACATATTCATGCATGTATTCTCATGTTCATGTTATTCAGTTAGTTAGTGTTGTTCATGCATATGAACCATTGCATTCAGCCTACCTCACTTGCATACTAGACATTCAATCGTACTAATGCATTTGTGCTATGGTGCTTGATACCATAGGTTCAGAAGCACGCACTCCAAAGTATCAGTAGCATTCTAGTTTTAGCAATCATAGTCAGCAGTGAGTCCTCATCATTCGAGGATGTTATTATTTGATTATTTCATTTTTTTTGTCCTTAGTTTATTTCAACAGATGGAGTTAGTTGGGGGATTGTTCCATCAACTCTTTATTCAGACAGTTCAGTTTTAAAGGCTTTCAGACTACAGCACATTAAGACATTTATTTCAGTTGTTTTGGTATTGTTATACCATATTTTCAGTTATGTATCAGTATTGAACCTTATGGAATTTCAGATCATTTTTCCATATTTATGATACTATTATTATTATTCAGTGCTCAGTTATAGATATCAGTCATGGGTTAGCTTGTGGTTCTTCAGGATTATGAGCACCGTGTAGCGTTTTGGGTACCAGATGCGGGGCGTTACACACCTGATGGCTTAACAACTCCTGCTATAGCGGACAAGGATCGCTAAAGAAGCTCTAAAAAGATAGCCAAGAACCGCTAAAGCAACCATTGCTAAAGTGGCTCCTAGACCACTTCAGCAGTTGTACCAACTGCTAAACATCCATAATTTTACTAAGACTAAATTGACTACGACTGGGTGCTCGAGATTCCTTTTGAATCTAGTGCGTTCAAATGAACTATGCTACCCTACCAAATTCAATATTCCAGACTTAACTGAACTATCAAGATTTCCATCTATGATTATTTCAACAAAATGTGGGCCCTACACCCATTATTCCATTTTTTATCAAATTCCATACAATAGCTCAAAATGAGCCCAAAATCCATTGGACCCAGAACAAGGGTCCCCTAACCTAAAATCCATATTTCAAGGCTAAAGGCATTGTTAATATTCTCATTTAAGGTCTTATACTATAGTTTTTCGTCCAAGACCAATTTATTAACTTTGAAAGCTCAAAAATAGGGAGATGGCCTTAAAACCCAAATAAATTACCCAAAATTGACTATCTCGACATGTCATAAATGTTTTATAGCCTTTATAGGAAGACACAAAATGCTAAAAATGTTTGAAAATGGAGAAGATGATCGAGAAGTTCATTAAGACATCCACTATTAAAAGACTTTTAATCTGAAAAGACAATGGATAGAAATAGCCCAAAAACTTGAAGGGATGAGGTGCTATCCTGCATACCCTACAATGCTCCCCAAACAATCTCTACGGCCCCAACTAATGCTTTTAGTAAATTTATAAAGGTATACCCTTTCTACTCACTTCCTTACTCCATTTTCCAAATAACCCAAAACCATCCTCAACAACCAATTGGCCACTAATTGATCTGTGCATGACTAAGGCATACATACTGATGTTCATTAGTCATGTATGGTTCATGCTTTAGATGGCCGTAGCTAGGTTGAATTTTTAGTTATGCATACTTAAACAAAATTCTAAATCTAATATTCCCTTTTCTTTCCAAACTCGTTTCCTACTCTGGACTACACCAATGTTCCCTTGCAGCATTTAACTCTTGTTCGTGTAATCACACCATACTAACCTTGGACGACTGAAGCTAACCCATTAAAATTTCATAAGAACTACCACATGGACAATGCTTCATAAGGTTTTACCAAAATACACAAATGGTGGAGACCAATGTTTGCAATCTCTGCTAAATCCACTAACTGGTCCTAATGACCCTCAAAACCAATAGCAATGAGTCCACAGTACAAGCTCTCAAAATTGAATGGTTTGCTCCAAAATACCCCACCAACTATGGGTGAAACCACGTTAAGCCCAACTTAAGAACACTAAGTATACAATTAAAATTTTGAAGAAAATTGATAACTAAAGTCAGAAGCAGAGAAACCAGCACCATGTGCCAACGAACAATCTCTTGAACATATATATAACACAATCTCCCTAAGCTAAAGAAAATTGAGTCATTAGGTAATGAGTAGTCCTAGTTTGCCTATCAACAATTGCTCAACTGAACCAAAACCTCAAAATAAGGGTTGCAACTAAGTTATACAATCCACAACAATAATCTCAATACTAGAGCTGAACCACTTAGCCTCAACTATCAAAACTGGTCATGTTGAAGATTAAGGATCCACAAACTAAAATTATCATAACTCCCAAGCCATCAACACAACAATTACAAGGTCTAACAAGTATCACAACTACAAGGGTTTACTAGTACCCAAACCAATCTCACCTTCAGAAACTAAGTGTATACTAACAGTTCCTGCAAGGGCTGAAACTGAAATGTGATTGGAGAATATAATCGCAACAAAGAGACACAATCGACTGAAGATATGAGAAATTAAATCCATATTTGCTGAGAGTCATGACACATCAAGGCATATCTAAAAACTTAGTGGGATTGTAAAGAGTCTTGATGATAGCCATATCTCGAGCAACTTAGAAAATACAATTGTAGCTTGAATCTGATCAAACCCATATTCAATCTATGGCAACGAATATTCACTCCCAAAAGACATCTACTTTGTTAACTGACAACTAATACACAAGTATATATCACTAAGCAAAAGCATTCTACAAAGTCATATTACATCAAACAGATATCGAAATGAGATTTATGAATTCACCAATATAAACAAACTTTAACACAGCTAGACGATAAACTACATCATAGAAGGAACTAAGTATTTAACTCAATACCAACACCAAAATTGAGAGCACAACTGAAGGACGGACCAGATGGACCAGAAGAGTAAACCTATGACTTATCTACCTTAGGAACGGGCTATAAAAAAGAATCATCAATGCAAAAATCACAAAAAATCTATGTAAGGAATAACCTTCCTTCACTTCTAATATTCACTCAACAATTGGCTTTACCTTACTAAGAAAAAAGGAAAATCATCCAACTATGGTAGCAGTCTAAGCTAAATAGACAAGAATCACAACAAAAGGATACTAAACTAGGTAATGCTAGTCTTGTCATCTATTAAGTAACGATCAATCAAGGTTAAAACAATACCAATAGTAACAACAATACAAAGTCTAGGTGGCACAAAATCAAAAACACAACCTGTACCATTCTAAGATCACAACAAGGCCATTATGCCAAAGGAAAGGCAATTCACCTAAATGCTACACCCTAAGTCAAACATTCCACTAAATCCATTACTAAAAAAAATCTAAGAGGTACTTGTATATGCATAAGTCTACATAAAGAGCTTATTACAATCAATATAGCATTATTAAGGCATATGAACACTGATGGGTATGAAAACCCTGACTTAATTCAAATAGAAACTAAAGAAAATAGTAACCAAGAGCCCACCTATAAAGATGGAATCTGAAGTCATGTCCCTTGACCTTTTTGTTGAAGTATAAATCTGAATGCGCTAAAACCTAGACTGAGCGTCTGAATAACCAACTAATATACTAAGTGCATTACCTTTGTTCGAAGGTGCCACAGCTCTCTAAGGCTAACCTTTCTACACAAACTACTCAAAAATTCTATGTTGGAAACACTCTCTAGACTAATGACCAGTTTCTTTACAATCATAAGAAACCCCTGAAGCTCTAAGATGGTGAGAAACATAAGGTAACCCCAATCATCTAATGAAATCACGCCTAAAAGCACTCCTAAGACCAATGACCTATCTCTCCACAGTCATAACATGCTCTTAAAATTATCTAATTCAATCTACCAATTGGCCTTGAAATAGCTATCATGGCCTAAAGACCTAGATCGAGAACCCCGTAGTACCTGACCAAAGCTATACCTAACATGACCACCATGACCTATATGAAACCCACCTACACTCTAAGATGCTACCTATATAGACCTGATAAGCTACAAGTGTTTGTCCTTTGTTAGAAGGACCTTTACCTCCATAAAAAATAATGCTAACTCTGTATTGCTAACATGGTCTCTTACTTCCACCTTCATATGTCTCAAAACATTCCATATCTGTAATTCTCCCATGATCAATAACCTAAAAAAAATTATACCCAACTTTTAACAAATGCTTCGTAAAATAGAGTGATAATATCAATCCTCTAGAAAATTAATATGCCATCTTATGCTATAAAAGAAATAACATAGGAGTATGTCTAACCAATTTGAGAAACCCAATCTCATACTTTGAAATTAATAAAGAGCTCTGTTGAACACCCACGAACCTAACTCTAGCGTGAGAACCACTTGATATACTAGGCACCACTACTGGCTATGAAGTATCCATGAAAAGATCTAAATCTTCCTACAAAATGTAGGCAGTCACAACCTCTATCAAAGCTTGTGCTAGCCCCAAACCCTTTAGCAAATGCTTAAGATCACCGATAACAAGATCTAATTCTCTATCTAACTCAGAACTAAAACGTTGGCAACACACATAGAAGACCTGTCTACATCTATCGACAATCTCGTCATATCCATATAAGAAGGAGTGTAGTCAAAGGAGGTACTTAAAAGTCCATAGACGTAAAGGCACATGATAAAGAATCAGGAATTATAATTTTCCTAGGAATACACAATAGCATCTGAAAGATAGGATACAAACATCATTATGCCAATCCGTAGAACTCTACTAAACGTCTTTTTCTTGTACTAGCTACACTAGTAAACCTAGGCTCTGATACCAAACTGTCACAACTAGATTTCTTAGGTCATGATGGCACCTACCATAACCCATTAGTAGGTAAGCCAACCCATAGTTTCGAATAGCTAGTAGCAGACTAATTATAAAAGTGAAAGTCAGGACTAATAAAATGAGAAAAAGACAAGAATAAACTAAACATTTTCCCTCAAAACCTTATGAGGTTAGTAAAAAAGCCACTATCAATCAAGAATATTATATATAAATATATATATATATATATAAAGAACTCTCTAAAATTCTAAATAAAGATTAGTCTAGAAAAAGATAAAGGACAGGAATAATTCTAACATTAGGAGCTTATGTCGAATATTTGATCCATTGTAGCTCCACATGATGCATACGCCAGGGGTGAGAACTTGTACCATTACCAGCAAGATGCATAAGTGTAGTATGAGTACCAACATAAGGTATTCAATAGGCATCGATCGACTAACCTCCGAAGGCAATGCAAGGATAAATAACAAGTAAAGAAAGAACATACATTATAGACAACTATCTAAGAAATAAGACATAATAATACTAATGAAAAGTAAAGATAAACTATCATAACCTACAAGTAATAAGGGGTAAAGGTAAAATACCACACATAAGTAGTCAGTAGATAAATAAAAAGTGAAAGAAGGATATATAGTAGTAGTATGAGTCAAGAAGGGTATATATAATAATAGTAGGTAAGAAAGAAGAGGGATTTACTGCAATCCTATATATATGGGAATGAACACAAAGGTAATAACCTGAAGGAGCTAGCCTAACAACTAGAGGATCATAACCAAATAGGAGAGCAAACTCTAGCATAGTCAAAATTTCAAACTGAAATATGAATAGTTATAAGATAGTCTAACAATAATAAATCTTACTATAATAGGAGTAAAGGAACTATGAAACCATGAGTACCAATCTATAACCAGACTACTAATCTGAACAATAATATAACCGGCTAGCTCAAACAAACATTAACCTAATTGGGACCCCATTAGCTTGAAAGGTACAAATAATTACTCAGTAAACAACAAACATAGCCTACACCTATTTAGCCCCCTCCATAAGATCGATAGATACAAGTGTCAAATAATTATACAAGTGATAGGCGATGCATATAAATAAAATTGACACGGCCTGAACTAGGGACCAATAGTGTTAGGTGCCTCAAGCCCAACTGAGATCGAAGATCACCCCCAATTCCTAACGAAAACCACCCTACATCTGATGTTCGATGAATTATGATTACATAACATAACAAGAATAAAAAATCATAAATCAAATATAGTCAAATGGTGTCTTCCGCAATACCAATACCAATGTCAAGGCTGACACCAATATCGACACCTTCCATGCATACCCAAAGTAGTCTCACAAAGCCTCTATCCGAAATCAAAATAAGGTCTGGTCGAGACATGCCCCTTACCATAGCCAAAAACTAAAGTCTACAAAATAAAAAGGTATACAGAGAAGTACAAGACATGAAATAGAGTCTTCCAGAGTATGGAAGCTCACTACTTCAATTAGATACAAAGTTGTCCCCGAATCCAAATCATAGAGCAGAAGAAGTAATATGGTCGATTTCTATATTGGGTGGGGATACAGCATCCGAAGATGGGTTAGCAGGAAAATGCTAACATGTACTCAAGAGTAAGGATAACATAATACCAATATTTAAAATTAAGTAAATAACCATGTGCAACCACATACATACATATATATCATGCTGAGAAAGGGGATCAGGTTTAGCATGCATTTAAAACTTTAACCTGGGTTGTGTAGCTTAATTGTCCTAAAACCACCCATGGGCAATATCGGTCTAGTTTTATCCACTGAACGGGCCCCAATACGTGTAGCCAAATAAAATAAATATATCATAGGGGTCAGGGATTAACGTGTACCCTTCACCTTCCATGATAAATATATACAAGTATAACTTATCCCATAAGAATATAGTCACCATGACCAACCCTTATGTCGAAAAACATCAGTTTCCAGTGTCTATCTATTAGACTCACACCTTCACGGTTAGTTATCATAACCCACCATTATTGTCAAATTTAAACCCTTAATACACAACTAAACCACCAATTCCATGTGTTAATTATCAAGGATTATGTAGTGTATCATTTTACCGACTATAGCATGTAAGCAATGTCATTATCCAACACTAGGGGATTCTCATGTACCCCATAGAATCCATTATAAAAATCACTTGAAGGATTCCCGTGTACCCCACAAGGTTTTCAAAACTGAATCCATGGCCACAAATGCCTTTCTAATTCATTTAAAACTATGTAAACCAATTTGGGTTCCATTACCATATTATGCAATGCAAAGTTTTCAATGAAGGTCAAACTATGTGACAAGACCATTCTCCTAATCATTTTAAAAAACATGTTGGGGGCATATAGTTTCCAAAACCAAAATTGAGTACCAATTGACCATTCCAATACAACCACATGTTCAAACCCCCATTCTAACATAAAAACCATAAGAAAAAAATAGGAAAACATTATCCAACAAAGAATAATCAAAAACCCCAACATATATTTAAAAACCCAAAATAATGTCACAATTATCCCATGAATACCATTAAGTTAAACTTACTTTTGGTTTGAACTAACAATGAGGGATGAGTAACATGCCTTATATACCAAAGAGTACAGAGAGAAACCACCATTGTAAGCCTGGAATTGATTGTATTGGAGAAATTTTAGCCTTTCTGAACCAAGAGCCTTGAGAGAGATTTGAGTGTGTTTTAGGAGTGTTTTGATCTTTCAAAGTGTATTATGAGAGGCTATTATGTGTTTTGTAGGAAATGTATAAAATGTCCTCATCTTAAAAGCTAAAAAATGTGTGTAGAAGGGTACGACTCCCCCTAACTCATACACACAATATACGAATGGTACCAAACACTCGTACCCTAAATAGAGTGTTCAGCACCAATCTATCCAACATACAACCACAAGAACCAACTCATATCTAATCATACGATTGGTACCCATAAACTGTACCCTAGGCAGCCTACCAAGGTCTTGACATACTAAGAATCATATGAGTCCATAACCTATCCCGTACCATCATCACACAACTAATATGATGTCCACTCATACCTTAGACAAAATGTAACATTGGTTACACTGATTATCATATGACCAAGAACCCCTAAACCATACCATCATTATACAACTAGTAAGCACAAGTCATATGATGTCCAAAATGCTCAAATTTAGGATAATTCTAAGGGTAAAAATCTAAAGTACTTGGATTATTTATCCCCGAATGATGTAACAAGGTAGTACAAGCATGATTTATACCCCACCACCTCAAATATAACCTTTAACTAAGTTAGAAAACAAAGATACAAGGAAATCAATCTTTTCTTTAACTAAGTTAGAGAACAAATATGTGATAAAAAACATATACCTTCCGCTTGAATTTCCAAAGCAAAAAATAGGAATGGATACTTGGACTTCATGTCGTCTTCTGCTTCCCAAGTAGATTCTTACACCTTATGGTTCCTCCAAAGAACCTTGACTGAAGTTACATCCTTGGTCAGTAACCAACGAACCTGCCGATCCAAGATCTCAACTGGGACCTCCTCATAAGAAAAGGAATATGAAATACAAATATTTTTAATAGGAAAAATTTGAGATGGATCACCCATACACTTTCTTAATGTAGAAATGTAGGACACCAAATGGATGGAGCTCAAACTAGAAGGAAACTCTAACTCATATTCAATATTGCTAACCCTTCTCAAAACTAAGTAAGGACCAATATACCAATGATTGAGCTTCTCCTTCTTGCCAAACAGCATTACTCCCTTCATGGGAGAAACTTTCAAAAATAGCCTATCCCCAACCTTAAACTCTAACTCTCTTTGCCTCATATTAGCATATGACTTTTGGTAACTTTGGAAAGCCTTAAAATTATCCTAGATCACCTTTACCTTTTCCATGGCTTAGTGAACCAAATTTAGGCCAAACATCTCCACCTTACCAACCTTAAACCACCCAATATGAGTTCTACACCACCTATAATACAAGGCCTTAGAGGGAGCCATTTAATGCTAGAGTGGTAGTTATTGTTATAAGCAAACTCCACAAGAGTTAAATATTCAACCCAACTACCATCATAATCAATCACACAAGAATGAAGCATGTCTTCTAATATCTAAATAGTCTTTTTTTCCTGCTATCCGACTGTAGGTGGAAAGCAGGACTCAAACTAACCTTAGTCCCCAACCCTTTCTGAAACAACTACCAAAAGTGAGATGTAAACTGCGTACCATGATTAAAGATGATAGAAACAAGCACCCCATGCAACTTTACAATCTCATGAAGATACAACCTTGCATAATCCTCAGTCGAGAAATTAGTCCTCACTGGTAAGAAGCGAGTAGACTTTGTCGTCCTATCCATGATGACCTAAACTAAATTAAATAATCTCCAAAACCGAGGAGGGCCGATAACAAAATCCATGTTGATAACTTCCCATTTCCGCTGTGGAAACTCAATTTCTTGGTAAAAACCTTCGGGCCTCATTTGCCTAACTTTTACTTGTTGACACATCATATATTTGGCCACAAAATTAGCCATATTCCTCTTCATATTGTTCCACCAATACATTACCTTAAGGTAATGATACATTTTTGTCAAACTAGGATAAAATACATAGTGCCACTCATACGCCTCAACCAAGATCCTATCTCGCAAACTATCAATTTCGGGAACGTATAATCTCTCTTAGTGCTGCAATATGCCATCACTACTAATCTTGAAGGCCATCACCTTCTGCCCACAAACATCACCCTTGATCCTCATCAAGACAGGATCTAACATTTGCTTCTCCTTGATTTTACCACCCAGAGATGACTTCACACTTTTAGAATAAATATTCCACCATCCTCGGAGTCTAAGAGATAAACTCCAAGGTTAGCAAAACAGGGTATGTCCTTTGCCAACTCCCGCTTCTCCTTATCCACATGATCTAGAATCCCCATAAATAGCCTTTTAAGAGAATCAAAAACTATATTAGCTTTACCTAAATAGTAGTGAAGACTCATATCATAATCTTTGAAAAGCTCAATCCATCTTCCATGCATGAGGTTAAGCCTTTCTGAGTAAACACATACTACAGGCTCTTATGATTAGAAAAGATATCCATATGCACCCCATACAAATAGTGATGCCAGATTTTCAATGTTAATAACACATCTAATAATTCCAAATCATGAGTCAGATAATTCCTCTTATGCGTCTTCAAATGCTTAAAGGCATAAGTTATCACATTTCTATGCTGCATCAAAATCACCATAAGAACTTTACCTTATTTTGAATCAAATTAGTAAACGGGGCAGCTATTAATAAGGATATAACTATGATAACCAAAAACAACACTAAAGAAGAGAAGATCAAGTAAAGAATGCAAAGATAAGACACGAATTCAACACAAACATAAGATAAATTGCATAGAAAATAAAGATAGATAGTGAGGCATAACAATCTCAATACCTAAGGAACTAAGGTGTATATTAAGAACAAAAACCTACTTAAGCTTTAAATTGGAACACCACACTCTTACATTGACATAAAAAGGACTCAAATTACCTCAAAGCACTAATGTTTTTAAGCCGAATTGCAACCTAAGTGATTTCACACCTAGAATTTCCCTAGTTACAATGGATTTTCCAAGACCTACATATAAACACTCTCTATCAAGAGAATTTTCTTTCAATATCATTCAATAACTAATGAAAAATAGAAGCCTAAAAGTCTATTTATAGTTATTACATAAAAGGCCAAAATACCCTAAATGAAAATAAGCTCATATGGAGTGTAAATAAAAGGCACAAAATTACCACCTGCCCTTACTAAGGGGGATGTTGTGAGACCTCAAAAAGTTTCCTCGTAGTCCGAGCCTTAGAGCGTGTTAAGTGAAGTGTAATTCCAGCCCTAAAATATTGAGAAGTGACTTCCCAAGTGATTGGTATTTAAACCATATAGAATTTTCTTAAATTTGACTTTTTCATGTATATAATTGAACTAGCTTTCCAACGATACCGATTTTGTCCAAATCCAGTATTGGGGTGAGAAGTTATGGCTATTTACTGAAAGTTGTCGGAATCGCCTAGGTGCGACAGACAATTCGACGGACCATCGAGTTTGTGATGGACCATCGCTCAAACTATCACAGTAACTCCTTTTCCAATCCTAAGTGTGAAGGCCAAGATGATGGACCATCAAGGCTGCGACGGACCATCGCTGAGACTATTACCACTGAGGCAGTATGGTCTCATCCTGGCCAACATATGATGGACGATATGACAGACCGTCAAGACTACGATAGACCATTTCTTAAATTGTCACACCAAGTCAGTATCTTTTTTTTCTAACCGACGTGCGACAAATTATCCGACGGACCGTCAGACTAGCAATGGACTGTTGCTTCAATCGTCATAGCCGCCGTTTAATATTTTTAACTCATTTTAAAAGGGACTTTTTGGTATTTTACACTCTTTTATCAACCCAATATATTCCAAGCAAAGCAAATGGCTTTAATCATCATCCAAAACATAAGAGAAATAGGGTTTCTCCCTCAAGATCAAATCTAAAATCCTTCTCCAAGAAATCCAAGAACTCACCATAGATTCTACAAATTAAGTTGAGATTTGAGTTCCCCAAGTTCAAGGTCTGCAAGAACACTCTCTCAAGAGTAAAAAGTTAGTTTAAAGTAAGCTTGTTCATCCAATTTCATAATCTAAGGTATGTGGGGTTTTGAACATGGGTATCCCTTTCACCCTTGTTCCCAAAGACTTATTTAAAATACAATTTTTTGTAACTTATGAGATTTTACATGAAATTGAATTAGGGTTTTTCACCCATTGTTATTGGTTGCAAGCATTTGATGTTTTCCATGAATTGAAAGTCTAATGGCATGATTTTTACATGTTTTCTTAAAAAATTAAAGATGGGTTTGTACCTTATGATTTTAATTCTTGAGAAGTTAATAGTTGCAATGTTTAAGATATTGAAGTATATGAGTATGTTGAGATTTTGAGATAAATTGCTGTAATTCAAGATTTCTACATGAATTATGAATCTATATACTATCAATTATGCATTTAAGTTTTAACTTGATATTGAATTATGGGCCATTAAGCCATACTTGAGACTTGCAATTTTATGAACTATTGTGCTATAAGCACCCATAATTTAAGTATTTTGAGATTATTGAGAAATGTTTTGACCTAATGGTCATAGATTTTTGAAATCCACTCTACCACATATGATTATAGATTTAATTATTGGGTTCTTATGAACCATTAGATTATTTTGAAAGTGGATTTCCATGAGATGGGCGATATAAACTAAATTTAGCACCAGGTTGGATAAGTTACCATAATTTCTTACCCCAGAACTAGGTGTCACCATAGGTTTGAGATTTGGGGCCTAAGGCTGAGATGATTGGGCCCGAGGACAAGATAAGTGATCACTAAATTGAGGTTATACTCCTTGGAAAGAGTATGATGACTCTCCTCCACGGGAGGTTTCTTCCTTAGAAGGATAAGACGTTGGACTCCATGTAGCTCGCATGGTTTATGTCAGTTAAGAGAACCTCCCTAAACTATAGTATTTTCCATTGAGATAGAATATTTTCCCTAAATCTTTGAGATGAGATATTTTCTAAAGTGAACAAATTGCGTTTGAGGATTTTCCAAAGAAGGCAGTAATTTTCTCTGCTAATAAGAGTTGATCATCTGTTTTTAAACCAAAGTCATATGATTCTAAGTTCCAAGTTCTTGAGTTCAAAAGAGTTATAAGTTCCTGTGCAATAAAGAAGTTTTATTCTCCATATGACATATGCATGATTTGAAAATATTGTTTAAAGTTTCCTTCATCCTATGAGTAATGAGAATAAGAGGAGAGCACGGATTTTAAAGCTAAAGTATAATGACTCATGAAATTTTTGTTACATGCTTCATTCTACATAATTTATGAGCTTTACATTTTTGAATTATTCAAGACCTGTGAGTCATTTCTATTTGCATTCATGATTTGATTAAGGAGTATTGATATTGTTTTATGTAAATGCATACACTCCCATATACTCAGTACATTCCCAAGTGTTGATCCACATATACGTCTATGTGCTACATCATCTTATAATGTAGGTTCAGATGCTCAGTCCTAGTCTCATCAGTAATTCCCGAGTACCTTCGTCTACATTTCTACAGTGGTGAATCCTCGTGGTTCGAGGACCTATCTTTAGATATTTCAGTATTTGAGTGTTTATGTTATTACTTTTAGTTTAATTTGAGTCAGTTGGGGACCTGTCCCAATGGCTCTTGAGTTCATGGAGTAGTAGAGGCTTTGTCAGACTAGTTATCAGACTGTGGTTGTGTTGAGATTTCAGTATTGTGGTTGTTTGGACCGAGTATTATGTTTGTATTTCCTTTCATTTAATATGGCAGTGCTAGTGTTTTGTATATTTCTTCTTGAATGAATATTATGAGAAGTGATAGGCTCAAAGGGTTAGCTTAGGGCTACTTGTAATCCTAAGCACCGTGTAACATCCTGGAGGTGATTTTGGGTCATTACAGCGATCATGGAGTATCTTAAGACTCCTCTTCACAGTTCAATATATACCATACCTTGTGTTATTTTGTTCTTAAAAAATTATTCTTCAACACTTAAGTCTCTTGGGTGCTTGATTAAGACAAGCTTCCCAAGTAACCTTCCTCACGGGGCATTGCTCCATTAAGTGCTAAAAATGGTTTCCCCATGCATGCTATTGGACTTCAATATTGTCAAAGCTCTCAAACAAGGATTCCACTAGGTCATCAATCATATGTTTGTGAGGAACTCTTTGTGGATTCTCCATTGTGAATATATGATCTTGAATCTACAGATAAGAAGAATTAATGCTAGGAAAATGCTAGCATTTAGGTTAGTAAGTACTAAGGGACCTTTTTGGGCAAGTGCATCTTGGACTGGAGTATTCAGATTTTGTGGTGGCATTGGTATCCCAAGTCCTTATTGTTGGAATTGGCTTAGTTGGGGATGTAATGGACTATGGAGGTCTCGGGTTTGTCGAACTGGGAATTGGTTTTGTGGAGGTCTTGGAGGATAGTGCATTTGATGAAGGGTGACAGCGCCCAAAAGGAAATGTAAGTGTACATGGTCTACCAAGTAATTTAGTGGCCTTCAAGAAAGTTGAGTTATCAATCCTATAGAGACTTGATTTGGAAATGATTTGATTTCCATTCGTAATTTAGATTCAATTGATGCAAGAGTAAACAAAAAGAGTTCGGAAGTTTGTGATTGCAATAAAAGTAATCAAAGCATAAACTAAAGGTCTTAAGACAATTAATGAGAGAAAACCCACGGCTGAAGCACTCTGAACAATCACATTATGCTATTGGATTTCATTCATTAACTTCCTTATCTTGGTTGTTGATTCGTAGGGTTAATGGCATGATTATGGTTTCTTAACCTCTAATCTTTTACCTAAGTTGAACCTTACACCTATATCGTTGAGCGGGGATGTAATAATTCACTTAAATTCTTTATAAATATCATCCTACGTGTGAATCAAGTACGATATCTAAGTACATCCCTGTCCTATATACTAATTTGAATTCCTTATTTCATAAAGAAATACAAACCATACTTTGCTTATTCCCATATTCTATCTCCCTATTCCCTATCCTGAGTTCACAAGGTTGACAATTGATGTATTCTAAGGTTGATCAATCCTCAATATAATTAAAATAAGAATAAACAAACAACCAATAGTTATAAGCAAAGAAAACAAACTTAATCCATAGCAATAATACTTATGTTCTTGGCATCAACCCCGGAAAGAGGGCGTTTAGCCACGCATAGTCATAATCATAATCACAATGTTGTAATTAATGACTAATATGAACTAAATTAAATTAATAAAAACCTAATAATGAAGTTTTAGTATTCCCTTGATCTCCCAAAATATGTCAAAAGATGTGTAGAACGTGATACAACATGTATATATAGCATAAGGGTAAGCCAAGTCCGTCTAGGAGTAAATGTAGCATCAAACGCCCAGATGTGGAGTGGAACGTACATCACACCCTACATATATATGGAATGGGGCATGCACCGCACCCTGTATTGCATAGGATTGGAGCATGCGATGCATGTTCAACGCTTGCACTCTCTAGAATTTGTTCTCCAAATTTTGGTTAAGTGTTGGCCCTTCTTCCTTCCATCCCTTGTCTTGTGGTGTATTTTCATTGATTTCCAAGCCTATTTAACATCAAAATATCATCATATTCAGCTCCAAAATCATTCTTCATCACCACACCACACAAATTAGAAACACAAACAACACTAAACTCATTATGATGAATCAAAAACAAGAGCTTAGACTAGGTTGGTTTCATGATCTTTCCCTTCAAGTTTCCACTCATGCTTTGACTCATATGAACTTTGTACACTCCTAAAAAATTGTTACACATATCATAACGCATTTAAAACCATAAGGAGAACATAGAACTCAATAGAATCCAATAAGATAGACTAGAAAAGCCACTAGCTTAAGCTAAAAAACTAGTTTTCTGTATTTAATCAAAGTGACTCTTTCAAGTACAAACTTGTTTGGACTACACTTGGAACCTTATAAAAACATTATTTAACACTTTTATACACATTTATCTCATTATAAACCAATATAGTATAGAATCATCCTCAAAACAAGGCTAAAAAGGCTAGAATGGTGACACTAGAGTGCATAAATACACCGAACATCACCACCCCATACTTAAAACTTTGTTCGTCCTCAAATAACTCTTAACTACAATCATTATCAACTAAGGAGACTCTACACTTCTATTAAATGCAAGACACTCAAGCTAGCACTACAATGACTACATAGAATGTGAGTTACTAACCTAAGCATGTTATTTACACAATTGAAAGCTTATGAATACTACCTCAAAACATCCTAGCCTCAAGAATCAACCCACCTAGTGGCAAACTCATGTATATTTCTCAATCAAATACATCATACAAATAACCCACATACATCAAACATGGCAAATGATCTTCTGCTTCCCAAGTAGCTCCCTCAATGGACTGATTCTGCCAAAGAACTTTGACTATAGGGACTTCTTTGTTCCTCAGTTACGAGTCTGATAGTCTAGAATTTTGACTACAATCTCTTCATAAGAGAGGCTACTCGGAATATCTATGCTCTGAATAGGGACTATAACCTCTGGGTCACCTATGCACTTCTTGAGAAAACATACATAGAAGACTTGATGAACTGAGGCTAGATATGAAGGAAATTCGAGCTCATAAGCTACCTTACCGAAATGACTGGGGATTTTGAAGGGGCTGACATATTGAGGACTAAGCTTTCCTTTTCTGTCAAACCTCTTAACCCCCTTCATAGAGAGATCTTTAGATAGACGCAGTCACCAATCTTGAACTTGAGATCATTTCTATACATATCTGCATAAGACTTCTATCGGCTTTGAGTAGCCTGGAGTCTTTCTCTGATCAACTAGACTTACTCTAAGGCATGAATACTAAGTCAGGCCCTATAACTAAGGCCTCACTAAATTTGAACCAACCGATTGGAGATCTGCACCTCCTACCATAAATAGCTTTGAATGGAGGGATCTAAATACTGGAATAATAGCTATTGTTGTATGTGAACTCAATCAAAGGAAAGTGGTCATCCCAACTACCCTCAAAATCAATTGCACACGCCCTTAGAATATTTTCTAGGGTCTGAATAATCCTTTCTGCATAACCATCTATCTAAGGATGAAATGCTATATTGAGATGAATTTGGGTACCAAGACCCTTTTGGAATGCTTTCCAAAAATGAGAGGTGAACTGCGTACCTCTATCTGAGATAATGGATAATGAAACACCGTTCAATCTTACCAACTCTCTGATGTAGAGTTTGACATAATCCTCTACTGAATAAGAGGGATGAACTAGGAGAAAATGAGCTAAGTTAGTCATCCTATCTACAATGACCCAAACTAAATCATGTTGATGATGAGTTCGAGGCAAATCCATCATAAAGTCTATGTTCACTTTTTCCCACTTCCAAGTAGAAATAATGAACTCCTGCATAGGTCCACTAGGCTTCTGATGCTATATCTTAACCTTCTGACATGTAGAGCATTTAGCTATAAACTCTACAACATCTCTTTTCATCCCACTCCACCAATAGATCTCCCACAAGTCACGTTATATCTTTGTAGCCCCTAGATGAATAGAGTAGCACGCACCAACCATGCACTTCTGTAAGAATTCACTGCCTCAAGTCATCTATATCTGGAACACATAGATGACCCTAACAACACAATGCACCATATCCCCCTTAAGAGAAAACCTCTACCTTTTTATCCTTGACTGACTCTTTCAACTTGACTAAAATGGGGTCTCTATCTTGCTTTTTTTACCTCAGAAACTAGAGATGATTCTAAACTACTATGAACCTATATATCACCCTCTTTCGTATTAACTAACCAAAGGCGTAGTCTGGAAAGCTGATGGACATCCTGAGCTAACTTCTTCTTACTGTTCTCAACATGAGAAACACTACCCATAGACAGTCTACTGAGAGAATCAGCCACTATATTGGCCTTTCCCGAATAATAAAGGACACTCATGTCATAATCTTTCAAGAGCTTTAACCACCATCTCTGACGAAGATTGATATCTTTCTGAGAAAATATATACTGAAGGCTTGTATGATATGCGAACACATCTACATGAACTTCGTATAGATAATGCCTTTAAATATTTAAGGCAAATACTACGGCTAGAAACTCAAGATCATGAGTAGGATAGTTCTACTCATGGGGTTTAAGCTGCCTGGAGGTGCAGTCTATGACCTTACCATGCTGCATGAGGACACAACCCAAACCTACTCTGGATGCATCACAATACACTATGAAACCATCTGAACTATCTGGAAGAGCTAAGACTAGAGCTGAGGTGAGTCGAGTCTTCAACTCCTGAAAACTTTTCTCTCAAGGATCTGACCACTAAAACTTGACTTTCTTTTGAATCAATCTGGACATAGGGGATGCAATAGAAGAAAATCCCTCAAAAAACTGCCTGTAATAGACAGCTAAACACAAGAAACTCTAGATATTTGATAGAGAGATAGTTCTGGGATAGTTTCTTACCGCTTCAGTTTTTTGAGGATCTACTCTAATCCCATCACCTGAAACAATATGGCCAAGGAATGCTACTGACCTTTGTCAAATATTTTCCTTATAGAATTTGGCGAACAACTGATGATCTATGAGAGTTTGAAGTATGATTCTGAGGTGGTCTGTATGATCACATTCACTGTGCGAATAGACTAGAATATCATCTATAAATACTATGACAAACATGTCCAAGTACTGATTGAACACACGGTTCATCAAGTCCATGAAAGTTTTTGGGGCATTGGTAAGACCAAAAGACATGACTAGGAATTCTAAATGACCATACCGAGTACGGAAGGCTATTTTTGGAATGTCATATTCTCTAACTATGAGCTGATGATAACCAGATCTAAAGTCTATCTTAGAGAAATAATTGGCACCCTAAAGCTGGTCAAATAAGTCATCGATTCTAGGAAGTGGATACTTATTCTTGACCATGACATTACTGAGTTGACGGTTGTCTATACACATTCTAAGAGAATCATCTTTCTTTTTCATGAATAAGACTGGTTCACCCCACAGGGACACACTAGGTCTGATTAGTCCCTTATCTAAGAGATTTTTCAACTTTTATTTTAGTTCTCTGAGTTTTGCTGGTACCATTCTGTATGGCAGAATAGGTATAGACTGAGTATCTGGAAGAAGATCGATGTCAAAGTCTATTTCCCTTTTGGGAGAAATCCCTGGAAGATCTTCGGGAAAGATATCTGAATATTCATTTATGACTAGGACTGAATCAAGACTGTGTGTTTCAGAACTAGTGTCCTTAAATTGAAAAAGATGATAGACACATCCTTTAGATATCATTTTCCGTGCTCGAAGGTAGGAAACAAGCTGACCTCTGAAAGCGGATACACTACCCTTCCACTCTAGGATGGATTTATTCAGAAGCTAAAACTGGACTATTCTGTTTCTGCAGTCAATTGTGGTATAGCAAGAATACAGCCAATCTATGCTGAGAATGACATCAAAATCAGTCATCTCTAATTTAAGTAAGTCTACTAAAGTGACTTTCTAAAATATCATAACTGGGCAGTTCTTGTATACCTACCGGGCTATGATCTCCAAAATCAACTGCTATATACGGAGTAACAAAAGATAATAAAGCTCCTAGATCTAGCAAAGCATAAACATACACATGAAAGATCAATAACGTACCAGGTACCACATTAGGAGAATTTTCCTAATCTTACCGAGATTAGAGAGCATAGAGTCTGTTTGGGCGTTGCCCACTAGTAGCACTGGAAGTGGCACCCTACTGAGTTAGGTGACAGGACTGAGCTAAGGAACGGTTCTGCTAACCTTGATAACCTGACTAGGGAAAATCTCTGACAAGTGTCTTGGCTTGCCATATCTAAAATAAACATCACTACCAACTTTATAAACACCCTTGTAGTTCTTACCATAAGTCTGACAAAGGGGATTAGTTCGGCCATTGCTGATACTGCCTTGAGATTTAGAGCTTGGCGCCTTATATTTATTATCATCCCTAAACTTAGGAGATGGAACACTAGCTGAAAAAGGAGCTAGAACTAATGGCTTAGGATGAAACTGAGAACGGTTTTCTCCTTCTAATTTAGGCTGAGCAAAGTTGAGACTACCTATCTTTGTTCTTTTATTCTGGTTCTCCCTCATCTTAATCTTTTGATCTTTTATCTGCTGAGCATGAGTCATAAGCTTGGCTAAAGTCATGTCACTATTTAACATCACAGACCTACACTCGTTGACCACACTATCATTCACCCTAGAAACAAACTTACTCATCTTAGCCCTGCAGTCTCCAACCACATGAGGGGCATATCTGGATAATTCAGTAAACTTAAGAGAATACAATTTCACAGTCATGTTTCCCTGCCTAAGGTTGATAAATTCTAACACCTTGGCTTCTCTCAGATCTAGGGGAATGAACCTCTCTATGAATGAGGTAAATAACTCCTCTCACTCTGTAGGCCCAGCATCAACTGACCTTTCTGACTTCCAATATTTGTACCATGTGTGAGAAACATCCTGCAACTGATATGCAGCTAGCCCTGCACTCTCAATAGCTAACACCCCCATAACGTATATAACCTTTTAAACCTAAGCGATGAATTCCTGAGGGTCCTCATCTGACTTAGACCCGAGAAAGGATAGAGATTCATTCGGGTGAAGTCCCAAATCTTGGCTGCAGTAGAATTAGCCACTAGGTTGGACAAAATGATGGTTGGTTGTTCATTCTGAGAAGCAACTGACTGAGCAAGAGTAGTGAATGCAACTCTAAATGAGAAATATGTTCGGCCAAAGGTTCTTTGGGCTGAGGGGCTGGCTGATTTCCATTTCTTCTTTTAGGAGGCATGTTCTATAGAAGAAAGGGAGAAAGATATTAGACTAAGAGATTTCCTTGAGATTATGCTCACTGGAATGACATGAATACTGAAAGAAGGGAAACTATTCCTAAAACATATTATAGCCTCCTGCACAAAAATGTGGCGTGCAACACACCCATGCACAAAACTCTACTAGATACAGCTTTCAGACTTCCTAGAACTCTATTGAACCTTAGTCTTTGATACCAAGTTTGTAATACCCCAGATGTGGTACCCAAAATGCTACACAGTACTCATGACCCCGAAGGACCAGCAGCTAACCCATCAAAGATATTTGTACCTATATACTACATAATATACTGTATGATTGTGAAAATATAAATGGAAAGGCTATAAGGTTAAAGATTGTAACATAACTGATAAAGATATAATATCTGAATGGGGCATAAAATACCCATAACAAAACTGAAATAACATGATAGTCTAATCATGATAGTCTGGAAAGTCTCTAACTGACTGAATTGTCTGAATGAGGAGTTGATGGGACATGTCCCCAATGAACTATAACTAATAAATTACTTATGAGATAATAAATAACTGATCATGTCCTCAAGAGATAAGGACTCACAACTAACTCTGACTGCTGATACTGGAATGATACTGATGCTCTACAGCTCATGCTTCTGAACCTATGGTATAAGACACCATAGAACAAATACGTCAGTACTTTGAACATACTAGTAAGCATGGAAGGTAGGCTTATTGCATAGGGTTCATATGCATGAACAGTACTAGCTAAATAACTAATATAAATATGAGAATACATGCATGAATATATAGTAACTATATCTGAGATCGTGATAACATGAATTTACTGATAACTAACATGATTGATAACTAAACTCTGATGACTGATATAACTGAGGACATGAGTGAGTGTATCTGACAGTCCTGAAGCTGATGGAACTAGTTGAGTTTCGTAATGTATTTGAGTTGACTATATGTGACAGTCCTAAATTCTATAGAACTATCTGAGTTTTATTACTGAGACTGAATGACTATATCTAACAGTGTTGATTCTATAATCAAAACTGTGGAAAGTAGTTATCTAAATGACCACCCCTAATACACTGTTATGGCTGAGTTGAGGTCTAATCTGTAATCCCAATTGGAAATGTGTCAATACCGCACCATTGGTACTGATAAGTTATGAGTGACCGTCATCTAACAGTTTCCCCAAAGGAGAATGGTGGGTCCCTCATCTGACAGTGTTCTCAAAAGAGAATAGCGGGTCCCTCATCTGACAGTACTTATCCACCTCATCAACCCTCATCTGACAGTGTTGATGTCTCAACCTATACTGGCTACATAGTTCTGGAATGCAAGGATGACTTCTAAGAATCACACCCGTATCTAATAATGTGTGTTCCCATCCTTAGGTTCACTCGGTGCTAATTTCTTCTCCCATCTGAATAGACACTGAACATGATTATTGAACTGAACTGGACTAAATTACTAAGTTCCATTAACTGATAGAATAGTACTAAGATTACTGAATTTCTGAGATTTCCTGAGTCACATGACTTACAGAGTTTTATGTAACATGGCTTGACTGAGGGCATCGTGAAAACATGACACTGACTCTAGGCACACAACTATATTTTTTTGGGTATAAGTACCTCTAAGACTCGATGGAAGAAAACTGACAAGGCATGACATTCTTGAAAACATGATTAATATCAAAAATATATAATCCATTGACTAAGACATTTCATCAAACACTTGACATACATAACTTATACATGAATGGGGATTTCATAATATCATACTAGTATGGCATTTTTCCTTCACATAGGCATTTAATCAAACATGTGGGGAGCTTGCTTTGGTTATACAATCATCAACACATATAATAATCAAGGATACATCAATTAACTTTTAAATTAAAGGGGGTTTGTCATGATTATTATGCAAATCATCACATACTAGGGTCAATCATTGGAATATGTAATTTAAAATATGAATCAAAACCACACAACATTATGAACATAAATTTCAATTCAATTTGAATCATGTACATTCACAGATACCTAAATCTTGGATTTTGAAAAGAGATTCTTGAGCTTCATGGGTGAGAGAGATCCATGAATCAACACATGACATACCTTAGTTCTTGATTTAACGAATATTGATGGAGAGACTTTCTTGAAATTGAATCCCCAATTGAAATCCTAGCTTGTTATTGGGAGAAAATTGAGAGAAACCAGTATATTTTGGGTTGTAAATAGCTAAATCTCGTGTTAAGGACTTAAATAAGGGTGGAAAATTGACCCTTTTAACCCTGGATGTGTCTTTTAATTTCAATGAAATTTTTCTGAATTGGACCCCAGGCGCAATGCGATGCTATCACGTCGTGTCACAAGAATTTGACAACTAGGAAATTGAGGGATGGTGCGACGTGGAGCCATTGCATTGCCACTTCATTTACGACCTGAAAGTTTGGCGCAACGCGCCACTATCATGGACCCCTACTAGGATTTTACAATTGCCATTTTCTCCTGTTACGCGGCGCGTCGCTGACTAATATGGCACTATTTTATGATGGGAACTTGAAATTGTCATAACTTCCTACCTGATTATCGAATTTAGGTGAATTTTATATCGATGAAAATCTTATTGAATTTCCCACATGAAAAAATTAAAAATATTAAAAATTCCTCATGGAATAAACATCATTAAATTTAGAAGCTAACACTTGACATTCCAGGGACAAAAAGATTAGTTAGGAAACTTCAGGGTATTACAGCGTTTGAGCATTGCCTGTGCATATCACCAATTCCAGATTTGATGCACACATGGCCATTGCATGACCACTATTTCCGCATACCTCACACCAACCTACAGCTTATTGGATGGCATTAGTTGTGGTTACAGGTTGTGCTGCTCCCAATTTTATGTTGTTGAATAATGTGTTTATCAAATTCTGTAGTGCAGAAATCTGTGCTATAAGGTTGTGAATTGATCCACCTCTAATACACCTGCAATTCTTTTTGTGGCACTTCTAGAATATTAATGCCAATCTTAATTTCCTTGTATTATACGGTTCAAGAATGTGTAAACCATCATAAGGTAGCTCCAATGTTTGACCACATGCGGTTGAATCTAGCCAAATCTTTGTATTGTGATCAAGAACTTTTACAAAAGTATGAGCAAATACCTCATTAGACTGTTGGTGGTGTGGACATTCTCAGAGAAAAGCCTTGAAGCGTTCCCAGCATGATAAAGGTTTTCATCAGGCTTCTGTTTAAAGCTTACTATTTCACTATAAGCCTCATAGTCTTGCCTGATGGAGAAAATCTGATGAGAAACTTTCTAGCTAAGTAGTCCCATGATGTGATTGAATTGGCCATCTCTAAATCCAACTACATTTTAGCTTCCCCCAAAAGTTAATAGGGAAACAGTGTCACCCTCACATAATCTAAAGTGACCCCAGTCGGAGTGAATGTATCAGTAAGTTCAATGAAGGTCTGCAAGTGGACTTATGGATCCTTGTGTGAAAGCCCTGCAAACTGTCCATTGCTAATAAGAAGCTGCACCATATTATGTTTTAACTCGACATTCCACCCAGTTGTCGATCTTTGAATTGGGGAAGTCAAGTTTGTCAAAAGTGGTACCGCCACTTCCCTAACCTTTCCACCAGCTGCTTGTTGTTCAGCCATAGGAACAGTATTCTCTTGGCCTTCTTGGATTTAAAGAAGTCTAGGATGAAGGATTTCTTCTCTCTAGCATTATTGGTATAGTTGCTCTGGTTTTAAATTCGTTCACCAACTCTCGATCCCTTTCCCACTTATCAACTTAAAAACCTATTTCCTAAAAGAATAAAACCGACTAAGCGTAAGAACACCAAATAAACCTTAAAGTAAAACTAAAATAAGAAATTGTCAAATAACAAGTCCCTGACAACGGTGTCAAAAAACTTGATAGCGCCCAAGAGCACACACAAGTGTACGTGGTCTACCACATAATATAGTAGCCTTCTAGAAAGTTGAGTTATCGATCCCACAGAGACTTGATTTGGAAATAATTTATTTTTCATTCGTAATTTAGATTCAATTAATGCGAGAGTAAACAAAAAGGGTTCAAAAGTTTGTGAATGCAATAAAAGCAAACAAAGCATAAACTAAAGGTCTTAAGACAATTAATGAGAGAAACCCCATGGCTGAAGCACTCTGAACAATCATATTATGCTATTGGATTTTATTCATTAACTTCCTTATCTTGGTTGTTGATTTGTAGGATTAATGGTATGATTACGGTTTCCCAACCTCTAATCTTTTATCCAAATTGAAGCTTACACCTACATCGTTGAGCGAGGATATAATAATTCACTTAGATTCTTTCAAAATATCATCCTCTGTGTGAATCAAGTACGATATCTAAGTGAATCCCTATCCTAGATACTAATTTGAATTCCTTATTTCATAAAAAAATAAAAACCATACTCTGTTTATTCCCAAGTTCTATTTCCTCATTCCCTCTTTCGAGTTCACAAGGTTGACAATTGATGTATTCTAAGGGTGATAAATCCTCAAAATAATTAAAAAAATAATAAACAAACAACCAATAGTGATAAGAAAAGAAAATACACTTAATCCATAGCAATAATACTCATGTTATTTGCTTCAACCCCAGAAAGAGGGAGTTTAGCCACATATAGTCATAATCGTAATCACAATGTTGTAATTAATGACTAAAAACATTTATGAACTAAATAAAATTAATAAAAAACTAATAATGAAGTTTTATCAGCCGCTTGATCTCCCAAAATATGTCAAAAGATGTGTAAAAATGTGATACAACATGTATATATAACATAAGGGTAAGCCAAGTCCGTCTAGGAGTAAATTTAGCGTCAAACACCCAGGTGAGTGGAGCATATGTTGCACCATCCATATATATGGAATGGTGAAAGCACCACACCCCATATTCCATTGGAGTGGAGCATGCGACACGCTAAAATCATGCATTCTCTGGAATTTGTCCTCCAAATTTTAGTTAAGTGTCATCCCTTCCTCCTTCCATCCCTTGTATTATGGTATCTTTCCATTGATTTAAAAGTCTCTTAAACATCAAAATATCATCATATTAAACTCAAAAATCATTATACATCATCACACCGCACAAATTAGAATCACAAACAGCACTAAACCCATTACGATGAATCAAAAATAAGAGCTTGGACTAGGTTGGTTTCATGATCTTTCCCTTAAAGTTTCACTCTTTCTTTGACTCATATGAAATTTTTAACTCCTAAAAAATTGTTACACATATAATAACACATTTAAAACCATAAGGAACACATATAAATCAATAGAATCCAACAAGATAGACTAGAAAAGCCACTAGCTCAAGCTAGGAAGACTAGAATTCTCTATTTAACTCAAATTGACTCTTTCAAGTACAAACTTGTTTGGAATTTACTTGGAACCTTATAAACACAAGCTTTGACACTTTTATATGGATTTATCTCATTATAAACCAAAATAGTATAGAATCATCCTCAAATCAAGGCTAAAAAGGCTTGAATGGTAACACTAGAGTGCATAAATACACCCAACATCAGAGGGTCTTGGGTGTATGGATGTATAGGTGTTTTGGGCTTGTACACTCGAAGACACATGGTAGTGTTGAGGAGTAGAGGATCGAGAGTTCCTTCGACTCTCAACATGATCCAACCTACCACTCTTTGTTATAATTTCACCCTTAATGGATCCCACATCACCCTTCATTGATCCTAAATAATTGATGCCATATCCTTTTTTATTGTTCCAAAATCTGCATTCAACCTAGCCATATCACGGGAAATGGTTTCAAGATAAGCCAAAATAATATTAGTGGCATTGTTGTCCAAGGATTGGGTGGTTGAACCCTCACGTTCCATGGCCTTTGTACCTAAACACTCTCTTATTCTCGGTTTTACCTTACACTTGGTTTCACAAGTGTTGAAAATTGGATTGTACTTCATGACTGATAAGGGATGAGTCTACTTTTTCCCAGAATAGATTTTTATTTGAGTTGACTCAAAGAAAATTTGCTTTCGAACTTGAACCAACAAAACACAACGAATTACGAAATGAGAAAAGCACACAAAAAATGATAACACTAAAGAAAAGGACACTAAATTAATTATCAACCTAGTAGGTAGTTACTAGTTTTCCAATTAGTGATATAATCAACAAAATGTAACTAAGAAACAAAAAATAGAAATTAAGAAATCCAAGTTTGACCTAAATTTAATTGGTCACAAAAATGATGATATGGCACCTTGTGATTGAATGTTCTCTTTCCAAAATTTTTTATTCTTCAATTTTGTGTCTCGACCAAGCGTTACTTAAGAGAAAGAGAGGGACGAATTTGAGGGGGGAAATCCAAGTTTTGGAACCTTTTTCAAGCTTCAAAATGTATTTGAAATGAGTTGGTCCCCGCCTTTGTACTTTCAATTGTACTTGAATATTCCCTTTGTCTCCTCTTCTTTTGGATGACATGAATATGCTTGGAATATTCTTTTGTACGAAAAAGTTTTTCACTCTCTTTCTTCCTTTTTGTAGATCAAACACTCTTTTTTAATATTCTTCTTTAACAAGATATGAAGATGAAGAAGAACAACATGAATATTCAAGAACTGATCAAGGTTTGACCACAAGGCAAATGACCTCAAAATTCAATTTTTCTTATTGATCTCGGTTCCTTTTCCTAAGAGAAGCACAAATAACGCAACCACTTCAAACAAATGTCACAATCACAAAACCGACACAAATCCACCTTCAAAAAGCTTCAAACTCAAGTCTAACAATGGTGGAATGCTCAAAACGACTCAGATCTTGCTCAAATCTTAGATCTGGACTATATTAGTGCTAGTGAGCAAGGATCTAGCACTAGAAACTATCTAAACACACAAAAATCTACTATATCTAAACTTTAAATTTAAGATCTAAGTAAAAAAAACGAGATTCAACCTTTTTTGTAATTTTTTTTGGACTTTGACTCTTTTTTGTGAAGAATTTCTTAAAGTAACAAGAAGCCAAGACTTAGAGTTGTGGAAAAACTATAATACATGGCTCTTGATACCAAATGATAAGGATTTAAATATGAAAACCTAAAATAACACCAAAGAAGATGGGATGAAGTAGAGAATCCAAAGATAAGACATGGATTCAACACAACAACAAGAGAAATTGCATAGAAAATAAAGATAGATAGTGAGACATAGCAATCACAATACCTAAGGAACTAAGGTGTATATTAAACAACAAAACCCACTGAAGCTTGAAATTGGAACACCACACTCTTATATTGACATAAAAGGGACTCGAAGCACCCAAAGCACCAACGTTTCTAAGTCGAATTGTAACCCAAGTGATTCCACATCTAGAATTCCCTAGTTACAATGGCTTTTCCAAGCCCTACACTAAAAACACTCTCTCTCAAGAGAATTGTATTTCAATATCATTCAACAACTAATGAAAAAACAAAGCCTAAATGTCTACTTATAGTTATTACATAAAAGACCAAAATACCCTTAATGAAAAGGAACTTCTATGGAGTGTAAAGAAAAGGCCAAAAATTTCCACCTTTCCTTTAATAAGAGGGGTGGTCATGATGTGTCTTAAGATTCCCTTTCATACTTCAATAGATACCATCCCTTTTGTTATTTTGGTCTTCACAATTTTTCCTCAACACTTGAGTCTCTCGGGTGCTTCATTAAGACAAGCTTCCCAAGAAACCTTTCACACGCAGAATTTCTCCATTGAGTGCTAAAAATGGTTTCCCCATGCATTCTCCCGAGCCTTCAATATGGTCAAACCGGATTCTTCAAGTGTTGGCCTCTAATGATGGCATTAAAAGCTATTGTGGCCATTTGGCTTGTATCAGCTATAGCAGAAAAACTCTCCACAAACCTCCTGTAGTAACCAGTTAAACCAAGAAAGCTCTGAATGTCGGTTGGAGCCGTGGGTCTAGTCCACTTCTTAACCATTGCAACCTTTTGTGGATCCACCATGATCCCTTCACTAGAAATGATATGATCTAAAAAAATGACAGCATTCAACTAGAATTCACATTTCAAAAATATGGAATAGAAGTATTGCTCATTTAAGGTCTGCAATACAACACAGAGGTGATCGGCATAATCGACCTCACTCTTAGAGTACTAGAATATAGCTATGAGCACAATGACTAACAAGTCCAAAAACCTATGGAAGACCCTATGGATCAAATTCATGAAAATCACTGAGGTATTGGTAAACCCAAAAGACATAACAAAAAACACAAAATGCCCATATCGAGTATGAAAAATAGTCTTAGGGATGTACACCTCCCTAATATTTAGTTTTTTGACACCCAGATCGAAGATCTATTTTGGAGAAAAAATTGTACCCTGCAACTGATCAAACAAATCATTTATTATTGAAAGAGGACACTTATTCTTTACCATTACCTTATTCAACTGCTGGTAATCAATACGCGTCAGAAGGGAACCATCATTCTTATGGATAAATAACACTGGTGCACCCCAATGGGAACACACTAGGATGGATGAACCCCTTATCTAAAAGATCCTTTAATTGTCCCTTAAACTCCTTCAACTCAACTGGATCTATTCTATAAGGAGAAAAAAATTGGTTAAGTTTCCAAAACAAGATCAATCCCAAACTCAATCTCCCTTCTAGAAGGAACACCAGGAAGGTCATCAGGGAAGACCTCAAGAAATTCATTTGCCACTAGAATGGAATACAATGAAGGACCCTCTAAGTTAGAATCATTAACTTGGACTATATGATAGAGATACCCTTGGAGAATAAACTCCAAGATCTAAGATATGATATAAACATCTCGTTAGGAGCTAGGGAACCGCCCTCCCACTCTATAACCATCTTATCAGAGAAATTGAAGACAATATTATGGGTCTGATAGTCTAGACATGCATAGCACGAGTGCTACCAATCCATCCCCAATATAACATCGAAATCCATCATATCTAATTCAAACAAATCCACTAAAATTTCTCTACCACCAACAGATACCCATACCTCCTATAGATTCTTTTATCAATCACAGAGTTACCTACAGAGGTAGAAATAGAAAAAGAGTCCAAAACACACTCTAGACTAAAACCAAAATACACTGCCATAAATGGGTTCACATAGAAGAGAGTGGACCCTAGATCAAGTAAACACTACACATCATGAGAAAAGAGTTTTAACATATTAGTCACTACATCAGGTGATGCCTTATACTCCTGGCGAGCAGTGAGAGAATAAAGATAGTTCTGACTAGTGCAGAAGCCAGATGGTGCACCCTTTGGTACTAAAGCTGAAAAAGATGCAACAGGAACCTTATTTACCCTAGAGAAAACCTTACCAACAGGATAATTTCTAAGAATGTACCAAAGCTGACCATAGCCAAATTACTTGTCCCTTCCCTTTTCATAGAAGCCCTAATATAAACGGCCACAGAATCTATAATGGGGATATAATGGAGCTAACTTAGCCCTAATATCCTGAGATTGGGCACCATATACCCTAAAGTTGTTGCTATCATAGAAATGTCTATCACCCAATCTCTTTGGGTAGGAAGCACTAGCCATCAAGTAAGACCCAAAATTTCCCAACTTTTTTAAGCCACTTACCACCATCCCGACCACTCTGTTATTGGTCACCACCTTACTTAGAAAATCTAACATTTTTTCCCTTACTTTCACTTAACTCAACCTATTTTTTCTTCTCTTCCTCTACCTATTACATGTACATAATAAACTTAGAGATATCTATGTTCTTGATCAACAAGGCAGCCTTAATTTTTAGGATTAACTCACAACACAATCCCAAAGTGAACTTCCTCATCTGAACCTTATACTAGAAACCATCTCTTGAGCACACCAAGATAACAGGTGAAACTTTAAGGAATACTCCTTCACTAATATCTTACCCTGCTTTAGATTAACAAACTCTTCTGCCTTAGCCTCTCTCAACTCCTAAGGAAAGAAGCAGTCTAAAAAGCATTGGAGAAACTCTCCTATAGTGATGACTCATCATTGTCACCCCTTGCCTAATCCCATTCCCCATACCATTGGTACGCTATATCTTTCGGCTAATAGGCTATATACTTTACGTCTTCCACATAGTGGCATGAATAACATGGAAAATATTTTCTATCTCATCAAGAAAACCTTGAGAATCCTCCTCAATATTAACACTAGTAAAAGTCAAAGGATTCATCCTCATGGTTGGTGAACCCTTGAGGCCTCAGAAGATGGAGTAATAAGAACACCATGCTTAAATTGACTATCTACCAAATGTGTCAATATGTGAATGGACTGGCAAAACATAGCGTTCGTCACTGCAGCATGAAGATTTTGAGATGGACTAAAGGGAGTCGATGGAACTCCAAAGGACAATTAAGGATTAGACCCCTAGATCAGGTATGGATTCTATGAGTAGGGTGTGTCTTATCAACACTGTCCCCAATTGGGATAGAGGAGTTTCCATGAACTTCAGATTATCAAGGCATTATTCAAAAAGTGAAAGGTGGAAATTAGAGAAAATTTTAGGACTTTGACTTTACAGCTTGACAATAGAACATAAGAAGATAAATCTTAATAAATGCCTTACAGCCTCTTCTCTATGAGTGTGGCATGCTACTCACCCTTCAAAGAGACTCTACTCGACATATCTTTGTGGACTCTTATTTAAACATAAACCTAGGGATTTGATATCAATCTAACATGACCAGTCCTAGTCATGTCGGGAGCCTCAAGCCCAATACCCAACCATAACCACCCTACACCCTATGTCAGATAAATTTTAATTATATAACAAAACAAGATGGAACAATCACAAATTAAATACTGTCAAATGGCGTCAGCCTTAATACCAATACCAATGCTAAGGCTGACACCAATACCAACACCGTTGATGCCAACCCAAAGTAGTTTTAAAAAGCCTTTATCTAAAATCAAAACAATATCTGCAATGGACAAGCCCCCGACCATAGACAAAACCAAAGTCTATGAAATAGAAAAAGTATTTAGAGAAGTCCAAAACATGAAATGGAGTATTTCAGAGTATGGAAGCTCACTACATCAATCCAAATAAAGTTGTCCCCAAATACAAGTCATGAAGTAATATAAGTAATGTGCTTAGTTCTTATATCACGTGGGGTGGTGGTCTTGGAGGGACCAAAATTTAAAACTCGTATTTGTCGATATGAGAATTGGTCTTAGTGGACTGTGTGTATGATGTCACACTATTGGGGGATGTAATAATCATCCTATGGGATATTTCCTTAGTTGTGCGGATACACGCATAGTGGAGATGAACCCATATAGTCCATGGGTAGTTTAGGATGGCCAAGCTACATAGCCCAGGTAAAGTTTTAAAATGCATGCTAAACTCGGATCCCCTATCCTGGTACTTATATGTGTATGGTTGTATGAATTATGGATGGTTTTACTTAGTTTTATAATTGGAATTATTTTATCCTTATCCTGAGATTCATGTTAGCGATTACTTGCTAACCTACCTACTAGAAGTTGTATACCCACACTATATAGGAACCAGCCATTCGGCTCCTCCTACATAGTGATTGACTTAGGAATAATATTTGGACTAAAATGGTAAGCATCTATCCTTTCAAAAGGCATTATTTCATGTTATGTATATTGTTAGATGTATTAACTTTATTTTGGACATTGGCTTTGGACATGGATAGGGGCATGTCCCAATCAGATTTATTTACTCTTTTGGATAGAGGCTTTGTGGTACTTCTACAGGTTAAAATAGGTAGGATTGATATTAGTGTCACCCTTGTCATTGTAATAAGCTAGTGGCTGACACCATATCACAAAATTGCTCACTGTTCTATCATATTACAATTTAGGATTAATTGTATTATGTTTTATTATTGTCTTTAGTTAAGGCCTAGTTTATGGCCTATGGTTTAGTCGGTATAGCTGGGTAGTTAGTGTGGTATGGGTGGACTCACTTAGGTTAGTCATAGTTTTGACCCTATCCCAGAGTCTTTATGAGATCATTTATATTATCTTGTTATATGCTCAAAATTTATCCCATCTAAGGCTGGATATAGGTGGTTGGGTTTGGTAATAAGGGGTGATCCCTAGTCCTGGATGGACTTGGGATGCCCATTATTATAAGGGTCGGGGATAGGGTCATGTCAAGTTGGTATCAAAGCCTAGGTTTATGGTCAACTAGAAAGTCCATAAAGTCGTGTCGAATAGAGTCTCTTTTAGGGGTGTGAAGTGCACCACACTCATAAGAGAGAGGCTATAAGACATTTAGGAATGTTTTACTTTCTTGGTAATCTATCTTCAAGCTTGAGTTCTTAATCATGGAATCTTTTCTAATCCCTATTTGCTCATCTTTCAGATTATGCCTCCTAGATTTGGAACACAAGAAAATTCTTTTGTCCCATCTAGGGATAATATTAAAGGGGTACAACCTATGTTTGTGGTACTCTTCAATCTCATGGTACTATTCTTGAAGGTGTTGGAGTTCCTCTTATTTTGGAAAATTATCCTTGGGTCTCTCAGGGTAGTGTAACAAATACAAAATCTCATCAGTCTATCTATACTATCGCCTAACTGGTTACTGCTCAAGATGAGCGGGGTATGGCTAGTGCTTTGTCTATTGAGGACACAAGGTTTGGTCAATTTATGAAGATAGGTTCTCTTAATTTTAATAGAGTAAAGGTGGAGGAGGATTTACGAGGATTTTTAGATGAGATGGAAAAGATCTTTCGGGTAAGGCAGGCTACTAACGTAGAGGGGGTTAACCTTGTACTCATTATCTAAAGGAAGTTTCTTATTAGTGGTATGAGGAGTAGGATAAAGATAGAGGTAATATAGAAAAGGAAGGGTTATGGAAGGCCTTTTCTAATGCTTTCTTGGATTGGTTCTTTTCTCGAGAGTTGAGGGAAACTAAAATTGAGGAGTTTGTAAACCTTAGGCAGGGGAAGATGTTAGTAAAGGAATATTCTTTGAAGTTCCATCAGCTATCAAGGTATTTTCCTGACTTGGTGGATGATATGAGGTCGAGAATAAGGAAGTTATCTTTTGGGTTTAAATAGGGATTTGATTCTAGAGGGAAATACTGCCTTGCTAATTGAAGATATGGGCATCTTGAAGTTGACTATTCATATGTAATAGGTTGAGGATGAGAAGATGAGGCAAGCAAAGTTTGGGGATAGGCAGAGAAAGAGGAGTAATTTTTTTATTAGGGAGGTGCTCACTCTCATGGTGGTAGAGATGGTAGTAAGTGCCAGAAAAAAATGGGGGAGTTCTAGCTCATTTTTTGCTAGTGCTCCTTACCAGTCGGGAGACAAGCATCATTAAGGTTGTGACAATTCTTGAGCACAAGTTGTCCAATCTCAGGCGAGTGGAGGTCAGTCAGTTTTTTTGTGTCTTTCTTGTTGATTCTATGGTCATTGATGATAGGCGAATTTACACGCCTATAGCACTATATTTTACCCATATTTTAGCCTAGTTTTGAGAACAAATTATATATTTCATGCACTTTTAGTCCTTTTTTCCTGTAAGTGAGCTAACGAACATGATTAGCAAAGTTTCAGGTGTAAATGATGCAGAATTCAGCATTTTGTAGATAACTTGATGCTAAAACGGCATTTCTGAAGACTTTGGGGACTTGCAGTAACTTATTTGGATTAGGATAATGATACATTAACCTAGTACAATTGGGTTAAGTATTTCATTAGTTTATTTGGATTTGGATAATGATACATTAACCTAGTACAATTGGGTTAAGTATTTCATTAGCTTAGTAGGATTTGGTTAGATTTTTCATTAGCCTAGTAGGAGTTGGATATGGGTATTATAAATACCCTATCATGCTAGAGATTTTTAATCATCCATCATACATTCTTCTTCCATCAACTACAACTCTTCTAATCTTTTCATTAATTCTATTTTTCTTCTTCTATTCATCTATTCTTAATTTCCGCAACAAGAGAAACGTTACTTTGCAAGAAATTACGCCTAACGCCTACCACACCATTACAAACGTGAATTCTTATTCTGGTATAATAACAATGTCAATTATGATTTCCTTCGCACTCATGGGTAACTAAACTTCTCTGTTGGGGTTATGGAAGCCGAATGAGATACTATCTATTGCTATGAGTTTGTGAGTTCGTGACACGTATATTGCTTATATCATTATTCTCTTCATCTTAATCTAAATTCTTTGTGGTTGCAAACGCAAGAATACGCCAGTATAACATTTAACTTGTTCGAAAGAAAGGTTATTTGTCTGGAAAAGAGATAGTGTCAAGGTAGTAGGGTCCCATCCCCTATTAAAAAGTTAGTGCCGTAACTGGATTAACCTCTTGGAGAATTCGTACCGTTAGACACGCTTTAAGCTCAAAAGAGTTAAAGTGAAATAATCCTCGAATAGGTCGAAAGACGCCTGGATTTACCATCGAATACAATTCTCTATAAGCACATGCGTGTCTGAATTCCGCATAACTCATAGCTAATAGAGACGTAAACTCAGAAGGTGGACATAACCCCAACTCTTCAATTCTCATTGTTTTACAACCTACTAAACATTCTTTCTTTTTACTTTACTATTTTCAGTTTTACTTTAATATTTTGGTTACACATTACAATCCCCCCTTTTTACGAGACTTGCACTAAAAGTCTAGTAATCCTTGCTTACTTGTTGACCAAGCTATTCCCTGTGGGATCGATACCCAACCCAGGTTGGGTTCTATATTTGACAGCGACCGTTTTACACTCCTATGAGAGCTGTAGATTGAGCATTATCAAAAATTGGCGCCGTTCCGGGGAATACAAGTGTCAATTAAGCTTGTGATAATTACTAGACCCTTTGGTCAAAGATTCTCGTACTTTTACTTTTAATTTTTGTTTTTGTTTACTGCAGGTTTTTATTTAGTGCATGCCCCATACTCGAAGTTCTGGTCAACCGTTATTACCTATCAATCCTGAACCACAACGTATTGGCAGAATGGTGGCACAAACGAAAATCGAAAGAATGGCTGCTCAACAGGAGCAAGCGAGATTAGCTGCTCTTGCTGCCGCCCAAGTTCAACAACAAAACATTGTTAACCCTGGGTGAGCAACAAATCCTGACGATGAGGATTTAGGTGATGACGAGTTACTAAACCCAAGGCATGATGCTGAAATCATAACACCTGCCAATAGAAAAGGTCGTCAAGCTCGGTTTAGGTATGATCGCCAACCCATGCAACCATCTTTTGACGATGATGATGATGATCTTGATGGATCCGGAGCCACAGGAGCCATTATTCCTCCACCATTAGTGCCCGGAGCTAAGTTCAACATCACAAGCACCATGATTCAGTTATTGCAACTCAAGGGATTATTTGGTGGACTAGCAGGCGATGATCCGAATATGTTTCTCATCAACTTTATTTCTACATGCAAGTCGTTTGACAATCCTGGTGTTGGTCAGAATACAATTCGGTTACGTCTATTTCCATTGTCTTTGTCTAGGGAGGCAACACGATGGTTGAATGGGCTGACTCCTGATTCAATGACAAATTGGAGGCAATTGAGAGACGCTTTCCTAGAAAGATTCTTTCCGCCATCCAAAAGAGCACAATTGAGAGATGAAATCAGCAACTTTCGTCAGCTTCCCACTGAAGCTCTTCATGAAACATGGGAGAGGTTCAAGACAAAGCTAGCGAGATGCCCAAACCATCACATGACTAATGTTTACCTAATGGAGATATTATACAGAGCCTTGAATTCAATAACTAAACCAGTGGTGGATAATGCAGCTGGAGAATCTTTTATGAACCTCACCTTTGGTCAAGCAAGCAATATGCTAGATTGTATGACGAAACAAAGTAGAGCTTGGCATACCAGGGATTCTGAGGTAGCAAGCCCCACTTTATCTATTGGCATGACTGCAGACCAAAGAAGAAGAGAAGAAGAACATGATCAAGATATGGCGCACATGAAAACACAAATGGATCTTCTTACAAAGAATTTAGTATCAGGGAAGATCAAAAAAGTGAAAGCTATTGCGTCAAAAGGAAGAGACGAATCTGATTCGGAAGAGGAGGCCAACTACTTGAACAATCAGGGGGGTTTCCGTGGGAATACCCAAGGAAACCAAGGTCGGAACTATTATGATAAATCTAGAAACAAGGACCAAGGTAGTTGGAAGAACAAGAATGAAAAGAGTGGTTTGTATGTTCCCCCTGGTAGACGTGACACCACCACATATAATTCTGTAAGTAAGGAAGACATGATGGCTAAATTATTGAAATGAGTGGAAGCAACGAGCGCGGGAGTAACGGAGGTGATTAATGATTTGTCCTCCATGAAACAATTATTTGATTCACATTCCACTTGAATCAAGCAAAGAGAGCAGCAATTGAGCCAACTTTTAGCAGCACTCAATCAAAGAAAGGCCGGCACTTTACCTAGCGATACTGTGCAAAACCCAAAGAATGATGGGTCATGCATGGCTATTACTACCAGAAGTGGTAAGGTGCTGGAAACTTCAGCAAAAGGCAAGCAAGTGGTTGATGAAGTAGTGGACATTGATGATATGGCGAAAGGAGAAGATGCCGCAGCAACTAATCCTATCGACAATGATGTCACACCCAACAACGTGCAACCTTAAAAAGCTGAAAACCGGAAGCAAGAGGAGACGAAAGACGTGGAGAGAACAATTCCATACCCACCACCACCTTTTCCCCAACGATTGAAGAAGGTGGCGGATGACACAAGGTTTAGCAAATTCATGACTATGTTAAAGCAGCTGACCATTAATGTTCCATTGGTGGAGGCACTTGAACAAATGCCTGGGTATGTGAAATTTATGAATGATCTTTTGACAAAGAAGCGGGCAGCAAGTTATGAGTTGAAAGAAGATGTTCATCATTGCAGGGGCAATCGCTACCCGATCGATAGTTCAGAAGAAGGCCAACCCCGGAGCTTTCACTATTCCTTGCACTGTTGGATCTATGAATTTTGCCAAAGCATTATGTGATTTAGGAGCCAGCATAAATTTGATTCCATTATCTATCTATAAGAAGTTGGGGTTGGGTGATCCTACTCCAACTAACATGAGGCTTGTCATGGCGGATAGGTCGGTAAAACGACCTGTTGGTATTCTATGTGATGTATTGGTAAAGGTTTCTTCATTCATCTTTCTGGCAAACTTTGTTATTTTGGATTGTGAGGCAGACTCAGAAGTTCCCATAATCTTGGGACGCCTTTTCCTTGCTACAGGAAGTGTGCTCATTGATTTGAGAGCTAATGAGCTTTCATTCCGAATAAATGACGAAGTGGTTCGCTTTGATGTGTGCAAATCAATGAAGCAACCCAAAGATCTGAGTGTATTTTCGGTAGCTGATGTTTTCTTTAATGATGAGAAAGAATTACTTGAAGAAGAGCAAATTCTTGATGACCCTTTGGCGGTTGTGCTCATGAATGGAGAGAATGAGGATGCTAAAAATTGTGAAGAAGCTATTTGTGCTCTATCAGGATTAGGGACATATCGCTATGCTCCCAAGAAGCTGGATCTTGATCTCAATAATCGACCCACACCACCAGCTAAGCTATCTATTGAAGAGCCACCCACGTTAGAATTGAAAGAGCTGCCAAGTCATTTAAAGTATGCATTCTTAGGAAGCGGGAACACACTTCCAGTCATTGTGGCAGCCGATTTGGGTGAGCAACAAGTTGCAGCTCTCATTTCTATCCTACGGAAGTATATTAGAGCCATTGGATGGACCATTGCGGATATTATTGGTATTCCAGCTGGAATTTGTACACATAAAATTCAGCTTCAAGAAAATTGCACACCCACCATTGAGCATCAAAGGCGTCTAAACCCACCTATGCAAGAAGTGGTGAAGAAAGAAATTATCAAGTGGTTAGACGCAGGAGTTGTATATTCAATCTCTGATAGTACATGGGTAAGCCCAGTACAATGTGTTCCCAAGAAAGGAGGTATGACGGTGGTCACAAATGCGAAGAATGAGCTTATTCCACTCAGACCCGTCACTGGATAGAGAGTATGCATGGACTACCGAAAGCTGAATTCTTAGACACTCAAAGATCACTTCCTAATGTCATTCATGGACCAAATGCTAGATCAATTAGTGGGGAAAGGATGGTTTTGCTTCTTGGATGGTTATTCAGGCTACAATAAGATTTGTATTGCCCCCGAAGACCAAGAGAAGACAACGTTTACATGCCCATATGGTATGTTTGCCTTCAAACGTATGCCATTCGGGTTATGTAACGCACCAGCCACCTTTCAACGTTGTATGATGTCTATTTTTTTTTATATGGTTGAAGACACTTTGGAGGTATTCATGGACGATTTTTCAATTGTTGGTGAGTCTTTTGAAGCGTTCTTGGCAAACCTAAGCATGGCATTGCAAAGACGTATAGAATTCAACCTAGTGCTGAATTAGGAGAAGTGACACTTCATGGTAAAAGAAGGTATCGTTCTTGGGCATAAGATCTCCGAAAGAGGTATTGAGGTTGATCGAGCAAAAATAGAGGTTATTGAGAAGCTACCACCTCCAATTTCGGTGAAGGGAGTTCATAGTTTTCTCGGCCATGCAGGTTTCTATCGTCGGTTCATCAAAGACTTCTCCAAAATTGCTAGTCCATTGTGCAAACTCTTGGAGAAAGATGTGAAGTTTGACTTTAATGAAGATTGCTTAAAGGCATTCGAATGCCTCAAAGGAAAACTCATTGAAGCCCCTATCATGGTAGCACCAGATTGGTCTCTCCTGTTCGAAGTCATGTGTGATGCTAGTGGTGTAGCCGTTAGAGCTGTGCTTGGTCAGATAAAGGAGAAATTATTTCATCCTATCTACTATGCGAGTAAGGTCCTAAATGAAGCTCAAAGGAACTACATTGTGACAGAACAAGAGCTCCTAGCGGTTGTGTATGCATTTGAGAAGTTTCGTGCCTATCTATTGGGTACTAAGGTGATCGTTCATACAGACCATGCAGCTCTTAGGTATCTAATGACAAAGAAGGATGCAAAACCAATACTAATTTGATGGGTTTTGCTGCTGTAAGAATTCGATTTCGAGGTTAAAGATAGAAGAGGTTGTGAAAACCAAGTGGCTGATCATCTATCTAGACTCGAGAATAAGCATTTAGCACAGCCTGAAATCGAGATTGATGATGCATTGCCTGATGAGGAGATATTAGCGACGACAATGGAAAAATTACCATGGTATGCCGATTTTGCAAATTTTGTGGTGAGTAATGTGATACCTGCAAACTTATCTTACCACCAAAGGAGGAAGTTTATGCATGACGTACAACACCACTATTGGGATGAGCCATATTTGTTTCGACAATGTGCGGATGGTATTATTCGACGATGTATATCCTATGTAGAGGTGCCTAATATTTTGGAAGCATGCCACACTTCCCAAGTTGGAGGACATCATACAGGTAATCGGACAGCAAGAAAGGTATTGCAAAGTGGTTATTATTGACCTTCGATATTAAGAGATGCCTACGACTATGTTAGAAGGTGCGACCACTGCCAGCGTCAAGGTGCTATTTCAAAACACCATGAAATGCCCATGTCCAAAATTCTTGAGGTAGAACTCTTTGATGTATGGGGTATTGATTTTATGGGTCCATTCGTGAATTCGTTTAGAATGAAGTACATCTTGGTTGTTGTAGATTATGTTTCAAAATGGGTGGAAGCTGTAGCGTTGGCCGACAATGAAGGAAAGCGTGTTGTATCATTCTTAAAGAAGAATATCTTCTCTCGCTTTGGAGTACCTCGTACTATCATAAGTGATGGAGGATCTCACTTTTGCAACAAGCTATTCAAATTAGTTTTGGCCAAGTATGGTGTCAAGCAACATAAGGTAGCTACGCCTTATCATCCCCAAACTAGTGGACAAGTAGAAGTTTCCAATCGCGAGATCTAGCAAATCCTTGCGAAGACGGTTAATGCGAATAGGAAGGATTGGTCTAGGAAGCTTGATGATGCACTATGGGCGTACAGGACTGCATTCAAAACACCCATTGGCATGTCTCCTTATCAACTAGTTTATGGGAAGGCTTGTCACTTACCCATCGAGCTCAAGCATAAGGCATTGTTGGCATTGAAGCAATTGAATTTGAATTGGGATGATGCTAAGAATCTGAGGTTGGAGCAGCTGAACGAATTAGATGAGTTCCGTCTCCATGCATATGAAAGATCAGACCTATACAAGGAGCGGATGAAAAAGTATCATGATCAGCGGATTGTTCGACGAAACTTTCAAAAGGATGATATGGTACTTCTCTTCAACTCCAGATTGAAGCTCTTCCCAGGTAAGTTAAAGTCTAAGTGGTCTGGTCCATACAAAGTTATCCAAGTCTACTCGTCTGGAGTAGTCGAATTGGAAGACAATAATGGTGTTGTATTCAAAGTGAATGGCCAACGTGTTAAACCTTATATCGGTCCTCTTGACTCAATGAATTATATGGCCATCACTTACCTTGACGAAGTCTAAGTACTCGAGGAAACTATGTCGAGTCACGACAATAAATAAGGCGCTAGATGGGAGGCAACCCATCGTTTTATTGTTTTATCATTTTTCGTTTATCGTTTTGTCTTTCTTGTTTTGCTTTTGATAAGAGAAAATGCAAAAATAAGAGTCGTTCCACGACCAAAACTAAGGCGCTTGGTGGGAGGCAACCCATTGTACTAATCGTTTTCATTGGTTTTGAGCAAATATAGGTGCGAGAAGTATTCAACGAGGAGATTGGTTTCAAATGACGATTTGGACGTATTGTATGGTAAAGGTGGTAAGTTAGGAATAAGGATGCATAAGGCTATGGATTGAGCATTGATCATGCCAAAATAGGCATCGAGAAAGGCTAAGCCTAGGTAAAACTAGGCCTCAAACAATGCAAAACCTATACTATAGCCTAAGGTCTCGGAATCTAGTGTGCAAAGACATAGGCACCGCCCATGCTTAAGTGTGCTATACACTATGCGCCACCTATGATATAGCCTTAGGTCTCAGTATCTCAAATGCCATACACTATGCGGCGCATATGTCCCTAAATGCTATACACTATGTGCCGCATATGTCCCTAAATGCACTACACTATGCGCCGTCTATACTATGATTATGCAAAGCACTGTGCGCTGCATAGAGGTCATTTTTGTCTCCAAAACCGTTTTTAAATGGGTCAAAACCCGACCCATTCTTTTCCTATATAAAGGGGACTTAGTCTTGAAACATAAACATATTGAAACTTGACCTAAAGGCACCGCACATCCACTCCAAATCATCTCAAAATTTTTCTTTTTGCTCTTTCAATTCACAAGAAACATCTCCAAAGGCTTCAATCACGTAAGTACTCTTTTATTCTTCATCTATTTCTCGTAAGTACTACGTTGCTATGTCTATCATGAATTTCTACATCTTGAAGAAATATTGGTGATGTTAAAGTGTTTGAATAGTTGATGCACAACCATGTGAGTGAACATGTACGTTAGGATAATCTTAACTTGTTTCCGACTTGAATTTGGTTTTAATTGCCGTGTCATACTCTTTGCGGAATTGCTATGGTTATGAACATTGCATATTCTTGTCACTTGTATACCTACATGTTAGGCTATCCCGTTCATCGGGATAAGACTTATAGTTGCCTACCGACATAGGAGGTTGTAATACTATATAGTAGTCTTGATTTACCTAACATGAACGTATTGCAAAGGTTGCAAGAAGTGATACATCACAGATTTTCTTGTCGGAATATAGCTCCTTAAACGTATGTTGACAAAGTCTAAGTAATCGACCACTTTTACTTCACTGATTTGTATCAATGAACCTAAGTGTGGGGTGGTACCCAGATGGCTTGTTTATAGATTGTTTCCATTGAGTTGATGCTAACATGAAATATCATTTAAATCACAGGAATAATGGCACCTAAAGCGAGACAAGATAAGGCTACCACCTCCCAAAAGTGCAAGAAGAGAGGTTGCAAGGACCAAGGAGAATCATCCTCAATGCAATTACCCCACCGAATGTTTGGAATAAATGGGTTCTTGAGGAGGAAGCCAAGGAATGGTATAGGAACAACAAGGAAAGAAAATACGTTCATGTCGACTTGATCAACAAGGACAGCCTAGCGAAGAAGGAGCCGCGTATGTTGGCGAAAATCATGGCATTGAATCTGCATTTCATCTTCCGCGACATGGGAGAATGTAATCTTGATTTGACAAGAGAATTTTACGCCAACTGGTCGCCGAAAACCACTGGCAGCGAAGTCAAGATTCGGGGCCAAGTTTTACAACTCAATGCGGATTTGATCAACTCCTTTCTTGGCTTGCCTTCAGTCGATCCAGCACCATTCAAAGAGCTGTACAGCAAACCTTCTTATAGAGCAATTCGTCACACACTTTGTGGAAGTAGATCCATGGCAAGGTGGAGCAGACACCAAGACACCGGACGACACAACACCTTCCCCTATGCTCCTTTGAATAGGGAAGCAAGAATCTGGTTGCGTATTGTCAACTCATGCCTTATTCCTGGGACTCAGTACACCAAAATAATAAGAGATAGAGTGTGTTTGGTCTATGCTTTGATGACGAATGTCCCTATCAACATTGGGGCAATCATTCGCTCTACAATGCGGAAAGCCAGACTACACAAGTGGTCCCACTTCACTTTTGGTAATCTGTTGACAGCAATCTTACGGAAGGAGGATATCGAAGGGGAACCAGCTGATCACAAACTCCCACATAACCCGAAGAAGGTTGAACTCACAAAGGTGAAAGATGCTGAAACAACACATGGTGTCAACCTTACTACTGCGGAGAGACATGCTCGAGACGAGAGTTTCTTCCATCATCTTTATGGCATGACACGATTTACAATGATGAGTGGTGGTCGTGTTCCAACTGCTGCAGAGCTCCAACAGCTGGACCATGACTATCCAATGAACATGCATACACGGGAGATGTGAGGAGTGGGCACATACTTTGAGGAACCTCTAGACGATGATGTGCCGACCGATGATGATCGACGCTTGCCAGATTCCGACGTGGAGGAGAACTCTGACGACGACTCTTATGATGATTCCGACGAAGGGGTATGACCCCCGACATTGAGGAAGAGTCCGACTGACCAGGTTCTTCGTATTTATTTTCCACTGAGGGCAGTATCCCGTTTAAGTGTGGGGTGGTGGTATTGCATGCTATACTTCTCTATTCGTATCTATGTTTGTTTACTTTGTTTTATTTCTGTTTTGTTTTTTAAATAAATTTTTTTTTTTAACTTAGCTTCGCACGAAATTATTCTAATAGGCAGCATGAGATTATAAGAAGAGTATGTGCTACAATTGTGACTATTAAGACGTTTAGGTTCTAGTTGTGACTCATTATGTGATATTGTGTGGTTCAATTCCTTCACCTGTTGGGTCAAGAGTCTATATTACTCCCAATAAAGTCGACCATGTGCCTTGTGTGTGTGAGATAATAGTATATTCTATGTTTGTGGTTGATGCTAGAACTTGCCTGGTATGTATGCAAAGCAAAAATAAGGAGTGTAAGTTTAGGAGATGATTTAGGCATTTCTTTGGCAACCTATACATGTTTACCTTCGTTTTACCTACCAATGGACATCATCCTAGTTAAACCCTTTTGAGTCTTTAGCCTATTTCTTTGACAACCTCGTATGTAAGCCTAATCCATTTTTTTAAGACTATAATTTGATCCAAATTCCCAAGTGCTTTTAAAGTATAAAGTCATGTGACGAAATAAGAGGAAATTGGGTGAGTATGATGCTTTAAATTGTAATGGTGCTTGAAATTGTTATGAAAAAAAAAGTCCTATCATAAGAGGTATGTTATGAAAAGTAAAAGGAAAAGAAAGCTGAAAAGTGAGTTATGCTTAAAATTGAAAAACAAAATAGGATAACAAGGGTGGTAGAATAAAAGAAAGAAGAAAGGTTGAAATAACAAAGAAAAAAAAAAGAAAAGTGTCAATGATATAATGTGATGTATTAAAGCACTTAGGAACTTAGTCACTATTTCTGGCAAAAATAGTCCTACCTGTCCCTTAGCCTACATTACAACCATCAAAAGATCTATTTGATCCTAAGCTTAGTATTCTGACATTTAGTGGAGCATTACACTAAGGGCAAGCCTATGGTCATCAGTTGCTGCATATGAATTCTTTGTGAGAGCGAGAGCAAGGATATTTTTATACCCATGTTTGAAAAATATGCTATACTTGTGAGTGATTATGGGTAATATATTGTGAGACACACATGGTTGATACATTTTGGGTAGTTGTGTATGATTCTTTATGCCTTAGCTTTCGAATATGAGTTGACCACCATCACGAGTCTATATTGTGAGACACACATGGTTGATACATTTTGGGTAGTTGTGTATGATTCTTTATGCCTTAGCTTTCGAATATGAGTTGACCACCATCACGAGTCTATGTTGGAGGTTAAATTGTTTCTACTAATGATCGAAAAACTACTCTTTGTCGATAATTGTTGTGCTTGTCTTGACGAATATTTTGTGTTGTTGCTGTGAAACCCTAAGTTGATGTTTAGAGGGACATGATATTTTGTTCGAGGAAGAACAAAGCTTCACGTGTGGGGTGTTGATGATAGGCGAATTTACACGCCTATAGCACTATATTTTACCCATATTTTAGCCTAGTTTTGAGAACAAATTATATATTTCATGCACTTTTAGTCCTTTTTTCCTGTAAGTGAGCTAACGAACATAATTAGCAAAGTTTCAGGTGTAAATGATGCAGAATTCAGCATTTTGTAGATAACTTGACGCAAAAGAAAGCTTCACGAAGGAAGAAAAGGGAGGTTGGACGCCTAAAGGACCGAAAGTGATGCATGGAAAATCTGTCCCGGGCTAAAACAGCATTTCTGAAGACTTTGGGGACTTGCAGTAACTTATTTGGATTAGGATAATGATACATTAACCTAGTACAATTGGGTTAAGTATTTCATTAGTTTATTTGGATTTGGATAATGATACATTAACCTAGTACAATTGGGTTAAGTATTTCATTAGCTTAGTAGGATTTGGTTAGATATTTCATTAGCCTAGTAGGAGTAGGATATGGGTATTATAAATACCTTATCATGCTAGAGATTTTTAATCATCCATCATACATTCTTCTTCCATCAACTACAACTCTTCTAATCTTTTCATTAATTCTATTTTTCTTCTTCTATTCATCTATTCTTAATTTCCGCAACAAGAGAAACGTTACTTTGCAAGAAATCACGCCTAACGCCTACCACACCATTACAAACGTGAATTCTTATTGTGGTATAATAACTATGTCAATTGTGATTTCCTTCGCACTCATGGGTAACTAAACTTCTCTGTTGGGGTTATGGAAGCCGAATGAGATATTATCTATTGCTATGAGTTTGTGAGTTCGTGACACGTATGTTGCTTATATCATTATTCTCTTCATCTTAATCTAAATTCTTTGTGGTTGCAAACGCAAGAATACGCCAGTATAACATTTAACTTGTTCGAAAGAAAGGTTATTTGTCTGGAAAAGAGATAGTATCAAGGTAGTAGGGTCCCATCCCCTATTAAAAAGTTAGTGTCGTAACTGGATTAACCTCTTGGAGAATTCATACCGTTAGACACGCTATAAGCTCGAAAGAGTTAAAGTGAAATAATCCTCGAATAGGTCGAAAGACGCCTGGATTTACCATCGAATACAATTCTCTATAAGCACATGCATGTCTGAATTCCGCATAACTCATAGCTAATAGAGACGTAAACTCAGAAGGTGGACATAACCCCAACTCTTCAATTCTCATTGTTTTACAACCTACTAAACATTCTTTCTTTTTAGTTTACTATTTTCAGTTTTACTTTAATATTTTGGTTACACATTACAATCCCCCCTTTTTACGAGACTTGCACTAAAAGTCTAGTAATCCTTGCTTACTTGTTGACCAAGCTATTCCCTGTGGGATCGATACCCAACCCAGGTTGGGTTCTATATTTGACAGCGACCGTTTTACACTCCTACGAGAGCTGTAGATTGAGCGTTATCAGTCATCCCCCATTGGGTTTATTGTGAAGAAGAAAGGGACAAATACTTCAAGTATGGCCAGGCAGGCCATCAGCTCAGGTATTGTCTAGGCAATAATGTTGCTATGGGGTGAATAAGATTCCTATAGCTTCATCTTCTAATCTTGTACCTGGTGGTATGGCATCTGCTTTTCTCTTATGACATATATTATTTACTTGATTTAGGGTCTACTCTTTCTTATGTGACTTCTTTTGTATATGTATCTTTTGGTTTCAATTTAGAAGATACTTCGAATCTTTTTTATTTCTACATTAGTAGGAGACTTAGTTATTGCTAAGAGAGTCTATAGGGGAGGTGCGGTATCTGTTGGTGGCAAGCAAACCTTGGTCGATCTATTTGAGTTATATATGGTATATTTTCATGTCATTCTGTGTAAGGACTAGTTACACTCTTGTTGCGCATCCCTGGATTATAGAACCCATAGGGTTATCTTTACGTTCTCTAGTAAACCGATTATAGAATTGGAGGGTGTTTCTTTAGCTCCTAGGGGGATTTATTTCTTATCTTAGAGCTCGAATGCTAATCTCCAAAGGTTGTCTTTATCACCTGGCCTGGGTTAAACATTCTAACTTGGAAGGTCCTTTTTTGTCTTTGGTCCCTATGGTTAATGAGTTCCATAGGTCTTTCCAGATGATTTTAATGGTATTCCTCAGGATAGGTAAATAGATTTTGGTATTGATTTTCTACCAGACACTAGTCCCATTTCTATTCCTCCATATAGTATGGCTCTGACTGGGTTGAGGGAACTCAAGGAGAAACTTAAGGATCTTCTAGATAAGGGGTTTATGCGTCCTAGTGTTTTTCCTTGGAGTGAATTAGTGTTGTTAGTGTACAAGAAGGATGGTTCCCTTCGTATGTGTATTGACTACAGGCAGTTCTTGGTAATGTTATTTGGGTTGAATAATGCTCTGAAGCATTTATGGACTTGATGAATAGGGTGCCAAATCTAAGGTCTATCTTGGAAAAATAACTCGCACCTTGCAACTAATCAAACAAATGATCTATTCTCAGAATAAAGTACTTGTTTTTGACAGTGACTTTGTTAAGCTGACGATAGTCAATGCACATACACAAAGAACTATTTTTTCCGCACGAATAGCATAGGTGCACCCTAAAGAGAGACACTGGGCCTTATAAAACCTTTGTCTAACAGTTCTTTGAGTTTCTCTTTTAACTCCTTAAGTTTTGTGGGTGCCATACGATAGGAAGGAATAGAAATGGGTTGGATATCGGGAAGAAGATCAATTTCAAACTCTATCTTTCTATCAGGAGGTATCCCTAGAAGATCTTTCGAAAACATGTCAAGAAACTCATTAACAATGTTAGTGACTAGAGAGTTGGAGCCTCAGACTTAGTGTCTTTGACTCTAACCAAATGATATACGCAACCTTTGGAAATAAGCTTTCTGGCTTTGAGATATGAGATAAAATAACTCTTAGGGAATATGGAATTTTTGGACCATTCTAAAACTGGCTCACCAAGAAGCTGAAATTTGATCATACGGGTACGATAGTCTATAGATACATAGCAAGAGTAAAGCCAATCCATACCCAGGATAACATCAAAATCTTCCATGACTAACTCTATCAGATCAGGAAACATGACTCTACGAAGGACTGTAACAGGACACTTTTTATACACTTTTGGGCAATAATAGATTCACCCACTAGGGTAGAAACTAGGATAGGATCGGGAATATTTTTGGGACGCACTTCAAATTTCACAGCAACCAGTAGAGTCATATAAGAAAAATTTGACCCGGGATCCAAAAGCACATAAACATCAAAATGGAAAACACAAAGCATACCAGCAACAACATCTGAGAGTCCTCCTTCTCTAGGCGGGATGGCAAAGCATAGAACCGATTCTAGAGCTAACCACCAGCGGTGCTAAAAGAAGCGTCCTAAGTAGGGGCTGGATGAGTTACCAGAGCTGGAGCACTAGCATTTTGAGTCTAGGGGCGAATATCACTTTTCCCCTGCCTGGCGTGCGAGCACACTCTAATTTTATGACCCAAGTCACCATACCCAAAGTAGCCTCTCTTCTCACCCCAACACTCACCCGAATAGCTCCTATCACACTTAGCACTTGGAGGATAATTAGGCCTGCTACCAACACTATGATGAGACCTAGACATAGATGGCTTTTTTTGGGGTCCTGCCTACTTCCAGGCGTGGGAGCGCTAGCTGATGATGGTGCTGGCATAGATGAACGGCTCTGATACTAAGGGCGATTCTCTTTCTGAGACCTGGTCTGACCATAATCATGCTACTCGAATCTAGCTCTCTTATTCCCCCTTACTCTATCTCTCTCCCTGATCTTGTCTTCTTCACTCTGTTAGGCATAAAGCATCAACATAGCTAAATCCATATCCCTAGCATATTTGGCCAATTGGTTGAACTTCAAGTAGTACTCCTTAATAGTCATGGAGACCTGCTTCAAATTCATGAACTCCTCTACTCTCGCCTCCCTCATCTCTAATGGAAAGAACTTATCTAGGAACACATCCTGGAATACCTGTCAAGTCATAGGGGAAATACCCTCTTTTCTCTCCTTTTTCCATACAACAACCCAGTAATGAGCAATGTCTTTCAATCTGTAGGATGCAGTCTCAACACTTTCTTTCTCAAAGATCTGCATCAACCGTGTAATCTTCCTTACCTCCTCAAGAAATAACTGTAGGTATTCACCTACCTTAGACCCATAGAACTCCGGTAGATTTATCCATATAAAATCATAAATTCTAGCACCAGCTAAGTCACCTCCCTACTGAGGTAGAACTGGAGCCTGATTTGCCTGTACATTGGCGGTGATAGCTTGGGCCAGCGCCTGAAAAGTTGCTTGGAAATTAGCGTAGGATACATTTGCATTAAGGGGATCAGTAGGCTGAGTTTGCTGATCATTTTTGTTTCTACAAGATCGACGAGGAGGCATTTTTTGAAGCAAGAGAGCATGAATCAATATCTCAGTAAGACAAGTTTAAGCACAATGGACTTGAAAGAAAGATATAACTTTTTCCTAAAACTTCTCATATCCTCTTTCTCATAGATATGGTGCGCTACACACTGATGAACAACACTCTACTTAACGCGGCTTGTCAGACTCCCTAGGACTCCTTAAACCTTAGGCTCTGATACTAAGTTGGTAACGCCCCAAAAATGGGTCCCGAGACATCACATGGAGCTTAAGGCTATAAATAAACCCAAGCTAACCCTTTGAGCCTGCTAACATATCTAACTACTTAAATAAATATATTGAAAGAAATATCATGAAAACCCATTGTATCAAGTCTAAATAAAATGTGGATAAGTAGTGTAAAAGTAACACAACATGGAACCTCTGACAATTCTAACAAACCCATCCTAACAAGCCTATACCACTCAATGTACTATTGATCCATTGGGATAGACCCCAACTGACTCGAACTCGAAGGAACAAAAGTAATCAACTCATCATGAAACTAAAACTCTAAATAACACGTCCTCAAATTATGAGGACTTACCACTGCAGAAGATGTAGATCAACGTGCTCAGGAATCACTATCGAGGCTGGGATTGAGCACCTGAACCTATATTATGAGAAAATGTAGCCCATATACGAGTATGTGGGTCAGAACCATACAAAATGTACCGATTATATGGGGGTGTGCGCAATTTCAAATAATCAAATATCATAATATTTATAAGAAACATGCATGCTGATGTAAATGACTCACTTAGCTTGAATTAAACCATCATAATCATGGATGAATAATACATGTAAAGTAAAATAAGTGAGTCATTACAATAAATTCTTAATTCACTTTCTTCTCGATTTCAAACTTGTAAAGTAATCAAGTCTTAAAACAGCTCTCTTTAGAGCATACATTTCAATCTTTCAGAAATAAAAAACATTCTCAGAAATCATAGTTTTCAAACCATACATACGTATCTTAAATAGAGTAGAGACACACTATGGGAGTTTCTCATAACCGACATAAACCATGTGAGCTACATAGAGTCCAACGTCCAACCAACGTTGGGGAGAGCTGTCATATCCTTGCCATTGGAGTAGGACTTTAATAATTCATTCATTCACTACTAATCACTATATCAGCCTCAGGCCCACATCCTATGGGGGAATGTAGTTCTAGGGAAGTACCACACTTCCCCACTCGGTGCTATATACTGCTCCCGAACTTAGATCAAAATTTTTAAAAGACAATCCACGTTACCCAATTCAATACTTTGCATTGGGAGCCAATATACTACCCCCTTTACCATTATTCAATCAAATGGTGTGGATTTCTTTTCTCACTTGGGTTTAAAATCAACTCTTTCATGACTAAAAAGGTCAAATCTTTCTACATCATGTCAATTCATTCAATTCTCAAGATGCTTATAACACATAATTTCTCAAAAATAACAATCTCAAATAGGGTTCAAAGACCCATATATCAATATCACAATAAAACCTTCAAGATTTATGCTTTATATCATCGGCATATATATAAATCACTTTAAATCTGAAAAGTTTAACTTTATGTATAACCATATCAACATTCTCATGAAAGCAATATAAGTTATAAATTCATACTTCAAATTCATAGGAAAAAGTATAAAATCATGTATCTTCGTAAAAGAAAACCAACTTTGGGCACAAGAACGAAAGAATGTTCTTGTTGAAAAAAACCCACATACCTTTATGGTACTGAAATTGTTGAAAGATTGGACCTTCAATCTTGATTGTATAACCCTAGTTGTTTTGCTCATATCGTGCTCTTGGATGATGTGCTTAAACTAATAATAGGGTTATGATGTGATTAGGAATAATTAAATTTGTAAGGTTAAGTTTAGGGACTTGTAAGGAGTGTTAAAAGACTTAGTTGTCCTTGAAATAACTCAAAAATAGAGTGTTTTCATTGTTGGAACCCTAAGTGTGCATCGCACCCCTCATCGCATATGCTAGGGTATGCGCCGCACACCTTATCGCACAAGATAAGGTATGCATCACACACCTTATCACACACTTGATGGTGTTTATCGCACAACCTATCGCACACCCATTCTAGTAGCCATGTGTGATTGGTTAGGCGATGCACTCCACTTTACAAAGCCATAACTTCTTGCTCGGGTGTTGGATTTTGGTAAAATTAGTATTGTTGGAAAGCTAATCTAATTCTCTAAAGTTTGGTGGGTTGAAATATACAAGAATACCACATATTCATCAAGTTATTCTCTTTCAAAGATGATCCTTGCAAAATCAAACACTAAAACTTGATGGATTCAAAAACTCTTAGCTTGCATTACCTTAAGTGACTCATATATATACATTTAACATATCATAAGCTACTTCTCACTAGGATACTCATGGTAAGTCATGTCCTTAAATACAAATTATAGGATAGGAGGTTTCACATATAGGAACAATGGTCTGTGTTCTAGCTTAGAAATGTACAGGTTTACACTACCTCAAATGGCAAAATCGGCCCGCTATAGTTGAAACCCATCACCTTACTTTCCATGAATAATTCTGAAATCAACTAAAACCAAGATACCCATATTGACTACTTTTGGTTCAGTGTAAAAACGGACCCTTAATATGGATTTTCAAAAAAAATGGAAAAACTCATAACTTTACTTCAAAAAATGCATTTTCCATATTTTTAGGAATCTACAGCTAAAAATTCAAGTCAAAAAAATCTTTAAAATCCATGTTAAAATCAAGAATTGAAGTTTTTTAAGGTTAAATTAATGAAAAACTAGTAATTATATGATTAAAATATTATTCAAGTGAAAAGGAGTGAAATGGGGATTTAAAATTAAGACCTAAGATTTTTATAGTTTTGAATTAATCATGAAAAATGACAATCTAAATGTTGTGCCCATATGGGGGCGTATATATGATGTAATTATTAAAATTGAGATATTATATGACATGTGTGACGGTGTGGGGTCCTATGTGATATTGAAAGTCATGAATACATACGAATTATCGTATTGTATTGTTAAATGCCTAATGTAGTATCATAAGTATATTGTGATATATTCATACTTGTTGGTATATAAAACATGTGAAAATTCAAGGATGATGGAATAAATGAGTGGATATTAGCTCTCGTGGTTGTGAAAATGTATTATTTATGATTGGTTGTGGAAATACTTCATGTGGTTGGTTTTGAAAATACTAATTATGATAGGTTGTGAACATTACATTATCATACTCATGGCATCACACATATAATTGTTGTTGTTTATAGTATGTTTTGTATATAATTGTTATTGTTATTTGTCATACTTGATTTGTGTCTTATGTTCTTTGAAAATACTGGAAAATTTGGAAACATTGGAAACATTGGATTTTATAGACCTATCTGAAGGATATGTGGAGAAAAGTAGGGATGTTGGTTGTATACGGATTAATGAAACCCTCATGAGTCCTACATTGAGAAGTTTTAGCAATATAGGTTTGTATGGGATAGTATACGAGTTGAAAAATACTTCATGGGTCCTACATCAGGAGGCTTTAGCTCTGTAGGAATATATGAAGACTGTGCGATAGTCTCATCATCATCATCTCCCATACATTATATTTGTTTTTTTTTGTGATTGGATTGCCATATTGACTTGACATATGTCAACTTGCTCTATATCTTGTTATTTATACTTAACCATCTTGTATATACATGTTCTTCTTTGTTTCTACTTGCATATGATATAATATTTACTTGTGTTCTCCATACTGTATTGTTATTGTCATCATAATATTTTAAAACAGTTAGTGCAAGTAGTTTAGGCTACCATTATGGGACATTTTCTAATTGCAGGTGATGTGCCCTTAGTATGTATTTGTATTCTTTATTAATTACTTTGCTTGGTCAGCCTATGATACCTACTACGTACAAGTGGACCATACTCATGCCTATTGTATACTTTGGGTACAGGTACTATCTCGAGTGCATCTCAGATTGGTTGATTTTGAGCACCTTCAAATTACTCGAGGTAGTGGTTGGACATTCATGCATCAGGAGTTCACCTCTATCTTTCTATACTAGTTATGTCTTTATTTGTATTTAAAGACAAATGTTGACCTTGTGTTTGTATTTATGATGTATTTGACTTATGGTTTATGTTAGTATTTCTTATACTATTCACACTAAGTTTGGGGAGTTATGGTTGCATTGTTATGCTTCTTTTTACATTTATTATACTTATGTGTTTTGTTTTTGTTCTAGAAGACTTTTCTTACGAATATTTCTATTTTTTTTGTGTATCAGTTTGTGAAAGGCTTACTTGTCTAGGTATGTCACAACAAGTACCATCATAACCTATTAATTTTAGGTTGTGACAAATTGGTATTAGAGCAAACAGGTTTTATTGGTCTCACTGGTGTATGAACGAGATGTGTAATAGAGTCTCATGGATCAGTACATAGACATCTGTGTCTATCTTTGAGAGGCTATAGAATGTTTTTAGGAAACTCCCCTCATTTTATTCCTTATCATACAAATTTCTTTCATACCTTGTGTTTTGAATTGTATTTCACTCTTTCTGCACAAATGGTGATAACTAGATCTAGCAAGAGTAGAGATACGAAGCCTTCATAAAAGGGTGAGCCTTGAGTCATGGATGGACCCGAGGGAGTGGATGGGCCTGTGGTTAGGCCTTGTCTACAAGAAGTGATATAGGACTCTTCCCTAAGCCTCGTGTTGAGTAGATTAGAGGTATAGGTTCTACTCTATTTCCTTAGAGTTTGTCTACCCCAGTTTAAGAGGGATTATTGGTGCATTTTCTAACCATTTAGAGGGATCTCCTTTGGTAATGCTTAGTGTTCCTCCAGTTTAGAGTGTGGATCCTCTTGTTGCTCCAGCCTCTATTTTGGATACTCCTCAAACTTAAAGTACTATTAATCCTTCAGTGTCGATATCAGAGTATATTGCTTTGGGGTTGGGAGTTTGGCCTTAATCTATTATGAGATTGATTTATAATTTTGTTTGTGGATTCTATAATTGATCCCATAACTGTGAGTGGCTAATTTGGGAACCCTAGCGGATTAACAAAGTAAAGAAAGTACCAAGTTATTCTAGATAAATATTCTTGCATGTATTGGGTTTTCATCATTCTTATTGATTTCTTAGAAGTGGACAAAGATAAGATCTTGCCTAAATTATTGCTACTTACTCCACAAGAGGAGTAGCGACTAGGAAAAGAAGATCACAATAGTAATTTAAAGTTTAACTGTCAATCCAGGATAATAAGTATTATCTACGTAAGATGGTTATCTATTATCTAATAACTTGAGACTCAAAAAGTAATAGTTAGCTAGGATCCAAGATTGGGGTTAGTAAGGTAACATCCTGAGACTCAAAAGGTAAAAAGTAAAGTCCATCAACTAGTCCAAAAGATGGTATATGGTACATAACTTATAAAATCCTATATGTTAGGGCATAAGGATAGTTCGACAGTGCACGATAAGTCAACTGAGTTGAGAAGCCAAGGGAACTCAAGCCTAGTGTTCGTCTTAGATTGTTTATAGCTAAAAGAAACCAATTCTTCTCCTTTTTCTATTTCAACAAATTCCCCTTTTACTTTTCCGCATTGCCTAGTGGTTTTTAAAGGATTGAAAAGAATTTCCTACCTATTTCCTATAGGATTGACCCCAACCTAGTTGGGTTACTATGTTTGATAGTGATCGTTTTATCCTTTTAAGAAGGGGTAATTTAGGCATTATCAGAGAGTAGAGGTAGTAGAGCTCGTGTTAGTGTCCGTAGAGTGTTATGCAATACCAGCCAGATTAGAGGAAGAGTCTTTTGATATTATAATCATAGGTATTGTCCCTATTTATTATCAATTATATATGTATTATTTGATCCTAGATCTATTTTCTCTTATGTGTCTATGAATTTTGCTTCAGATTTTGATTCTTCTATGAGCTTCTTGCTATTCCTAGTCATGTACCTACCCTAGTATGTGATTCTTTCGTGGTGGATCAGGTGTATCTATATTGTGACTTTTGTGGGGCGTGAGACTTTGGTAGATCTGCTTATATTAAATATGTTTGATTTTGATGTTATTTTGGGTATGGATTGGTTGTTTCTTTATCATGTTGTCCTAGATTATTTTTCTAAGACTGTGACTTTAGCTTTGTCAGGTATGCCAAGGGTAGCTTGAAATGTGCACTTCATTTGGGTCTTAAGAGGGTTATCTCTTATGTTCATGCTCGTATATTGGTTGAGAGGGAATTTTTAGCTTATTTGGCTCATATTTGTGATACTAGTGTTGTTTTGGCTCTTTCTTTTGATTCTGTTTGTGTTTTTTCATTAGTTTATGGGTGTGTTCCCTACGAATTTGCCCGGTATGCCTCTGGATCATGACACTAATTTTGCTATTGATGTTGAGTTGGGCACCAAGTCCATGTTTATTCCTCTGTATAGGATGGCCTTAGCCAAGCTGAAGAAAATAAAGGATCAATTGCAGAAGTTGTTCTATAAGGAAGTTATCTGACTGAGTGTATCGCCTTAGGTATGCCTGTCTTGTTTATGAAGAAGAAAGATGGGTCTATGCATATGTGTATTGATTATCGGCAGTTTAACAACGTTACAATTAAGAATAAGTATCGTCTTCCCCGTATTGATGATTTATCTGATCAGCTTTAGGGTGCTGCGGTGTTTTTGCAGATTAATTTAAGGTTCAGTTATCATGAGTTGAGGATTAAAGCATCGGCTATTTTGAATATAGGTTTCCAGACTCGATATCTTAGATAAGTTCTTGATTATGTCTTTTGGATTGTCCAATGCCCCAGCCGCATTTATGGAGTTGATGAACCGAGTGTTTCAACTATATATTGGCTCTTTTATTATTGTATTTATAGATGATATCTTGGTGTATTTCAAGAATGAGGCTGGGCATGAGAAGCATTTGCGAATTATGCTTCAAAGATTAAGGGATGAGAAGTTGTATGCTAAGTTCTCCAACTGTGAGTTTTGGTTGGAGTCTATTTGTTTCTTGGGTCATGTAGTGACTAAGAAAGGTATCATCTTTAATCCAGCCAAGGTTGCAATGGTTAATGATTGAGATAGACCCATTTCACCCACCGAGATTCAGAGTTTTATTAGCTTGGAAGGCTTTTATCGACATTTTGTTAAGGTTTTCTCTTCTATTACAACTCCTTTGACTAAGTTGACTCAAAAGAAGTTTTTTTTTAGTGGTCTGATACTTGTGAGATGAGCTTTCAAAGGCTCAAGGACTGGTTGACTTTAGTCCTTTATTGACTTTAACTAGGAAGGGCATGGGTTTTATCGTATTTTCTGATACATCAGGCATTAGGTTGGCTGTTGGGCTGATGTAGGAGGGCAAGGTTATTACTTATGCATCTCGTTAGTTAAAGACTTATGAAAGAAATTATCCTACCCATGATTTAGAGTATGCTTAGTTGTGTTTGCCTTGAATTTGTCGAGGCACTACTAGCATGGAGTCCGTTGTGAGAGCTTCTTAGATCATCGTAGCCTTTTGTACTTATTTACCCAATGAGATCTTAATATGAGGTAGCATCATGGGCTTGACTTGCTTAAGGATTATAACTTGACCATTCTCTATCATCCGGCAAGGCTAATGTGGTTGTGGATGCCTTGAGCCAGAAGTCGACTAGCATTGGTATCTTGGTACATCTTTCAACCTAGGAGAGAACTCTAGCCTTAAAGGTTCAGTCTTTAGCTAACCAGATGGTTAGGATTGACATTTCAACACCTGAACGTATTTTGGCATTTGTGGAGGATAGATCTTCTTTGATGGAGCAGATTTGACCTCGTCAATTTAATGATATGGGATTGAGGTTGATTTGGGATAAGGTGTTGAATGGTAAGCCTAAGAATGGCTCACCTGATTTGAATGATATTTTGAGGATTAGGGGCTAAGTTTGTGTACCGGGAGTGGGTGATTGGATTAGGTTGATCTTTGGGGAGGCCCATTATTCCAGTATTCCCTTCATCTAGGTATGACTAAGATGTATCATGATTTCAGATAACACTACTGGTGGGGTGGTATAAGATGAGATATAGTGGATTTTGTGGCTCGTTGCCTAGGTTTTCAGTACGTGAAGATTGATATATGAGGCATGGTGGTTTTCTTCAGAGTTATCTATTCCCGAGTGGCAGTGGGAATGGATCACCATAGAATTTATGACTGGTTTTCCTTGTACATCTCGTGTTCTGATATTGTTTGGGTCATCATGGATCGATTAACCAAGTTAGCTTATTTTATTCTAGTTCGTGTCTCATTCAGTGCTGAGACTTTATGGTGTGCCTGTGTCTATCATCTCAGATCGTGGGATTATGAGACTTCATGGTGTGCCCATATCTTTATTTGTGAGATTGTGAGATTTCATAGTGTACCCGTGTCTATTATCTCAGATCATGGATTGGTGTTCATATCTCACTTTTGAAAGACTTTTCAGGTTGAGTTAGGTACTCGGGTTAATCTTAGCATGGTATTTCAACCCCAGATTGATGGTCAGTCAGAGCAAACTATTAAGGTTTTGGAGGATATGCTTCACACTTGTGTGATGGATTTTAGTGTCCAGTGGGAGCAATATTTGGCTTTAACTGAGTTTGCATAAAATAATTGCTACCATTCTGATGTGCTATAGAAATATAGCACTTTCGATGCATAAAACTATGAAAATATGCAAGTTTCTTAGGTTGTTTTGTTAGGTATGATGTATTTTGGGTATGTTTTACAGGAAACTAGGTTTTGGATGATAAGTTTGTGAAAAAGATGAAAACTGGAGTTTTTGGCTACTTACTTGATCATTTGTGGGAGTTTTTAGCACTTATCGGATGCACGTAACCAAAGCATGTGATGAAACTTAAAGATTTAAAGCTTGGTTGCAAGTATTAGAAGGCCTGACACTAACCTATGTCTATATGTGAACCACATGTAGCATAAGTGGTCTGTCAGAGACTAAGGTAAGTACTAGAAGTGAAGATCCAATGGGTGAAAAAGTTGAAAATGAGCTTCAAGCACTTACCTATGTCAACATGCGGATTACATGTATACATGTGGACCTCATATAAGGTAAGTTCCAAAAGTACAAAATCCAGAGAGCAGAATCTACATGAATTTTTTCTAGCACTTGTAGGTGTCGACATGAACCCAGCCTCAAACCGCCTGTGGCATATGTACCCAAGGCCAGGCCGCATGTGGCACATGCACCCAAGGCCAGGCCACATGTGGACATAGATAAGTGGTCGCTGACCTTTTTTGTCCTTTTTCATTCGGGCTTTGTTTTTAGGATTTCCTAATGTACTATAAATACCCCCTATGTGTTTTTTAGTAGAAGTTACTCACCCTTGATACTTTCAAATATATTTTGATTCTGAGATTTAATTTTGGTCTTGGAATTCCCTTATATTGATTTTGGCTGATTAATTTAGTTAAAATTTTGGGTTTTTACTTGTGATTATTGTGATTTTATCTCATGCTTTCAATTATGAATGTTGTTGATTACTTCACATACATGAGTGGCTAAAAATCTAAAGCTGGGGTTGTGGAAACGCTCGTGGATTGACGAAGTAGGGGAAGTGCAATTATTATTCTGAACCGATACCCATGCATGCATTGTATTATCTTCACTTTAATAGATATCTTAATGATTGTAAGCGTTGGGATCCTGCCTAGATTATTGCTACTTACTCTAAAAGAGGAGTAGCAACTAGGAAAAGACAATTACAATAGTAATTTAAAGTGTAACTCTCAATCCAAACTACTAGTTATTATTTAAGTAAGATGGTTAGTTGTCATCTAAAAACTAGAGGCTCAAAAGATAATAGTTAATTGGGATCAAGATAAAGGCTAGTAAGATGACATCCTAAGACTCAAAAGGTAAAGGGTAAAATCCATCATCTTGTCCAAAAGACTGTTAATGGTACATAACTTATCAAATTTTGCATACAAGGTATCACGTTGGTTTAATAAAGCATGATAAGCCTACGGAGTTGAGAAGTTGGGGGGACACAATCCTAGTGTTCACCTACGACTGATTGCATCCAAAGTTGATATTAGATACTAGTTCGACATTGATACTCAAATCCCCCAATTACTTTTCTAGTTTTTCCCTTTGATTACAAAAAATGAGAGCCACAATTCTATGTATTCCCTTAGGATTCAACCCTGCCCTTTGTCAGATTACTATATTTGACAACGACCACATAATATTCAGAGTAAAGGTGTAGCTTCAGCATTATCACATTCCAGTATTAATATGGATCCTTTTGAAGCATTGTATGGTAGGCATTGTCGCTCGCCAGTAGGTTGGTTTGATGTTTAAAAGGTGATACCTTGAGGTACGGACTTATTTCATGAGTCTTTGGACAGAGTTTGGATCATTCAGGATAGATTTCAAGTTGCTTAGAGTAGGCAAAAGTGTTGTTCAGATCGTAGGCTTCGTGGCTTGAGATTTGGTGTTGGTGATTATATTTTCCTTTGAGTTTCACCCATGAAGGGTGTGATGAGGTTTAGGAGGAGGGGCAAGCTTAGCCCTAGGTATATTGGTCCATTTGAGATTCTTTGGACTGTTGGTGATGTGGCCTACGAGTTAGCTTTGCCTCCAGATTTATTACTTATTCATCAAGTTTTTCAAGTTTATATTCTTCTCCTTTACACTCTTGATGAGTCTTATGTCATTCTTAGGGAGTCAGTTCAGTTAGATAAGAGGTTGTTCTTTGTTGAAGAGCACACCTCTATTTTCGCAAGAGATGTTAGGCGGTTACGCTCTAGAGTTATTCCTGTGGTTAAGGTTTAGTGGCGACATCAACTTGTAGATGAGGATACTTTGGAGGTGGAGCCTGATATGTGTAGTTCTTATTCCTAGCTCTTCGTTGATACAAGTATTTATTTGCCTTAGTTCTAGAATGAACTAAATTTTTAGTGATGGATGATGTAATGACCTAAAAATTAGATGAAATTTGTGATTTAACTATTTTACCCCTCCCCATAGTTGCATTATGATATTTTTGGGGTTTGTGGTGATTGGCACGATTCCCGATGCATTTTGGTGTCTTTTGTGCAATATATGATTTTTAGTGGCTTTAAGAGCCTTATTTTGGACTTATGTGGATATCTTTTAATCCATGTGATGGATGGCTGAACAAATTATGCCAGCAGCTCCAAAATATTGACCTTAGGCTAGGTAAACCTTTGGTTTGTATCCTGATGCATCTGAGCTTATTTCAACCCGTTGGACAAAAAGTTTGAAAATTAAAAATATAGGTATAAGACCCACATTTGATCGAAAAGACCTTGGATGGAAAATTCAAACTTGCCAATGCATCCAGAATGTTGATTTAGGGTGGTAACATATTTGGTGTGATTTTATGAGTTTTAAATCTCATTTCGACCCTCAATTTAGAAAATTGCGTTTTTAGGTTTTGGGGTTCAACTTTGTGAAAATGACATTTCTTTTAAATTATGATATAGTCATTGAGTACGGAGCATCAAATTTAGTATGGTTGCATAGGTTGTTTGCATATATTAGACTCTGAACGAATTTTGAGTACCCCATCGAAGTCCATTGGGATTTAGAAAAATCTGCACTATAAAATAGCCTTTTTTGGCCCATTTTGCTTATTCTTTCACCTTTCCTCTTGAGAGTTAAAACCCTTAACCTTAAAATGTATTTTTTTTACCACCATTTACTACCCATACTTCTAAAAGAGGTAAGATATAACCTCCTTGAATGTCAAAATCAGTCCACTACACTTCGAACCCACGACCTTACTTTTCACGAACAATCTCAAAATCAACTAATCAAGAAATATAGAATCTACGCATTAATTTAAATCCAACGATACTCATATTGACTACTTTTAATTTAAGGTCAAAACAGACTCCCGAAACAAATTTTTGAAAAACAAGGAAAAATCACAAGTATACTTCAGAAATGTATTTTCCGTATTTTTAGAAATCTACAGCTGAAAACCCAGTCAAATCGAGACAAAATGAGGTTCAAATCAAAGAAAAACTATTTTTGAGGTTTACCAGATAAAATCTTTGAAATCCATTTTAAAATCAAGATTGGAGTTGTTTTGAAGGTTAAATTAATGAAAAACTAGTAATTATAAAATTAAAACATTATTCAAGTAAAATTGGTGATTAAGCCCTAAGATTTTTGGAGTTTGAAAAAATTAATCAAGAATTAGGGTGTGTTTGGTATGAAGGAAAATGTTTTCTATATATTTTCCATGGAAAACTAGTTGGTTTCTTACTTATTTTCTTATGTTTAGTTGGTGAGTGAAAAATATTTTCTAGTGTTTGGTTGGTGAATGAAAAATAGTTTTTAGAAAATATATTTTAGTGTTTAGCTAAAGTGTAAAAATACATTTATACCAGAACAGTCCTAGAGTAAGAAAGGATAAAATCTTACCTTAAATCCGTAATAGAATCAAGAAATAGAAGCTAATCTAGCTTCCCAAGCTCCCACAAGCTTCACTTTTAAGTTCTCATACTATTTTAGGATTTAACTCTGAAAAGAGGAAAGGTGAAAGAATGAGCAAAATGGGTAAAAAGGGCTATTCTATAGTGCAGATTTTTCCAAGTCCATACGAATTTCGACGGGGTATCCAAAGTTCATTTGGAGTCAGATATATGCAACAACACTAAATTCAATGCTCCAGACTCAATGGAGATATCAAAATTTCAAAAAACTTTATTTTCACGAAGTTGACCTTCAAAATTTGAAATTGCAATTTTCCAAATCGAGGGTCAAAATAAGATTTAAAAGCCGTAAAATCATATCAAACATGTTACTACCCTAAAATCAACATTCCAGATATGTTGGCAAATTCGGATTTTCTATCTTAGGTCGTTTTGATCAAATATGTGTTTCCCACACTCATATTTTTAATTTTCAACTTTTTGACCAACAGGCCAAAATGAGCTTGGGTGTATCGGGACCCAAGCCAAAGGTTTACATAGCCAAAAGTGAAATACCCCAAACTTTGGCCCTTGCAAAATTTCCTGAGTATTGGTCATTGTGTGCATCATACGACTCACCATACCACTCATATAGTATGGGTATAAGTCAAGGACCCTACTCGTATGTTGGACAGTTTCACATTGGACAAGTTCTGTTCTTGGAACAAGAAGGCATCATATGACTTGTAAGATCATGATATGATAAGTATAGTGCTAAATCATTTGTTGTTCAGTTTCTATCCTTGACATTCTACTTAGGGTATGACTTGAATGGTTACTAATCGTATGGTAGGGTACGATCCATTCTAAGGAATCGTATGTTAGACAAATTATAGTGTCCAACATTCTAATCAAGTTTCGAGTGGAAGGTACTACTCCTATAATAGGGTACGACCCTCCAACGAGTCATTTACAACTTTTAAGCTGAGGATATTTTAGATATTTCCCACCCCAAGCCCTTAAGACCCACATCTTATAACACTAGTTGTCCCTAGTTATTCACGTTAGAAATCAAAACACTCTAAAAAACTCTCCAGAAACCTCTCAAGGAGGTTGGTCTAGGGTTTCATCAAGGTGGTCACTTAGAGGCTTAAAGATCAAAATCTCTCTTTGAATCTCCGTAATTCAGGCATGTGACTCTTCCTTCATTGTTAGTTCATAAAAATCATATGTTTTAACATTGTTCTTGAATCATAAATGGTGGTTTTGAAATCTATGGTTGGGGATTTGAATATCTAACGTTGAGTGTTGTTCTCTCATGATTTCACTTATGTTTATACATGTTTTTGGTAATGGTTTTGGCTCATGTGGATGTACAAAAATTATGGTTTAATGAATAGGTTATGGTTAACCCTAACTTGATGGTTTTTGACTTGTATAATGGTTTGATAATGGTATGCCCTTAACCTGTTTGTGAAAATACCTATGAGAAGAATGTTGTCACATGATGAATTGGGTTTTGAACTAATACTTGGTATAAAAATGTTAATGAAGAATTTTGTAAAGGTCTTAGTGACCATAAAATGTATTAAAATATGTTTTAAACTAAGGCATTAGACTAATAATGTAAATGATTGGTAAATGTTTCATGAAATGCTTTATTCGCCATAAGTTGAATTGAATTGTAACCTTGGTGGAATAAATGGCTAAATAGGATCGAGTCCCTAAATGTTGAAATGAATTGATGACTTTGTATAGACAATGGGTTCGAGTCCCAAAGTCGAATGATAATGGTGATGGCATGTTGTATGCTTGCAAGTGGGGTTCGTATAATGATACCAACGAGATGCCTTTGTTAAGAGATTGGACTAATGGTTGTATGCATGAGTAAAGAATGTTTTAAATTGGGCTTTAAAGTAGGATGTGTAGCTGTTCCATAAAAGTGGAGTCCAAAGGACTAACATTGGGAACTGCACTAGCCGGTGCAGGCGTCTATATGATCGGGAGGTTCTAGTTCCTTGAATGGATATATGAATGGGAGGCTTGAGTCCCCTATATTATATACATTGGTGCTTAAGTCACATTGATTACACCAGGAGGTTCCAGTCCCTAATAATGACATATACGGATATGGATATTCTCTGGTTCGTCCAGCGACACGCACTAGGGCCCTTCTAGCTAGGATAGAGCTGGACCCAATATCCCGTGGCTGTCTTTTTTTATGATGGTTATACTACACAGCCCAAGATAATGTTTTCACAGTTCATGCTAAGCCTTGTTACCTACCCCAGCACAATTTACATATACATATGTATACATGTGATTGCATATGATGATTTGTCTTGATTTTATTGATGTCATTATTTTATTCCTCTATCCCTGAGTTACATGTTATTTCTCTAACCGTTGATCAACTCCCTATGTTGTATCCCTATCTGATACAGGGATCGAAGCACCTTTTTCTTTTTCTACGTAGTGATAGGTGTTTGAGTGGTTCGTGAGTTGACATTAAAGTGGTGAGGTTCCATATTTCGAAAGGCATTCATTTCATGACCTTCTTACTCTATGTCATAGACTTTGTTAGACTTGGATTTTGGCTAGTGTCGAGGGCATGTCCCGACATTTATTGATTTTGGATTATAGAAGCTTTGTGGAATACTATGGACTTGGGTATGTTGGTTTCGTGTGTTATGGTGATGAATGGCTTAGACATTTCATAAGTTATTGTTAGTCTTATTTTGCACATCTTGCTATGTGTTCGGAATTCATCTGACACTTATGGTTGATATGTTGGTTACATTAGGTGAAGGGAGTGATCTCCAGTCCACGTGAGACTTGAGATACCTATCACGATCAGGCCCTAGTTCGGGGCATGACCTAAAGTCAATATTCTGGAGTTTTTGGCGTAGTTTATTTAGCCATCCATCGCACAGATCAAAAGATATCCACATAAGTCCAAAATAAGGCTTTCAAAGCCACCAAAAATCACAATATCGCACAAAAGACACCAAATGCATCGATAATTGTACCAATCACCACCATACCACAAAAATACCATAATATAACTACGGAGAGAGGTAAAACAGTTAAATCACACAAAATCAGAAATTTCACATATTTCATCAACTTTTCAGGTCGTTACACCCTGCCCTCACTCTTAAGAATATAGTAAAAGGAAAAAAATTTAATTAGTGATAATGAACACATATTTTTAAAGCACCTGCAAGTTATATTTATTTATACAAACACTCCAATATTTTTTCCTTCTCTCTCCTTCCCCCTTCAGCCCTATCTGACCACCCCATCCCCCGTTCACTCCCCTAACCCCTTCTAAAAAACTAGCAAATGTTTAAATAATTTTAGTCTGTTTAAACAACACCTTTCGTTTTCTTAAATAACTCCTGATTGTTTAAATAATACCCCCTCGCCGACTCCCCAAAAAAACCATCTTCCCTCCTTTCTATGATCACTACTTTTAAATAGTAAGAAAATATTTAAATAAATCTTAATTTCTTAAACACTATCTTTCATTTGCTTAAACAAATTTGAATTTTTTAAATGATATTTTTTTATTTCTTAAACAACTCTCAATTATTTTTCAACGACTGCAACTTTTTTATCTAATGTTTTATAAAAATGTTTGAACCATATCTAAATAAAGGAGTAGAGCATGATGAAAACACATAATAAAAAAATGAAAATACTAGATGAAGATGAAGAGAATAAAAAGGAAAAAAGGTCTGAAATATACCCAAACTTTGACGAAATTTGTTGTAACACGCCTTAACTTTGCAGGGGTCCTATTACCCCCTAAACTTATTTAAAATGGAATAAATACAACACTGAGTAAGAAGGTGGCTTATCTAAGTTAGTAGAGAGCAAGGATTATAAGAAGAGACAAACGAATAAGGAGAAGTATAAGATAGCTCATAGAGAGGACTTTTGGGAGCTTATGCGGTTTTAGAGGACAAGGGCGGGAATAAGAAGTTGTATAGGCTTGAAAATTTCAAGGAGCAGAGGTCTCGTGCCTTAACCAAGTAAAGTGCATCAATGAAGAGGATGGTATAGTGTTGGTTGAGGATGCCCCCATTAGAAAGAGATGACAATTCTATTTTGATAAATTTTTGAACAATAAGGGAGATTAAAGAACTATGAGAGGTGTCACGATTATAGTTATTATAGGTGTATCAAGGTTGAGGAGGCCTCTAGGTCTATCCACAGGATGCATAGGGGTAGGGTGGCTGGGCCAGATGAGATCTTGGTATATTTTGGAAGAGCATGGATCGAGTAGGTTTGCAGTGGCTAACAAGGTTATTTAACATTATTTTAAGGATGGAGAGAATGCCAGAAGCTCAGAGGTAGAGTACGATGATTTCATTGTATAAATAATAAGGTAGACATTTAGAGTTACAACAATTATTGGGGTATTAATTTATTGAGTATACTATGAAGATTTGAGAAAGGGTGCTAGAGTTTAGGAAAACAAATATCATGACTATTTCTAAGAATCAGTTCGGTTTCATGCTAGGTCGATCGACTATTGAGGCCATTCACCTTATGAGGATATTAGTGGAGTAGTTTATAGAAAGGAAGAAGGACTAGCATATGGTATTCATTGACCTTGATAAGACATATGACAAAGTCTCTAGGGAGATTCTGTAGAGGTGCTTGGAGGCTAGAGGGGGATTCAATATATATATGATAACACAAAGACTCGAGTAAAGATGGTAGGTAGCGATTTAGATCACTTGCTTATTTTAATGGGGTCGAACTAGGGATTGATTCTTTGCCCTTTTTTATTTGCCTTGGTCATGGATGTTCTAACGCAATGTATTCTAGGAGAGGTGCCTTGATGTTGTTATATGCTGATAATGTGTTACTGATTGGCGAGACTCGAAGGAGAGTTAATGATAAGTTGGATATTTGAAGACAAACCCTTGAGTCTAAAGGATTTCAGTTAAGAAGGAGCAAAACAGAGTACTTGGAATGTAAGTTTAGTGATTTGTCATAGAAGGTTGATGTTGTAATAGAGATGGATTCTTAAGTAATTTAGAAGAGAGAGAGTTTTTAGTATATAGGTCTATGATTCAGGGGAATAGTGATATTGACAAGGATGTCACGCAACGTATTGGTATTGGGTGGTTGAAATGGAGGCTCACTTCGGGAGTCTTGTGTGATAAGAAGATACCTCCAAATATTAAAAGGTAAATTCTATGAAGTGGTTGTCCGACCGGCTATTGATACGCCCAAATTACAACTCTCGTTAGAGAGTATAAGCGGTCAATGTCAAATATAGAACCTAATTTGATTGGGTGTCGAATCCCATAGAGAATACTTTGTTCACTAAGTATTGTGATTATTACTAGACTGTTGATCGAAGGTTCTAGAATAGAGGGGGATTTTGATTTATCAATTATATTCAAATATTTGTCATAAAAAGTAATCCAACTGTAGGTTATATTACTAATAGTAATTCAATAAGAGAAGTCAAACTAGAGTTATGGTTACCAAGATGCTTAAGCAACTAGGGTTGTGAACTATTTTGAATTCCCAATGAACAATTCTAGATGCAAGATTAATTGAATTCTATGGTTTACCCATTATTTTCTCAACATAAATGAGTATTTTATCCCTTAATTCTTTCAAACTTAAGGAACATATTATTTATTTAACTATATTCTCACATGGGTTGATCCGGTTAAGGCATCTACCCTCTATCCAGAGGTTAAGGCCTTTAGATTTATGTAAACCCTTTCTTTTCCCAACAAACACTTTTCTATTCAAACAAGTGTTGTTCTTAGGCACACTTTTCAAGTTTGCATCGAACAAAAGTCATTAAAGTGAAGAAGGGTTTATGCAATATCAATTAATCAAGGGAATCTACTAGATTCACAACCCCTAATCAGCTATTCACAGTAAGGCTCCCATAACCCTAGTAATGGGAGCTAGCCACACATTTCTACCCAAGAAAGAGAAGAAACCATTATGTTATTCATAAATTAATCCAAAGTTTACTTACAAAAGTCACAATTGTTGTTCTTCAATCTTCAATAGAAAATATAATAAAGGAATCTAGATGCACAAATCTTCAATGAATCTTAAAGAAAAACTATGTAACAATGTATTTTTAATATGGAAAACCCCAATAAAAGATAGGAGATAAAAGATACCTAATAAAACCTAAAACTAGGTATTTATATGCTCCCAGGTAAAAAAGATTTAAATTTGAATCAAAAAAAATGTGTCCAAATTGGTGGTCCACCTTTTTGACTTCACTGAGTGTTCTAAAATCCTGCATTCTGTTTGGGTCTGGTGGTCAGGTTGGTGATCTACGGCAAAACTGGTGGCCAACCATTTTGACCACCAGTGGTTCTTCTGAAATCCTAAATCTGGTGGTCAAATTGGTGGTCCACCGCAAAAATGGTGGTCCACCATTTTGACATTTGCAGAGTTTTCAGAAATCCTGATTCTGTTTGGGTCTAGTGGTCAGGTTGGTGGTCCACCACAAAAATGGTCGTCCACTATTTTGACCACCAATGGGTCTTCTGAAATCCTGAATTTGGTGGTCAAATTGGTGGTGCCGCAAAATTGGTGGTCCACCATTTTGACCTTCACTGAGTGTTCTGAAATCCTGAATTCTGTTTTAGGTCTGGTGGTCAGTTTGGTGGTCCACCATTTTGACATCACTGGTGTTTTTCTGCCATTTTTCTAAGTCTTCTCCTTTATCTAGCTCCTTACCCTGAAATACTAAAATCCAGTATTAAATGCAGCCTTGGTTGCTTGAAAACATGCAATTTTACCAAGAAAAAGATGCATAATGTTTCGTCAAAAGTCGGAACATCAACACCCTCAACTTAAAACAACTTTTTGTCCCCAAGCAACTACATAATACCATACTACGATGCTTAACCAAGAGAAACATGAGATACCTATAACAGTCAATCATCAATTTTAGTTCAAAACACATTACCCTCTCCAAGTTAAATCACTTTAAACCCAACTATGTATTTTAATGAAAGTCAACAATGTGACGCAAAGAAATTAAGCTATGGTATCACAATAGCAAAAAACAACCACGCATATGTACAAGTTACACTACCTAAATACGTAAGTAGCCAACAATACAACCATGTGTCCTTATAATGAAGAAGTTCCTCCTCACTTATATATGAAATCAAGCAAATCAAAATGGGGACGGTTAAGAGACACTCACTCTCAGAAAGAAGTTCCAATCAATGTATGTCAAATACCATAAGCTTGCCCTTATTTTCATCACCTAAGCTTTTAGTCGGTTAACTTAGGATCACTATAGGACTTTTCTTTAGCTTGTAACGCAACTTTGAGGCTGGTATGATACGTAAAGATATTTAAAGTGACTAGGCCTACTTGGAACTACACTAACTTTTGGAGTCTCACTTATTAACCTTTGACTTATTTCTCTCTTTCTTTATTAACACAACTTTAGGCTGGGTATGGTCTTTTAGTCTTTCATTTTCTTTTTTTCACAACATTATTTTTCTTATTCTTTTTCTACCACACTCAGCCTTGCAATTTTTTCTCTCATTTTACCTTTCTTTATACTCACTTTATATCACGCACCCCTATGGTAGCCACCCTCAATTTAGGATATTTTCCTAAGTAGTGCACAATGTCCAAGGAGGACTAGGTCCAAAACAGGTTCATTGTGATACAAATAGAAAAGTGGTAGGTCCACAAGAAAAACAGGCATACAGGCTCAAAATCAGGATCAAGGGATATCATTCACATAGAAGGACATTTAGGATAAAAGTGGACTAATATCAAAAACGGCCTATGATCCTTTCCTAACCCCTATCCTACAACTTAGGCAAGACTAGCCGAGCAACTTCTAGATTAAACACACAAGGAAACTTGGCAATATCTCATACATACTTGGCACAAAGGTATATCACAAGCTACTACCTGGCCGGGTTATGCAATTGTTAAAAATGATCATTGTGTCCCTAATACTAATGGCATAAAAAGATTCACAATAGTTGATATAGATGTATATCACACAGTTACAAAATAGATAATTGGAGAGGTATTTATCATTTGTCCCCAAAATTGACAAAAATATGTCAACTGCCCTAGATAATTATTTTTCTCCCAATTAACCATAAAACATCACAAAACAAAACCTAATATGCCTAAACATGTTGGCTCTACTAGGAACAAGACTCCGGGGAAAACAAATGCGACAATAAAAACCCCAAGAGGACATCAACACCCACAAGCAGCCCCATACACCCTCAACTTAAAATCATGCACTGTCCCCAATACATCAAACCAAAACAAAAGAGTTAGAAACATACATGTGGCACCATAGGTGCGAAGATCTGATGTCAAACACATAAGATGAATACAAATAACAAAATACCTTGGGTTGCTTCCCTAGTATCACCTGATTTAACGTTGCAGCATGACTCAGTCATCTTGACTACCTAGAATTCACAAGATACCTTGTTTATACCTCTTTACTTCACTTGTAGAATTAAGAAAATGCTTTATTCCTAGTCCAGCCACTTTGGAAATACTAATACCCTTGCTTTCAAGTTCAATCACACCATCCATGGTCTCCACAGCAGACCTATCCTTTACTAGTACATTTGCTCATCTTGGTAGAAAACATCAACAATCGAGAAGACCCCCATCTCCTTTTACTGTTTTATGGATTTATATACTTCAAAACTAACCTCTTTCATGTTGAGCCTAAATTTTAACTCATTCAACTCCAGGTCAACTAACATTTTCCCAGTTGCTAAGAAAGTCCTGCCTAAAATTATGGGCACTTCAAAGTCCATTTCACAATCAAGAATTACAAAGTCGACAGAAAATATAAAATCAGCCACCTTTACAAGTACATTATGTAGAATCCCAATCGGCCTTTTCACCAATCTATCCGCCATTAGAAGTCGCATATTGGTAGGCGTAGAATCTTCCAAACCCAGTTTCTTAAAAACTGCCAACGACATCATATTTATACTTGCCCCAAGATCACAAAGGGACCATTTTAAAATTTAACGATCTAATCATACATGGGACGATAAATTCTCCTGAATCAGTTTTTTCTACACAATAGATCTTATAGCAATAGCGTTACAATGATGAAGATTGTCTACTGTTGTATAGTCATTGTCCTTTTCTTTGTCAATAGGTCTTTCATAAACTTAGCATATTCGGGCATCTGTTCCAGTACTTCAACTAAGGGCACATTCACTATCAACTGCTTCAATATAGCCATGAACTTGCTAAACTTTCCATCATCTTCTTTCTTCTTTAATCGTTGTGGAAATGGGGGTGGTGGCCTTGGAATTTCAATTGGAGCAACTTCTACCTTCTTTCTTATTACTTGCTCTACATCACTAACATGCTTCAGCTTAGGTGGTTGTTCCACTTCTGAACTCTTCTTTTTAAATCTCCCAACTCTACAAGCACCACTGGAGATTCATTAACTATCTCCCAATCTATTTTGACCTTATTATTATGAGAGGATTTTTCCAGACATGGACTAGATAACATCTTACCGCTCCTAGTGGTGATAGCCATACACGATCCTCGAATCCTCGAATTCTAAACTGTATCACTTGGTAGAGTGCCACTCTTTATTTGGTTGAATATTGCAGATAATTGGCTCATCTATTGATCCAGTTGTTTGATAACAATTAAGTGAAATTTACTAATTGACATATGGAAGATAAGTTACTCATCATCGTCATCACCCCTATATTTATTGCGCCTCATCTCCCTTCAATAGTTTCTTCATCATGTCCTCCATGGATATTTTGCCTGAACTGGTGGCAACATTATTACGACTTCTAGGAGGTACATACAATCCACTTCTGTCATTATTATTATTCTAACTCCTTGGTCCTTATCTTTATAACCAGCTTTGTCGTAGTAGTTCCGACCTTGGTTCCATTGGTTATTGCCAAAGAAACCCCCTGGTTGTTTAGATAGTTTGCCTCTTTTTCTGAATCAGAGTCAGCTCTTCCTTGGGATCTTACTGCTTTCACTTTCTCAGTCTTTTCAGATAATAAATGCTTGGTCAATAAATCCATTTGTATCTTAAAGTATGCCATGTCCTGGTCACGGTCCTCCTCCTTCTTGCATTGCTCTGTAGTCATACCACCAGACACAGTAGGACCTGCTACTATAGAATCCCTGGTATGCCAAGCTCTACTTTGTTTGGTCATCCGATCAAGCATCTCTGAGGCCTCTAGAAAAGTGAGATCAATAAATGATCCTCCTGCAGTATTATCCATGACTGGCTTTGTAATAGAGTTCAAGACCCTATAGAGAGTCTCCATCAAATGAATATCAGTCATATTATGATTTGGGCATTGCATCAGTTTATTTTTAAACCTCTCTTATATCTCACAAAGATCTTCAGTGAGGAGCTGCCGAAAGTTACTGATTTCATCCCTCAACTGTACCCCCTTGGAAGGTGGAAAGAACCTTTCTAAGAAAGCCTCTTTTAACTGCCTCTAGTTGGTTATAAAATTGGGAGTTAGTCCATTGATCCATAGTGTTTCCTCTCCAGACAGAGATAATGGAAACAAGTGTAGTCAGATAGCATTCTGTCATACTCCTGGGTTATCAAAGGAATTACAAATAGTGATAAAGTTCACAAAATGCATATTAGGATCATCCCCCGGGAGTCCACCAAACAACCCCTTGAGATGAAAGAGTTGAATTATTATACTGGTAATATTAAACTTAGCTTCTGGTGCTAGAGGTTAAGGAATAATAGCTCCAATAGCACCTGCTCCATCCATTCTATCATCATCATCATTAAGATCAAACTGCACAGTCTGATGATCTTGCCTTGCTCTAAAAGAATGATTTCTGATTATATTCCGATTCTCCGACGCAACTACATTCTCTGCACACTTTGGGTTAGTAGGATCTAACAAGTCCTCATCCCCCAAATCATCACCATCAGGATTAGGATGACATGCAGGTTGACCGTCATTCTGTTGATCAATCTGGGCTCTAACCATGGCAGCTAGTCTTTTAGCTTCCTAAGGGTCTGTCATTCTGCCAATTAACTGTGGTTTCGGATGTACTAGTAATAACGGTGCACCCAATCTCTGTGAACTTAGCATACACAATAACTACCCTTAAAAAATCAATAACAACAAACAAAGGTAAAATTTGGGAAACTTGATCAAAGGTCAATTAATAAGCACAAACTTAATTTACAACTGTATTCCCCAGCAACGGTGTCAAAATTTGATATGACCAAATTACAACTCTCATTAGAAAGTGTAAGTAGTCGTTGACAAATATAGAACCTAACTGGGTTGGGTGTCGAATCCCATAGGGAATACTGTGTTCACTAAGTATTGTAGTTGTTACTAGACTGTTGATCGAAGGTTCCAGAATAGAGGGGGATTTTGATTTATCAATTCTATTCAAATATTTGTCACAAAAAGTAATCCAACTATAGGTTACATTGCTAATAATAATTCAATAAGAGAAGTCAAACTAGATTTATGGTTACCAAGATACTTAAGCAGCTAGGGTTGTGAACTATTTTGAATTCCAGTGAACAATTCTAATTGCAAGATTAATTGAATTCTATGGTTTACCCATTACTTTCTCAACATAAATGAGTAGCTTATCCCTTAATTCTTTCAAACTTAAGAAACATATTATTTATTCAACTATATTCTCACATAGGTTGATCCGGTTAAGGCGGACCTTCTATCCAAAGGTTAAGGCCTTTTGATTTATGTAAACTTTTTCTTTTCCCAACAAGCACTTTTCTATTTAAACAAGTATTGTTCTTGGGCTCACTTTTCAAGTTTGCAACCAAGAAACGTCATTAAAGTGAAGAAGGGTTTATGAAATATCAATTAGTCATGGGAATCTACTAGATTCACAACCCCCAATCAACTATTCACATCAAGGGTCCCATAACCCTAGTTATGGGGCCACACATTTCTACCCAAGAAAGAGAAGAAACCATTGTGTTATTCATAAATTAATTCAAAGTTTACTTACAAAAGTCACAATTGTTGTTCTTCAATCTTCAATAGAAAATATAATAAATGAATCTAGATCCACAAATCTCCAATGAATCTTAGAGGAAAACTATGTAAAAATGTATATTCAGTATGGAAAACCCCAATAAAAAATGATTGATAAAAGATATCTAATAAAACCTAAAACTGGGTATTTATATGTTCCCAGGAGAAAAGGATTTAAATTTGAATTCAGAAAAAAAATACGTCCAAATTGGTGGTCCACCACAAAACTAATGGTCCACCACAAAACTGGTGGTCTACCATTTTGACCTTCACTGAGTGTTCTGAAATACTGCATTCTATTTGGGTTTGGTGGTCAGGTTGGTGGTCCACTACAAAACTGGTGGTCCATTATTTTAACCACCAGTGGGTTTTCTGAAATCCTAAATCTGGTGGTCAAATTGGTGGTCCACTGCAAAACTAATGGTCCACCATTTTGACCATAGCTGAGTGTTCTGAAAATCCTGAATTCTATTTGGGTCTGGTGGTCAGGTTGGTAGTCCACCATAAAACTGGTGGTCCACCATTTTGACCACCAGTGGGTCTTCTGAAATCCTAAATTTGGTGGTCAAATTAGTGGTCCACCGTAAAACTGGTGGTCCACTATTTTGACCTTTGCTGAGTGTTCTAAAATCCCGAATTCTGTTTTAGGTTCGGTGGTCAGTTTGGTGGTCCACAACAAAAATGGTGGTCCACCATTTTGACCACCATTAGTGTTTTTCTGATATTTTCCTAAGTCTTTTCCTTCTTCTATTTCCTTACCTTGAAACACTAAAATCCAGCATTAAATGCAACCTTGGTTGCTTGAAAACATGCATTTTTCGCAAGAAAAAAATGCATAATGTCTCATCAAAAGTTGAAACATCAGTCATGTTGTATGGAGTAGAGTATTGTCCAATTAAGAACTCCCACATCCAAAAGTTAAAAGTGGCGGAGATGAGGATGTTATGATGGATGTGTGGCCTTACCAGAAGAGATAGGGTTAGGAATGAGATAATTTGGGAGAAGGTAAGAGTGGCTTCGGTAGAAGACAAGTTGCGATAATTGAGGTTACATTAGTTTAGGCACGTGGTGAGGAGGGTATTGGATGCTCAAGTAAGAGGTGTAGGAGGATGACTATGGATGGTTTTAGGGGGTAGAGGTAGCCGCAGAAATATTGGAGGAAGGTGATTAGACTTGATATAGAGTAGGTATAACTTACGAAAGAAATGAACCTTGATTGATAGGTGTTGAGGTCGCGGATTAGGGTAGAGGGTTAGGAGGTAGGAGTACATCTGTAACAGTAGGGAGGAGTACTTTGTTTGCGTTTGGAGTTCTCTGTTCAGGATGTTTGAGTGATGTTTATGATTTTTTAATAGATAGTGTACAGTATTATCTTGTGGTTGTATTATTTTCTATAGTAGCTTGCAGTGTTAGTTTATTTTGTGTATTGTATTAGCTTATATGTTTTATGTTTTTGTGTTTGTTATAATGTTATCTATCCTGAGTCGGGGATCTATCGGAAACAACCTCTACTTCACTTGAGGTTGTGGTATGGTCTGCATACACTTTATCCTCTCCAGACCCTACTATGTGGTAATACAATGGTAATGTTTTTGTAGTAGTATATAGGGGTGACAAACAGGTGGATTGGATTGAATTTGGACGGTTAAATATGGATCGAGCAAAGATAATTTGAATTGCAATCTGCCTATATAAATATGGATAAATATGGATTTGGTCAAATATGGATTGGGTAAAAATGGTTTCAACCCACTTTAACTCCCAAGTCAAAAACTTAAAACTTCTATATGACAATGAGTGCTTGCTCAAGTGGTTGAGCACCTCCACCTTCAACCGGTAGGTTGAGGGTTCGAGTCACGCTGGAGGGGAAGTGTGGAAACACTATTGATCCTCCTGGGGGGGGGGGAAGAAAAAAAAAGAAAAAAAAAAAACTTCTATATCATATCAACTTGACTTTTTTCCATTTTTTTAAAGTTTTTTTTGTCCCTCTTCTATATGTAGCCTCTAATTTTCTTTTTTTCTTCTTTTTCATTTTTTTGTCATTTCTTTTTTTCTCTCTTCTATCTCTACCCTCTACCCTTTGTTTCTTTTTTTTTCCTTTTCCTTTTTAGTCTCTTTTTTTTCTTTTTTTTCATTTTTTGTTTTTACTTTTTTCTCATTTTTTTTCTTTTTGTTGTATTTTATGTTTTATATTTTTTTAATTTTCGAAGAACATGGTTAAGCGGAGTACAAATTATGGATGATGACTAAAATATCGTAACCACTCAGTATATTTGTTTTCACCATCATCTTTTTTCTTTTTCCTTTTCTCCTTTTTCATTATTATTTTTCTGATTTTTTTTATATTTTTTATATTTTTTTGTTCAATTCTTTCTTTACGTTTTTTTCTCTCTTCTATCTCTAACTTCTACCTCTCTTTCTAATTTTTTATTTTTTTTCTATGTTTAGTTTTCTTCTTTTTTAATGATAACGAAAATACCATAAGCACATATTGATTTATATTTGCCCAACATTTATAATTCGAGGGCTATTTGGATCCTCAGCCATATATATTTTAGTCTCAAGAAAATTCAATTAATTCATATATTTTTTTTTGTTTTTTCATCCGGTATTCGGTGCCTGCATTGGAGCCCCAACTAATCTAGATTAGGCGTTGCAGGGCCCATTAAGGTGGCAGCGCTCCCAACAGAGTTTTCTCCATAACCAGGGTCGTACCCTCGACCTTTGGTTAAAAGTGGAGCAGCCCCATCCACTGCACCATAATCCATATTGATTTTAATTCATATATTTGTTTGTATATAAAAACAAATGATAAATTGCACATATTAACAACTAAACTATTCAAATACAAATAATAAATTTATTTAAAATATATAGTATGATACAAATAAATTTAAAGTAAAAAAATATAAAATGTAATGGCAAAAAAAAAAGAGAAGGAAAAGAATATAAAAAACTAAGAAAAATGACAAAAATGACAAACTAAGAATGAAAAAGGGGGAAACAGAAATACAACAAAAAAATGCAAAGAAATAAAATTGAAAAAGAAAAAAATGATGAAAAAGAAGGAAAAAAAGTGTAAGAAACGAGTAAAAAATAAGGGGAAAAAATGAAAAAGAAACAAAATTAAATCAAAGGAAAAAAGAAAGAAAAAATAAGTAAATTAAAGGTAAAAAGAAAGAAAAAACAAAAAAAAAAGAAAAAGAAATAAAGATAGAAAAAATAATAATGAAGGAGTGAGACTATGAATTATATTTAATTGATAAGAGATGTTATGAATTATATAGGCTAAATGAGATAATTAGAAGCTTATATTTATTAACTCATGTAGGTCTCAAGCGAATACGAATGATGAAATAAAAATGAGAAAGGAGAAAGCGAAAAAAAATACAAAGAAAAAAGAAATAAAAAAAATTAAAAAATAGTTGAAAAAAATGAGAAAGCAAAAACAATTATAAGGAATGAGTAAAAAATTGAAAAAGAAAAAAAGTAAATTAAAGGAAAAAAAGAAAGAAAAGAAACAAGAAAAGAAAAAAATTGAAACGTTAAACATAGGTAGGTGATCTCTGTGTTTAAATGGGTACCCATATTTTATCTATTTTGTCCATATTTGTATGAGCTTTTAAAATGTGTTGAAGTTCATATTTACCCATTTGAAATATGAGTGATCCAATTCACTAAATATGAGTTAAATGAACTCTTTTCACAAATATGAGCTGAAATTGCCACCCCTAATAGTATACACTCAATCTGGTGTGTGTAAATATAATATTTTTCTTTTTCTTTTTGATCCTTCTTTTTTTTCTTTCCCTTTTCAATTTATTATTCCAAAAACTCTATTTTAGGTGTTTAACTCCATTGTAGTCTAAAGCTCTTTCTTTCTTTCTTTCTTTCTTCTTCTCCTTTCCCCTTTTATTTATTATTCCAAAAACTTCATTGTAGGCTAAAACGTCCAAATTAATTAATGCATATCTTGGATCTTATTTTTGAATTTATATTCTTGAATTGTGAATAGCTGAGTTGATTATTGTTTGAAGGTTCAAAACTGAAGCACCGACTGAAAACCAACATTAAAGTTTGTTAAAAAACTTGAGTTCTAATTTTGATTTGCCATAAAGGAGCTTCTTTTTGAGCGAATAATATATCAAAAGAATGAAAAAGTTGAGATGAGTTCATATATAAAATTAGGGTAATTTTGAGAAGATTAAGGGTGATTTTGTATCAAATTTTTAGAGCAAAGGAGATGAATAAGAGAGACCGTATTTTCATATTTGTAGGAATATAATGACCAATTATTAAAATAAGTTGAGAAATATTATTGGAGCTTAAATTAAGTTTATCTACTAAATTGATTGCCTGAAACTTGAAGAAAGGATCTGTAAAACGCCATTAATGAAGTTTGAGCTTCGAATTTGAGAGAAACCAGATCACAACATTTGCAAGTGATTATAATAATTATCGTGGGTCTATTAGAAATTGTTGTCTACGATTTGTGTGTGTTGATTGACATCGTGATGGCGTGGAGGATTTCTAAAGCTTTGTGCGGATAAAAATGATGGTTGTAGTGGTAGCCATTCTTAGAAGAGATGAAGTTTGTGGCTTTTTTGATGATGAGAGAAAAATAAAAATAAATTAAAAAATCAGAATATAACTTCTCACTCTCTTAAAGAAATTATATTCTTCTTTCTCTACCACGTCAGCATATAAAGATGTATATTCTGCATTAAAATAGTAAGGGTGGGAGGGGGTAATAGAATTCCCTCAAAATTAATGCATGTTACAACAAGTTTTGTCAAAATTTGAATATATTTCAATTTTTTTTTAATAAAAAACTCAGAAGAAAAAAAATAAAAAATAACAAGAAGATAAGGCATAGAAAAAAATACATAATAAAAATGACAAAGAAAAGCAACAAAGAAGATGAAGAAGGGGAGAAGGAAAAAAAAAAGGAATAGATGAAGAAAACGAAGGTAAAATAAATTTTAATATTGTAATATTTGTTCCCAATATTTTACAAATTATAATTAAGTTCTAAATTTACTTAATTGATTTTTAATAATTATGTGTCCCTTTTAATTATTTCAACTCTGAAGTGGGTCTTCAACCTCATTTTCGCCGCAAACCAAAGGGAGCAAATTGTATTTTCTAAAACATGCGGGGAAAATTCGAATTAAAGTTTCTCTTCGGACTTGAACAAATCCTCACTTGTTAAGAAAAAAGAAAGCCCAGTTAGGATCCATTGAAATTGTTTTATGCTTATTCAACAAAATTACTTATAAAGAAAGAGGAAGGGCAAAGGCAGTGATTGTATATAAAAGAAGAAATGGACGGACCACCAGAGAATGATGTTTGTTCTATATGCCATGGCAGTTTCCATATTCCTTGTCAAGCTAATTGTTCCCATTGGTTTTGTGGTCAGTTTTTATTTTTCTTAAAATCTCTTTTACTATTAATTAATTCGTTTTATTGGGTTGCTATTCTGTAGCTGAAATTAGAGTTGAAGAATTTCTTTTCTTGACAGAGCAATCGAGAGTGACATTGTTGTATTGTGTCATGGAAAGATTGCATGTTGTTGTCGTGGGTTTTGATTGACAAATTCATTTTCAATCTTTTTCTTGATTGACAATGGAATTGGTGAGAAATCCTGCTTTCTTATATTGGGAAATTAAGCTGTTTGGTTATGCAAAATTCAGATTGTTGTATTGGGTTTTGATTGAGAAAGCATTTTCTATCTGTGTGTCTATTTTGATATTTTAATGCGTGGTACATATGAAAACCAATCTTGGGCATCTCAACTCATAAATGGATATAAACGGATGTTATACCTAGTGTCAAGTTATGTCACGACCCAAAAACCAAGGGTCGTGGTGGCGCTTGTCGCGGAAAGCCTCGATAAGTAAGCCTATCACCCAAACTAATATAAAATGAGAAAAACAATACCAAAACCTAGGCAAGACTCCTAGAATGGAGCCGAGCCATATATGAATATAGTAAGAGCGAAAATATGATCAAGATACCAACCCAATCTCAAAACTTGGTGTCATAGTGTAAGAACTAACTAGTATAACTCGAGGTCAAAAATACATAAGATATCTAAACAGGAGCAACTCTCTGTCTCTGAATACAAGTTAGACATAGTCTAAATAAGGAAAGGTAGAAGTCAACTCTGGATGCATAGATCAATCTCTACCTCGATTGGGCTCCAAGTATCGCCGGAATCAACTATTCGTCGTACCTGAATCTGCACTGAAAGGGCGTAGTAGAGATGAGTGCGGTCCACTTGTTCTTCAATTACTTAGTCATAGGTCGACTAAGTAAAGTAGAAAATAAAGCATATAAACACAAATTATGGGCACATTACCTACAATCAGAAAAATGTCTTAAACTGTAATCCACACCGTCTCCACTAACAATTCTAATATATACACATATAACAATTACATGTAGAGGAAATCGGGACACACATACACGTACATCAATTACAAATATAGAAAGATAGAACAAACGAATAGATATCAAGTCAAAGACAGAAATACAATCACATCATAAGCACAATATATATAAGGTGCAATGAAGATAATGATGTGATGCACGAGGTTGTCGCACAACCTCCGTATACACCTATGGAGCTAAAGTTTCCCAACGTAGGACCATGGAGGGTTCGTCAACTCGTATACAATCAATATCCAATACCAATATCCATATCTCTTCTCCAGCACATACATCGGTAGAGGGTTCTTAAAGATGTCACATTTTTTGTCAGAAAAACCAGTTTAGTATTTCCATGGTGGTACCAATGTTTCATGAATGAATATGATATGAGGATGTAATGTTCATAACCAACCAAAATAAGACTATCAAATATCAAACCAATATACCAAGTGAGCCAAAAATCCACTCAAATCCACTAACCATCCATGATCCAATATAATTTAGAAACCATCAAGTGAAATGTACAAGAAAAATGTCATTGATACCACACAAATACTGAAATTTAGGCTTTTCTCACTAAAAAGAGTACAACCAAACATAATTAATTATCTATCCATACCAAGCCAACAACATTATCTAAGACCCAACACGGTCACACATAACAAATAATATCTCAATAACCACCAAATATCAACCATATAGGCCCCCACACAGACACATAAATCATGTTAATGCATTTTCCATGATACAACCCCATACCCATAGCATGCTTTTACATTATTATTAACTACCTAACCCATTCTGAAGAAAGTTAAACTATAACCTACCTTGAATGCTGAAAATTGATCCAAAAAGCCTTTGACACAGAGCTTTTCCCACGAACAGACTCAAAACCAACTAAAACATTTAAATATAGAATTTGTGTGTCAAAAGAAAGCCATTGATACGCATATTGACCACTTTCAAATCGGGGTCAAAACGGACCCCCAAACTGGTCTTTCGAAAAAGAGGTGTAAAATCGAAATTTTTGTCCAAAAATATTTTTCCCATGATTAAAGGAATTCATAGAAGAAAACTCAAGTGAAAACGGGTTGAAATTGGGGTTTAAATAGAAGAAATATATTTTTTTAAGCCTTTCAGGCAAAAATCCCTAAATTCCACTTTTAAACAAAATTTAAATGATAAAGTTGAGGAAAATAGTTGAAATAGATGTTTTGGACTTACCCAAGCTTAGAAATGGAAGAAATTGCTCAAAAGCTCGAAACTCTCAGCTCCAAGTCTCAAAAGTGGTGAAAAGAGGGTATTTAAATATACCAGGTGCCGCTAAAGCGCCTAGATGCCGCTAAGCAACATCTATGCTAGGTTGACAGTCCGCTAAAACGGACCTTGGGCCGAGCGCTAAAGCGCCTAAGTTATCGCGTTAGCGGTACTTGCTAGGCGGCCAGGGCTTCTTTAGTGCCGAAGGGCCGCCTAAGCGTCCTCCGCTAAAGCGCCCAAAGGGCCGCCTTAGAGGTCACACCAGTAGCTGAGCTGGGAGAATTTCAAGTCTCTGCGGTCTCCTCGGGATTCATCCGAAATCCCGAGAACGCAAACAAACTATGCTACCCTATCAAATTCAACGCTCCGGGCTCAAAGGCGATATTAGATTTTTGAAAAGACGTCGTTTTTATAGAGTTGACCCCCGAAATCCAATTTCACAACTTTCTAAACCAAGGGTCGAAATGAGATATAAAAGCCATAAAACCAAACCAACCATGTTACCAACTTAAAATTAACGTTCTAGACCTGCTATCGCAGTCCGTTTTGCCATCCGACACACAGATCAATAAATGTTGACCGAAGTCAACTATAAGACTTTTCACGCCATCAAAAACGACAATTTTGACATATTTCACACCGAAATGCATTAGGAACCGTTCCAAACATCCCTGCACCCCAAAAATACTACAAGACAACCACGAGGAGGGGTAAAATGGTCCAATAATACAGAAATGAATATTTCACAAAAATCACCAAAAATCAAGTCGTTACAAGTTACGTGTGCCCTGTGCTTAAAGCATATGATGTGTATTCATGAGCCTGTCTTTGTCTTTTTGCTAGTGTACCCATTTTGTGCGACTGACCTGTTTTATTAATAAATACTTTCTAGAAAAGACAGAATTTGAAATAAATATTAAGTTTTAAAAAAATGAATGTTAGTATTGTGTTTATCAATGAGCAGCTAACCTAGAGTTGTTGGATGGCTGTAAAGTTAGTCTGATGAATAATTATTGGTTAAGATATGGTGTTGAAACAATGGTTTACTTCACAGCTGCTAAATGGGGCGTCGAGTCTACTCCGTGTAGTCTCCTATTAGTGCTTTTCCTTTTGTGTCATGTTCGCTAAGCAGTTTCATTTGACACATGCATGTCTAACAGAAGTATGGTTTGGCAGATCTTCCAAGATAATTGGATATTCGCTAAGAATTTACATATTCATGCCCGATGCATTAGACTCTCCTATTTCCATAAGTCAGCCAAGTAGAATGCTGGCTTCTGGTTTTGAACATAGAGGTTTCTTGAGTGGAATACCATTTTAACATAAGCCAGGTACAAATCCATCCATGCTGAGGTCATATAACCGTAAAAGGTGGGTTCCAAATTAATTGATTTCAATGAGTCTGTCCAATGATCTGGATCAAGGATAAAGCAAATTAAGAAGTCTTTTGCCTCAAAAAGGAGGGAAAAGAGACGACTAATTGAAACTACTGAGGTAGCTCATAACAGTTTTCTAAAGAAATTTGCTCTGCAAAAATGGACAGATAGATTGAAGACCAGAATCATGATCGTTTTCTTCCTTTTCAAGTTCATGTACTTGAAAAGGAACTTATCAAAAATTGTTCTTGTACTTGCATGATAAAATTTCACATGTTAACATATCACTTAAATCAGTATGTCTCAAGTCATAGATGCCAATGAATGACAAGTTACCTCAAACCATCTCATTCACCATGTAGAACTTCCTTTCATGTCAGCCGAATACCTTTAGATGAACAATGACGAAGATGGAAATTTTCAGCCTTCACTGAAAATGATGTGCAAGAAACAAAGAAGTGCTGCGGAGTTATTAAACATAAGCTCCATGCATCCTGTCTCTATCCCTATGTTGCTCGAACCATTCAAAATCCCTGCCTCTTCCGTGTCGATCTAGCACGATTTGGGTGTGAGGTCCCCACCAGATGTGGTCAATTTATTTAGGGTGCTTTAAGTACATCTATGACCAAGAAGTATAGATTGATTGGGTATTTGATTTTATTTCTTGATTTATGTTATATATACTCCAATTAGTTATACAAAGTATGAGACACTTTGCTTTTACATATATCTTATGAATACAATTTAGGTGTTTTTAAGGAATTAAATTTCATTATATTTTAGTGCAATAACTTTAATCAATTGACATATATACTTGTATTGTCGTAATATATGTTTATTGTCCGTATCTCAACACCCACATCAGCACTCAAATCCATACCCCAAATCCTAAAATTTATGTTATGTATAATCCCGCCTCTGGATCTGCTCATGCATCAAGTATCCTCACTGGAGTCCGAGCAACATAGGTCAATCCTTGACATACATGTGAAACTAAAACACTGTGTGCAGTAGGTGCATTTTGCTGTAAGTTTATGCTTCAGTTTGTTAGGAGATCATCTGTTGCTTATAAGGTTACCATGTATATAACCACACAAAATGTGTATGCATTTAGTCTATGTTTTTATAGCTTTCTTGTTGGAATGAAAGAGGAGTCGCAAGATCCCATACTACCTGCTACCTTGTATGTGGATAATTGACATATCTTGGTTTCATTAACGGGTTTAAAAATCTTGCCAGTGTCCTTACCTTATTCCAGTGATTTTTATAGGAATAAGGTAAAAGATAATAATGGGATATTATTTTGACACACTTCTCCTTATCCAGTGCCTGTTTGGCCATAGATAGTTTTCACAAAATTCGGGGAACTGTTTGGACATAGAATTGCTACAATTTTCTGGAATTCTAAAACTCCAAAAACTGTTTTTACAATTTTCAGTCCAAATCACTCACAAAAATTTGAAAACAACTCCAATTTCCAAATGCTATTATCAACTTGAAAACAATAACTACTTGTTCCCAAATTTCAAGATTCTTAGGTCCAAACACCCACTAAATGTAAACAATAACAACAACATACCTAGTATATTCCCACCAAGTGGGGTTTGGGTAGGGTAAGTGTACGTAGTTGACGCGACCCGACCGGGGGCCTTATCGTAATGGGCGTCATAAGTTCGACTGGGATCGGAGACCGCCCACCTTACCCAATTCAATCTCCAGCCGCCTGTCTTGAGTTGGCTGAATTTTGAGCATGGAGCAAGATAGTGCAACAACTCACATGAATACTCTGGGATAAGATCACAACTGTGACCAACCCAATCGAGTCCAACCATTCCATACCAATAGTCCAATCATACCAAACCGATACCAAAACAAGGGCCATAAACTACGCCATAACCAAAGATGTTCCAAAACATAATATAATTAATCCCAAAATAAAATATGATGGAACAACCAACAATATCGTCCAATGATGTCAGCCCTCCAGCTTATTCCAATGTCAAAGTTGACACCAATACCGATCCCGCCCATTCCAACCCATAGCAGTACCACAAAGCCTCTAACCAAAAGAGTAATAAAATCCGGTTGGGACGTGCCCCCAACCATGGCCAAAACCAATATCCAAAATAAAATCAAAGTGTCTAGCAATATCCATGACATGGAATGGAGCCTTCCGAAAGGATGAAAGCTCACCACTTCAGTCTAAATGCTGTCCCCAAGTCAATCACTATGTAGGAGGAGTAGAACGGCCGGTTCCTGCATAGCGGGGTATACAGCCGCCAGGAGACCGTTTAGCGGGTGAACGCTAGCATGATCTCAAGAAATAATCGAAACAAGCATCCTATGCAGCTTCTCAATCACTTGAAGATACAACTTCGCATAATCCTCCATCGAGAAGGTAGTCCTAGTCCGCACTGGCAAAAAGTTGACAGACTTAGTCATCCTATCTACGATGACCCAAATTGAATTATATTGATTTCGAAACCGAGGAAGACCGGTAACGAAGTTCATATTGATCACTTTCCATTTCCACTCGGGCAAATCAATTTCTTGATACAACCCTCCTGGCTTGATGTGCTCAACCTTAACCTGTTGACACACTATGCACTTGGCCACAAAATCAGCCACATCTCTCTTCATGCCATTCCACCAATAGATCCTCTTGAGATCATGATACATCTTAGTTGAACCGGGATGAACAACATAGCGTGACTCATGCGCCTTCAAAATCCTTTTCGCAAACCGTCGACATCAGGAACACACAACCTCCCTTGGTTTCGTAAAGTACCATCACCACCGATCTCAAACACCACTTTCACTCTTGATTTTCATCAAGATAGGATCTAGCATTTGCTTCTCCTTAATATCCGCATCAAGAGACGATCAAACCACTCCTTCTTTCCTTTGATTGGCTGCTTTTTGGACCGTGGGTCCATTCCTCTTTTATCTTTTTGTCGTCTGTTACCGACAATTATGTTGATCTAATTGCTTTTGCTTTACGTTTTTTCTTTCATTGCTGGATAGTTGTAGATTACATTTCTTCGAACATTGATGATCTTTCACCGTCATTTTTCTTAAGATGTCCATGTTCCAAGAATTTGCATGCCATATTCCATGTTGCTGGAGTGGCTGGAAATTGATGTGTTTCGAATTCAACAATTTTATCCCTTAGGACTACTGATCTTGATTTTCCTTTGTTCATAAGGATTCAGTATGTATCTCTATTTAGTACCTTGTAATTTTCTTCATACTTATTTTTAAGAAAGTAATAGACGACCTTCATCCCTAAAGCTCTCCTGGTTTGGATCCATTTTTTATTGAAATATGGAGTCTTCTTATCAACTCCTGTGGCGCTGATATTAAAGTCTCTTAATTTTTCCACCGTTATGTAGTAGTTAAAAGTGGGAAAATATAATTGATCATCTTGAGATTCCATAGCTATGCTGTAGAATCTGCAATAGACTGCTTCCTCTTCAGCATAATTTCTTATTGAACTAGTCAGATGTATTGGTAGTCCTTCCAGTTCAGATAAATATGGTTTTGAATAAACACGATCTAATAACCGAATTCAAATAATTTGGCTTTGAAATCAGCCGATCCTCGTAGAAATATAGAAATCCTTGGATATAAGCTCTTTGTTTCGATAACTCCAAAAGTTTCTCCACAGGTTTTTGGGAGATTGTATATGCTTTTTGTGAAAGTCATGTATTCTTCTTCCTTCGGATGTTTTTCCTACCTGAAAAGAAATAAACTGTTTTCCTGAGGAAAAGTTAGTCCTTTTTTCTGATTTCTCAGAGATTGTTTTAGTTTTTACTTATGTTACTACTTCAGAGATTTTTCTATGTGTTTGTACTCGGATTTTAGCTTTGTCCATAGACTCGGCCATCGGCATATCCGTGCTTACCGACGAGATGTTTTTGGCACTAGGTGCTAGTGGGACATCTCCTGCCACTTTGTTAGCTCGGCTTTTAGCTTTGTCCGAGGACTCGGCCATCGACATATCCAGGTGCTTACCATCGAGATGTTTTTGGCACTAGGTGCTAGTGGGACATCTCCTGCCACTTTGTTAGGGACGACTGTCGTCCCTTTGGTCTGGTTTCCAGATGCTCGCATAAGAGTTGGAATTCTGCCATGTTCTCAGCTTGATCAGTGGACTTAATTCAAATTGTAATTTCTTTGCCTTTCTAGACAAAGTTACTAGTTCGTCTCGAATTTCGAATAACATGTTGCTTTTTTCATTTATGGCATCATTAATGTTAATCATTTTCCGCCATATTCTGCTGACCAATACTTGATTTCTATCGTCTATATTGGATGTTTCTTGAAAGAAAATCTGCAAAAACATTGTCAGATCCTTTAATATTTTCGATTTTGAAATATAAAATGACAATAATACCTGCCATCTGTATAACCTTCTGTATTGTGGCTCTGAAGGTAGTTTATTGAATATCAGTCCTGATATTTGTGTATTGTCTGTTTTGACGAATGGTTTTGGTAATAAAAACGTAGAAAACTTTCGTATTTCCTTTATTACTGCTGATAATTCCTTTTCATTTGTGTAATAGTTAACTTCAGCTTCGTTAAATGTTCCACTAGTATATCTACGGATTTCATTTAAATCTATTTGTAATAATGCTCCTCAATGATAGTCGGAAGCATCAGTTTGTAAGACCAAATTATCTTCTGGTTCTGGCAATCTAAGCTTTGGTTGCTTACACATTCTTCCTTTACTTTTTGAACACAATGGGTATGTTCATTAGTCCATCCAAGTAGATTCGACTTTCGAATGAGTTTTTGCAAGACTCTCTTTTTTGCAAGATCCAGAATAAATTCTCCTGCATAGTTCAAACATTCAAGAAACGTTTGTATTTCTTGTTTTGTTGTTAGTTTATCAGGAAATTCTGTTATTTTCTTTGAAATATGAGATTGTAATTCTATTCCATTCTTTGAAATTATCATTCCTAAGAATTCTATTTCATTTTTGCTTATTTCTGCTTTCTTTTGACTTAAAACAATTCTATCTTTAACACAAATATTTGAAAATTCCTTCAAATGTGTTAGATATTCTTGATAGCTTTTTGAACAAACCAAAATATCATCTATGTAGACGATTAGGGAATTCTTTACCGAAAATATTCTATCCATTTTTCTTTGAAAAATTTGTGGTGCATTCTTTAATCCAAAAGGCATTACTAACCATTCATAATGTCCTATATTAGGAGTACTGAACGCTGTTTGAGGGACTGATTCCTCTGATAGTTTAATTTGCCAAAATCCGCTTTTGCAATAAAATTTTGGAAAGTAGTTTTTTCGTTTAGTTTAATTTGAAAATTCGCTTTTGCAATCAATAACTACTTGTTCCCAAATTTCAAGATTCTTAGGTCCAAACATCCACTAAATGTAAACAACAACAACAGCAACATACCTAGTATATTTCCACCAAGTGGGGTCTGGGTAGGGTAAGTGTACGTAGTTGATGCGACCCGACCGGGGGCCTTGTCGTCATAGGCGTCATAAGTTCGAATGGTACTGGAGACCGCCCATGTTACCCAATTCAATCTCAAGCTGCCTGTCCTGAGTTGGCTGAATTTCAAGCATGGAGCAAGATAGTGCAATAGCTCACATGAAGACTCTGGGATAAGATCACAACCGTGACCAACCCAATCGAGTCCAACCATCCCATACCAACAGTCCAACCATACCAAACCGATACCGAAATAAGGGCCATAAACTAGTCCATAACCAAAGATGTTCCAAAACATAATATAATTAATCCCAAAATAAAATATGATGGAACAACCAACAATATCGTCCAATGATGTCAACCCTCTAGCTTATTCCAATGTGAAAGCTAACACCAATACCGATCCCGCCCATTCTAACCCATAGCAGTACCATAAAGCCTCTAACCAAAAGAGTAATAAAATCCGATTGGGACGTGCTCCCAACCATGGCCAAAACCAATATCCAAAATAAAATCAAAGTGTCTAGAAATATCCATAACATGGAATGGAGCCTTCCGAAAGGATGGAAGCTCACCACTTTAGTCTAAATGCTGTCCCCGAGTCAATCGCTATGTAGGAGGAGTAGAACGGCCGGTTCCTGCATAGTGGGGTATACAGCCGCCCGGAGCCAGTTTAGCGGGTGAACGCTAGCATGATCTCAGGATAAGGATAAAATAACGCCATGCCTTTAAAACCTTTTATATATATATATATCTGTATATTTATATAACAATGCTGGGAAAGGGGATCGGGTTTAGCATGCCTTTAAAACCTTTACTTGGATTGTGTAAAGGTTTTAAAGGCATGCTAAACCTAAGCCTTCCCCGGCCCACGGCCCCGTCGCCGACCCTCGGCACCGGTCCGACCTCCGGCCCTCGGCGCCGACCCCCGTCGCCACTCCCCCCGCCGCCCCCCTTCGCTGACCTCCGGCTCCGACCCGCTTCACCCCCCTCTTTTCATACCTCAACGGCACCCGCCCGGCGCCGCCATCGGCGAAACAGCGCCGCCACCGCCGCCACAGAAACAGCCGGCCACCACCGCCGTAAACCCTAACTTCGGCTCTGGCACCGGCGATAGGCGACCGCTGACCCTCTCCGTCTCAGCACCGGCGACCGGCGACCGTCGCTCCCTCTCAGCACCGGCGACCAGCGATCGCCACTCCCTCTCAGCACCGGCGACCGCCGCCCTTTCCGTCTCAGCACCGGCGACCGGAGCCCGATCTACGTTGGATTTTGGTTTCCGACTTGGCCTACAAGCATAATCCGGTGATTTCTAACCTTTGTTATTTCAGTATTTCATTCCTCGTATTATGCTAGTATTATCTCCTGTATCTTGACTTGTGTTTGATTTGTTGATATTGTCTGTTGTCGTTTCTTGCACTGCTTGTATTGGGTTATCGGCTCGGGGCTCTGTTTGGGGCTTTAGGTGTTGAGCCCAGTGGTGTTTTCTCTCTATTTGACTTTAGTTTTGTTTCTTCATTATTTCTTCGTATTTGTGTGAGCCTTGTATTTCTTGCTGCTGCTTTGCTACTACCATTGTTTATATTCTCTTATATTTGCTTGTAGTAGTGGCTGTGGGCGGTGATGGTTGGATAGGGTCATGTCCGAGGGGGTTGGGGCGTGGGGCTGTTGTGGGGGCGGGGGATGAGGAAAGGGCGGGAGTGGGAGAGAGGCCAAGGTTTGGCCTCAGGGGCGGTAGAGGAAGACGAGGGGATAGTGAGGGTAGGCTGAGGGTTGGGTCTTGGTATATAGGGACCCTTCAGGTTAAGTCCATAGAGCTTGTGAAGATTCTTAGAAAAAGGAGGATTAATATTGCGTGTGTTCAAGAGACCAAGTGGGTAGGGTCTAAGGCTATGAATGTGGATGGTTACAAGCTGTGGTACTCTGGGAGCGAGAGGCATAGGAATGGAGTTGGCATCTTAGTAGATGAAGAGCTTAGGGATCAGGTAGTAGAGGTGAAGAGGATCAACGACAGGTTGATGACTATTAAGTTGGTCATTTGGGGGTTTACCTTGAACGTGTGTAGTGCTTATGTGCCACAAGTGGGCTCGGAGGGGGAGGAGAAGAGGCGGTTTTGGGAGGCTTTGGATGAGGTGGTGAGATGCGTGCCTAGCTCGAAGAAGATTGTTGTAGCAGGAGATTTCAACGGGCACATTGGGGCGTTACCGGGAGGCTTTGGTGATGTGCATGGTGGTTTTGTTTTTGGGGAAATAAATGAAGAGGGGGCTACTCCATTGGATTTCGCGAGGTCCTTTGGGCTGGTGGTGGTGAACTCGGGCTTCTCGAAGAAGTACGACCACCTGATCACCTTTCGAAGCGCGATAGCCAAGACCCAGATTGACTTTTTGTTGCTTAGAAAAGGGGATAGGGTGTTGTGTAAGGACTGTAAGGTCATCCCGAGTGAGAGCCTTTCGACCCAGCATAGGCTCCTGGTTATGGATTTGGGTATAAAGAAGAATAGAGAGAGGAGGGGTGAGGAGTGTCGACCTAGAATTAAGTGGGGCGGCTTGACGCCAGTGAATGCGTGGGAGATAGGGGAGAAGTTGGCGGGAATGAGGGTGTGGGAGTGTAGGGGGACGTGGATAGTATGTGGGATAGGGTGGCTAGGTGCATCAGGGAGAATGCAAGTGAGGTGTTGGGTGTTTCTAGGGGCCGGGCTGGGCATCATCGGGGGGATTGGTGGTGGAATGAAGAGGTTAAGAAGAAAGTGGGGACCAAGAAAGAGGCGTATGATAAGTTGGTTGAGAGGAAGGACGAAGAAGAGAAGCGGGTGAACAGGAAAGAGTACAAGCTAGCTAAGAAGGAGGCTAAGTTAGTAGTTACGACGGCTAAGACGACCGTTTTTGAGAGTTTGTATGCAGGGTTACAGGGGAAAGGAGGGGAGAAAAAGTTGTTTAGACTCGCTAAGGCTAGGGAGAGGAAGGGTCGGGACCTCGACCAGGTGAGGTGCATTAAGGGGGAGGACGGTACAGTGCTGGTGGAGGACGGCCACATTAGGAATAGATGGCAGTCGTACTTTCATAGGCTCTTGAATGACAAAGGGGATAGAGCTATTGTGTTAGGGGAGCTGGAGCACTCAGAGGAGTGTCAGGATTTTAGTTATTGTAGACGTTTTAAGGTAGAAGAGGTAAGAGAGGCTGTTCGCAAGATGCGAAGGGGTAGGGCGACTGGGCCGGATGAGATACCGGTGGAGTTTTGGAAGTTCGCTGGAGAGGCTGGTGTAAGGTGGTTGACTGGATTGTTTAACGAAATCTTCAAGACGGCAAAAATGTCCGAGGCTTGGAGGTAGAGTACCATGATCCCTCTCTATAAGAATAAGGGTGACATCCAGAGTTGCAATAACTATAGGGGGATTAAGTTATTGAGTCACTCTATGAAGATTTGGGAGAGAGTGGTCGAGGTGAGGATGAGACGAATAGTGTCTATTTCGGAAAACCAGTTTGGATTTATGCCTGGCCGCTCGACGACGGAGGCAATTCACCTGGTACGAAGGCTGGTGGAACAGTATAGGGAAAGGAAGAAGGACTTGCACATGGTGTTTATCGACCTGGAGAAGGCATACGACAAAGTCCCCAGGGAGGTGCTTTGGAGATGCTTGGAGGTGAGTGGAGTCCCGCTGGCGTATATCAGAGCAATTAATGACATGTATGATGGAGCGAAAACTCAGGTGAGGATGGCGGGAGGGGACTCAGAGCATTTCACTGTCTTGACAGGATTGCACCAGGGATCTACTCTTAGTCCCTTTTTGTTTGCTTTGGTGATGGATCTGTTGACGCGGCATATTCAAGGGGAGGTGCCTTGGTGTATGCTTTTTGCAGATGATGTAGTGTTGATTGATGAAACGCGAGGGGGTGTGAATGACAAATTAGAGGTGTGGAGACAAACACTTGAGTCTAAAGGGTTCAGGTTGAGCAGAAGCAAGACAGAGTATTTGGAATGCAAGTTTAATGACGTGAGGCTGGAGAATGAGGTGGTAGTGAAGTTGGAATCACAGGAGGTATATAAGAGGGATAGTTTCAAGTATCTCGGGTCCGTGATCCAGGGTAACGGCGAGATTGACGAGGATGTCTTGCACCGTATTGGGGCGGGATGGATGAAGTGGAAGCTCGCGTTGGGGGTGTTGTGTGATAAGAAGGTGCCGCCCAAGCTTAAAGGCAAATTCTATAGGTCGGTAGTCCATCCGGCCATGTTGTATGTAGCGGAGTGCTGGCCAGTTAAGAACTCCCACATCCAAAAAATGAAGGTGACAGAAATGCGGATGTTGCGTTGGATGTGTGGGCTGACTAGAGGGGATTGAGTTGGGAATGAGATTATCAGGCAGAAGATTGGTGTGACCCCAGTGGAGTATAAGATGCGAGAGGTCCGATTGAGATGGTTCGGACACATGATGAGAAGGGGCATGGATGCCCCGGTTCGTAGGTGTGAGAGGCTAGCGTTGGATGGTTTTTGGCGGGGTAGGGGTAGGCCGAAGAAGTACTGGGGTGAGGTGATTAGGCGGGACATGGAGCAGTTACAGCTCACTGAGGACATGACCCTAGATAGGAAGATCTGGAGGACGTGAATTAGGGCAGAAGGCTAGGGTCAGTTTGGGTCGCTAATGTAGGGAATTACTTGGTTGGGGTATTATTCTTGCTATGGTACCTTGTTCCATGTTTTATTACGATTCTGTGTGTTTTTCTCTGTTTTTATTACTTATGGGTGCCGTATTTATGTTATGAAATCTTGTTCTGTGTTTTACTATGTATTTGTGCTGTATCTCGTGTCTTGAGCAGGGGGTCTATCGGAAACAATCTTTCTACCTCTTTAGAGGTAGAGGTATGGACTGCGTACATCTTACCCCCAGACCCCACTAGGTGGGAATACACTGGGTTTGTTGTTGTTGTTGTTGTGTAGCTTTGCCGTCCTAAACCACCCACGGGCTATATGGATTCATCTACCTTGCTGAAAGGGCCCAAGTATGTGAAAACGCACGACGAGAAAAGAAAATCTGGGATGACTAGTACATCCCTAAAATATAGTGTGACATCATGCACACGGTCACCAAAACCAACCTCACATCAGCAAATATGAGTTTTCAGTTTTGGTCTCTTCGGGACCTCCACCTTCCACGGCTTTGCTACACATCCCGCCATTATTGCCTAATTAAAACCATTACCAACCAACCAATCAATCCATTTGCCATTTATAAACCAAGGCCATTTAGTGGTGCTATCTTCATACCGACCATACTTGCAAGTAATAGCCATAGCCGACCATATATGGGTTTAAGGGGACTTCCAAGTGCCCTTTCATTTACCATATTAAACCACTTGGGGGATTCTATGTACCCCACAAGCATAACCATTTAGCCATTTACCTTTCCAAACCATTTAATCCATGCATAGTTCCTTTACCATGTTTTAAAACAAACAAGAGTTCCATTAGAAATACTCAATGCAATGAAAATATTATTATATGCATTTTGTCAAACACATTGGGGGCATAGTTTAACCAAAACTAATTCCAATTACCATTAAGCCCTTCCCATTCAATCCAATTATCCAAAACCACCATTAATGCACATAAGGCATAATTAAAACCGTGGAAAACCATAACCGACCATTTAATATCAAAACCCCCAATTCATATTTGAAAACCGAAATCATACAATCAATGAAGTCATGAAAACATTCATAAAAATCATGCTTCTTGTTAGAATTAACAATGAGGGAAAAGAACATGCCTTAAACCAAGATGATGGAAATAAATCGCCAAGATAAGCCTCAAATCAATCCTCTAGTTGAAACCTTAGCTTCCCTTGCCCAAAAGTTTTTTAAGAGAAGTATAGAGTGTTTTAGAAGAGTTTCGAAGTGTTAATGAATGGGATAATACGGTAAATAACCTTTCAAGTAGGTTAGAAGTCGTGGGACCTTAATAAGATAAGTGGGGAAATGTCCAGAATACCCCCATTTAAGTTGTACAGAATCCCATCCCAGGGGTACGACTGACCCTTACGAGTCGTACCCTCCAATACGAGTGGTACCCTCCACATGTATCATAACCTCAACTCCTGGATCCAACACTATCTAGCATATGACTACTCCAACCACGTCGTAACCAAAGCATACGCTCTGTACCCTTCATCCGTATCCCTAGCATATTTAAACACAAGGAAGATTTAGACACTGTCCACCATATGAGTCCTGGGTACGAATCGTACCCTGGCATACGGCTCATGGTAAGCCACTCGTACTCAGATTCAACCTAAGTAACCAAATCTAAGATTAAGTGAAGAAACCAAACGATCCGTAACCACCAATACGACTCGTACCTCTAAGTCGTATCCATTCTAATAACTAAAATCCATCCCACCAATTAACACTGGTCAGCATACGACTAGACCTTACCATTCGTACCCCAACATACGGCTCGTACCTATGAGTCGTATTGGGTCCAGGGATCAGAATTTCAGGAAATTTTCTAAAGTTCAGAAACCAGGGTGTTTCAGTCTCCCCCACTAGGAACATAGTCCCCGAATGACGGACAAAGTAGGGTTAACTACACGCACGAGTCATTTGCATTATCAAATATATTTCCAATCTTCAACAAAGTTTGAAAACAAAGAGGCAAAGATATTAGTCTTTCCTTTAACAAACTTCGAAAATAAAGATGTGTTGAAGACACTTACCTTCTGCACGAATCCCAGGAGCAGAAAACGAATGCTGATATTTGGACTTCATGTCCTCCTCCACTTCTCATGTAGTTTTTTCCACCTTATGGTTCCGCCAAAAAACCTTAACCGAAGCCACATCCTTGGTTCGCAACGGACGAACCTGCCTATCCAAGATCTCAACTGGGATTTCTTCATAAGACAAAGAATTCGTGATACCCAGTCTTTCCGAAGGAACAACCGAAGAAGGATCACCAATGCACTTCCTCAAATGGAAACATAAAAGACCGGATGAACCATGCTCAAGCTAGAAGGCAACTCCAACTCATAAGCAATATTACCAACTCTCCGCAAAACCTTATAAGGACCAACATACCGGGGACTGAGCTTTCCCTTCTCACCAAACCGCACTACCCCTTCATGGGAGATACCTTGAGAAAAACCTTATCCCCAATCTCAAACTCCAAGTCTCTACGCCTAATATTCACATAAGACTTTTGGAGACTTTGGGCAGCCTTAAGCCTCTCCCGAATCACCTTCACCTTCTCCATAGCCCGGTAAACCAAGTCGGGACCAAATATGTCCGCCTCACCAAGCTCAAACCAACCAATAGGAGATCTACACCTCCTACCATATAATGCCTCAAAAGGGGCCATACCAATACTAAAATGATAGCTATTGTTGTAAGCAAACTCCACCAAAGGTAGATGCTCAACCCAATTGCCACCATAATCAATCACACAAGCCCGAAACATATCTCCAATGTCTGAATAGTTCTCTTCGCTTGCCCATCCGTCTGCAGGTAGAAAGCAGTACTCAGACTAACCTTAGTCCCCAACCCATTCTGAAAAGATCGCCAGATGCCACGATCAGAAATAATCGAAACAAGCACCCCATGCAGCTTCTCAATCTCCTGAAGATACAACTTCGCATAATCCTCCATCGAGAAGGTAGTCCGCACTGGCAAAAAGTTGGCAGACTTAGTCATCCTATCAACGATGACCCAAATTGAATCATATTGATTCCGAGACTGAGGAAGACCGGTAACGAAGTCCATATTGATCACTTCCTATTTCCACTCGGGCAAATCAATTTCTTGATACAACCCTCCCGACTTGATGTGCTCAACCTTAACCTTTTGACACACCATGCACTTGGCTATAAAATTTGCCACATCTCTCTTCATGCCATTCCACCAATAGATCTCCTTGAGATCATGATACATCTTAGTCGAACTGGGATGAACAACATAGCGCGACTCATGGACCTTCAAAATCCTTTGTCGCAAACCGTCGACATCAGGAACACACAACCTCCCTTGGTATCGTAAAGTACCATCACCACCGATCTCAAACACCATTCACTCTTGATTTTCATCAAGATAGGATCTAGCATTTGCTTCTCCTTAATCTCCACGTCAAGAGACGATCGAACCACTTCTTGTACCACCACATCACCATCCCTAGAGTCCAAGAGGCGAATTCCCGGATTAGCCAAGCGGTGAATATCCTTCACCAATTCCCGCCTTCCTTCCTCCACATGAGCCAAGCTCCCCATGGATAACGTGCTAAGAGCATCAACAACCACATTAGCCTTACCTGGGAGGTAGTGAAGACTCATTTCAGTCCTTGAGAAGTTCAAACCATCTCTTTTGCCTAAGATTTAGCTCTTTCTAAGTGAACACATACTGTTGACTCTTACGATAAAAAAAGAAATCTACGTGCACACCACACAAATAATACCTCCATATTTTCATAGCAAACACAACTGCTAACAACTCCAAATCATGAGTAGGATAATTCCTTTCTGTAATGCCTTGGAAAACGGGTTTCAAAGAGTCATACGGTGCTTGAGGCTACGAGTAGCCCCAAGCTAACCCTTTGAGCCATTTTCATTTAGTTCAACACAAATCAACGGGGTTTCTATAAATAACCCTCAAATATCAACAGAGTAATCATCATCCAAGAATAAAAGAATTTCAGAAAGATAACAAAATACGACTTATTAGTCAACTCCCAACATTTATACTAGTCTGACAAGCCTCTAAGAAAATCAATAAAACCAACGAGCCATTGAGACATGCCCCAACTGACTCATACTCAGTTATCAAATGTAAGCAATTTCGTGAAACCAACATCAGACATCACGTCCTCGGAACATGAGGACTCACCACAATAGAGGATGTAGAACAGCGTGCCCGAAGAATTACTGTCAAACTTGGAACTGAGCACTTGAACCTACATTCCGAGAAAATACAGCCCACATCCGAAGATGTGGGTTAGTACCATGGAAAGAAATCGAGTATATGGGGGTGTATGCAGTTGTATAAACATTATGTCATAAATATTTATAATAAATATGCAGGATGTATGAAAGACTCACATAGCCCGAAGAAAATCATCATAATCATGAGAGGATGAAATAAGTACAATAACACATGTGAGTCATTATATAATTTGTCAATCACTTTTAGTTCATCAAGAATATCAATTCTCATAATGTAAATATCATTTAAATCTTTCGAAAGAATAACTTTCACAATTTCACTTTCAAATCACTTCACCATTCACCATAGACACAAGGAAACACACACACACTGGGAGATCCTATAACCGACATAAACCATGTGAGCTACATGGAGTCCAACGTACAACCCACGTTGGGGAGAGCCGTCCTATCCTTGCCATCGGAGTAGGACTATCGATATCAAATCCATACAAATTAGTGATCACTATATAAATCAGCCTTAGGCTCTCCTATGGGGGCACGTAGTTCTAGGGAAGTAAGGTCGCTTTATACCTCCCATTCGGTGCTAAAGATTTCTCCCGGACTTAGCTCAGATCATTTCAAATACAATCCATAACAAAATAATTTCAGTAATATATAAATATACATCGGGAGCCATCATGCTTCCCATCTATCAAAATCAACCAAGTTATGGATTTCTTTCGCACTCGAGTTCAAAACAACTCCATTAAGACCAAAAGGTCAAATCATTCAAAATATCTCAAATATTCAACATCAACGTGCTTATAACGCATACTTTCTCAAAAAAACACAATTTCCAATGGGGATTCACGACCCAAATATCAAAATCATGATAAATATCGTTCAAGATTCATGCTTTATATCTCTACATATGTAAATTCATCTTTCAAAATCATAAACATCAAGATTTCATAATAATCATCATAAGATATGGGTTCATGCTTTAAATTCATAAAAAATCAAATAAAAGTCATGCCTTTGTAAAGAAAATTACTTTTGGGCACAAGAACGAAAGAGAGTTCTTGTTGAAAAATCCCACATACCTTGAATGATGAACTTTAGATCGATACTCATTTTTGAGATGTTAATCGTGCCTTTGAATGATGGTTCTTGGAGTTCTTGAACTAGGAACTTGGAATTTTGAATAAATTTGCAGAATTAATGGTGAACTTTGGAGGTTTTTGAACAAGGAACTTGGAATCTTGAATAAATTTGGAGAATTAATGGTGAACTTTGGAGGTTCTTGAAGTTGGATGTAGGATCTTAGGGTTTTCTTTTTGAGGGAATTTGATGAAATATAACATATAATGGTTCTAATAGGCTTTAATATAGGGTTTGGACGGATTTTGGGTGAGGGGGAATGACCAAAACGCCCCTAACAATCAAAAAATTCTCGAATCTGTCCTTTGGTGGACTGTTTTGATAGTCTGAAGTAGATCAACCATAACGTTTTACTCCGATATCCAAATTGGATGAAACCAATTTCATTAGAAAGATGACTCTCATATCTTTCCGTTGATATATAGTATCTCACCCAGATCATTGTGTACGGGGAGTTATGATCGTTTGAAGTTGACCCAAAAATTCGCTTTTGATAGGTTGAAGTAGATTGACCATAACTTTTTTGCTCCGATAGACAAATTGGATGAAACCAATTTCATTGGAAAGAGGATTCGCAGAGCTTTCCGTTGATGTATAGTAGATCACCCAGATCATTATGTACAAGGAGTTATGATCGTTTAAAGTTGGAGCAAAAATACGCTAGGCCTCAGTACTTTTTCCTGCATGTTTTACTGTTCACTACTATTCACGGTTCGATCGGAATGTTCATAACTCGTCGCTCGGGTGTCCGTTTTGGATGATCCACATATCGTTGGAAAGCTTATTCGATACTCTACGCAATGGTGGGTCATAATCTAAGACATTCCGCACGAAAATTTTTTAATTCATTCTAGAAGATAGAACCCAACATATTCATGCACAAAATTTCAACGAAAAATTTCCCGAGGTATTACACTTTCATGTACCTTCAACTGCCTGGAAGCATTGACAATCACCTTCCATTGCTGCATCAACACACAACTAAGTCCCACCCGAGATGCATCACAATAAAACACGAACCCATCATTGCCTTCCGACAAAGTAAGAATTGGAGCCGAAATCAACTTATCCTTCAGCTTCTCGAAACTCCCTTCACAAGCATTTGACCAAGAAAACTGACTTGACCTTATTCTTAGTTAACTTAGTCAAAGGAGCTGCTATCGATGAAAAGCTTTCCCCAAACCGCCTATAATGCCCGGCTAAACCCAAAAGCTCCGAATGTCGGATGGAGTCGTGGGTTTAGGGCACCTCTTCACCACAACAACCTTTTACGGATCCACCATGATCCCTTCACTAGAAATAATATGACCCAAGAAAGTTATAGCGTTTAACCAAAACTCACACTTGGAGAACTTGGCATACAACTGTTGTTCCTTTAAGGTTTGCAACACCACACGGAGGTGATTAACATGATCCACCTCACTCTTCGAATAAACCAGAATGTCATCAATAAACACAATAATGAAGAGATCCAAATACTTACGAAAAATCATGTTAATCAGATCCATAAATGTTGTCGGAGCATTAGTCAATCCAAATAACATCACCAAAAACTCAAAAGTGCCCATATCGAGTACGAAAAGCCATCTTAGGGATATCCACCTCCCTAATCTTTAGCTGATGGTACCCAGACCGAAGATCTATCTTAGAAAAGAACTTGACACTTTTCAACTGATCAAACAGATCATCTATCCTTAGAAGAGGATACTTGTTCTTGACCGTCAGGTTGTTCAATTACCTATAGTCAAATGCACATCCGAAGGAAACCATCCTTCTTGCGCATAAACAACACCGGTGCACCCCATGGGGATACACTAGGACGAATAAACCCCTTATCCAAAAGATTCTTAAGTTGCTCCTTGAGTTCTCTCAACTCAGCTGGAGCTATTCTATAGGGAGGAATAGAAATTGGACGAGTACTCAGAACTAGATCAATACCAAACTCTATCTCCCTATCTCGAGGAAAATCAAGAAGATCATCCAGAAAGACCTCTGGAAACTCGTTAACCATTAGAACTAACCGGAAATAACGACATTTCGAGTTAGAATCTTTAACCCGGACCAAGTGATACAGACAACCTTTAGAGATCAACTGCTCTAAGATAAGAAATAAATCTTCCCCTAGGAGCTAAAGAATCATTCTATAACCGCTCACCAAGGAACCTAAAGATAACCCTACGAGTCCGACAATTCAAGGATGCATAACAAGAGTGCAACCAATCCATACCCAGAATGAAATCAAATCCACCATACCCTACTCAAACAAACCTACCAAGGTTTGCTTGCCACTAACTGATAACCCCTCAAACTCTTAGCAGTAACTGAGTCACCTATTGGGTTAGAAACAGAAAAAGGATCTGAAATAACTTTCGGATCAAAACCAAAAAATACAACCACATAAGGTGTCACATAGGAGAGAGTGGACCCCGGATCAAGCAAACAATATACGTTACGAGAGAAAAGCTGTAATGTACCAGTAACGACATCAGGTGATGCCTCGGATTCCTGTTGGGACACCAAAGCATACAACCTGTTTCGACCAATACTTTAACCAGGAGTAGTAATAAAAGTAGATGCAGCACCACCAGGTGTAGGAGCAGAAGATGAAGCCGCAGGAATCTTATTCGCCCCCATAGCAACCTTATTAATTGGATAACCCCTAAGCCGATGGCTTGCCTGGCACATTTGAAGAATTTGTCCCTTTCTTCATCGCAATAACCTCGATGAGAACGACCACAGAACCGATAAGGAAGCCATGAAGAAACTGATTGACCTCCGCTTGCCTGAGATTAGACACCCTGTGCCCGGAAAGACGCATGTCGCCCGACTTATAAGGAGCGTTAGCAAAAGAGTAGGAACCAGAACTCTCCCACTTCTTTTCTGCCATTTGTCACCATCCCGACCACCCTGAGACTGAGCACCTCCCTGGTTAGAAAATTTGCTCCTTTTGCCCTGTCTATCCCCAAACTCCATCTGCTTCCTCTTTTCATCCTCCACTTGCTGCATATGAACAGTCAATCTAGAGATGTCCATATCTTTAATCAGCAAGGCAGTCTTGCTCTCCAAAATCAGATCCCGATTCAACCCAAAAGCGAACTTCCTCATTCTTTCCCGAATGTCAGCAACTAAATCAGGAGCATTCCTTAACAATTTGTGAAACTTCAGGGCATATTCGTTGACAGACATCCTCCCTTCCTTGAGGTTCACAAACTATTCCATCTTTGCTTCCCTCAACTCTTGGCGAAAGAAACGATCCATGAAGGCCTTAGAGAAAGTATCCCACGAGACCGATTTTTCCATATTACCTCTATCCCTGTCCCACTCTTCATATCACCGATATGTAACATCTTTGAGCTGATAAACTGCAAAGTTTACCCTCTCCACATTGGTAGCCTGAATCACCCAAAATATTTTTTCCGATGAAGCCCTGTGGATCCTCCTCCATCTTCACTCCAAAAAAAGTGGGAGGACCCATCCCATCTTCATAAATTGGCCAACCCTTGTGGTGTCAACAGGCAAAGCATACGTCCCACCCTGCTCAACCTGAGCAGCGACCATCTGAGCAATAACATGAATAGACTAACGAAAATCCACATTAGTCACCTCGCCTTGAGAAGGACTAGTAGCAACCGATGGAACTCCAGAGCTATCAGGATAGGATCGTGAGATCAAAGATGAACCTCAAAAGTAGGATGCACCCCTTCAGCATTACCCTCAAATGGGATAGAAGAATTTTCTTGTGTTTCAGATCTACGAAGCATAATCTGAAAGACGAACAAACAAGGATTAGAGAAGATTCCAGGACTGAGACTCTCAGCTTTAGAATAGAATACCAAGAAAGTGAGACATTCCTAAATGCCTTGTAGCCTCTCCTTTATGAGTGTGGCACGCTACACACCCTTAAAATAGACTGTATTCGACACGACTTTGTGGACTCACAATTGACCATGAACCTAGGCTCTGATACCAACTTGACGCAACCCGATTGGGGGCCTTGTCATAATAGGCATCCCAAGTCCGACCGGGACCGAAGACCGCCCCCGTCACCCAACCTAACCTCCAGCCTTTTGCCCTGAGTTGGCTGAATTTCGAGCAAGGAGCAAGATAGTACAACAACTCCCGTGAAGACTTTGGGATAAGATCACAACTGTGACCGACCCAATTTAGTCCAACCATCCCATACCAACAATCCAACCATACCAAACCGATACCGAAACAAGGGCCATAAACCCAGGCCATAACCATAGATGTTCCAAAACATAATATACTTAATCCCAAAATAAAATATGATGGAACAACCAACAATATCGTCCAAAGATGTCAACCCTCCAGCTTATTCCAATGCCAAGGCTGACACCAATATCGATCTCGTCCATTCCAACCTATAACAGTGCCACAAAGCCTCAAACCAAAAGATTAATAAAATCCGGTTGGGAGATGGCCCCAAGCCATGGTCAAAACCAATATCCAAAATAAAATCAAAGTGTCTAGAAATATCCATAACATAAAATGAAGTCTTCCGAAAGGATGGAAGCTCACCACTTCAGTCCAAATGTTGTCCTTGAGTCAATCACTATGTAGGAGGAGTAGAATGACCGGTTCTTGCATAGCGTGGGTATACAACCGCCAGTAGACGGGTTAGTGGGTGATTGCTAGCATGATCTCAGGATAAGGATAAAATAATGTCATTTATAAAACCATTCATATGCACACAACCATATATAAATGCATGAATATATATATACATATATATATGTGTGTGTGTGTACCAATAAATTGGAGCTGTTCGCAAACAGGGTGTGCATGCGGAATTTTTATTCACTTAATGAGTGAAATAACCATCATCATACCAATAGTATGGATCATCATCACTATCCACATACGAATAGTCATGGATAGACCATTGTTTTTTAACAAGATAATCAATAAATTTTTCAAGAATTTTTTCTTGCACATCTTTGTTTAATTTATTTCCATTAAAATAGTAATTAATGTTTTTTCATTAAAGAAAATAGTATAATAACCCATTAGACAGTATAAAGAATGTATTTCTTTATTAAAATTTTGAGTGTATTGTACTTTCTAAATATTCTTTTCCTTTCAGAATTGTCTCTCTCGAGGGCTTTGAATAACAAAAAATTTAACTTGTTGATTTTTGATTTGCTAATTTTGGAGTTATTTGAAATATTTTTCCAACGTTTGATCGTTTGAGAAAAGATTCTCAGATTATAACTCCAATTTGTTATAACTTCATCAAACCTTTTGATAATTATTTTGGCTTCCCAAAATTCTTTTCTAAGATTTATTAATTTTGGTTGTATAATTTTCATAATGATAAATATAAACAATTCATGATTTATGATTCCCTATAGGTACTTCGTAACATATATTATGTATGCATGTATAAAGTAGATATGAAAATAAATTTTTCCTATGCTAATACGTTCATGAAATGATAGAGTTTATGTATATACCTTTCGACTCTCTTTAAATTGGTTGTATTAACACTGGAGTGTTACTCCTTCCGGCTATGAAGAACTGTTTAGCCTATTGCGACTCACTGTCTCAGGCTACTACGCCGTTCTTCCTCCGTCAAGGCTGAAGATCCCAACCTTCATTTGTCACAAACATAAAAATTGACAAATGTATATAAAACAAACTTTTGTTTCATGAAAGTATTACAACATAAGAAAAATCTTTAATAAGATCTTTCTTTATACCTATACACAAACTATAATTACTTTTTCCTAACGGGAGAAATGCTTTTACTTACTTATATAGAAGATACCTAGCATTTTCTAAGAAAAAAGTATTCAGTGAAATGTAGTCTGTCCTCTATGAGTTTTCTATCTCTCATTTTATAGGTACAAGGAGGGGTAGAATTACAATATTTATTTTTCTTAGAGTCATCCTTCAAAAATCTTTTATTTATCTTTTGGTCCCTTATCATCTTGGCAGGATAAGATAAGAGAAAAGATTTTCTTTCCGTTAATTGGCTGCTTTTTGGACCGTGGGGTCCATTCCTCTCTATCTTTTTGTCGTCTGGTACCGACAATTATGTTGACGTAATTGCTTTTGCTTTACGTCTTTTCTTTCATTGCTGGCTTTATCTTTATAGTTGTGGATTACATTTCTTCGAATATTGATGAGCTTTCGCCATCATTCTTCTTGAGATGTCCATGTTTCAAGAATTTGCATGCCACATTCCATGTTACTGGAGTGGCTGAAAATTGATGTGTTTCGAATTCAACAATGTTATCCCTTAGGACTATTGATCTTGATTTTCCTTTGGTCATAAGGATCCAGTGTGTATCTCTATTTAGTACCTTATAATTTTCTTCATACTTATTTTTAAGGATGTGATAGACAGCCTTCATCCCTAAAGCTCTCCTGGTTTGGATTCATTTTTTTATTGAAATATGGAATCTTCTTATCAACTCCTATGGTGCTGATATTAAAGTCTCTTAATTTTTCCACCGTTATGTAGTTAAAAGTGGGAAAATATAATTGATTATATTGAGATTCCATAGCTATGCTGTAGAATCTACAATAGACTGCTTCCTCTTCGGTGTAATTTCTTATCGAACTAGTCAGATGTATTGTAGTCCTTCCAATTCAGATAAATCTCGTTTTGAATTAACACGGTCTAAATAACCGAATTCAAATAATTTGGCTGTGAAATCAACCGTTCCTCCTGGAAATATAGAAATCCTTTGATATAAGCTCTTTGTTTCGATAACTCCAAATGTTTCTCCACAGGTTTCTGGGAGATTGTATATGCTTTTTGTGAAAGTCATGTATTCTTCTTTCTTCGGATGATTTTTTTCTTCCTGAGAAGAAATAAACTGTTTTCCTGAGGAAAAGTTAGTCTTTTTTTCTAATTTCTCAGAGATTGTTTCAGTTTTTACTGATGTTACTACTTTAGAGAATTTTCTCTGTATTTGTGCTCGACTTTAGCTTTGTCCATAGACTCGGCCATCGGCATATCCGTGCTTACCGATGAGATGGTTTTGGCATTAGGTGCTAGTGGGACATCTCCTACCACTTTATTATCTCGGCTTTTGGCTTTGTTTGAGGACTCGGCCATCGGCATATCCAGGTGCTTACCATCGAGATGTTTTTGGCACTAAGTGCTAGTGGGACATCTCCTACCACTTTGTTAGAGATGACTTGTCGTCCCTTTGGTTTGGTTTCCAGATGCTCGCATAGGAGTTGGAATTCTGCCATGTTCTCAGCTTGATCAGTGTTAAATCGACTTAATTTAAATTGTAATTTCTTTGCCTTTTCAGACAAAGTTACTGGTTCATCTCAAATTTGGAATAGCTTGTTGCTTTTTTCATTTATGGCATCATCGATGGTATTCATCTTCTGCCATATTCGGTTGACTAGTACTTGAGTTCTATCGTCCATATTGTACGTTTCTTGAAAGAAAATCTGCAAAAACATTGTCAGATCCTTTAATATTTTCGATTTTAAAAGTATAAAATGACAATAATACCTGCCATCTGTGTAACCTTTTGTATTGTGGCTCTAAAAGTAGTTTATTGAATATCAATCCTGATATTTGTGTATTGTATGTTTTGACAACAAATGGTTTTGGTAATAAAAACGTAGAAAACTTTCGTATTCCCTTTATTACCGCTAATAATTCCTTTTCATTTGTGGAATAGTTAACATTAGCTTCGTTAAATGTTCCACTAGTATATCTACAGATTTCATTTAAATCTATTTGTAATAATGCTCCCCAATGATAAGTCGGAAACATGAGTTTGTAAGACCAAATTATCCTCTGGTTCTGGTAATCTAAGCTTTGGTAGCTTAGCACATTCTTCCTTTAATTTTTGAACACAAAAGGTATGTTCATTAGTCCACTCAAGTCGACTTGACTTACGAATGAGTTTTTGCAAAAGACTTCTCTTTTTTGCAAGATCCGGAATAAATTCTCCTGCATAATTCGAACATCCAAGAAACTTTTGTATTTCTTGTTTTGTTAGTTTATCAGGAAATTCTATTATTTTCTTCGAAATATGAGTTTGTAATTCTATTCCATTCTTTGAAATTATCATTTTTAAGAATTCTATTTCATTTTTGCTTATTTTTGCTTTCTTTTGACTTAAAACAATTTCATTTTTAACACAAATATTTGAAAATTCCTTCAAATGTGTTAGATATTCTTGATAGCTTTCTGAACAGACCAAAATATCATCTATATAGACGATTAGGAAGAGATAAGCTTAACTTATTAACAAAGCTTATGATTGACCAAATTTTAGGGAAAATTCCAGAAAGGAATAGAAAAAAGATGAATTATGTTCATCTTGGAGGAATCCAAATAATGGTTAAATCCACTTTCAAAGAAGGAATAGATTGGCCAATAGTAATTGACCTTTCAGATGAAAGATTTATTAATACTAGAGAAGGTAATTTAGGTATTGTTGAAGGAAACTTGGCTTATACGAAATTATTATTCACCTTTTACCACAGGTATTGTATATCATTAAAAGATGTAAATTTTAACGAAGCTCCAAGTTTGCACTTTCAAGTAAAAAGAAAGGATTTATTTAAACCAGGTAATCATATTATGAGCATATATTATCAAGCTCTGTATACGGTTACCAATTCAAACTATGGAAATGTTTAAAAAAATAAAAGCCTAGTCGAAATTGACCAAGAATGCACAGGAATAGCCAGAATAGTTGAAGCAGAAATTCAACAACCAAATATTCCTACAGATGACATTCATGTGGGAAAAGCTATAGAAATAGGGAGCTCCACAACTTCAAATACAACTTCAAATACAAGACTCTCTATAGAATATGAGAGAAACTCCATACGAAAAAGGTAATTCCATGAGATTTGATAACGAAAACTCTAATAATGTTACAGAAGTTTCAGGAAGATTCTTTAACAGAATCGATTGGAACAAGCAAACAATCCTAATATAGTCAAGATCATTAGCAAATCATGTAAAGGAAAGTATCCTAGACGGATTAGTGAGCTTTAAAGGTAAATCTTATATTTACAAAACATTTGAAGGGAATAGTTACGAATGTTTAAAACTGGTAGAATTACCATTACAACTTGGAACAATTAGAATGAGAGTTCCTTGCTATATTAGTAGTTATGAAAATGATTACAATATAATTTTAGGAGGAAATTTCTCAATATCAATACAATATCCAAAAAGAAGGAATCCAAATAACCTTAGGAAATGAAACTTGTTTTCTTCCTAAAATCTAATGCCTAAAGAAACCTCTTTTAGAGTATCGGTATTCGTAGAATTTACAGCCTACGAAACAAAACTGACTTCCTGTAGTCAGATAGATAATGGGGCTGAAGCTACTTTAGCAAAATCCTTTCTAATAAAAAATTGGGATATTAATAATACTAGTACCTTTGTTATTGGTATTACAGGTGATAAAGAAAAACTAACACATGAAATGAAAATGTAGAAATAATTTTGGGATCTAAAATTGTTTCTATAATACATGTTTTTGCATACGACAAGCTTGAAACTGATTTGTTATTAGGAAATGATTTTATACAACAGTTCAAAACTGTCATCAAACAATATACATGGTCAGTTTTAAAACACCATGTAATCAATTTATAAAAATTCTAAGGAAACACAACCCATATATTTTGATAAAAGAAAAGGAAATCTTTAAAAAGAAATTTTTAGATACCTCTAAAAACTATTCGTGTAAATGTCTCAACCTAGAAAAAATAAAACAAGATTTACAATTTTCTTATGGAGAAAATCCATTAGAAAAATGAAATAATAACCATGAAAAAGTAGTTTTACTCTTAAAGATCCTGGTATCATCATAAGAGTTAAACCAATGCTTTATAATGAAGAAGATAAAACTGAATTTAAAATTCAGATACAAGAACTCCTTAATCTTAAATTAATAAGAGCAAGTAGGAGTTCATATAGTAGTCCTGCATTTATGGTAAGGAACCACGCAGAACAAAAAAGAGGAAAAACTCGAATGGTCATAAACTATAAAGAGCTAAATAAAAATTGTGTTTTTGATGGATATTTTGTTCCAAATAAAAATAATTTAATTAATCTTGCTAAAGGAAAAAACTATTTTTCAAAATTTGATTGCAAAAACGGATTTTGGCAAATTAAACTATCAGAGGAATCAGTCCCTCTAACAACGTTCAGTACTCCTAATGGGCATTATGAATGGTTAGTAATGCCTTTTGGATTAAAGAATGCACCACAAATTTTTCAAAGAAAAATGGATAGAATATTTTCTGAAAAGAATTTCCTAATCGTCTATATAGATGATATTTTGGTCTGTTCAGAAAGCTATCAAGAATATCTAACACATTTGAAGGAATTTTCAAATATTTTTGTTAAAAATAGAATTGTTTTAAGTCAAAAGAAAGCAGAAATAAGCAAAAATGAAATAGAATTCTTAGGAATGATAATTTCAAAGAATGGAATAGAATTACAATCTCATATTTCAAAGAAAATAATAGAATTTCCTGATAAACTAACAAAACAAGAAATACAAAAGTTTCTTGGATGTTCGAATTATGCAGGAGAATTTATTCCGGATCTTGCAAAAAAGAGAAGTCTTTTGCAAAAACTCATTCGTAAGTCAAGTCGACTTGAGTGGACTAATGAACATACCTTTTGTGTTCAAAAATTAAAGGAAGAATGTGCTAAGCTACCAAAGCTTAGATTACCAGAACCAGAAGATAATTTGGTCTTACAAACTGATGTTTCCGACTTATCATTGGGGAGCATTATTACAAATAGATTTAAATGAAATCTGTAGATATACTAGTGGAACATTTAACGAAGCTAATGTTAACTATTCCACAAATGAAAAGGAATTATTAGCGGTAATAAAGGGAAAACGAAAGTTTTCTACGTTTGTATTACCAAAACCATTTGTTGTCAAAACAGACAATACACAAATATCAGGATTGATATTCAATAAACTACTTTCAGAGCCACAATACAAAAGGTTACATAGATGGCAGGTATTATTGCCATTTTATACTTTTAAAATCGAAAATATTAAAGGATCTGACAATGTTTTTGCAGATTTTCTTTCAAGAAACGTACAATATGGACGATAGAACTCAAGTACTAGTCAACCGAATATGACAGAAGATGAATAACATCGATGATGCCATAAATGAAAAAAGCAACAAGCTATTCCAAATTTGAGATGAACCAGTAACTTTGTCTGAAAAGGCAAGAAAATTACAATTTGAATTAAGTCGGCTTAACACTAATCAAGCTGAGAAAATGGCAGAATTTCGACTCCTATGCGAGCATCTGTAAACCAGACCAAAAGGACGACAAGTCATCCCTAACAAAGTGGCAGGAGATGTCCCACTAGCACCTAGTGCCAAAAATATCTCGATGGTAAGCAGCCCGGATATGCCGATGGCCGAGTCCTCAGACAAAGCCAAAAGCCGAGCTAACAAAGTGGTAGGAGATGTTCCACTAGCACCTAGTGCCAAAAACATTTCATCGGTAAGCACGGATATGCGAATGGCCAAGTCTATGGACAAAACTAAAAGCCGAGCACAAACACAGAAAATTCTCTGAAGTAGTAACATCAGTAAAAACTGAAACAATCTCTGAGAAATCAGAAAAAAGGACTAACTTTTCCTCGGGAAAACAATTTATTTCTTTTCAGGTAGGAAAAATTCATCATCTGAAGGAAAAAGAATACATGACTTTCACAAAAAGTATATACAATCTCCCAGAAACTTCTGGAGTTATCGAAATAAAGAGCTTATATCCAAGGATTTCTATATTTCCAGGAGGATCGGCTAATTTCACAGCCAAATTATTTGAATTTGGTTATTTAGATCGTGTTTATTCAAAACGAGATTTATCTGAACTGGAAGGACTACCAATACATCTGACTAGTTCAATAAGAAATTACGCCGAAGAGGAAGCAGTCTATTGCAGATTCTACAACATAGCTATGGAATCTGAAGATGATCAATTATATTTTCTCACTTTTAACTACATAACGGTGGAAAAATTAAGAGACTTTAATATCAGCGCCACAGGAGTTGATAAAAAGATTCCATATTTCAGCAAAAAATGGATCCAAACCAGGAGAGCTTTAGGGATGAAGGTCGTCTATCACATCCTTAAAAATAAGTATGAAGAAAATTACAAGGTACTAAATAGAGATACACACTGGATCCTTATGACCAAAGGAAAATCAAGATCAGTAGTTCTAAGGGATAAAATTGCTGAATTCGAAACACATCAATTTCCAGCCACTCTAGCAACATTGAATATGGCATGCAAATTCTTGGAACATGGACATCTTTAGAAGAATGATAGCGAAAGCTCATCAATGTTCGAAGAAATGTAATCCACAACTATAAAGATAAAGCCAACAATGAAAGAAAAGACGTAAAACAATTACGTCAACATAATTGTCGATATCAGATGACAAAAATATGAAGAGGAATGGACCCCATGGTCAAAAAGTAGCTAATCAACGGAAAGAAAATCTTATCTCTTATCACTAAGATGATAAGGGACCAAAAGATAAATAAAAGATTTCTGAAGGATGATCCTAAGAAAAATAAATATTGTAATTCTACCCCTCCTTGTACCTATAAAAGGAGAGAGAAAACTCATAGAGGACAGACTACATTTCACTGAATACTTCTTTCTTAGAAAATGCTAGGTATCTTCTATATGAGTAAGTAAAAGCACTTCTCCCGTCAGGGAAAAGTAATTATAGTTTGTGTGTAGGTATAAAGAAAGATCTTATTAAAGATTTTTCTTATGTTGTAATATTTTCATTAAACAAAAGTTGGTTTTATATAACTTTGTCAATTTTTATGTTGGTGATAAATGAAGGTTGGGATCTTCAGCCTCGACGGAGTAAGAACGGCACAGTAGCCTGAGATAGTGAGTCGCAATAGGCTAAATAGTTCTTCATTGCCGGAATGAGAAACACTGTAGTGTTTATACAACCAATTTAAAGATAGTCGAAAGGTATATACATAAACTCTATTATTTCATGAACATATTAGCATAGGAAAACTTTGTTTTCATATCTACTTTATAAATGCATACATAATATATGTTACGAAGTACCTAAAGGGAATAAAAAATCATGAATTGTTTATATTTATCATTATGAAAATTATACAACCAAAATTAATAAATCTTAGAAAAGAATTTTGGGAAGCCAAAATAATTATCAAAAGGTTTGATGAAGCTATAACAAATTGGAGTTATAATCTGAGATGGTTTCTCAAACGTTGGAAAAATATTTCAAATAACTCCAAAATTAGCAAATAAAAAATCAACAAGTTAAACATTTTGTTATTCAAAGCCCTCGAGAGAGACAATTCTGAAAGGAAAGACAATTTAGAAAGTACAATAGACTCAAAATTTCACTAAAGAAATACATTCTTTATACTGCCTAATGGGTTATTATACTATTTTCTTAAATAAAAAAACATTAATTACTATTTTAAAGGTAATAAAATTAAATAAAGATTTACAAGAAAAAATTCTTGAAAAAATTATCGATTATCTTGTTCTAGAACAATAGTCTATCCATGACTATTCGTATGTGGATAGTGATGATGATCCATACTATTGGTATGATGATGATTATTTCACTGATTAAGTGAATAAATATTCAGCATCCACACCCTGTTTGTGAACAGCTCCATTTTATTGGTTATATATATACTAGTTACTAATGCTCGGGCCTTTATTTTAATTATTGTGACTTATAGTATTTTATAATATATTTTTTTTAAAAATATATAACAAATTATTTTCTTAGATATTTTAAATTGTTAATTATTATAATTTATAATATTTTTTATGTAATTTTCAAATGCTTAGATGACCATAATAATTAATTATGAGTGATATAGTAAAGTTATGATTGAAGCAGCGTAGCAGACATGTCTTAATGACTCACAACTAATTAGTAGTGATATAGCAATGTTACTGTAAAATATACTTGTGCAAAATTTTAAATGGTCATAATAATTAATTAGGAGTGACATAGTAAAATCACGATTGAAACAACGAAACAAACATGTCTAATTAGAAGCGATATAACAAAATTACTATACAAAAATACTTGGTGAAGTAGCTGAAGTAGACGTGTCATAAATATCTATTTTACCTTTTTATTAAATATTATTAATTTTCTAATACATAAATAAATTTATAATAATTAATTAGAGATGATATAATAAAATTACAAAGAAAGCAACTCACGAAACAAATAGGAGAAACAAGAAGAAGAAGCAGACATGTTGACGGAGACGTGCTTGCTTGCTTCTCCTACCCCATTCCCTTTTATTAGATAAGATATATATATATATATATATATATATATATATATATTAACCATGCCGAGAAAGGGGATCGGGTTTAGCATGCCTTTAAAACCTTTACCTGGCTATGTAACTTTGCCGTCCTAAACCATCCACGGGCTATATAGGTTCAGCTTCGCCTGCTGATGCGTGAAGCCGCACGACCAGGGAAGAAAACCTGGGATGACTAGTACATCCCCCAAAATATAGTGTGACATCATTCACACGGTCACCAAGACCAACCTCACATCGGCAAATATGAGTTTCCAGTTTTGGTACCCCCAGGACCTCCACCTTTCGCTGCTTTGCTATACATTCTGCCATTATTGTTCAATTAAAACCATTACCAACCAACCAATCAATCCATTTACCATTTATTAACCAAGACCATTTAGTGGTGGTATCGTCATACCGACTATACTTGCAAGTACTATCCATAGCTAACCTTATATAGGTTTAAGGGGACTTCCAAGTGCCCTTTCATTTACCATATTAAACCACTTGGGGATTCCATGTACCCCACAAGCGTAACCATTTAGCCATTTACCTTTCCAAACCATTTAAACCATGCATAATTCCTTTATCAAGTTTTAAAACAAGCAAGAGTTCCATTAGAAATACTCAACGCAATGAAAACATTATTATATGCATTTTGTCAAACACATTGGGGGCATTGTATAACCAAAACTAATTCCAATTACCATTAAGCCATTCCCATGCAATCCAATTATCCACAACCACCATTAATGCACATAAGGCATAATTAAAACTATGAAAAACCATAACCAACCATTTAATATCAACAACAACAACATACCCAGTATATTCCCACCAAGTGGGATCTGGGGAGGGTAAGTGTACGCAGTCCATACCACTTCCTCAAAGTGAGATAGAAAGGTTGTTTCCGATAGACCACCGACTCAAAATAAAACAATAAAACAACCTAAAGCAAGATAAGATAAGAATAAAATAAAACAATCTAAGATAAGATAAGGAATAACAATAAAACAAGATACAATGGAAAATAACACCGTCAATAATACCTAAAGCAAGATACTTCAAGTATACACTCAAAACAACCAACCTCCTAACTCTGACTAACCTTCTACTCTAATTCGCCTCCTCCACAACTTCCTATCCAGGATCATGTCCTCGGTAAGCTGAAGCTGCTCCATGTCATGTCTAATCACCTACCTCTAATATTTCTTCGGTCTACCTCTACCTTGCTTGAAACCATCCCTAGCCAACCTCTCACACTCCGCATTGGGGCATCCGTGCTCCCTTGCATCACATGACCGAACCACCTCAACTTAGCTTCCCTCATCTTGGCTTCCATCGATGCCACACCCACCTTATCTTAAATAATCTCATTCCTAATCCTGTCTTTTCTAGTACACCCGCACATCCACCGAAGCATTCTCATCTCTGCCATTTAATATCAAAACCCCTAATTCATATTTGAAAACCAAAATCATACAATCAATGAAGTCATGAAAACATTCATAAAAATCATGCTTCTAGTTAGAATTAACAATGAGGGAAGAGAACATGACTTAAACCAAGATGATGATGGAAAGAAATCACCAAGACAAGCCTCAAGTCAATCCTCTAGTTGAAACCCTAACTCCCCTTGCCCAAAAGCTTTTTGAGAGAATTATAGTGTGTTTTAGAAGAGTTTCTAAGTGTTAATGAATAAAACATTAAGGTAAATAACCTTCCAAGTAGGTTAGAAGTGGTGGGACCTTAATAGGATAAGTGGGGAAATGTCCAGAATACTCCCACTTAAGTTGTACAAAATCCCGTCCCAGGGTTACGACTGACCCTCATGAGTCGTACCCTCCAATACGAGTGGTACCCTCTACTCGTATCCTAGCCTCAGCCCTTGGATCCAACACTTTCCAGCATACGACTCATCCAACCAAGTCATATCCAAAGCATACGATCCATACCCTTCGTCCGTATCCTTAGTAGATTTAAACTCAAGGAAGATTTAGACACTATCCACCATACGAGTCCTGGGTACTCGTACCCTGGCGTACGGCTCATAGTGAGCCACTCGTACTTAGATCCAACGTAAGTAACCAAGTCTAAGACTAAGTTAAGGAACCAAATGATCCGTAACCACCAATACGACTCGTACCCCTAAGTCGTATCCATTTCAGTAACCAAAATCCATCCTACTGACCAACACTGGTCAGCATATGACTGAACTATACCGTTCGCACCCCAACATACGACTCGTACCCATGAGTCGTATTGGGTCTAGAGATTAGAATTCCAGGAAATTTTTCTAAAGTCTAGAAACTAGGGTGTTTCAGTAGTCCATAAACTACCTCAAAGGTGAGAGAGGTTGTTTCCGGTAGTCCCCTGGGTCAAGATAAAACAATCTAGAAAAGGAATAGTAAAGGCAAGATATAATAGAAATTACCGCACTCAATAATACCATAGACAAGATTCACCAAGTAATACAACAATCGATATAATATTCTGAAATAATACTAGTACTATAGCTACTAACGTCCTACCTACTAGCACTGACTCTCGTTCCTACTAGCTTGCTACCCTAATCTGCCTCCTCCACACCTTCCTCTCTAGGTTCATGTCCTCGGTAAGTTGAAACTGCTCCATGTCATGTCTAATCACCCCTTTCCAATATTTCTTCGATCTACCTCTACATCGCTTGAACCCATCCTGAGGCAGCCGTGCCCCTCTTCATCGCATGACCAAACTATCTCAACCTTGCTTCCCCATTTTGGCTTTCACCGAAGCCACTCCCACCTTATTTTGAATAACCTCATTCCTAATCCTGTACACCCGCACATCCACTTTAACATTCTTATCTCTACCACCTTCATCTTTTGGATGTGAGACTTCTTGAGCAATACAAGAATAAAATATTACATCAATAATACATTTGAGAAAATATTAATATAACATAATAAGGATCACTAACTTGGTATAATATAAAATATGTAATATATCTAAACTATAAATAATGTGTGTATTTAAGAATATGAAATGCTGCATTAATGGTTAACCGGAAAAAAAGGATGCTACATTAATGAGATCAAAGAGACCGTTGTCGGTTTGTCAAAGAAAATGTCAACTTCTTGTAAAACACCACAAATCATAATTAAGAAAATGCTAAATGACCTTCAGACTTTCTTTTAGATATATATCTGAGCGAATCAGATTGGTTAAGAGCTATTAAGTGATAGAATTTAAAGAAGAACAAACACACTTAATGGATTATAGTCTTAATGATTCAGATTCAGACTTCCTTTAAATGCAAACAAATGAGACCTTACCCTTGGTGTGTTATTGAATCAATAGGCTGGTCTTTATAAAACTACATTTAGCTTGGAATGGTATTTTCTAGTCTGTGATTAGTGTAAAGAATGGATCTTGGATCTAACTCAACCCCAAAAGTTAGCTCATAAGGGGAAGATTGCTCAAGTCCATATAAAGAGACAAATTTCCCTTCTTTTTCTGATGTGGGACTCCTAACATTGCCCCGCACGTGTTGACCTTGTTAACTGGAGCATGGACAATATAATATGGAGGTCCAACATCGTTGAACAAAAATTTGGGATGGGCCTGGCTCTGATACAATGTAAAAAATGAATCTTGGATCTAACTCAACCCTTAATGCTAGCTCATGACGAGAGGATTGCCCAAGTCCATATAAGAAGACCAATTACCCATCCGTTTTCCGATGTGGACTCTTCACAATAAGGTTATCAGGTAATTAGACTAATGATACTTTGCCTAAAGGACTTTTGTGCAACTAAAATGTTCAAAACAAGCTTAATTAAGTACGCCGAGAATTGAAAGCATCATGCACTAGTGTTGAGTAAAAGTTTTCATTTGGAATGTGCTACCTTATTCATTCTAGCAAAGGAGATTGTAGTTACATCACACATTTTGAGCATATGAAATTCTACCTTGGCTCCCTCCTTTCCAGCTAGCTGTATTCTACAAGTTTGGGATCATGGATCCGCCCTTCAAGCATGTAAATGTCCATTATGCCGCCGCCCGATTACCTTGTTGGTTCCTAGTGAGTCTGCATCAAGGTTGCATCAAGATCTTGGAGTTCCGGAGGTTTTACGAAGAGTTGAACAATATAACCGCCATTTTGGCCAACATGCCAATGGCCTTCTCCAGGTATTTCATTTGTTACCCATGTATTTCTTTCCTTTGGCATGATTCACTGCTATACTCTTTATCAGCAACTACTGTTCTATTTAGGATTTTTTCCATTCTCTTTTTGTTCATTTTCATATTTGGCAGGGGATGCTCTCTTGGGTTTACTGCAATCATGAAACTGTACCTAAAATTGTTGGTTGATTCTTGAACAACTTGAAGCAGGTACAGGTTGAAAGTTTAGGAGTACTTGGTTGGAAACTGGTTTTCAGTGTGAGTTTCTGTTGGATCCTAAGTTGCACGTACTCTTCACTTTTGATGCCGTATCCGTGCCGGATTCTCCAAAATTACACTATTTTTGGAGAATCTGACACGCACCTGCTAACATTGTTGAAGAGTACGAGTAACACAGGTTAGATCATTGTACCAGACTACTAGTGTACCCGGCTAATAATTTATTTATGTTCTGGTCTAGCTCTATTTATGCGTGCAACAAATTTGCAGTGCCATGTTCTTAAAGCATAGCCATTTTGTCTTCTTCGGAGAATAATGCTCTGATCACTGCTGCGCTCAGATTTGCAGTGCTTTGTGCTTATAGCATAGCCATTTTTATCTCCTTGAAGAATAATGCTCTGGTCATTGCTGAGCTCAGATTTGTAGTACTATATGCTTAAAGCTATGTGCTTATGTATGTGGGCTTGCGCGCAAGCTGTCCTGGACACCACGGTTATCCAAAAAAAATGTATGTGGGCTTGTTACACAAGCAAGGGCAAAAAGATAATGCATTGGTCGCTATTCGCATCCTTACAGTCTACAGGAACCAGTAGAGGAGATCTAAGGAGTATTAATTTTTTGATTTGGTTGTAGTTAGCTACAGATTTAGGGTCCATTAAGATTCTAATTTACACTCTATACAACTTTCCTGAAATATGCGGTATATATATATATATATATATATATATATATATATATATATATATATATATATATATATATATATATATATATATATATATATATAAGGAAGAGAACCATTCTCCATTAAGGGTTTTTTCTTTTTTTCTAGCACTTCTTTTCACTCATGTAAAACTTGCCTGAAATATGTGTGTTTATAGCCCATGTAGTTTACCTTTCTCATAAGAATTAACATTTGTTAGTCCTTTTGTACATATTGACACGTAAACTGACCACAAATGTTGAATTCATTTAAAAAATAATATATGATCTTTGTTTTGACAGAGAATGCAAGATCTTCCCTTTCTCCTCCGGAGATTACTGCGAGATATGACAGATCCTCAAAGATCTCTTCCGTTTGTCATCAGGGCACGTGTTTATTTGGCAGTTAAGTACCCAATTATGCACCATCTATTGGATTGCTATTCCTGTTCTCTTCTCTGTTATACACTATACTTCATTACCTTTAGTTTCCTTAACTAGATTGGTAGCTGGTCTATCCATGTAGAGCAGTTCCGTTTGATCTCAACTTATTTTCTTACTCAAAACTTTACGAGCTTCTCAGTTAACAGCAAGATGCATAGAATTTTTATTATTTTTGTCATGATCTAAGAAATAGCAAGGCCCTGTATATTGTACGTTATCATCTGGAGTGTGATGATAGAATTACACTGGGGTTAGAGATGAGGGTAATCATTTGCTTTCCTTCAAGCATTCTGGCAGAGAGTGGGTTTCACACATCTCTGCTGTCTGCATGCCACTTCACTACAGAATGATGATGATCTTAGATACTAGTTGGAGATGTTGAGGGAGTATATGTGCAACCCATGAGGTATATGTGATTTCAGTTGTCTTTCAAATTAGATTAAGCTGAAATGGTTGTTAATCATAGTAGACAACAAACCTATTCTTGTAAAATGCATGAAATTTCCTAGATGGTGTGTACTACAAATCTTAAGGTGATAGATCTGGTTTACATAAGGTTCTGAAAGCTGGCAGACTACTGATATATCTTGATAACAAAATTCATAAATTGCCACTTTATTAAACACTAGAACAGTTAGTACTGTTTGATGTTTATGTTGACCATTCTTCTTAGGAGTCGACAGTCAATTTGGATCTTATGAAAATTAGAGCCCCTTTCCGTGTATTCTTCCCGGAGTGTTAGACTAAAATGGAACCTTTTATAGTAGTCGGCTTGAATTCAATTATCCTAAGCAACTTGGCACAGTTAAAGCTTCTAATTGGGGGTAAATGTGCATGAATTTATCAAACCCTATGCGGAGGATGGAAGTGTAAACGATCACCTTTTCCCCACACTATTTCATACATAGATTGTCTAAAGTGTTATTTATTTAATTTGCAGGTGTTTTTAAGTGGTATATACGTCCTTAGCCCTGTAGACCTTATCCCAGAAGGTAATGGCTGAATTTTCTCTCTGATAATGATTAATGCCACGTTGTTCAGTTTATGACTGCTCTTTTTGCAGGGTTTTTGGGTATAATAGGTTTGCTAGATGATCTGATTATCATGTTCATCTGTTTCCTGCATGTTGCTGCTCTGTATAGATCAGTTCTTCTCTTTCGCCATGGAGGTTCTTAGATGCTTGCATCATACGACAACTGCGAAAAATGAAGAAGATACAAATTATGCCAATATGAGATTTTCTTGTTTAGTTTATTTTACTCACTCAATCAATACTTAAGGGATGTTTGCTGTAAAATGTGTACTTTCACATGATTTAGCTAGTGTGCTTGTACAATTGCAGACACAACTTGTTATAGAGGTACAGTCGACGACACTGTCATATTTAGAGTTTTGTTTTTCTAGAATCCATGCAAGCTTCTTCTCTGATACGAGATCTACTACAAACACACAATAATAATAGAAAACTATACTAAGGAAACAAAAGCAACCCTATTTCAAGATATCAAGAACAAAATCATCAAACTAATGCAAGAAAGTAAAAAGGATAGGTAACTTGACATAAGATTATACAAGCTCTAAGAACCACAAGTAATGTTGCCAATTATCCAAAGATCTAATCAAGGCGTATAACTTTAGATCACAAGTGGAATAATTTAGAGTTGCGCCCTTGAGCTTCTCACTAAAATAGGCAATAGGTTTAAGATCTTGCATTAAGACGACACCTATTCCTACTTGCATCACATTCAACTTCAAACATCTTATCAAAGTTGGGTAATTGCAACAAAAGGGTGGAAATAAACATAGCTTTCAAGGTTTCAAAGGCCTTAGCTTGCTCATCACCCCACTTGAAAGGTTGGTTCTTTCGGATGACCTCGGTCAAGGGAGCAGCAATGGTACTAAACCCTTTGACAAACCACCTATAAAAACTAGCCAACTTAGGGAAGCTTAGGATTTCACCAATGGATTTTGGAGTTGGCCAATTCTGTATAACGTCTATCTTGGATTCATCCACCTCGACTCCTCTTGAACTTACAACAAATCTCAAGAACACAACTTCATTCATACCAAAAGAACACTTCTCAAGGTTAGCATACAACTTTTCCTTTCTAAGGACTTCAAATACACTTTGCAAATGTAAAACATGCTCTTCAAGGGATTTGCTATAAACCAAGACATCATCAAAATCCATCACAACAATCTTTCAATAAACGCTTTCATCATATGATTCACTAACTGCATGAAAGTACTAGGAGCATTAGTGAGGCCGAATGGCATGACCATCCATTCATAGAGACCAAACTTAGCCTTGAAGGCGGTCTTCCATTCATCACCCGATAGCATTTTAATTTGGTGATAGCCATTCCTAAGATCAATTTTTGAAAACACACAAAAATCATTCAACTCATCAAGCATATCATTCAGTCGAGGAATGGGATGTCAATACTTTATCGTGATCTTGTTGATAGATCGACAGTCCACACATATACGCCATGTTCCATCTTTCTTTGGCATCAACAACACCGGAACTGCATACGGACTCATACTCTCCTTGATGTGTCCCCTGTTGAGGAGTTCCTCAACTTGCCTTTGAAGTTCTTTGATATCTGTGGGGTTACTTTGATAAGCGGGTTTGTTAGGAAATTGTAAGCCTGGCACAAAGTCTATTTTATGTTCAATTCCCCGAAGTGGGGTAACCCTTACAGAAGTTCCTTTGGGAATACATCTTCAAAATCCTGCAAAACAAGAGAATTAGAATGGGAAATAGAAGAAATAGAGGGGTTAGTATTAAAAGCATGGGCTAGGAGAAGCATTGGTGTTGCGTCATCATGCTCTTTAAAGAGGTCCCTCTTTCTAGCCAACATCACCATAGTCTCTTTTCCCTTTGTTCTATTCACTTCCTCCCTTCCTTTACCTTTTCTACTCTCGATTTCCCCTTTCTTCGGGGCATTTTGCCCCTTCTCCTTCAACTCCTTCAATTGTTGATGTACTTCATTCACTTGAGATGGTAAGAGAGGAGAAACTTTCATCCATTGAGTTTAAGAGAGTTCCGGTTAGTTCTCCTATTATGCTTAGTAGACCGATCATATTGCTAAGGCCTACCTAACAATAAGTGACAAGCTTGCATAGGGATCACATCACAAAGCACCTCATCTTGGTAATTTCCTACCTTGAACCGAATCACACATTGCCAAGTTACCCATAATTCTCCACAATCATTCAACTATTGGAGTTTGTAAGGATTTGTGCGTGTAGTAGTGGGTAGTTTCAAAAAATCAACCATAGTAGCACTAGCAACATTAGTACAACTACCATTATCAATAACCATTGTGCATATACCTCCTTTGATAGAACACTTAGTATGTAATAGATTCTCCCTTTGACTTAGATCATCTAAAGCCGTACTAACTATGATTTATCTTACCACAAATTTTGGAACTTGACACTCACCATCTTGCGGCCAAGTGTCCTCTTCATCACCTTCTTCTTGCATATCATCCTTGACCTGCTCTCTATCTTGATGCTCGACCTCATTCTCGTCGGTTTCAATCCCCACTTCCTCTCCAAGATAGTACAATGTCCCTTCCCTAAGGATCACATTTCTTTAGTTTGGACATTAATTTTCCTTATGCCTTCAACCTTGACACTTAAAGCATTGGAACCCCTTAGGATTAGGAGTAGGATACTTATTACCTTCATTTTATAGAGGATATTTGTGGACTACCTTGGTCTCGGGTTGTATAGTATTGGATGGTTAATCCTTTTTCTTGTGCCAACCCGAGGTAGCTTGAGCCACATCTTTGCTCTTAGACCAACCCGAGGATTATTGATGACCCTTAGACTTATAAGTCGACCTCTCATTGATCTCCCTTTCAATCTCTAATGCCTCTGGCAAGATACCATCTATAGTGTCAAACTTGTGAAGAGTCTGCGTGTAGAGGTGTCTTTGTTCAACCCGACCTTGAAGCATATGATTTTATGACTCACTTTATCTCTTCAGTGATCAAGCTTTAACATTAATTGTTGGAACTCATTATAGTAAGCAATGGCACTCTTGCTACCTTACCTCAAATTGTACAACTTGGCAAGAAGCTCATGTCTATAACTCTCCGGTAAGTACCTTTGCCTCATAAGGTACTTCAACTAATACCATGGAGGGGGCTGTCCCTCATTCAATTTATTTCCAAACCTTTTGACATACTCCCACTATGTGTTGTCATATCCTTCAAAGTGAGCTATAACAAAGCTACTCTCCCTTTCTTCGGAGAGATCATTAACTTGGAAGAGCTTATCACAAGTGAACTCCCATGCAAGATACACTTCGGGATCACTCTCACCTTTGAAAATTGGAAGACTAACTTTGATGGAATTGATACCCAAATCTCTATCTTGGTGGCGGTTTCCTTGTTGGTTCTATTGACCAACTCTTCCTCCATGCCCTTGGTATCCCCTTTGATCCATACTTCTACCTCTCATCTTTTTTTCCCATTATGTAGGCATCATCATAAGCTCTATACCCCTCGTGTTATTCTTCTCTTCCCTATTCCTCTACATCAATGAGTTGGTTTTGATTAAGTGGATCTTGGGTTTTGATTAAGTAGAGCTTGGAATGATGGAATTAGATTTGGTGGAGGATGAGGCCTTTGGTTAAGTGGAGTTTGGATTCAAGGATTCGGGTTTGGTGGTGGAATTTGGCTTCCAAGTCCTTGTTAGACTTGATGGGGTTGAGGATGAAATAGTTTATTGAGGTCATGATTTTGGGATTAAAGGGTAGCTTGATTTGTGGCATTTTGTGGTGGTCTTGGTAGATTGAACATTTGATGGAAGGTTTCAAGGGTAATGGTAGTGCAGGTGTTTTGATGATGTTCACTTGAAGAAACATGGTAGTGTTGAGGAGTAGAAGGATGGGAGTTCCTTTGACTCTCCAATTGATCCAACCTCCTACTCATTGTTGACACTTTCCCTTTCAATGATGATACATTCCCCTCCACCGAAGTCATATCCGTTTGTTTCTTTTCCATGCTTCGATTGAGAGATTCAATAGAGGCCAAGATAGTACTAATATCATTGTTGCCCACGGTTTGAGAAGTTGTTCCTTTGGTTGCCATTGTACCTAAGAAGACACCTACAAAACAACAAATAAGTTAGCTAAAAAAGTATCCTCACCACACTCTCACACCTTTGGTTACCTCACACTTGGCTTCACAAGTGTTGAAAGTTGGCTTATAATCCGTGAGACGTTGAGGGATGAGTTCTACTCTTGCCCGGAATAGATCTTCGTTTGAAAGTGTCAAATAAATCTTGTTCGGACTTGAGCCAAAAAACTACAATGAATAAAAAATGATGAAAGTACACACATAATGCAAACACGAAGAAAAAATATTCAAAATTAATTCACAACCTAGTAGGTGATTACTAGTTGTCAATTAGTACTAGGATCAAGATATGAAACCAAAGAAACAAGGAAAAAAAACCAAGAATCCAAAATTTGAGCCTAAGGTAATCTTTGAAGGTTGATGACGTGGCAGCCTTGGATTGAACATTGAAGGTTGTTGAAAGTTTGAAAAAAATTTTCTTGTCTCCAATTTGTATTTGATCAATCTTCAATTTGGAAGAGTGGGAATCGGCTTTGGGAGGGAAAGACAATAAGACTTGGAGCCTTTTTCAAACTCAAAAGAGTTTGACTTTGTTGTGGTCCCCACCTTGTACTTTCCTTTCTACCTTTTGGTAAAATGCTTTTTTGAAGCCCTTTTGTCTCCTTTCTTCTATTGGATGACCTTGGAATATATTTTAAGACAAACAAGGACTATTCCGTTTGAAATCCTTTTGACTCCTTTCTTTTTTTGGATGGTCTTGGGATATGTTTTAAGACAAACAAGGACTACAACCTCTTTCTCCACTCTTTTAGATCAAACAACCACTTTTAAAGATTCTTCTTCAACAAGATATGAAGATGGTGAAGAACACTAAGAACATTCAAACTTGCACCCTAAGCATATTACCTCAGAAGTGAGTGTAATTTGAAGATGTAGGTTCACGTTGAACCGCCAAACATCAACAACACATGTTCAAGATCAAATCCTCAACAACAACCTTCCAAAATTTGAGAACAACTCGGTATTAGCTCAAAATATAGATCTAGACTCTATTAGTGCTAGTGAAGAATGGTCTAACACTAGAAACAAACAAAACACACAAAAATCTCCTAGATCTAGGTTCAAAGTTTTGGCCAAGGGGAACAACTATGTTTTGTTGATTTTCTAAGTAGCAATCCAAAGATTGATTTTGTTGGAACAAAATCAAACCTTTCTATTGATACCAAATGATACGAGATCTACTACAAACACACAATAATAATAATAGAAAACTATACTAAGGAAACAAAGACAACCTAATTTCAAGATAACAAGAACAAAATCATCAAACTAATGTAAGAAAGTAAAAGGATAGGTAACTTGATATAAGATTCTACTAGCACTAATAACCTAAGAGTGTATCAAACCTTAAAACTCCTAAGACTCATATAAACAACACCTATTTCTTACGTGAACCCAAGAGGGAATCAATTCACCTTAAGAACCCATGTTTCTAAGCCAAAATATTAACATAAGTGAATCTACACTTGTCCTAGTTTCGGTTTTGGTACTTAATCTCAAAAGAGAGAAGATGTTATTCAATATAAATAATAAGTTAAAGAGAAAATGACCTAATAAGAGACTATTTATAGTATTAGTACAAAATGAAATGACCACAACACCCTTAACAAAAAGGGGTGGCCTTGGAATGTAAAGAAGGGATGGCCTTGGAGTGTTTAAAGCTCTTCTTCACACTTCAACATATGTAATCCCTTGGATAGACTCATAACACAATCACACACATCCATCTTCATGAACATTCCTTGAATATTTCATAACTCCCGAGCTTGGCTCCTTGTGAATGGTCTTGAGCTCTTTGCATCCGTATCATTCTTCGTCCCCTTATTTATTTTTTCTTTTCTTTTCTGTCATAAATCTTTTATTGCTTGTTTCCTCTATTTCTTAGCAGGATTTATTTAATCACATCTAAGATTAACCACACTATCCATCATAAGAGAATAGAAATGCTGTAGATGTTAGTATTTGGAGCTAAAGACAAATTTCCCTCATATTTATGCAAAACTATTTATTGGTATTGTTATTTTCTCAATAACACCTTGCTCTAATACATTGATATTTGTTGTGTTTTATTAACTTCTGACTGAAGTCTAATGACTTAAAACTAATACTATAACATATGATAAATGTAGAGATATTTAATAAAGAGGCATCTTGAAGGAAGGGAAGGACTTAACAAATTATCAATCATGTACAAGAAAAGATTTATAGAACTTGAAGAAGAATATAATAATAATAGAATAAAGCAAAGTTAACTGGTTCACGTATATGTTTTTGATCCTTAACCTCGGGTTCACTATATTATTTGATCTATGTTATCAGAGTCCCACAGTATATCCCATTGATCAAAGTCATACACGTATTTATGATCAAAATTGAACGTCGATGTGGCTTTAAAAGTATAAGGAGCCTTTGTTGGCTCAACCATATTCACCTCTTCCAAGTTTTTTTTTTGATTCATTGATGAAACTCAAGATCATCTAAAATGTTGGGTTCATAGAAGTGTGAATGGAAAATGGAGAAAAAAATGGTGGAGAAGAGGAGACACCAATTTGGAAGGTGTACTCCCAAAATTAGAAAGTTCTCTAATTCTCCCATATTGGTGGGATAAGGGAACTTTGGAGTGTTTATAATGATGAATACTTACTCCACATGATAGGTGAGGCAAGAAATAAGAGATGCCTTGCATCGTCATCGTCGTCGTCGTTTGCTCGGCTTCAGATTTAGATTTGGATTTGGATTTGGATTTAAATTTGGAAAATGATCGATCGATGAGATCAATCTTTTTGGACAAACTTTATTTGAAAAAATTTGATCAATACTCCATTTATATGCATGCAGCAACAGTAACAGATGCAATGTTTCAATAGAACTAATGCACTGTTTCTACTGAACTGATGCGCCATTTCTGAACTGATGTACTGTTTCTTTTCGACTGAACTGATGCATGCACTGAATTGATATACTGTTTCTGTTTTGAATGAAAAGATGCAATTCTTCAATAAAGTGATACACCGTTTCGAACAGGTGCACTATTTGGTTAAATGGTATACTGCTTCAGCAAAAATGATGCAGACATGCATTTTCAGAAATATCACACCATTTAAGTGAACCAATGCCACCTTTTTTTAAAAGGCATCTTATAGGCTATATAAACCTGCTTTCCTTCACTGGTTTTGATGTAAAATTTTTAGATTAAAATCTCTCTTCTTATGTTAAAAATATTCTATATGATCAATCAAAACGTTCTATAAGTTCAAAGATATTCCAACCGTTTGAGGTACCGGTACTGTTGGTCTATTAGTCATTTTATCCTAGAAGGAAAAATTCCACAACCTCGAGTATACTGAGGGGGATTATTTCCTTAAGGAAAATCTGTGAATTCGAAAGGCTTGGCCATTTTTTGTTTATCTTAATTTCTGTAAAATAAAATACACCTCTTGGAAAGGTCATTTTAATCTTGTGTTGAGGGTATTTGATATACTTCATTGTGTTCTTGTTTATACTTGAATTCAAGTTGAATTTGGTGTTATAATATACAGATTCTGTGTACCCAAGGTACAAATGATATAACAATCTTAAGGAAATAAGTACTATTACAAAATTTGTATTGCCCATTTTTGGAGATTAAAGTTTTAACTTTCTACTCTGCCTGAACTTAACTAGTGATTTGAAGTCATAAAACTTCGTCACAAGTTAAAGATCATTCGGTTGACAGTTGGAAGCTATAAAAACTTCATTGTTAACTAGAAACAAAGGATAATTTTTTTTAAAATTTTTATAAGTAGTATTCTGAAAATACTAAGTATTTTTTGTCTTGTGGTGACAGAAAAATGGCAACTGAAAGTCAAATGATGGATGCGACACCGTCTGTGGGGGCAACTAATATTGCCACATCAAGTCGCACAAATTCTCTGCCAACAATGGAATCGGCGGAGAAGCCCAGAAAAGATTTTGGCATTGACTTCAAGAGGTGGTAGCAAAAGATGTTCTTTTGCCTCAGTACTTTATGTCTGCAACGATTCACAAGCGAAGACGCTCCTGAGGTTCCCGAGGAAACCTCGAATAAAGACCACTTCATTATTATAGAAGCTTGGAAATATTCGAACTTCCTTTCCAGGAATTATATTCTGAGTGGTCTCCAAGACGACCTCTACAATGTTTATAGTGGAACTAAGATATCAAAGGAACTGTGGGGGGTACTTGAACGAAAATATAAGATGGAGGATGCGGGAATTAAGAAATTCCTTATTGCATGGTTCCTGGACTTCAAAATGATAGATGGAAAATCTGGTATCTCTCAAGTACAGGAGTTGCAAGTCATCATACATGATCTCCTAGAAGACGGTATATCTTTAAAAAATACTATAGTTAAACAAATTTAAAATCTTCTTAATAATCACATAAACTGTTTTGTAGGTTTAATTGTAAATAATGTTTTCCAAGTAGCAGCGACAATTGAGAAGCTACCACCTTTGTGGAAAGACTTCAAAAACTACTTAAAGTATAAACGTAAGAAGATGACTATTGAAGATCTTATTGTCCGACTTCATATTGAAGAGAATAATAAAGCTGTTGAGATAAGGTCAAAGGGGAATTCTACAATTAATGGAGCCATATTGTAGAAGATGAACAAAATAATTCCCAGAAAAGGAAGAAAGATGAACAAGGAAGCAATCAACCTAAGAAAAAGTTCAAGGGAAAATGCTTCAATTGTGGCAAGATTGGCCACAAGTCCACAGATTTTTGTGCCCCAAAGAAAGGCAAGAAGAAGGATCAAACACATATGATTGAAACCAATAAATAATGCGATAATCTGTGTGCTATGTTCTCAGAATGCAACTTGACGGGGAATCCTCGCGAATGGTGGATGGATTCTGGTGCCACCCACCATGTTTGTGCCAACAAGGATTTATTTTCATCATTCACTCCAGCTCAAGTAGAAAAATGATCTACATGGCTAACTCTGCAATGGCTAAGGTAGAAGGAAAAGGAAAAATTTTCTTAAAGATAACTTCTGGAAAGGTCTTGACACTTAACAATGTCTTGTATGTTCCGGAGTTACGTAGGAATTTAATTATTGTTTCACTTCTAGACAAGAACAGATTCAAATGTGTAACCGTTTATGGAACACTTATAATTAGCAAAGGAGAAATGTATGTAGGAAAATGCTATCTGACCGAAGGCCTTTATAAGATGAATGTAATGACTGTTGAAATAAATAAAAGTTCAAATTTTTCTTATTTGCTTGAGTCTTATGATTTATGGCATGAACGTTTAGACCATGTTAATTACAAAATGTTATGAAGACTGATTAACTTAGAAGTTTTGCCAAACTTTGAGTGCAATAAATCAAAGTGTCAAACATGTGTGGAATCGAAGTATGCAAAGCATCCTTATAAATCAGTTGAAAGGAATTCCAATCCCTTAGACTTAATACACGCTGACATTTATGATATAAAGTCAATACCATCACGTGGTGGGAAAAAGTATTTCATAACTTTTATTGATGATTGCACTAGATATTGTTATGTCTACTTTCTAAATAGTAAGGATGAAGCAATAGATGTATTTAGGCAATATAAAACTGAAGTTAAAAACCAGTTAGACAAAAAGATCAAAATGATAAGAAGTGATAAGGGCGGAGAATATGAATCTCCTTTTGCAAAAATATGTGTAGAGAATGGAATAATCCATCAAAATACGGCCCCATATTCACCTCAATCTAATGGAATTGTAGAAAGAAAAAAATCAAACTTTAAAGAAAATGATGAATGCCTTACTTATAAATTCTGGTTTACTGCAAAACTTGTGGGGGGAGGCTATCCTTATGTCCAACAGTATACTCAATAAAGTTTTCCATAGTTAGACAAAATCAATTCCTTATGAAAAGTGGAAAGAAAGAAAACCTAACTTGAAATATTTCAAAGTGTGGGGATGTCTTGCAAAGGTCCAAGTTCCTGTGCCTAAAAGGGTTAAGATAGGACCTAAGATGGTAGACTGTATTTTCATAGGATATGCTAAAAGCAGTAAAGCATGTTGATTTTTAGTTCATAAATCCAAACATCCAAATATTAATGAAAATATGGTAATAGAATCAGACAATGCTGAATTCTTTGAAAACATTTATTCGTATAAAACTAGACACGAATAGTCTAGTGGGGGGTCTAAACGACCTCGTGATGAACCAATTGAGAATGAACATAATCAAGAAAATCCAAGATGTAGTACACGTCAAATAATGTCTACATCATTTGGATTAGATTTTGTAACATTTCACTTAGAAAATGAGCCTCAAACAGTTAAGAAAGCGATAACATCTTCAAATTCATCCTTTTAGAAAGGGGTAGTCAATAGTGAGATTGATTCAATCTTAAGAAACCATACATGGGAATTGGTTGATCTTTCTCCCAAAAATAAACCTTTAGGTTCTAAATGGATCTTCAAACGGAAGATAAAAAAGCATGGTACTATTGATAAATACAAGGCAAGACTTGTAGTAAAAGGCTTCAAACAAAAAGAAGACCTTGATTACTTCGATACATACTCGCCAGTAACAAGGATAACATTGATTCAAATGTTAATTACCTTGGCTGCGGTATATGGTCTTGAAATCCATTAAATGGATATTAAAACCGCTTTCTTAAATGGAGAATTGGAGAAAGAAATTTACATAGAACAACCTGAGGGTTTTGTGGTTCCAGGACAAAAAAAAGTGTGTAAAATTATCAAGTCATTATATAGACTAAAGCAAGCACCAAAATAATGGCATGCAAAGTTTGACCAAACCATGTTGGCAAATAGATTCAAAATAAGTGAATGTGATAAATGTGTTTATATTAAAGACACTCCAAATCAATAAGTCATTGTATGTTTATATGTGGATGATATTTTGATCTTCAGTAGAGACATTTCTGACATAAATACAACAAAACGAATGCTCGAGAGCAAGTTTGATATGAAAGACCTTGGAGTTGTAGATGTAATCTCAGGTATAAAAATCCATTGAACTTCACAAGGGTTGGCATTGTCAAAGTCTCATTATATCAAAAATGTACTTGACAAGTTCAAGTATATGGAATTTGGTATTGCTAAGACTCCATTGGATGCTAGCTTTGCGCTTCGAAAGAATGAAGGTAAAAGTGACTCACAATTGGAGTACGCAAGGGTATTGAGATGTTTAATGTATATAATGAACTATACATGACCAGACATAGAATGTGATATTAGTAAATTGAGTCGGTACATGAGTAATCCCAACAAAACTCATTGGATGGCAATGAAAAAAGTTTTGGGGTATCTTAAATACACTCAAAATTATGCTTTGTATTATAATAAATATCCTATAGTATTAGAAGGATATAGTTATGCAAATTGGATCACCGGATCGAACGAAGTCAAATCCATAAGTGGATATGTATTTACTAGCGGTAGAGGAGCAGTCTCTTGGAAATTATCCAAACAGACTTGTATCGCTCGCTCTATAATGGAGTCTAAATTTATCGCATTAGATAAAGATGGTGAAGAAGCAGAATGAATTTGTAATTTCTTGGAAGATATTCTGTATTAGCCCAAGCCAGTGGCACTAGTATGTCTATATTGTGATAGCCAAGCGGCAATAGGTAGGGCAGGGAGCATGATGTATAACGGTAAATCTCATCATATAAGATGAAGACATAATACCATTATAGAACTTCTGTCTAGTGGAATTATCACTATAGACTATGTAAAGTCAAAGGATAATGTGTCAGATCGACTTACAAAAGGCCTAGCTAGAGAAGGAGTAGAAAGAAAATCCAAGGGAATGGGTTTAAGGCCTAGAACAAGTCAGCATGGCAGTAACTCTACCTAGCAGACTGGAGATCCCAAGAGCTAGGTTCAAGGAGATCAAACATAGTTGTGTCTGACAGGTTCAACATTGTCAAGTACCCAACTCATTCTCATAATGTAGACAATATTTAGTAAACAAGGATAAGACTTCAGGTGAAAAGTCTTTTAATGATTATCTAAATTTGGCAAATTTGAAAAAATAGTTTAATCTATACAATTTAATATTTAGAAATTACCTATGTGAGGGGGAAGTGGAAGCCTCTTTGAGGAGAATGTTAGTAAATGCCTATTCTCTAAGCTCTCATTAAAACTAGGACGTGTATATGGATGAAAAGAGCAAAACCGTAAAAACCATAAACATTAAAAGGATGGTTGTGTGAAATGTGTTTTCTAGGTGTACATTAAAGCTCGATGGTTTAAAGATATCAAATCTACTAATTGACCGAGTGCATCCGATGCATGTTTACTATGTAAAGTTCAAAGGGAAACCCACTTATACAGATGCAATCAGTATTTCCTTGATGATCACATACTTGTTCATAAAAGTTTTACAAAAAAATAGCCATTCCCCATTCATGTGGGGGATTTTTGGGTTCATAGAAGTGTGAGTGGAAAATGGAGAAAAAAATGGTGGAGAAGAGGAGACACAATTTGGAAGGTCTACTCCCAAAATTGGAAGGTTCACTAATTCTCCCACATTGGTTAACTTTGGAGTGTTTATAATGATGAGTACTTACTCCACATGATAAGTGAGGCAAGAAATAAGATATGCCTCACACCGTCGTCGTTGTCACTCGCTCGGCTTCTGCTTCGGATTTGGATTTGGATTTGGATTTGGATTTGTCAAATGATCGATGGGATCAATACTTTTGGACAAATTTTATTTGAGGAAATCTGATCAATACTCCATTTATATGCATGTAGTAATGGTAACAGATGCAATGTTCCGACAGAATTGATGTACTATTTCGACTAAACTGATGCGTTGTTTTTGAATTGATGCACTATTTTTTTAACTGAACTAATGCATACACTGAACTAATATACTATTTCTGTTTTGACTGAACAGATGTAATTTTTCAATGAAGTGATGCACTATTTTGAACAGGTGCATTGTTTGATAAAATGGTATACTGCTTCAGTAAAAATGCTACAGACATGCATTTTCAGAAACATCACACCATTTAAGTGAACCAATGCCACCTTTTCAAAGAGGCATCTGCTAGGCTATATAAACTTGCTTTCCTTCACAGGTTTTGATACAAAATTTTCAGATTAAAAACTCTCTTCTTATGTCAAAAATATTCTGTATGATCACTCAAAATATTCTGTGAGTTCCAAGATATTCCAACCATTTGAGGTACCATTACTGTTGTTATGTTAGCCATTTTATCCTCGGAGTAAAAATTCCACAACCTCGGGTACAGTGAGGGGGATTACTTTCTTAAGGAAAATCTGTGAATTCGGACGACTTGGCTATTTTCTATTTCATCTTAATTTCTGTAAAATAAAATACACCTCTTGGAAAGGTCATTTTGATCTTGTGTTGAGGGTATTTGATATACTTCATTGTGTTCTTGTTTATACTTGAACTCAAGTTGAAGTTGGTGTTGTAATATACAAATTTTATGTACCCAAAGTACAAATGATAAAACATAAAATATTCTGTGACATGGTTGAATTACTCTGTATATGATAGTCCTTTTCATAATATGGACTCACTCCTTGTAATGGCATCATATATGGCGCCACTTCTCATTTTAGTCAATTCCATAACTGATTCTTGCAAATTCGAAAAACTTAGGGTTTTGGATTCAAGAGTGTTCCAAATTACTAATTTGCTTAGGAATATTATTCAACATTAATGTAGCCATGTAAGGACAAACGTCCATAATATGCCTCTTCCTAATGGATCAGAGCACATAATCTGTGCAATGCTCATTAAATTTGTGAAGAATATCCCTAGATAACTCGTACACCATTGTGAGCAAATAACCATTTTTTCAATTATACCCCTTATTTATTCAGGACATACACTTATTGCATCCAATAACCACTGCTGTGATGAGTTGTGAGCAAGTTTGCCCTTGTCTTATTGTTTCTAACTCCCATTGTTTCTCATATTTTGATTATGTTCGGACTTGTTTTTTTTCTTGAATTTCATAATAAAGCAGCGACACCAATTGCAGTCATTATCATCATCATCGTAGGGTAGTCCGTGACTAGGGGGTTTGATTTAAAGGTGACAAAAGAGTTTGAAAATGAGATGTAGGTGACTCGAGTTTTAATAATTGAGTGTAGGTGACAATTATTTGATATGGATTAGGAAAGTTGAAAATGGACCATAAGTTTTTTAATCTATACTTTGATCCAATGCAACCCCTAATATAACTAGAAAATAAGGGAAAAATAAGCGTTTCTCTCTCTTTGCATTTATTATTTTTTCTCTCTCTTCCCTTTATTGTTGCTTGCTGCTTCTTTGCTTGCTTTATTCATCATCTCATTCTTCATTACCATCATCATCTTCTTCATTATCAATTCTTCTTTGTTTATCATCATCATCATCCTTTTCTTATTGACCATTGTTAGTTTTACCGCTAAGGCTACTGCTTGACCAAATTTTTTGGTTATATTTTGTTCGTATATCACTTGGGCATTACTTCATAGGTGATTTTAGTAAGTTAAATTATAATTTAGTTGAATCTCTCTATGGGTATACTGCTACTTCTATTTTTTCAATAATGGATATGACCTGAACATGAATCTAATAGATGAGTCATCTGTTGCAACATGTGAGTCATTGTTACAACACATTAGTCATCTGTTGAACAAATGATACATCTGTTGGATTTATGTTATAAGTCATATATTGCAATAAGTAAGTAATCTGTTCCTATAAATGAGTTATCCATTGCAATAGATGACTCGCCTGTTGGGATTCATATTATAGAACTATAGAACCTGAAGTTGATTCCAATAAATGTGTCATCTGTTGTAATAAGTGAGTAATCTACTGCAATAGATTAGTTATCTATTACAACAGATGACTTATCTATTGGAATCTACTTCAACTTATATAGTATTGTAACATAAATCCCAATAGGTGAGTCATCTGTTGTAACAAATAAGTCACGTGGTCTAATAGATGGCTCATTTATTGAATCGACTTTAGGTTCGATAGTACTATAACATAAATCCTAATAGGTGAAACATCTATTGTAAGAGATCACTTATTTATTGCAACAAATTAATTACCTATTACAATATATGACTCATCTATTGGGATGCATGTTACTATTATGGGGAAAAAAAATCTAAAGCTTAATCCAACAGGTGTCTCATCTATTGCAACATTGAAATGGAAATGTAGTGTATATAACGTTTTATGTTGTTGTATATACTATACAATCATTATTAATTTTATCATAATGTCATTATTAACTTTTTTAACAAATGTCTTTAGGTTCCACTAAAGGAGGGATCAACAATAACAATAGAGGTGGATTGTTATGGTGAATAGATCGAGAAAAACAATTGATATATTTGGCATTGAAAAGAGGGTTACATGTCAGAGACGATAGCGATGACAGTCTAAGGGGATGTATTATATGATGATTTTGTGAAGTCAATCATCAACTATTGTGGAATAAATTGTCAACCGTAAGAACTTGTCATCAGCTATACACATAACTCCTTTGAAAATCAGACGGTACTATTGTAACACCCTACATTTTTTGGGCTAGAATTCAAATCGTTGCTCCTATGCGTATAGACCCGAACCCAATTATTCCTTGTTAATATATGTATGATAATCAATTATCTAGTGTGGGAATACCTTTGGATATGAATTGAGGTCGCAAATATCTCCTAACCCAGAGACGAGTTGAGAACTTTTCTATCGATTAAATTTTAGTGAAAGTCTCTGCTTAGGTAAACTTTCATCAACCATGACTTCTGGTATATCATGAGTTATAGGTACTACTATATATCAAATAAAAGGTCATTGAGTCTTCTTTACAACGCACTTGGTTTCACCTTAATCTGATAGCGGAGAAGAAAGTTATGCTCAATTTATTCTAGCATGTCAGCCTGTCAATAAAGTGATGACCTGAGCTGATGGGCTGTCACCTATGTGACGATTTATCAGCCCAAGTCGTCAGCCTTAGGCAAAAAAACATCAATTCCATCTTCCATTTTATGACCTAGGGTGACGGTTTGTCACCTAAGTGACGACTTATCAGCCTAAGTCATCACTCATGAAATTCTGCAATTCCCATTTGGATTTGGAGGGGTATTTTAGTCTTTTACCTCACCTCCCATGACTTAAATAAAGCATTAAACACTATTAACTGATAAAATATCATTTTATAATCACTTATAATCATCTCCACTCTCAAGATCAAGGTAAAATTAGGGTTTTCCTTTGATGCAAGAATTCAAGCCTTTCAATCTAAGATTTCCCAAGAAAAAGTTTCAAGATTAGGGTTTCTCCCCAAGAATACCAGAATCCAATTCATCCTCTTCAAGAAAGAAACCAAGAATTTAGTTCCATAATCCAAGAATCTCAAGAAAGCTTTCAAGATCATCTCATAGGATTTCTAAGTCAATTTTTCTACACCAAATCAACCTATTAAGGTATGTGGGGTTATGAACAAGGATACTACTTTCATCCTTGTTCCCAAAACTAGTTTTTAAAATTGAGTTTACATGAATTTACATGGTTTACAGTTTGGGGTTCGTACCCAATTTTGATTATTTAAAGATTATGATGTTACAAATGATTTAAATGTTGAATTGCATGTCTATTTTCACATCTTTATGCATGTGGTATGATTTTACAGAATTTTTAATTGAGTTTTAAGCATGATATTATGATTCTTGATTTCAGTATCTTGATATTGTTAAATTATTTCAAGAAGTATATTGAGTATGATATTTTACTATCATTTTGCATATGTTTAAATTATGGGTTTTAAGCCCTAAGATTTAGTATTGATATTTCAAGAAGATTATAATTTTAAGCCTCTTTGATGATTATTTACCAAGATTCAAGAAAGAAATTGATCTTTTGATCCTAAGCTAAGATAAGGAATCCACATTGTTCATATTGTTTGGGATTTAAAGAAAGAGAAGTATAAATGGTTTTTATTATAAACCCTTGTGCTATTTTAAGGTGGATTTTTTAAAGTTTTGAGCGATAAGTATGGAAGTAGTATTTAGCACCTAGTTGGGTATGATTCCAAAGTCTCATGCCCCACTACTGCGAGCCTCCATAGGTTTTAAGTGCCCATAGTGGGATAGGTCAGTGATCACTTATGATAAGGTTCTATTTTAATGACAAGGTTAGAACAACTCTCCCCAATGCGGGTAAGACGTTGGACTCCATAACAGCTCACATGGTTTATATCCGTTAGAAGTAACTCCCAATTGAAAGATTAAAAGTATAGCTTTTAGAACTAAGTATTATGACTCACAAAGATTATCTATGCTCTATATACTCATGCTTTATTATTTTGCAGTACATGTTTTATTCAAGCCAAGGTGAGTCATTTGCACTTAGCATGCATTATTTTAAAGTTTATGAATATTTTTAGTTATTGTTTCACTTATGCATTCACGCCCACATGCTCAGTACATTCCAAAAGTACTGATCTACATATACGTCTATGTGCTACATTGTCTCATAATGTAGGTACTAGTTGTAGCGCATACATTATAATCAGATAGCTTGCATCTTTCAGTCAACATATGACGTGTTCTTTTGATTCAAGGACTCGAGTCAACTTTTGTTTGAGTAGTATCTTATTTTATTTATTTAGTCATATTGATTTGGGATAGTTGGGGATCATGTCCCGACTACCTATAGTCAATACTAGTTGAGGCTTCATAGATAGTCAGTAGAGTTGATGTATTTGATTCCAGTCTTGTTTTATATAATTAGAGTAGTAATTATTTTAATAGTTTGTTTTGAAGATGTTCAGATAAAGATTTTTATTCCATATTATTCTTTCAAAGTTATTAATTTTATTCAATTACTCATGAGTAATGCCATTATAAGGGGTTCTCTTAGGATTACTTATGGTTCTAAGAACCGTGTGACGACTAAGGGGTAGTCTCAAGTCATTACAAACTTGGTATCAGATCACAGAGTTCAAGTGCCCTAGGGTTTTCTGTAAAGCCGTTTCTAACAGAGTCTTGCAGAATGGTACGGAGACATCTGTACTTTTATTTTAGAGGCTATTGGACATTTAAGAAAAGTTTTTTTTCTTTCATACTCTAGATCGTGCTGTAAAGTTGTTCTCTAAAAAACTTCTATCAATTTGTTTTTTACTCTAAAATTCTCCATTTGTGACTTATTCCTAAGATAACATAATTAGAAACTTTCGATTTCCTCCCAAGATGTTGCTATCAAAATTACTATTAGGAACTTCAAAAGTCAAACAAGGGGCTTGAGAGGAGCTCACTAGTGTGTTATAAGTTCCTCAAATTGAAAGTTATTTTTCTCATCCTCATGAGTTGTTCAGTTAAGACAGAGTAAGATATGTATTTAGATTCCTCATTAACCCTTCAATACGAATAGTACTCGTTAGAGGAGATAGTTTGAATATAGATTGTTAAGTAGAGTTTGCATTCGAGGGATATTGCAACCTAGAGTGTTATAATTTATAAGTAGTAGAACCTTCTTATAATTGGAAGTATGGGTATAGAAGTGTAGTGACAAGAGAGACGGTGATGGTAATTGATGGAAAGTACATAGATGTACTTTTGCATACGATTAAGTTAGTAGTGAGGTGATATGTTTTTGTGTGTTAGGTTAGCGAAAGGTAGAGAAGAAGTTGTTAGTTAAGGTGAATTTATGTTTGCTTGAAGTATAAAAAGAATTATTGATGGTATTTATTATGTTAGAAAAGTATATGTTATTGATGAAAGTATTGGGTGGTGGAGTATTGTGAATTTAGGCTTATAGATATAAGAAATATATTTAGGTGTATGGATGGGTGAATAGTCATAATATGTAGAAGAAGGATGTGTTAATAGATTTTAATAAGGTATGTTATAGGATTATGATTGATTGTCATTGTTATAAGGTTCTAGTGTACTAATGTTTCTTGATTCTTTGTTTTATAGCTTCCAAGTAAGAATAGTATGTGAGGTTGGGTTGTAAATCCTGTTTAGCACTAGACGTTATGTTTGAATAGTGGATGATCACCAAGGTGAAAGTAATGATTGCGTAGTTAGTGATGCTAGACATATGAGAGTGATTTAGTAGGCTTAAGCTTAAGTTTATGTATTCGTAATTAAGTATGATTTAGAGGTGTGCCCAAGGTGATATGGGGTTGATTTATTTTTGAAGTTTATTAAGTATTGAGTGTTGTTAATAGTACCCTTGAGTGGTTAAGTAGAAGAAGGCTAGCTATAGAGTCCATAGTGTTCTTAATAGCTAAGTTGAGGAGTTTTGGATAGATGGTGTTTAGTCTTTTAAGTATGAATTTGATTCTTCCGATTTGGGAAAAATATAAGTATAGAAGTATGATCTTGGTAGGCTATGATATGTTTAGTGAGGTAGACATATTTGCAAATGAGAGTGTACTTGTTTAATAAAGATTATTGAAGTTAGAAAGTTAAGGGTGGAATGTACTAATAGAGAGACCAAGAATGAAGTTAGTATGGTTAATTAAAGGGTTGGGTTGAGCTAATAGAAATAAGAGTTGAAGCTCTAGATGGTGTGAACTCAAGGCATGGTGACACTCATGAAGATGCTAAGCTAGTAAGTGTTCAAGTTATTACATGATGATTTTTAGGGCTATAGAAATCAAAGAGTTGAATCTCAGAAGGAGGTAGTTGCAGTGGATGTTACAAATAGTAATTCAGGGTAAGCTTAATATTTATTTATTTATGTGTATTGTTTTACCCTAGACTCTAGAGAAATATGATTGCAGTTTAGATTAGAGTTTAGTAGAGGGTCCATCAAACTTAGAGTGATGGCTTAAAGATAAGGGGGAGATGGTAGAATGAGTAACCAAGTCAGGCTTCCATATTCTAGTAATGATGCTAGTGTAGTGTAGAATAGCAATAAGGGAGGAAGATGCTCGACACATTCTTATCTCAGTACAAGGTTTTTCAGTCCTTATGATATCTACTCATGCCTTACCTGTTAGCTCTATGATCATAGCTCATATTTGTGCACCTTATGGAAAAATCATGTACGTTCCAATTCCTAGCATAAGAAACTCTAGTTCACTTAGAAGTCGGAGTCATATTCCCTAAATTATGAACTCCAAATTCAAGCCATGCAGCTCATGAGTCATGTACTCATGCTTTACAATATGTTCAATTTCATTACTCATGCAACACTCTAAATGATTAGCAAAATTCAGATTTATATCATGTATGTCCTCAGTTTAGATCTCTTTAATGAATCTATTTCTTTGACATTTTATTCCTCCAGCCTCAGCTAAATGTCAAGGTTATGTATAGTATCCTTTTGTGCTTCAGATCCTTATATGTTAGCCCTTAAGTTACCTATTATTATGTTAAGATAGTAGTGATGATAATGGATAAGCAATGGTTTAGATGAGAGGGAATTGATGGACCTAATTAAGAGTTGATGTCGCTCGACGAGTGAGGCCATCCACCCCGTGAGGAGATTTATGTAGCAGTTTTGAGAGAGTAAGAAGGACTTGCAAATAGTGTTTATTGATCTAGAGAAGGCGTATGATAAAGTTTTGAGGGAGATTTTGTGGAGGTGCTGGGAGGCTAGAGGGGTGCCCGTGGCATACACTAGGTTAATTTAGGACATATATAATGGGGCGAAGAATAGTGTAAAGACAGTAGGTAGGGATTCAAAACACTTTTCAATTCTGATCGGGTTGCACCAAGGATCAACTCTTAGCCTGTCTTTATTTTCCTTGGTGATGGATGTTGATGCGATAAATTCAAGGACAGGTGCTTTGGTGTATGTTATTTGCGGATGAGGTGGTACTGATTGATGAGACTCAGGAAGAAGTTGATGATAAGTTAGAGAGTTGGAAACAGACGCTTGAGTCTAAAGGATTTTGGTTGTGCAGAACCAAGATGGAGTACCTGGAAAGTAAGTTTAGTGAGGTGTCATAGGATGATGGAGTGATGGTGAAGCTGGACTCATAAGTCATTCAGAAGAGGGAGCGTTTTAAGTATCTAGGGTCTATAATTCAGGGCAATGGCGAGATTAATGAGGATGTCACACATCATATTGGGTTAGGGTGGTTGAAAGGGAGGCTCGCTTCAGGAGTCCTGTGTGATAAGAAGGTGCCCCCAAAGCTTAAAGGTAAGTTCTATAGAATGGTAGTCTAGCTGGCTATGTTGTATGGAGCAGAATATTGGCCAGTTAAGAACTCCTACATCTAAAAGTTAAAAATGGCAGAGATGTGAATGTTGTGATTGATGTGTGGACATCCCAGGAAAGATAAGGTAAGTGAGATTATATGATAGAAGGTGGGAGCTGTGTCAGTGGAGGATAAGAAATGAGATGTGAGGTTATGTTGATTCGGGCACGTGATGAGGAGGGGCTCGGATGCTCTAGTGCGGAGGTGTGAAATACTAGCTAGGGATGGTTTTAGGCAGGGTACAAGTAGATCGAAGAAATATTGGAGGATGGTGATTAGGCATGATATGGAGCAGTTACAACTTACGAAGGACATGTCCTTTGATAGAAAGGTATGAAAGACACAGATTAGGGTAGAGGGTTAGGGGGTAGGAGTGTGTTGATAATAATTAGGGAGCGTTCTTTTGTGTTTGTAGTTTGTATTTGTGGTGCTTGGTGATATCTATGATTTAGATGAGATAGTTAATATTTTTTTCTTGTGGTGGTAGTATTATCTTGTTTCTAGTGGTGTTAGTTATTTTGCACTAATCTTTTGTGTTTGTTATACTGTTATCGATTTTAAGCCGGGGGTCTATCGTAAATAGCCTCTCTACTTCACCCGTGGTTATGGTATGGTCTGCGTACACTCTACCCTCCCCAGACCCCATTATGTGGAAATACACTGGGTATGTTGTTGTTGTTGTTGTAAACATGGTATATGTCATAGTTAGTAGAGAATTGTGAGTATGTCTTATTAATGCATAATGCAAGAAGGTTGTTGTTGATAGAGGTTTAGAGAAAATGAGAAGTGTATCTTTATAGGTGTTTGCCTTGAAGTTCATATGTGGTTATAATGATAGACTTGAATGTCATGTTGGGATATAAGTGGAGGAATACAATATATGCTAGTGAATCCATAGTAAGAGTTTTGAGTTAGTCATTAAAGTGGTAAGGCATGTTACGCTTAGGTTGTGAGCTCTAAAAAGACATAGAAGATTGAATCATGTGGTTTAGAGTAGTATTATGGTGTGTGTTGTACCTTGTGATTTTGAGTTAAGCTAGATCATGGTGAGAGGATTTAGTCTAGTTTAGACTTTCACAGATGGATTTATCAATGCCTATGTGAGAATTTTAAGTTGAATCAAATAAGTATGGTATTTAAGGGGAATATATAGTTGAGGGATTATTTGACAAGTGTTGTTGAGCTTGAAAGTAAGAAGGTGCATTGCCTAAAGCTTAGTAATTCTACCCTAACTTATAAGATATATGTCTATGTCCCATGTTACAAAGTCATAGCCATGTTATGACTCCTTATTCAGATATCTCATTAAGATCATGCCCAAGAATTCTTTGCTCCCTAATGTTATTAGAGCTTATTAGAAAAAGCGTTGAAGAAATACTCTAGTTGAGTATAAAATTTTAGTATAATTCAGTCCGTATAGCCTGCATTCTAGTTTAGGAATCAAATAGATAAGCCCTTATAGATTTCCAACTTTCCATTTAGTCTTACTATCCAAAGTTTCACGAGTAGGGACATTCCACGAGGAAAAATGTTTGCATGCATGCAAATTATGAATTCAGCTCAATTAATGCATCAGTTTCGGATTCAACTATTTAGTCATGACTAAGTTCATAAGTGTTCAGTGCATAACCTCAATTTTCCAAGTATTCCATCTCAAACATTGTAATACGCTTGTACGACGGTATCGTTACCTTATGATTCGTGCTTACATATTGTACTTGGCGATGCCATAAAGCCATTTTCCATTGATTCTTATACGTGTCTTGTTGAGGCGTAATTACTAATTGAGAAATTGCATACTCTATTCCATCCTTAGTAACTCTAGGAATTTTAATATATTAGTTAGCACTTCACATTTCTGTATTAGTGATTGTGTCATGGAAAGTTCACGTGAGTTCTGAACTACCAGCATGAATCAGTTCCTTATAGTCAGTAAAGTCAAGTTAACTCAGAAATCAGCTCCATGATAGACTTTGTAAAGTTTTAGTTCAGCTATATCCTTCATTAGCATACATGTCATGTATTCATTATTCCATAGTTTTAGTGTTTCAATAATTTCCTACCCATCATTCGAGGACTAATGATTTCAAGGGGGAGATAATGTAACACCCCACATTTTTCAGGCTAGAATTCAAACCGTCGCTCCTATGCGTATAGACCAAAACCCAATCATTCCTTGTTAATATATGTATGATAATCAATTATCTAGTGTGTAAATACCTTTGGATATGAATTAAGGTCACAAATATCTCCTAACTCAGAGACGAGTTGAGAATGTTTCTATCGATTAAGTTTTAGTGAACGTCTCAACTTGGATAAAATTTCATCGACCATAACGTCTAGTATATAACGAATTAGAGGTCATGCTATATATCAAATAAAAGGTATTCAGGTCTTCTTTCTAACGCACTTGGGACGACCTGAGCTGACGGGCCATCACCTATGTGACGACTTATCAGCCCAAGTCGCTAGACTTAGGCATAAAAACATCAATTCCATCTTCCAAGTGATGACCTGGGGTGAAGGGCTATCACCTAAGTGATGACTTATCAGCCCAAGTCCTCACCCATGAAATTCAGCAATTCCCATTCGGATTCAGAGGGATATTTTGGTCTTTTACCTCACCTCCCACGACTTAAATCAAGCATTAACCGCTATTAACTGATAAAATATCAGTTTATAATCAATCATAATCCTCTCCACTATCAAGATCAAGGGGAAATTAGGGTTCTCCTCAAGACAAGAATTCAAGCCTTTCAATCAAAGATTTCCCAAGAAAAAATGTCAAGATTAGGGTTTCTCCCCAAGAATTCAAGAATTCAATTCATCCTCTTCAAGAAAGAAACCAAGAATTTAGTTCCATAATCTAAGAATCTCAAGAAAGTTTTTAATATCATCTCCTAGGTTTCACAATCAAATTTTCTACATCAAATCAAGCCTATTAAGGTATGTGGGGTTATGAACAAGGATACCTCTTTCATCCTTGTGCCCAAAACTAGTTTTTAAAATTGTGTTTACATGAATTTACATGGTTTATAGTTTAAGGTTCATACCTAATTATCATTATTTGAAGATCATGATGTTATAAGTGATTTAAATGTTGAATTGCATGTCTATTTTCACACCTTTATGGGTTTGATATGATTTTACAGATTTTCTAATTGAGTTTTAAGCCCGATATTGTGATTCTTGATTTCAGTATCTTGATATTGTTGTAGTATTTTAACAAGTATATTGAGCATGATGTTTTACTATGAATTTGCATAAGTTTAAAGCATGGGTTTTAAGCCCTAAGATTTAGTATTGATATTTTAAGAAGATTATAATTTTAAACCTCTTTGAGGATTATTTACCAAGATTCAAGAAAGAAATTGATCTTTTGATGCTAAGATAAGATAAGGAATCCACATTGTTCATATATTTTTGAAATTTAAAGAAAAAGAAGCATAATTGGTTTTCATTATAAACTCTTATGCTATTTTGAGGTGGATTTCCTAAAGTTATGAGCAATAAGTATAAGAGTAGTATTTAGCACCGAGTTGGGTATGATTCTAAGGTCTCATTCTCCTGAACTACGAGTAATCATAGGTTTTAAGCGCCCATAGTGGGATAAGTCAGTGATCACTTATGATAAGGTTCTATTTCGATGGCAAGGTTAGAATAACTCTCTCCAACGCGGGTAAGATGTCTGACTCCATGACAGCTTACATGGTTTATGTCCATTAGAAGAAACTCCCAATTTAAAGAGTAAAAGTATAAATTTTAGAACTAAGTTTTATGACTCACAAAGATTATCTATGATTTACATACTCATGCTTTATTATTTCGCAGTACATATTTTATTCAAGCCAAGGTGAGTCATTTACACTTAGTATGGATTATTTTAAAGTTTATGAATATATTCAGTTGTTGTTTCACTTATGCATTCACCCTCACATGCTCAGTAAATTCCAAAAGTACTGATCCACATATACGTCTATGTGCTAGATTGTCAAATAATATAGGTACCAGTTGTAGCATATACATCATAATCAGACAGCTTGGAGCTTCCAGTCAGCATATGCTGGGCTCTTTTGATTCAAGGACTCGAACCAACTTTAGTTTGAGTAGAATCATGCTTTCTTTATTTAGTCATATTGATTTGGGATTGTTGGGGGTCATGTACCGACTACCTATAGTCAATACTAGTTGAGGCTTCATAGATAGTCAGTAGAGTTGATGTATTGGATTCTAGTCTTGTTTTATATAATTAGAGTTGTAATCATTTTAATAATTTGTTTTGAAGATATTCAGCTAAAGATTTATCTTCTGCATTATTCTTTCAGGCTTATTTATTTTATTCTATTGCTCATGAGTTATGCCATTATAAGGTTTAGATTAGGATCACTTGTGGTCCTAAGCACCGAGTGACGACTAGGGGGTAGTGTCGGGTCATTACAACTACTTTTCAAGATAACCGATTAGGTTCAATTGCATGCTTATATGAGTGATTCAGTTAGGCCAGTGTTAAGGGTGTACGTGGTTGAAAAATAGATAGAGAATGAGAATCAAAATGTAGAAAATGAACAACAAGATATGTTTGATGATAAATTGGATGATTTGGACATGAATATTCCAGATGGTGATCAAACACCTACGCCCGTTTTTACGAGCAATAATGTGGGCAGTTTTTCTCTATCAACACAGTCGGGTAATCTTCAAGATGATGAGACTGGTTTTTACTAGGGAGTGACATTCAAGAATAAGGATGAACTAGTTACTTCTTTGTATATTTCTTGCTTGAAAAAGATTTAAACAAAAGAAGGTGATTAATTTGAGCAATGTCTATTGTTTAGATATGCTCATCCAGACTGCAAGTGGTGGTTGAGGGCTGTGAATACTTAAGTTCGACAGATTTGTCCTTAGAGTTTATGAAAAGTATCACACAAGTGATTTGGAGCATATTACGAGCCATAATCCTCACGCACGATAAAGGACTTTGGTAAATACTTCCAAAATAGATTCCCCAATGGCAAAGGCCCTTCTACAAGTGATATGGCTAATCAACTCCATATAGAATTGGGTTGTATGGTCATTTATTGGACGATTTATATGGCCATGGGGATTGCCAAGTCTTTGGTTAGGGGGACCCATGATCACGGGTGTGCAGTATTTGATACCTACCTGACACGGCACGATCCGAACCAGGGCCTGGCCGTGTAGGGTATCTCAAGTCCAACCAAGATCAGAGACCACCCCCAATACCCAAACCATTGACCACCCTTCACCCCATGTCAGATGAAGTTCGAACATTTAACAAGATAAAATAGTATTAATTTAAAGACATGATAATAAGTCCATAATCAAAACCGAAATCCACAACCAGTTAACCATCCAATACCAATTCCAATGGCGATACCAATACCAATGCTAACACTAATACCGATACCGCTCATGCCCATAGTAGTCTAACAAAGCCTTTAATCAAAACCAAAGAATATCCAGTCAGAACATGCTCCCGACCATAGACAAAACAAAACCAAAAGGAATAATAAGGACATAAAGAAATTCATAGCATGAAATAGGATCTTCCAGAGTATGAAATCTCACCACTTCAGTTTGTCTCAAAAGCTGCCCCCGAATTACCATGCCATTGATCGGAAGGAGTGACAGTATGGTCGGTTCCTGCATCGCGTGGGGATATATCTCCCAAAGAAGGTTAGCAGGGTGAACACTAGCATGTAACTTTGGGATAAAGATAAAGTAATGCCGTAAATCCAAAACCAAATCAAACCAATGCACATAAACCATATGCAAATACATATATACATATATACCATGCCCGGGATAGGGAACAAGGTTTAGCATGCCTTTTAAGGCCTCATTTGTTTGCACTTAATATAGGTTTGAATCTGAATGGTTCATACTTTAGACTATTAAGTGAATTTGGTTTTTGTTAAAATTTTAGCTCTTAATAAATCTGAATAGATCTTAATCATTCAGATCTGGAATCAAGTCTTAATATCATTAAGAGGTATTCTTATGTTTAATAATATTCACCACCACTCTATCCACAATCACTAGTCACTACTACTACCAACTCTATCACCAACCACCATTGTCAATCACCACCCACCATCACCATCAACTGCCACCACCAACCATTCTACCATCACTTTTACTATTAATAATCAATATCGCTACCAACTACTATTACAACCTCTACAAAACCTATCACCTCCATTATTCTAATTATATCCATCTCTACTATCACCCCAATGCTAACACTAATTCCAACACCGCCACCACCATCATCAACCATGTACCGATTAATTCTTACTACCGACCAACTCATCTATCACAACTAGCACAATCACAAACTACAACTAATACATCATCAACCTCCATACATTCTTCGGCCACTACTACTATCATTGTCATTGGTATTACCACCTCAACCACAACTTCAACCACTATCATCACTACAATATATCTCTACTAAATACCGTATATATTATCACAACTACTAATGCCTCCAACTACCACCAACACATCATCAAACATCATATATTCATTTTTTAACCATCACAATCAATACCTCAAAAAACTTCCATCAATTAACTTCACATCACAATCACCACCACCACTATCAATTGCCACTGTTATAATAGCAACTTCAATACCAACCATTTGTACCATCACAACTATCACCACCAATATTACTAGTCAATAACATCAATCATTACCACCACCACTAGTACAAACATCTCCTCTATCACCAGCAAACATAAATACTTTTTCAATCAAATAATAATTTTATTGTATTAATTCAAATATTTTGTTAATATATAATTAATTTTTATTTAAATTATATTTTTATTATATACATAAATAAATATTTTCACATTCAGATATTGAAAAATATACAGTCTTAATCTCCAATTTTTAGATCTAGAGACAATATCTTAATCATTCAGATGCACATTCAGATTCAAACGTCTGAATCATAATAAAAACAAATGCAGCCTAAAACCTTAACCTAGATTGTGTAGCTTTACCGTCATAACTCAACCTACGGGCTATATAGGTCTAGTGTTACCCCCTGAACAGGACCCAGTGCGTATAGCTACACGAATTGGAGATACCATAGATGGATGGGGATTCCCTTGCACCCTCTATGATATGTATATATATATATGTATAGAATTGGGGGATTATATTGTACCCCACAAGATTAAGTTCATCGAGACCACTCCTCATATCGGTAAACATAAGTTTCCAGTGTCCGTCCTTCGAACTCACACCTTCACGACTAGCTATCACAACCCCCATTATTGCCTAATTAAAACATTTAACACATAACCAACCACCAACACCAGGGTTCAATTATTAAGGCATTATCAATTGGTATCATCATACCGACTATAGCTTGAAGCAATGTCATTGAGCCAAGACTTAGGGAATTCCCACAGACTCCATTATTTAAATCACTTGGGGGATTCTCATGTACCCCACAAGTTTTTCAAAACCATCATTAATTATTTTTCCATTTCTATAATCCACTAATTCAAGTAGTAAATCAAACCAAACACCTTGGGGATTCTATTGTACCCCTAATTCAATTTCCCACCTTTATTATAACTATAAACCAATTTTACAATATAGGGTTGGGGTCATAACTACTTCAAAAGTCACAAGAGAAAATAACCATTCTTAGGTTCAACCATCGTACCCATGTACCCACATGTTCAAAATCATATTTCAAACATAGAAAACCATAATTAAACCATGGAAAAACATTATTCAACAATAAGCATTCAAATCCCCCAACCTTTATTTCAAAACCATAATAAATCCATGAAAGCCGCAATTAAAACAACTGCTTTTAATAAATAACAATGAGGGAAGAGTAATATGCCCGAAATACTAAGAAATTTGGAAGAGATAGCACCCTTAGAATCCTAGATGATCACTTTCTTTGAAACCCTAGCCTTAGCATGAACAGAGAGTTTGATAGAGAATTTTGGGAGTGTTTTATTGAGAATAATCTGATAATGAAGTCCTAAAGAAGGTTTTAAGTCGTGGGGTCCAAGGGATTAAAGTGGGAAATGTCTAGAATGCCCTTAACTTAAAAGACAAAAAAAGTGTCGCCCTTAGCTGCGAGTCAACCATCGATTCGTAACCACAACATATGACTCATGACCACGAGTTGTAACCAAGATAGTGACCAAGACCCCCATACACTGTCAACCTTACAACTCACCCCTAACTTATGGCCAAACTATGCGGTTCGTGAGGTCCGGTCGTATACAATACAGAACTCAAATGGGTCAAAAACTGGACTCCCTACGACTCCAACCAATGACTTGTAACATATCCCTATAGCTCTTAGTGAGCCACTTATACTCAGAGCAGAGTCAAGCCACCAAGTACTGATTTGGTTAAGGTTCGTCATAATGACTCATCACCAGTTTTAACGACTCATATTACTAAGTCGTAAGCAAGGCAGAAACCCATACACCATCCACTAGACTCCTTACGACTAGTGTCACCCGACCCGTGAAGACACTGTATGACTTTTATTGTCAAACTGTAACCAAGGCAATGAGCTCAAAGCTCAAGAAATTTTCATAGGTCAAAAATTTTGGATGTTTCAATTCTCCCTCACTTGGATAATTCGTCCTCAAATGATGGGATAAGGCATTGACTAGCACGATTAAACCCCAAACATCTCTAATCTTACCTTTAAGAAAAAAACCAAGGAATTTACAATCATCCCTTAACAAAGACAGAAAATGAGGATGTTAAACACAACACATACCTTAAGCACGATTTTTTAGAATATGGAATAGGAATAGATACTTGGACTTTATGTCCTCTTCGTCTTCCCAAGTAGCCTCTTCAACGTTGTGGTTCCTCCATAGAACCTTTACTAAAGCTACGTCATTATTCCGTAATCAATGAACTTACAGATCTAAGATTTCAACTAGGTCTTCTTCATAAGATAAGGAATCTGAAATACCAATATCCTTGATAGGCACAACTAGCGATGGATCACCCACCCACTTCCTCAACATAGACACATGGAACACCGGGGGAATGAAGCTCAAACTAGAGAGAAACTCCAATTCATATGCAACATTACCAACCCTCTTGAAGACCGAATTTAGACCAACATATCGGGGATTGAGCTTTTCCTTCTTCCTAAACTGCATCATTTCCTTCATAGGAGATACCTTTAAGAACATCCTATCCTAAACCTCAAACTCTAAGTCCCTTCGCCTTATATCCACGTAGGTCTTTTGGCTACCTTAAGCCTATCTCGAATCACCTTCACCTTCTCCATGGATTGGTGAACCAAATCTGAGCCAAAAATCTTCACCTCACAAACCTCGAACTACCCAATAGAAGATGTACACTTCCTACCATACAAAGATCTAAACGGAGCCCTCCCAATGCTAGAATGGCAGCTATTATTATCAACAAACTCCATAAGAGTTAAGTACTCAACCAAACAACCACCATAATTAATAATGCAAGCACGAAGCATTTCCCCTAATGTTTGAATATCCTTTCTTCTTGTCCATCTGAGAGCGGGTGAAAGTTGTATTAAAACTCATCTTGATCCCCAAACCTTTTTGAAATAATATCCAAAGTAAGATGAAAACTTTATACCATGATCTGAGATGATATAAATAGGTACCCTATGTAACTTCACAGTCTTATGAAGATATAACCTTGCGTAATCCTCCACTGAGAAGTTAGTCCTCACTGACAAAAAGTGAGTAAACTTTGTCATCCTATTCACGATGACCCAAACCAAATCAAATTAATTTTGATACTAAGGAAGGCACATAATGAAATCCATATTGATCACTTCCCACTTCCATTTATGGAACTCAATTTCTTGATGCAATCCTTCAGGCCTCATATGCTCAACTTTTAATTGTTGACACACCATGCATTTATCCATAAAGTTAGCTACATCTCTTTTCATATTGTTCCACTAATACATCTCTTTGAGGTCATGGTACATTTTTGTCAAACTAGGATGAACAACATAGAGTGACTCATTCGCCTTAACTAAGATCCTTTCCTGCAAACCATGGACGTTAGGAATGCACAATCTCCCTTGGTACCACCAAGTACCATCACCACTAATCTCAAAGGCCATCTCCTTTAGCCTACCAATATCACCCTTGATCCTTATCAACGCATGATCTAACATTTGCTTCTCCTTAATTTCAGCATCAACAGATAACTACACTACTTTTTAAACAAACACACCACCATTCTCAGAGTCCAAAAGACTAACTCCACGGTTTGCTAAATGGTGAATGCCCTTTACTAAATCCAGGCTAGACTCCCCATGGATAGCCTGCTAAGAGCATCAACAACCACATTATCATTTCCTGGATGGTAGTAAAGACTCATGTCAAAATCCTTGAGAACATCAAGCCATCTCCTTTGCCTGAGGTTAACCTCTTTCTGAGTTAACACATAAAGCAAGATATTATGATAAAAAAAGTTGTCCACAGGCACTCCATACAATTAAGTATGATAAATTTTTGATGAAAACACAACAACTAACAATTCCAAATCTTGAGTTGGATAATTCCTCTCATGCTCTATCAGCTGCCTAGAGGCATAAGCTATCACCTTACCATGCTACATTAGAATGCACCCAAGCCCCATATGAGATACATTACAATAAACCAAAAACCCATTGATGCCTTTAGGCAAAGTCAAAATTAGAGTCGAAGTTAGATTATGTTTCAGCTTCTCAAAACTACCCTCTTAATAATCAGACCACAAGAACTTTACTTTTTTCTGAGTCAACGGGTAGCTATAGAAGAAAATCTTTCTACAAACCTCCTGTAATAGCCAGCTAAACCCAGGAAGCTTTGAATATCGATTGAAGTCGTGGGTATGGTCCACTTCTTAACCACTACAACCTTATGCGAATCCATCATAATTCCTTTACTAGAAATGATAAACCCAGAAAAGTGACAGTGTTGAACCAGAATTCATATTTCAAGAATTTGGCATATAACTAGTGCTCTTTCAGAGTCTACAATATAACACGAAGGTGATTGGCATGATCCACCTCCCTTTTAGAGTACACCAAGATATAATCTATGAACATAATGGTGAATAAATCCAGAAATTGATAGAAGACCCTATTTTTCAAATCCACGAAGCCACCGGGGCATTGGTCAACCCAAAAGACATAACCAGAAGCTCAGATTGCCCATACTAGAAATGAAAGTCTATCTTAGGGATATCCTCCTCCCTAATATTTAACTGATGATACCCAGATCAAAGAATAATTTTAGATAAATACTTAGCACCCTACAACTAATCAAAAAAATTATCTATCCTTGGAAGAGGATACTTATTCTTTACCATCACCTTATTCAACTGTCAGTAATCAATACACATCTGAAGGGAACCATACTTTTTATAAATGAATAACACTAGTGCACCACGGGGACACACTAGGATAGATGAAACCCTTTTCTAAAAGATTCTTTAGTTGTTGCTTAAGCTCTTTCAACTCAGCTGGAGCTATTTATATAGAGAAATAAAAATTAGACAAGGGTCTGGAACATGATCAATCCCAAGATCAATCTCCCTATAAGGAGGAACATCAGGAAAGTCATCTAGAAAGGCCTCAAGAAATTTATTTACCACCAGGGAAAAAATACAAAATAGGACGCTCTGAGTTTGAATCTTTAACCTAGACTAGATGATAGAGACACTCCTTAGAGATTAATTTCCGAGCTCTAAGATATGCTATGAACTTTTCCTTAGGAGCTAGGGAACCACCCTTTAATTTAATAACTGGCTCATTATGGAAATTAAAGATAACCTTACACGTCTGACAGTCTAGAGATACATATCCCGAGTGTAACTATTCCATCTCTAATATGACATTAAAATCCACCATATCTAATTTAAACAGATCCACCATAGTTTCTTTACTACCACCAGATACCACACATCCCCTTTAGACTCTTTTAGCAATCACAGAGTCACCTCTTAGGGTAGAAATAGAAAAAGGGTTCGATACATACTTCAGAACAAAACTAAGATGCATAGCCATAAAGAAGGTCATATAAGATAGAGTAGACACTAAATCAAGTAAACAATACAGAACAAAAGAAAAGAGTTTCAACATACTAGTCATGACATTCGGTAATACCTCAGACTCCTGATGAGTAGTGAGAGCATAAAGATGGTTTCGACCAGTGTCGTAGCTAAATGGTGCACTTTTTAGTGTTGGAGCTAAAGAGGAGGCAACATAAACCTTATTTTCCATTAAAGAAACCTTACCTATAGGATAATTTGTAAGCATATGCCATGGCTGACCGTAGTTGAAGTACATATCCCTTTGCTCATCAAAAACACCTCAATACAAGTGACCACAAAATTGGTAAGAAGGATATGATATAGCTGACTGAGCCTCACTAGCCTAAGATTGGGCACCTTGTGCCCTGAAGTTGGTGCCACCATAGAAACACCTATCACCCAATGGCTTTGGGTAGGGACCACTAGCCATTGCATAAGACCCCTAATTACCTTAGTTCTTCTTGGGCCACTTACCACCATCCCTGTCACTCTGCTGTTGGCTACCACCCTGTTTAGAGAACCTAAACTTTTTGCCCTACCTATCTACTATCTCAGCCTACTTTTGTTTTTCTTTCTTTACCTGCTACATGTATACCACTAACCTGGAGATATCTATGTCTTTGATAAATAAGGTTGCTTTAATTTCATGGATCAACTCATGAGATAATACTAAAGCAAACTTTCTCATCCTCTCCCTCATACTATAAACCAACTCCAAAGCATACCATGATAACTGGTGAAACTTTATGGTATACTCCTTGACTGATATCTTACCCTGCTTTAGATTAACAAACTTTTCTACTTTTGCTTCCTTCAACTCCTAAGAAAAGAAGTGATCCAGGAAAACATTAGAAAAATCCTCCCATAGGGATGAATCAATACCATAAAACCTTAATAGTTCACATTCCAAATACTATTGGTATGCCACATCCTTAGTTGTTAGGTGGAAAACTCCATACCCTCCACATTCGTGGCATGCATAACTCAAAAAATATTTTCCATTTCATTTAGAAAACCTTGAGGATCCTTCTCTACCTTAACAATCATAAATATCATAGGGATCAACCTCATGAAATGGCCAACCCTTGTGGCCTTAAAAGATGGAGTAACAAGAACACCACACTCAGACAAAGTAGTTACTAACTGTGCCAATTTATGAACAGACTGACAAAACTCAATGTTCGTTACTTCAGCCTAAGGAGTTAGAGATGAACTAAAGGGAACCAATAGAACTCTAGGAGGACAATCATGAACTGAACCCCTAGACCAGGTATGGATCTTATAAGTAGAGTGTCCTACCAACATTGTCCCTAATTGGGACAGAGGAGTTTTCATGAGCTTCAGATAATCGAGGCATGATTTGAAAAGAAAAAAAATAGGAGTTAGATAAATATTCAAGACCCAGACTCTATATATTGAGAATAGAACAAAAGAAAGAAAAACATTCTTAAATGCCTTGTAGCCTCTCCCTTACGAGTGTGGCGCGCTACATACCCTTAAAAGAGACTTTACTTGACACGAATCTGTGGATTCTCAATTGAACATGAGCTGAGCTCTGATACTAATTTGACATGAAGAAAATGAAGGCCTAGTTGTGTTGGGTGCCTCAATCCCAACCAAGACAGGAGACCTTCCCAATACCCCAACATAACCGCTCTACACCCTATGTTAGATAAACTCTGAACATATAACTAGATGAAATAATCATAAATCAAATACATTCAAATGGTATCAGCCCTAATACCAATACCAATGCCAAGGCTAACACCAATACCGACACTGCCCATTCTAACCCAAAGTAGTTTCACAAAGCCTCTATCCAAAATCATAATACTATCGATCGGGACATGCCCCCGACCATAGCCAAAAATCAAAGTCTAAGAATAATAAAAGTACGTAGATAAGTCCATAACAAGAAATGGAGTCTTCTAGAGTATGGAAGCTCACCACTTCAATTCGACACAAAGCTATCCTCGAATCCAAGTCATTGAGTAGAAGGAGTAGTAGGGCCATTCCTGCATCGCGGAGAGGTAAAATACCCCAAGATGGGTTAGTTGGTAAAGTCTAGAATGTACTCAAGAATAAGGATAAAATAATGCCAATATTTAAAACCAAGTAAGTAACCAAGTGCAATCATTTTCATACATATATATTCTATGCTAGAAAGGAAATCGGGTTTAGCATGCAATTATAATCTTAACATGAGTTTTGTAGCTTGATCATCGTAAAACCTCCCACGAGATATATAGGTCCATTATTACCCCTAAATGAGCCCCAGTGTGTGTAGCTGCACAAACCGGAGATATCATAGGGGTCAGAGATTTTTGTGCACCCTTCACCCTCCATAATACATAGATACAAGTATAACATAGGGCATTCCAGTGTACCGCACTAGTATATGGTCACCAAGACCATCCCTCTAGTCGACAAACATGAGTTTCTAGTGTTCGTTCATCAGACTCACACCTTCACAGTCAGTTATCACAAACTTCCATTAATGACCAATTAAAACCTTTTAGCACATAACCAAACCACCAATTTACAGAGCTAATTATCAAGGCATTATGAAGTGGTATCTTCATTCCGACTATAGCTTGCAAGCAATGTCATAAGTCCATACTTAGGGGATTGTCATGTACCCTATAGGATTTCCAATTAATAAAACTATGGCCACCAAGGCCTTCCTAAATTAGTTAATTAAATCAAATCAATTTAGGTTCCATTACTATATTATGCAATGTAAAGTTTTCAATAAAAGTCAAACTATATGATAAAGCCATTCTCATAGGCATTTTATCAAACATGTTGAGGGCATATAGTTTCCAAAACCAAAACTATGAACCAATTAAACATTCCTATGCAAACACATGTTAAAACCAACATTATAATAAGAAAAACCATAAATAAAAGATGAGAAATACTACCCAAACATTAGTAATCAGAACCCCCAATATATATTTCAAAACTAATACAAAATCACCATAATATTATATAAACCATTCATTAAAAGATTTTTTAGTTTAACTAACAATTAGGGAGGAGTAACATGCCTTAGATACCAAATAAGATGAAGAAAAATCACCCTTGTAAGCCCCACATTGATTGTATTGAAGAAACCCTAGCCTTTCTTGAACCAAGAGCCTTGAGAAATATTTGAGAATTTTTAAAGTGTATTTGATTCTGAGTTCTAAGTTAAATGTAGTCCCAAAAGTTCTTTAAGTCATGGGGTAAAAAGAAGTTGAGAGGGAAAATGTCCAGAATACCCCCAGCTTAAATTGTAAAAATCTTTGCAGGAGGGTACGGTTTGGACCCTTCACTCGTACCCACATCATACGAGTGGTAAGCTCCTCTCTTACCTTGATAAGAATGTTGGACATCACACACTGTCAATTATAGGACTCCCATTGCTTATGTCGTATCCGTACTATATGCCTAGTACCCTAAAATAGTATCCAAGATAGAGTAAAAAGGGGTTAGACAGTAGGTAACATATGAAATAGACTATACTACTCATACCCTCAACATATAACTCATTACCGCCAACTCATACCCACAATAGAAACTCACCCATCGCAAACTGGATAACATACAAGATGGGTCACCTGAAAGCTCAAAACTCTGAAAGTTCAAAAGACCAAAACCTAGGGCGTTTTTAGTTTGATAGGTATGAACTAATAAGGATGAGGGATATGGAAGGTGGTGTCTATACCCTATTAGAATTTAATGATAGTTTTGCTTATTTTTATACATCAAATTTGGAGAAGGGATAAATATTTGATGGCAATGTAGAGATTCAACAGTGATTAGACTGGTTTTAATGGTGCAATAGAGTTTAAGATGGCCTTCAAAGCCTCTCACTATAGTAAACAAGAATGGAAATCTAATAAAAATTCCCTTGGTACAAATTTATTTGGATGGGTTGCTCGGGGTGATGATTATATAGCAGAATATATGATTGAAGAATATCTATGAGAGAAGAGGGAGTTGCTGAAGACTATATCATCTCAGACCTTATTAAAGAAAAGAAACACATGATAACAAGGAATTTGTAATGAATCTAGCCAATGAAATTGACTTGAAAAATAAAAATCTGAATGAGATGTAAATTTTTAAAGTATATTCAAAAATAAAATTCCGCCATTCATTATTGAAGAGAAAAATGATATAGTGGATTGGAGCTGTACACTTTGCTAGGTAACTGCGACTAGTTAGTGTGGTCTAAATGATCACATCCAAACAAAGATACATAAGTCAAAGGAATTTGCTTTGCATGTTTCGAGGAAGGTGAATATGTACAATTAAAGTTGAAATTTACAACAGGATTTGCTAAAGTTAAAATAAGGAATTAAGCTAAAGTGGCAATTCAGAAGTTAAACTTGCATCCTATGCCTTCTTATTTATTAGTATCCTTAAGTCAATAGCAATGGAAACAAAAAGGCATGGGATTTCTACTCATCTTCAAAACTTTTTGTTTCCATTACTATTGACTTGAGCAGACCAAGAAATAAGAAGGCATAGAATGGAAGTTTAACTTAAGAAAGTGCCACCTAGGATTGATCCCTTATTTTAACTTTAACAGTTTTTGTCGCAATTTTCATTCTTGGTTGTACATCTTCCCATCCGTCGGTGCATCTAGAGCATATTCCTTATAATTGTGATTCTTTCTTTGGTGGTGATCATTCAGACCGCACTAACTAGTCATAGTTCCTGGTGAAGTAGCCAAATCTAGTTCACTTTACCATTTTTTTCAACATCGAGTGATGTATTTTCATATTTGAACACACTTTTATTTTTGTAGCTCATTCCAATTTTCATTTTTTATGTCAATTTCATTGGATAGATTTGCTACAAGTTCCTTGATACCCTTATATGAAGTGGTTCCATCTGCACGCACCATATTCCTCTAAACCCATCTATACTCTAGCCTTTTTTGTTGGTCAATCAAAAGTTAATCCATTTTTTACTTTTTTTTTCTTTTGCGAGACATCTTTTATCTACAAATAAAAGAAAACCAAAATAAACATTACAATTGATGTTTGCATAATTTAAATAAAGGGTAACACAAAATTCAATAAATACAACACGTTATAATAAGAATTCCAATAGATAACCCATCTGTTGCCACAAATGGGGCATCTGTTACAATAGATTACCCAACTTGTTGAAACAAATAGGTCATCTATTAGAATAAATCAAAACATTCTTGCTACTAGTTTTATTTCTTCTAATAGGTGATCCATCTATTGCAATAGATGGGTCTTCTGTTGGAAGAGCTGTTTTGATTTATTCTAATAGCTGATTCATCAGTTGCAACAGATGAGGAATCTATTGGAAGACCTATTTTAATTCTTCCACTATATGTTCTACCTGTTGCAACACTAATATCACCACTACCACCACTACCACCACCACTACCACCACCACCATCAATACCAATAAAAATAGTATGAACAACGCCAAAAAACTTAACAAAAAAAACAAATAAAAAAACTAACAACAAACAAACATCACCAATAGTGCCAACATGGATTTTTAGTTCTAGCAAAAGATGACCAATCTGTTGTAACAGATGGGCCATCTGTGGACGAACTCAATCCAAGTTTTGAGTTCTTACAACAGAAAACCAACTAGCTACAACAAATGAACCATCTATTAGAAAAACTCAAGGGTCATGACTTTTTTGATTATTAAATAAAAATATGGTTCGTAAAAAATATGATCTGGGTAATGGGTAAGTAAATAAAAATAATATATGTAAATAACTAATGTAAATATATGATATACGCAATTTACATCTAAGAAAACTTGAAAAATTTCATGAAATAGTGTAAGAAGAAAATAAGAAGGCAAGAATAGTAGAGAGCCCCAGAATAGTATACCATACCTACCATATCAAAAGCAAAGTGATCAAAATACCCAAAGGAGGTGGACGACAAATGTTTGTGTTGAAAGAGGAGAAAAATATAGATTTTTTTAGTGATGACATCTAAATCCTTCAGGCGAAAGAGGAGAGAAAATAGAGAAAAAAAGGAGACGGTTGAGATTACCCTAAAAAGAGGAGAGAAGAGAAAGGGAAATAAGAGAAAGGAGAGAATTAATTTTATGGTTGAGTTCTCAAGAATTATAGAAATGGTTTTAAACATTTATTTGTGGTGGTGAACTTTTGAGAAGAAATAGGAGATGGTACATTAAAAATACAAGGTAAGACAACCTACAGTTTTTTTTTTTGAGTTATCCTAAAAATGTTTGACATCCGTAGTATTTTATCCCTTTTTATTTTAGACATAAAATTAATTTAAAATAAAAAGATCTTCCAATAGTTGTGTCATATGTTAAAATGGATGTCTATATCTATTTGATAATTTTCAACAGATAAGTCATCTGTTACAACAGGTTGATTATCTGTTGTAATAGATGCCTATAATTGTTTGATAATCTTCAAAAGATTTGTCCTCTGTTTATTAAAATCATGCCATTATTTGTAATAACTAAATTAGTTTATCTATAATTAAATATGAATTGATAAGTTCAATTACAATTTCAATTGATATCATTGTAATTTCATGATCATCTATTATGTTTGTCTTGAGTAGAGTTATCAATTTGACTAATTTTACTTATAATGTTTCAAATCAAATGTTCGAACAAGTTCAGGCATGGTCCATTCTGGGGGTAATACCCTGCCGGCTTCATGCACACACCTGGTTTAGTTAGTGAAGCGTGGCCTCACACATCAAACTGAGTAATAAGGAGAGGAAAAAAATTAGGTCAAAAGAAAATGCCATTTTGGAGTTTTTATTTATAATAACTAAATTTATTTATATATAATTAAAGATAAATTGATAAATTTTGTTACAATTTCAATTGATCGCATTAAAATTACATGATCAACTATTGTGTTCGTCCTGAGTAGAGTTATCAATTTGACCAATTTTACTTGAAATGATTCAAATCAAACTATTATTTGTAATAACTAAATTTATTTATATAGAATTAAAGATGAATTGATAAGTTCAATTAAAATTTCAATTGATCTCATTGCAATTACATGATCAACTATTGTGTTCGTCCTGAGTAGAGTTATCAATTTGATCAATTTTAATTGAAATGATTCAAATCAAGCCATTATTTGTAATAACTAAATTTATTTATCTAGAATTAAATATGAATTGATAATTTCAATTACAATTTCAATTGATCTCATTGAAATTATAGGATCTACTATTGTGTTTGTCTTGAGTAGAGTGATCATTTGACCAATTTTACTTGAAATGATTCAAATCAAGACATTATTTGTAATAACTATATTTATTTAACTAAAATTAAATATGAATTGATAATTTCAATTGCTCTCATTACAATTATATGATCTACTATTGAGTTCTTCCTGAGAGTGATCAATTGATCAATTTTACTCAAATGATTCAAATCAAGCCATTATTTGTAATAACTATATTGATTTAGATAAAATTAAAGATGAATTGATAAGTTCAATTATAATTTCAATTGATCTTATTACAATTATATTATCAACTAAGTGTATAATCTATTACAATAGATTTAACGTGTTGCAACAGATGAGTCATCTATATAAAATTTCTAAATAGATATACTCATATATTGCAACAAATGACTCATCCATTGCAATAGATGATTTTATATGTTAGGTAATTTCCAACATATTACATCTGTTGCAATAGATTATTTTATTTATTTGGTCATTTCTAATATATTACTCATCTGTGGCAACAAATGAGTAATATGTTAAAACATATTTTTTTATTTATTGGAATATCAAATAGGTACAAACATGTAATTAATATTAAATTCATTAGAGTTACAATTGCATTTAATAACTGAAAACTAATTCGAGTGAAATTTATTTTATTTATTATCAAACAGTTAAAAATTTTCTTTTTTTAAAAAATAATTAAGATCAATTAGGACCAAATTAATATTTTCAAAACTTGTCATTCCTTTTCAAAATACAAATAAACCCATTATTAATGTGTAATAAAAATGCAAGGGACCAATTATTTTTTAAACTATTTCATCTAGTTGTAAAAAACATTTCATCTTTTCAAATCTCTTTCTCTCTCAACAATACAAATAATAACTACTTAACAGATTGCTCAACCATTCACAACATATCAATTTTCTTTCAATTTTTGACCACATTGTTGTTATTTCAACTTTTGTCTTGCTTGTATCCATTATTTTCTCTCTCTTCATAGGTAAGAGAATTTGAAAAAAGTTTTATATTTGATATTTTTTTAAAAAAATTAGGGTTTTTAAGTTAATCATAAAAAATAAGACTTTTAGTTGTATTATCTTCAAGATTGGCTTAATAATTTTGAGTTTTAATGCTTAAAAATATAGAAAAAACCTGAGAAAACCCTAATTTTTATTTTATTTGTTGTTGGTTTTTTATTTGTTTTATTTTGTTGATGTTGTTGATGATGTTGTTTATATTATTGGTGTTGGTGGTGTTGGAATTAAGGTGGTATTGACATTAGTGGTGCAGGTATTGGTGGTGGTATTGATATTAGTATTGGTGTTGGTATTAGTGTCGGTTATATTTGTATTGGTATTGGTGCCATTGATATTAGTGGCGTTGGTGTTGGTATTGGTGTTGGTGTTGTTGTTGGTATTAGTATTGGTGTTGGTGGTATTGGTATTGGTAGTGTTAGTAGATTTGGTATTGGTGGTGTTGGTGTTGGTGTTGGTGTTGGTGGTGTTGGTGTTGGTGCTGTTGGTCTTGGTGTTGTTGTTATTGGTGACATTGGTGGTGGTGTTCCTGGTGTTGGTATTGATGGTGTTGATGTTTGTAGTGTTGGTCTTGGTGGCGTTGGTATTAATGTTGGTGTTGGTGGTATTAGGGTGCTGTATTTCCCAACAGATTACACATTTTATATAAAGGTGGAAGACTCAATTCAATTTCATCCAATAGATGGCCCATCTGTTGCAAAAAATGGGTCATATGTTGGAAGTTATCAAAATAGAATTGCTACCTATTTTGATAACTTCCAACAGATGTTCCAATAGATTCCCCATCTGTTGCAATAGATGGATCAACTGTTTGAATAAAGCAAAATAGCTCTTCCAACGGATTCCTTATTTGTTATAACAGATGGATCACTTATTGGAAGAAATTAAACCAGTAGCAAAACTTTTTGATTTCTTCCAACAGATGACCATCTATTGCAACAGATGGGTCATCTATTGTAATTCTTATTGTAATATATTTTATTTATCAAATTTTGTGTTACATTTTTTAAAATTATGCAGACATCAATTGTAATGTTTTTTTGTTTTCTCTAGTTTGTAGATAAAAGATGTCTCCCAAAAGAATATAAAGTGAAAGTAGATCAATTTCTCACCAACTAGCCAAAAAAGCTAGATTACAGATGGATTCGGAGGAACTTCCTATACAATCTCTTTTAGGAAATAGTGAAGCTGAGGAAATATATGAAAAATGGAAGAATATGGTGAAACTAAGGAAAATGATATTGAGGGAGGTGAAGAAAGGTCAGTAAAGGGTGGTGAGGAAAATAAAAGTAAGGAGGAAAATATGAAGATAAAGAAGAAGATATGAAGTAGAAAGTGAGGATGTGAAAGATGATGATGATCAAGATAATGATAATGCACCATCGATGGGACGTGAATTAACATCAAAATCCCAGCATGATCTTGTAAAAAGTATTAGTATTGAAAGATTTCAAGTTGATATGCCGATAGATAATCCTGTATATTAATTGGTGATTTTATTGTTAAATCACTTATGGGGAAAGATTTTGATGATTTTAGGAATATTATGAGGAAGGAAAAACTTGAGGATTTTTTTTGTCTAGCTGCATTGGATACTTTCTTTACCTTCCTAAGGACAACAGTGCCGCTTCTAAATAAGCAATGGTGTAAGGTCTTCTCATGCGTAGGATCAAGTATGTAGGTGATGATAAATATTTAAAGGAGGAGAAAAAGAAGATAGATATAACATGGATTAACTACTATGGAATGCTAGTTTGTTTTGGCATGAACAAGTTTTCCATAATGAATGGCTTGAGATACGATAATCTAATGAATGTCTTCCCAAGGTAACACCCATAAAAAATTCCAAGGCAAGCAATACACCCAAACCAACAGCATAAAATAAAGGCATGACATTTTCCAAGGGACCACCCACCTAAACCAACAAAAAAATAAATGGGTTGTTGGACATTACTGGATGTGGATACAAAGCCACGATGTTATTAGTAATATCTAGGGTAAAAATATTCCAAAGAAGTACAGGAAACAATTATGCTTATTTTGGTTTGTTCATTCCATTATATAGGCAAGAGATATCAACAAAGTCATAGACCTAAATTATTGATGGTTGCTCAGAATTTTGATTGATTCAACAGATATCCCTAGGGATATGACAACTATAAGTTGACTATCAAATATTTATTGACAAAAATATCCCCAAATAGGATCAACTTATATGATTTTCCTTGGGCTTTTATGGTAAATTTAATAAGTATTTGTTTACTCATTCTGTTATTTATATTGAATAATTATTCTAACCTTTTTTGTTTGCTTGATGTTTATATTTTTAGGCTTGTGCATTTGAAACTATTGCTTACCTTCGAAAGTAAGTCAAGGATTACTCGGATGAGGTTTCTTATCCAAGGATCCTTAGGTGGTTGGCTGCAAAGAGAAACACAAAAATTAAGGAACTTGACCTCTTTAACCCTTCAAATAATGCAACAAATCTTTTTCGAGTAGAATAATTTGACCCAAAGTATGATATTAAAATAGATAGGCTATCTATTACATTTATCTTAAAATATGGGTAATCTGTTACTATAGATGAATCATATTTTACAACAAATTACCTATTTGTTGCTCTGGTTCTTTGAACCTGACTTAAAAGATTGACCATCTACTACAACTTATGAAAAAAGTGGGTCATCTGTTGCAATAAACGGTTAATCTGTTGTAACATAAAGATCATCTGTTGCATAAGTTATCTATGTTAAAATATTACCCAAATGACTGTAAATTATTATTTGATTTAAACATATCTACTTTTATTTATAGGTTGTGCATCTATGGCACATACCTAATGAGCAAGAGTTGGGGATGGCATTTTTGTTACTCTAGGTATTGTTTGTACAATAGCAAACCCAATGGTAGAGTTAATAAAGAAGAAATTAGCTCCAGCAAAAGCCATAGGAAGATCAGTTAAGGAAGGTCAGTGTAATACCCTGAGTTTTTGGTCCTTCAAAATTTCTTGGAATTTTATACTCACTGCCCTAGTTACGACTGGACCCTATGAGTCGTAGGGTGTCCAGATGAGTCATTGGGTGATTAGTAACCAAATCAGTCTGTTTTTCACAAGATTATGCTCTGAGTACGAGTGGCTAACTTAGATCCATAAGGATATGTCATGAGTCATTAGGTATAACATAAGGTGTCCAGTGTATACCCCAATTTGGGTTCTATGTTGACTATGACTGAGCCCTACGACTAGTAGGGTTCCATTATGAAACCTGTAGTTTAGTCTTAAGGTCATAAGTGTATGTTTCCTTGGTGGTTCTTCCTTGGTTATGACTCTTGGTGACGAGTCATAAGGAGTTTCTACGAGTCAATGGTTGACCCATAGTCAAAGGCAGCACTTTTCAGCTTTTAATTAAGGGCATCCTGGATATTTCCCTCTTATCCAAATTGAAACCCATATCTTATAACCTCTTTAGGGTGTCATTAGCACTCAAAAACTAATCCAAGTATCTTCTTAAACACTCCAAAAGGCTCTCTGAATTTCCTTAAGCAAGTCAAGCTAGGATTTCATCAAGTTGGTTATCTAACGGCTCTAGAGGTAAATTCTCTCTATGAAACTTGATATTTCAGAAATGTTACTCTACCCTTAAACTTAATATCTCTATTGTATGAAAGTACATGGTTAACTATGTGATTGAAAGTAATGATTTGGACATGATTGGGAGTTTTGACTTGAATGGTGAATTAATTATTTTCCTGTAGTTTTATTGTCCATTACTCATGTTATAAATATGGTTTTGAACTTGTGTGTGCATGAGTATGGTGAATGAACTTGGGAATTGTGATTTTCCTTAAACTTGTGACTTTTGAAGTGATTATGACCCCAACACCATAATGTGAAGTTGTTTTTAACTATGAGGAATTGGGAATTTAACTATTCTTGAACTATTGAATTATGATGTTGAATTGAAACTTTTGGGTTGGTATTTTCAAAATCTATTTCATAATTGAGCCATGAGGGGTTGTGAATTCCTTAAGTAATGAAATTGTTTTGGCATGTTGACGTTCCCTTGCAAGTGTAGTTGGTATGCCGATACCAGTAATGTATGCTTAAATATGTATTATGGTTCAATGAACGGGATTGTGTTATAATTGTTTTAATGGGTCTTTAAAGAGGGTTGTGTAGTTGAGTTATGAAAGTGGAGATCCAAAAGACCATCACTAGAAACTGTGATTGCCGATGCGAGGTCTACATGATCGGGTGGTACGAGTCCCCCTTATTATTATTATTATTATTATTCTCACATATTGGGAGGTTTAAGTCCCTACATCTTCTTACATGATTTGATGCTCATGTTACCCTAATATGCAGGGAGGTTCGAGTCCCCCATAGTGCATATATATATACCCTTTGGTTCTGCGGCCACACACACTGGGGCCCTACTAGCTGGGGGAGTGCTGGGCCCATATAGCCCATGAGTGTCATTTATATTATGAAGGTTGAGCTACACAATCTAGAATAGGGTTTTAAAATGTATGTTAAGCCTTGTTCTCTATTGAGACATGTGTTATATGTATATGTATATGCATTAAATGATTTTGAACTATTAATCATGGCAATATGTTATCCCGGATCCCTGAGTTACATGGTAGTGCTCCAATCGCTAACCATCTTTGAATGCTGTATGTAATGCCTCGAGTCTGTATCCTAGATGTTATACAGTGCTTAAAACCCTGAAGGACCATAAACTAACCCATGACTAATATCTGTTGTGACCACTAAATAGACATATTGTAATAAAAGCGGAAATAGGCTGAAATGCCATAAGGTTCAATTATCTAAAATACTAATAAAGAATAATACTATCTGATAACAACATCTGAATCTAAAATACTATCTAAAAATTTAATCTCTAAAGCCTCTAACTGAAACTATCTAAATGTGGAGTTGATGGGACAATCCCCCAACTAACTCTATCTACTAAAAACTGTATCTACTAAAAATACTAAAATAAGGCATATCCTCGATAGATGAGGACTCATTACTAAGTCTGATACTGCTGGCTGAATTAAAATCTGACTACGCGCGGTCAGGAATCTGAGAGTCTGAACCTATGATATAATATATCATAGGGTAAACATAGAGTATGCGTCAGTACGTGGAATTTACTGGTATGCTAAATGAGGTAAGGCTGAATGTAGGGGTTAATATGTATGAACAATAACTATCTGAATGATATAGAGTAACTGAACATAAGAGTACATGGATAACTGAAACTACAGTAAGTACTAAGTATGGAATCTATGTATACACACACACACACACATATATATATATATATATATACTGTAACTAAGCTTTTATAAAGATAAGTACTGAATTTTGATAACTGAGTAACTGATAATCTGAGTTACTGATACTGATTGAGTGTATCTGATAGTACTGATTTTGTAGAATTGAAGTGAGTTCTATTTTGAAGATGAGACTGAAACTGTGATAGGCAATCATCTAACCAATATTCCCAAATATGAACTGATGGGGTCTAATATGTAACCCCAATTAGAAGGGTGCTAGCACCATGCCACGGGTACTAACAACTGCTGTGGAGTTATTTCTAACTAACTGGTGACCCATGAGATTAGTCCTAAACTAGTGGGTGACCCCTGAGTATATCAGTCCTATCTAACGGGTAACATCTCATAACCTACGCTGGCTACGTAGTTCTGGAATTTAGGGATTGACTTAGGGAGCCATTCCTACCTAACGGGTGTGCCCACATCCCTAGGCTCGCTCGGTACTGAATCCTACACCCAACTAAAAGAAACCGAACTGAGTTTACTGAACTGGACTGGAATGATATGGAGTTTTCCTAAGTTCTGTAACTGGCTGAGTTCTACTGATCATGACATGGCTGATACGATTCTGTAACTAACACTGGCTCTAGGTAAACAACTAAATTATCGGGTATCAAATACCCCCAGGACTCGATGTCATGAAAAGTAAAGAAAAGTATAATCTTGAATAACATAACAGTGTTCACTTGGTCATAATTCATTCATAGAGACATTTCATCAAACACTTGTGATGCATTAACTTGTACATGAATGAGGACTACATATTAGCATGCTATAGTGACATTATTTATTATTCATAGACTATTTATTAAATACATGGGAAGCATACTTGGTCCTTTAGATCATAAACACTTAGGTTTAACATGGTTATAGCAATCAGCTTGCAAATTGAAGGGTTTATAATGAATATCATGTAAATCAACACTTACTAGGAACAATTCTTGGAACTTGAAATTTAAATCATGGATAATCATATAAGCATGGGAATTACAATGCCCAAACTTGCAAATTCATAGATTATAACATGGGGATTACTCAATTCAATATACATCCTATTCAATTTGATGGAATCTACTATTAATCATAGATTGAAACTCAATTAATGTCAAGAACATAGATGCAATCCAAATTTCATACATGTAAATCATGAATAATAAATCTTGAAGTTTAAAAAATGGATTCTTGGGATCTATGGGTGAAAGGGGCCCATAGATGAACACCTAACATACCTTAATTTGATGAGTTCTTAATGTCCTTGGTGAATTCTTGAGCTTTGTTCTTGATCTCTTGAGAGATAGGATTTTGCTAGTTTGAGAGAGAATGATTTTAATTTGGGTATGAATTGAATAATGAGTAGCTAAGGATGTAAAATAAGACCATATACTATTCAAGGCAGGACATGTTATATATAAATGCTCAAATAGTTTATTCTACCCATTTTCACAGCAACAACGTAACACTTCATCCCAAATTCTATTTCTGATAAGAACTTCACAACCTAGAAGTCTTTTCTTCCATATTTAAAGAATTTTAATTAAAAAACAGTGATAAAATTTCACGTTTATATTATCAATTTAGCTCCTCTCCCTCGCCCCCATCCCTACCGCCCTCCTCCCCCCTCTCCCCAAAAAGAAAAAAAGAAAAGGAAAGAGAATCAATTTTTTATATACATATTTTCTAAAATTTAATATTTTCAAATTCTAATACTTCTAATCTTACAAATTCATATTCAAAAAATATCATATCAATTTCTTGAAAGAAAGTTTATTATTCTTCCTAATCCTTAATTGTTTCAAATATAATATATATTTACCTTATAATCTATATATCTGAATTGAGATAAATATTTAAAATCAATGACATTATTATTATTATTATTATTATTATTATTATTATTATTATTATTATTATTATTATTATTATTATTATTATTATTATTATTATTATTATTATTATTGTTATACTACCACCACTACTACTACAATTACCATTCTAGTATGTCTTTGAATTAAGTTTTTTTGGTATGTGTTACACTTCATAAGCAGTTGGATTTTCTTCTCTTAGATTTCAAAATATACAATATTGAATTTCAATTTATGTGACTTAGATTTTTATAATTTAATGTTCCTTTGATTTGTTGTTTATAAAAATTTTAGTTACAAGATATAAAAAATTTAAATGGCATACCACACAAAAAATTAGTTAAAAAATATACAGAAGTGCAAATTTTCAAGTGATATTAGGAAAAGAAAAAATCAATTGAAATATCTATATATCTCTAAATCTATTTTATAATCTTCTTAAAAGAGAGTAGATATATAAATGTGATGCAATAAATTTTTAGAATCATCTTTATGCTTAAGATAAATATATTAAGACAAAAATGTGGTATAACAATATTTTTCTTTTGCTTTCCCAAGGTATCCCCCATCCTGACAAGCCAAGGACTAATCCTCCGCGGATCTGAACTCTATTTAAGGATTTTCCGCTGGCCAATTGGTTGCTACATGCACAAGACGGGAATCGAACCCCGGACACTTGCTTAAGCGATCTAGTGAGCTAACCACTAGGCCAACCTAGCTTGGTTGGTATAACAATATTTATGGACACATATATATATTTGCATTTATTATTAACATAAATCATCTGATAAATCTCCTTTATATATTTTGATTCTCCATTGAAGTTGTTGATTTATCAATTATTTATTTTGTGTTTTTGAGAGATTTACTTATGTCAAATCTGTGGAAACTTCAAGTTTCTTAGAGGCATTTGTGATAAAAGATAAATATAATGTTAATCACGAATAATAATTAAATAACTAAGAAATTAAATTAAGAATGAACAACATACCTTGGTAGTTAGTCTGAAAAATATGTTGAGTATTACCTATAGAATTAATTTAATCCATTGCAGATAATTCTATTTTAAAAGATAATTATAATGTCAATCATAAATAATAGTAAAATAATTCAAAATTATATTAACCATACAAAACATATTGTCACGACTAGATTTCTCAGATCATGATGACACCTACTTTAATTTACCAGTAGGTAAGCTAGGCCATAGCCTCAAATGATGAGTAATGGGCTAATAAGCAGAAAGAGATAATAAGAAGATAAACATTAATATTAACCGAAAAGCGAGGAATATATACAAATACACCATATAATAGAGGGGAGAGGACAAAGTAAACCAAAATCAATCCCTCAAGAATTGTGAAGGCTAGTACTATAGACACTATATTAAATGAGTACTAGACAATGTTAAAATATACATTGTAGTTTCAGGATATACAGAATAAGAATATCATGAAAGAAGAAGGAGAGGGATCGGATCTGAACACTCAATGGCACAACTCAAGGTCAACATTAATAGGATGACTCATGCAAGGATCTGCATCAAGGAAAAAATGCAAAAGTATAGTATAAGTATCAATACATGAGGTATTCAGTAGGCATAATATGCTGAATGAGCTTAATCATAGTAAAATCATAAATAAAGTGTGAGTATATATACTAAAGATAGTAAATGAGGGATAAAAATGAATTTATAGGATATGATAAAAAATGCGGTAAATCAAAGGTAAATAAATCAAACACAGAAATAAATGTGTAGCTATAACCTAACTGAACCCTCATAAACTCAAAAAGTAGACACAAGTAGAAACATACCCAATCGAGGCCCCTTAATCATGGTGGATACAAAGAAGGAATAATACTAGTGTAAGAGAAAGTACAGAAGTAGGTGAGGTAACAATAAGCCAAGGAGTGTGATATGCATGCCATATGTTCCTTCTTCATCCATAACCATAATCTTACACACTTCAACCAAATTTTCAACCAAAGATCAATAATAATAATAAAACATGTTGAAATCAAATCAAAACTAGCAGAACATAGCCAATATGCCAAATGCCAGACTTGAACAAACACTAATAGCTACTAAACAGTAAACCGGATACCAAACTTGAATTGAAACTCTTAAGTAAGCCAAATCCCAAAGTTATGATTCTTTCTAAGTCCATCTAGTCATTATTACTATTTTAGAAGCTAAACCATTAAAGAACAACCAAGTTCCATTTATTAAGTCCAAAGTTGTGGTTGGAGGTCAAAATAATAAAATGGTAAGGGAAACAATGCTAAATAAGCTTATTATAAAAATTAAGTCAAACTAATCCCAAGTAACAGTCTAAAGAAGTAGTTTTGTAATCTTTTAGGTCAAAGTAAGCCCTACTCTAAAGCAACCTATCTTAAGAAGGGCGATAAGGCCCATTACAAGTCCCAAAAATGCAAAAATAAGACTATGGGTTTACGATCCCACCCCAAGGCCCTAAATAAGCCAAGTATAATCCAAACAGATAAACAAATATTATCTTAAGGGAAATGAGGTTGAAATATATCCTAAAGGTTCCCTAATCAGCTAAGAAAATTCAAAAATCACTTAATGAATATCTGAACCATAATCACCCACTCACAACTAGCATATTATCACATTAATATCATAGAAAATCAAATCCAATAAGAAAGGTAAGCCTAGTCTACCTGGATGTCACCGCAAACACACAAAATCCTTTATAACCGAGCTTTTCCTTTTTGTGCAACCTCCAACCGCTGCCATACTATCAAAATTAACATTTTAGGCACCAAGATAAGAACATTGATACTTATATTGTGAATTTGCACTCTAAGTCAGAAATTGGGTTGAAAATTAAATAATAGGGGCCACCAATAATTGAGTCCTCACTAGGTTCCTCTTAGCTCAAAAATCACTTACCCTAAAATTAAGCATAATCTAAGATCAACAAGACCTTAAAAATAGTCCTTATGATAAACAAAAAAAATAAAGAACTAAAACAGAGAACTCAATATAAAATAAAACAGGAACTTATGGGATAATGACAGAAAAATGGTAACTTTAATATTCCCTACTCAAACACAAATCCAATTTCAGATTTCCCATACTTTCTTGATCTATCAGTCACAAACATGGTGTTTTACACTTTGAAAAAAAGCTGAAAATTATGGGAGAAAATATTTATATAACACAGCATTGACCGCTTAAGCAATATCAAAGCGGTAAAAGGGCACTTAACGACACCCGCAAATTGGTTGGCCACCACTAAAATAGTCCTTGGCTGATAAAGTTGCTATCAATAAAGTGGTCATCAGCTGCTAAAGTTGCTGCACCAATAACTTGGAACCAACAATTTTTTTAAGTCTAAATAAACTCTGACTGGGTGCTTGGGATTCATGCATAATCCTATAAACGCAAACAAACTATGCAACCCTAAAAAATTCAACATTCCACACTCAATGGCATAATTAAAATTTCTATCAAAGGTTGTTTTGACAAAAGTAGGTCTCACAATCAAGGTTTTAATTTTTACCAAAATCCACCAATAGCCCAAAATCGGCCCAAAAGCCTTGGGACCCAAACAAAGGGTCCTCTAGTCTAAAATTGATATTCTAGATCTAATAAAACTATCAGAATTGCCATATGATGTTGCTTACATGAATTTTTAACTCAAAACCATTTTCTCAACTTCAAAAAGCTCCAAATTAGAGACATGATTGTAAAAATCATAAACTACCTGATAACCAAAATGTCAGTCACCACAAGTCATAAATGGCTTGGAGGAGCTATAGGAATTCTCTAAACATAAAAAAACATGAAAGGGAAAAAATCTGGAGATTCACAATAATATCCACTACTGAAAGGACTTATTAGAAGTACCTGAATGATCAAATAAGTGGGTTACTAAGTCCGCATATCATGATCAGTCTCCCAAGTAGTATCCTTAACTATATGGTGTCTCTACTAAATCTTAATAATAGGAACCTCTATAGAATGCAACCATCAATCATCTCTGGTTAGAATAGAGTCTGGCTACTCTACGAAGGACAACCACTCATCCAACAGAACTGTGTCCCACCGAAGAACATGAGACTCATCCAAAATATAACACTAAAGCATAGACACATGATAAAATATAATGGATAACTAAAAAGTCTTGGGATAAGGCTAACTCATTAGCTACCTCCCTAACTCTCTAAAGGATCTTAAACAGCTCGATATACCTGATGTTGCCTAAAATTAAACCTCCAAAAAAGTAAATATGGTCACTGTCAAATTAAGAACCCAATAAAGGTTGGGTTCTAACCCAAAGAAAATAATACGAATCTCTATCATAGACTTATTAAAGTAGTCAAAATGTCCAAAAAGTAATTGGGGGAAATTTATGAGAACAGTAAAAGTAATAATGAATATGGATAACTTTAGGTTGAAGTTACTATGAGATGAATACTAGGACTATGTTCCCCCTAACTTCCTAACTCCATAAATTTATCGTGCTTCGTCAAACTATCTCAATAAATTTCATACAGAATAAGATAAGTTATGTATCACCAAATGTCATTTGAACACCTTTGGTGTGTTTCACTCATCATCTTGTGATTCCTATAGTGTCTCCTTACTAACTCTTACCCTGGATCCCAAATTAAAATCTCCTTTTGGTTCTCAAGTTAATTAGATGAAGGTTGACAACCTTAAATTATTGTTGTGATCTTTTTTAGAAAATCATAATACATGCAAGAACACTAATCAAGAAAGAGTTCTCACTTCCTCTACATTGTTATTCCATTAGGGTTCCCACAACCCTAGTTAAGAGGTTTTTATCCACTCATGTTTTAAAGAACATCCATAGAATTCACAAAAGAAAGTATATGAATAATCTTACAATTAATTATGAATGAAAACTAGAAACTCAAATTAATAGCAAACCATAAAAACCAAGAACAAGGATTCCAAGATCAAAAGTTGAATCTCAGAATCAATATAATGTTGTAAGTATAAAAACTGTATAAACTAATACAAAATCATCAAAGGGATATTTATATTTACACATCAAAACCTAAAAATACTATCCAAAATGAAATAATAAAATAAGGTCGACAGTTGTAACGCCTCAAACAAAAGTCATCTGGGATAACAATGACTCATTGTCAGCTCCGTAACCTGGCTTCAATGCTCTTTGGTGATGAATTGTCATGTATCTCTATGAGTCCTTTTTAGAATGTCTAGAATAGTGACTTTTCCAACCCTTAAAACATAGATTTTTATGCTTAAGATGACCTTCCCTATGAGTAGTAGTTAGATCGTATGACTCACCACTTGCATCATTTCTACTGGGCTAAGACTTGTGTACTTTTAGGACTTTAATACATTTTTTATGAGAATAATATTTCCTACGACTCATAGTCAAATCCTATAAGTCGTAGCTAGTATCAACTTAATTCTTTTTCTTATATTTCTTCACTAGCATCAACCAATGACTCGTCCAATATAAAATTCATTTTCTAGAGATTTTTGTTCCTATTTTCATTCTTACTCACTTCCAACCCTATTTTCCTGCAAAAAACCACAAAGCACATCACATCTAACAAAAAACCCTAAGTATTTGCATAATTTCCAGTTTTAAGCATCGAAAGTTCCATGAAACCATGACACATAAACACCCTCAACTCATAACATTTGTATGTCTTCAACCAACTAATAAATAACAAATAAACATGATGCTTAAATAAAATAAACCTAAGGTACCTATGGTAGTCAACTATCTTCAGAACCCCCTCCTATGTACAATCTTTTCAAAACTACCACGTGGATAAAAGTAGCACAACAGTATGACACAATGGAATCAAGTGATGGCATTATATTTGAAACAAACAATCCCGCGTATAAGCAATCGACATGACCTGAATAGATAAGCAGTTAGACAGATACCCCATGTACCCTCACAATAAGAAATTCCCATTTTTCTTAGTTTTATGTCAATTTATTAGACTATATCAAAACACTCATGCTCACAAAAGAAGTTTGAGTCAGTGTGCAAAGAATACCATAGGCTTGCCCTTATATTCTATGCCTTAGTTTTTTGGACAGTTAGACTTGGATCAATATATGACTTTACTCGGCTTCTAATGTAGGCCTGGGGGTTGGTATGGTACATTAGGGAACTATAGACTTACCCACCCTGACACTATACTTATATTTTGCCTCTACTACTCAACCATTCCTCCATTTCTCCTTTATTAATTTTTTAGATTGGGTGCGGGTTTTTTTGCTACCATTTTATTCATTTTTCTCTTCAAGTCTTTTATTTTTTTGTTTTCTTTTTATTTCACACCCAAACTTACTTCCTTTTTCTTTTACATCACACCCTTCTGTGTACCCAATTTTAACTATACACCCCTATAATAGCCACCCTCTGATGATAGGTGAATTTACATGCCTATAGCACTAGATTTTGCCCATATTTTAGCCAAGTTTGGAGAACATATTATATATTTAATAAACTTTTAGTCCTTTTTCCTATAAGTGAGATAACGAACATGATTAGAAAGTTCTCAGGTATAAATGATGCAGAATTCAGCATTTTATGGATAACTTGACGCCAAAGAAAGCTTCACGAAGGAAGGAAAGAGAACCTTGGATGCTAAGGACCAAAAGTGGCGCATGGAAAATCTGTCCTGGGCCAAAACAACAATTCTAAAGACTTTGGGGACTAGCAGTAACTTATTAGGATTAGGATAATGATACATTAACCAAGTAGAATTGGGTTAAGTAATTCATTAGCTTAGTAGGAATATGATATGGGTATTATAAATACCCTATTCTGCTAGAGATTTTTAATCATCCTTCAATTATTCATTCCATTAAACATTCACTACTACTTTTAATTCTTCCATTAATTCTACTTTTTATTCTTCTTCTATTCATCTATTCAATTGTTAATTTCCGCAACAAGAGAAACGTACTTTGCAAAGAAGTCACGCCTAACGCCTACCACACGTTGCTACACGAAATCTTCATTGTGGTATAATAACAATGTCTATTGTGATTTCCTTCGCACTCATGGGTAACTAAACTTCTCTATTAGGGTTATGGAAGCCATATGAGATACTATCTATTGCTATGAGTTTGTGAGTTCGTGACACGTATGCTACTTATATCATTATTCTCTTCATCTTAATCTAAATTCTTTGTGGTTGCAAACACATAGAATACACCAGTATAGCATTAACTTGTTCGAAAGAAAAGTTATATGTCTGGATAAGAGATAATGTCAAGGTAGTAGGGTCCCATCCCCTATTAAAAAGTTAGTGCCGTAACTGGATTAACCTCTTGGAGAATTTGTACCAATAGATATGCTTTAAGCTCAAAAGAGTTAAAGTGAAATAGTCCTTATTGAGGTCGAAAGACGCTTGGATTTACCATCGAATACAATTCTATATAAGCACATACATGTCTGAATTCCGCACAACTCATAGTCAATAGAGATGTATAACTCATAAGGTGGACATAACCACAACTCCTCAAATCTCATTGTTTTACAACCTAATAAACATTTTTTCTTTTTACTTTGCTATTTTCAGTCTTTACTTTTATACTTTGGTTACATTACTTGCACGACAAGACTCCCCCTTTTTACGAGACTTGCACTAAAAGTCTAGTAATCTTTGCTTACTTGTTGACCAAGCTATTCCCTGTGGGATCGATAGTTAGACTTGAAGAAGCAACCTAGTTATCTAAGGTATGTGTTCTTGGGTAGTGAAAATACGCTGGTAGTTATTATTGCTGCTAATCTCGACAAAAAATAGGTGGAAGCTCTCATCTCTATTCTTAAGAGATACAAGAGAGATATTGGTTGGACTATTGCAGATACCATTGGTATCCTTCCTGGCATACACAAGATTCAGTTAGAGGAAGATCGTGTACCCACTATTGAGCATCAACATTTCCTAAATCCACATATGCAAGAGTCGGTGAAGAAAGAAATCATTAAGTAGCGAGATGCAGGGGTGGTGTACCTAATCTCAGATAGTAAATGGGTGAGTCCTGTACAGTGTGTGCCCAAGAAAGGGGGCATGACGGTAGTGGCCAATGAGAAGAATGGGCTAATTCCACTTAGGCCTGTCACAGGCTGGAGGGTATGTATGGACTACCGAAAGCTAAATTCATGGATACTGAAAGATCACTGAAAGATCTCCATTGCTCCTGAGGATCAGGAGAAAACATTTTTCACGTGCCCATATGGCACAATTGCTTTTAAAAAGATTCCCTTTGGATTATGTAATGTACCAGCTATATTCCAGAGGTGTATGATGTCTATTTTCTCTGAGATGGTTGAAGACACCTTGGAGTTGTTTATAGATGATTTTTTAGTGGTTGGAGATTTCTTTGAATTATGCTTGCTGAATCTAAGTCAAGCATTACATCGGTGTGAAGAGTTTAACCTAGTCCTTAACTGGGAAAAATGCCACTTCATGGTGAAAGAGGGTATTTTTCTCGGTCATAAACTTTTTGCAAAAGGTATTGAGGTGGATAAGTCCAAACTTGAGGTTATCAAGAAGCTACCTCCCGCCATCTCTGTAAAAAGGGGGTGTAGCTTTCTTGGACATGCAGGATTCTATCGCGGATTTATAAATGATTTCTCGAAGGTTGCAAACCCATTTTGCAAACTTCTTGAAAAAGAGGCCAAGTTCTTTTTTGATGATGATTGCAGGAAAGTGTTTGAATGCATTAAGCTGAAGTTAGTGGAGTCTCCAGTTATTATTTCTCCTGACTGGACAAAACCGTTTGAACTAATGTGCGATGCTAACGGGGTAGCGCTTGGAGCTGTGTTGGGCCAGAAAAAGGATAAGTTGTTTCATCCAATCTACTATGCCAGCAAATCCTTGAATGGGGCTCAAAAGAACTATACTATCAGTAAACAAAACTTCTGGCTGTGGTTTATGCCTTTGAGAAATTTAGGGCTTATTTGCTAGGGACTAAGGTGGTGGTCCACACGGATCATGCAGCTCTAAGGTACTTAATGGCTAAGAAAGATGTGAAGCCAAGATTGATCCGGTGGGTATTGTTGCTTCAAGAATTCAACTTTGAGGTAAAGGATCACAAGGGGTGCGAAAATCAGGTGGCTGATCACTTATCCAGACTTGAACACAAACAAGCAATCAAGGACAAGTTAGATATTGATGATTCATTTCTGGATGAGAAGATACTAGCTGCTAAGTTTGAGCGAATTCCATGGTATGCTGATTTCACAAACTTAATCAAGTGTGATCACACAAGTGGATGTGTCGAATCACGAGATCAAGGCCACTCTCGCCAAAACTGTGAATGCCAGTAGACAAGATTGGTCTTGAAAACTCGATGACACCTTGTGGGCGTATCAAACTACTTTTAAGACACCAATTGGCATGTCACCATATCAGCTAGTTTATGGGAAGGCATGTCATTTTTTCCAATTGAGCTGGAACATAAGGCCTTGTGGGCTCTAAAAAGGCTAAATATGCATTGGAAGGAAGCAACTGATCTAAGATAAAAGTAGATTAACGAGATGGACGAATTCCATCTCAGATATTATGAAAGAGATGACTTGTACAAAGAAAGGATGAAGAAATACCATGACCAAAGGATTACACAGAGAGAATTTACAGAAGGTGATTTGGTCCTTTTTTTTTTAACTCCAGACTGAATCTATTTCCGGGTAAGTTGAATTCTAAATGGTCAGGCCCATTTAAAATTATCCAAATCTACTCATTTGGAGTATTCGAGCTTGAAAATGAAGATGGTAGTGTCTTCAAAGTGAACGGCCAAAGAATCAAACTTTATATTGGTCCAAAAGACCTAATAAAAAGTATTGATGTCTTTTACCTTGAGGAAGTCTGAGTATTCGAGATACCTAAGTCATGCCGCGACGTTAAATCGGACGGTAGTGCCACAACATGTTGTTGAAACCATAAGTAAATTCTATTTTATGTTTTTGGAAAATTTTGATATGCTTATAAAGTGTGCAGTACTAGAAGTGCTGTAAAGAGGAAAACTGGGCACATTTGAGCTACTAAAAAGTTGTGAAGGTACACTTGACGGACCACTAAACTACTGATGGGCCACCACACTCAACCATCAAAATTAGGAAGGAAAATACATTCACTGGATAGGTCATAACGGCATGAATGGTGGACCGTTAAAGCAGCCGTCAGAAGCGAGACTGCTGACCTGCATTCTGTTAAGTAGTGAGGGCCGATTCGATAGACCATTATGACTATGGTTGACCGTCCCATTAACCATCACACCAAAATAGAAACTCATCGACTCAGCTGAGGGGTGACATTTCCAGTGGTGGTCCATCACACTTATGATGGACAGACCATCAATTCGACCGTCACTTTAAGCCTAATTCTAAATCGGGTTAGGTTAAATCGATACTCCTTAGAAGTACTCTGTATTTGACCCGGAATGAGATTTTAAGAATAAAATTGAGTGGGTACACTCATTGTAACCGTTCCATGACCTTTGATTTTTCCACTTCTCTAAGATTTAAGGAACCTGAACTGAGTTATCCTATCTGAGACTCCTCCACTCCTCCATAACTTTTCTATTTAAGCTAGGTCATTCTTTCCCTATCCCCATCACAAACTAAAAAGTAACCAAAGTGATAGAAGTTGTAAGTAGTTTAGTATCTGAAGTCTCAAGCAATTAGAATACTGCAACATCAAGGTATGAGCATTTACTTCTTTCCTCTTTTTCATTTGAAGAGTAAGGCCATGGATTATTTCATGATTTAGTCTAATGGTGTTGAGTTTGAATGATTTATGCTTAAGTTTGATTTAGTGGATGAAGTCTTGCTTAAAATTTGGTTTTAATGCTATTGCTCAAGCTAAAAATAGATTTGATCTTAAGCTCCACTGAAAATCAGTCGAAACCATAAATGTGCCTGAGGATGAAGGTCTGACGGTCAACATGGTGGACCATCAAATTTGTGATGGACAACCAAGTTGACCATCCCAAAGGTCAAAGACAATGAGTTTTTGGATTGTAATTGATAGTCAGACTGGTGGACCTTCAAGTTTTCGATGGAACACCAAGTTGATTGTCCCAAAAGTCAAAGAAATAAAACATACTGGATAAAGCTGATGGTGGATCTGACGGACCGTCCCACCACTGGTGGACCATCACATCTCCCATCAGGCCTCACTGTTAACTGTTTTGCTTGGGTTTTACCTTGCACTAATTTCTTAATACATTTTCAGGTGACATGGCTCCTAAAAGTACACAAACCAAGGAAGGAAAATCTCAGTGAGGTAGAAACACATCTGCACTGGCCTATAACACTATGAAAATAGAAAGAGAAGCCATTATAATCACCCAATTTGAGGAGAGGAGTGACAATAGCATTAGTTTCACCGATTCAAGCCGAGATGAAGCGACATTTGCTTCAACTTAACCATTACCTATAGAAGGTAAAACTAAAATAGCTAATGTAGAGACCAAGGAGAAGTCCCTGAACCTGAAGCTGAAAATATGATCGGACAGTAGGATCCCCAAGTATGAGATGCTATTAGGTAGTAAATTGAGAGATCACAAAAATAGCTCTATGATGGGTTACATACCACTTCTCGAGGGATCCAGATATCATTCTCTGAAGAACATCAGAATATGGCTACGGAGATTCATAAATATCCGAAACTGGAATGCCGATTCAATAGTTATGGATTGGCATGGATGAACATGCCACCAGGGGAGTACCAACCAAATTGGGTAAGGTAATTCTTTGAAAATTATATTTGTCTGGTAAAAAATGAATGTCCGAAGGGGACTATCATTTCAAATAGATCAAATAGGGAGTCTGTTCTAGTCTGAGGAGTTGTTGTTGATATCTCGGCCCGAAATATCAATAGAATGTTGTTTGGGCCAACATACGAAGCTCCACCTACTGTCCCTAATTTTGAATATAGAATGAGAAATACTTCTTGCCAGAGACGTTGGGCAACATCATTGATCATTGATGATGGAAATCCATCCTGGGAAACTAACCCTAAAGACCGCATTGCAAAATTCACACTTAGTTTCAAGGCTAAGTTCTGGTGGGTTGTTGTTCGATTGAGGTTAATGCCAACTAAAGAAGATGGAAACCTGGATAATCACAGGGCCGTGATGGTAGCTAATTTGATTTCAGGTTTGGACATTGATTTCGGCCAGCTAATTGCAGATGAGATATTTGTAATGGCACATAAGCAGATTACTTCCATACCTTTCCCATGTTTGATTACTGCATTAAGAAAATAAGATGGTGTGCTACTGATTCGAGGTGTTGATAATGAAGTTTCAGCCACTCATAAATAGGACATTGAGAAGTCCAGAGATTAGTCAATGTTTGACATTTGAGTGAACAAGCCTCCCGCACATCAGTCTTAATCTGTACCAGTTCCCGAAGCCACAAAAATGCCTAAAGGTATGCCTTTACCCATTACCGGATATATGCCTCCTAATTATGTGCCCCAGGGTACATCTGCAGGGTCAGATTCTACATAGTTTCCTAGTGGAGAAGATTTTATGGAATACAAATTCAACCCAGTGAATTTTGTCAAAGTTGTAAAGAATCAAAAGCGGTTCCAAAAGCAGTTAGAAAAGTGGGTTGGAGATTTCAAACCTTTTGTGGATAAAATCGTGGACGAAGCAGTCAGGCCATTTCAAACTATTCAAGTGAGGATGGATAACATGGAATCTTGCATTAACAAAAGGCTAGATTCACTATATCTTCCTGATCTTGCCAAGCTCATGGCTGAATTTGAGCAGTCAAAGGTTGACATAGTTTAGTTAAAGAAGAAACAATCACAACCATCTATATTTGATCTGAATCTAGCGGTAAGTGATAATGATGAGGTTATTCTAGATTTGATGGGTAGACAAGTGAAGGATAAAGGCAAGCATCAAATAGATGAACAAATAACAACAAAAGAAGAAAAAAGGAGAAAAAGAGAAGTAATGTCACCTGAGGAGTTAGACCAGCAAAACCTAAAGAGAGCTGTGAAGAAATCAAAGAAGGAAGCTGAAAAGAAGCAAAGAGAACAAGAAAATGAAGCAGCAACAGTCTCTACTAGTGCTGACCCATAAAAGGGGCGAAGTGCAGGTTTAATTCGGGAAACCATCCCTCAAAATATTGAGGGTGAAGTTATGAGTACTCCTACCACCATAGGGGCCAACATTTTGCAGGGTGAGGATGATGGAGACTTACCACACTTGACAGATGCCTCAGAGGAGTGAGAGGCCACGTAAATATCCCAATTCTCATGTATAGTAATTTATTGCTTCGAGGATAATGCATATTTTTCTATGTGTGGGTGGGGGTATTTAAACAATGGTTGGATGTTGTTGCCGAAATTTTGAATCCAATCATGTGCTATCTAGTAGAAGCGGCATATCTAGGTTGTTTTTATTTTTGCATTTAAATTCTGCAAAGCGTAATGTAAATACAAGTGTTTAATGGCAATCTATGAATTGGTTCTGTTTCATCACTTAGTTGTAAATATGGAGAATGAATGATGTTGGCATAAGACATTGAACATGTGTCTCTAATTATTTACTTTTTTAGTTAAGCATGTGCAAATAACCATCAGTAATTTTGTATTTAGCATTGGTCTGTAAAAAAGTGCATGAATCATGTAATAAATATTCTGAGAATTGTAAAGGATGTTTAACTTTGATGCCTGTGGGTATGAGGATTTACTTGCAGTTCTTTCATAGGATAAAACCTACAACCTACCCGAGCCATGGATACAGTCTTCATTAGGATAGGATAACAGGCCTCCTAGAAGTTCTAAGCCTTCTAACCTAAAGAAGCAACCCGGCCTGAAAGATTGTTCTTGTTTGAACACATCTTGTACCTCTAAGGATTAGTTTAACCTCCTGCCCCTGTAATCTTTCTAGCATTATTTGTGTGCTACCCATGTAATTATACCATATGAACCTCAAAAGGCTCACATTGACTCACCAAAAGTCAACATGGTATAACTTATGATCAATGATCCATAATGTCCTTCCTGAACTCAAATGGTGGTGAACTAAGTCTATGATCTTCACCAAGGCCACTAACTAGAACAAATGACCCTTGAAACTAAAAGTCATGACTTAGAATCACACCCTCTTAAAACCAAATAATCAACTCTAAAATGCTCCACCAACGATTAGTAAAACCAATCTAAGACCAACTTGAATAAACTTCTCCCACTAAGTAGAATTCTAAAAGTATGATGTAAACTAGAAACAAGGTAAAAATAGTAGAATTTAACACCATGTGCCACCGACTATATTTTGAATGACTATCTAATACCATCATCTTAAACTAAACAAAACAAAGTTGATAGTTAGTGCATAGTCCTATTCAAACATTAACGAATGCTAAGTTGAGTCAAACCTCAAAATGGGGCTGGAACTAACTTACATAATCAATAGCTATAATCTCAACACTAAAGATGAATTATTAAGTATCAAATATGCAACCCAATCCTATTGATATGTAAGCATCTATTCACAAAAGTCTATCTTAACTCCCAATTTGTCATTTAAAACATAAATATCACAACTGGAGCCAACAAGACTTCACTAAGGTCAAATAACTAAATTAGTCTCAATACAAAATATTAAGAATATGCCCCAAACTATTCTCACCTTCATAGACTGTGCCTATATCTAATGGTCCTTGAAAGGGATAATATTTAAATATTGTAGAAGAACATAATTACAATGGAGACAAAGCCAAGATAATGATACAAGCAATAAAATCCATATTTTTTGAGGGCGGAACACATCAAGGCATAACCAAGAATTCACCAAAGCTACAAAGAGTACAAATGGTAGCTAAATCTTAAGTACTTCAGAAAAAATACAATCGTGACTTGAATTTGGTCAAACCAATACTTATTCTATGGCAATGAAATCTTACTCCAAAAAAAACATGCTTTAGTTGAAAACAATTCATGCACAAACATGTACCACCAATTAGAAGAATTCGTCAAAGTCATATTATGTTGAAAAAAATACCAAAATAGGAAACTTTTGAATACACTTATAGATATTTTCATAGCACTTTTGATGCTTACACCGATGAAAATATGCAAGATTCGTAGGTAAGTTTTATGAATATGATTTATTTTTTTGATGTTGTGCAGGAAAATAGGGTTTAGATATGAAAACAATAAAAATAGATCAAAATTAATCAAGGAAGAAAGAATTCTAAAATCCTCAAGTGTGGTCCATGAATCATGAACTGGATCCATGCCTTATAAAAGACACTTATGAACAAAGTTCTAGAGATGAAGAAAAAGTCCGATTCTCACAAAAGGAACTAATGCCTTGTGGATTCAACCTACTACCCATGAATTAAAGTCGTGAACTATATACGGAAGAGACAAACAAACTTTGATTTCCATGAGAGGAACCTACAACACTTAGAATAATCTGCAACTCTAGCCTATAAGTCAAAGGAACTTTTCAACCTTTTTTTCTACGATGTTTAGGATAGGATTCCTTTTATGTCTTTAAATACTCTTATTGGGTTTTATGATTATTTTGCTGCCCCAGGTTTTGGTCCTTCAAATTTTATCCTTATTGTCTTGAATATGACTCATCATATGAATTATAGGGTATCTTGGCGGGTCAGGTGACCATATTAGTAAGGTGTCCAATGAATAGAGCTTAAGTTACTATACTAAGAACGACTTAGGGGTATGAGTCAAAAGAAGTCTTGAAGCATCCTAGGGACTCGATCATAGCCAAATCAATTAGTAAGCGACAAAGTTCATCTCTTAGAATGAGTGGCTCACTATGAGCCATAAGGACTTATTATAAGTCATTAGGTGCGAATTGTAAGATGTCCAGTGTTTACCCAATTGGGTTTTATGTTAACAACAAATAGACCCTATGAGTTGTAGGGTCCTATTATTAGTGGTACAAGTTAAGTCAGAGGGTCAATAATGTGTGGGTATCCTAAGAACTATCTTGGCTACGACTTATGGTTTTGAGTTTTAATGAGTATATAAAATTCGTTTGGTGACCCCTAGTCTTTGACGACTAAATTTTAGCTTTTAATTTATGGGAACTTTAGACAATTCCCTCTTTGCCCAATTAAAACCCTACATCCATAAATCACTTAATTGGGGTTATATTTAAACCTTATAGTACTCAAAAACTTCCAAAAGATTAATCAAATTATCTTAAATAGTCATACTTAGGATTTACAAGAAGTAGGTCATCTAAGGGCTTAAGGGTTGAATTGCTTCTGTGAAACTTAGTATCTGAGGCATGTTATCTCCTTTCATTATTAATATATTAAAGCATATGTTTTAAAGTATTGTTCATGAGCTAATGATGTTGGTATTGAAATAAGGGTTGAGGGTTTGAATGCTTATTGATTGAGCAATATTTTCCCATGGTTTACATATGATTAGTCATACTTTAATTAAGGTTTTGAACTTATGGGTGCATGAGTATGGTGAATGAACTAGGGAATAGTGATTTTCCCAGGACTTGTGACTTTTGAAGTGGTTATAACCCCAACCACATATTGTGAAATTGGTTTTTAATTATGAGAAATATGGGAAATTAAATTACCCTTTAACTATTGCAATCTAATTTTGAATTGAACCTCATAGTGTTATTTAATTCTCAACGATAAGGTAAAATTAAACCAAGGGGTTGTGAATTCAACTAAGTGATAATAATTGGCATGGCATGTTGATATTACTTTACAAGTGTAGTTTGTATGATAATACCAATAATCTATGATTGAATGTGTAATGTTGGTAAGTAAATTAGAATGTGGTACTTTTTTAAATTCAGCTATAATGAGGGTTGTGTAGCTGACTTATCAACATAGAGGTCTCGAGGGACTAATATTGAAATTTACATTTATTGATGTGGGGTCTATATGATTGGAATATTTGAGTCCCCCTTATTATTATTATCATATGATTGGGAGATTTGAGTCCCATGCAGTACATTACATAAGTATATGCTTGTATCACCTTGATATGTAGGGAGGTTAGAATCCCACATAGTTCATATTTATACCATCTAGTTCATGCAGCCAGATACATGGGGACCCTATAAACTGGGGGAGAGCTAGGCCTATGTAGATTGTGGGTGCCTTTGTATATAATAATGATTGAGTTGGACAATCAATGATAAAGTTTTAATGATCATAATAAACCTTGATACCTACCCTAGCACGTTATGTGTAAATATAAGCAGGTACTTGTATATGTTTATGTGTATTGGCTTTTGACTGATTTTTAAGTATTGATCATTAGATTATATTTCTTTATTATACCTAAGTTACATACTAGTGTTCACCCCAATAATCATCTTTGAGCACTGTATTTCCATATGATGAAAGAATTGGTCATATTTCTACTCATCCAGCTCATTGATTAGGATTCAAGATCGACTCATGAGTTGACATTAAAGTGGTAAGCTTTCATACTTTAGAAGTCTACATTTATCTTTTGATCTCTTGTGTCTCATACTATTTAGACTTATTTTTGGCTATAGTCTGAGATATGTCCCGATACTTTATTGATATTCAATTATTGTAGAGGCTTTGTTTTGATTACTGTACATATTGGGCAATATTGGTCGGTTGTTTGGCTGGTTGTCGGTCATTGGTGATAAACATATTTTGAATTTCCTTAAGCTTGTCGTATGCTATCGTTTTATATATTAACAATTCATCTAACAACAGGGATATTGTGTTATTTGATTAGATACAAAGGGGTGGTCTTTGGTCCATGTGGGACTTGAGATGATCGTCTCATCCAAGACTTGGTTTGAGTTGTGATAGAGATTTTGTTAGAGCCTAGGTTTGGTGTTATTAGTTGTCTGAAAAAGCCATTTCAAGTAGAGTATTATTTATGGGTGTGTAGTATACCACACTTATAAGGGGGAGGCTATAAGGCATTTAAGAATTTTTCTCTTTCTTGTTGTTTTATTTCAATCTATAGAGTATAAGGCCTAGAATCTTTTCTAATTCTTGAATGTTCACTTTTCCAATCATGCCTCTAAGAAGATTTGATGCTCATGAAAACCCTTTTTTCTTATAAAAGAATAATATAGATGGATCTCATCTAGCTCTAGAAGTTCAGACCTAGTCCAGGGTTGTCGCTTATGATTGCCTTAATAGCACTCCGTCGATTCCCCTATCTTTTCTAAGGCACCCCATTTTGACAATTCTAATGTTAAGTTTCTCTAGTTGATTCATTTGCTTGCATAGTTTCCGTCCTTCGAGACAATGTATGTTTTTTTGTTTCTACATCATATGAGGCCACTAGGGTTTACCAATTTATGGGGTTGATTCTTTCTATTTTCATTGGTTCAAAAGTTGAGGAAGAGCCTTAAAATTTCATTAATAAAATTGAAATAATCTTTCATGTGATGAATTCTACTAATGTGGAGAGTGTAGAGTTTGTCGCCTATTAGTTGAAGGATGTAGCATACCAGTGGTGTTAAGACTGGGAGCAGCTTAGGCACAATGATGCTGAGTCAGCTTTGTGGGATGACTTCTATAATACTTTTATTGATCTTTTTATTTCTTAGGAGTTGAGGGAGATAAAAGCTAAGGAGTTTATGAATCTAAAGCAAGGAAATATGTCAGTGAAAAGTATTCCTTGAAGTTTTATCAGCCGTTGTATTATGCTATTAAATTGGTGAGCATGAGGGATAGAATGAGTAAGTTTGCCTCTGGTTTTTCCCATGAGTTGATCTTGGAGAGCAAGGATAGCTTGTTGAACAAGTTTATGGATATTTCTTCACTTGTAGTATATGCAACATGTGGAAGAGGTAAAAAAGCAAGCGGAGATGAGTGAAAGGCAGGGTAAGAAGTTTAGCTACTCTAATTAGGGTGGAGGTTGGAAGCAGAGTAGTAGATATGGTAGAAAATAGTCCAAGAAAAATTAGGGAAATTATAGTTCCTACTCTTCGACTAGAGCTCCTTATTTGAAGCATTAGGTAATCGTCATTCTCAGTATAATAGTGAGTTTAGAGCAATAGGAGCCTAGCCTCAGGCTAATGGGGCTTAGTCAGCTCCATCATACTCTCTCTATAGATTATATTATTAGGTGCATGATGGTGTATGTTCAAAAGGGAGGAAGAAGTCTTTTAAATATGGTCAGATTTTTCATATATTGAGGGATTATACTTTTAAGATTGCTTCAGGGCTAAACAAGATTCCTATTATTAAATTTATCAGCTCGCGCGCTTAAAGGTGCTATTTTTTTGTTTGGTTTCAGCACTGATTGGAATAATCTGTACGGTCTTGCCACTTGGATGGATTTTGAGGTGTCCCCTAGTATTGTTACTGGTGTGCTTAATGTCTTCGCTTATGATGTATATTGTCTACTTGATCTTGGGTCTACTATCTCTTATGTAACCCCATATGTGGCTATCTATTGTTTTTTTGGCCTTGAGTGTATTCCAGATACTTTTACTATGTCCACCCTTATGAGTGACTCCATTGTGGATAGAAAGGTCTATAGGGGTTGTGTAATGTCATTCCATGGTGGGGATACTTTGGTGGATCTAATCAAGTTTGGACATGTTAGATTTTGATGTGATTGTGGGATGGATTGGTTTGCATTCATGCTATGTGTCTCCTAATTGTTGAACTTAAATGGTCAATTTCCACTCTTGGAGTACTCTAAGAGTGTGAAAGACCATGTCGATCAACTCCGCCTTCTATTGCAAACCTTGAAAGATCAACGATTGTATATAAAATTTTCTAATTTTGAGTTATGTCTAAATATTGTAACTTATCTAGAACATGCTTTTTCTAGTCAAGGGATCATGCTAGATCCACAGAAGGTTATAGTGGTTAATAAATGGCCTAGACCCATGAATCCAACCGATACTCAAAGTTTCTTTGGTTTATCCAGTTATAATAAAAAGTTTGAGGGGAGTTTTTCTTATATTACTGCCCCATTAACTAAGTTGACTTAGGAAAAGGAGAAATTCTTGTGGTCTAATTCTTGCGAGGGTAGTTTTTATAAGGTGAAGGTTAAGTTGACTTCAGCTCCACTCTTGACTCTACCCAAGGGCACGGAGAGTATTGTTGTCTATTGTGATGTATCTTGGGCAGGGATGGGTTCTGTGTTAATGTAGCATTGCAAGGTGGTTGCATATGTACTATATGTATTTTTTATGATGAGTATCTAACCCCAAGGAACCATGTCCATGGATTTGCAAGCTATAGTATCGCTGACACACGTTATATGCATAGTTTTGTCATCTTGTGTAACAAATTTGCTGGTGCTATTTTGTATTTATTAAGACAGCTATTCCAATGATCTTTAAGCCCAAATCATCACTCTTCTATAAAAGGAAATAAACGCCTCTTCATAAAATAATTTTTGCAAATACAAAGAGTGAATAGAGGCAGCATGAACTCATTTCAACACTGCTCAAGTTCTTAGCTATTTATGTGAGCTTTAATTGAAATTGTTCTTGAGTGCGTACCGATTTTTAATCGATCTACTTATGCTATAAGAGTAGTCTTTTCTCTTTTACATTCTTAGGTAGAGTTACCTAAGCTTGAGGCTGATAAGACCTAATTAGTGAAGAGAGTCCTTGGTTGAGTTACCCAGATGAGCTTGCAGTAGAGTTGCTATAAAAGAAAGGAACCTAGAGGTTGGTTGAATAACAGAAAGAAACCCAGAGGTAGGATGAAATCTAGACTATAATCAGGAGGTTGATTATAGTGGATTTCTTTTGTGCTTGTGAGGGAAAGCCATTCTTTTTCCAATCCTGGGGTTCCACATAAAAATCTTGTATTTTTATTCTTCCTGCACTATATTTAGTTTCCTGCTCTCTATTGTTTGATTTCCTGTGATTGATTTTCTGGGACCTGGTCCCTCATTGTGTAGTATAGTGTTTAGGGTTTCTACAATTGGTATTAGAGTTAGGTCACTCTAAGAAGTTCACTCCTTGTGTGTTTAGGTTATCATGGATGCTCCACCAAGCCTATAAAATGTGCAATATAACACTAGACTACCTAAATTCAATGGGCAATACTATGGGTGGAGGAAAACTAGGATGTCTGACATCATAATGACCGAGGACAATGAAATTATGGATATTATTCTTGATGGTCCTCATGTACTTGAAAGAGAATTCAATGTAGGAGATGTCACAATAATGGTTATCAAAAGCATGAGGGATTAAATGATTCAGATAGAAAAAGAATTGAGAAAAATTACAAGGAAAGAATGCTTGTCTGTGGCATAGGACTGGATGAATACAAAAGGATTTCAACTTGGTGAATAGATAAGAATATATGGGACTTCTTGAAGATAGCTCATGAAGGAACCATTGATGTAAAGGATTCAAAGATTGATTTGCTGACAACTCAGTATACAATCTTCACAATGAAAGAAGAAGAAACGATTCAAGAGATGCATACAAGGTTTAATTCTATTACCAGTACTTTGGTGAAGTAATTCCCTTGTACAAAAAGGTGAGAAAAATTCTTGGGGTCCTTCCTAATTCCTAGGAAATCAAAGTTGATGCTATCACAGAGGCTAGGAACTTAAAAACTCTCACCATCGATGAACTTATTAGGAACCAAAAAACTCATGAACTTAAAAAGAAAAAAGGGAATGAGATGATAAAGGTAAAAAAGGTGAAATATCTGGATTCAAAATCTTCAAGATCAGGGACAAATGATGATGTCACTGATGTTGCATACTTGGAAAAAGAATTGTTAAGCTATGATAAAAAGTTGCCAATTCCAGAGAAGTGGATGCATCAGTAGAAAAGGAGCCACTATGGAAATTTGTCACAAATGTGGAAGTCCTATACACTTTATTAAGGATTATCCAATGAACAAAATGGACCATCAGGGTTATCAAAATAATGGAGGTGACAAAGGAATTGATAAGGACTAGGTCCCAATAAAATAAAGAAGACAGGATACAGTTGATCTTTCAGTTAAACAAGCCTTAGTTGGTTGGGGTGATTCCTCTAGTAAATCTGATAAAACTAAGAAGTCTACCAATGCCTCCATCCTTATGGTGGGAGATGAGAAAGTGACCTTCGATTTTGTGTTTGGCTTCATAGCAGACAATTAAAATGAAGAAGATAATAAGGTAACTATCTCTGACATTATGAAGAGGCTTGAAAATTATTTAGATAGCAAGATAAAGAATTTATCAAATGTACTGATTGATACAGTGTGCAAGATAGGTACTGGAAAAAATGGTCTAGATGAAAGGATAGAGAATCAAGAGCTTGAATTGATTGCCTTAACTCAACAGATTTTTGAAATAGAAGAACAATGTGCTATGTTGAAATCTGACAATCTTAGTTTGGTGAGCCAATTGAAAAAAGTAGATTCTTCTGATAGAAAAGGGAAGAAACATGCCTTACAACTTCAAACTGAGATTGAAGAAGAGATAAAGAATTCTCAAGACCCTCTCATTACTATGCTAAAAATGAATGAGAAGTTAGAAAAGGACCGGGTCCATTTGAGAGATGAATTCAAAAAATCTCTTTAGTAGACTTTATCAATATAAATTCTCTCTAATTTCACTGGTAATGGATTTTATAATGGCATAGGGCCTGGATATCACTACAAAGTTCAATCTTATAGGTCACGAGACAAGGATGCTCAAGATGTGAAAAACAAATTCCATAAAACATTTTGCAATCACTGTGGAAGAAATGAACACCTGAAGGGACACTATCAAAGTTGGAAAAGAGCAAGAATGTTCAACTATAGATACATTCAGAAAGATCCAAAAATTTCATGTCCTTGAAAATTATGAAGAAAAGGTCAAAACCTAGATAGAAGAAGAAGGAATTTATCACTCCATTGTCTTCTTAATGGGGGCTCCAACTCAAGTGGGTTCCAGAAATAAATAAGTGATCATGGGTCTATTTTGAAGAAAGGGAATTACAATCAGGAATATTTATTAAAAGTAGGTGTTCATAGCTTAATCTTAGAAGATCTGACTACGTTTTCTCTCCCTCAAGGCACTCCAAGGAGGAGGTGTCATATTTTGAAATAGTTGAATTCAAGGGACCTAGTTCTTTGAGGACTCTTCTTAGAAAATGAAATTCCAACAAGTGTAACTCCAAGAATTGGCTATGGTTAGGAATCAGGTATCTATGATGAAGTAGGTGTAGTATAATATAACTCTTCTTTATACCTTAGTAGGTATACTATCAAGGGAACAACTTGAAACAGAAACATATGAGGCTAGCACAAGTGGTAAATTCAATTAAAAGAAGAGGGACCTGGTCCAATATCTAAGGTTAGTACCTACAAGATGCATAAGTAATCACAAAATGTTGTTTGAAAATCCATGTATCTTTATCTTCTCAAAACTGTCAAAACTCTTGTAAAATAAAGAGTCGCACTGATTATATTCAGACATGTCAGTTCAAAAGGACTATTTTTAAAAGACATTGGCCATTGTTAAAAGTTCTAAATTAGACTTTTTTTTCAAATATACCTCAACTAATCCTATTCATTTTCCTAAAGCAACAATCATTCCTAAACTAAATTAGTTCATAACTCTTTCTCAAATTAAATGGATGATGTTATTATCTCCTCAAACTTTGTATGAAATCCAAAACCACAGTCAAGTTAGACTCCACTGAGCAATCCTTAACCTTATATTCATGCATAGGAAATCATAATAAAAATTTCAAACCAAGGGTCTAGGTCATTAATAGAACAAGAAATTTCTCTACCAAAAACATCCCAATTTCCTATGTCATTTGAAAAATCAAAAAAATCTAAATTCTCTAAAAAACAACAAACACCGGATTCTACTACACACTCAGACTCAAATAACATCCTTGCACAGTTTTTTGGCAAAGAAATTTTGGTGAAAAGAGTTGATCTTTCCTCTAGTGAGACTAGGGTTACTAAGAACCTACTACTTATTACTTGTGATGACATAGAAAACTTAGTTGATGCAGTAAAATAGGAAGTTTGTGGTGTTGATGGAGCAAATAGGAGAAAACATAGGTTTTTACATTCAAATGAGGAGAAAGGAGATTGAGGGTGAATTACCTCTGAGATGGACTATGAGAAAACTTAGGGAAAAGAAAAAAGGGAAAAAAATACCAAAGTTATGGAGATTGATAAAGGAGAGAAATTGAATTCTGTTGGTATCAAAAAGAGAAGAAACTATGATCATACAAATGAAAGGACCATGTCCTCTATGTCAAAGTTTAGTAATTCTGCTAGAATGAGAAAGAAACATATAGCTATCAAGAAAAGAAAAAACTTTCAGAGACTAGGTCCTATGAATAGAACAACTAATTATAAAAGAGAATAAAAATAAGCCCAAAAGAAGTAAAAGAAATAAAGAAAAGAATGACATATCTAGAGAAAAAAGGATTGAGAACCCAAGAACACAAAAGCTATTATCAAGGAGAATGTTTAATCCCGACATCTATGAGAAACCTGTGATGGTGGAATTGGTAGAATGTATCAGACATCAGGGATGGCTACATTTATTTGAGGGAACACCACCTATGCTCTCTGAAAGAAAGGTAAGGGAATTTTACTACTCCATGGAATCCATAAAAGATGACCTAAGGCTGAAGGCCTAGGTACAAGGTAAGCTTATAAATCTAGATGAAGAATCATTAGGAAAGATCTTGGGTGTACGCATAATAGGTTTGAGAACTGTGATAAATCCGCAACCTACCACTGAATTTATCATTGAGGCATTAAAGGTAGGAGGGAAATCTACAAATGCTATTAAAATTTTTTTTTATGAAAAGTGAGTATCAACTATTATTTGAATTCATTAACAAGGTCATGATGCCAAGATCTGAAGGAAGAACAATTGCCTCTGGTGTTGACCTTTTTTTTGATAGAAAGCTTGAGAAAGTTTCAATTGATAAGATTTCCTGCCCTAATAATAGAGCATGTGCATAAAATGGTGTATGAAATGAAAGGCAAACATGGAAGGTCATAGGGATATCTATGGAACAAGTTGTTTAAACATCATGGTGTGGTAAAAACTAAGGGAAAACCTAAAACAACTAACCAAATGCTTATCCATATAACTCTTTTGTAGAATGAATACATAAAAGGAAAAGCTAGTTTTGTGTCTCAAGAATCTGAGTAACTATCTATACAAGAAAGGCTGGGAATAAAAAATAGAGTAGTTAAGGATTATGTTGGGTTTAACAGACATTGAGATAATTCATCTGAAGTAGTAGATTCAGAAGTTGTCTTCTTTAGGACAAGGTACCACTGTTGAACTTGTAGTTGAAAATTCAAAACTCCAGGCACAAAGGTAAAAATTAACTGGTTTAAAGATTGAATGATGAAGTAACAGTTCTTAGCAAGCAGTTAATGAATGCCCATATAGCAGAGAAGGTAAGAATAGGGATAGTTATTTAGACCTTTTACCTAAAAATCCTCTATTTAAGTCATGTTATCCCTATCCTCTAATCAATCTGTGTAAGTTGCATATCATACTCATTGTATTGTCTTTAAAGTTAGTTATTTGTTGTATTATTTTTGTATAATTTTACAGGTACTAATCGTCATTCATGAATGAATGAATTTTACTTGTGAACTTTATTTGTTTTCTTTATTCTGAAGTTATTCTTCATGCTAGTGTTGCCCTAGTGGTAATTAGTTAACTAATCTATACTTATGTTTACTTTTGGTTTACTTTTAATCTCTTTCCATGATGCCAAAGGAGGGATACTACCTTTATGTGTAAGGACCATGTGTGATGAGTGTGATGTGCAACAACCAAGTATTATGAAATGAGCTAAGAAGTATATGTGCTCATGTGGTGCATAATGATAGGAGGAAGTAAGTAACTGCTGAATTGATGAATGAAAGAAGTTTCCGAATTAACTAAATGTAGGTGCATTATAATAGGGGTAAGAAATCAAAGTTTTTTTTCTACAAATAACAATAAGAGACTAGGTCCCTGTGTTGCATGATGGAGAAAGCATGATGATAGGGGGAACATTTATCTTCAGGTGGTAATCACTATGATTAAATATGATGAATGTGCACTGATGCTCTATGTTGAATTGTTGGATTGTCATTATAATAAAAAAGGAAAATTATTATTTGTAGTATTGATGATGAGCAGCTAACTTCAAGGGATTAGGTCCATAGATCTATAAGATATTGTATAGTTGGCACGTATTGTCCGCATAATTTTGTCATCTTATGTTAAAAACTTACAGGTGCTATTTTTTACTGATTAGGGTAACTATTCTAATGATCTTTTATCCCTAATCATCACTCAACTATAAAAGGAAAGTGACACCTCTTTATCTAACGATTTTTGCAAATACAAAGAGTGAAGCGAGACAGCATAAATCCATTTCAACACTGCTTAATTTCTTAGCTATTTATATGAGCCTAAATTTAAATTGTTCTTGTTTGAGTACTGATTTGTAATCGCACTACTCATTCTATGAATGTAGTATTTGATTTTGTGAGTGCTCAGGTAGAGTTACCTAAGCTTGAGATTTATTAGAACTAATCAGTTAAGAGAGTCCTTGGTAGAGATACCAAGATATACTTATAGTGGAGTTGATATAAGCGTAAAAAACATATAGGTCAGCTTAAATATAGACTATAATTTGGAGGTTGATTATAGTGGATTTATTTGGTGCTTCTGAGAGAAAGCTATGGTTTTTCTTTTTCTGGGATTCTACGTAAAAATCTTGTGTTTTTACTCTTCTTGCATTATTTTAGTGTTCCTGCCTTTTATTGTTTGATTGCTTATAATTTATTTTTAGGGACCTGGTCCCTCATTTTGTGGTTCAGTTCTTAGGGCTTCTATAATATGCTTCTAAAGATTTGAAAATTCATGAGATGAATTATCCAAACCATGATTTGGAATTGTTAGATGTGGTGTTTGCATAAAAAATCTAGCAACATTATTTGTATGGGGGTCTATGTTGATATTTTTTTTTATCATAACAGCCTGCAATATGTGTTCACTCAAAAAAGGCTATATATCAGCCAAAGGAGGTAGAATGAGTTGCTGAAGGACAATGAAAGTAGTCTCCACTATTATATAGGTATAGCTAACATGTTTGATGAGGCTCTAAGCAGGTTGTTAATAGGAGTATTGTCTCATGTGGATGAGGAGAAGCTGGATTTAGTGAAAAATATTAACCATTTAGATAATGTTGCAGTTCGGTTCTTGGATTTTGAGGTGGTGATCTGATTTTTCAAGAGGTAGAGAAGTGATCTCTTGTTGCTGAAGTGAAGGAGAAACAAATGATAGATCCTATTCTGATGCAAATCAAGAATAAGGTAGGTAGGTAGAAACCAATTATTTTTTAGATTAGTGGTAATAGTATCTTTAGATATGATGATGTCTAAGAAACACCTCTTTTTAGATGATGGTACGGGTGCTGTTAAGATATAGTAAATCAACTGAGGTTGGGGTCTACTAAAGGAACACGTGGTTTGCAGTTATCAGTAGTTATTGTCAATAGGCGGCAATGGAAAGTAAATGTAGGATTTTTTTGTAGCAATCACGAGCAATTGACAATAATAACTTAGTTTGAAATCAGTTATGGGTTAACACTAAGATTGCGTTCCCCTGGCATATCAACTCGGTAGGTTTATGTGTGTTATTGAACAAACTTAATATCTTTCATGCAGAACCGATAAGTTATGTACCTCCTACAGTCTTTTAGACTAGAAGGAGGATTTGATCCATTACCTATTGAGTCTCAAAATGTTGCATCATTAACCCTTACCCTGGTCCCAGATAAATATTATTTTTTCAGTCTCAATTTATTGGATAAAGGCTAATAATCATTCACATATACCATTGTGTTCTAACGGATCGACTATTAAGCCCCAAATTACTTTTGTCATTATCTTTTCCTAGTTACTACCACTTTGTTAAAGTAGGTAGTAATATCTAGGTAGGATAGTAACATTTTCAACAGCAACGATAACTAGTATAATAAAGATAAAGCAACACATTCCCTAGATATTGGTTTCCCATCGACAATCACACTTCCCCTACTCTGTTAATTTTCTAGGGTTTCCACAATCCTATCTATGGGTAGCTACTCATGATTGTGAAAAATCAATAATGTTCATGTTGGAATGTAAATATTAAATTACAGTGATAATATAAAAGAAAACCCACAACTGTAAACTGAATAATCAATCAAAGTTAATATAATGGAATCCCAAGATCAAAAATGGATGTTGAAATTAAAATATGTTTTTAAGTGTTAAAAGTGTCGTCTCTCTGTCTCTTATATATATTTGAATAAAAATTACATAATTTTATTTATAGTGAAAGAGAAAACCATAAAAACAAAGCCCGAACAAAATAGGAGAAAGTCGGTCAGTGGTTACCTGCTTCTGACACCTTCGGTCTGGCAGGGCACAGGTACTACCTGCAGCCCATGCACGGGCTATAGGTAGTGGGTGCAGTTAGCAAGAGAAAAAATATTGCAATGTTCAGCTATAAAGGTTTTGACTTTATGGCACCTACCTTTTGTACATGCGGTCCTTAGGTCCTTCTTGCGGCCACATGTTGACCTGGGAGGTGACGGGGGTCAGTTTATCAGCTTTTCTTTGAATCTCAATCATGCATTAATCATGATCAAGATGGAAAAAATTCACCAATCATCCATAAAAGCTCCAAAAGTAAGCAAAATCCCCATTTTCATGTAATTATCATTCAAATCATGGTTACCTGTAATACATACCAAAAAATAATCAAATATACCAAAAAGCCTTAGAAACTTGAATATTTACATTGTTGTAAGCATCGAAAGTGCTATATTTTTATAGTACATCAACATCCTTAACATTGTACATTTGTATGTCCTCAGGCAACAAAAACACAATAAAACAAAACCGATGCTTAACTAGGAGAATCTAAGATACTCAAGCCAGTTAGCCATCATATGAAGTTCAAGTAACAACATCCCCTCCTATATATCTTTTCAAAACCAACTGTGTATTAACATGAAACATAACAATATGACACAATGGTACCAAGATATGGCAATAACATTAGTAATAGACAACTACTCATATGTGCAAATTACACCACCCAAATAAGTAGATAGTTAGCACATGACTCAAGTGCCCTTACAATAAGAATTCCCCACTCACTCATATGAAATCTTGTATGTCAAAAAACAGATGGTCAAGTGACACTCAAACTCAACGTAAAATTTCCAGCCAATGCATGTCAAATACTATAGGCTTGACCTTATTTTCTTTACCTTAGCACTCAGATAGTAAAGTTAGGATCACTATACGAATTTTATCGGCTTGTAATGTAGGCTTGGAGGTTGGTCTAATATATATAAAAATTTAAAGTGACTAATCTTCCTTGGTACTAAACTAACCTTGGGGTCATACTTACTAGCCAATTTCCTTTTTATTACTTCCTTATTTCTCCCATTTATTCTCTTATTGCACATTCAGGTTGGGTGTGGTCTCTTATTCATTCTTTTGTACTTTTTTTCATAATTTTTATTTTTTTTGCTACCAAACCCAGCCTTGCTATTTTTTCTCTTATTTTACCCTTTTTCATACCCATTTAATACTATACACCCCTATGATAGCCACTCTCAACTTATGCTTTTTTCTTGAGTTAATGTGCACAATGTTCAAGGAGGACCAGGGCCAATAAAGGTTCATTGTAATACAAATGGGAAGGTGAATAGGTAAAAAAAGAAAAATAGGCTATAAGGCTCAAAAAAGGATCAAAGGATATAATGCTCACATGAAAGGTCATTTAGGCTAAAAGAGGATTAAAATAAACGACCTATGATCCTTTCCTAAATAAATATTCTTCAACTAAGGCAAGTCTAACCAGGCCAGTTCTGGAATTAACACACAAGGAGAACTAGGTAGTATCTTGCATGAACATGGAACAGAGTCAATATTACCGACTACTACTTATCTAGTACATGCAATTGTTAGCAGGTGATTATTATATCCCTAATTCTAATGACATAACAAGATCCATAATGTTCACATATATATAAATCCACATAGTTCTAAATCTCTAATTTTAGAGAAGTATCAAAAATCAAATCAAAAAATGACTAATAGACCACATTCTTAATAATCTTTGAATTTCACTAAAATATCACGAAAAAAAATACACCATGCCTAAACAAGATGGCTCTATTTGGAATAAAACTCTAGGAAATATAGGCATGGCGAAAAAAACCCTAAGCGGACATCAAGGCACATAGGCAGCTCCACCCAAACTGGAAATCATGTATTTTCCATAATACATTAACTAAAAATAAGAGTTAAGAACATAACTATGACAACGTGGGTGCAATGATCCGATATCAATTACGTAATACAAATACAAACAACGTACCTGGGGTTGAATCCTAAGAAACGCCTGATTTATTATCATAGCATGACTCAGCTCCTTTGACAAATCAGAATTCGTTAAGGTCCATCTCTTTACATACTCTAACTTTTTCCAGGTTCCCCATGAAATGTTTCATATGCTTCCCATTCACTTTAAATGGGACGTCACCATTACGCTTTACATTAATTGCACGATTTGGGAACACCTTAACCACAGTAAGTGGTAAAGTCCATCTTGACCTCAGCTTCTTAGGAAATAAGTATAGTCTTGAATTGTACAGCAAGACCAAATAACCAAGTTTGAAAATTCTCTTCACGATTTTCTTAGTATGATATAGCTTCATTCTCTCCTTATATATGGGTGAACTCTCATATGTCTAGAATCTGAATTTATCCAACTCATTTACCTTGCTCAGCCTTAATTTTTTTGCATCATGCCTTTCAATATTTAGCCTTTTCAATGCCCGAAGTGGTTTATGCTCTAGCTCAACTGGTAAGTGACATTTTTTATTTTAAAAAGATGATATGGAGATGCACCTATGGGAGTTTTATAAGCTAGTTGGTAGTCCCACAATGCATCCTCTAACATCCTAGACTAGTCAGTCCTGTTTGCATTCACAGTTTTTGTCAATATGGTTTTTATTTCACTGTTGGAGACATATGTTTTCCTGCTAGTCTATGGATGGTAGGGTATTTCCACCCTATGCATCACACCATATCTATCAAGTTAGACCTTGAAGAACCAAATGCAGAAGTGAGAACTGGCATCGATACTAATTACCTGTGGGATGCCATTTCTTGAGAAGAGTTCCTCTTTAGAAAAATAGTGAGATTTTTGTTGTCGTTTTCTGAAAGTACAACTACCTCCACCCATTTGTATACATAGTCAACTGCTACTAAAATGTACTTCATTCCATAGGATCTCACAAACAGACCCATAAAATCAATCCCCCCCACATAAAAAACTCCAACTCCAAGAGAGGTGTCATAGTGAGTTTATGGCATCGAGAAATATTGCGTCGATGCTGGCATTGGTCATAGTTTTTTAGAAAAAATAAGAATATTTGTAAATTATAGGCCAATAGAACATACATTGTAGAATCTTATGGGATGTTCGGGCACTACTATGATGACCCCCAACTAAAAATGATGACAAGACTCTAGAATGTTCATCATCTTTACTTCTGGTATACATCTCCAAATCACTGCATCGGCATAAACTCTGAAAAGATATGAATCATCCTAGAAGAATTTCCTTACCTCCTACATAAATCTCCATTGCTACTGGAAGGATAAATCTTCTGGAATGAGATCACTTGCCAAGTGGTTGGGAAAAATCATCAAAGCATGAGATGTTGTTACACATACTCTTCTGGAAAATAATCATATATATCAAGATCATTCCCTAGTTTTTGGATTATCTCTTATTCAATTCTATATAAGTGGTCCCTGACTTGATTCTCTTTCCCTTTTTGGTTTTTAAATTCAAAATCAAACTCTTACAACAAGAGTACATAATGAATCAATCGAGGTTTAGCATCTTTTTTAGTTATTATGTACCATAATGATGCATGGTTAGTGAGAAATATTACCTTATTCCCAATCATGTAGGACCTAACTTTCACAAAAACTAAAACCACTACAAGTAGCTCCTACTCTATAATAGTGTAATTTTTGTGTGTAGGGTTTAGGGATTTTCTTGCATAATAGATGGTCTACAAGATATTATCACTTTTTTGGACAAGGAAAACACCCAAGGCGATTTTACTTGAATCACACATTAAAACAGAAGGTGCAGACCAGTCTGGTGACATAAAAATGAGAGCCAAAATCAACCTCTCCTATGGGATTTTGAAAACCTTGAGACACTTATCATCACACTCAAAATTTACCTTCTTATATAAAGTTAGCATAGTGGGGCTGCAATTTTGGACAAGTCCTTGACGAGTCTTCTATAGAAGTAAGCATGACCCAAAAAATATTGTATACAGATAATTGATACTAGCAGAGATAATTTCTCAATCACCTCTACCTTCTATTTTTCTACCTCAACACCATGTATTGAGATATTATATCCTAGCACTATACCTTCTCTCACTGTAAGGTGGAATATTTTTCATAATTTAGCACCAAAGTGCATTCTTCACATCTCTGCAGTGCACTAACTGATATGTTAGGCCATCATCAAAAGATTCTCGTACTACTAAGAAGTTATCTATGAATACCTCAATTGTATCTTCCACCATGTCAGAGAATATATATATCATACATCACTAAAAAATTCTAGGTGCATTGCAAAGTCTGAACGACACCCTATTGAATGCAAAGGTTCCAAGTGCATTGCAAAGTCCGAACGACATTCTCTTGAATGCAAAGGTCTAATAGGGGCAAATAAAAGTAGTCTTTTCTAGATCTGTGGGAGTTATCAAGATTCGGGTACCCATTAATAATATAATACGAACCCCTACCTGTAAATCTGTCCATCATCTGATCCATGAATGGCATCGAAAAACGTTTCTTTTGAGCCACTTCTTCAGCTTTCTATAATCCATGCATACTCTACATCCAATCAATAGCCTCATTGGTACTAACTTATTTTTTTCAGTTTGAACCACTGTGATCCCCCTTTTATTTTGTATGCATTGAACCAGGATAACCTACCTACTATCTACAATAGGTAAAACTACTCCACCATATAACCATTTAATTATCTCCTTCTTCACCACTTCTTGCATAGAAGGGTTTAGTCTATTTTGATGCTCAATACTGGGAATGCTTTTTATCTCAAGCTATATCTTATGTGTGCATCTACTAGGTGGGATCCACATAATGTTAGTAATGGTCCATAGAATAGCCTTATTCAATTTCTATAACATTAGTATCAATGCCTTCACCTATGTGTCTACTAAATCTTCTATAATGATCACTGTAAGGAAATGTTGGACCCCAAGAATAAATACTGCAAGTGAGGTGGGAGTACCATCAATTCCAATATCGATGCTTCTTCAATTGATGGTCTCATAGGCGGTATACCTCTATTCTTTTTGTCAATATCTTAAGCTATTCCATCTTTATTAAAGTTCATGATTACCATGTCCAAGGCTTCTACCCTTAATCTTTCCTTAATTGGCACATCAACTATAATCATGTCATCATCCACCGCATCTATCACAACCACAACTCTCATATCATATTGTTATAGTACTATCTTGCATATATTAAAAACAAATTTGCTTATTATTGTACTTTAAAGTGATTTCTTTTAAATCCATGTCAATCAATAACTTGTTACTATTTAGGAAGAGTCTACCCAAAATAATTGGAGAATAGGTTTCCACTTTGAAATCTAGAATTATAACATCTCCCAAATAAGTGAATGATGCGACTTTGACTTCCACGTTATGCACGATACCTACTAGCTAATTTAATGATGAATCCACCATCAACAACCTTGCTGAGGTAGGTTCTAGTTTCCTAACCCCAAGAATTTGTATATCACCAATAGAATGAATTTAATCCTAATCTAGTATCACATAGGTCCTGACTAATCTGAAATGATCCAAAAGAACATGGGATGTTAACTATACCTATATCTCCTTTCTTTTTAACTAAAGTTGTCTCAAAACTTGATCCAAATTCATTAACTATGTTATGGAGCTCTTTTCCAATCCATTCATCATCAATATCATAGTCAAAATCATCATTCGTACAACTCAACTTCTCAGACCCTACCTCAGGGCTTTTTTTTAGTATCACCATCCTTATTTTTTTTGCTTATATATTATAGGAAAATAGTGCACGTCAGGTGAAGAGTCATCCCAAGTATGAATAGCCATACAATGAACAAGCATTGTAGGATGCAACACATTATCAGCATGAACTGCTACTGGCTATCTCTCTACTATAGTGATAGAGATTTGCCCATACGGATGCTCTAATAGCTTAATAGTAGTTTTATATGAGTCAAACTTTTACGCTAATATGGGAATTTCAACTATAAGTTTATTCAAGAAAGCTACTTAGCTCTCTCAACCCTTTATTAATATTGTCAACATCTCTTTTATTCTAGACTTTGCTTCTCGTCTGCCAAGTAGAATGTTCTTATATCTTTGTAACGCCCCAAGAACTTATCTCGAGACGTCACATGATGCTTAAGGCCATATATGGCCTCAAGCTAACCCTCTAAGCCTATCATTACTTTTAGAACTCACTATAACACTAATCATTTTAAAATAGGGAAGAATAATCATTTCATTAGCATACTATTATGAAGAAATACTGTCCTTTACAAACAAAATACTAAAAGTTCTGTACATACTGGTACTCTAGTCTGACAAAGCCTCTACTACAAAATACTAAGGATCCATTGTGACAGATCCCCAACTGACTCGCCTAAACTGAAAAGAAACAACCATCTACTATCAAGGCAAAAATCAAGGACATAGGTCCTCGAACAATAAGGACTCACCAACTATAAGAATGTAGATGGAGGTACTCAAAGATCACTGTCGCTGTTGAGACTGAGCACCTGAATCTACATCACGAGAAAAAATAGAACACAGAAGAGTATGGGAATTAGTACTTGGGATTGTACTGAATATGTGGGGGTGTATACAACACTTTTAAACAATATCCTAAATGTAAAATAAAGTCATGCATGCTAACAAAAATGACTCTTTTCCCTTGAATTTCCCAAAACATAATTTCCATAAATCATCGATAATAACACATGTTTCACAAATCTCATAAATCATTGGACTTAACTCAAACTCTTTAACTCATGACTTAGAGTGACTCGATAAATTAAGAAACTTAGACTATTATGGACTTGGGAGTTTCTTATAACTGACATAAACCATGTGAGCCGCATGGAATCCAACGTTTTGCCCACCTAAGGAAGGAACCCCACATCGGCGGGAGCTTTATACTCTTGGCAGGGAGTATAACCTTAAACTCATCTTTATGATAAAAAACTTGGCTCTTTGGCCCTAAAATCTCAATCCTACGGTGGCATGTAGTTCTAGGAAAGTAGGATGCGCTGAACCCACACTTCCCACTCAGTTCTAAATACTCCTCCCAGACTAAGCTCAGAATGCGTTAGGAAATCCACCTTAATCAACTCAAGGGTCTATCATAAAGACCAAATCATAAATATATCTCATTTATAAATCATAAAAAAATTGTGGATTCCTAACTCAACTCAAACTCAAAATAGTCTTTCCAAACATCAAGTATACTTGCTTATCAAATCATATGAAGTATCAAAAGCTTCGAGAAAATGTCATAGGACTCATTGTTGACTCTAAATCTCAATATCAATAAATATATTCAATACTCAAACTTCTCATGAAAAAAGCATAACTCATGTCACTTGTCTTAAATTACTTAGAAATCATCAATACAAAATGACAATCTATAACTCATGGCATGACTTATCAATTGAAGATACGTGATGGTAAAATAATCATAAATATCAAACTTATTCAACTCAAATCTCATAAATCATCAATAAAATAATTTGGGTGTAAACCTACTTGCAAGGATCATGAAATTCCAATAGTAAAAATCAATTCTTTGGGCACAAGAATGAAAGGATATTCTTGTTCAAGCCCCATATGCCTTGATTATTATCTAGGATGAATAAACTTGCTATAGACTTCTTTTCCCACTTATTGAGTTAGAGATCTTAATGTTCTTGACTTGATGTTTTAAATCTTGAACTAATTTGTGAAAACCATGGCTTGATGTTGAGATGTTTAGTCAAGAATTGGATTGAATTTTGGAAAGAAACCCTAGAATTTTGGAGAAGATGGAAGAGGAAATAAGGATTTTCTCCCTCACTTGTATATATATAAAGGGTAAGGATGGGTAGAAAAGACCAAAATACCCTTGAGAAAATTTTAGAACTGGAGCCCAATTTTTTAGCCCTGGCGTGATGCACTAGGATCGCGGTCCTTCACTGGAATTGGACAATTGAGAAACTGCTCAGTGGTGCAACGCGGTGAAGTCTCATTCGCCACCTTGGTCGTGACCTGGAAGGGCACCGCAATATGGTGGAATTGCGTTAGTGCATTGAAATTTGACAATCCTAATATTGAGCCTTAGAACCATGAGCCAATATCGTGGAGGCTCACTGGAAAATGACAATTGCCATTTTGGATATCTCCATGACGCACTAAAGTTCTAAGTGGCACAATCTCACTAAAATGGTTCTAACTCTTCACCCGAGTGTTGGATTTGGGCAAATTTGGTATTGATGGAGAGCTTATTCAATGCTCTACATGAAAAAAAAAGTAGAAATTAGAGAAATACAACTTGGTATAAACATCAATCACTTTCTAAGTCATCCATATTCAGTCAAAAGGTGGATTTAGGCTTAAGAAACAACCGGGGTATTACAATATCTCCCCCCTTGGAGACATTAGTCCTCAAATATTGCTAGTTAGGTTCAAGATTAATGAGTAAACTGGAAATACTTTATGGGTACCATTTACTCAACTGACTTACTTCACTCTAGATTTTTGAGTACTTCATAGAATGCACGAATCATAGAATAGATATCTATAAAAATCATAGAATGGATATCTATACAACTGAATACGCTGGATTACTAGGAAACTAAATTAAGCAAGAATAATACCTTTGGCTTGATTTGAACTCGCGAGAAGAGATGAGGATACTTAACTCACATATATGCTTCTGCTTCCCAAGTAGCAGCTTCTATTGATTGATTTCACCACAGAACTTTAACAAAGAGAACTTCCTTGTTCCTTAGTCTACGAACTTGATAATCTAGGATCTCAACCAGAACTTCAACATAAGAAAGACTATCCCAAACATCTAATCTCTTCGATGGTTCAACCACAACAGAATCACCAATGTACTTCTTGATTATAGAAACGTGAAAGAAAGGATGGACAACTGATAACTCCTCATGCAACTCAATCTCATAAGCTACTTTCCCAACACGATTCAAAACTCTATAAGGGACAGCATATTGGGGACTAATCTTCCCTTTCTTTCTAGATCTTTTCACCCCATTTATGGGTGAAATTTTTAAGTACACCAAATCATCACCTTCCATATAAACCCTCAAATGGATCCATTCCAATGCTAGCATGATAACTGTTGTTATAAGAAAATTCAACCAATGGCAAATCTTCATCCCAACCTCCTTTGCAATCAATAGCACATGCCCTCAACATATCCTCCAAATTCTGGATAGTCCTCTCAGCCTGACCATCTGTCTGCGGATGAAAAGCAGAGCTAAGATGAACTTGGGTGCCAAGACCCTTCTAAAAATCTCTTCAAAACTGCGAAGTAAATTGAGTACCTCTATCAGAGATGATAGCTAACCAAACTCTATGCAACATGACTAACTCCTGGATGTACAGGTTACCATAATCCTCAGCAGTGAAAGATATATGTACTGGCAGGAAAAATGCTGACTTAGTCAACCTATCTACAATGACCCATATAGAATCATGATGATGGCGAGAGAGAGGTAAACCGATCATGAAATCTATATTCACTTCCTCCTACTTATAAGTAGGAATGCTAATTTCTTGCATCATACCACTGGGTCTCTTGTGCTTCATCTTCACCTGTTGGCAAGTTGCACACTTCTCTACAAACATCGCTATATCCTTCTTCATACCATTCCACCAATAAATTTCTCGCAAATTGCGGTACATCTTGGTAGCACCGGGATGAATAGAATATTGTACACCATGCACTTCAGCCCTAATTCTCTGCCTCAGATCATCAATATCAGGCACACACAATCTATTCTGAAGCCTCAATACACCATCTCCCCTTTGGGAGAAAACCCCCATATTTTGGTATTTAACTAACCCTTTCATTTTGACCAAATGAGAATCTATATCCTACTTCTCCTTCACTTTTGAAACAAGAGAATATTTGGAATTAATTTGAATCCAAATATTACCCTCAGCTAAATAAATCAATCTAACACCCAACCTAGCTAAATGATGCACTTCGCAAACCAATTCCTTTTTATTATTCTCTATATGCATTATGCTACCCATGGATTACCTGCTAAGGGAATCTTCTACTACATTGGCCTTGCCCGAGTGATACAACATGCTCATATCATAGTCCTTCAGCAATTCTAACCATCGCCTCTGTCACAGGTTCAACTCTCTCTGAGTAAACACATACTGCAAACTCTTGTGATCCATAAAAATATCAACATGAACACTGTACAAGTAATGTCTCCAAATTTTTAAAGCAAAAACTACTGCAGCTAGCTCAAGATCATGGGTCGGGTAATTCTTCTCATGAGGTTTCAAATGTCAGGAGGCATAGACTATCCTTTCTGTATCAATACATAACCCAAACCAACTCTCGAGGCATCACAATACACCACAAAATTATCTACACCATTAGGAAGGGTCATCACATGGGCTGAAGTGAGTCGAGTCTTCAACTCATGAAAACTCTTCTCACAAGAATCTGACCACTAGAATTTAACTTTCTTTTTGGTTAACCGGGTCAAAGGAACAACAATGGAGGAGAAACCTTCAACAAAATGGTGATAGTAACCAGCTAAACCCAAGAAACTCCTAATGTTAGATAGGGAAATAGTTCTAGGCCAATTTTTCACAGCTTCTACCTTTTGAGGATCAACACGAATACCTTCAAAAGAAATAATATGACCCAGAAAGGCAACTGACCTTAGCCAAAATTCACACTTGCTAAATTTGTCAAACAACTAATAATCTCTAAGGGTTTGCAAGATAATTCGAAGATGATATACATGGTCATTTTCATTTTGAAATTATACAAGGATGTCATCTATGAACACAATAACAAACATATCCATGTACTATTGGAACACCCAATTCATGAGGTCCATAAAAGCTGTTGGGGCATTAGTTAGCTTGAAAGACATGACCAGGAACTCAAAATGGCCATAACAGGTGTGAAAAGCTATCTTTGGAATATCACATTCTCTGACTTTAAGTTGGTGATAACCGGATCTCAAATCTATTTTCAAAAAATAACTGGTGCCTTGCAGCTGATCAAATAGGTCATTAATTCTAGGAAGGGGGTACTTGTTCTTGACTACCTTGTTGAGCTAATGATAGTCAATGCACATACGCAATGAACTCTCTTTCTTTTGCATGAATAGAATGGGTGCGCCTCAAGGAGACACACTGTGCCTTATAAAACCCTTATCAAGAAGATCTTTGAGTTGCTCTTTTAACAACTTAAGTTCTATGGGGGCCATGCAATACAGAGGAATAGAAATAGGTTGCATATAAGAAAGAAGATCAATCTCGAATTCTATCTCTCTATCAGGAGGTACCCCTGGGAGATGTTTTGGGAAAACATCAAGAAGCTCATTGACAACACTAATGAAATGAATAGTAGGAGTCTTGGACTTAGTGTCTTTAACTTGACAAAATAATAGATACAACCCTTAGATATCAATTTCTTGGCTTTAAGGTAGGATATAAAATGACTCGTCAGAGCTATAGAATTTCTAGACCACCCAAAGACTGGCTCATTGGGAAACTAAAACTTGACTACACAGGTACGACAGTCTATAGATGCATAATAAGAGTAAAGCCAACCCATACCCTGAATAATGTCAAAATCAACCATGTCTATCTTGATCAAGTCCGTAAACATAATTCTATTAAGGATAGTGATAGGACACTTCTTATATACTTTCTTAACAACAACAGATTTACCTACTGGGGTAGAAACGAGAAAAGGCTCAAGAATCTTTTCAGCACTAATTTCAAAATTCACAGCCACTAACAGAGTCACATAAGAAAGACTTTACTTAGGGTCCATCAACACATACACATCAAAATGAAATACACAGAGCCAGTAATAATATCTGGTGAATCCTTCTACTCCTGGTGGGATGGTAGAGCATAAAAGAGATTCTAGCACCACTTGCAGTACTAGATGAGGCACTCTAAGGAGGATTAGGATGAACTAAAGGGGCTAGAGCACTAATAGCCTGAGTCTGGGGATGAACATCACGACTCCTCTATCTACTATATGGGCAATTCCTGAATCTGTGGTGCAACTTACCGCAACCAAAATAACCCCTTCAATTGACTATGAACTCACTAGGATAGTCCCTACCGCACTTCAAAAATAGGGAAGTATGAGGTCTGTTACTCATACTATCCTGGGACCAGGACATAGTAGGCCTATTACCCTACTCCTACCTAATTCTAAATGTGAGAGAACTGGCTAATAAAGTTCCTGGCACAAGTGAAGGTTCTGGGACTGAGGGCGATTCCCTCTAGAAAATCTAGTCTGACCATACCCCTACTGCTTTGATCTAACTCTCTTATATGCCCTTACTCTTTCTTTCTCTTTCACTTTGTCTGCTTTAATCTGTTAAGTATGTATCATTAATCTGGAAAGGTCCATGTCCATACTATGAATAGCGGATCTACACTTTTTCATAACATAACCAGATAAAATAGCCAAAAACTGACTCATACTGGTTCTAGAATCATCTATCATACCGGGCGCATACTTAGATAACAGGTTGAACTTATTACAATACTCCTTAACTATAATGGCGCCCTGTTTCAAGTTCATAAATACTTCTAATTTTACTTCCCTCAGTTCTGGGGGAAAGAATCTATCTAAGAACGTGTCCTGGAATAACTGCCAAGTCATGAAAGTGGTATCCTCCCCTCTACTCTTCCTCCACATCTCCACCCAATCATAAGCAACATCTTTCAAGCGATAGGAAGTTAGATCCATACTTTTTTCCTCTGTTACATGCATAATTGGGTGATCTTTTTAACCTCATCAAGATACATTTGTGGGTCTTCGCCTGTCTTTGACCCATACAACTCTGGCAGATTTATCTGTATAAAATCACGAACCCAAGATACCACTGAATTACCATCTTATGGATAGGGAACTATGAACTGTGCATGGGTCTGAGCATTAGCGGTAACTACCTGGGCCAGAACTTGAAAAGCTGGCTGGAATTTAGCATGAGACACCGTCTCACCTAAAGGATCAATGGGTTGAGGTCATTTGTTATTTCTACGAGCTCTATGAGGAGGAATTTTCTATCATAATAGAGCATGAATTAATAGTAGAGAGAAATAGTTGTAGGAATGATAGACTTTTTAAAGTAAGAAACAACTTTTTCTAATCCATAGCCTCTTGCTCATAGATATGGGGCGCTGCACATCGATAATCAAGACTCTACATAACGTGGGTCCTCAGACCCCATTAGTACTCTTAAAACCTTAGGGTCTGATACCAAGCTTGTAACACCCAAAAAAATTATCCCGACATATCACAAGGTGCTTAAGGTCACATGTGGCCTCAAGCTAACCCTCTAAGCATATCATTACTTTCAAAACTTACTATAACACTAATCATTTTAAAATAGGGAAGAATAATCATGTCATGATCATACTAATATGAATAAATACTATGTTGTACAAACAAAATACTTAAAGTTTTGTACATACTGGTACTCTAGTCTAACAAATACTCTACTACAAAAGATTGAGTAGCCATTGGGATAGACACCCAACTGACTCGCCTGAAATGAAAAGAAACAACTATCTACTATCAAGGCTAAAATTAGAAACATAGGTCCTCAAACCATGAGGACTCACCAATGGTAACAATGTAGATGGAGGTACTCAGAGATCACTATCACTACTGAGACTTAGCACCTGAACCTAAATCATGAGAAAATATAGAACATAGAAGAGTATGGGAATTAGTACTTGGGATTGTACTAAGTATGTGAGGGTGTATACAACACTTTTAAATAATAGCATAAATGTAAAAAGTCATGAATGCTGACAAAAATGACTCTCTTCACTTGAATTTCCCGAAACATAATTTCCATAAATCATCGATAATAACACATGCTTCATAAATCTCATAAATCATTGGATTCAACTCAAACTCTTTAACTCATGACTAAGAGCTACTCGATAACTCAAGAAACTTATACTATTATGGAATTAGGAGTTTCTTATAACTAACATAAACCATGTGAGCTGCATGGAGTCCAACGCTTGCCTTTCTAAGGAAAGAACCCCACATTGGTGGGAGTATCATACTCTTGCTAGGGAGTATAACCTCAAACTCATCTCTATTATCACAATCTCAGCTCTTTGGTCCTCAGATCTTAATCCTAAGGCGTCATGTAGTTCTAGAAAAGTAGGATACATTGAACCTACACTTCCCACTCAGTGCTAAATACTCTTCAAAGACTCAGCTCAAAACGCGTTAGGAAATCCAGCTTAATCAACTCAAGGGTCTATCATAAATACCAAATCATAAATATATATCATCTGTAGATCATAAATAATTTATGGATTCCAAACTTGACTCTAACTCAAAACAGTCTTTCAAAACATCAAGTACACATGCTTATCAAATCTTATCAAGTATCAAAAGTGTCATAGGATTCATTCTTGACTCTCAATATCAATATTGATAAAAATATTCAATACTCAAATTTCTCATGGAAAAATCATAACTCATGTCACTTGTCTTAAGTCGCTTAGAAATCATCAATACAAAATGACAATCTATAACTCATGGCATGACTTATCAATTGAAGATACGTGATGGTAAAATAATCATAAATATCAAACTTATTCAACTCAAATCTCATAAATCATCAATAAAATAATTTGGGTGTAAACCTACTTGCAAGGATCATGAAATTCCAATAGTAAAAATCAATTCTTTGGGCACAAGAATGAAAGGATATTCCTGTTCAAGCCCCATATGCCTTGATTATTATCTAGGATGAATAAACTTGCTATAGACTTCTTTTCCCACTTATTGAGTTAGAGATCTTAATGTTCTTGAATTGGAAGTTTTAAATCTTGAACTAATTAGTGAAAACCATGGCTTGATGTTGAGATGTTTAGATAAGAATTATATTGAAGTTTGGATAAAAACCGTAGAATTTTAGAGAAGATGGAAGAGAAAATGAGGATTTTATCCCTCACTTTTATATATATAAAGGGTAAGGACGGGTGGAAAAGAACAAAATACCCTTGAGCAAATTCTAGAACTGGAGCCTAATTTTTTGGCCCTGGCATGATGCGCCAGGATCGCGGTCCTTCACTGGAATTGGACAATTGCAAAACTGCTCAGTGACATGATGCGGTGAAGTCACATTTGGCACCTTGGTCGTGACCTTGAAGGGCACCGTGATATAGTGGAATTACGTTGGTGCACTGGAATTTGACAATCCTAATAATGAGCCTTAGTGCGATGCGTCAATATTGTGGAGGCTCACTGGAAAATGACAATTGCCATTTTGGCTGGCTCCGCAACGTGCTAAAGTGCCAGGTGGCATACTTTCTCACTAAAATAGCTAACTCTTCACCTGAGTGTCAGATTTGGAAAAATTTGGTATTGATGAAAAGCTTATTCAATGCTCTACATGGTAAAAAATTAATAGAAATTAGAGAAATACAACATGGTATAAACATCATTCACTTTGGAAGTCATCCATATTTAAACAAAAGAAGGATTTATGCTTAACAAATGATCGGGGTATTACAATCTCTTATCATGATAGTTTAAACCACGATCCTATTTCCTTTAGGCTTGGAAACCCATAAAATATTGATCTGCATGCTTTTACTTCTCACGTACTGCAAATTTATGCTCTTTCAAAGAATTGATGGTGGCCAATTTCTTGACTAACTCACTAATTTCCGTCTGTAATAATGAAATATCCTAGTGTATAACATCTTCATCTATTCTTATGTACTGGAAACTTCAATGTAACTTTTATCAGAACCTGTGTCAACCTCTTAAATTTGACAGCCTCAATTAGTTAATGAGATATAATCCATAATAACTGAAGTTATCTCCCATCGTAATATCATGAAGACTTCTATGGAAATAGTGTATTTTACCTCTCTTGAATTAGTAGTCAGGGAAATATAAAATATCTCTGAAAAGCTTATCCCTTATATTTGGTGGTTAGGTACCATACTCAATTATTTCTTGAATTAAAACCCTGTATCATACATTGATTATGAGTTCAACTTCCTGATATTATAAATATCTTTCTTGAGAAACAATACCCTGGATGGAGGAAATAACCTATTCAAGTATTGTACTCATAGATCCTTGTATGTAGTAATAGTTCTACTCGACAATTCCCTGAGCCATAATGATGCTTTTCCAGTAAGCGAGAAAGGAAAAAGTGTCAGCATTAGTGCCTCTAGATCTACCCTTGTAACATGTATGGAGTTCATATCTCAATGAAATTTTCTAAGTGAATGCTTCAGTCATCTATTGGTAACCTCATAAACACATAATCATTGCACTAGAGATATTAAATTTAAAATTATGAGATAAGAAGGGAGGGATAATTGCTCATGTATTAGATGGCTAGTCATATTTCAAATCTTCTTCATCATCAGCATATGTTTGAGAAAACTAACATGCTAGGATCGCTTAAGGTCATCTTCTGGTCTGATTTCTATTTAGGGCTGCTCGGTGGTCTGTTGTCTATATCTAAAAAACATCCTAAACTACTTCTTAAGGGATATTTTGCCTTGTTGCTTATAAAATCCTTCTATGTGGTTCTAGGATCGTCACTATAATTAATAGGTGTAAGGGATTACCTCTACTCCATGTGCTAGGCATACTCTGATGTATGCCAACTAAGAACAAGAAAAAAAAACTAAAAATAGCAATGATTTCAATCCATAAATCAACACCATGTTCCCAGGCAACGACACCAATTTCTTTGATGACATCAATGAAATACATCATTTAGGATGATGGTGAGGTTGCTATAAGATATTGTAACCCAATTGAGGTTAGGTTCAAACCCTAAAGAAATACGTGGTTTGCGGATATCAACAGTTGTAGTCTACAGGTAGTATTGGAACGTAAATAGAGGGATTTATTTGTAGAAATCTCGAGCAATTAACAATATTAACTATTGTAGAAATCAATAATGGGTGAACACTACAATTATGTTCCCCTATAATCTCAACTCTATAGGTTTATGTATGTTGTTGAACCAACTCAATACCTTGAATACAGAATCGATAAGTTTTGTACCTACTAAAGTCTTCTGGACAAAATAAAAGGACATCACTCTTTACCTATTGAGTCTTAGAGTGTAGTGTTACTAACCCTTACCTAGGTCCCAATTAATTATAACATTTTAAGTCTCAAGTTATCAGATGAAGTGCAATAATTATTCGCTTATACCATTGTTTTGCAATGGGTCAATTGTTAACTCCCTAATTACTGTTGTCTCTATCTTTACCTAGTTGCTACCCTTTTATTAGATCAAGTAGTAACATGTAGCCGATATCCTAATATTTTCAACCACTAAGACAACTCTTATAATGATATAAATCAATGAATGCCATAGCTATTGGTTTTCTATCAACAATCATACTTCCCCTACTTTTCAATTTACCAAGGTTTCCACAACCCTAGCTGTAGATTTTAGCCACTCATGATTATGAGGAAATCTCTAACTTGCATGTTGGAATTTAAAGATTAAATCAAAAATACAAGATTAGATAAAACCCACAAGCTTAAATTGAATAATCAATCAAAGTCAATATGATGGAATCCTATAATAAAAAATGGATCTTAAAATCAAATTATGTTTGTAAGTATTATAAGTGTCATATCTCTATATCTCATATATATCTAACTAAAAGGTACATTAAAGGTTTATATAGTACAACAAAAAATACTAAAAACTAAGCCCGAACAAAATAGGAGAAAACCAAGGTGGTGGCTACCCGCTTTCTGCACCTTCAGTCTGGCAGGGCGTAGGTACTGCCTATGGCCCAGGCACACGGCATAGGTAGTGGGTGCAGGTAGCAGGAGAAAAAAATCCTACTATGATTAGGTCTCGGGATTTTGATTTTCTTGCACCTTCTTTGTGTACATGCGATCTGTAGGTCCTTCTTGCAACCACATGTTGACTTGGGAGGTGTCTAGAGTCTATTTTTAAGATAATCTTTGAATATGAAACATTCATTAATCATGAAAAACATTGAAATCATACAATTAATCAATAATCACTCCAAAAGTAGACAAAAGCACCTTTATTCACCTTTTTCACAAACTTATCATTCAAAACATGGGTTCCTGCAACACATATCCAAACCAGATCAAATATAACAAAAAAGCCACAAATACTTGCATATTTTCTTCTCTTTAGGAGGGAAAAGTTCTATATTTATATAGCACATCAGGATATCAAGTCATATTATATGTTCCCAATGTTGATGGGTTATGAAGAAGAATTTAGGCAAAAGCTCATGAGTTATATTATACTATTCATCCTGGGTCGATGAAAATATATCATGATCTTAAGGAGACCTATTGGTAGAAAAATATGAAGTGAGATATGGCTAATTTTGTGGATATATTCATGGCGTGTCAGCAAGTAAAGGTTAAGCACTTAAGGACCGATGGGTTGATTCAAGAGATTGAGCATATGGTATGCAAATCGTAGATAATTAATATGGATTTTGTTACAGGTCTTATCTAGTCTCTCCAGCTGTTTGATACTATTTGGGTCAATATGGATAAGATGACTAAGTCTGCTTACTTCTTTCCAATGAGGATTAATTTTTGTTTTGAAAATTATAGCAAGTATTCATTAAAGAGATCATGATATTGCGTGGTATTCCAATCTCCATCATATCTGATCGGGGTACCCAATTCTTATCTCACTTTAGAAGGTTGTTCCATCGAGACTAGTGGACTAAGGTGACCCTTAGTAGCATTTTCACCAAAAAATAGATGGGTAAGAGAAAAATACAATACAAGCCTTGGAAGATATGCTTTGGGCTTGTGTTTTTTTATTTTTGTGGCAGTTGGGTTGACCACTTGCCTCTAATAGAATTTGCCTATAATAAAAGTTATTACTCTAACATTTGTATGGCTCTATTTGACGCCTTATAGGGTAGGGGGTTCAGGTATTGTATTGAGTGGTTTAAGGTTGGTGAGAATAAGCTTCTTTCCCTAATTATTTCACCAACCCATAGAAAAGGTGAAGATGATTTGGAATAGACTTAAGATAGCCCAAAGTTGCTAAACAACCTATGCGGATGTAAGGCGAAGGGAGTTGGAGTTCAGTGTTGATGGTTGGGTGTTTTTATAGGTGTCTCCCATAAAGGTAGTGATGTGGTTTGGTAAGAAAATGAAGATCATCCCCAATTTTTTGGTCCGTACTTGGTTTTGAAGTGGGTTGGTAATGTTGCATACAAATTTGTGTTTCCTTCTAGTTTGAGCATCATTCATCTAGTTTTTCATGTTATGATGTTAAGAAAGTTATTAGGTGATGGTTTCATGGTTTTTCTATTAGAAAATGAAGGTATTTATGATTCCTTGTCTAATGAGAAATTCACGGTTGAGATTTTGGAACGGCAAGTCCAACGGTTACAGACTAAAGATGTGGCTTCGGTAAAGGTTCTTTGGATAACCAAAAGGCTGAAAAAGCTACTTGGGCAGCCGAGGAGGACATTAAGTCCAAGTATCCGTTATTGTTCCCTTTTTTGGATAAACGTGATTGAGCTATGTGTATTCCTTAACATCTTTATTTTCTAACTTTGTTAAAGGAAATGGTTATTTCCTCAGCATCTTTGTTTTTTTCTGTGTTAAAGGCAAGAGTAGTGATATGTGGAGTCAATTCTTGATAATAAATATCTTGTTCTATTATTCAAGGATGAATGATTCTAAGGAAGGAATATGTAATTCCCCAGGGTTTTGGTCCTTTAAAGTTTTCAGAGATTTTGTCCTTACTATCTTGACAACGACTCACTCTACGAATCATAGGGTGTCTTGACGGGTGTGGTGACCCTAGTCGTATAGTGTCAAGTGAATGGTGCTTAAGTTAATGTCCTGAGTTCGACTAAGGTGTATTATTCGTACAGAGTCTTGATGGGTCCTAGGTAAGCAATTGTAACCAAATAAATAAGTAAGTGGACATGTTCTATTCATAGAAAAAGTGGCTCACTATGAGCTGTAAGGACTTGTTAGATTGGGTGTAAATCATAGGATGTCCAATGTTTTTCCTATTGGGTTCTAGGTTGATTATAACTGGACCCTGTGATTTATAGTGACATGCCTCAAACTTAGGGACATGTCATATGGGCACCTTGAGTACACATGCACCGGAGGTTTCCTTGATAACCTACTTAATCACCTATAATAATTCTTGAGGGTCGGATGAAGTCCGACCATATAAAGAGATAGCGGAAACGTAAGACTAATAGTCTATGTTAGACAAGATATATCATTTAATTAATGACAATAGTCTAGCCAATATGCTCAAGTCCAGGGTCATCCACAAAACCTCTAAACAACAGAGTCCAACATATGTTGGGACATGCCCCTGATAATAGCCAAGTACCAAACCTCTACAAGTCTATGACATAAAGTAACGTGACTATGAGATATAGATCTTCCGGAGTATGGAAGCTCACCACTTCTAGGTTAATGCATAAATCCTCCAGAACACCTATTAACTATTTAGAAAAAGAAGAAGATGATCCGGCGCCAACATCACGTGAGGATGTAGCATTCAAGGACGGTTAGTGGTTGGAGCGCTAGCATGTAACTCAAGGATAAGGATAAAATAATGTCATCATTTACCTAGAAAATATATCATGTTCAATAACATTCATACAATTATCCTCACACATAGATATATCGGATGCCAATCAAGTTATCAAAACATAACAACATTCCCAAATACTTCAATCATATGATACAAGGTAGAGGACTCTAACATTCCACGCTAAGGTTCTAACCATTCACATTAGGCATAAGACTTTTGCAACATACACTTATCATTAGGCAAGGTTGTTCATACATGGTTACACTTCATCAAGGAAAGGGGATACAATCCTATAGTTATTTATTGAATAAAGGAATCTACCCATACACCTCAATCATTAAGGTGTGGAATTCTAATCATATAATCACATATTCAGCAAGTCATGGGACTCTAATCATATGTTCATGCATTCACTTAGGCATAGAACTCTAATAACATAATCAAATATTTAACTAAGCGTGAGACTCTAATCACATACTCACGTATTAACTTAGGCATGGAAATCTAATCACAAAATCACATTTTCAACTAGGCATGGGACTATAATCACATGCTCACGCATTCACTTAGGCATGGAAGTATAATAAGATAATCACATGTTCAACTAGGCATGGGACTCTAATAACATACTCATGTATTCACATAGGCATGGAATTCTAATTACATACTTACATATTCAAGTGTGCATTGAACTCTAATTGAATGATTACACATTCAAGCGGACATGGAACTCTAATATTATGCTTATACGTTAGGTGAGGTATCTTAACCTCAGAATATATTTGTAAGCAAAGGAACCCAACCACAAGCTATTATATAAGAAACTTTGACCACAAGTGTATAGGCAAGGGGACATTACCAACATGTCATTGGACGAGCGGAAATTACCAATAAGTCATTGGACGTGGGGATATTACCCACAAGTCATTACATAAGGAAAGGACTCTTGCCACAAGCCATTACATTGCCATCATTAGTCAACATATGAACTTTTAACCCACTAGCTCATGCATTGACATCCATATCATTAGTTTCACATATTAGAGCAATACCACACATTATAGAGCTTTATCTCATTTAGCTATTTTAATACTATACATGACCACATGGTCCTTGTGGGAGTTTTCATTTCCCAATCATCTCAATACACCATTTCCTCCATTTAATAGTTCACACAATACAGTTTTTGGTCCTTATGGTCGATCCATACAAAATATTTACCTATTATTAAAAATATTCTATCAAATTTTCACGACACTTGATTCCATACACAATTCATTTTAAAACATGGTGAATTTATCCCCCTTATTAGTCATGAAACCAACGTTGTCATAGTTAAATAAATTATATGGACAACAATATCAACACAACATCAATCATCAACCATTCATACTTATAGGGTCATTACGCCACTTAAAGTCGTCGGCTAATTCATTACATTATTAATAAGGTTTATAACAACCATTTATAAAGAAATCACAATAACAATAACTTAATACATGGCCAACAAGTCCTTTACCAACTATCCACAAGTATTGACAATTATTTAGACATTATAATGACTCATTCATGTCCACTAGGATAATTGAATAGATGTACATTTGACCTTCACACAACTATTTAACCATTGATCATTTCAATAGGGCACATGTCTTTACTTAACCCATCATTAATTACATTTATGGTCACTAGGAACCACATCTCGAATCAAAATTCATTAGAAAGTTTTCACCACATTTAGGCTCAACACACAACATAATTTCATTATCATGTGTTGGGTTTCAATCCCTTATTATTCATTGGTCCAAATATCACCAAATACAAAATAAATGGTTTAGAATAACTTTAACATACCATTTACCAATCATTCACGATCATTAGGCTATTTTACTAACTTAATACATCATCCACCTATAACTAGGCCTTTCACTTAGACATTTGCACAAGCACCTTTTGTCTATACTTATATTAGGTCATTTTCAAGGTAGACATCATCAAGTATAGAATTACAGAAGACTCACAAGTTAAAAAACATAAAAAAAACATACACATATACAATCTACCAAAAATAATTTGTTTCAACAAAAGTATAAACAAGAATCATCATTATTCATTGTTGGGTGGTAAAATACTTTTTATTTGATTCAAAACCAATATGAAAACTTACTAATTCAAGTTTTAAATACAAGGGTTTAGAGTTATTGAAATAGGGGAACATATTAATGCCTTTAAAAAGATGACACACTTACAATCTTGATTCTTTTTTGCCACTAGATGATCTCGCTTCAAGCCCTAGCCTCAAATCTTAGTTCAAGAATCTTTTTGAGTTGTTAAGAGTGTTTGAGTCTTGTAAATTGTAACACCCTAATTTTTTGAACCGAAATGATACACAGTGCTCATGACCCAAAGGACCACAAGCTAACCCATGACTGATATCTATGCATGTATACTGCAAAATATAACATAAAAATGTATAAATATGTACTGAATAGTCATATGGTTCAAATCTGAATAAACATCTAATAAGAATCTCTGAAAATGCTATAACAATACCAAAACAAATCTGAAATAATAGTCTGACATGCTATAGTCTGGAAAGTCTCTAAATGTCTGAATAAGGAGTTGATGGGACATATCCCCAACTAACTCCATCTAGAAACTAATCTAAAATAGTAAATGAAGCAATAATCATTTCATCCTCAAATTAGAAGGACTCACTACAACTCTGAACACTAGAATGGTACTACTGATCTGGAGCTCGTGCCTCTGAACCTCTAGTGTAATATAAGAGAAAGCACCATAGCGCAAATATGTCAGTATATCTGAATGTACTGAGTAAACTAGTAAGGTAGGCTAAATGCAAAAGGTTATATGCATGAACAATACTGACTGGTATAAATGTGAGAATACATATATGCATATGTAACTGTAACTGAACTCGTAGAAATACTGACTACTGATTCTAAATATTGACAACATGAGTGTACTGATACTGAGATACTAAATAGATGAACGACTATTTCTGATAGTTTGAATTATGAAAAACTGTTCTGATTGACTGTTTCTAACCATCCTAAAATTGAGTACTGATAGCACGAGTTTACTGATATCTAATATAACTGAAAGATGAGTTCTGATAGCTAATATAGTTGATAACATATGTTTTGAAAACTAATATATCTGATAACATGAGTGACTATATCTGATAGCCCTGATAATGATTACTGGTAACATAAGTAACTATATCTGACAGCCTTGATACTGGTCACTGATAATATGAGTAACTATATCTGATAGCCTTGATACTAATTACTGATAACATGAGTGACTATATCTGACAGCCCTAATACTTGTTACTGATAACATGAGTGACTATATCTGATAGCCCTGATACTGATTACTGATAACATGAGTGACTGTATCTGATAGTCCTAAATTTGATGGAACTATCTAAGTGCCATACTGAATCTGATTTGACTGTATCTGATAGTCCTGATAATCTAAAATCTGAAAAACTTTTGAGTTCTTTTACTGAGACTGAGATTGAAACTGTGGGAGGTAGTTGTTTAACTGACATGCCCAATGTATGCTATTATAGCTAATCTGGGTTCCAATCTCTGCCCTAACTAGAAGGGTGTTAATACCATGCCACTGGTAAAGACAACGTGTGAGTAACCCTCATATAACAGGTAACTCTAGTGAGAATTATGGGAACCCTTATATAACAAGTTAATATACCTCATCTACCTTATAAAACCGGTTATAATGTCTCAACCTATGCTGGCTATATAGTTCTGGAATACAAGGATGACTGCTAAGAATTAGACCCTCATATAACAGGTGAGTTCGCATCCTTGGGTTCCCTCATTGCAAACTCCTACTCCCATCTGAATAGACTTAACATGATTAACTAAGCTGAACTAAATAACTAAACTGAACTGATACTGATTAACTGGACTGACACTTGTAGTATTGTTTAGCGAAGCTAAACTAGGTTTACTGGATTTCGATGACTGACAGAATATACTGAGTTCTGAGGACTGTTGAGAGTACTAAAGTTACTGAGATTAACAGTGAATACTGAGGTTGCTAAGGTTACTGAGCACTGAGATTACTGAGATTACTGGATTACTAAGATTACTGAGATTACTGAGTTTTCCTGAGTCACTTGACTAACTGAATTCTATAGATCATGGCTTGACTGTGAGTATCGTGATAACATGACATGGCTTTAGGCCCACAACTATATTTTTTAGGTAAAAGTACCCCCAGGACTGGATGGAAGAAAACTAACACAACTTGACTTTCTTGAGTACATGATCATCAATAACAATCCATAATACATGTGTGAGGGATTTCATGAAGTACATGGTCATCATAATAGCTAACATGAATAGGAATGCTTATAATCAAGTCATAAATGTCATATTCTAATATCTTGTTCATTCCGACAACATATACTATTCATAACAATGGTTATGGAAACCATTTAATCATAAGGGAATGGCAAACATGTAGCATTTAGTTCATATTGTAATAATTTGGGGATAACTCATGTGATACTTCAAAATCATGATCTTGTTCATAGTATGGAAAGAATATAGACATACTATGAATCCATTCCCTAATCATCATGTAGATTCCATTAACACATATATTGCACAACAATTATAAATGAGCTTTTGGAACATAATAGACTAGCATGAATTTATCATATAGTTCACCCCTAAGTTATAATATATAATTTTTTTTATCATTCTAGGCATTTTATCAAACACCTTACATGCACAATGTTAAGCATAGCTGTACGTAACAAATTTAGAAATTTTGAACCACCCAAATTCATGGGTTTCCAACTAACATGCTCATACACTTCTTCGAAATACATTTAGATACCACATTGAAACACAATTAACAACCATCAAAATGAACATAATCACACAACAACATAAAGATCATAATTTATTATTTAAAATATGCTTTTTGAGCTCCACGGATGACAGGGATCCGTGGATGAACACTATGCATATCTTAGATGGAAGATTCTTTATGATTGATGGAGAAATTTGCTTGAAATTGAATCCCAATTTTAAAACCCTAATGTGTTCTTGAGAGTATTTTGAGAGAAAGAGTATGTTTTGGTGAAATAAGGGCATAACTCCATGTTTAGGCATTATATAGGAGTCGGAAAAGGATCATTTTTCCCCCAAAACAGATTATTTAAGTCACATGGACACCACATGTGCGGCGCACACTTAATATCAAACCTTAGGGCGTGCATCGCACATATTAGAGTGTGTGTTGCACACCTTAGGTTGTGCATCTCACACCTTGTGTCAGGCAAGGTACTCCAGTTTGCAAAGTTATAACTTCTTTCTTGGGTGTCGGATTTGGGCGAAATTGGTATCATTGGAAAGATAATTCAAAGCTATTTCATTTGATAGATAGTAGGACCTCTAATTCAATATATACAAGGATTTATGACTGATTGAATTTGACCCACATTTTAATGCTCACTAAAACTTGAACGATAGGAAAGCTTTCAACTTGTACTTGAGTTAGGGAACCTCTATGATCAAAATTCATGCTCATATAGATTACCACACTACATAATTTATTAACAAACTAAATTTACATAAGATTTGAATCTTCTAAAATATCTACGCATAGGAAGGATGGATTTTTATTCTAGTCCAAAATATGGGGTATTACAATATGTCCCCCTTGGGAACATTCGTCCTCGAATAAGGTTGACTGAGATGAGAGAAAAGACAACTGACATGAATATAGAGCATAAACGACTGATCATGATTTCATGGCTGACATAATTGATAAGCTGAACATATCATATTGAACATGCATATCTGATGCATGCATAACTGATTCATAAGTACATGAGGAAGAGTACTAATAAGCTGATCATGCATATCTGATGCGCGAATATATGATTGAACTGGCTTATGAATATGGAAATGAATATTCAATGGTATAGATACCAGTTTGAACTAGGAACTGAGCATAGAACTAAATACCAAGTTTGGTGCTAAAATCTAAACTTGAGAATGAGTAAGCTCAAAGAAGACTGCTATCATGAACTTAAAATACCAATGAGTCTGAGATTGATTACTCAATATGCATGAGTGGAGAAAAAAGAACATAACTGATTCTCCAACATGATACATGAACTGAACTGAGTCTATAATGCATGACATAGATAGAGTATCATATCGTGGCTACACTAATCCAATGAGTATGTGGCTTACTATTGAGTTTTGAAGCTAGAGGGTCGGATCATAAGTAACACTTCCTCCAAGATAGATTCATAAAAAAAATGACATGTTTAAATCAAGGAAGTTTGGGGGCTATAGTATATCTCCCCCTTGGGATACTATGTCCTTTGAAGGATGCTGGACTGACCTTGCTAAGATATTGGGGAAGTTGAGTCAATGCACAAAGCACCTAGGTACAAAATTATGACTGATTATTTAAGATCTGAAACTGAAGGGTGATGCACGAATGCATAGACATACTGACTTATCTGATTAACTGAGTAACTGGTAACTGAATACTGGGTATGCAAGACTTAATTGTATTTAATCTGAGTAGCTGGGATGAGTCCATAAAGTATTATGAATATGAAAAGAGACTGACTGAGTAACTTGAGGTAACTACTCATGGATTTCATGAAAGCTATATTGTTTGAAAATGTAGGACCAAACGTATTACATGATTAGGAAACATTCAATAGACTGAGGATTGGAATACCTATATCTGAGTAGTTGATAACTATAAGCTATGGTCAAGTAAGTCGATAACTAAACTAAATTTCTTTGCTAAATACAGATCTGAAGCTGACATATAACTTAAGATTGTAACTGGGATCTATACTGGAACTAAATGCTGGGTCTCGATAACTGAAAACTGAAACTGAGGTTTTGACCGATATTGAAGTGCTTAATTCTGAGACTGAACACTATTTACTGAGTTTTGAATACTAAAACTATAACTGAGATGGAAACTTAGTTATGATAATCACATAATAGAGGTTGACATAAGTCAAGGATATGAATATACAGTCACACTCTAAATTTGTTTTTTTCAATTTCTAAGTACTACCTCTTGCTTTCCCTTTTCTTCCATACTAACAGGATATTCAAGCCTATCTTCATATCTACACCCTCGTATAAAACATACATGCAATAATATGCACTTAACATGAAATATTAACTCTCTCCCATCTAAGAAATTTTTTAATACTACACTATTATCATAAAGAGAGCTCATGAAGGGTTAAATCAGGAGAACCTGAAAAATGAATGGATACTAACTGAACTTGACACATGACTTAAACCTAAGGAATAGAACATTAATAACATGGATTTACCAAAAAGGTTTGAACTGAGTATATACATGATATAGTCTAAATTTATCTGATCAGTGGGGGTGTAGCATGAGTCATGGAAACTGAGTATACTTGGGAGCATGATATGTGTACATGAGTCATGAGCTGCATGGCCTGAGTCTGGAATTTCTGAGTTCATGGAACATGATTTGTAACACTGAGTGATCTAGAACTGAACTTCCTATACTAGGAAATGAAAGCACACATAATTCTATAGAATACGTGTGAACATAAGCTATATCCATGGAATCCGAGACATGAAGCACACATAGGCACTATGCTGAATAAAGTACGAAGCTTTACGCTGAGATAAGGATGGATCGGGGATCACCTTCCCTAACTGCTTTTCTTTACATACTGCCACTACTACTGAAATTTGAGAGCTTGACTTGGTTACTTAATCGATCATCTCTCCCTTAGCTTTAAGCCATCATCATAAGTCTGTGAAAACTAAACTAATCTATGAACTACGCTAAAATCATCATCACATACTTACACTCTGATCAACACATGCTCGCCTTACTAAACACTTTATCTGCCTCTGTTTTATACTAATATCACATCCACACATTTATGTCTAATTTTAAGTCAATAAACATAAATTTCTAACTCACACTGTTCAAGCCTACTGATTCATTCTGGCACAACTATCCCCATGAATACATAATCTAATCAATTTGGATAACATTATCCTAACTCCATTACTGCTAAACCCCTGGGTTCATACTTCTAACTCTGGGTCACATGCTATCATAGGATTTTTAGAAGCGATCTAATGGAATATCTAAATCTGGGTTCGAGAATGAGTTCTCATGTTCAAGAATAAAATCTATACAACTTTGGGACAGAACTGAACTGATGGGATACTGTCGAAGCATGTGGCAAATCCCATAACTATCTGTAGGTATTGTCTGAGAAAGCCCTACCTTTAGGAATTGAGCTTCACGACTTCTGTTACCTTAAAAGTAAGGTAGAGTGGACATAAGTGGAGCATGATAAGAATCTACATGAGTTTTTTTTGAAAACCTTGCTATAGAACGATCTTAGACATGAAAGAAGGGAAACTATTCCTAAAACATCTTATAGCCTCTTGCACATAAGCATGGTGCACAACACACACATGTACAAGACTCTACTAGATGTAACTTTTAGACTTCCTAGGACTCTATTGAACCTTAGGCTTTGATACCAAGTTTGTTACACCCTAATTTTCTGAACCGGAATGCTACATGGTGCTCATGACCCCGAATGACCATAAGCTAACCCATGACTGATATCTGTACCTGTATACTGCATAATATAACATAAAAATGCAAAAACATGTACTGAATGGACATAAGGTTAAAATATGAAAAAACATCTGATAAGATAATGTATGAAAATGGTATAATAATACAAAAACAAATCTGAAATAACTTTCTGACATGCTTTAGTATGGAAAGCCTCTAACTGTCTAAATAAAGAGTTGATGGTACATGTCCCCAACTAACTCCATCTAGAAACTAAAGTAAAATAGTAAATAAATCAATAATCATATCGTCCTTGAATAACAAGGACTCACTGCAAACTCTGAACACTGGAATGCTACTGCTGATCTGGAGCTCGTGCTTTTGAACCTATGGTGTAACATAAGAGAAAGCACCATAGCAAAAATATATTAGTACCTCTGAATGTTCTGAGTATACCAGTGAGGTAGGCTAAATGCAAAGGGTCATATGTATGAACAATATAGACTAATATGAACGTGAGAATACATACATGGATACGTAACTGTAACTGAACTCGTGGAGATCTATCTACTGAGTTTGAATACTGAAAACATGAGTGTACTGATACTAAGATACTAAATAGATGAATGACTATTCTTGACAGTTGAAATTATGAAGAAATAGTATGATTGACTGTATCTGATAGTCCTGAAACTGAGTACTGATAGCAAGAGTAACTATATCTGACAACCATGATACTGGCTACAGATATATTTACCAGTATCAGGGTTGTCAGATACTGGTAACATGAGTAACTATATCTAACAGCCCTGATACTGGTTACTGATAACATGAGAGACTATATCTGATAGCCCTGATACTAATTACTAATAACACAAGTGACTATATCTAATAACCCCAATACTAGGTACTGATAACATGAGTGACTATAACTGATAGACCTGATGCTAATTACTGATAAGATGAGTGACTGTATCTGACAGTACTGAATCTAATGGAACTATTTGAGTCCCATACTATATCTAATTTGGCTGTATCTAACAATCCTAATATACTGAAATCCAAAGAACTATCTAAGTTCTTTTACTAAGAATGAGACTGAAACTGTAGGAGGTAGTTGTTTAACTGACATGCCCCATGTATGCTATTATAGCTGTGCTGGGGTTCAATCTCTGCCTTGAATGGAAGGGAGTCAATAACGCCACATTGGTAAAGACAACGTGTGAGTAACCCTCATATAATAAGTAACGCTAGTGAGAAGGTGGGAACCTGATATAACAGGTTAAGCCATCTCATATACCCTCATATAACATGCTGTGATGTCCTAACCAATGCTGGCTACATAGTTTTGGAATGCAAGGATGGCTGCTAAGAATCACACCCTTTTATAACATGTGAGTTACCATCCTTTGGTTCACTCGGTGCTAACTCCTACTCCCATCTGAAGTGACTGAACATGATTAACTAAGATAAATTGAATAACTGAACTGAACTGATTAGTTGAACTGATACTGATTAATTGGACTGATACTAGTGGTATTGTTTAGCAGAGCTAAACTAAGTTTACTGGATTCTGATGACTGACGGAATGTACTGAGTTCTGAGGACTGGTTGAGAGTACTGAAGTTACTGATATTAACTGTGAATACTGAGGTTGCTGATGTTACTGAGCACTGATATTACTGAGATTACTGGACTACTAAGATTACTGAGTTTTCCAGAGTCACATGACTGACTAAATTCTATAGATCATGGCTAGACTGAGAGTATCATGATAACAAGACAAGGATCTAGGCACATAACTACATTTTTTGGGTATAAGTACCCCCGGGGCTCGTTGGAAGAAAACTGACACAACTTGACTTTCTTTAGTACATGACCATAAATAACAATCCGTAATACATGAGTGAGAGATTTCATGAAGTGCATGGTCATCATAATATCTAACATGAATAGGAATGCTTATAATCAAGTCATAAATCTCATATTCTAATATGATGGGCATTCCGACAATATATACTATTCATAACAATGGCATGGAAACCATTTAAGCATAAGGGAATAGCAAACATGTAACATTTAGTTCATATTATAATAATTAGGGGATAACTCATGTGATACTTCAAAAACATGATCTTGTTCATAGCATGGAAGGCATATAGACACAGTATGAATCCATTCCCCAATCATCATGTACATTCCATAAAAACATATATTGCACAACAATGACAAGTGAGCTTTCTGAACATAATAGACTAGCATGAATTTATCATATAGTTCACCCCTAAGTTATAATACATGATTTTTATAATTCTAGATATTTTATCAAACACCTTACATGCACAATATTGAGCATAGGTGTACTTAACAAATTTAGAAATTTTCAACCACCCAAATTCATGGGTTTCCAACTAACATGCCGATACACTTCTTAGAAACACATTTAGATACCATCTTGAAACACAAGTAACAACTATCAACATGAAAATAATCACACAACAACGTAAAGATCATAATTTATTATTTAAAACATAGTTATTGAGCTCCACAGATGAAAGGGATCCATGGATTACCACTACCTATTCCTTAGACGAAAGATTCTTTATGATTGATGGAGGAATTTTCTTGCACTTAAATCTCGATTTGAAAACCCTAATGTGTTCATGAGATGATTTTGAGAGAAAGAGTATGTTTCAGTGAAATAAAGGCTTAATTTAGTGTTTAGGCATTATATAGGGGTGGGAAAATGATCATTTTCCACCAAAATGGACTGTTTAAGTCACCTGGACACCCACATGTACGACGCACACTTAATAACACCCCTTAGGGTGTGCGTCATACATCTTATCGCACATATTAGGGTGTGTGTCACACACCTTATGCCAGGCAGCGTACTCCACTTTGTAAAGTCATAACTTCTTGTTCGGGTGTCGGATTTGGGAAATATTGGTATCGTTGGAAAGCTAATTCAAACAGCTTTCATCTAATATATAGTAGGCCCTCTAATTCAATATATAAAGGAGATATTACTAATTGATGTTGACCCAAGTTTGGACGCTCACTAAAACTTGAACAATAGAAAACTTTCAACTTGTACTTAAGTTAGGGAACCTCTATGATCTAAATTCATGCTCAAATAGATTCCCACACTACATAATTGATTAACACACTAAATTTACATAGGATTTGAGGCTTTTGCAACATCTACACATAGGAATGACAGATTGCCATTCTAGTCCAAAATGTGGGGTATTACATAAATGAAGACGTAGGAAGATACCATGAATTATATAGTGCAAGGACATAGGGTTTTAGGAATGGGAAATGACCAAAAGGGATTTGGTTAAAATCTGGAAAATCCACACATGTAGGGGTACGACTCCCCCTTACGGTTCACATAGCAATCGTGACCTAGGGTACGAGTGGTACCTTAACGCATACCCTAGGATTCTTCTAGGTCAACCACACTTTTGTGGGTATGAAAGGGCAACCTTGGGTCATATTCAAAGGGTACGACACATGACCTAACTCGTAATCTTCACCCGTAACCAAAACAGCCCACTTAAGGTTAGGTCTTCACTCCATACGACTATATAGTATACGACTCGTATGCATGGTTACGACCAAGGGATGTCCTTTTCATATAGGAGATAGAATGATACCTTAACATACTGCTCAAGGTTTAATGGGGAAGGGGGAGAATGCTACTAGTCCTTACAAAGGGTACAACCTAAGCCCTCTAATCGTATTTACCACAGAGATACCAAAAGGACCAAGGGTTCAAGCCTAGGTGTTTCAATTCTTCCCCACTTAGGATCAATTGTCCATGAAGGAATAATAAAGCAATCATATAAATAAGTTAATCACATCAACATGAATCATGGAAACCTTTACACAATTTAGAAATAACACAAAAAAGGTTACAGCACAACACATATCACGATCATCATAAATCAACCAAAAAATTTTGTTGGGCCACATTTTAGTGTGTTTAATTCTCCCCCACATAGGATCATTCATCTGCAAATGATGGTGAAGACAAGCTCATTCTCAAGTTACTACATTAGCACTCATCAAACAAATCTTCACATAATTTAACATAAGTCACACAACAAGGTTACAATTCAACACATTTTAGGGTAATTATCAATCAACCACACCATTTCAATATCCTTAAGTTTCTATCCCACCATTTATCAAACACACCTGATCAATTTAAAGATAAAGGTCTTGATCCTTTCACCTATACAATATATAGAGTAACTCAAACAATTGGAAAGTTGAATCCCTTGTTCATCAAAGATATCAACCAATCAAAAACATCGGATATTTCAACCCATTATCTATCAAAGACATAAAACAAGTTTGGAATACCAATGCATATCTCAATCATAAGTTTTTGGGATGGGACATAATTGTGGAGACTTGACCTTCATGCCCTCTTCCGCCACCCTGGTAGCTTTGTCGATCTATTAGTTCTTCTATATAACCCTCACTAAAGCCACTCATATCATTCACAACTGACAAACTTACCTATCTAAGATCCTCACTGGGAACTTTTCGCAAGTCAAGGAACCAAAAATACCGATGTCCTCTAAGTAAACAACCATCGAAGAATCACCTACACATCCTCACACATAAAGGCATGAACAATCGGTAGAAATGGGGTTCAATCTAGGATGCAATCCCAACTCATAGGCGATATTGCCAACCCCCTTTCATGAACTTATAGAATATGGACTGACACAATGGGTACTAAGCTTTCTTTTTTTTTACTGACTCACATTACTTTCTTTATGGGAAACACAAGACCATAGGTATGGAGCATTTCATAGTAACCACTTAGGTCATAATTGAGTCTCATCCCATCAAAAGTTCCAAAGGAGAAGTCCTTAGGTATTGACACCAAAAGACACACCACCACATACCTTATGGGGAATCAACCACTATCCCATTAGTAGAGATAGATAACATAAACAAAAATATGTCTCAATTAGGTCAAATAATGGCTGCGTGAACAAAAAAAAATCAACTCCACAAAATCATGAGTCTTTCAATATGAGAAATGTACTATAAAAGTGGAGTTGTAAGATAGAAAATTTCAGAAAAAGTAGTGACGCACAGACTCAGTCAAAGTTAATGCTATAATAGATGTCACAAATGATCTTTATCTTTCACTTTCATATTGCATGATATGTACTTGCATTTTCAAGGATTGATATGAGGAAAACATTTCATTTAGCTATCCAAACATCGCAACATACTTTGTTTACCCCATTTGAGCTTGTCCTATTTTATTTCATACCCCTCTTTTGGAATAAAGATAGTGTCAGAAAAGTTCAAAATAAAGTGTCAAGTTAAAGATCAGAGTCAAAAAGTTTTTAAAAATAAAAAGAAAAGAAAAGAAAAAAAGAGAAAAAAAGTATCCAAAAAGAAAGAAAAGAGAAGAGCGTAAAGAAAAATATAGTCAGAAAAAAAATCCCAAAGAAAAAAAATTCAGTAAAAAAAGAAGAAAAAAATTAAAATCAAGCAAAAGAACGAGTTGTCGTAATTATGTGTGACTTGATTCTCCTCTATCAGGGGTGAGATACGTAGGCTACCCTATTCGAGGATTGGTCCAACCAAATAAATAATTTACAATTACCAGTTAAGAGAAATAGGGGTATGAGTTAATCCTCATTGTTTGAGTTAATTCCAAATGTAGTAAGTCCCACCCCATTCAAGTGTCTTTTGGGCCTCATACCATCCTATATTTCTAACCTTATCAAAAAAGAAAGTTGCAACCAAAGAAAGACCTTCAGATCAATCTTTGAGAATGTTAAGGCTAAGCATGCAATGGTTATGGTGATGCATTTTGGGTACTACTTGTCTTCCTCAGCATAAGGAGTCAGGAGAGAAATAAAAATAAGAGTTGTATCAGTGAAAACCCTTTCAGGCACCATAAGATGATGGTAAGTTCAGATAAACACAAAATGAGAGAACCTTATTGGTGAAAACCCTCACGGGCACTATAAGGTGATGGTGAGCTGAGAGAAATGAAAATGACAGAGTCTCATTAGTGAAAATCCTCAAGGGAACCATAAGGAGATGGTGAGCTTAGAGAAATGAAAATGACAGAGTCTCATTAGTGAAAACCCTCTTGAGCACCATAGGAAATGGTGAGCTGAAAGAAAGAATATGAGAGAGGCTTGTTGGAAAAGTCCTTCAAGACACCACTAGCCGAATAAAGTATCTGAATGCAGTTAGCGTAAGGAAGTAACTCAGTTTCATGGCCATTAACTCAAGAAAAATTGGTAGAAAGTTTGGATGGAAAGATCAGGAAGCTTTATCTGAAATGCATGGCATAATCATTAGAGTTGACTGTCATTTTACATAAATTTTTTGTTTCTTTATTTCAAATGGGGACATTCATTGTCTTTCTTTCTTTTCTTTATTATTATTTTTATTTTCTTAGGTCAATTATCCAAATAAAAAGTTATTATCATTTTTTCATGTCTATGAGTCAAGTTCATGTCAAAAAAGGTAAGAAAAGATTTCAAAACCGGCTACTAGTTTCTTCAATTGCACAAAACAAGAAAAAAAGCCAGTACTTGAAAAAGACAAAATTTTGAGTCAAAATAAGGTATGCAGAAAGTTCTATCAACAGACAAGTGTTGGAACTCATGCAAATACCAAGGCTCAAAGGGTTTATCTGAGAAGCCTAGCAAAGCAGAGATACTGTGTTTGTTTTAGAGTCACTCTTAATAACCTGAGTTTGGGTCAATTATTCATCAAGTCAATATTATATGCTAATGGTTGGAAGCAAGGTTAAATATGATGTGGACAAGATTATTTACCAAGAAACCCAAAGCCACAAACAAACCACCATGTTTAAACTCACAAGTTTTCTTCGATGAAATAGGAAACATGTTACCTTCAAATAAAGGACTATAAAGCATAAATATCAAGGGATGCAATGCCTCACTTCTACAAATAGAGGAAGCAAGGTTGCTGCAAAGGTTTGGGAATCAAATCTTGGTAAAATTCATCATCCTATATCCCTTGGAGAGGCACTTCCTTTTCTAGGTATTTCAGTTTTTATTTTTCCAGGTGATGATAGGCGAATTTACATGCCTATAGTGCTATATTTGACCCATATTTTAGCTAAGTTTTGAGGACAAATTATATATTTCATGCACTTTTAGTCCTTTTTCCTGTAAGTGAGCTAACGAACATGATTAGCAAGTTTTCAGGTATAAATGATGCAGAATGCAGCACTTTATGGATAACTAGACACCAAAGAAAGCTTCACGAAAGGAGGAAAACAAATCTTTGGCTCCAATGACCAAAAGTGGCGCATGGAAATCTGTCTCGGGCAAAAACAACAATTCTGAAGACTTTGGGGACTAGCAGTAACTCATTAGGATTAGGATAATGATGCAGTAACCCAGTAGGAATGGGTTTAGTAATGTAGTAACTTATTAGGATTAGGATAATGATGCAGTAACCCAGTAGGAATGGGTTAAGTAATGTAGTAGCTTAGTAGGAATAGGATATGGGTGTTATAAATACCCTATTTTGCTAGAGATTTTTATTCATTCACCCATTCATTCATTCACCCATTCATCCATCCACCCATCAATTCCCATCCATCCACCTATCCATCCACTCATTCATCTACAACTCTAAATAATTTGATTTTTATTAATTCTTATTACTTTCTCTTCATGTATTCAATTCTTAATTTCCCCAACAAGAGAAACGTTACTCTACAAGGAAAGTCACGCCTAACGCCATACCACACCTTACTACACGAGATCTTTATTGTGGTATAATAATAATGTCTATTGTGATTTCCTTCACACTCATGGGTAACTAAACTTCTCTGTTGGGGTTATGGAAGCCTTATGAGATACTATCTATTGCTATGAGTTTTTGAATTCGTGACACGTATGATGCTTATATCATTATTCTCTTCATCTTAATGCAAATTCTTGTGGCTGCAGACACATAGAATAACGCCAGTGTAGCATTAACTTGTTCGAAAGAAAAGTTATATGTCTGGAAAAGAGATAATGTCAAGGTAATAGGGTCCCATCCCCTATTAAAAAGTTAGTGCCATAAATGGATTAACCTCTTGGAGAATTTGTACCGTTAGATACGTTTTAAGCTAGAAAGAGTTAAAGTGAAATAGTCCTTGTTGAGGTCGAAAGACGCTTGGATTTACCATCGAATACAATTCTCTATAAGCACATGCATGTCTGAATTCCTCACAACTCATAGCCAATAGAGATGTACAACTCATAAGGTGGACATAACCCCAACTTCTCAATTCTCATTGTTTAACATCTTACCAAACATTCTTACTTTTTACTTTGCTATTTTCCGTTTTTACCTTATTACTTTGGCTACATTACTTACATTACAAAACTCCCCCCTTTTTACGAGACTTGCACTAAAAGTCTAGTAATCTTTGCTTACTTGTTGACCAAGCTATTCCCTGTGGGATCGATACCCAACCCAGTTGGGTTATATATTTGACAACGACCGTTTTACACTCCTACGAGAGCTGTAGATTGAGCGTTATCAAAACTTGGCACTGTGGCCGGGGAATACGAGGGTCAATTAAGTTTGTGATAATTACTAGACCCTTTGGTAAAAGATTCTCGTACTTTACTTTTAGTTGTTTTTTTTTTCTATTCAGGTTCTGTTGACAGAATGGATACACAACGTGACATAGAAAGAATGGCTGCTCAACAGAAGTATGCTAGGTTAGCTGCATTGGCAGCTGCTCAAGTGCATCAACAGAATATTGATAACCCAGGTCGTGCAACAAATCCAGATGATGAGGACCTGGGCGATGAGGAGCTACTAAACCCATGGTATACTGCTGAGATGGAGGCATCCATGCAGAGGAGAGATCGTCAAGCGCGATTGGGCCTGATCGCCGAGCTGTGCAGATTTCTTTTGATGACGATGATGACGATTTGGATGAAGCTGGTGCCACAGGAGCCATTATTCTACCACCCTTGGCACCTGGAGCAAAGTTTAATATCACTAGCACCATGATTCAGCTTTTGCAACTAAAGGTATTATTTGGTGGACTAGCAGGCGATGATCCGAATATGTATCTGATCAACTTTATTTCTATATGCAAGTCATTCGACAATCCTGGCGTTGAACAGAATGCAATTCGACTGCGCTTATTTCCGTTGTCTCTGTCTGGGGAGGCAACTCTATGGTTGAATAGGCTGACTCCTGATTCTATTACTAATTGGAGGCAATTGAAAGACGCTTTCCTAGAAAATTTCTTTCCGCCATCCAAAAGAGCACAGTTGAGAGATGAGATCACCAATTTTCGACAGCTTCCAACTGAAGCTCTCCACGAAACATGGGAGAGGTTCAAGACGAAGCTTATGCGGTGCCCAAATCACCATATGACCAATGTCCACCTAATGGAGATACTATATAGAGCCTTGAATTCAATAACTAAACCAGTGGTGGATAATGCGGCTGAGGATCATTTATGGACCTCACCTTTAGGCAGGCAAGAAATATGCTAGATTGAATGATGAAGCAAAGTAGAGCTTAGCATACCAGGGATTCTGAGGTAGGAAGCCCCACTTTATCTATTGGCATGACTGCAGACCAAAGGAGTAGAGAAGAAGAACGTGATCAAGATATGGCGCACATGAAAACACAAATGTATCTTCTTACAAAGCATTTATTATCAGGGAAGACTGAAAAAGTCAAAGCTATTGCGTCAAAAGGAAGAGACGAATCTGATTCGAAAGAAGAGGCCAACTACTTGAACACTCAGGGGGTTTCCGAGGTAATACCCAAGGAAACCAAGGTCCGAACTACTATGATAAATCTAGAAACAAGGACCAAGGTAGTTGGAAGAACAAGAATGAAAAGGGTGGTTTATATGTTCCCCCTGGAAGACGTGACACCACCACATCTAGTTCTGGAAGTATGGAAGACATAATGGCTAAACTATTGAAAGGAGTGGAAGCAACGAGCGCGGGAGTAACGGAGGTAATAAATGATTTGTCCTATATTAAGCAATTAGTTGATTCTCATTCCAGTTCAATCAAGCAAATAGAGCAGCAATTGATCCAACTTTCAACAGCACTCAATCAAAGAAAGGCTGGCACGTTACCTAGCGACACTGTGCAAAACCCAAGGAATGATGGGTCACGCATGGACATTACTACCCAAAGTGGTAAGGTGCTGGAAACTTCATCAAAAGGAAAGCAAGTGGTTGACGAAGTAGCGGACATTGATGATAATGCAAAAGGAGAGGAATCCGCGGAAGCCACCCACGACGTCCATGGCGTCACACCGAGCATGTTGCAGCCTGAAAAGGCTGAAAAACGGAAGAAAGAAGAGAAGAAAGCCTTGGAGAAAACAATTCCATATCTACCACCACCTTTTCCTCAAAGATTAAAGAAGGTGGCGGATGATACAAAGTTCAGCAAATTCATGACTATGTTAAAGCAGCTGACCATTAATGTTCCATTGGTGGAGGCACTTGAACAAATGCCTGGGTATGCAAAATTTATGAAGGATCTTTTCACAAAGAAGAGGGCAGCAAGCTATGAGTTAAAAGATAATGTTCATCACTGCAGCGCAATTGCTACCCGATCACTAGTTTAGAAGAAGGTAGACCCCGGAGCTTTCACTATTCCTTGCACCGTTGGATCAATTTGATGCCATTATCTATTTATAAAAAGTTGGGGTTGGGTGATCCTACTCCAACCAATATGAGGCTCGTAATGGCGGATAGGTCGGTAAAATGACCTGTTGGTATTCTATGTGATGTATTGGTAAAGGTTTCTTTATTCATCTTTCTGGCAGACTTTGTTATCTTGGATTGTGAGGCAGACTCATAAGTTTCCATAATCTTGGGGCGCCCTTTCCTTGCCACGGGAAGTGTGCTTATTGATTTGAGAGCTAATGAGCTTTCATTCCTAATAAATGATGAAGTAGTTCGCTTTGATATGTGCAAATCAATGAAGCAACCCAAAGATCTGAATGTATTTTTGGTGGCTGATGTTTACTTTGGTGATGAGAAAGAATTACTTGAAGAAGAGAAAATTATTGATGACACATTGGCGATTGTTATCATGAATGGAGAGAGTAAGGATGCTGAAAATTGTGAAGAAACTATTGGTGCTCTATCAGGATTAGGGACATATCGCCATGCTCCCAACAAGCTGGACCTTGATCTTAAAAATCAACCCACACCACTAGCTAAGCCATCTATTGAAGAGCCACCCACGTTAGAATTGAAGGAGCTGCCTAGTCATTTAAAGTATGCATTCTTAGGAAGAGGAAACACACTTCCAGTCATTATGGAAGCAGAGTTGGGTGAGCAACAAGTTGCAGCTCTCATCGCTATTTTATGGAAGTACATTAGAGCTATTAGATGGACCATTGTGGATATTATTGGTATTCCACCTAGGATTTGTACACACAAGATTCAGCTTGAAGAAAAGTGCACACCCACCATTGAGCATCAAAGAAGTCTAAACCCACCTATGCAAGAAGTGGTGAAGAAAGAAATTATTAAGTGGTTAGACGCGGGGGTTGTGTATCCAATCTCTGACAGTACATGGGTAAGCCCGGTACAATGTGTTCCCAAGAAAGGAGGCATGACAGTAGTCGCAAATGAAAAGAATGAGCTTATTCCACTCAGACCCGTCACTGGATGGAGAGTATGCATGGACTACCAAAAGTTGAATTCATGGACGCTCAAAGATCACTTTCTAATGCTATTTATGGACCAAATGTTAGATCGATTAGCAGGGAAAGGATGGTTTTGTTTCTTAGATGGTTATTCATGCTATAATCAGATTTGTATTGCCCCCGAAGACCAAGAAAAGATAACGTTTGCATGTCCATATGGCACGTTTGCCTTCAAACGTATGTCATTCGGGCTATGTAACGCACCAGCCACCTTTCAGCGTTGTATGATGTCCATTTTTCTGATATGGTTGAAGACACTTTGGAGGTATTCATGGATGATTTTTCAGTTGTTGGTGAGTCTTCTGAAGCATGCTTGGCAAACCTAAGTATGGTGTTGCAAAGATGTGTAGAATTCAACCTAGTGCTGAATTGGGAAAAATGCCACTTCATGGTAAAAGAAGGAATCGTTCTTGGGCATAAAAATTCCAAAAGAAGAATTGAAGTTGATCGAGCGAAAATTGAAGTTATTGAGAAGCTACCGCCCCCAATTTCAGTGAAGGGAGTTCATAGTTTCCTCGGTCATGCAGGTTTCTATCGGCGGTTCATCAAAGACTTCTCCAAAATTTCTAGTCCATTGTGCAAACTCTTCGAAAAGGATGCTAAGTTTGACTTCAATGAAGATTGCTTGAAGGCATTCGAATGCCTCAAAGGAAAACTAATTGAAGCTCCTATCATGGTAGCAACAGATTGGTCTTTATCATTCGAAGTCATGTGTGATGCTAGTGGGTTAGCCGTTGGCGCTGTACTTGGCCAAAGGAAGGAGAAATGATTTCATCCTATCTACTATGCTAGCAAGGTCGTAAACGAAGCCAAAAAGAGCTATAGTCACAGAACAAGATCTCCTAGCAGTTGTGTATGCGTTTGAGAAGTTCCGTGCTTATTTGTTGGGAACCAAAGTGATCATTCATACAGACCATGCAGCTCTGAGATATTTAATGACAAAGAAGGATGCAAAACCAAGACTAATTCAATTGGTGTTGCTGCTGTAAGAATTTGATTTTGAAGTTAAAGATAGAAGAGGTTGCGAGAACCAAGTGACTGATCATCTATCTATACTCGAGAACGAACATGTGGAGCAGCCTGAAATCGAGCTTGATGATGCATTCCCTGATGAGGAGGTCTTAGAAACCCAGTAGGAATGGGTTTAGTAATGTAGTAACTTATTAGGATTAGGATAATGATGCAGTAACCCAGTAGGAATGGGTTAAGTAATGTAGTAGCTTAGTAGGAATAGGATATGGGTGTTATAAATACCCTATTTTGCTAGAGATTTTTATTCATTCACCCATTCATTCATTCACCCATTCATCCATCCACCCATCAATTCCCATCCATCCACCTATCCATCCACTCATTCATCTACAACTCTAAATAATTTGATTTTTATTAATTCTTATTACTTTCTCTTCATGTATTCAATTCTTAATTTCCCCAACAAGAGAAACGTTACTCTACAAGGAAAGTCACGCCTAACGCCATACCACACCTTACTACACGAGATCTTTATTGTGGTATAATAATAATGTCTATTGTGATTTCCTTCACACTCATGGGTAACTAAACTTCTCTGTTGGGGTTATGGAAGCCTTATGAGATACTATCTATTGCTATGAGTTTTTGAATTCGTGACACGTATGATGCTTATATCATTATTCTCTTCATCTTAATGCAAATTCTTGTGGCTGCAGACACATAGAATAACGCCAGTGTAGCATTAACTTGTTCGAAAGAAAAGTTATATGTCTGGAAAAGAGATAATGTCAAGGTAATAGGGTCCCATCCCCTATTAAAAAGTTAGTGCCATAAATGGATTAACCTCTTGGAGAATTTGTACCGTTAGATACGTTTTAAGCTAGAAAGAGTTAAAGTGAAATAGTCCTTGTTGAGGTCGAAAGACGCTTGGATTTACCATCGAATACAATTCTCTATAAGCACATGCATGTCTGAATTCCTCACAACTCATAGCCAATAGAGATGTACAACTCATAAGGTGGACATAACCCCAACTTCTCAATTCTCATTGTTTAACATCTTACCAAACATTCTTACTTTTTACTTTGCTATTTTCCGTTTTTACCTTATTACTTTGGCTACATTACTTACATTACAAAACTCCCCCCTTTTTACGAGACTTGCACTAAAAGTCTAGTAATCTTTGCTTACTTGTTGACCAAGCTATTCCCTGTGGGATCGATACCCAACCCAGTTGGGTTATATATTTGACAACGACCGTTTTACACTCCTACGAGAGCTGTAGATTGAGCGTTATCAAAAATTGGCACTGTGGCCGGGGAATACGAGGGTCAATTAAGTTTGTGATAATTACTAGACCCTTTGGTAAAAGATTCTCGTACTTTACTTTTAGTTGTTTTTTTTTTCTATTCAGGTTCTGTTGACAGAATGGATACACAACGTGACATAGAAAGAATGGCTGCTCAACAGAAGTATGCTAGGTTAGCTGCATTGGCAGCTGCTCAAGTGCATCAACAGAATATTGATAACCCAGGTCGTGCAACAAATCCAGATGATGAGGACCTGGGCGATGAGGAGCTACTAAACCCATGGTATACTGCTGAGATGGAGGCATCCATGCAGAGGAGAGATCGTCAAGCGCGATTGGGCCTGATCGCCGAGCTGTGCAGATTTCTTTTGATGACGATGATGACGATTTGGATGAAGCTGGTGCCACAGGAGCCATTATTCTACCACCCTTGGCACCTGGAGCAAAGTTTAATATCACTAGCACCATGATTCAGCTTTTGCAACTAAAGGTATTATTTGGTGGACTAGCAGGCGATGATCCGAATATGTATCTGATCAACTTTATTTCTATATGCAAGTCATTCGACAATCCTGGCGTTGAACAGAATGCAATTCGACTGCGCTTATTTCCGTTGTCTCTGTCTGGGGAGGCAACTCTATGGTTGAATAGGCTGACTCCTGATTCTATTACTAATTGGAGGCAATTGAAAGACGCTTTCCTAGAAAATTTCTTTCCGCCATCCAAAAGAGCACAGTTGAGAGATGAGATCACCAATTTTCGACAGCTTCCAACTGAAGCTCTCCACGAAACATGGGAGAGGTTCAAGACGAAGCTTATGCGGTGCCCAAATCACCATATGACCAATGTCCACCTAATGGAGATACTATATAGAGCCTTGAATTCAATAACTAAACCAGTGGTGGATAATGCGGCTGAGGATCATTTATGGACCTCACCTTTAGGCAGGCAAGAAATATGCTAGATTGAATGATGAAGCAAAGTAGAGCTTGGCATACCAGGGATTCTGAGGTAGGAAGCCCCACTTTATCTATTGGCATGACTGCAGACCAAAGGAGTAGAGAAGAAGAACGTGATCAAGATATGGCGCACATGAAAACACAAATGTATCTTCTTACAAAGCATTTATTATCAGGGAAGACTGAAAAAGTCAAAGCTATTGCGTCAAAAGGAAGAGACGAATCTGATTCGAAAGAAGAGGCCAACTACTTGAACACTCAGGGGGTTTCCGAGGTAATACCCAAGGAAACCAAGGTCCGAACTACTATGATAAATCTAGAAACAAGGACCAAGGTAGTTGGAAGAACAAGAATGAAAAGGGTGGTTTATATGTTCCCCCTGGAAGACGTGACACCACCACATCTAGTTCTGGAAGTATGGAAGACATAATGGCTAAACTATTGAAAGGAGTGGAAGCAACGAGCGCGGGAGTAACGGAGGTAATAAATGATTTGTCCTATATTAAGCAATTAGTTGATTCTCATTCCAGTTCAATCAAGCAAATAGAGCAGCAATTGATCCAACTTTCAACAGCACTCAATCAAAGAAAGGCTGGCACGTTACCTAGCGACACTGTGCAAAACCCAAGGAATGATGGGTCACGCATGGACATTACTACCCAAAGTGGTAAGGTGCTGGAAACTTCATCAAAAGGAAAGCAAGTGGTTGACGAAGTAGCGGACATTGATGATAATGCAAAAGGAGAGGAATCCGCGGAAGCCACCCACGACGTCCATGGCGTCACACCGAGCATGTTGCAGCCTGAAAAGGCTGAAAAACGGAAGAAAGAAGAGAAGAAAGCCTTGGAGAAAACAATTCCATATCTACCACCACCTTTTCCTCAAAGATTAAAGAAGGTGGCGGATGATACAAAGTTCAGCAAATTCATGACTATGTTAAAGCAGCTGACCATTAATGTTCCATTGGTGGAGGCACTTGAACAAATGCCTGGGTATGCAAAATTTATGAAGGATCTTTTCACAAAGAAGAGGGCAGCAAGCTATGAGTTAAAAGATAATGTTCATCACTGCAGCGCAATTGCTACCCGATCACTAGTTTAGAAGAAGGTAGACCCCGGAGCTTTCACTATTCCTTGCACCGTTGGATCAATTTGATGCCATTATCTATTTATAAAAAGTTGGGGTTGGGTGATCCTACTCCAACCAATATGAGGCTCGTAATGGCGGATAGGTCGGTAAAATGACCTGTTGGTATTCTATGTGATGTATTGGTAAAGGTTTCTTTATTCATCTTTCTGGCAGACTTTGTTATCTTGGATTGTGAGGCAGACTCATAAGTTTCCATAATCTTGGGGCGCCCTTTCCTTGCCACGGGAAGTGTGCTTATTGATTTGAGAGCTAATGAGCTTTCATTCCTAATAAATGATGAAGTAGTTCGCTTTGATATGTGCAAATCAATGAAGCAACCCAAAGATCTGAATGTATTTTTGGTGGCTGATGTTTACTTTGGTGATGAGAAAGAATTACTTGAAGAAGAGAAAATTATTGATGACACATTGGCGATTGTTATCATGAATGGAGAGAGTAAGGATGCTGAAAATTGTGAAGAAACTATTGGTGCTCTATCAGGATTAGGGACATATCGCCATGCTCCCAATAAGCTGGACCTTGATCTTAAAAATCAACCCACACCACTAGCTAAGCCATCTATTGAAGAGCCACCCACGTTAGAATTGAAGGAGCTGCCTAGTCATTTAAAGTATGCATTCTTAGGAAGAGGAAACACACTTCCAGTCATTATGGAAGCAGAGTTGGGTGAGCAACAAGTTGCAGCTCTCATCGCTATTTTATGGAAGTACATTAGAGCTATTAGATGGACCATTGTGGATATTATTGGTATTCCACCTAGGATTTGTACACACAAGATTCAGCTTGAAGAAAAGTGCACACCCACCATTGAGCATCAAAGAAGTCTAAACCCACCTATGCAAGAAGTGGTGAAGAAAGAAATTATTAAGTGGTTAGACGCGGGGGTTGTGTATCCAATCTCTGACAGTACATGGGTAAGCCCGGTACAATGTGTTCCCAAGAAAGGAGGCATGACAGTAGTCGCAAATGAAAAGAATGAGCTTATTCCACTCAGACCCGTCACTGGATGGAGAGTATGCATGGACTACCAAAAGTTGAATTCATGGACGCTCAAAGATCACTTTCTAATGCTATTTATGGACCAAATGTTAGATCGATTAGCAGGGAAAGGATGGTTTTGTTTCTTAGATGGTTATTCATGCTATAATCAGATTTGTATTGCCCCCGAAGACCAAGAAAAGATAACGTTTGCATGTCCATATGGCACGTTTGCCTTCAAACGTATGTCATTCGGGCTATGTAACGCACCAGCCACCTTTCAGCGTTGTATGATGTCCATTTTTCTGATATGGTTGAAGACACTTTGGAGGTATTCATGGATGATTTTTCAGTTGTTGGTGAGTCTTCTGAAGCATGCTTGGCAAACCTAAGTATGGTGTTGCAAAGATGTGTAGAATTCAACCTAGTGCTGAATTGGGAAAAATGCCACTTCATGGTAAAAGAAGGAATCGTTCTTGGGCATAAAAATTCCAAAAGAAGAATTGAAGTTGATCGAGCGAAAATTGAAGTTATTGAGAAGCTACCGCCCCCAATTTCAGTGAAGGGAGTTCATAGTTTCCTCGGTCATGCAGGTTTCTATCGGCGGTTCATCAAAGACTTCTCCAAAATTTCTAGTCCATTGTGCAAACTCTTCGAAAAGGATGCTAAGTTTGACTTCAATGAAGATTGCTTGAAGGCATTCGAATGCCTCAAAGGAAAACTAATTGAAGCTCCTATCATGGTAGCAACAGATTGGTCTTTATCATTCGAAGTCATGTGTGATGCTAGTGGGTTAGCCGTTGGCGCTGTACTTGGCCAAAGGAAGGAGAAATGATTTCATCCTATCTACTATGCTAGCAAGGTCGTAAACGAAGCCAAAAAGAGCTATAGTCACAGAACAAGATCTCCTAGCAGTTGTGTATGCGTTTGAGAAGTTCCGTGCTTATTTGTTGGGAACCAAAGTGATCATTCATACAGACCATGCAGCTCTGAGATATTTAATGACAAAGAAGGATGCAAAACCAAGACTAATTCAATTGGTGTTGCTGCTGTAAGAATTTGATTTTGAAGTTAAAGATAGAAGAGGTTGCGAGAACCAAGTGACTGATCATCTATCTATACTCGAGAACGAACATGTGGAGCAGCCTGAAATCGAGCTTGATGATGCATTCCCTGATGAGGAGGTCTTAGAAACGATAATGGAAAAGTTACCATGGTATGTCGACTTTGCAAATTTTGTGGTGAGTAATGTGATACCTGCAAACTTATCTTACTATCAAAAGAGGAAGTTTATGCATAATGTAAAATATTACTTTGGGGATGAGCCATATTTGTTTCGACAATGCGCAGATGGTGTTATCCGACGATGTATATCCCATGTAGATGTGCCTACTATATTGGAAGCATGCCACACCTCCCAAGTTGGGGGACATCACGCAGGTAATCGAACAGCAAGAAAGTTATTGCAAAGTGGATATTATTGGCCTTCGATCTTTAGAGATGCCTACGACTTTGTGCGAAGATGCGACCAATGTCAGTGACAAGGTGATATTTCAAAGCACCATGAGATGCCCTTGTCGAAAATTCTTGAAGTAGAGCTCTTTGATGTATGGGGTATTGATTTCATGGGTCTATTCATAAATTCGTTTGGAATGAAGTACATCCTAGTTGCTATAGATTATGTCTTGAAATGGGTTGAAGTAGTAGCATTGGCCGACAATGAGGAAAAACATGTTGCAAAATTCTTGAAGAGAAATATCTTCTCTCGTTTTGGAGTACAACGTGCTATCATAAGCGATGGAGGGTCTCACTTTTGCAACAAGCTATTCAAATCCGTGTTGGCAAAATACGGTGTCAAGCAACATAAGGAAGCCACACCTTATCACCCACAAACTAGTGGCCAGGTAGAGGTTTCCAACCGAGAGATGAAGCAAATCCTTTCTAAAATGGTAAATGCTAATAGGAAAGATTGGTCTCGGAAGTTGGACGATGCACTATGGGCTTATAGGACTGCATTCAAAACACCAATTGGCATGTCCCCGTACCAACTAGTTTATGGGAAGGCTTGTCACTTACCCATTGAGCTTGAACATAAGGCATTGTGGGCTTTGAAACGATTAAATTTGAACTGGGATAATGCAATGAATCTGAGATTGGAGCAACTGAACAATATGGATGAATTCCGTCTACATGCTAATGAAAGATCGGATCTCTACAAGGAGCGGATGAAAAAGTATCATGATCAATGGATTTTTCGACGAAACTTTCAAAAGGATGATATGGTACTTCTCTTCAATTCCAGACTAAAGTTATTCCCAAGTAAGTTAAAGTCCAAGTGGTCTGGTCCATACAAAGTTAACCAAGTCTACTCGTCTGGAGTAGTTGAGTTGGAAGAAACTAACGGTGTTGTCTTCAAGGTGAATGGCCAACGAGTAAAACCATATATCGTTCCTCTTGATTCGATAAACTATATGGCCATCACTTATCTCGACGAAGTCTAAGTACTCGAGATAGCCATGTCGTGCCGCGACAATAAATCAAGCACTAGATGGGAGGCAACCCATCGTTTTTCATTTTTTTTCTTTCTTTCATTCTATTACGTGTTTTCTTTTGATAAATAAAAATCCAAAAAGAAGAGTCGTGCCACGACCAAAACTAAGGCGCTTGATGGGAGGTAACCCATCGTTCTAATCGTCTTTATTGTTTTTGAGTAAATGTAGGTGCAAAGAGGTGTAAAACGAGGAGGTCGGTTTCAAATTTTAATTTGGACATATTGCATGTTAAAGGTGGTAAGTTAGGAATAAAGAAGCAAAAGGCTATGGATTGAGCATTGCTCATGAAAATATAGGCATCGAACAAGGCTAGGCCTAGGTAAAACTAGGACACGAACAAGGCAAGGCCTATACTTTGGCCTAAGGTCTCGGAATCTAGTGTGCCATAGCATAGGCGCCGCCCATGCCCAAGTATGCCATAGCATAGGCGCCGCCTATGCTAATGCCTTTTGTGTCTAAATCTCATAGGCTAAGTGAAAGGCACCGCCTATGCCTAGGAATGCCATGGCATAGGCACCGCCTATGCTAGACAATGCTTTGCAAAAGGCATCGCGTATGCCAAGCATAGGCAAAGATAAAGGTGCCGCCTATGGTCACTTCTTGTCTCCAAATCCAATTTTAAATGGGTCAAAACCCGACCCAACCTTTTCCTATAAATATGAGACTTAGTATTGAACCAAAAACACATTGCTAACCTAGCTTATGCGCTGCCCATAGCCCCCAAATCCTCTTAAAAATTTTCCTTTTACTCTTTTTCTTCACAAGAACATCATCCAAAGGCATCAATCAAGTAAGTACTACTTTGTTCTTCATTTATATTCCGTAAGTACTACGTTACTACGTCTATTATGAATTGTTGAATCTTGAAAGAAGAAGTGGTGATGTGAATGTGTTTGAATTGTTGTGATACAACTAAGTGAGTGAATGAATACGTAAGGATGATCTTAACTTGTTCCCAACTTGAATTTGATTTTGATGCATTGTCATACTTTTCCGGAATTGATATGGTCACTAAAATTGCATAATCTTGTCACTTGTATACTTACATGTTGGAATGACTTGTTCATCGGAATAAGACTTATAGTTGCCTACCGACATAGGAGGTTGTGATTATCGATAGATACTATAACTTGATTCAATCCGTATATAGTAGTATTGATATATCTAATATGAAAGTATTGCAAAGATTACAAGAAGTATGAATGCACTGATTTGATGGTTGGATTATAGTACCTAAAACATATGCCGATGAAGTCTAAGTAATCGACCACTTTCACTTCACTAGTCTGTACCAACAAACTAAGTGTGGGGTGGTGCCCCTATTGCTTGTTTATAGATTGTATCCATCGAGATGATGCTAACATGAACATTGTTTTAGTCTCAGGTACAATGACACCCAAAGCAAAACAAGGCAAAGATAAGGCTACCACTTCCCAAAAAGGCAAGAAAAGGGGCCGAAAAGAGCAAGGAGAATCATCTCCGATGCAATTACCACGCCGTATGTTTGGAATAAAATGGGTTCTTGAGGAGGAAGCGAAGGAATGGTATAGGAACAACATGGAAAGAAAATATGTTCATGTGGACTTGATAAACAAGGAAAGCCTGGCGAAGAAGGAGCCGCACATGTTGGCAAACATCATGGCATTACATCTTGATTTCATCTTCCGAGACATGGGAGAATGTAATCTCGATTTTACAAGAGAATTTTATGCCAACTGGTCGCCGAAAACCACAGGTAGTGAGGTCAAGATTCCGGGCCAAGTTTTACAACTCAATGCGGATTTCTTCAACTCCTTTCTAGGCTTGTCTTCAATCGATCCATCACCATTCAAAGAGCTGTAAAGTAGACCTCCATATAGAGCCATCCGACACACACTTTGTGGAACAAGATCCATGGCATGATGGAGCAGACATAAAGACACCGGTCGACACAACACCTTCCCATATTCTCCTTTGAATAGGGAAGCAAGGATATGGTTGCGCATAGTCAACTCTTGCCTCATTCCAGGGACGCAATACACAAAAAAAACAAGATATATAGTGTTCTTGGTATATGAATTGATGACGAATGTCCCTATCAATATTGGGGCAATCATTCAATCTACAATGCGGAAGGCTAGGCTACACAAGCGGTCCCATTTCAGCTTTGACAATCTGTTGACTGCAATCTTGAGGAAGGAGGACATCGAAGAGGAGCCGGCTGATCATAAACTACCACACAATCCGAAGAAGGTTGACCTCTTAAAGGTCAAAGATGCTGAAACAACACATGGCGTCGACCTTACTACGACAGAGAGACATGCTCGAGATGAGAGTTTCTTTTGCCATTTTTATGGCATGACTCGGTTTACAATGATGAGCGGAGGTCGTGTTCCAACTGCTGTAGAGCTCCAACAGTTGGATCATGACTATCTAATGAATGTGCATGCAAGGGAGATGTGTGGAGTAGGTACATATTTTGAGGAACCTCTTGATGACGATGTGCCAACCGATAATGATCGACGAATGTCAGACTCCAACGTGGAGGAGAATTCTGATGATGATGACTCTAATGACGATTCCGACGAAGGGGGTATGGCCCCAGACATAGAGGAGGAGTCTGACTAACCAGGTTCTTCTTATTTATTTTCCACTGAGGACAGTGTGTCCCGTCTAAGTGCGGTGCTGGTATTTGCATGCTATACTCCTTTATCCGTATTTGCATTTATGTTTGTTTATTTGCTTAGCTAGTTTGTTTGCTTAGCCTAGTTTTTTTTTTATTTTTTTACTTAACTTTGCATGAAATTATTCTAATAGGCAGCATGAGATTATAACAAGAGTTTGTGTTAAAATCATGACTATTGAGACATTTAGGCTCTAATTGTGACTCACTATGTGATATTGTTCGGTTTAATTCCTTCATCTGTTGGGTCAAGAGTCTATACTACTCCCAATAAAGTCGAGCATTTGCCTTGTGTGTGTGAAGATATAGTATATTCTATGTTTGTGGCTGATGCTAGAACTTACCTGGTATGTATGTAAAGCGAAAATAAAGAGTGCAAGTTTAGGACATGATTTAGGCATTTCTTTGGCAACCTATAATTGTTTACCTTCTTAATACCTACCCGTGGACATTATCCTAGATAACCCCCTTTGAGCCTTTAGCCTATTTTCTTTGACAAACTTCATATGTAAGCCTAATCCAATTTTTTTCAAGACCATAATTTGATCCAAATTCCTAAGTGCCTTAAAGTGTAAAGTCATGTGACAAAATAAGAGGAAATTTGGTGAGTATAATGCTTTAGAATGTATTGGTGCTTGAATTTGTTATAAAAAAGAGAAGTGCTATCATAAGAGGTATGTTATGAAAAGAAAAGGGAAAAAGAAAATTGAAAAGTTAGTTATGTTTAAAATTGAAAAACAAAAGAGGAGAAAAGGGGTGGTAGAATAAAATAAAGTAGAAAGGTTGTTTGAAAAAAAAGTGTTAATGACATAATGTGATGTATTAAAGCGCTTAGGAACATAGTCACTATTTCTGGCCAAAATAGTCCTACCCATCCCTTAGCCTACATTACAGCCAGCAAAAGACCTAGTTGATCCTAAGCTTAGCATTCTGACATTTAGAGGAGCATTACACTAAGGGCAAGCCTATGGTCATCAGTTGCTGCATATGAATTCTTTGTGAGAGCAAGAGCAAGGATACTTTTATACCCATGATTGACAAATATACTATTCTTGTGAGTGATTATGGGTAATATATTGTGAGACACACATGGTTGATGAGTTTTAGGTAGTTGTGTATGATTCTTTGTACCTTAACCTTTGAATATGAGTTGACCACCATCATGAGTCTATGTTGGAGGATGAATTGTTTCTACTAATGATCAGAAAACTACTCTTTGTTGATAATTGTTGTGCTTGTCTTGATGAATATTTTGTGTTGATAATGTGAAACCCCAAGTTGATGTTTAGTTGGACATGATAGTTTGTTCGAAGATGAACAAAGCTTTAAGTGTGGGGTGTTGATGATAGGCGAATTTACATGCCTATAGTGCTATATTTTACCCATATTTTAGCTAAGTTTTGAGGACAAATTATATATTTCATGCACTTTTAGTCCTTTTTCCTGTAAGTGAGCTAACGAACATGATTAGCAAGTTTTCAGGTATAAATGATGCAGAATGCAGCACTTTATGGATAACTTGACACCAAAGAAAGCTTCACGAAAGGAGGAAAACAAATCTTGGGCGCCAATGACCAAAAGTGGCGCATGGAAATCTGTCCCGGGCAAAAACAGCAATTCTGAAGACTTTGGGGACTAGCAGTAACTCATTAGGATTAGGATAATGATGCAGCAACCCAGTAGGAATGGGTTTAGTAATGTAGTAACTTATTAGGATTAGGATAATGATGCAGTAACCCAGTAGGAATGGGTTAAGTAATGTAGTAGCTTAGTAGGAATAGGATGTGGGTGTTATAAATACCCTATTTTGCTAGAGATTTTTATTCATTCACCCATTCATTCATTCACCCATTCATCCATCCACCTATCAATTCCCATCCATCCACCTATCCATCCACTCATTCATCTACAACTCTAAATAATTTGATTATTATTAATTCTTATTACTTTCTCTTCATCTATTCAATTCTTAATTTCCCCAACAAGAGAAACGTTACTCTACAAGGAAAGTCACGCCTAACGCCATACCACACCTTACTACACGAGATCTTTATTGTGGTATAATAATAATATCTATTGTGATTTCCTTCACACTCATGGGTAACTAAACTTCTCTGTTGGGGTTATGGAAGCCTTATGAGATATATCTATTGCTATGAGCTTGTTAATTCGTGACACGTATGATGCCTATATCATTATTCTCTTCATCTTAATGCAAATTCTTATGGCTGTAGACGCATAGAATAACGCCAGTAGAGCATTAACCTGTTCGAAAAAAAAGTTATATGTATGGAAAAGAGATAATATCAAGGTAATAGGGTCCCATCCCCTATTAAAAAGTTAGTGTCGTAACTGGATTAACCTCTTGGAGAATTTGTACCGTTAGATACGCTTTAAGCTCGAAAGAGTTAAAGTGAAATAGTCCTTGTTGAGGTCGAAAGACACTTGGATTTACCATCGAATACAATTCTCTATAAGCACATGCATGTATGAATTCCGCATAACTCATAGCCAATAGAGACGCACAACTCATAAGGTGGACATAACCCCAACTTCTCGATTCTCATTGTTTAACATATTACCAAACATTCTTACTTTTTACTTTGCTATTTTTCGTTTTTACCTTATTACTTCGGTTACATTAATTACATTACAAAACTCCCCACTTTTTACGAGACTTGTACTAAAAGTCTAGTAATCTTTGCTTACTTGTTGACCAAGCTATTCCCTGTGGGATCGATACCTAACCCAGTTGGGTTATATATTTGACAACGATCGTTTTACACTCCTACGAGAGCTGTAGATTGAGCGTTATCACTAGGTGATACACTTCTTAAATTGAACCTTCACTCCAAAAAGATGCACCTTCTAGTTGAGTGATTCCCCTTGACTCATAGAAGATGTTCCTTCTGATAAAGTCATTTCTCTCAACTCCTAGAAGACATACCTCCTAGTCGAGTCATTCCCCATGATTCCTATAAGATGTACCTTTTAGTCAAGTCATTCCTCTTGATTCATATAAGATGTAACTTTTAGTCTAGTCCTTCCCCTTGGTTCTTATAAGATGTATATTTTAGTTGAGTCATTTTCCTTGATTTATATAAGATGTACCTTTTAGTTGAGTCTTTCCCTTTAATTCCTATAAGTTATACTTTCTAGTCGAGTCATTCCCCTTGACTCTTAGAAGACGTACCTTCTGGTCAACTTATTCCTTTTGAATCCTAGAATACATACGTCCTAGTCGAGTCATTCCCTTTGATCCCTAGAAGATATACTTCATAGTAGAGTCATTCCCCTTGATTCCTAGAAAATGTAATTTCTAGTTGAGTTATTCCCCTTGATTCCTATAAGACATACCTTTTAGTCGAGTCATTCCCCTTGATTCTTGTAAGAAATTACCTTTTAGTCAACTCATTCCCCTTGACTCTTAAAAGATGTACTTCCTAGTTGAGTCATCCCCTTTGATTCCTAGAAGATGTACTACTTGGTCGAGTCATTACCCTTTATACCTAAAAGATGCATCTCCTAATCAAGTCATTCCCCTTGAATCCTAAAAGATGTACTTCTTAGTCGAGTCATTTCCCTTTGACTCCTCAAAAATGCACTTTCTAGTTGAATCATTCTAATTAGCCTATAGAAGATACATTTGTTTGTTCACATTTTTCAAGTTGTTATGACGTGACTTTCACAAAAGTTCTCTGATGATAAACTTGGGAAAAAATTAATTCTTGTTATCGAAAGTATTATTTAGGACTCTCTTGTAAAATGAGACTTTCTTTTTGAAAAATGAGATTTCTATCATGAATTTTGTTGGGATAATTTTCTTTATAGTTTTGATGTGATTTCAGGAGCCCACCTGAAGAGCAGGGCAAATAAATAAAAGTCAAGCAACAAGGTAAAGAAATTGAAGGTCGACAAAGTGATAAAATAGTAAGTCTGGAGTTCGCCTGAAGCATAGGGTGAGGAAATTAAAAAGTGATGAAATTGAAAGTCAGGAACCTGCCTGAATAATAGGGTGATGAAATGGCAAGTCAGGAGCCCACCTGAAGAACAGGGTAATAAAATAGCAAGTTAGGAGACCGCTTGAAGAACAGTGTGATGAAATATCAAGTCAGGAGTCAGGATCCCGCTTAAAGTATAGAGTGATGAAATAGCAAATCAGGAGACCGCCTAAAGAGCAAGGTGATGAAATGACAAGTCAGGAGCCCTCCTGAGGAACAAGGTGATGAGATTGAAAGTCATGTAACAAGGTTAAGATATTGAAAGTCAAGAAGCAGGGTTAAGAAGTTGAAAGTTAAGAAACAAGGTGAAGAAATTGAAAGCCAAACAACAAGTTGAAAAAATTGCAAGTCAGGAGTCCGCTTGAAGAATAGGGTGATGAAACTCAAGTCAAGAGTCCAAAAGAGGATTTATAGATAGGATTTTTGTAATTTCATTTATGTTCTAACTTGTAATTTTCATTTTTGATATAATGAAAGAGCCGCCGAGAGGAACCTCGAAGGGGCCTCAGTCGACTCTCCAACTCGGTTGTCTTTCATTCATCTATTTCATTCTTTGAATAAAATTCGGGTCAAAATTTTGTCTCTTTTTCTACTTTTTTATTTGAAAACACTTTGTGTTTTCACAAAAAAAGTGGCACAATGTGGACACCAAATTTTATCCATCCCGAAGTTCAATTTTATTCGTATTTTGCCTCAATACAATATATGGGGGCCTCACATATAAGCACACACAGATGTGAAAAAGAGAATAATATACAAACATGAGATAAAAGTGAAAGAGGGACTCCATTTTTTCTTCCACCCACAGCTCAACAGAAACACACCGACTCTTACCACACATAGATTTTTTACATACAAAACACACACATACTAATTCACACAAATAATTTCATTATATTAGTAGCACACTCTCTCTAACTGTATATTTTTATATACCACAATAGCCTCAAATAATAATTCTTCTAACAAATATGCACATACACACACAGACGACAACACACAATGGATATAAAAATGCATACAAATACACACAAAAATAGATAGGACAAAAGGGGGTCGGAGAGTTTGATCGAAAAATAATAAAGGAAAATGGATATATTAAGGGAGGTCGGAGAGATTCACAGACCAAAAGAAAAATCTAGAGATGACAAAAAAAGATAAAGGTGATCAGATAATCTTTCATCCAGTCAGCTAATTGTGGCTTTTTCTCTGGATTTTTTTTTCAAAATTGGCCGCCTCTCATCAAAATTGATTACACCGACCTCAAAACCATCCCTCTCATTGCTGAAAATCTTAATCAGCAACTGAAACTAGCTAAAAATGACATTTGGTTTGATTTTTTTGAGATTTAGGTTGACTCTAGTGGAATTTTGATATGGGTTTTACTCAGTTCTTCATAATTTCTTTCTTGATTGATTTAATATTTCTTTTTCAATTCTATTTGGGGTTGATTCTGGTTATAAATCTATCTAGATCATTATTTCTTGATATCAAGTTGGATATTTTGTCATTGTTGAGGCTCGAATCGAGGTTATCAAAAGTGGATTTCTTTATTTTATCAAGAAATATTCTTCAAAAATTTTGAATCGAGGTCCATTTCTAATCTCTACACTTATATTTCCTTGTCTTTGATCTGTGGTGTAACAGTTTTAATATTTTGATTGATTGTTTTATCTTTATTTGTGATGAATAATTGCGTGGTTTTTGATTCATTATTGATTCTGTTGATTATATATGATGTGATAAAATGACGTATCATTTGAGATTTGAAATTGGTAATTTGAAGATAAATTGGGGGCGATAATTAAAAATGGATAAAATGCATACGGTTAGTTTGTATTGATTACTCTGTGCTTATTTGATGCAAAATAGGAGTTGGATTTGCTAAATTTCATCACATCATGTTTTAGATCAAATTTAGTAGGCAAATGCTAAGTCTGGTAGGCAAAATTTAGAAATGGTGTTTTGTTGAATGTTTGAATGTGTGTGTGAATTGTTTTTTCTACTTTATCACACAAGACTTGAAATTGTATTAATTCGTTAGGGAATACCCTAAGGTTTCATGTACTTGTTCACCAAGGAATGCCCCAATATATTATGTCTTCTAAGGAGGTTCGTGATCAATGCTCGAGGCATCGGGTAACGTATTGTAGTGTAATTTAGGGTTTGTGTAGGTTAGTGTAGGTTTACATTTCCATATATTTCTATTTTGGGATTGTATAATTGGACTGGACATTATATTTTTGGGATATGTTTTATTTGTATTTTTTTAATAGTTGTGTGTTTTATGTGGTTTATACACTTTTAGAATCAAATTAGTTGATATACTCTACAAAGAGACCGTGGTCGAACCCTAGGATCAAGGGGAGCCTGACACCTTTCCCTCTGTAATAGAATTCCTTAATTAGAATCTCTGTTTGCAAATCAGTTTTAAAGAGTCAAATCATTTTAAAAAAGTTTTTTTCTAAAGGTGACTTGGCACACCAGATTTATGTCAAGTGGCGATTCTAACTATAATTGTGAAATAAATCCTTGTTTAAACAAATCTTCATTTTGTCACTTTAATAATAAAAAACCCTTTAAAACTTAAGATTCAATCAGTTTTTGGTGAAAAAGTGGTGTGTCAGGAGCGCTAGCATGTAACTCAAGAATAAGGATAAAATATTATCATTATTTAACAAAATGTAATTATATCTTGTTCAATAATATTCATACAATTATCCTCAAACATAGATATATTACATGCCAATAAAGTTATCAACACTTACAACATTCTCAAATACTTCTATCATATGACACGAGGTAGAGGACTCTGACATTCCACACTTAGGTTCATACGATCCACATTAGGCATAAGACTTTAACAACTTTCACATATCATTAGGCAAGGTACTTCATCCATGGTTACATTTCATCAAGAAAAGGGGATATAATCCAATAGTTATTTATTGAAACAAGGACTTTACCCATATACCTCAATAACTTAGGTATGGAACTCTAATCAAATAATTACATATTAAACTAGGCATGGGACTATAATCACAAGATAACAGATTCACTAAGGCATGGAACCCTAATCACATAATCATATATTCAACTAGGCAGTGTACTTTAATCGTATGCTCACACCTTCATTTAGGCATGGAACTCTAATCACAGAGTTACTTATTCAACATGGAGTGGGATTCAAATCATATTCTCACATATTCACTTAGTTATGGAACTCTAATCACATAATCACATATTCAACTAGGCATGGGACTCTAAACACATTCTCAGGGATGGAACTCTAATCGCATAGTTACACATTCAAGTGGGCATGGAACTCTAGTTGCATGCTTACACATTCAAGTGATCATGGAACTCTAATCACATGCTTACATATTAGGTGAGGTATTTTAACCTCAAGAGATCTCTTTAATTAAGAGAATCCAACCAGATGCAATTAGATGAGGGTCTTGGACCACAAGTCATTAGATGAGGGGACATTAACCACAAGACATTAGACGAGGGGAAATTACCCACAAATCATTAAAAGAGGTGACATTACCTAAAAATCATTACATAATGCAAAGGACTCTCGCCACAATCCATCACATTGCCATCATTAGTCGACATACAAACTTTTAACTCACTAGCTCGTGTCTTGACATATATATCATTCTTTTCACATATTAGAGAAATACCAGCGCATTAGCTCATTTAGCCATTTTAATACTATACATGACCACATGGTCTTTATGGGAGTCTTCATTACTCAATTATCTCAATAGGCCAATGCCTCTATTCAATTTATTACACTTTTCAATTTATTGTCCTTAAGAGCCACACAAACCTTTTACATGTCATTAATAACATTATATTAAATTTTCACCACACTTGGTTCCATACAAAATTCAAGTTCAAACTTTGGGAATTGACCCTCCTTCTTAGTCATCAATCCAACGTGGTCATAGTTAAACAAATTTGAAATACCCAGAGAATTCCAACAGATAGTAGAACTATGATTCAATCTCATGAGAAATAAATCTTAGTTATTTGGTAGTTTTATGATAAAGTTGGATGTATATTAATGCCTTATATAAATCCTAGCTATTAGATGAATCAAAACATCCCTTACCAATTGAATTCTTGAGAAGGACATTGCCATAGTCAACTTCAAATGAGCATATCTCCCATTCTACAATGTATTTTTAATTTTATGACCCATTTACAGATATATCATTTAATTATATTTATAACTATACCAATTTTACCAAAATATGGCATCAGAGTAAAATGTTATGGTCATTTTACTGAGAGCTATCCGAGCTGCCCAGGAGTGACGAGCAAGCTGACAAACCATTAAGTCAGCGATGGACCATCGCTTTGGCCATTTCAACTGAAGTATTAAGGCCATTTTCTATCATAAAAATGATGGTTTTAGTGACATTTAGTCACCAGAGTGACGGTCCGTCACTCAGACCGTTGGTTTTGTTCGAAACAGTGCTTAAACATTATTTTAAAGGATTTTTTGGTCTTTTTCCACCCTATTTAATACCCAATCACGTCAAATAAAACCACATAACTCCCCATTCATCCATAACATTAAAATAAGGGTTTTGTTTCAAGATTAAAAATCCAAACACAAGATTTAAACCCTTTCTCAATAAATCAAGAATCTCTCTAAAAGCCTTCAAGAAAGAGTTTTCTAAGGTATACAGATGTTGATTCTTGGGTCCCTAACACACAAGAAGTTCAATAATCCTTTTTCTAAATTCAAAGATCTTATGTTTATGAGTTTTCATGAATCATGTGAATTGAAATTGAAGTTCATGTTAGTATTTAGTTTTAAATCATGATTTGTTTACAAGGTTTTAAGCTTTGGCCCTTGCATGTGATGTACATGATACAACCTATTCAAGTTGGTTGTTAAGTTATGTTTTTATGTAATTAAGTGTATAAATTGTTGAATAAGCAAAACACGCTCCCCATATATTTGAAAAAAAGCTTATGTGAAGGAATTAGAGCCATTATAGCATGTTGACTAGAAATCCCCAATTGTGTGTAAGCTCATGCATCCTAAGTGTTTGATGTAATACTTTGTTGAATTTAGTATAAGCCAATAGCATGTCTCCCTATATTATCACTTGTTTATGGTTTTATAAATGATTGAAGAGATGCTTTAGTAATTGTGATGGTGAATGAATGTCCATGGGTATGATTATTCAAGAATGGTTATGTTTTAATTTTATTTCATCGAGTCCTGGGGGTATTTATACCTGACAATTTAGATGTATGCCTAGTGCCATTGTCATTTTTAATGATACTCTCATTCAAGCCATGATCCATTGAACTCAGTCAGTCATGTGACTTAGAAAAACCCAAAAATCTCAAAAAATCTCAGTAATCTCAGTAGTCCAGTAATCTCAGTGATCTCAATATTCCATAAGCTTGGTAACTTCAGTATTCCCAGTAAATCTCAGTAGCTTCAGTACTCCCAGTCAGTCCTCAAATCTTTATAGCATTCCGTCAGTCAACAAAACTCAGTAAGCTCAGTTTAGCTTCGGTAAACAATACCAGTAGTATTAGTTCAGTTAATTTTTTCAGTGTCTATTTAGTTTAGAGTAGAATTTAGCACCGAGTGAATTCAATGATAGGGGCATTCCTAACAGCATTATTTTACCCTTAGTAGAAATCCTTGTGTTCCAGAACTATGTAGCCAGCGTAGGTTGAGATGCACCCTAAGCATTTATGGATATATATACACATTTTATTATGGTTACCTACTAGGAGAGATTGATGGAAGAGCTCCCTGTCAGAGAGGGTATACTCGCAGCAGGTCTTTACCCATGGCACGATATTGGCACCCTTCCAGCTGGAGTTACAGGTTGGACCCCACTAGTTCAGTTTTAGGGCATATCAGTTAGATAATTACCTCCTATAATTTCAGACTCAGTGTCAGTCTCATTGAAAGAACTCTGATAGTTCTTAGGATTCAAGACTCTCATATACAATCAACTCAAATACAATATTGAAATTCGATAGTTCCCTTAGATTCAGGACTGTCAAAATACCGTCACTCATGTTGTCAGTTATATCAGTTATCAGAACTCATGTTATCAACATTTGGCTTTAGGACTGTCAGATATAGTCAATCAGACCAGTTCTTCATAATTAGAACTATCAAAAATAGTTATTCATATATCAGTAACATAGTATCAGTCCCTAAGTATTTAATAATATAGTATCAGTTTCTCACTTATCAGTAACTCAAATGTTAATATCACTAGACTCAGTTATTTAGTACCCCAGTATTAGTAACCTCAGATATCAGTAAATCTATGTTGTCAGCAGATTTAGTAGTCTAAACGCACTATTTAGTCCTATCACAATCTTAGTTACAGTTATGTATGCATGTATGTATTCTCACATTCATGTTAGTCAGTCAATTAGTATTTTTCATACATATGAATCCCCTTGCATTCAGCCTACCTCACTTGCATACCAATATATTCAAAGAAGTGACACATTTGTGCTATGGTGTCTTATATCATAGGTCTAGAAATATGAGCTCCAAAGCATCAGTAGCATCCCAGATCAACAGCCAGAGTTAGTAGTGAGTCCTCATCTTTCAAGGACATAATGATTACTTTATTATTTTAGTTTTCAGTAGTTGAAGTTAGTTGGGGACCTGGACATGTTCAAGTAGTTAATTCAGTTGTTTTGGTATTATTATACCATATTTTTAGTAACAGTTGTTTTAGGAACAGTTTCCTTTTTTTCAGTATTCATATCGTGCCAGAGATTATGAGCTCTAGTTTAACTCTTATTCTAATCTGCTTCTTCCTTTTCTTTACAAAACATGCCTTCCTAAAGGACTAATGAAAGGGAAACCAAAAATCAGTCAGCGCCTCAGCCCGTCCAGCCAGATTCTCTGGATGAGTATGTCTCTCATACAGAATTTAGGACTGCATTCACTACTCTAGCAAGTTCATTTGCAGCTCAAAATAATTGGCCAACTGTTGTTCCATCCAACCCAGTGGCCAATGTTGCTGCAGTCAGGATTCAGGACTTCACCCAAATAAATCCTCTTTTATTCACTGTTTCTCAATCCTAAGAGATCCCACAGGAGTTCTTTGTTCAGGTTTAGAAAGTCACAGACATCATGGGAGTGACTTCCAGTAAGAGAGTAGAGTAAGACACCTATCAACTATAAGACGTAGCCCATAAGTGGTATAAGCAGTGGAAGGTAGACAGATGTATAGATACAGAGCCCATAGAGTAGGAAGATTTTTCTACAGCTTTCTTAGATAGTTTATTTTCCATTGTGTGTAAGGAGGCTAAAGTGTTAGAGTTCATAAATCTCAGACAAGTTACAATGAGCATAAAAGAATACTCCCTTAGGTTCACTCAGTTATCCAGGTATGCTCCCCATGTGGAAGCAGATAGAAGATCGAGAATGAGTAAGTTTGTGTTAGGGGTATCGGGTAGAGTGGTTAGGGGGTGTAGGACTACGATGTTGATTAGTGACATGGACATATATAATCTTATGGTCTATGCCTAGCAGATTGAAGTAACAAGAAGGAGAGAGAAAATAATAGAGCCAGAATAAGTAGTTATAGTGTTTATCCTTATGAGTCACAGGGTTGTAATCATTTTTAACTGTGTCAAAAATGTTCAGCCCTAGTTCACTCTTCAGCTAGTACGCTAGGCTCCAAGACTCAGGGTAGTGATACAAGGGTTTTTACTTATCCATTTTGCAAAGAGTGTGGTAAGTATCATAAGGGGGTGTCGAGCCGACAGTAATGTGTGTTTCAGAAGTGGCAAAGTATGTCACAAAGTTTGAGATTGTCCTAAACCCAGTCCTCAAAGTCATCATGGTCATCCTTCAGCCTAGTCAGATCACTCGAAATGGCGGGGTGCCAATTCCAGCGCTATTAGTGGGTAACGCCCACACAGACTCTATGCACTTCGGTCTCGATAGAATTTTGAAAGCCCCCTTGATGCAGCTACTAGTATGTTACAGATCTCTCATTTACATGTTCACGCTTCTTCAGATTCATAAGCTTCTTTTCTTTTGAAAACCTGCATAGCAGTTAAACTTTGATATCAGAAAGTCAAGCCTTTAGATTCTAGTTATAGTTCAAGTAAGTGTAGATAATCAGTGACGATTCAGTTCCTAGATGCCTTGCGCATCTCCTCAGCTTTTCTCAATAGCTCAGCCAAGTTAGTATTCCTAAAGGGAACTAGTGTCCCAAGGGGAAATTTGCTATATTTCCTGAGCTTTCATAACATAAGCATCCCATTCTCTTTTTATGTAATAAATCCAGTTTGGAGTAGGGGATACTCATAAGTTGACCCTTAATTTCAAATCTTAGTCGTAAGCCATGTATATAGGGCTCAGTTTAGTTTACAAAATTTAGTTTATATGTCATGTTTCATTCTCAGTCATGTTCTTAGGTTCCCATTCATGCATACTTCTATCATAATCATGGGGTCATCAGTACTTTTTAGTTTACGTAATAGTTTTCGTGAACTTACTCAGTTCCATGTTAAAATTACCATTACAAACTTAGTATTCAATTCATGCTTGGATCTCCATTAAAATATTGGTACTAAGTACTCTTGCATATTCAATCATGCATTCATGATTCAATTATCCATGCATCAGATATACATGAATTCAACTTATCAGTCATGCATCATACATGCTTGTTCTGTATAATATGTTTAGTTATCAGTTATGCCTGCCATAAGATCATGTTCCATCCATTCATGTTCAGTATGGACGTCAGTTTATGTCCTTCCCATCTCTGTATCAGTCTTATTTAAGGACGAATATTCCCAAGGGGTAGATATTGTAAAACCCCGAGAATCCCAACCGATAGTAAAACCATGATTTAAGCTCATGAGAAGTAAATCTTAGTGATTTGGTAGTTTACTATTAAGTTTTATGTATATTAATGACTTAACTATGTCCTAGCTATTAGATGAATCAAAACATCCCTTAGCGATTGAATTCTTGAAAGGACATTGCCATAGTCAACTTCAAACAAACATATCTCCCATTATACCAAAACATTTTGACCTCATAACCCACCAACAGATAGATAATTGCATTAACTTTTCAATGATATAGATTTTCCCAAAATCCAGCATCGAAGTAAAATGTTATGGCCGTTTTACTTACAGCTGCCCAGTAGTGATGGGCAAGCTGATAGACCGATAAGTTAGTGATGGAGCATCGCAACTGAAGCAGTAAGGCCATTTTCTGGCCCAAAAATAATGGTCGGGGTGATGTTTAGTCACCAGAGTGACGGTCCATCACTCAGACCGTCAGTTTTTTTCTGAAACAACGCTTAAACGTCATTTTAAAGAGATTTATGGGTCTTTTTCCACCCTATTTAACACCCAATCATATCAAATCAAAGAACATAACTCCTCGTTCATCCATAACTTCAAAATTAGGATTTCTTTCAAGATTAACAATCCAATAACAAGATTCAAACCCTTCCTCAAGAAATCAAGAATATCTCCAAGAGCCTTCAAGAAAGAGTTTCCTAAGGTATGCAGATGTTGATTCTTGGGTCCCTTCCACCCAAGAAGTTCAAGAATCTTTTTTCTAAATTAAAAGATCTTATGTTTATGAGTTTTTATGATTCATGTGAATTTAAATTGAAGTTCATGTTAGTATTGAGTTTTAATTCATGATTTGTTTACAAGGTTTCAAGCTTTGGCCCTAGCATGTGATATTCATTATACACCCTCTTCAAGTTGATTGTTACGTGATGTGTTTATGTCAATTAAATCTAGAAATTATTGAATAAGAAAAACACGTTCCCTATATGTTTGAAAAAAAGCTTATGTGAAGGAATTAGAGCCATTATAGCATATTGACTAGAAATCCCCAATTGTATGTAAGTTCATGCATGCTAAGTGTTTGATGCAAGAACTTGTCGAATGAAGTATGATCCAATTGCATGTCCCCCTATATTCTTACTTGCTTATGATTTTCTAAATTCTTAAAGAGATACTTTAGTAATTGTGATGGTGAATGAATGTCCTTGGTTATGATTATTCAAGAATGGTTATGTTTTAGTTTTATGTCATTGAGTCCTGGGGTATTCATACTCGACAATTTAGCTGTGTGCCTAAAGCCAGTGTCAGTTTCCACCATACTCTCAGTCAAGCCATGTTCCATAGATCTCAGTCAATCATGTGACTCAGGAAATCCCAGAAATCTCAGATATCTTAGTAATCTCGATAGTTTAGTAATCTCAGTGATCTTAGTATTCCGTAATCTTGGTAACCTCAGTATTCCTAGTAAATCTTAGTAACTTCAATACTCTTTGTCAGTCCTTAGTTCTCAATAGCATTTCGTCATTCAACAAAACTCAGTAAACTCAGTTTTGCTCTACTAAACAATACCATTTCTATCAGTTCAGATAAGTTAATCAATTCAGTTCAGTTAATCAGTTCATTGTATATTTAGTTGGGAGTAGGATTCAGTACCGAGCAAACTCAAGGATGGGGGCATTCCTATAAGCAGGGGTTCCATAAATTCTTAGCCAGCGTAGGTTGAGATGCACCCTATGCATTTAGGGATATATTTATACATCTCATTTGGGTTACTTACTAGGAGGGGTTGACGGAAGAGCTCCCTATCAGAGAGGGTATACTCACAGCCGGTTTTTACTCATCACACGGTATTGGCACCCTTTTAGCGGGAGTTACAGGTTAGAACCCACCAATTTAGTTTTGGGGCATGTCAGTTAGATGATTACCTCCTACAGTTTTAGACTCAGTTTTGGTCTCATTAAAAGAACTAAGATAGTTGTTTTGATTTAGGACTATCAGATACAGTCAACTCAAATACAGTATGGAACTCAGCTAGTTCCCTTATTTTCAGTTTTTTCAGATACAGTCACTCATGCTATCAGTTATCATAACTCATGTTATCAATATTTTGCTTCAGGAATGTCAGATACAATCAACTGAACCAGTTCTTCATAATCAGAACTATCAGAAATAGTTATTCATGTATCATTAACATAGTATCAGTCCCTCAGCATTTAGTAATACAATATCAGTTTCTCACTTATCAGCGACTCAAATGTCAATATCAGTAGACTCAGTTATTCATTACCCTAGTATTAGTAAACTTAGATATCAGTAAATCCATGTTGTCAGTAGACTCAGTAGTCAGAACTAAGTATTCAGTCCTATCACGATTTAAGTAACGATTATGTATGCATGCATGTATTCTAACGTTCATGTTAGTCAGTCAATTAGTATTGTTTATGCATATGAACCCCCTTTCATTCAGCCTACCTCACTTTTATACCAGTACATTCAAAGTACTGACGGATTTGCGCTATGGTGTCTTATACCATAAGTCTAGAAGCCCAAGCTCCAGACATCAGTAGCATCCCAGTTCAACAGTCAGAGTCAGTAGTGAGTCCTCATCCTTCGAGGACATGATGATTACTTTATTATTTTAGTTTTTAGTTTATTTCAGTGGTTGGAGTTAGTTGGGGACCTGCCCAATCAACTTCTTATTCAGATAGTCACTTTTAGAGGCTTTTAGACCACAACATGTCCAGGCAGTTAATTCAGTTGTTTTGGTAGTGTTATACTATATTTTCTGTAATATTTATTTAGGTTTGAACCTTATGTCCTTTGAATACATGTTTCTGCATCTATATGACATATTATGTAGTGTACAGGTACATATATCAGTCATGGGTTAGCTTGTAGTCTTTCGAGGTACTGAGCATCGTGTAGCGCTTCAGGTACTAGATTTGGAGCGGTACAACATTATATGGCCAGCAACATCAACACAACATCAATCATCACCCATTAAAAGTCGTAGGCTAATTCATGACATGATTAACAAGGTTAATAGCTATCACAATCACAATAACTCGATACATGGTCAACAGGGACTTTACCAACCCTCCACATGTATTTACATTCATTTAGGCATTATTATGACTCATTCATGTCCACTAGGCCAATTCAATAGATGCACATTTGACCTTCACACAACTATTTAACCGTTGATCATTTCAATAGACCACATGCTTTCACTCAACCCATCATTAACTTCATTTATGGTGACCAAGACCCACATATACATTAAAAATTCATTAGAAAGTATTCACTATAGTCTTACAGCATTTATGCTCACCACACACAGTAAGTTCATTATCATGTCTAGGGTTTCAATCCCTTATTAGTGATTGATAAAAAAATATCACCAAATGCAAACTACAAGGTACATGATAACTTAAACATACCATTTACCAATCATTTATGCTCATTAAGACATTGCCCTAACTAAATACATCACCCACATGTAATTAGGCATTTCACATAGACATTTTCACAAACATAGTTTGTGCATACTTATATCAAGGTTCTTTTTATGGTAGATATCATCAAGACTATGATTAATCAAGACCCTCATGTTAAAAAATATACAACAAAAATCCACATATGAAATCTACCATCAATAACATGTTTCAACACAAGTATAGACAAGAATCATCATTATTCACTGTTAGGTAGAAAAACCCTTTTCATTTGATTCAAAAACACCATGTACACTTACTAATTCAATTGTGAAATACATTGGATTAGAGTTATTTAAAGAGGTGAGAGATACATGTCTCAAACAAAGTGATAGACCAATAATCTTGACTCCTTTTTGCAACTAGATTAGCTCCCTCCAAACCCTAGCCTCCAATCTTGGTTCAAGAATATTTCTAAGTGTTTAGGAGTGTTTGAGTCCTATAAATGAAGACTTAGGAGGCTACCATGCCATATATAGTGCAAGGATTTAGGATTTTAGGCATGGGAAGTGTCCAAAAGGGCATTTGTTAAAATCTGGAAAATCCACATGTGCAGGGGTACGACTCCCCCGTATGGTTCAAATAAAATCATGACCTAGGGTACGAGTGGTACCCTACATACCCTAGGCTTATCCTATATCAACCATATTATTTTGGGTATGAAAGGGAACCCTTGAGTCATATCTAAATGGTATGACTAGTGATCTAACTCATAAGCTTCACCTATGTCCAAAATAGTACAATCTAGGTCAGGTCTTCACTCCATACGACCATGTAGTATACACTCGTATGCAATGGTTATGACCAAGGGATAGACTTGTCGTATAGGAGGCAGTATGCTACCTTAACACATTGCTCAAGGTATGAGATAGGAGGGGAGAAGATTATGAGTGATGACCAAGTGTACGAATCAAGCTCTCCAATCGTATCCACCCTGGAGACAACAAAAAGCATTGTCTTCTCATGGGTTCAAGTCTAGGTATTTCAATTTTTCCCCACTTGAAATCATTTGTTCTTGAATGAAGGGTAAAACAATCATATACACAAGTTAATATCGTCAAAATGCACTATGACATCCTTTACCCAAGTTAGAAACATCACACAACAAGGTTCAACAAAATAGATATCATGATCATTACCAATAAACCAAAAATTTTTGCAAGCCCACATTCTTGGGTGTTTCATTCTCCCCCGCTTGGGGTCATTCATCCGCGAATGATGGTGATGCCAAGATCATTCTCAAGTTAACACATTAGCACTTATCAAAACAATCTTCACTTGATTGAGGACAAGGCACACAACAAGTATACAATTCAACATATATCAGGGTCATTATCAATCAACCACTTTGTTTCAATATTCTTTATAATTCCATCCCACTATTTATCAAAAAAAACTGATTAATTTAAATCTTAAGGACATGATCCCTTAGCCAATCAAAGTTATTGAGCAATTCAAACATTTGGGAACTCAAATCCCTTCTTCATCAAAGACATCAACTAATCATAAACATCACGGATTTCAAACCATAGCCTATCAAAGACATACACCAAGTAATGATTACCAACGCACATATCCATCATGAGTTTTTGGGATGGGACATAATTTCGGAAACTTAGGATTCATGCCCTTTTTTTCCATCCTAGTATCTTCTTTGAGCTATTGGTTCTTCCATAGAAACCTCATCAAAGCCACTCCTTTCATTTGCAACCGGTGAACTTACCGATCCAAATTCCTCACTTAGATCTCATAACAAGACAAGGAACCCAAAACACTATCATCTTCTAAGGAAACAACCCTCGGGAATTACCTACACATCCTTGCACATTAAGGCATAAATAATTGGGGAAATAAAGTTCTATATATGATGCAACTCCAACTCATAGGTGATATTTCCAACCCCCTTTCAAGACCGAATAGATAGGGACTAACACAATGGGGACTAACTTTCCTTTTTTTTACTGACTCGCATCACTTCGTTCATGGGAGAAATAACACCATAGGTATGGAGAGCTTCATAATAAATACCTAGGTCATAATTGAGACTCATCCCAAAAAACCATACAGAAAGAGCACCCCTTAGGTACGGATACAAGAACACACACCATCGCATACCTTATGGGGAATCCACCACGATCCTCTTAATAAGGATATATAACATGAACAAGAAAATCCATGACTTCTAACAAAAACTCACCCTCGAAGAACTTGGCATACCAATGATGATTTCTCAGAGTTCACAACATGGCACAGAGGTGATATATATGACCCTCCTCCCTCTTAGAATACAGTAAGTAATCATCTTTAAAGACAATGACAAATATGTTCAAGAATGGTTGAAATGCCTTATTCGTCAATCCCATAAATGTTGTCAAGGCATTGGTCAACCTGAAGGACATGAAAAGAAACTCATTAGTCAGAAGAATGAGTTCTAGAGAAGGCCTTTCCGAGTTAGGATCTTTAACATAGACCAAAAGTTACAAACACCCCTTATAGACTCTCTATAACCAGAGAGTCTCTTACCATGGAAGAAATAGAAAAAGGAACCAATAGAATCTAGAGGCCATGATCAAGATGCACAACCATATACGGGGTCACATAAGAAAGCGTAGACCCTATTTCAAGCAAATATTTCACATCATGGGAGAATAGTCTCAACTTACCCGTAACAACATCGAGAGATACCTCAATATACTGTAAAATAAAAAATGTATACAAGTGGTTTCGGCCAACATCGGTGCCATAAATATAAGCATACGTTGCACCCTTTGGTGAAGGAGGAAGTGGAGTAGCAATAGGGGCTCTGTTGGCTAAAAAAGCAACTCCAGTGGCGCACTCTCGTTGCATATGTCTAACTTTACCATAATGGTAAAATTTTTCTCTCCCTATATCACACTAACTATGATGAGTCTGACCACAGAATCTGTAAAAAAGGTAGGATGGAGCCGATCTTAGGCACCTCTAGGCACTAGATCTTGGGCACCTCTAGGCGCCAGAGCTTTAGAACTTATAACCGATTTCCTTTTTTCCTAAGTATAAGCCCTTGTGGGACACTCTTATTGCCTATGAACCAATTGACTACATATAAAACATCGATTCTTTTCTTTCTAACTATAACCACGATGTGATTGACTGTAAAACTGACAAGGAGAATAGGTGAATGAGAATTAAGACCCTCTAGTCTAGTATTGGGCATCTTGTACCCTAATTGAATAACCAATCTGAATATGTCACCTCCAAAAGGGTTTAGAAAGGGAGAAATAGTAGTAGAAAGAAAACTAGGACCCACCCAACACTTCCTTTTGGAACATTTTCCACCAACCTAAGCCAATATAGCAAAGGGGCATTCTTAAGCTACTGAGGAGAAATGTCACCTACCACCATGTGCATAGTGAGAATAGGTGGAACCCCATAAGAATAGTCAAATATCATGGCCCTTGACTGGGTCCAAAACCTAGAAGTTGGATGAGCGTTGCCAATATTACCCCTAGCTTGGACATCGGTGTTTTCCCTAATGTTAGATCTTCTTGGATACATAATCTGAAAGATGAGAAAATAGAAATCAAAGGAATCTAAGACCTTAGAATCTTAATATCTTGAGATTTAAATACAAGGAAAATATTCCAAAACACCTCATAGCCTCTCTTATAAGTGTGGCGCACTTCACACCCATAAAAAAAGATTGTACTTAACACAATTTTATAAACCCAATTTTATGGACTCTAAACTAACCATGAACCTATAATATGATACCAACTTGACATGACTCAAAATTTGGGACTTTTCATAAGGAGACTTTGAGTACACATGCACCGGAGGTTGCCCCAATAACACAACGTAATTACTAAAAATAATCCATGAGGGTCAGATAAGTTCAACCATCTAATAAGATAGCAAAAATGTAAGACTAATAGTATATGCTAGACAACATATAGCATTTCATTAATGGAAATAGTCTAGTGAATATGCCCAAATCCACAGTCATCCATAAAACCTCTAATAAATTGGTTCCAAGATATTTTGGGACATGCCCCCGATAATAGCCAAGTACCAAACCTCTACAAGTGTATGGCATAAAGTAACATGACTATGATAGGTAGGTCTTCCAAAGTACAGAAGATCACCACTTCAATGTTAATGAACAAATCCGCCTAAACACCTATTTATATTATAAAAAAATGCTCTAGAGTCTACATATCATGGGGACGTAGCATCTGAAAATGGTTAGCGGTTGGAGCTTTAGAATGTAAATTAAAGATAAGGATAAAATAATATCATCATTCATAAATAAGTTAATATATCATGTTCAATAGACTTCATACAATTATTATCAAACATAGATATATCACATGCCAATCAAGTTATCAAGATTTAACGACATTCTCAAATATGTCAATCATATGACACAAGGTAGAGGACTGCGACATTCCACACTTAGGTTCATACCATCCTCATTAGGCATAAGACTTTATCAATATTCACATATTATTAGGCAAGGTACTTCATCCATGGTTAAACTTTACCAAGCAAAGAGGCTATAATCCCATAGTTATTTATTAAAATAATGACTCTACCTATATTTCTCAATCATGTAGGTATTGAACTCTAATCACATAATAACATATTCAACTAGGCATGGAACTCTAATCACATAATCATGCATTAACTTATGCATAGAACTCTAATCACATAATCAGATGTACAACTAGGCATAGGACTCTAATCACATGCTCACACATTCACTTAAGCATGGAACTCTAATCATATAATCACATATTCAACTAGGCATGGGATCTAATTAAATGCTCACGCATTTACTTAGAAATAGAACTCTATTCACATAATCACATATTCAACTATGAATGGGACTCTAATCATATGCTCACGTATTCACTAAGGCATTGAACTCTAATCAAATAGTTATAGATTTAAGTGGGTTTGGAACTGTAATTGCATGCTTACACATTAAAGTGGGAGTGGAACTTTAATCACATGCTTAAATATTAGGTCAGGTATTTTAACCTCAAAAGATCTTTTTAAGAAAGGGGATCCAACCATAAGATATTAGATAAGGGACTTTGAACAAAAGCCATTAGACGAGGGGATATGACCCAAAAGTCATTCGACAAGGAGACCTTACCCACAAGTCATTGAAAGTGGGGACATTACCCACAAGTCATTACATAAGGCAAGGGACTCTGACCATATGCCATCATATTACCATCATTAGTCGACATAAGACCTCTTAACCCAATATCTCATGCAATGATATCTATTTCATTCTTTTCATATATTAAAGCAGTACCACAAATTAAAGAGATTTATTTCATTTAGCTATTTCCATACTTTACATGACCACGTGAACCTTATGGGAGTCTTTATTTCTCAACAATCTAAATAGGCCAATTCCTCTATTCAATTCATCACACAATTCAATTTATGGTCATTAAGACCCATACAAGCAATTTACATGTCATTAATAACATTATATAAAATTTTCTCCACTCTTTGTTCCATACACAATTCAAGTTCAAAATTGGGGAATTGAACCCTATTCTTAGTCATAAAACTATCATAGTCAGAGTTTAAAAATATTACATTTCCAAAAACACCAACACATCATCAATCATCAACTATTCATACTTATAGGTTAAAGTCATAAGCTAATTCATTACATGATTAATAAGGTTTATAGCATATACAAAGCAATCATAATCACAATATCTCAATACATGGCCAACAAGGTCTTTACCAACTATCCACAAGTATTCACATTCATTTAGGCATTATCATGACTTATTCATATCTACTAGGACAATTCAATAGATGCACCTTTGACCTTCACACAACTATTTAACCATAAAATATTTCAATAGGCCACATGACTTGACTCATTCCATTATCAATTAAATTTATGGTAACCAAGACCCATATATCCATACATAATTCATTATCAAGTTTTCACCATATTTTTACAACATTTAGGCTCAACACAGATAACAAGTTCATTATCATGTATAGGATTTCAATCCCTTATTAGTAATTGATAAAACAATATCACAAAATACCCAATACATGGTTCACAATAAATTTAATATAGTGAAAGGAATTATTCTATTAGGAATGGGAAATGATATAAAGGTCCTTGGTTTAAACCTGGAAAATCAACACGTGCTGGTGTACGACTCCCCCTTACAGTTTACATAGCAATTCTGACCTAGGGTATGAGTGGTAAAATAACTCGTACCCTAAGCTTCTCCTAGTTAACTACACTATTGTGGCTATGAAAGGTCACCCTTGAGTCATATTAATAGGGTATAAATCGTGGCCTAACTCATAATCTCCACTCGTGACCAAAATATTCCACTCTATGTTAGGTCTTCACTATATATGACTATGTAGTATACGACTCGTATTCATGGTTACAACCGAGGGATGGACTTGTCACCTAGGAGATAGTATGCTTCCGTAAAATACTTCTCAATGTACGAAAGAGAAGGGGGAGAAGTCTACGACTCATGACCAAGGGTACAACTTAAGCCCTCCAATGGTATCCACCCAGAGACACCAAGAAGAGTTGTCTTCTAAACGGTTTAAGTCTAGGCATTTCAGTTCTTCCCACATGGGATTATTTGACCATTATGGAAGGGTAAAACAATGCACAATTAAATCACATAAACATGCATCATGGTAACATTTAAACAGGTTAGAAACAACACAAAACAAGGTTACAACACAACACATATCATGATCATCACCAATCAACTAAACATTTTTGCAAGGCATCATTCTTGACTACTTCACATAGGGTCCCACTTTGAGTGGTACAAGTTCTATCATCAGATAAAAATTGTGTGGGTGTCCATGGAACTGTCTTGGAAATGACTCATAGTGACAAGTCGTTATGAGTCTGTAACGCCCTGAGAACCTATCCCAAGACATCATATGGAGCTCAAGGCCACACGTGGCCTCTACCTAACCCTCTAAGCCTGCCATTACCTTTAGAACTCACTACGACACGAATCATCATAAATTAGGGAAGAATAATCAGGACATGAACATACTGAAATACAAAGTAATATGGTCTTGTACAAACAAAATACTAAAATCTCTGTACATGCTGGCACACTAGTCTAACAAAGCCTTTACTTCATAGGACTGAGGAGCAATTAGGACAGATCCCCAATTGATTCGTACTGAACTGCATGTAAAAAACTATCTATTAATAAGACAAAATTAAAGAGACAGGTCCTCGAACCATGAGGACTCACCAACCATAGAAATATAGATGAAGGTACTCAAAATTCACTGTCGCTGCTAAGATTGAGCACCTAAACCTATATCATGAGGAAATATAGAATACAAAAGTGTATGAGAGTCAGTACTTAGGAATATACTGAGTATGTAGGGGTGGATGCAACATTTTAAATAATATCATAAATGTATAAGAAAATCATGCATGCTGACAATAATAACTCTCTTTGAAAGAATTATCCTAAACACTATTTCCGTAAGTCATCAGTAATAACATATGCTTCATAAATCTCATAAATCATTTAACTCAACGCAAACTCTTTGAATCATGACTTAGAGTGACTCGGTATCTCATGGTATTTAGATCATTATGGACGTGGGAGTTTCTTATAACCGACATAACAACACCATATGAGCTGCATGGAGTCCAATGTTTTAGCCTCCTAAGGAGAGAACCCCACATTGGCGGGGGTGTCGTACTCCTGCCAAGGAGTACAACCTAAATTTCTCAATCACAATTCCATACTCAGCCTCTGGCCCAAAATCATCAATATCAATCCTACAGTGGCATGTAGTTTCAGGAGAAATACCATATTTCCAGCTCGGTGTTAAATAATCCTCCCAGACTCAGCTCAGAACGTTCTAGTAAATCCACCTTAATTAATATAAACTCATAGGTCTATCATAGAGACCAAAACATAAATATATCTCATCTGTAAATCATGAACAACTGTGGATTCCTAACTCGACTCAAAATCAAAACAATCTTTCTCAACATCAAGTACTTTTGCTTATCAAATCATTTCAAATATCAAAAGCTTTAAGGAAATATTGTAGGATTCATTATCGACTTTCAATCTCAAATATCGACATATATTGAACTGTCAAATTTCTCATGGAAAGGTATAACTCATGACACTTGTCTTAAATCTCTTAGAAACCATCAATACGTAATGACAATATACAACTCATGGAATAAATTCTCAATTTAAGAAACATGATGGTAAAATAATCATAAATATCAAACTTATTCAACTCAAATCTCATAAATCATAAATAAACAAATTTGGGTGTAAACCCACTTGCAAAATCATGTAAATTAGTAACATAAAGTAAATCTTTAGGCACAAGAACGAAAGGAGCGTTCTTGTTCAAACCCCACATACCTTGGATTATAATTTTGGAGATGTAGAAACTTGATATAAACTTCTTTATAGCATTCATAAGCTAGATTTCATGATGACTTTAATTAGGAAAGCTTTACTCTTGGATCACTTTGAATCTCTATGGAAGATTCTTGAATTTCTTGGAAGAAGATTGAATTTGTGGGTTTTTGAATAAACCCTAATTTCTAGATGTTTCTTGGTAAATGAAAGGAGAAAATGAAGGGCTATTCTCTACTAGGATATATATATATATATATAAGACCTTCTAGGGAAGAAATTACCAAAATGCCCTTTTGAAAAAAAGTTGAAATTTCCTAATCGGGGCCTGTGACGGTCGACCTGACAGTCCATCAGAGGGACTGACGGTCCACTAAGTCATCCGTCACTCGAACACCAAAACTGGATAGTTCTTCCTTGATGTGATGGTTGACCTGACGGTCCATTAGAAAAGTGTCGGTCCACTAAGTCATCCGTCACTTGAGGGCCAAAAATGAGACATTCTGTCTCGGTCTGACGGACACCTTGACGGTCCATCGACTTTATGATGATCCACCACTTTGACCGTCACACGACATCCCAAAAAGAGAGCTACTGCCTTAGCTTGACGGGACACTTGATGGTCCACCAAGGACCTGATGGTCCACCAGGTCGACTGTAAAACTTGGGCTATATGGTAGCATTTAGTAAAATGGCCATAACTCACTCATCCGATGTCGGATTTCGATGAAATTGGTATCGATGGAAAGATTATTATATGGTTTAAAAATCAATCACTTTTAAAGTCATACATATCGATTCAAAAAGATATATTTAGGCTTAAGGAATGATCGGGGTATTTTAATATATCCCCTTTGGAAACCTTCATCCTTGAATATTCCTAGATAGGCCAAGAATAAGAGAAAATGAGGACGCACAGCTGGAACTAATCACAAATAAGGGCTCACTTTACTCTAATACTCTTGAGTACTTCACCAAATGCACGAATCATAGATGGAATAATATGATAACGTAATACATTAGATTAGAAGGAAACTGAATTAAAGGAATAGTACCTTCAGCTTGATTTGAACTCGTGGAAAAAAGATAAGGGTATCTTGCTCTTATATTAGCTTCTACTTCCCAAGTGGCACCCTCTACTAATTGATTTCTCCATAGAACTTTAACCAGGGGAACTTCCTTATTTCTCAGTCTACGAACTTGATAATCTAGGATTTCAACCAGGATTTCATCATACAAAAGGCTATCCTGAACATCACAACCTTCCAACGGCTCAACAACAACAGAGTCTCCAATGTTCTTCTTGAGCATAGAAACATGAAACATGGATGGACAGCAGACAACTCTGCAAGCAACTCAATCTCATAAGTTGCTTTCCCAACACGATTCAAAACTCTATAAGGGCCAATATATCTAGGACTCCGCTTCCCTTTCTTTCTAAATCTTTTTACCCCTTTCATGGGTAAAATTGTTAAGTACACCATATCACCAACTTCAAACATAAGAGCTCTTCTTCTCACATCTGCATATGACTTTTGACGATTCTGGGATACCTTCAACCTCTCCCAAATTAACTTAACTTTCTCTATAGCTTCAAATACAACATTAGGTCCAATCACAGCACCTTCACCCACTTCAAACCAACCTATGGGCGATCTACATCATCTCTTATACAAAGCTTCAAATGGAGCCATTCTAATGCTAGCAAGAAAACTATTATTGTAAGAAAATTCAATCAACGACAAATGTTCATCCCAAATTCCTTTGAATGAAAGAACATGTGTCCTCAACAAATCCTCTAAAGTCTGGATAGTCCTCTCAGCCTGACCATCTATCTGCGGATGAAAAGTGGAGATAAGATAAACTTGGGTGCCAAGACCCTTCTAAAAGGCTCTCCAAAACTGAGAAGTAAACTGAGTACCTCTATAAGAGATGATAGACAACAGAACTCCATGCAACCTGACTAACTCTTAAATATACAGCTTAGCATAGTCCTTCACGGTGAAAGACGTATTCACTGGCATAAAATATGCTGACTTAGTCAACCTATCTACAACAACCCAAATAGAATCATGATGACGATGAGAGAGAGGTAAAACGGTCACAAAATCCATGTTCACCACTTTCCACTTTCAAGTAGGAATGTTTAATTCTTGTATCACACCACCGGGTCTCAGGTGATCTATCTTTACCTGCTGGCAAGTTGCATACTTTTCTATGAACTTCACTATATCCTTTTTTATACCATTCCACCAATAAATTTCTCGCAAATCGCGGTACATCTTGGTAGCACCGAGATGAATAGAATACTTCACTCCATATGCTTCAGCCTTAATTCTCTACCTCAGATCATCAATATTAGGAACACACAATCTATTCTGAAATCTTAATAGACCATCTCCCCATTGGTAAAAAACCACCACCTTTTGGTCTTTAACTGATTCTTTCAGTTCGACCCATCGAGAATCTGTATCCTGCTTCTCCTTCACTTCAGAAACTAGGGAAGATTTGGAAATACTTTGAACCCAAATATTACCCTCAGCTGAGTCGACCAATCTAACACCCAACCTAGCTAAACGGTGTACTTCATGACCTAACACTTTCTTATCTTCCTCTACATATGCTATACTACCTATGGATGATCTGCTAAGGGCATCCGCCACTACATTGGCCTTGCCCGGGTGATACAACACACTCAAATTATAGTCCTTTAGTAATTCTAACCATCGTCTCTGCCAAAGATTCAACTCTCTCTGAGTGAACACATACTATAAACTCTTGTGATCCATAAAGACATCAACATGAACACTGTAAAAATAGTGTCTCCAAATTTTTAAAGAAAAAGCCACTGCAGCTAACTCGAGGTCATGGGTCGAATAATTTTTCTTATGAGGTTTCAACTGTCGGGAGGCATAAGCTATAACCTTACACATTTTCATCAACACACAACCCAAACCAACTCTGGAAACATCACAATATACCATAAAATCATCGACACCATTAGGCAGGGTTATCATAGGGGCTTAAGTGAGTCTAGTCTTCAATTCCTAAAAAATCTTCTCACAAGAATCTGACCACTGGATGTTAACCTTCTTTTCGGTTAATTGGGTCAAAGGAGCAGTAATGCAAGAGAAACCTTCGATGAAATGACGGTAGTAGCCAACTAAACCTAGGAAACTCCTAATATCAGATGGGGAAATAGGTCTAGGCCAACTTTTCACAGCTTCTACCTTTTGAGGATCAACTCAAATACCTTCAGAAGAAACAATATGACTCAAAAAAGTAACTGACCAAAGCCAAAATTCACACTTGTTCAATTTAGCAAACAACCTCTGATTTCTAAGGGTCTGCAAAACAATTCAGATATGATTTGCATGGTCATTCTCACTTTAGGAGTACACAAGAATATCATCTATAAACACAATAATGAACAATCTAGGTACGGTCTGAACACCTAATTCATGAGGCCCATTAAAGCTGCTGCGACATGTGTTAGCTTGAAGGACATAACCAAGAATCCAAAATGACCATAACGAGTGCAGAAAGCTATCTTTTGAATATCACACTCTCTGACTTTAAGTTGGTGATAATCGGATCTTAAATTTATTTTTGAAAAATAACTGGCTCCTAGCAGCTGATAAAACAAGTTAGAAATTCTAGGAAGAGGGTACTTGTTCTTGACTATGACCTTGTTAAGCTGATGATAGTCAATGCACATGCCCAATGAACCATTTTTCTTTTGCAAAAATAAAATGGGTGCACCCCAGGAAGACACAATGGGCATTATAAAATCCTTATCAAGAAGATCTTTGAGTTACTCTTTCAACTCCCTAAGTTCTGCGGGGGCCATACAATACGGAGGAATGGAAATTAGTTCTGTATCAGGGAGAAGATCAATTCCAAATTCTATCTCTCTATCGGGAGGTACCCCTGGGAGATCTTTAGGGAAAACATCAGAAAACACATTAACAACACTAAGAGATTGAATAGTGGAGTTTCAGACTTAGTATCTTTAACTCAAACCAAACGATAGATACAACCTTTGGAAATCAACTTCCTAGCTTTAAGATAGGATATGAAATGACTTTTAGGAGATACAAAATTTCTGGACCACTCAAAGACTGGCTCATTGGGAAACTAAAACTTGACTACTCGAGTACGACAGTCTATAGACGCATAACAAGAGTGTAGCCAATCCATACCTAAAATAATATCAAAATCAACCATGTCTAGCTCAATCAAATTTGCATACATGACTCTGTTAAGAAAAGTGATAGGACACTTCTTTATATATTTTCTTAGCAACAACAGATTTACCCACTGGTGTAGAGACTATAAAAGGCTCAAAAAAATTTTTAGCACTGATTTCAAAATTCACAGCCACCAATGGAGTCACATAAGAAAGACTTGACCCAGGGTCCATCAACACATACACATCAAAATGAAATACATAGAGCATACCAGTAATAATATCTAGTGAATCCTCCTGCTCCTGGCAGGGTAGTAAAGAAGAAAAGCAATTCTGGCGTTAACCAACTATAGTACTAGATGAGGCACCCTAAAGAGAAGTAGAATGAACTACTGGGACTAGAGCACTAATAGTCTGATTCTGGGGACGACTATTGTGACTCCCCTGTCTAGCATATGGGCAATCCCTGAATTTGTGGCCCAACTTACTACAACCAAAGCAACCCCTCTGATCGATTAAGCACTCACCAAGATGGTCTCTATCGCACTTCGGACATGAGGGAGGATGAGGTCTATTACTCACACTATACTGGGACCTGGACATAGTAGGCCTATTACCCTGCTCCAGCCTAATTCTTAATGCAAGAGTACTGGCTGATGAAGGTGATGGCATAAGAGAATGGCTATGGAATTAAGGGCGGATCCCTCTAAAAAATTTAGCCTGACTATACCCCTGCTGCTCAGATCTAACTCTCTTATTCTCTCTTACTCTCTTTCTCTCCTTTACTTTGTCTGCTTCAATCTGCTGATCATGGATCATTAGTCTTGAAAGGTCCATGTCCCTATTAAGCATAGTGGATCTACACTCTTTCACGACATAACCAGATACACCGGCCAAGAAATTACTCATACTAGTTCTAAAATCAGCCATCATACCGGGAGTATACTTAGATAACTGATTAAACTTATGGAAATACTCCTTAACTATCATGGGGCCCTATCTTAAGTTGATAAATTCTTCTAATTTTGCTTCTCTCAGCTCCGGGAAAGAATTTCTCTAAGAAGGCATCTTGGAATAATTGCCAAGTCATAGGAGAATCATTCTCCCCTCTACTTTTACTCCACATATCCACCCAATCATAAGAAATATCTTTCATTTGATAGGCAGCCAATTTAACACTTTTCTCCTCAGTCACGTGCATAATTTGAGTGATCCTTCTCACTTTATCTAAGTACATTTATGGGTCCTCACATACTTTTGACCCATAGAACTCAGGTGGATTCGTTCACATAAGGTCACAAACCAGAGCTACAGAAGAATTATTCCCTTACGGAGGTGGAACAGTAGCCTAGGTGTTGGCTTGGGCGTTGGTGGGACCGCCTAGGCTAGCGCTTAGAAAGCTGCCCAGAATTCGACATGGGACACTGTATCACCTAAAGAATCAATGGGTTGAGTTTGTTTGTTGTTTTTACGAGCTTTACAAAGAGATATTTTCTGTCATAAGAGAGTACAAATTAATCGCAGAGAGAACAGTCATAGGCACGATAAAATCATGAAAGAAAGAAATAATTTTCCTTAAAATGTACCATAGCCTCATACTCATAGATGTGGCGTGCTACACACCGATGATCAAGACTCTACATAATGCGGCTTGTCATATTCCCTAGGACTCCTTGAACCTTAGGCTCTGATACCAAGTTTGCAATGCCCCGAGAACCTATCCCGAGACATCACATGGTGCTCAAGGCCACACGTGGCCTCAAGCTAACCCTCTAAGCCTGTCATTACCTTTAGAACTCTCTACGACATGAATCATCATAAAGTAGGGAAGAATAATCATGCCATGAACATACTGAGATATGAAGTAATACAGTTCTATACAAATAAAATACTGAAATCTTTGTACATTCTAGCACACTAATCTAATAAAGCCTCTACTTCATAGGACTGAGGAGCCAGTGGGACAAATCCCTAGCTGATTCGTAGTGAACTGAAAGTAAAAAACCATCTATTAAAAAGATAAAATCAAAGACACAGGTCCTTGAACCATGAGGACTCACCAACCGCTGAAATATAGATGAAGGTACTCAAAAATCACTGTCACTACTGAGACTGAGCACCTGAACCTATATCATGAGAAAATATAGAATACAAAAGAGTATGGAAGTCAGTACTTGGGAATGTACTGAGTATGTGGGGGTCGATGCAACATTTTAAATAATATCATAAATGTATAAGAAAATCATGCATGCTGACAATAATAATTCTCTTTGCTTGAATTATCTAAAACATTATTTCCATAAGCCATCAGTAATAACATATGCTTCATAAATCTCATAAATCATTTAACTCAAACTCTTTGAATCATGACTTAGAGTGACTCGGCATCTCATGGTACTTAGATTATTATGGACATGGGAGTTTCTTATAACCGACATAACTATACCATGTAAGCCACATGGAGTCCAACGTTTTGGCCTCCTAAGGAGAGAACCCCACATTGGTGGGAGTGTCGTACCATTGGTAAGGAGTAAAACCTCAATTTCTAAATCACAATCCCATACTAGGCCTCTAGCCTACAATCATCAATATTAATTCTACGGTAGCACGTAGTTTCAAGGGAAATACCCCATTTCCAGATCGGTGCTAAATACTTCTCCCAAGCTCAGCTCAGAATTTAGGAAATCCACCATAATCAATATCAAATCATGGGTCTATCATAGAGACCAAAACATAAATATATTTGATCTGTAAATCATAAACAACTGTGGATTCCTAACTAGACTATAAATCAAAACAATCTTTCTAAACATCAAGTACCTTTGCTTATCAAATCATTTCAAATATCAAAAACTTCAAGGAAACATCATAGGACTCATTCTCGACTTTCAATCTCAAATATTGACTTATATTCAATAGTCAAATTTCTCATGGAAAGGAATAACTCATGACACTTGTCTTAAATCTCTTAGAAATCATCAATATGTAATGACAATATACAACTCATGGAATAAATTCTCAATTTAAGAAACATAATGGTGAAATAATCATAAATATCAAACTTATTTAACTCAAATCTCATAAATCAGAAATAAAGAAATTTAGGTGTAAACCCACTTGCGAAATCATGTAAATCAGTAATAGAAAGTAAATCTTTAGGCACAAGAACGAAAGAAGTATTCTTGTTCAAACCCCACATACCTTGGATTATAATTTTGGAGATAAAGAAACTTGATATAAACTTCTTTATAGTCTTTTTGAGCTATATTTATTGATGCCTTTAATTAGGAAAGCTTGATTCTTGGATCACTTTGAATCTCTATGGAAGATTCTTGAATTTCTTGGAAGAAGATTGAATTTTTGGGTTTTGGAAGAAACCCTAATTTCTAGATGTTTAGTGGGAGAGGAAATGAGAAAATAAAGGGCTATTTTCTACTAGGATATATATATATAAGACCTTATAGGGAGAAAATGACCAAAATACCCTTTTGAAAAAATGTTGTAATTTGATGATCAGAGCCTGTGACGGTCGACCTGATGGTCCATCAGAGGGACTGACGGTCCACCAACTCATCCGTCACTCAAACACAAAAACTGGAATATTCTGCCTCGACGTAATGGTTGACCTGATGGTCCGTCAGAAAAGTGATGGTCTACCAAGTTGTCCGTTACTTAAGGGCTAGAAATGAGACATTTTGTCTTGGTTTAACAGACACCTTAACGGTCCATCAACTTTGTGACACTCCACTACTATGACCATCGCACGATATCCCAAAAAGAGAGATACTACCTTGGATTAACAGGAGACTTGATGGTCCCCCAAGGATTTGATGGTCCACCAGGTCGATCGTTAAACCTGGGCTATCCGATAGCATTCAGAAAAATAGCCATAACTCACTCATCCGATGTTGGATTTCGATGAAATTGGTATCGATGGAAAGCATATTAAATTATCTACATGAAAAAAGTGGAAATTAGAGAAATACAACATGGTTTAAACATCAATAATTTTAGAAGTCATACATATCCATTCAAAAAGATAGATTTAGGCTTAAGGAATAATCGAGGTATTATAGAGTCTAAACAATTCATTTGGAGACTGCAGTGACTGATGACTAAACTTCAGCGTTTAATTTAAGGGTACTTTAGAATATTCCCTCCCTTCCCAATTAAAGCCATACACCCATAAAGCATTTAATGGGGATTATATTTCATCCTTAAAGTACTCAAAAACCTCCATGTGTTTTATCGCACTAGCTCAAGCAGTCATAATTAGGGTTTCCAAGAAGTACGTCATTCAAAGGCTCAAGGGTTGAATTTTTTTCGTGAAACTTCGTATCTCAAGCTTGTTACTCACCTCTCATTGTTAATTTTTTAAAGCATATTTTTTAAAGTATTCTTCATAAGAAATTGTGTTGGTTTTGTAACAATGGTTGAGGTTTTGAATGCTTATTGATTGAACTATATTTTCCCATGATTTGCATATTATTATTCATACTTTAATTAAGGTTTTGAACTTATGTGTGCATTGGTGTGGTGAATGAATTAAGGAGTTGTGATTTTCCCAAAACCTGTGACTTTTGAAGTGTTTATGACCCTAACCCCAATTGGTAAATTGGTTTTTAAATATGAGAAATTTGGAAATTTTAATTGCCCTTGAACTATTCCATTATGAATTTGAATATAACCTTATGGGTTGTTTAATTTTGCAAGATAATGTAAAAGTGAACCAAGGGAGTTTTTAATTCCCCCAAGTGATGATAATAGGCATGGCATGTTGATGTTACCTTGTAAGTGTAGTTGGTATGGCGATAAAAATAGTCCATGCCTTAATGTGTAATGTCATTCAATGAATGAGAATGTGTGATACTTATTTTAATTGTACATTAGTGATGGTTGTGTAGCTAATTCGGTAAACTGTAAATACCATGGGACCAATAAAGAAAACCACAATTGCCTATGCGGGGATCTATATGATCGAAAGGGTTGAGTCCTCCTTATTATTATTATTACATGATTAGGAGGTTCTTGTCCCCCACATTATATTACATGATTTGATGCTCATGTCACCTTAATATATAGGGTGTTTTGTGTCCCGCATCATGCATAAGTACAACCTCTAGTTTATGTAGCCACACGCACTGGGGCCCTACCAGCTGGGGGAGATCTGGGCCCAAATAGCCAGTGGCTTCCTTTATTTGTTATGATGGTTGAGCTACACAATTACGTCTAAAGTTTTATATAGAATATTAAACCTCGTTCCCTATCCCAATACCCGATGTGTGTATATATATTTGCATATTTATATATATTTATGTGCATTGGTTTTATTACTGATTTTAAAGAATTTATCGAGTTATTATTTTTCTTCCTTATCCCTGAGTTACATGCTAGTGTTCACCTCAATATCCATCTTTGCATGGTGTATCCCGATGCAATGCAGGAATTGGTCATACTTCTGCTCCTCCTACTCAGTGATTAGGATTCTTAAGCAGATTGTGAGATTCTTAAGCAGCATCTGAGTTGACATTTAAATTGAGAGATTCTACTGTTTGGAAGTCTACATTTTATGTTTTGATCTGTAATGTATCAGACTTCTTAGACTTGTTTTTGGTATAGTCTAGTGCATGTCCCGACACTTTATTAATATTTAATTTTTGCAAAGGATATTTTTGGATTACTATTGATATTGTATGATGTTGGTCGGTTGTTTGGTTGTTCACCGATCGTCGGTGATAGACTTGCTTTAATATCCTTAAGCTTGTCAAATGCTATCTTGTTATATGTTCAAAATTCATCCCACAACACGGATATTGTCTTGTTTGGTAAAGTGCAAAGTGGTGATATCCAGTCTATGTGGGACTTGAGATCTCATCAAGGCCATTCCTTTTTTTGGGTCATGAAAACTACTTTATGAGCTATGACATTATTGTAAGGTTTTGAGGCATATTCTTGCTCTTGGAATCATAAATACAATTTTAAGGGTTTTAGTTCAAAGTGAGATTTCAGAGTTCTCATCTTATTATTGTAAGTACATGGTTATGACTTTTTATTAGAGTTCTTAAGTTTTTCCAATTATGAGTAGCTAAACACCACACTAGGGTAGTGGGAACCATATTGAATTAATGAACTAGTGTTCAAAGTACAAGGTGATTCTAAAAGTTTTGTTGGTTATGCATTATTTTTTTTATTTGATTGCCTTACAACGAATGCACATTTTGGGACTTCTCCTATATTGAAACTAGACTGTAGAAAGGGTAGCTAGATAATAATAGTAACTTAACCACAAGGTTTGGAGCTATATTTATTTAGTTAATATTGAGTCGATATATGGAAAATACTATATTGGGATCACAGATATGAATCAATAATGCCATACTCATGATACATTAACCATTATTCTTGGGGATAGTCATCTACAAGGTGCGTAACATAGCTAGTTAGATGATACATAGCTGATCAGTTCTGCATGTTGAATACCATAAGTTATCACTAAAGTACAAATAACCTATTGGGTTGTAATGTCATTTGGAAAAAATTCTTAGAGGCATACTGATTTCAAATACAACAAATCAATGCTTGTTACCACTGATACTTTGTTTCACAAAACCCGTATCTCTTACTTACCAATTACTTAGAAAAATACTTAATTGAATATCACCTTATTCCATGGGAGATCAACCCAAACCTAGTTGGGTTTAACATTTGATCAACAAATACTTTATACATTTAATAGGTGTAATTTTGGTGGCATCCAATAATTGAGATGTTATTTTATTTTGTGTTTGTGTATGTGTTGGTTGCATTTAATTAGGATAAAAATAGGGAAATAATTTTGTAGTCAAGCAATATTTTAATGTTTTTCTTCTTATTAATTTTAAGTGCATGATTATTGTTTCTTAAAATATTTCTTCTTGTGTTATTTCAATTATAAGTAGAAAAATACCACAACTAGGGTTGTGGGAACCATGACGAATCAAAGAAGTAGTGTTTCAAGTACAAGGTAATTTTCGTAGGGTTGTTTGTCGTGTATTGTTGTTTCATCTAATTTGATTACTTTTCAATTAGTGCACATATTAGGACTTGTCCTATCTCTACTTTGGACTGAAGCAAGGATATCCAAATTAGAATAGTGAATCAATAGAAAGACTTGGAGTTATTTTTATTTAATTTAGCTTGATCCAATAAACAGGAAATACTATATTGGGACTACAGATAAGGGTCAATAATGCAACAAAGAGTATATTGGGATAACAGATAGGGATAAATAATTCAAAACTAATGGCACATTAACCTTTATGATTGGGGATAATCATCTACAAAGGGCGTAACATAGTAAATTATATGATACATAGACTATATATTCTACATGTCGAATACCATAAGATATCATTGAAGTTTATAGAACTTATGGAGTTATGATGTTATCGGTAAACACGGTCCTAGTGCCTTGCTCATATTGATTTCAATAAACCCCCTATATTACTTACTAGTTACATAGACAAATACTTAATCAAATCTCATCCTATCCTTGTGGGATCGAACCTAACCTAGTTGGATTCTATATTTGATCAATGATTGCTTTATACTTCTGGGAGGTATAATTTGGGTGACATTAAATTTAGCTTGTAATTCTGGGGAATATAGTTATTGAGTAGAATTATTGTATTTGTCGAGTTGTTGGTTTTGTTTTCTATTTCTTAGGGACATGTCTTTGTATGCATAATACTCTGAGTCAAATAAATCCCTTAATTCTATTTGATCCTAAAATTGACAGAACTTTGACACAAATTGAAAGATAGAGAGAGGAGTTCATGATCAAGAAGCCTTCCTTGAAGGGGTTCATGATGATCTAGCAACATTGGATAGACCACTTCAGCATGATGTTCATAAAACTATAGAACAAGTTACTTCTTTATTAATGGTTGAGAAAAATACTAGGAAAATAGTTACACAACGAGCAACAAGGTAAGAAAAAGGTTAGACAAGAAGAGGAAGAACATCAAGATACACTTGATGTGTGGAATATATTGATAGGAAATAGGGGAAAACAACCCATCCATAAATATTTACCAGTTTATGAAGATCTAGAAAATAATTTGGGGCATGTTGAGCCAGTTGAAATAGGTGCAACCATTCCTCCAAAATTGTCTCAAGGTACTAATTTTGATATCAGTATTGTGATGATCTAGATATTAAATTTAAAGGGGGTGTTTACTGGCCACCCTATAGATGATGAAAACATGCATATTATGAAATTTTTTGTGATTTACACTTCATACCAAATGCCTAGGGTGAGTCAAGAGGTGATACGACTGAGAATATTTCTATTCTCTTAAATAACGGAAGCTACTCTGTGTTTTGGGAGTTTCCCCATGGTTTCACAACTTTGAAAAAGTTGAGGACTCAGTTCTTTGACTAATTTTCCCACTCTCTAGAATACAGTAATTGAAAGATGGAATATAAAACTTTTCATAGTTACATTCAGAGGTACTATATGAGACATGATTGAAGCTTAAGAAGAATCTACAAAATGTGACAAATCAAAAATTATGGGTTGAAACTTTGTTGGGATCTTCTAAGGTGACTTGAATGATAAAACAAAGGTTGTTGTGGACACTATCACTGATGAAACCTTTATGTGTCTATGATAGGGGCATGCTTCTAAACTCTTGGATCGAATTACTACAACTAATCAAGGGTGGAACACTTGAGAGGTAGATCGATTAGCCGATACTGATGAACTGGAGCCTTTAATAAGCAATAAGCACTGGATGAGATCGTAGCTCAAGGGGTGGCACTGTTGAGGACTGTGGCTTACTAACTAAGAAATTTTCACCAGATGGAGAGGAGAAGGTCAATATAGTGGGTGCTTGAGGTAATGATTTTAGATATAAAGATTTAAATTTTGAGAAAGAAGATAAATATCTTCAAATAGAGGTGACGAGTTTACAGCTAAGGGCCAAGGGTGTAACGAAAAGAACTGGGACTCTAGGCAAGGGAATCAAGGTAGGAACTACTTTAAAGAAAACTATAATAGCTATAGAGACAAGAGTAGTGATCATGATTGTGACTGGAATTGGAAAAATAAATAGTGGATGGAGGAGATAAGATGACTACAAGGAAAAATATCACGACCTGAGGTTACCCCGTAGTCGTGACAATGGTTCTTACGATCACAAGTGACCACAAGCTAACCCATGGGCTGGTACCTACTGTGAGCACTAAATATTATACTGATAATAAACATGTGCAGAAACAACTAAATAAAGCCATAACGTTCAAATTATGAAAATAAGATTTAAATCATAAGTGTAAATATCCGATGACAAACTGAAAAGACTGATAAAACAACTGATAAACTAACAAACTATCTGAATGAATGAAAACATCTAAAAGTCTTTAACTGACTTAAGAGTTGATGGGATAGGCCCCAACTTACTCCAAACTGAATTAATTTAAAATAAATATAGAAATACAGAAATACCATAACAGGTCCACGACATATGAGGACTCACCAACACTGTTTTTGATGATAAGCTGAACTATCTAAGCACGGTTAGGAAACTGAGCGTCTTAACCTATTATATAAGACATCATAGCGTAAGGAAGTATATGAGATATGGTTGGGCCAAAATTCACAGGTTTATGAGCATAAAATAATGAATGACTAAATAGCCTGAGATAATCGAGGCGTAAATGTATGAAAGCAGTAAAATCTGAGAATGTATGACCAAGCGTATAACATGATACTGAAATAGTCAATAAACTAAAATATGAAAATTAGGTAACTGAATAACTGATGAAATATATGCTATGTCAATCAAACATTAATTGAATTTTGTACTTAAAATTTAACTGAGACTGTCGGAGGAATCATCTAACCGACATACCCCAATGTGAGCTAATCAAGATCCAACCTGTAACCCAAGTTTGAAGGGTATTATTACCGTTCCAAAATTACTAACGTAGACTATGTGGATCCACTCAACTAATTTCCTAAAGGACTAATGAGTCACCCTTATCTAGCAGTTGCTTTAATGAGATATGTGTTACCCTTAACTATCTGGTAAACACTTTATCAAATATCAACTGGTAGGTTGATATCTCTAACCTACGCTAGCTACAAAGTTCTAGAACTAAGGGACTGCTACTACAGGTCACACCCTCTACTCGAAGGTGAGCTTCCTTCCCTGGGTTTACTCGGTGCTAAATCCTATACCCAATTGAATGACATTGATTACTAGACTGAACTAAGCTTAACTAAGCAAACAAATAATTATTATAACTAACTGAATGACAACACTAATGGTTTATCTGAAACCGTTCTGAAGATACTAAAATTATGTAAATAGATAAGTATCCGGTGTTTATAACCCTCTAGTACTGAATGAAAATAACAATAAGGATATGTGAAGCTTTAAAAACCATAATAAAGGATCATTATTCAAAACCCAACATTTAAACATTTCATTAAAACACATAGGAGTCATGAATTTAAACATGGGAATGGGTAAAGCATACGATTGAAAACGTAGTTACAATACTAAAACCATGAATTCGGGATTTAACATGAGGATTTCAATACATTAAATCATATAAGGGCTTATTCCATCGAACACACTTGTAACATAACTCGTAATCAAAATGAGTAACAACTTCATGGAGATAATTCACCATAAACATATAAAAACTCATAATTTGATATCAAAAGGGATTCTTGGACTCCATGGGTGAAAAGGGCCCATGGATAAACATCACACATACCTTGAACCCTTCAGCTTGAAAAGAAATACAATCTTGATGATTTTCTTGAAAGTTATTGTATTAGGGAAATTTAATTACTTGTTTGCTTGGAGAGTAAGCAGTGGAATTGATGAACTTGCGGGATGATTATGGTTTGTTTTTGAGAGAAAATTAGAGAATATGGGCAACTAATGCCATAATTGACGTTTTAATTTGTATTTTTATGAATTGAGTCGATGGGAAAAGACTTAACTTCCCCTCAGGAAATTTAATATGCAACTGGAATATGAATTAGAAGGCCATCTTGAAATGATGAAGGGCTCATCGTTATACCCACTGCGACGCACCACTGTCGCGGTGAGGTTCTAGAATCAAAATCCAATCACGACCCAATCCTCGTCTAAAAAATCTGAAATTTCCTCAAGAGATGCTCCTTACACCCATGAACATGAATTAACTCAGAAACCTATGTCTCGGGGTTGGGAAGACCTATTTAAAAATCCACAAAGTTAAGAGGAAAAAAATAAGATTAACTCCCCAACACTTAGTCAAATTTTCATGCTTTAAACCTCTTAAGCATGCAAGTAGGAGCTAAACCAAGCTAAGTAAACTACAAGGTATTACAATATGTCCCCCTTGGAAACTTTCATCCTCGAATGAGACATATTAAGTTGAGGATACTGGGGAAACTTGGATCATATACTGGACATACATAACTAAAAACATGATTACACAACTATGTTTGAAACATGATACATGAACTGAACAGATTTGTATTTAATGACATGAGACTGATTATATAGCTGGAACTGAGAATAGAAAAGTGTCAATCTAAGGAAAACTGTTCCTTAAGTTAAGTCTGAGTGTGTGGATAAAAGATGAGGGTACTTGGTACACATATTTGCTTCTGTTTCCCCTGTGGCTCTTTTAACGGACTGATTTCGCCAAATAACTTTGACCAGGGGAATTTCTTTTTTCCTTTGTCTACAAATCTAATGATCAAGGATCTCAACTAGGATTTCTTCATAAGAAATCCTATCTTGAATAGTTTTTCTTTGTAAAGAGACTACAATAGCTGGATCACTAATACACTTCTTTAATAAGGAAACATGAAACACCAGATGCACTGATGCCAAATCTTCAAGCAACTCAAGCTTGTAAGCTACCCTCCCAAAATGGCTTAAAATTATGAGTTTCCCCTTCTTATCAAATATTTTCACTATCTTTATGGGCAAGATTTTCAAATACACCAAATCACCAACCTCAAACTCAAAGTCTCTTCTTCTCACATCTACTTAGGATTTTTGATGTCTTTAGGTTATCTTAATCCTCTCCGTAAATAACTAAACTTTCTTTATCTCACCAAAAACTGAATAAGGCCCTATCAGTACACCCCCGCCTACCTCAAACCAACCAATAGGAGATCTATATCTTTTCCTATAGAGAGCCTCAAACAGAGCCATCTGAATACTAGTGGTATAACTATTATTGTAGGCCAACTCGATCAATGGTAAGTGGTAATCCCAAATTTCTTTAAAGTTAATAATGCATTCTCTCAATATATCCTCTAGGGTCTGAATGTTCCTCTATGCTTAACCATCTGTTTGAGGATAAAAAGCTATACTGAGGTGAACATAGGTACTAAGACCTTTCTAAAATCCTATCCAAAAGTTAGAGTTAAACTGAGTACCTCTATCTGAAATAATAGGCAATGGGACTCTATGCAACATAACCAACTCTCTAATATAGAGCTTAGAGTAGTCCTCGGCTGAATAAGAAGTATGAACTAGTAATAAATTGGCTGATTTTGTCCTTCTGTCTATAATAACCTATATCGAATCATGATGACGACACGAACAAGGCAAACCCATCATAAAATCCATGTTCACTTCTTCCTACTTCCAAGTAGGAATGCTAAACTCCTACATTGTACCACTTAACCTATAGACAGTTAAAGTATGTGGCTACAAAGTCTACAATATCCCTTTTCATACCACTCTACCAATAAATTTCTCGTAAATCACAGTACATTTTAGAGGCTCCTAGGTGAATAGAATAATGTGCACCATGCACTTCTGCAAGGATTTGTAGTCTCAAATAATCTACAAATGGCACACACAATCTACACTAACATCGCAACACACCATCTCCCTCTTGGCAGAAAACTCTACCTTATGATTTCTAACTGATTCCTTCAACTTAACCAAACTGAAATCTCTATATTGATTCTCCTCCACTTGGGCAACCAAATAAGATTTTGAACCATTCTGAACCCATAAACTACCCTCAGTTGAATCAACCAACCTAACACCTAACCTCGTAAGATGATGAACCTCTTAAGCTAACCTTTTCTTATCATTCTCAACATGAGTAAAACTACCTATAGACAATCTACTAAGGGCATTTTCCACTATATTGTCCTTGCCCAGATGATACAACACACTAATATTATAACCTTTCATTAACTCTAACCATCTTTTTTGATGAAGATTACAATCTCTTAGTGAGAACACATACTATAAGCTTTTGTGATCTGTGAACAAATAAACATAAACCCCATATAAATAGTGCATCAAAATTATCCAGGAAACGACAATAGATGCTAGCTCAAGATCATGGTTAGGGTAATTCTTTTCATGTGGTTTATGATATCTTGAGGCATAGGCTATGACCTAACCTTTCTGCATCAACACACAACCAAGTACATCTCTAGAAGCATTACAGTAAACAACAAATTCCTCTAAACTTTTTGGAAAAGTCAAGACTGAGGCTGAGGTGAGTCGACTCTTCAACTCCTGAAAACTCTTTTCACAAGAATCTGACCACTAAAATTTAGTCTTCTTTTGAGTCAGTCGAGACATGGGGTACACAATATAAAAGAAAACCCTTCAACAAATCATTTGTAATAACAAGCCAAACCAAGAAGCTCCTGACATCTTATGGATAGATGGGTTTGGGCTAGTTTATCACTTCTTCGATCTTTTAATGGTTAACTCTAATGCCATCAACAGAAATAACATGGCCAAGGAAAGCTACTGATCTTATCCAAAACTCGCACTTACTTAATTTGGCAAATAACTAATTGGCTCTAAGAGTCTGCAATATTATTTTGAGATGGTCTGCATGATCATTTTCGCTACCGTAGCAGACAAAAATATCATTAATGAAGGCTATGACGAATATGTCCATGTACTTCTTGAAAACTCTATTCATCAAGTTTTAGAAAGTTGTTGGGACATTCTTTAGTCCATAAGACATAACTAGAAATTTGAAGTGACCATATCAAGTTATTAAATGTATTTTCGAAATGTCACATTCCTTGACTCTGAGCTAATGATAGCATAATCTGAGCTCTATCATAGAGAAATAACTGGTACCTTAGAATTGGTCGAACAAATCATCAATCCTGGGGAGTTGGTACTTATTGTTGACTGTGACTTTGTTCAACTAAAGGTAATCGATGCACGTTCTGAGAAAACTATCTTTCTTATGCACGAAAAGGACTAGATATCCCCATTGGGAAACACTAGGCCTGGTGATCCCTTATCTAAGAGATATTTTTACTCCTTAAGCTTAGCTGGAGCCATTTAGTAGGGTTGAATAGAGATAGGTTGGTTATTTGGAAGGAGATCCATTGAGAAGTCAATTTCACTTTTGTGTAGAACTCTAGGAAGATCTTCAGGGAACACGTCTAGAAATTCTCTTATTGATGAAATTGACTCAAGACTTGGACTCTCAGAATTAGAGTCTTTAACTCGAACAAGATGGTACATGCACCCCTTGGATATTATTTTTCTTGCGCAAAGATATGACACAATCTGACCCCTAAGTGTTGAAGTAGTACCCCTATATTTAATAATTGGTTCATTGGGAAAATGAAACTATATGACTCTATATCTACAATCAACTGAATCATAGCATGAGTGGAGCGAATCCATGATAAAAATGACATCAAAATCAGTCATCTCCAACTCTACAAGGTCTACTGAAGTGATTTTCTGAGATACTATGACTGGTTAATTTTTGTACATCCATCTGGTTGTGATAAATTTACCCACTAGGATAGACACTAAGAAAGGCTCTACTAGAGTTTCGTAACTTATATAAAAATTGATAGCTATATTAGGGGTTACAAAAGAATGTGAAGCTCTGGGATCTAAAAAAGCATAAACATGAAGATGAAAGACCTGCAACATACTCATAACCATATCAAGAAAGCTTTCCTAATAAAGAGAGGACTGGATGGCATACAATTTAGTCTTGCACTGATAACTTGTTGCACTGGCCATGGCACCCTGCTGAGTTGGACGATCAAATTAAACTGGAGGATGATTAGACTTACCCTATTGACCACTCTGTGGGAAATCTCTGACTCTATGGCTTGGATTGCCACATCCAAAACACACATCACTGTCAGCTTTACACACACTCTGATGATTCTTACGATATTTCTAGCAGAGATGATTAGTACAACCATAGCTTATACTACCCTGGGATATTGACCCTGGAGGCATTTCCTAATTTTCATTTTGGAACTTTAGAAATGGTGCACTAAATGAAGATAGAGTTAGGGCTGAAAAGTTCTGATGAAATATGGTTACCACCCTCTAACCTCGATTAAAATAGTTAATGCTACCTGTTTTGTCCCTCTTATTCACTCTCTCTTTCTCCTTAAGCTTATGTTTCTCAATCAGTTAAGCATGGATAATAAGACAAGATATGTCGATCTACTTAATAAATATTGCAGTCCTACACTCCTTAACCACACTATCAGATACACCAGAAAAAAGTTACTTATTCTTTATCTATTATCAGCCACTATCGAAGAAGCATACCTCGCAAACTGATTAAACCTAAGCGAGTATTCCTTTACACTCATACTACCTTATTTCAAATTGATAAACTCCAGTAACTTAGCTTCTCAACTCTAAAGAAAAGAACCTATCTAAAAAGGTTGTGTCAAACTCTTCACTCTATAGGCCCTACCTCAACATTCATATCCTACTTATGTTGCTTATACCACGTATGAGCTACATCCTGCCATTGATAAGCATCAAACTATACACTTTCACTCGAAGTGACACCCATGATATCTTTCACCTTCTAAACTATATAAAGAAACTCTTTCGAATCTTCATAAGACTTGTATCCCAAAATTTGAGGGGTTTTCATTCGGGTGAAATCCTAGATTCTAGGTGTAACTATTTTTTCCACTAGATTAGCTGGGAAAATAACCTGCTAATTGTTCTATACATCTACTAAATGAGATAAGGTAGTGAATGCAACTCAAAACTCTGCATGAGAGACATGCTTTATGGGAAGCATTTTCTGTAAAGAATAAGGGATAGATTAAAAAGAGAGTTTAAATAGAGGTAATGCTCATTTACTTGACATGAATACTAAAAGAAGGGAATCTTTTCCTAAAACATCCTGTAGTCGCTTGCCAATAAGTATGGCATATTTCACACCCATACAAAAGAATCTACTTAATGTTGCTTTTGGACTCCCTAGGACACTGCAAAACCATAGGTTGTGATACTAAGTTTTTTAACAACTTGAGGTACCCCCTATTCGCGATGATGGTGCTTAAGGTCAATAGTGTCCACAAGCTAACCCAAGGATTGGTACATGTTGTGAGCACTAAATAATATAATGATAATAAACATATGTGAAAATAACTAAATAAAGCCATAAGGTTCAAATATTAAAAATATAATTTAACTCATAAGTCTGAATGTCTTATCATATACTAAAAATAATGATCAAACAACCGATACACTAACTAACTGTCTGAATAACTTAAAACACCTGAAAGCATCTAACCGACTAAATAGTAGATGGGAAAGGCCCCAAATAACTCAAAATTAAACTAACTGAAAAGAAATATGGAAATACTGAAATTTCAAAATAGTTCCTCAACATATGAGAACTCACCACAACTTCTACTGCTGATAAGCTGAACATATTCAGCTCAGTTAAGAAACAGATCATCCAAACCTATGATATAAGATATTATAATGCAAAAAAAGTCTGCAATAAGTGCTTCGAATATACTGGTAATGTCTATGTAATGATAACTTACTGAATAGCATGAGATAATAGATGCATAAATGTGTGAAAGCTATAAAATCTAAGAATTCATGACCACTCATGTAACATGATACTGAAATAGTCTGTAAACTTAAATACTAAAATCTAGTAACGGAATAACTGATAAAATGTATACTATGGTCAAGCAAACCTAAACTAAATTTTGTACTAAATACTAAACTGAGACTGTGGGAAGTATCATCTAACTGGTATGCCCCAATCTTAGCTAATCGGGTTCCAACTTATAACCCTAGTTGGAAGGGTGCCAGTGTCGTGCCATGGGTACTAGCGTTGACTATGTGGATCCACTAACTATTGGCCTAAAGGACTATTTACTCACCCTCATCTGGCAGGTGTTCCAATGAGAAATGTTTTACACTTAACTGGCAGGTAAATACTTTATGAAACCTCAATTGGTAGGTTGATTACTCTAACCTACGTCGTCTATGTTGTTCTAGAACTACAAGACTGCTACTAAAGGTCATACCCTCTATAGGCAGTGAGGCCCCATCACTAGGTTCGCTTGGTGCTAAATCCTACTCCCAACTGAATGACACTGATTAATGAAATGAACTAATCTTGATTGAGCAAACAACTTATCCTGATAACTAACTGAATGACAATGCTCATGGTTTATCTAAAACTATTCTAAAGAAACTGAAATTATGTAAAAATCTATGTATCGGGTGTTCATAAGAATCCAACACTGAATAAAAATAAAAATAAGGACATATAAAGCTTTAAAACCATAATTAATGATAACTACTCAAAACCCAACATTTAGACATTTCATCAAACACATGGGAGTCATGAATTTAAGTATGGGAATGGGTAAAGCATGTGATTGAAAACATAATTACAATACTAAAACCAAGATTATGGATTTAACATGAGGAATTCAATATTCAAATCATATAAGGCTCATTCCATCGAAAAAAACTTGTAACATAACCTGTAATCAAAATCAATAACAACTTCATAGAGACACTTCATCATAAACATGTAAAAACTCATAATTTGATATTAAAATGGAATTCTTTGACTCCACGGGCGAAAAGGGCCCATGGATGAACATCACACATACATTAACCCTTAGGTTTTTAAAAGAAACACAATCTTGATGCTTTTCATGAAAGTTCTTGTATTACAAAACTTGAATTCTTGGTTTCCTTAGATAGAAAGGAATGAATTGATGAACTTAGAGGATGATTAGGGTTTGGTTTTTAGAGGAAATTGGATAATATAGGTAAATAATTCCCTAACCGTTGTTTTAATTCATGTTTTTACATATTGGGTCAATGGGAAATGACTTATCTTCCCCTAAGGAAATTAAATCCGTTACTAGAATGTGGATTAAAAGGCCACCACGATGTGATGAGGGGCTCTTTATTATACTTAATGTGATGCGCCACTATCATTATAGGGTTCTAGAAATCAAAACACGACTCAATCCTCATGTAAAAAATTCAAAACATCCCTAAGACATGCTCCTTACATCCCTGAACATGAATTAACTTAAAAACCTATGTCTTAGGGTCGGGAAGACTATTTTAAAAATCCTCGAATTTAAAAGGCCAAAAATAAGACTAAGTCCCCAACACTTGGTGAAATTTTCAGGATTTAAACCTCTTATGAATGCAACTAGGAGCTAAAACAAGCTTAGTAAAGTACGGGGTATTACAAAAAAAAGTGTCCTTTATATTCTGCCAAGGAATCGTTATGCTGATTTTAGAAACTCGAGGATGGAAACTTTATTTACATAATTGGTTAAAGGGTAAAAGAGACACGAGATCTACCTTAAGAAAAGCAAAGCAAACTAACACGATCCAAAACCAGGCCATGTCGTACAGGCACCACAAGCTCACATGAACCAGAGGTTGCCCCGATAACACAACCTAATTATCAATATAAATCACAAAGGTTGAATGAATCTTGACCATATAATAAGATAGTGGAAAACATATTACAAGTCGTAACTAAAACATATGATAGTGGAAAACATACTAAAAGTCATAACTAAAACATATGATAGTGGAAAACATACTAAAAGTCATAACTAAAATATATCTAAGTACTTCATTAGATTTATCAAACAAACCAATATTCCCAAGTACACAGTCATCCATATTACCTCTATACAAATTCAGAGTCTAAATATATAAACATATGTCAGGATATGTTTCGCGCACTAGCCAACATCAAGTCAAAAACAAAAGTTAAAGAGACTATAAAATATGTGCCTTATGAAGAATGGAAGCTCACCACACCAATTTCATACATGATCCACACAAACACTTTGTCCCTATGCAAGAAAAGAACATAAAGCTCTGACCCCCATGTCGTGTAGGGACATAGCATTCGGAGATGTTTAGCGGTTGATGAGCTAGCATGTAACCCAAATATAAGAATAAAATAGTATGTTTGTTCAAATCTACATCAAACAAACATACGCGATCATATTTACATAAGTATAATAATATATAAAGATACATGTACATATAGACACACAACGTGCCAAACCATGGGACAAGTCAAAAAATGCATTTTTGAATCATTCATTCAGAATACATGGAGTGAAGGACTTCCCAACGTTCCACCCTTACATTTTAGACACGTAAAGTTTTTATGTTACAATAGGTAAGAGGACACGAACCTAAAACTAACACATCTTATATGATAGGTGGACATGAACCACAAACCAACATACCATATATGGTAAGTGGACACAAACCACAAATCGACATACCTCATATGGTATGTGGACTTGGACAACAAACTAACATGTCTTGTAGAATAAGTGGACTTAGATCATAAACTAACACTCCATGTATGGAAAGTGGACTTTGACCACAAACAACTCAACTTGTATGATAAGTGGACTTGGACTATGAACCAACTCCCACAGTGAGTGGACTCAAACCATAAACCAACATACATCTTGTATCAACGATCGATATTTGGACCCTGTCTCTCCTTACTCATGTATCAACATCCATATAATTTGAGATATAAGAACTCGAACCCATAGAATTAATTCTAGCATCCAAGTCAATATATTAACACCACAAACAACCACATGTTCTTTGCTTATTGTATAGATAAGTCCAAAGACTTAATTCACAACATGATGCAAGTTCATTTATGCTCACCAAGAGTTCTACAAACCATTTATTCCCCATTACTATTCTTATACACACCTTTCTGTTCAAATATAATTTAAGTTTATGTTTTAGGGACTATGACCCATTTAGCCAATCAACTATCAAGGAAAATCAATTACTCCTTGCATGTCCAACAAGGACTTTACCAACCATTTACCAAGCGTTCACATTCATTCACAATATCTTGACTCATTTATTTCCACTAGACCAATATCATAGATAGATATTTGACCTTCACAAAGCCATTTAACCACTAATCACTTTGATAGAATAAATGCCCTAATTCAATTCCTCATCAATTACATTTATGGTCATCAAGACCCACATAATGATTCACATTCCATTAGCGAACTTATACCACATTCTCACCATATTTTAGTTCAACACTCTATTTAAATCCAATTTTGTGTTTAGCAATTTCAATCCCCTTATTAGTCATCAACACAACAAGGTCATCAATTATACAATTCAAGGATCTCAATACCTTTACAATATAAATTATCAATCATTCATACTTACTGGGACATTGCCCTAATTCAAAACATTACCGACATCTAACTAGATAATTCACTTAGATATTTTCAAAATACATTGTGTGCATACCTTTAACATGGCTATTTACATAATGGAAATCATCACGATTGGGGTTACTCAATAATATGTATAAACATAAGTCTAAGTAAGAATCAACATTATTCATTATTAAAGACAAAACCCTTTTCATTTGATTTTTAAATAACTATGTGCTCTTACAAATCCAAGTGTAAAATGTATGGGTTTACAGTTATTTAACAAGGGGAAGATTTACAAGACTTAAGCAAGATGATCCACCAAGAAATTTGACTCCTTCTTGCCATTAGATGCACACCTTTCAAACCCTAGCCTCTAATCTTCTAAATAATGATTGAGAGAGAGTTTAGGATGTTAGATCCATTCAAAATGCGCCTATAGAGGTCATATACCCTTATATAGTGAGGGGGCTTAGGGTTTCGAGTGTAGGAAATGACCACAAGGCCCCTGGTTAAAAGAGGAAAATTGATCATCTATGTGGATACAACTCACTTGAATTAATCGTACCGTAGGGAATGAGTGGTATCCAGACTCATCCCCTAGGCTCTACCTAGGTCACTGATCTTGATGTGACTACTCACCATTAAGTCGTATCCAAAGGGTATTAATCACACCCTAACCATACACAACACTCATACCCAAAATAGTCCACTCTACACTAAGTGCCAAGCACTATAAAACTTACCTAGGTATGAATTGTACCCATGTATATGAATGAGGGGAGTCCAATTAGTATATAGGATACAATTATACCATCGTAGGATGATCAAGGTACAAAAAGGGAGGAAGGAGTGGGTATGACTCGTATCCAAAGGGTATGAGTGGCTTGACCAATGTACCTTCGACAATATGCTCAAGAAGGAAAAAAATCTGCAAAGCCAAGATCTTGGGTGTTTCATTCTCCCCACATAGGATCATTCGTCCTCGAATGACATGTAAGGAAAACACATTCACAAGTTAACACATTACCATACATCAAACCAACCTTTAACATATTAGAACACAAGGCATACAACATTAATAAGACACACATCATGATTATTTCTAATAGGCTATTCAATCCATTAGCTTTGGGATTCCAACCCATTATTTATTAAAGACACTCGATCAATTGAAATCTCAAAAATATAAACCCATCTATTTTCAAAGATATAAAGCAACTCAAGTATTTGGGAACTTTAATCCCTTGCCTATCTAACACATAAATAAATTCAAAGCATCAGGAACTTCAAACCATTATCTATCAAAGACATAAACTAACTTAGGAACACTAAAACACCTCACAAGTATGAGTTTCCAGAATGGAAAATAACTGCAGATACTTTGACTTCATTTCCTCTTCCTCCTCCTAAGTAGTTTCTTCAGACTTTTGATTCCTCCATGGAACCTTTACTGAAGCCCTCTCTTTAGTTTATAACTATAGAACTTTCCAACCTGAGATCCTCACCGGGATCTCTTCTCAAGACAAGAGACCCAAAATACCAATATCCTCTAAGGGAACGATCAACAAAGAATCACCTAAGAACCTTATCCACATGATAACATGGTGCACTTAACGGATGTGACTCATGCTAGAGGGGAAGTATGAATCAAATTAGACCCTTAAAAGGAAAACTATCCCTTTATCCATTTATGGAACATTTTTTCACATAATGACCAACTCATTAGGGATTTTAAGCATGACCTTATGGGTCCAACAATCTAAGAAAGCATAGAACGAATGCAACCAATTCAACCCCAATTGATATCAAATGCAATCATGTCAACTTTGTCAATCAGCAAGACTTTCTTTACTAGCAACAACTATTACACACCCCTTACAGACAACTTACAACCACTTAGTCTCTTACAGGGTAGAAACAAAAAAGGAACCCAAAAAACTCGGAACCAAATAGAAATACACAACCACATATGGGATCGAACATACCAAACAAAACATACATAACATGTATAAAGAGTTTTTCAACATACCCATAATAATATTTAAAGATTCCTTAAGACTCCTAGTGAGTAGAAAATGCATACAAGCGACTATGGACAACACTAGTACCAGATACAAAAGTTGAGATAACACTTTTCAGTGTAGGAGTAGATGATGTAGAAATAGGGGCTCAGTTATCTGGAGTAGCCACTCGAGAAGGGTAGTCTCAATTAATGTGCCCAATCGGACCATAATATAAACATCTATTCTTTCACTTCTCGCACTCACTATAGTAATGCAGACCACAGAAACTAAAATAGGGATAGTTTGACTCTAATTGGGACCTACTATCCTGAGAATTACCACTCACCTAGTTTTTTCTCTGGGATAACCTACCACTAGAATGTTGGCCTCTACATAATTCTGAAGGCTGAGACCTCTTGCCTTGTGTCTCACTAATCTCAATCTATTTCTTTTTCTCTTCCTTCACTTATTGCAGATGCACAACAAACATAGATATGTTCATATCTCTAATCAACAGAGCTTCCTTAGTCTTAAGGACCAATTTAGGAGAGACTTCCTAAATGAATTTATGCATCCTATCTCTTATGCTAAAAACTATTACATGATTATACCTAGACAATTGCTAAAATCTTAAGGCATACACTATAATGGACATCCTACTATGCCTCAAATTCACAAACACTTCTGGTTTTCCTTCTCTCAACTCTTGACGAAAGAAGCAGTTAATAAAGGCACTACAAAAATCTACCCACTTGGCCGGAGTAGAACCCATACCACTAGGCATCTCCCAAACTTTGTACCATTGATACATGACATTATTCAATTGATAGGATGCAAACTCAATACCTTTTTCCTCCAATGCATGCATAGTTCAGAAGATCTTCTCCATTGTATCTATGAAACTTTAGGGATCTTCCTCAAATTTTAAACTTATAAACATAGGCGGGTGCAACTTCATAAATTGGCCAACCTCTGTGGCCTCAGATAATATAATAAAAAAACACCACACTCATATTAAGAAGATACCAATTGGGTCAAGAGGTTGATAGAGTGGCAAAAATCAGCATTAAAAGCATCCCCTTGAAAGCACTGTGGAGTCTCACTCTCATAAGCAGGGTTGTTGGGGATAGGTGGAACTATACAAAGATGGTCAGATATTGCAGCCCTAGCTTAGGTCTAAACCCCAGAAGTTGGATGTGCTCTGTCTATATTGTCCTTAATTGGGACTAAAGATTTAACCTGAGTATCAGATCTTCTTGGAGGCATAATCTAAAAGATAGTAAATAGAAAAAAGAGAAAACCAAGACCTTAGTCTCTATGGCATGAGATTAAAACACAAGATAGGGAAATATTTTCTTAAATGTCTTGTAGCCTCTCTTTTATAAGTATGGCACCCCATAAAAAAGACTCTAATCAATAAGGTACAATGGAAACCCAATTAACTATGAACCTCGACTATAATACAAAATTGACATGACTGGAAATTGAGCCATGCCGTACGGGCACCCCAAGCTCATATGAATTAGAGCTCACCTCGATCACCCAACCAAATTATAAATATAAATCACAAAGGTTGAATAAATCCTAACCATATAATAAGATAGCATAAAACATACTATAAGTCATAACTTAAACATATCTAAGCGTTTTTTAGATTTATCAAACTAACCAATATTTCTAAGTACACAATCATCCACAATACCTCAATACAAATCCATAGTCTAAATATATGATCTTAAGTTGCGACATGCCCCCAATAATAGAAAACATCAAGTATAAAACATAAGGTAAATCTATGAATTATATGCCTTTTGAAGAATTAAAGATCACCACATCAATGTTATACACAATCCACCAAAACACTTATTCACTATGCAGAAAAAAATAAAGCTTTGGCATATATGTCGCATGGAGACATAGCATCTGAATATGGTTTTCAGTTGGACTGCTAGCATGTAACCCAAAGATAAGGTTAAATAGTACATTTGTTCAAATCCATGTCAAAACATCACATGCGATCATATTTACATAAGTGTAAACATATATGAAAAAATATGTACATATAGTTACACAATGTGCCAAACCATGGAAAAAGTCATAACATGCATTCTCGAATCATTCATTCATGAGACAAGGAGTAAAGGGCTTCCCAAACTTCCACCCTTATATTTTAGTAATATATAGTTTCTACGTGACAACAGGCAAGAGGACACGAACCTTAAACCAATAAATTTTATATGATAGGTGGACATGAACTACAAACCAACATACCACAAATGATAAGTGGACACGAACCACGAACCGAAATACCTAATATTATAAGTTGACTTGGACCAAAAACCAATGTGCCTTTCTTGGTAAGTGGACTTGGACCATAAACTAACACGACTTGTATGGTGAGTGTACTTAGATCATAGACTAACTTAACTCGTATGTTAAGTGGACTTGGAAAACAAACCAACTCCCATGGTAAGTGGACTCTGACCACAAACCAACACGCCTTCTTCGGTAAATAGAGTTATACCATTAACCAATAAGCCTATGGTATGGTATTTGTACTCAGACCACAAACCTACACGTGTCTTATATCATAAAAATTGACATTTGGAATCTATACATCCATACTCATGTATCAATATCCATACAATTCAACACATAAGGAATTAAACATATTAAAGTAATTCTAGCCACCAATATTACATATCAACACCATAGAAAACCACATGGTTTTTACCGACCTAAATTAGCCATTAATTATATAGATAGGGCCCAAGGCATTAATTCACAACATGATGAAGTTCATTTATGGTCAGAAAAACCACTACTATTCTTATACATCCCTTTTTATTTAAACACAATTAAAATTCATGTCTTATGGACTATGAACCATTTAGCCAACCAACTATAAAGTTCAACTACTTACTCCTTGCATGGCTATCAAGGCCTTTAAAAACCATTTACCAAGAATTCACATTCATTCACAACATCTTGTCTCATTTATTTCCACTAGACTAACATTATAGATACATATTTTACCTTCATAAGCCATTTAACCACTAAAAACTTTGATAGACTAAATACCTCGATTCAATTAATTATTAATTATATTTATGATCATCAAGATATGCATAACCATTCATTTTTGATTTGCAAACTTATACCACATTATTACCATATTATAAGTCAACAAACTATTCAAATCCAATTTTATGTTTAGGAAATTCAATCCCCTTATTAGTCATTAACCCAACAAGGTCATTAATTATACAATGCATGGTTCTCAATAACTTAACAATATAAATGATTAATCAATCATGATTATTAGGCCATTTCCCTAATTCAAAACATCACCAACATGTAACTAGATAATTCACTTAGAAATTTTCACAAACACCTTGTGTGCATATTTTAAACGAGGCATTTTCATGGTAGGAATCATAAAATTAGGGTTAATCAATAGCCTTATGTTTAACAACATACAATAGTAACCCACATATGCAAATCATTATGAAAAACATGTATAAACACAAATCTATGCAAGAATAAACATTATTCATCATTAGACACAAAACCGGTTTCTTTTGATTTCAAAACAACCATGTACACTTTATAATCCAAGTGTAAAATACATGTGTTTGGAGTTATTTAAAAAGGATAAGAGTTTCATTCCTTAAGAAAGATGATCCACAAAGAAATTTGAATCTTTCTTGCCACTAGATGCACACCCTTCAAACCCTAGCCTCTAATCTTCAAAAGCATATTTGAGAGAGAGAGTTTAGGATGTTAGATCCACTCAAAATATGTTTAATGAGGTCATATAACATTATATAGTGAGGGGACTTAGGGTTTAAAGTATAGGAAATAACCTCAATAACCGAACTTAAAAGCTTAAAATTGGTTTTTTCGAAGGGTACAACTCATATGAGTCAATCATACCCTAGGGTACGAGTGATACCCTAACTCATACCCTAGGATCCACCTAGGTCATCTTTACTAATCTTTATATGACTACATATTCTTGAGTTGTATCTAAATGGTATTACCCATACCCTAACCATAGACAACACTCGTACCCAAAATAGTCAACTCTACACTAAGTGCTAAGTACCATATCACTTACCTAGGTATAAATCGTACCCTTGTATATGTGTAAGGGAAGATGAAGTTGTATAAAGGATAGAATTCTACCCTTCTAAGATGATTGATGTACGAGAAGGGAGGGAGGAGTGAGTATAACTCATATCCAAATAGTACAAGTTTCTGGCTTAATCATACCATGGATAACTTGCTCAAAATCCAAAAAATTTTATAAGGCAAAGATCTTGTATATTTCAAAAATAATTCAGGTTTGTGCTCAAAGAAAAAGTCATATCTAACTGCATTAAAAAAAATTGAGTTTTTATTTAGAAATATAACTTCCATATTAATCCAACCTCAATTAGTAAAAATTCTCAGCAACATCATTCAAAATCCTAAGAATGACAGCCATTGTCTAACTATTACTACTTGAAATGATTAGGCCATTATTAATCTGCCTATGCCTGTGGTTAATAACATGAATAAAAACCCTATAAGCATTAATGATGTCGATGTGGATGACATAGAAAATTTAGTGATGAATGATGAGGTATCTCAGAGGCCTCTAGTTGTAGAAAAGAAAGCTGAGGCTGACAAAGGGTAGGGTAAGGAGGTCACACTATTATTGAAGCCTATTCCCCAGCCTTCTCTATCTTTTCCCCAAATTTAAAGAAGAAACCCAAAGAGGGAAAATTTTAAAAGTTTATTTCTATGTCATAGGAGTTATTTGTGATCATCCCTCTTATGGAAGCACTAGCGAAAATGTCAGGTTATGTAAAGTTCATAAAAGATTTGGTGGAAAAGAAAAAATAGTAAGTTTTAGCCTGCTATAATGTGCACCATTGTAGGAAATTTCCTTTTATTTTTTATTTGAGGAAAAGAATGATTTAGGGGATTTCATGATTCCTTATGCGGTTAGTCTTTAAATTTTGCATAGGCTTTATGTGATTTGGGTACTAGCATTAACCTAATATTGCTAGTTGTTTAAATAAAGTTGGGGTTATGATCTCCTAAACTAACCTCTATGAGACTTTTAATGGCGGATCTCATTATGAATAAGAGTGTTGGTATCTTGTCTAATTTGTTGGTAAAGGTAGCATCTTTTATATATCTATCGTATTTCATGATTATTGATTATGAGGTTTAATTTCAGGTTTTAATCATATCAAAAATGCCTTTCCTAGCTTCAAGTAGGATATTAGTTAATATGGAGACTAGAAAGTTGAAGTTTCTGATTTATGATGAGAAAATTGCCTTTAATGCATGCAGTAGTCCATGGATATATATGTGGTATATGTTATAGATACTATAGACAAAGAAGATTTGGTAGTATCTATTGAGGAGAGACTTAGTGTTTAGTCACTTGTAGTTGTTAAAATGAAATTTGACAGTAATAGTATTGACTGGAATGATGATATGGAGAACACATTTATTGGATAGGGTGTACACATTTAAGCACTAAATAAATTAGATTTTGATTTAAAGAACGAAGCAACCCACTAGCTAAATCATCTATCATATCACCTCTAGCTTTGGAGATAGAGGCCCTTCTTTATCATCCATGTTATGAATTCTTAGGGACAATAATACCTTGTCAGGGATTATCATAGCTAATTTATTCGAGGGTCAATTTAAGGCAATAGTGTCTATTTCATAGAGGTTCAAGAGGGATATTAGATAGAGCATTACAGATATTATTCAAATTCCACATAGGATTTGTATAGATTAAATCTAACTAGAGCCAGATTGTATACCATCATTCAGCACTAATTAAGATTAAATCCACCTATGCAGACGTTAAGGTGAAAAAGGTCATGAAGTGGTTGGATGCAGATGTGGTATATCCAGTTTCCAATATAAAATATGTGATCCCAATCTAATATTTTCCAAAATGGTGGAATCACTGTGATTCCCAATGATAAGAATGCGTTAGTTCCTATAAGACTAGTTAACAAATAGAGAGTTTGCATGGACTATAGGAAGCTAAATTCATGGACCTAGAAGAATAACTATCACATGTTGATTATGAATCAAATGCTAGATCGCCTGGTTAGTTGAGGCTGGCATTGTTTTTTTGATGATTAATTGGGTATAATTAGATTTCTATGGATCTCGAGGACTAAGAGAAGCCAATTTTCACTTGCCCATATAGGACATTTACATATAAAAGGATGTCTTTGGTTTATGTAATGCTCCCACAACTTTTAGCTTTATCTAATGTCCATTTTTCTAATGTTGTTGAGGACTCCATTGCGGTTTTCATGGATGATTTTCAATTGTGGGAGATTTATTCGATAATTGCTTGGCTTATTTTGCCAATGCTATGCAAAGATGTAAAATGTGTAACTTGGTTCCAAATTTGGAGAAGTGTAATTTTATGTTTGAACAAGTAATAGTTCTTGGTCACAAAGTTCCTAAAAAAGGGATTGAAGTAGACAAGGCAAAGATTGAGGTGATTTAAAAGTTGTCTCCACCAATTTTTTGTGAAGGGCATTCGAAGATTCTTGGGTCATGAAGGTTTCTATAGACGACTCATCAAGGACTACTCTAAAGTTTCTGATCCATTGTAAAAGTTGTTGAAAAAAGATATGAAATTTGTATTTTATGAGGCCTATCTAAAAGCATTTGAGTGTCTGAAGGCGAAGTTGATTTCACACATATTATTGTGCCTTCAGATTAGACCTTGCCATTTAAGGTGATGAGTAATTCTAGTAGCATGACACTTTGTGCGGTCCTAGGAAAAAGGCGAGAGAATATACTTTACCCAACCTGCTATTCTAGCAAAGAACTTAATCCTGCATAGAAAAATTATACCGTAACTGAACAAGAATTACTAAAGGTGGTGTTTGCCTATAAGAAATTTCTATCTTACTTAATTGGCACAAAAGTCATTGAGCACACTGGTCGTGCAACTCTTAGATATTTTATGGAAAAGAAAGACGCAAATCCAACACAAAATAAATAGGTACTTCTATTGTAGGAATTTGATTTTGAGGTTAAGGATTGAAAAGGCATCAAGAATTAAATTGCTGACCATTTTTTATGCCTTGTGTAAGAACCAATGCTAATACTAGGGGATGAGCTTAAATTGATGACATTATTTTAGATGAGTAAGTCTTGTAAGAATCGTAAGTCTTTATCCCTTGATTTGGGTATGTGAAGATGGTATATTAGAAGATGTGTCCCAGAGGTTTAAATGATATCATTGAGGTGTGTCACTCTTCACCTATTAAGGGCCACTATGGAGGTGCGTGAAAGATCTTGCAATGTGAATATTACTAGCCCACAATTCACAGATATGCCCATTACTATGAAAGGGCATGTGACCAATGCCATAGTCATGGAAACAACTTATGGAGACATAAACTTCTAATGACTGTTATCCTTGATGTGTGGGATATTTACTTTATAGACCTCTTTATGAGTTAGCATGGATGAAATATATTTTATACTAGTACACTACATTTCGAAGTGCGTAGAGGAAGATATGCTTCCCAACAGTAAAAGTAAAAGTTCACAACTTTCTTAAAAAAGAACATAACCTCAAGATTCTAGACACCAAGAGTGATAATTAGATGATGCTGAAATATCCTAAGTTTTGACCCTTAGAATATTTCCTTGAATTTTAGTTTACCAAAACTAATATGAATCATGGGTATGAAACATATGTTGGGGTACGAGTCGTATGGTCCTATTGTATGCTGACCAGTGTTAATTAGTGTAATACCCTGATCATTTCTTAAGCCTAAATCGGTCTTTTAAGTAGATATGTATGACTTCCAAAGTTATTGATGATTAAACCATGATGTACAAAAAATTGAATAAACTTTCCATCGATTCTAATTTTATTAAAATTCAACATCAGATGAGGGAGTTATGGCTTCTTTACTAAATGGTATTGGATCACCCATGTTTGATGGTCGACCTGGCGGACCGTCAAGTCCCTGGTGGACCGCCAAGTGCCCCATCAATCCAAGGCAGTGAATCCTTTTTTAGGCTATCGTCCGACAGCTAAGTTGGTGGACCGTTGAAAAGTTGATGAACCGTCAAGGGGTCCGTCAGGTCAAGAAAGAATGTCTCATTTTTGGCCCTCGAGTGATGGACGACTTGGTGGTCTGCCAGTTTCCTGACAGACCATCACTTCGACTATGACATCGAGGAAAAACATTTCTATTTTGGCACTCGAGTGACAGACGATCTGGTGGACCATTAGGAGACTTGATGGGCCATCAGATCGACCGTCACAGGCCCCGCTCCGCAAATTTTAGCTTTTTCAAAAGGGCATTTTGGACATTTCCGCCCCATATGGTCTTATATATATATCCTAGTAGAGAATAGACATTCATTTTTCTCCTTTCCTCTTCCAAGAAATATCTACAAATTAAGCTTTCTTCTAAAACCCAAAAATTCAATCTTCTTCCGAGAAATCCAATGATCTTCCATGGATTTCTCTAAGTTGTTCTAGAATTAAGTTCCCCAAGTCAAGGGCATCAACAATCTTAGTCTAAAAGTGTGAGAAAAAAATTTCAAACAAGTTTTTACATCTCCAAAATCAAAATCCAAGGTATATGGGGCTTGAACAAGAACACTCCTTTCGTTCTTGTGCCTAAAGATTTACTTTCTATTATTGATTTACATGATTTTGCAAGTGGGTTTACACTTAAATTTATTTATTTTTGATTTATGGGATTTGAGTTGATTAAGTTTGATATTTATGATTATTTCACCATCATGTTTCTTAAATAGAGAATTTATTCCATGAGTTGTATATTGTCATTATGTATTGATCATTTCTAAGCAATTTAAGACAAGTGTCATGAGTTAAGCCTTTCCATGAGAAATTTAACTATTGAATATATATCGATATTTGAGATTGAAAGTCAAGATTAAGTCCTATGATGTTTCCTTCAAGCTTTTGATATTTGAAAATGAATCAAAAAGCAAATGTACTTGATGTTGAGAAAGATTGCATTGAGTTGAGTCGGGTTAGGAATCCACAATATGTTTATGATTTACAGATGAGATATATATTTATGGTTTGGTCTTTATAATAGATTCATGAGTTGATATTGAATATGGTGGATTTTCTAATGCATTCTAAGCTGAGTCCGGGAGGAATGTTTAGTACCGAGTGAGAAATATGGTATTTCCCCGAAACTATGTGCCACTGTAAGATTGAAATTGATAATTGTGGGCCAGAGGCCGAGTATGGGATTGTGATAACGAGATTGAGGTTGTACTCACCGGCAAGAGTACAACACCCCTATCAATATGGGGTTCTCTCCTTAGGAGGGAAAAATATTGGACTCCATGCGGCTCACATGGTGTAGTTATGTCGGTTATAAGAAATGCCCACGTCCATAATGGTGTAAGTACCATGAGTTACCGAGTCACTCTAAGTCATGAGTCAAAGAGCTTGAGTTGAGTTAAATGATTTATGATATTTATGAAGAATAAGTTATTACTGATGAATTACAAAAATGATGTTTTAGATAATTCAGGGAAGCGAGTTATTATTGTCAGCATGCATGATTTTCTTATACATTTATGATATTATTTAAAATGTTGCATCCACCCCCATATACTCAGTACATTCCTAAGTATTGACTCTCATACTCTTTTGTATTTTATATTTCCTCATGATATAGGTTCAAGTGCTCAGTCTCGGCAGCGATAGTGATCTTTGAGTACGTTCATCTACATTTATACGGTTGGTGAGTCCTCATGGTTCAAGGACCTGTGTCTCTAATTTTGTCTTGTTAAGAAATGGTTGTTTACTTTCAGTTTAGTATGAGTCAGTAGGGGATCTATCCCAATGGCTTCTCAATCCTATGTAGTTGAGGCTTTGTCAGACTAGTATGCCAGCATATAAAGAGATGTCAGTATTTTATTTGCATAGAACCGTATTACTTCGTATCTCAGTTTATTCATGTCATGATTATTCTTCCGTACTTTATGATGATTCGTGTTGTAGAGAGTTCTGAAAGTGATGACAGGCTTAAAGGGTTTTGCTTGAGGCCATGTGTCACCTTGAGCACCATGTGATGTCTCGACATAGGTTCTTGGGGTATTGCAGTTAGTAGGATGATTTGGTCACCGAAATGGGCACAACTAAGGGGTATGAGTCATAGGGCTTAGAATGAGTCATATCGGGGATTCATATAGTGGACTGTGTTTGATCCTTCTGGTATTATATTCTGCCAGGGATATAAGTCATGGGTATGATTTATATATATTTAGATATGACTTGGATGGATGAGTCATATGTTTGGCAGTGATTTGTCCAGGGGTTAGTGTAGGATACGAGTGGTGGGTACCACTCGTATCAAAAGGGTACAACTTGTGTGGGTCAATCGCATCAAATATTATTTGGGGGTTTTGATATTAAATGTTTTTTATGGTTTTCTATGGTTTTAATTATGCTTTTATATACATTAATGGTGGTTTTAGAAATTTGAATTGCATGGTAATGGTTTAATGGTCTTCAAAATTTATTTTTGTTCTATTATTCCCCAAATGTGTTTGATAAAATTCTTATAAAGGTATATTCATTACATTAATTTCTTTTAATGGAACTCTTACTTGTTTTTTGCTTATATAATAAAGCTTTGAATGATTTAAATAGTTTAAATGGTTTGAAAAGAATTAATGATAGATGGTTATGTTTGTGGGGATCATGGAGGTCTTCCAAGTAGTTTAATATGGTATATGGAAGGGCACTTAAAAGTCCCCTTAACCGAAATTATTTGGCTATGGATATTACTTGCAGGTAAGGGGTGGTATGGCAATACCACTAATATTGGCATTGGTCAATAAAATGGTAAATATATTAGTTGGTCATTTGGAAATGGTTTTAATTAGACATTAATGGTGGGGTGTGTAGTAAAGTTATGCATGGTAGTGCTCCCGGGGGAACAAAAACAACAAACTCATATTTGTTGATATGGGGATTGGACATAGTGGATCGTATGCATGATGCCATACTACTGGGGGGATGTACTAGTAATCCCATGGGCAATTTCCCTGGTCATGCGTCTACACATACTGAGGCCCTTTTCGTAGGGGAGTTGAACCTATATGGCCCGTGGGTGGTTTAGGATGGCCAAGCTACACAACCCATGTAAAGGTTTTAAGGGCATGATAAACCCGGTCCCCTTTGCTGATATATATATATATATATATATATGTATCATTATGTGCATTGGATAGTTTTACTTGTTTTATAACTGGCAATTTTTTATCCTTATCTTGAGAGTAATGCTAGTGGTCACTCGTTAACTCGTCCACTGGCAGCTGCATACCTACACTATGTAGGAACCAACCGTTCGACTACTCCTACATAGTGACCAACTTGGGGACAATATTTGGGCTTAAGTGATGAGCTTCCATCATTTGGGAAGGCAATATTTCATGTTATGGATATTGTTAAATGTTTTGACTTAATTTTAGGTATTGGTTTTGGCCATAGTTTGGGCCATGTCCTAACCAAATTTATTTAGTCTTTTGGATAGAGGCTTTGTGATACTTCTAGGCATTGGTATGGCTGGGATCGGTATTGGTGTCAAACTTGGCATTGGAATAATCTGGGAGGCTAGCATCATCGAACATGATTTCTTATTGTTCCATCGTATTACATTTTTGGATTGATTATATATTAGGTTTTGTTATTCTCTTTTTATATGGAGTAGTTTATGGCCTTTGGTTTTGCTTTGTATAGTTGGAGAGTTGATTTGGTATGGGTAGACTCGATTGGTCGATCACAGTTGTGACACTATCACAGAGTCTTCAAGAGACCATTTACACTACATTGTTATATGCTCTGAATTCAACCTTTCTAAGGCTAGACATAGGTGGTTAGGTTAGGTAAGAAGGGGCGGTCCCCAGTATTAGTCAGATTATTTCAAGTTGGTATCAGAGCCTAGGTTTATGCTCACTTAGGAATCCAAAAAGTTGTGTCAAGTAGAGTCTCTTGGGGGTATGAAGTGTACAACACTCATATGAGAGAGGTTGTAAGACATTTAGTAATATGACACTTTCTTGGTATTCTATCTCTAAGCTTGAGTTCTCATTCCTGGAATCTTTTCTAATCCTTGTTTCCTCTTCTTTTGGATCATGCCTCCAAGATTTAGAACACGATGAAATTCTTTTATCCCATGTTAGGATAATACTGAAGGGGTACATCCTATGTGTATATTACATTTTCGATCTCATGATCCTATTCCTGATGGGGCTGGAGTTCCTCCTATTCTATTTAGTTCTCCTCGGGTGCCTGAGGGTAATGTGATAAATGTAAAATTTCATTATTCGATTCATGTTATTACCCAAATTGTTGCTACTTAGGATGAGCAGGGTATGGCTGGTGCTTTATCTAGTAATCATACAAAGGTTGGTCAATTTATGAAAATGTGTCCTCCAACTTTCATTAGAGTGGAGGTGGAGGAGGATCCATATGACTTCTTGGATGAGATGGAAAAGATCTTTTGGGTGATTTACTTTAGATGAAAATAAAATCCCTTTGAATTATATTTCCAATGCAATTGGTTTCACCCAAATACGATACCGGAGCAAAGAGTTATGATCGATTTACTTCAGCCTATGAAAACTGTCCACTGGGGACAGATTCGGGATTTATTTAAATCTTTAGGGCAAAATGGTCATTTTCTATTACCTCTTGGATGAAAATTGGTCTTTATAAACCTGCACTTAGCCTCATATATCAGATATCATCCAATTATTAAGAGAAGGTGAAACCCTAGCCTAATTTCAATTATTAGAGATTGTACCATTGCTCCTTTGAACAAGGACATGGATATAGCGAGGATACAAGCTTTCGCTCAGAAGATGGAAGATCAGAGGCAAAGAAGAAGAACCCAGGAATCAGAAAAAGGATATTCTAAGTGGGCCAGAGCTATAGGGCAGTTTATGGCATCTCAGGGAGGTTTTAGGCCTTCGTTCTCTCATAGATTGCCTAGCCCGTTATCTTTTTATCCTGCAATTAGTGCTCCACCACAATTTCAAAGGTTCAGAGGTAATCAGTTTGGGCAAAGCAGTGAAAATCAGAGTTCGCGAATAGTGGGGTATCAAGGGTAAGGGAGTATGAGTCAATTGAGACCTCCACGACACCCGTGCCCCATATGTAGAAAATTTCACTTTGTCGAATGTCGGCTTGGGACGAACAATTGCTTTTGGTGTGGTAATCCGGGGCATATGGCTAGAGATTGCCCACGCAGGACCACAGGTGGTATAACACGACCTACCGGATCAGCTGTTACATCATCTTCGGTGCCTCCTTTGAGTAGGGGTGCACAACCTTTGGGTCACAATAGAGGTAATAGAGGAGCAGCTAGTGCTAGTAGAGCTCAGAACCGTGTGCATGCCCTAGCAGATCGGCAGAATTTAGAGGCTTCTCCAGACGTGGTTACAGGTACGTTGTGCATCTTTGCATTTGATGTGTATACCTTAATTGATCCTGTTTCTACATTATTGTATGCTACTCCTTTGGTTGCGGGAAGGTTCGGAAGAACACCCGAATTATTAGCCAAGCCATTTGAAGTATCAACGCCAGTGGGGGAATCTCTTATAGCTAGGAATGTTTATCGAAATTGTGTTGTGAATATTTGTGGTCGTGATACAATGGCCGATCTTGTTGAGTTAGAAATGGTAGATTTTGATGTTATTATGGGCATGGATTGGTTAGCGTCTTGTTATGCTATAGTAGATTGTCGTTCTAAGAAGGTATATTTCCATTTCCCAAATGAGGCAGTCCTTGAATGGAAGGGTAATGTTGGCGCGCCGAGAGGTAGATTTATTTCTTACTTTAAGGCAAGAAAAATGATTTCCAAGGGGTACATATACCATCTGGTTAGAGTAAGGGATACAGAGGCAGAGCCGTCAACTTTTCAGACCGTTCCGGTTGTGAATGAATTTCCTGATGTATTTCCTGAAGAACTACCAGGTTTACCTCCTGAACGAGAAGTGGAGTTTGGTATTGATATGTTGCCAGACACACAGCCAATCTCAATTCCTCCTTATAGAATGGCACCAGCAGAGTTACGAGAATTGAAAGAGCAACTGAAAGACTTGCTAGAGAAGGGATTCATCAGGCCTAGTATGTCCCCTTGGGGAGCACCAGTATTGTTTGTGCGTAAAAAAGATGGTTTGCTGAGGATGTGTATTGACTATCGGCAATTGAATAAGGTGACTATCAAGAATAAATACCCTCTTCCCCGAATTGATGATTTATTTGACCAGTTTCAGGGTGCCCAGTGTTTTTCCAAGATTGACTTGAGATCAGGCTATCATCATGTGAGAGTCAAGGATAAAGATATACCCAAAACAGCTTTCCGAACACGGTATGGTCATTATGAATTCCTGGTTATGTCATTCGGGCTGACAAATGCACCCGCAGTTTTTATGGATCTAATGAATAGGTTGTTTAAGACATTTCTAGATGTGTTCGTGATAGTTTTCATAGATGATATTCCGGTCTACTCTAGATCAGAAGAGGACCATGTTAATCACTTAAGGCAGGCATTGCAGATTCTTCGTGATCGTAAGTTGTATGCGAAGTTTTCTAAATGTGAGTTTTGGCTCAAGTCAGTGGCATTTTTGGGCCATATTGTATCCAGTGAAGGCATAAAAGTTGACACTCAGAAGATTAAGGCTGTGAAGAGTTGGCCAAGACCCACGACGCCTACGGAGATTCGTAGTTTCCTCGGGTTGGCAGGTTATTATAGAAGGTTTGTTGAAGGTTTTTCTTCTATTTCTGCACCCTTGACTAAGTTGACGCATAAAGCCTCCAAGTTTCAATGGAATGATGCCTGTGAAAAGAGTTTCCAGGATCTGAAGAGCAAGTTGACTTCTACACCGGTATTGGTACTTCCTGAAGGCACAGAAGGGTATGCAGTGTACTGTGATGCTTCGAAAATTGGCTTAGGATGCGTACTAATGCAACATGGTAGAGTAATAGCCTATGGATCTAGACAGTTGCGACCACATGAGAGGAATTATCCCACGCATGATCTTGAGCAAGCTGCAGTTGTATTTGTTTTGAAGATATGGCTCCACTACTTATATGGGGTTCATGTTGACATATATACCGATCATAAGAGCCTGCAATATATCTTCAGTCAGAAAGATCTAAACTTGAGGCAGCGGAGATGGCTTGAATTGTTGAAACATTATGATGTTGATATCTTGTATCATCTAGGGAAAGCGAATGTGGTAGCGGACGCACTGAGTCGTAAGTCTAAAATGGCACCTATAGAAAAGAAGGGGATGATTAAGGATCTTCACCAACTAGCTAATTTGGGAGTTCGACTTCTCGAAACTCCAGATGAAGAGGTTATTGTACGTAATGCAGCGGAATCTTCATTGATAGCTGAAGTGAAAGAGAAGCAGTATGCAGATCCAATTTTATTGCAGCTTAAGGAGGATGTGCAGAGTGGCGTGACAAAGGCATTTGAGCTTACGCGATAAGGAGTGCTTCAGTGTCAGAATCGTTTATGTGTACCTGATGTAGTTAAGCTAAGAAAGAGAATTATGACAGAAGCACACTGTTCAAGGTATTCCATCCATCCAGGGTCGACTAAGATGTATCAAGATTTGAAAACAATATATTGGTGGAATGACATGAAGAAGAATATTGCCGAATTTGTAGCCGAATGTACGAATTGTCAAAGAGTCAAAGTAGAACACCAGAAACCCGGTGGTTACATGCAATGTATAGATTTTCCAGTCTGGAAGTGGGACAAGATCAATATGGATTTCATCACGGGTTTGCCTCGTACATATCAAAAGTTTGATTCCATATGGGTGATCATTGATAGGCTTACCAAATCTGCGCACTTCTTACCAGTTAAGACAACTTATACGGCGGAAGAGTATGCGAAGTTGTATATTAGGGAGATCGTTCGGTTACATGGAGTTCCAATTTCCATTATATCCGATCAAGGAGCCCAATTTACCGTGAATTTCTGGAAGTCTTTTCAAAGGAGTTTGGGAACACAAGTAAATCTAAGTACGGCTTTTCATCCTCAAACGGACGGACAAGCGGAACGTACCATCCATACACTTGAAGATATGCTACGAGCATGTGTATTAGATTTCAAAGGCAACTGGGATGATCACCTACCTCTTATCGAGTTTGCCTACGATAATAGCTATCATTCAAGTATCAAAATGGCACCATATGAAGCATTGTATGGAAGAAAGTGTAGATCGCCAATAGGATGGTTTGAAGCAGGTGATGCGGTCTTGTTTGGACCGGATCTTGTTTATCAAGCAATGGAGAAGGTTAAAGTGATCCAACAACGGCTTGCAAAAGCTCAAAGTCGACACAAATCTTACGCGGATTTTAGAAGAAGAGGACTTGAGTTTTCTATCGACGATTGGGTATTCTTGAAAGTATCACCAATGAAAGGAGTGATGAGGTTTGGTAAGAAAGGAAAGTTAAGTCCACGATACATAGGTCCGTATAAGATCATTCAAAGATTTGGACAAGTTGCTTATGAGTTAGAGTTACCTCAAGAGCTCTCAGCAGTTCATCCCGTATGTCATGTTTCGATGCTTCGCAAGTACATCGAAGATCCATCGCACATCACTACTACGGAAGATGTACAAGTTACAGAAGATCTCACTTTTGAAGAAATGCCTATTGCTATTCTTGATCGCCAAATTAAAAAGATAAGGAATAAAGAGATAGCATCGGTAAAAGTAATTTGGAGGAATCAACAAGTTGAGGATATCACATGGAAAGCCGAGGAGGCGATGAAGATTAATTACCCTTACCTATTCAACGATGAGGAGCAAGTTCATGAGACGGAAAAAGAACAATAACAAGTGTTTATTTTTATGCAAGTATGTTATGATGATGAATATGTTAATTGTAAGCTTGGAAATTTCTTAATTGAGTAACTATGCTAACATTCGAGGACGAATGTTCTTAAGGGGGGGATAATGTAACACCCCATAAATTTTTCGTACACTTATCGCGATTATATGGAGTCCTAAAGGCTTGCGTATGGGTTAAATTAAGTGTATGGTGTTCGGAAGTATCCCGTCAATAGTTGTATGTGTAGGTATTGGAATAAGATTTCCAACGATATAAAGTTTTCCCAAAACAGAGGAGTATTTCATATAAGCGAGCACATTCGAAATTTCAAATCGGTGGCCGGGAGCGTGAACAGTAATTCTGCAGGAAAATTACTGCAGCTAGGCAATCCAACTTTAGACGATCATAACTCCTTGTACAAAAAGAACTGTGTGAGCTGCTATATATCGATGAAAATCTCCGAGAGTCTTATTTCCGATGAAATTGGTTTCATCCAAATCCAATGTCTAAGTAAGGAGCTATACCCATTTTACTACAGCCTATAAAAAAAAACAGAATTGTGGGACAGATTTTTGGGTCAACTTTAAACGACCATAAATCCTTGTAAAGGAAGAACTGGGTGGTATACTTCATATGAAAATGCAATCCCTTTGAATTATATTTCCAATGCAATTGGTTTCACCCAAATACGATACCGGAGCAAAGAGTTATGATCGATTTACTTCAGCCTGTCAAAACTGTCCACTGGGGACAGATTCGGGATTTATTTAAATCTTTAGGGCAAAATGGTCATTTTCTATTACCTCTTGGACGAAAATTGGTATTTATAAACCTGCACTTAGCCTCATATATCAGATATCATCCAATTATTAAGAGAAGGTGAAACCCTAGCCTAATTTTAACTTCAAATATTTTGTGATTCAACCGTAGAAAATTCAAATTGGTTCCGTAGTTGTGTTCACCATCTCGAAAGCTTCGAGAAGCACCCCTTGATTATGTAAGGAGGATTCTAAATACAAGAGTTCATTGTTAAGGTATGAATATTGTTTATTCTTGATTCTTATCCATGAATAAGTATTGATAAAGGATTATGAGTATTGTCTTGATGTTGGGAGATAACTAGAAACATAGTTATGAATTGTTGTGTATAAATTGTTAGTAGTAAATTATGGAAGTTGTTGTATTGGATTATGGAGGATGAATTGTGGTGATATATCATTATATTAGTGGTTATGTATGCCTAGTGATCATGTTGGTATTGGATGGTGATTAAGAAAGGAAATAAAGGCTAAGAGTGATGTTGAGGGATATTTCATGAAAATGCATGATATGTGAATGTAGTAAGAGTATAAGAGGATGTATGTAGTACTCTTATTGATGAGCTAAAGAATTACTTCCTAGACATTATTTGGGGAAGTTAATACCTAAATGGTAAGGTTTGGTTGCTAATACTAGTTTGCCACAAATGACTTATTGTAGATAAGTGTTCGAAGAGTACGGGAAGTCACTTGTATTGAAGTGGTTATATCAAGGTATGTAAGACATACTCTATCTAATCCTTGGCATGAATAATGACCCATGGCACTCTCAAGTAAGCTTCCAACATTGTCCTACGACACATGACACATAGTAACATCATATGATCTTCGACACTACCAATTGAACTTGTTTTCACTTTTAAGATGTCTGGCTAGTCAAAAAAAAATTATCCATATACTATTGTTGACTCCGAAATGGTTTAATGAGGTATCCATGATTCTCTACTTCATTTTCATGATATTGATTACCTATTTACATGTTTTTCCTATTGAGGTATCATGGTTTCAAGTTCCATAAAGTGTGACCACAAAGTAACCAATCTTAAAGATTAATTGAATTAAGAAATGGAATGTCTGTATTTTAAATTGATGATATGATGTATTGTATTAGTATCACTGATCAGTTGGCCATTGTATTATAAAGATTATGTATATATGCTATTCCAGGGGTGGTCCCTGATGTATTGTATTAGTACCACTGATCAGTTGGCCATTGTATGACATATGTTATGTATTGATAAGGATTACGGGAAGTAATGATATAAAAGTAATGTTCAGGTATCCCATCAGTTCTTTTAAGTGTGGTTTACTCATACTGTTTATTCACTGGTATCTGGGTTCTGTTGACCTTTTGTATCTCATCTTGATACTCACTACCTTACATACTCAGTACATATTTCTGTACTGACATCCCTCATGGGGGACCTGTATTCATGCCTGCAGGAACAGGTACTTCAGGTCGTACACCTCCACAGTAAGATTCAGGACATTCTATTGTTAGTGGTGAGCTCCAGTTGTTTCGGGGCATCCCAAGTCGTGTCTATATGTACTTTTGGTATTTGTATAAAAGTCTTTTGTGGGCGGGAGTTTGTCCCGACCCCAACTCAGTTGTGTATCTATGTAGAGGCTTTTGTAGACATATTGTACAGCCATAGGAGTGTTTGGTTGATAGACGTGATGGCTTTGACGGCCAATTACTGTTCATATATATATTTATGCGTGTCTGCTGGGCTGATACAGGTACTGTTTTCTTCTATTTACAACGAAGTGCTGCCCAAATTTCTAATTTTCATAAGTAATGTAAATGTGAAAGTATAGGTTATGAATGGGTTCTCCCGGGCCTCCTCGGCTACGGGTGCCAGTCCGCTCCAATGGGATTTGGGGTATGACAGGTACGAGTCATATATTGGGTAAGAGTGGTATAGTCCTGTCGTATACTAACTAATGTTAGTTGGTGGGATGGTTTGGTCACTGGAATAGGTACGACTTAGGGGTATGGGTCCTAGGGCTTGTTATGAGTAGTATTAGGGACTCATATGTTGGGCAGTGTTTAACCCTCCAGGTATTTCATTCTTCCAGGGATGCAGGTCATTGCTACGGATCGTATGTTTTCGATATAACTTGGTTAGATCAGACGTATGATGGATAGTGTTGTGTCCAGGGATTGGGGTAGGGTATGAGTGGCAGGTACCACTCGTATCGGAAGTGTACGACTCATATGGGTCAGTCGTATCCCTGTGACAGGATTTTTGTGCAACTTAAGTGGGGCAATCTTGTCATTTCCCTACTTACCCTAGAAGGATCCTATAACTTCTAGACTATTTTGGAGGCTATTTACTTAATTATTTCTCTCTTTAACACTTGGAAACTTCTCTTAAACAATATCAAATCCCCTCAAAAGCATTGGGGAAAGAAAGATAGGGTTTTATCCTGAAGACGAATTTAGGGCATGCTTTGGTGATTTTCTTCCATCAATTCTTGGGTTTTGGGCACAAATCATTTCCTTCATTGTAATTTAAACTAAAGGGCATGGTCTATTTGATTAATTTCGTGGTTTTCAACTATGATTTGGGGGTTTTAATATTAAATGCTTGGTTATTGTTTCCTATGTTTTTTATTATGCTTTTATATACATTAATGGTGGTTTTGGAAAATTATATTGCATGGTAATGGCTTATGGTCTTTGGAATTTGTTTTTGTTATAATATGCCCCTAATGTGTTTGGTGAAATACTTATACAGGTATATTCATTGCATTGACTTCTTTTAATGGAACTCTTTCTTATTTTTGTCTTATTTAATAATGCTTTGAATGGTTTAAATAGTTTAAATGGTTTCAAAGGGCTAAAGGCTAAATGGTTATTCTTTTGGGATCATAGAAGTCACCCAAGTGGTTTAATATGGTATAAGGAAGGGAACTTGAAATTCCCCTTAACGGAAATGGTGTAGCTATATATATTACTTTTAGGAAAAGGGCGGTATGATGCTACCGCTAATATTCGCCTTGGTTAATAAAATGGTAAATAGATTGGTTTATCATTTGGAAATGGTTTTAGTTATCCATTAATAGTGGGGTGTGTAGCAAACCCGTGGAACGTAGCATTCCCGAGGGGACCAAAACTAGAAATTTGTATTTGTCAATATAAAGATTGGTCTTAGAGGACCGTGTGCATGACGTCAAACTATTGGGGGTTATAACTTCCATGGTCGTGTGGCTACATGCACTGAGGTCCTTTTAGCAGAGGAAGTTGAACCCTTATAGCTCATGGGTTGTTTAGGACGACCAAGCTACAAAGCCCAGGTAAAGGTTTTAAAGGCATTCTAAACCCGATCCCTTCGGTATAGTAAAGATATATGTATGGTTGTGTACATTGGATGATTTTACCTTGTTTTATAACATGCATTATTTTATTCTTATCCTGAGATTCAAGCTAGCGGTCACTCACTAACCCATCAACTAGCGATTCTATTTCCATGTTATGCAGCAAATGACCGTTCGACTCCTCCTATATAATGATTGACTTAGAGAGAACATTTGGACCAAAGTGGTAAGCTTCTATCCTTTCGAAAGGCATTATTTAATGTTTTGGATATTTTAGATGTTTTGACTTTATTTTGGATTTTGGTTTTGGACATAGTTGAGGGAAAGTCCCAACTGGATTAATTTAATCTTTTGGATCGAGGCTTTGTGGTACTTCTGTGGGTTGGTATGATCAGGATTGGTATTGGTATCGGCCTTGGCATTTGAATAAGCTATGAGGCTGGCATCATAAGACATGATTTCTCACTATTCCATCGTATTACATTTTGGATTGATTAGCATATTAGGTTTTGGTATTCTCTTTTTTCGTGGCTTATTTTATGTCCTTTGGTTTGGGTTGGTATGGTTGGATGGTTGATTTGGTACGGGTGGAATCGATTGGGTCAAGCACAGTTGTGACCCTATCCTAGAGTCTTTATAAGAGCATTTACGCTATCTTATTATATGCTTGAAATTCATCCCATCTAAGGATGGATATAGGTGGTTGGGTTAGGTAAGAAGGGGCGGTCCCCGATCCTGGTTGTACTTAGGATTCCCATTACGATAACGCCTGGGTTGGGTCATGTCAGATGCACTATAGGCATATCAGACTGTATTCAAAACTCCTATTAGTGTATCTATGTATCTGTTTGTATATAGAAAGGAATACGAATTGCAAACTGAACTTTAACATAAGGCATTACTGGAATTGAAACTGTTAATTTGGGAATGAAGTGACGTAACCAATATTAGACTTGAATAGATTAATGAGTTGGATAATTTTGACTCTATGCTTATGAGAGTTATGAGGAGAGGTTGAAGTTGTATCATTATTGAAAGATTAAAAGGCGAGAATTCAATTCATTTGACATGGTACAACTATTTGATTCAAGGCCGAAGCTATTTCCTTAAAAGTTATGGTCAAAATGAAATGGCCCATATAATGTGGTTACAGTATTCCCTTATGATTCAATTGAACTCAAGGATAATAATGGGAAGGGGATTAAAGTCAATGGCTAATGAGTGAAATACTACATGGGTGAAAGTAATGACCCAAGGTTGATTTGTGAATTGGACTTAAAGGGGGCTTGAGCAATTGTCATGACCTAATTCTCAACTAATGATGAAACCTTCTATAACCCACTAGTAGGTAAGCCAACCCATTGTCCAGAATTTTGATAATTCTCAAATTACACTCTTAAATGGGTGTAAGCGATTGTTGTCACTATAAAACCCAACTAAGTTGAGGTTGAATCCCACAAGGAACAATGTGAGTGGCAATTAAACTAGTTTGAAACTAAAGCTACAAGTTAAATTCAAAAAAATGATATAAAAAGATAAAATGGGGGTTTTGGAGATTAGCAAATAATTTTGGTCACTTTAATTTCAGTGTTTGTCAATCAAGAGTTTATGAAATAACAAGAATTATGTTCGCTAGGGCTTACAGTACATAACAAATGCTAAAGGTGAATCAAGATTCTCACGGTGATTAAGATGACAAGCTATCTTTATCGATGATATGCTCGAATGTCTCTCGACCTATTCAAGCGTCTAATTTCCTAATCCTCTTGGAATTAGGCAATCACTACTCACTGTCCAAATTTTACCTCAGGTTAATCAACCTTGTTACAACGCTGATTATTAAACGAAGTCTTTTCGAGTCCCTATTGATAATTCACTTCCTACTATTTTTTATTTCTTTCTCAAGTAAATCAAAGTTGGTACGCCTACTGTTTGCAACCAGCAGACTTTAATTATAATCTCAAAATTACCAGGAAATCCTAACTCCTCTTAAATCTTGAGCATTTAATACCTTATCATGACCTAACCCTAGATCCCATAATCCAGATTAAAGGTATTTAGCCACTCATGATGCAAGAATCAAGAATGAAAATTGAATTCATAACTGAAAGGATTAACTTATAATGATCAAGAAAATAAAAAGTATACTTTGAATTGAATCACAAGACAAAACTCCAAAATATTGGTTTTTGAGAGAGAGAGAGAAATATTGTATATTGTATCTTGTAGGATATGTCCAATACTTAATGATCGAATGAAAAAAAAATAAACCTTAAACAAGGTTTTAAATAGTTAACCCTAAATAAGAAAATAAAATTAAAGTTCAAATTTTCTTTAGAATAGATGGCGACGCTCGTGACGGCCTATCGGGAGTTTGATGGCCTATCATGGATGTATCTGCTATGCAAGTATAGCTTCTGCTTCCTAAGGTTGACGACGACGGTGATGCCTTATCATCATCTTGACGGCATGTCATGAATGTCGTCACAAAACTTCCTGCAACTTCCATCTTCTGTTTAAGGTTGACGGCATCCTTAACAGCCTATCACCAGGCTGACGACGTGTCATGGATGTCATCAGACACACTTTGTTCATTATTTTCTTCCGATTTCATGATTTTTACTTACTTTATTTGTGGTTCCCCTTCTTCTCTACTTATACAACAAAATCAAAGTAAACTAATCAAAAACGACTAAAGTTGCTCAAGACTTTGCAATTATTTAGAGTTAAAATTTGTAAATGTGTTAGCATGGGCTCACACATCAACACCCTCAACTTAAACAATTGCTTGTCCTCAAGCAACTAGAACATAAACAAGAGTATACAAAGTACAAGTGTGCAGCTAACTAGTCATATCAGTTCAGAATAGATGCACCATCTCCAAGGTCATTCAAATTAAGAGCAACTATGTCTATTATTGAAAACACCCATGCAACTCACGAGGATCAAGATATGGCAAGAATTTTAGTAATAACAACCCATCACATACCCAAATCACACTATCCGAATAAGGCAGTGATTAGAAACATACCTAGTGTGCCCTCACAACAAAGAAATCCCTTTTTCACTCATGTCAGAATTTACATACATAAACACAGGGATAAACACAAAACTCACTCTCAGAACGAAGTTCCAACATTGCACATCAAATGCCATAGGCTTGCCCTTATAGTAAGTACCCAAGTCATCAGACAGGTCAGTTAGGATCACTATAGGTCTTTTCTTAAGCTTGTAATGTAGGCTAGGGGATGGTATGATATTCATGGATATTTTAGAGTGACTATACCTCCTTGACACTATAATAAACTCTTGGGGTTTCAACTCCCAACCTTTTTTTCTTCCTCTCTTTTATTGATCACACATGCTCAAGATGGATGCGGTCTTCTCAATTATCACATTACCTTTTTATTATCTTTTACACAACTTTCTCATTTCTTATTCTTTTTTCACTGCACCCAACTTTTTATTCTTTTATTTTATTCTTCCTCTCTTCATACTCATTTTGTATCATGCACCCTTATGATAGCCACCCTCAGCTTAGGCGGCTTGCCTAAGTCAAGGTGTACAGTGTCCAAGGAGGACCAGGGCCAAAAGAGGTTCATTGTGATGTAAACAGGAAGGTGAGAGGTATCGTAGAAAGAAATACGTTAATTTGGCTCAAAACAGGGATCAAGAGATATTATGCACGTAGGAAGTTCATTTTGTCTAAAGTGGGATAAAATAAAAAAAAGGCCTATGATTCTTTCCTAACTCCTATCCTATGACCATGTCAAGACTAACAGGGCATGTTCTAGATTCAACACACAACGGGAACTGAGTAAGACCTTACACACACAAGGAACACAAGTATCTAGTATATCACTACTTATCTAGTTCATGCACATATTTAACAAAGGTTATTCAGTTGTCAGACTAATGCCACAAAAAGATACACCATGGTCACAAATGGATGCAACTCATATAGTAATATATCAGACTAATAAAGAGATGCTCAAAAATCACAAAAAAAGGTTAACTGCCTTAGTTACTTGTATTTCTACTAGTCAAATACAGCACATCACAAAACAAGTGCAATACACCTAAACATGCCAGCTCTTCTAAGAACAAGACTTCGAGGAAAAAAGTCACAGCAACAAAAACTCCAAGGGGACATCAACACCCATAAGTATCCCTTACACCCTCAACTTAATATCATGCAATGTCCCTAATGCATCAAACCAAATCAAGTGAGTTCGAAACATACTTGTGGCACCATGGTTGCGAAGATCTGATGTCAATCACATAATACGCATACAAACAACAAAATACCTTAGGTTGCCTCCCAAGAAGTGCCTAATTTAGTTTCGTGGCACGACAATATCCAGTGATCATTTATCCCTCTACATTGACGATTTAAATTGTCAGCCCATCTTTTGAACTTTACATCTTTTAGGTCTGTTGGGAAAATATGAGGGCATGATAAGGAATGTTTTATCATGCCACTTCGAAGACTTTAACCACTTGCCCAATTTTGCATCGAACTTTTGTGTGGGATGATTGGATAACAATGAGGATCTTAAAAATCCACTAAATGGATATCGATCTTTAATCTTCTTGGCCTTCAAGACTAGGGTTGTAGTATACCCTTTTAGAAAGATAAACTCTGAAATGTAAGAATTTTCCTCCTCATTTTCAAAATTCATCATTTGCTTGGGTGGTTCGACTTTCATCACATCCACAAAGAATAATGTTGAAAAGTATTTTGAATGAGGACTGACTCACAATTCTAGAGTAGCATCTCTATTAGTATCTTTACCCCGAAATGGACTAAAGTCTTCACAAGGATTGTTCTTGATTTATTCTTTCAATTCTAGTACCATTTCCTCATCTTTGGCATCTTCGTTCATGAATGGTTTGGTTGTTTGGGAAATCTCCAATGGAAGATGAACATCAAGCTCATCATTAGTATAGGATTCTTGCTCCTCATCTTCACACTTTTTCATTATGTTAAATGATTCCACAGACAATATATCATCTAAATATAATATAGATCTCCTCATGAATGATCAGCTTCATGACTTGATGCATATTGCATACGATATCATATATTTCTTTCTAGAGATCCAACATTTATTGAAACATAGCTTCAATGCCACTCTTACCGGTGCTTTATTCTTTCTTTTTTTAACCATAAGACCTATCAAACTCATAAGAAAAACTAGAATTTGGGTTAGCTCAATAGGGGGATAGAGAATTTGGGCAATCACTCCAAGTCTTTAAATAGTTAACCCTAAATAAGGAAATCAAATTAAAGTTCAGATATTATTTGGAATAGATGACGACGCTCGTGATGTCCTATCAGGAGTTTGATGGCCTATCACGAACGTCATCAGCTTCTCTACAAGTTTAGTTTACACTGCCAAAGGTTTACGATGATGGTGATGCCTTATCATCATCTTGACGGCGTGTCATGAATGTCGTCACAAAAAATCCTGCAACTTCCATCTTCTGTTTAAGGTTGATGGCATCCTTGACAGCCTATCACTAGGATGATGACATGTAATGGATGTCATCATCCATACTTTATTCTTTATTGTCTTTCGATTTTATGCTTTTTGCTTTCTTTATTTGTGGTTCCCCTTCTTCTCTACTTATACTATAAAATCAAAGTAAAATGATCAAAAACGACTAAATTTGCTCAAGACTTTGCAATTATTTAGATTTAAAAGCTATAAATGTGTTAGCATGGGCTCACTCATCAAATTTCTAGTGATATTCTACCAAATAAATGAATGAAGATAGCGAGATAATTATGATAAAAGGCTAATATCTATAAGACAGTCCCAAAACCTAGTGGAATCAGTATAAGATCTTCTAATATAAAAAGAATACAAAATGAAATATTAATGAATATACTCATACAACCCATCTATGGAAACAACATAGAGATTAGTCTAGTCTAAGATAAATGGAATAGTAATACTACAAATGCTAGGAGCTCACCCAAGATCTCAAATTCATAGCTGCTTTGTAATATCAACACTATAATAAGGTGACCCATATTATGGTCTGTAGATAGTATAGTATGAGTACCAAACACGTGGTACTTAGTAGGAAATTACCAATTGAGTTCCAAAAGTTAATGCAAATATAGATAACATCTAAGAAGGAATGTAAACTACTGCAAAATATCTAGGAAACTAACATAATAAACTAAGGAGGCAATAAGGATGAACTATCCAATTCTAACCGTACCTAGGCAGTAAAGAACTACATTGTATATGACTAGCCAATAAACAAATGAAGGGTAGAAAAAGATATAGAGTAGTATATAAGGTCATTGCATGGATATACAATATGAATAAATAAAAAAGGAGAGGGATATATAGTAATACTATAGTTAGATACACAAACATACAAACATACATATATATAAGGGACTAACTCAAAGGTATGACCTAAGGTAGTTATACTTTCATCCTAAAGCCTCCTAATCATAATTGGAGCTAGTTCAAGTATAAATAGAGTCCCTAATCCAACCTTCAAAACATTATATAATTAATAGTAGCTAAATAACATATAGTATGACAAAATAAGAGTCATACATGGAATCTTAATACTAGTCCATTAATTAAGATGCCACAAACTATCCATAATAACATCAATATAGTAATCGGCTAGTCTGGACAAACAATACCTAAACCATACCCTATAACCCAGAAAGTCCAACCAACAAACAACACATAATAAGAAGCTCTCATAACCTACACTTATGAACCCCTTTGGTGAATTTTGGCATTCATCTCTTGTCTACTCGGGTTGTCTATAACTTACCCCGTTAGTCTCTCAAGGATAGATTTGATTGTATGTGGTTAGAGAAATGATATTAGGCCATCCTCATGATTTTGGAAGACATTATATCCTAAAAATCCTACCCAAACATAAATGTAACCCCTAGTTACCCACTTTGAGCCTTTAGACCTTTCTTTGGCAAGAACATTACAAGCCATGAACCATTATTTTTATCCCTCTTTTGAACCATACCCTCCTTGAATTCAAAAATACAACTTGAGGCTAAAATCCTAAGTTGGGGGTGGTAAAGTTGATAGAAGGAAATTTGAGGCCTTGAAGTGTTAGTTGAATTCCAAGATGCCTAAGTGATTGCAAATAAATGTTTTGAAAAAGTAAAGGATCTAATAATGGATAGAATTGAATGAAAGAGTCCAAAAAAAGAGTGGTGTACAAAGGAAATAAGTTGTAGGCATGAGGAAGGATAGAAAACAAAGAAGTATGGCCAATAGTCAAAAAGAAAGATTGAAAGTGTGATGTTGACGTTAAAGGAAGGGAGTAGCCATGTTTTTCCCACACAATACCCTACACTAATCCAAACCTACATTACAAGCTTAGAAATCCCTTCGAGATCTCCAACCATTTACTTTCTATGTAGTGGCGATTGAAAATAGGGGAAATCCTATGGTACAATACTTCTTACATTGATATTTATTTTGTGAGAGAGAGTTTGTGCACTCAAAATTCCTTGTTACATTTTTTGTAGCTTAATATGAGGAATTCTCTTTATTGTGAGGAGGCATATGAACTATTCAAGGTAGGTGATATTGTCATCTTCTGCACCATGAGACAAATGGATAAATAGAATGATGGTAGTAAACATATGAGTCATTTTTAGAGTGATTAGTAATTGTTACATAGTTGCTCCTCAAACCCTATTGCATCCCTTAGTATTATATTTTATGGTGAGGGGAGTCATTAAAAGACTATTTACCCATGTGTGAAAAGCTTTTGGTGGTTGCAATCAAGTTGAGTCTTCATGATGATTAAGTGATAGAAAGAGGGCCTACATATGAAATTGTCTCATAGTAAGTGAAAGTATTGCTTAAGGACAAGCAAGGTCTTAAGTTGGGGGTGTTGATGAGTGGTGAGTTTACCACTCACTCGTACTTCTTATTTGTGTACATTTCCTTGTTTTGAATGAATAAATGAGACAAAACCATGAATAGATGCACTAAGATCCACTCTTTGCAGGTATAAAGTTGAGGAGACCAAAAGACACAGATTGGAGCTAAAATTGATGAAAAGGTAGAAAAGAAGAATGTAGTGGAAGACCTGGACTATGCCAGCCTTGGTTACTACAATTGTGGTCCTCTCTTCATAGTCGCAATCAGCCAAGATAGTCAGAGCAATACTATCGTGGAACATGACCAAATTTGCATAGTCGCTGTCTTGAACAGCCATGCGCGACCATGATCAAGCGGGAATATGCCCAAGGGCAGAACTGTAAAAGCACATAGATTCCTCCCAAGCCATATTTAAGAAAAAACCCTTCCTCTTTAGGATAGCTTTGCTCATAAGATATTTTGGGACTTGAAGAGTTGAAACCTTAACCTTGGGCTAGAGTGTAATCAACTTTGAAAAGGCAAACTTTTTGAGACTTTTTGTGAAGAATGAATGTGTTGGAGAATCCTTATGGTATATCTCTCTTTACTTTCTTCATGAGTAGCTAAATAAATTAGTCTTGTGATTATGTTAAACTAGGGTTTAAGTGTGTGGGGGTATTATTGTGTTTGAATGGATTTTAGTTGTTGAGTATGCATTCCACCATTGCTTGAGCTTACGAGTTGGAATTTGATGGGTGAAAGCCCTAAATCTCTAAATCAGCATGATGGGTTAAAGCCCCAAACTCTAGAAACTCTTTCTCATCCTCGGAAAAAGGATGGAGGTAAATATTAGGTAACCCATAACATCCTAAAAAGAGGGTTATAGGGGGACAAAGCAATGGTGGACAATTGATCCTATGGCTTACTACCCTTTTTAATATTGGAAATAAGTTTATTAGGAGTGTAAATCATGTCAATAACATAATCCTAGAAATAGGGATGCTTGATTAAGGTATTGGGTGATTATGAAAATATGTACACTTGTTATGTGCTCGAAAGATCTAATGGGTGAAATCATTAAGGTTTTATTGAAAGATTGACCCTAAAGATCTTTGACCTAGCCTATTCATTAATCAATAATTAAAATTAATGAGGAACAAACATTAAAACACATGCATTACCCCTAGGTAGACTTAATCCCAAGATTTTCCTCAAATCTTGAACTCTAAGTAAAAGTTTCATTCATCTAGCGTTTTCTTAAATGTGATGTGAAAAGTTTTCGAACAAATCCCCCAATTTCATTTTACAAGTCATTTTTACTAGTATTTTGGTTAATCTATTACTAAGTTGAACATCCATAAAGTTTAAAGTTTATAATTTCACTCCTTGAGATTCGAACCCAATTCAAATTGGGTTACTTGACAACGACCAGCTCACCCCTAATTATGAGAGTGAGTTGAGCGTTATCACACCTCGTCTCCATTAATAGTTCTATAATATTCACATACACCATAGCAATATGAGAGAAATAAAAGTATCTAGATATAACACATACAAATACGAAGGAAGAAATACACATAGATAGGTATTATATCAAGGAAAATAATACATCACAAAAATGTACAAAGTAATGCAAATATAATGGAGATGATGATGGTGACGATGGCCGAACTTGTCACACAACCTCCGTATACACCTACAGTGCTAAGCTTTTCAATGTAAGACCCATTTAGGTTCATCAACTTGTATACAATCAATATCTATTACCAATATCTATATCTCCTCTCTGGCACATCCATTAGTTGAGGTTTTTCAAGATGTCACAATCTCTATTAGAAAAAGACAGTGTTCCAGTATTTCCACAGTGGTACAAATGTTTCCTGAATGTATGTAATATGAGGATGTAATTCTTACAAATAACTATCCATATCCAATCCATATACCAACCAAGTGAGCCAATAATCCACTTTATATTTACAACCATCCATGAATTCCAACATAAACCATATACCAAGAGAGCATAATACAATTAAATTACACCATTCATACCATATTAGGCTTTTTCATTACTACGATAAAATTAATTTCACAAATACAAGGTCAACAACGTCATATAAGACCCCGCACGATCACATTTAACAAATAATGTTCCAAAAATTCCAAATACATTAGTATATAGTCCCATGCATGAGCACAACACAATAATTATATCTATTTTAATGATTAGTTCCCCACGACCTTAACATACTTTTATGTCAACATTAACTACCCAACCCTATCAGAAAAAAGTTATGCCATAACCTACCTCAAATACTGAAAACCAATATGAAATCCTTTAATTTTAAGCCTTACTCATGAATATAATCAAAATAAACTAAATGCAGATATAGAATCTATGAGTAAAAATAAAGCCAATGATACTAATATTGCCTATTTTTATGTGGGGGTCCAAACGAACCCTTGAAATGGATTTTTGAAAAAGAATGATAAAATCATAATTTTATTTTGAAAACATGTTCCTTATATTTATAGGAGTCAACAACTAAAAACCTAAGCGAAAATGGGTTATAAATGACGTCCCAATTAAATAAAAACCATTCTTATGTTTTGCTAATAAAAATCCTTAAAAATCATTTTAAATTAAGAATTACATGATGAAATCTGGAGAAAATAGTTGAAAACGATGTTATGGAGCTTACCCAAGCTTAAAACTAGAAGAAATTACTTAAAATCATGAAACCCAAAACTTCAAGTCTCAAAAATAGTAGAAATAGTGAAATATCTCTATACAAAGGACCAAGGCATCAGATACATGATCATCAGGTCACGTACACGGTACCTGTCCTGAGCCATCAGGAGATATGTCATCGTGTACGAAACCCTAGTACTCCCTATCTAAAGTTGTCAGGTGATATTCATTTCCATAGTATTGATAATTTTAGGGCACATGGTTCCCAATTTTTGGCTAGTGCAGCCCATTTAGCTCCATCTTATCCTCCCTACAGGTTTTGTGGTAGATTACATCAAGGGTTTTGTGATAAAGGGAGGGACAGGTGCTTCAAATTTTTTATTCTAAGGCAGTTACTTAGAAAATGTCTTGTTGGTAAGGGTGCTTCGAGGCGAATAAAGTTCATCAGCCTCGATGCTAAAGGGTGCACTATCTAGTTTTGGCACTGGTCAAAACCGTCTTTACACTTTCATTACCCTAATGGATTTTGAGGCATTGCTTGATGTCATGAATGGTATGTTAAAACTCTTTTCCTAAGAAGTGTACTATTTACTTAATCAAGGGTCCCCTCTATTATGTGACCCTATTTGTGGCTGTGCAATTTAGTTCTTGTCTCGACGTTATTTTGGACCCTTTTTTAGGTGACTCTTTGATTCTTAGAAGATTCTATAGGGGGTCTGTGACATATTTTGGTAGTAAAGAAACTTTGGTGGATCCATTTGAATTAGATATGGTGGATTTTGAGGTTATATTAGGGATGGATTGGTTGTAAACATGCTATGCTTCTCTAGACTCTACGACCCATAAGGTTGTCTTTAAATTCTCTAAAGAGTCAGTTATTGAGTGGAAGGGTGGTTCCCCAGATTTTAAGGGGAAGTTTATATCTTATCTTAGAGCTTGGAGATTAATATTCAAGGGGTGTCTCTATCATCCAGTCCAGGTTAAAGATTCTAACTTAGAGGGTCCTTTCTTGCATTGTGTCCTGGTGGTGAATGAATTTCCTAAGGTCTTCCTAAATGAAATTCCCGATGTTAGTTTGTCACGACACGAGGATACCCTCTAGTTTTAACACAGTGCTTGGAACCACAAGTGATGAGCATACTCATGAAAACTCTAAATAAAATTAATGTTGATACAGTTTACATCATGATAAAAGAGAAGAAAGAAACTCAAGTTACATGACTGACTCTGACTGACATCTACGAAGCCTCTACTATACTAACTATAGATAGATGGGATATGCCTCCAACTACTACTAATCAATACATATGATAAAATCAAAACTATAGTACATGATCTACAATTGTTTGGAGTTCTAGAAATAGGAGCACTTATCACCTACTAGTTGAAAGCTGCAAACTATCTGACCATAATGTAAGAGATCTATATGGTACCTATATTATGAAGAATGTAGCCACAAACGCATATATGTGGTCAGTACTTTAGAATGTACTAAGTATATGGTGACATGCACTAAATCATGGAAAATCTCAAACATGCTGTAAAATAGAGAATATAAGTTATTTGCTGAAATATATATTTGAAGCATAACTATACGAGGAAACTGTAAATAATAGAGCATTTCTAAGTCATAAGGTGAAAACAATTTTGTAAGCTAAGAGGAAGTATAAACATAAATGTTGTAACCCAATCTCTTGTGGGTATGAATATGTTGTAGAAGTTGTACTAAGGATGATGTATGAATACTTGGTCTGAAACTATGTGGTAGGAACTCACTTAACTCATGGATCTGAATATGCAAACATATTGAGCCTGAATGAATAAACTTACAAAACCATCATAACATGTATTGAGTAGATTTGATTAACTGAATGATTAATGTCTGTGTGACTGAACAACAAAAATATGAGAATATAGATAACAAACATTGGTATGTTGAGTAGTAGTTATATGAATACTAATTATGTACTGATCTTTACTTAGTCTAGATAACTGGACTAAAATTGTGGGGTACTATGCATATGAGATGAGGACTAACTGAACAACATGACATAATAGAGCATAAATGCATGAAAAACTATAATATCGGAGAATACAAGAACAAGCATATACATATTTCTTAAATAATTTGTAAACTGAAAGACTAAAATCTGATATTGAATATCTGAGAATCTATACACTTGGTCAAGTAAAGCTAAACTAAAAATGCACTGAATATGTACTGAGACTATGAAAGGTATCATCTAACCGACAGGCACCAATTTGAGATAATAGGAATCCAACCTGTAACCCCAGTTGGAAGGGTATGAGTACCATTCCACGGGTACTAACACTGGCTGTGTGGATCTACTAAACTGGTGTCCCAAAGGAATAAAGAGTCACCCTATACTAGCAGGAGAACTCATGATATATGTGTCAACCCTAAATTGGCAGGAAGACATCTCAACCTACGCTGGCTGCGTAGTTCTATAACTTAGGGATTTCTACTAACGGTCAAACCCTAAACTGGCAAAAATGCCCCCATCCCTGGGTTCGCTCAGTGTTGAATCATACTCCCAACTAAATGACACTGTTTACTAGACTGAACTAATCTTAAATGAGCAAATAACTGATCTTAACAACTAACTGAATAACAACACTCATTTTTTATCTAAAATCATTTGAAAAATACTGAAATTATATAAGCAACTAGGTATCGGGTATTCATAACCCACCAGTACTGAATTGAAATAACAATAATGGCATATAAAGCTTTGAAAACCATAATAAGGAATCATTGTTAAAAATCCAACATATAGGCTTTTCATTAAACACATAATAGTCATGAACTTGTTTATGAGAATGAGCGAAGCATGCAAAAATAACATGATTACAAGATTCAATTCATGAATTAGGGATTTAATGTGAAAAGTATAACATTCAAGACATATAAGGGATCATTCCACTTGAAAACATTTATAAACATAACTTATAATTGCAAACAACAAGAACTTCATAGAGATAATTAAACTTGAACATATAAAAACTCATGATTTCAAACCAAAGAGGATTCTTGGACTCCATGGGTGAAAAGGTCCCATGGATGAAAATCACACATACCTTAAACCCTTAATATTTGAAGAGAAACACCAATTTTGATGCTTTCTTAAAGGTTCTTGGAATTTGGAATTTGAATTCTTGATTTTCTTGGAGAGAAAGTAATTGAATCTATGATCTTGGGAGACTAATAGGGTTTCTTTGAAAGGAGAATTGAAGAAATAAATCAAATAATGCCCTAACTGTTGGTATAAATGATTATATGATGACTTGGATTGAGGGGAGAAGACATAATTGCCCATCAGGCAATTAAATTCATAATTGGACTGTATTTTACATGCTCACTACGATACGGTATATGAGCCACTGCTAAAAGTACTGTGACACAATACAATTACGGTGAGTTGCTGGATTTTTTATCCAAATGTGATCCAATCCTCATCAAAAAAATCTAAAACTTCTCCAAAACGTATTTCTTACATCCCTTAACATGAATTATCTCAAAAACCAACACCTCGAGGTCAAGAAGACCAATTTAAAAATTCTCAAAGTTAAGAAGCCTTAAAATAACTAAGTCCCCAACAATTAGTGAAAATTTCAAGACTTAAGCTCCTTATACATGTGATTAAGATATGAATCAAGCTAAGATTAGTATGGGGTATTAAAATATTCCTCCTGATAAGGAGATTCATTTTAGGATTGATCTTGCTCCAGATAATTATCCGATTTCTATTCTCCCTTATAGAATGGATTTGGCTGAGTTGAAGGAGCTTAAGGAGCAACTCAATGATTTTTTTATATAAGGGTTTCATCCATCATAGTGTATCCCCATAGGGTGCACCAGTTTTATTCACATGTAACAAATATAGCTCCTTTCGAATATGTATTGATTGCCTGCAATTGAACAAGGTAATAATAAAGAATAAGTATCATCATCCAAGGATAGATGATTTGTTTGATCAGTTGGAAAGAGCTAAGTTTTTCTTTAAAATTGATCTTCGATTCAACTATCATCAGTTTAAGATTAGGAAGGTGGACATCCCTAAGACTGCCTTTTGTACATGGTATGGGCATTTTGACTTTTACATTATATCTTTTGGGTTGACCAACGCCCCTGTGGCATTCATGGATTTGGTGAATAAGGTCTTTTATAAGTTTCTTGATTTGTTCACCATTGTGTTCATAGACGGGCATTTTGTGTACACTAAGAGCAAGGTGGATTATGCTAATAACCTCCACATTGTGTTACAAACCTTGAAAGAGCAGTAGTTGTATGCCAAATTCTTAAAATCTAAATTTTAGTTGAACGTTGTCACATTTTGTAGTCACATCATTTCTAGTGAATGAATCATGGTGGATCCATAATAATTTGTAGGGGTGAAGAATTCATCCAAACCCATGACTTCAATTGACGTTCGAAGCTTATTGGGTTTAGCGGGTTACTATAAGAGGTTTATAGAGAGTTTCTCTACTATAGCTGCCTCATTGACTAAGTAGACTCAAAATAAGGTAAAGTTCCTGTAGTCTGATGCTTGTGAGGGTAGTTTTGAAAAGCTAAAGGATAAGTTAACTTCAGCTCTAGTTTTGACTTTGCCCAAAGAATTAATGGTTTTATGGTCTACTGTGATATATCTTGTGTGGGACTTAGTTGTGTTCTAATGCAGTGTAGTAATCATATAGATTATTCCTCCAGGAAGTTGAAGGTGCATGAGAGTAATTATCTGACTCATGACTTGGAATTACTAGTTGTGGAGTTTGTATTGAAAATCTAGCATCACTATTTGTATAGAGTGCATGTGGATATCTTTTCTGATCATAAAATTCTGCAGTATGTGTTTATTTCAGAAAGAACTTAACCTCAGGCAAAGGATATGGCTTGAGCTTCTCAAGTATTATGATATGATTCTTCACTACCACACAAGTAAAGTAAATGTGGTTATTGATATTCTTAGTAGGTTATCCATGGAGAGTCTAGCTTATGTAGGTAAAGGGAAGCAGGAGTTGGTGTGAGATATTCACCGCTTGTCTATCCTTGGAGCTCACCTATTGGACTATGAGAATGCTAGGGTATTTATGCAGAAAGTGGCATCATCGTCTATTGTTGCTGAAATCAAGGAGAAAAGATGTTAGATCCTATCTTGATGAGGATAAAATATGATGTAGGTAGGCTAAAGGTGATGTCCTTCGAGATTTGTGGTAATGGTACTTTGCAATACTAAGGCGCATAAGTCGCACTATGTTGTTTATCGTGGTTTGATGAAAATGTATCATAACATCAAGGAGATGTATTGGTTGAACAATATGAAGAGGGGTGTGGCTAATTTTTTAGTAAAACTCATAGTGTGCCAACAAGTCAAAGTTAAGCATATGAGGTACGGAGGATTGTATCAAGAAATTGAGTTTCCTGAATAAAAGTATGAGGTAATTCACATGGATTTTATTACCGGTCTTCCTCGATATCAAAATCAATTTGATTGGTTTGGGTCATTGTGGCTAGGATGACAAAGTCTGCTCACTTTTTGCAAGTGAGGACTAAGTTCTCGACTGAGGATTATGTAAGGTTGTACCTCTATGAGATTATGAAGTTGTATGGGGTACCTATTTTTATCATATCTGGTCATGGTATACAATTTTTATCTCTCTTCTGGCAGTTGTTTTAGAAAGGGTTGGGGACTAAGGTTAGTCTAAGTAATACTTTTCACAACTATCCAATGGGTAAGTAGAGAGAACTATTCAGACGTTTGAGAATACGCTTTGAGCATGAGTTAAGGACTATGGTGGTAGTTGGTTTGAGCATTAGCATCTTATAGAGTTTGCTTGCTACAATAGCTACCACAGTAGCATTGGGATAGCTCTATATAAAGCATTATATCATAGAAGGTATAGTTCTCATATTGGGTGGTTCAAGTTTGGTGAGGCAGATATGTTTAGTCCATACTTAGTTCACCAAGCTATGGAGAAGTATAAGGTGATTCAGCATAGTCTTAAGTCTTCCCAAAGTCACCAAAAGTCCTTTGTAGACATGAGGTAAAGGGACTTAAAGTTTGAGGTTGGAGATAGGGTGATCCTAAAGTTGCCTCACATGAAGAAAGTGATGCATTTTGAGAAGAAGGGGAAGCTTAATCCCTGATATGTGAGTCCTTATGTGATATTTAGGATGGTTTTCAATGTCGTATATGAGTTGGAATTTCCATCTAGTTTGATATCCATTCACCTGGTATTCCATGCCTCTATGTTGAGGAAGTACATTAGTGATCCGTCACAAATTATGCCTATCAAGGATATTGGTATTTTAGATTCCCTATCTTATGAAGAGATCCTAGTTGAGATCTTGGATTGTTAGGTTCGTCAGCTGTGGATCAAAGATATGGCCTCGATAAAGGTTTTATGGAGGAGCCATAAGGTGGAAGAGACTACAAGGGAAGCTGAAGAGGACATAAAGTCCAACTATGTGTTCTTGTTTTTTCGTCCCAAAATTTATGCAGAAGGTATGTGTTCTTCATAAAGTCTTTATTTTAAAACTTTTTAATGGAAAGATTGATTCTTTGATATCTCTACTTTTTGTCCTAAAGGGAAGCATAGGGGTCTTTAGTGGTTTAATCGTGCTAATACTGTCTTATTCCATCATTCAAGGATGAATGATCCAAGTGGGGGAGAATTGAAACACCCTGGGTTCTGGTCCTTGCAAAATTTGTTTAGTTTGAGCCTTCTATTGATCATACAACTCACCATATGCGGGTACAAGTTAGGTGAACCAACGCATGAGTTGCCTAGTGTGTGGTGGTTGGTTTTCTATTTAGTTATTACTTGGTGGGTACGATATGGCTTGGTGATAGTTCGTTGGTATGGTCCTACACTTAATATGAAACCTAGTAACTTTACATTGTTTTGAGCATGATTGACTCACTAAGATCCATAAGGATAGGGTATTGGTGGAATAGTGGAGTCGTATGTTATTAGTGTTCCACCTCTTTGATTCTCTCTTAGATACTACTTATGGGTACTACTCCTATATTATGGGTACAAGTGGGGAAAGGAAAGTTGTATGGTGGACAATGTGTGGATATCCAACCTTTTGTCATGGTTACAACTAGATGATACCACTCATATGTGTGGGTATGGCAGAGGGGTCCAAATTGTATCCACCTATGGAAATTATTACAGTTTAAGTTAGGGGTATTTTGGAAATTTATCCTTAACTTCTTTTGACCCCACGACTTAAAACACTTTTGGGACTTCATTAACCTACTGTTCTCAAATCAAGAACTCTAAAATATCTCTAAAGCTCTTAGTTCGAAAAAAGGCTAGGGTTTCGTCAAGGTGGTCAATTAAGGCTTTCAAGGGTGGTTTCTCTCTGTCTTCCTTGTTATCTAAGGTATGTTAATCCTCCCTGATTGATAGTTCAAACTAAAAGCATATTTTACTTAATGGTTTTCAAGGCATTATTATGGGTTTGTGTTGGATTTGAAATATGTGTTGGGGGTTTTGGTTACTAATGGTTGGATGTTTTCTAATGTTCTATTTATGGATTTTCATATTATAATGTTGGTCTAAACATGTCGTTGCATAAAGTGATTAATTGGTTCTTGGTTTTGGTTTTGGGAACTATATGCCCTCAATATGTTTGTTAAAATGTCAATGAGAATATTTTGACACATAGTTTGACTTTTATTGAAAACCTTGAATTGCATAATATGGTAATGGAACCCTAAATGGTTTGATTGAATTAAATGATTTGGAAAGGACTTGGTGGCCATGGTTTTGATTTATTGATAGGGTACATCGGAATTCCTCAGGTATTGTCTAATGGCATTGCTTGCAAGCTATAGTCGGTATGGCAATACCACTTCATAATGCCTTAGTAATTAAATTCTGGAATTAGTGGTTTGAATATGTGTTAAAAGTTTTAATTGGGCGATAATGGCGGTTTATGTAGCTAGCCGTGAAGGTGTTAGTCCGATGGACGGACGCTGGAAACTCATGTTTATCGACATGAGGGTTGGCCATGGTACCCATATACTTGTGGGGTACATCGTAATCCACTAAATTTGTACTTGTATATATATATATATATATCATGGAGGGAGAAGGGTACACGGGAATCCCCGACCCCTATGCTATCTCTAGTTAGTGCGGCTACACACACTATGGCCTGTTTGGGGGTAACACTGGACCCTAATATCCCATGGGTTGATTATGACTGTGAATATACTCAACTAAGGTTAAGGTTTTAAATGCATGATAAAATTAGTTTCCTTTCCCAGCATGGTATATATAGGTATGTATGTGATTGGATATGACTATTTACTTCGGTTTTGAATAATGGCATTATTTTATCCTTACTCCTGAGTAAATTATAGCATTCACTCGATAACCTGTCTTCTGGCATTGTATCCCTACATGATGTAGGAACTGGCAATACTACTCCTTCTACTTAGTGATCTTGGATTCGGGAACAACTTTGTGTTGCATTAAAGTGGTGAGTTTCCGTACTCTAGAAGACTCCATTTCATGTTATGGAATTCTTTACATACTTTTGTTTATTTATTAGTCTTTGGTTTTGGCTATGGTTGAGGGTATGTCCCGACCGGATTATATTGGATTTCTGTTAGAGGCTTTGTATGACCACTATGGGCATAGGCAGTGTCGATATTGGTGTTAGCCTTTGCATTGGTATTTGGGCTGACACCGATGGTTATGGTTATGAACTTTATTAAGTGTCCTTCAATTATAATTGTTCTATCTTATTATATGTTCAGAATTCATCCAACATAGGGTGCTGGGAGGTTATGATTGGGTATTGGGGGTGGTCTCCGATCCAGGTTCGACTTGAGGGACCCAACACGACTAGTCCCTTGTTCGGGTTGTGCCATACGCTCCACTTTCCCATCTATTTGAGGGTAGAAAAAGATGCTAACGTTTAACTTAGTCCATAAATAGTTTTTAAATGAGAGCTAAAAATGAGAAGAGAATTGTGTACCTCGATCTGAAATGATGGAGACTAGAGCTCCATGCAACTTAACTATCTCCTAAATGAACAACTTGGCATAATCTTCTCCTTGGTAATTAGTCCTTACAAGAAAGAAGTGAGAAGACTTAGTCATCCTATCCACAATGAAGAAAATAGAATCATACTAATTGCGAGACCACGGAAGACCCATAATTAAATCCATATTGATCATCTCCACTTCCACATCGGTAATTTTATCTCTTGATACATGCCACCAGGCATCAAATGTTCAAGCTTGACTTGTTGACAAACTATACACCTAGCAACAAAAGTTGTCACATCTCTCTTTATATTATTCCACCAATAGATTACCTTCAAGCCATGGTACATCTTAGTCGAACACGAATAAATTGTATATCTAGACTCATGAACCTCAGTCAAAATCCTTTCCCACAACCTATCAACATTAGGAACACACAATCTTCTTTGGTACCTAAGAATGCCATTTCCCAAAATCTCGAATGCCATAGCCTTTTACTGACCCACATCATCCTTAATCTGCATAAGTATAGGATCCAAAGAGTGATTCTTCTTCACTTCAGGACCAAGAGATGGTTTGACCACTTCTTGAACAATCACTCCCCAATCCTCATTATCCAAGAGATGGACTCCGAAGTTAGCCAACCTATGAATATCTTTTTACAATCCTCTTTTTCTTAATCAATGAGAGAAAAGCTCCCCATAGACAACCTGCTAAGAGCATCAACAATGACTTTAGCTTTACATAGATGGTGGTGAACACTTATATCATAATCCTTAAGTAGATTGAAAACCGCTACCGATTGAGATTCAATTTCTTCTATGTAAAACCACACCGCAATCTCTTATGGTCCGAATAAATATTTACATGCACCCCGTACAGATAATGGCACCAGATTTTCAAAGAATAAATAATAGCCACCAAATATAAATCATGAGTCTCATAGTTCCTCTCATAAGAATAGGTTACAACCTTACCATGATGCATCAACACATAACCTAGTCCCACATATGATGTATCAAATTACAAGACAAACCCCTCAGTACCCTCAGGCAGGGTCAACACTAGTGAACAAGTCAACTTATCCTTCAACTTCTAAAAATTACCCGCACAAACAACAGACCATAAAAACTTAACCTTTCTCTGGGTCAACCATGTCAGTGGAGAAGCAATAGATAAGAAACACTCCACAAATCTGCTATAATACCCAACCAAGACCAAGAAGCTCCTAATATCATTTGAAATCATAGGTATAGTCCACTTTTTAGCTATCTCAACTTTTGATGGATCCATTTTGATCCCCTCACTAGAAATAACATGCCCATGAAAGGATACAACACTTACCCAAATTTACACTTATAAAATTTCACATATAATTTTTCGTACTTAAGAGCTTGCTACATAGTTTGGAGGTTATTTTCATGATCCTCCCTACTATTAGAGTACACTAAGACGTCATCGATGAATTCTATAACAAATAGATCCATAAAATGCAAGAACACCTGATTCATATGATCTATAAAGGCAGTTAGAGAATTAGTCAACCCAAATAACATAACCAAAAACACATAACGGCTATATCAGGTTCCGAAAGTAGTCTTGGGAATGTCAATCTCCCTAATTTTCAACTTGTGATAGACCGAAAAGATATCAATCTAAAAGAAATAACTAGCACCTTAAAGTTGATTAAACAGATCATCAATCCTGGAAAAGGGGCACGTATTCTTCACTATAACCTTATTCAACTAATGATAATTTATACGCATCAAAAGAGATCCATCTTTCTTTCGTATAAAAAGCATAAAAGTACTGTACAGAGATACACTAGGACGAATGAAACACTTATTAAGAAAATCTTTTCACTGCTATTTTAGTTCATCCAGAGACATCCTATAAGAGGGAATAAAATTGCAACAAGTATCTAATAGAAGATTTATGCCAAAATCTATTTTCCTATCGGGAGGAATCCTAGGAAGATCGTCAGGAAAAACTTTAGAAAATCCATCAACCACAGGGACAAATTGCAAAAAAGGACTCTCAGAGTTAGAATATTTAACTTGAAAACGATGATATAGACCTCTTGGATATCAGTTTCTAAACTCTAAGATAAGAAATAAAATTCCTTTAGGGTACTAAGGAATTCCCTCCCATACAATCACCAGTTTAGTAGGAAAATAAATATTGACCTTTCAAGTCCTACAATAATAGAATCATAGCATGAATAAAGACAATCCATATGAAATATTACATCAAAATCCACCATAGCATGTTTAATCAAATCCACCAATGTCTCCCTATGAGATATGGAGATTATACAACCCCTAGAGATTTTTCTATCAACAATAGAATCACCCATCGAAGTAGACACATAAATGGGTCAAAAAGATTTTTGGGAGCAAAACCAAAGTATATAGCAACATAAGAGGTCACATAATATAGGGTAGAAATCGAATCAAGCAAACAATAACCATAAAGGAAAAAGAGTTGTCGCATATCCATGACAACATCCAGCGATGCCTCAGATTCATGACGAGTAACAAGTTCATAAAGATGATTCTCTATTTCCAAAACCTAAAGTGGTTCCCTTAGATATAGGATACAAAGAAGTTGTAACCGGGACCTTATTAGCTCCAACGGAAACTTTAGCTATAGAAACATTCCACTGTAGGTGAATAGGCTAACCATAATTAAAACATAAGTTCCTTCTCTTCTCATAATATCTACGGTAAAATTGTCTGAAAAGGGGGAAAGAAGGGTAAGGTGGGGCACATTAAGCTCTAATAGCCTGAGATTAAACACCTCGTGCCTTAGGACTACTACTAGCCTGAAAGAGATGATCACTTGAAGGCTTATGATAAGGAGCACCAGTAATCGAATAAGAATTTCCCCAATTCTTCTTCTTAGTCCACTGCCTACCATCTCTCCGACTGTACTACTAATTTTCACCCTTCTTAGAATATCTAAGCTTCTTGTTCTTCCACTCCTCTATTTCTACCATTTTTTTCTAATCCTCTACCTGTTGAATATAAACCACTGTAATACCCGGTATATTTCTAAGCTAGAAAATAAACTATTGTTCATACACATGAAACCTCCTATCCTGTGATTCATATTGGAGTACATGAATTAGGATGAGTATCTTAGTGATAATGGAGATTATAATGTGTTAAGAATGTTCATAAGAGTCACTTAGAGTAACCCAAGCTAAGAACTTTTGAATCCACCAAGTTTTCATGTGCGATTTCACATAAGTCATCTTTGAATGAGAATAACTTGGTTCATAGGTGTTACTTTGGAAGATTTATACCCTCCAAATTGTAGAGAATTGAATATGCTTTCTTTCAATAGGAAATTCACCTAAAATGGACACTCGTTGAAGAATTTAAGGCGATTTAAAGCTTCAGCAGTGCCATTTCAGTCAGTGGCACATCGGGTCATAAGCCAAAATGACGTTTATCAATTTCTAATGTCTCTCCCCAATTCCACCGTATTGAAGTGAGTTTCCAAGTCACAAACGAGGGCAACATGATATCTTCGTGTGGCGCTGAGGGCCCAAATTAGGTAATTTTTACAAAAATTAAATAACGCATCTAGAGCGGTATTTGGGTCATCTTTCCACCCCTATATATATTCCATATACACAAAATTAAATCCTTATTTTACCAAAACATACTCTTTCTCTCAAAATCCTCTCAAGAGCACATTAGGGTTTTCAATTGAGGATTCAAGTTAAAGCAAATTTCACTATCAATCATCAAGAATCTTCCATCTAAGGTATGCGTAGTGTTCATCTATGGACCCATTTCATTCATAGAGCTCAAGAACCATGTTTTAAATATTATTTGTGATATTCTTGTAGTGATATGACCACGTACATGTTGATGATTGTTATTTAAGTTTCAATATGATATCTAAAGGTGTTTTCATAAAGTATATGTGTTTGTTAGTTGAAATCCATGAACTTTATGTGGTTTAAAATAGAAAAATTCATGAAAACACACCTAAACTAAAAGAATACATGCAAAGTATTTGATAAGATTTTTAAGGTGATAAGATTCGTGTCCCATGATTTAATAGTGCTTAAATGACAAGTCCATGCTCTATGTTTTACGATACCACATGAATTCCACGTTATTGATATGCATCGTTGTTGTGATATGGATTGAGCATGATATTAAATATATGACAGTATACATATGTTGTATGAATTTACCTTCCATACATAAGATGTTGAGAATTGTGCTTAGTGTGAAATCCCCTACATATGATATGGTGAATTATGGACTCCATTTTATGATCAAGTAAGTTATGTGTGTCTGTTTCTTTCCATCGAATCCTGGGGGTAATAGTACCCAAAAAATATAGTTGTGTGCCTAGAGACATGTCACATTATCATAATAATCTGAGTGAAGCCATGATCTATAGAACTCAGTCAGTCATGTGACTTAGGAAATCTCAGAAATCTCATGAGCACAATAAATTCTCAAATAGTAGTACTATTCGATCAGTCAACAAAAGTCAGTTACTCAGTCTATGTACAGCTAGTTAAATTATGTTTAGTCTCTTCGAATAGGAGTAAAAGTTAGCACCAAGTAAACCCAAGGATGGAAACTCACCTGCCGGTTTAGGGTGTGATTCTTAGTATCCATCCTTGTGTTCCAGAACTACATAGCCAGTGTAGGTTGAGAAATCATAACCTTTCAGATTAGGGTTGATGAGGTGGCTTAACTTGTTCGTTTAGGGTTCCCACCATTCTCATTCGAGTACCTGCGAACTAAGGGTCACTCACAGCTGTCCTTACCAGTGGCGCGGTATTGACACCCTTCCAGTTAGGGCAGAGATTGGACCCTAACCTAGCTATATATGTTATTGGGGCATGTCAATTAATAAACTACCTCCCACAGTTTTAGTACCAGTCTAAGTAAAAGAACTCAGATAGTTCTTCAAATTTCAATATACTAGGACTGTCAGTTACAGTCAATTCAGTTATAGTACAAAATTCAGGCAGTTCCATCAAATTTAGGACTGTCAGACACAATCATCCATGTTATCAAAATTTTAGTATCAGTCATGTTAGACAATAGTAAACCATGTATTAGCGTACAGATCCAGATATCATGTATTCATGATTTTAGTTACTATGTATGCATGTTTGTACTCTTACATTTATATCAGTCAGTCAGTTAGCAATGTTCATGCATGTAAACCCTTTTGTATTTAGCCTACCTCACTCGTATACTTAGTACTCCTAGTCATACTGATACATTTATGCTATAGTGCATTTTTTCATATTACACCATAGGTTCAGAGACACGAATTCCAAATCAGTAGTAGCATTCCAATCGTAGAGTTATTATGAGTTCTCATCTATTTGAGGACGATATTATTTTATTTCATTAATTATTTAGTTCAGTCTTGCTAGATTGAGTTAGTTGGAGACATGTTCCTTCAACTCCTTATTTTAGACAGTATTTAAAGGCTTTCAGATTTATTTTAGATTTTAGATTCATCTTTCAAATGTTTTGGGTATTTGTTACACTATATAGATGTTATTATTTATCATATATTCTATTTAGTTGAACCTTATGGCCTATTATTTATTTATTTTTCATTCTACAAGTATATTATGCAGTGTACAGGTATAGATATCAGTCATGGGTTAACTTTTCATCCCTCGGGGTCATAAGAATCGTGTAGCATTCCGATTCAGTAAATCAGGGCATTACAAACTTGGTAACAGGGCCTAAGGTTCAATAGAGTCCTAGGAAGTCTGAAAGACGCATCTAGTAGAGTCCTGTGCATAGGTGTGTTGTGCACCACATTTATGTGCAAAAGGCTATGAGATGTTTTAGGGACAGTTTCCCCTCTATCAGTATTCATGTCATGCTAGTAAGCATAATCTCAAGTTTAACTCTCAGTCTAATCCATTCTTCTCTTAATTTAGAATATGCCTCCAAAGAGAAGAAACTAGACCGGTCCTCGGCCCGTAGATCCTTTGGGAGAACATGTTTCTTATGTGGAGTTTAGGGCCGAATTCACCATACTTTCTCACTCTGTGGCTACCTAAAATGAATGGACACCAATTATTCCAGCCATTCCAGTGTCCAACTCAGCCGCGACTGGGATTTAGCACTTCAACCGAATGAAACCTCCATCTTTCTTTCGGTCTAAGTCTGATGTAGACCCCCAAGAATTCATTGACCAAGTCAAGAATGTCACAGAAATCATGGGAGTTACTTCTTGTTAGAGTGCCGAGTTAGTTGCATACTTGTTATAGGATGTTGCTCACACTTGGTGCAAATAGTGGAAGTCCGAGAGGGTAGATGGTGTAGATTCTATAAAGTGGGAGAAATTTATCATGACTTTCTTAGACAAATTCTTTCCCCAAGAACTGATGAAGACAAAAGTTCTGGAGTTCATCAACCTCAGGCAGGAAAATATGATGGTTAAACAGTATTTTATCAGATTTACTCAGCTAGCCAGATATGCCCCTCATGTTGTTGCAGACAATAGGGCTAAGATGAGTGAGTTTGAGTCAGGAGTAAATGATATCATGGTAAATAAGTGTAGCTCTGTGATGCTGAACAGTGATATGAATTTATCCAAGCTCATGACCCATGCTTAGAAAATAGAGGAGTAGAAGATTAGGACTAGGGAGAGGTAGAACAAGAGAGCAAGATCAGGCAGTTTCAGTTCTGCTCAACCTAAATTAGAAGGAGGAAACCATTTGTAGTTCTGAACTAAGAAAGTCGTTCTAGATCCTTCTCCGCAAGTTCCCCAGATCCAAAATTAATAGAAGACAATAGAGACTGAGCACCAGGCTCTAAGTCTCAAGGCAATGTCAGCAGTGCCCAAACTAATCCCCTGTGTCAGACTTGTGGTAAGAACTACAAGGGTACCTATAGATCTGGTAGCGATGTTTGTTTCAGTTGTGGTAATCCATGATACAGGATTAGAGAGTGTCCACAGTCAGGTCTGTAGGGTCAGCAAAATCATTCCACAGCCTAATCTGGTCGTCCAAATCAGCAGGGTTCCATTTCCAGTACTGCTAGTGGTCAATGCCCAAACAGACTCTATGCTCTTCAGACCCGACAGGATCAGGAAAATTCTCCTAATATCGTTATTGGTACATTACAGATTTTCCATATTCATGTTTATGCTTTGTTATATCCATGTGCATCCTTGTTTTTGGTTACTCCTTATATAGCAGACTCTCAAAGATCACCAACTATTCGCCAAATTTAGTAAGTATGAGTTTTGGCTAAGGTCAGTAGCATTCCTTGGACATATTATTTCCGGTGATGGTATTAGAGTAGATCCTTAAAAGACCGAAGAGGTAAGAAATTGGCCTTGCCCTATGTCTTCATCAGATATCAAGAGTTTCTTAGGTTTGGTTGGCTATTACAGGAGGTTTGTTGAGGGATTTTTTTCTATTTCATCCCCCATGTCCAGATTGACTCAGAAGAAGGTCAAGTTTCAGTGGTTAGATCATTCGAAGAAGAGTATTCAAGAATTGAAGACTCGACTCACCTCAGCTCTTGTCTTAGCTCTTCCAGATGGTTCAGATGGGTTCGTAGTATACTGTGATATATATAGAGTAGGTTTGGGTTGTGTCCTCATGCAGTATGGTAAGGTCATAGCCTACGCCTCCAGGCAATTAAAACCCCATGAGAAGAATTATCCTACTCATGATCTTGAGTTAGCAGTCGTAGTATTTTCCGTTAAAATTTGGAGGCATTATCTATACAGAGCTCATGTAGATATCTTCATAGATCATAAGAGTCTCTAATATGTATCTTCTTATAAAGATCTCAATTTTCATTAGAGAAGGTGGTTAGAGCTCTTGAAAGATTATGACATGAGTGTCCTTTATTATCTAGGCAAGGCCAACGTTATGGTCGACGCTCTCAGTAGACTCTTTAACGTTATGGTCGACGCTCTCAGTAGACTCTTTATGGGTAGTGTTTCTTATGTTGAGGATAGCAAGAAGAAAATAGCTCAGTAAATCTATCATTTTAACAAACTATGTGTTCTCTTAGTCGATTCTTTAGAGGGTGGTGTATATGTTCAAGATAGTTCAGAGTCATCTCTAGTTTTTGAGGTGAAAGAAAGGCAAGATAGGTATCCTAGCCTTATCAAGCTAAAAGAGTCAGTTCAAAATCAGAAAGTAGAGATTTTATCCCAAGGGAGAGATAGTGTCATTCGTTGTTAGGGTTTTCTCTGTATTCTAGGTGTAGATGATTTAAAGCTGTGAATTCTTGCAAAAGTGCATGGTGCACGATACTCTATTCATCCAGAGGCTACTAAGATGTATCGCGACCTATAAGAGGTCTATTGGTAGAGTAGGATGAAGAGAGATTTTGCAGAATTTATGGCTAAGTGCCCTACATATCAGCAGGTTAAGATAGAGCATCAGAAACCAAATAGTTCCATGCAGGAGTTCACCATTCCTACTTGGAAGTGGGAAGAAGTGAACATGGACTTCGCCATGGGTTTGCCTCGAACTCGTTATCAGCATGATTCATTTTAGGTTATTGTAGATAGAATAACTAAGTCAACCCATTTCCTTCCGGTCCATACCTCTTATTCAGCGGAGGATTATTCCAAACTCTATATCAAGGAGTTGGTCAGATTACATGGTGTTCCATTATCTATCATCTCAAACAGAGGTACCCAATTCATCTCTTACTTCTGGAAAGCATTCCAAAAGGGTCTTGGTACCTAAGTTCATCTTAGTACAGCTTTTCATCCTCAAACAGAGGGTCAATCAGAAAGAACCATTCAGACTCTTGAAGATATGCAGGGGGTGTGTGAAATTGATTTCAAGGAAAGTTGGGATTACCACTTACCTTTGATTGAGTTTCCATACAACCATAGTTATCATTCCAGTATTAAAATAGCTCTGTTCAAAGATCTCTATGGTAGAAGGTGAAGATCTCCAATCGGGTGGTTCAAAGTTAGTGAGGCCTCAGTCATAGGGCCTGACTTAGTATTCGACACCTTAGACAAAGTCCAGCTAATCAGAGAAAGACTCCAGGCTACTCAGAGCTAAAAGAAGTCATATGCTGACGTTCATAGAAAAGATCTAGAGTTCGAGGTCAATGACTATGTCTATTCGGTCCCTTCATGATTCTCAATTGCTTAGGCAAGGTAGTTTTTGAGCTCAAATTGCCTTCAGATCTAGCCTCAGTTCATCCAATCTTTCATGTCTCTTTACTCAAGAAGTGTATAGGCGATGCATCAGTCATAGTCCTTCTTCAGAGTATTGAAAGTCAGGACAGTCTCTTCTATGAGGAAATTCTGATCAAAATTCTAGGCTATCAGACTTGTAAACTGAGGAACAAAGAAGTCCCTCTAGTCAAAGTTCTTTGGCAAAATCAGTCCGTTGAGGGAGCTACTTGGGAAGCAAAAGCAGACATACGTACCAAGTATCCTCACCTCTTCTCCGCCAATCCAGATCAAGCTCAAGGTAGCAGTTCTTCTTTAGCTTATTTAGTTTCCCGTTTAGTATTCTATACTACTTGGTATTCAGTTCATGCTCACGTTTCATCATAAATCTGGTATCAAGTACCATTGCATATTCAGTCATGCATTCATGTATCAGTCTAGCATATAATAATGCATCAAATATACATTCTCATTTGGAGAACTCAATTATCAGAAATCTCAGTTATGTATTTATGAATCAGTTACTCATACATCATATATGCATATCCGGCATGATATGTTTAGCTTATCAGTCATGTTTGTCATTAGATCATGTTCCAGTAGTGTATATCTTTCACGTAATCCAATTTATCGTCTATCGTCGTTTCAGTTAGTCTCATTCGAGGACGAATATTTCCAAGGGGGAGATATTGTAATACCCTATATATTTCTAAGCTAGAAAATAAACCATTGTTCCTACACATGAAACCTCCTATCCTATGATTTATATTGAAGTACATGAATTAGGATTAGAATCCTAGTGATAATAGATCTTATGATGTGTTAAGCATGTTCATAAGAGTCACTTAGAGTAAGCCAAGCTAGAACTTTTGAATCCACCAAGTTTTCGTGTGTGATTTCACATAGGTCACCTTTGATCAAGAATAACTTGGTTTATAGGTGGTATTTTGGCAGATTTATACCCTCCAAATTGTATAGAATTGAATAAGCTTTTCTTTAATACCAAATTTGCCTAAAACGGACACCCGGTGAAGAAGTTATGGTGATTTAAAGTTTTAGCAGCGTCATTTCAGTCAGTGGCACGCCGTGCCATAAGCCAAAATGACGTTTGTCAATTTCCAGTCTCTGTGTGATTCCACCACATTGCGTGAATTTCCATGTCACAAACGGGGAGCAACATGATATCTATTCATCGCGTTGGGGGCCCAAATCGAGTAATTTTCACAAATATTAAGTGACGCATTTAGAGGGGCATTTGGGTCATCTTTCCACCCCTATATATATTCCATAAATATGGAATTAAGCCCTTATTTCATCAAAACATACTCTTTCTCTCAAAGTTCTCTCAAGAACACATTAGGGTTTTCAATTGGGGATTAAAGTTAAAGAACATTTCTCCATCAATCATCAAGAATCTTCCATCTAAGGTATGCGTAGTGTTCATCTATGGATCTATTTCATTCATAGATCTCAAGAACCATGTTTTAAATATTAGTTGTGATTGTTTTGTTGTGATATGACTATGTACATGTTGATGATTGTTGTTTAAGTTTCAAGATGATATCTAAAAGTGTTTTCATGAAGTATATGTGTTCGTTACTTGAAATCCATGAACTTTATGTGGTTTAAAATGGAGAATTTATGAAAACACACCTAAGCTAAGACAATGCATGCAAAGTGTTTTATGTCCCATGATTTAATAGTGCTTAAATGACAAGTCCATGCTCTATGCTTTACGATTCCACATGAATTCCACATTATTGATATGCGTCATTGTTGTGATATGGATTGAGAATGATATTGTTGTGTGAATTTCCCTTCCATATGTAAGATGTTGAGACTACGCTTAGTGTGAAATCCCCTACTTATGATATAGTGAATTGTGGACTCCATTTTATGATCAAGATAGTTATGTGTGTTAGTTTTCTTCCATCGAGTCTTAGGGGTACTAGTACCCAAAAAATATAGATATATTCCTAGGGCCATGTCACATTATCATGATAATCTCATTCAAGCCATGATCTATATAACTCGGTCAATCATATGACTCAGGAAATTTTAGAAATCTCATGACCTCAATAAATTCTCAGATAGTAGTACTATTCCATCAGTCAAAGAAAGTCAGTTACTAAGTCCATGTACAGCCAGTTAAATCATGTTCAGTCTCTTCAGATGGGAGAAGAATTTAGCACCGAGTGAAAACAAGGATGGGAACTCACTTGCCAGTTTAGGGTGTGTTTCTTAGTAGGCATCCTTGTGTTCCAGAACTACGTAGCCAGCATAGGTTGAGACATCTTAACCTTCCAGATTAGGGTTGATGAGGTGGCTTAACCTATTAGTTTAGGGCTCCCACCATTCTCATTCAAGTACCTGCCAGCTAAGGGTTACTCATAGCTATCCTTACTAATGGTGCAGTATTGACACCCTTCCAGTCGGGGCAGAGATTGGACCCCAACCTAGCTATATATATTACTGGGCATGTCGGTTAAGTAACTACCTCCCACAGTTTCAGTCCCAGCCTCCGTAAAAAAACTCAGATAGCTTTTTAGATTTCAATATACCAGGACTGTCAGTTACAGTCAATTTAGTTACAGTATGGAACTCAGGTAGTTCCTTCAGATTTAGGACTATCAGACACAGTCATCCATGATATCAAAATTTTAGTATCAGTCATGTTAGATAATAGTAAACCATGTATTAGCATACATATCAGATATCATGTATTCACAATTTTATTTACTATGTATGCATGTTTGTACTCTTACGTTTAGATCAGTCAGTCAGTTAGCATTGTTCATGCAAGTAAAACCTTTTACATTTAGCCTACCTCACTCGTATACTTAGTACTCCCAGTTGTACTGATGCATTTGTGCTATGATGCTTTCTTTCATGATACACCATAGGTTCAGAGACACAAGTTCCAGATCAGCAGTAGCATTCCATTCCCAAAGTTCCAGTGAGTCCTCATCCATTCGAGGATGATATTATTTTATTTCATTTATTATTTTAGTTTAGTTTTTCTAGACAGAGTTTGTTGGAGACATGTTCCTTCAACTCCTTATTTCAGACAGTAGTTAGAGGCTTTCAAATTTAGTTCAAATTTTAGATTCAGCTTTAAGTTATTTTGGGTATTTGTTACCCTATATGGATGTTATTACTTATCAAATATAATATTCAGTTAAACCTTATGGCCTATTGTTCATGTTTTCCACATTCTACAAATATATTATGTAGTGTACAGGTACAGATATTAGTCATGGGTTAGCTTATGGTCCCTCAGGGTCATAAGCATCATGTAGCGTTCTGATTCAGCAAATTGGGGCGTTACAACCACCAACCTAAAAATGTCCTTATTATTAAACAACATAGCATCCTTACACTCTAATACCAAATCACAGGAGAAACTAGAAGAAAATATTCTTATATTTGAGACAAACGACGGAGCATAATGGGATGACTGCTGGAACTTCAGGGCAGACTCTTTCATACTCATCTTACCCTATATCAAGTTTGCAAACTCTTTGACCATAGTATCCCTCAACACTTTAGGAAATAAGTGATCAATAAAAATACCTAAAAACTCATCCCACACCATCGAATTGGCATCATCTCCCTTTCTCGCTTCATACTACCCATACCACTGGTAAGCCACATCCTTCAACTAATAAGCAACAAACTTCACACCATTTAAATCAATAGCATATATAACCCTAAAAATTTTCTCCATTTTATTAATAAATACTTGAGTATTCTCCTCAACCTTAAGTCCTACAAAGGTCGAGTAATTTAGTTTTATAAATTGGCCAACCTAAGTGATATCAAATGAACTAGCAGTAGAACCAACATGATCAGATCAATAAGACTACGATGCCACCAGTTAGGCATTTAATGAAAATTCTGGCAAAACTCTACATTAGAAATATTTCCTTGAGGTGACTGAGCATAAGTACTACCTTCCCTAAAAGTCCGAAGAAGACTAGTAAGGATAAATGGTACCCTATATTGATATGTACAGTCAAGATAAGGGAACCTAGACTGGGTCTACACTCTGTAAATAAGATGAGTTTATATATATATATATACACATCTTTCCTAGATGGAACAGATATTCTAATAGAGTTTCTATAACCATTTGATCTTATAGGAGACATTATCTGAAAAGCGAGTAAGCTAGGAGTTAGAGAAGATTAAAATGAATTGTACTCTATATCCTAAAATAGAATATAAAAAAGAAAAATATTCCTAAGTATCTCATTTCCTCTCCCTTATAAGTGCGGTGCACTACACACTCATAAAAGGGACTCTACCTCATGAAATGTTGCAGCATCTAGGGATGCTCAGTGGTGGAAGCACTGACATGTTACCTAGGCAAATTGAAAAAATAATGTCATTCCAAGAAAACTGTCAAGACCACATACATAATATTTAAATATACATGCATAGGATGCTAGGATAGGTACTAAGTTAACGAACATGAGAGTTTAAAATATTAACCTGAGTTGTGTAGCTCACTCCATCCTAAAGGCACCCACTAGCTATATGGGTCCGACTCTTTCTGTCAAAAAGGGCCTAGTGCATGTTTACCAAATGTACTGAGGAACCGAGGAAAGGCTAAATACACCAAGGTGATATCCATCCAAAATATAAAATATGCACCAAGCACACAGTCACATAGACTTCCACGGTGGCAAACATGGTTTCTAGTATTGGTCTCCCTAAGACTACACCTTCACAGTGAGCTATACAATTCCTTTTAAGCCCAAATAAAAATAGTTTACACATAAACTCTACCATTAAGTAAGGAGTCTTTATTAAGACATTTTTCAACATAGCATCGTCATACCAATATGCTTTCAAGCTAATTCAATTATGCCAAACCAGTTCATTTAACCATTAGACTACCAAGATTCATTTAAAATGCAAAACCATGGTCATCAAGGGCATTCCAAACCATTGTTATCCAATTTTTCTTTAATGCAATGTAATGAGTCAAAAAACAAGTTAAAGTCAGTGAATAACCATATTTAAAATAAAAATTATGAAGTAGATTGAGGTAAATGTCATTATAAAGCTAAAATTCATCCAATATAGGAAAACCTATGTTCCTATTTCCAACCATTAAAATAACTCACCAATTCAATCCTAAAACCATCAATTAAAAGCATGACGTATAAATTTAAACATGGGAAAAACAATTGAAGTAATAATCAAACAAATGCCCTCGACCTCATTTCAAATCCATTAGTTAAATAACATTAAATCATTGAATAAATGCCATAATGTAAAATTTATGTTAAAGATGAGAAACATGCCTAAAATATGGAAGAAGTTGAAGAGGACTCAAAGTTTGTAGCATTATTGTTGAATTCCTTGCAAAACCTTAATATCTCTTAGCTTTGGAGTTAAAGGGGAAAAGAGTAAGGTTTAATCTTGATAACCAAAGGAAAAAAGGATCATTTAAGTGTTTTTAAGTCGTGGGAAAGAGTTTGAAGGTGGGAACAGACCAAAAAGACCCTAATTAAAACATTCAAAAAAATCCTAAGAACATCGTCACAACTTGGGTAACAACTCATGAGGTCTAACAAAAAGTCATGGCCCAGTGTTGTTATCTAAGGATCAATAACCTAGCTTTTCACTATTATAACAATGGATCTCTCATGAGGTTTCGTTGTATGACATAACAAGTCATCATGAAGAATCATGGTCAGCGACTAAACTCTTGGGTATCCTTCTGTTATAACAATGAGTCCATTATAACGACTCATTAAGTCGCACAATAGGTCGTACCCTGAAGTCATTATTATAGGTACCAAAACTTTGGCTTTCTTAATATTGTGGTAACAAGTCTTACTAATGACTCATTATGTTTCACAACAAGTCGTCGTCAGTGTCATTATCACTGGCCATTTAAACATCACTTCAATAACTTGGCTAATTCAATAATTTATCTCTTAGAGGGTCTATATTCCAATAAATTGGGGTGTTAAATGTGTTACGCTTGTTCCTGAGGTGCCTACTCCTGTTGTATTCAAAGATTGTAGGGTAATAGCTAGTTGTAGTAATTTTTACAAGGCGATCACTAAGGTGTTGACTAAAAGGATAAAAAGTATGATAAATGGTATTATTAGTCTTTCTCAATCATGTCTTATTAAAGGAGGGTCTATTATTGATAATGTCTTATTCAACAATAAATTGTGGAAGTGGTACCCTAGGAAAGTATTATCTCCAAGATGTGTCTTAAAAGTTGATATTAGGAATGCCTAAGAATATGTAAAATGGTGTTTTCTTACAATCCTTCTTACAAAATTGTGTTCCCTTAGAATTTTATTGATTGGATAATGGAACGTGTCACTTCAGTTTCTTATTCCCTTATGATTAATGGAGGATTAACATAACTTTTTTAGGGTGTGAAGGAGATTAGCCAAAGTGAACCTATGTCACCTTATCTTTTGTAATTCTGTGGAGTACCTCCATAGGGCACTCATTCCACTTACTTTGAATCCTAACTTTCATTTTTATCTAAGGTGTAAGAAACTGGGCTTGTTACACATGATTTATATATGAGTTATTGATGTTCAGCAAAGTTGATAATGGTTATATTTAGTAATTTTAGTTGTCCTTCCATAAATTCCCTATACCTTTAGGTTTACAGGAAAATGTTTTACAAAGTTCAATATTTATATCTTGTGTTAAGGATTCATTAAAGCAGTAACTGTTGTAGGATCTTGGATATTATAAACAATGTCTTTCTTTCAAGTACCAAGGAGTTTCTTTATCCTCTAAAAATTTAACTATAGACCAATGCTTCCTTTTGATAGAAAAAATCCTTGAAAGGATGAGATGTTGTTTAACACAGTTACTAGATTTTCAGGAAGGCTTCATCCTTTAAAGGATGAGATACTGTTCAACAGATTTACTAGCATTTTAGGAAGGTTTCAGCCGATCAAATTAGTTGTTTTTAGTATTCAAACATATTGGGACCAAATTTTTGTCTTACCCAAGAGAGTTATGAAGCTCATAAATAGTCATTAAGATTTTCCTACGGATAGGTACTGCATATCCATCAAAAAAAGGCATTGGTTTCTTGGGGAAAAGTTTGTATGCAAAAGGTAGTATTGGGTCAAACTGTATTGAATATTTGTAATTGAAATATGGATGTTATGGCTAAACAATTGTGGGCCTTAGATGCAAAAAAATGGCATATAAATTAAATGGGTGCATATTTATTATATGCAAGGTGGAATTGCTAAGGCATACTGCTATGATACCCCGAGTTTTCCCATTAAATATTTCTCTCCCAAATGAGTCGAGTCATTAAATCCTTTTTATCTTTCCAAGAGTCCGTTAAGATCTCGGACGAAAATGTGTTGAATTCTGTTCTTTTTCATGATTAATAATTTTTTTGTGTGGAATTTCTAGATATGCGATCCTTCATCACATAGAGCATCGAATAAGCTTTCCAACGATATGTGGATCATCCAAAATGGACACTCGAGCTATGAGTTATGATCATTCCATCTAACCATGAATAGTGGTTAACAGTAAATGTGCAGGAAAAAAAATACTGAGGCCAAGCGAATTTTAGGGTCAACCTCAAATGACCATAACTCCTTGTACATAATGATCGGGGTGAGCTACTATATATCAACAGAAAGGTTTGAGAGTCCTCTTTCCAATGAAATTAGTTTCATCCAATTTTTTCATCGAAGAAAAACGTTATGATCGATCTACTTCAACCTACCAAAACAGTCCACCAAAGGACAGATTTGACATTATTTGATTTTTAAGGGTATTTTGGTTATTCCCACTCCAATCCATCTGGGTTAACCATGAATTTAAGTCCATTAAGAGAATTCAATAGCTTATTTTTCTCCAAAATTTCCTAAGGCTCAAACCCCAACCCTACTACTCCAAATTTCATCCTTCTATGTCTTTTGATTGAACCGTAGAAATTTCAAATTGATTTGGGATTTTAGTTGATCATGTTAAGGGCTTCGAGAGCCACCCTTTATTTTTGTGAATAAAGTTCCAGAGTCGTAAGTTCATATTCATCTTCCATTTTTAGGTATGTGGGGCTTTGAACAAGAATAATTCTTCCGTTCTTATTCCCGTTTCTTTAATTTTTATTATGGATTATTATGAGTTTGGCAAATGAATTTATTTCCAAGATATCCTACCATGAGATTTTGATTATGTATATGAAAATTGTTCAAGCTTGCCAATTATGATTATTTAATGGATTCATATGGTTCAATTATGTCTAAATAATTCGATTATGAACTTATAAAGAATTGAATTACAAGTTTTGAATCACATGAGTATTTGACTATTTTCGTTCTATGAATTGACATTTAATATTGGGATTCTTGGTTTTTCTATCAAGAATTGATATATTTTGAACATGTATCCACGTTTTAAGTTCAAGAATGAATTATTGGTATTTCCAAGTGTTTTCGAGCCATGTGTCAAATTTTGAACTTCCTTATGACGATTTGAGTTATTGGGTATATTGGTATCGAAGTTGCAATGAGTCTTGGTATTTTTCGGATGGTTTTGATGAGTTACATTGTTGAAAACATTATGTATTGATTCTTCATATCCTTGTCCAAATGTCGAGTTGGTTATGGTTCAATGCATTGATACCTTGTTGATGTTGAGGAAGATTAAACTATTTAAGCTAAAATGTGTTGAGCTAGGAATCCACAAATTGATATGATTTAATAAATGAGAAAGAGATTTGATTTGGTCTTTATGATAGACCCTTGTGATGTTGTGGTGGATTTCCTAACGCGTTCTGAGCTTGTCGGGGAGTAGTACTTAGCACCGAGAGGGAAATTTGATATTTTTCCAAACCTATGTGCCACTTTAGGGTTGTTTCATGATGATATTATTGGCCAGAGATCCCAATTGTGATTATTGCAGTTTTAAGGTTGTACTCCCTGGCAAGGAGTATGACGCTCCCGCCAATGGGGGTTTCAAATATTTGTATTCCACGTAAATCACGTGGGGTTGTCGGTTATAGGAAACTCCCGTGTCCATAAGATTAAGTTTCTTGAATTACCGAGTCACTCCAAGATTTGAGTCAAAGAGTTGAGATGTTTATGATGTTTTATGGTCATTTATGATGATTTATAAGTACCTATGATGATTTTTGATGATATGATAATTTAGGATGATTTAGGATGATTTATCATAATTTATGATTTATAATGATTTACGTGGATTATGAGATTTTATCATATGAACTATTTATTATGAAATTACGAAAAGTATGATTTGATATAACTCAAGCCAAGTGAGTCATAATTGTCCGTATGCATGTTTTCATGAAATTGATTATACTATTTATATTGTTGCATACACCCCAACATACTCAGTACATTTCAAAGTGTTGACTCACATATTTCCATGGGCTACATTCTTACCAAAATATAGGTACAAGCTGTAGCGCACATATCATGTGCAGATGGGTCGCAACTCTTGATCGGCAGGTGATTAGTCCTTTTGATTCAGGGACTTGAGTTGTTTAGATTTGAGGTGTATTGTATTTTCTGTATTCAGTCGTATTGAGTAGGGGTAGTTGGGAGTCATGACCCGGCTATCTTTGGTCAATGCTAGTAGAGGCTTCATAGACAGACACTATTAGTCAGTGTATTCAGTTTCAGATTTGTATATATATAAGCAGAATTATGATCGTGTAAATTTACTTTCATGTTGGTCAGAATAAGTTATGGGTTGTTTCCTCATTATTCCTTCTATTTTATGTATTTTATTCAGTTGCTTTGGGTTATGCCAGATGAAGGGTTAGCTTGGGGTCACTTATGACCTAAAGCACCGTGTGACGTCTCGGGATCCTATTTCGGGGCGTTACAAGCTTGGTATCAGAGCACAGAGTTCAAGTGTCCTAGGGTGTTTATGAATCCGTGCCTACTAGAGTCTTGCAGACCGGTACAGAGACATCTGTACTTTTCTTTGAGAGGCTACGAGGCATTTGGGAAAATGTTCCCTTTCTTTTAAGTTGTTGATCGTGCTATGGAAAGTTTCCTTAAGAAATTCATACGAGTTCATATCTTGCATAAATTGGGCCATTTTGCCTTGTTCTAAAATACCGGATATACTCAAGCGTAAATCCTTATAGATGATGCTTTCTTAGATAATCTCCTCTGATATTACGGGCTTGTAAGTGAGCTGGAAAAAAAATGATTTCATTAGTGCTCTTGAGTTCCAAACAATTGAGGTGTCATATGTACGTTCTTGATGGTTGTGCATTAAGCCTATGTCGGAAGTGTTTTTGGATTTCTCCCTAGAATTCATGATGTGATTTCGTATTTTCCTTATCTGCGTACTAATGTTGAGACAGGGTGATTAACTAGTTCCAATTTCCTCTCTTGATTATATTCCTGGGCTTACTAGTAAAGGTTCCATAACTTTCAAGATGTACCCTCATCCCTCTTAAGTCGTTCAGTTGAGGTAAATCAAGACATATATTCTCGGATCCTTGATTATGGTGTACCAGGCTTTTATTTCTTAAAAATATTTTCTAATCATCTTTTGATGAAAGCTTGAAGTCTAGTGAAGCAGTGTGGGGCTTTTTCCGATTCACTAGCATAATTGTTTTGATATTTATTTCCTTTTTCAAAATACAAAACCAAAGTCTAGTAAACCCGTGTGAGGCCTGTTTTGATTCACTAGCAGCTGGCTGTTTACTCTATTTTTCTTGCATTGGTTGGAAATTTGGTGGAAGGTGGTGTTAATAAATTATTATGGCATAGGCTATGGAATTATGGATGATTATTGTCGTTATGAGGTTTGGGTAGACAAATATGTTTGGGGTGTTTGATAGATGGAAATGGTTGTTGACATTGTTGTTAATCATAGTCAGAGTTAGTTGTTAAGTTTGTATAGCAGATGATGAGAAAAATGAATTTAATAATTGAATTGATATGACTTTAGTGATAGGGAGGATATTTAGTAGGTTTGAACCGTATGTACGGGAGCTTTAGTCTATTTGTTTGTGATCAAGTGTGATATCGTGTGTTGAGGTAATAGTATGCTCAAGGTGTTATGGGGATTTTGTTTTAAGTTATTAAATGTTAAGCGGTTAGTGTTATCCTTGATCGGGTAAATATGAATGAGGATATATGGTATACAATGTAATTGTGAGTTAACTTGGGCATTAGAGGTTGATGAGGGTGTTAGTTTGAGATGTGATGTTAGTAAAGCACGAAGAAGTTAGTATGGTTTAGCGAAGGTTTGATATATCCATGGTAAGTGCTAGAAGCTAAGCTGCGGAGTGCATGAATTGTTATATGATAATTTTTGAAGTTGTCTAAGTGGGTATTTGAGAGTTATGTTAAGAATGGGTTTTGCCCTCATGGGTATAGTTATGCGGGTTAAGTTATGGATCTTGTGTATGGGTATATCTGGGGACCTAGAGTAAAGCGAATGCGATGGACTAGAGTTTGTATGGTGATTCGTTAACTCGGAGTGTTGGCTTAAGTCTAAGGGGAAGATAGTAGAAAAAAAATTAACTAAGTTAAGATTGCGGGATTCAGGTAGGTGTATCGGTGGGTTGCAATTTGGTGGTGAGAAAGAGTGGTATTGATCCTATTTTACCTCAGCCTTTTCAATGACTTCGATATGTTCTCATGCCTTATGTTTCATTCCCCCGATCATAATACATGTTCATGCATATCATGGGAAATCATGTATTCTCCTAACTATCGAAATATGGAGTCCCAATTTTTCTAGCGGGCAAAATCGACATTCCATAAGTTATAAACTCCAACTCAAGTTGCGCGGTTCATAATGCATGTGTTTAAGTTTTATTGTATGTTCAAGTTCATTCCACCAGCAACACCCTTAGCGACCAATAAGATTCAATTTATGTCTTGGGTGTCCTTAATCTTTAATCTTGATTCTGGTTGAATTCATGGATTTGATGCCCTAGTTCTTAGGCCTCAATAACGGCACCAAGTCATATACAATATCCCTTCATATTCTACCTTTTCATGACTTTCCATTTGTTGAGGGAGTGTGGATGAACAGTGGTGACGATAGGAGAGTGTGAGTGGGTTTTTATTGATAAAGATTGTGGCATGTTCATTTTAGCTAAGGTGGCAAGTGTGGAGTAAGCTTGAGGCTAGGCTTTTGATAGATGTCATGGTTATTTGAAGCATTTCGTGTTGTGTTTGTGAAAGTGGTTATGTGATGGTTTATGTAGGTTTGTAGGTGGGGAATTGTTGAAGTGAAGTCTTGTGCATGGCTTGGTTAATTGGAAAAGTTAGTGAGTGTTTTCTTAAGAATAGTGCCTGGAAGTTGTCTTAATAAAGGATTGTAGAATTTGAAAAAGGTGTTTTATGGGTGTTGATTAGGAGTGTATACTTAATTACAAAGATAGGCTTGAACATCATGTGCGTATATATGGACGGAGATTAAATTTTATATTATCGATAAGTTTTGGTGTCTATGTTGATTTAGAAGTCTAAGCTAAAAGCTCTTGTAAATTGATCTTGCATAGAACTCATGTATTGTGAATATATCTCCTGTCTGAGGACATTAGTTGCAAGCCTTGGCTTTGCTATAAGTTGAATTGTGTATATGCCTATGAATAGTTCCCTAAGCCTCAAGACTTGTTAATATGAATATGATGGTTGAAAATGATGAGTATTAAGTGGGTTAGAGTTGATTAAGTGGTAATAAGAATTATCTGTGAGATGAGGAATTATAACAATGTGGATGTATGTATAATTCAGAATGGTGCTATGTTACGGTGTTAGGCGGAGGAATTGGTGACTCCAAATTAAGCTTGAAAATGAGGAGAGAGAGTTTGGCTTAGTTAGATTTGAATTGCCAAGATTCCAAATGACTTGTGAGAATTCTGAATTGAATCAAGTAAGTATGGTATTTGGGGAAAATAGTATTGTGGAGAAAGGGTGTGCGAAGCGTATTGATAAGCTTGAAAGTAAGGAGTTGTACTCATGGGGTCTAGTACTTTTATTTTGATTTAAGACTGATCGACCTACGCTCCGTACTTAAAATTGGGGTCGAGTTATAAATCCTTATTTCAATATATATATATATATATATATATATATATATATATATATATATATATATATATAAATATATATATTGTTCGGACCATATCCCAAACCCAATTGCTTCCTAGTAGCGTTGAAAGTTCCTTGGAAAGATTTTGAATCATGTCCTAATTGAATGAGAGCGTGTCTTTATTCGGTCCGTGCACCTAGAAATTCAATTTGATAGTTATTTCGACGGATTCTTATATTTCTTTCATCTTTCAATGTGGTCCAATCTCACTACTTGAAGTTTCGTAAGCATAACCATTTCAAGAATGATTTATTTGCATCGAAGCGAGTTACCAAATTCTATTTAGCCTTTGCTTTTGTTCCCGACCCAAGTATAAAGCCATGGGTCGATCATAAAGTGTCCCGTGTATTAATTAGTATTATTCGGGGAGAACCGATCCCAAGAGGGAGATATTGTGATATCCCGAGTTTTCATATCCTAGATCTTTCATCTCTTTCTTTGTGAATGCGGATTCAAATCGAAGTTAATAATTTTTCCTTCATCCAACTCTTTTAGTTATAGACTCAACTATGTCGTTGTGATTATCATGATCTTATGCGTCGGAAAGTACTCCAAAGCTTAGAAAATATAAACTTGTTCATCAAGCTATTTTAGTTGCATATCCTCAATTTTCCTTGTCTTCCTAACCCAACGAGCGACATTTGGGGCGGAATGTTTCCAAGGAGGAGATGATGTGATACCCCAAATTTTCCCGTTAAATATTTCGCTCCCAAATATGTCGGGTCGTTAAAGCCTTTTTATCTTTTCAAGAGTTCGTTAAGACCTCGGACGAAAATATGTTGAATTTTGATCTTTATCGTGATTAATAATTTTTTTGTGTAGAATTTCTTAATATACGACCCGTCATCGTGTAGATCATCGAATAAGCTTTCCAACGATATGTGGATAATCCAAAACGGACACTCGAGCGATGAGTTATGATCATTCCGATCTAACCGTGAATAGTAGTGAACAGTAAATGTGCAGGAAAAAAAATACTGAGGCCAGGCGAATTTTAGGGTCAACTTCAAACGACCATAACTCCTAGTACATAATGATCTGGGTGGGATACTATATATCAACAGAAAGCTTTGAGAGTCCTCTTTCCAATGAAATTAGTTTCATCCAATTTGTCCATCGAAGAAAAAGGTTACGGTCGATCTACGTTAGCCTATCAAAACAGTCCACCAAAGGATAGATTTGACATTATTTGATTTTTAAGGGTATTTTGGTCATTCCCACTCCAATCCATCTGGGTTAACCATGGATTTAAGTCCATTAAGAGCATTCAATAGCTTATTTTTCTCCAAAATTTCCTAAGGCTCAAACCCCAATCCTACTACTCCAAATTTCATCCTTCTGTGTCTCTTGATTGAACCGTAGAAATTTCAAATTGAATTGGGATTCGAGTTGATCATGTTAAGGGCTTCGAGAGGCACCCTTTATTTTTGTGAATAAAGTTCCGGAGTCGTTAGTTCATATTCATCTTTCATTTTTAGGTATGTGGGGCTTTAAACAAGAATAATTCTTCCGTTCTTATGCCCGTATCTTTAATTTTTATTATGGATTATTATGAATTTGGAAAATGAATTTATTTCAAGATATCCTACCATGAGATTTTGATTATGTATATGAAAATTGTTCAAGCTTGCCAATTATAATTATTTAATGGATTCATATGGTTCTGTAAGTTTAATTATGTCTAAATAATTCGATTATGAACTTATAAAGATTTGAATTGTAAGTTTTGAATCACATAAGTATTTGACTATTATCGTTCTATGAATTGACATTTAATATTGGGATTCTTGGTGTTTCTATCAAGAATTGATATATTTTGAACATGTATCCATGTTTTAAGTTCAAGAATGAATTATTGGTATTTCCAAGTGTTTTCGAGCCATGTGTCAAATTTTGAACTTCCTTATGACGATTTGAGTTATTGGGTATATTGATATCGAAGTTGCAATGAGTCTTGGTATTTTTCGGATGGTTTTGATGAGTTAAATTATTGAAAACATTATGTATTGATTCTTCATATCCTTGTCCAAATGTCGAGTTGGTTATGGTTCAATGCATTGATACCTTGTTGATGTTGAGGAAGATTAAAATATTTTAAGCTAAAATGTGTTGAGTTAGGAATCCACAAATTGATATGATTTAATAAATGAGAAAGAGATTTGATTTGGTCTTTATGATAGACCCTTGTGATGTTGTGGTGGATTTTCTAACGCGTTCTGAGCTTGTCGGGGAGTAGTACTTAGCACCGAGAGGGAAATTTGATATTTTTCCAAACCAATGTGCCACCATAGGGTTGTTTGATGATGATATTATTGGACAGAGATCCCAATTGTGATTATTGCAGTTTTAAGGTCGTACTCCCTGGTAAAGAGTACGACGCTCCCGCCAATGGGGGTTTCAAACGTTTGTATTCCACGTAGCTCACGTGGGGTTGTCGGTTATAGGAAACTCCCGTGTCCATAAGATTAAGTTTCTTGAATTATCGAGTCACTCCGAGATTTGAGTCAAAGAGTTGAGATGTTTATGATGTTTTATGGTCATTTATGTTGATTTATAATTACCTATGACGATTTTTGTATGGTCATTTATGATGATTTATAGTTACCTATGATGATTTTTGACGATATGATAATTTATGATGATTTAGGATGATTTATCACAATTTATGATTTATAATGATTTACATGAATTACGAGATTTTATCATATGAGCTGTTTATTATGAAATTACGAAAAGTATGATTTGATATAACTCAAGCCAAGTGAGTCATAATTGTCCGTATGTATGTTTTCATGAAATTGATTATACTATTTATATTGTTGTATGTACCCCCACATACTCAGTACATTTCAAAGTGCTGACCCACATATTTCCATGGGCTATATTCTTACCCAAATGTAGGTACAAGTTGTAGCGCACATATCATGTTCAGCTGGGTCGCAGCTCTTGATCGACAGGTGATTAGTCCTTTTGATTTAGGGACTTGAGTTGTTCAGATTTGAGGTGTATTGTATTTTCTATATTCAGTCGTATTGAGTAGGGGTAGTTGGGAGTCATGACCCGGCTATCTTTGGTCAATGCTAGTAGAGTCTTCATAGACAGTCACTGTTAGTCACTGTATTCAGTTTCAGATTTGTATATATATGAGTAGAATTATAACCGTGTAAATTTACTTTCATGTTGGTCAGACTAAGTTATGGGTTGTTTCCGCATTATTCCTTCTATTTTATGTATTTTATTCAGTTGCTTTGGGTTATGCCAGATGAAGGGTTAGCTTGGGGTCACTTGTGACCTTAAGCACCATGTGACGTCTCGGGATCCAATTTTGGGCGTTACAACTACACTCCAAAAACTGCGGCTTGGGTGATTAAGAAAATACTGGAGTCCAGTAAGGTTATTATGAAGGTACTAAGGTTGTAGGGTAATTTACATCCTAGGTTAACCATGCTGACAGTGGGTTCAAAGTTTTCCATAAAAAAACTATACCAAACCATGCTCCCTCAACTCCTAAAAGTGCCATGGGAGTATCTCACCCTTCAAGCTAGTATTCATCCTAGACACAACTTCATCTTATGGTTAGCTCAATTGAAGACACTCGCGACGGGTGGATTGGCTACAAAGATTTGAAACTCTAGTTGACTCCGCCTGTGTATTCTACAATGGTGATGTGAAAACACATGGCCATCTCTATTTTGTAAACATGCTGTCGAAAAATGCTTACTATAGAAAGGGGATTTGTCGTGGACTTACGACACTTTCAACACTTAAACTATGAAAACTTGCAAGCACAAAGGTGCCTTTATGTGGATATAATGAGGTTTTTGTGCTATATGCAGGTTAAACAGTCAAAAGAAATAAAATGTAGAAAATTTGGACCTAAAGGAATCAAACGAGTAAGCCTTTGAACACTGGATTTGACAACGATTGTATTATAGCTATCATGAGTTGAATAAGAGGGATGGTATTCAGGTATTACTAAGGGTGTCAACTGGGCCGGGTGTAACTAACCCGGCCCGGTTTGACCTGGCCCGGTAAGCCCTATGGCTTTAGGGTTCCAGATTCTGGGCCGATTATTTTTTTTAAATGAGCCCGGCTAACCCGGCCTGACCCGGATACCTTTTTTAAAAAAAAAAGGGATTTGGGTCAAACTAGCCATTGGACCAACGGCTAGTTTGAGCCAATTTATTTTTAAAAAAAAAATAACTTTAAAAAATATTTTTTAATCCCCCAAAAAATTCTATAAATACCCTACAACTTCAAATCATTTTTCACATAATTTTTCACTCTGTCAAATCTCATTCTCTCTCAAATCTCAATTCTCAATTCTCAAATATTCAATATATTTAATTTTTTAAAGTGTTCACTTTAATTTTTTAATTTTTCGTCTACAAAGTACGAGCGAAAGTTTCTAAAGTCGCAACCTTCAGATACTTCCAAAATTTGGTATTGTTGTTCCATCTCTTACGTTTAATTTTTATTTATTGTATTAATTTTTTAATATTTAATTTTATTATATCAATGTATTTTGAATATTTTTAGTTTAATTTAATTTATATTATGGATAAATTAAAAAACCTCACTACTAAAGGTGTTAAAATTTTTTATCCCGGAAGCAGTATTGGTAGTAAAAAGTGAATTACTAGCGGTAGAGGTAGTTCAAGTAGTAGATATACCCGTGTGTCTTCGCCTCCAGTACCGCTTGGTACACCTTTTGAGGAAGAAATAGATGTAGGTGTTCACCATACGGATTATGTAGAAGCTCAGAAAAATTACGGTATAGAAGAAGAAAATGAAGTAGATGCGGTTAATTTAGACGAATATAATGAAAATATTGCTGAGACACCCACAATAGGAGATGCTAACGTTAGATCTGAATCGGCTAATCTCCCTCCCCGTCCTCCCAGTGCCCCAAGACCTCGTAAAAGAACTAGTGTTGCATGACAATTTTTTGAATGTATATCAGATATTGAGGTGCAATGCAGTATTTGTCAACAAATATATAAGCATAGAAGTGTAGGCAAGTAAGGGGGTACGGGTACATTAATGATACATATAGCTGAAGTTCACAAAAAAGAGTTAAATAGTACACAAGGCGGTGGGGATGTTGGTGGGCCAACACAAACTAGAATGGACCCAACAACCGGTCACGTAACGAAAAAGTATAATAAATTGAGGGACCGGGAAGAAATAGCTAAAATGGTAACTGTGGGTTGTTTGCCTTTTAGTTTTCCTTCTTCTGATGCCTTTATTTGTTATATACAAGCAATTTATAATCCTATGTTTAACGGTATTCCTGGAACTACTTGTCGGTCTGATATTTTTAGACTCCATTCACAATATTATTTTTATTTATCAACATTGTTAAAAAATATTCAATGTAGATTGTCCCTAACTTCTGATCTTGGTCGTGCTGTAAATAAAAATAATTATTTAACCGTTACTTGTCATTGGATGGATAGTAATTTTGTGATGCAAAAAAGTATTCTTGTTTTTTTATATGATGAAGATCATAAACATACTGGACAATTTATTGTTGATTCTATTGTTAAAATTGCCGGATATTATGGTATCAAAAATAAAATTTTATGTATTGCTTTTGATAATGCTTCTAACAACAAGACTGTTATAACAAAAATAAAATCTAAGCTATCTCCGCCATTGCTTGAAATTTTTCATATTAAGTGTGCATGTCATATATATAATTTAATTGTAAAAGATGGTCTTGAGTTTTTTGAGCTTTATATTAAAAAAACTCGTCTTGCCGTTGGTTTTATTCAAGGAAATAATCGTAGATCGAGAATTAGAGAATTTAAAGTTAAATGTCAAGAAAATGGACTTACAACGATTTTGATGCCTGAGGAAATTGATACTAGATGGAATTCTACATATGAATTTTTAAAAACTTGTTATAAATATAGAATTCCTATTACACTAGCTTTTAACTAACATTGCGGTTCATTTGCTGATTCCGCTAATTACATGCTACGTAATTCTGATTGGGTTGTAATTAATGATCTTGTTAAGTTTTTAGAAAAATTTTATGTAGCTACGGTTGAATTTTTCGGTGCTTATTATCCTACTGTTTGTAATATTTTGGCATATATAGCTGATATTTCTGGTTTGCTCAAAGAATATAAAAATAAAGAAGGTTATAAAGAAGCTGTTGGGGCCATGTTTACGAAATTTTAAAAAAAGATCCCGTTTCCCCTATTTACTTGGTTGGTGCTATGCTAAATCCGTGCATGAAATATAATAATATGTGCCACTTTAGTACTCTTATTTATACTAACTTAGAAATAAATACTAACCATGATTCTGAACAAGTACAACCTCATTTGTGGACGGCTACGGCTGATGCAAAGGATTACATAGAAAAATTATATAATCACTATGCTGAATTATTTGATTTAGCCATACCTACAAATATCACTCTAACTATCGTTCCTCATCCTCTCGAGGAGCCATCATCTTCTAAAAGACCGGTATATAGTGGTTTTTCTGATTCGTTTTATGATTTAAATTGTTGGAACAGTGTTGATGAGAGAACTTACACATCAACTTATCGGGAAGAGCTGAAATATTATCTTCGGACGGCACCAGAGGATCGCAGACGATGGATCAACATGTTGGATTGGTGGAGGAGTAATGAAACACAATATCCTATGCCTTCAAGATTAGCCAGAGATATCTTGAATTCTCCAATGTCAACCGTTGCATCAGAGAGCGCCTTTAGTCAGGAATGACAGCAGCTTGGAGACAACTGACACTCATTGGGAAGCAATACAATGAATGTTCTAGATTGCCTCAGAGATTGGATTAGAGTGGAAAGAAGAAACCAAGGAATAGAACTGGAGCCGAGCGACGAGCTGAAACTTGAAGAAATTATGACTTCACAGGAGAACTCAGCAGAATCAAGTCCAATGCATGGTTTTACCCCCGTTGAATTCGACTATCCTATGCAAGTTCCCATTAATATTAACATGAATGAATTGGAAAAAATGATGCATAATTTGTAGATTTTCATTCATGTAAATTATAAATTTTGGATCATTTTGCAATCAATAAAATTTTCCAAATTCATTCATTCCTTAGTCCTTGCTTTTTATATTTTTTCATTTAACGATTTAAAATTTTAAATTGAATTTCTAGTTTTCTACTTTAAATTAAAAACTTACTTCTAATATATTATTAATTTACTATCAAATAATATTAATTTATTATATTAAGTAGCATATGTTTTGTATATTTGTGCATATATCTTCTATATAAGTGTATATTTAACGTATACATGTGTATATGTTTTATAAATTAGTATATAAGTATATCTATATATATTGTAATGTATATATAATGTAGTATATTTTATAAGTAGTAGTATATATATATTGAATGGTGTGTATACACGCGTATATATCTTCTATAGAAGTGCATATTTAACATATACATGTGTATATGTTTTATAAATTGGATATCTTCTATAGAAGTGTATATTTAACGTATACATGTGTATATATTTTATAAATTAGTATATAAGTATATCTATAAATATTGTAATGTATATATAATGTAGTATATTTTATAAGTAGTAGTATATATACATTGAATGGTGCGTATACACGTGTATATATCTTATATAGAAGTGTATATTTAACGTATACATGTGTATATGTTTTATAAATTAGTATATAAGTATATCTATATATATTGTAATGTATATATATATTGTAGTATATATTATAAGTAGTACTATATATACATTGAATGATGCGTATATATGAGTAATTGACTCATTGTGTATATGTGTATATATTTTTTAAATTCTAATGTAGTATATACAACAACAACAACAAACCCAGTGTATTCCCACCTGGTGGGGTCTGGGGGGGTAAGATGTACGCAGTCCATACCTCTACCTCTAAAGAAGTAGAAAGGCTGTTTCCGATAGACCCCCGGCTCAAGACACAAAACACCAGATACCACACAAATACAAAGTAAAGCACCGAACAAGGTTACAAGATTACACAACATAACATCCATAACATAAATACAGCAGCCATAAGTAAAACAAATAAAAACAGAAAGAAAACAGAGGGAAAACAGAGGAAAGCACCCAGATTCGTACTGTAGTATATACTATATATATAATGTATATATATTATTTAACATATTTATAATGTATATTAGGTGGGTATATGTAATGTATATTGACAGAATTTTTATTTTTATTATATTTTTGACCGGGTTTGACTGATTTTTTTAATTGGGTTTGACTGAATTTTGGTGGGTTTGACCGAATTGAGTTAAGTGGACTGGGCTAGGGTGGATTTTAATTTTTTTTACTGTTTGGCCCGGCCCGGCCCGTCTAGCACCAAAACCAGTCCTTAACCAACCCTCAATCCGGTTAAAATAGAAGGGTCGGTTTCGGGTTGGCCCGGCCCAGTCCGACCCATTTGACACCCATAGGTGTTACTCAAATGAATATAGCCTACGATCATATCTAGATGCTATGATCATAATATCGATCAAAGGAAGAGAATCCAAAATCAAGGCTTATTAAAATCTCATTTGTTAGCACTTAATGAAGGTCTAAATTTGAATCATTCAGATTTTATCCTATTAATAAATTCCTTTTTAAAAAAAATTTGCTTCATCCATTTTAATGTATCACCATTTTTTATCTGTCCTAAAAAGAACGTCACATTTCCTCATTTGGTACCTATTTAATGATATCATTCTCATTTTATCCTTAATGGATTCCACTTATTAAAAAAAACAACTAAAAAATAAATATTAAAATAACTTTAAGAGGACAATTTCGTAAACTTGCAAAGTTATCATTTATTTTTTAAATTCTGTGCCTGATCAAATGACAACACATTAAATGGGACGAAGTTAGTATTACTTATTGTATCTGAAAACGTCTAACTCGCTCAGATCTCCGTTAGAGTCTGGAAGCTCTTCGGACCTCAAACTCACATTTCTAAATACAGCAATAACCTTTTTTCATCAAACTCATACTTCAAAAATTTTAAAAATTTCTTTGGCAAATCTCCCATGTACTACTGTCCACTATTATCTATAGAATAAAAGCTATATTGATTCCTATGGCTTTTGTTGGACTCGGAAGTTTCCAACTCCTCCATCTGTTCTTCTAGAAAAGAGGTGTATTCCTACATGGGTTTGCCATTAAAAGTGAAAAGTACCATGAAAACACATTGTCTCTTAACAATCAAAATCACGAAAATTGATGATACTTATCATCAACGATTTTGGATCTCTTATTCTATACTATTTACTGTATGTTATTTATTGTGTTAACATAGCTCTGACAAATAACTTATCTACTATGTTATTTATTCATTTATTTTTAATTTTCTTTTTCTTTCTTTTTTTTTTAAAAAAATTATTTTCAAGTACTATCAATACACTACTAGAAAAATATCGTCCACATTATTTTTGTTGAGAAAGTTTATAGTAATTTATGGCAGACTTGCATATAAAATCAGGAAATTAAGAAATCAAATATATCAAAGAGGGTGGTGGGGCGTGCGGGGAGGGGGGATGAAAGCGCTCAAATTTTAGAAGGAAGATAAGTCAAAATGTAAAGTCATTGTTGGAGAATATAAAAGAAACAAAAAATATTTGTCAATCACAAGTAATTACAGTAGATAATATATTTAAAGTTGAATGTCAAAACATTGCACGAAAACAATTTAAAAATAATAAAATCATTGATTTTGGGTGATTTAAAATATGCAGTTGTATAAAACCAATTATTTCCCTGACCATGTGATTTATTAATATTTGAGTAAACTCATATTTTTATTTTTGATTTTAATGAATCATTAAATTAATATTATGATTTACTTTCTTATAATCGCGCGAAGCACAAGAATTCACTAATTTACTAGAAAAATGGAGATCTAAAAGACACATATCATAGCAAAAGGCCGAGAAAATGTTAAGACATACTCAAATTTTCTTGTCAAGAAGAGGCAAAAGATAGAAATTAAAGAAAGCACAAATCTGGCTCTTTTTCTTTATACTTTCTCTCCATTTTCTTTGTATACATTTAGATGGGTGACAAATTTTTGATAGAATTTTTAGAGTTTAAGATTAGACTAACTTAATTAGCATCTTAACTATGATTGCGATATTAAATTTTGGAAAGGACTCTTTAGTTTGGTATGCAATAGTAATATCCCCGTATATTTTGGATACTCATGAATTTCATATATCAAAATCTTAATTAAATTTAATAGCATGAAATAAATTTTACTGTCCACTTTGGTATTGATATACGAAAGGCCATGGAAGTCACAAAAACTATACAAAATAGTCCACAAATTGAGTGCAACTCGAGGACCCCTTTGAGTGCTAGTTTTGGCCAGCAATAACAACACAAGTATCACGAGTTTACAAGGTATTTTAACATATAAACAACAACAATACAACAAGAACAAGATGAACACAAGATTCAGATTTAACAAGAACAAACGATCACAAGATACAAACACTAACACAATTGCAAGAAAGGTAAAGATATATAGTGAGACATAGATTACTACAAAGATTAGGAACTAAAGAGTATATTAAACTCAAAAAACCCTAATTAATTAACAACAACACCACACTCTTAAGGTAACCGCCAAGGAAATCAACTCACCTCAAGATCCACCGTTTTCAAGCAAAAAAAAATATTGACTTTTCCAAGCCCTAAACTACAATGGCTAATCTATGCCCTAACTAAGGACTACACTAAGGTGGTCCACTCTCAAGAGAGAGGATTTTCAATGTCTCATATTTTCATCATCAAACAACTAATAAGAAAATACCTAAAATGTAATATTTATAGTATATTACAAAAGGAGATAAAATGGCAACACTACACTTAATGATAGGGGTAGCCATGGAGTGTATTTTGGGCAAAGTAAAGTGGCCAAAATGTCCTCAATGAAGATGACTCCAAAACCGTGAGCCATTAAGTGTCCAAAGCCGTGAGTCCTCAAGTCTTCAATGCTCCAAGCAATCTTCCACTCACGGCCTTGATGTATGGTATGCTCAATGGTAGGATCAAAATGGGTCCTCCATGCATGTTCTCGTATCTTCGAGGTAACCAAGTGTCGATCCTATATGTGTTGGCCTCCAAAAATGTCATCAAAAGATAAGATGACCATTTGTCCCATATCATCCTCCCCTTCTTGAAAAGGATTCAACTTCAAATCCAAACCTTGCAAAACCGAAGAGAGGACACGCAAATACAAACTCATCATGGAATGAGGGTTAGGGTTAGCAAAACAAATCATCTCAATATGCCAAGGTTGCACATATTTGTAATATAACGAAGGATCCTTTAAATGAAATATTACAAACTCAATGAAATATGTACAATGTATTTGGTTAATGGTTTCACCAAGAATGATACTTTGCTTGTCATGTAGACCAAGCAACAAGTTGGGTGCACCAACATCACCATTTCTACATTTGGCACCGGGGTCAAATAGGAAGAGTGGCCATAGACACGGGTCTAGACAACACTCCCCTATACCCTGATCTCTACCCAAACTGAACAAAATACTCTCTATAATAGCATACATATCATGCAAAGCAAATATAGAGTAGAAAAAGGTATCACTCAAGTCGACTTATACTAAGGTGACCTCGTGTGTGTACTCACCACTAGTTTCACAATCATCACTATGAGTACTCTCAATAATAAAGTCACCCAAAGTAGAAGGAGAAATAGTTTCCAAGACCACACATTCCTTACCCTTAAGAGTACTCTTATTTTTCAAGAAGAGATTTCCATCTTTAGGAGGAATGTTGTCACACCATAGTGGGTTAGCATATAGGCTATAACTTTCAAGGCAAGCAATACCTTTATTTTCACCACTAGGTCTATTATGAGTGTTTATATCATCTTCAAACAAGACATTATGACTAAAGAGAGCATGATCTATTTCGTGGGTGGTTTTGAAACAAACACATCATCACTCTCTAAAAGATCAATATCAAGTTTCAAAGAGATTTCAAGTACTAGATTATCCCGAGAATAACTCTCGGGTTTACTCCCATTTTGTTGACCAATATTTTTGAATACTTCACTCACTTGAGTTCTATTAAGAACATCACACATAAACTCAAGTGGTGGGCAAGTTTCACACATAAGTTGATCAACACCAGTTACATAAGATGATGTACTTTCGTTCAACAAATTGGCTTCAACTCTAGGGGGACATAAATTGCTTTTACAAGAAAAAGTCAATTTCGTCATCAATAGGATCAACTAGTGTATCCATACTCACAATACGTACATCATCAACAAGAGGCAAAGAATAATTAAAGTCACAAGTAAGTAAGCTACAACTCATACTCAATGGGATACTAGCAACATAATTATCATTCACATGCAAAAAAGTGTAAGAGTTATCTATTTTACCTTGAAGTTCTTGTGGAGACTATCCTTTGCCGTGTTGTGAAGGTCCTCCACAAGCTTTGGCAGTGACTTCACTTTGGCATTGCTTTTCTTCTCTTTCCATGTCGGTACCTACCCAAATGTTCTTAGAAATAGAAAGACAAACAATGTTAGCTTGGTTTAGTGATAATCCCCTCACTTCACTTCACACAACCTCTCCATTTTTTACTCTCGGATTACCATCTTGCACATCTTTACTCCTCTCAATCTTTTAGCTCTCATCATCATTTGAATTGGAGTAGGTGAGAACTTCTTGTTTTAGCCTGAATAGAATATATGTCACGAGGCAATTTTCCCATCGGTCTATTACAACATTAGGCCAATTTTACGTATTTGGAACTTTATATTATGCAAATCAATCGACACCTAAGCATACCTGACCGTATGTCAAGCGAAGAATATCACACCATACCTCCTCATGGTATTTAAATTGGGAGAAGACAACTTAGACCCTCTCGGTAACCTTGAACTCGTCCAAGAAGTATTGAATAAGTAAAGGCTCAAACAACCCCAAGTAATCAGCCATGGATGGAAGGATGTAGTTGAAGGATGTAGTTTCTATTGTACCTATAATTTAACTCAATGAGGCAGACCAGTATTCCACAAATGGTCACCTTTCCAGAATGTACATTCCTTATCGGCTCAACATTGTAAGACACACGAGTACCCCTTGGTTTTGGAGATGCATACCCTCTTGTTCTCATTGGACAACCTCCACTAGAGCTAGTATAACCATTCACACTATATTGACCTTGATATGAAGTACTAAAAGGTAGACAATACAAAACTTCACACACCTCACGGGCACTCTCATCATAGCCTTCATAATCTTTATGAATGAAAGGACTATACCTAACACCAAATCTAGGTTCGGAGTGAGAAATGTAAGACTCTTCACATGCCTCAACATCATCATAAGAACCATCACGAGTTCCTATATTATCTTCCAGTCCACCATAAGCACTAGGCAGTTTATTTACCTCATTTTATCTCTCAAAACTGTAACTCTCAAATCTGCCTAAGTTTTGATCATGGCTATTTTCACAGCCTCTGCAATCTCCCTCGACTTCATAGTCATAAAACCCCTCACTACAATCACAGTTTCCCATGTTATAGTCACAATAATCCCCGACTATTTAATAAATCTTCCCCTTAAATCACCTTTGTAGCTATACAACGAACAAACAAGATTAGTAGTAAAACTTCTCACCAACACTGGTATACACTCACCTTTGTGATTTTCATAATTGAAGCGGCAAATATTGAAAGTTGTTTATACTCCGGTAGACAATAGGATATCAATTCTACTTGGCGGCCTGAATGGATTCTTGTTTGATCGACTCAAGACATAAAAAAATAAAATTTACTTATGCACTTAAAATGAAGAAGTTTTAAAAATGAAAAAAGCACACAAATATCGAAGACACAAAAGAAATGAATTCAAAAACTAATTTACAACTTAGTAGATATTTACTAGTTGTCAATTAGTATAGGAGTCAATAAAACGAAACTAATGGAGACAAAGAAAGAAACTAGGAGTTCCAAGAACTTGAGTCTCGTTGATGACATAGCCTATAATGAATGGCCTTTGATTATTATTGTTGAAACTGAAGAATAATAGTTCAAGACTTTAGTTGTTCAATCTCACTCCTTTAATGAAGAAAATTTGATTATGGTCTAGGTGGACAAGATTTTAGACTCTTTTTTTAAGAGTTGAAAAATCTTCTATCAACTTTTCACCATCTTACACTCTTTTGGCAAAACATCTTTTGGAGTATCCTTGTTTCTTTCATCTTTTGTTTATTCTTGAAAAGTGTTGTTACTCCCTTTTGGTAACTATACTTTTTGAATACCTATTTTTATTTTTCCACTTTGGTTTGTCTTGAAAATGTTTCTAAGACAAACACAAAGTCTTTTCTATCTTTTCTCTTTCAAAAATCAAACAAAACCTTTTGTTGAACACCACTTCAAGAACAATAAGAAAAACAACAAATTTCTAGCCACCCAACCTTCAACAACTTGTCAAGAACTCAAATCTTGAACTTAGACTCAATAAGTGTTAGTGAACAATATACTAACACAAGAAACTATTAAGACAAATAAAAACACACCTAAATCTAGACACTATTCACGGTCAAGACAACTACAACAACACAATTTCGACCAAGACACAAAAATAGATAAATTTGCTTCTTTTTGATTTTTCAGTTTTCTAATACCTTTTTTTTTATTTTCAAGTTTATGAGCCCAAGATTGATCTTGTGGGAACAATATCAAGCCATTCTCTAATATCAAATGATACAAGAAAGACCACGGAAGGCACAAAAATTACACAAAATAATCCACAAATTTAGAGCAATCGGAGGACCCCTTTGAGTGCTAGGTTTGGCCAACAACAACAATACAAGTATCACGAGTTCACAAGGTGTTTTTACACAAAAAAAATAATAATACAACAAGAACAAGATGAACACAAGATTCAAATTCCTCAATTCCAAACGATTACAAGATAGAAACACTCACACAATTGCAAGAAAGGTAAAGATAGTGAGACATAGATTACTAAAAAGATTAGGAACTAAAGAGTATATTAAACTCAAAAACCCCTAATGAATGTAACAATAATACCACACTCTTAAGGTGACTTCCAAGGAAATCAACTCACCTTAAGATCCACCGTTTCCAAGCAAAGAATAATATTGACTTTTTCAAGCCCTAAACTACAATGACTAATCCTAGCATTAACTAAGAACTATACTAAGGTGGTCTACTTTCAAGAGAGAGGATTTTCAATGTCTCATATTTTCATCATTAAACAACTAATAAAAAACACCTAAAATGTCCTATTTATAGTATATGACAACATGTGACAACATGACTACACTACCCTTAATGATAGGGGTGGCCATGAAGTGTATTTTGGGCAAAGTAAAGTGATCAAAATGTCCTCAATGAAGATGACTCCAAAACCATGAGCCATTAAGTGTCCAAAACCGTGAGTCCTCAAAGTTTTCAATACTCCAAGCAATCTTCCACTCATTGCCTTGATGTATGGTATGCTCAATGGTAGACTCAAAACGGATTCTCCGTGAATGTTCTCATTTCCTCAAGGTAACCAAATTTTGATCCTCTATGTGTTGTCCTTCAAAAATGTCATCAAAAGATAAGATGGACATTTATCCCGTACCAGATATATTTTTTTGTATTATTCCCAGGTTGTTTCAGATATCCACCATCTTAACTAAATTAAATGAAAGAGAGTTAAAATACTATCGTTGTATCACATATAACTAGAACGATCAAATGAAATAGAGTTAACTATCTACCACCACTGTATGCCATAAAATTAGAACTATTATTTCACTCCCATCATATGTGCTTTAATTCAAGTTTCATAGTTATTTTTAAATCAATTTCCTAAAAGTTATGATCGCGAATTAGTTTTCTTATTTATATGGATTTGGGAACGGAAGGGGTAGGAAAGTTTGGATAAAGATCCAGTCAAGTACCTTAAATGTCATGTGTACCATAAAATAATTTATGATTGGGATCTATTTCAATTTATTTATACTCATAAAAAGAATTAAAATTGACAAAAATACACTAACCACAATTAATTTATAATCCACAGTCTGATCTTTTTAAAATATATACTTTTTTTATGTTTAAAATGTAAATTGGAACAATGCACTAATGAATTTATATGTTTAAAATGTAAATTACTAAAAATATGTATTAATGAATTCTTATGTTTAAAATGTAAGATAGATGCATATCTTTAGTGATATGTATAATATTGACAAAAGAAAAGAGATTTTGGCTGATCAAAAAATTGGAAAAAAAACGTTTCCATCCTTCTAATTTGTTTTTCTTGATAAAATTCATTAGTGCATTTTATTTCAGTTTAGTATTTTAAACATATATATATATATATAAAGATAAGAATGTGAGTTGTAAGTTAACTATGGCTAGTGTAACTTTTTCATTTTTAATTCTTTTTATGAGTAAATATTATTGTTATTATTATTACTATTAGCACTACTACTACATACAACTACCATATACTATGTACTACTACTACATACAACTACTACATACTATGTACTACTACATACTACATGCTGCTACTATTACTACTATTACTTCTACTACTACATACTGCCGGTTGCTGCTGCTGCTGCCGTCGCCGCTGCTGCTAGCTAGTACTACTACTAATATTATTATTATTGTTGTTGTTGTTGTTATTGTTATTATTTTTGTAAGAAAATATATTAGTATTTTTATAACTACTACGATATTGCAGTAGGGATAGAGCAACATCTAAAGCAAAAGTTAAAACAGACAAGTTTCCAAATCTAGCTAGCCTATTTATAGAAGACTTAGAAATTATCCTAGTAACTAAAACTCCATGTTGGTCTACTTGTAGGAGAGGAATGATTGGAGAGGGTGGAAACGTCAAAATAATGATTTGGGTTGACGATGTAATCTGAGCACCAAACTTGTACAATGTGTCGGCTACCGCGTTAAGCTAATGGAAGGTGTGGTGAAGTACTGGATTTCCCAGCTTCTTCAACAAAGACCTAAACATTATAACATGTTCATTAACTGAGGGAGATAGGTTGTGAAGGAAATCAATAAGATCAGTCGAATCAATATCGATTTCGATAGGGTAGAGCTTATGAAGTAAGGCTAATTGAAGGTACTAGACAACATCCTGTGAAACTCAATTGCCATTCCCTGTTAGAATTTCTAATCACACTACCTATACCTCCTTTAGCAATGACTTTGTTGAAGGATCCATCAAAATTTAATTTAGATCAACAAGTAGAAGGCTTAAACCATTTCATGGGTAAAGTGATAGAGTGATTTTTAGTTGGATTAGTACTCGTGAGCTAAACAAATTCTAGAATTTTGTTTTTATACCATGTCCATTGATAGGAGAGATTTTTCATGATTAAATACGTTGTTATTATGATTAGTCCATAAATGCTAGGGCTCAAAAAGAAAGAATTTTTTCTAACCATAAGGGAACAAAGCAGTTTGAGAAGAAAACTTCAACCTCTTTAAAGATTGTAACCAGTGTACGAAAGAATTAATACTATAAATATTCAATTACAAAGTATTGTAAACATAGGTATTTGGCAGATTCATTGGAGGAAATACAAACGGGATAAAAAGGATTTAGGGAGAATTCTATATGTCACAGAAGATCATTGGAGGGAGTCAATCATGCGAACGTAACCACAACATAAATTTAAATTTGTTTATCATCTAAAATTTTTAAATCCAAGCATAATCCAAGGGCCAGAGTGAGGAAGTCATTTGAAAAAATTTAAACATAGTTTGTTCCAATTCCATTTGTTATCATCCCATAAGTCAACAAGGTGATAATTAATTTTCTCCCAGATTAATGGGCCCTGAATAAGACTTCGAATAAAGGGGGATTGGTGCATCCAATGATCATACAAAACACGTATATACCTACCTATTTCCATGCACCTTTCAAGTTTGTTCTTTCTAGTCATTTCCATACATCTTTCAAGCACTTTGTTCAAATGCTCGAGGCATGACTCGAAAGAGTTCCCCACTATCGAGAAGTCATACATAAACATTTCTAGCGAGTCTTCAACCACATCCATGAATATTGACGACATGCAATGTTGAAAGGTTGTCGGGGCATTACACAACCCAAAGGGCATTCGCTTAAATGCAAATGTACCCTAAAGGCAAGTAAAAGTTGTCTATTCTTAGTCCTCTGGGGCTATAAAAATTTAATTGTACCCCGAGTACCCATCCAAAAAGCAATACCACCCTCTATTAGTAAGACTATCTAGCATTTGATCCATGAACGATGTTGGAAAATAGTCGTTGATATATAAGTTCAATTTTTGGTAGTCCATATGCACTCACCATACGGTGACCGATCGGATGGGGATGAGATTAGTTTTTACATTTTCAACTACTGTGATGCCACCCTTTTTTGGAACACATTGGACTGGGCTCACCTACATGCTATTGAATATGTGATATATCACCCCCGTATCAAGCCACTTTATAATTTCCTTATTTACCACCTCTTGCATGGGTTGATTTAATCTTCTTTGGGGCTTTACACTTGTATGTGATCTTGCTCGAGTTTAATTTTGTGGAAGCGAATTCTGGGAGATATTTTAATGATATTCGCTATCGTCCAACCAATGGCCCAAATGGATTTTTTTACCACCAATTTCAATGCTTCTACTTGAGAGGAGTCTAGGTCACTAGCAATAACAATTGGTAAAGTCTTATCCTCCTCCAAGAACATGTATTTGAGATAAGGTTGCAAGGGCTTTGATTTTATTTTGGAGGGTTCAAGGATGGATGGTTTTGTGAGTGAATTTTCACGGATTTTAAGATCAAGATCAAACTTAACCGGGTTCTTGGTGTGAAACCCAAGCTCGATTAAAGAAGCTACCTCTTCATCATAGTCCTCCACTTCTTCTCTTTCACAATTCTATAGTACCCCAACTAAAGGGTCATTCAACAAGTCCACATCAACATGGTTTGACGCTCTCCATTAACAATATCAATTACCTAAATAACTTGTAGGTCCATTGGTTATTTCATGGTTTTGGATACATTGAAGGATACCACTTAATCATTTAATCTACACTTTATCACCCCAGACTACACATACACCAACGCCTTTTCGATAGATAAAAATGGCCTTCCAAGGATAATAGAAATTTTGATGTCCATTGCACAATCCAAAATAACAAAGTGGGCCAGGTAGATGAACCGTTCTACTTTTACTAGAACATTGTAGAGGACCCCTATAGGATTTTAGTGGATTGATCATCGATGAGCAACTTTATTTTTGTGGGATTTGGTGTACCTAATCCAAGTTTGTGAATAGCATAAGACACGAGGTTCACACTTGCCCCAAGATCACATACTGCCTTAGCGAATGTAAAGGTGCCGATGGTGCATGAGATTGTAAATGTAATGGGATCCTTCTTGTTTTCGAAACACGCGCTTGTCATTATGGCACTACAATGGTGAGTAACCTCTATGGTTTCATCCTCCAAAAGGTGTTTTTTAGATACCAAATCTTTCATAAATTCAGTATACCCCGACATGTCTTGCAACGCCTCAATATGAGGAATATTAATAGAAAGGTTGCTAAATTTGTTGAGAAGTTTGTTACGTTTGTCATGATTTCTCTTTCTCAAAGACCATTTTGGGAAAGGAGGATGAATGGGGTGTCGAAGGTATAGAAAAACTTTGACAATTGTTAGTTATTGGCTTTCCCATTAACATCTCACTTAACTTTGGCTCTTCAACATTGGACCTTTTTCTCTTTGCCTTTGTTGCCTCTCTGTTTTGCATTTCTTTACTTTGCCTCTCCATTATATACTTTGACATTTGGATTACTTTTTCCTCATGTTGTTAGATGGCGGATGAGTAAGATGTAACCATTTGGTCGATCAAGGAGAATTCACTTCGCATCTAATTCACCATTTCTCCGGTCCTCTCAATGCTATTTAAGATCTATGCCAATATATCTCTATTGATCTACTCTCTTCCTTCATAATGTGCCATGCTTAGACTTTCCCAATTATAACCTTGATTCCCATCTTATACTTGTGGGGAAAGATGGAAACCCTTCGAGCTCCTAGGTGTCATCCCTAAGTTATCACCAATCACCTCTTCCTCCTTGTTTTTACAAGTTTCACTTTAATTGCATTTATCACACTTTAACTCTCCACTAGGTAAACTAACATAAGCTCAAGTAGGAGTGCAAGGCATGAAATCACTTTGCTCATATTCGCATCAGTCTCTTCCTCTTCATCTTTCCTATCAATGCACACAAAGGATGAAGAGGGAGCCCCCATGGTAACCTCGACATCCTTTATGTCCCAAACCCAACACAAAATTGCCACTTGGTACAAGAATTTTGAAACAATACTATATGGTGAGTTGATGAATGATCCACCCGATGCATTGTCCACTACGATCTTATTTTTTTGGTCTAATGCTCGATAAAAGATTAGGAGAAGCATTTTCTTCCGCACCTCATGCTCGGGACATTTCAAAAGTGTTTTTTATATCTTCCCCATGTATCATACCATGATTCTTTGTGGTATTGACAGAAATAAACAATCTCATCCCTCAACTTTAACTTTCTATATGGTGGGAAGTATTGACCTAAGAAGGCTTCCATAAGGATTTTCCATGAAATGATAGATCCTGCGGGTAAAGACATTAGCCATAGTATGACCTTTCTAATGAGAGATAGCAGAAAGAAGTGTAACTAGATGGAATCTTGGGATATATATGCAACTTTGAAAGGGGAACACACTCCATGAAACCCATTAAGTGATCACTCGGGTCCTCATGATCTTCACCCCCGAAGAGTCCCTTTAATTGGAGAAATTTCATCATCACCATTGTAACATAAAATATTCTATGCTCTTCGGTAGGGGGAATGAGAATTTTACCTTCATGATCTTCGGACCCAAAACAAATCGAGTCCCCGAGACTTATGTTGGTTTGGGAATAATAATGTTGACCTCTGAGAGATCAAAAACAACAAAGAAATTAAATTGCACCACTCTGTGTATTCCTACGTAAGAATGGAAGCACAAAAGCAAACTCTATATTTCACTCCCGACAATGGTGCCATATTAAAAACACTCAACTCACTCCCATAATTGAAGGGTGAGGCAGTCATTGTCAAGTAACGCAATTTGAATAGGGGCCAAATCTTAAGGAGAGAATTACAGACTTCAAACCCTATGGATGCTCAAATTACTACAAGTTTACCCAGAATGATAATAAACAAGACATGTAAAATAAAGTGTGGGGATGTGGTTGGAAACTTTTTATACAATCTTTAGCAAATGATCAAGAAATGAAACTTTGGTTTTAAGAAATAATGTTTGGGATAATCTTGGGGTTATGTCTACCTAAACGTAATGCATGTGGGTTGATGTTGGTTCAACATGGAATTTAGTTGTTAACTAAAAGATAGGCTAGGTCAAAGATCATTGGGATCAATCTTTCAACAAAACCACAACGATTTCACCCGTTGGCTCTTTCAAGCACCTAATAAGTGTGCAATTTTCATGATCACCCAAAACCTCAATCAAGCATCCTTAATTATAGGATAATGCTCTTGACAAAATTGTCACTCCCAATACACCTATTTATAAGATTGCAAAATGTAGTAAACCATAGGCTCAATTATCTGTCATTTCCTTGTCCCCCTATAAATATTTTTTGAGGATCTTATAGGTTACCTTATGTTCACCTTTATCTCTATTTTGAGGATGATAAAGGGTTACAACTATTTGGGATTTTCACCCATCAAACCCATTTGTATAGTTGGAGTTTTCACCCATCAAATTCCAACCCCTAAGCTCAAGAAATGGGGGAATCCATACTCGACAACTAAAATCCATGCAAACGCAACAATACCAACACACAATTACACTCTAGTTCAACATAATTCCAAGACTAAAGAAGTTAGCTACTCATTAGATAGGATAAAAGAATTTTACCAAGTGGGGCATCCATGGAGTTCATAATAAGAGAGGGTAAAATAATCTTCTAGTGCACACTTTAATTTCACTGATTTCCCTTTGGAAAAATAATTACAAATAACTAAGAACAATAAAAAAAACTTTCTCTCCAATTCTGGGGTTCCTCAAAGTGTTTTGAATCCTCCATATAAATCTTGATTCAGCTGTTGAATTTACCACAATGCTCTTTACACATTTATCCCTCTATGCCAGGATCACGAAGCTTTGATTGTGATCACATAACCGCGGTCGCATTTATTTGGCCAACTTGACTGACTGCGATCGCGTTACTCCAACCGCAATCGCATCACCTGAGGCTAGATAAGTTCTTTGCTTAGATGATAGTGATCGCAGTACCCAAGGCTAATCTGAGTCTTTAGCTGCACTTTTCCTGATCCCTTTTGATCATTATAAGATTCATTCCACAAATTTTAACCCAATCAACTCTATGCCCGCAAAGAGTGGATATTAGTGCATTCACTTATAAATATGTCTCAATTATTCATTCAAAACAAGGTAATGTACATGAATGTTGAGTGACAATGAGTGGTAAAATCACCACTAATCAAGGATTGAGGCATCTAATGATCATACCAAAGACATATATACCTACCCGTTCTAGGTTTCCAAGCAATTTTATTAGTACAAATAGGACCACCTTTAAGACGATTATTCTATATAAAGAAAGGGGAGTGTTTTGTTCGAGGAAGATTATATTTATTTGTCAAGGTACGAGCCCAAATAGAATTACAAATGGAAAGCTATCACAAAGAGAGGCCAGTTATTAGGGATAGTTTCTTAGTACATGCATCAATAAGTCCAAGACTACCATTAGCGTTTGATTGAGTAATCTTATCCTAAGCAATACAGTGCATTTTACTTTTTTCTATTGTAAAGCCCCAAATGAAATCTCATTTTTATTTTTTAATGGAATTACAGGCTTTTTTAGGAGTTGAAAGTATTGAATAGTATATGCTAGAATGACATTAAGGACTGATTCAGCAAGTATTACTCAACCAATGGGTGTAAGGAATTTGGTCATCCAGGAAGAGAGCTTGTTACATATGTTGTCTGTAATGTATTGAAAACCTTTTGGTTTAGGATTTGAATGAAGGATTTGGAATCCGAAATACTTACCAAAAGTGTTTAAAGCCTTTATATTAAAGTGTTGGAGGACCATCTCTTTTGTCACATGATCACAAAGCCAGGAAAATACGCCTTTTAACTTTGTAGCACTTATTTGTTGACCCAAAAAATGACTAAAAGCTAACATAGAGGTAGCCATTAAACTTGTGAAGGATGGATTTGCCCTAGATATGAGATTTAATTCATCAACAAAAAAGATATGAGAAAATATAGGGCTATTCTTAGATAGTTTAAGGGCATCCCGTTGAAGAATATCCATATAATGGTTAAGATAAGTTGATACGTGTTCTATACGTAGTATAAATAAATATGGTGACATAGGATCACCCTATCGTTGATGAGTGGTAAATTTACCAGTCATTTACATCCAAATTTGTGTACACTACTATGATTAAATCGTGTAAATAAGGTGAATTTGCCATTTGAATGCACTAACTCCCATGGTTTGCAGGTTTATAGGTAAATTGAAGAAAACTAGGGAAGTGAGCTAAAAAGGGAACAAAAAGGGCAAAGTTTTACAAAAGCTAGAAAAGTTGGAGTTACGATAGACCTTAGTTACCGCGATCGCAGTCCGAGGGCTGCGATTGAGGCCAGTCAAGCCAGATCAAAGTATGGAGATCACGTATGTTCAATGCGATCGCGGGCATTGCGATCACGATCAACTAATGGCGATCATAATTATGTGGAATTCTGTCAAGGAAAGATTGGTTATTTCATACAGTTAGTTCCAATCCTTCGAAAGGCAAAACACTTTCGCTATTGGATATCTTTCAACTAGAATTGAAATTTTGGAATTGTAAAAAACCCTAAAAAATTGGGAAAAATTATTGTGGTTAAGTTTTCAAGGATTTTAGTTGAAATTGAAGTTTAATTTGAGAATACCCTTGATTTTCCTCTTCAACGGATGCTTTGAATGTAAATTTGGGTATACTTTGACAGACCCAAACTAAGGCCTAGTGTCGAGTATCTTAAGCCGAACCAGGACTAGACTCCACCTCCAATACCCTACTTTTAAGAACCCTACACCCCATGTCAGATAAATATCTAACATATAAAAAGATAACACAATAATAATCTATATACATTAAAGTAAGTCTATAACACAAAACCAAACAGCTATAGCCAAATATCCAAGAAATACAAATCCTAATGCCAATACCAATACTAATGCTAACACTAATACCGACACTGCCCATTCCCATATTAGTCTGACAAAGCCTCTAACCGGAATCAAGGGATATCCGATCAGGACATGCCCCTGACTATAGCAAAAACAAAAACAAAAGAAATATCAATAATGCAAAGAAGTTCATAACATGAAATGGGGATGGAAGCTCACCACTGCAATCTGACTTAAAGTTATCCCCTAGTCCAAGTTAATGAGTAGGATGAATGGTAGTATAGATAGTTTCAGCATGGTGTAGGGATAAAACGTCTAAAGTCGGTTAGCGGAGTAAATACTATCATGTAACTCAGGGATAAAGATAGATTATGCCATAATTTCAAAACCAAATTATAACCATATGCAACCATATGAATATATAAATTGTATCAAGATAGGGAAAAAGGTTTAACATGCACTCAAAGACTTAACCTGGAATGTGTAGCTTTGTCTTCCTATAGGCACCCCCAATCTATAGGTGTTCAGCTCCCTCTGCTGAAAGGGCCCTAGTGTAATGTTAGCCGCATGATTGGAAAAAACCTGGGATGAATAGTATATCCCTAAGATATAAAGTGTGACATCGTGCACACGGTCACCAAGACCACCCTCACATCGGCAAACATAAGTTTCCAGTGTTCGGTCCCCCCCGGACCTCCACTTTCCACAACTTTGTTACATAACCCTCTATAAACCCATATTAAAATCCTTTACAAATTCCAAACCATTTACCAAGGAGTCTTTTAATTATGCATTAACCCTTCGTATCGTCATACCAAAATTAGAGCTTGCAAGTCTATTACCTTATGCAAGATAAACTATCAAACCAAATTAGACTCCACTATTTTTCATTAAACCAAAACCATTTATAATAAAACCATAGACACCATGGCCTTTCCTAGACCATATGAAACCAACCACAACAAATTCACGTTACATTTAACATTAATTCAATGCAAGAATTCCAAAAATAGTAAAACTATGTGACAAAATCATATTCATTTTCACTAACAGGCTGAGGGCATGCCATTATCAAAGCGAAACTCATCAAATTATAGGGGGTTCAACATTGACCCCTTGATTAAATCACCATTCCCATGAACCCACATGTCCAAAGCCATAATTAAAACATGCATATTCGCAATTTAATTCATAGAAAACAATACTCAATGATATGCATCCAAACACCTCAACCTTTGTTTCAAAACCACATTAATGATTTATGAAAAATGCTTTAAACATATAATTTTAGTAAACTAACAATAAGGGAAGATTCACATGCGTGAATTACAAGGATTCACGAAGTGAAATTGATCATTAAAACCTTAGATGACAACTTTGGAGATACCCTAGCCAATTTTACTTGAGAGGATTTTGAGAGAGTAAAGAGGATGTTTAATCTACTAAAGTGTGGAATAAATGCCAAAAAGTGTTATAGGGACGTGGGATCTTAAGGGTTTTGAGTGAGAAATTTCAAAAGTTCCCCATCTTAGAACTACAAAAGGTTGCAGGTGGTTACGAGTCAACCCCTTAACTCATGACCACAATATACGACTTATACCCTTGAGCAATCACTAAGATAGTGAGTTAGATATCCATACAATTTCCAACATACGACTCCATGTTCCCACTCATGACCTAACCATATGAATCATTTGGTTTAGTCGAATCTTTGACAGAATCTTAGGGATTGGACACTAGACAATATACGACTTATCCTTACCACTCGTAACCTATCCTCACGGCTCTTAGTGAGCAACTGGTACTGAGATCCAAGTCAAGTCACAAAGTTACTGATTTGGTTAAGGATCTTCCTAGCTACTCATTACCATCCCTAACGAATTGTACCACCAAGTTATTACTAAGACTAAAAAACCAACTGCCATCTATTGGACACTCAACGACTAGGATCACCTGATCCGTACACACTCCATACGACTTGAATGGTTAAATCATCAATAGGATAGTGAGCTCAAAACTCAGGAAATTTTCATGGTCCAAAACCTTAGGTGTTTAAATTCTCCCCCACTATAGCTTATTCATCCTTGAATGATGGGTTATGGAAGTGACTAGCACGATTAAACCCCCAAATATCTCTATTTTAACCTTTAAGACAGAAAGTAGATTACCAAGGAATTCACAGTCTACCTTTAACAAAGACAAAACAAAGATGTTAAGAACAACACATACCTTAAGCAAGATTTTCTGATATGGCCAATAGGAATGGACACTTAGAATTCATGTCCTCCTCAGCTTCCCAAGTAGCCTCTTCGACCTTATGGTTAATCCATAGAACCTTTATTGAAGCTATATCCTTGGTTTGGAACCAACGAACCTACCAATACAAGATCTCAAATGAGATCTCTTATAAGACAGAGAGTACAAAATACCAATATCCATGATAGGCATAATTTATGATGAATAACCCATACACTTCCTTAACATAGAATCATGGAACACCGAGTAAATAAAGCTTAAACTAGAAGGAAAATCCAACTCATACTCAACACTGCCAACCCTTCTAAAAACTAAGTAGACCAAAATAATGGGGACTAAGATACCCCTTATTCCAAAAATGCATCATTCCCTTCATGAGAGACACCATCTAGAACACCCTATCCCAAACCTCAAACTCTAACTTCTAATATCTCACGTCTGCATAGGACTTTTGGCGACTTTGGGTAGTTTTAAGCCTATCCCAAATCACCTTCACTTTTTCCATTGATTCGTGAACCAAATCTAGGCCAAAAATCTCCGTATAACCAACCTCAAACCACCCAATAGAAGATCTAAACCTCCTACCATACAAGGCCTCCTATGGAGCCATCCCAATACTACAGTGGTAGCTTTTATTATAAGCAAACTCTATAAGAGGCAATTTCTCAACCCAACTACAACCATAGTCAATCAAGCAAGTCCGAAGCATATATTTAAGCCCAACCATAGTCAACCAACTCACCTTGGTCAGAACCCAAAACTTTTTGAAATGACTACCAAAAGTGCAATGAAACTCCGTACCACGATATGAGATAGTAGAAATAGGTACCTCTTGCAACTTCACAATCTCTTGGAGTTACAACCTCGAATAATTCTCTGTAAAAAAAATTTGGCAAATCGTCAGTAGACTTCATCATCCTATCCACGATAACCCACATCTAATCAAACTGGTTTTGAGATCGAGGAAGATTAATAACAAAATTCATATTGATACCTTCCCACTTCTACATAGGCAACTCAAACTCTTGATAAAACCCTCCAGACCTCATGTGCTAAACTTTCCCATGATTGCACACCATTCACTTAGCTACAAAACTAACCACGTCCTGCTACATATATTTCCACAAATACATATCTTTAAGGTTATGATATATTCTTATCAAACCAGGATGAATAGAATATCACAACTCATGTGCCTCAGGCAAGATCCACTCTCGCAATATATTACCTTATCGAATGCATAATTTTCCTTCGTACCATAAGGCACCATTACCACTAACCTCAAAAACTATTATTTTTAGCCCACTTACGTCACCCTTCATCCTCATCAAGCTAAGATCTGACACTTGTTTCTCTTTTACTTCAGCACCCAAGGTTGACTTCACTACCTCCTGAACAAACACACTACCATCCTCAGAGTCCAACATTCAAACTCCAAGGTTAACTATACAGTGAACATCCTTCACCAATTCTCTTTTTCACTCATCCACATGATCTAAACTCACCATGGATACCTTACTGAGAGCATCAACAACCATATTATCTTTACCTGGATGGTAGTGAAGACTCATGTCATAAACTTTGAGCAATTCAAGCCATCTTCTTTGCTTGAGGTTTGGCATTTTCTGAGAATAGATATATTACAAGATCTTATAATCTGAAAAGATTATCCACATGCACTCCATACAAATAGTGGTGCCAAATTTTTAATGAGAACAACACAACCAAAAGCTTTAAATCATGAGTTGGCTAATTTTTCTCATGTACCTTCAATTATCTAGAGGCATAAGATCTCACCTTGCTATGTTACATCAACATGAAACCAATCCCCATATGGGTCACATCATAATATACCATAAAACCATTAGTACCTTTTGGCAAGGTCAAGATCGGAGTCAAAGTCAGCTTATCCTTCAGCTTTTCAAAACTACCATCACAAGCATTAGGCCACAAGAACTTTATCTTTTTCTTAGTTAACTTAGTCAATGGGAAAGGTATAGTCAAATAACTTTCCATAAATCTCCTGTAGTAACCATCTAAACCTAAGAAGCTTTGAATATCAATTGGAGTATGGGTCTAGTCCACTTATTAACCATTGCACCTTTCTGTGGATTCACGATGATCCATTCACTAGATATAACCTGACCCAAAAAAGTGACAACATTCAAACAGAATTCACATTTAAAAAATTTGGCATATAACTACAGCTCTTTCAGGGTCTGTAACATAATATAGAGGTGATCGACATGATCCACATCACTCTTTGAATACATCAAAATATCATCTATAAATATACTATCGAACAAATTTAGAAACTAGTAAAACACTCTATTTATCAAGTCCATGAATCCCATCGGGGTATTAGTCTATTCAAAAGACATAAAAAGAAACTCAATCTGCCCATACCGGGTATAGAAGGGAGTATTAGCAATATCTACCTTCCTAATCTTTAGCTGATGATACCCACACCAAAGATCGATATTGGAGAAAAACTTAGCACCCTAAAGCTAATCAAACAAAACATCAATCCTTGGAAGAGAGTACTTATTCTTTACCATCTCTTTATTCAGCTGTTGGTAATCAATACATATACGAAGAGAACCATCCTTCTTACGTATGAATAAAGCTAGTGCACCCCATAGAGACACACTAGAATGGATGAAACCCTTATCTAAAAGATCCTTTAGTTGCTCCTTAAGCTCTTTTAACTCAGTTAGAGCCATTCTATATGGGGAAATAGAGATAGGATAAGAGTCCAAAACGAGATCTATCCCCATATCAATCTCTTTATTAGGAGGAAAACTAGGAAGTTCATCAGGGAAGACCTCAGGAAATTCACTTGCCACCAAGACAGAATGTAGAGAAAGACCATCCGAGTTAGATTCTTTTACTCGAAACAAATGATAAAGATATCCCTTGGAAATTAACCTCTGGTCTCTAAGATATGATATGAACCTCTCCTTAATAGCTAAGGAACCACCCTCCCACCCAATAACTGGCTCATTGGGGAACCTGAAGATGACCTTAAGGATCCGACAATCAAAAAAAGCACAACACAAGTGTAGCAATCCATCCCTAATATAAAATCAAATTAAACTATTTCTAATTCAAATAGATTAACCAAAGTCTCCCGGCCACCCGAAGACACCACACAACTCCTTTAGACTCTTTTTGCCACCACCGAGTCACCCACTAGGGTAGAAATAGAAAAAGGGCCATAAATATTCTCGAGACCAAAACCAAAAGGCAAAACCACAAATGGGGTCACATAAAAATATTAGACCTCAAATAAAGTAAATAGTACACATCATAGGAAAAGAGATTTAACATACCAGTAACGACATCTGTGATACCTCAGACTTCTAATGGGTAGTGAGAACATAGGTTGGTTATACCTGATGTCGAAGACAGATAGTGTACCCTTTGGTGCAGGAGTTGAAGAAGAGGTAATGGGAACCTTGTTTTCCCCAGAGGTAACCCTACCAAAAAGATAACTTTTAAGCATATGCCTTGGTTGACTACAGTTAAAGAACCTGTCCTTTCTTTTATCATAATAAACCTAATTCATTCGACATAAAATCTATAGAGAGGATAGGATGGAGATAACTAGGCCCTATTGGCCTAAGATCTGGCACCCTATTCCCTATAATTATTGCTACCATGAAAATATTTGCCATCCAATAGCTTTGGGTAAGGAGCACTAATCGTCGAGTAAGACAAAGAATTTCCCCACTTTTTTGACCATTTCCCAACATCCCTATCACTTTGTTGTTGGCCACCACCTTGCTTAGAAAATCTAAACTTTTTGCTCTATCTCTTCCCGATATCTGCCTGGATCTTTTTTTTTTCTCAACTGCAGCATGTGCACAACAACCTAGAAATGTCCATGTCCTTATTCAATAAGGCTGGCTTACTATCCAAAATTTAGTCTCGGGAAAATTTGGAAGCAAAATTTCTTATCCTATCCCTCATGCTAGAAACCAAATAAGGAGTATACCGAGACAACTGGTGGAACATCAAGGCATACTCCTTGACTAACATCTTACCTTGTTCAAGGTTTACAAACTCTTCTGCCTTTTCTTTCCTAAGATCTTAAAGAAAGAACAATTTAGAAAAGTATTAGAGAAATCATCCCACAGGGCTGCCTCAACATGATCACCCTAGACTGTTCCTATTTTTCATACCATTAAAAGGCTACGTCTTTTAGTTAATAGGTAGCAAATTCTAGACCCTCTACGTTAGTCGCATGTATAACAAAAAAGATTTTTCTATCTTATCAATTAAACCTTAAGGATCCTCCTCAATCTAAACACAAGTATAAGTTTGAGGGTTCAACCTCAAAAATTGGCCAACCATTTTACCCTAAGAAGATGGAGTAACAGAAGCATTATGCTCGGCCTTAGAAGCTACCAACTACTCCAACAAATGAATAAACTGACAAAAATTAACATTTGTCATATCAGCTTGAAGAGCTCGATAAGGACGGGAGGGGACCATTGGAACTCCAGGAGGACAATTAGGAACTAGACCTTTAGACCAAGTTTGAATAATATAATTAGGGCATGTCCCATCAACATTGTCCTTAGATGGGACAAAGAAGTTTTCATGAACTTCAGATCATCGGCGAGGCATGATATGATAACTGAAATAGTATTAGAGAAGATTTTATTACCTTAGACTCTATAGATAGAAAAGAAAACATAAGAAAGAGAAATATTCCTAAATGCCTCGTAGCCTCTCCCTTATGAATTTGGTGTGCTACATAACCTTAAAAAATGCTCCACTCGACATGGATTTGGGGAGTCCCAATTGACCATCAACCTATGGCTCTGATACTAATATAACACAACCCAAATGAGTGCCTAGTTGTATTAAGTATCTAAAGTCCAACCAGGATCAAAGACCATCCCTTATACCCCACTGTTAACCCCCCATCATCCTATATTGGATGAATTCTAAACATATAATAAGATAAAATAATAAAAATCTAAAGACAATAAAGTAAGTCTATAACCATAACCAAACAACCACATCAAAATATCCAACCAATACCAATGCCAATATTAATACCAATGCTGACACTAATACCGACATCAACCATACCTATAGTAGTCTGACAAAGACTTTAACTACAATCAAAGAATATTTGGTAGGGACATGCCCCAGACAATAGACAAAACCAAAACCAAGAAAATAACAATAATGCAAGCAAGTCCATAGCATGAAATGGGGTCTTGCAAAGTATAAAAGCTCACCACTTTAATCTGACTCAACGATATCCAAAAATCCAAGTCACTAAGCAGGAGGAATAGTAGTATGGTCGGTTCCTACATCACGTAAGGATACAACACCTAAAGACAATTAGCAGAGTGAACACTAGCTTTTAACTCATCGATAAAGATAAGATACTACCATTATTTCAAAACTGAATTATTACCATATGCAACAACACACACACACACACACAGATATATATATATATATATATATATATATATATATGGGTTTAGCTGAACTGTGTATCTTAACCATTCTAAAGGCACCTATAGGCTATATGGGTTTAGCTCCTCCTATTAAAAGGGCCTAGTGCATGTGAGCCAGATGACCAAAAAAAACTAGATGAATAATACATCCCTATGGTAGAAAGTGTGACATCATACACACTGTCACCAAAACCACCCCTCATATCAGTAAATATGAGTTTTCTATATCAGTTCCCCCAGGTTCTTCACCTTCTATGACTTTACTACACAATCCTCTTTAAAACCATATTAAAATCCTTTACACATTCTTCTACAATGAATCTATTTATTATCCTAGTTATCCGCACTCCCCTACAAATGGTATCAGAGCACAGTAATTTAAAAGATATGGAAGTGAGATACGTGTTAGAATTAGTTAGATTAAATTTAGTTAAGTTAGATTTAGTTATTTATTAGATTAAATATGAGAAGACCATTTAAAAATAGAGAAGCTTTTAGAAAAATTAAAGAATCGTTAGTTAGTAATTATTCCAAACATATAAGTCTAAATAAAACAAAAGAAAATCCACAAAGATTAGCCTATCTAATTACATTAATATCTAGTATTGAAGCAAAATTAATAATCCATTTAAAATCTAGAAGAATGAGACACATACCACCTAATTATGATAAAATAAGATTTAGATATCAACCAAAATATTATAAATATAATTTAAATGAATAAAGATAAAATATACAAAGAATTAAAACAATTTATCTCTGAAAAATGTAAAGAATTAAAAATAAGAAAAGAAAAATACATTACAATATATTTGCCGAAGTTAGTAAAAATTCAATAAATATATAAAAAGATGAAATATCAAAATTAGAATCCCAAATAGATAGTTTAGAATATATATATCAACATGAACTATTCACAATAAAATGAATAAAGAAGAATTTATAATAGATGAAAAAATATATGAAAATCACGAAGGATCAAAAATAAAAATAGTACTTTCTAATCTAGGAAGAAGATATAAGAAAATAGGAGAACATTTATATCTAATGTTAGAAAAAGAAGAATTAAAATTAGAAGATAAATTAACAGCAATGGTAAGAATAGAAAAAGAAAATGAAGAAATAGATTGAAAAAAAGAAATAGAAAAAATTAAACAACAAACTACGGAAGAAATACAAAAAATAGAAGAAACTAAAAATAGTAGAATTGTTGAATTAGAAAAAGAACTACAAATGTTAAAAGATTTATACGAACAAAGACAAAAAGAAAAAGAAGAAAAGGATAAAGAACAAAAATTAATAAACGAGATAAATCAATTTAACGAAAAATTAGAAATAAATAATATAGATATTGAAGAGACAGATAATTATGACTCAGAAGATAGTGAAACATATACGGAAATATTAACAAACATAAAAAATCTAGAAATTAACGAAAAACAAGAAATAATTAATGAAGAAAACTTGGAAAATAATAACACAGAAATAAATACTCTAGATAAAAAAGAAGATGAAAATATAATACCTAAAACAACAGAAATAAGAAAACCTATATATTATAAAAATAAATTTAAAAGATATAATGAATATGACAAATGGACACCAAAACAAATAGTTAATAAAAATTATAACTTTTTAGATTTAGACTGTGTAATAGATACAGAAAAAACAATACAATTATGGATAGGATATATGACAAACAATTATTAGATAATAATATAAACATAACAGATGCACCAGAATATATAGAAAAAACATTAATAGGATCAGTAAAACTATGGTTTACAAATTTAACTGAAAATAGTAAAAAAGTATTAAGAACTAATAAACCTATGGAAGGAACATCATCAACAATAACTAAACTAACACCTATAGAATTATTGAAAAAATATGAAACAGTTATAAAAAGATGAATTTGGTAGTATGACAACATTAGAAGAAGAATAAGATGAAGAAAAAGATACAAATAGGAATTTAATGATAAAATTAACAATATGTAATATGTGTTATATAGATGAATATACTTGCGCATTTAAAGAATATTATTATAAAGGAGCATATAGCATAGAAGAAAGTAAAGAAATAAGAAAATTATATTTTAATAAATTACCCGAACCATTTAGTTCAAAAATAATAAAAAGTTAGGAAGAAGCAAAAATAGTAGATACGTTAGGAGCTAGAATAAAATTTTTACAACAATGGTATAGAAATTTATGTGAAAAATATAGAGAAGAATTAAAAATGGAAAAAACATTAATAAGAAATTTAGCATGTTGCAAAAATAAAATAGCACCCCAATTTGGATGCGAAGAAAGATATTATAAGAAAAGAAAAAGACATAAGAAATATAAGAAATATAAAAAATCAAAATATAAATACAAGAAACCAAGAAAAAGATATTATGTAAAAAATTACAAAAATAAGAAACCATATAGAAAGAAAAAATCTATAAAAGAATGTACATGTTATAATTGTGGAAAGTTAGGACATTTAGCTAGAGATTGTAAATTACCCAAAAATCCAAAAAATAAACAAATATCCAAAATAAAAATAGAAAATACAGAATATATGCAAATACATTATATAGATTATGAATTAGAAAGTGAAGATAGTATATATGAAATTTCAGAAAATGAAACAGATACTGAAATGGATAGTGAAATAGATGAATCAAATGACTGAAGAAGATATAAAAATAATAACAAAGGAAGAATATTTAAATGATGAAGGAACAAAACAAAAAATAATATTTGACAGTAATATATTTGATGAAATAAAAGGAAAAGAGTTAGATTTAAGTGTAGAAAAAATATTTAAAATACCAACAATAAAAAATATTTTTAGTAGGAAAAAAGATGAATATTATGTAGTATGTCAAAAAAAACATGTAATAGACTGCAGATATGCAAAAGGAAAAGCTAGTATACCACTCGTAACAAAAAGAATAATTAATAAAGAAATAAATGATATAAAAAGTAAAGGAGATCCAATAAAATATGTACACCTTGAAGGTACAGAAATATTAATAAAAGCTTGTTTTAGAGAAGGAATCGATACACCGATATAATTATATTTAGCAGATGACAGAATAATATAATAACTGCCGTAAAAATGCACCAGGTAGATATCAACATTTTATGGATAATTATTTTAAGCAATTACCTAATTGCATAGTATACATAGATGATATATTATTATATACAAAAACCAAAGAAGAACATATAAAACTATTAGAACAATTTACAGACATAATAGAAAAATCAGGAATAAGCCTAAGTGAAAAGAAAGCCGAAATTATGAAAAACCAGATAGAATTTTTAGGAATACAAATAGATAAAAGTGGAGTAAAAATGCAACAACATATAGTACAAAAAATAATAAATTCGAAAGGAGAATTAGATACAAAAAAGAAATTACAATCATTTTTAGGATTAGTAAACCAAGTAAGAGAATATATTCCAAAATTAGCAGAAAACCTAAAACCACTACAGAAAAAATTAAAAAAGGATATAGAATATAATTATAATGAAGAAGATAAAAAACAAGTTCAAAAAATAAAATTACTTTGCAAGGAATTACCAAAATTACAATTTCCGGATGAAAATAGAAAATTTACATATATAGTAGAAGCAAATGCCAGTGAATATAGTTACGGAGGAGTACTTAAATATAGGTATGAAGCAGAAAAAATAGAACACCATTGTAGATACTACTCAGGTACGTTCAACGAGACAGAAATAAATAGGAAAGAATTATGTTCATTATATAAATGTTTATTAGCATTTGAGCCATATATTGTATATAACAAATTTATTGTGCGAACAGATAATACACAGGTACGCTGGTGGCTAACAAAGAAAATACAAAATTCCGTTACAACAAAAGAGATTCGGAGACTAGTGTTAAACATATTAAATTTTACATTTGTAATAGAAGTAATCAGTACTAACAAAAATGTTATTGCAGAATACATATCAAGACAAAGCTACACAAACTGAAATGATAGAAGAAAATATACATGAAAAGATACTCAACACCCTGACTACGCTTTCATTGAAAGTGGACAATATGGGTACTGAGATAGTAAAGATGGGTACTGAGATAGAAACGCTAAAGCTAAAGACTAGTGAAGATAAACTGAAGTCTATAGCTCTACGCATATACATGAACGCACTAACTCCCATGGTTTGTAGGTTTATAGGTAAATTGAAGAAAACGGAAGAATTTAGCTAAACAGGGAACAAAAAGGGCAAATTAGTGAAAAAGTTTGAAAAATTAGAGCTGGGATCGACCTCAGTTACCACGATTGCAGTCCGAGGGCCACAATCGTAGCCAGTCAAGGCCAAGTCAAAAGATGACATCACAATAGCTTTGATACAATCGCGGGCATCTCAATTACAGTCAACTAAAGGTGATCGTGGTGTTGTGGAATTCTCTCAAAGGTAGACTGGTCATTTTACACAGCTGGTTCTAATCTTTCAAAGGGTAGAATCCCTATAACTTTTGGATATCTTTCAACAGAAATTAAAATTTTGTCATTGTAAAAAAAACCTACAAAATTGGGAAAAATTATTGTAGTTAATTTTCCAAGGATTTTAGTTGAAATTGAAGTTGAATTTGAGAATACCCTTGATTTGCCTCTTCAATTGAAGCTTTGAAGGTCAATTTGTGTTTACTTCTATCAAACTTCATGAGTAACTAGAAATCTATCTTGGGGTTATACTGGAATAAGGTGTATATATGTGTGGGTTTTGATTGTTAGTGTAGATTCTTGGTTAATGATGTTTGATTTCACTAATACTTGATTTTTTAATTGGAATTTGTGGGTGAAAGACCCAAATTCCCAAAATTCCACATCATCCTTGAAAGAGGGATGTGGGTATTCATTTAGTTTCCATATCATCCTTGAAAGAGGGATATGGATGACAAGTATTTGTGAACAATACTTATATGTTATTTTACTCTGTTACATTCTTAGAAAAAAGGATGGATTGTGAATTTGTTATGTCTTGGGCATCTTCCTAGAAACAGGGATGCCCAATTGAGGCTGCGGGCTGATTTGTTAGTCACATACATGAGGTATCTGAAAGTATCCATGGGTGATATTTTGGTGTTTCATTGAAAAACTAAAATCAAAACCCCTAATCTATCCTACCAATGTAGTCAATACCTAGAGTTTGCATTTGATTCTCATGTACCCATGCACTATTTTCCCCTAGGAAAATATGATCCCAAGACTATTTTCCTATTGGAATATTATCTGTAATTGTTGCTCTAAATTGGTAGTTCACCCCCTAATTTTAATTTATGTATTAATTTATGTTTACATTATAGGAAAATAATTTGTAGCCTTCAAAAAACATAGGATTAAATACTAGTTACACTTCTTATGGATCCTAACCCAACTTAAGTTAGGTTATTATATTTCACAAAGATCATCCTACACCAAAACAATGCTATAGGCATTAATGATCAGTTGAATACCCCTATATGTGGGAAAAAACAAACTGTGGGAGCCATTCAATAGGACAAAAATACTACTAGTTGTGGTACAACTCATAATAAAGCAAGTAATGTTTCTAGGAATTAAAAGAATTGTAGAGTACGATACATAAAGGACCATCTAGACGATCAAAAACTTTTTTGAGGTCTAATTTAAGAATAAGGGAGCTGATTTTGTCAGGTCTTATTAACATGGTCATAGGTTCCTTGGACAATATTCGCATCATCACAAGCCATATGAACCTTAAGGAAACAAGTTTATTGGGGACTATAAGATCCATCAGGAAAGGATTAATACAGTTAGTGATAATTTTTGTAATTACTTTGTACATGGTATTACACAAACCAATAGGTCAAAAGTTTTTAATAAGATTAACATTTTTAAATTTTGAAATAAGGTTAAGGTAAGTTTTATTCCGAGAATCTACCATGGAGAGAGTGCTAAAAATGTGATGGAAACAATCCAACACACTTCGAAAAACAATTTTCCAATGGTATTGGTAAAAATAAGGGTGAAGAACATTCGGGACCAGGCTTTAAAGAGATTGAAGAAAAATATAGAATTGTAAATTTCTTGGTCTTCCAAAGGTTTATCCAAAGGGTTAAGATCAAGATGATGAAAACTATAGGGAGTGTTGTAAATATGGGTCATGTTAGTAGAGACATGATCTAAGGTAAAATATTTTTTAAAATAATTTAGAGTATGTCTGACAATACAATTATGTAAAGTGATATTTCCCAAAACTACACTCCAATTAGAATCATAATATGGTCGATTTCACTTATAATAACCTAACTAGGTTAGGTCGATCCCATAGGGAAAAATGTAGTACCCCGTACTTTTCCTAGCTTAACAAGTTACCCAAAAATGTTAGAAGATTTCTTTAAAAGATGAATCCACTTTTGTCCATGTGGTCACTTTGTATCATGTGGGGAATTGAATAAGCTTTCCATCGATACCAAATTCTGCCAAATACTACACCCAGGTGAAGAGTTAGAGCCATTTGAGTGAGATGGTGTATCGCTTGAGCCTTTAGCGTGTCGCAGAGATAGTAGTGAGTCCTCATCCTTCGAGGACATGATGATCACATTACTATTTCAATTTTAAGTTTATTTGAGTTGTTGGAGTTAGTTGGGAACATGTCCCATCAACTCCTTATTCAGACAGTTTAGAGGCTTTTAGACTACACTATGTTTAGATAATTATCTCAGTTGTTTTGGTATTGGTATACCATATTTTTTAGTTATGTACTAGTATTGAACCTTATGACCTTTTAGTTCATGTTCCCGCATTTATGATATTATTACTATTATTTAGTGTTTAGTTTATAGAAATCAGTCATGGGTTAGCTTTTGGTCCTTCGGGGTCATGAGCACTGTGTAGCATTCCAGGTACTTGATGTGGGGCATTACAAAAATGTAAAAAAATTTCTACCTTAATGTAATCCACGCACAGTACAAGAAAGTATATGGAGGGATTTTTTTATCAATTGCAAATATTAACAAAGTCTTAAGTGTTTTTGAGTTGTAATCAATATGAGATAAACACTAGGTTTGTTTCCCCTCTTGCTTCTCAACTCTGTAAGTTTCTCATGATTAACCCTACTATTATATTACTCTATATGCAAAGTTTCTAAGATAAGTTTTATCAACTATCGGGTAAGTTCAAAGATAAATTTTATCCTTTCTTGGGAAAGTATCAGGGTGTTGCCTTGTTTCCCATTGCGAAAACCCCAACTCACTCATCAGGGTGGAATAAAGTTATTAGATGAGATGCATGGACAAAACGGTAAAGGTAGAAGTCATAAATAACTATCTTATCTTAATTTCCCAATCACAAACTCCATTATGGGGATGAGTGTAAATACATGCTATCTCAAGGTACGAACAATACTTGCGATTAATTATTGCGAAGGAGATTAAGATACATGGAAAAACCCTAGAAAAATTGAGGCTCACACTTCCTCTACTTAGCTAATCCACCAAAGATCCCACAACCCAAGCTAAGGAGATTAGTCGCTCATGTTTGTGCAAGAAATGATGATTATCATTGAAGAACACATAAAATCAATTGCACAAGAATAAGAAGAATAAACTCCAAAGTCCTTAATCAAGTAAACCCTAAGATTTCAAGAAAAATTGTAACAGAATTGTAATAATATGTAAAAGAATATAAGAATGTGTAATAGAATGCAACCTAATAAAAGATAAACCCTAGGGTATTTATAGTATCTCAAAAATAACAAAAAATCCCAATAACAATGGTAAAGTTAAAGTAATATCGATAGTCGATATGAATCAATATTTACTTGTATCGGCTCAATATGAGTCGTACCCTGCCCTTTCATATCAATTCTAGTGTCTGGTCTTCCCAAGGCTTCAACTTTTTGTTCAGCATATGACTTCTTCATTTGAGTTACAACCGAGTGTTCAACTCGTATCCTTTACTCGTATTAACCTGGGAATTCAGTCTTTCCAAGTCTTGAATACTGGCTTGAATATGACATCCTTATACGAGTCATATACGTGTTACACTCAGACTTTTAACTCATATTCTTTTGACACTTTAACTCCTGGATGGCAACTTAGATTTTATTATGCTTAAGACTGTCTTGTATGACTCATATCCCTATTTACGACTGGTGTACTTGAGTCAAATCTTCCTCACACTTAGATCTTCAATTTGCTTTTGGTTCTTTACTTATAAGATCAACGTACAAATAGTATCAGATGGTTGCAACTCAGGAGCTGACTCGTATACTGATCAGAGTTGATCTTTTTCATGTCTTTTTCTTCTCTTTTCATTCTGATACTGTTATAAACCTATTTTACCTATAATTCACACCAAAGTGCATCATATCCAAAAAAAAAATATCCTAAGTTCATGCATAAATTTGCAATTTTAAGCATTGAAAGTGTAGATTTCCATGCCATATCTCGTATACTGATCAGAGTTGATATTTTTAGGTTTTTTTCTTCTCTTTTCATTCAAATATTGTTGTAAACCTATTTTACCTATAATTTACACCAAAGTGCATCATATTCAACAAAATATCCTATGGTCATGCATAAATTCGCAGTTTTAAGCATCGAAAGTGTTGTGTTTCCATGCCACATCAACACCCTCAACTTAGACTTTTGCATGTCCTCAAGTAAGAAAAATCAAATAACTACTTTTTAGCATGGAGACGACGCTTAAATAGGAAGATGTTAAGCTACCCATGGCAGTGATTTTAGATTTAAATTAAATCGTGTTGTCCCCCTCCTAATTCAAACTTTCAAAACATAGTTGCGTATAACATTTTAGCACACATAGAAACATGAGGAAATCCGATGATGGCATTATATTAGAAATAGACACTTGCGCATAGACATAATTTACCTTGGTCAAATAATTTAGCAACTTAGTAGCATAACCCATGTGCACTCACAGTCAAAGAAATCCCATCCATTCTTCTGTTGGATAAGTCAATCTATTAAGGGATATAACAAATGACTCTCTCACTCACAAAGAAGTATTACCAGTACGCACAAAATATCATAGGCTTGACCATATTCTCTTTTCCTAAATTTTTAAACAGTCATGGTAAGATTACTATAGGACTTTACTTGGCTTGTAAGGTAGGCTTGGGGATGGTATGATATTATTTGAGATTTATTTAATGACTAAACCTCCTGGACACTACGTTTTGCTTGGGGTCCATATACTTTTAAATTTTTCCCTTTTTTCCACCCGATGTCTCCCTTTTTCTTTTAAGCACGTTCTAAATGGGTAAGGTGTGGTTCTTTTAGCACTTATTTTTCTTATTCTTTTATTTTACTTTTCAGTGCAATTTTCGTTTCACCGTACTTGCTCATGTTTCAACAATTTTTTTTATTCCCACTTTATTTATTCTTATTTTCATCTTACATACCCCTAACATAGCCACCCTCAACATAGGCGATTTGCCTGAGTTGAGGTGAACAGTATCCACAAGAGTATCAGGATAAAATAAGGTTCATAGTAAGTTTAAATGGGAAGGTGACAGGTGTAACAACAAAAATTGATTTATTAAGGCTCAAATATTTGGATCAAAGGGATTTATTCATTTGGTTAGGGTATTTTAGGCTTAAGTGGACTCATACAAAAAGGACCTATGATCACCTTATACCAAACTATCATAGACCTAGGTAAAAGTAAGCGGGCAAGTTCTAGATTCTAACACAATCGGGAACTCAGTAATTCTTGCACACACTTGCATACAGCTACATTACTAAGTGCTAGTTATCTAACTATGCAACAGTTTTGTCCCTAATTATTTTATCCCTAATCCTAATGTCATTATCCAATTCACAATAGTTTCCCACAAGTATACCAATCATGAAATACAAAAATTTTGATGGGACTCAACCTTTTTCAACTAAATTTTAGCACAATGTCAACACCACTTTCACAATAGCATTTCAAAAATCCGCAATGTTTCAACAATCTCCATTTAAAAATAAAAATAGAGTAAAAATTTTCAATACAATTGTAATTTTCAAAATCCTCCAAAAATCATAATATCATAATCAATAACAAAAATATCCGCTTCCATTGGTGCACCGAACTACTACCTATCTCAGTTGCCCACATCAAACCTATAAGTCATAATAGACTTTCAGTCTTAGCTATGCATATTCTATAGCTACTCCAAGATTTTTTGGAATAACCCCCACCCCAAACGTAAGATTGTTGCACTGTCTCTAGTGCTCTAAAAATAAATAGAATAAGAAATAATGGTCATACCTAGGTGATAAAGGTGTTGATTATCAATATTAGCTTGTGGGTCCTCAGACTGGGTCCCACTCTTATCCACTACTATATCATCATCCGAGACTGCATCAATAGTAGATGGGGGCAATGCAATATCAACCCCCTCAATATCATTAACTGGAGCTCTCAATCCACCAGATCTTATGGATATCTCACGAACCCACGTATGGAAGTCCTACTCATCATAAATACTATTAAATCTAGACGTTTTCTAAGCCTCTTTCTGTTTCTTACTTTTTTCTCTTTCTCTCATGCCTCTACTTTATGGTCTCTTAACCTGTATGTCGGATGGGTCTGCCTAAATAATAATCACCTTGACTATAGGAATCACAGTCTTGAATATTTTCTCTGCAACCACCGGCCTCTCATAAAGTTCTAGAACCATTTTCTTGATATCAACAATCTTGGATCTAACATCAATAATATTGGTAATCTACCCTCTACCTAGATATCGAGTAATCCTCAACTTAAACTCATCTAGGAGCTCTTAGACTTACCTATCATACTCATCAAATTGCCTGTCAATCCACCTTTTTGCTCTACTTTCTATGTGACCAACTTTCGTATTTAGCATAGCCAATTAGGTTACAACCTCTATCTATCCAGCCTTAGATATCATCATAATACCTAGAGGTATACCCCGTGTCCTCAGTATTACAGACTTGATTAGTGGTGGGGTACTAAAAGAACCCACTGCATCTGTGTGTATGACTGCAGTCTATGTTCCTACATTAGAAGCCTCAGCTATAGCAGGGGCATCCGTATGATTATCTTGCAGATTTAATCCTACCATAACATCTGCTTTCTGCCTTATAGGTTGGGCCAAAGGGTTTGTCGTATCTCTGATCAGATCAATATTATAATGTTCTCCTAGACTCAATCATCTTATCAATAATAGGGAACTCCAACAATCTCACAGTTAAACAAATCTACATAATTATGCAGGGGTAGGCCAATAATTCCTTCTTACCCCCAACGTCCCTATCTCTCAGTTCTCAAACCAGGAACTAACTAATATTGAATGCGTACCCGACTGTGAAGCTAGTTATCATAGCAGATCGGACTGAGCTAGGAGCATCATCTCCTGGAGTAGGAAACAGCCAGTGTCGGGTTAGTTTCTTCCAAGGCTTATCCTAAAAGTTAAGGGTACCCTTCTTTATCTGTTATGAATATCCGATACCTCCTTCAAACAAAGTATAATTCACACCATTCAAAGTTATCCTCTATGAAATCCTTCTAAAAATTACAATTTTATCTTCAGAACCTAGTGTCATATTTTTAATCTCTCTCATCTCATCCATCCTGTAGTCCATCTCTGTTGTGTTTGCTAGATCTTAATACTATAGACAATACAAATATCTCTTAATAGTTCTAGGAGAGATATCAAATCACACGCCTTAAATCATGAGGTAGGTGATAAGCTCACCACTCTTTCATAGTTGGCCTTATAGGTATTGTCTCTATAGCTCACCTTTGTAGGCTGTGTAGAACTCATGAACTAAAAGCTCACTGTAGTTTTGGGGCACTCTCATCATCCACCCAAATCCGTAATTCCTGAAGTGTTATTGAAAGTCGGGTAATTCAGACATCCCTATAGTGGTCATTCTTTTTTCTAGATATAGGACACTCTTTAATTTTCCACCTTAAAGATATAATAGACCCATATTGAATGTATCCTACATGTCGAGGTACTCCTATCGTTCAATGATGGGCACCAGAGTAGTGATCAATGAGAGTGGGCAGTCCTGTCTCCTATGGGTATAGTGTAAACCTCATCGAGACCTTGAGTTTCTTCCTATGTAGCCTCTGTTGAGATAGATTCTTCTTCATCCTCAACATTGTTCTCATCCAGCTGTGGTGTATATGAGGAGACACAGTAGTATTGTTTCTCCTCGATCCCCTTGGTGGTGACTCATACTCTTGGGGAATTACTTTCTTCCCCTTAGCTTTAACTGATGCCTTGTAATTCATTGCAGATTTTATTAATGAGGTCCCATCACACTCTTCTCCACTACTTTCAGATATAAATGCATACTCAGAAGCACTAGTTTCCTCACTTTCAATAGGTGTTTGCTTGGTTACTTTCTTAGCCACTTATTTAAAATAGGAGACGTTCTTTGGCGGTATGACTCCTGCAAGTACATAATTATTAGTAACTAATTAAAGAAAAGAAAATTCAAAACTAAAACTAATGTTCAATGTGCTTTGTCTGAAATGGGTACGAGTAATGGGTAATGGTCGTACCCACTAGGTATGACTCGTATAATCGAGTCGCATCTTACATAGTGCATGACCTTGGTTTACTGGTCATCTTATGACTCCTCCTTACCAGTTATACCATATGGGTAGGACTCATAACCAACTGTTGTATAATAGTCAGAAACTTTTATTCTATTTTAATTCTTCCCAGATGGGTATGATTAGTGAGTATGAGTCGTATGGAGTGCATACGACTCATATGGTTAAGTTATATCCATTCTAGAACTTTAAATTTGTTAAACATACATGTTTTTAGTGGGTACATATCCCATTAAGACTCCCACAATGTTGGGTACGAGTAATAAAAACTCTCATATCTACTGCAACATGGAAGTCAAACTTCAAAGTTTGAATCCGATGAAATTCCCAAAGTACCCATTACTATATTCAGCTATTTCCATCATTGTAATCAATACAAACTACTCAAATTCATTTCCAAACCTTAGTTCTACCCCTATTTCTAGTTTTGAACAAAAGAACTAAGCTAGGGTAACAACAATGTGAATAATTATATATAGTTTACTAAACCACTTCAAAACAATGAATACTACTTCATTTCAATTTTTAAAGTAGAAAAAAAAGAAGTTTTAGAATTTATTTGATAGATTTTGAACTTGCAGATGTTGAGTTTTCAATTTTCATCTCAAATTTGAGTTCGAAATGTAAAACTTTTATGATTCAAAGTTGTTGGTAGCTAAAACTAGTTAAAAACACTTTGATTTGGTGGATTGAATCTTGTGACAGAGTGATAAATGAGATATGTATGATTAGTTTACTCGGGTGCCCGATCATTTACCCTCTTCTCTTTTATTTAAGTATTGGGCCGGGTCAACCAAAGAATTGACCTAGTAAGATTGGGTACGAGTGGTGTATATGAGTCGTACCCAAGGTTACAGGTCATTTCTTTCAGATGTATAGCCTTGGAACTTACTTGTGTTCTAGATTGGATATGATTTCTAGACACGAACCATACCCAGATGATACGACTCATATTCATTCCAGAAACTAATGTCTAATTTTGATTTTCCCCCAGGTCAATACGACTCCTACTAACGAGTCGTACCATGTAGATATGACTCGTTAAGAGTCCGCATGACTACTTTTTCACCTTCTCTAGATGTTGTCTTCATTCCACAGTCCTTCACATTGAACAAACATATTACCCCATATTTGAAGTAAGTACAAGAACATGGGTTGCCTTCCAAGCAGTGCTTGATTTAATGTTGTGGCACTACGCAGTTGCCTTGATTTTTTAGACTTCATCAAGGTTAATATCAACTACTTCTTTCACCTATTTTATATTTCTCATATAGCTCTTTACTCTTTGTCTGTTTGCCTTAGATAGGAAATCACTATCCCTATGTAGTTCTAACACACCACAGGGAAAAACACTTGTTACTGTGAATGGACCATGCCACCCGACCTTAACTTACCTAGAAATAAATGTAGCGTGGAATTATAAAGTAGCATTCGGTCACCCTTTCCAAAGACTATTTTCTCAATCTTTCAGTAATGACGCAACTTTATCTTCTCTTTGTAAAGTGTGGAGCTTTCATGAGCCTAAAACCAGAATTCATCCAACTCATTGATGTTACACAACCTTGACTTGGATTCCTCCTTCCACTATAAGTTTATATTTTTTAGCGGTCATAGTGCCATATGTTAAAGCTCAATTGGTAAATAAAAAGATTTTCCATACACAAGCTGATAAGGTGAAACACCAATAGGGGTTTTATAAGCTGTGTCGTCAGCCCACAGTGCATAATCTATCTTTCTTGCCCAATCAATCCTATTGGCATTGACAGTCTTCACTAGTATGGACTTGATTTTTCCGTTAGATACTTCAACCTATCTACTAGTCTACGGATGATATGGTATTTCCACCCTGTGGTTCACTTCATATTTTGCAAGTAGGATTTTGAATAGGTAATTGCAGAAATGTGATTATGGCATACCAAATCAAGTAAAAATATTCTTTCTCAGAAATATAGTGACACTACGAGCTTTATTGTCAGGAAGTGAAATTGATTCAACCTATTTCAAAATATAGTCAACAGCCACAAGGATGTATTTCATGCTACACGAGCTTACGAAAGGTCCCATGAAATATATGCCCCATTCATCAAACACTTCCAATTCTAGAATACGAGTCATAGGTAGTTCATGTCTTCTAGAGATAGTACCTTGTCACTGGCATTGATCACAAGCAGATGCAAAATCATGAGCATCATTGTATATGGTTAGCTAATAGTAGCCACATTGCAGGATTTTTGAGCTGTGTGGGGCCCTCAATAATGACCCCCAACTGGAAATAAATTATATACTTCAAGTATACTCACCATCTCCACTACAGGTATACATCTATGAATGATTCCATCTGCATAAATTTTAAATATGATTCATCCTAGAAAAAATTTATTACCTCATGCATGGACATCTTCCTTTGCAGATATGAAAGATCTTCTGGGACTAGATCACTAGATAGGTAATTTGCATAGTATGAAAACCATGGAATAAGGTCTTAAGAAGATGCCAATATCTATTCGTCTATAAAACTATCATCAATCACCAATCCCCTAGCAACATTCTGCATAGCTTCCTCCTCTAGTCTAGACAGGTGATCTGCAACTTGATTTTTGTTCTTTTTCAGTCTTTCACCTAGAAATCAAATTCTTGCAACAACAACACTTAACAAATAACCCTCGACTTTGCATCTTTCTTAGCCATTAAGTACCGCAATGCTGCTTGATCTGTGTGCACAATCACCTTTCTCCCCATCTAGTAAGATCTAAACTTTTCAAAAGCAAAACCCACTGCCAATAACTCTTGCTCCGTTATAATATAGTTCTTTTGAGCAGGAATAGTGCCTTACCAACATAGTAGATGGGATAAAGGATTTTCTATTTTTGTTGGCGTAGTATATCCTTGAAGGCCAATCCACTAGCGTCACACATTATCTTAAAAGGTTAAGACCAATCAAGAGGCACAACGATTGGAGTAGTCACCAACCTCTATTTCAAGAATTCAAAATCCTTCTTACACACATCATCAAAATTAAATTTTACCTCATTCTTAAGAAGCTTGTAAAGTGGACTAGAAATCTTTGAGAAATTCTTGATAAATTGGGAATAAAAATATGCATGCCCTAGAATACTCCAAATTCCCTTCACAAAAATTGGGTAAGGTAATTTTTCAATCACCTTAATCTTTGCTCAATCTACCTCTATGCCTCACTTTGAAATCTTGTGCCTAAGTATGATTCTCGCATTGATAAAAAAAATGGCACATTTCCCAATTAAGCACCAAGTTGCATTCTTCACACCTTTGTAGAGCATTTTCCAAGTGGCTTAGGCAATCTTCAAAAGAATCACCAATAACTGAAAATCATCCATAAAAAACTTAAACGGTGTCTTCAACCAATTAGATAAAATAGACATCATACATCTCTAAAATGTGGTAGGGACATTGCATCTCACAAATGGTATGCACTTGAAAAAGTGATCTGATTGTAGCCTAAGAATCCATAAAAAAATAATACCATTCTGTGCATGCTAACTCGTCTAACTATGATCCATGAAATATATAGAAAAATGGTCCTTCTGAGTCTATGCATTCAATTTTTTATAATCTGTGTACACTCTCCATCAAGTGACTAGCCTCATAGGCACTAGCTCAATCTTCTCGCTAGAAACCACAATAATTCCACCTTTCTTTGAGACATTCTATACTGGGCTAACTCACTTTCTATCAGCAATGGGATACACTACACCAACATCCAACCACTTGATTATTTCATTCTTCACCAGCTCTTCCATAGGAAGATTGAGTCAACACTAATGTTCAATAGATAGAGAATAATCTAATTCAAGATGTATTTTGTGAGTACACAACCCTAGTGGAATTTCCATAATATCTGTAATGGACCATCCAATGGACCTCTTCAATCTCTATAATATAATGCTTCTATTTCTGACCATTTCAGATCATCTATAATAATAATCAACAAAGTGTTGTTAGCCCCCAAAAAATGCATATCCCAAGTGCGATGGGAGGGATTTCAAGTCTAACACCGGTGGTTCCTCAATGGCTAGGCGAGCAAGTGGAGTATTTCTATTCTTCAATTCTAAATCAAGCTTCTTTGGTAAAAAATTATAGTCCTTTCTATGAAATAAACCTACTAACACCTCACACTTCTCAATACCATTAGAGTCTAAGTTCATAATCACAGCTGCCAAAGCTTAGATATCTAGTCTCTCTTTAACAGGAGCAACCTCATTAGATCCATCATCCCATTGAGTAGCTGCATCAATATCATAGAATGAATCTATCTCCTTACCATCTACATCAACCATATATACCACTCTTAATTCGTCAAGCTACTTTATAGATTTTCATACATTGAATATCATTTGTTTATCATTGAGTCGCAACATCAGATGTTCTTTATTTAGATCAATCATTGTCCTACCTATAACCCAAAATGGTCTTTCCAAAATAATCTGGACCTAAAAGTCCACTTCATAATCTAATATAGCAAAATCAATAGGAAATATGAAAGAATACACTTTTACTTAAACATCATAAAGGATACCAACATGCTTCTTCACTGTTCTGTCAGCCATCACTACGCTCATGGTAGTTGTTTGGGAGCTCTCGACCTGAACTATTTTAATACGACACGGGCATGAGGTTGATGCTATCCCCTCAAGTCACATAATGCTCAAGTGATGTTGAAAGACCCAATAGTGCAAGGTATTGTGAAAGCACCAGGGTCCTCCTTCTTCTCTATAAAGGATCTAGTAACTACAACACTACAATGATGAATATTATTGATTGGCTCATAACTGACTGACCTTTTCTTGGTGATCAAATCCTTCATGAATTTTGCATATCCTAGCATCTGCTCCAATACCTCTATAAGTGGTATGTTGACAGTTGAGTCTTTTAGCATAGACAAAAAATTCTAATACTTACCTTTTTCTTGATTCTTTATTGATATTTGTTGATTGGGAGGAAATGGTCTTGGAAAGGCTTCAACATAAGCTATGTAACCTTTTTTCCCCTTCATTCTGCTTGTTGCTACTCCCAACATCAACCTACTTATCATCACTATTCTGCTCAACAGTTGTAGGTACAGGTAACCATACCACTCCGAGTAGTAATGGCATGGCCTTGAATATCATTTATAGGATTTACCAATGTATTGCTAGGAAGAGTGCCAAGTTGTCTCTGATTTACTGTGGCTGAAATCTAACCAAATTTGTTCTCCAATTACTTGATTATTGTAGATTGGGACTCAACTTTCTGGTTCAATCTTGATAGATCCACTTTGATATCCTTTAGGAAATTCTCTTAATTTTCTTGCCCTTTAACCAAATTAGACAAAACTGTCTCTATTCTAGACTATGTATCTACTACTTGGTGGAATATATTTCACCATCCCTCTTACTGTATGAATCATTATAATAGTTCCGACCTTGATTTATTTTCCCTTGGGATCAGAAATTTGTCAGTATACTATCAAGATACTTTACCTCTTCTTCAGATTCAATTTCAAATGGCATAGAATTAGACCCCTGTGCCGCAACTGTATTTACCTTCTCAGCACTCATCGCTAAAAATTATTTTGTAAGCAACCCAATATCTTTATAAAGCTATGCAACCTCCTGTGCTACCATATCATTCATTGCTCTATAAGTATTGGTTGATCTTATAGCATATGCACTACCACCATATTTTGAATCTCTCGTATGTCATCCTCTATTAGTCACTACAATATCATCTTGCATCTCCTGCATAGCATCTCAACGAAGATGCATAAATGCTTCTCCTGAAATAGTGTCTACCATAGGTCATGAATTGTCATTTAGTGATCTATAGAAGATTTCAGAAAAATTAGATCCTCTGATTCTGTGATTTAGCACCATGCTCAGCATAATCTTAAATTAGAACTACACCTCATACATGGATTCTCCAGGTAATTATCTAAGATTGTAAATTTCATTCTTCTAATCTAGAATCAATGTAGGAGGGACAAATATAATTAAAAACTTTTGCTTTAATTTTCACCAAGTAGTGATAGAACCTCTTGAAAGTTTCCCTAACCATAAAGATACTTCTCTAGTCAAAGAAAATTGAAACAACCTAAGTCTAAGTTCTTCCTGATCAACCCCTACAATATTATAATTTGTGTAGATCCTGAGAAAATTTGTAAGGCGCATGTTTGTGTCATCCTTAGTTTCAGCTAAAAATACACCTATTAGATTTAACAATTGGATCATAGCACTAGTAATATCAAACTTCACATTTATAGCTAATGGGGGGGAATAATAGCTCCTGACTAGGTAGATTCAGCATAACCCAAATCATCACCATCTTTCTCACTTGGGTTGAATTGGTAATATGCTCAAAAAAATGAGCTCTTACTCTCTGAACTTGACAATCATTAACTTGTCTAGGCCTAATTAGTCCCCTTACTGAGCTAACTCAGCTTCTGTAGTGAGTTTATACAATTCAGATTCTTTATGTTCTTGCTTAATTAGTTATTGTTTTTTATAAATCTGAGATGTTCTATGGATATAATGGAACGTACAAGAATGCCACATTTGGGTCTATAGAGAGGGGATGTTGATCCCCATCATAAACTTATCTTGACATCTTTTTCTGTATTTGAAGGATTCTCTATGGTTCTGGATCAAAAGGGAGTGTGAGATTCCATCTACTCTTTGTACTTGGCATACACCGGTGTATTCCCAATCAAAATCAGGAAATAAAAACCCACGAACTCCACCAATTAAAATAATACTCAACCAAAATTTGATGTCGCACAAAACTATACTCTAATTAGAAGTATAATCTAGTTGAATACAAATATAATAACCTAACTAGGTTGGGTAGGGTCAATCCCATAAGTCAAACATGAATAGTTTATTTCCTTGATGTAATCCAAAAAAAGTACAGAAAAGTAAATAGCTCGATTTTATTATCAATCACAGATCGTAACCAAGTCTTAAGTGCTTTTGAGTTTCTATAAATATGAGACTAACACTATGTTTGTGTTCCCCCTGGTTTCTGAAATCTGTGAATTTCTCATGATCAACCCAACTGTTCTTTTGCTCTACATGCAAAGTCTAGAAGATGAATCTCATCAACTGTCGTGTAAGCTTGAAGATAAATTTCACCCTTTACCGGGTAAGTCTTAGGGTGTTGCCTAGCTTCCCCTTGCTAAGACCTTAGTACACTCATCGGGGTAGGATCAAGTTATTAGATAAGACATGGGGACTAGTAGGTGGAGGTAGAAGTCCCAAATCACTTTATTAACTTCTTTTCTAAATTACATCTTCTTTATGGGGATTAGTAAGAATACAAGCTATCTCAAGGTACAACCGATACTTGAGATTAATTATTGTGAAGAAGAATAAGATACACACAGAAACTCTAGAACAATTAAGGCTTACACTTCTTCTACATAGCTAATACTCCAGGATTCCGACAACCCAAGCTAAGGAGATTAACTACTTATGTTTGTGCAAGAAACCATGATTATCATTGAAGAACACATAAAATCAATTGCATAAGAATACAGGGAATAAACTCCAAAGTCTTTAATTGAATATACCCTAAAATCTTAAGAAAAATCATATCAAATTTTTAATAATATGTAAAAGTACGTACGAATGTATAATAGAATGCAACCTAATTAAAGATAAACCCTAGGATATTTATAGTATCTCAAAAATAACCAAAAATCCTAATAAAAATGGGAAAGGTAAAGTAATGTCAACAGCCAGTATGACTCGATCTACACTCATATCAGCTCAATACGAGTCTTACCCTTCCCTCTCATATCAATTTCAGTGTCTGGTTTTCCTAAGGCTTCAAATTTTTATTCAACATACAACTTCTTTGTACGAGTCATAATCGAGTGTATCCTTGACTCATATCCACTTGTGACTTCAATCATTCTAAGTCTTGAACAATGGTTTGTATACGACACCCCTATATGAGTCGTACTTATACTTCTAACTCGTATACTTTTGATACTTCAACTCCTGGATAGCAGCTTAGATTCTATTATGCTTACGATTATCTTATATGACTCGTATTATGGCTTACGACTGGTATACTTGAGTCGTATCTTCGTACACTTAGATCCTCAAGTTAGCTTTTGGTTCTGTTACTTATACGATTCAACATACAAATAATATCAGATAGTTACGACTCAAGAGCTAACTTGTATACTGATCAGAGTTGGTCTTTTTAGGTTTTTTTTCTCTTTTCATTCAAATTCTATTGTAAACCTGGTTTGCCTGCAATTCATATTGAACATCATACCTAACAAAAGGGTTGTGTTTCCATACCACATCAAGAAGTAATCCAATTATCATTGTCATCCTTAAGATAAGAAATTTCATTAATCTATCGACAATTAATAACAGAAATATAAAAAATCTTGTATTACCATCCCCTTCGTTTAACTAATTAGTTCAAGATCTTAAAGCCTAGTAATCCTTCACAACCATCAAGAGAGAATTATTATCCTGGTAAAGAGAGAATTACAGGTTTTAAAGAAAAGAACTATACGTGTAGGTGGGAGAGCATTGAATACCATTGAATACCACTAAGTCTAGATAATAGGATTTTTTATTACAAAATATATCCCCAAAAAGTGTTTTTACTCCATTCTATGGCTATTTTTCTAAATCAGAAGTAGCATCTAAAAGGTCTTTTCACTCCCAACAACTCTTAACAAATATTCCAAAAGTCTCAGTGTTTAATCGATTCTAATCAGAATAGTTTAAGACCTATATGACCATTATAATTTGTAATGGATATACAAATAGGTGTATGGTCAGAATGAGTTCTGGTAAAATAGGTTACTTTATAGTTTGGGTACACTTCAAGTCACTTATTATTAGTGAACACTTGATCTAGTCATTCTAAAATGAGACCAATACCATTATTTTTATGTTGATGATTAAACCAAGTATATCGACCTCCCTTAAACCCCAAATCTACTAGATTAAATTTACTAATGCAAGACCACAATAGATTTTCTCTAGAAGCATGAATATGTCTATCTTCCCATTTATCATGTTGACATAGTACTTCATTAAAGTCGGTGGACAATAACTAAGGAGAATTAAGTGAAGATATATACTGTATTAAATTCTCCCAAAGCCTAGCTTATTTTGAACTATCAATGAAATCATAAATATCTAAAAATAACAAGGTGATGCATTAGGTTGCACTTGAATCATAGCATGAATATCTTAATTGGTGAAATTTTTAGTAGTAACTTAGAGAACATGAGAGTACCACATTAATAGAATTTCCCCAAGTTGTACCTCAATATAATCATCAAAAGTAAATTCTACTTTAAAGATATATGATTAGACATCTTGGTTTCCAGTAAAGCAACTAGACAAGGGTTACGATCATGGATGAGTTCCTTAAAATTTCTTTTTAGTTCTCATTAATAACTCCCCGAGTATTCCAAACCATAACACTAGTGTCTTGGTCCATGGGGTTAAGAGTGATGGTTGGGGTTCGAACTACTGAGGTATATGGATGTGTTATCTTATAAGGTCTAATTATAGGTGCCATGATCACCATATTCTCTGCTATATCCTAATTTACTGTAGGTATGAATATTTTAGCAAATTATTAGGATAATTATGGACATACTTTTTGTCTTTGATCTTGGCAAGACCATAATTATCGAATATTTTAGTCTTGAAATTTTGGTAAATAAAGCTTTGGTTAATGGGGTCCTTCCTACGCTTTCATTAAGCATAGTCGAGGGTTGGGAAGGATCTATAGGAGGAAGAGGCTAAGGAGTTGGCATGAATTATAATCTATAGGAGGAAGGGGCTGAGGAGTTGGCATGAATTATAACTAATTTGCTTAAATTAATTGTGTCATCCATAGAAGAAGATTGGATTATTGGTAATCAGCTCTTGGGGTTGAAAAAGGTCGTTTGAGCTATGTTGCTCATGTTGGAATAAGGAATCAAATAATGTAGAAAATTACATAGACCATGCATTGTTTGTAGGAATTTGGATAGCGTTGTTGGGGATGAGGGATTCAAGTTGTTCATTATCTACATATGATTGACAAAGTTCTCCAATGCTATTCTTATCCATTTGGTGACTAACTATTCAAATTGTTTCTCATTTTGGAGAACTAACATCGACTGTATACAATTAATTCTTAAAGAGAACATGGATTCATTCCCCATTAACCTCATCTCTATTCATGACATGGTTGATGGAGCAGTTTGACTAGTGGGGTTACAAAAATATGAGGGAGATGAAGAGGTAGAGTTTGAGAGTTTTGTGGTAGATTGTTCAGAATGATTTTGTGAGGATGGATTTGAGAGTAAAGTAGTGTTGCAATACAAATATTTTAGTGAATAAGGACTTGGGAGGATAACCTCTTCAAAAGGAGGATGGCAATGAGATTTAAGAGAGCTTCTTGAGTAAGTTGAAGTGAACAATGATTGTAAATCTGTATTTTGAGATATGAGAGGTGCAGGATTAGCTAAAGAAGATATATAATAACAAAGGAGATTTTTATTTATTTCATTACAAGAAATCACAGCCGCTTGGCCAACGTTAGATGCCAAGTGTGACTGCATGCAAGAGAGATTAGTGGCACTGCCCATAGGAATTACATGAGAAAAGTGGTTTTGCAAAAATAGTTTTGTAGGGGGCATAGGGTTTTATAAAAAGGGTTTTTTTGTAGAGGAGATATTAGCATTAGGGTGCTGCTTAGTAAAGAAATTATCAAAAAGGATGCCTTTAGAGTCGTATTCAAAAGAAATTGACGGATTGTTCAGAGAATATATTTTATGATTACTAATATCAAGTGTAGGGAAAGAGATAATCAAATTTGATAATGACTTAAATTTATTATTAGTTAGCAACACATCATGAAAATTAATATTTTTGTTGTTTTCAGTGGATTTAGAATTTTCCCTAGGAGTTCTAGTAGACACGTGTTTAGTGGTATTAGAATTACCAGCTTGAAAGTATCTTTATTAGAAATGTAATTACCTGCACGTTTATTTGATGCATTTGGAGACGTGGGTGTACCTTATCTTGAGATTTTGTACCTCAGTGAATCTTTTTTTTCTTTTGAAATTGGACTATATGCTATTTCTTTAAGGTTTAATTGGAGTCCATTGCCATCTCTATAATGTTTGAAATTTCCCGAATCTACTGTGAATTGAAAGCTTTGTAGAAACAATCCTTAATTGTGTGACCTAAATATCTACACTTCTTGTATAAAAACCTTCTGCTTCATAAATAATTTGTTGCATATGACTCCTAATTTGAATCTAATTTTGAACCTAATTATTAAAGGGAATTTGGATGCAGAGCCGAGCATATCTCCTTCTCAAAGTTGAACTTCTGCATGCATTAATTTTTAATAATGTATCGATGGAGTTTTCTAAATTTTATAAAATAATACTATAATAGTATTCTGCCAGTTACTAGGGAAGATGAACCCATATGGTTGAGGATTTGAGGGTTGAAAAACCCTCAGTTTAGTTCCTAAGAAATTTCCTAATTTTTAAACTCTCTGGACTTCATACGGCTAGAGGTACTAGTAGTATGTTATGATACAGTTTAGGGGTCATCACTTGTATGTGATTAGAATGGTTGGATTGGCTACTGTCCAAGGTACAAATTCCCTATAAGGGCCATATAATAGGGTACGACTTGTATGATGCAACTCGTATACAATCCTATGTCTTAACCTAGGTGATTTTATTTTGCCTAGAGTATGGTTTATGGGTACCAATTATATAACTAGCTATGAGTGGGACTTAGGAGTCATAGTTTGGCAAGTGTGGGGGTTGAGATTCGTCTTGGTATATGAATTGTACGAATGGGGGAGGGGTCATACCATCTTGTGGGAAATTAATACAGTTTAAGTAAGGGTATTCTGGACATTTCCCCTCATAACCCCTTAACGCCCTGTAATACCCCGTAAATTTTTTTGTACACTTGTCGCGATTATATGGAGTCCTAAAGACTTGCGTATGGGTTAAATTAAGTTTATGGTGTTCGGAAATATCCCGTCAATAGTTGTATGTGTAGGTATTGGAATAAGCTTTCCAACGATATAAAGTTTGCCCAAAACAGAGGAGTATTTCATATAAGCGAGCACATTCAAAATTTCAAAACGGTGGCCGGGAAGCCTGTGAACAGTAATTCTGCAGGCTGCAGCTAGGCAATCCAACTTTAGACGATCATAACTCCTTGTACAAAAAGAACTGTGTGATCTGCTATATATAAACGAAAACCTCCGTGAGTCTTCTTTCCGATGAAATTGGTTTCATCCAAATCCAATGTCTGAGTAAGGAGTTATACCCGTTTTACTTCAGCCTATCAAAAAACAACAGAATTGTGGGACAGATTTTTGGGTCAACGTTAAACGACCATAACTCCTTGTAAAGGATGAACTGGGTGGTATACTTTATATGAAAATGAAATCCCTTTGAATTATCTTTCCAATGCAATTGGTTTCACCCAAATCCGATACCGGAGAAAAGAGTTATGGTCGATTTACTTCAGCCTGTCAAAACTGTCCACTGGGGACAGATTCGGGATTTATTTCATTTTTTAGGGCAAAATGGTCATTTTCTATTACCTCTTGGACGAAAATTGGTCTTTATAAATCTGCAATTAGCCTTATTTATATCAGATATTATCCTATTATTAACAGAGGTGAAACCCTAGCCAATTTCAACTTCAAATATTTTGTGATTCAACCGTAGAAAATTCAAATTGGTTCCGTAGTTGTGTTCACCATCTCGAAAGCTTCGAGAAGCACCCCATGGTTATGTAAGGAGGATTCTAAATACAAGAGTTCATTGTTAAGGTATGAATATTGTTTATTCTTGATTCTTATCCATGAATAAGTATTGATAAAGGATTATGAGTATTGTCTTGATGTTGGAAGATAACTAGAAACATAGTTATGAATTGTTGTGTATAAATTGTTAGTAGTAAATTATGAAAGTTGTTGTATTGGATTATGGAGGATGAATTGTGGTGATATATCATTATATTAGTGGTTATGTATGCCTAGTGATCATGTTGGTATTGGATGGTGATTAAGAAGGGAAATAAAGGCTAAGAGTGATGTTGAGAGATATTTCATGAAAATGCATGATATGTGAATGTAATAAGAGTATAAGAGGATGTAGGTAGTACTCTTATTGATGAGCTAAAGGATTACTTCCTAGACATTATTTGGTGTAGTTAATACCTAAATGGTAAGGTTTGGTTGCTAATACTAGTTTGCCACAAATGACTTATTGTAGATAAGTGTTCGAAGAGTACGGGAAGTCACTTGTATTGAAGTGGTTATATCAAGGTATGTAAGACATACTCTATCTAATCTTTGGCATGAATAATGACCCATGACACTCTCAAGTAAGCTTCCAACATTGTCCTACCACACATGACACATAATAACATCATATGATCTTCGACACTACCAATTGAACTTGTTTTCACTTTTAAGATGTCCGGCTAGTCAAAAAAATGTCCATATACTATTGTTGACTCTGAAATGGTTTAATGAGGTATCCATGATTCTCTACTTCATTTTCATGATATTGATTACCTATTTACATGTTTTTCCTATTGAGGTATCATGGTTTCAAGTTCCATAAAGTGTGACCACAAAGTAACCAATCTCAAAGATTAATTGAATTAAGAAATGGAATGTCTGTATTTTAAATTGATGATATGATGTATTGTATTAGTACCACTGATCAGTTGGCCATTATATTATAAAGATTATGTATATATGCTATTCCAGGGGTGGTCCCTGATGTATTGTATTAGTACCACTGATCAGTTGGCCATTGTATGACATATGTTATGTATTGATAAGGATTACGGGAAGTAATGATATGAAAGTAATGTGCAGGTATCCCATCAGTTCTTTTAAGTGTGGTCTACTCATACTATTTATTCACTGGTATCTGGGTTCTGTTGATCTTTTGTATCTCATCTTGATACTCACTGCCTTACATACTCAGTACATATTTCCGTACTGACGTCCCTCACGGGGGACCTGTATTCATGCCTGCAGGAACAGGTACTTCAGGTCGTACACCTCCGCAGTAAGATCCAGGACATTCTGTTGTTAGTGGTGAGCTCCAATTGTTTTGGGGCATCCCAAGTCGTCTCTATATGTACTTTTGGTATTTGTATAAAAGTCTTTTGTGGGCGGGAGTTTGTCCCGACCCCAACTCAGTTGTGTATCTATGTAGAGTCTTTTGTAGACATATTGTACAGCCATAGGAGTGTTTGGTTGATAGACGTGATGGCTCTGACGGCCAATTACTGTTCATATATATATTTATGCGTGTCTGCTGGGCTGATACAGGTACTGTTTTCTTCTATTTACAACGAAGTGCTGCCCAAATTTCTAATTTTCATAAGTAATGTAAATGTGAAAGTATAGGTTATGAACGGGTTCTCCCGGGCCTCCTCGGCTACGGGTTCCAGTCCGCTCCAATGGGATTTAGGGTATGACAGAAGTGGTATCAGAGAAGTTCGTCCTAGTGAGTCTACAAAGCCATGTCTACGTAGAATCTCGTTTATCGGTGTGTTGTGCACCACATCTATAAATAGGAGGCTATTGGACATTTAGGGATTGTTTCCACTCTCCATTTCTTAGATCGTGAAATAGATCAGTTGGCCATTGTATTATAAAGATTATGTATATATGCTATTCCAGGGGTGGTCCCTGATGTATTGTATTAGTACCACTGATCAGTTGGCCATTGTATGACATATGTTATGTATTGATAAGGATTACGGGAAGTAATGATATGAAAGTAATGTGCAGGTATCCCATCAGTTCTTTTAAGTGTGGTTTACTCATACTGTTTATTCACTGGTATCTGGGTTTTGTTGATCTTTTGTATCTCATCTTGATACTCAGTACATATTTCCGTACTGACGTCCCTCACAGGGGACCTGCATTCATGCCTGCAGGAACAGGTACTTCAGGTCGTACACCTCCGCAGTAAGAGCCAGGACATTCTATTGTTATTGGTGAGCTCCGGTTGTTTCGGGGCACCCCAAGTTTTCTCTATATGTACCTTTGGTATTTGCATAAAAGTCTTTTGTGGGCGGGAGTTTGTCCCGACCCCAACTCAGTTGTGTATCTATATAGAGGCTTTTGTAGACATTTTGTACAGCCATAGGAGTGTTTGGTTGATAGACGTGATGGCTCTGATGGACAATTACTGTTCATATATATATTTATGCGTGTCTGCTGGGCTGATACAAGTACTGTTTTCTTCTATTTACAACGAAGTGCTGCCCAAATTTCTAATTTTCATAAGTAATGTAAATATGAAAGTATAGGTTATGAACGGGTTATCCCGGGCCTCCTCGGCTACGGGTGCCAGTCCGCTCCAATGGGATTTGGGGTATGAACGAGAAGTGGTATCAGAGCAGTTCGTCCTAGTGAGTCTACGAAGCCGTGTCTACGTAGAATCTTGTTTATCGGTGTGTTGTGCACCACATCTATAAACAGGAGGCTATTGGACATTTAGGGATTGTTTCCACTCTCCATTTCTTAGATCGTGCAATAGATCCCATATTAGAGATAAAGTCATAATCAATCGCTTAATCCAATTGTTTTTTTTTATAGTGACGATGCCGGTTACAAGGAGAAAGAATAAGTGGAAGCGAGTAGATGCAGTGGCCGGAGAAGGTACTAGTAAGTCACCACCGGCACAAGCTGAACAAAGTGAGTCTCAAGCTGAGCATATATCAGGCGCTTCTTCTCCTCCGGAAGGGCCGTCTATTAATGTTGTTGATCGAGATTTGAGGGATGCAGTACAACTTCTGACGCGTATAGCTGCCGTTCAAGTTCAAGGGCAAGCTATTCCTACCACGGGTTCTAGTGGTACGGATAGAGCAGCTAGCCTTCGGACACAGGATTTTCTGAAACTGGATCCTCCTACTTTTACCGGATCAGATATTAATGAAGACCCGCAGGACTTTGTCGATCAAACCCAAAGGGCTCTAGATGTTATGCATGTATCCGGTAAAGAGATGGTTGAGCTAGCAGCATATAGACTGAAAGGAGAGGCTGTATTGTGGTACGAGGATTGGAAACGATCTAGGGGTATTGATGCACCTCCAACTACGTGGGGAGAGTTCAAAAATGCATTTATTGATCATTATCTTCCATTTGAGACTCGTCAGGCCCGTGCAGATCAATTCTTAAATCTTTGTCAGGGTAATATGAGTGTAAGGGAGTATAGTCTTCGATTTAACTCCTTGTCTCAATATGCTTCTAATGTGGTAGCTACTATGGACGACAGAGTTCATCACTATGTGAATAGATTGGAACCATACTTGGTTAGAGATTGTACCATTGCTGCTTTGAACAAGGACATGGATATAGAGAGGATACAAGATTTCGCTCAGAAGATGGAAGATCAGAGGCAAAGAAGAAGAATCCAGGAATCAGAAAAAAGATATTCTAAGCGGCCCAGAGCTATAGGGCAGTTTGTGGCATCTCAGGGAGGTTTTAGGCCTTCGTTCTCTCATAGATTGCCTAGCCCGTTATCTTCTTATCCTGCAATTAGTGCTCCACCACAATTTCAAAGGTATAGAGGTCATCAGTTCGAGCAAAGCAGTGAAAATCAGAGTTCACGAACAGTGGGGTATCAAGGGCAAGGGAGTATGAGTCAATTGAGACCTCCACGACACTCGTGCCCCATTTGTAGAAAATTTCACTTTGGCGAATGTCGGCTTGGGACGAACAATTGCTTTTGGTGCAGTAAGCCGGGGCATATGGCTAGAGATTTCCCACGCAGGACCTCAGGTAGTATAACACGACCTACCGGATCAGCTGTTGCGTCATCTTCGGTACCTCCTTTGAGTAGGGGTGCACAACCTATGGGTCACGGTAGAGGTGATAGAGGAGAAGCTAGTGCTAGCGGAGCTCAGAACCGTGTGATACCCTAGCAGATCGGCAGAATTTAGAGGCTTCTCCAGACGTGGTTACAGGTACGTTGTCCATCTTTGCATTTGATGTTTATGCCTTAATTGATCCTGGTTCTACATTATCGTATGCTACTCCTTTGGTTGCGGGATGGTTCGGAAGAACACCCGAATTATTAGCCAAGCCATTTGAAGTATCAACGCCAGTGGGGGAATTTCTTATAGCTAGGAATGTTTATCGAAATTGTGTTGTGAATATTTGTGGTCGTGATACGATGGTCGATCTTGTTGAGTTAGAAATGGTAGATTTTGATGTTATTATGGGCATGGATTGGTTAGCGTCTTGTTATGCTACAGTAGATTGTCGTTCTAAGAAGGTATATTTCCATTTCCCAAATGAGGCAGTCCTTGAATGGAAGGGTAATGTTGGCGCGCCGAGAGGTAGATTTATTTCTTACTTTAAGGCAAGAAAAATGATTTCCAAGGGGTACATATACCATCTGGTTAGAGTAAGGGATACAGAGGAAGAGCCGCCAACTTTTCAGACCGTTCCGGTTGTGAATGAATTTCCTGAAGAACTACCAGGTTTACCTCCTGAACGAGAAGTGGAGTTTGGTATTGATTTTTTGCCAGACACACAGCCAATCTCAATTCCTCCTTATAGAATGGCACTAGCAGAGTTGCGAGAATTGAAAGAGCAACTGAAAGACTTGCTAGAGAAGGGATTCATCAGGCCTAGTATGTCCCCTTGGGGAGCACCAGTATTGTTTGTGCGTAAGAAAGATGGTTCGCTGAGGATGTGTATTGACTATCGGCAATTGAATAAGATGACTATCAAGAATAAATACCCCCTTCCCCGAATTGATGATTTATTTGACCAGTTGCAGGGTGCCTAGTGTTTTTCCAAGATTGACTTGAGATCAGGCTATCATCAAGTGAGAGTCAAGGATAAAGATATACCCAAGACAGCTTTCCGAACACGGTATGGTCATTATGAATTCCTGGTTATGTCATTCGGGCTGACAAATGCACCCGTAGTTTTTATGGATCTGATGAATAGGTTGTTTAAGCCATTTCTAGATGTGTTCGTGATAGTTTTCATAGATGATATTCTAGTCTACTCTAGATCAGAAGAGGACCATGTTAATCACTTAAGGCAGGCATTGCAGATTCTTCGTGATCGTAAGTTGTATGCGAAGTTTTCTAAATGTGAGTTTTGGATCAAGTCAGTGGCATTTTTGGGCCATATTGTATCCAGTGAAGGCATAAAAGTTGACACTCAGAAGATTGAGGCTGTGAAGAGTTGGCCAAGACCCACGACGCCTACGGAGATTCGTAGTTTCCTCGGGTTGGCAGGTTATTATAGAAGGTTTGTTGAAGGTTTTTCTTCTATTTCTGCACCCTTGACTAAGTTGACGCATAAAGCCTCCAAGTTTCAATGGAATGATGCCTGTGAAAAGAGTTTCCAGGATCTGAAGAGCAAGTTGACTTCTACACCGGTATTGGTACTTCCTGAAGGCACAAAAGGGTATGCAGTATACTGTGATACTTCGAGAATTGTCTTAGGATGCGTACTAATGCAACATGGTAGAGTAATAGCCTATGGCTCTAGACAGTTGCGACCTCAAGAGAGGAATTACCCCACGCATGATCTTGAGCTAGCTGCAGTTGTATTTGCTTTGAAGATATGGCGCCACTACTTATATGGGGTTCATGTTGACATATATACCGATCATAAGAGCCTATAATATATCTTCAGTCAGAAAGATCTAAACTTGAGGCAGCGGAGATGGCTTGAATTGTTGAAAGATTATGATGTTGATATCTTGTATCATCCAGGGAAAGCGAATGTGGTAGCGGATGCACTGAGTCATAAGTCTAAAATGGCATCTATAAAAAAGCAGGGGATGATTAAGGATCTTCACCAACTAGCTAATTTGGGAGTCCGACTTCTCGAAACTCCAGATGAAGAGGTTATTGTACGTAATGCAGCGGAATCTTCACTGATAGCTGAAGTGAAAGAGAAGCAGTATGCAGATCCAATTTTATTGCAGCTTAAGGAGGATGTGCAGAGTGGCACGACAAAGGCATTTGAGCTTACGCGAGAAGGAGTGATTCAGTGTCAGAATCGTTTATGTGTACCTGATGTAGTTGAGCTAAGAAAGAGAATTATGACCGAAGCACACTGTTCAAGGTATTCCATCCATCCAGGTTCGACTAAGATGTATCAAGATTTGAAAGCAATATATTGGTGGAATGACATGAAGAAGAATATTGCCGAATTTGTAGCGAAATGTCCGAATTGTCAAAGAGTCAAAGTAGAACACCAGAAACTCGGTGGTTACATACAATGTATCGATTTTCCAGTCTGGAAGTGGGACAAGATCAATATGGATTTCATCACGGGTTTGCCTCGTACATATCGGAAGTTTGATTCCATATGGGTGATCATTGATAGGCTTACCAAATCTGCGCACTTCTTAACAGTTAAGACAACTTATACAGTAGAAGAGTATGCGAAGTTGTATATTAAGGAGATCGTTCGGCTACATGGAGTTCCAATTTCCATTATATCCGATCGAGGAGCCCAATTTACCGCGAATTTCTAGAAGTCTTTTCAAAGGAGTTTGGGGACACAAGTAAATCTAAGTACGGCTTTCCATCCTCAAACGGACGGACAAGCGGAACGTACCATCCAGACACTTGAAGATATGCTACGAGCATGTGTATTAGATTTCAAAGGCAACTGGGATGATCACCTACCTCTTATCGAGTTTGCCTACAATAATAGCTATCATTCAAGTATCAAAATGGCACCATATGAAGCATTGTATGGAAGAAAGTGTAGATCGCCAATAGGATGGTTTGAAGCAGGTGATGCGGTCTTATTTGGACCGGATCTTGTTTATCAAGCAATGGAGAAGGTTAAAGTGATCCAACAACGGCTTGCAACAGCTCAAAGTCGACACAAATCTTATGCGGATGTTAGAAGAAGAGGACTTGAGTTTTCTATCGACGATTGGGTATTCTTGAAAGTATCACCAATGAGAGTGATGAGGTTTGGCAAGAAAGGAAAGTTAAGTCCACATACATAGGTCCGTATAAGATCATTCAAAGATTTGGACAAGTTGCTTATGAGTTAGAGCTACCTCAAGAGCTCTCAGCAGTTCATCCCGTATTTCATGTTTCGATGCTTCACAAGTACATCGGAGATCCATCGCACATCACTACTACGGAAGATGTACAAATTACAAAAGATCTCACTTTTGAAGAAATGCCTATTGCTATTATTGATCGCCAAATTAAAAAGATAAGGATGTTATGATGATGAATATGTTAATTGTAAGCTTGGACATGTCTTAATTGAGTAACTATGCAAACATTCGAGGACGAATGTTCTTAAGGGGGGGATAATGTAACACCCCATAAATTTTTTTCGTACACTTATCGCGATTATATGGAGTCCTAAAGACTTGCGTATGGGTTAAATTAAGTTTATGGTGTTCGGAACTATCCCGTCGATAGTTGTATGTGTAGGTATTGGAATAAGCTTTCCAATGATATAAAGTTTGCCCAAAATAGAGGAGTATTTCATATAAGCGAGCACATTCGAAATTTCAAAACGGTGGCAGGGAAGCCTGTGAACAGTAATTCTGCAGGAAAATTACTGCAGCTAGGCAATCCAACTTTAGACGATCATAACTCCTTGTACAAAAAGAACTGTGTGAGATGATATATATAGACGAAAACCTCCGAGAGTATTCTTTCCGATGAAATTGGTTTCATCCAAATCCAATGTCTGAGTAAGGAGCTATACCCGTTTTACTTCAGCCTATCAAAAAACAATAGAATTGTGGGACAGATTTTTGGGTCAACTTTAAACGACCATAACTCCTTGTAAAGTATGAACTGGGTGGTATACTTTATATGAAAATGAAATCCCTTTGAATTATATTTCCAATGCAATTGGTTTCACCCAAATCCGATACCGGAGAAAAGAGTTATGGTCGATTTACTTCAGCCTGTCAAAACTGTCCACTGGGGACAGATTCGGGATTTATTTCATTTTTTAGGGCAAAATGGTCATTTTCTATTACCTCTTGGACGAAAATTGGTCTTTATAAATCTGCAATTAGCCTCATTTATATCATATATTATCCTATTATTAAGAGAGGTGAAACCCTAGCCAATTTCAACTTCAAATATTTTGTGATTCAACCGTAGAAAATTCAAATTGGTTCCGTAGTTGTGTTCACCATCTCGAAAGCTTCGAGAAGCACCCCATGGTTATGTAAGGAGGATTCTAAATACAAGAGTTCATTGTTAAGGTATGAATATTGTTTATTCTTGATTCTTATCCATGAATAAGTATTGATAAAGGATTATGAGTATTGTCTTGATGTTGGAAGATAACTAGAAACATAGTTATGAATTGTTGTGTATAAATTGTTAGTAGTAAATTATGAAAGTTTTTGTATTGGATTATGGAGGATGAATTGTGGTGATATATCATTATATTAGTGGTTATGTATGCCTAGTGATCATGTTGGTATTGGATGGTGATTAAGAAGGGAAATAAAGGCTAAGAGTGATGTTGAGAGATATTTCATGAAAATGCATGATATGTGAATGTAATAAGAGTATAAGAGGATGTATGTAGTACTCTTATTGATGAGCTAAAGGATTACTTCCTAGACATTATTTGGTGAAGTTAATACCTAAATGGTAAGGTTTGGTTGCTAATACTAGTTTGCCACAAATGACTTATTGTAGATAAGTGTTCAAAGAGTACGGGAAGTCACTTGTATTGAAGTGGTTATATCAAGGTATGTAAGACATACTCTATCTAATCTTTGGCATGAATAATGACCCATGACACTCTCAAGTAAGCTTCCAACATTGTCCTACCACACATGACACATAATAACAGCATATGATCTTCGACAGTACCAATTGAACTTGTTTTCACTTTTAAGATGTCCGGCTAGTCAAAAAAATGTCCATATACTATTGTTGACTCCGAAATGGTTTAATGAGGTATCCATGATTCTCTACTTCATCTTCATGATATTGATTACCTATTTACATGTTTTTCCTATTGAGGTATCATGGTTTCAAGTTCCATAAAGTGTGACCACAAAGTAACCAATCTCAAAGATTAATTGAATTAAGAAATGGAATGTCTGTATTTTAAATTGATGATATGATGTAATTTATTAGTACCACTGATCAGTTGGCCATTGTATTATAAAGATTATGTATATATGCTATTCCAGGGGTGGTCCCTAATGTATTGTATTAGTACCACTGATCAGTTGGCCATTGCATGACATATGTTATGTACTGATAAGGATTACGGGAAGTAATGATATGAAAGTAATGTGCAGGTATCCCATCAGTTCTTTTAAGTGTGGTCTACTCATACTGTTTATTCATTGGTATCTGGGTTTTGTTGATCTTTTGTATCTCATCTTGATACTCAATACATATTTCCGTACTGACGTCCCTCACGGGGGACCTGCATTCATGCCTGCAGGAATAGGTACTTCAGGTCGTACACCTCCGCAGTAAGAGCCAGGACATTCTATTGTTAGTGGTGAGCTCCCGTTGTTTCGGGGCACCCCAAGTCGTCTCTATATGTACCTTTGGTATTTGTATAAAAGTCTTTTGTGGGCGGGAGTTTGTCCCGACCCCAACTCAGTTGTGTATCTATGTAGAGGCTTTTGTAGACATATTGTACAGCCATAGGAGTGTTTGGTTGATAGACGTGATGGCTCTGACGGCCAATTACTGTTCATATATATATTTATGCGTGTCTGTTGGGCTGATACAGGTACTGTTTTCTTCTATTTACAACGAAGTGCTGCCCAAATTTCTAATTTTCATAAGTAATGTAAATGTGAAAGTATGGGTTATGAACGGGTTCTCCCGGGCCTTCTCGGCTACGGGTGCCAGTCCGCTCCAATGGGATTTGGGGTATGACAGGGGGAATCTCTTATAGCTAGGAATGTTTATCGAAATTATGTTGTGAATATTTGTGGTCGTGATACGATGGCCGATCTTGTTGAGTTAGAAATGGTAGATTTTGATGTTATTATGGGCATGGATTGGTTAGCGTCTTGTTATGCTACAGTAGATTGTCGTTCTAAGAAAGTATATTTCCATTTCCCAAATGAGGCAGTCCTTGAATGGAAGGGTAATGTTGGCGCGCCGAGAGGTAGATTTATTTCTTACTTTAAGGCAAGAAAAATGATTTCCAAGGGGTACATATACCATTTGGTTAGAGTAAGGGATACAGAGGCAGAGCCGCCAAATTTTCAGACCGTTCCGGTTGTGAATGAATTTCCTGATGTATTTCCTGAAGAACTACCAGGTTTACCTCCTGAACGAGAAGTTGAGTTTGGTATTGATTTGTTGCCAGACACACAGCCAATCTCAATTCCTCCTTATAGAATGGCACCAGCAGAGTTGCGAGAATTGAAAGAGCAACTGAAAGACTTGCTAGAGAAGGGATTCATCAGGCCTAGTATGTCCTCTTGGGGAGCACCAGTATTGTTTGTGCGTAAGAAAGATGGTTCGCTGAGGATGTGTATTGACTATCGGCAATTGAATAAGGTGACTATCAAGAATAAATAGCCTCTTCCCCGAATTGATGATTTATTTGACCAGTTGCAGGGTGCCCAGTGTTTTTCCAAGATTGACTTGAGATCAGGCTATCATCAAGTGAGAGTCAAGGATAAAGATATACCCAAGACAGCTTTTCGAACACGGTATGGTCATTATGAATTCCTGGTTATGTCATTCGGGCTGACAAATGCACCCGCAGTTTTTATGGATCTGATGAATAGGTTGTTTAAGCCGTTTCTAGATGTGTTCGTGATAGTTTTCATAGATGATATTCTGGTCTACTCTAGATCAAAAGAGGACCATGTTAATCACTTAAGGCAGGCGTTGCAGATTCTTCGTGATCGTAAGTTGTATGCGACGTTTTCTAAATATGAGTTTTGGGCTCAAGTCAGTGGCATTTTTGGGCCATATTGTATCCAGTGAAGGCATAAAAGTTGACACTCAGAAGATTGAGGCTGTGAAGAGTTGGCCAAGACCCACGACGCATACGGATATTCGTAGTTTCCTCGGGTTGGCAGGTTATTATAGAAGGTTTGTTAAAGGTTTTTCTTCTATTTCTGCACCCTTGACTAAGTTGACGCCTAAAGCCTCCAAGTTTCAATGGAATGATGCCTGTGAAAAGAGTTTACAGGATCTGAAGAGCAAGTTGACATCTACACCGGTATTGGTACTTCCTGAAGGCACAGAAGGGTATGCAGTGTACTGTGATGCTTTGAGAATTGGATTAGGATGCCTATTAATGCAACATGGTAGAGTAATAGCCTATGGCTCTAGACAGTTGCGACCACATGTGAGGAATTATCCCACGCATGATCTTGAGCTAGCTGCAGTTGTATTTGCTTTGAAGATATGGCGCCACTACTTATATGGGGTTCATGTTGACATATATACCGATCATAAGAGCCTGCAATATATCTTCAGTCAGAAAGATCTAAACTTGAGGCAGCGGAGATGGCTTGAATTGTTGAAAGATTATGATGTTGATATCTTGTATCATCCAGGGAAAGCGAATGTGGTAGCGGATGCACTGAGTCGTAAGTCTAAAATGGCATCTATAGAAAAGAAGGGGATGATTAAGGATCTTCACTAACTAGCTAATTTGGGAGTTTGACTTCTCGAAACTCCAGATGAAGAGGTTATTGTACGTAATGCAGCGGAATCTTCATTGATAGCTGAAGTGAAAGAGAAGCAGTATGCAGACCCAATTTTATTGCAGCTTAAGGAGGATGTGCAGAGTGGCACAACAAAGGCATTTGAGCTTATGCGGGAAGGAGTGCTTCAGTGTCAGAATCGTTTATGTGTACCTGATGTAGTTGAGCTAAGAAAGAGAATTATGACAGAAGCACATTGTTCAAGGTATTCCATCCATCCAGGGTCGACTAAGATGTATCAAGATTCGAAAGCAATATATTGGTGGAATGACATGAAGAAGAATATTGCCGAATTTGTAGCTGAATGTCCGAATTATCAAAGAGTCAAAGTAGAACACCAGAAACCCGGTGGTTACATGCAATGTATAGATCTTCCAGTCTGGAAGTGGGACAAGATCAATATGGATTTCATCACGGGTTTGCCTCGTACATATCGGAAGTTTGATTCCATATGGGTGATCATTGATAGGCTTACCAAATCTGCGCACTTCTTACCAGTTAAGACAACTTATACGGCGGAAGAGTATGCGAAGTTGTATATTAAGGAGATCGTTCGGTTACATAGAGTTCCAATTTCCATTATATCCGATCGAGGAGCCTAATTTACCGCGAATTTCTGGAAGTCTTTTCAAAGGAGTTTGGGGACACAAGTAAATCTAAGTACGGGTTTTCATCCTCAAACGGACGGACAAGCGGAACGTACCATCCAGACACTTGAAGATATGCTACGAGCATGTGTATTAGATTTCAAAGGCAACTGGGATGATCACCTACCTCTTATCGAGTTTGCCTACAATAATAGTTATCATTCAAGTATCAAAATGGCACCATATGAAGCATTATATGGAAGAAAGTGTAGATTTCCAATAGGATGGTTTGAAGCAAGTGATGCGGTCTTATTTGGACCGGATCTTGTTTATCAAGCAATGGAGAAGGTTAAAGTGATCCAACAACGGCTTGCAACAGCTCAAAGTCGACACAAATCTTATGCGGATGTTAGAAGAAGAGGACTTGAGTTTTCTATCGACGATTGGGTATTCTTGAAAGTATCACTAATGAAAGGAGTGATGAGGTTTGGCAAGAAAGGAAAGTTAAGTCCACGATACATAGGTCCGTATAAGATCATTCAAAGATTTGGACAAGTTGCTTACGAGTTAGAGCTACCTCAAGAGCTCTCAGCAGTTCATCCCATATTTCATGTTTCAATGCTTCGCAAGTACATCGGAGATCCATCGCACATCACTACTACGGAAGATGTACAAGTTTCAGAAGATCTCACTTTTGAAGAAATGCCTATTGCTATTATTGATCACCAAATTAAAAAGATAAGGAATAAAGAGATAGCATCGGTAAAAGTACTTTGGAGGAATCAACAAGTTGAGGAGATCACATGGGAAGCCGAGAAAGCGATGAAGATTAAGTACCCTTACCTATTCAACGATGAGGAGCAAGTTCATGAGACGGAAGAAGAACAATAACAAGTAAGTGTTTATTTTTATGCAAGGATGTTATGATGATGAATATGTTAATTGTAAGCTTGGACATGTCTTAATTGAGTAACTATGCTAACATTCGAGGACGAATGTTCTTAAGGGGGGGATAATGTAACACCCCGTAAATTTTTTTGTACACTTGTCGCGATTATATGGAGTCCTAAAGACTTGCGTATGGGTTAAATTAAGTTTATGGTGTTCGGAAGTATCCCGTAAATAGTTGTATGTGTAGGTATTGGAATAATCTTTTCAACGATATAAAGTTTGCCCAAAACAGAGGAGTATTTCATATAAGCGAGCACATTCGAAATTTCAAAACGGTGGACGGGAAGCCTGTGAACAGTAATTCTGCAGGAAAATTACTGCAGCTAGGCAATCCAACTTTAGACGATCATAACTCCTTGTACAAAAAGAACTGTGTGAGATGATATATATAGACGAAAAGCTCCGAGAGTCTTCTTTCCGATGAAATTGGTTTCATCCAAATCCAATGTCTGAGTAAGGAGCTATACCGTTTTACTTCAGCCTATCAAAAAACAACAGAATTGTGGGACAGATTTTTGGGTCAAGTTTAAACGACCATAACTCCTTGTAAAGGAAGAACTGGGTGGTATACTTTATATGAAAATGACATCCCTTTGAATTATCTTTCCAATGCAATTGGTTTCACCCAAATCCGATACCGGAGAAAAGAGTTATGGTCGATTTACTTCAGCCTGTCAAAACTGTCCACTGGGGACAGATTCGGGATTTATTTCATTTTTTAGGGCAAAATGGTCATTTTCTATTACCTCTTGGACGAAAATTGGTCTTTATAAATCTGCAATTAGCCTCATTTATATCAGATATTATCCTATTATTAAGAGAGGTGAAACCCTAGCCAATTTCAACTTCAAATATTTTGTGATTCAACCGTAGAAAATTCGAATTGGTTTCGTAGTTGTGTTCACCATCTCGAAAGCTTCGAGAAGCACCCCATGGTTATGTAAGGAGGATTCTAAATACAAGAGTTCATTGTTAAGGTATGAATATTGTTTATTCTTGATTCTTATCCATGAATAAGTATTGATAAAGGATTATGAGTATTGTCTTGATGTTGGAAGATAACTAGAAACATAGTTATGAATTGTTGTGTATAAATTGTTAGTAGTAAATTATGAAAGTTGTTGTATTGGATTATGGAGGATGAATTGTGGTGATATATCATTATATTAGTGGTTATGTATGCCTAGTGATCATGTTGGTATTGGATGGTGATTAAGAAGGGAAATAAAGGCTAAGAGTGATGTTGAGGGATATTTCATGAAAATGCATGATATGTGAATGTAATAAGAGTATAAGAGGATGTATGTAGTACTCTTATTGATGAGCTAAAGGATTACTTCCTAGACATTATTTGGTGAAGTTAATACCTAAATGGTAAGGTTTGGTTGCTAATACTAGTTTGCCACAAATGACTTATTGTAGATAAGTGTTCGAAGAGTACGGGAAGTCACTTGTATTGAAGTGGTTATATCAAGGTATGTAAGACATACTCTATCTAATCTTTGGCATGAATAATGACCCATGGCACTCTCAAGTAAGCTTCCAACATTGTCCTACGACACATGACACATAATAACATCATATGATCTTCGACACTACCAATTGAACTTGTTTTCACTTTTAAGATGTCCGGCTAGCCAAAAAAATGTCCATATACTATTGTTGACTCCGAAATGGTTTAATGAGGTATCCATGATTCTCTACTTCATTTTCATGATATTGATTACCTATTTACATGTTTTTCCTATTGAGGTATCATGGTTTCAAGTTCCATAAAGTGTGACCACAAAGTAACCAATCTTAAAGATTAATTGAATTAAGAAATGGAATGTCTGTAATTTAAATTGATGATATGATGTATTGTATTAGTACCACTGATCAGTTGGCCATTGTATTATAAAGATTATGTATATATGCTATTCCAGGGGTGGTCCCTGATGTATTGTATTAGTACCACTGATCAGTTGGCCATTGTATGACATATGTTATGTATTGATAAGGATTACGGGAAGTAATGATATAAAAGTAATGTTCAGGTAACCCATCAGTTCTTTTAAGTGTGGTCTACTCATACTGTTTATTCACTGGTATCTGGGTTCTGTTGACCTTTTGTATCTCATCTTGATACTCACTACCTTACATACTCAGTACATATTTCCGTACTGACGTCCCTCATGGGGGACCTGTATTCATGCCTACAGGAACAGGTACTTCAGGTCGTACACCTCCACAGTAAGAGTCAGGACATTCTATTGTTAGTGGTGAGCTCCAGCTGTTTCGGGGCATCCCAAGTCGTCTCTATATGTACTTTTGGTATTTGTATAAAAGTCTTTTGTGGGCGGGAGTTTGTCCTGACCCCAACTCAGTTGTGTATCTATGTAGAGGCTTTTGTAGACATATTGTACAACCATAGGAGTGTTTGGTTGATAGACGTGATGGCTCTGACTAGGGCTGTGCAAATTTCGGTTCAAACTGTTAACCCGAACCGATAAATACTTTATCGATTTAACGGTTCGGTTTTTTTCACTATCGGGTCGGGTGTCAGTTTAAAATTTCCAACTAACGGATTAACGGTTCGGGACTCGGGATTGCTTATTTTTTTATCGGGACACCCGATAACCCGATAAGAGAATGTACTGTATATCCCTTATATCCATTATATGCTAAAATGCCCAAGCCCTAATTCAGCAAAACTGGCCCAAAATACTCTAAAGGCCCAATTCTTCTCCAAACCTAGTACTTACTACTTAAGATACTAGGGTAGTTAGGGTTCATTCTATTTTAATACTAGTACCAGGTGGCGGAGGCATCATAGACTGCGGCGGAGGTCCCGGAGGTGGCGGCATCATTGACGGCAGCGGCGGTTGTGATCCTCCTCCCGGAGTTAATGTGATTTTCTGTTGTTCATGATTCCATTGAACAAGGAGTTTGGTTGCAGTGTTGTTGTACTTCTTATACTAAAGCAAATTAAAAGTGGTAGAATAACCATCTATGGCCAATTTTTTAGATTGTATAGCCTATTCTGCATCTAGGAGCTATTTCATATCTATTGTAAATGTGGCATATTATTGCATTTTCCCTCTAATTTTTGGGTAACTAAGCAGATTCAGATACAAGGATGCCAGCAAGTGGCAGATGAAGCAGAAAGGAAGTACAAAAAGATGTCTGAGCGAATCAATGAAGGCAGAGAGGCAATGAAGGTGAATCTTCCATTATCTGCTATTACCTTTTACAAGTCTGATCCTATTTAATCTCAAATGCTGAGCCATTACCAGTAGTTAATTTAATTTTTCCTTTCTAGGGCTCATGTTCTACGTTCATGGCAGAACTTCAAGCTAGTGGAGTTCGCTGTAAGTTCTAGACTTATGTCAACTATTGAGGATACGCTTTTCTGAAACTGCTACAAGTTTCTTACAATGCTGAACACTATGATAAACTTGAGATATTAGGCTTTAAAAACTTGGAATGAGCAGATGAAGAGATTGATTTATTTGTTCTTCTTTTGGCTTGGCCAAAAGTGCAACAGATTCTTCTAAATTGCCTTCTGGATTAGGATGAACATCTCATAAACCTTGTTCACATACTTTACAGTGTGCAAACAAACCATCCCTGAGCTGTCACAATCTGTCGAGAAAGCCATAGATACTCTCAGGAGTCGTTATGGGATCCATTAAACTTCAGCTTGCAGAAGGCATTGCCATTTGAGGTAATTCAGTTTGCTGCTTTACTGTTGTATCATATGGAGCGATAACTGTCTTTGTTATCTGTCCTAACTTATGTTAAGTATTATTTTTCCTGGTATATGGAACATGAATTAGGAGATTTTTTCTTTCTATGGAACAATTGAACAAGGAATAGAATTATTGCCTATTGGTATAAATGAGTAAATTGAAGCACAAAGAAGAAGAAATTATTGCCTATTGGTATAAATGAGTAAATTGAAGCACAAATAAGAAGAAATTTGTCTTACTGTTGTCTGAAGTTAAATATTCAAAAGAAATTTTGTTTTATGGATATTAGAATTATTATTTATTGTTGAACGAGATATGATTGTCAGTTGAAGTGAAAATAGATGGATTTTTCTTATATGCACTTTAGTTGCTTTGTAAGGTATGTATAAGTTTGTTATGAAATTGGCTGTTGTGAAGTCTGTTAGTCACTGCTCAGTACTCAATGCTTATATGTTGATATTCTGTGATCGTGTGTTCTATCATGCTCTATGCACAACTGCTCTATTTTGTTTGTACTAGCAGTTTTAAATTAATTTGTGACTTAGAGTTTTAATGTTTAATGTTAATGGTTAACCCGATAACCGAACCGATAACAATGAAAAATGGATAAACCAATAACCGATTAACCAATATCTTAACGGTTCTTTAACGGTTTAGCATATATACAAACCGATAATGAATAAGTGAAACCGATAATTTTCAAAACCGAACCGAACCGACCGATATGCAGCCCTAGCTCTGACGGCCAATTACTGTTCATATATATATTTATGCGTGTCTGCTGGGCTGATACAGGTACTGTTTTCTTCTATTTACAACGAAGTGCTGCCCAAATTTCTAATTTTCATAAGTAATGTAAATGTGAAAGTATAGGTTATGAACGGGTTCTCCCGGGCCTCCTCGCCTACGGGTGCCAGTCCGCTCCAATGGGATTTGGGGTATGACAGGCCCAATGACTTATAACTCTTTTTGGACTATTTATCCTAATATTCTAATCTTAAACACTTAGAAACTCTCTCAAATTCTCTCTAAGCCTCTTGGTTTAAGGAAGGCTATGGTTTCATTAATAGTATCCATTTAGGACTTATAAGGGTGATTTCTCTCTATTATCATCTTAATCTCAAGCATGTTACTCCTTCCTCATTATTCAATCCAACTAAAAGCATGTTTTATGAATTGTTTTCATGGCATAACTGTTGTATGGTTTTGGGTTTGCAAATATATGTTTGAGGTTTTGGTTATAAATGCTTGGTTATGGTTTTCCCATGTTTTAATTATGGATTTACATGTTTTAATGGTGGTTTTTTACTTTGGTTGCATTGGAATGGTTAATCGGTACTTGGTTTTGACTTTAGAAACACTATGCCCTCAAATTATTTGATAAAATGCCTATGATAATGTTTTTCTTTAAATTGTTGGATTTTCATTGAACTACTACATAGTATAACTTAGTAATGGAACCCTAAATGGTATAAGTAGTTTGGAATGGTTAAATGGTAAGGTATTAGTTATTATGGTTGGTCTAATGAAAAGCCTTATGGGGTACAAGGGACTCCCCCAAGTAAACACAATAATGATCATTTGTGGTGTACATGGGATTTCTCCAAGTCAACTTAACAATGTAATCTATAGATAAATAGGGATCCTTTTCTCTATAAAAGGCTGGCTAAGTACATTGCTTAAATGCTATAGTCGATACGACTATACCACTACTTATAGCCTTGGTTATTAATAAATGGAATGGTGGTATGGTTGTGTGGCAATAGTTTTAATTGGGCAATAATGGTTGAGTGTGATAGCTAACTATGAAGGTGTGAGTCCAATGAAAAACACTGAAAACTCTTTAAATAGAATATTTCTTAGCAGTAAGTTTTAGCAGAAGAAGTAAAAGGAAAGGAGTGTGTATTTGATTTTAGACCATGATAAACCTCATTAAAGATGTCTCCTAAAAGTGGTGTGAAACTAAATAATAGAAGGAAAAGTTAGGTTTAGTCATGGAAAGAACTGGAAAACATTATACAGTGTCTAGGTGAGAAGGAATTAAATCTTCATGACTTTGGGTCTAATAGGAAAATGAGTCATAGGGTTAGGTACTTGGCTTAGTTGCAATTATAAGGGAAGTGTGTCATCCTTACAAATCAATATCTTGCCAAGACCATTATTAAAGAACGGATAGGAATCACAACACAAAGAATGTGCCTCTAATGGAACTTGTAGCGAAGTTGAGGTGAAACAAATATGATGTCAGTTCTTTTGCAAATCTGTTCCAATTTTGTATAATCAAAGGGATAGATATCAAATTTCAAATGATGAGTCAAGGAAAATTTTAACAAAATTGTGTTCTACTTCTTAATCCTAATTATTATTTATTTATAAATTTCTATCTTTTGTGATTTTTGTTAAATCATTTTCATAAATATTATGGTAAATAATTACTTGTGATGATCTTGAAATGCTTGATAATTTTTGGAATAATATTTTCTTAATATATCATTATTGATAGTTATTCTTTCATAAAGATCATATATGAAGTTGATTGTCAAGTCATACGATAATATAAGAAAATTATATTATTTAGAAGTACGTATCTTGAAAATTATTATAAATGAATTTGAAATCTAAAGAACATGAGTAAGTGAATTTAATTTTTCCTATATGTGATATGAAAAGACACTTAACGTATTTAAAGTGTAGGGTTGTTTGGCATGTAATTAGTAGGCAACATAAGAATGAGTAAATACCTAATATATGATGAAAACATAAACTATTTGAGATAGTTAGTATGACTTCCCTTTACAATTATTCTTATAGAAGATTGTTATATTGTGTGATAGTTTATCAATATGTTGATCGTAAGAAATAATACAAAGACCAAAATAGAAAAAAGAAGGTTTTATTTTCACATTTGGTATAAAGGATCTTTGAGAAATCAGTATGATATGGGTATCAAGATTAAATAAAATAGTGTAGGTCATGTATTGAGTTAATCTCGTTATATTGACAAAGTGCTAAATAAGTTTAGTCACTTACATATAAAAGAAATCCATACTCTATTTTGTCTTATATCAAGTTTACCACTAATTATAATGAAAGAATTATGTCTTAATTGTGTAATGATGAACTATCAAAAGGGCCAATAGCCGTGAAACTAGTGATTTATGAAATTCTAAGTTTCATCCTATATTATAAGGATATATCGATACAAGTTGGTATCAAGTATGTAAGAATAACACAAATTCTTTAAATCAAGAAATAAACTTGCTTTAGTGGAAACAAATTAAAGGAATTGAGTGGTTGGGGAATTACTAAGAGAATCTATTTATTTTGCAAAATATAAGAACAATTTTGTGCTAATCAAGTCACTCAAAAAGATTATATAATGAAAAGTCAAAATGCATATGTTCTTGACGTAATTGTGTTAGAAAGTTAATTCAAGAATGCATGACTTTTATCACATTAGTGGAGTCAAATAAATTTTACTAATCTATTTACTAAAATTATTTAAAGAAATCTATTGAATAATAGGTCCACCAATAATGGCAACCCAACCCAAAACTATGAAATGAATGGTTATGGATTCAAAGGACAACGACAAGCTATGGTACGTGGATGTTTTAGTACTTAAGTAAGAGATATACTATTACTAATTTTCATAGATTGGAGGGTTGAGTTCTAATACTCTTAATGAGGTTCAGTTCATGGAATAAGTGTCTCGAATATAAAAAAAAAACACTAAAAGAGCTTCACTAATATGGACATAGAAGTGGTGTTGCTTCGATTGGGACTTGGAGTTTCTGTCATAATTGTCCATAAGTTTTAGATAGCACGTGGCCATAGAAATGCTAAGCATATTGGGTAAAAATCTAGAATGAAATATTTGTGTTTGTAGTGTCATTAATGTTTTCACAAAGAATAATAGGTTCAAGGCTATTATGTTGCATGAAATTTTGATTTTGTCTTGTAGATTTGCACTAAGAAACTATTCAAATCAAATGATACATTACTCTATGTGTGAACATAACTGGATCATTGAGTCCTAATTTATATTTATAAAAGTAGGGTATTGTTGAAATTTTGTTTAAAATAAATTAATAAAAAACTTTTAACAAAGAGGTGTCTTTTATATGAAAAGATCTACCCTTTAAATTTGTGTCTTTCAACAAAAAAGGGTGTCCTTTCATTATTTGGTTTTCGATGAGTATCTTTCCTTACAACATTCACCAAAGAGTTATTTTATTCCTTAAAAGATCAAAGTTCTCAACTTCTTGCTTTCTGGGAAAATTTATTCACTGCTTTCTTAGTGCAGAATTCCATAGGCTTTTCATATCCACTAAAACTATTTACATACAAACTTTTAGCAATCTCGTAGATGATGGGGGAAAATATCATGTATTTAAGAGAGCTCCGCACATGTTTCAAACCTCCAATTCTCTATTTGGTGTTTATATTATTAACTCTTTCTGTTCTTCTTCGTATATTTTGTGTTCATATAACATATTTTCCAACAATGGTAACTCAAGAATTACAACATCATAGTCAATATAGCAACAAAATATTGCCAAAGAAACTATAAAATTTACATATCCATGTTTTTATTTGTTCATGTAATGACCCATTTAATCATTATGTTAATAATCATTTCAAAAAAAATCATTTAATCAAAAATGTGTTACAAACTCTATTAGAAATAATTTATGTGGTAGAAGGTCTATGGCCCAAATTAGTTTGGTCTAAATTTTTAAATTGGTCCAGGCATGATGATTCATCACTTAAGTGATAGGTCAGCTATTGTAGTGACACACCCATCGCTGTAGCAATGGTTAAGCATTAGGCATCCGGGTATTGTTAAATTCTTTTCTCCAATTGTGGTCTCTTATTTTATGTCTCTCCCAAAAATACCAAGATGAACCCTCATCTTAGAATGACCAGGATTTAGTGTCAAAGCTTTGGGAGAATAATTACCAAGTGTTACATAAGGAAACTTAGCTAAAGTGGATAGCGGAAGGCATGGGAGGAGAGGACTTAACTCTCTGAAGCAGAAAAACTTTTGCATGAGGTAGGTTATACTTATTTTTAGTATATTTATATTAGATGCATGTAATAACTATAGTTTTGATGAGAGATTTTATGTTTAGGCCTATAGGCATGGAGTTTGGATGAAATTGATATCGAACTGAACTTAGGGTTATGTAATAACCCCCTAGGTCATTATATTTTTTTTTGTCACATTCCATGTTTACAAATATACTAAGATTCTCTAAGTAATTTATGACTTGTTAGGACTAATAGTTCAGTGTTCGAGCAGTTTATTTATTTTTTATAGTTATTTCCTTATTTTGGAGCTTTTGAGTTTGAGATAATGGTCATGCGAAACTTTTTTTATAAACGGAATGGTATGTCAATTTTACCAGATTCCCCAGCTCTAAAATGACAATTTTAGGTTAGGAGGACCTTTTGTCCAGTCTCGAGGCTTCCAGGCTTTCATTGGCCTATTGGCTAGAATTTGGTTAAATAGAACCATGAATATGGGACCCATATTTTGTCAAAATAATCTGAAATGGAAATTTTAATGGCTTTATTGAGTCCAGAATATTAAATTTGGTGGAGTAGATAGGTTGTTTTTATGTATGGCATAATAAACGAATCCCTAGCACCTGATTGGAGTCTATTCGTACTTACAAAATTAGTGATAAGCACTTGGTGCAAACAAAAATTATCTTTCATGTCAACCAGGGTAAAAGAGTCTTGACTCTTGCATTCGCAAGCTAGCCATCGTATTCATGAAGAGAAAGTTGGCCTAGCTGATCCAGGATTATTCTTTGCATTTGTGGCTGCTTGTATGATAGTAATAGGGGTCCCACATTCATGAATAAGGCCCCCCTAATATTAAAATAGTCCCCATTCATTTTAGCTTTTATTATAACTACTTAACTGATATTGGGAGCTTGGAAATTAGTGGAGAATCGATCTTTAGATCTGGGAATAGATAAGGGCCTATATGTGATTATCATCCCATCTTTTATCTAAGTACCCGACCAAATTCTCTGTTTAATTATCTATTTTAATTTTTGTTTTATCAAATTGTATTGGGACTATTTTGGATTTATTGTTGAGCTCAGTTAAGCTTATATTTGGGGCAAGTGATCCTTGAGCTGAAGCGGCCTAATGTAAGACTAATTTCTCAATTTCATTAGTGGTCCCCATTATTCGATTCTAGCTTATTTTCTAATCCAAAGCATAAATTTGCAATATGGTTATCATGTTATATCTTGACACCTAGACTATTATTTTTGTAGTATGGTAGCATCCAGACACTTCGTGAAAGGAAAAAACTCTCGTTTTGAGGATCTTGCCTGTGTTTAGTAGTGTCCAGGTTGTCTAGGCTTACTAATAATGCTCAACACACTTCCAAGTTTAAGGGGTAAGGCGGTCATTGTCGATATCCCAACTCGCGTTGGGGTCGAACCCATAAGAAGTGAAATGCAAATTTCAAGTCCTATGGGTGCTCTCATTACTAAAAGGATACCAGGAATGCAAGAAAACACAATTGTAATAAAATTGGGGGGATTTGGTTTATATCGACTTTTGAGTAAAAACAAGCTAATGACACTATAGGTTTAAAAATCAAGTTTGGGGAAAATCTTGAGATTATGTCTTCCTAAAGGTATAAAATATGTAGGTTAGAGATGATTCATCATGATATCTAGTTGTTAATTGAGTAAAAACAAGATATAATAACACTATAGGTTTAAAAATCAAGTTTGGGGAAAATCTTGGGATTATGTCTTCCTAAAGGTATAAAATATGTAGGTTAGAGATGATTCATCATGATATCTACACAAACATCTAATATATTATGATTGATAATATGATAAATATGCATGCAGAAACAACAAAATTGAATATTTTCATTTGTTTTGCAAACTAGGAAGAAAAATTCACGATAAACATCTATAGATTATGAATTTATAAGAACATAACAATAAATATATTTTTTAGTAGTATCATTTTTTCTTCATATTGTTATTCCTTTTTATTTCAATGGAGTAGTTTCAAAATAAAATGTGTGAATAGTGCATCATGTGTATTTTACTAACTTTTTCAAGAGCAATTTATAGGAAATTTGAGTTTCTAAAGAAATTCACTGCAATCTTTATCTATAACAAGAGAATGACTATGGAGTTATAGCATTAATTAAGGTATTACTTCTCATTTTAAGTTTTTCCTCTGGTATTGCCTTTTATTAAACATGAAACTAAGTATTAAATAAATTAAAATTTAAAATCTAATTTATTTGAATTTGAAGATTGAACAAAATCTTTAAAATTTCATGAATCTAATTTATATTTTTAATATCGCGTGAAGCGCGGCCAAATTTACTCGTTCTACAAGAATTGTTTTCTATTTTGGATTATGCATACAAAGTCCTCAATGATAAAATTCATGCCCATCGTTGATTCAATAAGGTTTTATATTTAATTGGTTTGATTTATTAGTTTATAATTTCTAAGCACACAAAATTGATAATCAATCAATTCGATATTTATTATCAATTTTTGGTTAATTAATTTTTTTGGTTCAATTTTTTATTTAACTGGTAACAAAAATGCTCATATACATACATATATATATATATGTATGTATGTATGTGTGTGTGTGTGTATGTGTGATTAAAAGTTCATATAGTCAAAGACTTTGTTTATGACTTTGCTATTAATTTAAATGAAAGTAATTTGAAGTTATGTTTATGCAGTATGATTTTATATTACTTTACCTTTGATTTTTAGCTTAATTGTTAATTAGTGTGATACACACTTATAAAGCATGTAAACGTAATTAGTCTTATGTCAAAATCAGAATATGACAAAAGTCGAAGACAAATTTTGTATTATTAATTATTACTCCATATTATAATTTGATAGACTAACACACACAAATATATATATATATATATATATATATATATATATATATGAATAATTATAACATTCTAATAATCTTCTATTGATAATTTTTCTTAAATAGGGCATTTGATCATGAAAAAATTTTAAAAAATAAAGTTAGAATTAGAGTTATGTCTGATCATATTTTTATGAAAAGATTTTAAATTATTTGAAAAAACCTTTTAAAATATAAGGTGAAGTTAAAGTTAAAAAAAAAGTAAGTTAAAGGTTTATTTTCATTTTTTCAAATACATGAAGTTATATTTTGATTTTTTATACCAAATAATATTTTTTGCCATAAAATGAAAAAACTTTGGAAAAGTAGCGAATATTTCTTATGGCGGGTGCCAATTACTCCAAATCACAATAGAAAATTAATTAAGAAGAAGGTACCATTCAGGCCTGTGTATCACAAACTCAAGAGTGTAGGGAGAGAGAGAGGGGGGGTTTGGGCTAGGGCACTCCAAATCGTACGACCTAAAATTGCTCACCTCCCAATCCCTTGCTCATTCTTTCTCCAGTTTAAAAAATCCAGAAAACAAAATTGCACGTTCATCCAATTTTCCCTAAAATATTATTCAATTATAGAATAAAATTGCTCTTTCCATTTTGGCATTGTATATGTCATTTGGCATAAATTAAATTGTGGGAATATTAGTATTCAAGTGCCTTCAGCGTCCAGGCACAATAGTTTGGTACATAAACCAAACATTTCAATTTTGAAGAAATCTGTCAATCAAACTGAGAATGGTATAGCCACCACCACCAATGTTACTAGCCATAGCTAGCCCTCTTCTCTAACACACTCGTAACGCACAAAAATCTCTTTGTTTTTATATGTTTTATGTGATTTGTGATTTTTGCAACTTTACTTTACATTTGTTTTGTGGAAACCATATTGTGAAAGTCAACCCTTTCCGTAGAGGTTGCAACATATTTTCCCTTTTTTTTCCTCATCAAAAATTTGAAATAATAGTTTTTGGTGATGCAAAGTTGGTTTTGCTTCTCTATATGGATGGGGAATGATATGATAGACTTACTAAGAGAACAGTGTCTGCATTTTATTGATATGCGTATGAACTGTAGTAAATTTTCTTATTTCAAAAACAGATGAGTGTTGTAGAATTAGATAGTGAGTTATCAAAGTCAAACCTTCTTTGGGCAGGTTGCAGACTACAACTTGTCCATCAGTCTTTCTACTTTATTCCCAATGATGAAGTTAAGGGTATTATTAAAAGCAAGAAGCGCAAGAAGCTTAAAGGTCCATGGGGGCTTAAGCGCAAATCGAAAAATTCAAACATATGTTGTTAGAATATGAGAAGAAATAGAGATAGTTTATGTAATCCTACTTGGAAAAGGATTGTTGTGTCAGTATCCAAGTTGGATAAGGAGTCTAATGTAGTGTCAATAAATAGGGTCTCACTGTATTTATTTAGATACAGCAATTCAATAATATTTTGTTTTTTAATATTTCTCACATGGTATCGGAGCGATCCTTCATTAAGAAAATTCAAGTACATCTTGAATAATAATCAATGACGCAAACAAAATAATGAAACCCTAAGGTTGAGGTCATTTTATTAGGCCCATAAATATCAGAGTGAATTAAGGAAAAGGTAGACTTTGAATGACTCTTAATACTATATTGAAATGTAGTTCGAGTGTGTTTCCTAAGTTGGCATGACTCACAATCTAGTGTGGATAGACTAGACAAACTAGGCACCATCTTTTGTAGTTTGAACAAACTAGGATGTCCTAAATGTTTGTGAATTATGTGCGGAGAGTCTATAATAGTACATGCTATAGAGGAGTTAGGAGAGGTAAGGTAGTAAAGGCCTTGTGATTCATATCCTACACCAGTTGTTTGTCCCGTACCACGGTCATGCATGATAAATGAGTCCTCAAGAAATAGTATACCACAGTTTAGGGCACGAGTCATACGGCCGATCGATGTAAGATTAAAAGGACAACCAGGGACATAAAGAACATAATTTAAAATGACAGAGGACAGGGGTGTAGCTTGTCTAACTCCCTTTGCTTTGGTTTGGTTACCATTGGCTAAACTAAAGGTTGGACGAGAGAGGGAATAAACAATATTTGATAGACGTGATTTATCATCAAAAATATGATCAAAAGCACCAAAGTCCACAATGCATGATCTAAAGGTAGGAGATTGTGCAGTTGAGGCTACTAGTAGAGATAGTTTCTTACTTGCACAATATTGAAGATACTTATTATATTTCTTTTCAGATAAATACCCTATTGATTGCTTGTGGTGTTAGATTGAGCAACATGAGCATTTTTAGTTGGTCGATCATGCAAAGAATAACATATTCCATGAATATGTCCACAGTTATTACAATAACTACACTTAGGTCAAGAATAGCATACATTATATGTGTGTCCAGGGAGAGATATCTTTTAAAATCACCTCGTTAATTTTTCATGGATTATGACATTTGATTTTTTGATTTCTTCATTAAGGGTTTAGACTTAAATCATACTGGAAAGATTATGGCTACAAAATTCTGATCTCACGAGATGATTTGACATGGAAGCAGCAAGAATAGCAAGCTCTAAAGAAAATGTCTGAATCAACCAAAAAAATAGTCGTCCAAAACTCTAACAGTTGTCGAAATCTAAAAAATCAATTGAAATCTAGATAAGAACCAGTCGGAATAGGTGGGTGACCCCAACAGAAGAAGGAATAACTCAAAAAATGATAGGAATATCGCTTATGTTCTTGGTGTGTGAGATAGATCTCGCTAGAAAATGTATTTCCGAATGGCATGTGGGAGCGCGTGATTTTGAGTTTTCCGTTGGTCTTGGTCTCTTGAGCTTTATGATCCTATGGTGGTGTTGGATTTTGCACACCACCCACCAAACAAATAATGACACAAATCATTCACCAAAAACTTATGCATGATGTCTGATTTTTCTATTTTTTTCCTAAAGTTTCTCACCAATTAAAGAATAAGCACCTCATCGAGACTACTCACACTCTTATCATTCAATCCTATGTTCCGTTGTGTTTTAGGGTGTTTCGGTCATCACGTCATGCTATTTAACTAATCGAATGCCTTCATCTTTCATTCAAAGTCAAACTCCTAATTCAATATTGTATCATCAATCAACTTTATACTCTTATACTCTCGTGTCTTTGGGCGTACATGTTTTGTATATAACTTCACCCAGGGAAAGATAAAGTAAGCCCTCGTACCCTGAAATGTGTCTTTCTTAGTTATTCTTTTATGCAAAAGGGATATCGTTGCTACTCGCCTGATCTTCGTCAGTACCTTATGTCAACTGATGTCACATTCTTTGAGTTTCAACCTTTCTTTACATCTTCTTTTGATTCTAATCATCCTAACATGTCTGAGGTCTTACTTGTATCGACTTTTGAGGATCCTACCATTACTTCTACATCTCCATCCATATTACCACCAGTCTTACCTGCACTGACTTTAGAGTAATATATAATACCTTCTACAACTCAATCTACAGTGCCACCACTCCTGACTTATCATCGTCATCCGCGTATAACATTAGGCTCTGATGATTCCTATCTTTCATCTGACCCTACACCTACTAAAAACTTGTCTTCTCCAATTGCATTTTGAAAAGGTATATCATCGTCTATTATCATCCCATTATGCCTTTATATCATATTTGTCCTCTTTATCTCATAACGCTCAACTTACACATTAATTTAAGTACAACACGGTTGTCGTCAACAAATTTACCCAACTTTGGAGTTGGGGTCGAATCCATGAGTAACAATGTGAGTAGAGATCAAATTAATCGAAATGATAGATCACGTTAAATTCAAACAAATGGTAAAAAAAGATAAAATGGAGGATAGGTTCCTACAATAATATTTATTTTTGGTTTTTTCTAGCATAAATTCGGGTCTATGAATAATTAGAGTTTTAACAATTAAACACAAATCATAGGATTATGCACTACTAAGGGAGTAACATGTGGGAGTTAGTCATCAACATCGATTTAGTAACTCAAATATGGGTAGGCTTGGTTATAGATTTTGATGCTAGTCTTTTAACAAAACACCAAACTTTCACCCATTGATTCTTTCGAATACCTAATAGGTGTGTTCAACAATTGGTAACCACAACCTCAATCTAGGCATCTCTATTTCTAGGATGACACCCATGGCATAGTTAATCTCATATTCTCCCTTATGTCTAATATAGTGAAAATTTTGCAAACTACATACATAATTGTCTATCATTGCTTTGGTCTCCACATCCCTCTTTCGAGGATGACATGGATTCCTAAAGTTCACCCAAAACCCTTCTTTCTAAGATGGCCTTGAACTTTCTAGAGCTTGGAGTTTTCACCCATCAAACCCTTATAGGTATTTGGGGATTTCACCATCAAATTCCAACCAAAATAACATACCAATGACAAAACCCATAAACATGAACTACCAAATGGATGCTAACAATAACAACCCTTACACACTTAAACCCTTATTCATACATAATCCCAAGAGGGAGATTTAGCTACACATAAGATAAATAAGCATAGATATACCCATAATCTCCATTGAATTAATATGTTGAAGATTTAAGCGAATGTTACTTCAAACTTGGCTTGCCCAATATATCAGCAATGAAAGTGAGCAAATCTTTCACTTAGAAAGTCTCCAATGTATTTTTCACCTAAAATTTATATAATACTTTTTTCTACAAAAATAGAGGATATGAACTACACAAAACTAAACCTAAAAATTGGGGAAGATGGAATTCTCTGAATAATCCATTATTTAGGGTTTTAGCCCTCCTTTGTTAAATTTTTGGGATCCGCCACGTGCATTTTCAATTTTGACCTTGGGCTGCAGTCTTCCTCTAGGCTGCGATCGCGTGTATGTGGCCACTACCACAGTTCCCTGACTTCTGTTTGACACCCGCGACTGTGGTCACCAGGTTATTATCATGGTTTCTGAGGCCAGTTTCTACTCGAAGTCTGTGACTGCACATTCTTTCACCCTTTTGATCATTTCACGCTCCAATCCACATCTTCTTATCTTTTCAACTCTATACCTACAAAGAGTGGATATTAGGGTGTGCTTGGTATGATGGAAAATGTTTTCTGAAAAATGTTTTCTTATTTTTTATTGTTTGGTTGTACTAAAATATTGGGAAAATATATTCCAAAATAACTTATTTTCCTCTATTTGAGGGAAAATTACTTCCCTCATAGGTCAAGGAAAGTCATTTTCAAGAAAATGACAAATGTGACTTATGCCCCCGCCCCCGCCCCTCTTCCCCACCCCAACAACACTCATATTCACATTACACAAAAAATTCACATTACTTCGAAATATTTTTCACTGTACTTCACATCTTAAAATAAAAAATAGTGAAGCCCAAATTTTCTCCTTTTTCAATTTTCGTTGAATATACTGTAATTTTCATATGCATAGAGAAAGACTTATCTATATTACTTTTGGTAATTGCAGATTCCATTTTGTCATCGATGTAACTTGTTTTATAAGGTTGAATAAGCTTGTCGTTCCATTGTATTTCTATTGATTGTAGTATCTTGAGATTGTCCTGACAAAATAGTGATAAGTTTCCTACATTTGTTAATTAGTAGTTGCTTAAATTTTAGTGACTTGTAATATTTTAGTATTCGACATTGATATTATTTGCTATGCTTAAATTAGTTCTTATAAATTGCTGAGTTGCTAGAGGAAGTAATATACTAATTAATAGTTAGTAGTATTTGCTAAAATATATTTTTTCACTCACCAACCAAACACTAGAAAATATTTTTCTGAAAATATTCTCAGCTCACCAACCAAACACTATAAAATATTTTTTGAATAATAATTTTCACTCACCAACCAAACTCGAGAAAATAAATAGAAAACCAACTTATTTTCCAGGAAAACATTTTCCATGGAAAATATTTTCCATCATACCAAACACACCCTTAGTGCATTTAATCACAAATATGTCTCATTTATTCATTTAAAACAAGGTAGTGTTCACAAATGTTTAGTGAGATTGAATGGTAAAATCAGCCCTCATCAACACCTCCAACTTAAAGCATTTGCTTGTCCTCAAGCAACACTACCTCTAACCAAGAGACACACTTATTTATTCCCAACCTTTTTGCCTTGAAGATCACAATGACCTCAACTTTAATCGCAATAACATAAAACTCATCACACATGGGCTAAGCTAACTTCACTAGAACCCTCCTTATAAAATAATAAAATCAAGGATACATAGGACTTCAAAGAACGACCGAGCAACCAAAAACTTATACTCTAGAAATGACTCCCTTTTTTACCACAACTAAGCTATACTCAATTTGCCTCATTGTCAAAAGGTGACAAAATCACCCACCTCAACTTGTTTCACATGTCGTCCTCACAAGAAGGTGAATACCTCACATCAAGCTACAAAATATGCAACAAAGAATTTTAAGTGCACAAACTCTCTCTCTCACAAAATAAATCTCAATGCAACAAGTGTTATACCATAGGCTTGCCCCTATATTCAATTGCAACTACAAAGAAAGTAAATGGTTGGAGATCTCAAAGGTCTTTCTAAGCTTGTAATGTAGGTTTGGGTTGGGGTAGGATATTATTTGGTAACAACACAGCTACTCCCTTCCTTGAACGTCAACATCACACTTTTCAGTCTTTCTTTTTGACTATTTGGCCACTCTTCTTTGTTTTCTCATTTCTCATGCCTACAATTTGCTTCCTTTGTTCTCCACTTTTCTTTTATTTTATTTTCTTGAACCATTCATTCAATTCTATCCTATAATCTTACAAATTATCCCTTAATTCTTTTAAACTTAAGGAACATAGTATTAATTCAACTATAATCTCACATAGGTTGATCTGGTTAAGGTATCCCTCTATCCAAAGTTTAAAGCCTTTAGATTTTAGGTGAACCCTTTCTCTTCCCAACAAGAACTTTTCTATTTGAACAAGTGTTGTTCTTGGGCTCACTTTTCAAGTTTACAACCAAGAAAACTCATTAAATTGAATAAGATTTTATACAATATCAATTACTCATGGGAATCTACTAGATTCACAACCCAAAATTAGATTTTCACATTAAGGCTCCCATAACCCTAGTTATGGGAGCTTAGCCACACATTTTCACCCAAGAAAGAGAAAAAAATATTGTGTTATTCATAAATTAATTCAAAGTTTACTTACCAAAAGTCACAACTATTGTTCTTTAATCTTCAATAGAAAATATGACAAAAGAATCTAGATCCACAAATCTCTAATGAATTTTATATAAAAATTATTTAACAATGTATTTTCAGTATGAAAAAACTAATAAAAGATAAGAGATGAATAAAATATCCCTAATAAAATCTAAGATGAGGTATTTATATGTTCCCATGTAAAAAGAATTTAAAATTCAAAATTATAAAATCCGCGTACAAAGTAAGGGCTAAAGTGGTGGCTCTATGGGGAAGAATTAAAATACCTAGACTTTAAACCAGCTCAGAACTTCTCCATTTGGTGTCTCTGGGGTGGTTATGACTAGGAACTTAAGTCGTACCCAATGGATATCAGCCATATCCTCCTTCACATCCACTCGTGTGCCCTTAGCAGCCTAGGAAGAGTAGCATTTTGTCTTCTATACGAGTGACCCCTCCTCAATCATTTTGTAAGGGTATGAGTCATAACTATTTAAGTTGTATAGAGTGAGGTCTTCACTTGGTAGACTGGTTTTATTATGAGTGGAGAATACGACTAAGAGGGTGAGTCATACCCCTTGGATATGACTCAAGGGTGCATGGTCATACCCTTAAAAGTATGTGTCACCTAGGCGAGGCCTGGGATGAGAGTCAGGGTACCATTCATACCCTAGGGTACAATCACTTAAGTTAGTCATAAGGTGAGTCGTACCCCTGGACAGGTACATTTTCCAACTTATAACTAAGGTCCTTGTGGTCATTTCCCATACCTAAAACACTAAACCCTCTCACTATATAAGTGTGTGTAGCCTCTTAAACATATATTTTGTAGGGATCGAACACCCTAAGAACTCTCTCAAACTTATCTTTGAAGGATTGGAGGCTAGGGTTTTAGGGTGGCTATCTCTCAAATTGATAACCTTGTTGGTTGATGGCCAATGAGAGGCTAAATCCACTATACGTGAAGAAAGACTTGAGTGGTGTGTGGAACTAAACGTATAACAAGCATATCCTATAATATTACTATGAAATATGCATAGTTGTGTGGGGCTTGCTGACCATAAATTTAATTGTATGATGAAATGAGTTAAGTCATTAGCCTATTGAAATGGTTGAGTAATGAAGGCTCCCATAAGGACGATGTGGTCATGTATAGTGTTGAATTAGCTAGATGATCCATAGTCCTTGAATGTGAAATGGATTGTATGAATGTTAATGTATTATCTAATTGTTAAGAGTTCGAATGTCGACTAATAATGGTAATGGAATGACTAGTAGTTCAAGTCCCTAGTCCAATGGAATCACTAGTGGTTTGAGTCCCTTGTCCGATGAAATGTCTTGTAGTTTGAGTCCCTCGCCTAAAGAGATCTCTGGAGGTTAGAATACCTCACCTAATAAAATGACTAGTGGTTTGAGTCCTTAGTCCGATGAGATAACTAGTAGTTTAAGTCCCTAGTCTGATGAAAAGGCTTGCGGTCCCTTGCCAAATAGGATGACTAGTGGTTTAAGTCCCTAGTGTGGATATCTTGTAGTTCAAGTTCTTTGCCTAATAAGATTGTTGGGTCCAAGTACCTCTCCTAATAAGAAACGTTTGAATCTATAAGTTTGGAAGGTCGGAGTCGTCCACCTCGTGACATGGGAATAGTTGAATTTAGAATATTTTCTAAGTCTTGTTCCCTTTGTGGCATAATATGAACATGTCGTGCATATTCCTTTGTATGAGTATATGTTCAAGAATATTGATGAGCCTTGATCTCCTGAGTAGCATATGAAATACCTATAAGTAAGGATAAATGTATGAATGTGATTGAATATGATATATTGTCTTATTATTGAATGATGATGTTATTTTATACTTATCATTGAGTTACATGCTAGCATTTCAACCGTTAATCATCTCCGGACACTATGTCCCCACGCAACATAAGGTCTGGAGCATCTTCTTCTCTTTCTACTTAGTGAGTAGACGATCGAAGCAGTTTATGCATTGACTTTGAAGTGGTGAGCTTCCTTTCTTCGAAAACATTCATCCTTGGTCTCCTATTTTCTTAGTCCACTTTCAGTTACGAATCCACCATTATAAGTTATAATTTTTAAATAACTTTAAAGTATATACATATAATTACTTAAGTCTTTAGAGTCTCCTACCTATATATCTATATTTATTATAGTATTTTTTTCGTTGATATTTTGCCTTATCTTCTTAATTGTTATTCGATTTTAACTGCTTATGAACTCATTAGTTAACCATTAAAAAAATATCAAAAAATAAGAGACGCCTTTTCAAATATGGAAGAAGTATTACTGACTTCTTTTATATAATACTTATTATTCACTTTGCGTTTACAAATTTCATCCTTTAATTTCCACGCTACACAAACATTTAATATATTATGATTGATAATATGATAAATATGCATGCATAAATAACAGAATTGAATATTGTCATTTGGTTTGCAAACTATGAATAAAAATCCACGATAAACATCTATATATTATGAATTTATAAGAACATAACTATAAATATATTTTTTAGTAGAATCATTTTTTTTTCATATTGTTATTATTTTTATTTCAATGGAGTAGTTTCAAAATAAAGTGTGCGAATAGTGCATCATGTGTATTTTACTAACTTTTTCAAGAGCGATTTATAGGAAATTTGAGTTTGTAAGGAAATTCACTGCAATCTTTATCTATAACAGGAGAATGACTATGGAGTTATAGCATTAATTATTGTATTACTTCTCATTTTAAGTTTTTCCTCTGGTATTGCCTTTTATTAAACACGAAACTAAGTGTTAAATAAATTAGAATTTAAAATCTAATTTATTTGAATTTGAAGATTGAACAAAATCTGTAAAATTTCATGAATCTAATTTATATTTTTCGTATCGCGTGAAGCGCGGCTAAATTTACTCGTTCTACATTAATTCGTTTCTATTTTGGATTATGCATACAAAGTCTTCAATGATAAAAGTTACACCCATCGTTGATTCAATAAGGTTTTATATTTAATCGGTTTGATTTATTAGTTTATAATTTCTAAGCACACAAAATCGATAATCAATCAAAACGATATTTATCATCAATTTTTGGTTAATTAATTTTCTTGGTTTGATTTTTCATCTAACTGGTAAGAAAAATTCTCATATATATATATATATATATATATATATATATATATATATATATATATATATATATATATATATATATATATATATATATATATATATTTATGATTAAAAGTTCATATCGTGAAAGACTATGTTTATGACTTTACTATTAATTTAAATGAAAGTAATTTGAAGTTATGTTTATGCAGTATGATTTTATATTACTTAACCTTTCATTTTTAGCTTAATTATTAATTAGTGTGATACACACTTATAAAGCATGTAAACTTAATTAGTCTTATGCCAAAATCAGAATATGATAAAAGTCGAAGACAAATTTTGTTTTATTAATTATTACTCCATATTATAATTTGATAGACTAACATACAACTATATATATATACGAATAATTATAACATAATAATAATCTTCTATTGATAATTTTTCTTCAATAGGGCATTTGATCATAAAAAATTTATAAAAAATAAAGTTAGAATTAGAGTTATGTCCAAAGAATTTTAATTATTTGTAAAAACCTTTTAAAATATAAGGTGAAGTTGAAGTTAATAAAAATAAAAGTAAGTTAGAGGCTTATTTTCATTTTTTCAAATACATAGAAGTTATATTTTGAGTTTTTATACCAAATAACATTTTTCCCATAAAATGAAAAAACACTTTGGAAAAGTAGCGAATATTTATTATGGTGGGTGCCAATTACGCCAAATCACAATAGAAAATTAATAAAGAAGAAGGTACCGCTCAGGTCTGCGTATGACAAACTCAAGAGCGCAGAGAGAGAGGGGTTTAGGCTAGGGCACTCCAAATTGTCCGACCTAAAATTGCCTACCCTCCAAACCCTTTCTAATACTTTCTCCATTTTAAAAAATCCAGAAAACAAAATTGCACGTTCATCCAATTTTCCTTGAAATATTATTCAATTATAGAATAAAATTGCTCTTTCCATTTTGGCATTTTATGTGTCTTTTGGCATAAATTAAATTATGGGAATATGAGTAGTTAAGTGCCTCCAGCGCCCAGACACAATAGTTCGGTACATAACGAAACATTTCAACTTTAAAGAAATCTGTCAATCAATCTGAGAATGGTATAGCCACCACCACCAATGTTACTAGCCATAGCAATCCCTCTTCTCCAACTCACTCGTAAGGCACAAAAATCTCTTTTCTTTTGTATGTTTTATGTGATTTGTGATTCTTGCAACTTTACTTTACATTTCTTTTGTGGAAAGCATATTGTGAAAGTCAACCCTTTCCGTAGAGGTTGCAACATATTTTTCCATTTTTTTTGCTCATTAGAAATTTGAAATAATAGTTTTTGGTGATGCAAAGTTGGTTTTGCTTTTCTATAAAAGCAAGAAGTGTAATAACCTTAAGGGTCCATTCGGGTTTAAGCGCAAAATGAAAATAAAGGCTGGACTTTAATAAGAAAGTGTGCAAATAGAGAAAAAAATTCTAACATATGTTATTAGAATATGAGTAGGAATAGAGATAGTTTATGTAATCTTGCGTGGAAAAGGATTTTTGTGTTAGTATACTAGTTTGATAAGGAGTCTAATGTAGTGTCAATAAATAGGGTCTCACTGTATTTATTTAGATACAGCAATTCAATAATATTTTTTCTCTTATATTTCTCACATGGTATCAGAGCGATCCTTCATTAAGAAAATTCAAGTGCATCTTGAATAATCATCAATGAAGCTAACAAAATAATGAAACCCTAAGGTTGAGGTCATTTTACTAGGCCCACATATCAGAGTGAATTAAGGAAAAGATAGACTTTGCAAAATTCTCGGTACTATGTTGAAAGGTAGTTCGAGTGTGTTTCCAAAGTTGGCATGACTCACAATCTAGTGTGGATAGATCAGACAAAATAGGCACCATCTTTTGTAGTTTGAACAAACTAGGATGCCCTAAATGTTTGTGAATTATGTGCGGAGAGTTTGTAATAGGACATGCTATAAAGGAGTTAGGAAAGTTAAGGTAGCAAAGGCCTTGTGATACATATCCTACACCAGTTGTTTGTCACGTACCACAGTCATGCATGATAAATGAGTCCTAAAGAAATAGTATGACACAGTTTAGGGCACGAGTCAAACGACCGACTGATGCAAGATTAAAAGGACAACCAGGGACATAAAGAACATAATTTAAAGTGACAGAGGAAATGGGTGTAGCTTGTCCAACTCCCCTTGCTTTAGTTTGGTTACCATTAGCTAAAATAACGGTTGGATGAGATTGGAATAAGCAATATTTGATAGACGTGATTTATCACCAAAAATATGATCAAAAGTTCCAAAGTCCACAACGCATGATCTAAAGGTAGGAGATTGTGCAGTTGAGGCTACTAATAGAGATAGTTGCTTACTTACAAGATATTGAAGATACTCATTATATTTCTTTTCGGATAAATACCCTATTAATTGCTTATGGTGTTAGACTGAGCAACATTAGCATTTTTAGTTAGTCGATCATGCAAAGAATAACATATTCCATGAATATGTCTGCAGTTATTACAATAACTACACTTAGGTCAAGAATAATATACATTATGTGTGAGTCCAGGAAAATATCTTCCAAAATGACCTCGTCAATTCTTCATGGATTGCTACATTTGATTTTTTTATTTCCTCAGTAAGGGTTCAGAATTAAATCATATTTGAAAGATTATGGCTCAAAAATTTTAATTTCACAAGATGATTTAACTTGGAAGCCGCAAGAGTAGCAAGCTCTGAAGAAAAAGTCTGAATCATCCAAAAAAATAGTCGTTAAAAATTCTGACAAACGTCGAAATCTAAAAAATCAATTTAAATCTAGAAAAGAACTAGTCGGAATAGATGGACGACCCCAACAGAAGAAGGAAAAACTCAAAAAATAATAGGAATATTGCTTACGTTCTTAGTGCGAGAGATAGATCTCACTGGAAAACGTATTTTCGACTGGCGCATGGGAGCACATGATTTAGAGTTTTCCAGTGGTCTTTGTCTCCTGAGCTTTATGTTCCTTGTGGTGGTGTTGGATTTTGCACACCACCCACCAAACAAATAATGACATAAATCATTAAATAAAAACTAATGCATAATGTCTGATTTTTCTCTTTTTTCCCGAAGTTTCTCACCAATCGAAGAATAAGCACCTCATCGAGACTACTCATACTTTTCTCATTCAACCCCATGTTCCGCTGTGTTTTAGGGTGATGCGGTCATCGCATCGTACTATTTAACTAATAGAATGTTTTCATCTTTCATTCAAAATCAAATTCCTTATTCAATATTGTATCCTCAATCAACTTTATACTCTTCTACTCTCATGTCTTTAGGAGTACATGTTTTATTTATAAATTTACCTAGGTAAAGATAAATTAATCCCTCGTTCCCTAAAATATGTCTTTGATCCCTCGTGCCCTTATGTCAACTGATGTCACATTCTTTGAGTTTCAAGCTTACTTTATATCTTCTTCTGATTCTGATCATCCTAACATGTTTGAGGTCTTACTTGTATCAACTTTTGAGGATCCTACCATTACTTCTACATCTCCATACATATTGCCACCAGTCTTACCTGCACCGACTTTAGAGGAATATACAATACCTTTTACAACTCTATCTACAGTGCCATCACTCCTGACTTATCATCGTGATCCACGTCTAACATTAGGCTCAGATGACTCCTATCTTGCATCTGACCCTACATCTACTACAAAATTGTCTTCTCCAATTGTATTTTGAAAAGGTATATCATCGTCTATTATCATCCCATTATGCCTTTATATCATATTTGTCCTCTGTAAGTGATAACGCTCAACCTACACATCAATTTAAGTAGAAGGCGGTCGTCGTCAATATATTTACCCAACTTTTTAGTCGGGGTCAAATCCACGAGGAACAATGTGAGTAACGATCAAATTTATTCTAAATGATAGATTCATGTTAAATTTAGGGCTATGAATATTTAGAGTTTTAACAATTAAACACGGATCATAAGATTATGCACTACTAAGGGAGTTAGCAACATTGATTTAGTAAATCAAATATAGGTAGGCTTGGTTATAGATTTTGATGCTAGTCTTTCAACAAAACACCAAACTTTTACCTATTGATTCTTTCAAATACCTAATAGTTGTGTTCAACAATTGGTAACCACAACCTCAATCTAGGCGTCTCTATTTCTAGGATGACACCTATGGCATAGTTAACCTCATATTCACCCTTATTTCTAAGATAGTGAAAATTTAGCAAACCACATACATCATTGTCTATCATAATAAAGAGAACTAGTTCATTTTAGACTTTAACAGACGAATTCATCAATGCCATATGAAAACTTTAAGTTGAATCAAGCGAGTGTGATATTTGAAGGGAATAGCCTAGTCGAAAAAGAATTTGATCAGTGTTGCTAAGCTTGAAAGTAATAAGTCGCATTTCTTAAGGCCTAGTAATTCTATCCAAGATTATGATTTATGGTCTAATGTTTCAGGTCACATAGGGATAGCAATGTTGCAATACCTTATTCAGATATTTTATTCAGATTATGCTCAAAGCTCTTTACTCCCTAATAGCATCAGTTTCAGATTTAGATATTAAGCCATGATTCAGTTCGTAAGTATCCTGTGTATCATCTCGATCTTCTTTAATATTTCAACCAAATCGAAATCATTTGGGGACGAACAATCCCAAGAGGGGGATATTGTAATACCCTAAGTTTTTATTTTTATAAACCTCTCATATTTTCTCATGAGATCAGGCCCAGTGCAATGTAATAGTGACTCATAAGTTGACACTCTCATTCCTATCTTATCCATATAGCTAATTTCATAAGAATTCGTGCACTTGCAGATCAGTTCAGTGGCTCATTATGTTTGAGGTTCAGTGATTCAGTTTATATCAGTTGTACATGATAGCTCAAAGACCAAGATTCATTTGTGTTTGAGTTTAATTATTCACATTCAAGGATGAATGTTTCCAGGGGAAGATAATGTAATACCCTGTATTTTCGTGATAGAATTTGAACCGTCATTTCTATGTTTCTAAACTCTAATTCAAGTGACTCTCATGTGAATATAGTTTTCATGATAATTATCCTAGTCTATGAAGTAGCTTTGAGCTGAAAAATGTTCATAGCAATGACTTAGAACAAAGTTGAGCTAAGATCAATTGATTCTTCCAAAGTTTGACATGTGATTCTACAAAGGTCTACTTCAAATGAGTATAACTCTTTATATACATGGAATTTTTTATCTTAAGACCTATAAAATTATATATAATTGAATTACCTTTCCAACGATTCTAATTTTGTAAAAATCCGATACCTGAGCGAAAAGATACAACCCTTTTAGTGAAGAGCTGGAAGCCAGGGCGGTTAGGCCCGCGCCGCACGTAGATCGCGTGCTAACACTGTTTTAGATGCGAATTTCAGTTTTTTTATGGATTTAGGGGCGTTTTGGTCATTCTCCCTCACCCAAAATCCGTCCAAACCCTATATTAAAGCCTATTAGAAGCATTATATGTTATATTTCATCAAATTCACTCAAAAAGAAAACCCTAAGCTCCTACATCCAACTTCAAGAACCTCTAAAGTTCACCATTAATTCTGCAAATTTATCCAAGATTCCAAGTTCCTAGTTCAAGAACTCCAAGAACCATCATTCAAAGGCACGATTAACATCTCAAAAACGAGTATCGATCTAAAGTTCATCATTCAAGATATGTGGGGTTTTTCAACAAGAACTCTCTTTCGTTCTTGTGCCCAAATTGATTTTTCTTTTATGGATATACGTGATTTTACATGTTTTGATATGAATTTGAAGCATGAATTCATACCTTATATGATTTTACATGAGATTATGATACTCTCAATGTTTTGAAAGTTGAATTGAATGAGAATGACGACATTTTTGTACATAAAGCTGAATTTTCCAGATTTAAAGTAAGTTATATATATTTATGATGAAAAGCATGAATCTTGAGAAAATTTAATATGATTTTGATGTATGAGACCTTGAGTCCTAATTGGAATTGTACTTTGAGAAATTATGTGCTATAAGCACAATGAGATTTGAATCCCAAAGCTAATTTTCTGTACCAAGATGTATGATTATAAAGCTGAAATTTTAAGTTTTAAGTGATCATTTTTGTGCTTGTGTCATAAAGTATGAAACTTTGGAAGGTTTTATGGTGATATTGATGTATGGGTTTCTGGAACCCTATTTGAGATTATTATTTTAAGAAAATCATATGTTTTAAACACCTTGAGTTTAAATAATTTGAGATGTTTTGAATGATTTGACCTTTTGGTCTTAATGGAGTTGTTTTGAACTTGAGTATGAAAGAAATCCACAACGTGGTTGATTTTGATAAATGGGAAGTATGATGGCTCCTGATGTATATTTATATATTACTGAAATTGTTTTGTTGTGGATAATCTTTGAAATGATCTGAGCTAAGTCTGGGAGAAATCTTTAGCATCGAGTGGGAGGTATAAAGTTACCTTACTTCCCCAGAACTATGTGCCCTCGTAGGAGTGAGCCTGAGGCTAATTTATATAGACATCACTAGTTTGTGTGGATTTGATATCGATAGTCCTACTCTGATAGAAAGGATAGGATGGCTCTCCCCAATGTGGGTTGTACGTTGGACTTCATGTAGCTCACATGGTTTATGTCGGTTATAGGATCTCCCAATGTGTGGGTGTGTACTCTTCTATCTGAGATGAAAACATATTTGCTTAGGCTGAGTTTGAGAAAGTCATTATTCTTAAAAGATTTAAGGAATATATTCTAATGAGAATTGACATGACATTTGATTGTTTTGATGATTTGAAATTCAGATGAAAGTGAATTGAGAACGTATTGTAATAATTCACTTGTTTTACTTTACATGTATTATCCATCCATGATTTTGATGATTTAATTCGAGCTAAGTGAGTCATCTATATATGCATGCATAATTTTTTAAATTGTGATAATATTAAGATATTATTTTATATATGCATTGAACCCCCATATGCTCGGTATTTCTCCATGGTACTGACCCACATAGTCATACGTAGGCTACATTTTCTTGGAATGTAGGTACAAGGTATAGTTGTACCTTCAGATCCAGTCAGTTCGTGGTATCACGTCAGCAGGTGATGAGTTCTTTTGATTCAAGGGCTTGGGTTAGTTATGCAGAGTTTATAGTGTTGTATTTTGTTTATTCAGTCGTATTGACTTGGGGTAGTTGGGAGTCATGATCCGGCTACCTACAGTCAGTACTTGTAGAGTCTTCATATACAGTCAGTAGAAGTTGATGTATTTTATTTCAATTTTGGCTGTAAAGGCAGAATTGTAATCCTGTAAAATTCCATTTTTGTATCGATTAGATTCAGAAAAGAGTTAATTTCTGTTGATTTGTACGGATTTGTATTTTTATTCAGTTGCTTATGAGTTATTCCAGTAGAAGGATTAGCTTGGGGTCACTTGTGACCCTAAGCACTGTATGACGTCTCGAAACCCGATTTTGGGGCGTTACACATGGATTCCTAAAGTTCACCCAAAACCCTTCTTTCGAAGATGACCTTGAACTTTCTAGAGCTTGGGGCTTTCACCCATCAAACCTTTGTGGGTATTTGGGGTTTTCACCATCAAATTCTAACCAAAATAACATAGCAATAACAAAACCCATAAACATGAACTTCCAAATGGATGCTAACAATAACTACCCATATAGATGCACATAAGATAAATAAGCATAAATATACCCATAATCTCCATTAAATTAATTTGTTGAAGATTTAAGCGAATGTTATTTCAAACTTGTCTCTCCCACAATATCAACAATGGAAGTGAGCAAATCCTCCACTTAGAAAGTCTCCAATGTATTTTTCACCAAAAATTTATATAATACTTTATTCTTCAAAAATAGAGGCTATGAACTACACAAAACTAAACCTAAAAATTAGAGAAGATGGAATTCTCTGAATAATCCATTGTTTAGGGTTTTTGCCCTCCTTTGTCAAATTTTTGGGATCCGCCGCGTGCATTTTTAGTTTTTACCTTGGGCTGCAGTCTTCCACTAGGCCGCGATCGTGTGTATATGGCCACGACAGCAGTTCGCTGACTTCTATTTGACTGTCGCGACCGCGGTCACCAGGTCGCGATCATGTTAAATGAGGCCAGTTCCTACTTGAAGTCTGCAACTGAACATTCTTTCTCCCCATTGATCATTTCATGCTCCAATCCACATCTTCCTATCTTTTCAACTCTATACCTGCAAAGAATGGATATTAGGGTGTGCATGGTATGATGGAAAATGTTTTCTGAAAAATGCTTTCTTATTTTTTCTTGTTTGGTTGTACTAAAATATTGGGAAAATATTTTCCAAAATAACTTATTTTTCTCTATTTGAGGGAAAATGACTTCCCACTTGGGTCAAGGAAAGTCATTTTCTAGAAAATGATAAATGTGACTTATGCCCCCACCCCCGCCCCTCTTCCCCACCCCAACAACACTCATATTCACATTACACACAAAATTCATATTACTTAGAAATATTTTTCACTGTACTTTGCTTTAATTTTTCACATCTTGAAATAAAAAATAGTTAAGCCCAAATTTCCCCCTTTTCAATGTTCGTTGAATGTACTGTTATTTTCATATGCATAGAGGAAGACTTACCTATGTTACTTTTGCTAATTACATATTCCATTTTGTCATCGATGTATCTTGTTTTACAAGGTTGAATAAGCTTGTCATTCCGTTATATTTCTATTGATTGTAGTATCTTGAGATTGTCCTGACAAAATGTTGAAAAGTATCTCCTATATTTGTTAATTAGTAGTTGCTTAAATTTTAGTGACTTGTAATATTTTAGTATTCGACATTGATATTATCTGCTATGCTTAAATTAGTTCTTATAAATTGTTGAGTTGCTAAGGGCAGTAATATACTAATTAACAGTTAGTAGTATTTTCTAAAATATACTTTTTCACTCACCAACCAAACACTAGAAAATATTTTTCTGAAAATATTCTATATTCACCAACCAAACACCATAAAATATTTTTCGAATAATAATTTCCACTCACCAACCTAACACGAGAAAATAAATAGAAAACCAACTTATTTTCCAGGAAAATATTTTCCATCATACCAAACACACCCTTAGTGCATTTAATCATGAATATGTCTCATTTATTCATTTAAAACAAGGTAATGTTCACGAATGTTTAGTGAGATTGAGTGGTAAAATCACCACTCATCAACACCTCCAACTTAAAGCATTTGTTTTTCCTCAAGCAACACTACCTCTTTCCATGAGACACACTCATTTATTCCAACCTTGAAGTTCACAATGACCTCGACTTTAATTGCAACCATATAAAAATCACTGCACATGGGCTAAGCTAATTTCGCTACACCCCTCTTTATAAAATACTAAAATCAAGGATACATAGGACTTCAAAGAGTGACCAAGCAACCAAAAACCAATACTCTAGAAATGACTCCCTTTTTTCCACAACTAAGCTATACTCAAATTGCATCATTGTCGGAAGGTGACAAAATCACCCACCTCAACTTGTTTCATATGTCGTCCTCACAAGAAAGAGAATTCCTCACATCAAGCTACAAAATATGCAACAAAGAATTTTAAGTGCACAAACTCTCTTTCACACACAGAAGAAATCTCAATGCAACAAGTATTATACCATAGACTTGCCCCTATTTTCAATCGCAACTACAAAGAAAGTAAATGGTTGGAGATATCAAAGGTATTTATAAGCTTGTAATGTAGGTTTAGGTTAGGGTAGGATATTTTTTGGGAACAACACGGATACTCCCTTCCTTGAACGTCAACATCACACTTTTCAATCTTTCTTTTTGACTATTTGGCCACTCTTCTTTGTCTTCTCTTTTCTCATGCCTAAAATTCGCTTCCTTTGTTCACCACTTTTCTTTTATTTCATTTTCTTGAACCATTCATTCAATTCTATCCTTTATTGGACTCTTTATTTTCTAAACATTTGTTTACATCACTTAGGCACCTTGGCATTCTAATAACACTTTATGGCCTCCAACTTCTTTCCATCAACTTGACCACCCCAACTTGGGATTTTAGCCTCAAGTTGCATTTTCTAGTTCAAGGAGGGTATGGGTCAAAAGAGGGACAAAAATAATGGTTCACAGCTTGTAATGCATTTGTCAAAGAAAGGTCCACAGGCTCAAAGTGGGAAACTAGGGGTTACATTCATATTTGCGTAGGTTTTTAGGATAAAGTGGCTTCCAAAATCCCAAGGATGGCCTTAGATCATTTATCTAACCATATACAATCAAAACAAGCCTTGAGATACCAACAGAGCATGTCCTAGATAACATAAGTATATGAGACATAAATTCAAAAAGCTCGCCACTCATGGCATGAAAAAACTTGTCAAAGAGGCTCAATTGTCCCTTCTGTGAGACAAAATTAGAGTATTTAATATTATTTACAGGTTAACAGTATGCGGAGCCATAAAAAGAGGAGAAGATCTATTCCAAAGTCGCTCACGTCCATGCTCTTGATTTTTGAAAATTTTTGGATGGAGGGGGTTGTTTGTTTTACATTAGCACCACGCTCAATTTGCTAAACTATGGCTACAACCAAAGCCTTAGTCTCACATTTAGGCTCAACATGGGCAAGATAATCATATGGCTACTCAGACTTTGCCAATGATGTATAAAGTGACCCTAGTTTTAACAAAATAAAATGCCACACGTACTCAGACTTCCCTTGCATTCTTTACATTTGTGTTGCGGGTACTCAAAATTCCCTTGTATCCATGCCTCAAACCCAAACACGATGCTTTACCCATAAGAATGTCGTCACTCAATCCATCATAGGGCAAAGCTAGATATGCATCAACAAGATCAAAATAAAATAAAATTACAAGAATACTAAAAATAAAAGAAAAACATGATAATCCATAAAATATGGGCACCATCAGAGTACCAAAAAATGTAGCATATCAAGACATAATAGAAACAATATCCAGAGTGTCATCCCAACACAATCATAAAAAGATATATCCAATAACGCATGACCCAAATAATACAGATCTTGGGGAACCCCATCTAAAAGGAATGCAATGTCCGCACTGCATATGTAATAAAGCAAAAGTAAGAGGTTTTACTTATATCTGCATTAAGATTTATCTTCCCTTATTGACTCGGCATCACCACCACCCTCATTTGGTGCATCATTAGCTAACTACTCTGTAGGTGCCTCATCCTCTCTGTCTAATCTTGGTGAAGGTATTAGATAGTTGGGTTTGATCACCTTGAAGATACTTTTTACCTCCTTCCACAACTTTCTAAAAAATTTCTCTTTTCTTTTCTCTTGTCACCATATTTTTATACGATTCTTTGAGTCTCTATGAGAAGCAGCCAAGGCTGAATAAGCTCTCTCCAAACAGGCAATAGTGGATCCCTACTTTTTTTGCTCCTCCCTGTATCTCTCATCGTCTGACTGGGATATGTATGAGTGACGAGCGGTAGGGGAATCTCCTGGTACCTGAGGCAGTCTGGACACTATTTTTCTCACCCCCTACATCTGAACAGATATATCATCAAAGATAGTGGTTGATGAGGGTCTGCAAGAGTCTGTGACCTCTTATACTAATTTTCCCAAGTCCATCTTCTTATTCTTACTCTGACCTGGTGCGCCTTCACCTCTGAAATTTAGTGGGTAGATGAAGAAGCCAGGGTAAACCCAAGTATCCGTGTCGTACTTTTCTACTTCTACTCTCCAATATAATTCTGTGATAAGGGAAGAAAGGATAATATGAGTACCTCCCTGGTTCTTAAGTACCTCCACTCGGAGAGAGCAATATCGCCCACATTTAGAGCAATCCAGATAAGATGCATGCTACTATTCGAGCTCTTATGTCTATGACAATAGTCATGAGAGTGCATGGTGAGACTCTGCTACAGATGATGTTCAGCCACAGCCTGGCTTCAGCTTTGAAGTCTTCCATCAAAATATCTTACTTGGTGGTGGCCCATAGGACTTCTTTTCCAGGACATAAGATATCAAATATACAAGTGCCTGGCTCGTATGCCTTGGCACGAAACTCCCCCATGTTAGAATTTGGAAGCCTATACACTTCACTAATTTGCTCCGCTCTAAAGTGCACCTGTTCACCCCAAATTTTCATGAATGGGTTCATGATGGATACTATACAGAGGTTTGCATAGAACTCACGCACCCATTGCTCATTAGCTAGGCATGGTTCAGGGGCAAAACACATCCACCTGGTTGCAGTAAGCCTAGTATAGAATTCTGGGAACTTCTCTTGCAGCTTGTCTAGGTTGATACCCTTTTTAGGGAGCAGCTTTGTTCTGTTAAAGTTTGTATCATACTGGTGTTGGCATTCTGCGAACATGAATTAGGTATCGTCGGAGTCTGCCATTTTAGAGTAACTTTAGAACCTATAAGTAATGCACTTCAGTCCAATACTAGAATTATCACCAAATCTTTGCTAGCACAAACAGATAAGATCATGAGGTAGTGCTATAGAAGGTTTCAGGGGCAGCTAAGGGGGTCTGCATAAATTTTGATGTCTGCCAGAACCAGCCTTGGGTATGGCATACCTAAGATCGAGTTAACAGTTTTGCACATTACCTTGAGATGCAATTTTAACCCCAATCCCTTGTTCCGACTAGGCATAACAATAATATAAACAGAAAATGTCATGCCTAAAGTGTGTGAGCACAACCCCGAGCTTAAAAAAATTAAACATTGATTTTGTAGGGGCTTTTTAGTCTCACACATGGTGTACAAGTCCATTTAAGCAGTTTAAGGCTTAATTTTGGGTACTCAAGACTTCCCCAATAATGTGTACCTTAATATAATAGCTAACCATAGCACAATGACAACTAAGCATGCATTTGGTAATACAAAATTATTTTAAGCCCTTTTTATACGGTATAAGTTCAAAGCATGCATTTATATCAAAATCATCGGATTTAGGACAACTTACCAAGTTAAATGATGCTACTGGAATGATATGCCACTTGGATATGCAATGCAATGCAAAAAATTAGAGAGGATTTTGAGAGAAATTGATAAAGGGACAATGGGAAGAATGGATAATCGAATGGTCTTTTAAATTGAATTGACTGCGATCTCGCTCATAGTTTCACAATCATGATAAATAAGACCCAACAATCGGGTTTTCTGTATTTGCTTCTCAGCCCAAACTTGCCAATTTCACACGTTTCTTTCTCAACTTTGATTAAAATGCCTCGTGGCACTATATTGTAGGGATTATACATGCACAAAAATAAAAACAAAAATCTATCCTAGCATGCGTAAATAAAAGGTTACGTGTCACTTTTTATGGTATGATAGGTTGCCTCCCATTGAGCGCTTAGTTTAACGTTGCAGCACAACGACTCTACTCTTTCCCTTTGTGTCTCCACCTAGAAAATTTGAATCTTCATCCCAACATTCATTCAATATGCAATGAACGGCAGAGGGATAAAAAATTCAAATCTTCCAAGCTAATACTTGGAAGAGGTGGTAAAATGGCAAGCAAGCTTTGATCTCCCCATTTTGAAGACTTTAACCTTTTACCCAACTTCACATCAAATTTTGAATTTGCTCCTTGGGTAAAAGTAAGAACATTAATAGTCCATTCCTTGTACATCGAAAATTGAGAATCTTGGCCTTTGATGGATGGGGTTCCATGTGCTCCTTCGGAATGACCAATTCTAAAATACCCCACAATTCTCCATTTGGTCAAAATGATGGATCCTCATCACATCCTCTATGCCTAATGGTGAAAAGTGGGTTGAATAAGGTCCAACACCTAACTTTGGGTTAGCTTCCTCTAAAGCATTATCACCCCGAAATGAATTAGAGTCGTAAGAGTTTTGCGTTTATTCTTCTTTTGACTCTAGTTACATTTTTTTTATTTTGGCCTCTCCTTCCTCATATGATTCGAATTGTTGGGAAGCCGCCGAGGATTCTTTTCTACCAAGCTCATCATCATAGCTTAGTTTCTCTTCTTGACATATTTCCTCTTGGGTAATGGGCATGATGATGATAGTTTTAAGCTTTTCTTCTTCGCCCATTACCGCCTTCTTGACACTTGTTCATTCTTGATGGTTGTGTTCCAGACCCTCCTCCATTGCTTCTAAACAATCCAAAATGACTTGTAACCTTGGGTCACAGTTATTGGACTTAATATCTTGCTCTTTCTTCTTATCTTCATCATACATATAAATTTCATAGGAAGGAGGGCATATGGACAATCACTCCAATGTCCATCTCGATCACTACATAAAGAGCACCTATACTTTCTATAGGATTGGGATGGTGAATCCATCTCTCTCCGGGGAGCATAGTTATAATCGCTCATGAAATATGGTAAGTCATGATATAGATATGAATCGTCAAGATCGGAATTTCAACTAACAACATCATATTTGTCGGAAGATGTCATAGAAAAATAAAAATAAAATAAGCTCTACCTACAAAAGAAAATCACAAACAAATATATACAAGCTTGAATTCAAGAAAGTAACTAAAATTTCAAACTAACTTAATACGCCAAATTGTTCCCTGTCAACGACGCCATTTTTTATAACGCTCAATTTACACGTCAATTTAAATGAAAGGCGGTCATCGTTAATATATTTACCCAATTTTGGAGTCGGGGTCGAATCCATGAGGAACAATATGAATGGTGATCAAATTAATTCAAAATAATAGATACAAGTTAAATTCAAACAACAACAACATCAACAAACCCTATGTATTCCCACACAGTGGGGTCTGGGGAGGGTAAGATGTACGCAGTACATACCACTACCTCTGGAGAAGTAGAAAGGTTATTTCTGATTGAACCCCGGCTTAAGACAAGGAATAATAAACAAATTCGTAATAAAGCATGGGACAAAATGACAAGACATAAATATACCACCCCCAAGGAAAAATAAATAAGGAATATTAAAGAAATTTGTAATAAATCCTACAACAAGTTGGCCTAACAACAATTCGTAATAAATTCAAACAAATGGTACAAAAAAGATAAAATGGGGGATGGGTTCCTACACTAATATTTCTTTTTGGATTTTTCTAGTATAAATTCGGGGCTATGAATAATTAGAGTTTTAACAATTAAACACGGATCTTGGGATTATGCACTGCTAAGGGAGTGACATGTGGGAGTTAGTCATCTACATCGATTTAGTAAATCAAATATGGATAGACTTGGTTATAGATTTTGATGCTAGTCTTTCAACAAAACACCAAACTTTCACCTATTGATTCTTTTGAATACCTAATAGATGTGTTCAATAATTGGTAACCACAACCTCAATCTAGGAATCCCTATTTCTAGGATGACACCCATGGCATAGTTAACCTCATATTCACCTTTATGTTTAAGATAGTGAAAATTTTGCAAATTACACACATACTTGTTTATCATTGCTTTGGTCTCCACATCCCTCTTTCGAGGATGACATGGATTCCTAAAGTTCACCCAAAACCCTTCTTTTGAAGATGAACTTGAACTTTCTAGAGCTTGGAGCTTTCACCCATTAAACCCTTGTAGGTATTTGGGACTTTCACCCATCAAATCCCAACCAAAATAACATAGCAATGACAAAACTCATAAACATGAACTACCAAATAGATGCTAACAACAACAACAACCCATACTCACTTAAACCCCTATTCACACATAACCCCAAGAGGGAGATTTAGCTACACATAAGATAAATAAGTATAGATATACCCATAATCTCCATTAAAATGATTTGTTGAAGATTTAAGCGAATGTTACTTCAAACTTAGCTCTCCTACAATATCAACAATGGAAGTGAGCAAATCTTCCACTTAGAAAGTCTCCAATGTATTCTCCACCCAAAATTTATATAGTATTTTCTTCTCCAAATATAAAGGCTATGAAATACATAAAACTAAACCTAAAAATTAGGGAAGATGAAATTCTCTAAATAATCCATTGTTTAGGGTTTTAGCCCTCTTTTGTCAAATTTTTAGGATCCGCTATGTGTATTTCCAATTTTACCCTTGGGCTGCAGTCTTATGCTAGGCTACGACGGTGGCTACGCAATCGCGCTTATCTCCAGTAACTACGGTTCCTTAACTTTTATGTGACTATCGTGATTGCGGTCACCGGGCCGCGATCGCGATAACTGTGGCCAGTTCCTACTTGAAGTCTGCAACTATACGTTCTTGCTCCCTTTTAATCATTTCACGCTCCAATCCCCATCTTCCTATCTTTTCAACTCTATACCTGCAAAAAGTGGATATTAGTGCATTTAATCACAAATATGTCTTATTTATTCATTAAAAATAAGGTAATGTTCATGAATGTTTAGTGCGATTGGGTGGTAAAATCACCACTCATCAGTATCAATCCTTAAGTCCACAAAAGAAATACTTTCTCATCCTAGATGGCGGCAAAATAGGCTATGATTGATGAGATGTCTACTTTACATATGAGTGGTACTTGGAAACTTGTTCCTTTCCCTTGAGGTAAATCAGTTGTTAGTTGTCATTGGATTTATGCAATGAAAGTTAGTTCGGATGACCAAATTGATTGACTTAAGGCTCGCATTGTTGCCAAGGGGTACACTAAGATATTCGTGCTACTTTTTCTCCCATAGCTAAAATTGTATTTGTTCTTCTTTTTCTATTAAACAACCTCTCTACTTAAATAGTCTCTCTACTTCTTCAGAGGTAGTGGTATGAACTGCATACATTTTATCCTCTCCAAACCCCATTAGGTGGGAAATCACTAGGTATGTTGTTATTGTTGTTGTTTTTTCCTATTTACGGTTGTTGTTCGACACTGGACCTTTTTTCAGTTAGATATCAAGAATGCTTTTCTCCATGGTAACCTTGAAGAGAAAGTTTATGTAGAGCAAATACCTGGTTTTATTGCTTGGGGGGGGGGGGGGGGGTTTATAGTCTATTATGTCGGTCACTTTATTGTCTAAAACAATCTCCTCGAGCCTGGTTTGAAAAGTTCAGCACAGTAATTCAAAAGTTTGGCATGATTTATAATGAAACAGATCACTTTGTATTTTATCAACATTCTACTCTAAATATATATATATATATATATATATATATATATATTTGGTGATTTATGTTGATGATATTGTTATTACGACCAATGGTCAAAATGGTATCATTAGATTGAAGCAACACCTTTTTTAGCATTTTCAAACTAAAAACCTTGGCAGAATAAAGTATTTTTTTAGGAATGAGATTATTCAGGAGAAGGTGGGAATGACTTCGATGGAGGACAAGATCTGGAAAGTGAGGTTATGATGGTTTGGGCATGTGATGATGAGGGGAACTGATGCCCCCAATTCATAGGTATGAGAGGTTGGGTTTAGATGGTTTCAGGCAAGGTATAGGTAGGCCAAAGAAATACTGGAGGGAGGTGATTAGACGTGATACAGAACAGTTATAGCTTACTGAGGACATAATCCTAGTTAGGAAAGTATGGAGGACGCGGATTAGGTTAGAGGGCTAGTGCGTGTGGGTAAGTTGTAGCCGGTAGTTAGGAGTGCTTTGATGTCGTCTGTCTAGTAGTCTTAGGTCTGTGTACATTGATTGGAGATTTTAGTTAAGAGGGTCTGGGTGAGGTGTTTGCTTTTGGTTTGTTAGTGTAGAGTATTACTTTGTGGGTGTGTTATTTCTATTATTCCATCTTATTTTATGTTGTATTACAATTTTGTTTACTTTTTTCTTGTCTTAAGCCGGGGGTCTATCCGAAAGAACCTCTCTACTTCTTCAGAGGTAATGGTATGGACTGTGTACATTTACCCTTCCCCGACCCCACTATGTGGGAATACACTGGGTTTGTTGTTGTTGTATTATTAAAGTTTCTCAGTGTAGATCAGGTATTGTTATTTTGCAATGCAAGTATGCTTTAGACATTCTTGAGGAGACTGACATGATGGGATATAAACCTATTGACACTCCTATGGATCCGAATACTTAACTCCTGCCAGGACAAGGGAAGCCACTCAATGATCTTGGAACATATAGGTGTCTAGTTGGTAATTTGAATAATCTCATAGTGACTAGACCTGACATTTCCTATCCTATGAGTGTTGTAAGTCAGTTTATAGATTCTCCCTGTGATAGTCATTGGCATGTAGTTATTTGCATTGTTCGATATATTAAGTCAACTCTAGGTAAATGACTATTTTTCGAGGAGGTCATGAGCAGATCATTGGATATACAGACGTTTATTGGACTGGATCACTCTGTGATAGATGTTCTACTTTTGGATATTGTGTTTTAGTAGGAGATAATTTGGTGTCCTAGAAGAGTAAGAAATAAAATGTGGTTGCTTGAACCAGTGCAGAATATCAAGCAATGGCAGTAGCCACTTGTGAGCTAGTTTGGATTAAAGAGTTGTTGAGAGAGTTAAAATTTGGAGAAGTCTATGAAATGGAAATTGTGTGTGATAGTCAAGCGGCTCTTCATATCGAATCAACTCTAGTATTTCATGAAAGGACTAAACATATTGAGATTGATTGTCACTTTGTGAGAGAAGATACTTTCCAGAGATATTGTTACAAAATTTGTGAAATCGAGTGATCAGCTTGCAGATATTTTCACTAAGTCCCTCATATTAATTACATTTTGTAACAAGCTCTCGGTATATATATATATATATATATATGACTTTTATGCACCAGCTTGAGGGGAGTGTTAGAATATGAGTAGGAATAAGAATAGTATATGGAATACTACTTGGAAAAGCATTGTAGTGTCAGTATCCAAGCTGGAGAAGGAGTCTAATGTAGTGTCTATAAATAGAGTCTCAATGAAATAATTTAAATACAACAATTCAATAATAATTTTTCTCATATATTTCTCACATATATTTAGTCCAAGACTACTAATTATAAGCATAAATGAAAGAGATAAAGCGCTCAAACATGTTTAGAGTCTCGCTTTAGGGTTTAAGCGTGCCTTTGAGCGTTCCCTTGACAACACTGGTTATGGCTGTTCATGGTTCGGTTTTCATCTAAACCAAAATCAAACTAATTATGTCAATTTATTAAATAGACTACCAAGGCAAATTTATTCAGTTTTTTTATTTTCAATTTTGTTGGTTTTTGAGTTATTTTCCTTTTCACATGTAATACAAATAATTTCATTCAATCTACTAGAGCTAAAGACAATTCTGACACATCAGTATTCATTTAGTAAGAATCAAACAAATTGATTTCCTATTATCGGTTGAATCATCTATATATGAGAATTTTCACTTTAAGACGTGACAATTATTCACTTCTGTATGTCAAACAACAGTCTTACATCTGGATGGAAGACTACCCACATGCATCATTTGAACTGTGTGACTCGAAAGAAACATGAGATGCTTTTTGTGAAGGGCAGAGCATACTTATTTTGTGATGCTTAAATTTTTACAAAATCTACATTCTTGATGCTTACAGCATTTTAGATAGCATGGTGCAGTTTTTGGATCTTTTTGACTCTCTGAGTCAACAGGGTGATGGTAAATTCTGATCTTTTGTACTCTCTAGTACCCTTTGTACTGTTTTAATAATGTCACCTTTACATTTTAAAAAGTTTCACCAAATTTGAAAGGAAACTTTTGGTTAAAAAATAGTTGTTTGGCCCATCCTTAGGGGAAATGATATAATTAACATAACATTAATGTGTCTGCACTTTTATGATAATGTTTCTACATATGGTGGTTACCTTTTATGCATCTGGAGGCTCACATGTGTGCTTTTTAGGTCTGTTGCTGGGGAGAAAACAGTGAAGAAACTGAGGTTATCGAAGGCACTGACAATTCCGGAGGGAACCAATATATATATATATATATATATATATATAGATACCCTAATAACGTTAATATATTAAGTTGTGCATCCTTAATAACAAAACTTATTTGGGTGCACTGGTTTGATACTTAGCTTTAAGCTTCCCTTGAAAGCCAATGTGTAGCTGGTTTGATTCCCGCGTGGGTGCTCTGATTTTTAAAGCCTTTTTTCCCTTTACATGTTCCACCTCAGTTGGCTCAACCTTAATTAAAAAGTAAATATTAATATAATTCCCCAATCCCCGTATTCAATATTCTCAACCCACCCACCCCCAATCCTAAATATTTTTCCCAAATCCAAAAGTCCCTTCAAACAAATTTTTCTTTCTTCCATTCCTACAATCTATCATTTTCCTTAATAAATATGTGGCTATTGACGACAACATACGGTAAATTTATTACATTCAGAAGAATACATTTATAAATATAAGGAACGATTCATTCATTGACGCATTGATGTATAGTATGAAAGAATGGTCTACTTTTGTTATATTAGTACTAAATTATTGATATTTGATCATTTTGAAATTTATACTTCGCTAGTAATTGTTTTGCAATTTTTAAGTTTGACAGAGTTGTATACCAAATTATGTAGTTGATAATTGATATGTCTATTTTAAAGATAATGGTGCATCCGCTATCTTCAAATCCTGGATTCGCCTCTGGTCTGATGCATGTCGGCGGATGGCAGCGAAACGAAATGATGATGTTCTACTGACTGATGCAAATGCCTTACTCTCTGGCATAGTAACTGACAAGGTCATCTGAAAATGATCATTTTCTTGCTTTTTTTTTAAATTATGTTAAGGTTTTAGTGAATGCATTCACATGTTTGGTGCACAGCTTTTGTTAATGATTTTTAATTCGAGGGTTTATGTATCTCCGCAGAAATTAACACTAAAATGGTTGGTTCAAGAAGAACAAAAATGTCCAATCTATGAATTAGAGAGTGTTGTATAATTAATATTCAATGAACTTGATAGTGTTCAACGAGGCCAAAAAAATAAATTAGTAGATCAGGAGGCTGTTATTTCTGTTTTTTCATTTATTTACTTTAGTATTTGGACACAACCCAAGAGCCCGGTGGCGTCTTTTTCTCGCTTTGCCTTTGTTGAGAAGAACCCCACAACTTCACGACGAGGCTATTCCTCCCTTTTCTATGAGTTTACCGGAGAGTTGTTAGGCTATTAACAAGTAGGGAAGTGACAGCTTATGTTATAGGGGAAGTACATTTGTAAAAGTAAAACTAAAGAGACTCATAGAAGCACTCGAACTCAATTGGAAATGTAAAACTAAAGACACTTACGGAATCACTGGATATTAGTTGTTTCTCGCTTTCTTGTCTTATTAGTTTTTTAAATTTGGATTTCTGTGTAGGATATTGCAACTAGGGTTATAGCGGAGGAGTTGAGGCCTGAGCAGCAGACAATTATTTCGAAGGTCATGACGAGGAACCCCATTTTTGTGACTGCAGATTCATTGGGTATTGAAGCCCTTCAGAAGATGGTGCAAGGTGTCTTTCTTGACATATTATATTTAGATTTGGGAAAGGGGGCAAATATAACCCTCAACTTTGCGACTTAGAGCAAATATACCCTCTGTTGAAAAGGTGGAGCATCTATGGAATGGTGCAAATATACCCTTTTACTAACAAATCTGTACTTTTAAATTAAATAATATTTATCTTATTCTTTTAAATTAAAAAAAGATAAATGAATTTATTTTTAACTAGACTGTTTATTGTTTAATTAACCCGACCTGTTCAATCACAGATACCAATTAATGGTTGTGAAAATATATCTTCTTGTTGATAGGTAAAAATGGTGTTAAAGATACAATTTCATCTAAGTGGTCTGAAATATATTTTCATAGAAAAAGTACAGATGGTAATGCAGGGACTGCATAGTTAGGAATACCGAGTATTTTAATTTTCATCAGGTGTTCCCTGAATTGAAAATCTATTGCTTATTTTTTTTTGGTCTGGTGGGTCGAGTCAGTTAAAATATAAATGGACTAGTTAAAAATAAATCCATTTGTATTTTTTTAATTTTAAAAAATAAGATACATTATTTAATTTTAAAAAATACAGATATGTTAGTAAAAAGGATATATTTGCACCATTTCAGTGACGACAGGAGTATATTTGCATCACTTTTTTAACGGAGGGTATATCTACTCTAAATCACAAAGTTAAAGGGTATATTTTCACCTTTTCCCTTATAATTTTCTCTCTCACCTAGCAAAAAAGATTATTTTGATTTTCCCTCTCCCCCAGTAAAAAAGAATGGTAATTGCACCAAATGTTCCATAGACCTAAGTCTAGTTCCATTTATGAATTATTTTTGAATTAATTTTGGCGGGATTATATTGCCTTTTCTATAGCTATGACTAGCATGAAAATTGTGAAGTAGCAGTTTGAACGGGCACAGGAGGGCATATTGCTTTAGTTAACACAATTGGAACCTGCTTGTTAATGGACTTATCTTGTACTTGAGATACACGTCGATCCAGTGCTAAACCTGCTAGACCATTGACACTAGTATTTCTTTTTCCGAATAGAACTTTTAGGTCCTACATTTAGTGTTTGTTTACAAACTTTTACCTTGAAGTAATCTGATAAGAGACTTATTTCTTTATTCTAATTTTAAGGGGGTACCTGTAGTATACCAAAGGTAAGGTTAGTTGTAGTACTAGATTTATCATATTTGTTGAAATGTTGTGTCATAGCATACCTTAGTTATTTGTTTTAACCTTATTAATTCTTCTATATTATTTTTAAGGTATATTATATGCTCCATATTTCTAGCTTTTATATAGTCGAGTAGATTCTTTTTCATAAGTATTTCTATCAATCTTATTTGATCCATATCTCTCCTCCAATATTCTAAATATTCGTAATTTATCATTTTAGTTTGAGTAATACCAATCTGAATAATAATATCTACCATCAAAATTTATATTTTCTAACTCATGTTCTATCCCTTCAGTATTTAGTAACTCATCTTCAAAATCAAATCTCTTTTCTCATATGAGTTTTCTTATATCTATTATTTCTATATCCTTAAGTATATATACAAAATAAGAATCTTGACCCTATCTATCATTTCATCAGATAAGTAGTTAGTCATTTTATTTCATATGATGCTTATTTCAAAATATTTCTTTCAATCATATACATAACAAAATATGATCATCTTAGATCACTATGTACTAGATTATTCTTACATAATTATGTTCCTCTGTCACTATTAGCATGGTACATTTGGATACTTCTTTTCTAAATAGTGCCTCAACTCTGGTTACTACCCTATCACGGCTTCTCTGCCTTACTGGTTTCACCTTTAGGATGGCAGAGTTCTGAAAATTTTTCTCCTTTTCCTTTTTGCTAATAAACTTCAGAACATATTATCCTTCGAATAATTCTACTATATAGTAACTAACATGAACTTATTTTATTATATCATGATTGTCAGGAATTTATGAATTTAGCTATCATAATTATAAATGAAAATACTTGTTCTTGTAGGTTTGATGATTCTGAGCTTTGATTTTCCATAGTTAAGTATAAAACTGAATATCTTATTAAATATTTTGAGAGATTTTTGGTTGTGTACAAGGAGGCTTGCTTTCCGTGTAGAAAGTCTTGCCTTAGATTTGTCGTCAAATGAAAATCGTAACACTATTCCTATTCTACACTTGTCAAAAAAGTGAAAAACTAATAATGGAACTTGCCAAAAAAGTCAAAAACTCGTAATGCTATACAATAATTTACGTCTCTTAAAAGTTAAAAACTATCTAATAATTCTCATGTCACTTTCATAGCTTTAATATCTTGTCTCCTTGTCTCCTACCTTTATTTTTCATTGGTCCGTCCTTTTTTATGTTGCTTTCTATCTCCTATTGTCTATCTTTCAGCTGGCTTCTTTTCATCCTTATCTTCTTGGTTGATTTTTGTCTTTATCTTTTATTCTAGTTGGACTTCTAGGATAATATTATCTTCTCCGTTACATCTCGAATATTGATGATCTGAATATTTATGTCCTATTAATTTGCAATATATTGTCAATAATTCTTCTGAAATAAATTTCTTCTTAGTTGTTCTTGTAGTTGGTTGTCTTTCTGGATTGAGTAATGTCATTATTCATTTTTGAACTTCTTTCATATCTGACTGTCGTAGCTCCCTTGAATTTGAATAGATCATTAGCTGGTCTCGTGAATAATAGCTCTATATAGGGTTTCCATTGAGATAATTATTTGCTAGCTCTTGAATAATCGTAGATATTCCAATGATTCATTTATTTGCATAGAAATCTGGTATTTCTACCTTAGATATTTCTGGATGTTGTCCAATATCTTCTGGTATAATGATATCTCTGGTTAATCCAAATTTTACAACTTGTATAACTGGTTTAATTTCGTCATATAATATCTCTGTTGGGGCAGTATAAAACTTTATAAAAAATAGGTTTCCTTTGATTATTTTTTTGTAGGTAAAAAATGCTCTATATATTTCAAGTATAGCTGATAATTCATTTCTGTCTTGGGTATACACGGTATTAAGTAGTCCGTAACTAAAACAAGTTCTAACTAGGTTTGGATTGATTTTTGGTAGTGCGATTAACTTGTTGTATCCTTGTAGTTTTTGGGTGATATAGTCTATGTTTGGTTCTTGGATATTTATAGCTCTGGGTTTAAGATTTAGGTAAGTTTGTAGTTTGTGTATATTTTCTATGTATGCTCGGGTTATATGATTATAGGCTTTTTTGTCTTGGTTCAAACTTTCTAGATATGTGGTAGTTTGTAGAGGTATGAATAAATGGTCTTTTGGTATTTTTGATATAAATGGTTTGTCAAATATCTTATTCAGATTTAATCCTTGTTTACTAACTCCTTTGCTTATACCTGAAGATGTAAATTGATAAAGGTTATGAGTTTTATGGAGTGTCCCAACGTCTCCTTTTAGCTCTGAATTTTTTATGTCTTCCGATCAATATAGCTCTGCACTTTTATAGTCATGCGGCTGACTTGTAGCTTTAAACTTCAGTTTACCTTTATTAGTCTTTAGTTATTGTACCTCATTGCCCATACTGTCCACTTTCATTGAAAGCGTAGTTAGGGTTTTGAGTATTTCTTCTAGTGTATCATTTTCTGTTATATTAGTCTGTGTAGTTTTATCTTGATATGTAATCTTCAATAACATTCTTGTTAGTATTAATTATTTCAACTGTAAGTGTAAAGTTCAATATATTTAATACCAATCTCCGTATTTCTTTTGTTGTAACTGAATTTTATATTTTCTTAGTTAACCACCATCGTACTTGTGTATTATCTGTTCGTACTATAAATTTGTTATATACAATATATGGTTCAAATGTTAATAAACACTTATATAATGAACATAATTCTTTCCTATTTATTTTCCATTTTATTTCTGTATCATTAAATGTTCCTGAATAATATCTACAATGATGTTCTATTTTTTCGTTTTCATACCTGTATTTGAGTACTCCTCCATATCTATGCTCACTTGCATCTACTTCTATTATATATATAAAAATTTTATTTTCATCCGAAAATTGTAATTTTGGTAGTTTTTAACAAAGTGTCTTTATTTTTTGCACTTGTTTTTTATTTTCTTCCCCATAATTATATTCTACATCCTTTTTTAATTTCTTTTGTAATGGTTTTAAATTCTCTGCTAGTTTTGGTATATATTCTCTTACCTGATTTACTAATCCTAAAAATGATTGTAACTTCTCTTTTGTATCTAATTCTTCTTTTGAATTTATTATTTTTTGTACTATATGTTGTTGCATTTTTACTCCGTTTTTATCTACTTGTATTCCTAAAAATTCTATCTGGGTTTTCATTATTTCTGCCTTTTTCTCACTTAGGCTTATTCCTGAATTTTCGATTATATTTGTAAATTGTTCTAATAACTTTAAGTGTTTATCTTTAGTTTTTGAATATAGTAATATATCGTCTATATACACTATACAGTTAGGTAGTCGTTTAAAATAATTATTCATAAAATATTGATACCTACCTGGTGCATTTTTATATCCAAATGGTAACACATTCCATTCATAAAATCTTTGTGGCACTATAAATGTAGTTAGCTTTTTAGATTCTTCTTCTAGTTTTAAATGGTAAAATTATGATTTACAATCAAATTTACTAAAATAATTATATCCTTATATTTGTCTTATTTTTAGTATTCTGCTTGGTATTGAGTAATTATATGTTATAGGTTTTGCATTTAAATTCCAATAGTCAATAATCATTCTACTTTTTTCTCTTTTTTGTTCACTATATTTATTTACTATAAATGCTGGGCTAGTGTGCTTGCTATTACTTTTTTGTATATATTATTTTTCTAATAGTTCATTTATATGCATTTCAAATTCTTTTAGATCGTCGAAATTATACGTTAGTGGTTTTTGAATTATTATACTATCTTTATTTATTAGCTCAATTTTTATAGTAGTTTTATGTTCTTCCCATCCTTTTAGTGGATCTTCACTATATAGTTGTTTTAATTTATTTTTGATTATTTCTACTTTATCTATTGAAAATATGGTCATTTCTTCCTTATTTATAGAGAATATAATTAATTCTATCATGTCTTCAGTAGTTTTTATATTTTCTAATTTTTGTGTAATTTTTTCACTTCCTTTTATCGAATCTGTTTTCTTTCTTATTTTATTAGTAACTCTCTTTGCTCTTACCTTTTATTTGCATAGGGTTGTAAACCACCAGTGTGTTTTAGTTATTATGTGTGGATATAGTTTATCTAAAAATGACATTTCTAAAAGTAGGAGTGTACAGACCAAACCGTCAAGTCAAACCGAACCGACGAACCAAACCAAACCTAGAAAAAAAACCGACTTATGGTTTGGTTTGATTGGTTTGGCGTTAGAAAAAAAACCCGACCATTCTTGATTTGGTTTGGTGTTGAACAAAAAAAAGTTAAACCGAACCCAAATCAAACCGACATAATATATATATATATATATATAATATTCTAACTTTTTTGTACATAAAATATTAATTATAATCTACTTTTTAATTATTTTTTCAACTAGTTTTAGTAATTTTTAATAATTTAAAAGTAGATGTAGATATATATTTAGATTTGGGCCTTTAAGTTGTAATATTTGTCCATTAATTGTTAATTAAATGATCCAAAACCCAATATAAACTTAAAACCTAAACTTTTCACTCTTTATCTCACTTTTTAGCTTCAAGAGAGTTTTTCGCTCGTCATTTTTTTATAATTATGGGTTTTCATTAGTATATGAGTGAAAACATATTTGATCTAGTCTTCGATCACAATATAATTGTAAAAACTAAATATTATAAAAAAAAATTAAAAAAAAAAACAAAAACCTGAAAAAACCTTCTAAAACCTAAACTGAAAAAACCAATTTCATGTTGGTTTGATTTGGTTTATAGTTTTAATAAACCGACATGATTGGTTTGGTTTTAACCAACCCGACCTATGTACACCCCTACCTAAAGCATATCTTTTGATGTTAGTTCGTAATTATAAATTTCTTCTATTATTAATATTTTATTCCATATTTGTATTTTTACATTCCTAACTTTATATGTAGTTAGATTTCCTTCATTATTAAATCCTTTAACTACTATTGGTGTTCTTAACTTATCCCATTTATTTTCTGGTAAACAGTTATATCTAAATAAATTGGCTTCTGCTCCTGTATCTATCATTAACGTATAATATCTATTATAATATCCTTCTACTATTATCTTCATGAGTACATTTATTTTCATATGAAAGCTCTTTTTATTAACAATTTGTCTTTATTATACGTTATGATTAATTGGGTATGTTCTATATTGTATGGTTTTACTTGTTCCAACCATTTTATTCCTAATATTATATCTGCTTTTTGTGTTTTTTCTTTTACTTTAAATTCAAGTTTTATCATTCTGACTCCTATTATAATTTCTTTTTCAGTCGTATGTTTAATAATTATTAGGTTTCTTGGTAAATTTGGACATTTATCATTATTTGTTTTAATTTTTTCTGTTTTTACTAAGTATTTCATTATATAATTATCTTTCTGTCCTGTGTTTATTAGTATTAAATATTCTTTTTCATCTATTGTTCCTATTATATAATATTGAGTTAGGTTAGGTTTTGAAGTTATCTCATATGCTATTCTTTTTTATGTTTCTGGTTTTTCATAAGACATTCTCTTTGGTGTTCTTATTCTTTCATTTATTATTTCTAAATCTTCTTCTATATCTATATTTTGGTAGCTATAATCATTATTATCTATGATTTTTACAAATTGCTCAAAAGTGCTTTCTATTTGTATTTTGTTTATTTTATTTTTTTCAGTTATTTTATACTTTGTTAGTAATACATATAAATTTTTACATTTTGCTGTAAATATTTTACTTTCTGGGGTTAATTTTATTCCTGATATTTTTTAATATAGTACTAATGACTTATCTATATTTTTATCTGTTATTGGTACTGAATAATTTGCACTTATTATAAATTTAAATTTTTGGTATATTAGATTCCCTCTTATAGCACTTATTATGCTTTTTTCTATAGGTTTTACGATCCTATCATCTGCTAAATATAGTTCTATTTGTGTATCTATTCCTTTTCTAAAATATGCTTTTATTAATATTTCTGTTCTTTCAAGGTGTACATATTTTATTGGGTCTTTACTTCTTATATCTTGTATTTCTTTATTAACTATTCTTTTTGTTACTAGTGGTTTACTAGCTTTTTCTTTCGCGTATCTACAATCTATTATATGTTCTTTTTGGCTTACTACGTAGTATTCTTCTTTCCGTCTATTAAATATATTCCTTATTGTTGGTATTTTAAATATTTTTTCTACAGTTAAGTCGAATTCTTTTCCTTTTATTTCTTCAAATATATTAATATCAAATATAATTTTTTGGTCTATTTCTTCTTCATTTAAATATTCTTCCTTTTTTATTATTTGTATACTTTCTTCAGTCATTTAATTCATCGAATTCGCTATCTATTTCGTTATCTGTTTCATTTTCTGAGATTTCATATATACTATCTTCTCTTTCTAATTCATAATCTATATAATCTATTTGCATATATTCTGTATTTTCTATCTTTATTTCTGATATTTTTTTATTTTTTTTTTATTTTTGGGTACTTTACAATCTTTAGCTAGGTGCCCTAATTTTCCACAACATTACATTTACATTCTTTTATAGATTTCTTATTTCTATATGGTCTTTTATGTTTATAGTCTTTTACGTAATGTCTTTTTCTTGATTTTTTATATTTATATTGGGATTTCTTATATTTATTATATTTCTTATGTCTTTTTCTTTTCTTATAGTATTTTTCTTCACGTCTAAATTGGAGTGCTATTTTATCTTTGCAACATGCTAAATTCTTTATTAATGTTTTTTCCATTTTTAATTCTTCTCTATATTTTTCACATATATTCCTATACCATTATTGTAAAAAAATTATCCTTGCTCCTAGAGTATCTACTATTTTTGCTTCATCCCAACTTTTTATTATTTTTGAACTAAATGGTTCAAGTAGTTTGCTAAAATATAATCTCATTATTTCCTTACTTTCTTCTACATTATATTTTCCCTTATAATAATGTTCTTTGAATGCTTCATATATGTAGCACATATTACATATTGCTAATTTTAATATTAAATTTCTATTTATATCTTCTTCTATACTACTAAATTAATTTCTTATAGTTGTTTCACATTTTTTTAATATTTCTATGGGTAATGCTTTAGTTGTTCCTTCTTTAGTTGTTCCTTCTGTATTTTTGTTAGATCTTAGTACCTTTTTACTTTATTCTAAAATTTGATAGTCATAATTTTACTGTTCCTATAAGTGTTCTTTCTATATATTCTGGTGTATTTGTTGTCTCTATGCTATTATCTAATAATTGTTTTGATATATATCTTACCCATAATTGTATCGTCTTCTTTGTGTCTATTACACAGTCTAAATCTAAAAAGTTGTAATTTTTATTAACTATTTGTTTTGGTGTCCATCTGTATTCATTTTTTGGTTTGTACTTATTTTTGTAATTATATTTTGGCTTTTTTTTTCTGATGTAATAGGTATTATGATTTCGTCATCTTTTTTATCAAGAGTATTTATTTCTTCTATATTTTTTTTATTAACTGCTTCTTCTTTTTCCTTAATTTCTAGATCTTCTATTCTTTTTAAAATTTCTGTATATGTTTCACTATCTTTTGAATCATAATCATTTATTTTTTCAATGTATATTGTATTTATTTCTAATTCATTGGTCTTTAACTCTTCAGTTTTTGTTTGTAATTTTTCTTTAAATTGGTTTATTTCATCTAGTAGTTTCTGTTCTTTATCCTTTTCGTCTTTTTCTCTTTGTTTTTTTTCATATAGATCTTTTAGTATTTGTAATTTTTTTCTAACTCAGTAATCCTATTATTTTTTATTTCTTCTATTTTCCGTATTTCATCCGTAGTTTGTTGTTTTATTTTTTCTATTTCTTTTTTCCTGTCTATTTCTTCATTTTCTTTTGCTATTCTTACCTTAGCTGTTAGTTTATCTTCTAAAATTCTTTTTTTTTCTAACATTAAATATAAATGTTCACCTATTTTCTTATACCTTCTTCCTAAATTAGAAAATACTATTCTTATTTTTAACCTTTCGTGAATTTCATATGTGTTTTCATCTATTATGAATTCTTCTTTTTTCATTTTATCTATTTGATTGTATATAAGTCATGTTGATGTATGTATTCTAGGTTATCTATTAGAGCTTCTAAATATGATATTTCTTCTTTTTGTGCTTTTATTGATTTTTGACATACTCCAACAATTAAATTATATTGTAGTCTTTTTTTTTCTTATTTTTAATTCTCTTTGTTTCTCAGATAATATTTGTTTTAGTTCCTTATATTTGTGGGATTGGTCTATTTTATTCATTAGTGTTTATAATATTTTGGTAGATTTCTAAATTTATTTCTATCATAATATGCATTCCTTAAATAAATACATACAACTTCTCTATTTTTAAATAACATAGCTATGATACCAAAGGTAATGGGGTACTTGTAATACTAGATTTATCATATTTGTTGAAATGCTATGTCATAGCATTCCTTAGTTATTTGTTTTAACCTTATTAATTCTTCTATATTATTTTTAAGGTATACTATATGCTTCATATTTCTAGTTTTTATGTAGTCGAGTAGATTCTTTTTTATAAGTATTTCTATCAATCTTATTTGCTCCATATCTCTCTACGATTATTCAAGAGCGAGCAAATAGTTATCTCAATGAAAACCCTATATGGAGTTATTATTCGTGAGACCAGCTAATGATCTATTCAAATTCAATGGAGTTATGACAGTCAGATACAGAAGAAGTTCAGAAATAGATAATGACATTACTTGAACAATTAAGAAGAAATTTATTTCAGAAGATTTATTGACAAGATATTGTCAATTCCGCCATCTTTCTGTTGTGGAAAATGGTGAAATTATAGCATTGCTGGATATCACAAAATGCCTTTTTGATGCGATATCAAGGATGGAGAAGGCTGCAGAACAGGGAAGTGCAATTGCTACAACTGTTGAAGGAGTTGAACGACAGTGGGGGAACAACTTCTCGGGTTAGTTGTGCTCCATGTGACAATACTGCTTAGTGAAAATGTTAGTTGCTGCATTCATGTACCAAAAATTATTATTATGCGTTTTCCGTAAAAGCCTTTATTGATTTTCTCTATCCACAGTAATAATCTTTACAGTTCTTCCCTGTGGTATGTCAGCTCTGACCAGACTCATAAGTTCCATTTTTGTTGTTGCTTGTCATGGATGGGTACTCAGGATCACTCTTGACAGACTTACCGGAAAATTCTCAGGAAATTGCATGGGATGAACCCCCGTAGTGGGTGAGTTTAATTTTTTATCCCCATAAAAAAAATCTTTAAAAATTAGTTTTTCTTCTTTTTTATGTAAAGAACAAGTACATTTTTGTCCCCCTAAATATTTTAAACTTTCTATGCTCATTTATCTATCAACTGCTATTTTATTTTTTTTAAAATAAAATTCTTGATTTTTTCCTTGATTTATTTTCTTTTTTTCCCTTGTTTTAATTCACTTGTTTCAACCTTTATTTTTCTTTTATTTTTTTCTATTTTTTCCTTTTTTCTCAAACATTTTCTTCATTTCTCTTTTCTTAATTCATTTGATGCTACCTTTATTATTGTTTTTTTTAATCATTTCTCATTTTTCTTTTTCGTTTTTCATTTTTCTCAAATTTTGAATAGATAGTTTATAGTATGAATAGATAGTTTATAGTATTATCTTGTGGTTGTCCTATTTCCTTTTTAGCTAGCAGTGTGTTATACCATTTTATTGTGTGCTTTTATGTTTTTTATTTGTAATACTGTTATTTGTCCTGAGTAGGGGGTTTATCGGGGAATAACCTCTCTATTTCATCTAAGGTAGTGGCATGGACTGCATGCACATTATCCTCTCTAGAACCTACTTTGTGTGACTATACTCAGTATGTTGTTGTTGTTTTCTTAAACTTTATTTTTATTTTTTCTTCTCATATTTTTTTTTCTTGATCTTATTTTTTTTTATTCTTCTTTTTCTCCTTCACCTTTATTGTTTCTTTTTTTTTTCTTTTTTTCTCATTTTTTTTTCTTTTATCTACTTTGTTTCTTTTTTTTTTTCCTCAACTTCTATTATATTTTGCTAATAAATAGAAAGCCGAATGATCCGTAAAGGGATATTCTTTCTTTGACATCAAAGTAAATTTAAGGGCATGACTTATTGAAAGTCCGTTTGGATTAGACTTGCCTTTAAGGCAAAAGTTATAGAACATCTCATAAATCAAGACACAATGTGGTAGTGTCAAGTCTTGCTTGTGAGGCATAACTTATTGTTTAAAAATCCTTGAGTTAAGTCTTGCTTTTAGGGCAAAAGTTATAGAACATCTCATAATTAAGACACAATGTGGTAGTGTCGACACTTGCCCATTGAGCGTAACTTGTTTTTTGGGAGGTTCTTGGGCTAAGTCATGTTTTAGAGGAAAGACTAATGGAGCATCACATAAATCAAGAAACAATAGAGCAGTGTCAACTCTTGTCCATGGGGCATAACTTGTGGGCTAAGTTTTGCCTCTAAGACAAGAGTTATAGAACATCTCATAAATCAAGACACGATGTGATAGTTTCAATTCTTGCCCATGGGGCGTAACTTGTGGGCTAAGTTTTGCCTCTAAGACAAGAGTTATAGAACATCTCATAAATCAAGACACGATGTGATAGTTTCAATTCTTGCCCATGGGGCGTAACTTGCTGTTTGAAAGTCCCTGGACTAAGTCATGCCTCTAAGGAAAAAATTGTAGAACATCTCATAAATCAAGATATAATGTGCTAGTGTCATCTCTTACCCATGGGGCATAACTTGTTGTTTGAAAGTCCTTGATCTATAAAATATTTCATAAATCAAAACACAATGTGGTAGAGTCAAATCTTACCATGAGGCGTAAGTTTTTGTTTGAAAATCCTTGGGTTAAGTCTTTACTTTCAGGCAAGAGTTATGGAACATCTCCTAAATTAAAACTCAATGTGGTAATGTCAATTCTTGCCCATGGGGTGAAACTTGTTACTTTAAAGCCCTTGGTCTAAGTTTTGTCTCTAAGAGAAGAGTTATAGAGCACCTCATAAATCAATACACAATGTGACAATGTCAGCTCTTGCCCATGGGACATAACTTATTGTTTGATGGTCCTTGGGCTAAGTCTTGCATCTAAGGCAAGAGTTATAGAGCATTTCATAATTAAAAAACACAATTTGGCAGTGTTGACTCTTGCTCAATGTACGTAACTTGTTGTTTAAAAAACCTTGGGATAAGTCGTGCCTCTAAGGCAAGAGTTATAGAACAACTCATAAATTGAGACATTAAGTGATAGTGTCAACTTTTGCGCGTGGGGCATAACTTGTTGTTTGAAAGTCCTTGAGCTAAGTCTTGCCTCTAAGGTAAGAGTACATCTCATAACTCAAAGCATAATGTGGCAATGTCAACTTTTGTCCTTGGAACGTAACTTGTTGTGTGAAAGTCTTAAATCTTGCCGCTAAGACAGGATTTATAGAACATATCATAAATCAAAATATAAGGTGATAGTGTCAACTCTTGCTTATGAGGCGTAACTTTTTGTTTAGAAGGAATTGAGTAAAAGAAAAGAAAAATAATAAAAATTACAGAAAAAAGCAAAAATAAGAAAAATATTAAAAAAATAAAAATCAAATAAAATAAAAAATAAAAAAGTAAGAAAATATAAAAGTTGAGAGGAGAAAAGGGAAAAATAAAGATTGAGAAAAAAAAGAAAAAACAAACAAAACTAAGATCTGAGAAAAATTTAAAATTTAAAAATAAAAAATAAAAAATAAAAAATAAAAAATAAAAAATAAAAAAAGGAAAAAATTAAAAAAATTAGAAGTTGAGAGAAGAAAAGAAAAAAAGTAAGGTCTGAAAAAAACTAAAACAAAGAAAAATAAAGAGAAGAAAATAAAAAAGTCAAAGTAAATAAAAAGGAGAAAAAAATAGAAGTTGAAAGATAAATAAGTATAGAGTTGTTTAAAAATATTTGAGATATAATGGGACAAATAGGTAATTATATTACATATAAAAAAGAAAAGAAATTAGTTTTGTAGGACTTTTTTTTATGAGGACAAAATAACTAAGTCACTAATTATGAAGGCCATTGATGTAGTTTATTCGAAAATTCTAGCTTCTACTAAATGAAAGCAAGAGTTGGGAGCATATCAAACAGATTTGTATCCTCTGTTCAGATTTATTATTTTATTGCAGGAGAGTTGCTAAGTAGTAGATAGCAAGGGATACTTAAGAGTACGCCTCAACAATGAGCCGAGCTGGCTCGGGGCTTGGCTCGCATGTATTCAGCTGAGCTCGGTTTTAGTCAAAATTGAGCTGGCTGGATCAGCTTGTTTGACTCGTTTTGGTGATGAAGTGATTACTTTAAAACTAAAATTCATCTATTAATCTTAATTAAGTTAGCAAGAAAATTATTTATTATAGATTATCAAAAAAAAATTATTTATTATAATAAATTTGTACATTTTTACTTCTTTAATTAATTTGACATGATTAAACTTTTTATGGACACCGTTACTTGAGATTTTCTTATTGGTGGTTCAAAATGTATTTAACATTTTAAATTTAAGAATTCAAAAATTAAAGAAACCTAATATTGTATCTTGAATTTATAGTTGATTTATTTTTAACTTTTAGTTTTTGCTTGAAAGTTCTGTTGTCTGTTCAATATTAAGTTAATATAGTTTGAATTTGAGTTTTAATTTAGACTATTAATATATATAAATCAATCACACTTGAATGCATTAGCCAAATTGAACTACTAATACTTGTATTTTTCTTAATCAACCAATTTATTATTATTTTCTTTAATGAAGTAGCACTACATAAACTAAACGTTAAAGAGATAATTCAGGTTTGGCTCGAGCTCGGTTAGAATTCGACAAATCTTGGGTGAGCTCAACTTGGTGTTAGAAGAAGCTTGTTGGGCTCGGCTCGATGCACAAACCTGCTTAAGAGAACGCAATTCAGGAGCATACTGTGTTTAATAACTTTCTTTTTTTGAATTTTATTTTATTTTTTATTAAGGTAGGCTACAGATCACTTTACATTTAGAAGTGCTATTTGGTAGAGAGCTATAATTGGTATTGTCTCAAAACATCAGGTCTTCGACCAGCTGTCTACATTGATGCTTGGTCATTTTGCATTCCTCTCAATTTCTTGCATACAACAGATTGTTCCTGATTACTTTGAGCTTCTGGTAAACTTATACGTCCGCAGTATGGTAACCCGCCACCTTATGGTTTCTGCACTCTGTTTCAGCTCCATCTGCATTTATAGAAACCCTGCGGGAGCGGATGTTCAAGCCCTCTTTGTCAGCCATTGTTTCTGAAAATACCAAGTATAGCGTAACTTTCCTGCCACCTCTTAAATTTGAGAAGACTGTTTTCAGATTGACTTTTAGTACCTAATTTTAATTTTGTCATGTCATCGGGTGGCAATAGTATGCCCCTCAGATCCTGTGTACGTTGCTACTAAGAAGATGCGAGAAGTACGGGTCAACTCAGCTTTAATCACTGTTGGAAACAAAATTCAGGGGATATTAACGTATTCATTTTTCTTCAACAAGCTCCAATTCTATGATACTAATGTTATTATCTTCTCATGCCAAGCACTTGGCAATTATCTAGTGTTTAGCTGATAGATGTCTGCTGGTATTTGATGCAGCTCAAAAGATATTCTTATGCGCGTTGTAGCACAAAATCTATCCCCTGAGCTGACACTGGTGGAAAAGGTTTTGTTTTCAACTTATTTCTTAATTCCAATGGGAGTTCCAAATATTTTCTGTACACTGTTTTTTAACAGCAAAAAGTGCAACCTTTCACAAAATCCACTAGGTTTAAAATCAATAGTGAGAAAAGCTCACACTTCTTACCTAAAGTTTAATACTGCTGACTGTAAATAGATTAAAGTAATTATAATAATCAATTGCAATTATAATTGTTAATGTGACAGAGTGTGTGTGTATATATCTTGTTATTAGTTAAATTAGTTGGATAATGTCAATTGTTAGTTCCTATCAAACATATACTTACATTTCAAGCATCTCGATAGTTCAAACCCTGTATTGATAGGAAGAATCAAATGATCTAACAAGACGGGATCCTTAGCAAGTCTACTTGGCGCATCACCCTCCAGATACATAGCTACAATATCCACCTTTAAATCATCATGAGTTTGATAGTACAACAACAACAACAACAACATCAACAAACCCAGTGTATTCCCACAAAGTGGAGTCTGGGGAGAGTAAAATGTACGCAGTCCATACCGCTACCTCCGAAGAAGTAGAGTGACTGTTTTTGATAGACCCCCGACTCAAGATAAAGAATAGTAAACAAGGTCGTAATGAAACATGAAGCAGGATGGATAAGGAACAAGAAATAATAAAATAGAAATCAAAGAAATACAAAATATGAGAAATAAGAGCAATACGAAATAAGAAATAGGAAATAAGAAATATAGGATACCCACCAAGTAGTAACATACACACACAACCCAAGGACACAGTCACAGAATTACTAATCCGGCTACACAAGACTTTTCTAACTACTAGTTACATCCCACACACTCACACTAGCTTTCTACCCTTATCCGCGACCTCCACACCTTCCTATCTAGGGTCATGTACTCAGTAAGCTGTAGCTGCTCCATGTCACATCTAATCAACTCCCTCAAGTATTTCTTCGGTCTACCTCTACCCCTCTTGAAGCCATACCAAGCTAGCCTCTCACACCTACGAACTGGGGCATCCATGCTCCTCCTCATCACATGCCTAAACCATCGCAACCTTCCTTCCTGTATCTTCTCCTCCATCGGAGCCACTCCCACCTTCTCCTGGATAATCTCATTCCTAACTTTATCCCCTCTAGTAAGCCCACACATCCAACGCAACATCCTTATTTCCGCCACCTTCACTTTTTGAATGTGGGAGTTTTTGACCGGCCAACACTCCGCACCATACAACATGACCGGAAGGACTGCCACTCTGTAGAATTTGCCTTTAAGCTTAAGGGGAACCTTCTTATCACACAACACTCCCGAAGCGAGCCTCCACTTCATCCAGCCCGCTCCAATACGTTTAGAGACATCCTCATCAATCTCGCTATTCCCCTGAATCATAGACCAAAGATACTTAAATCTATTACTCTTACAAACATCCTGGGAATCCAACCTCACCACCACTTCGTCCTCCTTCCTCAAGTCACTAAACTTATATTCCATATACTATGGCTTGAACCTACTCAACCTGAACCTCTTAGATTCAAAGGTATGCCTCTCAATTTTTCATTCACCCCCCCACCCCCCGCTTCTCATTAATCAACACTACATCCAGCCACGAGGATCTCCTCCTTCAAATCGAGGAAATTCCATTTTTGTGTGTAGTCTATGGGATAGATTCTTTAACCACCAAGGCATATCCACGTCAATATCAATATCCTCATCCCTAGAAGACCTCTAGTGTCACGAGGACCTCTATTATATTCTGGACCCTTTCCTTGATAGTCCCGAAAATAATTTTCAGCCTTGAAAATCCAGCCACGAGGATCTCCTCCTTCAAATTGAGGAAATTCTATTTTTATGTGTAGTCTGTGGGATGGATTCTTTAACCACCAAGGCATATCCACAACAATATCAACATCCTCATCCTAAGAAGACCTCTAGTGTCACGAGGACCTCTATTATATTCTAAAATGATGTAGCACGATTAAACATCAGTTTAAATACCACTAGTTTGACCCTTCACTACTACATCTAATGCTTCCAAATGTGAAGTTATAAACGTTAATTGCTGGACAATTTGGCTATTAGAAGGCTCACTTGGATGGTTTGTGACTGGTTGTGATGGTGGTTCCGTAGAACATGTAGATACCATTCTAGATCTTGCTTATTTGATATTAAAATGATAGAAACTAAGATAAAGAAGAGAACAAAGTGAAATTTTGCTGGTTAAATAAAGTGCAAGGATCTTAAACACTGCATTAGCCAATAACTAAGTCCGTATGTAGTGGAAAAATCTCCAGATACAAATGTTATAATACTGCTTCTCTGTTTTAGAATTCTCCAGATACATATATTTGAACTAAAACATAAAGATAAGATATAGGTAGACAATTGTTGCTGACTAAACTATAAAGATAAGACATAGGCAGACAGTTGCTGCTGTTTGATAACTATTGATAACTTCTATAGAGAACTACTTATATATCTTATCTTATCTGAAACTAACTAAGATGGATTATCTTCACTTGCTTGTCTGGATTTTCTTCTAGAATAAATCCATAAAGGAGCAGTCATATCACACAACAACAACAACAACAAAAAACCCAGTATATTCTCAAAAAGTGAGGTCTAGGGAGGGTAAGATGTACGCAGACCATACCGCTACCTCCGAAGAAGTAGAGAGACTATTTCTGATAGACCTCCGGCTCAAACTAAAAGATAGTAACAAGTGGATGGATGACATAATAAAATCAGGAATAAGAAATAGTAAATTGGAAATCAGAGAAATACGAAATACGCGAAAATAAGAGCGACACAAAAAAAGAAAATAAGGACTAAGACATAAGACATAGGCCCCCACCTAGTCGTACCATACACACACAAACCAAGGACACCTATGTACAAGCCTAGGATTACTAATCCGGCTACACCATAACACCCCGGACTACAAGCTACAACCCACACACTCCCATTAGACTTCTACCCTTATTCGTGACTTTTACACCTTCCTATCTAGGGTCATGTCCTCAGTCAGCTTGAGCTGCTCCATATCATGTCTAATTACCTCTCTTCAGTATTTCTTCGGCCTACCTCTACTCCTCCTAAAACTATCTATAGCTAGCTTCTCATACCTCCGGACTAGGGCATCCGCGCCCCTCCTCATCACATGCCTGAACCATATCAGTCTTCCTTTCCGCATCTTGTCGTCTATCGAAGCAGTCATATCACACACTTTCACATTTTCTTAACCTGAATAGCTTGGGAGCATAAAGGTTTCTTTTGGTTTGCGTCTTGGAACTGATGGCATTCAAGAATATGCAGGATTATACACAAAGGATTTTTTTTTTTGGTTCGATTTAGCCGTATATCTCTTATCCAAGGACAAATATTTTTACTGAGACCTAGTCATATTTACAGGTAATGACCTCAAACCCTGAATGCGCAACATTAGAGACTACGATACTTGAAGCGCTGCATATAATAAATACATGATGGGAAGTTTCTGCACCTTCCGGTTCTAGATGGAGGTGCACTGTTGCTTCTTGACATTTTCTACATTTTTCCAGCTTTGATATTAGTGGTTTTTGCTGTCATGTTTAACCTATATTTTTGCAGATGCATATGTTGTCTCCTACATAGACGTATTGCAGATAACTGATGCAGCTATATCTATGGTAAAACTTCTAACCATTTCTTATGTTATAGGTCTAAGAAGTGATGGCACATGATTCCTCGTTTGAATTAGATAGTCGTATCGGAAATGAATCTGGTCATGGTAATGGCCTCTTTTGCATGAATGGTTTTGCACTATGTTGCGGTGATACGTGTGGGGGCACCCGATATGGGTGCAGATGTTGAAGTCGGATTCGTCATCACCTAAACTAGATCTTATAAATTTGGGAATACAGATAGGAGTATGGGTACGAGTGTTAAGATCTAGAGACCTAAACGTACATTATGACATAATAGTACCCATATAAGTATATATTTTAAAAATTAATTAAAGTTAGCAAACTAATAGTAAAATGTTTGGCCAAGCTTTTGGGAGGGTAAAAAGTGTTTTTTTTTCTTTTCAAGAAGTTCTTATTTTAAAAGTGAGGTGTTTGGCAAGCTTGTGAGAGAAAATAGGTGCTTATGAGGGATAACAATAGTTGTCTTTTAGGATTAAAAGAATAGCTTTTTCCCAAAAATACTTTTATGAAAAATACTTTTGAGAAAAATATACTTAGAAGCAATTTTAAAAAGCTTGGCCAAAAATTAATTGCTGCATGAAAGTGGTTGTTATTGGACAAACACAAAACGCTTCTCGAGAAAAGTACTACACAAAGCACATTTCAAAATAAGTCGATTTTAGAAGGTTGGTGAATCAGGCTATGGAGCTAGTACAATTAAAGTTTTGTCAACACTTAATGTTTTATTCTTAAGTGTATCTCCTATTGTAGCAAAGTATTCAGGTACTTTATTGAAATCATATATATATGATTAAATTCAAAATCAGACCAAATACCTAATCAACCTACACTTCTTAGCTGCAGCATTGTCAAAGGGCAAAGTTAGGTTGCTTAAATCTATAAGGGATCCCATACCGCACGCACACCCAAATCATGTCGAGTCAATAGGGATACGACAAGGATGTTGAAAGATCTTAGCAATATAGATTTTGCAGGAGTTAATTATTGTTTTTGAGAAATCAATTTTATTTGTAAGATTTCACAACATAAAAACGGGGGTGGGGGTACCCGAAACAAATTTCCTTAGAGTATCATCCTGTGCTTTACATTTATTGACTAGTAAGAACACATTGCTTCGACCTATTTGATTTTTCCTTATGAGTTGTCTAAATGACCTTTAATATTATCATCATCATTTATTTATTAAAATAGAGACCCTATGTAAGCTTCAGGTTTGACATAGCAATCCCATCAAATACACTTGAAAGACTGCTTCAAAAGTGGTTATTCCCTTTGAGATCTCTGTCCAAGTGTTTTTGGGTTAATATGGCATGGAGACCGGTATGCAATAGCATTGAGCATCTAGATGTGGTATATTAAATCGTTCCATTAGTTGGTGATGCTAAAAGTTTTAAATTTTTGTAAACCTATCGTGGTTATATTTTTCGAATTAGGCTTCCATCCTAGCATGTATGAGGTCTAGGAGGGCTCAATTTTAAAGTGGAGAGAAGGAACACATGTGGTGTTCCTGTATAAGGCACACTTGCTGTGTTCTTTTTTCAATGTTTATGTTACGATTTCTTGCAAAGGATCGAATCACAGGACGATTAACAGGAAAATCTGAATCAATTGTCTTTGACTTCCCCTTGCTTTTGTTAGAATTCCTAGAACGGCCTATTCTGTGTAAAGATATTTGAAATAAAAATTCACCTCATTAAAGAAACACACCAAAAGATACAATATCCTAAACTCAGACTAACCTTATACCGTAATCTGCTTCCTCCACAACTTCCTATCCAGGTTCATGTCCTCGGTAAGCTGGAGCTGCTCTATGTCATGTCTAATCACCTACCCCTAATATTTCTTCGGTCTACCTCTACCTCGCTTGAAACCATCCCTAGCCAACCTACTACACCTACGCACTCGGGCATCCGTGCTCCTTCTTAGCACTTGACCGAACTATCTCAACCTTGCTTCCCTCATCTTGACTTCCACCGAAGCCACTCCCACCTTATCTCGAATAACCTCATTTTAATCCTATCTTTCCTAGTACACCCACACATCCACCTAAGCATTCTCATTTCCGCCACCTTCATCTTTTGGATGTGGGCCTTCTTAATAGGCCAATACTCTGCCCCATACAACAAGCCGGTCTAACCACCATTCTATAGAACTTGTCTTTAAGTTTGAGAGGTACCTTTTTGTCACACAAGATTTCAAAGGCGATCCTTCATTTCATTCACCCTACCCCAATCTGATGAATGATATCTTCACCAATCTCTCCATTCTCCTGAATCATAGACCCTAGATACTTGAAACTATTTCTCTTACTGATAGAATGAGTGTCAAGCTTAACAACCATATTATACTTATGAGACACCTTGCTAAACTTACACTGCAAATGCTCTGTCTTGGACCTACTCAATTTACTAAGAGTTTGCCTCCAAACCTCCAATTTAGCATTAACTCCATTACGTGTCTCATTAATCAAGACTACATCCTCAACAAAAAATAAACAACAAAGGTAATCGGTACCATCATAAGTAGGAAAATCCATCCTTGCATACCTTGGTATTGTTGAATAGGAACTACTTTTTGTTTTATCATTTTGGTTGCCCATGGTTGAAATAGGCAGAGTACTGCCCTTAGAAGCATAATTTGTTGATATCCCAGCCGTCAGGTTGCTACTCGACTTAGTTCCATGAGTTGCGCCCTTAGTAGCATAATTTGTTGATATCCCAACCATCGGGTCACTACTCGACTCAGTTCGATGAGTTTCTGGTTTTGTGGATCTAATTCCCATGCTCGACAATTGTTCTAGGATGAATTAAACAATGGAAAAGGGCCTAAAATTTCCTCCAACTATGTGAAATGGTGTAAAAATATCCTCCGTCTAGCTATTGGGCCTGAAATGCCCTCCTCGTTTACCTATTGAGTCTGAAATGCCTTCTTTGTCTACCTATTGGGGCTGTTTTGCCCTTTTATTTAACAGATCAAGTTAACCCCAATTCATTAATAACGTGTCTTTTTTAATTGGTCAACTAATAATTAATTAAAATAATTAATTTTTCCTCTAAAATCCCTACCCATCCAAATGAATAACCTAATCCGCTAATGATTCGCCTCACCCAAATTAGAAGAAATCCTTTTTAGCCAAATTCAAAATTCATTCCAATGCAGATGCAAACATATTCAAGCATTTCAAGGATCACAAAGCATGTAATTAGTACAAGGAAGGCTGAAGTGATTGACATATTCATAAATTCAAAATGATGTTGAATGGAAAATGGGCAAATAACTTTTCTCTTCTCAGTTGTTCAAAATTCAAGGTATATGAAATTAGACAGAAAAACTTTTACCATCCGAATTCGTGTATTAGCATTGAACTTCAAATAAGAAAACATCAAAATTTTCAAAATAACAAAGTAATCTAACTAGTTTCAATAAATGCATATACTTGGCTAAACCTCATATATTTGATCACAACAGAGAAAACACATTGAAGGTTATATACATTTCTTGCACAAATAAAGCAAGACAAGAAAATACGAGTTAACTCAAGATTCACATTATGTCTTTATTTGAAATATATTGCACATCAGAAAACTCGTTTATGACGTGTCTTTTTTAACCTTCAATGTGTTTTCTCTGTTGTTAACCCCAATTCATTAATGATGTGTCTTTTTTAATTGGTCAACTAATAATTAATTAAAATAATTAATTTTTCCTCTAAAATTTCTACCCATCCAAATGAAATAACCCAATCCGCTAATGATCCGCTTCACCCAAACTAGAAGAAATCCTTTTCAACCGAATTCACAATTCATTCCAATGCAGATGCAAACATATTAAACCATTTCAAGGATCACAAAGCATGTAATTAGTACAAGGAAGGCTGAAATGATTGACATATTCATAAAGTAAAAATGATGTTGAATGGAAAATGGGCAAAAAACTTTTCTCTTCTCAGTTGTTCAAAATTTAAGGTATATGAAATTAGACAAAAAAACTTTTACCATCCAAATTCGTGTATTAGCATTGAACTTCAAATAAGAAAACATCAAAATTTTAAGATGACAAAGTAACCTAACTAGTTTCAATAAATACATATACTTGGCTAAACCTCATGTAATTGGTCACAACAGAGAAAACACATTGAAGGTTATATACATATCTTGCACAGATAAAGCAAGGCAAGAAAATGCGAGTTATCATCAGATAGGAATATTACTGAAAAGGATTTCTTCTAGTTTGGGTGGGGCGGGTCATTAGCGGATTGGGTCATTAGATTTGGGTGGATTGGAATTTTAGAGGAAAAATTAATTAGTTTAATTAGTTATTAGTTGACCAATTAAAAAAGATACGTCATTAATAAATTAGGTCCAAATTGATCTGTTAAATAAAAGGGCAAAATAGCTCCAATAGATAGACCGAGAGGACATTTCAGGCCCAATAGATAGACGGAGAGGGCATTTTAGGCTTAATAGGTAGATGGAAGACATTTTTGCATCATTCTTTCACCGAGACGTTCTTCCATAACTGCAATTTTGGAGTCCATTAGGTTTTTCTGTAATCTCACATTTATCTTGGAATTCGAAATTGATTTCATCGTCCATTGTGAAAGGCTATGATACCACATTGTTATGATTTCTTGCAAAGGATCGAGTCACAAGACGATTAACAGGAAAATCTGAATCAATTGCCTTTGACTTCTCCTTGCTTTTGTTAGAATTCCTAGAACGACCTATTTTGTATAAGGATCTATGAAATATAACTTCATCTCATTTAAGGGAGGCTGAAACCTTAGAATTCAGTGGGAGAGAACTCCGATCTCTTGATTCTGGTTGAAATTCTGTGTAAGTTTTATTCCTCCAATCTCTTCTTAAATAGGAGTCTTTATTCCAGCAAATAAAAAACCTAATTCTTATGAAACTAGGAAACACAAAACCCTATTCTAGACTAATAGCGACAACTAGCATAAATCCTATTTTAGAATAATAAATAAAGCTACTACTAATAATAAACTAGCATAAATAAAATTGATAACTACTTGTATCTAGATAAGGAGAGTATCATAGTTTTTAAGGAAGGCGTGCAATACCGAGAATGTTGTCTTACATTTGCTGTTTTTCTAAAGGTGGAGAACAGTTCGGGTGCTGTCAATGAAGTGGCCAATACTGTGATGCAGAAGTTTTGGGATTCGGCACTGAACCTGGAGCCACCAGATAATTATGATACGTTCAGGTACTTATGCTTCCTAGATGTTGCTTTCATGAATTGGGCATACTAAAGCTAACAGTGCAGGTTTTGTTCTTTTCCTTATCATACAGTGAGATCTCTTTGTCTCAATTGATGATGTTAGAAGGGACATAAGCTGGATAATCTGGATATCTATCGTTGGGTCTTGGAAATACATTTTCTTTCAAATTTGATGACCTTAAAGGTCGTATCCACAGATTTAATTTTGGTGAGTGCTTTAGACTTCATTATATTGGGCACTAGGAACATCATTCAACCTTCTGTACCATTGAACTTAATTTTCCTTCACAAGAAGATATGCTTTCCTTTGTTTAAATTTATGTTATACCTTACTTTTTAGTCTGTTTAAAAATAAATGCCACTTTTTATATTTGGAGTAAATCTTATATTCCAACATTCCCATTTTACCCTTAGGGACGCTTCCCGACAAGGATGATATGATATGCTTAAGACCGTAAGATTCAAAGAGTATTTTTTGGGATGTTATACACACTTTTACCTTAGAGCCATAAGATTCAAATGCCTTCTTACATTCTTGAATTCGTGGTGAGTCAAACTAAGACCATAAAATGAAATAAAGGGAGTGTTTTTTTTTTTGTTTCCACTTGTGATTTTTCATTAGTAGAAATAACCATGGTGAATGTATATCTTTGTTGTCAACAATTGCTTTTTGCAATAAATAATGATCACTTTTAGAAATTATAGTTGTTATTAAACTCATTTACATATATTCCAGCAAGGCATAATACATAAACATGCCTTTTAACTTGACCTCAAGTCACATCTATAACCTTTAACTTTGGGTGTGGACAAGTAGACACTTAAGCTTGTATAAAATTGAACAAGTAGACACACACGTTCTATGTGACATAATATACGTAAGATACCATGTAGGAGAAGAATTGGCCACGTAAGATGCCATATAGGACACATGTGCTTACTTGTTAAACTTTATACAATTTTAAGTGCCTACTTGTACACACCCAAAGTTGGAGGTCATAGATGTGCCCGCAGATCAAGTTAAAGGACATGTTTATGTATTATGCCTTCCAGCAACTGTATTTGATGATACTAGTCTCTGTGTATGTGCATTGCACAAATATCACTCGTTCAATTATTATAATACTTATGTTAAAATAATAAATTGTACTTGCATGTGGTGTGACCAATAAATATCGAAATTTAACATAAGTAGATATTATTAAAGTAATTTTAAAGTGTTGATCAATTTTTATTTCCCTTAAAAACAAAAGTATTCCCTTAACAAAGTAATTTGATGTTGAATATAATGGCATTCCGAAAGTTCCTATAAATTACATTCCTAAAGTTCCTAATGCAAATAAAAATATCCCTTTTTATTTAAGCAGGAATGAAATTGTCCTCTATTCCTAAAAATCTAACGTAAATAAAAGTTTTTTGTTGGTAGACTTCTTCATGTGTAGTCGAACGGTTTCCTGATTGATTGGTTTTTCTTTATATTCCTTAATAAAGTCTACACAAATTAACTTTTTAGGGTTAACATTATGTGTGGTTTAAATCAGAAAAGAATTTCATCCTTAAGTGATTTGCTATTATTGGCTTAAATTATAGAAATATTTAAGGGTATAAAAGTCCATCAACATTTAGAGGATACTGCCGTTGTTCAATGTTTAACATTTTAAGATTCGTGCTTTTATTAATATACCAATATCTATGTCACATGCCTCGTAGGTGTAACCCCTTCAACTATTGTAAAACTTATATCTAAAATATACTTAACTTCTAGCATAATAAATAACTTTAAAAAATAGTTATTTAAATCAAAATCTAAAGCATACAAAAATTGCACGTTCCAACTCTTGATACTTATATTGTAAAAAAAAGGGCAGCCCGGTGCGCTAAAGCTCCAGCGATGCGCTGGGTCCGGGGAAGGTCCCGACAACAAGTATCTATTGTACGCAATCTTACCTTGCATTCTGACAGAGGCTATTTCCAAGGTTTGAACCCGTAACATCTTGGTCATATGAAAACAACTTTACTAGTTACTCCAAGGCTCCCCTTCGAGTTACTGCTATTTTAGAAAATTTGAGTTTAATATTTTACTTAAATAATATTTCAAGTTACTCCAAGGCTACCCTTCGGATTTTTATTTTAATGAAGGCCCAAAGTTGGGGTGTATGCACCCATGTGTAACCTTGAAAGATAAGAAGTATGGTGGGAAATTGGGGAAGTTAGAAACCTCTTCACTGGACCATGAATTCTAGGTGGCGACTTCAACATTTTAAGATATGCCTCAAAAAAGAGAAATTGCTCTAGAAGTTCTATCTATATGGATGAATTTTCTGATTTGATAAAGAGGATATGGAGCTTATTAATCCGCAACTTGATGAGGAAAATTACACTTGGACTAGTGGAAGCAATACTGGTTCCAAAATTGATAGAATTTTATACTCTACTGAATGGGGGGAAAAGTTCAATACTATAAAGCAAGAATTGATGCCACGAGTTTGTTCAAATCATTCTCCAATTGCACTTACAAATGGTAGTTGGGTCTATGTTAAATCCTATTTCAAATTTAAAGGATGGTGGCTGGAGACAGAAGATTTCAATTACAAAATTAAAAATTGGTGGACTTTTTTTGAGTTTGAGAGGAGGCCAAACTACATATTAGCCTCTAAAATGAAAGCTTTGAAGACCAAACTAAAGTGTGGAGTTCTAACGCCTGTGGTAATCTAAAAAAAAAAAAAGGAAAAGTTGCTTAACAAAATCACTGATTTTGATAATATCCAGTAGGACAAACCCTTATCAGATGATGAAGAAGCTCAGAAGGCAGAATTAAACAAAAAGTTTGAACATTATGCTAAGAAGGAGGAAATAGCTTGGAGATAAAGATCAATAGCATTATGGATTGGGACAAGAATACTAAATTCTGCCAAAATATTGCAAATGCACAAAAAATGTAACGCCCTGAAAGTACCCCTGGACATTACACGGTGCTCAAGACTATAAAAATTTTCAATATAACCCTTTAAGCCTACTTAACTTGGCACTCGTAAGAAAAGTAAACTGACATATAAAATATGAAGATAACTGAATTAATATCTTAATTGAAAGTCTTTAACTTGAAAGTCTTTAAATAGACACCTTTGAACTTAAAACTGAAATAGTCGGACAAACTTCTACTTCTAACTAGAGAGTCACTGGGACAGACCCCAACTGACCTGAACATAAATAAAAATCAAATAAATGAAACACTTCATCAATATCTAGGTCTGTGAAGTTGGGTCCTCAGACTATGAGGACTCACCAAAGTCGGGATGTAGGTGGTCATGCTCATAGTCAATCGTGCTATTGGAATTGAGCACAAGAACCTACAATATAAGACAATGTAGCACATAGACATATATGTGGGTTAGTACCTTTGGAATGTACTGAGTATTTGAGCGTGAATGCATAGGTAAAACAATAATTAATATGCACATAGACTTTCGAATTATGCATGCTAAGTGTAAATGACTAACCTTTAGCTTGAATGAAACAAAGACTGCAAAATCATAAACATGAGTAATAAAACATAAGTATAAACTTTGTGAGCCATAACACTTAGTTCTAAAAGCTTTACCTTTATTCTTTCTTAGGCAGGTTCTTCTAACCGACATAAACCATGTGAGTTATCATGGAGTCCAACATCTTATGTACGTTGGGGAGAGCTGTTCTACCTTTGCCATCAGAATGGAACTTTAACTTAAGTGATCACTATACTTAACTTCATCCATATTGGGAAAGCTTAACCTATGTTGGCTCATAGTTTCTAGGAACTAAGGATACACTCATCCACATTTCCTTTTCGGTGCTAAATACTACTACCATATTACTTATATGCTCATACTTTAGGAAATACACCTTAAAATAGCATAAGGGTTAGTGTACTAGAAACCAATTATGCTTTTCTTTGCTTTAAATCATAAGTATGGTAAATAATTATGAATTTCAAGCCTTGTCATTGAATCAAAAGATCAAACTTTTCTTGTAAACTTAGTGCTTATACTTAAGCCTTAAATCTTCTACTTTCTTTGATATAACTTGTAATTCTACATCATGCTTAAAGCTCAATTGAAAATCTTTAATCAATGTTTGAAATAAAACTTATGGTATTCAACTCATAATAGAGAATAAGAGTATCTTCAAGTCAAAACATACATAGATGAGAACAAGTACGTACTTTAATACTTCAATCACATAAGAATTTCATAAACTCAAGACAAGATAATATGGGTATGAACCCTGATTGCAAATCATATAACTTAAACTTTAAACAAGTTTTGGGAACAAGGATGGAAAAATGTCCTTGTTCATAGACCCCACATACCTAAATAGCTAGATTCTTGAAGATTGCTTGAACTTGGAAGCTTGAACTCTTGGATTCTTGGGGAAAAGAGCTTGGATTTTGTTCTTGGGAAGAAGGAGGATTTCTAATGAGTAATTTTTTTAGAAAGGGGCAAATAATGCCCCTTTGGATGTCCCCAATTTTGTTATGGACGACTTGGGTTGAGGGGAAAAGACTCAATTGCCCCTTGATCTCTTTAATAAAAAATCTAGGCGTACTGCACCAACGCGCCGCGCCCCTTGCTACGGGGGAAAGAACAACGCTTCGTAACCCTCATTCTGGGGGAGAGACCAATGCGTTATGCCCCTCTCCCGGGGGAGAGACCAATCCACCACGACCATATCACAGGGGCTCTCTGTCTCCACTATCTAAACATGTCTCGAACCCCATCTAAAAATCCCAAAACTCTCCCGAGACATACCTTTAACCTCCCTAAAAATAAATCAACTCAAAAACCAGCATCCCGGGTTTGGGAAGGCTAAAATAAAAATTCGTAAAGTCTTGGGGTCTTGAAATGACTAAGCCCTTAGCACTTAGTGACAATTTTAAGCCTTGGACGCCTTGAGCATACAACTAAGACTGAGCCAAGCTTAGAACCTTACGGGGTATTTCAGAAAAGAACCAATCATATTGATAAATTGATGGTAGAAGACAATGAGGTAACTGAAGCTGTAGACATCAAAAAGAAAATAGTTTTATTCTATCAGAAGTTATATTCAGAAGGTGAAAGTTGGAGACCCTCCTACAAAATGAACTCATTCCTTATGATCAGTAGTGAAGAGCAAGAAGATCTAGAAAAACCTTTTGAGGAAGATGAGGTCCTGAGAGGACTTAAGGATTGTGCTTTTGACAAAGAACAAGGACCGGATGGGTACACCATGGGGTTCTTTGTGAAGTGCAGGGAGATCTTAAAGGGAGACTTGATGGCAACTATTCAGAATTTCCATTCTCAGGAAGTTTGTGAAAAGAGTTTCAATGAAACCTATATCCCTCATCCCAAAGAAGAATAGAGCTAAATAGTTGAAAGATTTTAGACCAATCAACCTGATAGAAGTGTATACAAGTTGATCTACAAAATTCTCATAGAAAGGTTAAAGAAGGTGATGCAAAATCTTGTTGACACACAACATATGGCTTTTCTGAGAGGTAGACAAATTACTGATGCTGTACTCATTGTAAATTCTAGAGGGATTCATTCCTACAAGCAAGGGTCTGAGACAAGGTGACCTACTCTCTCTATTCCTATTCTTTCTAGCCATGGAAGGCCTGAACAATATATTCAAAATATCTCATAGAATGGATGGATAAGGGGTTTTAATATGGTAAAAGAGGGGAGCAACCGACTAGAAGTCACTCATATGTAATATGCAGATGATACTCTGATCTTTTTTTATGCAGAGGACAGTCAGCTAAAGTTTTTAAAGGTAATTCTTATCTTATTTGAGGCTGTCTTAGGGCTTCATATCAACTGGAGGAAGAGCCTTATTTTCCCTGTAAATGAAGTAACTAAAATGCAGCAATTAGTATACCACTTGGGTGGGGAAGTAGGACAATTACCATCTACATACCTGGGCGTGCCTTTGGGAGACAAAAGCAAGTCTAGAGAGATTTGGAATGGTGTAGTGGAGAGTTGTGAGAAAAGATTGTCCAGATGGAAGTCACAATATTTGTCCAGAGGTGGTAGACTAGTTTTGATCAACTCAGTACCAGATGCTTTTCCAACATATCTGTTGTCTATTTTACCACTTCCTTTCAAGGTGGAAGAAAGAATAGACACTTTAAGGAGAAATTTTTTCTGGCATGGTGAAAAAGAATATAAAGGTTTCCATTTGGTCAAATGAAAAACTTTGTTGATGTCCAAGAAGAAAGGTGGACTGGCTATTAGGAATTTGAGAAAGAAAAACAAGAGTCTTCTTATGAAGTGGTTGTGGAAGTTTACTCTACAAGATCAGTCCCTATGGCAAAGGTGATCCAAGCCAAATATGAAAAGAAAGGGTCCTGGAAAACAAAGAAAGCAAGTACTGCATATGGAACTGGTCTATATAGATCAATTAGGAATATATGGCATGGTTTCTTTATGAATACTAGTTTCAAGGTGAATAATAGTAGGAAGATCAATTTTTGGGAAGATAATTGGCTAGAAAATAGAAGTCTCAAGTGCTTATTCCCAGATATCTATCAACTAAATCAACAATAGATTTCCATACTTCAAGAAGTATGGTATGAGCATGGATGGAGTCTGACCTATAGAGGATTAAAACAAGTCTGGGAGTTGGAGAGGTTAGCTGAGTTTTATGGCACACTTGACCAATTTTCAGGCCTCAAGAAAGGAGAAGACACTCTCAGATGGAATTGTCAAAGTAAAGGTTACTTCGCCACCAGTTTTGCATATAGAGATCTGAACCATTTGGGAAATCAATTCAGGTTTTTTCCTTAGAAACTTATTTGGAAGGTAAATATTAAACATGAAGTCTCTGTCCTTACTTGGTTAGTGGTAAAGGAAGTTGTTCTTACACAAAAGAATCTCATGAAGAGGGGTTTCCAGTTGAGTCCAAGATGTTTTTTCTGTGAGTAGTATGAAGAGACAATTAACCATCTGTTTCTACACTGCAAAGTGGTTAGGCAGTTGTGGAATCTATTTACTAGTTTCAGAGGCATAAGTTGGATTGTTCCTAAAAGAGCAGAACAAGATCTAGTAAGCTGGAATGTGAAAGGCAGTGGTAGTTGACTGTGAGAAATAATGGAGAAAATATTATTGAATGGTGTGTTTACATAATTACATCAAGATCCTATTTATAGACTATAGTTCAATCATTTTCCAAGTGGGATTTGGTATATACTATTCCTATTTCTAATAATATTCTAACACTCTCCCTCAAGCTGGTGCATACAAATCATATGTACCTAGCTTGTTACAAATGTAATGAATACAAGTACCGGTGAGGGACTTGGTGAAGATATCTTGAAGTTGATCACTTGACTTCACAAATTTTGTAATAATATCTCCTTTGAGTATTTTTTCTCTGACAAAGTGATAATCAATCTCTATGTGTTTAGTCCTCTCATGAAACACTAGATTTGATGCGATATGAAGGGCTGCTTGATTATCACACACAAGTTCCATCTTATCGCTTTCTCTAAATTTTAATTCTCTCAGCAAGTGTTTGATCCAAACTAGGTCGAAAGTTGCTACAACCATTGCTGGATATTCTGCTTCTGCACTAGATCGAGCAACCACACTCTGTTTCTTACTCTTACAAGACACCAAATTACCTCCTACTAAAATACAATATCCGAAGGTAGTACGTCTATCAGAGGGTGATCCTGCCCAATCAGCATTTGTGTATCCAATGATATGATCGTGACCTCGATCCTCAAAGAGTAGTCCTTTATTAGAGTTGACTTTATATATTGCAGAATATGAACAAATACATCCCAATGACTATCACAGCGGGAAGTCATAAACTGACTAACAACATTCACAGGAAAGGATATGCCAGGTCTAGTTATGGTGAGATTATTCAACTTTTTAACCAACCGCCTATACCTTTTAGGATCACTGAGTGGCTCCCCCTATCCTGGTAGAAGTTTGGCATTTGGATCCATAGGAGTGTCAATGGGTCTACATCCCATCATTCTTGTCTCCTCAAGAATGTCTAAGGTATACTTGCATTGAGAAATAGCAATACCTGATCTGGACTGAGCAACCTCAATACCTAGAAAATATTTCAGTTTGCCGAGGTCTTTGGTCTGAAAGTTCTGAAAGAGATGTTGCTTCAATTTGGAGATACCATCTTCATCATTGCCGGTGATAACGATATCATCAACATAACCACCAGATAAATACACAAATTTAGTTGAGAATGTTGACAAAACATTGTGGAGACTATTTTAGACCATAGAGTGACCTGCGCAATCGACATACAAGGCTACTAGACTCCCCCGAGTAACAAAACCAGGTGGTTGTTCCATATAGACTACTTACTCAAGATCACCATGCAGAAAAGCATTCTTAATATCCAACTGATAAAGAGGCCAATGACAAACAACAACAATGGATAGGAAAAGATGGACAAATGCTATTTTAGCCACTGGAGAAAAAGTGTTACTATAATCAAGCCCAAATATTTGCGTGTATCCTTTAGCAACTAGGAGAGCCTTAAGCCGATCAACCTGAACGTCTGGACCAACTTTAACCACATAAACCCAACGGCAACCAACAGTAGATTTACCTACAGGAAGAGAAATAAACTCTCAAGTACTGCTCGCATATAAAGCATACATCTCATCTATCATAGCCTGCTTCCATCCTGAATAAGAAAGTGTTTCACCTATAGTCTTAGGTATAGAAATAAATGACAAAGACGATACAAAAGTATAATGGGGTGATGATAAATAATGATAACTCAAGAAAGTATAGTGTGGGTTAGCATTACGAGTTGAACAAATACCTTTTTTAAGTGCAACTGATTGGCTAGAAGAAGGCAAGTCCGCAGTAGAAGCAGCGTCCGACGCATGATGTGAATCATCTGGAACTAATGGTGAATGCGAACGATGATGATAAGTTAGAAGTGGTGGCACTATAGCAGGAGACGTAGAAGTAACTATTGATTCCTTAAAGGTTAGGTCGAGTACGTCTGGAGATATGGGTAAGACCAAAGATGGTGCAGGTAAGATGGGAGATACGGGTAAAATCTCAGAGATATCAGGATGATTAGAACATATATAGTAAGGTCGAGATTAAAAAAAAGTGACATCGGCAGACATAAAGTAGCAACAAGATCTGGTGAATAACAACGATACCCTTTTTGGACTCGAGAATAACCAAGGAAGACACACTTGAGAGCACGAGGGGCTAATTTATCTTTTCCAGGGGCTAAGTTATGGACAAAACATGTTCTCCCAAAGACACGAGGAGGAATAGAGTAGAGATATGGTTGTGGAAACAGTATAGAATGGGGAGCTTTATTCTGAAGGAAAGATGATGGCATTCTATTAATTAGATAATAAGATGTATGAACTACATCATAAAATTACAGCGGAACATGGGATTCAATGAATAGAGTGCGAGCAGTCTAATGAAGATGCCTATTTTTTCTTTCTGCTATACCATTTTGCTGAAGGGTGTATGGATAAGATGTCTGGTGAACAATTCCTTGGTGAGTCATAAACTCCTGAAATTGAAAGGATAAGTATTCTAAGTCATTGCCACTATGAAAAGTACAAATAGAAACACCAAATTGAGTCTGTATTTTAGCACAAAAACTTTTGAATATAGAAAATATCTCAAAATGATCATTCATTAAGAAAAACCAAGTACATCTTGAAAAATCATCAATGAAACTAACAAAATAATGAAAACCTAAAGGTGAACTGACTCTACTAGGACCCGAATATCAGAATGTACTAATGAGAAAATAGACTCAGAACGGCTCTCAATATTACGTGGGAAAATAACATGGGTGTGTTTCCCAAGTTGACATGATTCACAATCTAATGTGGATAAACTAGACAAACTAGGCACCATCTTTTGTAGCTTGGATAGACTCGGATGTCCCAAACATTTGTGAATTAGGTTTGAGGGGTCTGTAATGGAGCATGTTGTGAAGGAATTTAAAGAGGTAAGATGGTAAAGGCCTTGTGATTCATGTACTGCACCAATCGTTTGTCTCGTACTGCATCAAGAAAGGTTATGCTACAATTAAGGGCACGTGTCAAACGACTAACAGATGTAAGATTAAAAGGACAACTAGGGACATAAAGAACAGAGTCTAGAGTGACAGAAGATAGTGGTTTGGTTTTCCAATTCCTTTTGGTTTTGTTCGGATCTCATTTGCTAAAGTAATAGCAAGAAGAAATTGTGAATAAACAATATTAGACAAAAATAATTCGTTACCGAAAATATGATCAGAAGCACCTGAGTCTACAACCCATGATCCAAGAGTACTAGACTGTGAAACACAAGCAAAAGGATTACCAAGAACAGAAGCATCAGGCTGGGCAACTAAGGGTACTTGTGGAGATGTCTGCTTACTTGCTTTATACTGGATGAACTCATCATATTCTTTTTGAGAAATATGAGCATTATTGGATGGTCGATTAGGCTATGGAGATGTCTTCTTACTTGCTCGATTTTGAAGGAACTCATTATGTTCCTTTACAGCAGCATACTCATAACTAGGTGGTGGACCATGCAAACTATGACATATATCCTGAGCGTGCCCAACTTTGTGACAATAACTACACTTTGATTGAGATTTTCCAAAATGGCCTCTTCCTCGCTGATTTTTCATAGGCTAATATGTTCATTTTTCTATGGTTTGAGATGCAAGAATAGAAGAGTCAACAGTGGGTGATGAAACTACTTTGTGACTGGAAGGCACGGCAAGATGAAGCAGATGAGAGAATAACTCATCAATTGTAGGAACCGTATGACTAGCTAAAATCTGATCACGTACAACATCATGGTCAGTAGAAAGTCCAAAAAGTGTAAGAACTAAAAACAACTTCTGTCTGTGCTCTTGTTGTTTTTCTACATCCGCAGTGACGGGAATCAATGTATCAAATTCTTCCATGACTACTTGTACTTGTCCCAAGTAAGTAGACATATCAGATTCCTATTTCTTCAAATTGGTCATTCGAGCTATCACATCATAAAAATGAGATATATCATTAGTGTATAAAGCACAAGCCTTTTCTCAAACTAAATAACACGTATGGAATGGAAGAAACAAGGGCATCAACTTGGAATCAATAGATCGCCATAAGAGACTACATAGTTGAGCATCAGCTTTCTCCCATTGCTCTTTAGCTTTCGCATCTTCCGCGCTAGACTTTCCCTTTTCATCTACCACACTAGCCTTGTTTGTTAAATGATCTTGGACACCTTGACCTTTGCACCACAACTCAACTAAGGAAATCCAGGCTAAATAATTTGAACTTCCCATTAATGGTTCGGAAGCGATCATAGGGCTTAAATATTTGATGCCGGTAGTTTTGGGACTAAAAACATCATACCCAAAAGACATGTTGAAAATTTTAACTTGAAAGTACCAAGAACTGTAATGAAATCTCTGAATAAAAAAAAACCATCAGGAAAAAAAAACAAAAGTAGCCGGAACCCTAACTTCGGTGGCCAGAATCTTTAAAAAGAGTTGTCAGAATTTGAATATAAGGTAACTGGCGGAATCGAAAAAGGACAACGACCCCAATAAAAAAGGAACCACTCAAAAAATTCAATCGAAGAAGGCACACGCGCCGGCGCGTGATTGAACTTGTCGACTTTCAGCAGGCGCGTGGGGACGCGTGGGGCTGATTTTCCGGTGGTTTTAGGTCGGGTTTGCGTCGCCTGAGCTTTTCGATCCTCTTGGTGGTGTTGTATTTTTCACACAACCCACAAAATAAAGAATGATACAAATCAGTCTCCAGAATTGACGACAGTGACTGAGGTTTTTTTTTTTTTGAAGTTTCTCATCAATGCTCTGATATCATGTGAGAAATAATGGAGAAAAATATTATTGAATGGTGTGTTTACATAATTACATCAAGACCCTATTTATAGACACTATAGTACAATTCTTTTCTAATTAGGATTTGGTATATACTATTTCTATTTCTAACAATATTCTAACACTGACAATAGCAGATGGAGAATTGTCCCAGCAATTATGTGGTGGACCATATGGTAGGAGAGGAATTCTAGATGTTTTGAGAACAAGAACAACCCATTACACAAGATTAAAATGAACTGCATTATCACTTTTTGCTATTGGTTTAGTTCTACATATATAGATGACCCTGTGGCTATTATAGAAATACTAGGATCCTTATAAGATGAAGGAGGATCTAGGCATAGCGATGAAGGAGGATCTAGGCATAGCTTTTGTTTTCATTTTTTTCTCTTTTGCCATTATTCCTACACCTCTGGATGCAGGATAGATTGTAAATTTTTGGATACCAGCCTTGTGCGGATGATTAATATACAAAATGTTACCTTTGTCAAAATAAATATATAAATAAATTTCAAGTTACTGCTATTTTAGAAAATTTAAAGAAAACCTAAAAGACCCAATCAATATAATCATTTTAGCCCTTGAAAGGAATTTGAGTTTATGTTAGACTTCTTCCAAGAAGAACGTGAATGGGTAGTACCAACAATCAAAATTAGTTGCAAGACTCGATAATAGAGGAAAAAAAGTCGGATTTGAACCGATAGCGAAGATTGTTTAATTAAATAGTTTTGGAATTGAAATTTGGAAGTAGAATTTGCTTAGAATTCTATTTGCAATGTGGGCTGTTTGTTTTTTTACCAAATTAGCCAATAGAATTAGACTAAAACGATATAAAAGTGTATCAATATTGTCAATATTTTAAGGCTATTTTAGTCATTCAACATTGTTATTCGTGCTTCTATAATAAGACAATATAGATTTAGTGTTCATTTTATATGAGAATGTTCTCCCTTGCCATTGGAAAATGTAGTTTATGCTTCATTGCAAGAGCGCAAAAGTGGAGAATTTCTGAGGTTTATGTTTTGCTGAAGTTTGTACTAAACCAACTATAGGGTCTGACTAACCCTTGAAATGTGCGAGCTGAAGAAATTGGAATATAATTAAAGCTCTGTAAATTATGGTTGAACAGGACAGGTTTCCTTGAATAAGGTTAGAATGTCTGATTGAAGCAAAGGCCTTATTCTGGTAATGGTGCCTATTATACAAGCTTTTAAAAAGCTAATATTAGCAACTTGAAAGCCTGAACGAGTTTGGCTCTATGTTTTTGACTGAAATCTTTGTCATTCAGTGGTTTTATCATGTTCATGATTGTGCTTTTACAACCTTAAGTTGCTTGGATTTGGGGATTCGGCATGGATGTGGATCCGAGGGTTGGATTCGACAAAATCTAAATTTTAAGATTCGGAGATTTGGATCGAGGTATATATTGAGGGAGTCGGCTAAAAAAAAATCAAAATAATAAAATTGAGCTATAAAAATATTCTAAATTGTGACAGATATCCTGTGAAAAAATTTACATGAATGTTGTAGAATTCAATCTTTCATTCTCCTAGATGGGCGCTGAAAACATAAATTAATTGTCAAAAAATCAACTCACTATAATAAGTAATTTAGAAATTATCCCTCTTTTCTAGGAGAAAGAAAACATTTATAGATAACAAAGATTGACATGAAGAAAGGTTAAAAAGGCTTGAAGGTATGCCATTTTCCATGTCTTAGATCTGTTCATCCTTCATTTTGAGAAACCAAAACGATTTTCCCCCCAAATTTGTTCATAATTATGGACTCGGTTCGAACAATCCAGTGTGGGAGGATGACCGAATCACCCATCCGCACCCGTGTCGTGTCAACACGGATGCAGCAGTAAAATGAAGAGTCCACACAACTTGGTTTACAACTACAATGCAGGATTGTAGGTGGCTTATTGAGGTGGATTGTTTTCTAAATCCAGTAAAGTAAATTTAGTTCTAAGAAGCAACACCAAAGATTTTACTGCATGGGAATTCCCCCTAAAATCTTAAAAGGTTCTATTTATGCTCTAATTTAAGTTACCCGGAATTCCTAGCAATTACTTTGCCTGCTATTCATTCCTAAATCCCTTTCACCAAACACTAGCTAACTCGATGGGACACCGACGGCGGGAATATAGAAAGCAAAATCGAAATTGTATACAGGTGGTCACACACTTAATTCCTAGAGCATGCATATGACCGTCTGCTCCTTTCCCAGTCTAGTTTACTGGAGCTTGTTACTGCGGTTATGCAAGGTTAGGTGCAATAGATGAACAAAATCGTCCTCAACTTTTGGTAGGTGTTAAGAAGAATCTTGTGCCGCCTTGATGAATTTTGTTTTCTGTTTTTCATGTAGTATATGAAGAGATGAAGGTGATATGAAACTTTATCTGTTCTTATTGTAGTACGATGATGATGAAGGCGATAACGTTCTGCTGACAACTGATGGTGATCTTGTTGGTGCAGTTAACCACACCAAATCACTGGGACTAAAGGTATGCTGACTCTCCGTGTTTATGCTTTTCCTATTGTGTTGATTTCAATACATTTTAAGTTATGGTTGTCAAATTTGAGGGAGATCATGTGTCATGAGTCCCTGGTTAAAGCATTAATTTGTGATCACAATGCACGAGGGAGTTTGGTGTAACTAGTTGGATAAGGCAGATAAATTAAACATCATGTTAATAAATTTTACACCAACTTGTATGTTATTAACAAGTATTTTTTGATTGTCAGAAAAAAACTGTTTCCCTTAAGCATCAAAACTCAGTGATTATGACCAAAATTCCATCACACATTTGTTTTGGTTAGTGGATCTATACAGATTCTATGGACAGGTTCAACCTCAACTTTTATGCCTGCATTTCTTTTGCAGGTCTTAAGATTGCATCTAGACTACTCTGATGTAAACCAAGAAAAATCAGAGCAACAAATGAGTACTGACTCTAGAGAAAGATGGATGGGGTTCACTGCACATGGGAATTTTTGCAGGCGCTGTTGTGCTAAGAAGTGTTGGTGTATTGGCCTACTTGAAGTGCACCAATACATGGTAAGCCAACTTATAAGGATTCTATTCCGCTAAAAAGGCGATAAATCCCATTGACTGATGTGCGAAGTTTACAAATGTTGCTGCGACTTATTTTGGTTCCCTGACTTTTATTATTGGTAGAGAAGTGATGGGCACTGTCCAAACAGCTGATATAACAGTAGCTACAAAGGATGAATTTTCTCTCACTCCCTAAAGCCAACTGGTTGAGAAGGTGGAAAAAAGAAAAGAGAATTCAGCAGTCAGTTGCAGCAGTATTCTCGTTGATGTGAGTGAGTTACATGTTAGTTGTTGCCTGTTGGTCAATTATTGTTGCAAAATTAGTGAATTGAGGTGAATACTTTAACCATTTCATCTTAGTTTTGCTGGAGCCTGTAAGTTGTTCCGAATTTCGTGGGGATGTGTCATAAGTTGAGTAATGTAAAGCAATAGTAAATAACACAGCATGTGTTCTAGTGTGCGAATTAGGCGCGGTAACTTTACTAAAAAATAAATAGTTATTGGGTAATAAGTATTTATTTCTATATAATGTATTTTGTGAATATTAGCGATTGAAATATTTTTCATTTTTATCTTCTTGACTTAAGATGTTTTATTAATTCATATTCTAAATTAGAGATTATTATAATTAAATTATCTAGTGTTCTAGGATCCTCGTTAGTACTATGTAATCTTTTGTATTCTTGGTATAAACTATATAGTTGGGTTTCGATTTCTTTTAATGATTTATTCTTTTCGTACGATGTATCCATTAATTTATGTAATTGTTAAATGCTTTGTAGTAATATTCATTAACTGTTTTTCTTCGTTCTTGTATTTTTTATTTTCATATATTTTATTAATATATTCAATTTTACTGATATTCATATTTTGAGGGGTGATTAAATGGTAGTTGATTAAATGCTTTGCTATAATATTCTTTAGCTTTTTCTCTTAGTTTTTGTAAGTCTTCTATATTATTTTAAAGATATTCTAAATATTCTATATCTTTTGTTTTAAAATATTCAATTAAATTCATTTTTATTAGGTTTTCTGTTAATCTTATTTCTTCCATTTTTTGTTCTCAGTATCTTAGATATTCGTAGTTTATCATTTTATTCTTCTAAAGTAAATGTACAATAATCTATTCTACTTGTACTATATTTAATATCTTGTTTGAGGTTATTAATACTACTATTTATTTTTTCTTGTTCTCTTCTTAATGAATTTTTTAAACTATCTAAACTTTTATCTTTGTTTTTTTCTAAATTTTTCAAGGTTTCGTCTATCCATTTTAATTTTTCTATTAGATTTTTCATTATTTCTCTAATTTGTTTTCTATAATCAATTTCTTTATGTAGGTCTTCTTGGTTTTCTCTAATTTTCTTAATATATTCTGACATTTTTAGTCTGTATAATATCCATCTGAATCTAAATAGTATTGATGTTCATAATATATGCGTAAGTTTTCTATACTGTTTAATAATTCTTCCTCTTCATAATCTTGAATTTTTCCCATATTATTTTCTTTATGTCTATGATTTCTATATCTCTAAGTATATATAGAACAAATATTTTAATATCATCTGTCATTTAAGCTTGATTAAACGCTTTTTCATAATATTTTTTAGTTGTTTGTTTTAGTCTAAGTAGTTCTTGCATATTTTCATTAAGAAATTCTATATATTTTATATCTTTAGTTTCCATGTATTTGTCTAAATTTACTTTCATCTGTTTTTCTACTAACTGTATGTTTCTCGTATTTTTTTCCCAAAATTCTAGATATATGTAATTTATCATGGTGAGTATTTGTAAGAGTAGTTAGGTAGGCATGATATGTAATTTATTCTAGTCATATAATATTTACCAAATGTTTTTTCTAATATGATTTTTCTTATATCTACTACTTTTATATCCTTAAGTGAATACAAAATAAGTATTTTAAATTTATCTACCATTTCATCAGATAAATAATTATTCATTTTTCATAAAATTGCTATTTTCAAAATATTTCCTTCAATCATACACATAACAAACTATGATCATATTAGATTACTATATACTAGATCATTCTTAAATAACATGTTCGCCGGTCACTATTAGCATGGTAATCCAGATACTTTTCCCTTAAACAACGCCTCAACTCTGGCTACTCCCCACCACGGCTTCTTGCATTATTGGTTTCACCTTTAGGATGACATAGTTCTTAGGGATTTTTCTCCGTTTCCACTTTGCTAATAAACTGCTTAACATGCTATTCTTCGAATAATTCTACTATAAAGTAACTAACATGAACTTATCTTATTATATCATGATTGTTAGGAATTATGAATTTAACTATTCATAATACTGAATAAATATACCTGTTCTGGTAAGTTTGATAATCCTAAGTTTTGTTCCTCCATAGATTTTTCCATTGAAATATACATGTTTTTTAAATAAATAAGCAAAATATTTGTTGTAGACAAGAGAGAGAGTTTTTGCTTCAACGCATGAAGACTTGCTTTTGCACTACCTTTGGTTCTTCTATTTATAACTGAAATTTACATATGATGTTTCCTAAAAAATGACTTGAAAAATCAAACCCTATACTAGTCTAGGCTAGACTAATTAATACTTACAAAAAAGTCTTCATCTTTTTAAAAGAAGACTTTGACATAAAGCACTAAGTAACAAAAAAAACTTTAAATGCCTAAGACTTTACATCAAAATCTTTTACGTAAAGTAATTTTATTCACATTTCTTTTGTCTTTATCTCTTTCTTCCGTATCTGCTTGGGTTATCTTCTTTATTTTTGTCAGTGTAGCATCATATCTGGAATAAAGTTGTGCTTACCACTACACCTACTGCATATGTGGTCTTTGTATTTTTGGTCAACTTTTTCGCAAAATTGATCCATAGCTTCTTCTGAAATAATTCCCTTACTGATAGATCTCGTTAATGGTTGTTCTTCTGGTCTGAGGAGTGTTAATCCCCATTTTTTAAGTTCTTCCATGTCATGGTCTCTAACTTCTTTGCAAGTTGAATAAATCAATGCTTGATTCCTTGAATTATATATCCAAACTGGCTTTTTATTTGAATAATTATTAAGTAACTCTGATAATATATTGCTTATTCCAATAACTCTTTTGTTGCGGTAAAATGCTGGTATCTGAGTTTTAGGTATCTCGGTCTGTTCACATATTTCTTTCGGAATAATATAATCTCTGGTCATACCCATTTTGACCACATTAATAGTCTGTTTAATTTCGTCAAATAATATTTCTGCTGGTGCGGAATAAAATCGAACATAGAATAATTGTCCGTTGGTAATTCTCTTGTAAGTCATAATTTCTTTGTGAATTTCTGGGATTCCTGCTAACTCTTCTCCATTGGTTGTGTAAACCGTAGATAATAATCCATAATAGTAACATGATTTAATAAAATTTGGGCTTGTTCCTGGTAAGACAATAAGTTTATTGTAATTTTGGCATTTTTGGGTAATATATCCTCTTTGCTATGCGGCTAACTCTTCACTTTGAATAGGTTTGGTATTTAATAAGGTTTGTAAAGTGTGTATGTTGTCAATGTTTTTACGAGAAGAATAATTGTATGTCTATTTTTCTTGGTTAAGTGATTCAGAATAGGTATGTATCTGGGGAGGTGCAAATGCTTCTAAATTTTGTATATTTGGTGTATATGGTTTTGAAAATATTTGGCTAAGGTTATAATTCTTTTTCTTTGGTATTTCATGTCTATTTTGAGTGACTATATTTTTCCCTTTAGATGTTCCTGCAGCTGTAATTGAAGTTTCGGCAGTAATTTGAGTTTTAAGGTGTTTCTCATTGTCACCTTCTAGGTTTAGTTTTTTAATGTGCTCTTCCTGCACAGTATCTTATTTTTTATAGTGCTCGACTTGCACTTTTACATTTGTAACTTCAGTAGTTAGTGTAATAACTCGTTCTTGTAATAACTCCATTTGTTTAAACATTTGGAGCAATAAATCATTCTGAGTATTTTTGGCATTAGCCTCTTCCATTGGTAAATCAGTTTGAGTAGCTTTATCTTGATAAGTAATCTGCAATGATATTTTTGTTAGTATTGATTACTTTAATTGTAAATGTAAAATTCAGTATATTTAATACTAGTCTCCGAATTTCCTTTGTCGTAACTGAATTTTGTATTTTTCTTGTTAGCCACCATCGTACGTGTGTATTATCTGTTCTAACAATAAACTTGTTATACACGATATATGGTTCAAATGCTATTAGACATTTATATAAAGAACATAATTCTGTTCTATTTATTTCCCATTTTATTTCTGTCTCGTTAAACGTTCCTGAATAATATCTACAATGATGTTCTAATTTCTCTTCTTCATACCTATATTTGAGTACTCCTCCATAACTATATTCACTTGCATCAGCTTCTACTATATATGTAAATTTTTTATTTTCATCTGAAATTGTAATTTTGGTAACTCTTTACAAAGTAATTTTATTTTCTGTACCTGTCTTTTGTCTTCTTCATTATATCTATATTCTACATCATTTTTTAATTTTTTCTGTAATGGTTTTAAGTTTTCTGCTAATTTTGGAATATACTTACTTGGTTTACTAATCCTAAAAATGATTGTAATTTCTTTTTTGTATCTAATTCTTCTTCTGAATTTATTATTTTTTGGACTATGTGTTGTTGCATTTTGACTCCAATTTTATCTATTTGTATTCCTAAAAATTCTATCTAATTTTTCATAATTTCTGCTTTCTTCTCACTTAAACTTATTCCTGATTTTTCTATTATATATGTAAATTGTTCTAATAATTTTAAATGTTCTTCTTTAGTTTTTCTATACAATAGTATATCATCTATGTTTACTATACAATTAGGTAATTGTTTAAAATAATTATCCATAAAATGTTGATATCTACCTGGTGCATTTTTATATCCAAATGGTAGTACATACCATTATAAAATCCTTGTGGTATCGTAAATGCGGTTAATTCCTTAGATTCTTCTTCTAACTTTAAATGGTAAAATCCAGATTTACAATCAAATTTACTAAAATAATTATATCCTTGTATTTGCCTTATTTTTAATATCTTGTTTGGTATTGGGTAATTATAAGTCATTGTTTTTGCATTTAAATTTCTATAATCAATAACCATCCTACTTTTTCCTCTTTTTTGTTCACTATGTTTGTTTACTATAAATGTTTGGCTATTATGTTTACTATTACTTTTTTGTATATATTATTTTTCTAATAATTCTTCTATATGCATTTTAAATTCTTTTAATTCATCAAAATTATATGTTAATGGTTTCTGGGTTATTATGCTATTTTTATCTATTAATTCAATTTTTATAGTGGTTTTATGTTTTTCCCATCCTTTTAATGGATCTTCACTATATAATTGTTCTAATTTTTTCTTAATTATTTATATATTATTTATTGAAAATATAGTTATTTTCTTTTTATTTATTGAAAATACGACCAGTTCTATTGTATCTTCAGTATTTTTTATATTTTCCAATTTTTGTGTAATTTTTTCACTTCCTTTCATCCAATTAGTTTTCTTTCTTATTTTATTAATAACTTTTTTTGCTCTTACTTTCTGTTTACATGTTGTTGTAAACCACCAATCTGTTCTAGTTATTATATGTGGGTATAATTTGTCTAAAAACGGCATTCCTAAAGGTATATCTTTTGATGTTAGCTTATAATTATAGATTTCTTCTATTGTTAATATTTTATCTCATACTTGTGTTTTTACATTCTTAGCTTTATAAGTAATTAAGCTTCCTTCGTTATTAAATAATTTAACTATTATTGGTGTTTTTAATTTATCCCATTTACTTTCTGGTAAACAACTATATCTACATAAATTAGCTTCTGCTCCTGTATCTATCATAGGCGTATAATATCTACTGTAATATCCTTTTACTACTATCTTCATTAATACATATATTTTCATATCATGTTAAAGCTCTTCTTCGGAATAATCTTTCTCTATTATATGTTATAGATAATTGTGTATGTTCTATATTGTATGGTTTTACTTGTTCTAGCCATTTAATTCCTAATATTATGTCTGCTTTTTGTATTTCTTCCTTTATTTCAAATTCTATTTTCATTTTTCTAACTCCTATTATTATTATTATTTTTTCTGCTATATTTTTAGTGTTTATTAAGCTTCTTGGTAGATCTGGGCATATATTATTATCAAATTTTATTTCCTTATTTTTTACTAGATATTTTGCTATATAATTTTCTTCTTGTCCTGTATTAAGAGTATTAAATATTCCTTTTCATTTATTGTTCCTGTTATGTAATATTGATTTAAATTAACTATTGAACTTGTTTCATAACTTGTTCTTTTTGATGAACTTGATGATTCTGTTTTTTCATAAGCTATTCTTTTTGTTGTACTTATTCTATCATTTATTATATCTAAATCTTCTTCTATGTCTATATTTTTGTAACTATAATCATTATTATCAATTGTTTTTACGAATTGTTCAAAAGGACTTTCTATTTGTATTTTATTAATTTTATTTTTTCCTGTTATTTTGTGTTTTGTAGTTAATACATATAGATTTTTACATCTTTTTGTAAATATTTTACTTCCTGGGGTTAGTTCTATTCCTGATGTTTTCCAATATAATACTAATGATTTATCTATATTTTTATCTGTTATTTCGACTGAATAATTTTCACTTATTATAAATTTAAATTTTTGGTATATTAAATTTCTTTTATGGCAGTTATTATACTTTTTTCTATAGGTCTTATAATCCTATCATCTGCTAAATATAGTTCTATTGGTGTATCTATTCCTTCTCTAAAACATGCTTTTATCAATATCTCTGTACCTCCAAGGTGTACATATTTTATTGGGTCTCTACTTTTTATATTGTTTATTTCTTTATTTATTATCCTTTTTGTTACTAGTGGTATACTAGTTTTACCTTTTGCATATCTGCAGTCTATTACATGTTCTTTTTGGCTTACTACATAATATTCTTCCTTTTTCCTAGTAAATATCTTTTTTATTGTTGGTATTTTAAATATTTTTTCTACACTTAAGTCTAACTCTTTTCCTTTTATTTCATCAAATATATTGTTATCAAATATTATTTTTTGATCTGTTCCTTCGTCATTTAAATATTCTTCATTTGTTATTATTTTTATATCTTCTTTAGTCATCTGGTTTATTTGTATATCTTCTTCAGTCATTTAATTCGTCTAGTTCACTATCTATTTCATTATCTTCTATTTCATTATCTGTTTCATTCTCTGAAATTTCATATATACTGTCTTCACTTTCTAATTCGTAATCTATATAATCTATATGCATATATTCTGTATTTTCTATTTTTATTTCTGATATTTGTTTATTTTTTGGGTTTTTAGGTAACTTACAATCTCTAGCCAGATGTCCTAATTTTTTGCAATTATAAAAAGTACATTCCTTTATAGATTTCTTTTTCCTATATGGTCTTTTATGTTTATAATTTTTTACGTAATATCTTTTTCTTGGTTTCTTATACTTATATTTTGAGTTTTTGTATTTCTTATATTTCTTATGTCTTTTTCTTTTCTTATAATATCTTTCTTCGCATCCAAATTGAGGTGTTATTTTATCTTTGCAACATGCTAAATTTCTTATTAATGTTTTTTTCATTTTTAGTTCTTCTCTATATTTTTCACATAGATTTCTATACCATTGTTGTAAAAATTTTGTTCTTGCTCCTAGAGTATCTACTATTTTTGCTTCATCCCAATTCTTTATTATTTTTGAACTAAATGGTTCAGGTAATTTACTAAAATATAATTTTCTTATTTCTTTACAATCTTCTGTATTATATGCTCCTTTATAATAATATTCTTTAAATACGCAAGTATATTCATCTATGTAGCACATATTACATATTGGTAATTTTAACATTAAATTCCTATTTGTATCTTTCTCTTCATTTTGTTCTTCTTCTGTTGTTGTCATGCTACTAAATTCGTCTTTTATAGCTGTTTCATATTTTTTTAATAATTCTATAGGTGTTATTTTAGTTGTAGTTGTTGATGATGTTCCTTCTGTGGGTTTATCAGTTCTTAATACTCTTTTACTATTTTCAGTTAGATTTAAAAACCATAATTTCACTGTTCCTATTAGTGTTCTTTCTATATATTCTGGTGCGTCTATTACATTTATATTATTATCTAATAATTGTTTTGTCATATATTCTATCCATAATGGTATTGTTTTTTCTGTATCAATTACACAATCTAAGTCTAAAAAGTTATAATTTTTATTAACTATTTGTTTTGGTGTCCATTTGCCATATTCATTCTTTAGATTATATCTTTTAAACTTATTCTTATGATATGTAGGTTTTCTTATTTCTGATGTTCTAGGTATTGTATTTTCATCTTCTTTTTTTTATCAAGAGTGTTCATTTCCGTGTTTATATTTTCTAAATTTTCTTCATTAATTACTTCTTGTTTTCCATTGATTCCTAAATTTTTTGTATTTGTTAAGATTTATGTATATGTTTCACTATCTTCAGAATCATAATTATCTGTTTCTTCAACATCTATTGTATTAATTTCTAATTCCTTTGTTTCTATTTCTTTATTGTTTATTTCTAATTTTTCTTTAAATTAATTTATCTCATTTAATAATTTTTGTTCTTTATCTTTTTCTTCTTTTTCTTTCTATCCTTTTTCATACAGACCTTTTAGCATTTGTAGTTATTTTTCTAATTCAGCAATCCTACTATTTTTAGTTTCTTCTATTTTTCGTATTTCTTCTGTAGTTTGTTGTTTTATTTTTTCTATTTCCTTTTTTCTATCTATTTCTTCGTTTTCTTTTTCTATCTCACCATAGCTGTCAATTTATCTTCTAATTTTAATTCTTCTTTTTCTAACATTAAATATAAATGTTCACCTATTTTATTATACCTTCTACCTAAATTAGAAAATACTATTTTTATTTTTAATCCTTCGTGATTTTCATATGTTTTTTCGTCTATTATAAATTCTTCTTTGTTCATTTTTTATTTAATTATTAATAGATCATGTTGGTATGTATATTCTAGACTATCTATTGTTGATTCTAAATTTGATATTTCTTCTTTTTGTGCATTTATTGAGTTTTTACTAACTCCGACAATTATGTTATATTGTAGTCTTTCTATCCTTATTTTTAATTCTTTATGCTTTTCAGTTATTATTTGCTTTAATTCTTTATATTTTTGTACGTTATAGATTTAAATAATATTTTTAGGAATATCTAAATCTAGTTTTATCAAATGAATCATAATTAATAAATTAATCAAGTAAATCCATATATATACGACTTCCGTATTTTTTAAATAACAGGGCTTTGATACCAATTGTAGGGGGTGCGGATTAGGCGCGGTAACTTTACTAAGAAATAAATAGTTATTGGGTAGGTTTATAGAAATGAAAGAGAAATATAGAGTAAGTTATATATATATATATATGGATAAAGTGTAATTTGAAGTATTCTTATTGAGTTATAGGTTTACCCAATAAGAAAAAGGAGAAAGGACACTCTATAAAACTTTTTAAACAAATAACCAAAGTTTGAAAACTTTTCAAAAAGTGACCAGTCGGATATACTATTTTCGCTTTATAGCCATTTCCTAATTTAGGTCATTTTGGCCTACGTAGTCCATATACAGTCCATATATGATACTGATACAGTCTATATACAATACTGATACAGTCTATATACAATACTGATACAGTATTTAACTTGGGCAATTCGGCCCTTTTAAAAATATTTCAATTTTTCTTTTGCTATAAATTTTTTTAACTAATCAAATATTCTACTTCTTTTATTGTTTAGAAATAATAATTAAATTATATAAAAACGATATAATTGTTAAATAGAATATTTATCTATATAAGATATATATATATATAGAAATTGTATAGTTCTATTAAATATGCATATGTATAAAATATATTTATAAATATATAGAAAGGGTATGAAAATTATATAATTGTTGTATAAAATGTGTAAAAAAATATACAGTTATTGTATAAATTGTGTATCAAAATTCTATAATTTTTGTATAGAATATTTATATGTATAAGATATGTATAGAAACGGTATAGAAGGTGTGTAGAAATGGTATAGAACAAACTAGTAAATTGAAATAGCTAGAAAGTGAAATTTAAATTCCATGGCCATTTACATGGAAATAGTTTAATTTTAAGTGTCATTTCTATCTTTTTCCCTAAGAAAAAATCAAACCGAACCAATAACCCCCCCCCCCCCCCCCCCCCCCCAAAAAAATAGATTTATAAAATCATTAACAGTCGTTAATCCAATAACCCAATAACAATAAACCAATAATATTTTTATCGATTTGATTTATTGGTCGGGGATTAAATAGACAAGAAAAAGACTTGAATCATTCAGATCACGACCTCGAAGATGGATGTTTTTGAGTGTGTTGAATACAACCTAGGGAGTGTACTAGTTGCAGTATAAAAAGAGATCCAAAACCGCCCCTAAGCACACTCCATGGGCGCTTATTTGTCTACTTGGTCATTAAAAGGCCTTTTTGTCATTTTATCTTTTATTTGTAATGTACTATAAATAGAACAATATAGGATTTTAGTTCATTAGTTGTTTAAAGATATTGAAAGAGCATATCTCAAGTGAGAGAGGGTCCCAAACCGTAACTAGGGTGAGTGCAAGTGTGGAATTACTTGTGTTTGCATTTTGATTGGAAACATTGGTGCTTGAGAGGTGGATTTCAATCTCTAGTCTTCGTAGGAGATAGGTGATTGTTGTGTGTAGTGTTAAGGGTCCAGGAGTGTGACATATTCTTGGGTTCTTAAGATTATACCATCTTTTGTCTATCTATTTATCCTTAGTGTTTGTTGTAGCCATTGGCTCTCTTGGTCTTGTTAATGTAACCTATGAAGTTCTTTTTGTTATGATATTTTTCTTATTCTTCTTGTTTTGTAACTTAGTTTGGTTGTTGGCTGGTGTGTTAAACACCTTGTAATCTCTTCATTCTTGTTCTTATTTGTTGAATTCGAGAGTGGTCTCTAAAAGGGTCCTTGGTTCCTTGAACTTGTGGACTATTTTTGGAGTGTGTTCCTTGGTTATTCTCGTATCATTTGGTATCAGAGCATGGCTGATCTTGTTCCCATAAGATCAATCTTAGGCTTTCTTGTTTGAAATTTTTTAAAAAAAATTGTGTTCTTGAGTTCTTGCCTAGGCCGAGAGTTGGTATTGTTGTTCGTCTTAGCCGAGATTTGTATTTTATGTCTAGATCTAGTAGTTCTTTGGTGTGTATTGTTGTTTCTAGTGTTAGTTTCTTGTTTACTAACACTAAAGGAGTCTAGATCTAAGTTTGAGCTTACGTTGTTAAAGTTGTTGTAAACTTAAGCCTTAGCTGATTGTTGTTGCTATCCTTGTGGTCTTGGCCGTGAGTTGTTGACCTTGTTGTTGTGGAGTTGGACATTGGATTGTTGCTGTTCTTTGTGATTGTTGATGTTGTTCTTGATGTTCTTCACAACCTTCATAACTTGTTAAAAATAAAGTGAACATTAGATCTATAACGGTGAAGGGAAAAAGGTGAAGCTTTATTAGTCTTGAAAGACTTACCATGACTCATCAACTAGTCAATCACTTCTCAACCACTTTTCATGTTTTGTGGACCATGTTTTGGGGAAATAGTACAAGAAAGTCAAGTCTTCAGTTTTTGAATTTGAAAGAGGATTTCAAGATTTGTTCCCCCCTAAACCAATTCCCACCAATTGCAAATCACAAATTGATCAAGGCTTTCAAATTTTGAAAAATAGAATTTGTTAAAGATCGCAACCGATATATGGCTTCCACATCACCAATTACTGTTCACACAATAATTTTTTGGCTCAAATTTTGATCTCTTAGTTTTATTTTGTTGTTTCCTTAGTTTCATTTGTTGATTCCAATACTAACCTACAAGCTAGTGACTGTTTACTAGAATGTAAGTTGGTTTGAAATCATTCTTTTGAGTTATTGTAAATATTTGATTCACCTCTCGGAGTACAAGCAAGCATATAACACTTGTGAGATTATGTGTGAGGAATCCGAGAACAAAGAAATAAAGAGAGTGTGATGACCTTTCTTTTACAATTAATTCGTTTGTGTTTTGTAGGTAACTTCTTGGCTACAATGGATAACAATGTTCTTAGTGCTATCTTGGATGGGATTGAAATTTAATTGAGCCGGATGAGATTGAAGGCAAATCTCAAGATGGAGAGGAAGCTGAGGTGCAAAATGATGTTGTTGGCCTAGACTTGAGGTTGTTGTTTTCTCGGTTTCTTCTTATTTTATGGAGTTTTTTGTACCATTTTTATTTGGTTTGTGCCGTGATTTTGAGGCCAAATTCCTCTCAATATGGAGAGGATGATACATTCATGATCTCGAAGATGGATATTTTTGAGTGTGTTGAATATAACCTAGGGAGTGTACTAGTTAAGGTGTAAAAAGGGCTCCAAAGCCTCCCCTAAGCACACTCCATGAGCACCTATTTGTCTACTTGGTCATTAAAGGGACTTTTTGTCATTTTATCTTTTATTTGTAATGTATTATAAATAGAACAACATAGGGTTTTAGTTCATTAGTTGTTTAAAGATATTGAAAGAACATATCTCTAGAGAGAGAGGGTCCCAAATCGTAACTAGAGTGAGTGTAAGGGTAGAATCACTTGTGTTTGCATTTTAATTAGAAACATTGGTTCTTGAGAGGTGGATTCTAATCTTGTATCTTCGTAAGAGATAGGTGATTATTTTGTGTAGTGTTAAGGGTCCAAAAGTGTGACATATTCTTGGGTTCTTAAGATTATACCATTTTTTGTCTATCTATTTATCCCTAGTGTTTGTTGTAGCTGTTGGCTCTCTTGTTCTTGTTAATGCAACCCGTGAAGTTCTTGTTTTTATAATATTGTTCTTCTTCTTCTTGTTTTGTAACGTAGTTTGGTTGTTGGCTGCCTTGGTGTGTTAAACACCTTGTAATCTCTTCATTTTTGTTCTTATTTGCTGAATTCGAGAGTGGTCTCTAAAAGTGTCCGCGGTTCCTTGAACTTGTGGCTATTTTTGGAGTGTGTTTCGTGTGTTCCTCGATTATTCTTGTATCATCTATTATCTTACTGTTTTGTGGTAGTTTGATTGTAGATGAATGTCGATAGACTTTGAGGATTTTTTTTGTGTAAATGTTAGATTTAATTGTATTATTTTGATATCTCTATTATCGTATTATTTTATTGTAGTTTACAAATAGTCGATGGTTGTCTGAAGAAATTTTTGTGTAAAAATTAGTTATAGGTAGTAGATGAATGTCGGTAGGCTTTGAGAAATTTTTTTAGTTAAAGGTTAGGTTTAATTTTATTGTTTTGATATCTCTATTATTGTATTGTTTTGTGGTAGTTTACAGGTGGTAGACGAATGTCGGTCAGCTTTGAGAAACTTTTTTGTACAATGGTTAGGTTTAATTGTGTAATTGTATTATTTTGATATCTCCATCATCGTATTATTTATTGTAGTTTACAAATGGTAAATAGATGAATACTGATCGACTTAAGGGAATTTTTTGTGTAAAAGTTAATAACTTTTATTTTATAATTTGTCTACATAGTTAGTTCACACCTACAATATTAGTGGTCTGTGCAGAAATCCTATATATCCGTTTCACCATAATTCGAGTAGTATGAAATTAAATTGCTCTTTGCAACTGAATACAATAGAAATATTAGATGTTTGATTGACAAGAACGCATAAGTCATGACAAGAAAATCCAGTGCTAAGGTACCCCAACACTTATACTTAAAATATGGACAAAGTTGAATTCAAACAGTTTCATGTTCAAGAAGTAATAGTATCATAAATAATTTTAATTAGATTTCTACTGACTAAAAAACAACGGGGACTTGAAAAAAATATAATGGTTTGATGTTTACATGAACAACACATAATAGGATTGTTAACTTTAAGTCTCCTCACTGCAACATCAATAGGAATATTATCCTGAATCAATTTAAATATAAAAAAGGGGATCTTGAAAGAGAAAAGAAAATACCAACTTGATAAATTCTAGGCTAATTTTAATTTGTCCCTCCATTACATAAAAATTTACTGAATTATTTGATTAGAATGAGATTTTTTTTAATATGTTGTATATTTTTTACTATTAACTTGCCAATATGTAGGTTACTTGATCAAATTATATTCAATATTATGATTATTTTTTTCTTAAGACATTATTTTTATTGATTCTCTGAATCTATGTTACAAGCTAAATTTTAAAATCATGGGTGAAATGCAGAGAAAGAGCATGACTATATTTGGAGCGGTAGAAAATTGATACCAACTATTTGATTAAGAAGAGGGATTGAAGTGACATGAAATTTGAAGGTCAAATTTTGCACTTCTAGGATGGAACCAAGTCAAATTATCCAACTTTGTGAATTATCAAACACTAATCATCGGCTTAATAAAGACATCAACTGATATGGGATCGACCAAGAACACACAAAACCAGCCAACAACATAAGACAAATCGACAGCAAGATGGAAATTGACCCTCGGCAACAACACACAAAATTCGTGAACAAGAACAAGAAATAAAAACAAAACAATGCGATAAAATAAAGGATAGATAAGATGCCATAAGATCTTACGAAATAAGTAGAACCAACACGTGTATCAAACACAAGACCCTCAACGTCTTAATAATCAAACACTAATCTTCTTACGGCGACCGCTAAAGGAATCAACTCTGCTTACAACCACCGTTTCTAAGCAAAAGATCAATATTGGCTTTTCCAAGCCCTACACTAAACTACTTGACTTTTTCAAGCTGTATAAAATGAACTCTCAAAGATAGAAGACTTTCAATGTTCTTCAAATATCCATCATAAACTAAAGAGCAAATGACCTAATAGAAGACTATTTACAAGATAGCTTATTACATAACTAAATGGTCAAAGTACCCTTACTAAGAGGGGTGGCCTTGGTGTGTAAATTAGGGGCTGCTTTGGAGTGTTTAAAGATCTTCAAAACACTTCAACACTTGTGTTCTCGAATAGTCATCAAGGAAATCCTCCAAGCAACCCTCTACACACAGAATTGCTCTCTTGAATGTCCAAAACGGGTCCTGTATGCATGGTCTTGTGTCCCCGAGGTGATCAAAGCTTGAGTCTTTAAGTGTTGGCCTCCAATGATGTCATCAAAAGCTATGATGGCCGTTTGACTCGTATCATCCTCCCCTTCTTGAAAAGGATTCAACTTCAAATTCATACCTTGCAAAATCAAAGGAAGGATAAACAAACACAACTTCCTTATGGCATGAGGGTTAGGATTAGCATAAACAATTAGTTCATCATGCCAAGGTTGCACAAACTTAAAATATAACCAAGGATCCTTTGAATTGAATATTAAAAACTGAACGAAAAATGCACAAAGGATTTGGTTATGGGAATGACAAAGAGGTAAAGAAACTACAAAGGTCCTAATGGCGTCACATAATCCAAAAGGTAGAATTACCTCCATCTTATGAGCCATAAGACAATTATTTCACTACCTCTTCAAGACATCACACTAAGGGTGGTTCTTCAATTGGTTCTAAAGTCCACAAGACCCATATAGCATTATCACGCAAACAAGTGGATCAACCAACAAGTTTTCTACCTCTATATAAAACAAATCCAAGATTAGCATGGATATCATCATAAGCAAAGAGATAGTATAGAAAATAATCAAGTGTAAAGGCATACATGACCGAAGAAAAAACATTTAAGCACATATACATTCTTCCTTTTGAATACATAGACAACTTGACATCCAAATATTAGGATTCAGTCAACTTAAGCACAAGTGTGTCAAGCAAGGATGTAAATTTAGAAGCATTATCCCAAGGAGTCAATGACACCTTTGCCCTCAGTTTTTAAGAATGACTACACATTCCTTACCCTTAAGAGTACTCTCATCTTTCAAAAAGGGATTTCCATCTTTAGGAGGAATGTTGTCACACTATAGTGGGTTGGAATATAGGCTATATCTTTCAAGAAAAGCTATACCTTCAACACCATTATCACCACTAGGTTTGTTAGGAGTGATTGTACCATCTTTAAACAAGACATTATACCTAAAGAGAGAAGGATCTATCCTGCGAAATATTTAGAACAAGCAAGCTCACCCTTTAAAAGTTCATTACCAAGTTTCAAAGATGTTGCAAACACATGATTATCCCTATGAGCCAAGCAAGCATTAGCATCCTTACCATAAGACAAACTCACGGGTTCACTCCTATTCTTTTGATCAACATTTTCAACATCATCACATACTTGATATTCATTAATCACATCACACACATCCTCAAGTAGTGGTCAATTTTTACACACAAGTTGATCAACACAATTTTCACAAGATGATGTACTTTCATTCAACACAATGGATTCAACACTAGGTGAAAACAAATTGATATTGCAAGAAGAGTCAATTTGGTCATTAATAGGATCAGCTAGTGTATCCACACTCACAACATGCACATTTCATCAAGAGGAAAAGAATCAATAAACTCACATGTAGGCAAGGTACTACTCAAACTCAATGGGATACTAGCCACCCAATCATCATTCACATGCACAAAAGTGTAAGAGTTAGCTATTTTACCATGAAGTTCTTGAATATGTTCTTCTTCACCTTGGTGTGAAGGTCCCCTACAAGCTTCGGCAACAACTTCTCATCGGCTTTGCGCTTCTCCACTTTCCATATTGGTACCTACTTAAATGTCCTTAGAAATAGAAGGACAAATAATGTTAGCTTGGTTTGGTGGTAACCTTCTCACTTCACTTCTCACAACCCTTACTCCTCTCAATCTTTTGTCTCTCATTTTCATTCGGGTTTGAGTAAGTGAGCACTTTTTCTTGCAGCTTAGGCAGAATGGACGTCATGAAATAATTTCCCCATCTGTCTCTTATAGAATTAGGCTAATTTTGCATATTTGGAAATTTATGTTGTGCAAACCAATCGACACCCAAGCTTACATGACCGTATGTCAAGGGAAAAATATTGCACCACACCTCCTCATGGTATTAAAATTAGGAGAAGATGACCTTCACCCTCTCGATAACCTTAAACCCATCAAAGGAATATGAAATAAGTAAAGGTTCTAGAAACAACCCCAAATAGTCAACCATGGATGAAAAAATGTAGTTTATGTAGCACCTATCATCTAGCACATGAGAAAGCCCAAAACCTCACAAATGATTACCTTTCCTGAGTGAACGCTACTTCTTTGATCAATATTGTAAGGCACATGAGTTCCCTTCGTCTTTAGAGATGCATGCCCTCTTCTTCTCATAGAACAACCTCAACTATAGCTAGTATAACCATTCACAACACTTCAGCCTTGATAAGAAGTACTACAAGGTGAAGAATATGAATTTTCATACTCCACACGTGCACTCTCACCATATTTCTCATAAGCTTTGTGAACAAAGGGGTTATACCTTACACTAATTCTAGGTCTGGCTTGGGAAGTGCAAGACTCCCCACACGTCCCATATTTATCATAAGGACCATTTAATGCTCATCAACATCTCCACATTCACTATAAGAACTAGGCACTTCATTCACCTTTTTTTCTCTCTCAAAATCGTAACCTTCAAATTTTCCCATGCCATGATCATGGCTATTTTCATAGCCCCCATAATCTTCTACATCATTGTAGCTACAAAATCCCTCACTACAATCATAGTCTCCCATGTTGTAGTCACAATAATATGCAGTTATCTAAGATATGTTCCCCTTATACCTCCTCGTACCAACAAAAATGAACAAACAAGATTATTAGTAAAAACTCCCCACCAGCACTCGTATGCTGTACCTTTGTGATCCTCACGATTGGAGCGGTGAATATTGAAAATTACTTATACTCCAATAGCCAATAAGGTGTCAATCACTACTTAGCTTCCAGAATAAATTCTTGTTTGATCGACTCAAGACACAAAATTGAAAAATCTACTTACAAACTTCAAATAAAAAGTTAAGACAAATTAAAAATGAGAAAAACATACAAAGAATGAAGACACCATAGAAAATAGATTCAACAACTAATTTAGAACTAAGTAGGTGATTACTAGTTGCTAATTAGTTCTAGGAATAAGAAATGAAACTAAAGAAACAAAGAAAAGAAACTAAGAATCTGAAATTTGAGCTTAGGTCATTTTTGAAGTGCGATGATATAGCAGCCAAGTGGCAGCCTTGGATTGGGCATTGGGATTATTGAAATCTAAAAAAATTTCTTGTCTCAATGTTGTATTTGGTCAATCTTCAATTTTGGAGGAGTGGAAATCAGCTTTAGGAAGGAAAACACCAGACTTGGAGCCCTTTTCAATATTCAAAAAGTTTTGACATTCCTTGCACCTTTTTGACCAAACACTTTTTTGAAAGCCTTTGTCTCCTTTCCTCTTTTGTATGTCTTGGAATGTGCCCTTACACCTTTTTGGTAACAAGCCTTTTTGAAAGTCTTTTTGTCCCCTTTCTTATTTGGTGTATCTTTGGGGAATGTTTTCAAGACAAGAAAAAGACCACACTCTTCTTCACTTGATTCTAGATTAAACACTCCTTTTTTGAAGACTCTTCTTCAACAAGACATGAAGATAGTGAAGAACACCAAGAACACTACTTTTAAAATTGAAGTTATAGGTGCACGTTGGAATCCCCACACATCAATAACACATTTTAAAGCTCAAATCCTCAACAACAAACATCAACAACACATTTTCAAGCCACCAATCCTCAAAAAACATCAACCTTCAAAATTCAAGAACAACTCGAAAATAGCTCAAACTTTGGATCTAGACTCTAGTGGTGTTAGTGAATAAGAACCTAATACTAGAAACAAACAAAACACACAAGAAATTGCTAAATCTAAGTTCAAAATTTTGGCCAAAACACAAAAACGGGACAACTTCTTTTTGAATTTTTCAGTTTTCAACACTTTTTTTTATTTTCAAGTTAACAAGCCCAAAATTAATTCCATGGGAACGAAATCAATCCTTGATCTGAGAACTAATTAGGTATTATTTATTCTGATTATTCGGTTATTGTATTATTGTTATTATGGTTATTTCATGACAAACTAATTGCGGACTGGTAGTGACATTTGAGGTATGATTCTTTTTCTTTTAATTTTTATGATATTTTATATTTTGAATAGTGTATTCATGGTTAGACACTTCGACTACAAGCCTTGATCATGCTAGTATTAGCCTTCCTACCTGGTTAGGATTTCTTGAAGAGGTTAGATTAACTATATGAGGTTGTACCTCTAAGTTAATATCTGGCTATTGTAATACTATATATCTCTCTTTTCTTCATTTATTCATACTATATATGTATTTCTTAGCCTTGTATTTTACTATATATCCTTTTTCCATACTTTATTTTTATATTGGCAGTGATATACAATATAATGCTTTAGTTCATAAATACGGCTAGAATAGGATAGTTTATCCTTATTTTCTCTCTACCATTATTATGTTAATTTCCTAGATAGTTGTCTGTAGTTTATATTCCCTTTTTGCATATTATCTATATTTCCATTATTTTTGGAGCTCAGTCGGCAGTTGACTACTGAGTACCGTATGTTTGGTACCCATGCTACACTTTTGTAGCCTACTGATTATAGTAAAGTTCTCACCTTTGTTGTGTGCATCGTATGGAGCAACTATGGATTAGAGATTTGGGGTGAGCTCCTAGCATTTGGAATACTACTATTCTTTCTCTTATGGTTTAAACTGATCTCTATATTGTATTTAGAGATGGGTTGTATTTGTATATTTATTTAGTATTGAACCTTATACTTTTATGATATTAGGAGATCTTATACTAACTTCACCAGGTTTTGTTCTGCTATATATATTAACCCTTGTAGCATGTTTATTTCATATTTTCCTTCGATTTCTGTGGGTAATCCATTACTAATGGTTTCAGACTATGGGTTGGCTTACGTACTTGTGGGTTATAGTAGGTGCCATCATGACCTGAGAAATTGGGTCATGACAAATTGGTATTAGAGCTTAGGTTTACTAGTATTAACACAAGAGCTAAGTGTCTAATACAGTCTTACAGATCGGTGCAGAGACACTCATGTCATATCTTTGGGAGGTTATAGGGCATTCTTAGGAAATTCTATTCTTGACTCCTTGTTGTTTGTCTATATTTCTATGATCCTTAAGTACATTCTTTGACTTTATTCTATTCCAGATGGATAGATACAGATGAAACTTTGACACATATTTCTAAAGCTTTAATATAGTGTCATACTAGGGAGTCAGAGAATGCTATCAAAGATATTTAACATCAACTTAAGCATCTGGGACCAGCCCAGGATCTGGTAGACTTTGTGATTACTTTAGCCATTCAAGATTCAACATTGCGGATTCTGAGCCTTTTCACAGATACCTCACAACTAGAGATGATATCCAATTCATCGAGCAGTTCTTAAACCATAGTTAGGTTTGTTGGTGTTCAATAGGGTTCCCTATTTATTTTAGAGTATGAGATTGTTTTCTTAAGTGGGACAAATTTACTTATATGCAATATCCTTCAGAGCATGAGATGGTGTATGGATTTGTTAGAGGATTAGCTTTATCACTCTATTTGGCATTAGAGAATTTGATAGCATTAAGGTTTTCTTTATCTCAGGTTGTTGATCATAAAAGGGCCACAGACAGAGCATGTACTGAGACTTACGGATGTGGCAGTAAGAGGACATATCATTAATACAATGACCTTGGTATTACATAAGGGATTCTTTCGGTAAAGATCAACTTTACTCATAGACTATTAGTTCTACGCAGGTAGCATCTCAGGCTACAAGTGGCTCTCAGATAAGTCATGGTAATCATAGCGGATAGATTTCTCATCAAACCTTATAGAGTATCCAACATGGATCATTAGGTCATGGTGACTATTCTGGATTAGTAAGTGCAATACCTTTGAGTAGTTCAGGAGCTTGTCATGGTTTTACTGAGATTAGGCATTAGTCTAGAGAGTGACCCAGGTGTGAGTTGGTTGCTTAGACTAAGTTAACTTATGTTCCCCACCAACTTAGAGTTCTTGAGGTATGTTATGATCTTAGGGAGGACGGACATTTCAGTTGGGATTCTCTTCAGCATTGGTTTGTTATCTAGTTGGGATCAACTTATGTTATCACTAGGTTAGGGATTCAGGGGTTTGCTACAACTATAGAAAGATCAGTCACTGGTCTAAAAAGTATCCTTAGAGCGAGATTATTAGTCATTCATCTTTTTTATATTAGTTTCATAGTGTTGTGGTACATTCAGTTAGCGGCAGTACATTTAGTGCCTCAATTGATGATTCAGATGCTCAGTTCAAGTTTGGACCCACTTAGATTCATACTTCATCAAGCACGTCAAGTATGTGATTTCAGATTCCACTGCAATAGGTGTGCCTTTTATTTCCTACCTTTACCTTTTTTTTGAATGTATTAGGGTTTTATACCTATCGATGATTATATGCCTTGGTAGGTTTATATTGATTGTTTTGTGTCTTGTTGTAGAGTTCGTGATTATGCCACTACCTCCATAGATGATTTCTTTTAGTAGTGGATAGAGTAGATCAATATCTATCTTTCCTTAGAGGTGTAGCATTTGGGTTTGAGTACTATTTACCTTGGCATATTAGCCTTTTTATGGACCTAGAGTGATACTTATTATTGATTTTCATATTTGGTACCATCTACTCCTTATACTGGCATTTATATTTCTTCTCTTATTATTGTCACTATTTTAATGTTATTTCTTACATGATGGACGACTAGACTAGTACTATCTAGCCAGAATTTCCTTCCTCACATTTCTTGTTTGATGTCTTGGGCGGTTAGCTTAGTTAGATGATTTCTCTCTTGTAGCAAGGTAAGGTTGGTCATTTTTCTCTTCTGTTGGTGAGGTTTACATCAGTTGTTGAGTGGGATATAAAGTTGAAGGTAGGTTATATTTTCATTATTCTATTATGATTCTAGAGTTGGCGAATTAGTTATATTACCCTTTTTTTGAGTTTTTGATTATGGGACCTACCTTCAAGTCTGTTGGGATTTCAGCATTGGCTATTCTTCTCTATAGCCTATTTTAGAGATTGACCTATTTTGGATTGGTTTTCTGATTTGGCTAGTTCATCACACGATAGTGGTCATGATGCTGATGTCGAGAGGTCTTGGGCTTGCTTTTTAGGTTTATTAGGTTCGTCTCGTAGAGATGGTTTGATCTTGGTATTGGTATAGAGTGGGATTCTCCATTTTTGTCGTTATGTAGTTCTTGTTCTAATAGATTTAATGGAGGTAAAGATTGGTGTATTTTATGTGACTACTTCTTAAGTTGGTAAATTGGTATCGTTGCTGAGATGGAGTATTGGATTAACCATTTTCTAGCTAAGGTTACATTTCTCTGAGTTTCCAGAATTTTGGTTATTACTAGTACTACTTGCAGCCTTGGTGACTTCTTTAGTATGCTATCATGATTCATGCCTTGCAGCGGATATGGAGTTGACTATTGTGCTTTCAGCCTATGGTTTATCCTCCATTCCGATTTTGGTTCTCGCTACATTTTGATTTTAGCTCTGGTAGGAACTAGAGGGTTTTGTTTGATTTGGATTATGCGGATGTTTTGAATGTTTGACCTTAGTTCAGACTTGTCGGCTTCAGTTTTATATTTGATATCTTGGAATTATGGATTGAAGGTTATGGTAGATTTGGAGTGTAAATGTTTACCCGTCTACAGGACTGGTTGGGGATGGTTGAGATCATGCAGTTCAACCTTGGCATTAAATTTTTGCTTGGAATTGTAGAGTTTGGGTGCAATCTTTGTTTTCAGATTTGTCTCAGTTGGGGTTTTATCTATAGGTTGGCTAAGCCTACTTTTTAGTTACTGATTCAGTCTTTGTAAGGTTTGAGGGATTGTGGTTGATAGATGTTAAGATAATAGTCCGTTGGCATAATGTTGGTTTCCTGTACTCTTGACTTTAATTCTCAGTCTCCATTAGAATTTTGGATTATCTACTCATTGGAAGTAGTGTACTAAGATTGGGTTTAGCATGGTTTTGTCCTTAGTTGGTGGGGCATTTTGGAGAGGGTCATTTGGTTCTGTATGTTTGTGCTTGAGACTCCTAACAATCAGTTTCAAGAGTCATACATATCGATTAACATCTTTGGCATCGATATTCTAGTCACCACTATTTGTGTATCCAGGTAGAGCCCTATGGACTTATCTTATGCTTGCCATTATGGTTTATCGGTGGACGACTTCAGTTCTTCAAGTTTAGCGTGATGGGGTGCATGGACAGGACTCCGAGGTGTGTATAACATGCTTGGAAAGGCAAGAAGAAGGTTATATTTGGATATTAGAGTTGGTTGCATGATTCACGCTTTGGACTACTTTGGTTTGGTTGTTTCTTTACTTAGTTATGCTAGATCAGTGTCGTATCAATGTGGTGGTTTGGATTTGTATGCCTCGGCCGTCCTCGATTCATTTGGATGTTAGTTGGTTGAGTAGATTGAGCTTTGGCTTTTGTAAAGTGAAGGAAGGAGGTTAGTTGAAAAAGGGATACCTATAGCAAAATCCTTAAAAGCATTGTTTCTTCTTAGAGATTATCTTAAGAGTTGCTCAGACCATGTGGGCTCAATACCTCATCCCTTTGAGCTATCATGCTTTCGTGGATTAATATCCTTTTAGTAGTGGATATAATAATAACCCTCTATGCCGTTACCTTAATTTATATGCATTTATGATATTTTGAGCCTTGCCATAGTTGCTACAAGTCATTTATGACTTATTAAAGCTGCCAGTTAGGTTATTGACTAGTTTAATTAGGTTTTAGGCTCTTTTCCTATTTGAGCTGTTCTTGTTAAAGAATAAGTCTTAAGACAAAACTCCTAGTAAATGGCCTCAAATGAGAATTCCAAAAGCGCTATCAGCTTTGGAACTATGATTTAATACTTGAGGGATCCTTGGTTCATGTCCCGAGGCTTTTGAACTCGTTTTAGGATATTGAGGAGATTATATGAAAAATTTAATTATAGGTGTGGGCCCCATATTTAGTTGAAATGATCTTTAATGAATGTTTTGATTGTTGCATTGAGTCTAGAATATCAAATTTGGTATGGTAGCATAGTTTTCTAGAACGTATGGGGTTCTGAATGAATCTCGAGCACTCGATTGGAGACCATTTTTGGCTTAGAAAATTTGATGCCTCAGGTTCCTAGTGCAACCACTTTAGCGACATTGGGTCACTTTTGTAGCCTTGGCCAAATTCAACGATCAATGTCCACTTTAGCGGATATCACTTTAGTAGCATGGGCATTACTTTAGTGATACTCGTGCCCCCATGCTAGATCACTTTAGCGGTAGTCGCTAAAGAGACTGGGTGAACGCTTTAGCAGCACCTAGGTATTTTTAAATTTCTCTCTTCAATCAATTTTCCCATTATTTTTGTCACCATTTTTAGACCATTTTAAGAGCTTGAAGAGAGAAAAAAGTAGGGAATCATCCATTGAATCTAAGGTAAGCTAGCCTAATACTCCTTGGTTATTTCCCATCAATTTCCATTCTATTTCACAATAAATTCCTAAACTTAGGTCTTTAAATTCCTAGACCTTAAGGGCTAATTCGGTCCCCGACTTATGCACCATTATGCTCAACTTTTGAGTACAAATTCCTTATCCTTCAAGGGACCTCCTGAAGGATTCAATTGTAGTTTCCATTTGCTGGGCCTCACGACCATTATTGAACTGACCTTTTATATAGCAATATGGATCTTATTTTACTCCTAATGATGGAAGATTACTATTTTGATAGCATGGTGGTATATTGGGATCATTGATCAAAGGTAGACAATTTTGCGATGATTTAAAGGTTTGTGGATGGGCATCGAGGTAGGCTTCAGTCTACTCTTCTTTATGAGATAGTGTATGATATATTATACATGTTAGGTAAGGATGTTAGGATATGATTATGGGTAGAATACTATGACTTAGCCTAATTTAGGGGTTTGAATATAGAAAAGTGAATTAACCCTTAAGGTGAAATACTTAGTATGACTATATGATCCTATTACCTTAGGATATAAGTAGGTGAACCATAGTTGATGCTAAGTCTCCCTTTAGAATAAGGTTTATTAATTGACTTGGTGGATTGGATTATGTTTTTCATGGATTACAGTATTGATATTATGATAGTTATATACTATTGGTCTCGAGGCCAGACTTACGATACCAGTTAGACTCTAGTTAAGTATTCTATCTTTATAAAGGATGTGGTTTTAGTCTACGAATGCTTAGGTTCTTATGATTATATTGTTTGGATACAAGTGATAGCATGCATAGCTTATGGTACATTCATGTTCACATAGGAGCACGACTCCAACTAAAATCTTTGTTTTACTATCATTTTCCTAAAAAGAGATTTATTTCCACTTTTCCCCTAATTATTAAATTTTTGGTAATTTTTGTGAAATATTTATTTATGTGTGATTTGACCATTTTACCCCTTCCTGTAGTTGCTTTGTGGTATTTTTAGGGTGTGAAAATGATCAGCATGATTTCCATTGCATTTCAGTGTGGTTTATGCGAGATTGTGGTTTTTGGTGTTCTTAAAGGCTTACTAGTTGACTTCAGTAAACATATTTTGATCTGGGTATCGGATGGCAAAATGGACTGCGCTAGCAGATCCAAACATCTATTTTAGATTTATAATATAGATGGTGTGGTTTTAGGACTTTTATATCTCATTTTGACCTCCATTAAAAAAATTGCAAAATTGAGTTTCGGGGGTCAATTTTGTTAAAATGATGTCTTTTCAAAAATTTGATATCGCTATTGAGTTTAGAGCATTTAGTGGGGTAGCATAGTTCGTTTACGTACTTGAGATTCTTGATAAATACTGAGAGGTCCACAGAGACTTGGAATTCTCTATCTCTATCTGGTCCACCACTCAGCCGGTGCACTCGTATAAGCGATGCTTTGGTTGCTTAATCAACTTGGCCTGACAACCAAAATTTTGCCTAAGTGAAAATAGGCCTGCTTAAGCAATGGACTAGTCACTTACGCAACACTGGCAAGAAAGATGACTGTCTCTTAAGTGAAAACCAAGCCACATACAGATGAGGTGGGCTTCGCTTAATCGACACTTGGTTGCTAAAGGGATAGCTACCTAAGTGACCCGATAGTCACTTAGACGATTCCTGGTTGGCTTATTTTTCCATTTTTGAGATTTTTGCACCATTTTTGTGACTTGGAGCTTGGGGTTCATGTTTTAAAGAATTTTCTTGCATTTTTAAGCTTGGTTAAGCTCCAAATTTCTATTATAATTACTTTTCTTTGATTTAATCTTTTAAATCTTGTTTAAATTTGTATATAATGGTGAAATTTAGTGATTTTTTCCTGAGAGGCCTAAATTATCATTTCTTTGATTCAAACCCCAATTTCATTTCATTTCATTTTCACTTTGGTTTTCTCCTATTAGTTCCCTTAATCTTGGGAAATATTTTTTGGATTTAAATTTTGATTTACTCATTTTTGAAAATCCATTTCGAATGTCCATTTTGACCATTATTTAAAAGTTTGAAATATAGGTATCATTGTCTTTCTTTTGACGAGGAGATCCTACATTTGTGTGTTTTAGTTGATTCTAGGTCCGTTCGTGAGAGAAAGCTTCAGATTTAAGGAATTTGTGATTGAATTTTGGCATTCGAGGTAGGTTATGGCTTAACTTTCTTCAGACTGGGTTTGGGTTGTTAATAATAATGTAAAAGCATGCTATGGGTATGGGGTTGTATCATGAAAAATGTGTTTAGATGATTTATGTGTCGTGCGGGGGCCTACGTGGATAATACTTGCTAGTTTTGAGACTTTATTTGCTTTGTGAAACCAGGTGGAGTTTTATATGATGTTGTAGCTTGATATTTCATATATGTATGTTTGGTTGCACTCTTTTTGGTAGAAATCCTAGATTTTATGATTTATGTGGTATCAATGACATCTTCTTGCATTTTTACTTGATGGTTACTGGATTATATTAGATCATAGATAGTTGGTTTCTTGGCTCATATGATTGGTATATTGGTTGGATATTGTATATTATCATTTTTGATTGAAAATGTGACATCTTTGAAAATACTCTGCCGATATATGTTCTAGAGAGGAGTTATAGATATTAGTATTAGATATTTGTTGTATATGGGTTGACGATGCCCCCATGGGTCCTATCTCAAAAACATAACTCTGTAGGTTTATACGGAGGTTGTGCGATGACCTTGTGCATCACATCATCATCATTTTCATTGCATTCCATATATTGTGCTTATCTATGATTGTATTTTTGTTCTTGGCTTTATATTTGTCCATTTGTTCTATATTCTTATAATTGTGTTTGGTGTATATGTATATTTGTTCTTCTTTGCCCTGCTTGTATTTATTATTTGTGTATTTAGTAGAGCTATTAGTGGAGACGGTGTGGGCTACCTTTTGGGATATTTTCTGATTGCAGGTGACATGCCCATAGTTTGTGTTTATATTCTTTATTTTCTACTTTACTTAGTCGGTCCATGATACCTATTGAGTATAAGTGGACCATACTCGTCTCTACTATGCTCTTTCGGTGTAGATCCAGGTATGAGTGCACCACACAGATAACTATGCTTTATTTTCTACTTTACTTAGTCGGTCCATGATACCTATTGAGTATAAGTGGACCATACTCATCTCTACTACGCTCTTTCGGTGCAGATCCAGGTATGAGTGCACCGCACAGATAACTGGCTCAGATAATATTTGGAGTATATTCGAGGTAGCAGATGTCTTATGCTTCAAGAGTTGTCCTGCTACCTCTTCATATCTATTTTCATGCCTTATTTAGTATTCAAAGATAGATTTTGATCTTTTTGGACTATCATTGTATCTTTTAACATTTGGAATGTATTTATTAGTTCTTACACTTTGACACTAGGTTTTGGGATTTTATTGGTATCTTTGATTATATTTCCGGCTTTACTATATACATGTGGTTCAACTCTGTTCAAGGAGTCAGACCTTGGGATTGGTTTTGATTTCTCATTTTATATCAGTTTGGGTGATAGACTTACCTTTCAAGGCTTGCCATGATAAGAACAAGGTATCTAAAAGAGTCTCACAGATCAGTATATAGACATCCGTGTTTATCTTTGAGAGGCTATTAGATGACTTTAAGAAACTTACCTTATTTTGTTCCTCATTATGCAGATCTTTAATACTTTGTGTTCTAAACAGTGTTTCACTCTTTTCTGTGCCTGGATTTGAGTATTATATTCTAAGATCTGGAGTTTGACCTTCTTCTATATTGCCTTGTCGGGTGGGGTCTTAGTCAACGAGATTTACTATGTTCATTGTTTACAAAATATATGTACTTATATATATATATACAGTTATAGTTTTACTTATGCATTCACCTCGATATACTCAGTATATTCTCAAAGTACTAATACACATATATGTCTATGTGCTACATTGTCTCATAATGTAGGTACGATTTGTAGCACGCGCACCATATTCAGATAGTTTACAGCTTCTGTTATCAGATGATGAGTCCTTTTGATTCAAGGGCTTGAGTCAGTCATACAGTTTGAGTACTATTTTATTTTCCTTATTTAGTCATCTTGATTTGGGATAGTTGGGGGTTATGTCCCGGCTACCTATAGTCAATACTAGTAGAAGCTTCATAGCCAGTCAGTGGAGTTAATGTATTTGAATCTAGTATTATTTTGTAAAAGCAAAGTTGTAGTCATATAAACTCTTGTTTGGTATTGATTAGACTTAGAAAAGAGTTATGTTCCATTAATTTTATACAGATTTATGCATTTTATTCAGTTGCTAATGAGTTATGCCAGTAGAAGGGTTTGCTTGGGGACACTTGTGGCCCTAAGCACCGTGTGACGTCTCGGGACCCATTTTGGGGGCATTACAAACTTGGTATCAGAGCACAAGGTTCAAGTGTCCTAGGGTGTCTGTGAAGCCGTGTCTAGTAGAGTCTTGCAGAACAGTACGGAGATGTCTGTACTTTTCTTCGAGAGGATATAAGGCATTTAGGAAATATTTCCCATCTTTCAAGTCTCAGACCATGCTATAGAGAGGTTCTCTAAGAAACTTATACAAATTCTCATCTTGCTCTATTCAGACCATCTTTCCCTTATTTTCAAGGTAATAAAAACAGCCAAGCTTAAGTCTTTATAGATAGAGCTTTCTCAGATAGTCCCCATAGATAGTTATGGGATTTTACGTAGGCTCAAAAATATCTCATCAATGCTTTTAAGTTCTGAACTTTGAAGAACTTCATTCATGTTCATGAAAATAGTACACTAAGCCCAAGTCAAATATGTTTTTAGATCCCTCCTCAGAATCCACAATGTTAATCAATACTTTTTCATCTATATATTATTCTTGAGATAACATAATTAGCAAGTTCCAGTTCCTCCCCAGATAATTTTTTCAGATTTACTATCAGTAACTTCAGAAGTCACGCAAGGGGCTTGAGAGGAGATCGCTAGTATGTTATAAGTTCCTTAAGTTGAAAGTTATTTCCTCATCCCTATGAGTCCTTCAGTTAAGAAAAACTAAGATATGTATCCAAATTCCTCATTAACCCTTCAATATAGATAGTGCTCATGAGAGGAAATGGTGTGAACCTAGATGGTTAAATAGAGTTTGTATTCGAAGGATATTACAACCTAGAGTGTTATGGTTAATGAATAGCAAAACCTTATTATAGTTGAAAGTATAGGTATAGAGGAGTAGTGATAAGAAAAATGGGAATGATGATTGGTAAAATGTATCGAGATAAACTTATGCATGTTATCGAGTTGTGTTAAGGTAATATGTCCTTGTATGTTAGTTTAGTAGAGGGTGAAGAAGGAGTTATTAGTTAAGGTGAATTGTTGTTTGTTTGAAGTATGAAAGGATTTATTGATGGTATTTTTTGTGTTTGAAAAGGTATAGGATATTAATGAAGTATTTGGTGATTTAGTATCGTTAATTAAGGCTTCCCTTAAGGTTACAAAAAGGAGTTTAGTTGAAACTTATAGAGCTATGATAGTAATTTAGGTGTATAGAAGGGTAAATAGTAATGATAGCTGGAAGGAGAATATATTAATTGATGGTAAATAAAATAGGCCATATGATTATGATCGATTATTGTTGTTATGAAGTTTTAGTGGACTAGTGTTTCTTGATGTTTTATTTTATAGCTTCCAAGTGAGAATAGTTTGTAAGGTAGGTTGTTAAACCATGTTTATCACTAGACATTATGTTTGAACAATGGATGGTCATAAAGGTGGAAGTAATGATTTCTTAGTTGGTGATGCTAGTTATATGGAAGTGATTTAGTAGGCTTTAATAGTGTATGCAAGAGCTTAAGTTTATTTATTCACAATTTAGTATGATGTAGAGGTGAGCCCAAGGTGATATAGGGTTGCATTATTTTTTAAGTGTTGTGTGGTTAGTAGTACCCTTGAATTTAAAAGTATCAATGAGGCTATATGGTATACAATGTCCTTGTCAGTTAACTTATGGGTTACAGGTTGATGATGTTGTAAGTTAGAGATATGATATTAGAAGATTGTGAAGAAAGTTAGTATGGTTCAACAAAGGTTTAGAGATATCCATGTTAAGTATTAGAATCTAAGTTAGCGAGTGTTTAAGTTATTATATGATGACTTTTGGGGTTATAGAAATCTAAGAGTTGAATCTCAAAAGGAGGTATTAGCATTGGGTGTTATATGTAAATATACAGTCCTTCAGGATAAGTTTAGTTTTATGTGTATTGATTATATCCTAGACTCTAGAGTAAAGTGATTGCAGTTTAGATTAAAGTTTATTTAGTGGTTCACAAACTTAGAGTGATGGCTTAAATCTAAGGGGGGATAATAGAATGAGAAACCAAGTCAGACTTCAAAATTCTAGTAGTGATGTCAGTGTAGTGTAATAAGGGAGGATGAGGCTCAAACCATTCTTATTTCAGTATTTTCAGTTATCCCAATACATACTCATGCCTTATGTTTCAGTTCCATGATCATAGTTCATGTTTATGCATATGAAAGAGAATATCATGTACTCTCCCAGTTCCTAAAATAAGGAGTTCCAGTTCATTCACTAGTCGGAATCATATACCATAAGTTATGAACTCCAAATTTAGGTTATGCGGCTCATGACTCATGTACTCATGCTTTACAGTATGTTGAGTTTCAAGTACTTACGCAACACTCTTAACGATTAGCAAAAATTCAGATTCGTATCATGTATGTCCTCAGACTAGATCTCTTTAATGAATCTATGTCGTGAATTCTCTATTCCTCAGGCCTCAGTAAAGTGTCAAGTTATGCTTAGTATCATTTCACGTTTTGGGCCCTAGTATTCCACCAACCTTTTAGTGACCTTCCCTTATGTCAAGATAGAGATGATGAGTAATTGTGTGGATAGTGACCACAGAGTTACCCACTAAGGTAGAAACATAAAAGAGGTCATGGATACACTCAAGACTAAAACCAAAATACATAGCCATAAATAGGGTCACATAAGAAAGAGTGGACCTCGAATCAAGTAAATAGTATACATCACAAGAAAAGAGTTTCAACATACCAGTAAAAACATCTGGAGATGCCTCAGTTTCCTGACGAGTAGTGAGAGCATCAGATGATTTTGGCCAGTTTTGAAGCCAAAAGGGGCACCCTTTGGTGCAGGAGTTGATGAAGAGACAACAAGAACTTTGTTTGTCCTAGAAGAAACCTTACCTATGGGTCAGTTTCTAATTATATGCCCTGGTTGACCATATTTAAAGAACCTATCCCTTCTCTCATCACAAAACCCATGATTCAACCAACCATAACCTTTAGGGACAATATGATAAAGGTGACTAAGCGCTCATTAACTTGAGATTAGGAAACATATGCCCTAGAACCACCGTCACCCTAAAAACGTCGATCAGTTGACAACTTTGGATATGGAGCTCTAGCCATCGAATAAGACGTAGAATTGCCCCACTTCTTCTTGGACCACTTTCCACCTTTTCTACCACTTTAATGCTGACCTTCACCCTGGTTTGAATAGCAAAACTGCTTACTCTACCTCTCCCCAAATTCAACATACTTTGTTTTCTCTTCTTTTCATTGTTGTATATAAACAACCATCCAAGAAATATCTATATCCTTGTTTAACAAGGTAGCCTTACTCTCCAGAATCAAGTTTCGAGACAACTCAAAAGCTAACTCCCTCATTCTAACCCTTATGCTAGAGACCAACTCTAGAGCATACTAAGATAACTGATGAAACTTTAAGCATATTCCTTGACTGACATTTTTCCCTACTTTAGATTAACAAACTCTTTTAATTTTGCCTCCCTCAACTCTTGATTAAAGAAGCAGTCTAGAAAGGCACTACTGAAATCATCCCATAAAGAGGACTCAGCATCATCGCCCCTAGATTGGCCCTATTCCTCATATCATTTTTATGCCACATCTTTCACTTGGTAGGAGACAAACTCTACACCCTCCATGTTAGTGGTAGGTATAATACAAAAGATCTTTTCCCTTTCATGAATAAAATATTAAGGATCTTTCTTAACCTCAAAACCAGTAAAAATAAGAGGACTCAATCTCATAAATTGGCTAACTCTAGTGGCCTCAAAGGATAGAGTAACCAAAGAAGCATGTTCAATCTGAGAGGATACCAATTAGGTAAGCAAGTGAATTGACTGGTGAAACTCAACATTAGACACACCGGCTCGAGGTGCCTGATGAGGAACATAGGGAACTGCTGGAGCTTCCTTAGGGAAATTAGAATTAGTGACCCTAGACCGAGTCTGAACTCATTGAGTAGGAAGAGCTCTGTCCATATTATCCTCTGACTGAACAAAAGAATTTCCACGGTTATCAAATCTTCTCGAAGATATGATCTTAAAGATGAACAAATGGGATTTAGAGGTATTTAAGATCTTAGATGCTAAATCTTGCAATAGAAAAAACAAGAATGGGAAACATTCCTAAATACCTCTTAACCTCTCCCCTGTAAGTGTGACACACTACAAACCCATAAAAAAGACTCTACCCGCCACAACTTTGTGAACAACTAATTAACCATGAACCTAGAGTTTTGATAACAATATATCATGACCCAAACCAGGTCCTGGCCGTGTCGAGTATCTCAAGTCCAACCAAGACTGAAGACAACCCCCAATACCAAACTATTGACCTCCTGACACCCCATGTGGGATGAATTCTGAACATATAAAAAGATAAGAGAATATCATTTTAAAGACAATATGAGAAGTTATAATCAAAGTCATCCATATTAACGAAAAAAAAACCGATATCGATACTAATACCAATACCTCTCATATCCACGGTATTCCAACAAAGCCTCTAATTGAAACTAAAGAATACTCAGTTCAGACATGCCCCTGACCATATATAAAACCAAATCAAAAAGAAATAGTAAAGACATCGAAATCCAAAGAATAAAATGGGGTCTTTCAAAGTATGAAAGCTAACCACTTCAGTCTAACTCACGAGTTGATCCCAAATCTATGTCAATGTGCAAGTGAAGTAAAAGTATGGCCAGTTCCTGCATCGCATGGGGATACACCATCCAAAGATGGTTTTCACAGTGAATGCTAGCATATAACTTAGGGAAAAGGATAAAATAATGCCATCAAGTCAAAACCAAGTCAAACCAAAACACAAGTATACATCCGTGCATATACATATATATAATGCTGGGATAGGGAATGGGCTTAGCATGAACTTTTAAAACCTTAACCTGAGTTTGTATAACTTTACCATCACAATTCAACCCATGCGCTATATGGGTTTAGTGTTACCTTCTGAACAGAACCCAATGCGTGCTAGCCACACCAACCAGAAATATCATAGATGACCAGGGATTCCTTTGTACCCTTCACCCTTCATGATACATATATACTTATGTGCAGTTAAGGGATTTCCTTGTACCCCACAAGTAAATGGTCATAAAGACCAACCCTCACAGCGGCAAACATGAGTTTCCAGTTTCAGTTTTTCATAACACAACTCCCATTATTACCCAATTAAAACATTCAACACATAATCCAACCACTAATTTTAGGGGTCAAATATTAAGGCATTATTAAGTGGTATCATCATATTGACCATATCTTTCAATAGATGTTAGTAGCCCACACTTAGCGGATCCTCAAGTACCCCACGGACTTTATTATTAAAATCTCATGGGGGATTCCTATGTACCCCACAAGGTTTTCATAATCATTCCCTAACCATTTAACCATTTATACCATGAAGTAGTTTCAAGAATCTAGCCAAACTAAGTGATAATGCGTAAACCAAAATCTATTTACATGTGGGTTAAGGTTATTACTAATTTTCATACCAAACTATTAATTGGGGGATTCCTTTGTACCCTTATTTCAATCCACCATTCACATGCAAACCAATGCATTTACCAACCATCAATTTTAGCATAATAGTTTCATAAATATCAACGAAAACCATTTAAGAAATTTATATTTAAAACCCTCAACCCATTATTCAAAATCGAACATCAATATCTCATGGAAAATACTTTAAATCATATCTTTTTACAAAATTGACAATGAGAGAAGAGTAACATGCCTAAAATACCAGGAAACTTGGAAGAGATAAAACCCTAGATGACTACTTTCTTTGGAACCCTAACCTTTACTTGAACAAAGAGTTTAAGAGTGAATTTGGAGAATTTTATTAGGAATAATATGATAATAAAATCCCAAAGAAAGCTTTATGTTGTAGGGTCCAAGTGGTTAAAGTGGGAAATGTCCAGAATGCCCTCAACTTAAAAACTAAAAAAGTGCCATCTTTGACTATGAGTCGATCATCAACTCATAACCACACCTTACGACTCATTACTAGGAGATGTAACCAACACAGTGACTAGGACCCATACATTGTTGACCTTACAACTCAATCAAGTCATTTGTAATGAGACCCTATGACTCGTAGGGTCCAGTCGTAGTCCACGGAGAACCTAAATTAGGGTATACACTAGATACGCTATGATTGCACTTAACAACTTGTAACTTAACCTTACAGCTCTTAGTGAGCCTCTCATACTCAGAGTAGAATCAAGCCAAAAACATACTGGCTTAGTTATTACTCATCCCAATGACTTGTTCGGAGACCCTACGACTCATAGGTTCTAGTCGTAACCAGAGAATTGAGCTCAAAGCTCAGAAAAATTTCAATAGCCAATATCTGAGGTGTTTCAAGTATTCACTAACCATGACATGGATGATTGGAACTTAAATCATATAAGAGCATAATAAACATGAGAAAACTTATTGACATTGCTTGAATTCAAAACTACTAAGAAAACATGGATTAATTTCTTAATTAATATGGATATTTTAATAAAAGAGGAAAAAATTTCATGCTTGAACAATAAGGGGATTTTGGGACCCAATGGGTTGAAGGAACCCATTGATAAATATCCCACATAACTTAATTGCTTGAATTATTAAGAAGAAACTTGGAATTTAGATCTTGAATGCTTGAATCCTTGAATCCTTGAGAAGAAAACTTGAATTTATGTTCTTGAGAATGGGGATGGGTTTTACGTATAATAACTGAAGAGGAATGGAGCAAATAATGATGCTTTTAAGATTTAAGTCGTCAATTTGGATGTTTGGGGTGAGAGAAAAAGACCAAAATGCCCCTTGGGCCATTACCTAATTTAGGACACACATCCTCCGTGTCACAGATGTTATCATGGAGACTAAGGTCCATGACACTGAAATCATGGACCCTAACTAGTTTCTTATGAAAATACTCATAACTTTTCGTTCGGGTGTCAGAGTAATGCAAAATTGGATGCGTTGAAAAGAGAACTCAATTATCTATAATTTGGTGGGTCTTGAGATCATAAATTCTACATATTACAGTAGTTACAAGCATTCTAAATTGACCCTTGTAGGATGGAATAACAAAATTTGGTCGAATCGAAAGCTCTTAGTTCAACTTTGCTCTAATTATTTGCTATAAAAACTTTTCACCTCAAAGGAACTCTTCACACTAGGGTAATGACCATGACTCTTATATTCACATGTGAATCATTGGTTTTGATTTAATATACGTAGGAATGACCATTTGAATTCTTGCTCAAAAATGCGAGGTGTTACAAATTGTCTATCTAAATTGATCTCACAACTACATCATTGAGTGGGGATATGATAACACAATAGAAATTCATTTATATATCTTCCGATTTTGTAAATAAGTAAGGCGGTCTATGTATATTCTTATCCTAGCCACAAATCAATTATTTATTTTACTAAAGTAAAGATCTTACTTTCTATATTCTTCGTTCTACCTCATTGATTCTCCTTTTAGGTTCACAAAAAGAATATAAATTTATTTTAATAGTATGTAAGCATTAAAATAGTAAGCACAAGAATATAAGAACAACTACTATAATAATCAAATAAATAAAACCAAGAGTCACCAAACAATCATTTAATTAGCTACCGTAATCCTAGAATGAAATGTTTAACTGTACATAGACATGGAACAAATACAACAAATAATCCAAAAAAATGCAAGAATAAATAATAAAGGAGAAGAAATGATGAAACCAATTTTTTCTGTCCTTCACAATGGCTTCTAGCTCTCCCTATGTCAAAAGGTATGTAAAAATAGATTTTATGGGATATTTATAGGCATAAGAGAAACTCTCAAATAAAACAACTGAGTTAAAAATGAACTAGAATAAATAAATCCAGACCACAAAGTCTCAATGTATCACTCCATTGAGGTGGCTAACCACTGGCAGCAAATTTTAATTGAAAATTCAAATGATCACCTTCATTAAAATATAAAGTTTAGTCCATTAAGATTTTTGCTTGATGTTTTTCTATAACCTTTTGTATTTACTTTATTTTAGCTCCAAATCTTCTCATCTTCATGTCATTTTAATCCTACACATCAACATATAATATTAGGCACAATCCATAATGTTAATGCTCAAAAAGAATAAATAAAAATACTAAATATAATGAAAAAATAACAAAAAAATATCTAATTTTTGCCCAACATCATACTAGAGGCGCTTGAAATGGAGATCGAGGAGCTTATGGGTGTGGATAGGGGGTTTCTTAGTCTGAGAGCATGTGTTATCATGTTGTGTTATACCTAGGAGACTTGAAAAAGAGGCCTCTGATTAGGTTATCACAAGTATCATCCCAATTTTCCAATCATTCTTCTATCATTTTATTTTACCCTCGGTCTACATTCTTCTATGTGTCTACATACTTTGCTACTGGTTTTGGTGGTTCATGTGAGTCCGTTGTTCCCCCTATTTATGTTTATAACCTAGAATAAGATTCTTTAGTAGTGGATTAGGTGTATTGATCTTGTGTGGTGACCTTTGAATTGTGTGAGACCTCGGTTGATTTATTTATCCTAGGTATGGTGGATTTTTATGTTGTCTTGGGTATGGATTGGTTTTGGTACTGGTTTTGATGCTCAACATTAGTCTTTTGTTTGCCTATTTGTGTTTTTTCCTAGTAGGAGATTCTATAATGGTAGATCAGGAGTACCGATATCGTGTAGTGACCTTTATGTGGTGTGAGACTTGCATAGACTTGATTATCCTAGATATGGTTGATATTGACTTTATCTTAAATATGTATTTATTAACTCCCTATCATGCAATTTGGGATTGTTATTCTATGACCATGAATTTAGCTACTCTGGGTGTGCCAAGGTTAGCATGAAAGAGTACACTTAGTATGGGTCTAATTAAGTTATATTTTTCTTTGTCTTATCATATGGTAGAAAAAAGATGTCTGTCTTATTTGGCATATGTCTGTGATACTAGTGATACTTTACTGCATCTTTTGGATTCTGTTTTGGTTGTTAGCAAGTTGAAGAATGAATTTCTTATGGATTTTCCTAGTATACCCTAGAAGTGGGATATTGACTTTTTTATTAATTTTTAGCCAAGCACCAAGTCTATTTACATTCCTTCTTATAGGGAGGCCATAGCTGAGTTGAAGGAACTAAAGGAGCAATTTTAAAAAATATTAGCTAAGGGTTCTGTTAGACCTATTATGTCTTATTGGGTTGCTTCAATCTTTTTTGGGATTAAAGAGAATGGATCTATGCACATTGACTATTGATAATTAATAAAGATGACTATCAGGAATATGTATCCTCTTGCTCATATTGATAATCTATTTTACCATCTTTAGTGCGCTTTTTTATTTTCTAATATTGAGATTCGAGTACCATTAATTGAGGATTAGAGCTTTGGCTGGTTGGAAGATGTCTTTTCATACTTGATATAGTCTATTAGTTTTTGTTCATGTCTTTTTGGTTAACCAATGACCCAACAACATTCACGGAGTTGTTAAACTAATTATTTTGACCTTATCTTGATTCCTTTGTGATTTTATTCATAGGTTATATCTTGGTTTATTCCAAGAATAAGGTTGACTATGTGAGAAAATTAAGGGTTGTATTTAGAGGTTGCTAGATGGAAAGTTATATGCCACATTCTGAGTGAGAGTTTTGGTTAGATTCTATTTCTTTATTGGGCCATATAGTGACCAAGGATTGAATTAGGGTTGATCCGGCCAAGATTGTGGCTTTTTATGATTAGGCTATGCTACTTGTCCTATCGAGATTTGGAGTTTCATTAGATTGGTGGATTATCATCGATGCTTTTTGCTAAGTTTGTCTTCTATTGTAGATATTTTGACAATGTTGGATCAAAAAAGATCATATTTAAAAGGTTGGATGCTTGTGCGAAGAACTTTTGAAAGCTCAAGGAGTTTTTCACTTTTTCTCCTTCTTGACCTTTCCTAAAAAGGGTATAGGTATTAACATGTTTTGTAATGCTACTGAAGTTTGTTTGGGAAGTGTATTGATGCATAAGGGTAAGGTGATTACTTATGTTTCTCGACAGTTGAAGTCTCTTAGAAAGAATTACCATACCCATGACTTATAGTTGGCTGCAGTTATTTTTATGTTGAATTTATGGTGACATTACTTTTATGGTGTCCATTATGAGATTTTCTTTGATCACCATAGCCTTCAATACTTCTTCACATAGTGAGATATTTATGTGAGACATTGATTTTGTCTTGAGTTGCTTAAAGACTATGATCTTATTATTCTTTATTGTCTAGAAAAGGCCAATATGGTAGTGGATGCCTTTAGTTGGGAGGTTGTGAGTATAAAGAGTTTAGCTAATCTCTTGACACAAGAGCAACCTTTGGCCTTGCAGGTACAGTCCTTAGCTAACCAAATGGTTCAGCTTGATATTTGATACCCAGACATGTGTTAACATTTGTTAAGGCTAGGTCATGTTTGAGTGAATAAACTTGAGCTCATCTATTTGATAATGATGAATTGTGGGTGATTTGTAATATGGTCTTAAGTGGTGATACAAAGGAATTATTTCTTGATTTCAAAGGTCTGTTAAGTATTAGTGGTTAAGTTTGTACATCAAAAGTTAGTGGATAGGACAGATTGATCTTTGAGAAGGATCATTGTTCTAGATATTTCATTCACCTAGAAGTGGCTAAGATATCTAAAGTAGCATTATTTGTGGGGTGGTTTGAAGAAGGAATTATAGAGTTCGTGGCTATGTATTTAAAGCAGGTGAAGTATGAGGATTAGTGACAGGGTGGTATAAGGTAGAGGATGCCCATTGTTGAGTGGAAATTAGAGTCGATCACCATAGAATTTGTTTTTGGCCTACCCTCGACCTTGGGGAAGTTTGACTCTATGTGGGTGATCATAGATACATTGACCAAATTGATGTATTTTGTAACTATGAGAGAAAATTTTAATATAGAGAAGTTGGCCAAGATTTACATTAGGGAGATTGTTCAATTGCATGTAGTCTCGGTATCCATTATATTTGATAGAGGTACTAAGTTTACCTCAGTATTTTGGAGTACTCAGTTTGATTTGAGCACAGATTTTCATCCTCAGATAGATGGTCACTCTGAGAGTACTATTTAGGTGCTAGAGGACATGTATTACATGTGCGATAGATTTTAATGCTTATTGGGACCAGTTCTTGCTATTTGCAGGGTTATCCTGCAACAATAGTTACCATACTAGTATTTAAATAGTGCTTTTTGAGGCTTTGTATGGGTGGAGGTCTATATCCTCAAGGGTATGCTTTGAATTATTTTATGTGAGGCCTTGTAGAATAGATTTAATGAAAGACTCAATCAATAGAGTAAGACTGAATGGATAGAGAATAGTGTCTCTCTAGAGTAGGCAAAAGAGTTATACCGGCCATTGAGCCTGGGATGCTTCTTTCATGATTAGAGATTAAGTTCTATTAAAGGTTTCACCCATGAAGGGTTTTATAAGGTTTTGGGAAAAAAGGAATTTTAATCCAAGGCTATTGTCCCATTTAAGGTACTTAAGAAGTTTGGGGATATGGCATATAGGCTGACTCCACCTCCATATTTGTCAATTTTTCACTAAGTATTCCATATTTCCCTAGTTAATAGATATCATCCAGATGACGCATATGTGTTACAGAGGGATTCTGTTGTTTAAACCATTGTTTATCCTTTGAGGAGGAGCCCATTGCTACCCAAGACAAGAAGACCAAGAAGTTTAGGTCTAGGAATATTGATTCAGTTAAGGTCCAATTTAGACATCACCCTATATACAAGGATACTTGTAGGTCGAGTCTTATTTGCAATGTTGATACCCCAGCATTTTAATGCTTCCAATATTTTTTTTTAGTTCAAGGATAATCTAGTGTTTTACTGGTGGATAATGTAACAATCGTAGTTGTAAATTTCTCATTTCTATGTGATTTGACTATTTTGCTTTTCCCTATAGGTACTATATGATATTTGTGAGTCATGGGTTGGTTGGCAAATTCCACAGTGCATTCAAGAGTGATTTAGGTGAGTTTGAGAATTTTAGGGGCTTTTTAATCCATGAGTTTGACTTCGATCAATATTTCATGTTTCATGTATCGAATAGTGATTTGTATAGTTCCATTAGATCTAAAATTTTGATTTTGGGTAGTAGCATGGTTAGTTTGGTCTCAGAGCCTTTAATTTGCATTTTTACCCTTTGTTAGAATTGGCTTATATAAGATTAAAGGGATCTCGAGTTCTAAATTTTTGTAAATGATATATATTCAAAAATTCGATGGTACCATTGAATCTGGAATGTAGGAAATGGCTTAGTATCATTTTTGGTTTATTTTTTAGGGTCTCAAACAAATCCCGTTGGTTCAGTCAGGATAGCTTCTCCAAAAGTCTCAAACTATTAGTGTAGTTTCTTTGGTGCATTAATGTCGCCCAAATTACACCTCCCAGAAGTATAAAATAGTCGTTGATAAAACATAGAATCCAACTTTGTTGGGATTAATCCCAGAAGGAATAGGATAAAATTCCATCAAGTATTTGTCTAAGCAATTGGCAAGTAAGTAAAGCAAGGGTTTTTTTTAAACAAAGTATCAGTAGTAACGAGCATTTAGTTGTTGGATTTGGAATCAATGTGTGAAAGGAACTATGATTGTGTTCCCCAATAACATCATAACTGCATAGATTCTTCATACTTTAGTGATCTATTATGTTATTCGGTATGCAGAATCGCTTAGCTATGTATTATTTAACTGACTATGTGATTCCCCTTGAAGATGACTATCCCCAGACACAAATGTTAATGTCTCATGGGTGTTGCATTATTTACCCCTATCTATGATTCCAATAGTCTTTCCCACTTACCGACTTAGGGCTAATTAAACAAAGTAACTCCACACCTTGTTGTTGGTTCACTAATTCCACGTCGCTACCATTGCTATAGTCCAGGTTAGAGATAGGATAGGTCCTAATGTGTGTACTCATTGAAAAGTAATCAAATTCTAAAAAAAAACAATGCATGCCTAACTACCCTTCGACAATAACCTTGTACTTTGAACACTACTTCATTGATCCGTCATGGTTCCCACAACCTTAGCTGTGGTGTTTAGATACTCATAATTGCAAGAACACAAGAACAATTCTAATAAGAAAGCATAGTTATGAACTTACAATAATAAGATGAAAAACTCCAAAATCTCACTTAACACTAAAAATTGATGTTTATGATTCCAAGACCAAAAATGTGCCTTAGAACCTTACAATAATGTCGTAAAGAGTAAAATAATCATAAAACCAAATAGGATTATTTATATACAAAAAAGGAATACTATCCTAAACTGCGTAGGAGAAATAGATAGACAAGTTCCTATGACTAATAGACCAGAGTCGTGGATCAGTCTATGGGCCATAGGTTTCTCTCGTAGGAATCAGAGTTTACTGGTCTCCTTAGTATCTGATTCATGACTTCAATCAACAAGTTGTTGGTTTGGTCCAAGAGTAGTAGGTCCCTTCCATAAGAATCAGACTTTTCATTCATCTTCTGAACATTGTTCATTAGTTCGTTCATGGGTCGTGGATCCATTTCATGGGTTATATACCACACCCGTGGAGCTCAAACTTTTTCCATCCTTGGTTAATTTTGATCCTTTTTTCTCTAATTTACTTCCACACCCTGTTCTCCTATAGAACATCATAAAAACACATCATACATACAAAAAATACCTAAGTTCTTGCATATTTTCTTTTTTCTAAGCATCGAAAGTGCCATGAAACCATGGAACATTAGCACCCTCAACATAAAGCGTTTGTGTGTCCTCAGGTAGAAAAAATAAGCACATGTGATGCTTAACTAAGATAAACCTAAGGGACCTACGATTTTCAATTCATTTGGATTTAGCACAAAATTTCAACCTCATCTTATACGAAAATTCAAACCCACCATGTGTACATATGCTACACATTATCATGCAAATAAGAGATCAAGCGATGACATTAGATCATAAATCTACTCTTTCCAGTACCAGATATATATTTATACGAACGACTTGAACCATGGCTAAATGAGTGTAAGTCTTTCAATTCATTGCTCGGGATAAACTTCGAGACTAAATCATCATAAAAGTGTAGAAAAGATTAAAGTCTCTCTCAACTGATGTATATAATTGTAGTAAAAATGTGGACCGAAATCTACCTCGATCAAATCTCTAAAACATTAGTTTTAGTCTCAACAACTCGTAAATAATTCATTAAATTGGTATTATTCCCATTATGAAAGAACTTGTTTTAATAGTGAAAAATGGGGATAAACCCCTTTTTAGGTAAACAATAGTAAAATCATATTTTTAGTTGAAATCTTAACATTAATTGAATATGAATGTACCAAATCTATGCATGTGATAACTAGTATCAAAAAAAATTATAAGCATCCAAGCATCAATATACTATGGCCACATCCTTTACAAAGATAAATCCAAAATCTAACAAATACCATAATCATGGCCTTGGGACCAATAATGCATATCCGGTATAACCATATCACCATTGGGAAACCATCAAAATCCATCAGGTCAAGTAGTAAATCATATACTAAAGGGTTATTAACCTCAACTAAGTCTAGAATGCTAGCTACCTAGGGTAATAGGATTCTAGAAGCATAATAAATTTGACCTCGAGGGACAATTGACCCATCTAATCCCCAAACTCATAGTTTACGCTAAGTAACGGTGTTCTACCTAATATCACATCTTGATATCCATATCTAACATGCAACATATATAATACACTATCTTGTAAAGAAAAGAAGACAAAAACATACCTTAATGAGGAACTGCAAGTCCTTAAATCATCCGTAAATCATTCATTTTTGCTCCATAATCCTTAAATGCCACCATGTTATAAAAATCAAAATCTACACATCATTAGGAGTAAACTGAGACCCATATTACTATATTAAGGGTTGAGTTAGGAATAAGCCCGTGAGGCTCACAAATGAAATTCAAAAATAAATTCGGCATGAGGTCCCTTGAAGGACAAGAAATGTGTGCTCAAAAGTTGAGAACAATCGGAGCGTAAATTAGGTATCACATCAGCCCTTAAAGTTTAGGAATTTAAGACCCAGTTTCTATGAATTTACTATTAATTAAGATGGAAATTTAAGGGAAAATTAATGGAAAATGACCAAGTCATGTACATTAGCATACCGTAATGCCAATGGATGATTCCCCACTTTTCCCTCTCTTTTAGCTCTCATGGTGTTAAAATAATGGAATAAATAGTGTAAAATCAGGTGAAGAAAATGGGAATAAGAATCCACTAGGTTACGCTTAAGTGGTTGCCCATTCACTTAAGAGACAACCAATTAAGTGGCTTTATGATCGCTTAAGAAATTTGTCACATTCGTTCGGGTATCACTTAAGTGATGCCAAGGCCACTTAAGATATATCCACTTAAGCGGACATTGATCGCTTAAGCGGCCCTTGGCCAAATCGCAAAGGTGGTTTAGCAACCTAATGTCGTGTGGAAAAAGACCGCTTAAGTGGCCATATTATCACTTAAGTGATTGCATCAGCAACTTAATACCTCTGATTTCCTACGCTCCAAATGGACTCTGATCGGGTGTTCAGGATTCATTTAAAACCCTATGTGTGCAAAAAAATTATGCTACCATAAAAAATTTGATGTTCTAGACTTAATGGAACTATTAAAACTGTCATGTAAGATTGTTTAAAAAAAATATGAGGCCCATACCTATTGTTCTACTTTTCACATAAACCAGCCAATCACCCAAAATGAGTTTGAAAGCCTCGTGACATGAACCAAGGGTCACTTTAGCATAAGATCAACATTTCGGAGTTGATGGAGCTGTAGAAATTTTAATTTGAGGTCATCTACTGGGAGTTTCAGTCTGAAACCAAATCCTAAATAACAAAAGTTCCAAAACAGAGAAATGATCCTAAAATCCAAATGAGCGGTCCGATAACCAAACTGATAGTTTCAATGAGTCATAAATAACCTGAATCTACTATGGGAAGGATCGAAATGTCAAAATCACATGGTAATTGAGGATATGACCAGAAGGGTCATTACAAGAACAAATATAAGAAATTTGTACTAATATCAATTTGCAAGAAAAATGGATCACATGCCTTAGTGAATCTTTCAGTGTTTGATTCATTTGGCACTTCTTCAGCAGTCTCTATGACATAAACAAAAAAGTTATTATATTTAATGAGTATTCATACTAAAATAGTATAAGGAAATACAAATGAAGGTACAAGACTTAACATAACACTTAAAAAGAATTAGTATGCAATTTTGAGCAAATTCTTTAGCCAATCAAAAGTAAAATATTGAACTTTCATACTAATAGACTTAAATCATGCTAAAATCATACAACATTGACCATATTATAGAATTTAATGTCAAAAGATTTAAAATCACATCATGAGGACGAGCATGTGAATAGAGTCCTAAGTACGCATCATAAAAAGTAGTAAAAGAGTAAATAATTCGTAAAGAAACATAAAAAATCTAAGGCTTGAAAATTTGACGTAACCCTAAATATGGAAGTCATGAAATCACTAAATAAAATTAAATTCATGAGTACAAGTACAAAAGGATATCCCTCTTGAAAACCCCACATGAAAGCTTAAATCTTTAAGCTTTGAAAGTTAAAACATGAGAAGAAACCTTTATTTTGTTTTTCTTGACAGTGGAGAGGGGAACACGCGATGAATTTTTCTTATTATTAAGTAAATAACACTTAATTGGGTGATTAATGTCGTGGGGAGATCTTTAGGCGTAATGAAAGAAACAAATTACCCCTCAAACTATTTAAAGTGCAAAAATTTACATCTTGCGGTATACGTGACAAACCGTTAGACCCTTGAAAAATAGTAATCCCAAACCATTAAAATATAGCCAAAAACTGGTCTTACTAGTTAAGCCTAATAGTTTGTTTTGCAAGGCCGTTACAAGTGTGACTATTCGTCACACCAAACCATCATACTTTGGCAAATATACACCTTATGGTAATTCAACATAACTTTCTACTCTGATATTAGATTGATAAATGGTTGGTGGAGTTAAAAGTAGACTTGGAGTCCTTTAATTTAGTTCATATTGAGCTATAAAAATCTTCATATTCAAAGAGTTAAGATTATTTGAAGTTGACTAAAAAAGTATTTCACACTAAAACTTTGCCAAAAGAGGAGTTTCCAATTCATCTATGTCTTATGAACTTCTCATGACCCTAAAATACATAGTGATCCACTAATAACATGCATGAACTTGTGCAGAATAAGTATATATAGAACAGATGTAAGTAATATATATTGACATAGACTTGCAAGGCAAATAGGTTACATTTCTTAATTAATATATCAATTGTTTGACTCATTTTCTACTTCTTCATCCAATCCTTGATACATAAGCAAATAATTTATTATATTACATGAGATATTAAGACTATAATGGTACAACGACATGCAATTGAATGTACAAGATTGATCATAAGATTTAAAAAGAATTAGTATGCAATTTTGAGTAAATTATTTTACATATCATAAAGAAAATATCTAACTTTATACTAAATGACTTAAATCATGCTAAAATCATACAACATTGGCCATCTTATAGAATTTTATGTCAAAGAGATTAAAATAAAATCATGAGGACAAACATGTGATAGATTCGTAAATATGCATCATAAATACTAGTAAAAAGTGTAAGAAATAAATAAGGGAACAAAAAAAATCTTGAAAATTTGGCATGAACCCAAAATATGGTAGTCATTAGGTCTTTGACGAAAATAAAATACTTGAGCACAAGGACAAAAGAATATCCTTGTTAAAAATTCCACCTACCTGGTCTTACTGATTTCTTGAAGGAAAGCTTAGTTATTGAAGCTTTAAAAGTTAAAACTTCAGAAATAACTCTTATTTTATTTTATTTTTAGAGTGGAGAGGGAAAAGAGCAATGAATTTTGTAGATGATTAAGTAAATAATATTTTATTAAGTGACTAACATCATGGGTAAAGGTTTATGGGTAATAAAAGTACCAAAATACCCCTCAAAAGACCATTAAAAAGTTTAGAAATTTGAATCTGAAGGTTCAGGTGAAGAACAGTCAGACCCTTGACAAACCGTTACCCCGAACCATAAAAAATGGCCAAAAATATGTCATACTGATTAAGCCTAGCGGTTTGCCTTGACAAGCTATCACAAGTGTGATGACTCGGCACATTAAGCCGTCGCACTTTGGCAAACAAGCACCTTCTGATAAACTGAGCATAACATTTTAATTCAGTATTAGATTGATAAATGGTCAGTGAAGTTGGAAAAAAGATTCAAAGACCTTTAATTTGTAGGTACTTGAGCTGAAAAAGTCTTCACATTCAAGGATTTATGATAATTTGAAGTTGACTCAAGAAGAATCTTACACTAAAACTTTGTCAAAAGAGGAGTTTTAAATTCAACTACGTATTACGGACTTGTCATGATCCCAAAATACATAGTAACCCGCTAAGAACATGCATGAACTTTAGGAGTGTTAATACATTAGTAAGGAAATGTGTAACAAGTATGGATAGAATATATATAAGAAATCAGTATTGACATTAATTTGTAAAACAAATGGGTCATGTGCTTTGATTAATATTTCAGTGTTTGGCTCATTTTCCACTTCTTCAGCCAGTCCCTATAACAAAAGCAAATAATTGATTATATTACATGAGAATGGTATAAGTACATACAATTTAACATAAAGACTGAGCATAGGATTTTAAAAAATTAGTATGCAATTTTGAGCAAATTCTTTAGCCAATCATAAAGAAAATATCAAAATTCACATTAAAGACATAAATCATGCTAAAATCATACAATAATGATTGTCTTATAGAATTTTTCATCAAAGGATTAAAAATTAAATCATGAGGATGAGTATGTGATTAGAGTCATACATATGCATCTCAATACTAGTATGAAGTGTAAATAATTCATAAGAGAACATAATAAACCAAAGCTTGAAATTTTTGCATGAACCCTAAATATGAAAGTCATGAAATCATTTAAGAAAATATAATTTTTGGCAACAAGGATGAAAGTATATCCTTGTTGAAAACCCCACATACCAGGTCTTTTTAATTTCTTAAAGGAAAGCTTAATTCTGGAAGCTTTGAAAGTTGAAACTTGAAAGAAAGCCCTTATTTTGTTTTTCTTGAGAGTGGAAAGGGAAATAAGTGATGAATTTTGTTAATGATTGAGTAAATAATATTTTATTAGGTGACTAATATTGTTGGTGGAAGTTTTGGTGTAAGTAAAGGACCAAACTACCCCTTAAAAGACCATTTAAAAGTGCAAGTATTATGTCTGATGGTTCAGGTGATGCACCATTAGACCCTTGACAAACCATTACCCCAAACCATTAAAAATGACAAAAAAATTGGTCGTAATGGTTAAACCTGATGGTTTTCCTTGATTATCTATCACATGTGTGATGGTTCATCACCCGAGTTGTCACACTTTATAAGAAAAACACCTTCTTGTAAATGGAGCACAACTTTTTATTCCGGTATTAGAATGATATACAATCTATGACATTGGAAACAATACTAAAAAACTTTTAATTTTTTGGGCCTTGAGATGAAAAATAATTTTATTCAAGGAGTTATGATCATTAAGTAGTTTCAAAAACAATCTCACACTAAAACTTGGTCAAAAGAGGAGTTTTAAATTCAACTACATGTTACTGACTTCTCTTGACTCTAAAACTCAGTATCCCACTAATAAAATTCATGAACTTTTAAAGTGTTATGATATTTATGAGAGTAAATATGGAACAAATACAGAAAGAACAAATATAAGAAATCTGCACTTACATCAATTTGCAAGACAAACGGGTTATATGCCTTAGTGAATATTTTAGTGTTTGACTCATTTTGCACTTGTTTAGCCAGTCTATATCATAAGAAAATAATTTATTTTGTTAAATGAGATATTTAGATTAAAATGGTATAAGGACATGCAACTAAAGGAAAAGGTTGAGCATGAGATTTAAAAAGAATAAGTTTGCAATTTTGAGCAAATTCTTTAGCCAATCATAAATAAAATATCAAACTTTATATTAAATGACTTAAATCATGAAAAAATCATACAACGTTTACCATATTATATAATTTCATGTCAAAAGATTAAAAATCATATCATGAGGACGAGCATGTGAATAGAGTCCTAAATATGCAACATAAAAAGTAGTAAAAGTGCAAATAATTTAGAAGGAAACATAAAAAAATAAAGCTTAAAAATTTGGCACGACACTAATTATGGAAGTCATAAAATCATTGAAGAAAATAAAATTCATGAGCACAAGGATGAAAGGATATCGTTGTTGTAAACCCCACATAAAAGCTTAAATCATAACGCTTTGTAAGTTGAAACTTTAGAGGAATCATTATTTTGTTTTCCTTGATAGTGGAAAAAGGAATGAACGATTAATTTTACAAAAGATTGGGTAAATTATGTTTTATTAGATGGAAAAGTCGTGGGAAGAGGTATGGGGGTATGGAAAGGGCCATACTACTTCTTAGAAGATTATTCAAAATTGCAGAAATTTGTGTCTGATGGTTCAGGTGATGATCTATCGGAAACTTTGCAAACCATCACCCCAAATTGTAAAAATATGGCCAAAAGTTTATGTTACTATTTAAGCTTGATGGTTTCCTTGACATACCATCACAAGTCTGAAGGTTTGTTACATCATGCAATCATAATTTGATAGACAGACACCTTATAGTTAACTAAGAAACTTTCTACTGTAGTATTAGATTGATGAATGGTCAACAGAGTTAGAAAAAAGGCTCAAAGACCTTAATTTGGTGGGTGTTCATCTCTAAAACTCATTATATTCAAGGAGTTATGACCATTTGAAGTTGACTCAAAAAGAAATTCACAATAAACCTTAGTCAAAAAGGAGTTTTCAATTCAACTACGACTTACAGGCTTCTCATGACCCTGAAACACATAGTAACCCACATTAGATATGCATGAACTTTGAGAAAGTTGCGATATTTATGAGGGTATGAGTAGAACAAGAATGGATAATATATATATATATATACATATATATATGTATGTATATATATATATATGTATGATTAAAATATATATATGTATGTATATATATATATATGTATGATTAAAATATATATATGTATGTATATATATATGTATGTATATATATATATATATATGTATGTATTTATATTGACATCAGTTTGAAACACAAATGGGTGACACGCCTTACTTAATATTTCAATATTGGACTCATTTTCTACTCCATCAGCCAGTCCCTATGACACAAGAAAATAATTTATTATATTACATGAGATATTTAGACTATAATGGTATAAAGACATTTAATTGAACGTACAAAACTGACCATAAAATTTAAAAATAATTAGTAAATAGTTTTGAGAAATTCTTTAGCCAATTATTTTGGGATACTTATCTAATCTTAATCATCCCCAATTATATGTAACATGTCGGGTTTTTAGTCCTTGAAATTTAAAAACCTTTGCCCTTACTGTTTAGGCTACAACTCACCCCTATGAGTCATAGGGAGAGGTACCGAGTGGTGGACTCGAGTCATAATATGGTTAGTGTAATAGTGGCTAAGTTCTGCTCTGGGTAAGAGTGGCTTACTATGAATCGTAAGGACTTATTATGATTTGTAATATCCAAATCATAGGATGTCTAGTGCCCCCCAGCTTTATTCTACTCTGGTTATGGCTTGGACCCTATGTGTTGTAGGGTCAAGTAACTAGTCGTTTGACCGAGTCATAAGGGAAATAGATGATGGAGTCTTAGATATTGTTCTGGTTATGACTCGTGTAGATGAGTCATAAGGTGTGGTTACGGGTCGTTTATGGATGTGTAGTCAAGCACAACACTTTTTCAACTTTTAAGTTGAGGGAACTTTGGACCTTTCTCACTTTAACCACTTAGAACCCACGAATTAAAACCATCTTTGGGACTTAATTATCAATTACTCCCAATCAAACACTCTCAAATTCTTTCACAACTCTCCCTTTAAGTCAAGCTTAGGGTTTTAAAGGAAGTGATCATTTAGGGTTCTAAGGGTATTGTCTCCTCCAAATTTTATGGTATTCGAGGCATGTTACTCTTCCCCTATGATTTTATTTACTTAATGGCATGGTTGGATAATGTTTACATTGTTTTGATGTGAGGATTGTAACTAGGGATGAGGGTTTTGAATAAAAATTGTTTAAATGCCTCTTCTATGATATTTATGAAATTATTTTGCTTAAATTGATGGTTGGTAAATTCTTTGGGGTGCATAGAAATAGTGGATTGAAATAGGTATAATGGAATCCCTAAATTGATAAATCATGGAAATCAGGATACAAATGAATCCCCAAATTAATTAGTTTTGTATGGAAATTGGTAACAACCTCAACCCACTTACATGATTGGTTTTAGAATAAGCATTATCACTTGGTTTGATTTATTTCATGACATTAATACATGACATGATTGGTTAATTGGATGATAATGGTCTTGAAAACCTTACGAGGTAGACGGGAATACTCTATGTGATTTTTATAATTGAGCATGCGGGGTAAATAGGATTCCCTAAGAGTTGTCTTAATGATAATGCTTACAAGCTATAGTTAGTATGACGATACCACTTAATAATACCTTAATAATTGACTCCTACAAATGATGGTAGGATTATGTATTAATTTTTTTAGTTGGGCATTAATTGGGGTAGTGTTATCTAGCCATAAAGGTGTGAGTTTGAAGGACTGATACTGGAAACTCATGTTTGCCGACATGAGGGTTGGTCTTGATGACCATTTGCTTGTGGGGTACAAAGAAATCCCCCAAGTGTATATGTACATATGTATCATAGAGGGTGAAGGGTATAAGCGAATCTATGGCTATCTATGATGTCTTCGGTTCATGCGGTTAACACGCACTGGGACCCATCCAGGGGTTAACACTGCACCCATATATCCCGTGGATGGATTTATGATGGTACCACTTCACAATTCAGGTTAAGGTTTTTGAATTTATTCTAATCTTTGTTCCCTATCCCAGCACATTATATTATGTATAAATATATGTACTCCATATGATATGATACATTGGATGTTGTACAGGTTTTGAATTGTTATCATGCTATTATTTTGATCCTCTATTCCTAAGTTTCATGCTAGCGCTCCAACTGCTATCCATCTTCAGATGTTGTCTCCCCATACTATGCAGGAACTGGCCATACTTCCACATCTCCTGCTTGGTGACTAGGATTCGAGATTAGCGAACAAGTTAGATTGAAGTGGTGAGCTTTCATACTTTGGAAGACCCCCATATCATGATTGATTTACTTTATATTTCACTACAATATTTTAGTCCTATGCCACTCTTATAAAGTGTGGCCTAAAATAGCAAAAAGTGTAGCCTTAAAGTTTGGCCTTTGATCAAAGGCTACACTTTTGGACTTTAGGCAACACTTTTGGGGGGTGGCCTAAAGAGGTGTAACCTTTAATCAAAGGCCACGCTTTTCAAGTGTTGCCATATCAGCAACATTTAAAAAGCGTGGCCATTAAGGTATAAAGGCCACGCTTTGCAGCTTGTCATTGGCAACACTTTTATTGATAAAGCTACACTTACAAGTATTGCCTTTGTTTTGCTACTGGGCACGCTTCACAAGTGTAGCCTTTTGTAGCACCTCTATAACAACACTTAAAAAATGTTGTTTTTATTTTAGTATTAGGCATGCTTCAGAGGTGTAGCCTTTTGTAGCACCTCTATAAAAACACTTGAAAAACGTGGCCTTTTCTTTATTACTAGCCATATTTCAAAATCGTAGCCTTTTATACATCCTTTATGACAACACTTATAAAGTGTAAGCATGTTTTAGCCACACTTCTGAAGTGTAGTAATATTACCTAAAATTTTATAGCTCAAGCCACATTTTAAAATGTTAGTACGGAATTTCTAATTGAAAAATAATTATTTTGATCGAAATGTATACATCATTAAGCACATTACATAAACACACACACACACATATATATATATACATACATACATACATATATTATCTCACACACCAATTAGCTAATAAATAATTGAAGTGCATAGATTTGATTTCAAAAAAACATGTCTTTTACATACTAATTAGAAAACAACATAACAAAAAGTTGTACCAAGCTCCACACAAAATGAAATGTATATAAAAGTATATCAAAATATTTTTAAAATTCATCATTCACTTTAATCTAGATCAAGTTGAGTTGTGACGCCCACCATTCAAATTTGATCCCCTGCAATAATCCTACACATTCAAAATGAAACAAACAATTAGTCATACGGTTGGTGAAGATCTTAAAAACAAAAAACTTCGAATTTGTTTCAAGATTAGGCAAACGGTGGGTGAAGATCTTAAAAACATGTGACAGCTACGTACACAAGTACAAACAATAAGTTATTTTCATGAAAATCAAACAAAGGCAGTAACCTAACAATAAAATCACACACATTCATCGAGGATTAAGATATCTAGGGACATTTCTATACATCTCGATCGGAAAAGAATTGAGAGAAAAAGAAAGTAGGATAAGAAACCACTGAAGATGTCGAAGTGAATCAAGTTTCACAAGCTAGTAAATATACCAACGCAATGCCATTTTACGAGGAAACATCAAATACAATTTTATTGGAATTCAAACAATATATATCTAAATATTTATAAATTTGAGAGAAGATTGTTGACTGCAAACTATAGCAACAGAATATTAAAGAGAGACCCAATATGTTGCTTTAGCAGCCAAACACATATTATTAACCATAATCCTATGTTGAAGAAGGATTCAGTCCAACAACAAACCCCATTGTAATCCCATAAGTGGGGTCCGGAGACGGTAGAGTATATGCAGACCTTACTCCCACTTTTGCGGAGGTAGAGAGGTTGTATCATATGTATGAAGGATTTAACCCACAAATAAAAAATAAAGCTTACTTCAGAATGAGTTTTTTAATTCTCAGGATCATTTACTGGCTGCTCTATCATTCGTTTCAATGTACTCATACTAAGTGTAATCTCTCCAGCAAGCATCTTGACTTGATCAACTAGGAGGTCCATCTGATCTGACAATGAAACCACTCCCTATGTTCAACTAGAAAGACAAAGAAAATATTAAAAGTTGAAGGAATTACCATTTGATATGTAATGGAAAATATACATTACATAAAAAGTAGTCATTCGAAAGAAAAAATACTAATGGAAAAGACTAGATTTGAAAGAAGAGTAATAACTTCTCAATTGAGCCAATCCTAAGACAACTTGGGAAGATAATCCAATGCAAGTATCCAAGAAAGTTTGAAAATTCATTACTTGAAACTAACATATAAATATCAAAAATTCAAATTCCATGCAAGGACAATGACCATTGATATCAGAGTAAAAACATTAAACTACAGGTGAATCGAAATATAACTTCAAATTAAGATGTCTCCTCCTTTAGAACGTCTTAAGAAGGAGGAAACATACAATGGAAAGCTTTGAACCATTGACAATTTCACCAGCCTGAGTTGAGTCGATAATCACACTGCCAGCTTGGGAGATATCATCATTCAACTTGCTAGAAGATCTTATGTGGTTGAAATCAGAAGTCTCTGATGAAGCATCTCTTTGGTTTTTGTTGTCTATGGGCACCGAACCATTCAATTTTTGGTGCAAAGGGTGAAAAATAAAAATAATTAATTTAGGAAATAGATCTTATACTTGTAGCTGAAAATAAAAGATGATTCTATATCTATATATATGCGTACACGCCACCCTTCCAAGATCCCACTTGCGGGACTACACAGGGTATGTTTTTGTTGTTGTTGTTGCTCAGGGTAGATGCCAAAAAATTGTATACAAATAGTAATAGAATGCAACAGAAATAACAAAAACTTAATTTAGACTCTTGAAGGGGAGTAACAGTCTTAAAATCCCTAACAGAAACAACGACATGTGCTTAATTGCACTCACAGAAACATGTCCACACCCGCTAAGTGAAGATTGTAGCAGGCGAGTAAGTTTAGCATCTCTATACAAAACATGAGATGCCTTCAATTCACTTAATTTTCCAATGACCTTAACAACAATAAAATACCCAGTAAATTCTCACCAAGTGGGGTCTGGGCAGGCTAAGTGAACGCAGTCCGTACCACTACCTCAATGTGAGATAGAGAGGTTGTTTCCGATAGCCCCCCAGCTCAATATAAAGCACTCTAGGATAAGATATGAAATAGTACTAGAACAAGATACAATCAAAATTAACATATTCAATAATACCAAAAGCAAGATAGTCCAAATATACACTACAACCTACAACATCCTAACTCAGACTAACCTTCTACCCTAATTTTCCTCCTCCACTCTCTCTCTTCCCCTCTCTTTCTCTCTATATATAGAGAGAGAAAGAGAGAGGTGCAGCGATAAGATAAGAGAACAAAAGAGACATGGTATCTTCGGTTACAATTATCTGAGCACCTACAACGATACAACAATAATGTCATTAAGCCTTCCAATTGAGCTCTATAATGGAGCACATAGCAGCGGACAAACATAAGAGCCTTACCAAGCCAAGGTGACCAAGACTAGATTTTTGGATATTGTTGTGTTAGTAACTAACGCTTGAAGTAGAGGGTTCTGCTCATATTTATGGATTAAATTCAGGTTGAGCACATCAAAGTTATAAAACTAGTTTGGTTAGACCAAACTTAAAACTTAACTAGTCTCTGCTCTTTGAAGAACTCAAAGAAAATAAACAACTTAATAATAACTTTCAACCGACTCGTACAAAATTTATAATTTCTTTAGATAGCTAAAAGAAGTGTCCTATCAAACCAACTATTAACTCCAGTATAATGTTTTCAGGCTTAGGTTAAAGAATCTGACCTCCTTCCTAGAAAACATCTAATGTTCTAGTGACCTAAAAAGGAATCAAAACCACTTCAAATACTTAGAATGGATCATTTCAAGATAGCATCAAAAGAACTTAGAATTTTTGTCACCTCAGTTGCTTCTTTTCTTAACCACTCATGTTCTGTGTAGCCACTAAATTCAAGAGTTAATGGGGGCAGACGAACTGACAGAATTTAAATAGAATAATAGCGGAAGAATGCAACCATACTTCCACACCAGCAAAAGAAAAGTCTGTTAGTCACTAAATAAAGATGATGTAGCAATGACTGAATATCATAGTGAATTCGAACTCTGGCAGATTCCAACCTAATTCTTAAGAAATATCATGCAGTACACACCCATAGTATCGAAGGCAATCTCTTTGAAGAGAATGAACACAGCTAGCAACACGATTAGCAGTTGCATGATTTGAAAAACTAAGTTCCAAGAATTTCCCAAATGAGAGTCCCCAAGCAGCATCTGACATTATTACTCCGTGAGTCACTGGTGGAACTCCTTCTATTTATGGACACTTCAGGCATCGATGCCACATCCAAAATTTTTTGTCCCGTTCACCAGGAAGAGAATTCACCAAGAAAAGACATCTAAAATTTATGGTAAGATTTTCCTGCTGGTGTGTATAACAGATGACATGAGCCTCTGCTGGCTCCTTGCAGGATTCACAGAAAGACATCTGACATCATGAAGTACAATACAAAACTAGCATGAAATAATTTTTGATATTGGAATATCATGTATTTTGAAGTTTGGGATAAAAAAAGATTGCTACCTGACCAAAAAGATCATCCGGACGATACCGCCTAAGTTTCTTATTGAAGGAACCATAAAACTTGATGCGATGGAGACGAGAACGTACATATACTGTTTCATTTAGAACACATCGACTAGAGAAGGAAACTAATATGCTTTAATGACTGTCAGTAGCTGAATAGACTTCATTGGAGGCTTTGGTTTCATCTGATCTTTCCTTCGATAGCTCTTCTAATTCTCTGGGTTGACTCTCTTCTTGACTTGAAGTTTCTAACAATCCTTCATTTGTTTGATCTTTAATTTCAACAGAACTAATAGGTCTTGGATCATACACGAAATCCAGTGTTGTATTTTTGTGATCTGTAATAGTGAGAACATCTCTTGCTCCACAGTCATCTAGGTTAGATTGATCACCACATTGAGGGTAAATGATACTCCAATGATGACTCTAGTAAAACTGCCTTCACACTGAGGTTGGATCCTACCTGAAAATATGGGTCATTAGCAACTGTCTGTGATCTTTCAGGCACAGAAGAATGTGAAATCACTGAGATAGCATTATCAGCAAATGTCCTCTCTAGTATAGCAATTGAGGTGGCCGCAGACACTTTAGGTAGACTAGAACCCTCATCAAGAAGGAATGATGTCTCAAGAGATAGATGATATATAGCAAATACAGTGTACTGAGCAACCCTCTTCAGCTTCTTGAGCCCTTCAAGACATGAGCCCCTCAACAAGACCTGCAAATTGTGGAATGAAAGGATAAGTAACCCTCTAATTCTAAGTCCAGCCTCTTGATCAAGGTAAAATAGCATTTCATTGTCAATTATGCATTATAGACCAACAGAAAACTAGCAGCCCTTACTGGCAAAAAAAAAGAAAGAATATTAAACGTACACAATGAGTGATGAGGGAACCCCATTAAAGTTTCACATTACATTTTAACTAATGTTCACAATGTTATCATAAGTGAAATGCTTAAACATCAATTATTTCCTGGATTTACAGCTTAAAGCTCAAAGAGCCAGTAAAGTATGTGGCTTTTGTGTATGTAATGCAAGAAATTACAACTATAAACTCACCAAAAAATTTCTTGTACATAGAAAAGAAAAAAAAATGGCGATTAAGTCAAATATATAAAGTGAAAACCCTCTTATTGAAGTACAGAAACCAATTTTAATTTCTTAATCAGATGTAAAGATAACAATTCAAATTTCTACTTCAAATTTAGTGATTAGAAGGCAAAAGTACAAATGATACAAAAGAAATTATCATAAATATCACAAAACAAAAATACTATAAGGTAAAAATCCACTGATTATACATTGTGTATCTAGATCAACGCGACCAAAGAATAACGGAGAGCATCATAAAAGTAGTACTTTAGGGGAACATTACACATTGAAGGGTGTAAAATATAAGAAGACCAACCATTATGCATGATTAATCATACTTAGAACTTTAAAGGATTAGAGTTTCAATTAACAAATGATGGACTCTAAGAGTAGGGGAAAATACCAATCAACCTAAATACCTGGGACAACCATAAAAAAAAAAATCAGAGTTTTTGATGGATTCTTGTTCAACTGGTTGGCATGTTTGTTCTCTTCAGAGACATTTTCTAAGTGGATGAGTTCACAATGTCCTAATCTTGTTGTGGCTATGTTATCAATAGATGGGGATATTAGAGTACTAGTACACCTGAATACTCACTCTAGCAGTGGTGCCTTAACATTTAACACCAAAGAGATCTCTTTTGCCAATAGAAGCTCCAGAGCATATATATACCACTAGTAGCATAGTGGTATATATATATATATATATATATATATATATATAATATGGATTTATTTGATTAATTTATTAATTATGATTCATGATATTCCTCAAAATATTATTTAAATGAATAACGTACAAAAATATAAAGAATTAAAGTAAATAATATCTGAAAAGCGTAAAGAATTAAAAATAAGGATAGAAAGACTACAATATAACATAATTGTCGGAGTTAGTAAAAACTCAATAAATGCACAAAAAGAAGAAATATCAAATTTAGAATCAACAATAGATAGTCTAGAATATACATACCAACATGATCTATTAACAATTAAATAAAAAATGAACAAAGAAGAATTTATAATAGACGAAAAAATATATGAAAATCATGGAAGATTAAAAATAAAAATAGTATTTTCTAATTTAGATAGAAGGTATAAGAAAATAGGTGAACATTTATATTTAATGTTAGAAAAAAAAAAGAATTAAAATTAGAAGATAAATTGACAGCTATGGTAAGAATAGAAAAAGAAAACAATGAAATAGATAGAAAAAAGGAAATAGAAAAAATAAAACAACAAACTACAGAAGAAATACGAAAAATAGAAGAAACTAAAAATAGTAGGATTGGTGAATTAGAAAAAGAACTACAAATGCTAAAAGATCTGTATGAAAAAAGACAGAACGAAAAAAAAAGAAAAAGATAAAGAACAAAAATTATTAAATGAGATAAATCAATTTTTTTTAAAAATAGAAATAAATAATAAAGAAATAGAAACAAAGGAATTAGAAATTAATACAATAGATGTTGAAGAAACAGATAATTATGATTCTGAAGATAGTGAAACATATACATAAATCTTAATAAATACAAAAAATTTAGGAATCAATGGAAAACAAGAAGTAATTAATGAAGAAAATTTAGACAATATAAACACAGAAATAAACACTCTTGATAAAAAAAAAGATGAAAATATAATACCAAGAACATCAGAAATAAGAAAACCTACATATCATAAGAATAAGTTTAAAAGATATAATCTAAAGAATGAATATGACAAATGAACACCAAAACAAATAGTTAATAAAAATTATAACTTTTTAGACTTAGATTGTGTAATAGATACAGAAAAAATAATACAATTATGGATAGGATATATGACAAAACAATAATTAGATAGTAATATAAATGTAATAGATGCACCAGAATATATAGAAAGAATACTAATAGGAACAGTGAAATTATGGTTTTTAAATGTAACTGAAAATAGTAAAAGAGTATTAAGAACTGACAAACCCACAGAAGGAACATCATCAACAACTACAACTAAATTAACACCTATAGAATTATTAAAAAAATATGAAACAGCTATAAAAGACGAATTTAGTAGCATGACAACAACAGAAGAAGAACAAAATGAAGAGAAAGATATAAATAGGAATTTAATGTTAAAATTAGCAATATGTAATATGTGCTACATAGATGAATATACTTGCACATTTAAAGAATATTATTATAAAGGAGCATATAATACAGAAGAAAGTAAAGAAATAAGAAAATTATATTTTAGTAAATTACTTGAACCATCTAGTTCAAAAATAATAAAGAATTGGGATGAAGCAAAAATAGTAGATACTCTAGGAGCAAGAACAAAATTTTTACAACAATGGTATAGAAATCTATGTGAAAAATATAGAGAAGAAATAAAAATGGAAAAAACATTAATAAGAAATTTAGCATGTTGGAAAGATAAAATAACACCTTAATGTGGATGCGAAGAAAGATATTATAAGAAAAGAAAAAGACATAAGAAATATAAGAAATACAAAAAATTAAAATATAAGTATAAGAAACCAAGAAAAAGATATTATGTAAAAAATTATAAACATAAAAGACCATATAGGAAAAAGAAATCTATAAAGGAATGTACTTGTTATAATTGCGGAAAATTAGGACATCTAGCTAGAGATTGTAAATTACCTAAAAATCCAAAAAATAAACAAATATCAGAAATAAAAATAGAAAATACAGAATATATGCAGATAGATTATATAGATTACGAATTAGAAAGTGAAGACAGTATATATGAAATTTTAAAGAATGAAACAGATAATGAAATAGAAGATAATGAAATAGATAGTGAACTAGACGAATTAAATGACTAAAGAAATACAAATAAATCAAATGACTGAAGAAGATATAAAAATAATAACAAAAGAAGAATATTTAAATGACGAAGGAACAGATCAAAAAATAATATTTGATAACAATGTATTTGATAAAATAAAAGGAAAAGAGTTAGACTTAAGTGTAGAAAAAATATTTAAAATACCAATAATAAAAAATATATTTACTAGGAAAAAGGAAGAATATTATGTAGTAAGCCAAAAAGAACATGTAATAGACTGCAGATATGCAAAAGGTAAAGCTAGTATACCACTAGTAACAAAAAGGATAACAAATAAAGAAATAAACGATATAAAAAGTAGAGACCCAATAAAGTATGTACACCTTGGAGGTACAAAGATATTGATAAAAACATGTTTTAGAGAAGGAATAGATACATCAATAGAACTATATTTAGCAGATGATAGGATTATAAGACCTATAGAAAAAAGTATAATAACTGTCATAAAAGGAAATTTAATATACCAAAAATTTAAATTTATAATATGTGCAAATTATTCAGTAGCAATAACAGATAAAAATATAGATAAATCATTGGTATTATATTGGAAAATATCAGGAATAGAACTAACCCCAAGAAGTAAAATATTTACAATAAGATGTAAAAATCTATATGTATTAACTACAAAACACAAAATAACAGGAAAAAATAAAATTAATAAAATACAAATAGAAAGTCCTTTTGAACAATTCGTAAAAACAATTGATAATAATGATTATAGTTACAAAAATATAGACATAGAAGAAGATTTAGAAATAATAAATGATAGAATAAGTACAACAAAAAGAATTGCTTATGAAAAAACCAGAATCATCAAGTTCATCAAAAAGAACAAGTTATGAAACAAGTTCAATAGTTAATTTAAATCAATATTACATAACAGGAACAATAAATGAAAAGAAATATTTAATACTCTTAAATACAGGACAAGAAGAAAATTATATAGCAAAATATCTAGTAAAAAATGAGGAAATAAAATCCAATAATAATATATGCCCAGATCTATCAAGAAGCTTAATAAACACTAAAAATATAGCAGAAAAAGAAATAATAATAGGAGTTAAAAAAAATGAAAATAGAATTTGAAATAAAGGAAAAAAATGCAAAAAGCAGACATAATATTAGGAATTAAATGGCTAGAACAAGTAAAACCATACAATATAGAACATACACAATTATCTATAATATATAATAGAGAAAGATTATTCCTAAGAAGAGCTTTAACATGATATGAAAATATATGTATTAATGAAGATAGTAGTAGAAGGATATTATAGTAGATATTATACGCCTATGATAGATACAGAAGCAGAAGCTAATTTATGTAGATATAATTGTTTACCAGAAAGTAAATGGGATAAATTAAAAACACCAATAATTGTTAAAGGATTTAATAACGAAGGAAGCGTAATTACTTATAAAGCTAAGAATGTAAAAACACAAGTATGGGATAAAATATTAACAATAAAATAAATCTATAATTATGAGCTAACATCAAAAGATATACTTTTAGGAATGCCGTTTTTTGATAAATTATACCCACATATAATAACTAGAACAGATTGGTGGTTTACAACACCATGTAAATAGAAAGTAAGAGCAAAAAGAGTTATTAATAAAATAAGAAAGAAAACTGATTGGATAAAAGGAAGTGAAAAAATTACACAAAAATTAGAAAATATAAAAAATACTGAAGATACAATAGAACTGGTCGTATCTTCAATAAATAAAAAGTAAATAACTATATTTTAAATAAATAAGATAGAAATAATTAAGAAAAAATTGGAACAATTATATAGTGAAGATCCATTAAAAGGATGGGAAAAACATAAAACCACTATAAAAATTGAATTAATAGATAAAAATAGCATAATAACCCGAAACCATTAACATATAATTTTGATGATTTAAAAGAATTTAAAATGCATATAGAAGAATTATTAGAAAAACAATATATACAAAAAAGTAATAGTAAACATAATAGCCCAGCATTTATAGTAAATAAATATAGTGAACAAAAAAGAGGAAAAAGTAGGATGGTTATTGATTACAGAAATTTAAATGCAAAAACAATGACTTATAATTACCCAATACCAAACAAGATATTAAAAATAAGGCAAATACAAAGATATAATTATTTTAGTAAATTTGATTGTAAATCAGGATTTTACCATTTAAAGTTAGAAGAAGAATCTAAGGAATTAACCGTATTTACGGTACCACAAGGATTTTATGAATGGAATGTACTACCATTTGAATATAAAAATGCACCAGGTAGATATCAACATTTTATGGATAGTTATTTTAAACAATTACCTAATTGTATAGTATACATAGATGATATACTATTGTATACAAAAACTAAAGAAGAACATTTAAAATTATTAGAACAATTTACAGATATAGTAGAAAAATTAGGAATAAGTTTAAGTGAGAAGAAAGAAGAAATTATGAAAAATCAGATAGAATTTTTAGGAATACAAATAGATAAAAGTGGAATCAAAATGCAACAACACATAGTCCAAAAAATAATAAATTCAGAAGAAGAATAGGATACAAAAAAGAAATTACAATCATTTTTAGGATTAGTAAACCAAGTAAGAGAATATATTCCAAAATTAGCAGAAAACTTAAAACCATTACAAAAAAAATTAAAAAAGGATGTAGAATATAGATATAACGAAGAAGACAAAAGACAGGTACAGAAAATAAAATTACTTTGTAAAGAGTTACCAAAATTACAATTTCCAGATGAAAATAAAAAATTTACATATATAGTAGAAGCTGATGCAAGTGAATATAGTTATGGAGGAGTACTCAAATATAGGTATGAAGAAGAGAAATTAGAACATCATTGTAGATATTATTCAGGAATGTTTAACGAGACAGAAATAAAATGGGAAATAAATAGAAAAGAATTATGTTCTTTATATAAATGTCTAATAGCATTTGAACCATATATCGTGTATAACAAGTTTATTGTTAGAACAGATAATACACAGGTATGAAGGTGGCTAACAAGAAAAATACAAAATTCAGTTACAACAAAGGAAATTTGGAGACTAGTATTAAATATACTGAATTTTACATTTACAATTGAAGTAATCAATACTAACAAAAATATCATTGCAGATTACTTATCAAGACAAAGCTACTCAAACTGATTTACCAATGGAAGAGGCTGATGCCAAAGATACCCAGACTGATTTATTGCTCCAAATGTTTAAACAAATGGAGTTATTACAAGAACGAGTTATTACACTAACTACTGAAGTTACAAATGTAAAAGTGCAAGTCGAGCACTATAAAAAACAAGATACTGTTCAGGAAGAGCACATTAAAAAACTAGACCTAGAAGGTGACGATGAGAAACAACTTAAAACTCAAATTACTGTCGAAACTTCAATTACAACTGCAGGAATATCTAAAGGGAAAAATATAGTCACTCAAAATAGACCTTAAATACCAAAGAAAAAGAATTATAACCTTAGCCAAATATTTTCAAAACCATATACACCAATTATACAAAATTTTGAAGCATTTGCACCTCCTCAGATACATACCTATTCTGAATCACTTAACCAAGAAAATAGACATACAATTATTCTTCTCGTAAATACATTGGCAACATAAACACTTTACAAACCTTATTAAATACCAAACCTATTCAAAGTGAAGAGCTAGCCGCACAACAAAAAGGATATATTACCCAGAAATGCCAAAATTACAATAAACTAATTGGCTTACCAGGAACAAGCCCAAAATTTAATAAGTCATGTTACTATTATAGATTATTATCTACGGTTTACACAACCAACGGAGAAGAGTTAGCAGGAATCCCAGAAATTCACAAAGAATTTATGACTTACAAGAGAATTACCAATGGACAATTATTCTATGTTTGATTTTATTCCGCACCAGTAGAAATATTATTTGACGAAATTAAACAGACTATTAATGTGGTCAAAATGGGTATGACCAGAGATTATATTATTTCGGAAGAAATATGTGAACAGACCGAGATACCAAAAATGCAGATACCAGCATTTTACCGCAACAAAAGAGTTATTGAAATAAGCAATATATTATTAGAGTTACTTAATAATTATTCAAATAAAAAGCCAGTTTGGATATATAATTCAAGGAATCAAACATTGATTTATTCAACTTGCAAAGAAGTTAGAGACCATGACATGGAAGAACTTAGAAAATGGGGATTAACACTCCTCAGACCAGAAGAACAACCATTAACGAGATCTATCAGTAAGGGAATTATTTCAGAAGAACCTATGGATCAATTTTGCAAAAAAGTTGGCCAAAAATACAAAGACCACATATGCAGCAGATGTAGTAGCAAGCACAACTTTATTCCAGATGTGATGCTACACTGACAAAAAATAAAGAAGATAACCAAAGCAGATACGAAAGAAAGAAATAAAGACAAAAGACATGTGAATAAATTTACTTTACGTAAAAGATTTTGATGTAAAGTCTTAGGCATTTAAAGTTTTTTTTGTTATTTAGTTCTTTATGTCAAAGTCTTCTTTTAAAAAGATGAAGACGTTTTTGTAAGCATTAATTAGTCTAGCCTAGACTAGTATAGGGTTTGATTTTTCAAGTCATTTTTTAGGAAACTTCATATGTAAATTTCAGTTATAAATAGAAGAACCGAAGGCAGTGCAAAGGCAAGCCTTCATGTGTTGAAGTAAAAACTTTCTCTCTTGTCCACAACAAATATTTTGCTTATTCATTTAAAAAAACAGGTATATTTCAATGAAAAAAATCTATGGAGGAACAAAACTTAGGATTATCAAACTTACCAGAACAGGTATATTTATTTAGTATTATGAATAGCTAAATTCATAATTCCTAACAATCATGATATAATAAGATAAGTTCATGTTAGTTACTTTATAGTAGAATTATTCGAAGAATAGCATGTTAAGAAGTTTATTAGCAAAGTGGAAACGGAGAAAAATCCCTAAGAACTATGCCATCTTAATGGTGAAACCAATAAGGCAAGAAGCCGTGGTAGGGAGTAGCCAGAGTTGAGGCACTGTTTAAGGGAAAAGTATTTGGATTACCATGCTAATAGTGACCGAGGAATATGTTATTTAAGAATGATCTAGTATATAGTAATCTAATATGATCATATTTTGTTATGTGTATGATTGAAGGGAATATTTTGAAAATAACAATTTTATGAAAAATGAATAATTATTTATATGACGAAATGGTAGATAAATTTAAAATACTTATTGTGTATTCACTTAAGGATATAAAAGTAGTAGATATAAGAAAAATCATATTAGAAAAAACATTTGGTAAATATTATATGACTAGAATAAATTACATACCATGCCTACCTAACTACTCTTACAAATACTCACCATGATAAATTACATATATCTAGAATTTTGGAAAAAATATGAGAAACATACAGTTAGTAGAAAAACAGATGAAAGTAAATTTAGACAAATACATGGAAACTAAAGATATAAAATATATAGAATTTCTTAATGAAAATATGCAAGAACTACTTAGACTAAAACAAACAACTAAAAAATATTATGAAAAAGCATTTAATCAAGCTTAAATGACAGATGATATTAAAATACTTGTTTTATATATACTTAGAGATATAGAAATCATAGACATAAAGAAAATAATATGGGAAAAATTACAAGATTATAAAGAGGAAGAATTATTAAACAGTATAGAAAACTTACGCATATATTATGAACATCAATACTATTTAGATTCAGATGGATATTATACAGATTAAAAATGTCAGAATATATTAAGAAAATTAGAGGAAACCAAGAAGACCTACATAAAGAAATTGATTATATAAACCAAATTAGAGAAATAATGGAAAATCTAATAGAAAAATTAAAATGGATAGACGAAACCTTGAAAAATTTAGAAAAAAGCAAAGATAAAAGTTTAGATAATTTAAAAAATTCATTAAGAAGAGAACGAGAAAAAATAGTTAGTAGTATTAATAACCTCAAACAAGATATTAAATATAGTACAAGTAGAATAGATTATTATACATTTACTTTAGAAGAATAAAATGATAAACTACGAATATCTAAAATACTGGGAACAAAAAATGAAAGAAATAAGATTAACAGAAAATCTAATAAAAACGAATTTAATTGAATATTTTAAAACAAAAGATATAGAATATTTAGAATATCTTAAAAATAATATAGAAGACTTACAAAAACTAAGAGAAAAAGCTAAAGAATATTATAGCAAAACATTTAATCAACTACCATTTAATCACCCCTCAAAATATGAATATCAGTAACATTGAATATATTAATAAAATATATGAAAATAAAAAAAATACAAGAACGAAGAAAAACAGTTAATGAATATTACTACAAAGAATTTAACAATTACATAAATTAATGGATACATCGTACGAAAAGAATAAATCATTAAAAGAAATCGAAACCCAACTATATAGTTTATACCAAGAATACAAAAGATTACATAGTACTAAGGAGGATCCTAGAACACTAGATAATTTAATTACGATAGTCTCTAATTTAGAATATGTAGAACACTAGATAATTTAATTACGATAATCTCTAATTTAGAATATGAATTAATAAAACATCTTAAGTCAAGAAGATAAAAATGAAAAATATTTCAATCGATAATATTCACAAAATACATTATGTAGAAATAAATACTAATTACCTAATAACTATTTATTTCTTAGTAAAGTTACCGCGCCTAATCCGCACCCCCCTACAATTGGTATCAAAGACTTGTTATTTAAAAAATACGGAAGTCGTATGTACTAAAGACCTATTGCAATAAGGTGTCAAAAGATGCCAACTGATGGCAGCTCTTTGGTCTTCAAGTACTCCTCCTAAGATAAGTAATCGGGTATTTTTGTACTGTGAAGTCATGCGTTTGTGTTTGATATTATTATTACAAACTACTCCTTTAACAAGGGTGTTGCATTCAACCAAAACTGAATCATGATTCTAACTAAATAAGCCTAAACCCTCATATTTTCACGTGATAAAGAAAATGTTAATTTTCAATGTTAGTGTGGTGAGAAGAGAAAATTTTTGCCTTTTACTTTGGCTTCCTAAATCTATGCACTTAACCTTAACCTAATCAACTAGATCCATGCTGCCTCCTTTACTAGTATCGGGCTTCACATAATTTGTAGCTTGCTATGCTAGTGATGTAACTATGTCAAGCTAATCATCAGCAACGCTTTCTTTCCCAGAATATATATCTTCTCCTTGTAATAGCTGTAAGATAAGAGCCATGAAATGACCATGTACAACAACTTGTAATGTTTCCTTGTGATCCTCCTGTTGTTTATCCTTTGCAGGGAAAATACTGAAAAGGCTCCCACTTGAAGTGCATGTAGCACCTGTCTCTCCAATTTCATCATCGTCATCATCATATGTGAAGAAATAAGAAACAAATGCAGTCATACAATTGAGGTGTATCAGATGGTTCATATTCTAAAGTTTTAACATCTCTAAAAGTGGGAAGTTCTTTCTCTCGGCACATGTTAGCGTGCTACTAGTGCTTGTTGGAGATGATGGCAAAGAGTTGAGGATGACCATAATTGCAGAAGACTAAGCAACATATACAAGATCTAGGGTAGAATCAATTGAAAACTAACAAGGTAATGCAGGTATTGGTGCATTTATATACCATGCAAAGACTTTTGCCCTAAGCCTCTTCTACATTACAAACTCCATTCCCAACAAAGATGATCGATTCTGAATCTTTGAGCCTGGAGTCATTTGGTTGGTATTTAGGATTCCACCTTCCAACGTTCCTACTATTAGAAACATCTCTTGATTCTAACAACATTGTATAATCCTTCATCTCTGAAATCTCTACTCTAGTGCATTCTTCCTTTTCCAGCCTACCTAGCCAGGCAAAAACTTATCTCTTAACTCTTTTGGACCTTTATTGTCCGTTCAGCCTGATATTAACCAATATAATTATTACAGGAAAGTGGCTTTTGAGCGTATAATACTCACAGTACAATACTTCCCAATACCTTCATATAATGAACTAGCATCAAAGGGGTGGAAACTTTACATTTTGGAGGAACACATTTGGCAACGAATCACAACCCCTAACGCTCTGAGGTCAAGCTCTTGAGGTACACAACCAGATTTCCCCAATTTTCATAACAAATTGTACCAAAATCCACATCAGTCAAAACCTTAAATCAATCAAATCCTAAATTCTAATTATCACTTAATTTCAACATCAATGGTAATATATGATGGGAATTTGATGTTTTAACAAATAATCAACATCAAAGATATGTTTAATTTAAAGAATTACAACCAACACCATTGGTACAAAGAGTATGAAATGATGGGTTTTTAGCAATTACTAGATATGGATGGTTCTAAAAGAATTGGTAGGACTTGGAGGACAGTGGGACTATAGCAATTACCAGATAGGAATAAAACTTCTCAGCCGGTACGAAGCTGCTGAGTCCTCTAAGGACTACTTCAATGAAGACTCTAGCTTGGTGTGGATTTAAACCAACTGATAACCACCAAAACTGTAACCAAATCAACCTTTATTAAACATAAATCTCAAACCAATCGGCCCTATAAATAATGGTAATTAGTGAAGCATCAACAAGATAATAAATAAAAAAAAAGCAAGGGAAAAAATAGACTTTCATCTTGGTACATTACCAGTGATAGAGTAATTGTACTTTGGAGAAGCAAAAGGGTAACAATCGATGAGAACATCGATGCTTCAATTTTCACCAACACCAATGAGAATAAACCCTAACATTTCTATACAAAATAGAACATTAAAATTGAGAATAATGTTATCCTATTTAAATTTTTTTGGGGGTAATTAGAAATTAGAGGGAATATAATATTCTAATATTAAAAATATTGGAGGGAATAGTACATTTTGGTGTAAATTTTATAATAGTGTATAAGACAACACTTATAAATTATTGTTTTAAAATAATGAAAATGGCCACATTTTAAAAGTGTAGTCATATTTATAAAAGGTGTTGTCAATTATATAATAATTTAGCAACACCTACAGAGTGTAGCCTATAGCATTAAAGAGCATGGTATACAAGCATTGTTAAAATTATTGTGGCTTAAAGCTAAATCTTAAGGCTACATTTTAAAAGTGTGCCCAAAAATATTTTAGGCAACACTTTACAAGTGTTGTCCAAATTTAGTGTGGCCTTAGGTCAAAGATGTTGTAGTGTTTTCACTACTTCTTTGAATTTGTTTTTGGCCATTGTCGGGGGCATATCCAGACAGTTCTTTGACTTTCAGTTTTTTAGAAGCTTTGTTGGACTATTGAGGATTTGGGGTTATGTTGGTTTGATGTTTTGGCTGATTCTCAATCTATAGACTATAGATAAGATTTAATTAGCTTTAGGATTACATTTATGCTATTTTGTTATATGTTCAAAATTCATCTGACATTGAGGATGTCGTGTTGGTTTAGGTAGGTAAATGGGTGATCTACGGTCCACTTGAGACTTCAAATACCCATCATGACCAGGCCCTGTTTTGGGTCGTGACATTAGGCTACCGTAATGGACTAAGTTTATCCCCAGGATTTACCTATGGGTCCTTTATTATAAGGTTTCTAATCTTTCCAATTCCATATATCCTCTATTTTAGTTGATGTTTGAATTCTAACATTTCCTTCTTTCATATCTGTGAGTGAAAGAGAATTTAGTTCCCCATTTATATGCCTTGAGCAAGCATTATACTTATATCATTTTTGTTTGTTTACTTTCACTCATACCTACAAAACAACCAGAGGTTAGTTTTAGGGACCCTACTTTCTTAGTCCAGTTAAATGATGGGGTATGGTTGGTATGCACTTGGTCGTATGCTAACTAGTGTTGGATGGTGGGTTAGACTGGTTTCAAGAATGGATACACTTGCGTGGGTACGAGTCATATGGTGGGTAATAATTCGTACAGTTTGGTTTCTCCTTTAAGTAATCTGAGACTTAGTAACTTAACTTGGATCTGAGTACGAGTGTCTCACCATGATCCATAAGTTAGGGTACGAGTTATACCATTGACTTGTATATTAGACAGTGTTAAAACTTTCTTTGATTCTATTCTTCCAGGGATACAGTTTAGGGGTACTATTAGTATGGTTGAGTACAACTTAGTTTAGGTAAGTCATATATTGGACAGTGTTGGGTCCAAGGGGGAGTCTTAGGGTACGAGTGGTGGGTACAACTCGTATGGAAGAGTACAACTAGTATGGGGGAGTCATACCATCTGATGGGTATTTTAAGCAGTTTAAGTTAGGGGTAATCTAGACATTTATCCGCTTAACATCTTAAGCCCCCACAACTTATATCACTATTAGCACATTATTTAACCTATTATTCTAATCTTAAACGCTTATAAACTCTCTTTAATTCTCTCTAAGGCTCTTGGGTAAAAGAAGGCTAAGGTGTCATCTCCAGGATTAATTTGGGGTTTGTACGAGTAATTTCTCTCCATCATCTCCATATTTTAAGGCATTTACTCCTCCCTCATTGTTATCTCCAGCTAAAGGAATGTTTTATATAATGTTTTCATGGTATAATTATTATATGCATTTGGGTTTTCAAATATATGTTGGGGTTTTAGTTATAAATGCTTGGTTATTGTTTTCCATGTTATATCATGTTTATACATGCTTTAATGGTGGTTTGGACAATTAGTTGCATGAGAATGGTAAATCGGTAATTGGATTTGGTTTTGGAAACACTATGTCCCCAATATATTTGATAAAATGCCTATGATAATGCTTTTACTATAATATTGGACATTTAATGGAATTATTACATGGTATGGTTTACTAATGGGATGTTAAATAGTTTAAATGGTTTGGAATGGTTAAATTGTAAGGTTTGATGGTCATGGTTATGCTTAATTAAACTTCCTTATGGAGTAAAATGAATCCTAATAGTAAATATGTAAATGAACAACTTGTGGGGTACATGGGATCCCACCCCCAAAAAACATAATAATGGAACACTTATGAGGTACACAGGATTCCCCTAAGTTAACTTGATATTGTAATATATGGGTACATAGGAATCCCATTACATAAAAAGGTCGGCTATGGACATTACTTGCAAGATATAGTCAGTATGATGATGCCACTACTTATAGCCTTGGTTAATAATAATGGAATAATAGTTTGGTTGGATAGTAATGGTTTTAATTGGGTAATAATGGCTGGGTGTTATAGCTAATCTTGAAGGTGCGAGTTCAATAGACGGACACAGGGAACTCATGTTTATCGACATGAACATAAGGGTTGGTCATAGTGACCATATATGACACCATAAGGTACATATGAATCCTCTAATTACATTATACATATGTATCATGGAGAGCGAATGATACTTGGGAATCCCCTACTCTTATGGTATCTCCGATTTGTTCGGTTACATGCATCAGGGCCCTTTCAGGGAGTTACACTGGACCTATAGCCCCTGGGTGGTTCTAGGATGATTAAAATACACATACCCATGTTAATGGTTTTAAAGGCATGATAAACAAGGCTGTCTTACCCAAAATGGTTATATATATATATATGGTTTGTATGCATAAGGTTGGTTTACTTAGTTTTACTGGATGACATTATTTTATTATAATCATGAGTTCATGCTAGATTTCACCTACCAACCTATCTTGAGGTGGCTGTATCACCACTCAAAGTAAGAACCACCTGTTCTACTCCTCCTACTTAGTGAAAGTATTCGGGATTAGCTGTGGAATTAAAGTGGTGAGATTACATATTCTAAATGGCTTTATTTCATGTCATGAATGTCTTTACATACTTTAATCATTGTATGGATATTGGTTTTGGCTGTGGTTGGGGGCATGTCCCAACCGGATATTATTTTTCTTTTTGTTAGAGGCTTTATGTGACTACTATGGGTTGGAATGGGCAGTGTCGATATTGGTGTCATCCTTAGTATTTGCATTGGTATTGGGGATGATATTGTTTAACTGAATTTATGATTGTTCCATCCTTTTATGTTATGTTATGTTATGTTATAGACAGGAACCTGGTTTTTATATCGGTTTGGTTATGGTTGTTCGATGGTAATGGATGGTTGGACATGTTTGGGTTGATCATGATTATAGATCTATCCCAGAGTCTAGAATTGGAATAAATGCTATCTTGTTATACATTTGGAATTTATCCTATTCAGGATATGTGTATTTGGAGGTTGGGTTTGGTAACCAGGGTGGTCCTTGATCCTAGATAGACCTGGGATGCTCATTATGGCAAGGCCCTAGTTCAGGTCGCGTCAAGTTAGTATCAGAGCTTTTGGTTAACAAACAATTGAGAGTCTACAAATTTGTGTCGAGTAGAGTCTCTTTTAAGAGTGTGTAACGCGCCATACTCATAAGAGAGAGGTTACAAGGCATTTAGTAATATTTCACTTTCTTGGTATTCTATTTTCAAGCTTGGAGTCTAAGTCCTAGAATCTTCTCTAATTTTTTTATATTTGCCTTTTTGACCATTGCCTCAATAATTTGAGATGCACTGGAAACTCCTCTGTCCCAACTAGAAATGGTGTTGATTGGATAGGATCTACTCAGGGGATCCGTACTAGTTCTAGGGGTCCAGTCTGTGATATTTCTAGAGCTCAACGGTTTCTACGAGTCCTCCTTAAGGTAAGGTAACAAATGTATAATTTCATCAATTGATTCATCTTATTGCTCAATTAGTTGTTGCTCAAGTTGAGTGGGATGCATGTCGTGTTTCATCGGTTGAGGCCACAAGGTTTGGCCAGTTTATGAAGATAAATCCTCCTACTTTTACTGGTCTGAAGGTAGAGGAGGAAACTAAGGGTTTCTTGGATAAGAGGGAGAAAATCTTCAAGGTGATGCAGACCAGAAATATAAAAGAGGTGAATTTTGCAGCTTATAAGCTTAAGGATGTGGCATACTAATGGTATGAGGAGTGAAATAGGGAGATAGGTGATGTTGAGGAGTTGACTTTATGGGAGACTTTCTCTTATACTTTTTTGGATCACTTCTTTCCTCAGGAGTTGAGGGAAGTAAAGGCGGAGAAATTTGCCAATCTCAGACAAGGGAAAATGTCTATCAAGGAATATGCCTTTAAGTTTCAATAGTTGTCAAGGTATGCTCCAGAATTGGTGTCTGATATGAGGGAAAGGATGAAAAAGTTCACTTCTGGACTGTCTTGAGATTTGATCCTTGAAAGAAAGACTGCATTGTTGATCAAGGATATGGATATTTCTAGTTTGGTGGTTCATATGCAACTGTTGGAGAAGAAAAAATATGAAGCAGGCTAAGTTTGGGAAAAGACAGGGTAAGAAGTTTAGGTTTCCTGAACAGGGTGGTTCTCAACAGCAAGGTGGTCGGGATGGCGGTATGTGGCTAAAGAAGAAGTGGAATAATTCTAGTTCCTTCTCTTCAGCTAGTGCTCCTTACCCGAAGTTGTCGAGTGATAGACATCAGTAGGCTGGGAGAATTTTTAGGTACAAGGTGCCTAATCTCAGGCAAGTAGGGATCAGTCGGCCTCATTATGCCCTCTTTTTTAGTTTTGTGTTAGGTTCCATAAATGTTTCATAAGGGGAGGGACAGATGTTTCAAATATGGTCAACCAGGTCATAATCTTAGAAACATCCAGGTGATAGGGGTGCTTTGGGGGCGAGCATGGCTCCAGTTGCTTCATCTTCTGCTCCTGTACAACAGGGTGTTGCTTCTACCTCTATTTCTACTTTTGGCATCGGTGTATGTCGTAACAAATTATATTCTCTATTTACTCGAAAGGAATCTGAGGCATCACCTGATGTCATAACTTATACGTTATAACTCTTTTCTCGTGACATGTATTATTGATTGATCTGGGGCCCAGTCTCTCTTATGTGACCCCATTTGTAGCTGTGTATTGTCATTTTAATCCCGAGGTTATTTCAGGTCCTTTTTCTATTTTTACCCTGGTAGGTGACTCTGTAATTGCTAAAAGAGTCTATAGGGGGTATGTTGTAACACCCCAAAATCTCATCCCAGAATGTCACATGGTGCTTAAGGATACAAGTAGCCCCAAGCTAACCCTTTGAGACTGTTACTACTTCTACCACTTACTTTAGGATGAATAACCAAACAATAAATGTTATATTATATCAAAACAAAACTGAAATCATTGAAAACAAATGTCTGTATTTCAAATACTGGAAATCTGTAACAAAACTTTAACTGACTGTCTGACAAGCCTCTACTTACTATGAACTAGAGAGTCGTTGGGACAAACCCCACACTGACTCAACTGGACTAAAAAGAAATAATCAACAACTAAAAAGACTAAAAATAAGGTATTAGGTCCTCGAACCATGAGGACTCACCAACTGCTGACATGTAGATAAAGGTACTCGAAGATCACTATCACTGCTAAGACTGAGCACCTGAACCTACATTCTGAGACAATGTAGCACACAGACGTATATGTGGATCAGTACTTTGAGGATATACTAAGTATATGGGGGTGTATGCAATACTTAAAACAACAATATCAGCAATCATTATAAAAATTATGCATGCTGATATAACTAACTCACATAGCTTGAATAATCTTAAAAAAATGTATATCTCGTAAATTATGAATAATGGAACACATAGTATAAATCTCGTGATTCAATATACTATTTGTAAGATTTATAGTTCTATTCCCTTCTCAAAACATACAGACTAAGTGGTAAAGTGCTCACCTCTATATCTGAGAGCTAAGACTGTAATTTTAAAACTAAAATCTAAAGTAAAACATTAATTGAATAAGTTTGTGAGCCTTTATACTTAGTATCTAAAAATCTTTACTGACCAGGATATCTTTCAAAGCTTTAGGAAAAATAACTCATCTCAAGGAACATACTTTACTTTAAAAACTGATTATTTACTCTTACTAGCAGGGAGGTTCTCTTAACCGACATACACCATGCAAGCTACATGGAGTCCAATGTTTTGTCCTCTTAAGGAAGAAACCTCACATTGGGGAGAGGTGTCATACTTTTTCCAGGGAGTATAACCTCAACTTAGTGATCACTATCTCGGCCTCGGGCCCATAAATCTCAATCCTACGGTGGTACGTAGTTCTAAGGTATGAAACCATAGTAACTTACCCAACTCGGTGCTAAATACTACTCCTTTTTTAATTAGTTATGCTAATCTCATGAAGATCCATATTTAATAATCTCATGGTTTATAATGAAACAACTACAAAATCTGTAATCTCATTCAGTGAAGTGGATTTCAAAGCTACTATGACCATCAAGATAAAAACTTTCTCAATAAACTCAAAATACTCAAATCATGGGTGCTTATAGCACCAAAGTTCTTAAAAATTACAATCTGAAGTAGGGCTTAATGACCCATAATTCAATCTCAGGTTAAGACATATTATAATTCATACTCGATATAATAAAGATTCATAAATCATATAAAAATTTGGAAATTTTCAGCAATATGCATTATAATCTCAACATACTCATGTACTTCAATATTTAAAACATTGAAACCATCATAATCTAAATAAATAATAACATAGTGTATAAACCCATACTTTAATTTCATAAAAAAAACATGTAAAACCATATATCTTAGTAATTAAAACAACTTTTGGGCACAAGGACGAAAGGAGTGTCCTTGTTCAAACCCCACATACCTTATATTATGAACTGAGATGAACAAGCTTGCTTGAGACTCTTTTTGATAATCTTGAGCGAGGGTTCTCGAAGCTTTTGACTTATGAACCTTGATTCTTAAATCAATTTCCGAAAACTATGGTTAAATCTTAGAGAAGAAATTGGGTCTTGCTCTTGAGGGTTAATCTTGAGAGAAATCCCTAGTTCTTGATGCTTTTGATGAATCTAAAGTTTTATGCTTCATTTTGATATATCTAGGTGTTAAAAAGGGTGGAAAAACACCAAAAAACCCTTTTAAAAATATCTTTAAAATGCTAAATGGGATCTGCGATGGTCCATCACTGGCTCGAAGAACCATCAGTCTGACCATCGTACTGGGGACAGAATAGGGACTTGCTACCTTAGTTGCGATGGCTTGGGCGATGGTCCATTATTAGCTCGATGGTCTGTCGGCCTGACCATCGTACTTGGCCAGCTAATGGGTCTACTTCCTTAGTTGCGATAGCCGAAACAATGGTCCGTTGCTTGCATGATGGTCCGTTAGCCTGCCCGTCGCTCGTGGTAGTTCAGACAGTTCTGTGTAAAACCTCCATAACTTTTTACTCTGATACCGAATTTGGGCAAAATTTATATCGTTGGAAAGCTAATTCCATTTTCTCCATGATAAAAAATTCAAAATTAGGAAAAATCTATATAATTTAAACAATACTCACTTTGGAATTCATTTCTTGATCTTACAGAGATATAATTTAGGCTTTAGGAAAGTTTGGGGCATTACATTTATGGTATCTGTTGGTAGTAGGCTGACTTTGGTGGATTTTTTTGAACTTGATATAGTGGATTTGGATGTTATTCTAGGAATGGATTAGTTAGACTCTTGTTACGCATCTTTAGATTATCGAACATGTAAGGTTGTCTTTAAGTTCCCTGGTTAACAGATTATTGAGTAGGTGGCTGGTTCCCTAGCTCCTAAGGGGAGGTTTATTTCATATATTAGGGCCCAAATGTTAATCTCTGTAGGGTGTCTCTATCATTTAGACCTGGTTAAAGATTATAACTCGAGAGGTCCTTCCTTATATTCAGTTTCATTGGTAAATAAGTTTCTTGAGGTCTTTCTAGATGATATTCTTGGTGTTTTTCCTAATAGGGAGATTGAGTTTTTTATTGATTTAGTTTTAGACACTTGTCCAATATCTATTCCACCTTATAGAATGGCTTTGGCTGAGTTGAGGAAACTCAAGGAGCAACTTAAGGATCTTTTAGATAAGGGTTTTATCAATCCTAGTATGTTATCTTGGGATTCACTGGTATAATTTATGCATAAGAAGGATGGTTCCCTTTGGATGTGCATGGGCTATCAGTTGAATAAGGTGATGGTTAAGAACTAGTATCCTCTTCCAAGGATAGAAGACTTATTCGATTAATTGCAAAGTTCCAAATTTTTTTCTAAGATAGATTTTCGGTCTGGCTATTATCATCTTAATATTATAGAGGTAGATATCTCTAAAATAGCTTTTCATACTCGGTATGGGCACTTTTAATTCCTGGTTATATCATTTGGTTTTACTAATTCTCTAACGACATTTATAGATCTAATGAACGGGGTTTTCAAGCAGTTTCTGGATTTTTTTTTCATTGTGTTCATTGATGATATCTTGGTGTATTCTAATAGTGAGGTGGATCATTCTAATCATCACTATGTGGTGTAGCAGGCCTTGAAGGACCAGTAGTTGTATGCCAAATTCTCCAAGCGTGAGTTTTTGTTTAATGTTATAACTTTTCTTGGTCATATTATTTCATTTAATTGGATCATAGGGGATCCACAAAAGGTGGTTATGGTTAAAAGGTGTCCTAGACCTACGAATCCAATCGACACTCAGATCTTCTTACGTTTGGCAGGGTATTGTAGGCGGTTCGTAGAAAGTTTATCGATGATAGCTGCCCCATTGACTAAGTTGACTCACAAGAAGGTATAGTTATCTTAGTTGGATACTTATGAAGGTAGTTTTGAGAAGCTTAAGGATAACTAACTTCGGCTCTAATTGTGACTTTTCCTGAGGGTAATGAGAGGTCTGTGGTTTATTGTGGTACGTCCCGGGTAGGACTTGGTTGTGTTTTGATGCAACATGGGAATGAGATTCCCTATGCTTCTAGGCAGTTGAAGGTGTGTGAATGGAGTTATCCTACTCATGATTTGGATCTTTTAGTGGTAGTTTTTGTTTTGAAAATCTAGTAATATTATTTGTATGGAGTGCATATGGATATCTTTTCTGATCGTAAGAGTCTGCAGTTTATGTTTACTCAGAAGGAGCTTAATCTCAGGCAAGTGAGATGACTTGAGCTTCTTAAGGGTTATGAAATGAGTCTTCACTACCACCGAGGAAAAACTAACATGGTTATTTATGCTCTTAGTAGGTTTTCCATGGGATGTTTGTCTAACGTAGAAAAGGAGAAGAAAATGCTATATCCCATCTTGTTAAAAATCAAGAGTGATGCTGGTAGGAAAAGAGTGATGGTGTTTACGATCAGTGGTGATTGTACCTTTAGGTACCAAAGGAGGTTATGTATTCCTAATTTTGATAGTTTGCGACAAAGGATATTGGTTGAGGTGCATAAATCTCGCTATGTTGTTCATCCTAGTTTGTCAAAAATGTATCATGATCTCAAGGAGATGTTTTGGTAGAATGGTATGAAGAGTGATGTGGCTTATTTTATGTCCAAATACATGGTGTGTCAACAAGTCAAAGTTGAGCACATGAGGCTTAAAGGGTTGTATCAAAAAATTGAATTGCCTGAATTGAAATAGAAGATAATCAATATGGATTTCATTATTGGTACTCCTCATTCTTTAAACCAATTTGATTTAGTTTAGGTTATCGTGGATAGGATGAAAAAGTCCGCTCACTTCTTTGTAGTGTGAACTAAATTTTTCGCAGAGGACTATCCGAGGTTGTATCTTTATGATAAAGATGGATGGGGTACCTATTTCAATTATCTCCGATTGTGGTATGCAGTTTTCATGTCATTCCTAGAGGTCTTTTCAGAAAGGGTTAGGGACTAAGGTTAGTATGAGTACTGCATTTCATCCGCAGATGGATGGTCAAGTAGGGAGGATTATTTAGACATTTGAGAATATGCTTCGGGCATATATGATTGATTATGGTGGAAACTAGGTTGAGTATCTACCTTTGGTAGAGTTTTCTCACAACAATAACTATCATTCTAGAATTATGATGTCCTCTTTTGAGGCATTTTATGGTAGAGGTTTAGATCTCCTATTGGGTGGTTTGAGATTAGTGAGGCGGATATGTCCATCCCAGAAGTTGGTTTATCAGGCTATGGAAAAATTAAAGGTGATTCGACATAGGCTTAAGGTTGTCCAAAGTCACCAAAAGTCCTATGCGGATGTAAGACATATAGACTTAGAGTTTGAGGTTAGGGATAAGGTGTTCCTAAGGGTATATCCCATGAAGGAAGTTATGCGGTTTGGTAAAAAGGGGAAGATCAATCCCCGGTATGTAGGTACTTATGTGGTTTGTTGAAGGTTGGTAATGTGGAGTATAAATTGGAGTTGCTTTGTAGTTTGAGCTCCATTAATTCGGTATTTTACGTCTCTATGTTGAAAAAGTTTCTTGGTGATCTTTCTTTGGTGGTTCCTTTGGAAGTATTAGGTATCTCGGGTTCTCTGTCTTATGAAGAGGTCCCGATTGAGATATTAGATTGGTAAGTTCATTAGTTACAGACCAAGGATATGGCCTCGGTAAAGGTTCTATGGTGGAACCATAAGGTCAAAGTGGATATATGGGAAGCGGAAGCGGGCATGAAGTCTAAATATCTACATTTGTTTTCTGCTTTGGATATTTATGAAGAAGGTGTGTGTTCTTGATCATATCTTTTAAACTTGGTTAAAGGTTGGATTGATGTTTTCTAATGCAAATGACTCATGCTATTATTTGACCTACCTTGTTCGTCAGTAGGGGACAAATGATCCTAGTGGGGGAGGTTGAAACAACCTACGTTTGGTCCCTTAGAAAATTTCTTGGATTTCTAGATTTTAGATATCATACGACTTGTAGGTACTAGTCGTATGATTGGGTACGGTTGGTATTCATTTTTTCATATACTAACTAGTGTTGGATTGGTTTCTAAAATGGATATGACTTTGGTGGGCAAGAATTGTATGGTGGGTAACGGTTCGTACCTTTTGGTTTCTATATCACTTAATTTGATACTTAGTAACTTAACTTGGATCTGAGTTTGAGTGGCACACCATGAGCCATAAGTTAGGGTACGAGTCATACCATTGACTTGTATGGCAGACAATGTTCAAACTTTTTTTGATTCTATTCTGCCACGGATACAGTTTAGGGGTAGTAATCAAGTGGTTGGGTACAACATGGTTTGGGTAAGTCATAGGTTGGATAGTTTTGGGTCCAAGTGGAGGCCAAGGGTATGACTGGTGGGTACCACCGTATGGGAGAGTACAACTAGTATAGGGGAGTCATACCATCTGATGGAAATTTTAAGTAGTTTAAGTTGGGGTAATCTGGTTATTTTTCCACTTAACCTCTTAAAGCCCCGTGACATATATCACTATTGGGACATCATTTACCCTATTATTCTAATCTTAAACACTTTGAAACTCTCTTAAATTCTCTCTAAAGCTCTTGGGTAAAGGAAGGCTAGGGTTTCATCTAGAGGATTAATTTGGGGCTTATGCGAGTGATTTCTTTTCATCATTGTCATAATCAAAATAATGTACTCCTCCCTCATTGTTATTCAAACCAAAGGTATACAATGTTTTCATGGCATAATTATTGTATGGTTTTGGGTTTTAAAATATATGTTGGGTTTTGGTTATAAATGCTTGGTTATGATTTTTCTATGTTTTAATTATGTTCTTCCATGCAGTAATGGTGGTTTGGAAAATTTGTTGCATGGGATGTGTAAATTTGTAATTGGATTTGGTTTTGGAAACACTATGCCCACAACATGTTTGATGGAACTACTGCATAGTTTGGTTTGGTAATGAAACCCTAAATGGTATAAATGGTAAGGTTTGGTGGTCATGATAATGATTAATTAATCTTCCTTTTGGGGTATAAGGGAATCCCCCAAGTAAACATGTTAATGAACAACTTGTGGGGTACATGTAATTCCCCTAAGCAAACATAATAATGGAACACATGTGGGGTACACAGGATTCCTAATAACGCTCAAATTACACTCTTGAATGGGTGTAAGCGATCGTTGTCAATATAAAACCCAACTAGGTTGGGGTCGAATCCCACAGGGAATATGGTGTGAACTCAAGTTGTTTGCGATTTAATCCACTGATAGTTTAATGTTTCCTGAAATGGGGGGTTTAGGTTTAACAAGCTGTTGTTTGTCACTTTACTTTCAGTGTTTGTAAATCAAGAGTTTATGAAATAACCAGAATTATGTTTACTAGGGCTTCCGGTACATGACATATGCTAAAAGTGGTTCAATATTCTCACGGTGGATAGGATAACAAGCTATCTTTATCGATATTATGCTTAAATGTCTCTCGACCTACTTAAGCATTTAACTCCCTAATCCTCTCGGACTTAGGGAATTTCTATTTACTGCCCAGATTTTACCTCAGGTTAACCAACCTTGTTACAACGTTGATTATTAAATGAAGTATTTTCGAGTCCCTATTGATAAGTCACTTCCTACTATATTTGATTTCTTTGTCAAGAAAATCAAAGCAGGTATGTCTACTATTTGCAACCAAAAGACGTTAATTAAGACTTCAGAATTATCAAGAAATCCTACTACCTTTTGAATCTTGAATACTTAGCACCTCATTAAGACCTAACCCTAGATCCCATAACTCAGGTTAATGGAGTTTAGCCACTCATGATGTAATGAACGAAACACATAATTGAATTCATGATTTGAAATACAAACTTACAGAGATGAACAATAACCAGTGAATCGTAGATTAGATCACAAAGGAAAATCCCAAAAATAATGATAATAATCTCTCGAAATAGTTGTGTTGTTAAAGTCTAGGAGTAGAGAGAAAATATCAGAGTATGTTGTAACAAATCAAAGTGTCGAATAATGTCTGGAATTCCCTAGAAAACCCTAAAACAAAGCTTTAAATAGTTTACCCTAATCATGGAAACAAAATCAAGGTTACATCTTTTCCTCGGAATAGACGACGACATCTATGATAGCTTATCAGGAGTCTTACGACTTATCACGGATGTCGTTATCTCCTCTTCACTTTTGGCTCTTGATGTCTAAGACTGACGACGATGATGACTACTTATCAAGATTTTGACAACTTATCAAGAACATCGTCACATTCCTACTCCAATTTTCATGTCCTATCTACATCTGACGGTATCCTTGACGCCTTATCACCATCCTAATGGACTATCACAAAATGTCGTCAACTCTTCCAACTGAAACTCATTCCCTGTTTAAGGCTGACGACATTCGTAATGACTTATCAGACCCTTGACGGCTTATCACAAAATGTCGTCACAATTTCTACTTTAGGCCAATTCGCTGTCTGCTGATGACGACTATCCTGATTGCTTATCACAGGGCTGGCGACTTATCACAAATGTCGTCAGCCACACTTGTCTTCATATTTCTTCAAATTTCAACCTTTTTGCTTCCATTATTGTTGGTTCTCTATCATATCAGCTTAAAGTGCAAAATCAAACATAAACTAATCAAAACTAACTAAAGTTGCTCAAGACCTTGCAATTATTTAGAGTTAAAAGCCTCAAATGTGTTAGCATATGCTCACATATCAACCCCCTCAAGTTAAAACAATTGCTTGTCCTCAATCAACCATGACATAACTAAGAGAATACAAAGTACACTTTGGCAGCTAACTACTCATATTAGTTCAGAATACATTCACCATCCACAAGGTATGTCAATTTAAAACTCACTGTTGATGATTTGAAGAACACCCATGCTTCTCACAAGAATCAAGATGCGGAAAAAATTCAGCAATAACAACTATGTACCAAGATCACACTATCTGAACATGTCAGTGACTAGCAACATATCCAGTGTGCCCTCACAATAAAAAAAATCCCTTTTTCACTCATATCAGAATTCACATACATAAATATAGGGAAATCACAAGACTCACCCTCAGAATGAAGTTCTAAAAAGTTCATGTCAAATGCCATAGGCTTTCCCTTATAATCAGTACCCAAGTCTTCAAACAGGCCATTTAGGATCACTATAGGACTTTTCTTAAGCTTGTAATGTAGGTCAGGGATGGTAGATATTCATGGATATTTTAGAGTGACTATGCCTCCTTGACAATACACTAAACTCTTAGGGTTTCACTTATCAACCTTCTTTTCTTCCTCTCTTTTATTGATCACACATGCTCAAGATGGATGCGGTCTTTTCAATCATCATATTATCTTTTTATCATCTTTAACACAACTTTCTCTTTTCTTATTCTTTTTTCACCGCACCCAACTTTTTATTCTTTTCTCTTATTCTACCTCTCTTCATGATCATTTTGCATCACGCACCCCTATAATAGCCACCCTCAACTTAGGTTGTTTGCCTAAGTCAAAGTGCACAGTGTCCAAGGAGGACCAGGGCCAAAATAGGTTTATTATGAGGTAAACGGAAAGGTGAGAGGTTTCATAGAAAGAAACAGGAATATAGGATAAAATCAGGGATCAAGGGATATTATTCACATTGGGAAGTTCATTTAGGCTGAAAGTGGGTTACAATCAAATATGGCCTATGATCCTTTCCTAACCCCTATCTTACAACCTAGGCAGGACTAACAGGGCAAGTTCTAGATTTGGCACACAGCAGGAGCTGAGTAAGACCTCACACACACATGGCACACAAGTATATCGCATATCACTATTTATTTGATTCATGCAATTTGTTTAGCAATAATCGTCAAGTTGCCAGACTAATGCCACAAAAAGATGCACCACAGTCACAGATGAATGTAATTCACATAGTTATAATCTCAGATCAATTGAGAGGTGCTCAAAAGTCAAAAAACAAGCTAACTGCCTTAAGTACCTATATCACTCCTAATTATCTACCAAAAATTGTTACAACAACATCCTACCCTACACCCCTCAACTTAAAATTAAAAATAAAGTTAAACTAAGGGTTAGAGTATACCTGGGGTGGATCAATCTTGGGGTTCATGGGTTGCCTCCCATATAGCGCCTGATTTAACGTCGCGGTATGACTCAGGTATCTCGATAACTTCAGACTTCATCGAGAGAGATAATGTTGATACTTTTCATTGATTCTTTTGAACCAATGTAAAGCTTGACACGTTTCCCATTTACCTTGAAGGTACTGCCATTATCCTTTTCAAGTTCCACTACTCCAGATGAGTAGACTTGGCTAACTTTAAAAGGGCCTAACCACTTAGATTTCAGCTTACCTGGGAACAATTTGAGTCTAGAATTAAACAGAAGCACCATGTTACTCTTTTGGAAGTCTCATTTCTCTATCCTCCAATCATGGTATTTTTTCATATTTTCTTTATACAGATCTGCTTGTTCATATGCTCTAAGAAGGAATTCATCCATCTCATTCAGTTGCCCTAGTCTTAGCTTTGTTGCCTTCTTCCAATTTAAATTCAGCCTTTTAAGTGCCCATAAGACTTTTTGCTCTAGCTCTATTGGTAGGTGGCAAGCTTTTCCATAGACCAGCTGAAATGGTGACATGACAATGGGTGTCTTGAATGCAGTCCGATATGCCCACAGGGCGTCATCGAGCTTTCGAGACCAATCTTTTTAGCTAGCGTTTACCGTTTTAGCTAGGATGGCTTTAATCTCTCAATTTGACACCTCTACTTGCCCACTGGTTTGTGGGTAGTATGGAGTAGCTACTCGGTGCTGTTTTACCCTATATTTTGCTAAAGCTGCTTGAAATAGTTTGTTATAAAAATGAGATCCTCCATCGCATATCATAGTATGTGGTACTCTAAAGCGAAAGAAGATGTTCTTCTTGAGAAAAGTAACAACCCTCTTCCCTTCATTATCAGACAAAATACAACTTTGACCCATTTCAAGACGTAGTCAACAACAACTAAGATAGACTTCATCCCATACGAGCTTACAAAAGGACCCATGAAATCAATGCCCTAAACATCAAGCTATTACACTTCAAGCATCTTAGTCAAGGGCATCTCTGTTTTTTGGAGATTAACCCCTGCTTCTGACATTTGTCATATTTTAGCACAAACTCGTGGGCATCCTTGAACAATGTTGGCCAGTATAGCTACTCTACAATAACTTTCTTGCCATTCGGTCACCTGTATGGTGACCCCCAACTGGGGAAGCATAAAATTATTCCAATATGTATAATAGATCTATTTCCTGTACGCATCTTCTTATAATATTGTCCTCACATCACCAAAAAAGATACGGTCCATCCCAGAAGTAATGAGTTACATCACGCAAGAATTTCTTCCTTTGATGGAAAGAAAGGTTTTTTGGGATGACCTCACTCACAACATAATTTGCATAATTCGCATACCAAGGAAATTTTTCCACAGTGGTAGACAGGATCTCCTTATCAGGGAATGTATCATTGATCTTTCTTTCATCACTAATTTCCTAATCACCTTCCATTCTAGACAGATGATCTGGAACCTACGTTTTACAATGTTTCCTATCTCTGACCTCAAAGTCAAATTCTTGCAGTAGTAATACCTATCTAATCAGCCTTGGTTTTGCATCCTTCTTAGTCATCGATACTTTAAGGCAGCATGGTCGGTGTGGACCACCAATTTGGTCCCAAGCAGATAAGCTCTGAACTTCTCAAAAGCATACACTATGGCTAAAAGTTCCTGTTAAATGACAGTGTAATTATTTTGCGCTCCATTCAGTGCTTTGCTGGCGTAATATATCGGATGAAATAGTTTGTCCCTTTTTTATCCCAATACATCTCTAAGGGCAATACCACTGGCATCACACATGATCTCAAATGGTCTTGACCAGTCAGGTGCAACAATAATAGGGGCCTCAACCGGCTTCTTTTTAAGGCATTCAAATGCCTTCAAGCACTCATCATCGAAGAAAAACTTCACTTCTTTCTCCAAAAGTTTGCAAAGGGGATTTGCAACTTTCGAGAAGTCTTTTATAAATCTCCGATAAAATCCATCATATCCAAGAAAACTACGCACTCCCTACACTGAAATGGGAGGTGGTAGTTTCTCAATAACTTCCACTTTTGCTCGATCAACTTCTATTCCTTTTTCAGAAATTTTGTGGCCAAGAACAATGCCCTCCTTTACCATGAAATAACATTTTTCCTAGTCAACAACCAAATTAAATTCAACACATCTCTGCAAGGATAGATTTAGATTTGCGAAACACATGTCGAATGAATCACCCACCACAGAGAAATCATCCATGAATACCTCTATGGTGTCCTCCACCATGTCTGATAAATGGACATCATACAACGTTGAAAAGTGGCAAGCATATTACATAGCCCAAATGACATCCTCTTAAATGTAAGGTGCCATATGGGCATGTGAATATCATCTTCTCCCGATCTTCAGGAGCAATGCAAATTTGGTTGTATCTGGAATAACCATCCATGAAGTAATACCACCCTTTTCCAGTGGATCAAGAATTTGGTCTATAAAAGGCATTGAGAAATGGTATTTCAGAGTCCAAGAATTCAACTTGTGGTAGTCCATGCAAATTCTCTACCCAGTTACAGGCCTGAGTAGAATCAACTCATTCATTTCATTAGCAACCACCGTCATGCCCTTTTTTTTAGGCACGCATTGAATTGGTCTCAGCTACTTGCTGTCAGAAATAGGGTAAACCACTCCTGCATCCAACTGCTTAATAATCTCTTTCTTAACTACCTCTTGCATTGGTGGGTTAATACAGTGTTGATACAGTATGGTTGGAATACAATCTTCCTCAAGTTAAATTTTATGCGTGTAGATGCTTGGGGGAATGCCAATAGTATCTGCGATGGTCCAGCCTATAGCTCTCTTGTGCCTCTGAAGTACTGAAATAAGTGCGTTTACCTATTGCTCATCCAAATTAGCCACAATAATAACAGGTAGCGTGTTCCTATTGCCTAGAAACACATACCATAAGTGTCCAGATAGTTCTTTCAATTCCAATACCAAAGGCTTCTCAATAGATGGCTTAGCTGGTGGTGTTGGTCGATTAGCAAGGTAAAGATCTATCTTTTTAGGAGCATAAGGAAATGAACCCATTCCCGTCAAATTACAAATGGTCTCTTCATACTCCCTGATGCCTTCACTATTATAATTTATTATAATTGCGGCCAAAGGTTTGATAACAAGTTGCTCAGCTATGGACACTTCCTATTCATCCTCATAATACACATCAACTACCGAGAACATACTCATTTATTCATGTTTCTTCATTGACTTACCCACATCAAACTGGACCACTTTATCATTCATCTTGAATAATAGCTCATTTGCTCTCAAATCAATCAACATACTTTTGGTTGCAAGGAAAGGTTGACCCAAAATTATGGACGCCTCAAAGTCCACCTCACAATCCAGAATGATGAAGTCTATAGGGAATAGAAAGGTGGACACCTTCACCAAGACATTATACAAAATGCCATCACTTTACTGACCTATCCGCCATCACGAGTCTCATATTAGTGGGTGTGGGATTTCTCAGACCCAACTTTTTATAAACATTCAGTGGTATCAAATTAATGCTTGCTCCCAGATCATATAATGCCTTGGTGAATTCCATAGTCCCAATTGTACAGGGAATAGTGAATGCGCCCGGGGCTGGCTTCTTCTGCATCAAGGTCATTATAGAAATAACACTACAATGGTGGAGATTTTCCTCTAATTCGTAGCTCACAGCTCTTTTCTTAGTCACAAGGTCCTTCATAAATTTTGCGTATCTTGGTATTTGCTCAAGTGCCTCAACCAAAGGCACATTTATTGTCAATTGCTTGAGCATTTCCATGAATTTGCTATATTTTGCATCCTCAACCTTCTTTTTCAATCATTGAGGAAAGAGAGATGGTGGTCTTGGGATAGTTTTCAATACTACATCCTCTTTCTTCTTTCTTTCCTTCTCCGAAGCATTAACAGAACTATCCAGCTTCTTAGAGTCCATTGGATTACTTTCTTCGAATTCATCAACAACTACCTTACCATCTACAAATTTCCCTATAGAAGGGCCAGGTAATATCTTACCACTCCTAGTGGTAATAACCATACATGATCCATTATTCCACAAATTCTGAATTGTATCACTTGGTAATGTTTCGCTCTTTCTCTGGTTAAATACAGCGGAAAATTGGCTCATATACTGCTCCAACTATTTGATGGAAGTAGAGTGTGAGTTTACCAACTAACTAATGGATGTCAGATCGGTCTTTATGGTGGTTACACCAGAGTTGGTGGCCTCAACTCCCTTCAATAATTTCTTCATCATGTCCTCCATGGACATATTTCTAGAGCTAGTTCCAGCAGCTTCCCAATTTCCAAGAGGAACATATAAACAACTCCTGTCATTATTGCTTCTCCAATTTCCTTGCTCCCTGTCTTTGTAACCAGGCTTGTCATAATTTTCCGACCTTGTTTCCCTTGTCTATTTCCTTGGAACACCCCTGATTATTAACATAATTTGCCCCTTCGTCAGGTTCTATATCTACTCGGTCTTGAGATATTACAACTTTTACTTTCGCAGTCTTCCCTGACAATAAGTGCTCGGTGAGCAAGTCCATCTGAGTCTTTAGATGGGCCATGTCTTGATCCTGCTCCTCATCTCTCCTGAATTGTTCAGCAAAAATACCAACAGAAATAGTGGGGATTACTACCACAAACTCCCTGGTATGCCAAGACCGACTCTATTTGGTTATCCTATTTAGCATATCTGAGGCATCTTGAAAAGATAGATTAACAAACAAACCACCAACAATATTATCTAAAATTGGATTTGTTACAGAGTTGAGGGCCCTGTATAAAGTCTCCATCAAGTGTAGGTCCGTCATATTGTGGTTCAGATAATGTGTTATCTTCTTCTTGAATCTCTCCCAAGTTTCATGAAAAGCTTCAGTAGAAAGCTGTCTAAAATTGCTAATCTCGTCCCTCAGCTGTACCCTCTTGGAGAGTGGAAAAAACCATTCTAGGAATGCTTCTTTTAATTTTCTATGGTGGGTAATGGAATCAGGCGTAAGCTCATTCAGCCATAATGTTGCCTCCCCAGACAGAGACAACGGGAACAACCTCAACCAGATAGCGTTCTGGCCCACTCCTTGGTTATCAAAAGATTTGTAAATGGTGACAAAATTCACCAGATCCAGGTTCGGATCATCCCCAGGAAGGCCACCAAACAACCTCTTCAGATTGATGAGTAGGATCATAGTACTCGTAATGTTGAACTTGGATCCAGGTGCCAACGGTGGAGGAATAATTGCACCTGTTGCACCTGCCCCATCCATACTATCATCATCATTATTTAGATCATACTGGACCGGCTGGTACTCTTATCTACTTTGGAACGGACGGTTCCGGTTAATATTACATGGCACTTGTACAGTTATCTGCTCTGCACGCCTTGGGTTACCAGGTTTCAATAACTCCTCGTTCTCCAAATCTTCATCCTCAGGGTTTGGATGTCGTGCATGTTGTCTAACATTTTACACATTCATCTGAGCTCTAGCTAAGGCTGCCAGTCTGTCAGCCTCTTACTGTCTGCCATTTTTCTTATTCATTGCAGTTCTGGAATAGGTGTTAATAACTGTTCTTCGGAACTTCTGGTGCTTGACATATACTATAAAAAATCATGTAAATAAATAAAAACAACAAATAAGTGTAAATCTAGGAAACTTAACTAACAGTCAATTAGCGCACACAAACTTCAGTTTACAACCGTATTCCCCGACAACGGCGCCATTTTTGATAATGCTCAAATTACACTCTTGAATGGGTGTAAGCGATCGTTGTCAATAGTAAACCCAACTAGGTTGGGGTCAAATCCCATAGGGAATATGATGTGAACTCAAGTTGTTTGCGATTTAATCCACTAATAGTTTAATGTTTCCTGAAATGGGGGGTTTAGGTTTAACAAATTGTTGTTTGTCATTTTACTTTCAGTGTTTCTAAATCAAGAGTTTATGAAATAACCATAATTATATTCACTAAGGCTTTCAGTACATGACAAATGCTAAAAGTGGTTCAAGATTCTCAGTGTGGGTAGGATAACAAGCTATCTTTATTGATATTATTCTTAAATATCTCTCGACCTACTTAAGCGTTTAACTCCCTAATCCTCCCAGACTTAGGGAATTTCTATTTACTACCCAGATTTTACCTCAGGTTAACCAATCTTGTTACAATGCTGATTATTACATGAAGTATTTCTGAGTCCCTATTGATAATTCACTTCCTACTATATTTGATTTCTTTCTCAAGCAAATCAAAGCAGGTGTGTCTACTATTTGCAACCAACAAATTTTAATTAAGACTTCAGAATTATCAAGAAATCCTACCACCTTTTGAATCTCTAAAACTTAGCACCTCGTCAAGACCTAACCCTCGATCCCATAACTCAGGTTAATAGAGTTTAGCCACTCATGATGCAATGAACGAAACACATAATTGAATTCATGATTTGAAATATAAACTTACAGAGATGAACAATAACCAGTGAATCATAGATTAGATCACAAAGGAAAATCCCAAAAATACTGATAATAATCTCTCAAAATAGTTATGTTGTTAAAGTCTAGGAGTAGAGAGAAAATATCAGAGTATGTTGCCAAAACTCAAAGTGATGAATAATGTCTGTAATCCCTTAGAAAACCCTAAAACAAAGATTTAAATGGTTTACCCTAATTATGGAAACAAAATCAAGGTTATAGCTTTTCCTTGGAATAGACGACGACATTCGTGATAGCTTATAAGGAGTCTTATGACTTATCATGGATGTCATCAGCTCCTCTTCACTTTTGGCTCTTGCTGTCTAAGACTGACAATGACGACGATGGCTTATCAGGATTTTGACAGCTTATTAAGAACATCATCATATTTCTGCTCCAATTCACATGTCCTGTCTACATCTGACGGTATCTTTGATGCCTTATCATCATCCTGACTGCCGATCACAAAATATCATCAACTCTTCCAGCTGAAACTCATTCTCTGTTTAAGGCTGATGACATTTCTGATGACTTATCAGACCCTTGACGGCTTATCATAAAATATCATCACAACTTCCACTTTAGGCCAATTCTCTGTCTACTGATGACGACCATCCTGATAGCTTAGCACAGTGCTGACGACTTATCACAAATGTCGTCATCCACACTTGTCTTCAGATTTCTTCAAATTTTAAATTTTTTTCTTCCATTATTATTGGTTCTCTATCATATCAGCTTAAACTACAAAATCAAACACAAACTAATCAAAATTAACTAAAGTTGCTTAAGAACTTGTAATTATTTAGAGTTAAAAGCCTCAAATATGTTAGCATATGCTCACACATCAATTCCCCCCTAGTTAACTTAATAATATAATCTATGGGTACAAGGGAATCCTTTTACATAAAAATGTTGGCTTAGGACATTTCTTGGAAGCTATAGTCGGTATGATGATACCACTACCTATACCCTTGGTTAATAATAATGGAATAATGGTTTGGTTGGATGGTAATGGTTTTAATTGGATAATAATGATAAGGTATGATAGCTAATTTTGAAGGTGTGACTCCAATAGAAGGACATTGGAAACTCATATTTGTTGACATAAGAGTTGGTCATAATGACCATATATGATACGATGAGGTAAATAGAAATCCTCTAAGTACACTATTCATGTGTATCATGGAGAGCGAAGGATACTTGGGAATCCACTACTCTTATGGTATATTTTATTCGTGTGGCTATACATATTAAGTCCCATTAAGGAGGTTACACTTGACCCATATAGTCCATGGGTGGCTCTAGGATGGTTCTGATACACATAGCCAGGTTAATGGTTTTGAAAGCATGATAAGCCTCGCCCTCTTTCCCCAAATGGTTATATATATGTATGATTTTTATGCATATGGATGGTTTACTTGGATTTACTGAATGACATTATTTTATTCTTATCCTGAGTTCATGCTAGAGTTCACCCACTAACCCATCTTCAGGAGGTTGTATCCCTATGTGATGTAAGAACCACCCGTTTTACTATTTTTGCTTAGTTACTGGATTCGAGGTCAGATGTTGAATTGAAGTGGTGAGCTTTCATATTCCAAAAGGCTCTATTTCATGTCATGGATTTTTTTACACACTTTTGTCATTTTATGGATATTGATTTTGGTTATGATTAGGGGCATGTCCCAACTGGATATTGTTTTTCTTTAGGTTAAAGGCTTTTTGTGACTACTATGGGTTGAAATGAGTGGTGTCAGTATTTATGTCAGCCTTAGTATTGGCATTGGTATTGGGGCTTATATCATTTGACTAAATTTATGATTGTTCAATCCTTTTATGTTATGTTATGGATATGAACCTTGTTTTTATATCTATTTGATTATGGTTGTCGGTTGCTAATGGATGGTTGGACTTATTTGGGTTGGTCATAGTTATAGACCTATCCCAGAGTCTGGACTCAGAATAAACACTATCTTTATATATGTTTGGAATTCATTCGACTTAGGCTATACATATTTGGAGGTCGAGTTGGGTAACGAGGGTTTTCCGCAGTTCTTGATGGATTTGGGACACTCATTATGACAAGGCCCTTATTCGGGTCGTGTTATTTTCTTTGAATGAATTGGAATTCTTTTTGACAATGAGGGCCATATGTTAGTGTGCCTTTTCCTTTTACTTATTTTAGGAGTTTTATTTTTAGCCACTATAATGTTTCTATTCTTAAATCCTTCAAGTGGTCACTCTGTGGTTGGATATCCTAGTTTTTCACAAAAGTAACACAAATCCTTTGTTGGAGTTGCCTCTTTGTAATATCCTAAACATGTTGTTTTATTATTAGTCCTACTAACAAGATTATTTAAAAGTCTAGAGGATTGTGTTCAATAATATAATTTTTGAAGATCCATTTCTAATCTAGACACTTATAGACTCAAGTGTCTAACCTTTTTTCTTTCACAAAGAATTTATCTCTAATTTGGGTTAATTTAGACTCTACCTTTTGGTGATTGTCACTAATTGTTTCTTTTCCTTTCCTAGAATAGACAATTTAACTATTTCAAAGTTAAGTGTGAAGATGATCGAACTTGGTTAACATGTTCTATTAGGATGCAATTTTTCCTTTTTAGTGGGCATCTTGATATTCTTAATATCAATGTATTCATATTTTACACTAGTAATAGCACCGAGTTATTGATCTTTGTCATTAGTAAAATCATGAAATCCATCAATCAGTGAACTTGTCATAGAGGTTAGTTTTTTCTTAAAAAAGAGATGTAATTTATCTTTTGGCAAAAGTATGGTTACCTCATATTTGTTCTCTTCTTCCTCCTTATCTAAATCATCTATGCCCATGACTGTTATTTCATCGTCACCAGAATCATCTGAGCTTAATCGTATGCTACTATCATGGCAAATATTCTTTTCTTTTGTAGTCAAATTTATAATTTAGTTTCAACTCCTTTTTATATCTTTCCTTCATCCCCTTAATTTCCCTTAATGGGAAAATTTTAATCATATGATTACTTTTGTCCTACTTGAGACATCCAAATTGTGATTTGTCATTGCACTGGCATGTCTATTTAAATTTTTCTTGTTATTTCCTTATTCTTTGTGAGAAAATCTTTTTAAAGTGTTTGTAGTGAGTGCCATTTGTTCGTCATCCAGATCAAATCTTTCATTGTTGTGTGCCTTTAGTGCCAAGTACTTGTTTTTAGTACCTTCAATCTTCTTGTAGGTCTCCATATTATTCTCGATCACATTCACAAAAGATTCCCAAATTCTTTTTAAGGTAGTGCAACCTCAGAGCATGTTGTGTTCATCTGTTTTAAGACTGTAAATAAGAATTTACTCATATTTTTCATTCTTTCCAAATATCTTGAAGTCTGTCTTATCATACTCATTATTTTTTAGTGCATCATTTTTCTTATAATCTTTCTTCATAAGGTAATAAGCTCCATCAATGACCCAATTACAGAGTTCATAGTCCACAACTTGTTATAAACCTTTCATCATTTCTTTCATCCCTGTGTAGTATTTTTCGTTGAATAATAAAGGACTATTAATGTCTTATCCCTCATTATTTCTGAGTGGAGGTGCAAATTTTATTTGGATCTTATCTTAAGGTGTTATCCTTCACAAAATAACCTATTCTAATATCAATTGTTATTTAATAAATCCTAATAACTCTCATGAGATAAGACCAATTTTTGTCTTACAGATGATACAAGTTTCCTAGTGTGTTACTTTCATAAATTAAAAATATATAAAGTAACACACAATATTTTTATGTGTAAAATACCTAGCTCATATAGGTAAGAAAACCACAACATGTTGATACGCCTATATTACACCTCAAATTAGAAGTATAAAGTTATCTTTATCAAATATACAACTTTACTAGGTTGGGATCAAATCCCACAAAGATTAAGGTGAAAACTAAGCATTATTAAGTTAAATTTACTATCTATCTGTTATTTTTATAAAACTGGGGCTTTGTCAAAAATGTTTCGTATTCATTTTTTGAAGTAAGAATAGTGAACTTTCAGTAAATATAGTAGGTTAATGGATGAACTAGGTTTGTGCTCCCCGTGACTTCATGACATGGTCGAGTGACTAATATTAATAGATTCTTCTAGTACAAAGCATGCAAGGCTATAGATTACTTTATACATCTAAATGTTTATCAACCTAATTAAATGATATTCACTCCACTTATCTCTAACTAAGAGTGAAAAATTACAAAACTTGATAATAACTTCAAGTTGTGTAATATTATTACAACATTAACCATTAGATGTGGATTAGAAATTGTGAATCTTTGTTATTAACTCTTTCTTCATGCTTTAAACTTTTTAATCAAGAAATTTAAACCTAAGGTAGGTTCTAACATTTTCAACCATTATAAATTGATTAATATGAAAATATTAACAAAACATACATTTGCACTATTCGAATCTACACCAAAATAAATCCTTACAATGTCAGTTCACCATGGATCACACAACCATAGTTGTGGGTTAGCAACTCATAAGTTTTGAAACAAACAAAGATATATAATTTACAAGATAAAACATAAACTTACTCAAACAAAATCCAAAATTTAATTGTACTTCAAAAATCAAGTTTTGTAGCTTTAATCTCCATAAGAAACATAAAAGTAATGTATATTTTCTCTCTATAAATGTTGGATACTAATAATAACCCTAACATTATCTATTTATAGTTTAGGGGATTAAAGACCAAATTAAACTCATAGAAAATCTTGCCTTTCATTGCGCGGTTAAGCCGAGGTCTGTCATCTGGGCGATAGTCTTTCTTCAGTCACAGCTATCCAGTAAAATTGCCAGAAATCTACTTAAGCCTTATGGCATGTGTGATAATTGATAGAGTCATCGGAGGTCCATCAGTCTCTCTATCACTTAAGGTCTTTCAGTAGGTCATTCTATTTATGTTGATGACTTGGGTGATGGTTCGTTAGGAGGCTGATGATTTGTCAACTTACTCATTGACCATACATCACCTACACTTCATTCTATCTAAGTCACACAATCAAGATGATGGTTCATCGGAGGTTTGATGACCATTCTGATTTGCCATCCACTTTGTCTTTTTAGCACAAGTTGTACGTTATTTTGCCTTAGCATATTTCCCTAAAAATGAGACCAAAAAGTGATAAAATTTACCAAAGGTAGCTTGAGAACTTGCACTTATTCATGGTTAAAAGCATCAAATTTGTGATTAAATGCTTGCACATCCATACAAACAACTTAGAATGTTTGCTTGTCCTTATGAAACAACACAACCATACTAAAAATTATGAAAGAAAAAGAAACTTTGGACAAACTGCAGTAACCATGAGCTCTTTTAGAATTCATATACAAAGTACAACCTCCTTATATTTCTAAATACAAAACAAGTGTGCATGAAATAACTTATCAACTTGACCCAAGAGAATCTAAGGATTCCATATGATACTAATGAACAACTTTACACATACAAATGACATTTTTTCTAACAATTAGCAATCAATAGTGCATTCCAAGTGCTCTCACCATAAAAAATTTCTCATACACACAAATTTCATTTAAAATTTAGGGCTTGAATAATTTCAGTCACTGTCACAATGATGTTTAATAATGCATACATAACACCATAGGTTTGCCTTTATCTTCTAAGCTTTAGATTTCAAATTTTTCGACTAGGATCACTAAAGAACTTTTTTGGCTAATAATATAATCTTGGAGATGGGTATTGTGCATTTATAATTAGTAACTAAGACATCCTTGCAATTACACTACTTTTTCTATACTTCGGATCAATCGTTTTCCCCCTTCCTCTTTGATTATTCACTTTTTTCCTCTTCTGTGTGTGCGTCTTTCTTTTTTACACAACCTCTTTTCGTATTTTCTCTTTTTATATTTTCTTCTTTGCACAAGCCATGCTTGTTTTCCTTCATTCATTTCTAGTATCATTTTTATACCCCCATTACTCGTTTTATACCCCACTGCAGTGGGCAACCTCAACTTCGGAAATTTGCCTGAGTTGAGGTTCATAATGTCCAAGAATGGACCAGTAGGCAATTTTTTGGAGTTAAGGTACATAATACCCAAGGAGGTACTAGGTCTAAGACAAGGGTTCTAAGAAAGATAGAAAATTTGTATAGTCTAACGAATAAAAAGGTCAATTAGGCTCAAAATATAGGAACAGTGGATAAATTTTATCATTTTGATTGTTATTTAGGTTGAAGGGACAAATTGAATCATTTGGATTGTTAGTAGGTTGAGTGGATTGAAATCAATCATGGCCTATGAACTATCTAATCTAATATCCTCTGACCTATGTAAGATAAATCTTACAAGTTCTGAATTGTATACCAAAAGTAAGAACTATACAAAAGCAACTCTTTCACACACACTAGTCATGGAATAGCACAATCAACTACTCACTATCAGTTTCATTCCCGATCTTAAGTAATTGTTATCCCATCTATGTACAGCTAATATCATGCAAAGATCTATAGTGGACAAGACATCAAAATAGATATACGATTTGAGGGGTCTTTATTTTTCAAAATAGGGTGCCTAAATTCCCCTAAATTCTTTTAAAAAACACAACCACAAGATAACATATAAACCACTAAACATTAAATACATCATAAGCATGTTAGCTCTACTAGTTAACACATCTATTGTAGCATTATCAGTTGTGGTGCAAGGAGCAACCGATGCACTCAAAGTAATAGGTTGTTGAGTAGAGGACTCCACACTCAACTCTATACCCCCAGTTATCCCTAGTTGTATACTGGACGAGGTTTCAAAGACTTGAGCCCTTATTTCAACCTCTTTCTTATCTCGTTCCTTTATAAACTTCTTTTATGTTTCCTTTAAGTCATTATTTTCTTTTCTCCTCTCTTTTTTCGACCCTTATTATATCCTTTTTCTTTTCTCATGGCCTCTTACCTTGTTTGGGAAGTCTTCCCATCAAATGAATTAAGGAATGCTCTTTCCCTAATTTCTAAATATCTAGGATTAGAATTTTCATGGAAGATCTATTATAAAGAACTATAAAGTTAGCTCGGGCCTTTTCTAATTCAGCCTCAAATTTATCCAAATATAGTAAAGCATCACTTTATGCACTTATTAACTAGCCGTTCTATATTAATAATAAGACTATGAAGGTCAATATATGGCACAAGTACAACCTCAATAGCTTTCTCAATAAACTACTAAAATTCTTTTGTAAGTTTATTTAGTTGCATTTCAAACCTTTAAGACCTCTTGAATAATTTCATAATGTTTTGAAGAGTCAGTTGGTATTTTGAATTTATTGTTGTAGTAGATGCAATGTTAGTTAAATCAGTAGATGGTGTAGTTCCAGTAGCACCATAGGTAAATTTAGTAGTTATTTAAATGGTGTAGAGAGCTAACTTCATACCTATGGAAGCTCTTGACACCTCTGAAGGAGTACCTTCCGTAGCTTGATTGCCCGACTCAAAGACAATAGGTATTGCCTTGTGAACTCACTATTCAAATTTGGTCTTATCTCTAGACCTCTTGAGATTTTGCATCTTCAATGCTATATCTTGTTCATCAACATTCCCCAACACCAACATTTGAGCATCTTTACACAACTTAGTGATGTGTCATAGAAATGGAAGAGAAGTAAAGGGCATAGATTCTTTGAAACTCATTTTATCAACTTTGAGTATGCCAAATTCATCTTAAACCCCAAAATCAAACTATCCACCATAACAACTCTATATTTAATAAAATAGTTATCACCTCTAGTAGAAATCAAACAAAGATGCTCTACTGCCCACCAAAACATAGCTATAAAGTTCAAAGTTGCCTTATAGATCTTTTCTTTCTCATTTGATAACCATACTAGTTGTCCATCAACAAAAATATTAGGTAACAACAATAATGATTATACTGTCCCTCATTTTATGATCAAAATCAACAGTATTTATTAGTGGAACAAAATCAGTCCCAGAAAGCAATTGATCATCTATTCTAAAATATGTACAAAATATCCATTAACTTCAACCCTATTCAATGTTGGAAAATCTGAATTTTTTTTTGTCTTTTTTACATTTGTTGTCAAGAGTGAAAGCACAGTTCCCATAGAATACATAAACCATAGAGGGGTAATAGTATTTTGGTGTTGTGCTTGTCCACTCCAGGCCCTAATGATTGAGCTATCTTTCAATTTTGAGTTATTTTATTAGTTCTTTCAATACAATTTTAAACTCCTCATCAATTGGTCATTTGGGGTTACCCTTTTGTTGTCATTGTCAGGCCATCTTGGAAGTACTTATGGGAGACCTTTACTTGACTATTCATTCCTTCATGGAAACCTAGAATTTTTACTTGATACAATTCTGGGGATGGGCTTAAGTTCCTCTTCTGGGCATTTGGTGGAATTAGTGCAACTCCCATTATATATACTGAGCTTGAGGCCTCTATATTAGATTTACTATTATAGGAATCATCTCTCTTATAATACTTTTAGAATTTTGTTATTATCCAGTATGGTAGCTATCATGATCTAAATCAGTGCCTAGTCATGATGGGTATCTCAAGCCACCATAGACCGAGACCTACCCCTTAGCCTAACCCCAAGAGCATAGTAACTAAAATAAAGTTGAAGCCAATCAAAATAGTAATAAATAATAAATAATTCAAATAAAAGATCGAAGAGTCAAAACCAATAATCCAACCCACGTCAGTCCATAAAAGCCTCTAAACACTTGAACATCAAACTAAGTCAGGACATTCTCCCAACTATGACCAAAAGGATCCAAATGAAATACTAAAATAGCAATGAAACTATTGAAATGACGGGGCCTTCCAAAATATAGAAGCTCTCTACTTCACAGCATATCTACGGGAGTACTCAGCTTATAACACCCAAACTACCCCTCTTTTGAAGGATAAAGCGGTTGTTATCAAAATATAGTAACCCAACTAAGTTGGGGTAGATCCCACAGGAAATATATCAGATAGATTACTTTGCTTGTTGAAATCACCAGGTAGTGCAAACAACTGAAAGGGGGGTATAGTAACTAACAAAAGTAACAATAATTGGATGCTTTTGGTTGTAGACAATCTAAGATGAACACTAGGCGTGTGTTCCCCCTGGTTTCTAACTTCGCGAATTTATCATGCATTATAGAACTATTCCAATACCTTATATGTGGAATCTGATAAGTGGTTTAAACATCAACTATTTTATGGACTCATTGACAGATTTCACCCATTATCTTTTGAGTCTTAGGGTGTCGCTTTACTAACCCTTATCTTGGATCCTATCTAACTATCACCTTTTGAGTCTCAAGTTATGACATAGAAGATAATCATCTTATATGGATGATGTTGATTAGCATAAGTCGATAATTAATCTCAAAATTACTGTTCTGACCTTCTTTTCCTACTTTCTACCGCTCTTGTGGAGGAAGTAGTGAATATAGATGGTATCTTAGTGATTACCACCACTAAGAAATCAATAAGAACTAGCAAAACCCAATACATGAAAGAATCTTTATCTAGAATGACCTGGCACTTCCTTTACTCCATTGGCCTGCTAGGGTTCCCAAAACCCTAGGTAAGGGAGTTAGCCACTCATAGTTATAAGATCAATCATGGAATTCACAAGAAAAATTATAAAATTAATACACAATAATGAAAGAAGAAATCCCAAAGTCTTAAATTGAATAACAAACCAAAAACCGGAACACAAGAGTATATGGTGTGTAACTTAGTACCAAAGGGCATAAACTAGCCTCCAAAGGCCTATCTCTGTATTCTCTAGCATGTCCTACTAAACAAAGTCAAAAGGGTATTTATAGATTACAAGAAACCCTAGAAATAAAATCCTAAATAAAATAGGAAAACCTTGACCATATGTACATAATAATGATTAAAAACATCATACGAGTGTATTAAGTTACATGGAAACACTAGGAAAAAATTTTGGAATGATACAAAAAATTTTTGTAGGTGGCCACTTACTTGTAATACCCCGGAAAAGTTTTTGTTAAAATTTTGTGCGTAAACGTGTTGGGTTCTATCTTCTAGAATGAATTATAAATTTTTCGTGTGGAATATCTTATATTATGACCCACCATTGCATAGAGTATTGAATAAGATTTCCAATGATACGTGGATCATCCAAAACGGACACTCGAGCGACGAGTTATGAACATTCCCATTGAACCGTGAATAGTAGTGAACAATAAAATGCGGAGGAAAAAGTACTGAGGCCTGGCGTATTTTTGCTCCAACTTTAAACGATCATAAATCCTTTTACATAATGATCTGAGTGATCTACTATATATCAACGAAAAGATCTGTGAGTCCTCTTTCCAATGAAATTGGTTTCATCCAATTTGTCTATCAGAACAAAAGGTTATGGTCGATCTACTTCAGCTTATCAAAAGCGAATTTTTGGGTCAAATTCAAATGATCATAACTCCTCGTACATAATGATCTGGGTGCGATACTATATATCAATAGAAATATATGAGAGTCCTCTTTCTAATGAAATTGGTTTCATCCAATTTGAATATCTAAGTAAAATTTTATGATTGATCTACTTTAGACTATCAAAACAGTCTACCAAAGGACAGATTCGAGAATTATTTGATTTTTAGGGGCGTTTTGGTCATTCCTCCTCACCCAAAATCCGTCCAAAACCTATGTTAAAAGCCTATTAGAAATATTATATGTTATATTTCATCAAATTCCCTCAAAAATAAAACCCTAAGCTCCTACATCCAACTTCAAGAACCACCATTAATTCTGTAAATTTATTCAAGATTCCAAGTTCCTAGTTCTAGAACTCCAACAACCATCATTCAAAGGCACGATTAACATCTCAAAAATGAGTATCAATCTAAAGTTCATTATTCAAGGTATGTGGGGTTTTTCAACAAGAACTGCCTTTCGTTCTTATGGCCAAAGTAATTTTCTTTACAAAGGCATGATTTTTATTTGATTTTTACGAATTTGAAGCATGAACCCATATCTTATGATGATTATTATAAAATCTTGATGTTTATGATTTTAAAAGATGAATTTACATGTGTGGAGATGTAAAGCATGAATCTTGAATGATAGTTTTCATGATTTTGATATTTGGGTCATGAATCCCCATTGGAAATTGTGTTTGTTTGAGAAAGTGTGTGTTATAAGCACGTTGATGTTGAATATTTGAGATATTTTAAATGATTTGACATTTTGGTCTTAATGAAGTTATTTTGAACACGAGTGTTAAAGAAATCCACAATGTGGTTGATTTTGATAGATAGGAAGCATAATGACTCCCGATGTATATTTATATATTACTGAAATTGTTTTGTTGTGGATTTTCTTTGAAATTATATAAGCTAAGTCTGGGAGAAATCTTTGGCACCGAGTGGGAGGTATAAAGCAACCTTACTTCCCTAGAACTACGTGCCCCCATAGGAGTGAGCCTGAGGCTGATTTATATAGTGATGACTAGTTTGTGTGGATTTGATATCGATAGTCCTACTCCGATGGCAAGGATAGGATGGCTCTCCCTAACGTGGGTTGTATGTTGGACTCTGTATAGCTCACATGGTTTATATCGGTTATAGGATCTCCTAGTGTGTGTGTGTTTCCTTTTGTCTATGGTGAATGGTGAAGTGATTTGAAAGTAGAATTGTGAAAGTTATTCTTTCAAAAGATTTAAATGATATTTACATTATGAGAATTGATATTCTTGATGAACTGAAAGTGATTGACAAATTATATAATGACTCACATGTGTTATTATACTTATTCCATCCTCTTATGATTATGATGATTTTCTTTGGGCTATGTGATTCTTTCATACATCCATCATATTTCTTATAAATATTTATGATGATGATGTTTATACAACTGCATACCCCCCCATATACTCGGTTCCTTTCCATAGTACTGACCCACATCTTCGGATGTGGGCTATATTTTCTTAGAATGTAGGTTCAGGTGCTTAGTTCCAGGTTTGACAGTGATTCTTCAAGCATACTATTCTACATCTTCTGTTATGATGAGTCCTCATGTTCCAAGGATGTGATGTCTGATGTTGGTTTCACGAAATTATTTATATTTGATAACTGAGTATGAGTCAGTTGGGGCATGTCTCAATGGCTCACTGGTTGTATTGATTTTCTTAGAGGCTTATCTGACTAGTATAGATGTTGGGAGTTGACTAATAAGTCATATTTTGTTATCTTTATAAAATTCTTTTATTCTTAGATGATGATTACTCTGTTGATATTTGAGGGTTATTTATGGAAACCCTATTGATTTGTGTTGAACTGGATGAAAATGGCTCAAAGGGTTAGCTTGGGGCTAGTCGTAGCCTTAAACACTGTGTGATGCTCTGGGACCTATTTTCCGAGGCGTTACAAACTTGGTATCAAAGACTAAGGTTTTAAGGTATCCTAGGGAGTCTAATAAGCCGTGTTAAGTAGAGTCTTGATCATCGGTGTATAGCACGCCATATCTATGAGCAAGAGGCTACAAGACGTTTTAGGAAAAAGTATGATTCTTTCTTTCAGAAGTCTATCGTGCTTAATGTTTCTCTCTCTAATATTGATTCGTGCTCTTCTCTTTTAGAAATATGCCTCCACGTCAAGCAAGAAGAAATAATAAATGTCAGCAACCTCAACCCGCTGACCCATTGAATGAAAACATATCTTATGCTGAATTTCGGGCAGCCTTTCAGGCGCTGGCCTAAGCTGTTACTGTAAATATTTAGGCTAACCCGACCCCAGCTCCACAGCAGAAGGGAGGTGATTCAGCTACTGCCAAGATCCGTGACTTCATGCGGGTGAATCCACCGAAATTCTATGGGTCCAAGTCTGATGAGGATCCACGATTGTTTTTAGAGGAGGTGCGGAAGATTACTTAGGTGATGCATGTATCTGAGGAACATAGTGTGGATTTGGTTGTGTATAGGTTGAAAGACCTTTCTTATGACAGGGTTGTTGCTTGGAGGAAAGGTAGAGGTGAGGGAGTTGTCCCTACGATTTGGTAAGAGTTCTAGGATGCATTCCTGGATAAGTTTTTCCCTTTGGAGATAAGGGAGGCGAAGGTGGAAGATTTTATGAACTTGTGACAGGGCTCTATGACTATTAGGGAGTACTGTCTAAAGTTCAATCAGTTGGCCAAGTATGCTCCTGACTTAGTTGCTGATAGTCGGGCTAGTATGAGTAAGTTTGTGACTGGATTGTCTAGTTATGTGGTTAAGGAGTGTAGGTCTGCTATGCTGAATACTGAGATGAATCTTTCTAGGCTGATGACTCATGCCCAACAAATTGAGGCTGACAAGATTAAGGAGAGAGATATAATAAGAGGGAATAAGAGAGCTAGATCCAAGCAGCACGAACAGGGTCAGACTAAATTGCAGGGAGAGAGTCGCCCTTACTATCAGGATCGTACGTCTATGCCAGCACCATCATCTACTAGTGCTCCCATGACTAGAGGTAGGCAAGAGCAAGGTAGAAGGTCATATGCATCCAGGTCCCAGTACAGTGCTGGAAGTAAGCCAAATCGTCACCTGTGTCCTAAGTGTGGTAGGGCTCATTCGGGTGAGTGTTGGGATGAGAAGAGGGGTTGTTTCTGGTGTGGTGACATGGGTAACAGAGTTATAGATTGTCCACAGGATAGACAAGGGCATCGTGACTATCGCCCTCAGACCCAGACTCAGACTGTTAGTGCTCCAGTTCCAGCGGCTCGCCCAACCCCAGCTCAGGGTGCCTCTTCTAGCAATGCTAGCAGGTAGCACCAAAATAGATTATATGCTTTACCGTCCTGAGATTATTCCTGAGCCTATCCTAGTTTCTACCCTAGTGAGTGATTCGATTGTTACCAAGAAAGTGTATAAAAAGTGTCCTATTACCGTTCTTCATAGAGTCTTGTTGGCTGATTTAATTGAGTTAGACATGGTAGATTTTGATGTGATTTTGGGTATGGACTGGCTGTATTTTTCTTATGCCTCTATTGATTGTCGGACCCAAGTGGTCAAGTTTCAGTTTCCGGGTGCATCCATTTTTGAGTGGTCTGGGAATTCTGTGTCACCCAAGAGTCATTTTATCTCTTACCTCAAAGCTAGAAAGCTTATTTCTAAGGGGTGTATTTACCATTTGGTTAGATTCAAAGACACTAAGTCTGAGACTCTAACTCTCCAGTCTGTTAACGTCGTCAATGAGTTTTCTGATGTCTGTCTAGATGATCTCTGAGGGATATCTCCTGATAGAGAGATAGAGTTCGGGATTGATCTTCTCCCCGATACTCAGCCAATTTCTATTCCTCCTTGCCATATGGCCCCTGCAAAAATTAAGGAGTTGAAAGAGAAACTCAAAGATCTACTAGATAAGGGTTTCATAAGGCCCAGTGTTTCTCCTTGGGGTGCTCCTGTGTTGTTTGTGGGAAAGAAAGATGGCTCTTTGCGTATGTGCATTAATTACCGCTAACTGAATAAAGTCACCATAAAAAATAAGTACCCCCTTCCGAGAATAGATGATTTGTTTGACCAATTGCAAGGTGTAACTTATTTCTAGAAGATAGACCTTCGTTCCGGCTATCATCAATTCAAAGTTAGGGAGTGTGACATCCTAAAAACCGCTTTTCGAACTCTTTATGGCCATTTTAAGTTTCTTGTTATGTCTTTTGGGTTAACTAATTCCCCAGCAGCTTTCATGGACCTTATGAATCGAGTGTTCAGACCATATTTGGATATGTTTGTCATAGTGTTCATCAATGATATACTGGTGTACTCCCATAGTGAGGATGAACATTCTGATCATCTCCAAACTATCTTCCGAACCCTTAGAGATCACAAGTTGTTTGCCAAGTTCAGTAAGTGTGAGTTTTTTCTAAGGACAGTTGCTTTTCTGGGTCATATCATTTCTTTCGAAGGTATTAGAGTTGATCCCCAAAAGACCGAAGCTGTTAGAAATTGGCCTAGACCTATTTCTCCGAATGATATCTGAAGTTTCTTGGGTTTAGCTGGCTATTACCGTGGTTTTGTTGAGGGTTTCTCCTCTATAGCGTCTCCTATCACTCAGTTGACCCAAAAGAAAGTGAAGTTCTTGTGGTCCGAATCTGGTGAGAAGAGTTTTCAGGAGTTGAAGACTCGACTCACTTCAGCCCCTGTTTTGACTTTGCCTGATGGTATTGATGGTTTTATAGTGTACTGTGATGCTTTGAGAGTTGGGTTGGGTTGCGTATTGATGCAGAAGGTTAAGGTGATATCTTATGCTTCTAGACAGTTGAAACCCCATGAGAAAAATTACCCCACCTATAACCTTGAGTTGGCTGCTATTGTGTTTGCTTTGAAAATCTGGAGACAATATTTGTATGGTGTTCATGTTGATGTTTTCACTGATCATAAGAGTCTGCAGTATGTATTTACCCAGAAAGAATTGAATCTTAGGCAGAGACGATGGTTAGAATTGTTAAAGGACTATGATATGAGTGTGTTGTACCATCCGGGCAAGGCCAATGTTGTGGCAGATGACCTAAGTAGAGTATCCATGGGTAGTGTTTCGCATGTGGTAGAAGGTAAGAAAGAGTTGGCTCGTGATGTACATCGTTTGGATAGATTTGGGGTTAGGTTGTTTGACTCTGCTGAAGGTAGTATAGGGGTTCCAAGTAGTTCTAAATCCTCCTTGGTTTCGGAAGTGAAGGAAAAACAATACTTAGATGCTAGTTTGGTCAGACTGAAGGAGTCAGTCAAGGACCAAAAAGTCTAGGTTTTCTCCAAGGGGGAGATGGTGTGTTGAGATTGCAGGGTAGATTGTGTGTCCCAAATATTGATGATCTGAGACAGAGGATTATGGCTGAAGTGCATGGGGCGCGATATTCTATTCATCCTGGTGCCACCAAGATGTACTAAGACTTGCGGTTAATCTATTGGGGGAGTGGCATGAAGAAAGATATAGCAGCGTTTGTAGTTAAGTGTGCAACATGCCAACAGGTTAAGGTTGAACACCAAAGACTTGGTGGTATGATGCAAGAGTTTAGTATTCCCACCTGGAAGTGGGAAGAGATAAATATGGACTTCGTGATTGGTTTACCTCCTTCCCGATACCATCATGATTCCATTTGGGTTGTGGTTGATAGATTGACTAAGTCTGCTCATTTCTTACCTGTTCATACTTCATATACTGCTGAGGATTATGCTAGATTGTATATCCGAGAGCTAGTCAGACTGCATGGAGTTCCCTTGTCTATCATTTCGGATAGGGGTACTCAGTTCACTTCGCAATTTTGGAAAGCTTTTCAGAAGGGTCTTGGTACCCAAGTGCTTTTGAGTTCTTCTTTTCATCCGCAGACCGATGGTCAGGCTAAGTGGACCATCCAGACCTTAGAGGATATGTTGAGAGCTTGTGCACTTGACTTTAAGGGAAGTTGGGATGATCACTTACCGTTGATAGAATTTGCTTATAAAAACAACTTTTACTCTAGTATTGGCATGGCTCCGTTTGAAGCCTTGTATGAGAGAAAGTATAGATCACCCATAGGTTGGTTCGAGGTGGGTGAAGCGGCTGTGAGTGGTCCTGATTCTGTATTCGAGGCTATGGAAAAAGTTAAGTTGATTAGGGAAAGGTTGAAAACTGCGCAGAGTCATCAGAAGTCATATGCGGATGTTGGAAGGAGAGACCTTGAGTTTGAAGTTGGTGACCTAGTGTATCTAAAAATTTCACCCATGAGGGGGGTGAAGAGATTCGGAAAGAAGGGGAAGCTTAGTCCCCGTTATGTTGGTCCTTACAAAATTCTTAGCCGTGTTGGTAAGGTAGCTTATGAGGTCGAGTTTCCTTCTGAGTTGTCCTCTGTTCATTCAATATTCCATGTCTCCATGCTTAAAAAACATATTAGCGATGCTGTGGTAGTGGATTCCTCTGTGAGTGCTGACATTCAAGAAAATCTTTCTTTTGATGAGATTCCTGTTGAGAGTCTTGATTTCAGTGTCCGAAGACTAAGGAACAAAGAAGTTCCCTTGGTCAAGGTCTTGTTTTGAAACCAATCTGTTGAGGATGCAACTTGGGAAGATGAGGCGGATATGCGATCCAAGTACCCGAACCTATTTTCCGCAAACTCCGATCAAGCCGAAGGTACTGTTCTTTCTTAAATCATGCACTTTTGATAAAAGTTACAACAATTCAGCTGTTATTTATTATGTGTTCAGCTGTAGTTTCTTGAATTTATGCATTCTATGTTGCATTCGGAGTGAGAAATGATGTGGTGATGAGTCTAACGAATGGTTTCAGCTGTATGCTCTACTCCTTATCTAATCTTGGCATGTCTAGAGTCATTTGAGGATAAATGTTTCCAAGGGGGGATGATGTAATACCCTAAGAAATATTTTGTTGAAATTTTATGCGTAAACGTGTTGAGTTCTATATTCTAGAATAAATTATAAATTTTTCATGCGGAATAATCTTTCCAACAATATGTGGATCATCCAAAAAGGACACCCGAGCGACGAGTTATGAACATTCCGATCGAACTGTGAATAGTAGTGAATAGTAAAACATGCAGGAAAAGTACTGAGGCCTGGCGTATTTTTGCTTCAAATTTAAACGACCATAACTCCTTGTACATAATGATCTGGGTGATATACTATATATCAACGGAAAGCTCTGCGAGTCCTCTTTCCAATGAAATTGGTTTCATCCAATTTGTCTATCGGAGCAAAATGTTATGGTCGATCTACTTCATCCTACCAAAAGTGAATTTTTGGGTCAACTTCAAATGATCATAACTCCTCGTACACAATGATCTGGGTGAGATACTATATGTCAACAGAAAGATATGAGAGTCATCTTTCTAATGAAATTGGTTTCATCCAATTTAAATATCGAAGTAAAACATTATGGTTGATCTACTTCAGACTATCAAAACAGTCCACCAAAGGACATATTCGAGAATTATTTGATTTTTAGGGACGTTTTGGTCATTCTCCCTCACCCAAAATCCGTCCAAACCCTATATTAAAGCCTATTATAAGTATTATATGTTATATATCATCAAATTCCATCAAAAAGAAAACCCTAAGCTCCTACATCCAACTTCAAGAACTTCCAAAGTTCACCATTAATTCTGCAAATTCATTCAAGATTTCAAGTTCCTAGTTCAAGAACTCCAAGAACCATCATTCAAAGGCATGATTAACATCTCAAAAACGAGTATCGATCTAAAGTTCATCATTCAAGGTATGTGGGGTTTTTCAATAAGAACTCTCTTTCGTTCTTGTGCCCAAAAGTAATTTTCTTTACAAAGGCATGCTTTTTATTTGATTTTTATGAATTTGAAGCATGAACCCATATCTTATGATGATTATTATGAAATCTTGATGTTTATGATTTTGAAAGATGAATTTACATGTGTGGAGAGATAAAGCATGAATCTTTAACAATATTTATCATGATTTTGATATTTGGGTCGTGAATCCCCATTGGAAATTGTGTTTTTTTGAGAAAGTGTGTGTTATAAGCATATTGATGTTGAATATTTGAGATATTTTGAATGATTTGACCTTTTGGTCTTAATGGAGTTATTTTGAACTCGAGTATGAAAGAAATCCACAACGTGGTTGATTTTGATAGATGGGAAGCATGATGGCTCCTGATGTATATTTATATATTACTGAAATGGTTTTATTGTGGATTGTCTTTGAAATGATCTGATCTAAGTTTGGGAGAAATATTTATCACCGAGTGGGAGGTATAAAGTAACCTTACTTTCCTAGAACTACGTGCCCCCGTAGGAGTGAGCCTGAGGCTGATTTATATAGTGATCACTAGTTTGTGTGGTTTGATATCGATGGTCCTACTACGATGGAAAGGATAGGACGGATCTCCCTAAAGTGGGTTGTACGTTGGACTCCATGTAGCTCACATGGTTTATATCGGTTATAGGATCTCCTAGTGTGTGTGTGTTTCCTTATGTGTATGGTGAATGGTGAAGTGATTTGAAAGTGGAATTTTGAAAGTTATTCTTTCAAAAGATTTAAATAATATTTACATTATGATAATTGATATTCTTGATGAATTGAAAGTGATTGACAAATTATATGATGACTCACATGTGTTATTGTACTTATTTCATCCTCTCATGATTATGATGATTTTCTTCGGGCTATGTGAGTCTTTCATACATCCTGCATATTTCTTATAAATATTTATGATGATGATGTTTATACAACTGCATACACCCCCATATACTCGGTTCCTTTCCATGGTACTGACCCACATCTTCGGATGTAAGCTGCATTTTCTCGGAATGTAGGTTCAGTTGCTCAGTTCCAGGTTCGACAGTGATTCTTTGGGCACGCTATTCTACATCCTCTATTGTGGTGAGTCCTCATGTTCCGAGGATGTGATGTCTGATGTTGGTTTCACGGAATTATTTGCATTTGATAACTGAGTATGAGTCAGTTGGGGCATGTCTCAATGGCTTGCTGGTTGTATTGATTTTCATAAAGGCTTGTCAGACTAGTATAGATGTTGGGAGTTGACTAATAAGTCGTATTTTGTTATCTTTCTGAAATTCTTTTATTCTTAGATGATGATTACTCTATTGATATTTGAGGGTTATTTATGGAAACCCTGTTGATTTGTGTTAAACTTAATTAAAATGGCTCGCCTCAAGCACTGTGTGATGCTTCGGGACCCATTTTCCGGGGCGTTACATTACTAAGGCCGCAAACGGTTAGTATGTGCCATATACGGACCCTGTATGTGGAATTAGTAAGTGACAGACTTCATTTTTCTACTCCTAAGCCTCTAGACTTTAAATTTTGGCACCTACTTTGGTCACCTACGCCCAGTAAGTGGTACATACGCCTAGAACTGCCTGAGTAGCCCAAAACTTCTACTTTTCATCTTTTTCTTCCATTTAGCATCCAAAACCATCTTTTTCTTCCATTTTGCATAAAAAATAATCTTCTTCATTCGTTAGCATCCAAAACCTAGTTTCCTGAAAAATCACTCAAAAAGCACATCAAATTAAACAAAATAGATAAAAGTACACATATATTTTCCTTATTAAAGCATTGTAAGTTCTACAAAATTCATAGCACATCAAGACCCTTAACTTACAATGTTTCATTACCTCAAGCAACAAGAACACAACTTAATATACTACGATGCTTAACAAAGAGAAACCTAAGACACCAATGGCAGTAATCATCAAATTTAGCTCAAAGCACCTTACCATCTCTAAGTTCAATACTTAAACTAATTGTGTGTATACATTAAGAAAAAACAACGTGACACAAGAGAATTAAGCTATGACATTACATTAGCAACAAAAAACCATGCATATATACAAGTTACACTTACCCAAACAAGTACACAGCTAGCCATACAACTCATGTGCCCTCACAACAAAGTATTCCTTACTTATATCAAATCATGCATGTCAATATAGGCATGGTCAAGAGAAATTCACACTCACAAGTGAAGGTCCACTAATGTGCATCAAATACCATACGCTTTCTCTTATTTTCTTTACCTTAGCTTTCAAATAGTCAAGTTAGGATCACTATAGGACTTTGTTTGGCTTGTAATATTGGATAGGGGCTGGTATGGTAGATATGGACATGTCAAGTGACTAAGCCTACTTGGCACAAACCTTACTTTGGGGGCCACACTAACCAATTTCCTTTTATTCAACCCTTATTTCTCCATTTTATACTTTAATGCACGTTCAGGTTAGGTGTGGTTTCTTTTATTCTTTATTTTTAAACTTTTTCAACTTGTCTTTTCTTTGGCTACCACACCCAGCCTTACTCTCTTCTACTCTTTTTTTTATCCTTTTTCATACCCACTTCATATTACGCACCTCTATGATAGCCACTATTAAATTAGCCAATTTTCCTAAATTGAGGTGCATAATGTCCAAGGAGGACCAGGGACAAAATAGGTTCATTGTAACCAAATAGGAAGGTGAAAGGTGAAAATATGAAAATAGGCTATAAGGCTCAAAAATCTAGATCAAGGGATACTTATTCACACATGGAAGGTCATTTAGGTTAAAAATAGACTAATACCAAAAGCAACCTACTCTCCTTTCCTACTTGACTATCCTACAACCTAGGAAAGACTAACCAGGCAAGTTTTAGATCTAACACACAAAGGGAACTAAGTAGCATCTCACTCAGACATGGAACAGTGTCACATCACAAGCTACTACCTATGAGGTTCATGCACAAGTTAGATTTGATTATCATGTCCCTAATTCTAATGCCATAATGATATTCACAATGCTAACATATTTATACATATCACATAGTTTTAAAACATAGGTTTGGAGTTCTCAAGAATTAGTGAAACTATGTAACTACCCTAAGTACTCATTTTCTCCTAGTTAAACACAAAACATCACAAAACAAAATACAATACACCTAAACATACCGGCTCTACTAGGAACGGGACTCTGGGTAGAAAAGATACAACAAGAAAAACTTTAAGAGGAAATCAAGACCCATAAGTAACCCCACCCTCAACTTAATATCATGCATTATCCCCAATGTATTAGACCACTATAGAGCCCAAGAGTTAGGAACATATCTGCATCATCGTAGGTGCAAAGCTCTAACGTCTATTAGAATAACATGTACAAACAAAAAATTACCTAGGGTTGCCTTCCAAGAAGCACCTGTTTTAATATCAGGGCACGATAAGGCTTTGTTGGGTACTCAGAAGTAATACCCCGTATTTCCCTAACATAATTTAAGTCCCAATACATAAGTATTTGTATATAAAATTTTATAAAAACTCATTATTTTCAATTTTAGAGCCTTTTATTGCATAGGAAATTCAATTAGATTTTCAACAATATAAAATTCCCCCAAATCTGATAACTGGGTAAGAAGTTATGGCAATTTTAAGTTTCAGTCATCAAGCCCCGTCATTTTAACCCTTAGCACATCGCGGAGTAGGCCAATTTTCCATACGGCAAATTACAGTGGGCCTCTACAATGTTGGTGTATCGCGCCATAGGCTCAGTTCAGAATTATCAATTTTCAGTGATCCCACGTTATACCACCGCGTTGCGGTTAGATTCAAGGTCGCAAACAATGTGGTAATGCGATTGAACCATGTTTTTCCACTGTGCATATTCCCTGTTTTTAAATTCCAGTGACATGGTGCGATAGCACCGCATCGTGCTAGTGGCGTTTTTCAAAAAAATTTGATGAAAATTAAAAGTGTCGCCCAGGGTTAAAATAATCCTTTCTCATTATTTTAAGCCATCCAGGTGTAATATTTAAGCCCTAGAAACATTTTAAGTTCATTAATCACTCAATTTTCCCCCAAAATTTAAGAGCTTCCTCTCTAAAATACTAACCCTAGTTCTTAAATTCAAGGCCAACCCTCAGAATTCACCAAGAACTTCAAAAAATTCATCAGTTAAGGTATATTAGATGTTCATCCATGGATTTCATTCATCCATGGAGTCCAAGTAACCTATTGAAATTTCAAGTTTTTATATTTTCAAGTTATTTGATTTTAAATTATGATTTCATACATGAATCTCCATGTACTATTAATTTTATACCATGTTACCATGAAATTATTGTTATTATTCAATCCTCCATGTTTTAATATAATTATTTATTGAATTAAACCATGATTTAATACCATTATATCAAATTCATGCTATTTCTATAAGTTTCATGACATTCCTATGATTGTTTTAAACCATGAACTACAAATGTTTGATAAAATGCCTACAAGAGTGATTGGTTTAATAAAAGCCTTCATTCTTTGTCCCTCAAGCTTTAGTGTCATATTACCATTGTTGTTTTGAGTGTTGGGGGTATTGAATACCCGGAAACCATAGTTGTTCATGTAGTCTGGTCTTAGTACATTACAGAATAGTCTTCAGAACATACTATGAGTATTATCAAAATCGTCAGATATCAGTCAGTTAAACTCAGAACAGTATAGTATTTCAATGTCTTTCAATTGGGAGTAGGATTTAGCAAAGAGCGAGTGTAGGGATGGAGGCTTCCCCGTTAGATAGGCGGAGTCATTAGTAGCAGTTCCTATACTCTAGAACTACGTAGCCACCGTAGGATATGAGAAATCGCCCATCAGATTAGGCTTGACTATCTCGCAAGGGTCACCCGTTAGTTCAGGCTTGACACCCTTAGTCCTTTGGACATTATATCTATTTAGTGGATTCACACAGCTAGCGTTAGTACTCGTGGCTTGGTATTAACATCCTTCCAACTGGGTTTATAGGTTGGACCCTGATTAGTCCAAATTGGGGAATGTCGATTAGATGATACCTCTTACAGTCTCAGATACAGTCTCAGTTACAGTCCAGTGTAGTTATTCAGTCTTAGTGTTGCTTGACCAAAGCATACATATTTTAATTATTTTAGTATTTCAATTTACATATTTCACTCAGTTTATGTTATATGCTTGGTTATACATCCTTGGTATCTACAAATTTGCATGTATCTTTAGTATTTATGGATTTTCATGCATACTCAGTATTTACAAATTTCTATATATTCCCAAAACCTATAAACTTTAGGCTCTCTATTCAGTACTCCATGCTTTACATGCATATTCAATTAATTATTAGTTCTGTTCATGAAACCATGCATATTAGCGTACCTCATTTAGCATACCAATACATTCAAAGTACTGATTGCATACCTTTTATTTTGCGCTAGGATGTATTATATCATAGGTTCTGATGCTCAGTTCCCAACTCATGATTAGACTTATCAGATCCTCAGCAGTTGCAGTGGTGAGTCCCAATATTTTGAGAATAGTCTTACTTTATTTCATATCTTAGTTTAGTAGTTAGTTAGAGTTAGTTGGGGCCTATCCCATCAACTTATAGTCATTTAATTTTAAAGGCTTAACAGATATTAGAGTCAGTTATTCAGTATTTAGACATTTTTGTTAGTTATCTAGTTTATCAAAATTTTATCAGATTCAGACAGTTATTTCTATAAACTCATATTTCAGTTTAATTCAATTATTAAAACCTTATGGCATATTAGTTGTTCTTCTACAATTATGATCTTATTATTCAGTCCTCACAGCAGGTACTAGCTCATGGGTTAGCTTGTGGTCCCTTGGGACTATAAGTATCATGTGACACACAGGGTGTACTCTTGGGGTGTTACAAACTTGGTATCAGTGCCTAAGGTTTTAAAGTGTCCTAGGAAGTCTGAAAGACACATCAAGTAGAGTATTTCGCATGGGTGTGTAGCACGTCACACTTATAGGCAGAAGGCTACAAGGCATTTAGAAAAAGTTTCCCTTCTTTCAGTAATCATATCGTGCAATTAAGCATGAGCATAAGTTAAACTCCCTTCCTAGTCCATTTCTTCCTTCCATTTACAGAACTTGCCTCCCAAGAAGAATGGAAGAAGAATAGGAAACTAGCCGGCCCCTCAGCCCATCCAGGCAGATCCTCTGGATGAGCATGTCTCTCACGTAGAATTTAGAGCTGCGTTCACTACTCTAGCGAAATCCGTAACAGCACAGAATGAATGTCCAGCTGCTATTCTAGCCAACCCAGTTGCCAATACTGCTACAACCAGAATTTAGGATTTTACCTGAATTAATCCTTCTTCTTTCACGGGATCCAAGTCTGATGAAGATCCATAGAAATTCTTAGATATGGTTCAGAAGGTCATGGAAGCTATGAGGGTGACATCTAGTTAGAGTGATGAGTTGGATATATACAAGTTGTGATATGTATCCCATACTTAGTTTAAGCAGTGAAAGGTTGATAGGGGTATAGATGCAGGGCCTATAGAATGGGAAGCATTTTCCGCAGCTTTCTTTGAAAGATTCTTCCCATTAGAGTCAAGGGAGGCCAAGGTGTTAGAATTTGTTAACTTAAGGTAGGGAAACATGAGCGTGAGGGAGTATTCGCTCAAGTTTTCTTAGTTAGCTAGATATGTTCCTTATGTGGTAGCAGATAACATGTCCTAGATGAGTAAGTTTTTGTCTGGCGTATCTGATAGTGTGGTCAAGGAGTGCAGGACAATAGTGTTGATTAGTGAGATGGACTTGTCTAGGCTGATGGTCCATGCTCAACAAATTGAGAAGCAGAAGATTAAGGAGAGGTAGAGAGGAAACAAGAGGGCTAGAATGGGTAGTTTTAACTTCAATCAACCAAAGTATGAGGGTGGTAACCATCCTAAGTTTTATCAGAGGTCTTCAGCCCCAGCACCCTCTTCAGCCAATGCTCCTGTACAAAAATTTAGAAGAAACAATTGGGATAAAGTACCAGGATCTAGGTCCCAAGGTAGTGTTAGCAGTGCTCATACAAATTCTCTATGTCAGAATTATGGCAGATACCATCCGGGTGAGTGTAGAGCATGTAGTGATATGTGCTTCGAGTATGGCAATCCGGGACATCAATTTAGGAAGTGTCGGGTAGTTTCTCAGAAAAGTTGCGATGTGCGCCAACAGGGCTTGTCCCATCCGTTGTCAGTTCCATTTGGTCGCCCAACTCAGCAGGGTGCCACTTTTAGTGCTACCAGTGGTGAGCGTCCGAACAGATTATATGCTCTTCAATTCCTCCAAGACTAGGAAAATTCTCATGACATAGTTAATGGTTCGTTGCAAGTATTTCCCTTACATGTTTATGCATTACTAGACCCTGGAGCTTCTCTTTATTTTGTAACTCCATATATAGCCATCAATTTTTGGGTCAGTCCCAAAAATCTAGTAGAATTCTTTTCAGTGGCTACCCTAGTAGGTGTTTCCATTGTAACCAGACATCTATACAGGAATTGTCATATGATAATATCTTAGAAAGTTACTTCAGTTGATCTCGTAGAGTTAGAGATGATGGATTTTGACATCATTCTTGGCATGGATTGGCTCTACTCATGCTATGCTTCAGTTGATTATAGAAATAGAATAGTTTATGTTCAGTTCCCAAATGGACCAGTCCTTGAATGGAAGGGTAGTACCATAGCTCTTAGGGTTCAGTTGATTTCGTAACTTAGAGCGAGAAAGACGATATCCAAAAGGCGTATTTGTCATCTTGTTTGAGTCAAAGACTCAAATTCAGAATCTCCAACACTTGAGTTAGTTTTGGTAGTTAGGGAATTTCTAGATGTGTTCCCTAAAGATCTTCCTGGAGTTCCTCGGGGAAGGGAAATTTACTTCAAAATAGATTGTCTTCCAGATACTTAGCCCTTATTTATTCGCCATACAGAATGGTTCCAGCAGAACTTAAGGAGTTAAAAGAAAAGTTAAGGGATCTTCTAGATAAGGAATTTATCAGACCCAGTATCTCCCTATGGGGCACACCTATTCTATTCGTGCGTAAGAAAGATGGTTCTCTCAGAATATGCATAGACTACTGTCAGTTAAACAAAGTCACAGCCAAGAATAGATATCCACTTCCTAGAATCAATGACTTGTTTGATCAACTTTAGGGTGCCAACTATTTTTCAAAGATAGACCTTAAATAAGGCTATCATCAGCTTAGAGTCAGGGAGTGTGACATTTTGAATAGCTTTCCAAACCTAGTATGGTCATATTGAATTTCTTGTTATATCCTTTAGTCTCACGAATTCCCTAGCAGCCTTCATGGACTTGATAAATCTAGTGTTCAAGCAATACTTGGAAATGTTCATCATAGTCTTCATTGGTGACATTCTTGTTTACCCCCGAAGCGAAACTGATCATGCAAACCATCTCAGAATAGTGTTACAAACTCTTTGAGCTCACTAGTTATTCGCTAAATTCAGTAAGTGTGAATTTTGGCTAAGATCAGTATCTTTCCTTGGCCATATTTTCTCCGATGAGGGAATTAGAGTTGATCTTCAAAAGACTGAGGCGATGAGAAACTGGATTAGACCCATCTCTTTATATGACATCGAGAGTTTCTTGGGTTTAGCTAGCTATTACCATGGTTTTGATGAAGATTTTATTCTATTGCAACCCCTATATCCAAATTGACTCAGAAGAAAGTTAAGTTTCAGTGGTCAGATTTTTGTGAGAAAAGTTTTTAGGAGTTAAAGACTCGACTCACCTCAGCCCCAGTTCTTACCTTGCCAGATGGTTCAGATGGGTTTGTTATGTATTGTGATGTATCCAGAGTAGGTTTGGGTTGTGTCCTCATTCAGAGAGGTAAGTTCATAGCCTATGCCTACAGATAATTTAAACCCTATGAGAAGAATTATCCAACTCATGATCCTGAGTTATCAGCAGTAGTATTTTCCTAACATATTTGGAGGCATTACTTGTATGGGGTGCACGTAGATGTGCTCACTAACCATAAGATCTTGCATTATGTGTTCTCTCAAAAAGACTTGAATTTGAATCAGAGAAGGTGGTTAGAGTTGTTGAAAGATTATAACATGAGTGTGCTGTATCATCCTGGAAAGGACAATGTAGTGGTTGATGTTTTTAGTAGAATGTCTTTGGGTAGTGTTGCTCATGTTGAGGATGGTAAGAAGAAGTTTTGTCAGTATGTTCATCAGTTTGCCCGACTAGGTATCTGATTACTCGATTCAGTAAAAGGTAGTGTATGAGTGTAGAGTGGGTCAGAATCATCTCTTACTTCTAAGGTGAAGGAAAAGCAGGATAGAGATCCTAGTCTAGTTAAGTTGAAAGATTTAGTCAGAGATTAGAAAGTTGAGGTTTTCTCCTAAGGGAGGGATGGTATGTTGCGCTATTAGGGTAGATTGTGTGCGCCTCGTGTAGATAACTTGAGGAAATGAATTCTTGCAGAGGTGCATGGTGCACATTACTCTATTTATCCAGGGGACACTAAGATGTACCACAATTTATGTGAGATCTATTGGTGGAGTGGCATGAAGAGGGATATTGTAGAGTTTGTGGCTAAGTGTTGTACGTGCAAGCAAGTTAAGATTGAACACCAGAAGCCTAGTGGGTCCATGTAGGAGTTCAGTATTCCTACTTGGAAATAGAAGGAAGTTAACATGGACTTTGTGACGGGTTTGCCTCATACTCGTCATTAGCATGATTCTATTTGGGTTATCGTAGACAGAATGACTAAATCAGCTTATTTCTTGCTAGTCCATACCTCTTATTTAGTCGAGAACTATGCCAAACTCTATCTTAGAGAGTTGGTTAGGTTGTGTGGTGTTTCCTTATCTATCATCTCTGATAGAGGTACCTAGTTTACCTCTCACTTCTGGAAAGTATTTCAAAAGTTTCTTGGTACCCAAGTCCATCTTAGTACAACTTTTCACCCTTAGACAGATTGTCAGGTAGAACAGATAGTTCAGACTCTAGAAGATATGTTGAGAGCATGCGTAGTTGATTTTAAAGGTAGTTGGGATGACCACTTGCCTTTGATTGAATTTCCATATAATAACATCTATCATGGATTTATTAGAGAGTTATCCTTACCACTCTAATGTGTTGTCTTCCTGACAGCATATTAAAAGCTTTTAACTCAGAATCTTTGCAAGTTCTTAAGCAACTTGTGTTGTTTTAATTGTATTTTTCTTGAGTATATAGGAAAATTCAAAGTTTGAGAAAATCAAAGAAAAGGAGTACGAAGTTGTTTTGACGACTAAAATTGATGAGATATCAACAAGGAATGAGTTATCAATAATTGTCTTCAACTTGAAGAAGCTAGAAGAACCTGTTGAAGACCTAATGTTCATCAAATGAAGGACTCAATTGACGGCATAAGTTGACAAGATGTCAACAGTGGTCATAAACTGTTTAGCAGGAGTTTAGCTATTTCATTTTTGAATTTTAAATTCTTCAGATATAAATAGCAACTTTTAGGGCTTTTTCATTATCTTTTGACTACTTTCCTTGGACGTTATTTTTTGTAGAGACTAGTATTGAAGTTTTGAATTCTATTTTTGGGTATTTTAGAAAATTATTGTCGATCTTTGAAAGAGAACCGAACTTGATTCCATATTTTGTAAGTGTAACTCTTTAATCTAGTAATTCATCTTCTACAATCTTTCGTAAATTTATGAGAAGCTAAAATCCCACAACTAGTGTTGCGGGAGCCATGGTGAATTCATTTTTTGGTTGTTAGTTTCATTAGGATTTGAATAATTATTGGATTCATATTTATAATTCTGTTATTCTTATAGATTTCTATTGATTGCAAACAGCAGTATATGTCTTAAGTTTAATTCCCTTGAAATAAGGAATTAAAGAAGGAACATAGATTAACAATGAGGATTCAAGGACATTAACTTTCCATCTATTGGTCAATGCTTTAACAAGATAGACCAACTCAAATTGAAATCATACTAAAGAGAAAGGTCTCTTTTAGATTGAAAGAATTATAGACAAAACACCTAAGTTAGGATAAAAAACGCTTCGATGTACTGTAAGTATTGATAATTTTATATTTCCTAAAAGTCATGTGAATTATGTCAAATAATTGGCAAGTCACAATGATATTAGACCTAGTAATCATAACCCTATTTCAAATTCTTATTGATTTACACCACTACAAAGTTAATGTTGTGCTTCTAGCAATAACCACAATACTGTTTTATAAACTGTTACAACAAAACCCTCCATCATATGGAAATTGTTGACTATTCATCACTTATGTCATAATATCTTAACTAACACCATATTCCCAGTGTATTCGACCCTAACCATTATAGGGTTGTATACTTCACGACGATTGCTTACTCTTATTGAAAGAAAGTTGTAGTTCTCATATATCAAATTTTGGCATCGTTGTTGAGGAATAGGTTTGTCAATTAAATTATTATATTTATTTGGATTTTAGTATTGTTTCCTAATTTTACTTTTATTTGTTATTTTTATGTATTGCAGGCTAAGACTTGTGTATTACATGAACTCACCGTTCAACTGAACTATTGCTATTATTTGATCTTGAGCTCACTAGAACCTTGAGAAGAGACATGGAAGCACAACAAGAGGCAGAATGATTGGTAGAACTAGCCGCTCAACAACTAAACCAACAGAATTTGGGTGTACCCAATTGTTTTTGTAACATGAGCATGCGCATTTAGGTGATGATGAGTTGGTTGACCCATAAATTGGCGGCGAGTTGAGAATGTTGCTCCAGCTAATCCATATCACTTATTTGATCCTGAGCTCGCTAGAACCTTGAGAAGAGACATGGAAGCACAACAAGAGGCAGAATGATTGGTAGAACTAGCCGCTCAACAACTAAACCAACAGAATTTGGGTGTACCCAATTGTTTTTGTAACATGAGCATGAGCATTTAGGTGATGATGAGTTGGTTGACCCATAAATTAGCGGCGAGTTGAGAATGTTGCTCTAGCTAATCAAAATCACAAAGCACAGGGCAGAGAGTGCCAATAGCCTGAGATTAACTTTTTCTTCGTTGATAAAGACAAAGCTAATTTAGATTGGGCTGGTTCTACTAGGGAGATTGTGCTACCCTCACTAGATCCTGGAGTAAATTTTAATATCACCAGCACAATGAAGTAAAGTTTAATATCACCAACACAATGATACAATTGCTAAATTGTAAGGGGTTGTTTGGTGGATTGCCTAGAGATGATCCGAACATGCATCTAGTGAATTTTTTCAACATATGTAAGTCTTTTGATTCTCCAGGATTTGGGAAAAATTCAGCCCGCCTGAGGTTATTCTTGTTGTCTCTATTTGGGAAGGCAACTTTTTAGCTAACTGAACCCACACCTGATTTTTATCAAACTAGAGGCAATTAAAAGGAGCTTTTCGATAAAGGTTTATTTCACCCTCGAGGATGTTACAGTTGGGAGATAATATCAGTAATTCTAGGTAACTACCTAATGAGGTGCTACATAAAACTTGGTTTAGGTTCAAAAATAAGTTAATTCAATATCTGAATCACATGATGACTGATGAAAACTTGATGGAATTATTATACACAGTATTGAATTCGAACATAAAGCCAATGGTTGATAATATCGCAAGCGGTGCTTTCATAGCACAAACTTTTACTGTGGTATCTGAGATTTAGGATAGATTGACTAAAACTAGTATATCTTGGCCTACTAGGGATTCTGAGGTAGCAAGAAATACATACTCAGTTGGCATGTTAGTCGAGCAATGACAATGAGAAGAGGAATATGACTAAGATATTGAATATCTAAAGACGTAGATAGATCTACTAACCAAACACTTCTTGTTTGGTAATATTGGGAAACTAAAGGATGTGGTTCACATAATAGAGCAACTTAATCTGATTCTATGGAAGAAGTGAATTATTTTAACAACCATTAGCGTTACCAGGTCAATGGACAAGGAACTCGAGGTCGGAACTATCAAAAAGATAATTATTATGATAAATCTAGTTATAGAGATCATGAGAAAGGTAATAGTAATTACAAGGTTGATCAAAGAGGATAGTATGTACCGCTAAAAAATTGTGATAATGTTGTGAATGACTTTGGAAAGATGTCTATAGAAGCCCTGATGGCTAAGTTGCTAAAAGCAGTGGAATCTATTGATATAGTTGTTAAGGAGATGAAAATGGATTTGTCTACTATGTGCCATCTAGTTGATTCACATTCCACCTCTAATAAGCACTTACAACATTAGATGAATCAGTTTTCAGTGTCCTTTAACTAGAAAAAGAGTGGAACTCTACCAAGTGATGCAGTGCAAAATTTGAGAAATGATGGTACCTATTTAGCTATTATCACATGAGGAATTAGAGTGTTTCGTACCAACATCTTATTGTTAAGTTTCTTGTGGATGATGTTTCATCAAATGATGAGGTTTTGGATAAAGATGGTGAGTCCAAAAGTGATCCAACTTAGTCAAAAAATGGAAAAAGTAGGTGAAAGAAAGGCTATTATTGTCAAAATCATACTATGAGAAATTAAGATGAGTTGATCAGGAATAAAGAGAAAAAAATTAGAAATGGCATTAGCTAGGATTCCTATACCCCCTCCCCATTTCCACAAAGAATGAAGAGAGAGGTTGAGGATGGCAAATTTAATAAATTCATGGCCATTCTTAAGAAGTTGTCAATAAATTTCCTATTTGTTGAAGCTTTGGAACAAATGCGAAGTTTATGAATGATGTTGTCCTAAAAAGAGAAATGTGAGCTTTGAGCCAGTTTAATCTCCATCACTGCATTGCAATTGCCACAAAATTGTTGGTTTAAAAGAAATATAATCCAGGAGCATTTATGATTCCATGCACAATTGGGGAATTTAGTTTTTCTAAGTCACTCTTTTATTTTAGAGTAAGCATTAATTTGATGCCCTTAGCGATATGTCATTAGTTGGGTTTTGGAGCCCCTAACCAACATCGATATGGTTATTAATGGTAGACCATTCTGCCAAGATTCCCATTGGGATTCTCTATGATGTATTAGTAAAAGTGTCAAACTTCAAATTCCTAACACTTTGTAATTCTTGATTATGAAGTTGATTTTGAAGTACCCATAATCTCGGGTAGATAGTTCTTAACCACAGGAAGAGTGCTAATGGATATGGATAAAAATGAGATTAAATTAAGGCTCAATGATGAAGAGGTAAAGTTTGATATTTTTAGTCAATGAAACAACCAAGAGACATGAGTATTGTCTCTATTATTGATATGGTGGAGGAAAGTTAAAAAGTAGTTCCTAGTGAAGAGAGATTCGTTTTAGAGACTGACAATAGTGTTGATGATGTGCTAAAGTGATAGAATTATGAGTATGATGAAACTATATGTGCATTAATCGGTATAGGGTCGTACTCATATGCACCGAAGAAGCTGGACTTCGACTTGAAGAACATATCAAAACCCTCTATTCAAGAGCCACCAGTGCTAGAGTTGAAGGAGTTTCTTGGACACTTGAGGTATGTTTTTTTAGGTGAAAAGAATACTTTACAAGTGATTGTTGTTATGGATCTAATTTAATCACAAGTGAAATATCATGTATTAGTATTGAGGAGATATAAGAAGGCTATTATGTGGACCATTGTAGACATTATTGGCATCCCTCTAGGTATTTGCACCCATAAGATTCAGTTAGAATAAAACTACTTTCCTACTATTGAGCAGCAACACAGAATCAATCTACCTATGCAAGAAGTGGTAAATAAGTAGATAATAAAATATCTTGAATTTTTAACTAACGTTAGCATAACAAGATAAAATGTGCCTCTGAATTGGAGATGGCACATGGATGACAGAAGAACAAGGTGAACACCTTAGAGACCCTTATAGTAGGGGTCGTTATCAAACATAAGTAGTAGATCAAGTAGATAGGGAAGAAACCAATGTAACAATGGCCACCCCTGGTTACACAGGTTACCACCAATTTCAATGGAACAGTAGCTATAGCAAACACTACTAGAGCTTAGAAGGATAAAAAATTTAGAATTCAAGACCAATTGTAAGGTAATCGGAAGAAATCCCCTATTCGGGTGAATGCACAGAGGAAGCTTGACTTACATGCAGATCTAGATGAAAAAATGGTCAATTTTTTTCTACAAATCATATGTCTACTAAAGGTATAAACCTAAGCTATATGGCACCTTGTGAAGGATGGGGAGAAGGTAATTGAACTCAATAAGCAAAAGGTTAATTGCATAAAAGAGGAAAGTAAATAGGCCCTCATTTAGTATGTTGTAGGGAGTCACCTATTATAGCTGCGATTGAGCAAAACATTACCCTTAAGGTGAACACTGTTAGTAAACGTAAGGTTTACTATCATAATGCTAACTAGTTTTTAGTAAAGTTTGTTAATCTGGATGATCTTAATGAGTTGCTTTATTCAGGTCCACATATATTGAGCAATCGACCTATTATAATAAAAATATGGAGTGCTGATTTTGATCCCCAAAAAAGGTGTTGGAAACCAGTACAATTTGGGTAAAACACCTAAATTGGCCACTAAATTTCTAGAGTATGGACTCGTTAATAAAAATTAGTAATACTCTAGGGGTGCCTCTATATGAGGTTGAGGGTATAACAAAGGTGGAACGAATATCATGTGCTTGAGTGCATGTGGAAACGGATGTAGCAAGGGAACTTCCACGGAAGATTAAAGTTGTAGATCCTAATTGTAGGGTATTTGATCAGGCGGTGAAGTACAAATGGATAATAGAATATTGCTTGAAGTGTATGCAAGTTGGGCATAAATGCCATGTTAAGGAAGAAATAAAAAACAAAGGTGTTCCTAGAATGGTTCAAAAATAGCAAGGGAAGTCTAGTAAAATATTGGAGCAGGTGACTTAAAGAGTAATAGTGACCCAGTAAATCAACAGACATAGGTAGAGAAGGTTGAGGATTCCTGGCAGCAAGGCTAAGTTTGTGCAGTTACAGCACTCCACAACGATTACGTGATTAACCAAGTCTGCACTAGGTGACAACAAAGTCAGTATATAAAGGAGTGGTACAACCAATTACATCATAATATATGCCAATAAATAATGGATTTGAGTCCCTTGTTACAATTGATAAAAGTCTGAATACTGACATAAATTGTGGAGGAAGGGTGTTGGAGTTACCAGTATAAAGATTACTCAATTACTTTGATAACTTGGAACACTAGGGGATTAAAAAAGCTTTTTAACCAGAAGAAAATGAATTATTTTTAAGGTTAATAAAGTTTGCATTATTGCTATTATAGAACATAAAATAAAAGAGAATATAGTTAGTAAAATTGTTAAAAAAATTAAACCTGGTTGGCTAAATTCAACTAACTATGAGTATTCTAATAAAGGGAGAATTTGGCTGGTATGGAATCCTATGTTATAAACTATCAGATAATGTTCAAGACTGAAGGGTTCAGGTGAAAGGAAGTGATATTATTTTCTATTTTATGGCAGTTTATGGTCTATATGCTATACATGATAGAGAGCAATTATGGTTAGATTTGTGGTTTTTGGTAATAAATGCACAAATGCCTATATTGTTTATGGGAAATTTCAATTTAATGTTAAGTGGTGATGATAGGATACATGAAAGTCCAGTGCAGGACGGTGAAACTAAGACTTTGCAGATTTCCTTACTAATTCACACATGACAGAGTTGAAGGCAATTGGCAAGGACTATACACGGATAGATGGACAAACGTGTAATATAATTGATTAAGCATTAGTGAATGTTGAATGGATGCTACATATGTCTATTATAGAGGTGCTTTTACAGCAGCCAGGGATATCAAATCATTCCCCTTTAAGATTGGAACTAGGTGGAAAGTGTAGAAGATCTGCTAAATCTTTTAGATTCTTTAATTGCCTTGTGGAGCATCTTGAGTTCACATACAAAGTCAGTGAGGCATTAAAGGTTAGCCACAAAGGTGATTTGAAGCAAGTCTAGCAAAATTCGAAATGAGTTAAATACAGTCTCAAGAAACTCAATAACTCTGAATTTAAAAATGTAAGGGAGAAGGTGGCTGATTTGAGAGGCCAGCTTAATAGGATCCAAGAAAAAATGAATGATCATACAATAATTGAGTTCCACAGGCAGCATGAGCAATATTGGATACAACAACTAGAAAAGTGGAGTTTGATTGAAGAGAGTGTTATGGTGCAAGAGTCAAGAGTTTAATAGCTGAAACTCGATGATGCTAATACCACCTACTATTTTATCTGTATGAAGAATAGAATTTCCCAAAATACAATTATTAGCATATTGAATGCTAATGGGGTAGATTTCATACACAAGAGAAAATTGAACATGAGGTTAATACATTTTACAGAGAATTGTTGGGTCATTCAACTATTTGTCTACCAAGTGTTAATATGAATATAATGAAACTTGGAAATGTTTTAAATAGGGAACAACAACTTTTTCTAGCACAACCAGTAATTGAGATAGAGGTGTTTACTACTCTACATGCTAATAATGACTTAAAGGCACCCGAATATGATGGTTTAAAGCAGTTTTCTTTAAAAAAAGCTTGGTCAATGATGGGCACAGATGTCACTAGTACAATTTAATATTCTTTAGCACTTGTAAAATATGTAGTCCTATCAACTACACTTTAGTCACTCGTATACCTAAGGTGGATAATCGTATAACAATTGGTGAGTTTAGACCTATATCTTGTTGTTAAACTAATTATAAGATCATCTCCAAGGTGATTACATCCAAACTACAACAGGTGATGAGTTTCTTGGTGGATACAAATCAAGAAGCCTTATTACCTGGTAGAGCACTAAATGACAATATCATACTCAGTCATGCACTAGTAATAGGATATGGAAGAAAGGGTATCTCAAAGAGATGTATGATTAAGATTAATATGAAGAAGGCTATTGACTCCTTGGAGTGGAATTTCTTAGAATAGATTCTAGTAGAGTTAAAATTTCCTAAACTATTCATCAAATGGATTATTCTATGTCTTACAACTATTACTAACTCAGTGATGGTTAATGGGAAAACCACTAGACCTTTTCATGCTAAAAGGAGAATTAGGAAAGGAGATCTTTAACACCTTACCTATTTGTATTATCCATGGATTATCCAACAAGGATACTTAAGTCCGTGCATGAAAATACAGAGTTCCATTATCACCCTAGATGCAGACCACAAAGAATTGTGAGCATAGTTTGCTGATGACTAGTTGTTTTGTCTAGGTGATTTGAAATCTGTGAAGTGTTTCCAACCATGTTTTGCAAGGTTCTCACATTTTTTAGTATTGGTATCAAAACATAGAAAGATTAATGTGTTTTTTAAAGGTGTTTAACAAGCTCTACAAGGACAGATTTTGCAGGAACTTCACATTGCAAAGGGTAAATTGCCTTTTAGGTACATTGGTATCCCTTTGAGTACTGAGAGATTATATATGATCCAATGGAAAACCCTTGTTGACAATATGCTAAGAAGAATAACAAGTTAAATACGAAGGTTTCTTATGAATGGAAATTTACCACACATTTATATCCCATTTCCCGCACACTATGGTGATTAAATATATGATATGAGACTAACTTTCTAGTGAAATACACTAATTTTGAGTGCTTATGATCTTATAGGTAAATTTGGTGAAAGAGGAACAAAGTCAAAGATGAAAAATAGGAGAAATGAGAAAAAAAGGACAAAAGGTTAAAGAGGTGTTCCAGGATATGACCCTTAGATACTGTTATCACAATTTGAGGGTCACGATCACACTAGGGTACTAACAGGCAAAAGTATTACGATCGCAAACTAAAGCCTCATGATCACGGGAGCTAATATAGAGAAGATATCACGATCGTGAAATCTAGGATGCGATCACCACTGGTCGCAAACTTTCTAGGGGTAGACTTGCAATTTCATATTTCTCAGTCCCAAGATATAAAAGGATCAATCCTTCTAGCATCTAGTATTTGAGTTTCGAGAACAAAATACACTATTATTTAGTAAAAAAAATTATAATTATGTTTCCAAGAGAGATTTTGGATTTTGATTAAATTTAAAGCTTAGAGATTATATTTATTTTTCTTTCTATGGATTAATAAAATGCTAATCTTGGCATATATCTTCTCTTTATTTTCATGAGTAGTTAAATTTATCTATTGGGGATATACTTGATTAGGTGGTGATTAATGTATGGGTGTTGATTTTTTGTCCAATTAATTAGTTGTTGGTGATAGGTTTTGCTTTTGTTCCATCAATAATCAAGAATTGGGGGTCGCAAACCATAATTACCCTTAAACCCATATCATCCTTGAAAGAGGGAATATGGGTAAGGAACAATTATGAACAATAACTTCAGTTAGCTCAGTTTATAACATCACCTTAGAAATAAGGATGTTAATTGAGGTAGTGGATTGGTAAATTTGATACACTTGTGAGATATTCGAAAGAACCCACTCATGAGATTTGGTGTTTTACTGAAAGATTCACAGCAATACCGCCAAATCTAGCCTACCCAAAATCCTTAACTGAACTTTGATAAATTATTGAGAACCCATGCATGTCTCCCACCTAGGATTGCATAACCTTAAGGTTCCTCTATATTTGGTAACACTTTTCGATCTTTGTATATCTCAATAGTGTTTAATTATTATTGTGTTTAACATCATTTAAACCAAACCCTCCATTTAATTTCTTATGTTGTTAATTCTTCACTATAGGTTAACACTTAGTTAACTACCAACACTTTAAGTTTAGAACTCTATGTCTTCACTCCTCGAGGATTCTGCCCTAACTCTTAGTTGGGTAATTATATTATCAATGACCACCTTACACCTAATTTGAGTGTAAGTTTGAGTGTTATCAAAAAATAGCACCGTTGGCAAGGAGTTATATATAGTTTTTATTATTTTGGTGTTGTTAGTGATGTTGGGTTAGCCATAGTGTTTTAGTTTATATTTTTTTTTGTTGTTTTTGTCTTTCTCAAGTGAACATAATAGCATAAACGATGCCATAATCTAACATGGTAGTGACGATGGCTATTTTGATGGGCATCTTAAGGATATAGATCACCTCAAAGATGAGGGACAAACTAGTGTTATTCGTATTCCACCGACTGGAAGAAATAGAGTATTTTACGTTACTAGTGTGGTGCTTTATTTGCTTCAAATTAAAGGGTTATTTGGATGTCAAGAACTTGAGGATTCCAATATACACTTGAAGAATTTCATTGATGTGTGCTCTCTATTTGACATATCCCATATTTCTTAAGAATCAATCCAGTTACATTTTTTCCTACTCTCTTATATGGGAGAATTGCTCTTATGGTTGAGGTATTTGCTTGCGGGATCTATTACTTCATGGGTTGTACTCACCAAAGACTTCTTGTATAGGTACTTTCCTCCTTCTTGGATATTTCAAAAAAGGGATGAAATCACCAACTTTCGACAACTTAGTAGTAAACTATTGTATGAAGTGTTTCAATAGTTCAATGATAAGTTAATCCAATGTCTAACTCATGAGGTTCCAGAGAAAATACTTCTTTTAAATTTTCTATAGGGCATTGGATCAATTGAGTAAGATAATAGTTGATAATGCATTTAGTGGTTATCTTGTCAAATTATCATAAGGTGTTGCAACAAATTTGCTAGATCATGTCATAAAATAAAATAGAGGTTGGCGCAAAAAAATTTCAAGGTTTCCATGGGGTCTCTCTTTGCATCTTTTGTAAGCTTAGAACAAATAAAAAGGGATGAAGAAAGGGATTTAATTTTAGCTAAGGTGATGAATCAACTTAACCTTCACTAAACATATGATGGGGGCCTCTCCTAAGGTGGTCAATGTCATTGCCTCCAAGCATACTAGGGCTTATGATGATGAAATAGCGGAGACACTTAAGGAAGAGATAAAATTCTTGTCAAACCATTTGGGGGGTTCTCTCTCTACCTATTAAAGGCAAGGTAGAAATGAAGGTTAGAAGGATCGATACCAATAACGGAGAGCAAAAGAGAGAGACTATGATTGGTACATACCCTTCATTATAGGACTAGGGGGAAGGAGTCAATCTCCATTAATTTAGAAAAAATCAAGAATGAAGATGTCCTAGATCATATTCTAATGGGAGTTGAGGGGACCTACAAGATGGAAAGGAAGATGAAATATGACCTCTATCAACTAAACCAAACTATGATACCTCATTCAGCCTTCATTAAGAAATTAGAAATACAATTGGGCCAAATATTGATACAAATTAATGCTAGACAAAAGGAGGGATTATTGAGTGACAACGTGGCCAATCTAAAAATTAATTCTCCCATTGTGGCTATTGTCACTAGGATTGGCTAAACTTATGGTAGAAAGGTTGTTGATCTTGGTAAAGATCCTGATGAAAAGGCTAATGATGAGCAAGCTAATGCAAAAAGAAAGTTTCTGAAAAACCCAGGTAATGATGCTCACAAGCCCAATAAAAAGATTGTTGAGGAATCACAATAGTTGAAGAAAAGAGTGAGAATGAGGTGACTCCTAAAACGGTCAGTGGTGATGATCCAAAAGTGAATGAGCCTCCAATTATACCATTACAAAAAATTAAAATTCCTCCCCCATTCCTATAAAAGGATTAATAAGAAAGAATAAAATTCCAGGTTCAAGAAAATTTTTGAGAAATTTAGCAGCTTGTCCATAAATACTCTCTTGCTAGAAGCCCTATAAGAGATTTTGGGGTATGCTAAGTTTATGAAGGACTTGTTCCTAAACAAATGCCTTGTAGTCTTTGAAACTATTTAGGTGACTCATAATTTTAGTGCTATAATATCTAGCACAATGGTGGTGAAGAAACAACACTCGGGTGTATTCACTATTCCTTGCACTATCGGTGTGTATAAATTTGTAAAAGCATCGTGTGATCTTGGGGCAAGTATTAACTTGATGCCATTTTCTATATTTTGGAAGTTGGTCATAGGTGCTCCTAATCCAACAACTATGAGGCTTTTAACATTATTCAATCAAAAATTCCATTGGCGTGTTATGTGATATGTTGGTGAAAGGTGATCGATTTATCTTTCCAGGTGACTTTGTAATTCTAGAAAGTGAGATTGATCATGAAGTCTCAATAATTCTTGGTAGGCCGTTCTTGGATACGAGAAGGGCTTTAGTTGATGTTAAGTATGGAGAAATTAAATTTAGGGTTAACAATAAAGAAGTCTCCTTCAATGTGTGCGAGTTCATGAAGCAACCTATGGACTTGCAAGTAGTTTCAGTGATTGATGGGATATATAATAAGGTGGCTAACACCTTAAAAGCAGGTCTTGTGAATGATCCCTTGGTGGGTGTATTATGGAACATAGGGAATGAGGAAATTGAAGAGTATGATGAGGTGATTGCATCATTGATGGATCTTGGATCATACAACAAGAATCTGATCAAGCTAGATCTTAATTTGAAGAATCGCGAAAGCCCACCTGCCAAATGATCCATTATTAAACCATCTCAACATGAACTTAAGTCATTGCCTTCTAACCTATAGTATGTTTTCTTAGGTGATAACAAACACTTTTCTAATCATTGTTGTAGGTGATCTTGAGCCTAGTTAAGTGGATACCTTGAAATATGTCATGAAAAAATTCATTCGACCCATTGGGTAGACTATAACGGATATTATAGGCATTGCCCCTAGATTTGTTCGCATAAAATTAATATGGATATCGATCATGTTCCAAGTGTGAAGCATAAAAAAAGGCTCAATGTACTAATACAAAAGGTGGTTAAGAAGGAAATTATAATATGGCTTGATGCGGGTATTGTCTACCCGATTTCTAATATCACGTGGGTGATCCTAGTTTAATGTATTCCCAAAAGGGTAGCATGAAGGTCGTCCCAAATAAAAATAATGACCTTGTGCCTATATGTCTGAAAACAGGTTGGAGAGTGTGTATGGACCATCCTAATCAAACTTTTGGATAAATAAAGATAACTTCCCAATGCCCTTCATAGATCATATGTTAAATAGGCTCACCGATAGGGGTTGGTATTACTTCCTTGATGGATACTCGGGGAACAATCAAATTTGTATTGCCCCAAAAGACAAAGAAAAGACTACCTTCACTTGTCCTTATGGTGCCATTGATTTTAAGCGGATGCCTTTTGAGATATGTAGTGCACCGAACATATTCTAATAATGTATGATGTCCATTTATGTGGATATGGAAGAGGAAACCATAGAGGTCTTTACTGATGACTACTCCATGGTTGGGGATTCTTTTGAGTCTTGACTTTATCACTAAAACAAAGTTCTTCAACATTGCATGAAGACTAATCTCATATTGAATTAGGAGAAGTGTCACTTTATTGTCAAGTAGGGCATTGTACTCAATCATCAAATGGCATCCAAGTTAATTAAGAAAAGGTTAATATGATTGATACGTTGCCTCCACTAATTTCTGTTTAGGGTGTTAGATGTTTTCTTGGTCATGCCTGGATTTAAAGGCATTTCATCATAAATTTTAAATTTGATGGTGATTATTTAAAGGTATTTAATTATCTCAATGAACTTCTTGTGTCGTCTCCTATCATGGTAGCTTTAGATTGATTAATGCCATTTGAACTAATATGTGATGCAAGTGGTATTGCTATAGGTGCAGTATTGGGCCACAAAAAAGAGAATTTGTTCCATTCGGTCTACTATGCAAGAAAATTTTTGAATAAAGTTCAACATAACTATACGGTTACAGAATAAGAGTTGTTAGCAATAGTGTATGTTTTTGAAAACGTTTGGACCTACTTGTTGTGAATAAAAGTGCTTGCGCACATGGACCACGCCTCTCCAAGATATCACATGACAAAGAAAGAGGCAAAACCTTATTTGATTAGGTGGATATTGCTCTTGCAAGAGTTTGATTTTAAAGTGAAGGATCAAAAAAGTTGTGAAAATCAAGTAGCTGACCACCTTTTCCATCTTGAATCCAGTCATGAGAAGTTTGGTAAGGTTAAGATTGATGAAACCTTCCCCGATGAGACAGTCATATCACTCTCAATAAGAATTACACCTTAGTATGCAGACTATACTAACTATATTGTGAGTGGTGCACTTCTCGATGATATTAATCAATATAAAAAATGGTTAGTATTTGATATGAAAAGGTATTATTGGGATAAACTACTTTTGTTTAGGGAATGTGTAGATGGTGTGATCCGTAGGTGTGTCATGGAGGCATAAATAAGAGATATTCTTGAAGCATGTCACTTTTCTTCATTCGGAGGTCATCATGGCAGGATCTAGATAGCCTCAAAGGTTCTCCAAAGCGGATATTATTGGCCCTCCCTTCATAGGGATGCTATTGAGATGGTAAAGTTTTATCATCAATACCAATTGCAAGGTTGTGTATCAAGGAAGCATACAATGCCTCTTAAGTCTAATCTTAAAGTTGAGCTATACAATGCGTAGAGGTTCGACTTCATGGATCCCTTCATGAGCTCTTATGGAAATAAATATATTTTGATAACGGTTGACTATGTCTCAAAGTGGTTGGAGGTCATAGACCTCCCACAAAATGAAATCAAAAGTTTTACTTACTTTTTAAAAAAGTACATCTTTATGAGGTTCAGAATCCCATGGGGCATTATTAGTGATGGTGGCTCTCATTTTTGTAATCGGGTCTTCGACACTCTATATGACAAGTATGAGGTGAAGCTTAAGGTTTCTACCCTATATTACCCCAAATGAGTGTCTAATTTGAGGTGTCAAATTGTGAAATTAAATCCATCCTTGAGAAGACCGTAAATGTTAGCCGTACAAATTAGGTGAGCAACTTGATGATGTGCTTTGGCATATAGAATGACCTACAAAACTCTTATTGGTATGTTACCATACCAATTGGTGATTGCAAAGGTATGTCATTTACCCATTAGGTTGGAGCATAAAGCTTTGCGGGCTTTAAGAAAATAGAATATGGATTAGGAGGATGCATCTAAATCAAGGGTAACTCAACTCTATCAGTTGGAAGATTTTTGAGTCAAATCTTATGAAAGCTTTATCTTATAAAACAAAAAGGTGAAGAGGTAGCATGATTCCATAATCTTAAAGTGGGTGATGATGTGCTCCTCTATAATAAAAGGTTGAAGCTTTTTACAGGTAAACGTAGATCAAAGTGGTCAAGTCTATTTGTGGTCTCAAATATGTATCCTAGCGGTGCTATTGAGTTGGAGGACCCGAGAAGAAGAATTTTTTTTGAATGGGCAAAGATTAAATCACTACCATGTTGGTGGACCCATAGTGGCCAATATTATGTCTTTATGCTTTAAGGATCCACAATGATGATAAAAGGTCATCATGTTTCGACGTTAAATCAATCGCTAGATAGAGACAACTCATCATTCTCATGAATTTGCATGTATCTTTTGATTTTTAGATTGTTAGAATAGTTTGTGATATTTGTTTTTGATTAGTTCACATAATCTTGCCACTTTGTTGGTGCTTTGAACAGTTTGGAAGAAAAAAACAAGGGAACAATGAGTTTTGAAGTATAGCAGCTGAAAAAACAAAGGAGCTGAACATGGGAGCATAAGTACCTCTGTTATCATGATCGTGACCCACAGATTGTAATTACAATCTATCGCAATTGCCAAAGGCTTGTCATGAGCATAGGACAACATGCCAGTTGAATATTGATATGATGAGGTCCTTAACACGATCACAATCCCACAAGCTAATATGATTTCAAGGAGCCTTTTTAACTCTTTTATGTTTTCATGATATTTATTGAGGACACTGCAACTTTTAAGTTGCAAGTTGGCTCTTGTATTCGTATTTGATAACTCATATGTTCTTTGTAATATTTGGAATTATATTTCATATTTGGCTTGTAATATTTAGATGTTATCTTGATGTTTTGTTGTGTATATTGAGTACCCCTATCGAGCTTATTCTTTATAGAGATTTTGTGGATTAGTCATTTTCCTTCATTTTTTATTTCTAGATTTTTACTTCCCTTGTTGATTGTAATGTTCGATGAGCCTTTCCCTATGATAGATTGAGTGAAGATATTCTTAAGGAAAAATCACTGTGTTGCGGTGTTGGAGTTATATATGCAGGGAAAGTCTAAGTACCCATGAAATCATGAATTGGGATTGATGTGGTATATATGGTAGCCATAAGTATTGCCCTCATCAAAGACCAAATGTGAGACGGTGACTTTCTTGGCACTATCGATATTTAATCTTGCGTGGTGAAGTGAAAAAGGAGCATCCCCCTCCATCCAAATTTTTTTGTGAAAATCAAGGAAATGGAATTGAATAATTTGCAACGAGGATATGCCTCGTTTTGTCACTACAAATTATTTTGCTGGTAGTAATGTGATAAATGACTCCTTTTATTCTTAAGTAGGAAATGCAATCAATACTTCTAGAATAGTTTTCATGCCATGTATGGTGAGCAAAAAATGAATGATTCTTGTGCTTACTTATGTTGTTTAGAACTTGTCCCATTGGTCTTTCAAAACTAATCGTGATTATGCGCTGTTGGAGAAATGATCTTAGGTCATCTTTGTTATTATTGCAAGACACTTTAGCCTAAAAATCCTACCCATATATGAATGAGATCCCCAGTTATTTGAGCTTATTAACCCTTCTTTAGCAACTATATTACAAGCCTCAAACCGTTTAAAAGTTATCCCTCGCTTGAACCCTACCCTCCTTGAACTTGAAATTACCAAATTGAGGCTGAAGGCCTAAGTTGGGGTGTATTGGCACTCAGAAGAGGTGATAATGGACATGGTCTTATAAATGAGTGCCTAAAATCAAACCAATGATTAATAAAGTAAGAAAGCAACAAAGAAAGAAAAAGCATGTGATTGCAATAAGGAAAGAAACAAAAAAAGAATGCTTTCAAAAGATAAGTGAACTAAAGGGAAAAGGGTAGGCACGTGTGTGATTTAAAAATAAGTGGAGCGGCCAATGATCCAAGTTTGATCTAATTAGTGTTATGTGGAGTTCAAGGAGGGAATAGTTACTTTTATCCTAAATACTTATCCAACCCTTCCCTGAGCCTATATTACAAGCTTGAAAATGTCCTTGGGGATCTTAACTAAGTATTTTTGAGTTAGTAGTGATCGAAAATATGGACAAACATATGTATGATACTTGTGTGCATTTAGAAGTTCTTTGTGAGTGTAAATGCTTACACATTCTTCCCTTTTTACATATTGAAAATTTGGTGTCTTGGGACTTTCTTTCGTGAGGAGGCATGTAAACTAAGATAGATTGGTGAAGTTAATATTTACCGAAAGAAACGTAAAGAAGCATATTTGATTTGTTATTGATGGGGAGTCATTCTTTGAGAATTGGTTATGTTGCTTGATTATTCTTGAAATTCCTTCACACTATTTAAGAGGGTTAATAGTTAGCGCTTCTCATGCTTGTTGACTAATTGTTAGTGCTAATCAAGTTCAAAATCATAGTGACCATGTGAATGAAAAGTGTGAGCTTCAAAGTTAGGTAGTCTCATTGAGTGTGAAGTAGTGATGTTTAAGGACAAGCAAATTCATTAAGTTGTGTGTATTGATGAGTGACAATTTATTACTCATTTATATCCCATTTGTTGCACACTTTGGTGATTAAATTGATGATATGAGACTAATTTTCCAATGAAATACACTAATTTCCAGTGTTGGTGATCTTACTGGTAAATTTGGTAAAAGAGGAATTAAGTCAAAGATGGGAAAGAGGACAAATGAGCAAAGCAGGAAAAAGGCTAAAGAGGTGTTCCAGGATACGACTCTCATATGTTGTTATCGTGATCTGAGAGTCGCGGTCACACTAGGGTCTTGATAGGCAAACGTATTATGATCACAAGTCAAACCTTTGCAATCGTGGGAGCTAATACAGAGAAGATGTCATGATCGAAACAGCTAGGATGCAATCATGACTGGTTATGAAATTTCTTGGGGCGAACTTGCAATTTCATATTTCTCAGTCCCAAAATATTAAAGGATAAACCCTTTATGTTTCCAACATCTAATTTCAAAGTTTTGAGAGCCAAATACACTATTATTGAGTAAAAATAATTTGTAGGTTTGTTTTCAAAATTGATTTTTGCTTTTGATAGAATTTAAAGCTTGGAGATTATATTTATTTTTCTTTTCATGGATGAATTAAATGCTAATCTTAGTATATATCTTCTCTTTATTTTCATGAGTCGCTAAATTTATCTCTTGGGGTTATGCTTGATTAGGTGGTGATTAATGTATGGGTGTTGATTGTTTGTCCAATTAATTATTTGTTGGTTATGGTTCTAATTTTGTTATATGTTTAGTTGAGAATTGGGGGTTGTAAACACCAATTACCCTTGAACACATATCATCCCTGAAAGAGGTGATATTGGTGAGGAACAATTATGAACAATAACTTGAGTTACCTCATTTCATAGCATTATCTTAGAAATAAAGATATTAATTGAGGTAGTGGATTGGTAAAGTTGATACACTTGTGAAGTGTTCGAAAGAACCCACTCATGAGATTTGGTGTTTTATTGAAAGATTAACAAAAATACCCCTAAATTTATCCTACCTAAGACCCTTAAGTAAACTTGGATGAATTATTGACAACCCATGCATGCCTCTCACCTAGGATTGTATAACTCCAAGGTTCCTATCCATTTGGTAAAACTTTGGGATCTTTCAAGCTCATAATAATGTTCAATTATTGTTGTGTTTAACATCATTTAAACCAAACCCCCTATTTAATTTCTTATGTTTTTGAATTCTGCACTATGGGTTAACACTTAGATAATTACCGACACTATTAAGTTTTGAAATCTACATATTCACTCCTCTTGGATTTGACCCTGACTCTTAGTTGGGTAATTATATTGACAATGATTGCCTTACACCTAATTCGAGTGTAAGTTTGAGTGTCATCAGTTTCTTTCTTATGTTGGGAGGGCTCAGCTGATTAATAGTGTCCTATTTGCAATTAAACTTTTTTGGTCTCAAACTTTTTCTTACCTAAAAAGTTATTTAGGTTATAGAGGGTATATGTAGTAGATTCATGTGGACAGGGAAAACTGAAGCTTTCAATGGGGCCTTGATTGCTTGGGAAAAATTATGTTGTCTTAAATCTAGTCGAGGATTGAATTTCTTGGACATTTGCAGCTAGAACAAAGAAGATATAGGCAAGTGTTTGTGGAACTTATGCAAAAAAAAGGATAATCTTGGGGTTGAATGGATCCATATATACCGTAGGAATGAAGAAGTATGGGGCATATAGTCTAAGAAGGCTTCTTGGATAGTACAAAGGATCCTAAAAGCTCACAAATACTTTTAAGAGGCTTGTTATGATGATTATCTAGAATTGGCCATGAATTAGTACTTTATAAAGAAGATTTTTTTGCAAATGAGAGGTGGCATGGTCTAAGTGGAATGAAGGAAGCTGTTGTGGTCCAACTATGGTGCACCAAAGTGGTTATTCATCTTGTACCTGACAATAAATAGAAAACTAGCCACTAAGTATCGACTGGCAAAGTGGGGCTTAGTGGACAATATTACCTGCCCTTTATGTCAAGATATCAATAGGACATAGAGCACATATTTTGAGTGTATATTTACTGCAAGTGTTTGGAATTGATTGTTGCATTGGTAATGGATTAGTAAAACTAGCATGAAGTGGCAAGATGAGATACAATGGCCATTATAGTATATGAAAATCATAGGCAGTACTACATAGGTTTATAGAATGATGTTAGCTAGTTTTATTTATTCAATATGGTTGGAACACAATGCAAGAGTGTCTCAACTCAAGCAAAGAACAACTTATGTTATTGTCAGATAGGCTATACACGATGCGCATGGTAGTGGAACCCATCAAGCCAAATTAGCTCATAAACTACTTGGTCATAATATGTTACCTCAGGTAGAATTAGTTAGATAAAGGATACCTATCTCTGTTTTCAGCAATCCACGGGGTTGTTTGGTCCATGGCTACTGTTCTACCCTATTATGTAATAATCACTTGGTAAATAAAAATGTTTACTTACCAAAAAATGGCTTAACGCAGGAGTAGTTTACCCAATCTCTGATAGCAAATGGGTAAGCCCAGTCTAGTATGTCCCTAATAAATGAGGTATGACTTTAGTGGCTAATGGGAATCACGAGTTGATTCCACATATGATGGTTATAGGATGGAGAGTGTGTATGGATTAAGGAAGTTGCATCTTGGACACATAAAAATGACTTTCCAATGCCCTTTATAGACCAAATGCTAGATTGATTAATATAAGGGGGCTAGTATTGCTTCTTAGATGGATACTCGGGTTACAAGCAATTATCGGTTTCCCCTGAAGATAAAGAAAAAATGATGTTCAACTTCCCATAAGGAACTTTTGGTTTTTAGAAGATGCTATTTGGGTTATGCAATGTATCAGCCACATTTCAAAGGTGTATGATGTCTATTTTCTCAGACATGGTAGAAGACACTTTGAAAGTGTTTATGGATGATTTTGGTGGTAGGTGATTTATTTGATGATTGTTTGATGAACTTAATCAAGGCTCTGTAGCACTATGAGGAGTTCAATCTTGTTCTTAACTGTGAAAAGTGCCACTTCATATTGCAGGAGAGCATAATATTGGGGAATAAGATTTTAGCCAAAGGAATCGAAGTCGACCGAGCCAAGATCAAGGTAATTGAAAGATACCTCCTCCAATCTTAGTAAAGTAGGTGTCTAGTTTCCTTGTCCATGAATGATTTTATCTGAAGTTCCTCAAGGATTTTTTCAAAATTGCAAATCCTCTTTCAAAACATTGAAAAATGAAGTCAAGTTTATGTTTGGTAATTAATGTTAGAAATCTCATCAATGCCTCAAAGAAAATTTAGTTGTTGCTCCCGAAATTATTGCTCCAGATTAGTAAAAATCATTTGAAGTGATGTGTTATGCAAGAAAAGTTACACTTGGGGATGTTGTTTGACAAAAAAAGGGAAAAACTCTTTCATCCCATTTACTACTCCAGCAAGGCATTGAATGGGCACAAAAGAACTACACTGTTATAGAGAAAGATCTCCTGGTTATAGTTTATGCCTTTAAGAAATTTAAGGTGTATTTACTGGGAATGATGGTTGTGGTTCATACGGGCCATGCAGAATTGAGATACTTGATATAAAAGAAATATGACAAACCAATGCTAATTAGATAGGTGCTACACTATAGGAATTTGATTTTGAATTTAAATACATAAAAGGATGTGAAAGTCAAGTATGAAACCATCAATCTCGATTAGAATGAAGGAAAAAAGTTGGAAGATGTAGAAATCAATGAATCATTTCTTCATGAATAGGTTCTTATAGCTACTCTCCATGTGGTGTTGTGGTATGCATATTTTGCTAACTACTTGGCCATAAACATCATTCCGGATAACCTTAGCTTTCATTAAAGAAATAAGTTCTTACATGATGTGAATAGGTATTTTTGGGATGAACCTTATTTGTTCATCCATTTGCTGATGAATTTAATCAGGGATGTGTACTAGAGGTGGAAATATCGAATATTATGAAAATTTGTCATTTTTATCTGGTGGGAGGACATTATGCACGTGATCGAATTAACAAAAAGATTTTTTAAAGTAGGTAATAATATCCCATGATTCATACAGATGCTTAGGAGTTTGTTAGGACCTACGATTAATGTCAGCAACAAGGATCAATCCCTAGATTCCATGAGATGTCAATGACTAAGATGCTAGAAGTTGAGTTGTTTGATATGTGGGGAATATATTTCATGGGCCCCATTGTGAGATCTTACAATCGCAAATATATCTTAGTCATTGTGGACTATGTGTCCAAATGGGTAGAAGTTGTGGCTCTAGCAGACCATGAAGGAAAAGGCGTGGTTGCATTCTTGAGAAAGAACATTTTCTCTATCTTTGGTATCCTTCACAAAATAATAAGCAATGGAGGTTCTCCTTTTTGTAACAAGGTGTTATGTACAACTTTAGCGAAGTACAAGGTGAAACAACACAAGGCAACCACACCTTATCACCCACAAACTAGCGGACAAGTAAAATTATCAAATAGAGAAATCAAGATGATACTAGCTACGACTAGTAATGCAAATAGAAGTGATTAGTCTAGAAAACTTGATGATGCTTTTTGGGCTTACTGAACAACTTTCAATACCCCATAGGTATGTCCCTATACTAGCTAGTTTTGGTAAAGCACATCACTTGCCTGTAGAGTTAGAAAACTAGGCATTGTGGGCACTCAAGAAGTTAAATTTGAGTTGGAAAGAAGCGGTTGACATGAGGTTAGACCAACTAAATGAGATAGATGAATTTTAAATTTAGGATAATGAGAGAAATGATCTTTACAAAGAGAGGATGAAGTTGAACAATGATCAGAAAATTTAAAAAGAGAGACTTCAAAATAGGTGCTTCAGTGCTACTGTTCAACTCAATGATCAAGCTTTTTTCTAGGAAATCTAAAATCGAAATGGTTGGAACCTTTCAAAGCAACTCGAGTTTTTCTATTCGGAGTTATGGAATTGGCAAACAAATAAGGAGGTATGATCAAAGTAATTGATAAAAGAATCAAACAATAAATTTGCCCAATGGAAGTGGTAAGAGTTTTGTCAATTGTGTATCTTGACAAAGTCTTGGTAGTTAATAATATTGAGTCGTGTTGTGATGTTAACCGATATTTTTTATTGTAAATAGACATAATATAGTTTTTTGTTTATCACCATGGTTGATGTATTTTCTAAGATATGCAGGGACAAATGTAAATCCACTATGATGACTTAAAAAAGTAAGAGTGATAAGATGGCAACATGTTAATGGGTGTCAATTCCTAATTATAAACTTGGAGAATAAAGGAGATCACACTGGATAGGGTTGATGACTGAATTAGACAAGTCGTCAACTAATTTTAAAGTTGTCAACTTGAGCAAAGTACTAGCATACATTTTGGATAGTCTTTACGACATGAGTTGACACGCTGTCAACTATGTAGTGAGTTGTCAATCCCAATCGTCAACTGATGCAAAACATTAAGGGAATATTTTGTATAAGCTGACGAGCTCAACTAACGACCTATTAACTCATTTATGAGTTGTCAAGTACATCTACCCTATTAAGTTATGAACTGATTCGGTCTAAGCCCACACCTTTAATTGAACACTGATTCAATCTATCCCACTGAAAACCCTTAGCATTCCCATTACATGCTAAATTTTTTCCCTTCTTTTGAGTCATTTAAATTTAATTAATTTAAAAATAAATCTAAATTTCAAAAATATAAGAGACCTATTATTTCAAAACTCTTCACTTTCCTGCCTACCCCTCGACTCTTAAGACTCCTACTTTTTTTCAACTTCAAGTTATCAACTCCTAATACAAGTGTGTAACTCCCCCATTCACTATTTTTCAGCTTTTTTCAAATTGTACATGAGTTAAATCACCAATTCTTGCATAATATTTGAAAGTCACATAATCCATTCGTCTGAAGTTCATAAAATTGTATTGTTTTAGTATACTCTATGGTCAAGGTATGAAAAGTTTCTTTCTTTCTTACTTCTCTCTTACAAGATCGAAGAATTATGCATAATACTATGGAACAAGGATCAACCCACATGCAATGATGGATAACATATTTTTTTGCAATTGGCTTCTGAGTAAGAAGTGATAAGAAACACATTATTACCCAAAATTGCTCATGTGGTTCAAAGTTATGTGTTTGGACATTGTAAATTTCCCATTGAGTTATGAGATTTACTCTTCATATGAAGGAGTAACTTTAATAACCTAATGGGAAATTCACAATTAGCCTCATAATAGTGCTCAATATCAAATCAAATGTAGTGGATTGTACTTAACACTTAAAACTTTATAGGTAGGGTGGATAAGTCTCAACTTGTTTACGAGCTATCAGACCAAGTCATTCACATTATAAATAATTGTGTTGAAAACTATTTTGGGCTAAAGATGAGAGGTGACAACTTTTCAACAAGTTGATGGGCTATCCATCTTTGTCGCAATAATATAAATAATTGTGCGAATTCTATTTTGGATTGCCGGTGAGTGTTGACAAGCCGTCAGCAAGTAGACGAGTTGTCAACACCTATTATCAACTTTGTAAATAATTTTGGTGATTCTATTTTGTATTGACAATGAGGTTGATGAGTTGTCAAATAGTTAATGATTCATTAATAATTTTGGTGATTTTCTTTTGGGTTAACAACGATGTTAACGAGCTATCAATAAGTTGATGAGCCATCAACCTCCAACATCAACATGTTGATAATGACCAAATCATCCTTTTAGAGTTGATGACTAGAGTCGATGAGTTGTCGACAAGTTGACGAACTGTTAACTCATATCATCAACAACATAAATATGACTTAACTTTTTGTATAATATTTCTTTCCTATCTACTAACTATTCTTTTTTAATGGTTCAAGTATAATCATGCCCCCAAAGGGTCAACCAAACCATATTAGCAAATAAACAACCAAAAATACCTCAACTAGGAGATTGTTTGATAAAGTTGAACATAGACCAGAAGGAGCTAGACCACAAGGATACGGTATATGGTAGAGTCTTTGTATAACAGAGCCAAACCCCCAGTCTAAAGATAGAGTGGTATCTTTAGAGAGTAAGTCAAGATCCAAACATGAGAGCTACGAAGAGAAAGACTCTAGGACATCAAAAAAGCCCTGAGTGAGAGGATATACAACCTTTAGGTGATGTGATAAAGAGTAAGAACCTCAGATATCGAGGTTTATTTATTTTGTATTTTCCAGTAGTTGGCAGCCCTTTATGATAGATTTTGGATGACCCCTTTACTTTCTATCACATACTATCTTGGATATACAACATCTAAGTAATGTGATAAAGAGTAAGAAACTTAGATATCCAAGACAATATGTGATAGAAAGTAGAGGGGTCATCCAAAATCTATCATAAAGTGTTGCCAACCACTGGAAAATACAAAATAAAAGGACCTCTAGCAAGAGAGGTCAGTTTCATTACACCTGGGCTTAGCAAATATCCTAAAATATAGTGATAATGAAATTATATGATTTGGGATGGACTACAAAGGAAGAAGGCTCATACTATCCGACCATCATGGGAGAGTTTTATGCATGCTACACTACTATCCTTGTGAATATATGCAAAAAGTGGTAAAAATACATGGATAAACCAAATATGGATTGAATACCAGTTCAGAGTGTCTAGGTGGAGTTATCTAATTGTACTATTAATAGATATTTCATGGATAGAATGTTGTAACTCCGACCACTACTCCAAAATTTTACCAAAGTATGAGCGACCGAGAAAACCAATGCCCCTAGTTAGCTCAAGTCTTAGATGAAGGAGAACCAGATTAGGTGAATAACCCAAACACCAAGACATAAAATCTTTTTATATCTGGTGGTAAAGTTTTGATGGGGTATTATGAAATTTAGACTAATTCCAACATCGTAAGATAATAATTTGTTTAAGGATAGAACAGTGTTATAGCAAGTCTAATATCCAGACTTCAGTAGAATTTTGGAGAATAATTGCTAACTGGATCAAGATACAAGCCACATAATAAATACAATATTATCTTTTCCTATGTTTGATCACGAAGTTATGTGAGAAGGTCCATGTTCCTATAATCACAGGACTGAATAATGACGCAAAACAGACAAAGACACTCATTTTTAATTGAGTGAGAGATGAAGTTAGGCCCACATTGTGTTTGGCTAAGATGATAGTCTTGGATTTGATACTCCAACCATAGAGTAGGGTCATACACATACATTCGCTATAAGATCTATATTAGGTATACAACTTTCTTTAGCAGAGCCCTTCATACTACCTCCTCCGTGGTTACTATGCCTATAAATGAGATTGAAAAATCGATAGTTGTTATTTCTTTAGTTTTTGAGTATACAATCACTTCTCGAAACTTCAGTTGAAGATATTTGCCTGAAATTTTGAACCATTTGTTGGTAAAAAAAATTAAAGAAGCCTTTGTGCCTTATGTTAATCCCATGGGCATATTAATGACATGGAACATCAGGTCAATAATAGATTACGAGAAGTATTTTTCCTAACCTTTTTAGTTTTAAGATAGCATTGGAGAGGGAGATGGTCGATATCACACCTTTATAGTGCCATCATACCATGACATGTTCATCCCCAAATGATAAGGACTCGAAAGAGAAAGAGGAAGTATTGATATGATTTTACTATAAAATTGGTTGATCTTAAAGGATAAGGTAAAAGGAAGAGAAGTGAGAGTAAAGAAAGAAAAAAGTGTGAGAAAATAAGAGAAAAAAAGGAGAGAAAAGATTTGAAAGAAGCAATGAGGATGTCCAAATAAGAAGATAAACTAAGAGAAGAAGCACTATGGACTAGAGTTGTGGGAGCCTCTGCTAGTACACTACCTAGAGAATAGGGTACTGTTGAGATGATTGTGATGTTCTCTACTCTATTAACAAATATTATTAGTGCACCAGTTAGACTTAGTGCCACTACTGATATTGATATTGTTGTTGATACAACCTCACACTCAGTGTCACATAACACAAGTGCCTAAGGCATTGCAGGTACGTCCACACCTACATTCTTGAAATTCAAAAATAATGCATTTGGGATAATGCATAGCTTTTGTTGAGTGGGAAGGGATACTTTCAACCACAAGTATTTGATGCTTGCATTCATTTCCTTTGTGTGCTATCTAGGAGAACTAGTATGTTTAGGATATTTTACTGTTATTTATGTTTTATGTGTCTTATATGTTATGTATGCTAAAAAAGTTAATACAAATGAATAATAGGTATTGTCTTACATGTTGAAACATACGAAGCCACTAATATTGAATGATACACTATGACATTGTGTCAGTCATTAGTAGTATATGGATATGGCAAACTCTGCTTAAGATTGAGTATAAATGAATGGTTGGTGATGATTGTGCTCTTTTGTGTCATGAGTGTCCGATGTCTTTGTATTGTTTTCTTATTGTGTGCATGCATCCAAAAATTGCCCTATTCATTTTGTTAGGTTTTAAGTAGGCATTTAGGAAATGATCACTGGCCATTTGTTATATTTCATCCACTTGACCTAAATCAGAGACCCAAAATATTGATATTAAGCCCTTTGATCCTTGTTTGAGATAACATTCCTTTTTTTGTTCAAAACTTGTTCACATTCCCTATCCTTATGATTAAATCCCTATTTTTGCCCTAGTCCCTCCTTAGATATCATTTACCTCAACTTAGGAAAAAATAATCTAAGTTAACGGTGGATAGTACTGAAGGGCATGATAATTAAAAGAGGGCAAAGAAGGTAAATCCACTAGTCCTAAATTTATCCTATCTACACTTAAGCCTTCACTAAAAGTAGAGAAAAGTCTTGTAGTGATATTATTTAACATACTGAATAACTGAAATAGAATGATAAGGGTAAGCCTATGGCATAAGAAGTGCACGATTTGAAATTGCACTATGAGAGTGACAGATCTGATTTCCAAATTCTCAATAAAAAACAACATTATGTGCAAGGAACTTCTTTCTTTTTTGAGGGTATATGAATAGCACTTATAGTTACTCACTATTAGATTGAATAATCTAAGTGTACGTTGTGTTGCTTATTTGAATTGTAATGCTAAGCATAGAGTCTTGTAGTTATTTGGCAAGATATCACACTTACCTTAACGGGTTTAAGTTAAAAGTTACAAATGTTATTCTATCCGTTGATACTCTATTGTTTGCATAATATCATATTATGTAGTTTCTTGAGGACAATCAAGTGATCTATGTTGTGGGTGTTGATGTGTTAGCTTCTTAACAACATATTTAAGGCTTTTAACTCAGAATAATTGCAAGTTCTTGAGCAACTTGTGTTGTTTTTAATAATGTTTTTTTTATTATGCAGGTGAAGTAAAAGTTTGAGAAAACTAAAAAAAAGGTGCATAAAGTTATTTCGACCACTAGAATTGATGAGTTGTCAACCAATTGATGAGCTATCAATCTTTGTCATCAACTTAAAGCAGTTAGAAGAACCTATTGAGGATATAAAGTGATGGATTGTCAATGAAGTGACGACCCATCAATGTTCAACATCAACCTAAGCAGCATTGTTCAATTGAAGGACTCAGTTGATGACACAAGTTTATGGACTATCAACTAGTTGACGAGTAGTCAACTATGGTCGCCAATTATTGAGCGGTAGTTTAGATATTTAATTTTAGAATTTTGAATTCTTTGGATATAAATAGCATCTTTTAGGCTTTTCTTCATTATCTTTTTACTACATTTCTTAGACATTATTTGTGTGGATACTAGTATTAAAGTTTTGAATTCTGTTTTGGGGTATTTTGGAAAATTATTGTGGATCTTTGAAAGAGATCTAAAGTTGATTCCATATTTTGTAAGACTAATTCGTTAATTTATGAATTCATATTCTACAATCTTTTTTAAATTCATGAGCAGCTAAACTCCCACAACTAAGGTTGTGAGAGCCATGTTGAATTAATTTTTTGATTTTATTAGGATTAGAATAATTATGAAATTCATATTGATAATTTTGTTATTTTTATAGATTTCTATTGGTTACAAATAGTAGAGCATGCCTTAAGTTAGATTCACTTGAAATAAGAAATTAAAATAAGAACATGGATTATCAATGAAGATTCAGAGACATTATCTTTCCATCTAGTGGTCAATGCTTTAATGAGATTGACCAACTTGAAATGAAATCAAACTCAAGTACAAGGTTTCTTTAAGTTTGAAAGAATTAAAGAACTAAACACCTAAGTTAGGCTGAAAATGCTTAGATGAAGTGTAGGCATTGATAATTTATTTTTCCCAAAAGTTATAAGAATGCTATCCCATAATTGGCAAGTGACAATGACACTAGTCATGGTAATCACAACCTTAGTTCAAATTCTTTACTTATTTACACCGCTACGAAGTTAACGTTGTGCTTCTAGCAACAACCAAAATATTGTTTTATAAATTGTTACAAAAAAAACCCCCTATCTTATAGAAATTATTGGCTATCATTCACTTAAGCCACAAACATCTTAATTAATACCACATTCCCTGTGGGTCTTGACCCCAACCATTATTGGGTTATATATTTGACAATGACCGCTTATGCTTTTTTAAATAAAGTTGTAGCTTGGACGTACCACAATTCGCTTGGTTTTGTAGCATTTGATAGAAGTTGGGTCTTGTTTTCCTTAGGTTGTTGATCATGAGAAGACCACAGAGAGAGCATGTATTTAGACTTATGGATATTGAGGTAAGAAGCCATGTCCTTATTACAGTGTCATTGGAATTTTGTTCGAGAGTAGGGATCCTCCCGAAATGAATCAACATCACTTGTAGCTTGCCACTTTCATATGTATAGCATCTCATACTATAGGTGTCTCTCATATTAGTTATGGTGGGAAGAATTCTCATTAGACCTCATAGAGTATTTGATATGGATCTTTTGGACATGGAGTACATTCTAGATCAGTAGGTACAACACATCAGAGTATTCCAGGAACCTATTTTTATTGTGGTGGGATTGGTCAGTGGTCTAGGGAGTGCGTTAAGCATCAGTTGGTCACCCTATTGGGTGAGCTCATGTTTTTTTGCTAGTTTAGATCTCATGAGTTTTTTTATAATCATAGGGAGACTATTCATTTGTCCATAAAGTATCCCAGATGAGGGACTATTAGTAAATCAACATAGATAGATTAGCTTCATAGGGTTATGACACCTTCAGTTAGAGGTAGTGCACTTAGTACTTTGGTTGGCCATTTAGCCACCTAATTTGGGTTTGGACATACACAGATTCATACTTATTTAGTTATGTTAGGACTATGAGTTCAGGCTCCATCTATATAGGTGTGGTTTGGCATTCTATCTACTAGTTATTATTTGAATTGTGTTGGGGTTTTTGTAATGACCCTCCAGGTCATTTACTTGATTCTCATATATCTTTGGCATTTTAAGCCTTCCCACAGTGGTTACAGGTCATTTATGCTTACTAGAATAGACGATTTAGTTATCATGCAGTTTGTTTGGGTTTTAGGCTCATTCTTTATTTTGAAGCTATCATTGTTAAGGAATTAGTCTTAGACCACAATCTTATTAAATGACCTCGAATGAAAATTTTGACAGCTCCATCAGCTCCAAAACCTTTATTTTAGGCTAGGGGGACCTTTAGTTCAGGTCCTAAAGCTTCCAAACTACTGTTGGGCAATTGGGTGGATTATGTGTAAATGAAACTATAAGTATAGGCCCCACATTTAGTCAAAACAATCTCGAATGAAAGTTTTCATGGTTTCATTGTATCGAAAATGTCGAATTTGTATGGTAGAAAAGTTTTTTTTCACGCATAAGTTTCTGAATAAATCTCGAGCTCCTAATTGGAGTCCATTTAGACCTAGCAAAATTTGGTGCCTAGCATCATATGGGGCAACTGCTTAAGCGGACTTTTGGTCACTTAAGAAACTAGGGGATCACTCTAAAAATCACCCTTGGACCCTTCCCAACTTCTTAAAGTATGGCCTCTCTTCTTAAGAAGAGTTCACTTAAGAAGCACTCGATCGCTTAAGTGGAGGTCAGATTGTTGTAGAGGATCACTTAAGCGATCGTTTGACGACTTAAGCTATGATCACTCGATCGCTTTAGCAGCATCCACATAGGATTAAATATCATTCTTCACTAAATTTTCCCTATATGTTCTCAGCCTTTTTCCCTCATTTTTGAGAGCTTGAAAAGTGGTAAATGTGGGGAATCATCCATTGAAGCTAAGATAAGTTATCCCAACACTACTTGGTTATTTTCCATTATATTCCATTATTTTTTGTAGTAAAATCTTAGAAATTAGGTCTTTAAATCCTTAGATTTTAGGGGCTAATTTGGACCCTAATTTGTGTCCTATTTGTCCCAAACTCTTGAGCACACATTCCTTGTCTTTCAAGGTACCTCATGATTCAATTTTGGATTCTGATTGTGTTTCCCATGGGCCCATTCTTGACATAAATTTTGGTCTGACCTTTTATATAGCAATATGGGTTTCACTTTACTACTATTGATGTGTAGAGTATTATTTATATAGAATGGCAGTATTTCAAAATTGTAGAGCAAAGTCAGGCAATTTATGGATGATTCAAGAATTGCAGTTTGGCATCATAGTAGGCTTCAGTCTACTTTTATTCATGAGATGGTGTTTAGTGTATATATCATGCTTGGTGGGCATGATAGGACATGTTTATGCCTAGAATATCATGACTCAACCTAATTTAGGAGTTTAGGGATAAAAGGGCAAATCGACCCTTAAGATGAAATACTTTTTATAGCTATATAAGCCTATCACCCTAGGTTAGAAGTATGTTAATCATAGTTCTATATTAAGGATCCTTTGGAATATGGTTTACTATTAACTTAGTGGATTGGGTCATAGTTTCCCAGTTTATAGTATTACCCTTATCCTAGTTATGCACTTTTGGCCCCGAGGATGTGGTTTTGATTTTTGTTGGACTCTATGTGAGTATTTTGTCCTTATAATGGACATGGCTTTGGTCAATGGATTCTTAGACGCCTACGGCTGTATTTTTTTGGATAGTGGTGATGTCATGCATACATTTAGGCGTGGTCATGCTTACTTAGTTGTACGATTACAACCAAAATCATAATTTCACTATTGTTTTCTAAAAAGGGGATTTATTCTCGCTTTTCACTTTTAAATGAATTATTTTATAATGGAAATCATACCACCTTACTTAATAATTTTTAATCTTTTGAAACTTAAGTTTATAATTTGTAAATTAGATCAATATTGATTTCAATTCATGGTTTATCCATTCTTTTACAACTACTGTCTATGTATTTATGTTGATTTAGCCTCGAAGTTGATCTTGGGTAAATGGTTTATAGACTTACTCTATTTTAGTCATGGTTTGCGTTTGTACACTAATTATGTATACATCTCCCCGATGCTAGATAGAATAGACTGATGATGATGATGGTTGGAAATCCTGCATCGGGTCCATATAGTGTGTATGGATATTCTCAAATCTCCTGGGGGGCCCTTCATCCATAAGCCACAGTGCAAAAGATGGCAAGTCATAATAGGTCTTGCCTTTGTAAGTTGTTGAGATGGAGGAGGTGTATACAATTGGTATGTTATGGCACTTGGATCAGTTATGGTACTATGGAATTATTTTCCATTAATTCATCCATATGCATTGCTTATCACCAGTATATTGTTTGGTGCTTATGGGAGGTTGTATAGGTGTAGGTTGTGATTGTTGATTGTTGATTGAATCTTTTGGTCTTATGAGGCCTGGTTAGGTATTATTTGTTCGGTCAAGCCAGTTACTTCATTATTGCTATTATGGTTAGTTTATGGAAGGCTGATTATAGACTAGTATTGAGGTTGGAGGTATGATTCTGATCCTTTTCCTTTTTATGAAAAAATATACTATGGATAGTTATCTCATGGTTAGACATTATTATTAGGGACCTTGATTATGACAACTCTAGCTTTACTACTTAGTTAGAATGCCTTGAGATGTTAGGTTGGTTCCATAGGGTATTCTCTTGAGTTAGCCATATATATATATATATATATATTTGTGTGTGTATTTGTATTTGAGTTTGCATGTGGTGTCACCGTATATCCCTCTCTTCCTCTTTTATTCAAGTCGTATATGTGTTCTTGGAATTGTATATTATTGTATAACTTCCCTTCACTTTTCCTCTACATATAAACTAGTGATATATTATGTGGCACTTCAAATCCTGATTACTGTTATGATAGGATTGTTTATCCTTATTGCCCTACTAGCATACTTATGTTTAATTTCTTTGATAGATGTATGTACTTTGTATTCCATCCTTATATGTTATTTATTCTTACATTATCTTTGGAGATAAATAGGTCGATGCCTACTGAGTAACATATGTTTGGTACTCATACTACACTTCAGCAGCCGGTAGATCATAGTATGAATTCTCACCATTGTTATATGTATCATGAGGAAAAGCTATGGATTGATATTTGGTGTGAGATCCTAGCGTTTGAAGTATTACTAGTCTCCATTTTATATATTAGACTGTTCTCAACATTGTATTCAAACATGGCTTGTACTTAGGTTTACTCTACATTTCACTTTACACTCCTATTGTACTAGAAGCTCTTGTACTAATTTCACCAGGTGTTGGGAATGTTTTATATATATTGTTCTGTTAATCATATTTATTCTTCTATTTCCTTTCATTTCTTTTATAGTCTATTACTAGTTGTTCCAGACTTTGAGGTGGCTTACTGTAACGACCCAAAAATACACCTTGGTCGCCACACGGTGCTTACAGATTTAAAAGACCATAAGCTAACCCATGATTGGTAACTTTTGTTATCATAGAATAAAATCTCAAAGAAAGCCTATGCAGAATTTAATTGAAATGCCATATGGTTTTAAAAACTATAATCAATACTGAAATATGATGTTAATGTATGAAAAAAACTGACTAACTATTTGTACTAGTCTGAAAGCCTGTAATTGAATAACTAAGGAGTTGATGGGACAAGCTCCCAACTAACTCTGACTGTCTGCTAAAACTGAGAAACTAAAATAACATAACTGGTCCTTGGAACATGGGGACTTACCACTGCTTCTGCTACTGGTGCACTGGGATAACAAGGTATGGTCGGGAACCTGAGCGTCTGAACCTATGATATGAAATATCATAACACAAGAAATGAGTATGTGATCAGTACTTTGAATATACTGGTATGCTAAATGAGCTAGGCTAATATGCATGGTTTCATGTCCATGAGTAATAACTGTCTGAATAAATATCATGGGATAACTAAGCATGAAGAAATAACTAGCTGAATAATATGAGATAACTTAGTGAACATTCATGAAGCAAAGACTAGTTGGTTAGCATGAGATTACTGAATATCAATGCGAGAAAGCTTTAAAATCTGAGAATGAATAACCAAGCGTATAATATGTTTCTAATATAGTCTGTTACTGAAACACTAAAATTTGATAACTGAATAACTGAATAACTTATAAACTGTATGCTATGGTCAAGAAAAATAGAACTACGTTCTATACTGAACATTGAAACTGAAACTGTGAGAGGTATCATCTAACCGACATGCCCCAGTCTGGGCTGATCGGGGTCCAACCTGTGACCCCAGTTGGAGGGGTGCTAGTACCGCACCATAGGTACTAACAATGGCTATTAATTAACCCTAACTGGTAGGAATACATTTTGTCAACCCTCACTGGCAGGAAAACTTATACAAGATAGGTCAACCCTTATCTGGTAGGAAGTCATCTCAACCTACACTGTCTTTGTAGTTTTGTAATTCAGGAATTGCTACTAAGGGTCAAACCCTCTGCTATTAGGAATGTCCCATCCCTAGGTTCGTTCAGTGTTCAATCCAACTCCTAAATGAACTGAAACAGATTACGGGGCTAAGCTAAGCTTAATTGAAGAGGGAATCGACTTAGATTACTAAACCGTTCTAAGTTTGACGAATAGGATAACTGACTGAACTGATAATGCTCATACGTGTCTGAAACTATTCTGAAACTACTGAGACTAAGTAAACAGCTAAATTTTGAGCATTCATAACCCCGAAAACTCAAAAATAATAACAACAGGGTCACATGAAAGCTTAGAACCGTGGAAGGAAATTATTGTTCACAATTATTCACTTAAGCATTTCATCAAATACATGGGGACCAAGACTTTAACATGAGGATATTTCTAGACATGATGAGATAGCACGATCAGATGAAAAAATCATAAACTGAGGATTTTTTTTGAATTATCACGAACATGATATGGAAACCACAATATTTAAAACATACTATAATGCATGCCACTTGAAAACACATTCCAAAATTTTAACTTGTAAACATGGAATAAATGGTCGTTGTTCAAAATCCAATCATTTCGGCATTTTATCAAACACTTGAAATTCATGGTTTAAACTAAGCATGAGAATAGTTTTAAAACTTGTAGTAATAGCATGATTCACTTTTAAGATCACCAATTAGGATTTAAATTCAACAAACAATCCATTCAAACATGTAAGGTTTAATATCACCAATACTTTCATGAAAACATGATAAAAAGTCGAAATTCATGTAAGTTCATGGAAAAATTCATAAAATATGTAATAAGGGTTGCTTTCAATGAAAATAAATTATAAACATCATGTATAATCAAAATCCATACAAGCTTCATGGAGAGAAATTATTATAAACATGTAATTTCATGACTTAAAACATAAAAGAGGGATTCTTGGACTCCATGGGTGAAAAGGGCCCATGGATGAACATCTATCAAACCTTAAATCCTTGATATTGAAAGAGAATTAACTTTTCTTGAACGTTCTTGAGTTGGGAATTATAATTTCTTGGTTTCCTTGAAAAAGGGTTGAATCTTGTTCTTGGCAGATGACTATAAGAGAAAACCCTAATTTTATTATTTTTGAGAGTGGAGAGGATTAAGAGTTTTTAAAACTTACTTATGATGGACATGTGCGTGTTTTTGATGATTTAAGTCGTGGGAGGTGAGGGAAAAGACCAAAATACCCCTTTGAATTTGAATGGGAACTGCTGAATTTCATGGGTGACGACTTGGGCTGATAAGTCATCACTTGGGTGACAGCCCGTCACCCCAGGTCATCACTAAGAATCTGGAATTGATGATTTTCTGCCTAAGGCTGACAACTTGGGATGATAATTCGTCACATACGTGACGGCCTGTCAACTCCGGTCGTCACTTTGTTGACAGGCTGACATGCTGGAGTAAAATAGGCATAATTTTTTTCTCCAATATCAGATTAAGGTGAAACTAGTTGCGTTGAAACATGAATTAGAGATATTTCTTCTAGTATATAGTATGACACTGTTATTGACAAGTTTTAAGAGATACACTCATTCAAAGTTGACCCTTTCTAGAGCATTTGTCAAAACTCTATCGACAGAAAAGTCCTCGACTCGTCTTTGAGTTAGGAGGATATTATGACCTCGATAAATACACGAAGATATTCCCACATTATATATTTTATAATCACACATATATTGACATAAAATCATTGGGTATGGGTCTGTATACTTAGGAACAACGGTAAGAATTCTGGTCCAAAAATTTGGGGTGTTATAATATCTCCCCCTTGTGAACATTCATCCTCGAATGAGAATGGTTTGACTGAGATTACTATAATAAGGTAACTATAATACGCCAAAGTTTTCTAACTAATTTTGTCTCAAGAATGTCAAGTATTATCTTCTAAATTGAATGATGTTTATTCCATGGGGAATTTTTAAGATTTCCACTTTCTGTCATATGGAAAATTCAATAAGCTTTCCATTGATATAGAATTCACCTAAATCCGACAACCTAGTAAGAAGTTATGACTATTTCAAGTCCCCATCATAAAACAACTCTATATTAGTCAGTGGCGCGCCGCACCACAGGAGAAAATGACAATTTTTAAATTCCAGTAGGGGTCCATGATAGTGGAACGTCACGCCAAACTTCCAGGTCAAAAATGAAGTGGCATGCGATGTCTCCGCATCGCGTCATCCCTCAATTTCCTAGTTGTCAAATTCCAGTGACACGGCGCGATAGCGCCGCTTCGCGCCAGGGGTCCAATTTGGGAAAATTTTACTGAAATTAAAAGATGTATCCAAGGTTAAAAGGGTTAATTTTACACCCCTATTTAAGCCCTTTTACATGAGATTCAACTATTTGGAACCCAAAATATACTAGTTTCTCACAATTTTCCCTCAAAAACAAGGTAAAGTTTTAATTGGGGATTCAATTTCAAGAAAGTCTCTCCGTCAATCTTTGCTAAATCAAGAACTGAGGTATGACATGTGTTAATTCATGGGTCTCTCTCACCCATGAAGCTCAAGAATCTCTTTTCAAAATCCAAGATTTGGGTATTTCTGAATGTTCATGATTCAAATTGAATTGAAATTTATGTTTATGATGTTGTGTGGTTTTGATTCAAGTTTTAAATTACATATTCCAATGATTAACCCAGTATGTGATGATTTGCATAATAATCATGATAAAACCCTTTCAATTTACAAGTTGATTGGTGTATCCTTGATTATTACATGTGTTGATGATTATATAACCAAAGCATGCTCCCCACATATTTGATTAAATGCCTATGTGAAGGAAAAATTCCATACTAGTATGATATTATGAGATCCCCAATCATGTGTAAGTTATGTATGTCAAGTGTTTGATGAAATATCTTAGTCAACGGATTATATATTGTTAATGTTAGTCATATATTCAAGAATTTCATGCCTTGTTGGTTTCCTTCCATCGAGTTCTAGGGGTACTTGTACCCAAAAAAAAATATAGTTGTGTGCCTAGATTTAGTGTCATGTTTCACGATATCCTCAGTTAAGTCATGATCCGTAGAACTCAGTCAGTCATGTGACTCAGGAAAACTCAGTAATACAGTAATCCCAGTACTATTCCATCACTCAATGGAACTCAATAATTCAGTCTAGTTCAGTTCAGTAATTCATGTTCAGTGTCTATTCAGATAGGAGTAGAAATTAGCAATGATTGAACCCAAGGATGGGAACACACACTGTCAGATGAGGGTATGATTCTTAGAAATCATCCTTGCATTCCAAAACTATGTAGCCAGCATAGGTTGAGACATCAACACTATCAGATGAGGGTTGATGAGGTGGACAAGCACTGTCAGATGAGGGACACACCATTCTCTTTTAGGGACACTGTCAAATGAGGGTCACTCACAGCTTATCCTTACTAGTGGTGCAGTACTGACACCCTTCCAATTGGGGTTACAGATTGTACCCCAACTCAGCCATAATGGCGTATTAAGGGCATGTAGGTTAGATAACTACTTCCCACAGTTTCAGTTACAGAATCAAGAATATTAGATACATTCATTCAGTCTAAGTAATAGAACTCAGATAATTCTGTAGAATTTAGGACTATCAGATACAGTCAACTCAGATAAATTATGAAACTCAGTTAGTTCCATCAGATTCAGGACAGGTAGATATAGTCACTCAGGTCATCAGTTATATCAGTCATCAAAATTCAGTTATCAGTTATGTTAGTTATCAGTAAATTTATATCATCACGATCTCAGATATAGTTACTATGTATTTATGTGTGTATTCTCACATTTATATTATTCAGTTAGCTAGTATTGTTCATGCAAATGAACCCTATGCAATCAGCCTACCTCCAATGCATACCAGTACATTCAAAGTACTGACGCATTTGCGCTATGGAGTCTTATACCATAGGTTCAGAAGCACCAGCTCCAGAGCATCAGTAGCAGTCCAGTCTCAGCAGTCAGAGTTAGTAGTGAGTACTCATCTTTCGAGGACATGATCATTTATTTATTATCTCATTAAGTAATTTATTAGTTGGAGTTAGTTGGGGACATGTCCTATCAACTCCTCATTAAGACAGTTCAGTTAGTTAGAGGCTTTCCAAACTATCATGTTCAGACTATCATGTTATTTCAGTTTTATTTTGGGTATTTCATACCCCATTCAGATGTTATATCATTATCAGTTATGTTACAGTCTTGAACCTTATGGCCATTCCGTTTATGTTTCCGTAATCATACAGTATATCATACAGTGATATCAGTCATGGGTTAGATTATGGTCCTTCGAGGTCATGAGCACCATGTAATATTCTGGGTACCATATTTGGGGTGTTACAGTAACTGAGAGCATATACTAAACTTGAACATACATGAATCTGAACGTAATTGCATAATTGAGTCTGGGTATGATACTTGAACTGAACTGGCCTCGTGAATACATGCACTGAAATAAGAATGGTTATAAGGATGAGATAGAAATGAGTGTCAACTTATGAATAACTATTACCTCTAGATGGATCTGGTTTCATGAAGAAAATATGAGAGATTTAGGACATAAAAACTCATGGTATTATAATATCTTCCCCTTGGGATAGTTTGTCCCTTGAATTATACTGACTTGGTTGAATTACTAAGGAAAGACTGAGTAATGCATGGGACACTTAGGAACTGAATCATGACTGAATATTTGGAATCTAAAACTGATGCATAATGCGTTAACCGAAGTGGATTCATAATCCACAAGGATGCGAACAAACTATCTCTTGGAAGAGACATATTCATGAACTTTAGATAGTAAGACTAGATAGAAAGACAGTAAAACCATAGGAACTTATCTATCTAAATGCTAATTTGGATTACAATCTATACAAACTAACTCATACTGAAAGCATATACTTAACTGGAGTATTTCTTCGACAGACTTTCTATGAAGTTCTAATGACTTAGGGAGCAAGGAATCTTAGCATGGTCTGAATAATACATCTGAATAAGAAATTACAACATGTCTAAAATTTTGTAATATAGAACACAGGGCTATGAAAAATCAACTAGGATAGAGTTACTAAGCCTTATTATTGCAACTACTAACTTTCAAGCTTAGACATACTCTTCGAATACTCTCTCAACTGTACCTTCCATCTGAATAATGTACTTTAGCTGAGACTACTGAAAATATTCACATGGGCACTGATAACTCTATCTACTGAGGTCTGTGCTAGACTGAATTCCCCCACTGTGTTCAAGCCTACTCGAATCTATAAAATGTACACATAACATTGTAATACAAGTCTGAGTCACAAATTCAATACACTCTACAATTTCATAACTTCTCATCTCATGAAAAATTATGATTTCCACTTCCACAACTAAATACAACCTCTATCCATTCACTAATGCATAATACATTTATCCACTTTCAAACCAACATGATATTCAAGCCTATATTCATAACTATAGCCTCACATAAAACAAGAATGCAACAAGCTTTTCTTAACATGAAATATTTACTCTCCTATCTAAGCAATTGCTCATCACTACATCATTTCATAAGGAGAGGTTACTGAAAGACTAAAACATGAGGACCCAAAGCATGAATGAATACCATACAAAACTTGAAACTTAAAAGAGGCCTGAGGAATAGAATATCAACATCACTGATTCATAAAGAGATCTAAATTGAGGATGTACATGACATAAATCTGAATTTTGCTAATTATTAGGAGTGTAGCATAAGTACTTGAACTGAACATACTGTTAAGTATGAATACATGAGTCAATAGATGCATGAACTGAGTTTGGAGTTAATAACTTCATGGAATATGATTAGGGTTGCTGGGTGAACTGGGACTCCTTTTACTAGGAATTGGAAGCGTACCTGATTTTCTATAAAGTGCACGAATATGAGCTATGATTATAGGGATGATATGTAAGGCATGATAGATATTGTGATGATTGAGAAACCTTCCACTGAGAAAAGAATGTGTCAGGCATCATCCTCTCTTACCACTTTTATACACATACTAACATTATTTCTAAAATCTGAAAGATTGATTCGGTTACTTGTTCAATCATCTCCCCCTTATCTTAAAGTCATCATTCTAATTCTATGAACCACTTAATCAATAACTTTAAACTGAACTATCACCACTTTACCTTAGAATATAGGGTATAACAATATGAATAAATTATGAACTCACCCTAAAAATTTACACCTAATAGTGTAAAACCCGTTGCTAGTACTTTGTTCTGAGATGGAACTCTTAACTTTCTATAGCCCCAATATTCATCATATAATAGCTTGTAGTCTCTTGTCCATAAGTGTGTCGCGCTTTACACCAATGCATAAAACTCTACTTGATGTGGCTTACAGACTCCTTAGAATATTTTAAAACCTTAGTCTCTGACACAAAATTTATAATAACCTAGAAATATACCCTGGTCGCCACACGGTGCTTACAGTTTTGAAAGACCACAAGATAACTCATGACTGCTACCTGCTGTGAGCATAGAATAAAATCTCAAAGAAAGCCTGTGCAGAATTTAACTGAAATGCCATAATGTTTTAAAAATTGTAATCAATACTGACACATGATGTTAACATCTGAAAATGGACTAACTGCCTATATTAGTCTTAAAAGTCTCTAACTGAATAACTGAGGAGATGATGGGACAAGCCCCCAACTAACTTCGACTGCCTTCTAAAACTGAGAAACTAAAATAACATAACTTATCTTCTGAACATGAGGACTCACCACTACTACTATTATTGGTATGCTGGGATAACTAGGTATGGTTGGGAACCTGAGCGTTTGAACATATGATGTGAAACATCATAGCATAAGAAATAAGGATACGATCAGTACTTTGAATGTACTGGTATACTAAATAAGGTAGGTTAATATGCATGGTATCATGTGTATGAGTAATAACTGTCTGAATAAATAGCATGGGATAACTGAGCATAAAGTAATAACTAGTTGAATAATATGATAAAATTTAGTGAACATGCATGAAGCAAAGAGTGGCTGGTTAGCATGAGATTATTGAATATCAATGCGTGAAATCTATAAAATCTAAGAACGCATACCAAGTGTATAATATGTTTCTAATATAGTCTATAACTGAAATACTAAAATCTGATAACTGAATAACTGAATAACTGATAAACTGTATGTTATGGTGAAGCAAAATTGAACTGAGTTCTGTACTGAATACTAAAACTAGAATTATGGGAGGATCATCTAACCGATATGCCCCAGTCTGAGCTGATTAGGGTCTAACCTGTGACCCCAGTTGGAGGGGTACTAGTACCATGCCACAGGTACTAACAATGGTTGTGAGTTAACCCTAACTGGAAAGAAGACATTTTTTCAACCCTCATTGGAAGAAAACCTTATGTGAGATGGGTTAACCCTTATCTGGCAGGAAGTCATCTCAACCAACGCTGGTTAAGTAGATATGTAACTCAGGGATTGCTACTAAGGGTCAAACCCTATACTAACAGGAATGTCCCTATCCCTGGGTTCGCTCGATGCTGAATCCTACTCCCAACTAAACTAAAACCGATTATGGGACTAAGCTAAGCTTAATTGAAGAGGTAATTGGCTCAGATTAGTAATCTGTTCTATGTTTTACTGATATTATAACCAACTTAACTGATAATGCTCATACGTGTTTGAAACTATTCTTAAACTACTGAGACTAAGTAAACAGATAAATTTCGAGCATTCATAACCCTCAGGACTCGATAACAATAACAACAGGGTCATATGAAAGCTTAAAACCATGGAAGTAAATTATTGTTCACAATTATTCACTTAAGCATTTCATCAAGTACATGGGGACTAAGACTTTAAGATGAGGATATTTCTAGACATGATGAGATAGCATGATCACATGACAAAATTATAAACTCAGGAATTATTCTGAATTCTCATGAGCATTATATGGAAACCATAATATTTAAAACATACTATAATGCATTCCACTTGAAAACACATTCCAAAATCTTAACTTGTAAACATGTAATAAGTAGTCATTTTTCAGAACCCAATCATTTAGGCATTTCATCAAACACTTGAAATTCATGGTTTAAACTAAGCATGAGAGCAGTTTTAAAACTTGTAGTAATTGCATAATTTTAATTTTTAGATCAACAATTAGGGTTTAAATTCAACAAATGACCCATTCAAACATGTAAGGTTTAATATCAACAATACTTTCATGGAAACACGATAAAAATTCAAAATTCATGTAAGTTCATCGACAAAATTCATAAAAAATGTAATATGGGCTGATTTCAATGAAAATAGATTGTAAACATCATGTATAATCAAAATCCATAAAAGCTTCATGGACAAAAATTATTATAAACATGTAATTGCGTGATTTAAAATATAAAATATGGATTCTTGAACTCCATGGGTGAAAAGGGACCATGGATGAACATCTAACATACCTTAACACCTTGATATTGAAAGAGAATTAAATTTTCTTGAATATTCTTGGATTGGAAATTATAATTTCTTGTTTCTGTTGGAGAAGGACTTGAATCTTGTTCTTGGGAGATGATCTTGAGAGAAAATCCTAATTTTCTTATTCTTTAGAGTAGAGAGGATTAAGGGTTTTTAAAACTAATTTATGGTGGACATGTATGTGTTTTTGATGATTTAAGTCATGGGAGGTAAGGAAAAATACGAAAATACCCCTCTAAATTTGAATGGGAATTGCTGAATTTCATGGGTGACGACTTAGGCTGACATATCGTTACTTAGGTGATGGACTGTCACTCCAGGTCATCACTTTGAAGATGGAATTGATGATTTTCTACCTAAGGCTGATGATTTGGGCTGATAAGTCAACACATAGGTGACGACCGTCAACTCAAGTCGTCACTTTGTTGACAGGTTGACATGCTGCAATAAAATAAGCATAACTTCTCGCTCCAATATCTGATTAAGGTGAAACTAATTTCTTTGTAAATAGGAATCATTGATATTTATTTTGGTATATATCATGACACTGGAATCGACAAATGTTAAGAGATACACTCATTCAAAGTTCAACCTTTCTGAAGCATTTGTCAAAACTCTATTAACAGAAAAGTCCTCAACTCGCCCTTGAGTTAGGAGTATATTATGACCTCAATAAATACACAAAGATATTACCAAATCATATATTTTATAATCACACATATATAGACATAAAATCATTGGGTTTAGGTTTGTATACTTAGGAACAACTATTTGAATTCTAGCCCAAAAACATGGGGTGTTACACTAACCTACTGGTGGGTTATAATAGGTGCCATCATGACCTGAAAAATAATTAGTATTAGATCCTAGATTTATTAGTGTGTTGTTATATGAGCTAAGAGTCTAGCAGAATCCTGCAGATTGATATGGTGACGTATGTTTCCTACCCTCAAGAGGTTATAGGGCATTCTTAGGAAATCAGTTCTTGACTCTTTATCATTTGTTTGTATATCTATTGATCTCTAGTATATTATTTGACTATATTCTATTCTAGATAGATGATATAAGGTTACCGGTAGATGAGGATTAGAATTTTCCAAGTGTTTCTAGAGCTTTATCTCAGCATCAGGCTAGGGATTCTAAGATTAATACCAAAGATATTCAATGTTAGGTAGAGGGTTTGGAGCCAACCTAGGCTCTGGTAGAGTCTATGGCTGCTTTAGCATTTCAAAATTTAGCATTGTGGATTTTAACCCTTACCTCACAGCTGAAGCTAATATCCAGTTTATCAATTTCAAAGAATGAGAGTGTGTTTCTTAAGTGGGATAGACATACTTCTATACCATATCCTTCAGAGCATGAGATGGTGCATGAATTTATTAAAGGATTAGCTTTTCCACTCTATTTGGTGTCGAATCATTTGATAGCAGTTGAATTTTCTTTCTTTCAAGTTGTTGACCATGCGAGGACCATATAGAGAGCATGAATTGGTACATATAGAGGTGGAGGTAAGAGGCCATGTCCTTAGTATAGTATTATTATCATTCTATCCAGGAGTAGGGATCTTCTCGATAGAGATCAGCTTCACTTACAGTCTGCCAGTTCTACTCAGGTAGCATCTTAGACTATAGGTGGCTCTCAGGTCAGTCGTAGTATTCACAGTAGGCAGATTTCTTATCAAACCTTTTCGAGTATACAACATAGATCCTTAGGCCTGGCGTAAATTCTTGATTAGTGGGTACAGTACCTCAAGGTATTCCAAAAGCCTATTTTAGTTGTGAAGAGATTGGCCAATGGTATCAAGAGTTCTCTAAATATGAGTTGGTTGTTCAGATAGGGTCGGCATATTTCCTCACTATCCTAGAGCTTATAAGATATGCTATGATTGCATGGAGGATAGTCATTTCAGTAAAGAGTGTCCCTGGTGTCAGTTGTTTGTAGTTATTTTAGTAAGGATTGTCCCTGGTGTTAGTTGGTTAACCAATTAAGGTTAGCTCATGTTTATCGATAGGTTAGGGTTTCAAGGGCTTGTTACGACTGCATAGAGATTAATCACTGGTCCAGAGAGTTTTTTTGGAATGGGATTATTATCCATTCATCTTATCTGGATCTGTCTTATGGAGATATGGCACCCTCGATTAGTGGGGGTGCAGTTAGTGCCTCTGCTAGTGATTTAAATGCTCATTCTAAGTCTGGACCCGCTCAGATTCTTACTCCTTTGGGCATATCAAGCTTAAGACTCTGGATTTCCACCATGATAGGTATGAATTTTATTTTCTATCTTTACCTTTTATTTGATTTGAATTGGGGTTTTCATAACCATCAATAATTACATGCCTTGGTATTTGTATATTTTTGTATGTGCACCTTGGTGTAGAGTTCATAATTATGTGACTACCCCCATATATGATTTCTTTTAGTAGTGGATAGAGTGGTTCATTGTCATATTTTTTCTAGGGTTGTAGCATTTGGGTTAAAGTCCTATTACCTTGACATATTGGCCTTCTTATGGCCCTAGAATGGTACTTGTTATTAATTTTCATTCTTTGTACCACCTACACCTTATATTGGTATCTCCATTGTTTTATTATATTTATCATTATTTTGACATCGATTGATTCTTACTTGATTGATGGATAAACTAGCATTATCTAGTTAGAATTTTCTTTCTTAATGATTCATATTTTTTGGCCTAGGTAGCTAGCTCGATTGAATGGTTTTATATTTTCTTGAGATGTGTGGTTTGTCATTTTATTGTGGAAAGTTGACCTTCTATGGTTTTGTTGTGGTCTAGCATGGAATTTTCTTTTATTTCCCATTTCAAAGTTGAGATCCAAAGGCTAAACCTATGGTTGGTAAGATTCTAGCATTGGCTGTATTCTTCTATAGCCTATTTTTAAGGTTGGATAGTTTGTTATCCATTCTTATGATTTTTATATTTCTCCCCTCGATGGTGGTCTTTATGTTTGTCTTGAAGGGTATTAGGTTTACTTTTCTTATTTTGGGGTTCATATCCTGGTAATAGTTTTGATCTTGGTATTAGTGTGGAGTTCGATACTTCGTTCTCTTCGTGGTGTCGTTCTTGGTCCAGTTAGTTAAGGGTGGTGGGCATAGGCGATCCTTTCCTATAACTACTTCTTAAGTTGGCCAATTGAAAATTTTCTATCTTGATTGGCTTGGTTCATTTTTTGGTAGTGGTCTTGACCTTGGCATTGATGTTGACATTGGTACTCTATTCTTCTAAAATGTGATTCATGGTTTAATTGGGTTAAGGTTGTTTTATATGGGTGGAATCAGAATTTTCTCCTTTCGACATTTTTTCGGCCTAATGAGACCTTGTGGAATGCTTCTCCTTGGTGATATGTTCCAATGGGCATTCGTTTGTCATGGCCCGACCCCTGGAATGACCGTGACAGGTATCTCAAGCCCACCATAGACCAAAGACCACCCCCTTTAGCCTACCCTCAAGAGCATAATAAATTATTATAGAAGAAGACAATAAAACATGATAACAAGATGAATAGATAATCAAATGAAGACTAAGAGTCAATCAGTAACCAACCTACATCTGTCTACAATAGCCTGTAAAACCAGAATAGCAACTAAGTCGGGACATGCCCCTAACTATGATAAAAAACAATCCATAAGTACTTGGTCAATAATGAAAGAATAATGAAATGATAAGGCATTCCGAAGGATGGAGGCACACTACTTCACAACAACTCAACAGACGTGCTAATCCACCTAACTTTGCACGGGAGCAATAGAAAAGTCTTCGGACCTTACATCATGAAACAATATAGAGTCCTAGTATGGTAAGTAGGATAAGCACAAGCATGTAACTCAAGAAAAGTGATAAAATAATACCATGTCCAAAATCAATCTAAACGACATGCACACATTCATTTATACATATATGTAAGATGTCGGGATAGGGTAAGGGTCATGAACATGAGAGTTTTAAAATCATTAACCTGGAATGTGTAGCTCGATCCATCCTAAAGGAACCCATAGGCTATATGGGTTCAGCTCCTCCTGCTAAAAGGGCCTCAATGCATGTTAGTCGCATGAACTAAGAAATCTCCAAGTTAAAACTAAAGCCACCATGGGAAATAGATGTCCAATATATATATATATATATATATATATATATCAGTTGTGTCTCAAAAAAAAGGTCATATAGACCACCAATACCAGCAAACTTTGTTTCCAATGTTCGTCTCCCCGGGACTTACATCTTCATAGTGGGCAACACAACCCCTTTTAAGCCGAAATTAAACAATTTGCATATATAATCAACCCGTAACCCTGGAGTATTTATTAAGGCATTTCCCACTTGGTATCGTTATACCAATACTCTTGCAAGCTAAATTAAACATGCCAAACTAATCCACATAACCACATTGACTTCGAAGTTCCATTAAAATCCAAACCATCGCCACCAAAGCCATCCAAATCCTTTTTTATATGCATTTATCTATTAATACAATGCATTGAGTTCAAGAGTAAGTTAAACCATGAAATTTTCATTAACTAAAATCAAATTTACAAGGTGGGTTAAGGTTCATGCAATTCCAAGTCAAAATTCTTCCAATTTAGGGAAACCCATGTCCCTCATTCCAACTATTTAAATTATATACTGATACAGTCCCTAAAACATCAATTTAAAGTATGAATAATCAATTCAAAACATGGGATAAGTAATTCAATAAGTAACAACAAAATCCTCTCAACCCAATTTCAAAACCACAATTAAATCACATGAAAATCCATTCAATTTATACCATAATGAATAATTAAAATTTAAGGAAGAGAACATGCCTGAAACGCACAAGGAATTCAAGTCAATTTGACGTTCGGAGCCTGGATGATGAATTCTCTATGAAACCCTTGTATGTTCTTGAGTTTTGAGTTTTAAGAGAGAATAAATAATTTTAATCTTTGAAAACTGAAGAAAAGAGGCTTATTTTATGTTTAAAGGTCACACAAGGGGTAAAGAAACCAAAATCCCCTCTCCACACGTGGAAAAAAAAACAAAACTTGACAAAATTAGAACATTGGTACGGCACGCCATTATCACAGAGGTCAACCTCCATGCCACGCCAATATTGTGGAGGTTAACCTCCATGACACGGCCTTATCGTGGACCCTCACTGCCTCGGGATACCAAATGATCCTGAACCCTTTTCAAAAATTCCAAAACTTTCCCCAAACACTCTTTTAACATACCTAAACACAATTCAAGTCAAAAATTGGTATTACGTATGCAGGAATGTAAAAAAAATGATCAAATTTTTAGGAGCCTTACATTATAACCCCCTCCCCCAGGATAATTCATCCCTGAGTGATGAGTTAGGACACTTCTGCACGAGGTAGCCAGAATACACTAGAGTCAATTCGCAAACTCAAAAAGTAACAAGAGGAAAACAAAACCCACACCTTAAGCACTTTCATCCAACCCGTGGAACAAGAATGGGTATTTGGCCTTCATATCATCCTCAGCTTCCCATGTAGCCTCCTCTAACTTTTGATTTCATCGAATAACTTTTATCGAAGCTACATCCTTTGTCCTTAATGTACGAAATTGCTATCCAATATCTTAATAAGGACTTACCCATAAGACAATAAATTTGTAACACCATTATCCTCAATAGGCACTATCAAGGAAGGATCATCCACACACTTTTTGAGAATAGACACATGGAAGACGGGATAAATCAAAGCTAAACTTGCAGGTAAATCTAACTCATACGCATAATTCCAAATCCTTCTTAAGATCATATATAGACCAACGTAATGGGGACTAAGCTTCCCCTTCTTCCCAAACCTCATGACTCCTTTCATAGGAGACATCTTTAAGAATACCCAATAACTTACTTCAAACTCAAACTCTTTTCACCTCACATACACATAAGACTTCTAGCAACTCTGAGCAGTCTTAAGTCTTTTTCTAATCACTTTCACTTCTCCATGGCTTGGTGAACCAAGTCAGGACCAAAGAACCCAGTCTTACCAACTTTAAACCATCCAATAGGAGACCTATACCTCCTACCATATAGAGGTTCAAAAGGATCTATCTAAATACTCGAACGATAGTTATTATTGTACACAAACTCAGTAAAAGGAAAATATTCAACCTAAATTTCCATAAAATTAATAACACAAGACCTTAGCATATCCTCCAAAGTATGAATAGTATGATCTACTTGTCTATCTATTTTAGGATGGAAATCTATGCTAAGGTTCACCTATGTACCTAAACCTTTCTAAAATGAATGCCAGAAGTGAGATGAAAATAGCATACCTCAATCTGAAGTAATGAACCCTGATGCACTATGTAACTTCACATTCTCCTGAATGAATAACTTAGCATAATCCTCTCTTGAGTATTTAGTCCTCACAGGAAAGAAGTAAGCAGATGTATTCATCCTATCCATAATGACCTAAATAGAATCAAATTGATTGTGAGACCACAGAATACCCGTAATGAAATCCATATTGATCATCTCCCACTTTCACATGGGCAACTCTATCTCCTAATATATGTCACTATGCAACAAATGTTTAACTTTGACTTGCTGACAAACCATAAACTTAGCAACAAAATTTGTTATATGTCTCTTCTTATTGTTTCACCGGTAGATTTCCTTCAAGTCATGATACATTTTCGTCGAACTAAAATAAATTGTATATCTAGACCTATGAGCCTTAGTTAAGATCCATTCCCTTAGCCCATCAACATCAAGAACACAACCTACCTTGATACCTCAAAATACTATCTCCCTCAATCTCAAAAGCCATAACCTTTTAATGACTTACATCATCCCCAATTTGTGTAAGTATGGATCCAAAGCCTTCTTCTCCTTCACCTCTACATGAAGAGATGATTTTACCACCTCCTGAAAATCACTTATCGATCTTCAGAGTCCAAGAGATAGACTCCCAAGTTAGCGACCCTGGGAATATCCTTCAACAACCCTCTCTTTTCCTCATCCACAGAAGATAAACTTTCCTTAACCAAATATATATCCATATACACCCCATATAGATAATGGCATCAAATTTTTGAAGCAAAAATCATAGACTCCAACTCTAAGATGTGAATCAGATAATTTCTTTCATGGACGTTAAGCTGCCTAGAAGCATAGGCCACAACCTTACCATGCTACATCAGAACACAACCCAGTCCCACCCGAGATACATCATAAAAAATAACAAAATCATCTTTATCTTCGTGCAGGGTCAAAACTAGCACAAAAGTCAACTTATCCTTCAACTTCTCAAAGCAAACCTCACTAGCACCAGACCATAAAAAGTTTACCTTCTTCTGAGTCAGAATGGTCAATGGAGTGGCAATAGAAGAGACACTCTATATAAGTACCTATATTACCCAGCCAACCCTAAGATACTCCTAATGTTGATTGGAGTCATTGGTCTAGTCCATTTCTTAACTACATCAACTTTCTGTGGATCCACCTTGATCCTCTTACTAGAAATAATTTAGAGGTGACTGGCATGATCCTCTCTACTCTTAGAATACACCAAGATGTCATCAATGAAGACTATTACAAACAAATCCAGAAACAGCCTGAAAACCCAATTTATAAGATCCACGAATATAGTCGGAGCATTAGTCTAGCCAAATGATATAATGAAAAACTCATAATGACCATACTGGGTTTGGAAAGCAATCTTGGGTATATCAACCTCCCTAATTTTCAATCGATGACAGTCCGACTAGAGATCAATATTAGAGAAGCATCTAGCACTCTGAAGCTGATGAAAAAGGTCATCAATCCTAGGAAGGGATACTTATTCTTCACTGTCACCTTATTCAGCTAATGATAGTCGTCTATACATATCCGAAATGACCCATCCTTATTTAGCACGAAAATCACAGGAGCATCCCATGGAGAAACACTAAAATGACTGAAGCCCTTATCAATAAAATCTTTCAATTTCTTGTTAATCTCCTGTGTTTCAGCTAGAGCCATTATAAAGAAAGAAATGGAAATAGGATAGTATCTGGTAGAAGATCAATGCCAAACTCTATTTCCTTTTTGGGAAAAATTCTTGGAAGATCATTGGGAAACACTTCAGGAAATTTAATAACTATAGGGATAGATTGCAAAGAAGGACTTTCATAGTCAGAATCCTTAATCGGGACTAGATGATATAAACACCCTTCTGAAATCAATTTCTCAACTCTAAGATAGGAAATAAACCGCCCTATGGGTACTAAGGAGCTCTCCTCCTATTCTAATACTGGATTGTAAGGGAATAAAAAATAGAAATTTTGGGTGCTATAATCCAGAGAAACACTGCACGAATGATGTCATCTATCCCCAAGATAACACTGAAATTCACTATTCCAACTTTATCAAATCCATCAATGTCTCTCTATGATAGATAGACACTATACAAACCCTAAAGATGTTTTTAGCAACTATAGAATTACACACCAAAATAGACACAAAAAATAGGTCAGAAATATTTTTGGAACCAAAACCAAAATGCACAACCACATAAGGGGTCACAAAAGAAAGGGTAGAAACCAGATCAAGCAAATAATATATATCAAAGGAAAAGAGTTGTAACATACTAATAACAACATCAAGAGATGCCTCAGATTCCTAGAGAGTAGCAAGTGCATAGAGACTATTCTGGCTAATGTCGGTACAAAAAGTAGTGCCCTTTGGTGCAGGAGCTGAAGAAGTGGCCACTAGAACTTTATTAGCCCCAATTAAAACCCTAGGTAAAGGACAATCTCACTTCATATGACCCATCTATCCACAATTATAGCACCAATTCCTCCCTTCCTCACAATATCTACGGTGAAGCTACCCACAGAAATGACAAGGAGGATAAGGTAGGGCTAATTGAGTTCTACGAGACTGAGATTGGGCACCCTGTTCTCTAGGACCACTTCTAGCCTAAAAACAACAATAACTTGAAGGCTTAGGATAAAAAGAACTAGCATTAAGAATTGCACCAATTCTTCTTCTTAGTTTACTGCCTATAATATTTCCCATTATTTTTCTACCCTAACCCTTCTCTGAATACTTAAATTTCTTATTCTGCCTCTCTCCTATCTCTGCTAATTCTTATTTTTATTCTCCACCTACTGTGTATAAACCACAAGTCTAGAGATTTCCATATTATGGTTCAAGATTACAGCCTTACAATCTAATACTAAGTCATGGGACAACCCAGAAGAAATTTTTTTATCTTGGATCTCATTGTACAAACCAACTCTAGGTATAATGATCCAACTTCTAAAATTTTAGAGCATACTTTTTCACGCTCATTTTCCTTTCTTCAAGTTCACAAACTCCTCTACCTTAGCTTTGCTTAACTCCTGAGGAAAGAAGTAATCAAGAAAGGCACCCAAAAAGTCATCCCATACTGCCTATGAAGCATTATCACCCCTCATAGCTTCCCACTCCTTATACCACTAATAATCTATATCCTTTAATTGATATGTATCAAACTCCACACCCTCTACCTCAGTAGCATGCATCACCTTAAATATTTTCTCAATCTTATCAATGAACCCCTGAGGATCCTTCTCAACCTTAGAGCCTTTAAAGGTTAGGGGATTCAGTCTCATGAATTTTGCAATCCAAGTGACTTTAAACAAATGAGTAAGATAACCAACATGATCATACTAACGGGAATATGATGCCACTAATTGAGTAAGCATATGAATAGACTGACTGAACTCTGCATTTGATATCTCCCTGAGGTGACTGAGAATAAGTATCACTAGCACAGAAAGCCTAAGAAGGACTAGTAGGGACTAACAGAATTCTATGTCGAGCAATATAATCAGGAGCAGGGACCCTAGATTGGGTTTGTACTCCAAAAATAGAGCGAGTCCCCTTCACATTCTCCTCAGGTGGAATAGAGTTCCTACTAGATTTTTTAAGAACATCAAATCTTCAAGGAGGCATGATCTAAATACAAGGAAGCTAATTTTTTGAAAAGTATCATAATGCTAGACTCTATAACCTGAAATAGAACATAAGAAAGGGAAATATTCCTAAATTCCTTAGAGCCTCCTCCTCATAAGTGTGGAGCACTAAACACCTATAAAAAAGACTTTACTCAGCAAAACTTTACGGATACCCAACGACCCTAAACCATGCTCTGATACCAAGCTTGTCACAACTTAACCCCAAGCCTGACCGTAATGGGTATCTCAAGCCAACTATGGATCGAAGAATACCCCCTTTAGCTTAAACTCAAGAGCATAATAAAATAATACATTATAAGATAACCAAACATAATAATAATATGAATAGATAATCAAATGAAGACTAAGAGTCAATGAATAACCAACACACATCTATCCATAATAGCATCTTAAACCAGAGTAGCAACTAAGTTGAGACATGGCCCAGACTATGACCAAAAAGAATCCATAAGTACTGAGTCAATAATAAAATGATAAGGCCTTACAAAGGATGGAGGCTCAACACTTCACAATAACTCAATAGATGTGTTAATCAACCTAACACTGCATAAAAGCCAAAGAAAAGTCTTTGGACCCTACATCGTAAAACTATGTAGAATTCTTGGATGGTCAGTGGGATAAGTACTAGCATGTAACTCAGAGGAAAGTGATAAAATAGTACCATGTCCAAAATCAGTCGAAACCATATGCACACATTTATATATACATATATATATATATATTTATATAAGATAGCAGGATAGTTTAAGGGTCATAAACATGAGGGTTTTAAACCTATTAACCTAGAATATGTAACTCAATCCATTCTAAAGGCACCCATGGGCTATATGGGTTCAGCTTTCCTTGCTGAAAGGGCCCCAGTACGTGATAACTGCATAAATCGAGGAAAATTTGAGGGAAAACTAAACCCACCATGGGAAATAGCCATCCTAAAGAAATAAATATTTTTATACATATATGTATCAAGTGTGTGTCAAGTACATGGTCATATAGACCACCAATACCAGCAAACATGGTTTCGAATGTTCGTCCCCCCTCCCCCCTAAGACTTACACCTTCGTGGTGAGCTACATAATTATTTTAAAGCCTAAATTAAATAATTTGCAAATACAATAAACTAGCAACTCAAGAGTCATTTTTAAGGTATTTACCACTTAGTATCGTCATACCAATGTGCTTGCAAGATAATTAAACATGCCAAACCAATCCACATAACCACATTGACTCTTAAAGTCCATTAAAATCAAAACCATGGAAATCAAGGCCATCAAAATCCATTTTTACATAAATTTATCCATTAATGTAATGCATTGAGTTCAAGATCAAGTTAAATCATGAAATTTTCCATGACTAAACTAAAAGTTGTAAGGTGGGTTGAGGTTCATGCAATTCAAAGCCAAAATTCAACTAATTTTAGGAAAACCATGTCCTTCATTCTAATTATTTAAATAATATGCCAATTCATTACTAAAAATATCAATTTAAATCATGAACAATCAATTCAAAATATGAGATAAGTAATTCAATCGGTAACAACAAAAACCCCTCAACCGAATTTTAAAAACCATAATTTAAACACATGAATATCCATTCAATTTAAGCCACAATGTAAAATTGATATTTAGGGAAGAGAAATATGCCTGAAACACATAAGGAATTGAAGTCAATTGAGACAAGCTTGTATGGATGCATACTTGGTAGGGACTATAAGATATGTTTATGACTAGTACATCATGACTTAGCCTATTTACGGAATTTAGGACTAGAAAGCTGATGCAAGTTCGGGCAGTACTTATTGCACTAAAATATTTCAACTTGACATCAAGACCCTAGAGTGTTTCAAGGGAGTGTGGAAGCCAAACAACCAGTATGAGAGAAGATAAACATTATATTTTAGGTTCTTTTGATCATAGTATAATGTATATGTAATTAAGGGACATTTATGTCTTTTCTTATTTTAAGTTAGCCCCGGTAGTATAAATAGACTATGATGAACATTTTTAGGGTAGACTATTTTTAGATTGAACATTATTCGGTGAGTTTATGGGTTTATCCCTTTGTCTCTACATTGGATCTCCCTTGAATATATTTTGGTAAAGACTATTTGTGCATGAGTTCAATTCTCTCCTCCGTTGAATTAATCATGTAATTATTTGTCCAAATTAGAGAACCACAAATCTATATTTGTTCATCTCTAATTTACTTTAATTGTGGGATTATTCTATCCTTCTTCACTATCTCCCCTCTATTTTTTGATTATCCATTCAATCTCTCTATCTTGTATCTCATTTTACATCAATTGGTATCACAACAAGGCTAAAGAACTATTCCTACAATTCTTAATCCTTGGCTTGTATCTTTTGAAAATCTCAAAAAAATTAGATTCAAAAACTGATAAAATTTTCAAGTGGGTATTATTGGGTTTCGTTGAAAATAGTCTAAAATACTTGAATATCAAATTTGAGAGAATATGAAGCTGATTTGAGTTGATTTTGCCCATTTTCTCCTATTATCGCATCACAAAAAAATCTGCACCATTTAAAGTGCAAAAATTTGAGTTTTGGAGCAATTTTGTGTGAATTTTTGCCTCATCTAAGTTATTTCCATCATGAGTTAATTATTTAGGTTCCAAATTTGGGATCAAAGGATGAATTTAGGGTCAATGTTGGGTTAAAAAATTGTGTATTTTCCCTTATGTTAATTTTAATGAAATTTTGAAGTTTGAGTTGATTCCTTATTTTGAAAACTATTGGGTAAAACTTCAAAAACTATTGGAGAACTATTGGGTGATGCTTAAAAGTGTCTCATAATGATTAGGTAAACTTGATTTGAGTTGGGTCTTGATAGATCTGATGAATGTGGTGTTTTGAGTTTAGTTTGAATGAAATTTCTTCCCAAACTCTAAATTTGAGTTGTTTGATTTATGGTAAATCTTATTGTATGTCAATTTCTTTAGCTAGATTACATTGAGTATTAGTTCTACTTGTGTTATCTAGTTATTTTTGTGTTCAAATTTCATGTTGTGTCAATTTCTTTTGTACATTTCTCATTTTAGTCTCATTGTCTATTTAATTAATTCCTTCTTCATTAGTGTGCTTTGTCCTTCTTTGTTATTGACATAAACTCTACTCCGAACTGATACTTAAAAGCTTACTTTGAGATTATTTGAGATTGTAGAACCGTGAAGAGACTAAGGAATACCCTTGAAAGGTAAAATTCTTGAGTGGTGAGATCATTTGAGTGTGGTCCTAAAGTCCTATGACCTTTGAGTGTATACACAAGCATAAAAAAATTAAGTGTCATCATTTGAGTTATACACATGAGGGAGTGACTTATGAGGTCCATTATTTTACTAACTACTTTTTTGTCATAATTAGTCTTATATAGGTTTAAGGAGTTACAATGGAGAAAGGAGAATTTTATCTTATAATTCTACTTCTAGTAGAAGTTATTGTAAAGTTTTTTGTGGTTATAGTGGTACTTCTAGAAGAAAAAGAGAGCATGATGTTAATGAAGGATTGACTGAATTTGAAATCATTGTGGATGGATATGAGACTGGTTTCATATTTGATTACATCTTAGTGTAAATAAATTAGGTTATACCAACTTTATTGATCCTTCTTTGGTTGAGTGGTTGGATATATCTTGTCATATGAAAAGTTCACCATATAAATTTGGTAAAAGTTTGGTTGACAAAGAGGTGAAGATCATTGTTTACCATGAAAGTAATCAAAGTGGTATTTGGTGTGATATCTACCCTTTGTATACTTCCTTGGTGTGTTTAAGAGATCCTTTGATCAATCGTGATAATTTTTTGTTTGATAGGGATTTAAAAAAGTTTCTTGTTGTAGATTCGATGGAATGAAAGCATGTCTTAACTTCTATGACCATTAAGGAATATTCAATAACAAATGAGAAAGTCAAGAAAGTGAAAGTGAAGATTACTAACTTGAAACTTGATATGCAAAGTCATTCCAATAATTCAAGTAGAATCTTTTAAGCTTCTAAAGATTCCAAGTTGAAACTTGATATGAAGATTCATCAAGATGATTCAAAGGGAATCCCTAGAGCCTATTGCACTTCTAATAAAATGAATGAGAAAGAATTAAATAGAGGAGTAAGAGAGTGAATCATGATAATTAATGAGGTTAAAAAGGAAAGGATATTGGAATGAAGTAAGTGAGTGGCTACAAGCACAAAAGAGAAGAGATTTAAAAAATGAGATTGAATTATTGCAAGAATAAAAGAATAAAAGTGAAGCAAGCGAGAGAAGAGAAAGTGAGATAATAGAAAAAACAGTGTGAGTGAGTAGACTTCTTATTCTAACTCTACCATTTTGAATTTTTCTGCTTCTAGTGTTTCCACTTCTTTTATAAGTATTCTTGAAGAAGATCACAAAAAGAACGATTCAACATTAAAAGAAATTCATGAATTGAAAGAAGCAAGTTAAATTAGGACTACTTCAAGAGAGAAAGCGAGCTTAATTTTAGAAAATCAAGGTAAAGAAGATTTGTTACGTGTTCATCAAGGTAAAAAGGCTAATTCTAACTCTTTAGTTACTTAAAATGAACTTGATAGTGACTTGAGTATGAGTGTTAGACCATTTTTTGGTGAGGTTGATGATTCTTACTTAGTGTTAGTAGACAAATGAATGATGATCATACACTAGTTGAATATTATTATGGAGCTAAAGTTTCTATTGATTGTGAGTTTAAAATATTTCAAGCTAGTATTACGTCAAATATGAAAAAAAAGGGTGTTTCTTTGAATTCTTGTGATGAAGATGAATATATTTATTCTTTAGATACTCGGAAGACTAAAAATGTGATTGATGATGATTGTCGCTTTGCAAGTGAATTTGATTGTAACAATTCTTTATCTCGTATGGACATGAATATTTTTGATGGTATTACTCTTGAAATGGAGCATGAGAAGTGTGATGATAGTCTTTTTAAGTTGAAAGAATGTCATTAAAATTTTTGACAATCCTCTTTTTGGTGATTTTCAATAGAATGATCTATTTCTTATTGACTCATATGCACTTGAAGTGATGCTTCAAAATTTAAAGAGTGCATGACTTGTGAAAATGATTCTTATGACTTGTTTGTGGGTATTAATTATTTGGAACTTAGGAAGATAACTCCCAAATTTTTTGTTGAAAGTACTTCTTGTGTTGAAAAGTCCTCTAAAATTGAAGAAAATCTTTTAAACAATGGGAAAGACGCAAGTAACTAGAGTAGTAAATTGATAGATACTACCTTTTGTGTTAATTTATTTACTTACTCTAATCTTTTCTTTGAGGGTATAATTTGTGCTGAATTTTTAAATGCTTCTAGAAGGAAATATAAATATGATCTATTTAAAGCATTGGCAAATATCTATGGGCATAAATATGACAATTCATATTTTGATGAGTTTGCTAACCTTGATGATCTATTTGTGAAATACCATCAAGAGTGGATATATAATGAGATAAGATACTTGGGAGCATATTCATGGACTACAAAAAAATTTGAGGTATCTTTGTCTTCTAAATTCAAGAATGATTTGTTTGAATGGCTAGTGCTTACTTTTGAACTTTCTAAAGCCATGAAGGTAAATTTCTATGCCTTTGATCTTTATAATAGCAACTTTGTTGTGATTAGTGAGAATCCTTTGATTAGTGAGAATCCTTTAATGTTGCTACTTGATTAATATTGTGAGTTACTAAGTGAGAAATACAAAAAAAATTGGGATTGATGATTGTGTATGATTTGGGGAATGCATACTTTTATTTAAGATTTATGGATGATATTCTTTGTTCTCTTAATCACGTGGTTAGAAGAGTACAATTAAATTGTGAATTAAGAAACTATTTGGTCCAAGTTGTTGAAGAAATAGGTTTTGACTTGAAAATTCTAATGTGCAAAATTATCAGTTTCTTTAACCTTTTTTATGATTGCGGTATACTTTTGAGTAAAGTTCTTGATACTATGTTTCAAAATTTAATTTTTATAGGACTTCACGATTCTTGGCTCTAATTTTTATGATGTGTATTTTTGGGAGAGGTGTGTAACTTTTTTGAAAGATTATTTTTTGTCTTGTGTACTAATTTCTCTCTATGATTTGCAAGGCTCTAATTCAAGATCGAATTCTTTTCAATAAGGAGAGAATGATGCAAGTTCCGGAAGTACTTAGTGCATAAAAAGATTTAAATTAAACATCAATAGACTAAAGTGTTTTGAGAGATTGTGCAGGCTAAAAAACCAATACAAGAGAAGATTAACATTATATTTAGGTTCTTTTGACCATAGTATAGTGTATATGTAATTAACGGGAATTTATATCTTTTTTTTTAAGTTAGCCCTAGTAGTATAAATAGAATATGATGAACATTTTTAGGATAGAAAATATTTTTAGATTCAACACTCTTTGGTGAGTTTATGGGTTTATCCCTTTGTCTCTACATTGGATCTCTCTTGAATATCTTTTGGTAAGATTATTCATGTATTAGTTCAATTCTTTCCTCCCTTGAATTAATTATGGAATTGTTTGTTCAGATTAAAGAATCACAAATCTACATTTGTTCAACTGTGGGATTATTCTTTATTTTTTCCTTATCATCCCTCAATTTCTTGATTATCCATTCAATATCTTTATCTCGTATCTCATTTTAAATCAAAAGGTGACCCAAACCTTAGGATGAAATACTTGTTATAGCCATAGGACCCTTTTACCCATAATTATAAGCATGTTAACGATAGTTTGATATTAAAGATTCCTTAGTACATGGTTCTTTAGTAAACTTAGTAATTGGGATGTGATTCTAGTATATATAGGCTTAGGCGTTTATTGTTGCATTGTTTGGATACTTATGATGGCATGCATATTTTTTGTGGCCTTCATGCTTAGTGGTATGTTTCTAACCAAAACCATGATATTACTATTGTTTTCTGAAAAGGGATTTATTCTCAATCTCTAGTTTTAAAAGGAATTATTTTATAAAAAAAATCGTACAACCTTATTTAATAGTTTATGAGATTTTGAAATTAAAAATTATGTTTAGGAAATTAGACCGAGATTAATTTTGGTGTCTGGTTTATCCACTTTTTTACCACTATTATTTACTTCGGTCGAGAGAGATTTTTACCCTTTCTATGCTATTATGCTGATTGAAACCTAGAGTTGACCCCGGGCAATGGTTATTCTATCATGGCACTTAATTTATTGTTCAAGTGCAGGATATATGATACTATTTTTTATTTGAGTTTGGCATCTATGATTCTATTTTTGGTTCAAGTCTGGCACTGATGGAGTACTTATTATGTTAAGGAACCAGTTATAGTCTGGTACTTATGGTATGGAAGGATTCTTGGACATGGTATACTATTAGTTTATGTTATATCCATCTATATGCATTGCCTATCACCAGTATAATTGTTTGGTACTAATATTTATCAGCCTTATGAGGGTTGTATAGGTATAGGCTATGATTGTTGTTTGCTAAGTGTTTGAGTGGACCTTTCGAGCTTATGGGGGTCTGATTAAGTTATTATTTGTCTGGTCTAGCCAATAACTTTATTGTTGGTTATTATGATTAATTTGTGGAAGGATGATTATGGAATGTATTCGAGACTGTTGGTATTTTTTATTCCTTTCCTTTCTTATTGTAAGATATGTTATTGTTAGATTATCTCATGTTTAGTCATCCTTTGGTTAGAGACCCCAATTATGATAGTATGATCTTTTCGTCTTGGTTATGATCCTCAAGATATTAGAGTAGTTCCTCAGGTTATTATCTCTAAGTTTCGTCCTACATAGGGGTGTGTGTGTATATATATATGTATATGATATTACCGTATATTCCTCTCTTTCCTTATTTATTCATATCATATATGTATCTTTTGGCCTTGTATAACTACTATATATCCTTCCTTAACTCTTTATTTTTATATTGTTTAGTGATATACAGCGTTGTACTTTAGTTCCTAAATACTTTTATAATAGGATAGTTTACCCTTACTGCCCCACTAGCATGATTATGTTTAGTTTCTTGGATAGTTGCCTATTGTTTATATTCCTTCTTTACATAATATTTATGCTTGCATTATCTTTGGAGCTTAGTCGGCCGATGCCTCCTGAGTACCACATGTTTGGTTCTCATACTACACTTCTGCAGCATGTAGATCTTAGTATGAGTTCTCTCCATTTATGTATGCATTGTATGGAGCATCTATGGATCAAAGATTTGAAGTGAGGTCTTGACGTTCGTAGTATTCCTGATCTTCTTCGTACTGATTAGACTTACCTTTATTTTGCATTTCAAAGATAGTTTGTACATATAAATTTATTTAGTTTTTCACTTTGTACTCTGATTATAACAGAAGCTCTTTTACTAATATCAACAGGTCTGGTGGGTTGTATTCTATATTAGTATTATATTTAAATTTGTTCCATTATTTCTTTCATGTCTCTTGATAGTTTGTTACTAGCTATTCTGGGCTATGGGTTAGCTTACCTATCGGTGAGGGTAGATTGTAAGAAATTTGTCGCCATCTCATGGAGCCAAATTTTGGTCTTCTTGAACATTTTCATTTTATTTTGGGGTTTCTCCATAATTTTTTTTGTATCCTTGTTTTTAATCCCAGAGCTGATCCTTGGATGATTTTTCCTAGGTTATTGATGAGGTTAAGGTAAAACCTTTGGGTAAGGCATAGGACAAAAAAGCTCTATGGTAGGTACAGACACTTTCTTTCTTCTTAATTTTTCTGATGTGGGCCCTCTCTTACTCATTCTAGTTCTGATAATTTCAAATACACCAGATGTAGAAGGTATTGTAGGTTCATTATGCAGGTGTCTCTTTTCATGTTAAGGTTTGTCTCAGTACACGTGATACTTTCCAAAGGGAGCCTTTTAACTAAAGGTCCAAAGATCTGCTTATTTCCATCCTTTTTGGAGTACCGGGGTCATGCATTCGCCCTTAGTGATGGAAGATAACATCCAAAAGCTGGAGTTCCTTAGTGGTCAATGGAAGGGGTGGATATTTTTCTCGAACCTGCTTGTTTCATAGTGGATAGCAATTTGGACCAGATCAGACCTTATCAATGAGGATCATTTGGGTGGCATCCATATATAATAGAAGGAAATCATATTGTACCCTAGGAGTAGGGTCTTGATGTATTTTATGTTATTTTAAGCACTTTTTATTAGTTTCTTGTTTGAAAGCATTTTTTGTAATAATTCTCTTCTTTAATAACTCTGTACTTGACTCTAAAGCATTTTTTAAATTGTGCACATTTTTATTTAAAACAATAATGTTAAAGACAGTTTTTGCAATGACTACTTCCCTCGAGGTGTTTTGTTGGGAGTCAAATACTTTTTGTGGTTTTTGCATTTGATATCGAGTTTGTAAGTGTTAACTTTTATTGATGATTGAGGCTATTTTCTAATTAGTTTCTTAACTTTTGCACTTCTTGCATCTTTGTAGTAGGTCTCGATTCAACCATTGGGTATTTCAGCCTTACATACCTCAATATATCAAGGAGGGACCCCTTTTCATTTTCCTATTGTTTTGCACCTAAGTTCGGATGTTTCCTAGGTACCTTAGCACATAGAATAAGAGAGGTTGTTTCTCTTCATTTTAGTTGTAATTGAATTTTATAGAACAAACTTTGGGCTTTAATATAACTTTACACAACTAAACCTTTAACAATGCCTCTCTTTTGGGTAGACTAGGCTCTATTTTGTAAGGATTACAAGTTTTGATGCTATTGGATAATCAGTCTGTATGATTTCTATTATAATCTTCTCAGTTAGGCTGGGTGTTAGGCGACTTTGCCTGAGGAAGCCAATCCCAAGTCTTTCTAACGGGTTGTATAGACTTTTCTCTTTTACACCCTTAGCACATTTCTTAAATTCTTAGTCTCATTTTCTCTTTTGTTTTAGGGAGATCACCCTTAGGAACCCCCCCTTTTGGATTATATAGGGCAAAAATTCTAGCCTCGGAGGCCTTGGCCATTCCCGTCCAGTTTGTGATTCCACTGGAGAATCTTATTCAAAACTTGAGGAAAAAACATAAACATACACTAACATCTTTAAGTTTTTCCATTCATCCAACCATTATCGAGCATTGTCTTTACAATGAGAGAGTAAACAAAAGATTTTTCCTAATTTTTCTATGAAATCCCTACTACTACCTTGTTAAAACCTTAGCGGAAAAAACCTTTTTGGGATAAAATTGGTCAAATGAAAAAAGAATATAGCTTGTCCTTATGTGACTTATATCATTTACCTCAGATGCTTTTGAAACATACCTGCAAAAGAACTCAAGAAAAGAATCATTGGATAACAAACACAAAGAGATAAGGGATACTTGTCTCGTTAAGGATGCAAATCAACTTATTATCTTTCGGGGAGCTCCTAATTCTACGAGCGCCTAGTTCTTTTGTAGACTTTCCCATAGTTGACCTTGGATTGTTATCTCAAGAACTCCTTGAGATATCCACCCTTAAGTAGTTCAGTGACTGCCCCTCGAAGGTGGAACAAGTCCCCAGTGTCATGTCCATGCATCCCCTAGAACTCATACGAAAAACTCTTGTCCTTTGTGTCAGGGTTTGTCAAAGTGCTTTGGTAACATAGTTCCGTTGATGTATGAAATTATCAATACTAGGGCTGACATTGAAGCAATATTTAGAGAGCATGAGCGCATTTTTTATGGCATATAATATGGGCTACTCCACCTCTCGAGACTGCAACTCCTTTTGCAAGGGTTCCCTCTATGCCTTTCGATCGTGCTAAGACTAACCTCAAGTTGGGAATCCATTACTCTCACAACGACTAACCTTTGATTATATTGAGTAGGGGATGTGGTGCCGTTGATCCAACCCTTTTTAGTTATTTTAACAACTAGAGTTCTAGAATCGATCTATCCACCAAACCTTATGAGCACTTTTAAGGCCTCAAGTAACTCCATATCTGCAGAGCCTTCCAAATAAATCACTTATAATTATCTTAGATCTGAATAGTTGGATCATACCTACTATGCACATTGATCTAGGTCATCACTTCAAACTCAATCAAGCTCATTTTGAGTTTGAAAGAGGTGACCGAGCTTTCGAGGTTCATACCCTTGGTGAAGGCCTTTACTATCTAGTCATTTAACATCTTCTGAAGCTGCATTATTTCCTTCTATATGTGGGACACAAACTCCCATAGAAGTTCTAAATATCCTTTCTCTATATTAAAAATATCCACTTGTCGGGGTTGCACATTCTTAGCCCAAGCATATGGCCTTATGAAGCTATCTTCCAACATGTGTCGATTGAAGTTTCAAGGAGATTTGAGAACCATACCCGAAATTCTTTTGATAACAAATCCCCAAACTTCTTTACTATAACTATCTTTGTGTTTTCGTTGGTCTGATCATTGTTATTAACCATTGTGGTAAAAAATAATAAATGTTCTTGAGGGTCTGAGTTCCCATCCTAATTTAGTATGCATGGGACTTTAAACCTCTTTAAAATAGATCTTGTCATAGAAGCGGCCTATAGGTACCTTGGTGTATCTTTTGGAATCTAGTTCCTTTAAAACTGGCAGGGCCCTAGGAAAGAGGTTCATCAATAATAAAAGTTCAGAGCCTCCATCTCTTTTCTCAGCAATTCCAACACACTCGACATTGGGGCTCCATCTTTTAGCTCAGCCTCATTGTTCGTAGTTATCACTCTATCCATTCCATCATCCTGATCGTGGTCATCCAAATCTTCTAGGTAATTCTTTCTTAAAGTGTCAAGAGTCCTTTGAGCAGCACCTACCTATAGTTTGTCCATTCTCTTATCTTGTGCCTCAATCTTGAAATTCAAGAGGGGGTTGAATTGAAATCTTTTCTAAGTTGACTAGTTAGGCTTAACAGTCAACTCACATGCAAATAAGTATACTTGAATAGAAAAGACTTAAGACTAATTATACAAGTAAATAAACAACTAAGTAAAATAATGACACAGATATTTATCCTGGTTCGAAACACCAATGTGGTGCCTACTTCCAGTTCCCTTGGGATTCAAAAGTTTTCTTAAAGCCTTCAAAGTATAATAGAGTAAAGAAGAAACAAATAAGTTATGAAGTTTATTTTGGTATTCAAATCTTGTGACACAAACTCAACTAGCATGACTAATTTGACTCGATCTTGTCTTTTATAAAAATTGTAAACAAAGAAGTACAAAGTTTTATCAAGAGTGAGATAGAGACACACTAAGAATTTCTTGTGAATTTACGTGAGGTCGTCGGTCTTCAATCCTTTTTTATAGCCTTCAATTATTTCAACTTCTTTGCTCTATAAGGAAACCCAAGGGATTTCTTCTCAATCAAGGATTTTTAATTGATTTCTTGATTAAGGAATTACACCATATGGAACATCCATATAAGATATATCTAGACGTATAATGCAGCTTTTTTTCTCACATAAAAACTCACTACCATACTTGACCATATCAGATATGTCTATGTAGAGGGTGTGATCTTCTTTCTATTTGTTTTGCCCTGAGATATGTTGTTGTGATTGATTGTCAGACATCTACGTTATTCGTAGGGATCTAATAAAATCTTTGATTGATGCATTTCTAAATCCAACACCTGATCCTTTTAAGTGGGTACTACTTTCCTTGTAAGTGGGGATCACTCGAGATACTCTTCCATATGTTGCTCCTTAGAGATCGTCTATGATGTGGTCATACCTATAAATATTTGTTTATTAGTTTGTCATTATTAAACATATTATATAAATATGGGGAAACAGTGTCTCCCATTTTGATAATGACAAACAATAAAGATTAGTTTACTTTTATGTTCTTGTAGTCGACTTGCAATCCCTTACTTGTTGATTGTTTTGCGTTAGAACTTCAGTCAACTTCTCATTTCTTATAGTCTACTTGCTCTCCTGACTCGAAGGCCTATCTGATTTTTTGTTTTCTCTCCCTTGACATAATCAAAAAGAACAAAAACACATGAAAAAAAGTAGAGCAGAAAAATGCACAATAGATAAGCAGTAAGGTATCATACAGAAAGCAAAAAAAGTGGGGCAGAGTTAGTTAAATATCAGTTACAACCAACCCAAAAAAAAGTACAGGACCCTCTTTTGAATAGCAGTCATCATATTAATGTTTGGCTAAAAAGTAGGTGAGAGTATAGTGCATTTTTTGACAAAAATGCTCATAGGATTTTTTCACATTTTTCATTAAGCTAGAGTAGGATCTCTTGACTGATATTGCAGGGTATTTATTGGAGGAGTTGGTTTCGGACTTGATGGATTCCAGACAAGCAAAAATTATATTAAAGATATTGACACCTTCCTTCTTGAATCCGTCAATAGAAAGCTATACCTTTCCTACATCAGTTTTGGTGTCCTTTACCAACTATAACATCCTGGTAGTCAACTCCTAAAAAAGCATCAATCCTTCCTTAATTGTCTTAAGCCGATCCATGAGCTCTTCCATTTCCTTCAGCATAGGAAGTACAAGGTTATATATTAACTTGCTTACCGTAGGAAGATCTATTTTTTCTTAGGCAGAGTCCTTATTGAAACATTCGTTGTCTAATAAGACATATCCTAGGATAGCAAAGGTCTTGGGTAGGTTTCTGAGATATCTACAATCGGGTATGTACATAGATCAATGGAATAATAAAGTGAAACACCCCGAAGTTTGTCCTTTGCAAACTTCTTGAGTCTTTAACCATCTGATCATAATACGACTCACATCCTTAACTCGTATTGTGTGGGTCCGGGTCTAGGACCCTAGTCATATGTTGGTCAGTGTCATATTGGCCAAGTTCTGTTCTTGGTACAAGAAGACATCATATGAGTCATATGTATATGATACGAGAAGTAGGGTCCAAATCATATGTTGTCCAGTGTCTAGCCTTTAATATTCTGCTTAGGGTATAACTTGAAGGGTACTAGTTGTATAGTATAATACCCCGATCATTCCTTAAGACTAAATATGTCCTTTTGAATAGATATGTATGAATTCCAAAGTGATTGAATAAGCTTTTCATCGATACCAATTTTATCTAAATCCGACATCGGATGAGTGAGTTATGACCGTTTAACTGAATGCTATCGGATAGCCCAGGTTTGACGGTAGACCTGGTGTACCATCAGGTCCTTGGTGAACCGTCAAGTGTCCCGTCAATCCAAGGAAGTAGATCCCTTTTTGGGATGTCATGTGATGGTCAAAGTGGTAGACCGTCACAAAGTTGATGGATTATCAAGGTGTTTGTCAGACCGAGATAGAATGTCTTATTTTTGGCCCTCAAGTGACGGATGACTTAGTGGACCGTCACTTTTCTGATGGACCGTCAGGTCAATCTTCATGTCGAGGAAGAACTTTCCAGTTTTGGTGTTTGAGTGACGGACGATTTGGTGGACCGTCAGTCCCTCTGACGGACCGTCAGGTCGACCTTCACAGGCCTCGATCAATAAATTTCAGCATTTTTCAAAAGGGCATCTTGGTCATTTTCTCTCCTTTTGGCCTTATATATATATATATATATATATATATGTAAAGAAGAAAATATCATTTTCTCTCCATTTCTTTCAAGAATTCTCTAGAAACCTAGGGTTTCTTCCAAACCCAAAAATCAAACTATCTCCAAGAAATTCAAGAAATCTCCCATAAATTTCTTCAAGTTGTTCAAGAACTAAGCTTCTCAAGTCAAAGGCAGCAAGGCCTTGGTCAAAAAGTGTGAGAAAGAAGTTTCAAGCAAGTTTTTATATCTTCAAAATCAAAATCTAAGGTATGTGGGGTTTGAACAAGAACACTCATTTCATTCTTGTGCCTAAAGATTTAATATCTACTATTAATCTACATGATCTTTGCAAGTGGGGTTACACCCAAATTTCTTTATTTATGATTTATGAGATTTGAGTTGAATAAGTTTGATATTTATGATATATTTACCATCATATTTCTTGAATTGAGAATTTATGCTATGAGTTGAATATTCTTATGGTGAATTGATGATTTTCTAATGAGTTGAGATAAGTGTCATGATTTAATCCTTCCATGAGAAGTTGATTATTGAATATATATTGATATTGAACTTGAGAGTCAAGATTGAGTCCTTATGATCTTTCCTTGAAACTTTTAATATTTGAAATGATTTGGTAAGCAAATGTACTTGATGTTGAGAAACAATGTTTGAATTTGAGTCGAGTTTGGAATCCACAGTCGTATATGATTTACCGATGAGATATATTATTGTTTTGGTGATCATGATAGACCCATGAGTTGATATTGATTGAGGTGGATTTCCTAATGCGTTCTGAGCTGAGTCTGGGAGGAGTATTTAGCACCGAGTGGGAAATTCAGTATTTCCCTAGAATTATGTGCCACCATAGGATTGGTGTTGATAATTATGGGACAAAGGTCGAGTATGAGATTGTGATGATGAGATTGAGGTTGTACTCATTTGCAATAGTACGACACCCCTTCCAATATGGGGTTCTCTCCTTAGGAGGGAAAAATGTTGGACTCCATGCGGCTCATATGGTGTAGTCATGTCGGTTATATGAAAATCCCACGTCCATAATGATATAAGTCCCTTGAGTTACCGAGTCACTCTAAGTCATGATTTAAATAGTTTGAGTTGAGTTAAATGATTTATGAGATTTATGAAACCGGTGTCATTACTGATGATTTATGGAAATAATGTTTCAGATAATTCAAGAGAAGATAGTTATTATTGTCAGCATGCATGATTTCTCATACATTTATGATATTATTTAAAAAATTTCATCCACCCTTACATACTCATTACATTCCCAAGTACTGACCCGCATACTCTTTTGTATTCTATATTTCCCCGTGATATATGTTTAGGTGCTCAATCTCAGCAGCGACAGTGATCTTTGAGTACCTTCCTCTACACTTCTGCAGTTGGTGAGTCCTCATGGTTCGAGGACCTGTGTCTCCAATTTTGTCTTGTTAATAGATGGTTGTTTACTTTCAGTTCAGTACGAGTCAGTTGGGGATCTATCCCAATGGCTCCTCAATCCTATGTAGTAGAGGCTTTGTCAGACTAGTGTACCAGTGTGTACAGAGATTCCAGTATTTTGTTTGTACAGGGCAGTATTATTTCATGTTTCAGATAGTTCATCACATGGTTATTCCTCTTTATCTTAACATGATTTGCGCTATAATGAGTTCTGAAAGTGATGACAAGTTTAGAGGATTAGCTTGAGGCCACGTGTGGCCTTGAGCACCATGTGATATCTCGGGATAGGTTCTTGGGGCGTTACGTATAGTTAGGGTATGATTTAAGCTAAGGAGTCGTATGGTTGACATAATGTGATGTCCAACTTTCTTATCAAGTTACAAGAGAGAGTACTACTCCTATGACGTGGATACGAGTGAGGAGTCCAATTGTACCCTCTTGCATCCTTTTTACAGATTTTAAGCTGAGGGTATTTTAGATATTTCCCACCCCAAGCCCTTAAGACCCCACATCTTATAACACTATTTGTTACCTTATTCTACACTTTGGAAGATCAAAAACACCGTCTAAACACTCTCTAAAAACCTCTCAAGGAGATTGGGCTAGGGTTTCATCAAGTTGGTCATCTAGAGGCTTAAAGATCAAAATCTCTTAGTGAATTTTCATAATTCAGGCATGTGACTCTTCCTTCATTGTTATTTCACAAAAATAATGTGCTTTAAACATTGTTATTGAATCATAAGTGGTGATTTTGAAATCTATGGTTGAGGGTTTGAATGCATAATGTTGAGTATTGTTCTCTCATGATTTCTCTTATGTTTATATATATTTTTATGATGGTTTTGCACACGTGGGTGCATGGGAATTGTGGTTTAACAAATAGGTTATGGTTAACCCTAACATGATGGTTTTCAACTTAAATAATGGTTTGATAATAGAATTCCCTCAACCTATTTGTGAAAATGTCTATAAGAAGAATCTTGTCATATGATGAATTGTGTTTTGAACTAATGCTCAGCATAAGAATGATAATGAAGGATGAATGGTTTTGTAAAGGTCTTGACGACTATAAATTGAATTGAATTGTGATTTGAACTAAGGCATTGGCCTAATAATGTAAATGGTTTCATGGGGGCCTTTTTGGCCATAAGTTTATTTGAATCGTAACTTTGGTAGTTTTAATGGCTAAATGGGTTCAATCTAAATGTTGAATTGAATTTATGTCTTGCATAGACAATGGGTTTGATTCCCAATGTTGAATGATAGGTTATGACATGTTGTATGCTTGCAAGCGGGGTTGGTATGACGATACCAATGGGATGCCTTCGGTAAGTAATTGAACTAGTGGTTGTGTGTATTGTAAAGAATGTTTTAATTCGGCTTTAAAGTAAGATGTGTAGCTGGTCCGTGAAAGTGGAGTCGAAAGTACTAACACTGGAAACTTCACTAGCCGATGCGGTGTCTGCATGATCGAGAGGTTTGAGTCCCTAAAATAGATATATGCATAGGAGGTTCGATATCCCATATTGTATACATTGGTACTTGAGACACCTTGATTATGTCGAGATTTCAAGTCCCATATAAAGGCTTATACAAATGTGGATATTCTCTGGTTTGTGCAGCTACACGCACTGGGGCCCTTCCAGCTAGGGAAGAGCTGGGCCCATATATCCCGTGGGTGCCTTGTCATATGATGGTTATGCTATACATCACAAGTTAAGGCTTTCAAAGTATATTCTAAGCCTTGTTACCTATCCCGGCATGATATGTATGTATGTATGTGATTGGATATGATGATTTGACTTGGTTTTGAATGATGGCATTACTTTATTCCTATATCTCTGAGTTAGATGCTAGCACTCCAACCGCTAAACGTCTTCAGATGTTGTATCCCCACATGATGCAGGTCCCAAAACTTCTTCTAGTTTACCTGCACAGTGATTAGGTGTTCGAGTGGTTCATGAGTTGACATTGAAGTGGTAAACTTCCATACTCCAAAAGGCTTTATTTCATGGTCTTTATATTCTATGTTTTAGAATTGTTTAGACTTTGGTTTTGGCTATTATCGGGGGCATGTATCAATATCTCATTGACTTTGGATTGTAGAAGCTTTGTTGGATTACTATGGACTTGGGTGTGTTGTTTACGGTGGATTGGTTTAGACATTTCATGAGTTGTGATTAGTCTTATTCTACATTATCTTGTTATATGTTGGAAGTCATTCCACATTTTTTGTTGTTGTACTGGTTAATTTAGGTGACGGAGGTGATCTACATTCCACGTGGGACTTGAGATACCCGTTATGGCCAGGCCCTGGTTTGGGTTGTGACATAAAGGATAATTCTAGTGATAAATCAATCAATATGGGAGATTAGCAAAAGCATGAGCATCTGCAGCACTTTCTAGCATACATTCTCAAAACCAAACAGCCTAATTTATTTTGTACTTCTCCCCCATGTAGTATAACACAAACATATCAAAACATGTCACATTGTTAAGAGACCACTTTCGGGGAATAAATGTGGTGGAAATAATATAATCCATGATTCGGTACTTAAAACAGAGAGATAGGAGACCAAAGTTGGATAAATTGATGTCTGGGTCAAACACAATCTTTTTAGCTTCCTCGAAGCTAACTTCAAAATTTTTAAGATAGGTACCACTCATGAAGGAAATTACCCCAGATAATTTAGTGTTGAAAATATATTCAAATAGAAATTCATTAAGAATGATTCTTGTGCCAATCACGAGAGTTTCTAGTTTGTCTTGACTTGAGAAAGGCAAAGATTTGCATAGAACATACCCATAAGGTCTTCATAAATTTCCATTCCACGGAGACAAAAAAACATATATAAATATTGATATTTGAAAAAGTAACTTACATTATAGTGGTATTCCTTCAACTGAAAGAGATTCACCCTTCGACCGGGCACAATTGGGCGATTCATAAAAGCTGCAAACTTTCCCCTTTGCAAACAAGTTGAAAATTTATGCATGTCCTCTGGTGGAAAGGAATCCGGAGGGGACGAACGAGAATTCTTAAATGATGAATGAGGGCTTGGGGCTGAGCATTTCTTAGAAATAGAGGAGTGCAAGGAATACGAAGAGTCTTTCTCAGAGGAGCCAAAGATAATAATAGGATGATGATTTCTAGAGTGATAGTTTGGAAAAGTCTTAGTGAGATTAGTTATTGATCTGGTTCTTGTAATTTGAGAGAGAAAGACTTGGCAGTGGTTTTAAAAGGTTGAGAGAGAGATGAAGAGGTGGCTAGAGGAAATGGGATAAGGTGATCTGAGGGAAGGTGAAGTGTCACTACCCGAATCGGGGCCTAGTCGTGATGGGTATCTCAAGTCCGCCAAGGATCAGAGACCATCCCCTTAGCCTAGCCAACAATAACACGATACAGCTAGCAGTGGATGAGTTTCGAACATATAACAAGATAGAGCTGAGTTCCAAACATATAATAAGACAGAGCTGAGTTCCAAACATATAACAAGATAGAGCTGAATTTCGAACATATACAAGATAGATAAATCAATAACAAGATGGATCTAAGAATCCACAACATAATCAACCCATACTTTGCCCACCAAAGTCTCTAAGAAATCAAACATCATCAACCTAAGTTGGGACATGCCCCGGACCATTGCCAAAAACCCACTGAAATAGTCTAATACATAAGTAAAGACAAGTCCATGAAATGAGGGCCTTTCGAAAATAGAAGATTACTACTTCAAAGATGACTCAAGAAAAGTCTAGAAATCACCTACCACTGCGCAAGGAAACATAAGTGTCTTTGGACCCTGCATCACGTGGGGATACAGCATTCGAGGGCGATTAGCGGGGTGAGTGCTAGCATGCAAATCCAAGAAGGGATAAAATAATGACATGATCAATTGATCCAAAACCATTCAAAACCATATGCACACAATCATATACATATATATGTGTGTGTGTCTGTGTGTGTCTGTGTGTGTATAACATGCTTGGATAGAGAATGAGGTTTAGCATGAAGTTTAAAACATTAGTCTAGATTGTGTAACTATCCCATCATCTAGGCACCCATAGGCTATGTAGTTTTAGCTTCCCCTGCTAGAAGGTCCCTAGTGCATGTTAGCCGCAAGAGCCAGAGTTATCCGAGGAAGACCAGGGAATTCCCCAATTCCATGTCATTCCAAGATACATATTTATATATAAGAGTGAACTATGCACATGGTCGCCAAGACCCTCATGCCAGAAAATATGGTTTGCAATGCACGTCTTCCATGGGACTTACACGTTCATAGTAAGCAACACAATCCCCCACTAAGTCCAATTAAAATTGTTTACACATTCCCATTCATTACCAAGAATCATCCACTATGGCATATACCATTGGTATTTTCATACCAATTACGCTTGCAAGATAATATCCTTATTCCATTCCAATTATTCATCACCTCGGGGGAATTCCAAGACTCTCGTGATTTATCAAGTCAAATTTGGGGAAATGCCTCGGCCCCCATAGTTAATAATTAATTCAACACATGACCAAGAGGGCCTTCCAAAATCATTTCTATCTGCTTAACCGTTTGTGCAATGCAGCAGTTTAGGGGAGTAAGCCAAATCATATGATTATCAATATTTCAAAGCCAACTATGCAAGTGGGTTGAGGGAAACACAATTTTCAAAACCAATTCCAAACCAAAATTATCAATTGGGGGGAGTGCCTCGACCCCCATTCCTTATTACCATACCCATGCACCCAATCAGTTCAATAACATCAATAAAGCATAAATAATGCATATAAAATCATGGGAACACCATTAAAACAACAAACCCAACACCTTCAACCCAAGTTCCAAAACAAAAATTTAACACCACATGAATATCACAATGTATGCCATGAATAAATCATAAGTTTTTAGGGAAGGGATACATGAGAATATCAAGAATTTGGAGAAGAGACCACACAAATTAACCCCCAGATGCTCAATCCCTTGAAAATCCTAGTTGTTCTTGATTGGGGAATTAGAGAGAGTTTAAAAGTAGTTTATGATTGCCTAAGTAATGAAAATAACCCCCTTTAGATGTTTTATGGTCATGGGTTAAGATTGGGGAAATAAGGAAATGACCAATGTTCCCTCAATTAAAAGTGCAGGAAATTTGTTACTTGTGGTTACGGGTCATATCACGACTCATGAAGACTGGGTAAGAGTCATTTCCTAGTCTCGTAGTCTTAGGTCACTGAAGCCTTCACTGGTTTGGTGACGAGTCATACCCTACGATTCGTGGATAGTCCTTACGATTCGCAGGGTCCTAGTCATACTTAAGACAGAAACTTTGGCTACTACTCTGGTTTGGTCATGACTCTTCCTATGACTCGTGACCACACCTTAGGACTCATGAGGTGTCTATCGTAGCGTGGGAACTAATCTCAAAACTTAGAAATTTCAAAGGAAAAAATCTGGGTGTTACATTACACCCCCCCCCCCCCCCAAGGATCATTCATCCCTGAATGAGGAGTCAAGGCATCCATTACGACAAATGTAAGATGGGAATGCAACCATAAAACCATTAACAAAGTCAGAAAACTAAAGGAATAGGAAAACATATACCTTAAGCACGATTATCCAACCCGGGGAACAAGAATGGATATTTGGACTTCATCTCCTATTTAGCTTCCCAAGTAGCTTGTTCTACCTTATGATTCCTCCAAAAGACCTTTACCAAAGCTACATCTTTAGTCCTTAAAAGACGAAACTGCCTACCCAAAATCTCAACAGGAAATTTCTATAAGACAAGAAATTAAAAATACCAACACTCTCAATAGGCACAACCAAAGAAGGATCGCCCACACACTTCTTCAACATTGATATATGGAAAATCAGATGAATGGAACCCAAACTCAATGGTAAATCCAATTCATAAGCAACATTACCCACTCTCCTCAAAATCAAGAATGATCCCATATAGAGGGGACTGAGCTTTCCTTTCTTCTCAAACCTCATCACTCCCTTCATGGGAGATATCTTCAAAAACCCAATTCTAACCTCGAACTCCAACTCTCTTTGCCTCACATCCGCGTAGGACTTTTGGTGACTCTAGGCAGTCTTAAGCCTATTCTTGATCACCTTTACCTTCCCCATGGATTGGTGAACCATGTCCGGACCGAACAATCTAGTCTCACCAACCTCAAACCACCCAACAGAAGATCTACACCTTCTACCATATAGAGCTAAAAGGGAGCCATAGCAATACTAGAGTTATAACTATTACTACCTCTAAAATCAATCATACAGGACCTTAGCATATCTTTCAAAGTCTAAATGGTCCTCTCTGCATGTCCATCTGTCTGAGGGTGGAATGCAGTGCTAAGGCTCACCATGTGCCTAATCCTTTTTGAAACAAATGCCAAAAGTGAGAAGAGAGTTGCATACCTCGATTAGAAATTATGGAAATTAGAGCACCACGCCATTTGATAAACTTTTGAATAAACAACAAGCATAATCCTCTCCAGAGTAAGTAGTCCTCACAGGCTAAAAGTGAGCAGACTTAGTCATCGTATACACTATGACCAAAATCAAATCATGTTGATTCTGAAACCATGAAAAAATGATAATAAAATCAATGTTGATCATCTCCCATTTCCACTTGGGCAACTTAATCTCTTGAGACACGCCACCAAACCTCAAGTTCTTAACCTTTACTTGTTGATACACCATACACTTAGCTGTAAAGATAGCCACATCTCTTTTTATGTTGTTTCACCAATAAATCTCCTTCTAGTCATGGTACATCTTCGTCGAACCAGGATGAGCTGCATACCTCAACTCATAAGCCTCAGCCAAAATCCTTTCTCACATCCCATCAACATCAAGAACACACAATCTACCTTGGTACCTCAAGATACCATCACCACCAATCTTAAAAGACATAACCCTTTGTTGACCTACATAAGCCTTAATATTCATAAGAATAGAATCCAAAACCTGCTTCTCCTACACCTCAACACCAAGAGATAATTTAACCACTTCTTGAACAATTACCTTTCTATCTTTAAAGTCCAAAAGATGAACTCCCAAGTTAGCCAATTAGTGAATATCCTTCACCAACCCTCTTTTTTCCTCATCCACTAGAGATAAGATCCCTGTGAATAACCTACTAAGAGTATCAACAACCGTATTAGCTTTACCTAGGTGATAATGAAGACTCATGTCATAGTCCTTGAGCAAATCAAGTCACCACCTCTACTTGAGATTTAATTTCTTCTAGGTGAACACAAACTACACGCTCTTATTATCTGAATAAATGTCAACATTCACCCTATAATGACACCAAATCTTCAACGTAAATACCACAGCTTTCTAATTCCAAATCATGAGTCGGATAATTCCTTTCATGAACCTTAAGTTGTCTAGAAGCATACGCTACCACTTTACTATGCTGGATTAAGACACAGTCTAGTACCACACGAGACACATCACAATAAATAACAAAACCATCAGTACCCTTGAGTAAGATCAAAACTAGCGCAAAAGTCAACTTATCTTTCAATGTCTCAAAACTACCTTCACAAGCATCGTACCAAAGAAACTTTACCTTTTTCTGAGTCAACTTAGTCAATAGAGCAGCAGTAGAAGAGATGCTCTCCACAAATCTCCAATAATACCCAATTAAACCTAAGAAGCTCTGATATCGATTGGAGCCGTAGGTGTAGGCCACTTTTTAACTTCCTCAACCTTCTGTAGATCTACCATAATCCCCTCACTAGAAACAATATGACCCAGAAAGGTCACAACATTCAACCAAAACTTACACTTTGAGAACTTAGCAAACAATCGCTCATTCTTAAGAATCTATAACACTACTTGAAGGTGATTAGCATACTTATCCTCACTCTTAGAATATACCAAGATATCATCAATAAACACTATCAGGAACAAATCTAAAAACTACCTGAATACCTGGTTTATGAGATCTATACATTCAGATGGATCATTAGTCAATACGAATGAGTAAACCAGAAACTCAAACGACCATATCGGGTTTGAAAAATAGTCTTAGGGATATCAGCCTCTCTAATCTTCAAGTGATGATAACCTGACTGAAGATCAATCTTAGAGAAGCATCTAGCACCCTAAAGTTGGTCAAAGAGATCACCAATAGTCTATGCATATCCAAAGAGTCCCATCCTTCGTATATAAGAAAAGCGCAGCGAAACCCCATGAAGAGACACTAGAATAGAGGAAACCCTTATCAATAAGATCTTTTAACTACTCATTGAATTCTTTATACTCGGTCAGAGCTATTCTATATAGAGGGATAGCGATAAGATGGGTATCTAATAGAAGAACAATCCTAAATTATATCTCCCTATCATGAGGAATACTAGAAAGATCATCGGGAAATACTTTAGGAAATTCGTTAACCCCCAGGACAGATTACAGGGAAAGACTTTCAGAACTAAAATCTGTAACCCAAACCAGATAATGTAGACACCCCTTGGAAATCAACTTTCAGGATCTATGATAAGAAATGAACCTTCTCTTATGAACCAAGGAAATTCCCCTCATGCTATTACTGGTTCATTAGGAAATTGGAAACTGACTTTATGGGTCTGCCAATATAGAGAAGCATTGCACGAATGTTGCCAATCCATCCCTAAGATTGCATAAAAATCCACCATATCCAACTCTATCAAATCCACCAATGTCTTCCTATGAAAGATGGACACCACACAGTCCCTATAGACTTTTTAAGCCACTATGGAATCACACACTAGGGTGATAAAGAGAAAGCCTTAAAAATACTCCTAAGACCAAAACCAAAATGAACAACCACAAAAGGGGTCACATAAGAAAGGGTAGAACCCTGATCAAGTAGACAATATGCATCACAATAAAAAAGATTAAACGTACCAATAACGATATCAGGAGATGCCTCAGATTCCTGAAGAATGGGAAGAGCATAAAGATGGTTCCATCTAGTTCCGGTACCTAAAGTAGCACTCTTTGGTTCAGAGAGTGATAAAGTAGAAATTAGAACCTAATTACCTCTATTAGCAACATTTGCTGATGGACAGTTCCTCTAAATATGACCAAGTTGGCCATATTTAAAACACAGATTCCTCCCCTCATCACAATAACCATGGTGCATCTATCCATAGAATTGAAAGGGGGATAAGACTGGGCTAACTAAGCTCCATAAGCTTGAGACTAGGAACCTTATGCCCTAAGACACTGTTAGTCTAAAAGCGAGGCTCACCAGACAGTTTAGGATAAGGATCACTTGTCATAACATATGAACTCGAGTTTCCCCAAGTCCTCTTATGGTTCCACTGCCTACGATCTCTGCAATTATTCTCCTGGCCTCCACCCTACTCTGAATATCTAAACTTCTTATTCTATCTCTCTCCCATTTCTGCTTGTTTCTTTTTTTTCAATTTTAACCTACTTTATAGACACTATAAATTTAGAGATATCCACATTATTATTTAACATCACTACCTTACACTGTAGTACTAAGTCCCGAGACAAACCCAAAGGAAACTTTCCTATTCTTTCCCTCATATTAGACATAATCTCCAGGCCATAACAAAACACCTGGTGGAATTTACAAGCATACTCCTTCATAGTCATCATTTACTATTTCAAGTTCACAAACTTCTCAACTTTAGCCTCTATCAACTCTAAAAGAATGAAATGATGAAGGAAAACACTAAAAACTCCTCTCACATAGTAGGCTCGGCATTATCACCCCTTGGTTTCTCTAACTTCTCATACTATTGATATTCCACATCCTTCAACTGCTATGCAAAAAACTCCACACCCTCCATATCAGTAGCATGCATCATCCTGAATATGTTCTCTGTTTCATCAACAAACCCTTGAGGATGCTTCTCAACCTTAGAGCATGCAAAAGTCGGAGGACTCAACCTCATAGAATTACCAACTCTAGTAGCCCCAGAAGATGGAGCAATAGAACCAACATGGTCAGGCTAATGATACTGAGAAGTCACCAACTGAGTCAGTTGGTGAATGGATCGGCAGAATTTAGAACTAGAAATGCCTTCTTAGAGTGGTGGAGAATGAACATTATCTGCCTGAGAATCCCAATGAGGACTAGTAGGGACCGATGGAACTCTATAAGGGGTAGTACAGTTAGAAGAAGGGACCCTAGATCGGGTTTGAACACCATAAATAAGGTAAGTTCCATCCATATTTTCCTTAAGTGGGACAGAGGGGTTTCCAAGAGCATCAAATCTTTAGGGAGACATGATCTAAAATGCAAACAAATAGAAATTAGAGAAGTTTTCAAGACCTTAGACTTTATAGCCTGAAAATTGATCACAAGAAAAGCAAAACTTTCCAAAATACCTCATAGACTCTTCCTTATAAGTAAGGCATGTTAAACACCCATAAAAGAGACTCTACTTGACATGGCTTTGTGAACACCCAATAACGATGAACCTAGGCTCTGATACTAAGCATGTCATGACTCAAATAGGGACCTAGTCATGATGAATATATCAAGTCCACCAAAGACCAGATACCACCCCCATCAGCCTAGCTAGCTAAAATATAATAGAGCTAGTAGCAAATGAATTCTGAATAAATAATAATATAAAGATGAGTTCTAAACATATAAATAGATAGAGTCGAGTTCTAAACATATAGCAAGATAGATCTAAGTTCTTAACATATAACAAGATAGAAAAATCAAGAATAAGAGGGATCTAAGAATCCACAACTCAATCCACCCATACTTTGTCCATAAAAACCTTTAAGAAACCAAACATCAACCTAAGTCAAGACATGCCCCCGACCATATCTTAAAACCCACTAAAATAGTCTAAGACATAAGTAAAGACAAGGCCATAAAAAGAGGGACTTTCGAAGAATGAAAGCTCACCACTTTAAAGATGACTCTCGAACAATCTAGAAATTACCTACCACTGCTCAAGGAAATAGAAGTGTCTTTGAACCCTACATCGTGTGGCTATATAGCATCCAGGGATGGTTAGCTAGGTGAGTGCTAGTATATAACTTAGGGAAGAGATAAAATAATGCCATAATCAATAAATCCAAAACCATTCAATTATATATGTACATAATCATATATATATATATATAGCATAATGGGATAGGGAACGAGGTTTGGGATGAAGTTTAAGACATTAGTCTAAACTATGTAGCTATCCTATTATCTAGGCACCCGCGGACTATATTAGTTCAGCTCCTCTTCTTGAAAGGGACCCAGTGCATATTAGTCACATGAATAAAAGATATTTAAGAAATACTAGGGAATTCCCCAACACCACTTTGTTCCAAGATACATATGTATATGTAAATATAAATGATGCACACAATTGTCAAGACCTCTCTGCTGCCAAACGTAGTTTCTAGTGTTCGGCCTTCCTGGGACTTATACTTTTACGATAAGCCACATAATCCCCCATTAAGCCCAATTAAATCATTTACACTTTCCCATTTATTAACCAAGAATCATCAATTATGGCATATACCATTGGTATTGTCTTACCAGATACATTTGTAAGCTAATATCTTTATGTCATTGTAGAATCATAATTTTGTCCCTCCTGAGAGTGTCTTTTTACCTATTTTTATCCCGTTATACCACGTACCATCACCTATGTGATAATTTCCACTCAATAATAAGTCCAACAAGCTCTTAACCATTTTTGACACCTTACCCTAATAAATTTTATCTCATCCTAACTACCCTATCCCCACACAACCCCTTTACCCATATACCCCTTACCTCTATCTCATATTTTATTTCATTTCTTAACAAACTCAAAGAAAAGACAAAAAATATATATACACATCACTGTATATATGTATGCAATACATACACACTATAATTCATATAGAACCTCACCATTTTTTCCACTCACCAATATACATCCACATCGTACATACCCCATCTTCTTTACATAGACCACAACATTCACACATATACGATACGTACATACTCATAGATAGAAACATATAAGAGGGATCCTCCATTTTTCATCACTCACATACACTTCCTTAATAGATGATAATATACACACCACACACATAGAGAAACAATACACAAAATCTAACATATACACACACTCATCCATACATACACATACCTCACTATAAAAGAGAATTGATACTCACACTCATTGAAATTCACACACAGTGAATAGATACACACACATAGAAGCTTAAAAACAAAGAAGGAAAAAAAGAGGGCTCATCGAGGGAGAGAATCAAGAGAGAGAGAGAGTTAGAATTGAGAGAATGGAGAGAGCTGGAGAGAGATCCAATAAAAAAACTCTAAAACCCGCTCGGTTTCTAAGATTTCCAGTGACATCTTCATCTAAATCAATTTTTGTTCATCAATTTGATCAAACCATTCCCAAAATCATTGAAATCTCTTCATTTTTCTTTGATTTCTGTACAAATCTAGTTGAAAATGCTAGATTTTCCAAAATCAGTGGTTATTTAGTGGATTTAGGCACTGCCAACCCAAAACTCGTCTTTCTCACCATCGAAAATCCAAACCAATAACTAAACTAGTTGACTTTGGTGAGATTTGGTTTAATCTGGCAAGATCTTGAATACAGATTTTCTTGATTTTCACAATTTCAGTCACGGGTTGCTTATTATGTCTTCTTTCTTGGGATTTAAATCTGTTTGGGTCATTATTTCTCAATATTGAGTTGGATTTTGTTCATTGTGGAGGTGTTCTATTCAGGATTCTATGTTCGGACTTTCTTAAACATTATTATCAACAAAATAAGTTTTTGAAGGTCCATCTCTCAACTTTACTCTTTTATTATCTCTAATGTGTTTAACATTGTGGTTTTTGTGATATGGTTGTGAGCATATTTGAGCCATGTTGATGGTCTTTGTCTTACTTTCTATCTTGAAAATTGAATAGTCGTATGATTGAGAATTAAGTTAATTGTGTGGTTGATAATAAATTGGGATGGGATTTAAATCAAGAAAGTAAATATTAACTTGTTTTGACCGCTGATTATATTTTTGATTTAAGACGAATGTAATATTGTCGAACTAGATAGTTTCATGTTTAGGCCAATAATTGATAGGAAAACATAGGTTGGGTAGGCAAAGCTTAGGGATTGTGGATTGTTGAATATCTGGAATGTTTCGTTTAATGATTTTATTTGTCTCATATTTGGAAAATATATTTATTTAACTGGGGAATGCCCCGAGTTCATTTGTATTTATTCACCAAGGAATACCCCAAAGTGTCTTGTACTTGGAGGATGTTCATGATAAAGGCCCAAGGCTTCAGGTAAAGATTAGAGCATAGTTTAGGATTAGTCTAGAATAAAGTAGGTTTATATTCTGCATTTTTATTTTGGTTTGTAATAATTGGACTGGACATTAACATTTTTGGATTTTTGTTTGTTTGGTGTGTTTGTGTTATGTGTTTTATGGTATATTCACTTCATAGTGTTTACTAGCCAATATACTCTAGGAAGTGACCATGGTTGAACTACGGTACCAAGGGGTGCATAAAACCTTTCCTTCGATCAACAAAATTTTTTAGTCAGAATCTCTGTTCATGGATCAGTTATAGAGCCAAACCATTTTCAAAAAGGAGTTTCAAAGGTGACTTGGCACACCCAATTTTTGCCAAATGGGGACTTTGAGTTTAAATGTAAATAATCCTTTTTGAAAAAAAAAATATTTTTTGTCACTTAATAAAAAAAATCCTTTCAAACTTAAAACAAATCTTTTTGGTTTAGAAAAAGAAGTGTGACAGCTCTGGCGACTTTGTTGGGGATTTTTTAGAATTCTAGCTTATTTCTTAAGTTGTATCAGCTTAGTTTGACATTATGGGTGTATAAATATTGTTTGTGTTATTTTTTTTTAATTATTTTATCATTGTTGACCACCTATGTGCTAAATGTTTATTATTTTTACTATGTATTACCGTTTTATATCTGGCATCATATGCATAACCCGAGTCATTTTTTCACAATAAGTCCATAGTACACGTGTGTACACGACCTCTAGTTAAGTTACCCTTATTTTAGGAGAGAGAGCTATTGGGTGTATAGAGTAGGTGGAAAGCCATCCTAGCCACTATCTTAAGCAGAAATTGAGGGAGCTACTTGGGAAGCATAAGCAGACATACGAACCAAGTATCCTTACCTCTTCTCCACTAATCCTGACTCAACTCAAGGTAATAGTTTTCCTTAAGCTTATTCAGTTTTATGTTCAAATTTCAATTACAAACTTGGTATAAGTTACCATTGCATGTTCAGTCATATGTTCATGAGTCAGTTCAATCACGTATTCATGCATCAGATAATATGTATGTCCAGTATGAGAAACTCAGCTTATCCTTAATCCCAGTTATGAATTCATGAATCATGTTCAGCTATGTGCTCATGCATCACATATGCATGTTTAGCACGATAATTCAGTGTATGAGTGATCTCAGTCATGAAACCGTGTTTCACTTGTGCATGTCCAGTGTCTAAGTTTAGTCTCTTAGTATTCTCAATTTCAGCAGTCTCATTCAAGGATAAATATTCCCAAGGGGGAGATAATATAAGACCCCATAAAATTCTTAGCATAATTCAGTCCTCTAAGCTTGTTAAGGGGTTCCAGACTTAGAATATTCTAGCTAAGTATTCAAACTTAGTGTCATTATAGCCTTCAAAAGTTGGTGATCTTATTTTATGGCCTTTACGTCCATTATAGGTGGATATTTAGGTTGATTCATGATCAAGAATGTCCTTGGGTGTTTTCGGACAAGTTTTGGATTTTTTGAACTTTGTTTGAAGATCCTTTAGAATCCTAAAATTGTGGATCAATGCGATCTTGGCACGCCGCATTGACTATCGCATTGATAAATATTTTCCCAGCTCCCAATGTCAATTTCCAGTAAGTCAACGCATTGGCTATTACATCGATGCCAATGACACAGCGCGTTGGTCTGAGCGTCGATGGTACAGTTTTTTAGTCATTAAAAGACCGCGTACTTGGGGGTATTTAGGTCTTCTTCCCTCAATCTTCAGCCCTTAAAACACGAAATTAATCATTTTAGGTAGAAAATAATCTCATTCTTTCTCAAATTTGCTCAAGAACAAAACCCTAGAAACCTTAATTTCAAATCAAGAACTCAAGATTTCACCATTAAATTTCAGAAATTCCTTAACTAAGGTATGTGAAGTGTTTATCCAAGGGTCCCTTCCACCCTTGGAGTCCAAAAAACTATTTTTTAGACTTTAAGTATATGAATTCCATGTTGGGTTTGATAATATCCATATTTAAAATGATTAACTGGGTTTCAAATTCATGATCAATTTCATGTGGGGTTAATTAATTTATATGTGTTACCATGTGAAATTATGCTAAAACCTTCAAATGGTGAATTTAATACTGAGATTGTGTGCTCACATGTTGATTAGTACTCTGTGCATAATTTATGCCTTTCAAGTGATTGATGAATTAAGCATGTGAGTTGAATGGTGAAGTTATATCATGCTAGCATGTGTTTAAGTTCATGACATGCAAGTGTTTATTAATATGCCCCAATGAATGAAGAATGATCAAATGCTTAGTTTATAAGTTTTAAGTTTATGCCATATCTCTTATTTTGTTCTATCGAGTCCTGAGAGTACTTATACCCAACAATTTAGCTGATTATTTAGAGCTATAGTCAGTCATAGTACAGTAACAATTACGTCACTATCAGTAGTACTCTCAGTTAGTTATCGAACTCTGGAAAAACTTAGTAGACTCAGTATTTTTCCAGTCTAGTTCAGTACTCAGTCCAGACCTCAGTAAACTCAGTCAGTTAACAGAATTCAGTAGTTTCCATCAGTCTATAGAACTTAGTGTACCCAGTTCAGTTAAATAGCAAAATCAATAACAACTCAGTCCAGCCTAATACAGACTAAAAATCAGTTTAGTGTCTATTTAGTTGGGAGTAGGATTCAACACTGAGTTAACCCAGGGATAGGGTCATTTTTGCCAATAGAGGGTTTGACCCTTAATAGCAATCCCTGTGTTACTGAACTACATAGCTAGCATAGGTTGAGATATCTTTCTACTAGATATATTGAGGGTTAATATATCTCATTCGAGTTATCCTGCTAGCGAGGGTTGACGGAAGAGCTTTCTATCGGAGAGGGTTAAATCACAACTTGTCCTTATCCATGGCACGATATTGTCACTCTTCCAACTGGGGTTATAGATTGGACCATAATCAGTTTAGAGAGAAGCATGTCGGTTAGATGATTACCTCCCACAGTCTCAGTCTCAAAGTAGAACTCAGTTTAGATCTACAGATTCAGGACTATCAGACATAGTCACTCAGCTCAGTATGGTTCCATAGTATTAAGAACTGTCAGATATAGTCATTCAAATAATCATTAATACAGTATTCGTAAACTCATATATCGACTATCAGTATTTAGACTCAATACTCAGTATTAGCACGATCTTAGTTACAGTCTATATATTCATGGATGTACGCTTACTCAGTCATACTAATGTTATTCAATTATTATTGTGCATGCATATGAACACATGTATTTCAGCCTACCTCACTAAACATACCAGTACATTCAAAGTACTGACACATGCTTTTCTTTGCGCTATGATGTCTTATATCATAGGTTCAGACGCACGGGCTCCAGAGCACTCTTAGCAGTTCAGATTCTCAGCTTTCAGAGTAGTGGTGAGTCCTCATGGTTCGAGGACATGCTTATTATTTATAGTACTTCAGTTTTATTTTAGTATATGGAGTTAGTTGGGGGTTTGTTCCATCAACTACACAGTTCAGACAGTTAGAGGCTTTTCATACTAGAGTACTTTCAGACAGTTGTTTATTTTTTCAGTACTTATATTCATTTTTGGTATTTTGATACCGCATCTAGATATATATATATATATATATATATATGACTTATTATATATTTCTCTTAATTTCTCTTTAATTTCTACAGATTAACAAAACTATTATTTCAATGATACAAACTCTTAATTTCTACTAACAACATTTGGTTCAAATTTAAAGATTCTTGTAAATTAAAACACATCATGTAGGATTATTAGTTGCAACTAAGATTCGATTTTTTTCATGTTAGTTACTACTATTTCTATTTTATGAGTATTTTCTTATTGATTAAATCGAAAACTGAACCGTTAAGGACTAAGAACCGATAAACAAAAAACCATAAAAAAATATCTTATTGATTTGATTATTGGTTTAACATTTTTAAAAATCAAAAATCGATAAACTGAACCGATAATATGTAAAACTGAACCGAACCGAACCGACCGATGTACACCCCTAAGTTTTAAAATTAGTATCATTAACACTAATTTTAAAATTATTACCTGTACTTAATATTTAACACTTGTGTCACTCTTTTTTTAATTTAATTTTATTTTTTTTACCACCCTTAATTAATTTGTCCAAGTAAGATATCTCCATGCCGGCAGCTGCAAGACAACGTGTCTTTTGGAAATGGCATTATTAGTAAATATATAAAAAGTAATGTGGAAATGGAAAGTGCCACAAGTGAAACAGAGGGAGTCGGCCTTATTCCACATGGCAATGTACGGCAGGTCAGTGGAGATCGCGCACAACACCGACCTCTTATAAACAAAATCTTCAAAAAACAGAAAAATCTCGGTCCAAAGTTTCTCTCTCGTCTTACTTCTACGTCTGTTGTTACAACATTTTTCTTTTAACACAAGAAATCTTTCATCAAGCTCCCTTCCCGACCATGACAGTCATTGCTACTGCTGCTGCTATTTCTCTTTCTCTTCCTTTCTCTTTCTGCCGCTCTACCAAATCTTATACTAGAAAGTTAGGTACCCTTTTCTTTACATTACTATTTTGGTTATTTAAAAAAAAAGAAAAAAGAAACATTGAAAAGCTTGTATCCGGAGACTCCTTTGAAATTGTAGTAGAAAAAAAAAGAAAAATTTGTTTCTTGATGTTGGTTATCTATATAGAGATTTCAAAACCATTTTGGTGAGATCTTAATGGTTGTTAGCTAATAGTTTGAGACATGCTTAACTCTGTTTGGATGGTTGTTACATATTCTTTAACAATGCATGGTGTTGTTTAGTATTGTGTTGTGTTGCATGGTGATGTATTGCTTTAATGAATACAAAGTTTGGATAGATCATATCATTTTTTGTTGTTACAAAAGAATGATATTCGTTGTTACAAAAGAAGGGTATTGGAGTAGAGATATTATAAAAAGCTAGGATAAATGATAAAGTATGATTATTAAATAATAAGTTAATACAAAATGAGGGGAAAAGAGGTAACCGGCACATCACAAGAACCAAACCGGTGTTACACAAAATGGGACTTTCGTTGTTACCTAACGATGGATTTAACGATACAATAAGAATTAACGAACAATCAAAACATGCATTGTATTTAAACTAACAACACAATACAATAACAATCGTCCAAACAAGCGTCGGTATCAAAAGTGGATTGATTTTGACTAGTGATCTTGTGGACGGCAAGTTTTGTTAACCCCGACAGTGCGGGTACGTAGAATCTGTATAATAGAGAAGAACCTCAACACTAGTTCAAGTACAAAACAAGAACTCTTATGAAGTTATGTAACAACCTCAACACAAGATCAAAAAAGATCTTTCAAAGAAGTGTGTTTTTTCAGAAAAATTAGATGAAAACGAAAAAATAGTTAAGACCAAGTCGTCCGAATTCACGGACTATCCTTAAGGAAATAATTCCCCTCACTGTACCCGAGGTTGTGGAATTTTCCTCCCAGGATAAAATGGCCTTCAATCTGACTATAGTGGTACCTCAAATAGGCAGATTCTTCGAACACACTCACGGTTTGAATGATCACACTTAAGAGTATTTTTAAGACAAGAAGAAGAAGTTTGTAATCTGAAAATTTCTGTTTTTTTTCTATATCATAAACCTGTGGATGAAACCAGGTTTATATAGCCACTAGATGCCTTTTTGAAAAGGTGGCATTGGTTCATAATAGAGGTGTGTGACTCTTCCTGAACATGCATGTCTATTGAGTTAAAACAATGCAGTATTTTTCTGAAACAGTGCACTGGTTCACTGAAACAGTGTGTTTTTTCCGTTGAAGAGTTGCAACTCTCTGAAGCTGTGCAATCTTCTGTAACAGAAGCAACAATCTGAAATAGTGCAACCTCCTGTAACAGAAGCAACAATCTGAAACAGTGCAACCTCCTAATAGAAGCAACAATTTGAAACAGTGCAACAGTTTCAAACAGACGCATTATTTCAGAAACACTATTACTGCGTATATATGGAGTTCCGGCATTTTTCGTAATTCAAAAAAAAATTGTCCAAAAAAATAGATCTCATCGATCGATCATTTGACCAAATCCAAATCCAAATCCAAATCCAAATCCGAAGCCGAAGCCGAAGCCGAGCCGAGCGAGCGACGACGACGGCGCGAGGCATCTTTATTTCCTTGCCTCACTTACCATGTGAAGTAAGTGTTTCAATTTATAAACACTTTAAAGTTCTCTTCTTTCACCAATGTGGGAGAAGAGTAAACTTTCCAACTTAAAGAGTACACTTTCCAATTTGGGTGTCTCCTTCCCTTCACTTGGTTTCTCCATTTTCCATTCAACACACTATCAACCCAACAATCCCCCACATGAATGGGAATGGCTATTTCTTTGAAAAACATTTACAGACAGTATGTGATCATCAAGCAAAGACTGATTGCATCTGGATAAGTGGGTTTCCCTTTGAACTTTCCGTAGTGAACATGTATCGGATGCACTCGGTCAATCGGTAGATTTGATATCTTTGAACCATCGAGCTTTAATGTACACCTAGACAACACATGTCACACAACCAGCCTTTTACCATTTATGGTTCTTACGGTTTTGTTCTTTTCAGCCATGAACACGTCCCGATTTTCATGAGAGCTTAGAGAATAGGCCTTTACTAACATTCTCTTTGAAGCGGCTTCCACTTCGCCCTCACATAGCTGATTTCTAAATGTTTCAATCCTTTAGATTGAACTATTTGGTCAAATCTGCCAAATTTAGATAATCATTAAAAGACTTTTCACCTTGAGTCTTATCCTTGGTTTACTACACATTATCTACATCATGAGAATGGGTTGGGTAAATGACAATGTTGAACCTGTCAGACATAACTTTGTTTGATCTCCTTGAACCTAGCTCTTGGGATCTCCAGTCTGCTAGGTAGAGTTACCGCTATGCTGACTTGTCCTAGGCCTTAAACCCATTCCCTTGGATGTCCTTTCTACTCCTTCTCTAGATAGGCCTTTTGTAAGTGGATCCGACACATTATCCTTTGACTTTACATAGTCTATAGTGATAATTCCACTAGAGAGAAGTTCTCTAACGGTATTATGTCTTCGACGTATGTGACAAGACTTACTGTTGTACATCATGCTCCCTGCCCTACCTATTGCCGCTTGGCTATCACAGTGTATACATACTGGTGCCACTGGCTTGGGCCAATAAGGAATATCTTCTAAGAAATTCCGGAGCCATTCTGCTTCTTCACCGGCTTTATCTAATGCGATAAATTCAGATTCCCTTGTAGAGCGAGCGATACAAGTCTGTTTCGATGATTTCCAAGAAACTGCTCCTCCACCGATAGTAAATACATATCCACTTGTGGATTTTACTTCGTTCGATCCGGTGATCCAATTTGCATCACTATATCCTTCAAGTACCGCGGGATATTTATTATAATGCAAAGCATAGTCTTGAGTGTATTTAAGTTAACCCAAAACTCTTTTCATTGCCATCCAGTGAGTTTTGTTGGGATTACTCATGTACCGACTCAATTTACTGATAGTGCATGCTATGTCTGGTCGTGTACAGTTCATTATATACATTAAACATCCCAATACTCTTGCGTACTCCAACTGAGAATCACTTTCACCTTCATTTTTCCGAAGTGCAAAGTTCGCATCCAATGGAGTCTTGGCAATATCGAATTCCATATACTTGAACTTATCAAGTACTTTTTCGATATAATGAGACTGTGACAGTGCTAACCCTTGTGGAGTTCGATGGATTCTTATACCTAAGATCACATCTGTAACTCCGAGGTCTTTCATATCAAACTTGCTCTCGAGCATTCGTTTGGTTGCATTTATGTCACAAATGTCTCTACTGATGATCAACATATCATCCATATATAAACATACAATGACTTGGTGATTTGGTGTGTCCTTAATATATACACATTTATCACATTCATTTATCTTGAATCCGTTTGCCAACATGGTTTGGTCAAACTTTGCATGCCATTTCTTAGGTGCTTGTTTTAGTCCATAAAGTGACTTAACAAGTTTACACACCTTATTTTCTTTTCCTGGAACCACAAAACCCTCAGGTTGTTCCATGTAGATTTCTTCCTCCAATTCTCCGTTTAGGAATGCGGTTTTCACATCCATTTGATGGATTTGAAGATCATATACTGCCGCCAAGGCAATTAACATTCGAATTGAGGTTATCCTTGTCACTGGCGAGTATATATCAAAGTAATCAAGACCTTCTTTTTGGTTGAAGCCTTTTACTACAAGTCTTGCCTTGTATTTGTCACTAGTACCATCCGTTTTCATTTTCCTTTTTGAAGATCCATTTAGAACCTAAAGGTTTATTTCCTGGAGGAAGATCAACCAATTCCCACGTATGGTTACTTAAGATTGAATCAATCTCACTATTGACTGCCTCTTTCCAAAAGGATGAGTCTGATGACTACATCGCTTCTTTAAACGTTCGAGGCTCATTTTCTAAGAGAAATATTACAAAATCCGATCCAAATAAAGTTGACGTTCTTTGACGTGTACTACGTCTTAGATTTTCTTCATTATGTACATTCTCACTTGGTTCATCTCGGGGTTGTTTAGATCCTCCACTAGACTGTTCATGTCTAGTTTTATAGGGATAAATGTTTTCAAAGAATTCAGCATTATCTGATTCAATTACCGTATTTTCATTTATATCCGAATATTCGGATTTATGAACCAAAAATCGACATGCTTTACTGCTTTTAGCATATCCTATGAACACGCAGTCCACCGTTTTAGGTCCTATCTTAACTCTTTTAGGTATAGGAACTTGAACCTTCGCTAGACACCCCCACACTTTGAAATATTTTAAGTTGGGTTTCCTTCCTTTCCATTTTTCATAAGGAATTGATTGTGTCTTACTATGGGGAACTCTATTGAGTATACGATTGGCCGTAAGGATAGCCTCTCCCCACAAGTTTTGCGGCAAACCAGAACTTATTAGTAAGGCATTCATCATTTCCTTCAAAGTTCGATTTTTCCTTTCCCCAATTCCATTAGATTAAGGTGAATACGGGGCCGTAGTTTGATGGATTATTCCATTCTCTACACATATTTGCGCAAAGGGAGATTCATATTCTCCGCCCTGTCACTTCTTATCATTTTGATACTTTTGTCTAATTGATTTTCAACTTCAGTTTATATTGCCTAAACGCATCTATTGCTTCATCCTTACTATTTAGCAAGTAGACATAACAATATCTAGTGCAATCGTCAATAAAAGTTATGAAATACTTTTTTCCACCACGTGATGGTGTTGACTTCATATCACAAATGTCAGTGTGTATTAAGTCTAAGGGATTGGAATTCCTTTCAACAGACTTATAAGGATGCTTAGCATACTTTGATTCTACACACGTTTGACACTTAGATTTATTGCACTCAAAATTTGGCAAAATTTCTAAGTTAATCAGTTTTCGTAACGTTTTGTAATTAACATGGCCTAAACGTTCATGCCATAAATTATAAGACTCAAGAAAGTAAGAAGAGTTTGAATGTTTATTTATTTCAACAGTCATTACATTCATCTTATAAAGGCCTTCCTCGAGATAGACTTTTCCTACATACATTTCTCCTTTGCTAACTACTATTTTTCCAGAAACGATTACATATTTGAAACCGTTTTTATCTAGGAGTGAAACAGAAATTAAGTTCCTACGTAACTCCGGAACATATAACACATTATTCAGTGTCAAAACCTTTTCGGATGTCATCTTTAGGCAAACTTTTCCTATTCCCTCCACCTTAGCAGTCGCGGAGCTGGCCATGTAAATTGTTTCTTCCGCTTGAGCCGGAGCATATGTCGAGAACAACTCTTTGCTTGCGCAGACATGGCGTGTGTCCCCTGAATCCATCCACCAAGCGCGTGGATTCCCGACCATGTTTCATTCCGTGAACATAGCACACAGGTCGTCATAATCCTTGTTGGACTCAATCAGATTCGCTTGGTCCTTTTTCTTCCATTTTTTCGGGGCTCGACAGTCTGTTGATTTGTGGCCAATTTTTCCACAGTTGAAGCACTTTTCCTTAAACTTTTTCTTGGGATGATTGCTTCCATGTTCAACATCTTTTGTTTCCGCCGCTTGAAGTCGATGCCAGAAAATTTTTTGGGTTTCTCCGCCGGGGCCATTGTTGGCGGAGCATTTGTGCGACTTGATGTGGCAATATTAGTTGCCCCCATAGACGTTGTCGCATCCATCATTTGACTTTCAGTTGTCATTTTTCCTGTCACCACAAGAGAGAAAAATTAGTATTTTTCAGAATACTATTAATAAAGTTAAATAACTTTACAACTTTTCCTTCTTGTTTCTAATTAACGATGAAGTTTTTATAACTTTAAATCGTCAATCGAGTGAACTTCAACTTTTGATGAAGATTTTATGTCTTCTAATCACAAGTTAAATTCAGACGGAGTAGAAAGCATAAGCTTTAATCTCCAAAAACAAGTTATACAGATTTTGTAGAGTTATTTCCTTAAGATTGTTAACCCCGACAGTGCGGGTACATAGAATCTGTATAATAGAGAAGAACCTCAACACTAGTTCAAGTACAAAACAAGAACTCTTATGAAGTTATGTAACACCCTCAACACAAGATCAAAAAAGATCTTTCAAAGAAGTGTGTTTTTTCAGAAAAATTAGATGAAAACGAAAAAATAGTTAAGACTAAGTCGTCCGAATTCACGGACTTTCCTTAAGGAAATAATTCCCCTCACTGTACCCGAGGTTGTGGAATTTTCCTCCCAGGATAAAATGGCCTTCAATCTGACTATAGTGGTACCTCAAATAGGCAGATTCTTCGAACACACTCACGGTTTGAATGATCACACTTAAGAGTATTTTTAAGACAAGAAGAAGAAGTTTGTAATCTGAAAATTTTTGTTTTTTTCTATATCATAAACCTGTGGATGAAACCAGGTTTATATAGCCACTAGATGCCTTTTTGAAAAGGTGGCATTGGTTCATAATAGAGGTGTGTGACTCTTCCTGAACATGCATGTCTATTGAGTTAAAACAATGCAGTATTTTTCTGAAACAGTGCACTGGTTCACTGAAACAGTGTGTTTTTTCCGTTGAATAGTTGCAACTCTCTGAAGCTGTGCAATCTTCTGTAACAGAAGCAACAATCTGAAACAGTGTAACCTCCTGTAACAGAAGCAACAATCTGAAACAGTGCAACCTCCTGACAGAAGCAACAATTTGAAACAGTGCAACAGTTTCAAACAGACGCATTATTTCAGAAACACTATTACTGCGTATATATGGAGTTCCGGCATTTTTCGTAATTCAAACAAAATTTGTCCAAAAAAATAGATCTCATCGATCGATCATTTGACCAAATCCAAATTCAAAGCCGAAGCAGAGCAACGTCGGCGCGAGGCATCTCTATTTCCTTGCCTCACTTACCATGTGAAGTAAGTGTTTCACTTTATAAACACTTTAAAGTTCTCTTCTTCCACCAATGTGGGAGAAGAGTAAACTTTCCAACTTAAATAGTACACTTTCCAATTTGGGTGTCTACTTCCCTTCACTTGGTTTCTCCATTTTCCATTCAACACACTATGAACCCAACAAGTTTTGCTGCATAGGTTGGTACTTAGGATAAGATCTGAATCGTGTAATTGATTGCTCTTTTAGGCTATTGTTTATGATATTGGAATGTAGATCCATACATCAATTGCATTTTCTCTGTGTGAACAATAATAGTTGACTGGTTACTGATTTTTCATCTTGTTCACTGTCAGTTTGTCAAAGGCAGCTTTGGAGTATTTGCAGTGTATGGGGAGGAGGGTGGGATTCCAGATAAGAAAGATTCCTGGTTGACACTCTTCAATGTGGAAGAGCCTAGGACTAAAGTTCCACAAAGTAAAGGCAAGTTCTTGGATGCAAATCAAGCTCTAGAAGTTGTTAGATATGATCTACAATACTGTGATTGGAGAACTCGGCAAGATGTACTTACTATAATGCTCCTACACGAAAAGGTATGTGTTGAATTGATGTGTTTCTATTTCCTAGGGTTTCTTAACTTTGAATCTTGGTAAATACAACATCCACCGTCTTTATCTAGGTCTATATACAAGTTTGTAGCATTCCTCTTTCTCATTTTCCGTGTTTTCCAACTGGAGTCCCCCTCCCCCCCTTTCTTTTTTTGCTTTCTCTCTAATGTACACTCCTTAGAGTTGTTTCAAAGTTTCTTGGTATTCATTGTTTTCTACAATATGTTCTGATCAGTAAATATTATGTAACTAGATCATAGAAGTCTTAAACCCTCTAGCACGTGATTACAAATCTATTGGAACCATGAAGAACGAACTTGCAGAGTTGCAAGAAGAACTTTCTCTGGACCACAACCAGGTATAGAAAATTCTGGCCTAGATACTGACTATTTTGATACAAATTGCACTTTCAGTTTTCTAGTCCCACAACCCTAGGATGTTCAGGACTATTTCACTTTGATATGTCAAACTTATTGAAACAAGTCTTCTTAGAAATAAATGGAAAGTTGTATAGAGAAACAGTTCAGTTATCTTGCTTATTTTTCGTAAGAATAAAGTTCTATATCTGAAGTACCAATACAACAGGTACATATATCTGAGGCCCGGGTTTCTGCTGCTTTAGATAAGCTATCTTACATGGAAGAGTTGGTTGACGATAGGCTTCTGCAAGAGAGAAGTACAGCAGAATCAGAATGCTCGTCTTCCTTCGCCAGCACGTCAACAGGGTTATTAGACACTGTTAAAAGCAAGCCACCTCGAAGAACGCTGAATGTGTCAGGTCCTGTCCAAGATTACAATTCCCATTTGAAGAACTTTTGGTACCCTGTTGTGTTCTCTGCAGATCTCAAGGATGACACCATGGTGAGTCAATTATGTCATATCTGCAGTACTCTACTTGCATAAAAGAAAGAAAACATTTGATTCAACACACAAAACCATGTAGATGCAAAATTATGATCATGCTATACTATCCCGTCTCCTACTTTATGAGAGAGAACAGATATATGACTTGAGGAAAATCTAGATAGGGATGTGACTTTGATATTCTTACGGTGTTCCGTTAAATTCTTATGGCTCTTCTGCCTGATGACTGTTAACTGTATTGTTTCAGTTACCAATTGATTGCTTTGAGCAATCATGGGTGATCTTTCGTGGGACTGATGGAGAATCTGGATGTGTACAGAATACATGTGCACATAGAGCCTGCCCCCTTGATCTTGGCTCAGTGAATGAGGGTCGCATCCAATGCCCTTATAATGGTGAGATAAGTTTGAATCTTACCATTTTCAGTTCAGAGTTCATATTTGGGAGATGGACATAGCTTTCAAATGTGTCTTGTGGAGGATATGAAATATCTGACACTAACTTTTGATGTTTATTAATGAATTAGGATGGGAATATTCTACTGATGGGAAGTGTGAGAAAATGCCATCTACAAGATTACTGAATGTAAAGATCAAAGCACTGCCCTGCTTTGAGCAAGAGGGAATGAAATGGATTTGGCCAGGAAATGATCCACCTGCAGCTACTCTTCCTTCTTTACTTCCGCCTTCTGGATTTCAAATCCATGAAGAGGTTCTAAATCACTAAGAAGACTGTCTTACAACATATGTTTGAGTATTTTGCCTTTCAACTTTTTTCACTGAACTGAAGATAGTGATGGAACTTCCGGTGGAACATGGACTACTTTTAGACAATCTTTTGGATCTTGCACATGCCCCTTTCACTCATACATCAACCTTTGCTAAAGGATGGAGTGTCCCAAGGTAGTTATGGTAACATGGTGCTAATTATCTAGAAGTCTAGGAATAAATCAGTAGTTAATAAAAGAGTGGATTATTTTTCTATTTATTTCATCTGGTCTGAAAACTTGTGGGTGTCGGATATCCGATCAATAAATCCCACAAACTGCGGAAGTTTAAGGCTTAAGCGGAAATGAAAGAGGAGGTTGAGGGAATCCACTAAATTGAGGGCTTCAGTCGCTCGCTTTAACGCTCGTTAGTAGACAGTGAGTGGAGTGCTAAGCCCTTTAGATATGTTTTAAGACATAAGAAGTGATTTCAAGTTGTGAATTGAGTAGTATATGAAGGTGCACGCACTTATAATTCACCTTTTCTTTTTATTTCAGCTTGGTAAAGTTTTTGACTCCTGCATCTGTCTGCAGGATATTGGGATCCGTATCCAATAGATATGGAATTTAGACCACCTTGTTTAGTCTTATCCACCATTGGAATCTCAAAGCCGGGCAAATTGGAGGGACAGAGCACCAGGCAGTGTTCTACTCACCTTCATCAACTTCATGTTTGCTTACCTGCATCACGACAGAAGACACGGTTATTATATAGAATGTCACTGGATTTTGTTCCCGTGCTGAAACACATTCCCTTCATGCAGTATGTTTGGAGACATTTTGCTGAGCAGGTTAAATTCTGTCCTAAACGTTTTGAATGGAGGCAATTACTTTAACATCTTATGGATCATCAGTCAGTGACTGATCTGTCAAAAACTGCATCCTGTTCTGGGGCCTTACACAGCTCTAGAAGCTCAAAGTCGCATTGCTTGGGAACTCTGATTCCTGGAAGTTACATACAATTGCCTAAAAATAGAACGAAACAATTGTGAGCATGATCATCTGATATAGAACCTTTCCAGAAATCAAATACAATTTCACCCTTTTTAAAACATGTTACTGATTTTTGCTTCTTCAGCAAGGATAATGTTGCACAGAACTTCCCTTCTATAAAGAAAATCAAAATGAAAGACCTGTTACTAACCTTTTTCTCTCTTCTTTGTAAAATTTTGTGCAGGTTTTAAATGAAGACCTACGGCTTGTGCTTGGCCCGCAGGATCGCATGCTCAATGGGGCCAATATTTGGAACCTTCCAGTGTCTTACGATAAGCTAGGTGTCAGGTATAGAATATGGAGAGATGCTGTAGATAGTGGAGCAAAGCAGCTACCATTCAGCAAATGAATATACAAGTATTCCATCAAGTACCGAGTTTACTTCTCAAGATGATTTAATCTCTTCATCGCCAGCTCGTGGCGAAATTCAGTTCAGCTGAGTTCTCTTACCACTCCATATTTGTTCTTGTTAGGAGATACACCCCTTCTGTAAATATAGCTGTACACAAATTTTGTTAGGTTCGTGTACAGTTTGAGCTAACCTTACATCCCTCACCAATTATTATATCCTGTCCTATTTACCACTTAAAAATTTCATAGGTTGTCTACCGAGTTCCAGAAATGGCGCTCCACTTGGTCATAGGGTAATTTTTTTAATCTCAGATTTCAATACAGAGTGTTCTTTTTGCCAAACGAGAAGCCAAAGGTATTTTAATCCTTGGTTTCAGTTTGAGCTAAATTCTATCAGTATGTTAGTATTGAAATTTTATCCTTGTATACTATTGTTGTTGATGTTCCTATGCTGAACGTGGCAGTGTAACGCCTCGGAAAATCCAAGCCTAGAATAGAACCATGCTACAAGTATGTGTAGAGTAAATCATCATGTTTTAACAGCATAAGAGGGGATATGGCCATGTACCAAGGCCATGAGGACCCCTTTAGCCCTTAACAAAGTCAAAGCCTCCCTTACCTATTGATTCCTATAGTAGTGATCAGCTTCAAATGAGTATATCTTCGAGATTCTGATGCATTTTCGAGCTCCAAAACCACCAAAAGAAATATATCTGAATTACTTTTCCAATGCATCCAGCTTCGTCTTAATCCGACGACGGAGTAGGAAGTTATGGCCTTTTCAGTGAAGCACTGCTCTGCAGTGAGACACCACGAGACCAACTAAGACCATAGTTGGATTGTACGATCGTACCATGATCTCGTTTGATTGAGATAAACTTCTGAAAGTTGACATAGTGTACCTTCAAACCACGAGAGGGGACCACAATCGTGCTTTAAAACCACGACCCCAGGCACAATGGTGACTCCCACTGATGCCCTTGATGTAACCAACGAATATACGAACCAAGATACGACTGTAGGTAGAACCCGCGGTCGTACCAAGGCTCTTCTGATCATGTTAAGAGAGTTCTAACCCAGCTCCCAACCACAAGTGCAACCTACGATCGTGGGAAGGTCTCGTAAATTCTTCCCCGAAGTTTCCAGTTATGAATTTTAAGGGACAAACCAATCTTTTCCCACTCTTTTAATATCAATGCTACAACGTTTTTGGAATTCCAAGAGTCAATATTAGGTTTAATAAGATCCTAAGCTCTCATATTTAGAATTTATCAGACACTTAGTTTCAAAAGAGAAAAAACGGGCTATTCCTTTTTCCCAAGGCTAGTTAGTCATCTTCCTCAAGCATCCAACTCTATAGAATTCTTCAGAGTTCTCATCTCTAGGTATGTGGGATTTCATCATTGGGTTCCTTTTCGCCCATTGAGTCCTCAAGATAACTTATCTCTCTAGCTTAATTCTCTTCCACAACTTTGGGTTATGGATATTGGTAGATTCATTTATATCTCAGTCATTTGGTGTCATTGAGTTATGATTCTCGTTTTACCATGAATTCCAGTGTTATTATTTGATCGTGATCATAAACTCAAGTTACATAGTAAAATTCTATGATTTTTAGACCTGAGTCGTTGAATTTTGTAGTTGCATTCAGTTTATGAGATTGACATAGTAGTTGTATTCTTTAGAGAGAGTGGGTCATGAACACCCGATGACCTAGGATTTCATTCATATACTTTTGGATGTTATATTCCCTAGTTTACATGTTTTGAGTGCTTTTAGAAAATACATTTATTTCAATTATCAAATTAGTACCAGTAGAGTGCATTACAGATTATCAGCATCGTTCATTTAGGAGTAGTACTTAGCACCGAGTGGACGTAGGGAAGAAAGTTTATCTATCAGTTAGGCCGAGACCTTTAGTAGAAGTCCCTAAGTCCCAGAACTATGGCGCCATCGTAAGTTCTAAAAGGTCACCCCTCAAATCAGGTTGACACCTTAGTCCTTTTGGACATTAGTTTATTGGATTTGTGTTAGTAAGTGCTCATACCCTTGGCATGGTATTGAACACCCTTCCAGCTAGGTGTAATGCCCAGATTTTTTCCTCTAAAAATTTCTTGAGTTTTGAGCTTACGGCTCAAACTATGACTTACCTAACGAGTCGTAAGGTCTTCTTATGGGTTGCAGGGCTCGAGTCGTAGGGTGACCAGTGAGGGCGACTCATGTTGCTATTGTGACTACGACTAGGATGTCATGAGTCATAATGACTCTATATGGGTCGTAGGGTACTTTTCGTATCCGAAACAAAGCAGATGCCCAATGTCACTATTGTTGTTACAACTAGGACCCTACGAGTCGTATGGTACGACTCGTAGGGTTAACAATGAGGAGGCCCCATGTTTCTGTTCAGACTATGAGTTGTGGCGATGACTCGTAACCTGATGTCATGAGTCGTGACGTGACTCATAGCCACTAGCAACAATTTTTTCTCTGTTTTAATTGGGGGAAGTTTGGTCATTTCCTTTTTCCCCAATTGTGACCCTAGATTTTAAAACCCTCGTGGGACCTTATTATCAGTCAAACACACTCTTAAACTCTCTCAAATTCCTAAGTCAAGAACAATCTTAGGTTTCTCAAGGTTGATCATTTAGCGCCTTCACATGGTGATTTCTCTTCATAATTGTGATACTTTCAGACATGTACCTCTCCCCTTAAACTTGTTTGACTTAAAGCATGTATTTAAGTGGTTATTCATGTGGATTTGATTATGGATTTTGATTTGGGTTGAGGGTTTTGGGAGGATTTAACTTGATTTGCATTCCCATGATTTTAATGCAAGTGTTCATGTTTTATTTATGTATTTTGAAACCCGTTGGGGTGCATGGATATGGTGAATGGGATAGGGATCGAGGTATTCCCCCAATTTGATGATTTTGGTTGGAATTTGGTTTTGAAAATTGTGTTCCCTCAACCCACTTACATTATTGGATTTGAATTATGGTTAATCCTATGATTTGCCTTACTTCCCTATACTCTTGCATGGCATAAATGATTAAATGGATAAAAAGGGTTTTAAAGGCCTTGTTGGCCATGTTTTTAATTTTAAATATGATTTAATGAACATAAGGGGTCCCCCCAACTTGATTTAATGAACAATAGAGGTCATGACATTCCCCCAACTTGATTTAACGAACAAAGGGGGTCGTGGCATTCCCCCAAGTTGATGGAATTGATATGGCATAATTATAAGCTTGCAAGCGTAATGGTATGATGATACCTATGGTTGATGACTTAATGGATAATTCATTGGTTAAATGGATGGGTTATGTGAAACTTGTCTTAATTGGGCTTAAAAGGAGTTGTGTAGCTCACCATGTAAGGTGGAGGTCCCGGGAGGACCGACATTGGAAACCACGTTTGCTGGCATGGGGGTCTTTATGACCGTGTCCATGGGGGTCTTTGTACCCTAGGGTATGGTTTGGTGTCGGAGTCGTACCCTCCTACGGGTTAGTTTATATATTTTAAGCCGAGGGCTTCATGGACATTTCCCACCCTAAAACCCTTAAGTCCCCTCACAATATAACATGTTGTAGCATCTCATAACACATTTTGGAAGATTAAAACTCACCAAAAACACTCCCTAACTCACTCTTGAAGATTGGAGGCTAGGGTTTCTCAAGAGTTCATCTAGAAGCTAAGAGGGGTCAAGTTCCTTTTGTGAATCATCTTGTATAAGGCATGTATCTCTTCCCTCATTGTTAGCTCAAAATATCATGTGTTTTTAACAATGATTTTTACTTGTAAACTGTGGTTTTAAAATCAAATGTTAAGGGTTTTGATGCATAGTTTTGGGTATTATTTACTCTTGCTTAACTTGTGATTATCTAAATATTTTTGGTGATGGTTTGCACATGTGGGTGCTTATTGATTGTGGCCTAATTTTTATGGTTTCTACTTTGGATTTGGTGTTGTTAAAGGTATGTCGTCAAGGTGTTTGTGAAAATGTCTAAGAGAATTAACTAGTCATTTGTTAATGGTGTATTGAACTATGATATTGGTCTAATGAATATAAATGAATTATGACATTGACCTAATGAATATGAATGCTTGATAAATGGTTATGTGAAGGCCTTGATAGCCATGTAATGAGTTAATTTGGTGACTTTGGTGGTATGATAACTAAAAGGGATTGGAATCCCTAAGCATGGAATTGAATTGTGTTTTGAACTAAAGTTGGGTATAAGAATGTTAATGAAGGATGGAAGATTTGTAAAGATCTTGATGACTATGAATGGATTTGCATGGTGGTATGGACAAATGCATTGGCCTAATTAAATGATTAGGTGTTAAATGGTTTTATAAAGACCGTGTGGTCATATATGAAATGTTGAATTGTAGCCTTGATGGCTTGAATTGGTTAAATAGGTTGGAGTCCTTATGTGTTGAATTAAAATGGTGTTAATGCATGGATAAAGGGTTAGAGTCCAAATCGTCAACTAGTAATGGTCATAACCGGTTGTGGTTAGTGTCCACTTTATGTAAATGTGATGGCTTGTTGTTAGGGTTCACTTTCCATATGAGACGATTTGTGGTTAGGGTCCACTTGCCATGTAAGACGCCTTGAGGTTAGGGTTCTTTTGCCTAATTTAATGGAGAAGTTCAATGTTCTAATCCATAAGGGTGGAAGGTTGGAGTCCTTCACTCCATGTCTCATGAATGAGTGCTTTAAGAATGTATGTTATGACTTGTTCCCTGTTTTGGCACATTATATACCTATATATGTGTATCTTTATATATGCCTATATAGACATAAATGTGGTTGCATATGATGGCTTACCTTGGGTTTGGTAACTGCATTATTTTATCTTTATCCTTGAGTTACATGTTAGCGTTCCAATCGCTAACCGTCTTCAGACGCTATGTTCCCACACGAAATAGGGGCCGGAGCTTCTTCTTCTCTTCCTACATAGTGACAGGTGTTCGAATAATTCGTTTGTTGAACTTAAAGTGGTCAGCTTCCATTCTTCGGAAGGCATACATTTCATATTCTTTTATCTTACATCATAGACATGTTTTAGACTTTGTTTTGGCTAGTATCGAGGGCATGTCCCGACATATTATATACATCCTTGTTGTAGAGGCTTTGTGGATGACTGTAGATTTAGGTATATTGGTTAGTTATTGATATTAATGAGTTGATTAGATATTTCTTAAGCTATGATTGTAGTCTTGTTTCTGTTATATTATTTTATAACTATAGTTCATTCGGTACTTGTGGTCGAATGTGATAGTTAGGTTAGGTTAACAGGGCGATCTCCGACCATAGTTGGGCTTAAGATGCCCATATGACAAGGCCCTATTTCAAGTCGTGTCAAGTTGGTATCAGAGCCTAGGTTCATGGTCAGTTGGGAGTCCATGAAGTCGTGTGAAGTGGATTCTCTTTTATGTGTGTGTAGCGTATCACAATTATAAGAAAGAGGATCAAGGCATTTAGGAATATTTCTTATTGTTGTTGTCTTATTTTGAGTCATACAGTTTATGGTCTTGGATCCTTCTAATACTCGTTTTCTCGTCTTTCAGATCATGCGTCCAAGAAGATCTAAAGTTTCTGCAAACCCTTTTGTCCCGATTAGGGATGATGTTTATGGGAATCACCCTACTTATAGAGTTCATACTCGGTCTAGGGGTTCGGTACCTGATGTTCTGGGATATCTATCGGTTTCCTCTATTCCTCCTCCCTTGTCACCTCAAGGGGATGTTACTAATGTTGTGTTCTGTCGCTCCATTACTTTGTTGACTCAATTGGTAGCTTATTAGTTCAGGCATAGTATTCCTATTCCTCCATCTTCTGAGGTCACAAGAGTTGGACAATTCATGAGGTTGCACCCTCTTTTGTTTATGGGTGTAAAGGTTGAAGAAGATCCTCAAAGTTTCATTGATGAAATGAAGAAGATCTTTTGGATTATGCATGCACCGAAAGCTGAAGGTGTTGAGTTTGCTTCCTATCAACTGAAAGATGTAGTATACCAATGGTGCAAAGAATGGGAATAGTTGATAGGTGAGGATGCCATTTCTGTGGTGTGGGAGAATTTATCTAGTGGTTTCTTAGACCGATTCTTTCCTCAAGAGTTGAGGGAAGCGAAAGTGGAAAATTTTATGAATTTGAGGCAAGGTAGGATGTTTGTGAAGGAGTATGCGTTGAAATTCCATCAGTTGTCTAGGTATGCCCCTGAGATGGTTTCTAGTATGAGAGCTAGAATATGTAAGTTTTCTTCGGGACTGTCTCCCAAATCGGTCCTTGAGAATAAGGCGGCTTGTTGATAAAAGACATGGACATCTCTAGGTTAGTTGTGTATATGCAACAAGTAGAGAAAAAGAAAAAGAAATAGACTAAGAGTGATGAGAGGAAGAGTAAGAGGTCTCAAATTTCTGAACAAAGTAGAGCTAGTAGTCTAGTGGTAAGTGGGCATAAAAGAAGCATTGGGTAAGTGGTGATTCTTAGGCCAGTGAGGCCCAATCAGCATCAACCTACCCTTCTTGTAGATTTTGTGGCTATCACCATCGTGGTGAGTGTGAGAAGGGAGGAACAAGTATTTTAGATATGGTCAGATTGAGCACATGCAATGAGATTTCCCTTCTCTAGTAGATGCTTGGGCCAACAGGACCTCTATTTCTAGTTCATCTACTCTTGCGTTGAAGGGTGTTGTTTCTGCTTCTACTTCTATTTTTGGTACTGGTACTAGCCGGAATCGATTATATCCACTTACTACCCGCCAGGAATTTGAGGCATCTCCATATGTTGTTACAGGTATGTTGAAAAGCTTTTCTGTGATATGTATGTTTTACTTGGTGTGGAGTTCCCTCTCTCCTGTGTTGCCCTATCCGTGATTGGGTATTTTAAATTTGGTCCCAAAGTTATTTTGGACTCTTTTGTATTTCTACCTCGGTAAAAGACTCAGTGGTTGTAAGGAGTCTATAAGGGGTGTGGTGGTAGCTATTGGTGGTGAAGAAACTCCTATTGATTTGAAAGAGTTGGATATGGTTGATTTTGATGTTATGCTAGGAATGGATTTATTACATTCATGTTATGCTTTCTTAGACTATTGGATCCGTAAAGTCATGTTTAGTTTCCCTAATGAATTGATTATTGCATGGGAAGGAAGTTCTTTAGTGCCTAAGGGGGGGGGGGGTTCGTCTCTTACCTTAGAGCACAAAAATTAATCTCTAAAGGGTGTTTGTATCATTTGGCCCGAGTTAAAGATTCTAACTCGGAGGTCCTTCTCTAAAATTTGTTGTCGTGGTTAATGAATGTCCTAAGGTTCTCCTTGATGACTTTCCTAGTTTACCGGTGGGGATATTGAGCCGTGGGTTGGTCTTGTTTCGGACACTTGTCTAAATTTTATTCCTTCTTTCTAGAATGGTTTCGGTGAAGTATTTTCGTTCTTTCATGAGGGATAGTTTTCCCTGGGAAAGAATGGGTTGTCGGCAGGTAAATAAGGAATTTGGGGTGTGGGGTGGACCATGTATATGTATATTCTTTATAGGACGCTTGGTTGAGTAGTGTTCATGGATGGATGTCAACGATAGAGCCTCGTGGCTCAAGTTAACTTCTTCTTGCTTTAAATAGGCTTGAAAGTGGGAAAGTATAAGTTGAATTGGACTTTCCCTCTTGCATGAGTCCCATTCTTTCGGTTTTCCATGGTTCGATGTTGAGAAAGTGTATAGGTGATCCTTTGTTGGTTGTTTTCTTAGGGGATGTTGGTATTTTGGACTCTTTGACCTATGAGGACATCCCGGTAAGGATCTTAGGTTAGTAAGTTCGCCGGTTGCGAACAATAGAGGTAGCTTCGGTGAAGGTTCTATGGAGGAACCAAAAGTTCGAGGAAGCTACTTGGGAGGCGGAAGAGAACATGAGGTTCAAGTATCTGCAGTTGTCCTCCGTTCCAAAAAAACTCATGCTTAAGGCGTGTGTTGATGTTCTTAACTTAATTTATGCAGTTGTTAGGAAAGGGGTTCAAGTCATTAAACTTTAAAATGAATGAGTGTCTTTAATGGACAATGGGTTTATGTCCTAAAGTCAATAAAATGAATGGTTGATCGATAATGATCTTGGCATATGTCTTGTCCTTATTGCATGACCTTGTTTTCTAACGTGGTTTGAGGTGCTTGATGAGTAATGGTGTGTTAAATTATTATTGTACATTCCTTACCCATCATTCGAGGATGAATGATCCTAAGTGGGATAGAATGAAACACCCTAAACCTTGGCCTTTGCAAAAATTCTTTGACATTCTGTCCATGGTACGATTCAAATGTACTAGTCGTACCCTAGGATATGACTTTGGTCCCTCCCTCGTATGTTAGCCAGTGTAGTATGAGTTATATATTGTCCAAGACACGGTTTATCCTCTCCCAAGTCATATCTTAGGGGACGATCGTATGTTACCAAAAGTTTAGCCTAGTTGAATCTGTATAGGGTACGATTCAAGGTATGGTTTGGGGTACCATTCGTACCCTAAGATACGTGTAATGCATGTGTAGTCGTATCTTGGACAGTTTAGGGGTCCAGAGTGAGGCCTAGGGTATGAGTTAGGGTACCACTCGTGCCCTAGGATATGATTTAGTATGAGAATAGTACCCTCCTATGGGTTAGTTTCTAGGTTTTAAGCTGAAGACTTTATGGACATTTCCCACCCTAAAACCGTTAATTTCCCTCACCATATAACATATTGTAGACTCTCATAACACATTTTGGAAGATCAAAACTCACCAAAACACTCTCTAACTCACTCATGAAGACTGGAGGCTAGGGTTTCTTAAGAGTTCATATAGAAGCTAAGAGGGATCAAGTTCCCTCCGTGAATCATCTTGTATAAAGCATGGATCTCTTCCATTATAGTTAGCTCAAAATAACATGTGTTTTTAACAATGATTTTGACTTGTAAATTGTGGTTTTGAAATCAAATGATGAGGGTTTTGATGCATAGTGTTGGGTATTGTTTACTCTTGCTTAACTTATGATTTTCTATATGTTTTTGGTGATGGTTTGCACATGTGGGTTCTTGTTGATTGTGTTTTAACAAATGGGTCATGAGTAATCCTAATTTTGATGGTTTCTACTTTGGATTTGGTCTTGTTAAAGGTATTCCCTCAAGGTGTTTGTGAAAATGTCTAAGAGAATTAACTAGTCACTTGTTAATGGTGTATTAAACTATGATATTGGTCTAATAAATATGAATGAATTACGACATTGACCTAATGAATATGAATGCTTGATAAATGGCTATGTGAAGGCCTTGATGGCCATGTAATGAGTTAATTTGGTGACTTTGGTGGTATGATAACTATAAAGGGTTGGATCCTAAGCATGGAATTGAATTATGTTTTGAACTAAAGTTTTTTATAAGAACGTTAATGAAGAATAAATGGTTTGTAAAGATCTTGATGACCATGATTGGATTTGCATTATGGTATAGACTAAGGCATTGTCCTAATTAAATGATTGGTTGTTAACTGGTTTTATAAAGACCGTGTGTTCATATATGAAATATTGAATTATATCCTTGATGGCTTGAATTTATTAAATAGGTTAGAGTCCTTATGTGTTGAATGGAATGGGTGTTATGTATAGATAAAGGGTTAGAGTCGAAATTGTCGACTTGTAATGGTCATTAACGCTTGTGGTTAGTGTCCACTTGTATTATAAATGTGATGGCTTGTGGTTTGGGTCAACTTGCTCTATGATACGGTTTGTAGTAGGGTCCACTTACCATATAAGATGCGACGACTTGTGGTTATGGTCCACTTTCCATAGAAGACAGTTTGTGGTTAAGATCCACTTGCCATGTAAGACAGCTTGAGGTTATGGTCCTCTTGCCTAATTTAATGGAGAATTTCAATGTTCTAAGCCATAAGAGTGGAATGTTGGAGTCCTTCACTCCATGTCTCATGAATGAGTGCTTTAAGAATGTATGTTATGACTTGTTCCTTGTTTTGGCACATTATGTACCTATATATATGTGTATCTTTATATATGCCTATATAGATATAAATGTGGTTGCATAAGATTGTTTGCCTTGGGTTTGAGTGGCTGCACTCTTTTATCCTTATCCTTTAGTTACATGTTAGAGTTCCAACCGCTAACCGTCTCCGGGTGCTATGTTCCCATGCGACATTGGGATTGGATCTTCTTTGTCTCTTTCTACTCAGTGACAGGTGTTTGAGCGGTTCATGTGTTGACCTTGAAGTGCTGAGATTCCATTCTTTGAAAGAAATATATATCATTGTCTTTTATCTTATGTCATAGACGTGTTTTAGACTTGGTTCTAGCTATTGTCGCTGGTATGTCCCGACATACTTTAGACATCAGTGTTGTAGAGGCTTTGTGGATAATTGTAGACTTGGTTATGTTGGTTAGTTTTGTATATTAATGAGTTGATTAGATGCTTCTTAATTTATGATTGTTGTCTTATTTTCGCTGTCTTATTTTATAATTGAAGTTCATTCGGTACTTGTAGTCGAATGTGATTGTTAGGTTCGGTTAATAAGGCGATCCGGTCTTAGTTGGGCTTTAGATACCCGTACGACAAGGACCGATTTCAGGTCATGTAAGGTCAAGGCATTCCCGATTCATCCATTGATTTTCTTGGTACGTGCAGCTTACACGCACTGGGACCCATTCAGTAGGGGGAGCTGAACCCATATAGCTCGTGGGTGCCCTTGGGTCGGTTAGAGCTACACAATTCAAGTTAATGGTTTTAAATCTCATGTTAAACCTTATTCCCTATTCCAGCATTATATATATATATATATGCATGTATGTGAACATGTACATTGAGTTTGGTCTAGATTTTTAATTGGCATTATTTTATGCTTATCCTAAATTACATGCTAGCACTCACCCTGCTAATTGTCTCCGAACGTTGTATCCCCATACAAAGCAGGGAACGGAAACACTTTTACTTTTTCTATGCAATGTTAGGTGATCCCTGGATTGCTCGTGAGTTTGCTTAAAGTGGTGAGCTTCCATTCTTCGGAAGACCCTCATTTCATTTTTTGGTTTCACTATATCATAGACTATTTATTAATTTTTTTGGCTATCGTTGGGGGTATATCCTTACTTAGGCTATTTTTTGTTATTAGAGGCTTTGTGGATTATTATGTATTGGGATGGATGTTAAAGTTCTTAGATTTCCTTCTAATCTAGTTGCTTATCTATCTTGGTATATGTTCGAAACTCAGCTCTACCGTGTTTTATGTCTAGAATTTATCCATTACCTATTGCCTAGGGTAAAGGAGGTGGTCTCCTATCCTTGACGGACTTGAAATACCTATCACGGCCAGGCCCTGGTTAAGGTCGTAACAAGCTTGGTATCAGAGCCTAGGTTCACGGTCATTGGCTGTCCACAAAGTTGTGTCAAGTAGAGTCTCTTTTATGGGTGTGTAGTGCGCCACGCTTATATGGAAGAGGCTTCGAGGCATCTAAGATTGGTTCTTTTTCTTGTGATCTATTTTTTCAGACTATAGAGTTTATGGTCTTGAAATCTCCTCTAAATTTGTTTGTTCGCATTTCAGATTGTGCCTCCCGAATATTTGATGCTAATGGAAACTCCTCTGTCCCACCTGAGGACAATATGGATGTAACTCGTCCAACTTATGAAATACATACCCAATCTAGGGCCCCTACTCCTAACTACCCATGTGAAGTTCCACGGGCCCCTACCAGTCCTCCTCAGGCTTCTCGGGTTGATAACGTCCATGTCTCACAGCCCCAAGGAGACATTTCTAATGCCAAATTTTGTTGATCTATTCATCTGCTAACTCAGTTGATGACTTCTCAATCTTATCAGCCTAACTGTGTTGGTTTTATTGCTCCATCTTCTGAGGTCACTAAAGTTGGCCAGTTTATGAGGCTGAATTCTCTGACCTTTATAGGCTCTAAGGTTGAGGAGGACCTACAGGGTTTGTTGATGAAATGGAGATGATATTTAGGGTGATGTAAGCTACTGATGTAGAGGGTGTGGAGTTTGCCACATATCAGTTAAAGAATGTGGCATACTAGTGGTATGAGGAGTAGGAGCAGTTAAGAGATGATGATGCTGAGCAGGCTATGTGGGATGAATTTTTTGGTGCTTTTCTTGATAGTTTCTTTCCTCAGCACTTGAGGGAGGCCAAAGCAGACGAGTTTGTAGACTTGTGGCAGGGGAACATGACTGTGAAATAGTATGCCTTAAAGTTCCATTAGTTGGCTCGTTACACTCTGGAGTTGGTATCTAGAATGAGGGCTAGGATGAGGAAGTTTACTTTGGGTTCTTCTCGGGACTTGGTACTAGAGTGTAACGTGGTGATGTTGAATAATGACATAGATATCTCTAGGTTGGTGATGTATATTCAACGAGTTGAGGATGAGAAGAAGAAGCAAGCTGAAATAAGGGAAAGACAAAGTAAGAAGTTCAAATATTCAACGTAGGATGGAGGCCAATAGAACAGTGATAGATTTGGTAGGCAGTGGAGCAAAAAGAGGACTTGGGGAAACTCGGGTTCATATTATTCAACTAGTGCTCCATATCCTGTGTTATCTGGCGATCGTCGCTTTTAGGCTGATAACTGGTTTAAGACCCAGGATGCCTAGACCCAGGCTAGTAGAGCTCAGTCAGCTCCATCATATCCTTCTTCTTGATTTTGTGGACAGATGCACCATGGTTATTAAGCTGAGGGGAGGAATCTATGCTTCAAATGTGACCAGCCTGGTCATTTTCAAAGGAATTGTCCTTCAGGAAATATAGCTACTAGAGCTAATAAGGTTTCAGTTTCTACTTCTTCAACTCTTGTTTTAACGGTGCTACTTATAGTACCAACCCTGATCAGAATCGTCTTTATGCTCTCGCCACCCGTCAGGAATCTGAGGCATCTCCTGATATTGTCATTGATACGTTAAAGCTTTTCTCTCGTGGTATGTACTATTTACTTGATCTGGGGTCCACCCTTTCTTATGTAACCCTTTATGTTGTTCTTCATTTTAGTTTTGTCCCCAAGTGCATTTCTGATCCCTTTTCTATGTCTACCCCGGTGGGTGAAGGTTTATTTCTATCTTAGAGTTCGGAAGTTGATTCCTAAAGGGTGTCTATACCATCTAGTTTGGGTTAAAAATGCTAGTTCTGGGGTTCTCTCTTTACAACCTGTCCCTATATTTAATGAATTTCCTAAAGTGCTTTTCGATGATTTTCGTGGTATTCCTCCCGATAGGGAAATAAACCTTGGGATTGATCTTCTATTAGATACCATCCTATCTCTATCCCTCCATACAGAATGGCTCTAGCTGAGTTGAAAGAACTTAAGGAGTTGTTAAAGGATCCTCTTGATAAGGGTTTCATCCGTCCTAGTGTTTCTCCGTAGGGTGCCCCTATGCTCTTCATGCATAAGAAGGTTGGTTCTCTTTGTATGTGTATAGATTATCGCCAGTTGAATAATGTGACGGTGAAGAATAAGTATCCTCTTCCAAGGATAAATAATCTCTTTGACCAGCTTCAAGGTGCTACGTGTTTTTCTAAAATTATTCTTCAATTGGGTTAGCATCAGTTTAAGATTAGGGAGGTGGATATCCCTAAGATTGCCTTCTAAATTCGATATGGTCATTATAAGATTCTGGTGATGTTATCGGGTTGAGTAATGCTCCAGTTACATTTATGGACTTGATGAATCGAGTATTCAGATAGTTCTTGGATTTATTCATGATTGTGTTTATTGATTACATCTTGATATATTCTAAGAGTGAGGAGGATTATGCCAATCATCTTCGAGTAGTGTTGTTGACTCTTAAGGATCAATGATTGCATGCCAAGTTTTTGAAGTGTGAGTTTTGGTTGAATATTGTGACCTTTCTTGCGTATGTTGTGTCTAGTTATGGGATCATGGTAGATCCACAGAAAGTTAAGGTGGTTAAGAAATGTCCTAGACCTATGACTCAAACCGACATTTGGAGCTTCTTGGGTTTAGCAGGGTATTATAGGAGATTTATGGAAAGTTTTTCATTTATTGTTGTTTCATTGACTAAGTTGACTCCAAAAAGGGGAAATTTTTGTGGTTTGATGCCTGCAAGGGTAGTTTGGAGAAGCTGAAGGGCAAGTTGACTTTTTCTCTAGTTTTGACCCTGCTTGAGAGTATTGATGGGTCTATTTTTTACTATGATGCATCCCGTATAAGATTGGGGTGTGTATTGATGCAGCATGGTAAGGTAGTGGCCTATGCTTCTAGGAAGCTGCAAGCTCATGAAAGGAATTATTCGACTTATGATTTGGAGTTGGCGGATGTTGTGTTTGCTTTGAAGAATTGGCGTCATTACTTGTACTAGGTTCATTTCGATATCTATTCAGATCACTAAAGCTTGCAATATGTGTTCCCAGGAGGAGTTGAATCTCAGGCAAAGAAGATATCTTGAGTTGCTCAAAGACTATGACATGAGTCTCCACTACCATCCAGGTAAAGCTAATGTGGTTGCTGATGCTCTTAGCAGGTTGTCCATGGGAAGCGTATCTCGTGTAGATGAGGAGAAGAGGGGATTAGAGAAGGATATTCATTGGTTATCCAATCTTGGAGTTCTTCTCTTAGATTTTGAGGATAGAGATGTGATTGTGCAAGAGGTGGTGAAGTCATCTCTTGGTTCAAAGTGATGTGCTATAGAAATATAACACTTTCGATGCTTAAAATAAGGAAAATATGCATGTTTCTGAGGTTGTTTTGTTAGATATGATGCATTTTGGGTATGTTTTGCAGGAAACTAGATTTTGGATGCTAAGTTCGTGAAAAAGAGGGAAAATGTGTTTTTGTCTACTTATGTGATCAATAATGGATGTTTGTGATATTTTCTGGATTGTTCATTACCAAAACATTTGCGAGAATTGAAGAAGAGCTAAAAAATAACTTTCAACACTTGCTTTATCTATATGCGACCGCATGTAGCACATATGAACAGCATGTGGACAAAGCATGTGTCAAAAGTCCAAAATCTTGAGAGTGGACCTGTAGGAATTTTTGGTCAGGGCACATGAGATCACAACATGTGCCCATGTACCAGATGCGCCCAAGGCCAGGCTACATATGGAGACCACATGTAGCCACCGATCCTTTTTTCTCCTATTTCGTTCAGGCTTTGGTTTTAGGGTTTCCTCATGTACTATAAATACCCCTTATGTGTTTTTCAGTAGAAGTTACACACTTTTGATACTCACAAACATATTTTGATTCCAAGGTTCTATTTAGGTCTTGGAATTCTGTTATAATTATTTAGTTGATTAATTTAGTTACGGTTTTGGTTTTTACGTATAATTATTGTGATTTCATCTTATGCTTTCAATCATGAATGTTGTTGATTACTTCATAAGCATGAGTGGCTAAAAACCCTTAGCTAGGGTTATGGAAACCCTGGCCGATTGACGAAGTAGGCGGAGCATTATTGTTGTTCTGAACTGATACTCATGCATGAATTGTATTATCTTCACGTTAATAGTTATATTAGCGATTGCAAATGTTAGTATTCCACCTAGATTATTGCTTCTTTCTTCAAAAGAGGAGTAATGACTGGGAAAAGATAATGACAACAGTAATTTGGAGTTTAACTGTCGATCCACGCTACTAGGCTTTATCTAAGTAAGACGATTAGATTTTATCTAATAAATTGAGACTCAAAAGGTAATAAGTTAACTGGGATCAAGATAAGGGTTAGTAAGGCAGCATTCTTAGATTTAAAAGGTAAAGGGTGAAAACCTTCTGCTCGTCCAAAAGATTGTAGAAGGTACATAACTTATCAATTTTGTATACAAGGTATCGGGTTGGTTTTACAAAGCAAGATAAGCCTAAAGAGTTAAGAAGACAGAGGGAACATAATCCTGGTGTTCACCTATGATTGAATAAAGCCGACGTTGATATTTGTTACTAGTTCGACATTAATAATTAAATTCCCCCATTTACTTTTCCAGTTCTACCCGTTGATTTCAACAGCTGAAATCTATAATTCTACTTATTCCCTTGTGACTTGACCCCAACCTTTGTTGGGTTACTATATTTGGTAGTGACCGCATTATCTTCAGAGTGGAGGTGTAGATTGGGCGTCACCAAATTTTGGCATTGTTGCTAAGGAATACACTGCTGATTTGTGAATTAAAGTTATTGCAGTTTTTGGATTTTTCTTTTTGTTTTTGTTCTTAGTTGGGTATACGTTGATGTATGCCTAAAACATAGAGTAGAGGCAATCCCTTACTCTCTGTGAATCCAAATCCATAGAGGATCCTACAAACACCTAGTAGGATGGTGGAACAGAAAAGAGATGATATTCCTCAAGGGGTTCATAATGATCCCCCCCCTCCTCCCGAAGGAGTACAGGACATTATTGATCAACAGACTAGTGAGATTTGGGCTGAAAATTAGAGGAGGGCAACGAAAGAAGCTCAGTGGTTAGCTTAGGAGGCAGAGCTAGCTGAGCAAAGAAAAAAAGTAGAATGCTGAGTAGCACTCGATGGAAATCAGTAAGAGCTAGAGGTGCCCGTGTTTATGTGAGCCCAACGTATCAGTATATGCAACTATATGTAGATGATAAAGAAGATTTAGGATATGTTGAGCCAGCAGAGACTGGAGCCATTATTCCTTCTGTTTTACCCCAGGCATCAAGTTTGACATAACGAGCGCAATGATCCAGCTCTTAAATCTGAAGGGTGTGTTTGCGGGTTTTCCTACAGATAATGTAACTATGCACCTTATAATTTTATCAGGATCTGTAGTTCATATACCATTCTAGGGGTGAATTAGAAAGTTCTTAGACTGAGGTTGTTCCCCTTCTTACTTACATGAGAAGCATTTTTATAGCTATGGGAACTTCCAGAAGGATCTATTACTATATGAAATGAGTTACGCAGGCAATTCTTGAATCGATTATTTCCTCCATCCATAATGTTAAATTTTAAGGATAAGATCTATAATATCAGGCAGCTATTGTCAGAATCTATGTATGAGGCATGGTTCAGCTTTAAGAAAAAGCTGAGTATGGTACCCAACCATTTGATGTCAGGGCAAGCTTATTGGAGATATTCTACAAAGCCTTGACCATCAGCTCCAAAGCCATGGATGACACTATATCTAGAGGAAATTTTATGAGACTACGCTGCTATACAACTTCAGAGATGCTAAATCATACCTCTCTCACTAACCGAGGGTGGCAAACTCGGGAGGCTGAGAGGGGATCTGGCATGTATGCTATTAGTGCCTCCTGCAATAAAAAAGTATCTGATGATTTAGTAGCACAAAATATTTTACTGCTAAGAACTTATCTAGGGTTATTGGCAAAGCAGTTTGCACCAACAAGTTCCTAGAAAGTGAATGCAATAAGAGCACAGGGGTCAACTTTTAAAGCTTACGAGTCAGAATTAGATGAGGAAGCAAACTATTTGGATCATCAATTGGCGGGTTTTAAAGCACAAAAGCAAGTGAAACAAGATCCAAACTACTATGATAGATATAAAAACTGTAGTAGGAAGCAAGATGGTGACTGGAGGAAGAAGAATGACTATAGAGAGAAGGAAGATCGTTACATTCCACCTGGCAAAAGAGATGCAGAATCAAGAATGGAATAGATGCTGACTAAGTTGGTAAAGGGTCAAGAAAATTAGGAAATCGGCCTTAAGGAGATTACGGCCGACATTTTAGGGTTGACCCAGAAGGTCGAATCCCATGCCACAACTATTAAGCAATTGAGCACCAGTTCGGGAAGATGTCAACAACTTTGAACCAAAGGCAGCCAGGTACCCTTCTGAGCAACACTGTGCAAATTCAAAAAATAACAGTCATTTTCTTGCTATTACCACAAGGAGTAGTATCACTAATATGGATCCCCCATTACCTGTTGCGGAAGTGCCAAAGCATGATTAAGATGCTATTGATAAGACACCTATTGTGGAGTCAGAAAAGGCAACAGGTGGTGATGATGTAATTGGTAAGGAAAGAGGTAAGGGTTTGGTTTTATAAAGAGAAATTAAACAAATTCTGAGACCAGCCCCACCTTTTCCTTAGTGACTGAAGCAGAAAAGAGAAGAAGGGAAATTCAAAAGATTTATTGAGATGTTTAAATAATTAAGTTTGAATATTTCTTTTCTCAGAGCATTCAGATGCTTGGATATGCCAGGTTTATGAAGAAATTTGTCACGAAGAAGAAATGAAATATTATTGAGGATACCGATGGCTTGGACCACTGTAGTACAGTCACTACTAGGTCTCTGGCCCAGAAAAAGGGTGATCCAAGAGCTTTCACTATACCATGTTCTATTGGGTCATACCAATTTGTCAGAGCCTTATGTGACTTAGGAGTCAACATAAATTTGATTTCACTGGCTATATTTAAGTAATTAGGCTTAAACCCTCTAGAATCGACTTCAATGCGGCTATTAATGGTTGGCCGAACAGTGAAAAAATTGATGGGTATTTTATTTGATGTAATTATTAGAGTGGATAACTTCATCTTTCAGGCTGACTTTTTCATTTAGGACTGAGGTTGACATCGAGACGCACATTCTATGTGGAAGACCATTTATGGCCATATGTAGAGTGATGGTTGACATGGAGAAAGAAGAGTTGAAGTCCAGATTCAATGGTGAAAAGGGCACATTCAACATTTGAAAAATAATAAAGTAGCCTACTCAGATGAGGATGGTGTCGATGATAGATTGTATTGAAGACCCTGGAGGAGACTCATATGGGTATCTTGATGAATTCTAAGTAATCAAGGTACCCACGTCGTGCCGCAATATTAAATCAAGCACTGCATGGGAGGAAACCCATGGGCTGGTTGGTGAAGTATGATTAACCAACACATCCACGTCATGTCGCTACGTTAAATCAAGTGTTGGGTGAAAGCAACCCACTATTTTAGTGCTCACATTTTGTTGTTTTTCTTTTGTAGGTTTTTAGCTTATTAACTTACCCAAAATATGGTTAGATTGCTACATGTATAAATTTCCAGGTAAGGGGACTATATGACTAACCCATCATGGTCACGAGTCCCATACGGTCCAGCAAAGTTGAGCATTAAATTGAAAAGATGAAATTTTTTAGGATAAGAATGGAAAGTTGTGGAATTTGGTACATATTCATACTTTTAGGACTGTAAATTCATATTACGGTATAATAAGTAGATGGAAACTATCAAAATACCAAGTTTGAAATTCAGGAAAGTGGGCCAAAAATTTTGGTCGACATGCGCCCTGCACATGCCGACCGCATGTGGCAAGTGCAAATGGATGTCGCGGGTAGGTCAATTTGTGCGCCCAAATTTTAATTAAAATGTTGGGCCCACCAACACATATTTAAGACCTAAAACATCCCCCCATCCTTATTTAAACATCTTTAGCCTTATTCTAACTTATTTAAATCCTTAAAACTTCACTTTTATCTTTAAAACTTTCCTCTTAAATAATAAACTAATACAACACTTAAAAAAAGGCTAAATTGAAACTTGTTTGGGTACCAACCTTTCCTAACACACTAAAAACAAGTTCCAACTTAGATTTTGCTCGACTTCTTCATTATTCACTTCTGGATTCTCATAATAGAGGTAATTTTCTCGGCTCCTAATGGTTGTATATTGATTTATTTTTTGAGTAAACAAGTTGATATGTGTATTCTTATGCAAAATATATAAAATATATCGTGCTTTTATGTAGGAGCCTTGAATTAGCCTAAAATCTTAATGTGGGGCCTTTTTTTGAATTAAATTCTAAGGTTTGGCTCCGACCGAAAGTTGAACTTGAATGAGTAGAGTAATCCCAAAAGTTGAGCATGTTAGTTTGCTATGAAAATCATAACTCTTGATATGTTTGTGCACGTTAGACTTGTTGGGACTTCAAACAGGTTATAGGAATGTAAAAATTGCAGAAAAATTCAAACTTTTTGAATTCTGAGTTTTTCTTCAATATTTGCAATCCCTCATTTTTGTTGGAAACTAACTGCTAGTTTTTCAGGTACACATGGAACCAAAAGCTACTAAGAAGAAAAAGTATAAGACATTAAGAAAACGGCATGAGTCTACAAAGCCCAGTGGTTCGATGGAGGAGTACCCTATTGCACAACTTAAAGAGACTGCAGATAGGGTGACACAAAGAGTTACAAGAGACCAGTTGCGTCAGGTACTGAGACTATTATATTGGGAGTTATAGGATAGATGTTACCTGAGTAGTCATAGTGGGGTAGACGGCTAGATTTTACTCGGCCTAGGTCTCGAGCTGGGGCTACTTAGATTATCCAGATTGCACAGGCACATATTGCTCGACCGAGGATGAAATTAGTATAGAGATATCCTCCACATTCTCCTCCACTGAGTGATCATAATAATGAGGAGGCAGATTCTGAGTCAGACACATAGAGAGTAGCTCAGGAACCCCAGTCTGAGAAAGGGTTACAGGATTCATCTAAGGATGCTGAGCAGAAGGAGTCATCAGTGTACCCCAATTTAAGGAGGGTACCTCCATACATGTACAATAGTTAGATGTACCCAAGTCTGAATAGGGTAAAGAGCAGGCTTCCCATGAGGCACTAGTATAGCAAGGACAGAGTCCACGCACCCACACATGCCTCAAAGGAACCTCTTGAGAAGGAAAATATGAGGTGGTGTGTAGAGGGGATGCAGGAGATATTTGATATAGAAGGTCTCATTTTGGAGGTAGGAAGGCCTGTAGAGGGGATGCGGGATATATTTGATATAGGCAGTAGCATTTTGGAGGCAGGAAAGCCTAAGAATCTTATTTATGAGGAACGCCAGATCGATCTATCTAGGCTGAGTCAAGCACCACAGTTATGAGCTGTCTTTGATCGATATCAGTTATAGTGAATGATCAGACAACTTGGTTTTTACAGCCTGGCTATGGTTCGAGAGTTTTATGCATCCCATCATGGCACAGTAGTTCTTTTGATGCATAGATCTCCAGGCCTGATGAGACACATAGAGCAGTCATAGCTTGATCATACCCTTATATGAGAGGTCAAAATTAATCTTTCAGCAGAGACTATCTGTTGGGTCATTTTTGTTCTAAATTATATCACTTCCAACATATACAATATAGTGTGACTACAGAATCAGAGTCATAAGTGAGACACATTATAAAGGAGGCTGAGCATAGATGAGACAGAGTTGATATGTCTAGGTGGATAGCCAAATATATTTTACCTTTGGGTGATGAGACACCATGGATCGAGGGTCATGGTGTGATCAAAAAGGGTTCATTGACTTTTGATTCCAAGTTTTGGTGGTTTCTCATTCGATATCGACTATTCCTACTGCTTTAGAGGGAGAATCCATAGTTGCTAGTTCGATGGCCGGATATTCTATTGATTTTGCAGTTATCCTTTAGCATGAGATCTATGATAAAGTATTTGGAGAGACGGTGAATTTTCCATTCCTCTGCTTGATTCAGAGGTTATGTGATGAGGTCGGTGTACCTGAGATACTAAGAGTATATACGAGGGTACGTATGACAGCCACTGTGCTGATGAAAATTATGAAAGATCTGGCATGTGAAGGCTTTCCTAGGAGATCTAGTGAGCTTATCACAGTACTTCAGGTCTAGACTGAGGGTCCATCAGTTTCCATAGAGCTTTGTGATATACATGGAGGCGATGTGGGAGTTAGTGTTGATATAGAGATAGGGGAGAAGATAGAGGCCCCAGATTTGAGTACTTAGGGTGAGGGGACACCAGGCACTTCTTCATCAACCCCGACTTTAACATTAAAGTCAATTGGCATATTTTAAAAGAATACTCACCCATCCACTATAGCTTCTGCTATAGGTATAATTTCTATTTCTCAATAGTTCTTGCAGATCTTAGTGGACAGTAAGAGGGCTATTAATGCTTGATTGTTGGTTGTTAAGATCGATATAACTACTCTTTATGAGTAGATATGTTCAAGGGTTTCGATTAGATTTGAGAGGGCAGAGGCTAGATGGGATGCTACATAGAGAGATGCCATGTTTGAGATACGTGCTAACTTACAGGCATATGTTGATAAGTTTGAGAGATGGGTTACAGGTTGATTTACAAAGAAAGAGGCATCAAATCTAGCCCAGATGAAGAAGGAGATGGATATATTACGAGTAGAGGTATACTCTCTCATAGAGACCATATAGCAGCCACTCTTTCAATCATAACCCCCAATGAACTAGATATCACCTCCACAGGTACCCAGATAATTTGATTTCTTTGCCATGGATGATGATGAGTTCTAGTAGTTGCGGCCAAGAAAAGTCACATAGGAAACTTGCAGGATCTTCATATGCCATATGACTAGTCCATTAAAAATTCTAGACATGATTTCATGGATTTTGTATTTGTTAAGAGGTAAAGGGGTGACGCGATAGCAGTGGATGCATCTTTTAGTAATGCATTTCCACCACCACCAGCTCTTCCAGATAATATGCCCCCATTGGGGATGCTCATGACACAGACCCTTAGTGTGTCCTTGGTATGTTCTCACTTCCATTTGTTTTGTATTATTTTCATGCATTAAGGACAGTACGTAGTTTTTAGTTAGGGTGGGGTATACCATAGATGCCACGAGTTTTTATTGTTGTTCTTCTTTTTCTGTCAACTGTGGTATGGTACTAGAATCAACATGTCTACGTTAATTTGTGCCATATTGTGTTTTTTCATATTGTGTTGTGTTTGTGTGTAATAAGAAGATTTTTAAGTATTTAGGACAATAGTCATGTTTTTACTGACCCCTCTAAAAGTGTGTTTTAAAAGTGTATGAATGTATATATGTTAACATTATGAATCTTGTTATGTCATTAGGATTAGGGACATGATAATCACTTGCTAGTAATTGCATGAATTGTATAAGTAGTATTTTCTAATATTGACTTTGTGTCATATGTGTGTGTGAGATGCTACTTAGTTTCCTTTGCGTGTTGAATTCAAAAGTTTCCCGGTTAGTTTTGCCTAGGTTGTAGGATAGTCTATTATGAAAGGATCATACGTCATTTTTTATCTTAGTCTCTTTTAGCCTAAATGGCCTTAAATGTGTGAAATAGTGTCCCTTGATCATTATTTTGAGCCTTATAGCCTATTTTTTATTGTTACACCTTTCACCTTTCCATTTGTATTACAATGAACCTGTTTGTACCTGGTCCTTCTATGACATTGTGTACCTTAACTCAAGCTAAATACCTAAGTTGAAGGTGGCTATCATAGGGGTGCATAGTGTAAAGTGGGTATGTAGAAGGGTAAAATAAGAAAAAAAGTTAGTAGGGTTGGGTGTGGTAGAAAAAGAAAAAGGAAATAAAAAAATTATGAAAAAAGTAAAAAAGAAATAATAAAAGACCACACCCAACCAAGATGTGCGTTAAAATAAAAAGGGAGAAATAAGGGTAGAATAAAAAGAAAACTGGCAAATAAGTGAGACCCCAAGGTTAGTGTAGTGCCAAGGAGGCTTAGTCACTTGATGTGTCCATATGTACCATACCAGCCCCCAAGCCTATATTACAATCCGAGAAAAGTCCTATAGTGATTTTTAACTTAACTGTCTGAATGTTATGATAAGGAAAATAAGGGCAAGCCTATGGTATTTTATGCACATTGATGGAACTTCTCCTCTGAGTGTGAGTGTCTCTTGACTATCCTTGCATTGATATGCATTATTTCACATGAGTGAGTGAGACATCTTTGTTGTGAAGGCATATGAGTCATATTGCTAGCTACTTGTGTGTTTGGGTAGTGTAACTTGTATTTATGCATGGTTGTCTGTAGATAATGTAACGACATACCTTTACACCATTGTGTCATATCATTGTGCTTCATGTTTATACACAGTTGGTTTTGAAAAATTGAGATAAAAGTGAGTATTGTGATTCGAGCTTAAAGTGTTGATTGACTTGCTTGAATAGCTTAGAATATCCTAGTTAAGAGTCGTGTGTTGTTTTGTTTTGTTTTATTTTGTTGCTTGAGGACATGTAAACATTATAAGTTGAGGGCGTTGGTGTGTTATAGAAATATAGCAATTTTGATACTTAAAATGAGGAAAATATGCAAGTTTCTAAGGTTATTTTGTTAGATATGATGCATTTTGGGTATGTTTTGCAGGAAACTAGATTTTTGATACTAAGTTCTTGAAAAAGAGGAAAAAGGTGTTTTGGATACTTATGTGATCAATAATGGATGTTTGTGACACTTTTCAAAATACTTGTGACCAAAATATGTGCGGGAATTAAAGAACGGCTAAAAAAATAACTCCCGACACTGCCAAGTCAACATGCAGACCGCAAGTAGCATATGTCGATTGCATATGGGAAAAGCATGTGCTAGAATTCCAAAATCCCGAGAAAAAACTTGCAAGAATTTTTGGTCTAGGCCAATGTGTCACCATATGCGCCCGCATGTACCATATACGCCCAAGGCCAGGCTGCATATGGAGACCATATGTAGCCACCGACCTTTTTTTCTCCTATTTCATATGAGCTTTGGTTTTAGGGCTTCCTCTTATACTATAACTACCCCTTATGTGTTTTTAGTAGAAGTTATGCACTCTTGATGCTTACAAATATATTTTGATTTTGATATTTGATTTTATTCTTGGAATTCTCTTGTATTGATTTTGATTGATTAAAGCAGTTACGATTTTGGGTTTTTAGTTATGATTATTATGATTTCATCTTATACTTTAAATCATGAATCTTTTTATTACTTCACAAGAATGAGAGTCTAAAAACCCTTAGCTAGGGTTGTGTAAACTTGGCGGATGGACGAAGTATGGGAAGTGCTATTATTGTTCTAAACCAATACCTATGCATGCATTTTATTATCTTCACGTTAATAGTAATCTTAGTTGTTGCAAACATTATGATCCTACCTAGATTATTGCTACTTACTCCGAAAGATGAGTAGTGACTAGGAAATGATAATGACAATAGTAATTTAGAGTGTAACTGTCGATCCACCCTACTAGGTTTTATCTAAGTAAGACTGATAGATTTTATCTAATAACTAGAGACTCAAAAAGTAATAGTTAACTGGGATCAAGATAAGGGTTAGTAAGGCTACATTCTAAGACTCAAAAGGTAAAGGGTGAAATCCTTTTGCTCGTCTAAAAGAATGTAAAAGGTACATAACTTATCGATTATGCATGCAAGGTATTGAGTTGGTTCAACAAAGAACGATAAGCCTATGAAATTGAGAAGCCAGTGGGAACATAATCTTAGTGTTCACCTATAACTGAATACAATCGAAGTTGATATTTGCTACTAGTTCTACATTGATACTCAATTCCTTCATACTTTTCTAGTTTTACCTGTTGATTTTAACAGCTGAGAGCAATAATTCTATGTATTCCCTTGTGACTCAGCCCCTACCTTTGTTGGGTTACTATATTTGGTCGTGACTGTATTAACTTCAGAGTGAAGGTGTATCTTAGGCATCACCATAGAGGTGAAAGAGAAATAGGTTTTGGAACCCATCTTGATACAGATTAAGGATGATGTGGATCATAAAAAGATCTTGACATTTGAGATTGGTAGAGATGGTATCTTGAGGCGCTATGGTAGATTGTGTTCCAAATATTAATTGGTTGTGGGAAAGAGTTTTGACTGAGGATCATGAGTCAAGGTTACAGTTCATCCTGGTTAGACAAAGATGTGTCATGACCTTAAGGAGACTTATTGGTGGAACAGCATGAAGAGGGATATAGCTAACTTTATGGTTGAGGGTATGGCATGTCAGCAAGTGAAGAATAAGTACTTTAGGCCTGGTGACATATCTCACGAGGTTGAGTTGCCTATGTGAAAGTGAGAGGTGATAAACATGGACTTTGTTACTGGCCTTTCATAGTTATGCCATCAGTTTGATTCTATTTAGGTCATCGTGGATAGGATGACTAAGTCGGCTCTTTTCTTATTTGTGAGGACTACTTACATTAGAGAGGATTATACGAAGTTGTTTATTTAGGAGGTAGTTAAACTATATGGTGCTTCTGTTTCCATTTTTTTGGATTGAGTTACGCAATTCTCTTCTAGCTTTTGACATTCATTTCAGCAAGGCTTAGGCGCATTGGTGAACCTTAGCACCGCATTCCACCCTCAGATGAATAGACAAGTGGAAAGGACCATTAAGACTTCGAAAGATATTCTAAGAGCCTATGTGATTAATTTTTGTGGTAGTTGGATGGATAATTTGCCTCTCATCGAGTTCTTTTATAATAATAGTTATCAGTCAAGTATTGAGATGACTTCTTTTTTAGGCTCTTTATGGTAGGAAGTGTAGATCTCTTATTGGATGGTTTAAGGAGGGTGAGACCAGATTGTTTTATCTGTACTTGGTTTACCAAGCCATGGAGAAGGTTAAGGTGACTCGAGATACACTTAAGACTGCTTAAAGTCCCCAAAATTCCTATATGGATGTGAGGCGAAAAGAGTTAGAGTTTAAGATTTTTGATTGGGTGTTCTTGAAGGTATCTCCTATGAAGAGAGTGATGAGGTTTGGGAAGAATGGGAAGCTCATCCCTCATTATGTTGGTCCATACTTGACTTTTATGAGAGTGGTGAAAGTTGCTTATGTGTTGGATCTTCCTTAAATTTTGGGTTCCATTCACGCAGTTTTCCATGTTTTGATATTGAAGAAATGTGTGTGTGATGCTTCTCTGGTGGTGCCTATTGAGGATATTGGTATTATGAATTCTTTTTATAATGAGAAAGTCTCGATGGAGATTTTGGATAGACAAGTCTATTATTTAATGACTAAGGATGTGGGCTTCGATAAAGGTTCTTTGGAGAAACCATAAGGTAGAAGAGGCTACTTGGGAAGTCGGAGAGGACATGAAGTCTAAGTATCTGTTGTTGTTGCACATATTAGACAATCATGCCTAAAGTATGTGTTTTCCTTATCATCTTTGTTTTTTGACTTTGTTAAAGAAAATTGTGGTTATGTATTTTATTTACATTCATGCTAATGGATGCCTTGAATCCTTATTCAGGGACTACTAATCCTGGGGGGTAATGTAACACCCCAGATTTTTTCCTCTGAAATTTCTTGAATTTTGAGCTTACAGCTCAGACTATGACTCACCTAATGAGTCATAAGGTCTCTGTATAGGTCGCAGGGCTCGAGAAGTAGAGTAACCAGTGAGGGAGGACCATGTTTATATTGTGACTTTGATTGGGATATCATGAGTCATAATTACTCTATACGGATAGTAGGGTTCTTTCCGTAGCCAAACCAGAGTAGGTGCCCAATTTATTATTATGGTTATTACTAGGACCCTACGAGTCATAAGGTTTATGTATGAGTGGTTGGGTATGACTCATAGGGTTAATAGTGAGGAGGACCCATGTCTCTGCCCAGACTATGAGTCGTGGTAACGACTTGTAACCAAACGTCATGAGTCATGATGTGACTCGTTGTCACTAGAGATAGTTTTTTCTATTTTTAATTTAGGGAACTTTAGTCATTTCCCTCTTTCCCCAATTGTGACCCACAACCTTAAAACCCTTTTAGGACCTTATTATTATCCAAAGACATAATCAAACACACTCTTAAACTCTCTCAAATCCTTAAGAAAAGAACAAGATAGGGTTTCTCAATGTTAATTATTTAGAGCTTTCAAGTGGTGATTTCTCTCCATAATTGTGATACTTTCAGGCATATACCTCTCCCCTTAAACTTGTTTTACTTAAAGCATGTGTTAATGTGGTTATTCTTGTGGTTTTGATTATGGATTTTAATTTTGGTTGAGGGTTTTGGAAGGATTGTTACTTGATTTGCATTCCCATGCTTTCACTGCAAATCTTCATGATTTATTTATGTATTTTGAAACTCGTTGGGGTGCATAGGTATGGTGAATGGGATGAGGTCGAGGTATTCCCCTAATTTGATAATTTTGGTTTGGAATTTGATTTTGGAAATTGTGTTCCCTCAACCTACTTGTATAATTGGATTTGAATTATGGTTAATCACATGATTTGGCTTACTTCCATAAACTATTGCATTACATAAAATGTTAAACTAATAAAAAGGATTTTGAGGACATTGTTGGCCATGTTTTTTATTTTAAACTTGATTTAATGAAAAAAGGGATTGGGGCATTCCCCCAACTTGATTTAATGAATAAAGGGGGTCGTGGCATTTCCTCAAGTTGATGAAATTGGTATGGCATAATTTTAAGTTTACAAGCGTAATGGTATAATGATGCCTGGTTGATGCTTTGATTTTCTTGGTTTGTGCGGTTAACACACACTGGGACCATATCAGAAGGGAGAGTTGAACCCATATAGCCCGTTGGTGCCCTTAGGATGGTTAGAGCTACACAGTCCCGGTTAATGGTTTTAAATCTCATGCTAACCTTATTTTGTTTCCTAGCATCTTCTATATATATATATATATATATATATATATATATATATAATGTATTTATGTATGCACAGATATGAACATGTACATTGAGTTTGGACTGGATTTTGAATTGACATTATTTTATCCTTATCTTGAGTTACATGCTAGCGCTCACCTCGTTAACCGTCTTCGGACGTTGTATCCCCACGTGATTCAGGGAATGGAGAAACTTCTACTTTTCCTGCATAGTGTTATTTCATCCCTAGATTGCTCGTGATTCATCTTGAAGTGGTGAGCTTTCATTCTTCGAAAGACCCTTATTTCATATTTTAGTTTCTCTATATCATAGACTACCTTTCGATTTCTTTTTGGCTATCATTGGAGGCATGCCTCGACTTAGGTTGTTCTTCATTATTAGAGGCTTTGTGGATTACTATTCATTGGGATGGATGTTAAAGTTCATAGATTTCTTTCTAAGATAGTTGCCTAACTATCTTGTTATATGTTCAAAATTCAGCTCTACCTTGTTATATTTTTGGAATTATCCGCCTCTAGTTGTATTATGTTTTGGTTGGCTAGGGTAAAGGGAATGGTCTCTGGTCCTCAATGAACTTGTGATACCTATCACGTTCAGGCCCTGATTCGGGTCATGATAGTTATAGGTTGGACCCCGATTAACTCGCATTGGGGTATGTCGATTATAGTAGCTCCTACAGTCCACAGTTTACAATTCAAATTTCAGATTCTTGCATGTCCTTGTATGTAATTATTCAGTGCAGTTTACAACATGTGTTCATTACTTTGTCTTGCACTAGTTATCCTGTTATATATTCCATATTCAGCTCATAATAGTTGTTTCCTTATCTCACTTACTGAGTTCGTTCAAAGATTAATCTCATACATTTTTTGCACTATATTATCTTATAATTAAGGTTCGAGCGCTTAGCATCCTGATCACACCTAGTATGATTTCATTTTGTATTAGCTATAGCAGTTTTGGTGAGTCCTCATGAGAGGACTAGAGCCTACTTTTTATTTTATTTTGTCTTTGGCATTCCTAATTTTTAGACAGTTAGAGTTAACTAGTAGCTTGTCCCATCAACTCATCTTATTAGAGGTTTTTCAGACATATTGTTAGATGCTCAGTTTTGATCTTAGACTTGTTTAGTAATAATTTGGTGTCCTTTGGATATTTATTATATTATTCAAGTTCAACTTCTGCATAAGTGTTGTTTTATCTGCTATTATCTATATTTCTTAGTATTTTTCCATGTCATGAGTTAGATTTGAGTCACTAGTGATTGTAAGCACCTTCTTACGACTAAAGGGTAATCTCGGTTCTTAACGAACATGTTATCAGAGAAACAGGTTTAAAGTGTTCTAAGGTGTCTAAAAGTTGCATTGAATAGAGTCTTATTCATGTGTGTGAAGTGTCCCACACTTATGAGTGAGAGGTTATGAGATGTGCTAGGAAAAATTTCCCTTATTTCATGCTCATGTCATGCGATAAAAGTGTGAGCTCTATTAAAACCTTATTCTAACTTATTCTTTAGAACATTACTCTAAAGAGGACCAATGGAAGTAGTAGTGGAAATGAGAGCAGGGTAGAGAATCAACAAGAACCAACAGCTCCCCAAAACCCTCTCAATGAACAAGTTTCCCATGTTGAATTCAAGGCTATTTTCACAGCCTTAGCTCATGCTGTGACTGCCCAAAATAACCAACCCATTGTGGCACCATCCAAACCAACAGGAAATGCAATAGTATTAAATGTCTGAGATTTCACTCGAATAAATCCCCTAGTGTTGTTTAGGTCCAATTCAGAGGAAGATCTACAGAAATTAATGGACAGTATCCAGAAGATTACAGAGATTATAGGTGCTACCCCATTTGAGAGCCTAACCAGGTTGCCTATCAACTCAAAGGGGTAGTACATACCTGGTACAAGTAGTGGAAGGGGGATAGGCGTGAAAACACAGATGTGGTAGAATGGGATGAGTTTGTGATTGCATTTTTGGATAAGTTCTTCCCGCTTGAGTTAAGGGAGGCTAAAGTATATGAGTTCATAAATCAGAAGTAGGGTAGCATGAGTGTGAAGAAGTATCCCCTCTAATTTACTTAATTGGTGAGGTATGCTCTAGCTATAGTTGTTGATTCTATGGCTCGCATGAGCAAGTATGTGTCTGGTATTTCAGAGGATATGGTCAAGGAACACAGGACTACCAAATTGACGAAGGAGATAGACATCTACAGACCGATGGTTCATTCTCAGCAGATAGAGGAAGATAAAGTCAAGGAGAAGGAAAGGGAGAATAAGAGGGTCAGAACAGGTAACTTAAATTTCTCCCAGAAAAGGTCAGATAGTGGAAACCATTCTCTGTTCCACCAAAGTATTTAGCTCCCGCCCATCTTTTACTAGTGCCTCAGTGCCCAAGTTCAAGAAGGATCATCGTGATAGGGCACCAGGATCTAAGTCTCTGGATAGTGTGAACAATGGTTGTACCAACCTAAAAAAAATATGGTAGGAACTATAAGGTTTAGTGAATGGCTGGTAATGATGGATGCTTTGGGTGTGCCAATCCAGGCCTCAGGGTTATGGAATATCTAGTGGCTTCCCAGAAGGGTAAGGATGCCCGTCAGTAAAGCCAGTCAAATTCTTCAGCAGCTCTCGCAAATCTCCCTACTCGGTAGGGTTCCTAATCTAGTGTAGCTGGCAGATAATATCAGAATGGGTTCTATACCTTTCAAACTCGACAAGATTAGGAGGGTTCTCATGATGTAGTCACAGGTACATTACAAGTTTTCCATATTCATGTTTATGCATTATTAGATCCTAGAGCTACACTTTCTTTCGCAAGTCCCTATATAGTCATAGACTTTGTTGTTAGTACTAAAATCTTCTCAAAACCTTTCATAGTATCTACCTTAGTTGGTGACTCAGTCATAGCTAAATGGGTATACAGAAATTTCCCAATTATAGTTTCCCAAAAAGTCACCTCAATTAATCTTGTAGAGTTAGATATGGTAGATTTTGATGTCATTCTTAGTATAGATTGGCTACATTCTTTCTATGCCTTAGTTGATTGTATAAATAGAGTAGTCCAACTTCGGTTTCCAAATAATCCAGTCATCGAGTAGAAGGATAGTACCTCAGTACCTATAGGTCAGTTTGTCTCTTACGTTAAGGCTAGAAAGTTGATCTGCAGAGGTTGTATCTATCATCTTGTTCGAGTTAAGTATTCAAGAGTTAATATCCTACCCCTTGGGTTAGTTCCAGTGGTTGATGAATTTCCTGGAGTATTTTCGAAAGACCTACCCAGAATTGCTCATAAAAGAGAATTGACTTTGAAACAGATATCCTTTCGGATACCCAACCTATTTCAATTCCACCCTATAGAATGGCTCTAGCTGAGCTTAAAGAATTGAAGAAACAAGTAAAGGACCTCCTAGAAAAGAGTTTTATTAGGCCCATCATCTTTTCATGGTTAGCTCAGATTCTTTTCTTGTGTAAGAAAGATGGTTTTCTCAGAATATGCATCGACTACCATCAGTTAAACAAGGTCACAATCAAAAAAAGTATCCCACCCCTAGGATTATTGACTTATTCAACCAACTTCAGGGTGAAAGTTGTTTCTCCAAGATAGACCTCAAATTAAGCTATCATCAGCTTAGAGTCAGAGAATGTGACATTCCAAAGACAACCTTCAGAACTCAATATGATCACTTTGAATTTATTGTGATGTGTTTTGGTCTAATGAATGCTCCTGCAAATTTTATGGACTTAATGAAAAGGGTGTTCAAGCAATACTTGGACACGTTTGTTATAGTCTTCATAGATGACATCCTCATTTATTCTCAGAGTGAGGATGAACACGTAGATCATCTGGGGATTGTCTAATAGACTCTCAAGGATCTCCATCTATTTGCCAAATTCAGTAAGAGTGAATTCTAGTTAAAATCAGTAATATTCCTTGGTCATATTATCTCGATCAAAGGAATTTGGGTTGATCCCCAAAATACCAAAGCAGTGAGAAACTGGCGTAGACCTATTTCTCCAACAGATATCAGGAATTTCTTAGGTTTAGATAGTTATTACAAATGATTTATTGAGGGGTTTTCCCCTATTGCTTATCCCATATCCAGGTTAACTCAAAAGAAATTCAAATTCCAGCATTCTAAGTCTTACGAGAAGAGTTTTCAAAAGTTGAAGAATTTACTCACTACCACTCCGATTTTAACTCTGCCTGAGGGATCGAATAGTTTCATAGTTTATTGTGATACTTCCAGTGTTGGCTTGGTTGTATGTTGATGCAGCGGGGCAAAGTTATAGCATATTCATCTAAACATCTCAACCCTCATAAGAAGAATTACCCAAATCAAGGTTTAGAGTTGGCAGAAGTGATTTTTGCCTTAAAAATTTTGAGACACTACTTCTATAAAGTTCATGTTGATGTTTCACCGATTACAAGAGTCTTCAGTATGTGTTCATTTGAAAATATTTAAATATCTATCAAAAAATATAGCTAGATTTGCTATAGAATTATTATATGAGTGTTTAATACCATTTGGGAAAGGCCAATATGGTGGCCTACACTATTAGAAGATTATCTATAGGAAGTGTTGCTCATGTAGAGGATGAGAAAAAATAAATAGCTTGCGAGGTTGATAGATTGTCCAGATTGGGAGTTCGGTTGGTTGACTTAGCCAAAGGTTGTATTTTGGTTTAGAATGGTTCAAAATCCTCATTGGCAGATGAGGTTAAGGAAAATCAATATAGTTATCCTATTTTGCTTAAATTAAAGGTAGCAGTTCAGAGTCATAAGGTTGAGGTTTTCTCCAAAGGTAGAGATGGTGTTCTTTATTATCAAGGTAGACGTTGTGTTCTATATGTGTAAGAATTGAGACAATGGATACTATAAGAGAGTTGCTAGGTTCCCGATATTCTATTCACCCAGGACACACTAAGATGTTTCATGATTTACGAAAAGTCTATTGGTGGAATAGTGTGAAGAAGGATATCACAAAATTTATGGCTAAGTGCTCGAATTGACAACATGTTAAGATTGAGCACCAAAGACCTGGTGGAATGCTTTGGGACATCAATATTCCTTTTTAGAAGTGTGAGTTAGTAAACATGGACTTTGTTATAGGGTTGCCTTGTACTTATCGACATCATAATTCTATTTGGGTTAAAACCAATAGGATGACTAATTCAGCCCATTTTTTGCTAGTTAACACTTCATATTTAGTCGGGGACTATGCCAAATTCTACCTTAAAGAGTTGGTATGATTGCATGTAGTCCTCTTTACTATCATTTCAGATAGAGGTAATCAGGTTACCCCCCAGTTTTAGAAGACATTTTAGAAAGATCTTAGAACCCAAGTTCATCGCAATACAACCTTTCACTCGCAGATAGATGGTCATGCAGTGAGGAATATTCAGACCTTAGAGGACATATTGAGAGTAAGCTTAATTTATTTCATAGGTACTTAGGATAATCATCGACCTTTGTTCAAGTTTTCATATAATAATAGTTTGCACTCGACTATTTAGATATCCCCATTTGATGCACTTTATGAATGGAGGTATAGATCTCCTATTAGTTCATTCGAAGTTGGTGAAGCCGTATTGATAGGACAAGAATTAGTCCATGAGGCTATGGAAAAATTCCAGTTAATTAGAAAGAGGTTCAAAATGGTTCAAAGTTATCAGAAATCCTATACAGATTTATGTAGGAGGGAACTTGAGTTTATCATTGGTGATTTGGTCTACTTAAAAGTTTTACCTATGAAAGAGGTGAGAAGGTTCAAGAAGCAAGGAAATATCAGTCCCTGCTTTATTGGTCCTTATGAGATTAAAGGTATTTTTGGCAAAGTGTCCTATGAGTTAGATTTGTTGGTGGATTTAGCAGTATTGCATCCAATTTTGATATTTCCTTGATAAAGAAGTACATTAGTGATCCTGCATCGTTTGTGCCCTTCGAAAGGGTTAGCGTAAAAGTTAGTCTCTCTTACGAAGAGGTTCCTATGGAAATCCTTGACCTTCAGGTTTAAAGGTTGAGGTATAAATAAGTCTATTTGGTAAAGGTTCTTTGGCAAAACCAATCAGTTGAGGGAGCTTCTTGGGAGACAGAGTCAAACCTGATGACAAAGTATCCCTAATTTTTCCCTTCGATCCCAGTCCCAACGTAAGGTAATAGTTTCCCTAAATTAATTAATTCTTTCTTTTTCATGTCACCCGGTTATTCTCATTCCATAGAATGCATTCGTGAATCTGACTCAGTCTATGTTTTAGTTACAAATCAAGTACTGTGGTAGTGCCAAGCTCTTAGAAACTCAGTGTCAAAATTTTAGGTATATATAGTGTAGAAGAGTTCCTATAATATCAAGAGAAGTAGTGAAGAAAATGAGGTAATTTCAGGTCTTTTCCCTTAACCTTCTAGCTCAGTTAGTTTATATTTAGGGATGAATGAGCCCAAGGAGAGATATTGTAACGCCCCGAAAAACACAAGCCTTGACTAGAACCATGTTTTAAGTACATGTAGGGTATATCATGAAGTTTTAACAGCATAAAAGCAATTTGTCCATACACCAAGGCCACAAGAACCCCTTATCCCTTAACCGAGCCAAAACCTCCCTTACTGATCGATTCTTAAAGTAGTGATCAAACAAAAGATATTTGAATTACCTTTCCAACGTATCCAGTTTCACCTTAATCCGACACTGAAGTAGGAAGTTATGGCCTTTTCAGTGAAGTAGTGCTCTGTAGTGAGACACCATGAGACCAACCACGACCGTGGTTACATTGTACGACCATACAATGGTCTCATCTGATATAGATAAACCCAACTTTTAAAGTTGACAAAGTGTACCTTCATGCCATGAGAGGGAACCACGACCGTGCTTTGAAACCACGACCCCAAGCACGATCGTGAGTCCTACATATGTCCTTAATGTTACCAATGAACATCCAAACCAAGGTACGACCATTGGTCGAACCCACAATTGTACCAAGGTTCATATGATCATGTTCATAGATTTCTCATCCATATACCAACCATGAGTTCAACCCACAATCATAGGTTCTTCCTACGATTATGGAAATGTATCGTATGTTCCTCCTCGCAGTTTCTAGTAATGAAATTTTAAAAGGAAAACCAGTCTTTTCCCACTCATTTAATATCAAAGATACATTGTTTTAGGAATTCCAAAGTTCATTAATAGGTTTAATAAGGTCCTAATTTTTGATTACTTGGAATGTTATCTGGCACTTAGTTTCAAAAGATAAAAAGAGGTGATTTTCTTTTCCCAAGTCCAGTTATGGTTCATCTTTCTCAAGCATTAACCTCTAAAAAATTCTTTTGGGTTCTCATCTCCAGGTATGTGGGATTTCATCAATGGTTTCCTTTAACCTATTGAGTCCCAAGTTAACCAAGCTCTCTAATTTAATTTTCTTCCATAACGGAGGGTTATGGATATTAGTAAATTCATTAATATCTTAGTCTTTTGGTGTCATTGAGTTATGATTCGCATTTTAGAATGAATTCAAGTGTTATTATTTACCATGATCCTAAACCCTAGTTACATAGTAAAATTCCATGATTTTTGGACTTGATACATTGAATTCTGTAATTGCGTTCAGTTTACGAAATCTGCATAGTAGTTGCATTCTTCAAATATGGCGAGTTATGAACACCCAATGTCATGAACCAAACTAGGCCCTAGACATGACGGGTATCTCAAGTCTGTCGAGGCTCGGAGACCCCTCCCCCTTTACCTAGCCAAACAGCAATAATACAACTAGCAGCGGATGAATTCCAAACATATAACAAGATAGAAAAATCAGGTAAATTAAAATTACTTAAGATGTCCAACCAACAACTCCCAATACACAGTAATCCACAAAGTCACTAAACTGACCAAAACCAATCTAAGTCAGTACATGTCCTTGACGATAGCAAAAAAAGTTACCAAAGCAACAGTCAATGACAAAACTAATCCATGAAGTAACAGGCTATTCGGAAAAAGGAGTCTTACAACTTCAAGCCAACTCACGAACAGTCAAAGAACTATCTATCACTACACGGAAAAGGTAGAATTATCTTTGATCCTACATCGCGTGGGGATACAGCGTCCAAATACGATTGGCAAGATGAGTGCTAGCATGTAACTCAGGGAAAGGATAAGATAATACCAAGTCAAAACCACAGTAAAAAAAATCTATATGCACACATTGTACATACATAAATATAACATGCGAGGGTAAGGAACAAGGTTTAGAATGAAGTAAAACATTAGCCTAGACTGTGTAGCTTAACCATCATAAAAATTCACCCATGGGATATATGGGTTCAGCTCCCCCTGCTAAAATTACCCTAGTGCATGTAAGCTGCACGAACCATAGGTATCAAGGAAAACTAGGGAATGCCCTAACCCCACATCAATCCAGGATACAAATATGTATATATATATAAAGTGTGTCATATGAACACGAGCATCAAGACCAATCCTTACATCGGCAAACGTAAGTTTCCAGTATCAGTCCCCTTAGGACATCCACCTTCACGTCTTAGCTACACAACCCCCTTTAAGCCCATATTAAAACAAGTTTCACAAAACCTATCTGTTTAACCAAGGAATTGACCATTAAGGCACACCATAGGTATCATGATACCATTATGCTTGTAATCTTATAATTATGCCATCACAATTTCATTATCTTGCTGAAATTTCTCGACCCCATTTGTTTATTAAATCAATATGGGGGAATTGTACGACCCCCTTTGTTCATTAAATCAAATTTGGGGAATGTCTCGACCCATTTTCAGTTATCAAATAACCTCAGGGGAATACCTCAACCCCTGGTCTTCCTATTTAATATCAAAAACTTGGCCAGCAAAGCTTTCAAAACTATTTTTCATCCTTTTAACATTTTATGCAATGCAATAATATAGATGAGTGTATCAAACTATATGAAAAATCATATTCAAAGCCAATTACACAAGTAGGTTGACAGAACAAAATTTACAAAACCAAATTCCAAGCCAAAATCATCGATTTGGGGGGAATGTGTTGACCCCCTTTTCAATTTCTGTACCCATACACCCAAATAGTTTAAAACCATTGATAAAGCATGAACAACACATATAAAATCTTGGAAATTCACTTCGAATAACATTCATTCTAAAAACCCTGAACCATATCAAAACCCATATTCAAATCCACATGAACAACCATTTGAATACATGTTTTAAGTAAAATAAGTTTAAGGAAAGAGTAACATGCCTGAGATATCTGGAATTATGGAGAGAAATCAACCCTTGGAAGCTCTAATTACCATTTTCTTAAGAAACCCTAGTGTTCTTGACTTAGGGATTTGAGAGAGAAAAGGGTATGTTTTGAATTGCTAAGTATTGAGAATGGGCTCAACAATATGCTTTTGACTTGTGGGTCTTAAGTGGGGAAAGAGGGAAATGACAAGAGTGCTCCCAATTAAAAGCACGAAAAAGGACACCCAGATGTCACGGCCACCTTACAACTTATGACGTCTGGCTACGAGTCATCTCCACGACTCGTAGTTTGAGAAGTAGCTCAAGGACCCCTCATTATTGACCTATGAGTCACATACTATAACTCATGAGGTGTCATTATGACACGTAGGGTCCTGGTCGTTGTCAAGGTAGAAACATCAGGCACCTTTACTGGTTTGGCTACAAGGGTCACTATACGACTTGTTTAGAGTCTTGATAACTTGTTATGTCTAGTCGTACTCAGCTCAGAGGCTTTGGGGTAACATAATGGTCACCCTATGATTTAGGGTACTATGACCTTTATGGATACCTTACGACTCATAAGTTCAGTCGTAATTAGGGCAGTGAGTCCCAAAACTCAAGAATTATCCAAGGCCAAAAATCTAGGGTGTTACATTCTCCCCCTCCCCAGAATCATTATTCCCTGAATATTAGTCAAGGAATCCATCAGCATGATTTAAAATAGAAATGCAACCACAATTACCTTTAACAAAGATCGAAAATAAATATATTAAGGAATACATGTACCGTAAGGATGATTATCCAAGGAGGGAAACAAGAATGGATATTTGGACTTCATGTCCTCCTCAGCTTCCCAGGTAGCTTCTTTGACCTTATGATTCCTTGATAAAACCTTCAACAAAGCCACGTCCTTCGTCCTTAAACAATGGACTTGCCTATCCAAAATCTCAACTGGGACTTCCTCATAAGACAATGACTCTGAAACACCAAGACTCTCCAAGGGAACAGACAAGGAAGGATCACCAATGCACTTCTTCAACATTGAAACATGGAACACCAGATGTATTGAACCCAGATTTGGAGGCAATTCCAACTCATAAGTCATATTACCCACTTTTCTCAAAATCAAGTACGAGCTAACATATTAAGGACTGAGTTTTCCATTCTTTCCAAACCTCATCACCCGTTTCATGGAAGACACCATCAAGAACACCCAATAACCAACATCAAACTCCAATTCCCTTTACCCTACATCCGCATAGGACTTTTGGAAACTCTGAGCAGTCTTAAGTATATCCCAAATCACCTTCGCCTTTTCCATGGCTTGATGAACTAAGTCAGGACCAAATAATCTATCCTCACTAACCTCGAACCACCAAATAGGAGAATGACATCTCTTACCATACAAAGCCTCAAACAGAGCCATCGAATACTAGAATGATAGCTATTATTATATGTAAACTCAATGAGACGTAAATGATCAAACCAATTACCATCAAATTTAACCACACAGGCCCTCGGCATATTCTCCAATATTTGAATAGTCCTTTCCGTTTGTCTATCCATCTGAGGGTGGAAAGCGGTATTAAGGTTCACCTTACTTCCTAAACCTCTCTAAAATAACCACCAAAAGTATGATGAGAACTGCAGTACCTCAATCATATATAATAGAAACAGGCACACCATACAACTTGGCGATCTCCTAAATGAAAAGCTTAGCATAATCTTTCATAGAATTATTAGTCCTCACTGGAAAGAAATGAGCAAACGTAGTCATCCTATCCACGATGACCCATATCAAATCAAATTAACTTTGAGATAGTGGAAGACCAGTAACAAAGTTCATGTTAATCACTTCCCATTTTCACACAGGCAGCTCAATCTCTTGAGAAAAAAACACCATGCTTTAAGTGCTCCACCTGCACTTGCTTACAAATAATACACTTGGCCATAAAACTAGCCACATCTCTCTTTATGTTATTCAACCAATAGATCTCTTTTAAATCATGGTACATCTTTGTTGAATCAGGATGAACTATGTACCTCAACTCATGAACCTTAACCAAGATCCTCTCTCGTAGCCCGTCAACATCGGGAACACACAATCTACCTTGGTACCTCAAGATATCATCACCACCAATATCAAAAGTCATCACCTTCTGGTGACCTAAATCATCCTTGATCAGTATTTCTTCTTCACCTCATCACCAAGAGATGACTTCACCACCTCTTGCATAATCATACCTCCAATCTCAGAGTCTAAAAGGCAAACTCCAAGATTAGCCAAAACTACTATATGAAGGTTATTAGCATGATCCTCCTCTCTCATAGAATATACTAAGATGTCATCAATAAACATGGTGATGAACATATCAAAAAATTGATGAAATATCTGGTTCATAAGATCCATAAATGCTTTTGGGGAACTAGTCAAACTAAAGGACATAACCAAGAACTCATAGTTACCATATCAGGTCTGAAAAGAAGTCTTGGAGATATCCATCTCCCTAATATTCAATTAATGATAACCCGATCGAAGATCAATCTTAGAAAAACTTAGCACCCTGAAGCTGGTCAAATAGGTTATCAATCCTAGAAAGAGGATACTTATTCTTCACATTCACCTTATTCAACTATTGGTAGTCTATACACGTCCGAAGGGAACCATCCTTCTTATGCATGAAAATAATAGGAGCACTCTATAGAGAAACACTAGGGAAAATAAAACCCTTATCAAGGAGATCTTTCAACTACTCCTTGAGTTCTTTCAACTCAGTTAGATCCATTCTATAAGGAGGGATAGAGATTGGATGGGTATCCAGAAGAAGATCAATCCCAAAGTCTATTTCCTTGTCGAGAGGAATGCTAGAAAGATCATCAGGAAATACTTTAGAAAACTCATTGGCAATAGGGATGGAACTCAAACTTGATGATATAGATACCCATTAGAAATTACTTTTTAGGCTCTAATATAAGAAATAAACCTTCACTTAGGCATGAGGGAACTCCCTTCCCACTTAATCACTGGTTCATTCAGGAATTAGAAATTGACCCTTCAGGTTCTTCAATCAAGAGATATATAGAATGAATAGAGCCAACCCATTCCTAATTTCACATCAAAATCTAAAATATCCAACTCTACCAGATCCATCAACATCTCCCTACCATAGATAGATACCATGCAACTCTTATAGACCTTTCTAGCTACAACAGAGTCACCCACTAAGGTAGACATAATAAAAAGATCAGAAATACACTCAAGATCGAAACCAAAATGAACGGCCACATAATGGTTTATATAAGAAAGAGAAGACCCCATATCAAGTAGACAATACATATCATAAGATAAAAGTTATAGTGTACGAGTGACGACATCAAAAGAAGCCTTAGATTCCTGACGGGCAATAACTGCACACAAACGGTTTCGACCAATACTAGTACCAAAAGTAGAAATATTTAGTGCTGGAGCTAAAGATGTAGCAATCAAAACCATATTAGCTCTAGTAGCGACATAACCTATGGAATAGTTCCTCTGAATATGGCCAGACTAGCCATATCTAAAGTACTTATTTCTCCCGCCATCACAAAAACCATGGTATAACTGTCCATAAAATCTACAAAGATGATATGATAAATCTAACTAGGCCTCACTATTGCTCTAAAAATAATTATCATCAGACGACTTAGGATATGGAGCCGTAGAACAAAAACCTATTTTCCCCACTTTTTCTTAGACCATTGTCTGCCATCTCTACCACTATTTTGATAGCCTTAACCTACTCAAAAAACCTAAATTTCTCACTTTGTCTTTCCCCTATTTTGGCTTGTTTCTTCTTTTTGTCCTCCACCTATTGCATATACACAACAAGCCAAGAAAAATCCATGTTATTATTCAACAAGGTGTCCTTTCACTCTAACACTAAGTCCTAAAACAAACCCAAAGCAAACTTTCTTATCCTAGCCCTCATAGATGACGCCAACTCCAAAGCATAGCGAGACAATTGATAAAACTTCAAGGTGTACTCCTTCGCCATCATTCTGTCTTATTATAAATTCACAAACTCCTCAATTTTTACCTTCCTCAACTTTTGAGGAATGAAGTAATCAAGAAAGGAACTAAAGAAGTCATCCCATATATCTAGCTCAGCATCTTTACCCCTTGACTTCTCTCAGTCCTCATACCACTGATATGCTATATTCTTCAACTGATATGCAGTACACTCTACACCCTCAGAGTTGATAGCATTGATAAGCTTACCTATACAATTTAAAGTGGTAGAGGACAGTCGTTATTAATATCCTAACTCACATTAAGGTCGAATCCACAAGGAGTGAAATTTAAACTTCAAGTCTTATGAGTGATTTAATTACTAAAAGGATACCCAAGGTGTAAACAAAATACAACACATAAAATAAAATGGGGGTTTGGTTGGAATTGGAATTTTATCAATATGGAGTCACACAACAAGCTATAATAACACTTTCCACTTTGAACTCAATTTTAGGAGAAATCTTAGGATTATGTCTACCTAAAGGCAAGGTGTGCATGGGATCATGATAGTTTAGCATGAAATATAGTTGTTGAGTATGAATAAATCTAGGTCGCAAGTCTTTGCAATTATTTTGTCAACCTAACCTCAAATATTTCACCCATTGGCTCTTTTGAGCACCTAACAAGTGTGTCAATAATAGTCACCCAAAACCTCAGTCGGGTATTCCTATTTCTAGGAAGATTCCCATGGCATGACTCACTCTCCATTTACACTTATTTCTAAAATTGTAAGAGATAGTACATCACATACTCAATTGTCCACCATTGACTTGCCTTATTATAGCCCCTTTTCAAGGATGCATGGGTTTCCTAAGGTTCACCCTTACCCCTCTTTAAAGGATAATGAAGGTTTTCAAGAGTTTAGGGTTTTCACCCATCAAAACCATTTGGATATTTGGGGTTTTCACCCTAAAATTCAAACTATTAAGCTCAAGCAATGATGGAATCCATAATCAACATTGAAAAATCATGTAAACCTATCAACACCCACAACATAAATAACACTTTAGTTTAACATAATCCCAAGACTAGAGAAATTAGCTACTCATGAAGTGAAAGAGAAGAAATATACCAAATAATTCATTCATGGCCTCCATAACAATATAGATTAAATAAATTCTTCAATTCAAACTTCAAGTTCACCAACCTTCTCTTGAAGTTCTAAATACACAAAGAGATGATATTTTTGCCCCAAAATTAAGGGTTCTGCGAGTTTTCCAATTTTTTTTATCTCTATTCAATAATGTCCATAGAAAAAAAAATTAGGTCTTATATGGAAATTTTAATCAGCATTAATCCTACTAGGCCGCAATTACAGATGCTTTTCTATAATCGTGGAGACCACCACTGCTGTCATAGCTATGCGATTGTATTATGTTGACCTCCTTGAGATAATTTATGCAAGGCTGTGATCACATATGCTTTGCTACGATCGCGGTCAACTCTTTGTGATTGCGGTATATTGACCACTTGACTGGCCACAATTGTAGCCCTCAGACCGAGATTGTGGTAACTGGGGCTATGTCTACTCCAGTTATTCAAACTATACTTCTTTCCTTCTTTAAAGCTCTTTTATCTCCAGTCCACATCTTTCCCTCTCATTACCTTTGTACCTGCAAAATATGGATATTAGTGTATTCAATCACAATTATGTCTCAATTATCCATTCAAAACATGGTAATGTGAACGAATGTGGAGTTCAATTGAGTGGTAAATTCACCACTCATCAACACCCCCAACTTGAAGCTTTTCTTGTCCTCAAGCAACACTACCTCTAACCATGAAACAATGCATATTTATGCCCAAATTAGATGTTTCAATGATCACAATGACTTCAAGCTTAGTCATTACCACAAGTAGCTCTTTACACATGGGCCAAGTTGTTCTCACTATACCCCTCAACATAAAATGCAATATTCAAGGATGCAAAAGACTTTATAGTGTAACAATGCAATAATAATCAGTACTCTAGAAGTGACTTGCCTTTTGGCCATAACTAAACTATAATCCTTTTGCCTCATTTCTCAGAAGATGAAAAAATGACCAACCGTAAATTATTCATATGCCTCATCACAAGAAAGAAAATTACACTCACAAAGTTTCCAAATATGCATCACAGAATTTTAAGTCCAAAGCTCTCTCCCTGAAAAGAACTCTCTATGCTAACAAGTGTCTACCATAGGCTTGCCCCTCTTTTCAATCGCCACTACAATGAATGTACAAGGTTGGAGATCACAAAGAAATTTTTAAGCTTTTAATGTAAGTTTGGGGTAGGGTAGGATATTATTTAGGAACAACATGGATTATACCCTCCTTGAACATCTACATCACACTATTTAATCCACTTTTTACTATGGGCCACTACTCTTTAATTTCTCTTATTGTACATATGCCTACTTTTTGCTTCTTTGTTATACCCATTTTCTTTCATTTATTTTTCTTGCAAATTTCATGAAATTCATTCCTTTGGGGGATCTTTTGTTTTTCTTACCAATTTTCTCTCAAAGCTTAAGCTTATAGGCATTCACTTACAACTTTGTGGCACAAAGTTACTTTCTTCAATCATCACCACCCCTAAATTAGGCTGTTAGACTCAAGTTTCATCTTCAAGTTTGAGGAGGGTATGGTTCAAAAGAGGGATAAAAAGATAATGGCTCATGGCTTGTAATGTGTTTGCCAAAGAAAAGTCCAAAGGCTCAAAGTGGGTGACTAAGGATAACTTTTATGCATGGATAGGCTTTTTAGGCTAAAGTGGGTGACTAAGGATAACTTTTATGCATGGATAGGCTTTTTAGGCTAAAGTGGTCTTCCAATGTTACAAAGATGGCCTAAGATCATCTATGAAACCAATTACAATCAACATTATCCTTAAGAGACTAATGGGGCAAGTTGTAGATGACACAAGTATACATGAGGTATAGACAAATACTCACTACTCATGGCATGCAAATTTGCCAAGGAGGAGAGACAAAAATGGTATAGATATCAATATTAATAATTCAAAATTTAAGGAGTCACAAAAAGAAAAAAGGTTTTGTTACAAGTTTGCTCACGTCTATGCCCTTGATTTTTGAAAAGTTTTGAATGAAGGGGGTGTTTGCTTTGCATTTGAACCATACTTAATTTGCTAACCATGGAAAAAACCCAAGCCTTCGTCTCATACTTTTTCTTATTATTGGAAAACCAACTATATGGCTACTCAGAATTTGCTAATGGCATGCATGCAATCCTAAATTTACAATGCCACAGGTACTCAAACTTCCCTTGCATTCATGACCTTGATGCCACTAGTACTCAAACTTCCCTTGTATCCATGGCTCAATGACCCAATCACGACATTTTTTCCTTAAGAATGCGTTAATCAATCTATCATAGGGAAAAGTTCATCCATAATTGAAAAACACAGGTCGCCTCGTACATCTCGAACTTAGGGACCTCAAGTTCCCTCACTGAAGCCAATTTAAGAAGTACAAGGGTTGAGAGGGCTTTCTTAAATATCTGTTAGGAAAATCAATGAGACGTCATGGTAGTACTGATAGGTCTATAGTTGCAGCACTATAATAGTGGCAATCGAGACCAAAATCCCCTATTTTTTACTCTATTTTTTAGTTTCGGCACATCTTCCATTCTTCCATTCTTCCAACTCTACTTTTCCCCCTTTATTGGACATAAACTTGTATTAAAACAACTATAAAATATCAAAACAACAAGAAATAAGTCAATGATGGGTTGCCTCCCATCAAGCGCCTAATTTAACATCGCAGCATGACTTTTCTCTTTCACTGAGTAGCATTTTTGAAATGAACAAACACCACCTTGGATAGCATGAGACTTTTCACATTGTAGTGTTTAACCCTTTGACTATTTATTACAAATTTCCTTCTCTCATGATCTTCCAATTCAATGGCACCACTAGGGTAAACATTCAAAATTACAAATGGCCCCGACCATTTAGAGAAAAGCTTCCACGCAAAGAGTTTTAAGTGAGAATTGTAAAGGATTACATTCTCTCCAATGTCGAATTCCCTTCATAAATTGAGAGCGTCATGACATTTATTCATTTTTATCCTTATACAATGCAGAGTTCTCATGAGCCTTGAGTAAAAAATCTTCCAACTCGTGGAGCTTCGTAACCCTAGCCTCGGAGGCTTCTCCCCAATTCATGTTCAACTTCTTTAAAGCCTACAAGGCTTTATACTCAAGCTCGATGGGAAAATGAAATGCCTTTCAAAACACCAATTGGTAGGGATACATGCTAATTGGGGTCTTGTAGGCCGTTCTTTAATCCTAAAGTGCTTCATCAAGCTGCCTTGACCAATTAGTTCTGTCTACATTCACTGTCTTCTTAAGTATTTCCTTGATTTCTCGATTTAAGACTTCAACTTGGCCAATCATTTGTGGTGATATGAAGTGGAAACTTTGTACTTAAACCCATACTTGTCAAGAAGGGCCCCAAATATCCGATTGCAAAAATATGAACCTCCATTACTAATGATGGCACGCGTCGTTCCAAACCTTGTCAATATGCTCTTTTTCAAAAAGGAGGTAACGCTTTTACTTTCATTATTTGGGAGTGCCATGGATTCTACCCATTTATAAAAATAGTCAACCACTGCCAATATGTATTTGTTTCTAAATGAACTCATAAATGGACCCATAAAGTCAATTCCCCCCACATCAAAGAGTTCAACTTTGAGGTTTGGTTTGAGGGGCATTTCATGTCTTCTTGAGATACACCTTGTATTTGGCATTGGTGATAAGATTTTACCCACTCAATGGTGTCCTTATGCATGAAGGGCCAATAATATCCATATTGAAGGATTTTGGCAGTGGTACATATCCCTTTATGGTGACCACCGTAAGGTAGGGAGTGGCTAGCTTTAAGGATATTATTTTTCTTAACCTTCATAATGCACTGCCTAATAACACCATCCACACACTCGAAATAGGAATGGCTCATCCCAAGAATATCTCTTAGTATCAAACAAGAATCGTTTCTTTTAGTGGTAGCTAATCCCCTCGGGAAGTACATCACTTGTTACATAGTTGGGATAGTCAGCATACCACGGAGTGATTTTTCCCACAATGGACATAACTAATTCATCGGGAAAAGAATCATTAATTTCAATTTCTTCATGCCTTTCATAATTACCTTCAAGACATGAGAAATGGTTGACCACTTGGTTTTCATACCCCTTTCGATCTTTTACCTCAAAGTTGAATTCTTCCAAGAGCAAAATCCATCTATTAAGAGAAATTTTCTTCCTTATTTTCCATGAGGTACTTAAGTATGCCATGATCTGTGGGAAGCAATACTTTCGTTCCTAACAAGTAGGCATGAAATTTTTCAAAAGCATATACAACCGCCAACAACTCTTGTTTGGTAATGGTGTAGTTACGTTGAGCATCATTCAAGGTTTTACTTGCATAATAGCTAGGATGAAATAGTTTTTCCTTGTGTTTTCCTAACACCACACCCAATGCAATCCCACTTCATTATATATTACCTAAAAAGGGGATGACCAATCCAGGGCTACAATGAGTAGGGACAAAATAAGCGATTCCTTAAGGCGATCAAAGGATTTTAAACATGCATTGTCAAAGTTGGATCTAGTCTCCTCCTTAAGGAGTTTGCAAATCGGATGACCTATCTTGGAGAAATCCTTGATGAAACATTGATAAAATTCGGCATGTCCAATAAAGCTCCTAACACCATTTATGGATACGGGGGGTGGTAGCTTGGCAATCACCTCTACCTTGGCTCGATTGACTTGAATGCCTTTCCCCTACATCTTGTAGCCCAGGAAAATACTTTCCTTGACCATGAAATGGCATTTTTCCCAATTTAGGACAAGGTTGGTTTCCATGCATATTTCAAGCACCTTACTAAGATTTTAAAGACATGATTCAGATGAGCTAGACCTCTATGGAATCTTCAACCATATCCGCAAATATTGACAACATGCAATGTTAGAAAGTTATCGGGGTATTGCATAACCCAAAGGGTATTTTATTGAATGTTAACGTCCAGTACGATCAAGTAAAAGTTGTCTTTTCTTGGTCCTCCGGGATAATACAAATTTGATTGTACCTCAAGTAATCATCCAAGAAACAATACCATCCCCACCCAGCTAATCTATCCAATATTTGGTCTATGAAAGGAATTGGAAAATGGCCTTTCTTGGTCCACGAGTTTAACTTTTGGTAACCCATACACACCCGCCATCCGGTGACCGGTCCGACGGGGATGAGATCATTCTTTTCATTTTCAACCATCGTGATGCCACCCTTTTTTGGGACACATTGTACCGAGATCACCCAAGTACTATTGGATATTTGATAGACTACCCCCGTGTCAAGCCATTTTGATGATTTCTTTCTTTACAACCTCTTGCAAGAGTTAGTTTATCCTTCTTTGGTGTTCCACACTTGGCACATAATTTTGTTGAAGTTTAATTTTATGGGAACAAATTTTGAGAGTTATTCCTATAATGTCTGCAATTGTCCATCCAATGGTTCGAATGAAATTTTTCACCACCAACTTCAATGTATCCATTTGAGAGGGTTCAAGGTCATTTGCAATAATGATTGGTAATATATATAACTCCCAAGAACACATATTAGAGATGGGGTGGAAAAGGGTTTAAATCAACCTTAGCTGGATTATGCTCTCACAGTTTTTAAGATCAAGATCCAACTTCATCGGGTTCTTGGTATAAGATCCAAGTCTCGTTAGGGATGCAACCACTTCATAAAATTCTTCCACTTTTTACCTTTCGCAATTCCATAGAACTCATACTAAAGGTTCATCCAACAAGTTCACATTAACATGATTTTTTACCTCCCCATCAATAATATCAATCACCGAGATGACTTATAAGTCCATCGACTGCTTATGGACTTGCATACATTGAAGGACACCTCCTTATTATTCAACTAAAACTTTATCTCACCGAACTCCACATCCACCAAAGCATTCTCGATAGATAATAATTTTCTCCCAATAATAATTGAAACTTCAACATCCATTTCACAATCCAAGATCACAAAGTCAGCCGGGAAGATAAACCGGTCCACTTTTACTAAAACATAATGAAGAACTCCCATCGGTTTCTTGATGGTTTGGTCAGCCATGAGCAATTTCATTGAGATAGATGTCGTCATACCCAATTCTATCTTGTGGAATATGGCATAAGGCATTAGCTTTACACTTTCTCTGAGGTCACATAATGTCTTTGCAAACTTGAACAATCCAATAGTGCATAGAATGGTAAAAGCACTGGGGTCTTTCCTCTTTTTCACTAATGGTCTTGACATAATGGCACTACAATGATGTGTTACTTATATTGTTTCATCCTCCACAAGTCGCTTCTCAGATACCAAATCCATCACAAATTTAGCTTATCCCAGCATATCTTGCAAATCCTCAATTAGAGAAATATTAATATATAGGCTACTAAATTTATCGAAGAACTTGTTAAGCTTTGCATTTTCTCCCTTCCACATAAACCATTTAGGGAAAGGAGGAGGAATAGTGTTTAATGGAACGAATACAATTTTGCAATCATTTGCCTTTGACTTTTTAACCACAATCTCACTTAGCTTTAGCTCATCATCCTTGGACCTTTATCTATTGGCTTTTGTTTGATCATCATCTTCATTTTCACCAGAGTTGTCAAACTCAATATCATTTCTAAGACTCTTTCTATCTCGGGTGATCATAGCATTTGTTACCTTCCCACTTGGCATTTCTTCACTTTGCCTCTCCATGAGATAATTCGATATTTGATTCAACTTTGGTTGTAGTTGTTGAATGGAGGTTGAGAAGGATGCAATTGTTTGGTAGGGAGTTGAGAAATTTCTTCTTATTTCATTCACCATTATATCGGTCCTGTCAACACTACTCAAGATTCAAGCCAAAGTTTCTTAATTGATGCCTCATTATCTTTTACATTATGCCATGCTTAGAATTTCATGGTTCTAACTTTGATTCCCGTCTTACCTTTGATAGGCAAGGTGGAAACCCTCTGAATACTTAGGAAAAACACTCAACTTGTCATCAAGCACCTCTTCCTCCAAACTTTTACATGGTGTGCCCTCTCTTACACTTATCACATTTACACTTTCTATTATCGCTCCCAACATATGCTCAATTAGGAGCTCAAGGAATGACATCATCTTGACCATATTAGCATCCTTCTCCTCCTCTTCACCTTTTTCTTCTTTACACACAAAGGATGAGGATGGATCCCCCACGGCCACATCGGTATCCTTTATTTCTCAACCCCTACACAAAATTTCTACTTGATCCAAAACTTTTGATGCAACTCCATATGTCAATTTAAAGAATGATCCACCATATGCATTGTCTACTATGACTTTTTTTAGTTTGTACAATCCCAATAGAAAATTTGGAGAAGCATTTTCTCTGGCGTCTCATGGTTAGGGCACTTCAAGATCTTCTCCTTAAATCTTCCCCAAGCTTCATACCATGGTTTTACATGGAATTGGTGGAAATTAACAATTTCATCGCGCAATTGTACAATCTACGAAGATGGGAAATATTGACTTAAGAAGGCCTCCATAAGACTCATCCATGAGGTGGTGAACCCGGCGGGAAAAGATCTTAGCGATAACACTACCTTTCCTATTAAAGATAATGGAAAAAGGCGTAACCGGATGGACTATTGAGATATACGTGCAACATTGAAAGGGGGCAAACTTCTATAAAGTTCTTCAAGTGTAAATTCGGGTCCTCGTGAGCTTGACCCCCAAAAAGTCCATTTAGATGAGGAAATTGTAGCATTACAATTGTAACATAAAATACTCCATTTCCCTCGTTGGGATAAATGTGAATAGTGCTCTCACAATCTTTGGTGCCAAGATAATCTGAGTCTTCTTGAATCATGATTATATGGAAAGATAATGATTACCTAATCAAAAATCAAAAATACCAAAGAAATTAAATCAAAATCACCACGGGTATACCAAAGTAAAAATCACACCACACAAGTGAAATCTAAATTCCACTCCCCGACAACGGCACCATTTTGATAACCCTAACCTATACCATTTAAAGTGGTAGAGGACGTTCGTTCTCAATATCCCAACTCACGTTGAGGTCGAATCCACAAAGAGTGAAATTTAAACTTCAAATCCTATGGGTGTTTTAATTACTAATAGAATACACAAGGTATAAAAAAAATGCGACACATGAAATAAAGTGGGGGTTTGGTTTGGAGTTGGAATTTTATCAATATGGAGTCACACAACATGCTACAATAACAGTTTTGGCTTTGAATTCAAATTTAGGAAAAATCTTGGGATTATTTCTACCTAAAGACAAGGTGTGTATAGGATCATGATAGTTTAGCATGAAATCTAGTTGTTGAGTACGAGAGAATCTAGGTCCCAAGTCTTTGCGGTTAGTTTGTCAACCAAACCTCAAATATTTCACACATTGGCTCTTTAGAGCACCTAACAAGTATGTCAATAATAGTCACCCAAAACCTCAATCGGGCATCCCTATTTCTAGGATGATGCCCTTTACATAACTCACTCTCCATTTACACTTATTTCTAAGATTTCAAAAGGTAGTAAATCATATACTCAATTGAGCACCATTGCCTTGCCCCCCTTATAGCCCTTTTTCAAGGATGCCATGGGTTCCTTAAGGTTTACCTTGACCCCTCTTTCAAGGATGATGAAGGTTTTCAAGAGTTTGGGGTTTTCCCCCATCAAACCCATTTGGATATTTGGGGTTTTCGCTGATGAATTCCAACTATTAAGCTTAAGAAATGGAGGAATACACAATCAACAACTAAAAGTCATGTAAACCAATCAACCCCCACATTACAAATAGCACTTTAATTCAACATAATCTCAAGAATAGAGAAATTAGCTACTCATGAAATGAAAGAGAAGAAATATACCAAATAATTCATTCATGGCATCCATAACAATGTAGATTAAAGAAATTCTTCAATTCACACTTCAAGTTCACCAACTTTCTCTTAAATTCTAAATACACAAAGAGAAAATGTTTTTTCCCTAAAATCTAGTGTTCTTCAAGTTTTCAAATTTTTTTCTCTCTGTTCAATAATGTCCATGGGAAAAATAATTTGGGTCTTATATGGAAATTTAAATTAGCTATGTCATTTAACCAAGTTCCATTGCTCATTAATCCAGCTAGGCCATGATCGTAGAGGATTTTTTGCAATCGCAGAGACCGCAACAACGGCCGAAGCTATGCAATCTCATTATGTTAACCTCCTTAGGCTAATTTTATGCCAGGAGGCGATCGCATCTGCTTTGATTCAATTGTGGTTAGCTCTACGTAATTGCGGTATGTTTCCTTGTTGATTGGCTGCGATCGCGGTCCTCAAACCGCGATTGCAGTAATTGAGGGTTTGTTTACTCCAGGTCTTTAAATTGCTCTTCTTTCTTTCTTTTGATTGCTTTTAGATCTAATCTACATCTTCCCTCTCATTATATGTGTGCCTATAAAATGTGGATATTAGTGTATTCAATCATAATTATATATCAATTATTCATTCAAAATATGGTGATATGCACGAATATGGAGTTCAATTGATTGGTAAATTTACCACTCATCAAGCATACATCACTCGAAAAAAAAATTTCATCTTATCTATAAACCCTTGAAGATCCTTCTCAACCTTAGAACCAGCAAAGGTTGAAGGACTCAACCTAATGAACTGACCAACCCTTGTGGCCTCAGAAGAAGGAGTGATAGGAGAAACACGCTCAGACTGGTGTGACTAAGATACCACCAACTAAGTAAGAAATAAATCGACTAGCAAAGCCAGCATTCAACACATCCCCCTGAGGCATTGGGGTAGAAGTACCATCAACTTGAGGAGCCTGAGAAGGACTAGTAGGAATCGATGGAACTCCACGGGTAAAATCTTAAGAAGGGACCCTAGACCAGGTTTGTACCCCAAAAGCAAGATGAGTTTCATTCATATTGTCCTCAAACAGGACCGAAAGGGTTTCTATGAGCATCAGATCTTCTGGGAGTCATGATTTCAAATGTAAACAAATGGGAATTATAGGATATTTTAATATCCTAGACTCTATAGCCCAAAAATAGAACACAAGAAAGGAAAACATTCCTAAGTGTCTTGTAGACTCTTCTTTATTAGTGTGGCATGCCACACACCCATAAAAGAGAGTCTACTCAACATAGCTTTTAGGATACCTGATTGAACTGAACCTAGCACTCTAATACCAACTTGTCATAACCCAAACAAGGTATTATCCATGATGGGTATCTCAACTCTACCAAGGACCGGAGACCACCCCCTTTACCAATCCAAAAAACACATAATACAACTAGTAGCAGATGAATTCCAAACACATAACAATATAGAAATATAAGATAACTTAAAATTACTTAAGATGTCTAACCAACAACTCTTAATCCACAGTAATCTATAAAGCCTCTAAACATACCAGAACCAATCTAAGTTGGGAGATGCCCTCGATAATAGCCAAAAAGGTAACCAAAGAAACAGTTTATAAATAAATTAGACCATGAAGCAATAGGCTATCTGAAACAAGAAGGCTCACCACTTTAAGATGACTTATGAATAATACAAGAACCACTTATCACTATTCAGGAAAAGTAGAAGTATCTTTGGTTCCTGCATTTCTTGGGGATACAGCATCTGGAGACAGTTAGTGGGGTGAGGGATAGCATGTAACTCAGGGAATAAATAAGATAATGCCAAGTCAAAACAATAGTAAAATCCATATACACACATTGTATATACATATATAAATATAACATGCAGGGGTAGGGAAAATTTTTTAGCATAAAGTAAAATATTAGCCTAGATTATATAGCCTAACTGTCATAAAAAGACACTCACAGACTATATGGGTTCAGCTCTCCCTGCTGAAAAGGCCCTAGTACGTGTTAGCTACATGATCCAGAGGTATCAAGAAAGACTAGAGAATGCCCCAACCCCACGTCAGTCCAGGATACAAATATGTATATATATATGTATAAAGTGTGCCATATGCACACGGTCATCAAGACCAATCCTCATGTTGATAAACATAAGTTTCTAGTATCAGTCCGTTCGAGACATCCACCTTCATGGCTTAGATACACAACCTCCTTTAAGCTAATATTAAAATAAGTTTTACATAACCTATCTATTTAACCAAGGAATTGACCATTAAGGCACACCATAGGTATTTTTATACCATTATGCTTGCAAGCTTATAATTATGATATCACAATTCCATTATCTTGAGGATATATCTCGACCCCCTTTGTTCATTAAATCACTATGGGAGAATGTCACGACACTCTTTGTTTGGGGAATGCCTCAACCCCTTTTTAGTAATCAGATAAACTCAGGGGAATCCCTCGACACTCAAGATTCTAATTTAATATAAAAAACACATAGCCAACAAGGATTTTAAAACCATTTTTCATCCACTTAACCTTTAACATAATGAAATAATATATGTGAGTGAGTCAAGCCATGTGACAAATCATATTTGAAGCAAATTACACAAGTAGGTTGAGGAAACACAATTTACAAAACTAAATTCCAAACCAAAACCATCAATTTGGGGGAATGCCTCAACCCTCTTTCCAATCTCCATACCTATGCACCTAAATAGTTCAAAAATCATTGATAAAGCATGAAAAATGCATATAAAATCATGGAAATTCAATTTAAATAATATTCATTCCAAACACCATTAACCATATCAAAACCCATATTCAAATCCATATAAAAAAAACTATTTGAATACATGCTTAAAGTAAAACAAGTTTAAGGAAAGAATAACATGTCTGAGATATCAAGAATTACGGAGAGAAATCAACCCTTGAAAGCTCTAATTACCAATTCATTGAGAAACCCTAGTGTTCTTGACTTGGGGATTTGAGAGAGAAAGGGGTAAGTTTTGAATTGCTAAGTTTTGAGAATAGGGTCCCTAATATGCTTTTAAGTCATGGTTCTCAAGTGGGAAATAGGTAAATGACCCATTTAAAGTATATAAAAATATTCCCAGTCATCACGAGGCATCTTATAACTCGTGACGTCTGGATATGAGTGGTCTTCATAACTCGTAGTCTTAGCAGTAGCTTAAGGACCCCTCATTATTGACCCTACGAGTCACACACTATGACTCATGAGTTTTCCTTACAACATGTAGGGTTCTGGTCATTATCAAGGCAGAAAGATCAGGCGCATTTACTAGTTTGGCTACGTGGGGCACTATATAACTCATTTAGAGTCTTGACAACTCATTCAATCTAGTCGTACTCAGGACAGAGGCTTTGGGGTAACACACTAGTTACCCTACAATTTGGGGTCCTATGACCCATATGGATACCTTATGATATATAAATTCAGTAGTAATCAGCGTAGTGAGTCCCAAAACTCAAGGATTTTCTAAGGCCAAAAGTCTAAGGTGTTACACCCAATGACCTAGGATTTTATGCATATACAATTAGATACTATCTTCCCCAGTCAATCTATTTTGAGTGTTTTTAAATAATAAATATATTTCAGTTATTGTATTATTACCTGTAGTGATATTATAAATTATCAGTGTCATTCAGTTGGGAGTAGTAATAGCGCCAAGTGGACGTAGTGATAAAGGGTCATCCATTAGTTAGGATGAGACCTTTGGTAGAATTCCCTAAGTCCAAGTGTTATGGCACAACCGTAGGTTCTAAAAGGTTGGCCCTTATATTAGTATTGACACCTTAGTCCTTTTAGACATTAGTTTAGTAGATCTATGTCAGTCAGCATTCATACCCTTGGCAAGGTACTGAACACCCTTCCAACTGGGGTTGTAGGTTAGACCCTGATTAGCTCACATTAGGGTATTTCAGTTATTTGTAGCTCCCATAGTCCATAGTTTACAGTTTAGATTATAGATTTTTGCATGACCTTGTATGCATTTATTCAATTCAGTATACAACATGTGTTTATTACTTAGTCTTACACTAGTTATCATATTATATGATCCATGTTCAGCTTATATTGGTTATTTTCCTATCTCACATACTTAGTATATTCAAAGTACTGATTGCATAGTTTCTTTATCCTATATTGTCTTATAATATAGGTTATATATGCTCAGCATAATCTTACCTAGAACGATCTCATATTGTATCAGTAGTAATAGTTTTGGTGAGTCCTCATCATGCGAGAACTAGAGTCAACTGTTTATTTCATTTTGTCTTTGGTGTTCCCCACTTTCAAAGAGTTAGAGTTAGCTGGGGGCTTGTTCCAGCAACTCATCTTAGTAGAGGATTTTTAGACATACAGTTAGATGCTCAATTTTGATCTCAGACATGTTTAGTAGCGATTTGGTTTTCTGTGGTTATTTATTATATTCTTCAAGTTCATTTTTCTTATAAGTGTTGTTTTATCTACTATTATACATATTTTTTAGTGTTTTTCTAGGCCATGGGTTAGCTTAGAGTCACTTGTTATTCTAAGCATCGTGTTACGAATAGGGGATAGTCTCAGGTCATAACAAACTCTAAGGTATTAAACGCTGACTGACGCAGATCCATTAAACTGATGTCCAAAGGGACTAATCATGCGTAATCTATGCATTGACCCTTTTAAAATATGGTGTAATCATAGTTTTTGGACTTACAGACTTCTACTAAAGGTCTCAGACTAAATAATGGATGAGCCTTCTTTTCTATGTCCACTTAGTGCTATTACTACTTCCAACTAAACGACACTAATAATATGTAACGTTCACTGCTGGTAATAATATGATAACTGAAATAAATATATTCTCTGAAAGCATTTAAAATAGGTAAACTAGTGAATATAGCATCCAATAGTAAATACATAAAATCCTAGGTCATCTGGTGTTCATAACCATCCTTCTCTAAACAATAAAATTCTAAGTAATGAGAGATTAGGGTCTTATTAACCCCAATAATGACCCTTGAAATTTCCAAAATGATGTATCTTTAATATTAAAAGAGTGGAAAAATACTAGTTTGCCCCATAAAGTTTCATAAATGGAAACTAAGGGGAGGAATATGTGAGACCTTCCCACAATCATAGGAATAACCTACGATCGTGGGCTGCACTTATGGTTGGGAGATGGATGAGAACTCTCTTAACATGATCAGATGAGGCTTGGTATGATCGTGGGTTCTACCTACGGTCGTACCTTGTTCGTATGTTCACTGGTTACATCAAGAGCATCGGTAGGACTCATGATCAAGTATGGGGTTGTGATTTAAAAGAATGATCTTTGTTCCCTCTCATGGAATAAGGGTAGACTTTATCAACTTTTAAAAGTTAGGGTTATCTCAATCAGATAAGACTATTGTACATTCATGCAATGTAAATACGATCATGGTTGGTCTCGTGGTGTCTCATTGCGGAGCGGTGCTTCACTAAAATGGTCATAACTTCCTACTCCGATGTTGGATTAAGGATAAACTTGATTTGTTGGAAAAGTAATTCAAATATATTTCATTTGGTGGGTTTGGAGCTAAAAAATACCTTCGAATCTCAAACATATAGTCATTTGAAGTTGATAACTACTTTAGGATTTGATCGGTAAAGGAGGTTTTGGATTGGTTAAGGTCAAGGGGGTTCTTTTGGACTTGGTACATGGCCAAATCCCCTATTATGGTGTTAAAACTTGATGATTTACCCTCATGTACTTAAAGCATGGTTTTAGTCTAGGCTTTGATTTTTTGGGGCGTTATACAAAGCTTTATGAAATAATTCATATTTTTCATTCTTGAGTCTTGGCAAGGAAATACAAAGCTCAAAGTTATACAATATGAACCCTTTTTAAAGCTTTACTTCAAACTTAGAGGTGACTTTTTGAAGGTTTTTTGGACGAGAATAACTTGCAACAACATAGGAGCACCTAAATAGATCTTCACTATCCTACTGCATCTGCATGATTAAATATACACACAAGATAGGCTCATGAAATAGGGACTAACTGACAGCATGTTATGTCCTTTGTATGGAATTACTCATGACAGTGTCAGCTGCTTCTTTCATTGTAAATTTTCTAGTTCAATACGGAGTAGCCTCATTTTATGGAAAGGATACAAGAGCTTGTCTATGATATGGAAAAAAGAGGTTAATTAGGTTGTGCTAAATGTAAATGGAAAAAGTACTAACATACCAAGGCCAAGATATGTACATCAAGTCTAGCTAAATGCATCTATTTTGTTTGGCTGAAGAGGGACATGTGTTTGTTGTAGGAAAAATAAAGGAGCTAGACAGTGATGGTAAGGATAATAATACAGGAAATTATATGTAGAGTAAGACAAATTTCAAGTATATCTAGTAGGAATAGAGAGTTGGATTACTACCCATAACAGTAATTATGTTTAACTAAACAACAGTAGTTTTGGTTGGCCCAGAGCTTCAAGGTTGAAATCAAGCTTCGAGTTTTGTGTACATATATTACCCATTTGGTTAATAAAGATCTCTTTATTTACCTTAAGTAGATCCCAAAAACACTTAAACTAGAGTATACCTATTGCAGGAGATTCCTAATAGAAAAACATTATTAAAGTTGTTGATTATAGAGTGAAGGACCACATCACATCATACTACTAAAGAGGCTCAATTAGATTTTACTCACTTAAGCAGTTAATGGTATCCTCCAATGGTACAAATCGATATGGGAAAGAACCAAACTAATTGGTGTTAACATGTGAGCAACATTTTGTGAGAGATCCTATGAATGTATAGAGAAAATTTAGGTAGACGTAGCAGTTCCCTTGCTAAGTCATGGGAAAAATTATTTCGTAAATTTATTGGGGAAAACTTTTCGTTAATGACAAGATACCATAAAATAACTTGAATAAGAAGAAAAATGAGGTTTTGAATTATAGGTGACAAAAAAGTTATAAAATGAAGTGGAGGTGACTCAAGTTTTAATAACTGAGTGCGGGTGATAATTATTTTACTATGGATTAAGAAAGTTTGAGAATAGAACACAAGTTTTTTAAAATTTACACTTTGATCCAATGTAAACCCTAATATAACTAGAAAAGGAGGGGGAAAATATGTGTTTCTCTCTCTTTGCATTTATTGTTGTTTTCTTTCTCTTTGTGTTTGTTGTTGTTTATTGTTGTTGCTTCTTTATTCATCATCTTCTTCTTCATTATCATCTCCTCTTGTTCATCATTATCATAATATTCTTCTTGTTGACAATTGTTGTTATTGTTACCGTTGCTGCTACTACTTGACCAAAATTTTTTCGTATATCACTTGGGCATTACTTCATAGGTGATTTTGGTAAGTTAAATTAAGATTTTTAGTTGAATTTCTTATTTGGGTACACTACTACTACTATTTTTTCGACAATGGATACAACCTAAATATGAATCCAACAGATGAGTCATCTGCTGTAATAGATGAGTCATTTGTTGCAATAGATGAGTCATATCTGGAAATAGATACATCATCTCCTACAACAAATGAGTCATCTAAAAGATTCATGTTACAGGTTCTATAGTGCTGTAACATTAATCCAACAAATGGGTCATTATTGTAACAGATGAGTCATCTGTTGCAACAAATAACTCACTGTTGCAATAGAATCTAAAGTTACTTCCAACAAATGAGACATCTATTTCAATAGGTTAGTAATCTATTACAACAAGTTAGTAATGTCACAATAGATGACTCATCAATTGGAATTTGTTTCACGTTCTATAGTACTGTAACATGAATCCTAATAGTTGAGTCATCTGTTAGAATCAGCTTCAAATTCTATAGTATAGTAACATCTATCCTAATAGGTGAGTCATATATTGTAACAAATAAATAATCTACTGCAACAAATGAGTCACCTTTTCTAATAGATAACTCATCTATTGGAATTAGGTTCAGGTTCTATAGTACTATACCCATGAATCCTAATAGTTGAGTCATCTGTTGCAATAGATGACTTATCTATTGCAATAGATTACTCACCTGTAGCAATAGATGACTTATCTGTTGGGATTCATGTTATTATTTTGGGGAAAAACCTAAAGCTTAATCCAACAGATGTCTCATCTGTTGCAACATTGATAATGATAGTATAGTGTATAATATTTTGTATATTGTTGTATATGCTATAAAATCATTATTAATTTTATTATAATATAATTATTAACCTTTTTTACTAATATCTTTAGGTACAACTAATGGAAGGATAAATAATAATAGGGGTGGATTGTCATAGTGAAAGGATCGAGAAGAACAATTGATATATTTGGCATTGGAAGGTGGGTGAAATGTTAGAGACGATAGTGATGACACTCCAAAGTGATTTTTTGTATGATGATTTTATGAAGTTAATCATTAGCTATTATGGACTAAATTTTCAACCAGAAGAACTTGTCATCATTTACATGCACAGCCCCTTTTAAAATCAGAGTTTACTATCTTTCAAAATAACCGATCAGGTTTGGTTATGTGTTTATCTGAGTGATTTAGCTAGGCTGGTGTTAAGGGTGTATGTGGTTAAAAAATTGATAGAGAATGAGAATTAGAAAGTAGAAGAAGAATAAAAAGATATGTTTGCTGATAAATTGGATGATCTGGACATGAATATTCCATATGATGATAAGAGTAAGATGAAGTGAAAGAGGATAATCAAACACCTACGCCTGTTGTTGTGAGCAATACAATGGGAAGTTCTTCTCAATCAACGTAGTCAGACAATCTAAAAGATGACAAGACTAGTTTTTACAGGGGAATGACATTCAAGAATAAGGATGAACAAGCTATTTCTTTGTATATTGCTTGCTTGAAAAAAGATTTCCAACTAAACAAGGTGATTAACTCGAGCAATGTCTATTGTTTTAGATATGTTAATTCAGACTGCAAGTGGTGGTTGGGGGTTGTGCAATACTTAAGTTCTGAAAAATTCATCATTAAAGTTGATGAAAAGTATCACACATATGATTAGGAGCATATTATAAGCCATAATCCTCACACCACGGCAAAGGTCCTCAATAAATATTTCTAAATTAGATTCCCCAATGGCAAAGGCCCTTCTACAAATGATATGGCCAATCAACTCCATATAGAATTGGGTTGTGCAATTAGTTATTGGGAGATTTATACGGCCATGGGAAATTCCAAGTCATTGGTTAGGGGGACACATGGGCATGGGTATGCAATCCTTGATGCCTACCGTTACATGCTTAAGTACAAAAATCCCAGAAGTAAGACAACATTGCAGGTTGATGCAAATGGAAGGTTCAAGTACTTTTTTGTATCCTATGATTTTTGGATTTTTGGTTTTCATCAATTGAGAAAAGTCATAGCCGTAGACGGGACTTTCTTGAGGAGAAAGTATGAAGGAGGTTTGATATGAGCGGTGGCACAAGATGCGGAGAATCACATCTTTCCTGTCGCTTTTTATGTAGTAGACAAGGAATGTGATGCCTCATACACATATTTTTTTAGCAAATGCAAAGTTTTGTAGATGATACCGATGAGTTGTGTATAATTTTGGATATCCATCCAAGTATCAAAAAGATGGTTTTAATTTTCTACCCTTTAGCTCACTTTGGTTATTGCATGAGGCATCTTAGAATGGCCGATACCTGTATCGCGTAGGGATACAGCTGCGAAAAGATTGGTTAGCGGGTGAGCACTAGCAAGTACTCGAGATAAGAATAAAATAATGTCAACCTTGAAAACCAAGTAGACCAACCATATGCATTCACAATCCATACATACATATATATAACCATTCTACGAAATGGAACCGAGTTTAGCATGCCTTTAAAATCATTAACCTAGGTATGTATAACATAACTATCCTAGAACTACCACGGGCTATATGGGTCTAGTGTAACCCCCTGAACAAGCCCCAATGCGTGTAGCCCCATGAACCAGAGATGCCATATGAGTAGGGGATTCCTGAGTACCCTTTACTCTCCATGATACATATATAAGAGTGTACTTAGGGGATTTTCGTGTACCCCGTAAGTGTTATATATGGTCTCCATGACCAATCCTCATGTCGACAAACATGAGTTTCCAGTGTCCGTCCATTGGACTCACACCTTCACGGTCTTACCATTATTTCCCAATTAAAACCATTACCACACAACCAAACCACCATTCCATTTATTATTAACCAATGCAATAAGTAGTGGTATCATCAGACTGACTATAGCTTGAAAGCAATGTCCTTTGCCGTCCTTTTTAAGAAGAAAGGATTCCCATGTACCTATAGAATACATTATCAAGTTGACCAGGGGGGGTCCCATGTACCACACAAGTGATCATTGTTAGTTTCGCTTGGGGGATTCCCTTATACCCCAGTAGGATGTTCAATTAACCACAACCATTATCCCTTGGACCCCCAACACTGTCCAATATACGACCACCAAGAACAATCATATCCAAGGGTACGACCAGTATCCTTAACCCATACACATAATATAACAAAGAAGGGTTGACACTGTCCAACATACAAGTTGAATAATATGACTCGTACCTTATCTCACAACTCATAGTGAGCCACTCATACTCAAATCTAAGTTACTTTACTAAGTTTAGATTAAGTGAAGGAAAACTCAAACCTACAACCCATCACCAACCATACAACTCCTACCCACCCAAGTCGTACCCATTCCAGGAACACAACCACCCAACCCTGGATAACATACAATTGGGTCACCTGACTCGTACCCTCACCATATGACTAGTATGGTGAGTTGTATGACGTCCAGAGAGTCAAAAACCCAAGAATTTTCTAAGGAACAGAACCTAGGGTGTTTTAGTCTCTCCCACTAGGATCATTCATCCCTGAATAACGGACAAGGTCGTACAAGCGCAAATTACACCCCAACATAACCATTCCAACCTTTAACTAAGTTAGAAAACAAAGATAAAAGGAAATAAACCTTCCTTTAACCAAGTTAGAAAACAAAGATGTGATCAAGAACACTTACCTTCCATATGAATATCCAGAGCAGAAAACAGATGTGGATAATTGGACTTTATGTCCTCTTTCGCTTCCCAAGTAGCTTCTTCAACCTTGTGGTTTCCCCATAAAACCTTAATCAAAGCTACATCCTTGGTCCGCAACCAATAAACCTTTCGATCCAAGATCTCAACCATGATCTCTCTATAAGACAGAAAATTTGAGATACCCAATCCATTCAAAGAAAAAAATGATTAAGGATGACCTATACATTTTCTCAATATAGAAACATGGAATGCCGGATGAATGGAGCTCAAACTAGAAGGCAACTCTAATTCATATGCAACATTACCAACCTTTCTTAAAATTACATATGGACCAATATACCGGGGACTGAGCTTTCCTTTTTTTCCAAACCGCATTACTCTCTTCATGGGAGACACCTTTAGGAACACCCTATCCCCAACCTCAAACTCCAAGTCCCTACACCTTACATTTGCATAGGACTTTGGGGACTTTGGGTAGACTTAAGCCTATATTGAATCACCTTTACCATCTCCAAAGCCTGATAGACCGAATCCAGGCCAAACCATCCAATAAGAGATCTACACCTCCTACCATTCAATGCCTCAAAAGGGGCCATACCAATACTTGAATGATAGCTATTGCTGTAAGAAAACTATACAAGAGGTAGATGCTCAACCCAATTACCACCATAATTAATCACATGTGCACAAAGCATATCCTCTAATGTATGAATAGTCCTTTCTACTTGTCCATCCATCTGCCGATGAAAAGCAGTACTCAGACTAACCTTAGTCCCCAACCCCTTCTGAAATGACTGCCAAAAGTGAGATGAAAACTACGTACCACGACCAGAGATAATCGAAACAGGTACTCCATACAGCTTTACAATCTCATGAAGATACCAGCTCACATAATCCTCAGTCTAAAAGTTAGTCCTCACTGGCAAAAAGTGAGTCGAATTGGTTATCCTATCCATGATGACCTAAAATGAATCAAATTGATTCAGAGACTGAGGAAGACTGGTAATAAAATCATGTTGATTACTTCCCATTACCATTTAGGCAATTCAATCTAATGATATAAGCCTCCAGTCCTCATGTGCTCAACTTTCACTTGTTGACACACCAAATATTTGGCCACAAAATCAGCCACATCCTTTTTCATACCATTCCACCAATACATCCCCTTGAGATCATGATACATTTTCGTCGAACCAAGATGAACAACGTAGCAGAATTCATAGGCCTCATCCAATACCTTTTCTCGCAAATCACCTAAGTCAGGAACACATAACCTTTCATGGTACCACACGGACCTATCACCACAGATCTCAAATACCATTACCTTTTGCCCACCTATATCACTCTTAATTTTCATCAAGACAGGATCTAGAATTTTTTTCTCCTTGATCTCTGAACCAAGTGACAATTGAACCACTTCCTGTACCAATACACCACTATTATCTAAGTCCAAAAGGTGAACCCCAAGATTAGCCAAGCGATGAATATCCTTTACCAACTCCCGCTTCTCCTTTTCCATATGATCCAAACTTTCCATGGACAAACTGCTAAGAGCATCAGCAACCACGTTAGCTTTACCTGGGTGGTAGTGAAGACTTTTGTCATAGTCCTTAAGAAGCTCAAGCCATCTCCTCTACCTGAGATTAAGCTCCTTCTGAGTGAATACATACTACGGGCTCTTATGATCTAAGAAGATATCTACGTGCATTCCATAAAAATAGTGTCACCATAATTTCAAAGAAAAAACCACCGCTAAAAGCTCTAAATCATGAGTAGGATAGTTTCTCTTATATACCTTCAATTACCTAGAAGTATAGGCAATCACTTACCATGCTGCATTAAAACACAGTCAAGTCCCATCCGAGATACATCACAGTAAACCACAAACCTCTCATTGCCTTCAGGCAAAGTCAAAACCAGAGCCGAAGTAAGCTTATTCTTTAGCTTTTCGAAACTATCTTCACAAGCATTCGACCAAGAGAACTTTACCTTCTTTTGTGTCAACTTGGTTAATGGGGAAGCTATCATTAAAAAACTCTTCACACACCTCCTATAGTACCCAGCCAAACCCAAGAAGTTCCAAATATCGATTGGATTCATGGTTCTAGGTCACTTCTAAACCACCGCCACCTTTTGGCACCCACCATGATCCCCTCAATAGAAATAATATAACCCAAAAAAGTGACAGCATTCAACCAAAATTCATATTTTGAGAATTTGCCATACAACTATTGCGCTTTCAATGTCTGCAACACCACGCGGAGTTGATTGGCATAATCTACCTCACTCTTAGAGTACACCAGAATGTCTTCAATGAACACAATAACAAAAAGATCCAAAAACTGATAAAATACCGTATTCATTAAATCCATAAATGTCGTTACGGCATTAGTAAAACCAAATAACATAACAAAGAACTCAAAGTGCCCATACCAGGTACGAAAAACCGTCTTAGCGATATCCACCTCCCTAATCTTAAGCAGATGCTACCCAAATTGAAGATCTATCTTTGAAAATAATTTGGCACCCAACAACTGATCAAACAAGTCATTTATCCTTAGAAGAGGATACTTGTTCTTAATTGTTACCTTATTCAATTACCTATAGTCAATGCACATCCGAAGAGAACCATCCTTCGTACACATAAATAACATCCGCGCACCCTATAGGGATACACTAGGATGGATGAAACTCTTATCTAAACAATCTTTAACTTTCTCCTTGAGTTTCTTCAGCTCAGCTGAACCCATTATATAAGAAGGAATAGATATTGGACGAGTGTTCGAAATCAAATGAATCTCAAACTCAATCTCTCTATCTAGAGAAATACCAGGAAGATCATCCAAAAAGAACTCAGGAAATTCATTCACCATCGGAACCGAATGCAAATAAGGACCTTTCAAGTTAAAGTTTTTAACCTAGACTAGATGATAGAGACACCCTTTATAGATTAACCTCCAAGCTCTAAGATATGATATAAACTTCCCCTTAAGAGCTAGGGAACCACCCTCCCATTTAATAATTTGTTCACCAAGGAACTTAAAGACAACCTTATGGGTCCGACAATCTAAGTATGTGTATCATGAGTGTAACTAATCCATCCCCAAAATGACATCAAAATCTACCATATCTAATTCAAACAAATCGACCAAATTATCCTTACTACCAACAGATACCACACCCCCCCTTATAGACTCTTTTAGCAACTATAAAGTTAACTACCAAGGTAGAAATAGAAAAAAGATCTGAAATAACCTCAAGATTAGAACAAAAATACACAGCCACAAATAGGGTCACATAAGAAAAAGTGGATCCTAGATCAAGCAAATAATACATGTCACAAGAAAAGATTTACAATGTATTAGTCACAACATCAGGCGATGCCTTGGACTTCTATCGAATAACAAGAGCAAATAACCTATTCCATTTTGTGCTGGTACTAAAAATAGAAAAAGATGCAAAGATAGCAGTGAAGAGGCAACTGAAGAATTATTCGCTCCAGAAGAAACCTTACCAATCGGATAATTTCTAAGTATATGGCCTGGATGACCATATTTGAAGCACATATCCCTCTCATCATCACAAAAACCCCAATGTAATTAACTACAAAACCTGTAAAAAAGACACAATAAAGATGACTGTGTCCCACTAGCTTGAGATTGGGCACCCTGTGCCCTGAAGTTATAGCCACACTACTGATGCCTATCACCCAACTACTTCGGGTAAGGAGCACTAGCTGTAGAGAAAGAACCTAAACTCCCCCACTTTTTCTTTGACCACTTACCACCATATCGACCACCTTGTTGTTGACCAGCTTTCTCGGAGAACCTAAACATCTTACCATGACTTTTCCCTATCTCAGCCTATTTTTTTTTCCTGCTCCACTTGTTGCATATGCACGACCAACCTAGAGATATCTATGATCTTGATTAGCAATGCAGTCTTACTTTTAAGGATCAACTCATGAGACAGTCTTGAAGCAAACTTTCGTATCCTATCCCTCATATCAAACACCATTTTCAAAGCATAGCTAGACAATTGGAGAAATTTAAAGGCGTACTCCTTGACCGACATCTTTCCTTGCTTCAGATTAACAAATTTCTCTACTTTTGCTTCCCATAACTCATGAGGAAAGAAGCGATCTAGGAATACATTAGAGAAAGTTTCCTACATATAGGACTCATCAACCTCACCTCTTGCCTGATTTAATTCCTCGTACCATTGGTAATCCACATCCTTAAACTAATAAGCAACAAACTTTACCCCTTCCACATTTATGGCATGTATAATCCTAAATATTTTTTTCATCTCATCTTGAAAACCCTGAGGATACTCCTCTACCTTAATACTAGTAAAGGTTGGAGGACTTAAATTCATGAACCAGCCAACCCTATGACCTCATTAGATGGAATAGTAGATACACCTCGCTCATCCTGAGAAGCCACCAACTGAGCAATCATATGAATCGACTAATGAAACACCGCATTCATCACGTCTTCCTAATGAAAACTAGAAAAAACTGATGGAAATCCAGAATAATCAAGGACTGGACACCTAGACTGAGTATGGATCCCCTAAGTAGAGTGTGTCTCATCAACATTGCCCCCAGTTGGGATGGAGGAGTTTTCATGAACTTGAAATCATCAAGGCATGATCTAAAAGGTGAAAAAATAGGAATTAGAGAAGATTTTAGAACTTAGACTCCAAGCTAGAAAATAGAACACAAAGAAAGAGAAACAGTTCCTAAATGCCTTGTAGCCTCTCTCTTATAAGTGTGGCATGCTACATACCCTTAAAAGAGACTCTAATCGACACAGCTTTATGGACTCCCAATTGACTATGAACCTAAGCCTCTGATACCAATTAGACAAGACCCGACCCAAGGCCTTGTCATAATAGAAATCCCAAGTCCAACCAGGACCAGGGACCACCCACATTACCCAACCCAATCTCCAAACATGTACCCTAAGTTAGATAAATTATGAACATATAACAAGATACCATTTATTACAAGTCCAGACTCTATGATAGGTCTATAATTGTGACCAATTCAACCAAGTCCAACCATCCAATATAAAACAAATAACCATACCAAAACTAAAACAATAACCAAGAATGACTCCATAACATAAAAGGATTGAATAATCATAAATACAGTCCAATGGTATCATCCCCAATACCAATGCTAATACTAAGGTTGACACCACAACTGACACCACCCATACCAACCCATAGTAGTTCCATAAAGCCTCTAACTAAAAGTAAAATAATATTCGGTTGGAATATGTGATGTATGAGCAGATGCTAACATATTTAAGGCTTTTAACTAAGAATAATTGCAAAGTCTTAAGAAACTTTTATCATTTTTTATGGTTTTATATTTGATTTTGCAGTATAAGTCAAGAGGTAAGAGAACCAACAATGATGGAAGTAAAAGAGTGGCTGACGATATTCCTGATAAGTCGTAAGCACTCTGATAGGTTATCAGCTTCATCATCAGCCTTAGATAGAGATTGGACTTTATTTAGAATTCCTAATGACATATGTGATAGACCGTCAGAAGTGTGTTAAGCTATTATAGTTGCCGTCAGCCTTAGACAGAACATAGGAGCTGAGGTAGAGAAGTGATCTGTCGTCATAGTTTTGATAAGCCGTCAGGATTCAGCCTTAAGCAGAAATTGTCAAAATTGAAGGGGAGCTGATGACATCCATGATAAGTCATCAGCCTCCTGATAAGGCGTCACACATGTCGTCACCTAATCTGAGAAGAACACTGAACTCTGTGATTTTGTTTCCATAATTAGGTAAAGTATTTAAAGCATAGTTTAGGCTTTTCTAGAGGGGATTCTGAACCTATTTTGGAACACACATACTTTGTTATTTTTTCTCTAGTTTCTTGGCTTGAACAAAAATAATTAACTTTAAAGATATTATCATCAATATTTTAGGATTTCTACTTTGATCTAATATGAGAAACACTCATTGCTATTCATCTTGTTGTAAGTTCATCTTTCAAATTATGAATTCAACTTGTTGTTTCGATTATTACATTTTGAGTGGCTAAATCCCTTTAACCCGAACTATGGGATCTATGGGTTAGGTCTTGGTATGTTGCTAAGTGTTCAAGATTCTAAAGGTAATAGGACTCCTTGATAATTCTGAGGTTTTAATTATTGTCTATTGGTTGCAAATGATAGATAGCACCTGCCTTGGTTTGCTTGAGATAAGAAATCAACTATAGTCGGAAGTGAATTATTGATAGGGACTTGGAAGCTACCAACTTTCAGTTTAATAATTGACGTTGTAACAAGGTTAATTAATCTAAGGTGAAGTCTGGTCACTGAATGTAAATTCCCTGAGTCCGAGAGGATTAGGTAATTAAATGCTTAAGTAGGTCGAGAGACATTTAGGCATAACTTCGATAAAGACAATCTGTTGTTCCTACCTATCTTGAGAATCTTAAATCACTATTAGCAGCTGTCAAGTACCAAAACCCATAGTGAACATAATTCTGTTTTTCCATAAACTCTTAATTACAACACTGAAACTAAAGTGACCAACAATTATTTGCTAAATTCTCATAACCACCATTTTACTAGAAACTACTAACTATCAGTTGATTAACTTGCATACAACTCAGATCACACCATATTCCCTGTGGGATTCGACCCCAACCTAGTTGGGTTATATATTGGCAACGATCTCTTACATTCTCACATGAGAGGTGCAGTTTAAGCATTATCAAAAATAGCGCCGTTGCCAGGGAGTACGGTTGTAAATTACAGTTTGTGTATGCTAATTGACTGTTAGTCAAGTTTTATATTTATTTGTTGTTTTTGTTTTCTGTAGGACTTTTGTGGTGTATGCCAATAACCAGAAGTTCCAGAGGATCATTATTACTATTTAATCTAGAACGAACACTAATCAGAAGAATGGTAGACTAGTAGGAGGCTGACAGGTTAGCAGCCTTAGCTAGAGCTCAGGTGAATGTGCAAAATGTCGGTCAATAAGAATGGCATCCAAATCTTAAGGATGAAGATTTGGGAGATGAGGAGTTGCTTAAACCTAGTAACCCAAGGCATGCAGAACAAATAGTTGCACCAGTACAACATAATGCCAACAGGAACCGTCTGTTTAGAGCAAGGCAGGATTGCTAGCCTGTTTAGTATGATTTCAATAATAATGATGATGGAATGGATGGAGCAGGTGTTATGGGTGCAATTATTCCTCCACCATTGTCACCATGGGCAAAGTTCAGCATTACGAGTACTATAATTCAACTCCTTAATCTAAAAGGGTTGTTTGGTGGCTTGCCTGGCGATGATCCGAATATGTACTTGGTGAACTTTGTCACCATTTACAAATATTTTGATAACCCAGGAGTGGGTCAGAATGCAATCCGCTTGAGATTTTCCCGTTGTCTCTGTCTAGAGAGGCAACAATGTGGTTAAATGAGCTGACGCCTAATTCGATAACCAACTAGAGACAGTTTTAAGATGCATTCCTAGAATGGTTCTTTCTACCCTCAGGAGGGTACAGATGAGGGACGAGATCAGTAACTTCAGACAGCTCCCGACCAAAGCTTTGTATGAAACCTGGGAGAGATTCAAAAAAAAGTTGACACAGTGTCCGAACCATAATATGATGGACATACACTTGATAGAGACTTTGTATAGGGCTCTTAAATCTGTGAAAAAATCAATTGTAGATAATGCTACTGGTGGTTCATTTGTTAATCTTACATTCCCAGAAGCTTCAGAAATACTAGAGAGAATGACCAAATAGAGTTGAGAATGGCATACTAGAGAATCTATGTAGAAAGCCCCACTGTTTCTGTGGGTATGACTGCGGAACAATGCAGAAAAGACGAGGAGTGTGAATAAGACATGGCTTACCTAAAAATGCAGATGGACTTACTAACCAAGCACTTACTATTAGGCAAGACTGAGAAGGTGAAAGTTGTGGGATCTCAAGATAGAGTTGATGTTGATCAAAAAAAAGAGGCAAACTATGTTAATAATCAGCAGGGTTTTTGAGGCAATAGCCAAGGGAATTAAGGTCGGAGTTATTATGATAAGCCTGGTTATAAAGATAGGGAGCAGGGAAATTGGAGGAGCAATAATGATAGGAGCAGACTATATGTTCCTCCTGGAAATCATGAGGCTGCTACAACAAGTTCTGAAAAGATGTCTATAGAGGACATGATGGATAAATTATTAAAGAGAGTAAAGGCTACCAACTTAGGAGTGATACCATGAAGACCGATCTGTCATCTATTAGTCAGTTGGTAAACTCGCACTCTGCTTTAATCAAGCAGCTGGAACAGTAAATGATCCAACTCTCCACAATGCTGAATCAGAGGAATAATGCAACATTACCTAGTGATATAGTCCAAAATCCATGGAATAATGTCTCATGTATGGTGATTACCACTAGAAGTGGTAAGATATTACCTGGCCCTTCAGTGGGAAAATGTAGTTGATGATGAACCGAAAGAAGGTAGTCCAATGGAGTCTGAGAAGCTAGATGGTTCTAATGATGCTCTAGAAAAAGGGAAAGAGAAGAAGAAGGAGGTAGTGGTGAAAACTCTCCCAAGATCACCACTTTTCTTTCCTCAACGATTGAAGAAAAAAATTAATAATGCAAAATTCAAAAAATTCATGGCAATGCTCAAACAATTGATAGTGAATGTGACTTTGGTAGAGGCACTCGAGCAAATACCAGGGTATGCTAAATTCATGAAGGACCTTGTGACTAAGAAAAGAGCGGTGAGCTATGAATTGGAGGAAAATCTCCATCATTATAGCATTATTTCTATGAGGACCTTGGTGCAGAAGAAGCTAGACCCAGGAGCATTCACTATTGCTTGTACAATTGGGTATTTGAAATTTGCTAAGGCATTATGTGATCTAGGAGCGAGCAATAATCTGATGTCGCTGGCTTATATAAAAAGCTGGGTTTGGGAAATCCCACACCCACCAACATGCGACTCATGATTGCAGATAGGTCAGTAAAATAACCTATTGGTATTTTGTATGACATATTGGTAAAGGTAGCTAGCTTCATATTACCTGCGGATTTTATAATTCTGGATTACGAGTTGGACTTCGAGGTGCCCATAATCTTGGGTCGACCTTTTCTCACAACTGAAAGTGTGTTGATTGATTTGAGAGCTAATAAGCTCTTATTCAGGATGAATGATGAAGTGGTATGGTTTGATGTGTGCCAATCAATGAAGAATCATGAACAAATAAGTGTGTTCACAGTTGTTGATGTGTATTATGAGGATGAACAGGAGGTTTTAATAGAGGAGCAACATATTGTCGACCCTTTAGCTGCAGTTTTGATGAATTCTGATCATGAAGGCATTGAGGAGTACGAAGAGACTGTTTGTGCTTTGTTAGGATTGGTTTCATACTCTTATTCTCCTAAGAAGCTAGACCTTGATCTTGCTAATCGACCAACAGCACCGGCTAAGCCATCCACTAAAGAGCCACCGATGTTAGAATTGAAAAAACTGCCTGGGCATTTAAGGTACGTGTTTTGGGGCAAAAAAAACATGCTACCCATTATTATTGTGGCTAATTTGGGTGAACAGCAGGTAGAAGCATTTATTTCAGTACTTCAGAGGTACAAGAGAGCAATAGGATGGACTATTGCAGATATTATTGGCATTCTCCCTGGCATCTGCACGCATAAAATACAACTTGAGGAAGATTGTATTCCAACCATCAAGCACTAGCATTGTCTTAACCCACCAATGAAAGAGGTGGTTAAGAAAGAAATTATTAAGTGGTTGGATGCAAGAGTGGTTTACCCTATTTCTGACAACAAATGGGTGAGTCCAGTTCAATGTGTGCCAAAAAAAGGGGCATGATTATAGTTGCAAATGAAAGGAATGAGTTGATTTCACTCAGGCCTATGACTGGGTGGAGATTTTGCATGGACTACCATAAACTAAACTCATGGACTTTGAAAAACCGTGCTCTTTATGGACCAAATGCTTGATCGATTGGCCGAAAGGGGATGGTGTTGCTTCTTAGATGGCTATTCTGGATATAACTAGATCTGTATTGCTCCTGAAGATCAGGAGAAGATGAATTTCACATGCCCATATAGCACCTTTTTATTTAAGAGGATATCGTTTGGGCTATGCAATGCACCGCTACTTTTCAACAATGCATGATATTTATCTTCTCAGATCTAATGGAGGACACCATAGAGGTATTCATGGATGATTTCTCTATGGTAGGATATTATTTTGAGCTGTGTTTGGCAAACCTGAGTATGGCCTTAAAATAATGTGTTGAATTTAATTTGGTTCTTAATTGGGAGAAATGCCACTCTATGGTAAAGTAGGGTATCGTTCTCGGGCACAAAATTTTTGCAAAATGGATAGAGTTTGATCGAGCCAAGGTTGAAGTTATTAAGAAACTACCACCTCCCATTTCAATGAAAAGAGTGCGTAGTTTCTTAGACATGCTGGTTTTTACCAGAGGTTTATAAGAGACTTCACGAAGGTTGCAAATCCACTTTGCAAACTTTTGGAGAAAGAAGTGAAGTTTTCCTTCGATGATGATTGCTTGAAGGCATTTGAATGCCTGAAAAAGAAACGGGTTGAGGCCCCTATCATTGTGGCATCAGACTAGTTAAAACCATTTGAGATCATGTGTGATGCAAGCGGTGTTGCTGTTGAATTTGTACTGGGACAAAAGAAGGACAAACTGTTTCATCCAATATATTATGCCAGCAAAGCACTGAATAAAGCGTAAAAGAACTACACCATCACTGTATAGGAACTCCTGGTTGTAGTATATGCTCTTGAGAAATTCAGAGCTTATCTTCGTGGGACCAAGGTGGTGGTCCATATTGACCATATAGCCTTGAGGTATTTGATGGCTAAGAAGGATGCAAAGCCAAGGTTGATTAGATGGGTGTTACTGCTACAAGAATTTGACTTTGAAGTCAAAGATAGGAAGGGTTGTAAAAATCAGGTTACAGATCATCTGTCTAAAATGGAAGGTGAGCAGGCAATTAGTGAAGAAATAAAGATAAATCATGCATTTCCTGATGAGGAGATCTTGGCTACTGCTGTGGAGAAATTGCCTTGGTACGCTAATTTTGCAAATTATGTTGTGAGTGAGGTCATCCCAGAAAATCTTTCTATCCATCAAAGAAATAAATTCCTTCATGATGTGACACATTACTTCTGGGATGACCCATATCTTTTTCAGAGATATTCTAACAATATTATAAGAAGGTGTGTGCCAGAAGTGGATGTATTGTGTATATTGGAGACATGTCATGCTTCCCCAGTTGGAGGTCACCATGCAGGTGACCGAATGGCTAGGAAGGTGTTGCAGAGCGGCTACTATTGCTCAACATTATTCAAGGATGCTCATGAGTTTATGCTAAAATACGACCAATGTCAGAGGTGGGGGTCGATCTCCAAAAGACATGAGATGTCTTTGACAAAAATGCTTGAAGTTGAATTATTTGACATCTGGGGCATCAATTTCATGGGTCCTTTTGTAAGATCATATGGGATAAAGTATATTTTAGTTGATGTTGACTATGTATCGAAATAGTTTGTAGCTATTGCCTTGGCTGATAATAAAGGAAAGAGGGTTGTTGCTTTTCTCAAGAAGAATATCTTCTCTCGCTTTGGAGTACCACGTACTATTATAAGCAATGGAGGATCTCATTTTTGCAACAAAGTATTTTGAGCTGCCTTAGAAAAATATGGGGTGAAATAGCATAGAGTTGCCACTTCATATCACCCACAAACTAGTAGGCAAGTGGAGGTCTCAAATCAAGAGATTAAATCCATCCTAGCCAAAATAGAGAATGCTAGTCGAAAAGACTGGTCTCGAAAGCTCGATGATGTTTTGTGGGCATACAGGACTGCTTTCAAGACACCCATTGGCATGTCACTATTTTAGTTAGTCTATGGCAAAGAATTCCACCTACCAATTGAGCTGGAGCACAAGGCTTTATAGGCACTCAAAAGGTTAAATTTGAGTTGGAAGAAGGCAGCAGAGCTAAGAATGGGATAACTAAATAAGATAGATAAATTCTGTCTCCGGGCATATGAAAGAGCAGACCTATATAAAGAAAAGATGAAGAAGTATCATGATTGGAGGATTGAGAAAACAGAATTCCAAAAAGGTGACTTGGTGCTTCTGTTCAATTCAAGACTCAAACTGTTCCCAGGTAAGCTTAAATCCAAGTGGTCAGGCCCATTTAGAGTTAGTCAAGTCTACTCATCTAGAGTGGTAGAACTTGAAAATGAAGATAGCAGCACTTTCAAGGTAAATGGGCAACGAGTAAAACTTAATATTAGTCCAAAATACTTGATGAAAAGTATTTCTACTATCTATCTCGATGAAGTCTGAAGTAATCGAGACACCTGAGTCGTGCCGCGATGTTAAATCAGGCGCTACATTGGAGGCAACCCATGATCCCCATGCTTGATCTACTCCAGGTATACCCTAACCCTTGATTTAATTTTTCTTTGATTTTAAGTTGAGGGTGTAGGGTGAGTTGTTGTTGTAACATTTTATAGTTAACTAGGAGAAATATAAGTACCTAAGGCAGTTAAAATGGTTTTGTAATTTTGTGAACACCTCTCAAGTGGTCTAATTCTTTATCTATGTGATTTGCATCTAATTGTGACCACTATGCATCTTTGTATGGTATTAGTTCTAGTGACTTGATAACCATTGCTAAGCAATTGCATGAACCGGATAAGTAGTAACTTGTGATATACTTGTGTACCGTGTGCGTGTGAGATGCTACCTAGTTCCCTTTGTATGTTGAATTCAGAACTTGCCCGATTAGTCTTACCTAGGTTGAAGGATAGGGTTTAGGAAAGGATCATAGGTCGTTTTGATATTAGCCCACATTAGCCTAAATTACCTTCCCTGTATGCATAATATTCCATGATCCCTATTTTGAGCCTGAATAGCCTATTTCTTTTTATGATACCTATCACCGTCCCATTTTTATATCATAATGAACCTGTTTTGGCCCTGGTCCTCCTTTGACACTGTGCACCTTAACTTAGGCAAATGGCCTAAGTTGAGGGTGGCTAGCATAGGGGTGCGTGATGTAAAATGAGTATGAAGAAAGATAGAGTAAAAGAAAAGAATAAAAAGATAGGTGCGGTGGAAAAGAGCAAGAAAAGAAAAGTTATGAAAAAAAAAGTGATTGTAGAAAAGAACCGCACCCATCCTGAATAAGTGTGATCAAGAAAAGAGAAGAGTAGAAAAAGGTAAATGAGTGAGACCCCAAAAGCTGGTGGAGTGTCAAGGAGGCTTAGTCACTTTAAATATCATCGAGTATCATACCAGCCCCTATCCTACATTACAAGCCAAAGAGAAAACCTATGGTGATCCTAGCTGACCTATCTGAAGATCTTGGTAATGAAAATAAGGGCAAGCCTATGATATTCGACATACATTGATTGAAACTTCATTCTGATAGTGAGTGTCTTGTGATTGTCCCCATGGTTACATATGTGATGTCTGATAAAAGTGCAATAAGACTTTTTTGTGGTGAGGGTACACTGGTTACGTTGCTAGTTGCTAACTTGTTTGGATAGTGTAAGCTTGATACATGCATAGTTGTTATTTCTTATTTGATGCCATATCTTGATTCCTATGTGTCACTTTGTTGCTCTACAATAACATACATAGTTGTTTGTAAATTGAATGACCTTGGAGATGGTGAAGATGTTTTGAGATAATATGTATGGTTGACTGCCGAATGTACTTTGTATTCTCTTAGTTGTGTTTTAGTTGCTTGAGGACAAGTAATTATTTTAAGTTGAGGGTGTTGATGTGTGAGTAGATGCTAACACATTTGAGGCTTTTAACTGAGAATAATTGCAAAGTCTTAAGCAACTTTTGTCGTTTTTTATTGTTTTATATTTGATTTTGCAGTGGAAGTCAAGAGGCAAGAGAATCAACAATGATGGAAGTAAAAGAGTGGCTGACGATATTCCTGATAAGTTGTCAGTACTCTGATAGGTTATCAACTTCATCGTCAGCCTTAGACAGAGATTGGACTTCAGTTGGAATTCCTGACGACATTTTTGCTAGGCCGTCAGAAGTGTGATAAGCCGTCAAAGTCGCCGTCAGCCTTAGACAGAACATGGGAGCTGAGGTGGAGAAATGACGACATTGTCTTATATGTCGTCATAGTTTTGATAAGTGATCAGGATTCACCATCAGCCTTAAGCAGAAATTGTCAAAAATGAAGGGGAGCTGACAACATTCGTGATAAGTCGTCAGCCTCCTGATAAGGCGTCACGTATGTCGTCACCTAATCCGAGAAGAACACTGAACTCTGTGATTTTATTTCCATAATCAGGCTGAAGTATTTAAAGCATAGTTTAGGGTTTTCTAGAGGGGATTCCGAACCTATTTTGGAACATACGTATTTTGTTATTTTCTCTCTAGTTTCTTGGCTTGAACAAAAATAATTAACTTTGAAGATATTATCATCAATATTTTAGGATTTCTACTTTGATCTAATCTGAGAAACACTCATTGCTATTCATCTTGTTGTAAGTTCATCTTCAAATTATGAATTCAACTTGTTGTATCGATTATTACATTTTGAGTGGCTAAATCCCTTTAACCCGAATTTAGGATCTATGGGTTAGGTTTTAGTAAGTTGCTAAGTGTTCAAGATTCTAAAGGTAATAGGACTCCTTGATAATTCTGAGGTTTTAATTATTGTCTATTGGTTGCAAATGATAGATAGCACCTACTTTGATTTTCTTGAGATAAAGAAATCAACTATAGCAGGAAGTGAATTATTGACAGGGGCTTGGAAGCTACCAACCTTCCATTTAATAATTGATGTTGTAACAAGGTTAATTAATCTGAGGTGAAGTCTGGTCACTGAATGTAAATTTCCTAAGTCCGAGAGGATTAGGTAATTAAATTCTTAAGTAGGTCGATAGACATTTAGACATAACTTTGATAAAGACAATCTGTTGTTCCTACCTATCATGAAAATCTTGAATCACTATTAGCAGCTGTCAAGTACCAAAACCTATAGTGAACATAATTCTGGTTTTTCATAAACTCTTGATTAGAAACACTGAAACTAAAGTGACCAACAATTATTTTCTAAATTCTTATAACCCCCATTTTACCAGAGACTACTAACTATCAGTTGATTAACTCGCATACAACTCAGATTCACACCATATTCCTTGTGGGATTCGACCCCAACCTAGTTGGGTTATATATTGACAACGATCGCTTACATTCTCACATGAGAGGTGTAGTTTGAGCGTTATCAACATGCCCCCCTCCATAGCCAAAACCAATGTCTTACAAAATAACCAAAGTATGAAACGACATTCATAATATGAAATGGAGCCTTCCAGAGTATGAAATCTCACCACTTCAATCCAACTAAGCTGATCCTGAGTCCAAGCACTAAGCAGGAGAAATAGAATGGCTAGTTTCTGCATCGCGTGGGGATACATCTGTCCGAAGATGGGTTAGTGGGTGAATGATAGAAAGGACTCAAGATAACGATAAAATAATGTCAACCTTGAAAACCAAGTATACCAACCATATGCATTCATAATCCATACATACATATGTATAACCATGGTGAGAAAGGGAACCGGGGTTATTATGACTTTAAAACCATTAACCTGGGTATGTGTAGCTTAACCGTCCTAGAACTACCCACAGGCTATATGGGTCCAGTGTAACCCCCTAAACAGGCCCCGATACGTGTAGCCACATGAACTGGAGATACCATAGGAGTAGGGGATTATCGAGTACCCTTTGCTCTCCATGATACATATGTACGAGTGTACTTAGGGGATTCCCATGTACCTGGTAAGTATCATTTATGATCTCTATGACCAATCCTCATGTCGCCAAACATGAGTTTCCAGTGTTCGTCCATTGGACTGACACCTTCACGGTTAGCTATCACACCCTGCCATTATTGCCTAATTAAAACCATTACCACACAACAAAACCACAATTCCACTTATTATTAACCAAGACTATAAGTAGTGGTATCGTCATACTGGTTATATTTTGCAAGCAATGTCCTTATCCATCCTTTTTAAGAAGAAGGGATTCCCATGTACCCATAGAATACATTATCAAGTTGACTTGGGGGAATCTCATGTATCCCACAAGTGATCATTGTTAAGTTTGCTTGGGGGATTCTCTTGTACCCTACAAGGATGTTCAATTAGCCATAACCATGACAACCAAACCTTACCATTTAACCATTACAAATCATTTAAACCATTTATACCATTTAGGGTTTCATTACCAAGCTATACCATACAATAGTTCCATTAAGAGTTCAATAATGTAGTAAAAATATTCTCGTACGCAATTTATCAAATACATTGGGGACATAGTGTTTCCAAAACTAAAACCAAGTACCAATTAACCATTCCCGTGCAACCAAGTGTCCAACCCACCATTAAAACATGAAAATCCATAATTAAAATATGGAAAAACCATAACCAAGCATTTATAACCAAAACCCCCAACATATAATTGAAAACCCAAAACCATACAACGATTATTCCATGAAAACAATTCATAAGATATGTCTTTAGTTGGAACTAACAATGAGGGAGGAGTACATGCCTTAAATTACGAAGAAGATGAATTGAGCCTCAATTGACCACCTTGAAAAAAACCTTAGCTTTTTCTTAATCCAAGAACCTTGAGAGATTTTGAGAGAGTTTAAAGTGTTTGATTGATCGCAAATGGGTTAATGAAGCCCCAAACAGGTATTTTAAGTTATGGGGTCCCAAGGAGTTATAAGGGGAAATATCCAGAATACCCCCAACTTAATCTGTATTAATTTCCTGTAGGAAGGTACAACTCCACCAACCACATGTACCCTATCATACGAGTGGTACCCACACTCATACCCTAGGAAGCTCTTAGACCCCTAACACTGTTCAACATACAACCACCAAGCCCAATCGTATCCAAAGGTACAACTATTACCCTTAACCCATACCCATAACAGAACCAAGAGGTGTTGACACTGTCCAACATATGAGTTGGACAATACGACTCATACCCTATCTCACAACTCATGGTGATCCACTAGTACTCAGATCTAAGTTACTTTACTAAGTTTCAGATTAAGTGAAGGAAACCCAAACCTATGACCCGTCACCAACCATACGACTCGTACCAACCCAAGTCATATCCATTCTAGAAACTCAACCACCCAACACTGGACAACATACATATGGGTCACCTAACTAATACTCTCACCATACGACTAGTATATTGAGTCGTATGATGTCCAGAAAGTCTAAAACCCATGAAATTTATAAGGACCAGAACCCAGGGTGTTTCAATCAAATAGAACCAATTCTTTATTTTGAAATATGCAACAACAAAGTTGAACATATCAAAACCAAGACCCAATTGATTCACTTTGTAGTGTTCATATTTTCTGGATGATTTATATGTGCTAATGCCACTTTTAATAAGAATATTGTATAAATAAATATTTTAAAAAATAATTTATGTACCTTTTGCCATGAACCTTTAACAGCCCATTGGCAATTTATTCTGAATAAATGTTGATCAATTCCGTTGGAGCCTCATCCGAGATATTGAACCCTTCAAACGGATAATTTTTTCGTTCTTCTGAACTGTTGGGCTTTACTTTTTTATTCCTCTTTGGAAGAAATTAATGGATTATCAACTGTGATAGTATGCTATTCAGCAGTAGATTCTACTGTGACATCCATCTGAAAAGCCAGAATTGTCAATGCTAATCACAGACATATAAAAAAATAAATGAAAAAAAGATAACTCATCTATTGGAGGAAATCAAACAGGTCCTCATCTATTGGAGGAAATCAAACAGGTCTTTCAAATATTTTAATTTGTCCCACCAGATAACCTATTTGTTGCAACAGATGGGTCAATTGTTGGAACATATTCAAACATAAGGAAGACCTATATGGTGATTTCTAATAGATGACCGATCTGTTGCAACAGATGGTCATCTATTGGGATAAATTATAATAGTAGGAAGACCTGTTTGATTTTCTTCAACAGATGAGACATCTGTTACAATAGATAATGCATCTGATGTAACAGGTTAGTCATCTGTTGCAACAGATGTCTATGTATGTTTAATAATTTTAAACAGATGTGTCATCTATTGAAACAGATATGTAGTCTGTTTGTTTGCTGGAACAGATGATAAATATTCACCTTTTCCAACTCATGTTGGTCTTCTCCTGTGGCCCTTGTACATTGCTCAAAAGTGCAAGACAGAGGAGTTGAAATTTCTCTTTCTTTAATGCTTAATATTGCCTTGGAAATTTCTTTCTTTATCATCTTAGCCTTAACCTCTAATGGAGTGTATGGATCTGAAATCCTCTTTGATGGAATGACACCCATTTTAGATGTCAATGCCTTTATAGTAACAGTTAATGCATCAATAGCATTAATCACTCCCTCATGTTTTGCCTTACAGCCTTGACATTTGCATGCACAACATAAGCTAAGAGGGGCAAGATCTCCAAAAGTTTGATTACTCTCTCCAACATTTGTAGTATGCCCATTTAAAGAAGGGTTATATCGACCACCAAAATTAGTAAAACCAGTATGATCATAATCATACTGATTTGTTGTTTCAAAAACTACAAGAGGAGCGTTATTAGCCCCAACAACAGCACCTTTACCACTACCACCACCAACAGCTCCATCACCACCATCATCACCAGTAGCACCATCAACAACAACTAGCCCATCCTCCAAAAATATTTTTCTTGTGATGGTTGTTCCTTCAACCAATTCATTTTTTATTCTATCAATTACCTTAGGGTCCACTAAAGTTTGCACAAACTGTAAAGTAAGAAAATAAATTATTTAAATAAATCAGTACATATATTAGAATGATGATTAAATTATTTAAATAAATTATTAATTAAAATAAAAACTTAATTAGAATTAGACTTATTGCTTCCTCCAGTGGGTTGAAAAGGTCAGAAATTTTGTTTTTTTATCACTTTTGGCCGACAACCATCTCAGGATTCTCGGACATAAAATTTCTTCTTGGTAGTTCAGTTGTTGTCTGAGATAGAAAATAGCTTCAAATGCCCAAGCCTATAAAATTACGCCAATAAATATAAAGCATTATTCAATAAAAAAAATGAATCATAATAAAAGAAATATTTTTCATGAAAGCCCATGTAAAGCATATAAGTTGACTGTGTTTGGCATTAATGGAGTTAACAAATATTTGACAGTCATTTTAAAACTTTCATAACCCCAAGGATAGCTGTTAAATGCCTCAAGATCCTCGGAGAGCTTTATTAAATCAAGTGGTATGTTTTTGTTAACGTCTCTCACCCAAAGAATATTATGTACAAACCAAACCAAGCACAATGATTGCTTGTGCTTCTTTGAAAGTCTTTTACCTTTCAACTCTTTTATCAAATTTGTGTTTTTGAAGCTTGGACCAACAAGGGTCAACAAGTCATCATCATCCCTTGACTTGCCTTTGTCTTTTGGTGTGCGCGGTACTTTTTGGGTTAGAATATGTATAGCTTTAGAGAGAGGATAACATTTTAGTCCACTAACTATGACAAACTCCTTCCAACCAAAACAAACCGTCATGCCACAGTAATTTATCCACACCTCATCCATCTTATCTTTACTTTCATACATAAACATACGCTTGAGAAGATCATACACCATACTCATTTGAAAATGACCATTGTTGTCCTCTGGCAAATCAACATATTGCCCAAAGCAGCTGTCCCTGAAATAAGCATCTAATTTTTTATCTCAAAGTATCTTTCTAAAGATATCAAAAGATTTTTCCACGGATGGCTTTACCACAAAATCACCAGTTAAATATGTGGCACCATCATACTTCATTCTCATAGGATAACTATCAATGTTGAAGGTTTTGACCAACTCGTCAGTGGCAAGGCTATTAGAATTTGGATTATCTCTTTTGAAACTTTCTTCTTTCTCAAGTTCATTTTCTTCTACTTCTTATTGACATATCGCTTGTACAGTAAGCTTATAGAGTGGTGGATGTAGCCTAACTACTTCACTTATTTCTTTACTTGAACTTGGTTCGCTTTCTTATCTTTTGGAAGCCATATTATCTAAAAGTAAAAGGAAAATAAAAAAGATTATAATTGATTAATACATCATTAAAAAAAAATGATAACAGTAAATCTAACAAGTTAACAATTCCAACAGATGAGTGATCTATTGGAAACAATAAAAACAATTTCAATACTGTTGTGATTTCTTCCAACAAATCACTCATCTGTTGAAACAGATGACTGGTTTGTACAACAAATTATTCATCTATTGCAACGGATGAGTGATCTGTTGGAAGAAATCAAACTGTTAGTGTTGTTTATATCTCTTCCAACAGATCGGTCATCTATTGCAGCAAATGACCCAGTTGTTGGAAAAAATCAAAGTCTTGGACATGTCATTTGTTGGAATAACTATTAGGATTTCATCCAACAGATGATTCATCTGTTGCAATAGATGGTTTATCTATTGAAAAAAAATAGTAGCAAGATCTATTCAATAGAACAATAGTAATCTCACTATTTATCAATACACCATATTTACCAAGACCAACAACAACCCACAAACAATAAATCAACCAGCACACCAACACAACACATAAACCAAGAATATTAACATTAACCAACAACACTACCAAACACCTCTTTGTACAAACACAGACAACCAAAAACTTCAACAAACACTAATAAATCAAATCAACAGTTGTTTGTTAGATTTGGTCACAATAGATGTCCCCGAAAAAAAAATTAAAATTCAACTCTCACTACTTTTTACAACAATGTTCGACAACAAGAACTACGGTAAGAAGAAAAAATTATATTTCACTTCGAAAAGATAAGAGAAGAAATACCACAAATTAGGATTTTATTGAGTCCACATTTCAAATTTAAGCAATAAATATTGAAATTGTTAACCATACTAAAAGAGAAGTTAACTCATGTTGTCTTTTTCTTCATAACTAAAAAGCCCTAATTTTTTACCTGTAAAGGTTGAGAAGGAACGATGAAGAACTCAAAGCTGCTGCAGCCGGAGAATGTTGTCATGTCCATTGACGGTTGAAAGTCAAAAAAAAACTCAAAACTATTTATCGTCGGAGGTTGAAGTCGTCGGGGATTGAACGGAGAAATTTGCAGAACTGTTGGTTGAGAGAAGTTTGAGAAAAACTATCGAGAGAAAGGAGAGAAAAGGTTGATGTGGAGCGGAGCGGAGTGAGAGTTGATTTATATTTTTAAAAATGTTAAAAAAAATTAAAAATATTAATTAAATCCACAATTAAACTTAATCAAGTTATTAAATTATGTTTAACCCTTTAAATTGGTCAATGGCGCCAATACCACATTCAAAACTTAAAAACACTTTTCCTTCAATTTTCTCAAGAGAATTACTCTACAAATACAAATATGTCTACCAATTCCCATTTTAACTTTCCACTAAGAATATTGGACTAGGATGGTTTCTACCAGTTTTCTGCGGGTTCAGACGACAATCACAAGTGAAATTAAAATCAAATATGCTTTCAAACAGAAAACCAAAACATTTTATATAACTTTACCAGAGTGCACACTTAATGGTACGACAGAATTTTACACAGAATTGGCATAGGGATACATACAGCACGGCTTTCTTAGAAAGTGTAGCTACAGCTTAATAATAGCTTAGAGTTATTCCATATACAACTACGGTGAAAACCTCATCAGGTTACGTAGGCTTCCAAACCGTGAGCACTTCTTGAAACATCTCTAGCATCAAATCTCTATCTGCCTGTCTGAAGAAGTTGTTAATATCATCCCTAACATCATAAATCTTGCCAAAATCAAACAAATACATCAAACAACCTTTTTTCAGTTTATTTAGTTGGTAAAGCCAGGCCTCTTGCAATCTTTCGAGGACATTCCCTGAGTTGATGTCTTCTAGGAGACTTTCCTCACAAGCATTCTTCAAATCTACAATGACATACTTGTTTGCTGCACCCAGCAGTGCCAACCGGTGCTTCCAGAAATCCTCTTGTTTTATCGTCCCATATAAGTAACTGAGAAGGGCTGTGCATGATTCTGTTGACATGTCTTCTATGTCGATCATAGAGGACTCTTTCTCCCTGAGATCGTGAAGGAACATGCTGTGGAAGACAGGGGAACTAGCAGACAGTATCGCTCTGTGAGCTTTCACTGATCCATCAGCCGTATTAACTGTAACATCAGCATGGATGGACTCATCAAGCATGCGAGATAGGCATCGGAGAGTACTTTGGGTAGCTAAAGATTGCAAAATCATGTCATTGGGCCATATAGATTTTCCTTCTCCACCCTAAAGGTTCAATTACCACAGGTTACTAAGAGAAAGATCATGAGTTCAAAAACATAATCAAGGTTATTTTCTGGTAAATGCTGAGAAAAAACTTTTTCATTCTGTTTCATTTTCTGTAAAATGGAATATTTGGAAAATTTCATTCTTTCTCAGTTCAAACCTGCTGAAAGGAAAAAAAAGGAAGTCAATTACATACACAAGCCCTATCTATTACCATCAGATAGGTATTTTATCAGAGAACCATTTCATGTAACAAACTCATACACTCAGGCATATAAAACACACACTTGAACACTGCAGAACATCACGAAACTCACATTTGGTGTGTAGATCTTTAGGTCGAGGAACTCAACATCAATGATGAATCGACCTTGTAAACAAGAATCAATAGGCCACACAAAGTCATCGCTTGTTCGAAGCAGCCTCTCATACACTGCAACACGGACCGTCACAGGATTACACATGCAACATAACATGTTGAATATAGTTAATGCAGAATTATTAATGAAATTCAACTATGATAGAGGTGACAAGGTGTCTGATGGACATATGTTGCAGGCTCTTTACCTGGACAACCAAAGAAAAAACAAGGAAGCACAAGAGTCTACAATTCCATGTGTCTGCACATGCAGCTGAAGAACATTCAACTTGCAACTAAAACCGCAACAATCCTTAACTAAGAGCGTAAAAAAGCACATGACAGTTAGGATAGCAATTATTGGTATATTGATAGCCTAAGGCAGTCTAGATATTGGATCTTGTCCTATAAGAAAGGGCACAGACTTGATTTATAGCGTGTACAGAGAAGTCCTTTTTCTTAATGAACAAAACGAAGTCTTAGATTCTGGTCAACAAAACAAAACATTTGGCCATATAAAGAAGGAAAATTTTATGCACACCATTAAGGACATTGTGTAGAACACTAAACTACTTTCTCTAATTTTTCTGTGCTTTTAATCTACAATAGTCCGAGTTGCCTAGGATACCCCATCACAAGCATGCAGCAAGCAATATAACACCCATGACCTGTCCCTTAAGATTACATATGCCATGGTGATTTATAGTACATACTCATCCCCCAAATTAGAGGTTGTCTGATATATTAGAATGAGGTATTTAAAAAAATAATGTGAGTAGGAGATGTGTAGAATAATTCCTTTCAAAAGAAATCACAATAATTCCTTTCTATGACTGGGCATATGTGTACTGCATGTTTCCATTTCAGATATGAGCACAACAAATGACTTGATAAATTATTAAGTAAAAATGTCCGAGTTTCCACCTCTCCAGGAGTACAGGAATAGACATTTTAGGTAACAGTCCAAGAGAACGTTTGAACACTCTATAAGTAAATTCATCTCTAGCTGCTCAGCATAGTGCAAATCAATTACCAAATCATCCATATGTAAATAACCATGATGACAATTGACATTATAGATAAGTTACACTTGCGTGGCAGATACAGAATATACGATTCGCAACCAGACATTTGTGAATAGAACAAGGATTAAGAATTTGAGAAAGAAATATTAAGACCAGGCCGAGCTAGCTTTCTGCTGGAAGGACCAGAGAATTTTAGTGAAAAAGAGAAATGAAATCAATAACTGCAGCATGGCACCCATCAATTCAAATAGCATGGGATCTGCTAATATGTAAAATTTAAATGCTAGGAGAACAACCCTTGTTCTATGTCTCCTTTTCCCTTTCCTTGGGAAATAAAAGAACAACTTACTTGTCAACTCTGTAACAAATGCTTGTATCACGAGCCTAGCAATCACCTAGGATGCAACAACAGAATGTCCTAATATCTACATTGCATGCTTGTTATACTATTAGAGTAATGACATGTAGCCAGCAGAGGTGGATCCAAGATTCAAACCTAACGCCTGACGGGTTCAATTTTTTAGGTTCTTAGCATAAAATACATTGTACTTGTGAAATTATGGGTTTAAAATTTAATAATCTTTTTGAAATTTTAGTTTTCTCTTTACATATATATGTGTATGTTCTGCTGGGTTCAGCTTAGCTCATATTTATAGGGCTGCATCCATCTATGGTGGACAGATGTATGCCGTTCTGCCAAACAAATTGAAGCATCTAAAGCATCCACCAAACAGATCAATACCAAAAGAAGAAAAACAATTTCAAGAATGGGCATTGCCTCCTTTTTCTTTTTGTCGTTTATATCTTTGGGGAGTGCAGGGCATAGTATTATGAGCCAAAACATTTGACAGCAGAGGCAGATCCAAGATTCGGAAGCTCCGGATGCCACTTTGTTTTGAACAATAACGTATACTCCGTACGACATTTTAGGATAGTGGAGTCAATATTCAAAGAATAAAATATAATTATATATATCAACAAATGTTGGTACTACATGAAGGCTTGCCTAGTTGGTATTGTCAAGTGCTTTTTTAAGAGAAAAAGACAGTATAGTGCTAAAAATCATTCTAAAAAAATGAAAATACAGTGTTGAGCGGGGATCGAACCAGCGTTGCTGGAGTAAAACCCAGCCATTTCGACCACTTGCACCACCAATTCCTTTGATATTGTGGGTGTCAAGCATAATATTTATACATTAACTGATACATATACACATAAATATACAAAGTTTCAACCGAGAAGTGCGGGTGCCGTGGCACCCCAAACCTTCTACATAGATCCGCCCCTGTTTGACAGTTGAATTCATCCTATATATATTTAGTTGTACTACTTTTCGATGCCAATTGCCTTGGTCACACTTAATATGACATGCCTCAATTTTCACAGGCGAATTGAATATGTAATAATATATGTGGTCCTGCGAACATATATTTTGTAAAGGGTATACAAATATCATAAAAAAGTTCAAACCAAGATAAGTTCGTCTAAAATTAGTGATCTTTGCAAGAATAGAAACTAGACCATATCTTTTAAACATCCAAAATACTAACTACATCAAACAAAACGGTACGAATGGATGGGAATACCTAATACAACACCGTAATAATAACAAATGACCTGCTATCCACCAACAACAACAACATACCAAGACCCCGGTGAAATCCCACAAGTGGGGTCTAGTGAGGGTTGAGTGTACGCACACCTTGCCCCTATCTCGTGCAGGTAAAGAGACTGTTTCTGGAGGACCTTCAGCTCAAGTACGACATATGAAAATGGGTATGAAAAAGGGAAACGACAATGAAGAAACACAACAACTAATAAGGGCACAGTAACAACCACAGAATAGTGCGATAACCTAAATATAATAAACAACAAATGATAATAGAATCAAAAGCAAGACACTATAAGAATAAGGCTAAACCCCTCGAAAAGCAAAACAACACTTCATAACTACTAACCTTAAGAGTAATAATAACAAATGACCTAATATGCACCAAATTAGCAAAATAAATCAAGGATATATTGATAAGTAAATCGACCTCTGCAAATTGCAATAGGCAAATATACTCGAATAGGTACACACTGCGCACCTAAACAATTACATACCCTGTATAATCCCAAACAGTGGGGTCTGGGGATGGTAGTGTACGCAGACCTTACCCTATCTAATACCTTAGAGATAGACTATTTCAGATAGACAGCCTAAACATACAATCAATAACAGAATAGCTAAAAAAAAAAAAAAAAGAACATGAAAGTAGAGTTTACCAGGAGATATATGAGGCCTGCGATTCGTTCCAGTGGTGGTGACACGTAGCATAAAGCGAGCAAAGGGAGGAGGAAGCTGTTCTTTGGAAAGACGAGAGGGTTCAGGAAACAAACGAATATACAAATACCGATTCTTCTCGATTGACAAGTGCCTTAATCAAACATCAACAATTTCAATAGCAGAAAAAAGAACTAACAAAAAGAGAAAAGTGATCATGATAGCAGAAAGCAAGTAATAGAAAAATAGAGTAAAAGTTAGTAGATATGATACCAGTTCCAGATACCAATTTTAAAAGGGTCAGATCTTTTGTAAGTGGATGCTCCGAAATTCTCGATCCTCCATTGAGCTAATCTTGATAGAGTCTCTACCTTCGTGTCTGTCATTCTACTTCTGCTTTTTCCTTTCCTCTACTGGTACAGTGAATAATAATTTTGCTTTAGGGGAAGCGGTGGAAAGCTTGGTGTGTGGGAGAGGTAGTGGACTGATTTTAGAAAATGTTGATGAGTCAACATTATTTTATATGAAGAAGGTTGAGACGACAATTTTTGACGAGCCAGTAGATTTGTTTCAGTAATTTCTTTATCTGCTTTTAATTTAATAGGAGTAGTATAAATAGGGGTGGGTATAAGTATCGAAAAATTGAAATACCGAACCGAATGGAATCATTTTGGTTTTTTGGGTTTAGTTTTTTAATTTTTCGATTTGGGTTTGATTTTTTTTTTACAATTTTGATACTTCGGTTCAGGTTTTAGGTTCACATAATTTGATTTTTCGGTTTAAACCAAAATTTTCAATATACCATTCTGCAATTATATAATATATATAATATAATAATATATATTTAACTTTTAAGGCTTAGAAGAATTTAGATACATTGAATTGAATGATTGAATCCATTAAAGGGAACACACCCGGGCTGCTACACTATATTATTTAATATATCTATATTATTAAATTAATATATTCCAAAAGGTCCCTAAATCAGTAAATTGATTTCATTCCAAAAGGCAAAGAAACCTAATTCCTAAATTCCTAAAGGCTGCTACTCTTAATCGTTCATTATTCAACAAGAAGCCAAGGCAAGAACCCTAATTCCTAAATTCAATATCTTAAGAACTCAACGAAGGAGAATGTCGGAGCAATGAATGGCGAAGGGGAATGACGAACGGGCGAACCAAGTCCAACGAACCAGGTATCCTTTGGCCTTTGTTTATCTTCTATGTGAGACTAGTGTTATGTTTAAAGATTTTGTGTTTACACAATGTTCGTCTAATGTGTTTACAAATTATGTGTGAATCGTTTCTAATTCTATGTGACCACTGTTGTATATTATAATGTTGACTACTGTTGTTTTTGTCATTCTGTTGCTAAGAAAAAGGTCTGGTTACTAGAATTGATTATTCCAGTTTTTATCATAGTGAAGTACTATTTCCGTCATTCGCTTGCTAAGAAAGGGGCCTGGTTAGTGGTTACTGGAATTGATTATTCCAGTTTTTATAATATATATATATATATATATATATATATATATATATATAATTGTTAAACCGAAATAAAACTGAACCAAAATTTATATAAATCGAACCGAACAAATTCGGTTCGGTTTTCGATTCGTATAATTTCAAAACTGAAAATCAAAAAATCGAAATAAAAAAATTGAACTCGAACTGAAGTACCGAACGCCCACCCCTAAGTATAAAATTTAAGAGAAGTCATATATTACTCTTTCTATTTCTATCTATTACTCCTATTACTACTATACTATATTTAAGGAAGAAGCGGCTGGCAGCAGGTAGTTGGCGGTTAGTGGTCACATGTCTGCTTTCAATTGAATGCTTTTTGTTTAGATTTTTATATTATTTTTAATTAATTATTATATAATATTTATATATTAAAAAATTAATAATATTTAATAAAAAATAAAATAGATATTTTTAAAGTAAAATTGATATTTATGACATGACTATTTCAGTTGCTTCAACTATAATTTTATTAGATCACCTATAATTAATTATGAGTCATCTAAATATTTAAAAATTGATAATATTTATTTTTAAAAAAATGAAATAAATAAAATAATAAATTAATTCTTGATGTTTTAAATTTGTTCGCAACAAATTTTCGTTAACGCTGAAAATTAACTGCAAGCAAAAATAAAATAAACAAAAAGAATAATTTTATATAAATGAATTTTGCGGGTACAATTTCGTTATTCTCTCGATTCTTCTCTCCTAAGTTTTTTCGTGATTCGAGGGCCTTTGCAGCGTGATTCTCGAATGTAGGATGATTTGAGCCTCCTAGAAATGTGTTTGGATCTCCAGGAATTGTCTGACAGCACTTCGTCTTGTCGAGTTGATCTCCGGGCAGAACTCCGTTAGTCAATTCATTGAAGAGCTATGTAGCCAATGCAAAAGCTTCCTCCAATGCTTGCAGAATGTCCTCCTTTTCCTTTTCCTCTTTAGAATGTTATGTTACCCTATAGTTATAGTTGTGGGGGTAGGCCTTAGTTGCTTATGATTGGCCGAAAATATCACTTTGACACTTGACACCTTTTGACTGATTGTTGAATTTGAATGAGATTTCCACATCATTTGTACATATGGCGGCGTCTCATTGATTTTGGATTTGATTAGGATGTCACATCACTTGATGATTTGGGCTTCAAAGTGAGATGAACCTTGGTGAATAATAAAATAGGCTTATTATTTTTTTTAGCCCAAAATAAGTTTAAACCCAATAACATATGGCTCAAATTCAAATTTTATATGAATTTGATCTAATAAATTTTATGTATCTACAGATGCCCCTTACTTTAAGGTTGGTCGACGTGTAGGCTTGCCGAAACTTAGCGGCGAGACTTGAAGTACTCATGAATGTATTTTCATTCTCGTGATTTCAAAGGTAGTTGTTTCTCCCAATGTTGATCATGTCAAATTGAAGCATCGTGCGTTTGGTATCGACACTTATCACCAGATTGAAGTTTCACGTAGTTGAGATCAATCCGCATAAAATTGAGAAACTTCATCCGGTCAACACTGTAGAAGTGTTACATCTTTATTTTTTTATACAGGTTTATGCAAATGGTCTTCATGTCAGACCAAAAAAGTCGATATGATTAATGTTGAACCATTTAGTGCACTACTTCCTTACTGCTTGATAAGAAAGTGACTTGGAATGATCTGATTTTATCCTTGACGACGCTGAAAGTTTTTCATTTTAGCTTCAGTAAGCATGTACTTGGTGTCATTCTTACGACCTTGTGATGATAAAGTTCTGAGTGTCTGCAGTCCATCTTTGCAAAGCAAGCATATGGTGCATCTCATCCATGGGGCTCGGCGATAAGGAGGCTTCAAGTGAGAGCATCCCATTTTTTTCAAGGAGAACGTACGTGGTGCCATCCAGCTTGATAATATTGACATAGGGAGTAGCCTTTTCTGACTTTGGTGAGCAAGTACTAGGCACACGTCCACAAAAATATTAATTCTCCGATAGGAGAACAAAAATATGAGTTGTTTGATTCATAAAAAATGGAATTCAATGTCCTATTTTATCAGTTTTGCGCAGCGTCATGATAAATTCCGCATTTTGATGTAGGAGTATCGAAATCAGGATCTATTTTTTTTAGAAACTAGACTCGTAGAACTACGTATTAAGTGGAAATCGCAATCATATTGCACCCAAATCGTCCCAGATATTGCCCCAAAACCGATCTTCTAATCTCGGTTCGCTAGTTTCATCAGCTTTGCACATCGTCACGATAAATTTCATATCTTGATGTGGAAGTATCAGAATCAGGTTCTATTTTTTGCATTGGAAAGTAGATTCACAGAGCTACGTGTTGCGCGGAAACTAAAATTAGATTGCATCCGAATCGTCCCAGATATTGCTCCAAAAACAACCTTCTAATCTTGGTTCGCTGGTTATTTCAGCTTTGCACAGCGTCACAATAAATTCCATATCTTGACGTGAAAGTATCAAAATCAGGTTTCATTTTTTGTATTAGAAAATAGAATTATAGAGCTACGTATCACGAGGTAACCACAATTAGTTTGCATCCGAATCGTCTCAGATATTGCTCCAAAAATAACCTTCTAATATTGGTTCATTGGTTATTTCAGCTTTGCGCAGCGTCACGATAAATTCCATATCTTGACGTGGAAGTATCGAAATCAGGTTTTATTTTTTGCATTGGAAATTAGACTCACAGATATACATTAAGCGTGAAATCCATCAGCATGTAACCTCTATATTTTCTCAGGTACTTTTCCAAAGTTACAGCCTAAATCTTGTGATATTCTATTTCTCTTCAGATTTTGGATACTTTATGAATTTTATCATCTACTTCAAGTTCTGGGCCGCATCACTTCAGCAATATATTGAAGGCCAGACTAGATCAATATTAAAAGTATCACAAGTCTTTTTCTTACCAAGAAGACTTTATTGCTGAAGAGATAATGAAGAATCCTTTTGCTTTAAGATGGCATCTTCAAAGGACTCCAAATATGCATTCAAGCTCCATACTTTTCCTTCCTCTTTTTTTTCTGAGAGCCATTCACAGTTTAGACTCATGCGGGCCAGGAGTGACATGCAGTTTAAGCTCATGCCTTAAGGAGCATTTTGACTTGCAGTTTAGGCTCGTGCGTCGAGAAGCGTCTTGACTTGTAGTTTAGGCTCATGCATCGAGGAGCATTTTTGACTTGCAGTTTAAGCTTGTGCAGCACGAAGTATTTTTGACTTATAGTTTAAGCTCGTGCAGCAATAAGCATCATGTAGTTTATGCTCGTGCCTTAAGGAGCATTTTGACTTACGGTTTAGGCTCGTGCGTCAAGGAGCATTTTTGACTTACAGTTTAGGCTCGTGCATCAAGGAGCGTCTTGACTTGCATTTTAGGCTCATGCGTCGAGGATCATTTTGACTTTCAGTTTAGGCTTGTGCATCGAGGAGCAGCTTGACTTGCAGTTTAGGCTCATGCATCGAGGAGCATCTTGACTTGCCTTCCAACCCTTTGTAATAGAGTATTGTTGCACTCCAATTGGGTAATTATTGCTGTGAAAATCTTACGCTATGTAGAAGAGAAAGATTTGTGTTTATTCATTTATATAGTACATCTGCAGTATATTTATATACACATAGTATACTAGAGTCATACATACACTAGAGTCCTAGTACAAGTTTTAAACTAGATTAGAGTTTTGATGTAACATGAACTCTACTAGTAACATGATATTACCTACTGAAGCTTATCACTAAAAACTAGATCTTATCTCTAAGTAATCTTATCATTATCTTCAACACTTTCCCTCAAGCTAATTGGAGGTCATTTGATCACTCTTAGCTTGTCTCTAAAAAAATAGGAATGAGTCATTTGCTAAAGCCTTAGTATGAATATCAGCTCGTTGATCTCTTGATCTTACAAACTGAGTGACTAGTTGTCCTTGAGCCACTTTTTCTCTAACAAAATAATAATCCATCTCAATGTGTTTAGTTCTTGCATGCAAAACTGGATTGGCGGACATGTATAGTGTACTTAGGTTGTCACAAAACAGTGTGGGAGCTGACTTGATGTATATACCAATATCCTGCAGTATATAAGTCAACCATGTAAGCTCAGCTACTGTAGAAGCTAAGGCCCTATACTCAGCTTCCGCACTTAATCTTGTAACTGTGTTTTGCTTTCTAGAAAACCATAATACACAATTTGCACCAAGATACATGCTGTAACCAATGGTGCATCTTCTTGTGGTTGCACACCCTGTCCAATCAGCGTCTGAAAAATCGTATAACTTGAGTGAGGATTGGGAGGTAATTCATAGGCCATGAGTGATGGTTCCTTTAATATATCTGAGTATCCTTTTCATAGCTTGAAGATGCATAGAGTTAGGACTCTGTATGAATTGACTTGCAATGTTTACAGTATGGGTTATATTTGGTCTGGTCAGTGTTAGGTATTGTAAACTCCTTAGAATGCTTCTATACACTGATGGATCAACTATTATTCCAGTAACCTCCTGTAAGTTATGTTTTTGAGCTAAGGGAGTATGTATTACCTTTGTGTTTGTCATGTCCGCCTTCTTGAGTAGATCATATGCATACTTGTTTTGATATAAGTGAATTCCATTTGGAAAATAGGTAACTTCAACTCCAAGAAAGAAACTTAGCTGCCCAAGGTCTTTCATGGCAAATTCTATGCTCAGCTTCTTCACAACTTCATCCATCAGCCTTGAGTTATTTTCTATCATAATTATGTCATCCATACACAACAGTAGTAATATAGTTCTTGTTGATCTATGAAAAGTGAATAGCGATGAGTCAACTCTAAGTCAGCTCTATTGCACTTGAACCCAATATTAAGGAGGTACATGCTGAATCTTTCAAACCAGGCTCTAGGAACCTATTTTAGGCTATACAATGCCTTTTTCAGCTGACAAACATGTCCTGGATACCTGTTATCAACAAAACCTGGTGGTTGACTCATATAAACCTCCTATGCAAGACGTCCATGTAGGAAAACAATTTTAACATCTAGTTGTCTAATGGACCAATGTTGAGTGACTGTAATAGATAGGACAACTCTGATGGTAGTTGCCTTTACGACAGGGCTGAAAGTTTCTTCAAAGTCTGTCCCTTCAAGCTGTGAGTAACCCTTTGCAACTAATCTGGCTTTATATCTTTAAATTGATCCATCTCACCTCATTTTGGTTTTATACACCCATTTAAAGCCTATTACATTCATCTTGGCAGTCCTAGGAACAAAGTCTCATTTTTATGCAGTGCTTGTAATTCTTTCTGCATAGCTGTTGACTAGTGCGAAGAGCCAAGTGCTTCTTTGAGTGACTTAGGTTCACTTGGTGCAGTGTTGAACCTGTCTGCAGATAAAGAAGTATGAGATAGAGAGAGATTCTTAACTTTTGACCTGGTAATCATAACATGTTCTACTGGTGTAGTTGAAGCTGAAACAGGTTCCCGAGTTGATTCTTGATCAGGGAAAAACTTTGAGGAATCAACCTCACATTGAATTCCCTTTGGATCTACAGTGTAGGACTTCTTTGGCAATTATTGGTGATCACTCATCTGCAACCTGTCATCTACAAGCACCTCATTGGAAAAGTTTGCCAGAGATTGATTTTTCGTAGGAGTTGATAATCCAACACTGTCATGTTGAGACTCTTCTGGTGCTAGTACTTCAAGTGTAGGTGTAGCTGATATCACTTCCCCTGAAGTGTTATCCAAAGTAACTATAGGAGAATACACATATATTACATCTGCAGTGTATTTATATACACATAGTACACTAGAGTCATACATACACTAGAGTCCTAGTACAAGTTTTAAACTAGATTAGAGTTTTGTTGTAACATGAACTCTACTAGTAACATGATGTTAACTACTGAAGCTTATCACTAACAACTAGAGCATATCTCTAAGTAATCTTATGATTATCTTCAACAATTTCCCCCATTGGTTGAAGTAGATTTGCACTTGATCTTGTGTCGACTTTTGGAATTTGGAGTTTAGAAGCCCTTTGACATTTTTTTCTTTTGCGAGCAATCAATGTCTAAGTATCACCCTTCTTGTTATTGAAGAAGTCGTTTTGCATGGATTTGCTTATTATTTTCTTCGTGGTAGGAACTTCAATTGGGTCAAAGCTCCCAAATTATAGCATGATGATTCCCTCACCTTTTGGTGATGCCACAAAGCACATGGGTTGTAGAACTTTTGAAATTGATCTTTTTTTATGATCCAGCTCGGCGCTAACATGATTTGCATCAACTGTATCGCCATCATCAATAATGATTTTTCCCTCTTGCATTAATGTTATGATCTTTTCCTTCAGGATGAAGCATTTTGTGGTGTGATGACCAACAATGCGGTAAAATTTGTAATATTTAGGATAATTGACTTTGTAAATTTGCAATATTTAGGATCGTCGACTTTGTTTGATTCTTCAGGTCGCTTTGACTTAGGAAGTTCAAATTAGAGCCAATATTAGAGCCATGTACCAAGCTCATGCATAGTACATCATGGTTATTTTATAGTTTTATAAGTAGGTTATATGTATATTAAGTCTTCAAATAACTCCCAGCTATCAGACGAATCAAAATATTCCTCACCGATCAAATTCTTGAGAAAGATATTGCCATAGTCAGATTCAAACAAGCATATCTCTAATTATACTTAGATTTTTTAGCTCGTGACCTATCAAGAGAGATATAATTGAATTATCTTTCCTAAGATACCAATTTTGCCTAAATCCAATATCGGAGCAAAGAGTTATTCCTATTTTACTCAAGCATGTCAGGCTAGAAACAGTGTGACGACATTCGTGGTAGCTTATCACATTTGTGACGCCCTATCACGAAGGTCGTCAGCCTTAGGTAGAAACCAGTTCCTAAGTGATGACATTCGTGGTAGCTTACCACATTTGTGATGCCCTATCACGAAGGTCGTCAGCCTCAGGCAGAAACCAGCTCCTAAGTGATGAAATTCGTGGTAGCTTACCACATTTGTGATGCCTTGTCACAAATGTCGTCAGCCTTAGGTAGAAACCAGCTCCTAAGTGATGACATTCATGGTAGCTTACCACATTTGTAACACCCTGTCACAAATGTCATCAGACTTAGGAAGAAACCACCAATTCCAGCTCCTGTGTGATGACATTTTTGACGGCTTACCATATTTTTGATGCCTTGTCACAAATTGCGTCAGCTATGATTTTCAGCAACTGAGAATTTATTTCATAAGGGTATTTTGGTTTTTTTCTTCACCTTCCACGACTTATAACCCTAAGGAGGCATAATTTTTCCCATTTTTCTTCAGTTAAGAATCTTAAAAATCCTCTCTTACACTCTCAACCACAAGATTAGGGTTTTCTCTCAAGATCATCTCCTCAAGAGCAAGCCTAAGGAATTATTCAAGAACCTTCAGAAACATTAGATCTCTTTCAAAATTCAATCACTAAGGTATGCGTAGTATTCATGTATGGATCCAATCCGTTCATAGAGCTCAAGAACCATGTTTTAAATATTATTTTGTAAGCTTTTTAAGGTGATATGAGTATGTACATGTTAACGATAGTTGTTTAGGTTTCAATGTGATGCCTGAAGGTGTTTTTATGGAATATATATGTTTGTTAATTGAAATCCATGAACTTTAGGTGGTTTAATATGGTGCAAGTATGAAACCCACCTATGCCTTAAAGAATGCATGCAAGGTGTTTGATAAAATGCTTAGGATGCTAGAAATTCATGTCTGTATGGTTCTATGATGTCTAAATGACAAGTTCATTTTAGCTATATACTTCAATATGAATTCCATGTTTTTCATGTGTTGCTATTGTGGTGGTATGAAGTATGCAAGATAATGGAGATATACAATATGTACACGAAATATATCCATGCATTTCCTACAATGTTTAAGATGTTGAATAACTATATGAAATATGATATCCCCCTGCTTATGATATTATGAATTGTGGACTCAAATCTTGTGATCAAGTCATGTCCTGTGTGTTAGTTTCCTTCTATTGAGTCCTGGGGGTATTCTTACCCGAAAAACATAGTTGTATGCCTAGAGCTATGTCATCTTGTCACGATAATCTCAGTCAAGCTATAATCTATACAACTCAGTCAGTCATGTGACTCAGGAAACCTCAAAAATCTCATGATCTCAGTTAACTCTTAGATAATAGTACTACTCCGTCAGTCAATGAAAGTCAGTTAATCTGTCCATATACAGTCAGTTGAATCATGTTTAGTCTCTTCAGATGGGAGTAGAATTTAGCACCGAGTGAACCCAAGGATGGAGACTCACTTACCAGTTTAGGGTGTGTTTCTTAGCAGCCATCCTTGTGTTCCAGAACTATGTAGCCAATGTAGGTTGAGACATCTTAGCCTATTAGTTTAGGGTCCCACCATTCTCACTTTGAGTACCTGCCAGATAAGAGTCACTCACAACTGTCCTTACCAGTGGTGCGGTGTTGACACCCCTTTATTTGGGGCAGAGATTGGACCCCAGCTTAGTCATAATGGTATACATGGGGCATGTTGGTTAAATAACTACCTCCTATAATTTCAGTATTATTCTTAGTAAAAGAACTCAGACAGTTCTTCAGATATCAGTATATTAGGACTGTTAGGTACAGTCAAATTCAGTTATAGCACGAGACTCAGGGAGTTCTACCAGATTCAAGACTGTCAGACATAGTCGCTCATGTTATCAGAACTACAGTTCCACTCATGTACTAGCATACAAATTTAGCTACCACGTACTCACAATCTCAGTTACTATGTATGTATGTTTGAACTTTTACGTTCATATCAGTCAGTTAATTAGCCTTTGCATTAGCCTACTTCACTTATATACTCAGTACTCCAGTTGTACTGACTCATTTGCTCTATGGTTCTTTATTTTCATGTTACACCATAGGTTCAGATACACGACCTCCAGACCAGTAGTAGCAATAGCATTTCCAGTCATAGAGATTCAGTGAGTCCTCTTCATTCGAGGATAATATGATTTGATTTATTCATTATTATTTTATCCAGTTATCAATTTACGGAGTTAGTTGGAGACATATTCCTTCAACTCCTAATTCAGACAGTACTTAGAGGCTTTCAGATTCAGTATTCAGACTTATGTTCAGATTTGATTCAGTTTTCAATTGTTTTGGGTATCTTTCACCCATATAAATGTTATGTTTTGACAGATTCTTTATTCAGTTGAACCTTAGGGCCTACATGTTCATGTTTTCCACATTATTACGTTATATATACAGTGTACAGGTACAGATATCAGTTATGGGTTAGCTTGTGGTCCCTCAGGGTTATGACCGCTGTGTAGCATTTCGATTTCGAAAAATCGAGGAGTTACAAACTTGGTATCAGAGCCTAAGGTTCAATAGAGTCCTAGAAAGTCTGAAAGACGCATCTAGTAGAGTCTTGTACACGGGTGTGTTGCGCGCCACATTTATGTACAGAAGGCTATGAGATATTTTTGGAACAGTTCCCTTTCTTCAGTATTCATGTCGTGCTAGTAAGTATAATTTTAAGTCAGTCTCTCAGTCTAATCCGCACTTCTCTTATTTTAGAAACATGCCTCCAAAGAGAAGAAATTAGCTAGCTCCTCAGCCCGAAGATCCTTTGGGCGAACATGTTTCTCATGTGGAGTTTAGGACCACATTTACCGCTCTTGATCAGTCTTTAGCTACCCAAAATGAACGATCAACAGTTGTTCCGGCCAACCCAGTGGCCAATTCAACAGCAGCTAGGATTCGGGACTTCACCCAAATGAACCCTCCGTCCTTCTTTCGGTCTAAGCCAGACGAGGATCCTCAGGAATTCATTGACCAAATACAGAAGGTCATTGATATCATGGGAGTAACTTCTTCTCAGAGTGCCGATTTAACCGCATATTAATTGCAGGATGTCACTCACACTTGGTACAAGCAGTGGTTAGCAGAAAGGTTAGAGGATGCAGGTCCTGTTGAGTGGGAAGAATTCGTCACGGCTTTCTTAGACAGATTCTTTCCCCAAGATCTGAGAGAAGCCAAAGTTCTTGAGTTCATCAACCTTAGGCAAGGAAATATAATGGTTAGGGAGTATTCTCTCAGATTTACTCAGCTAGCCAGGTATGCCCCTCATGTGGTTGCAGACAATAAGGCTAAAATGAGCAAGTTCATGTCAGGGGTAAACGATAGCGTGGTTAATGAGTGTAGATCAGTGATGCTGAACAGTGATATGACCTTTGCTAGACTTATGACCCATGCTCAGCAGATAGAGGAGAAGAAGGTTAGGACTAGAGAAAGGCAGAACAAGAGAGGAAAATTAGGCAGTTTCAGTTTTGCTCAGCCCAAATCAGAGGGAGGAAATCGTTCACAGTTTCATCCTAAGTCAGCAGTTCTAGCCCCTTTCTTCGCTAGTGCCCTAATGCCGAAGTTCAGGGACAAAAACAGAGACAGAGCACCAGCCTCTAAATCTTAGGGCAGTATTAGCAGTGCCCGAACAAATCCCCTTTGTTAGACTTATGGTAATAACCACAAGGGTATTTGTAGAGCCAGTAGTGATGTCTGTTTTGGTTATGGTAAGCCAGGCCGCAGGATTAGGGAGTGTCCTCAGCCAGGTCCTCGGGGTCAGCAGAATCATTCCACAGCTCAGTTCGGTCGCCCGAACCAGTAGGGTGCTACTTTCTGTGCTACTAGTAGGCAACGCCTAAATAGACTATATGCTCTTCAGACCTAACAGGATCAGGAAAACTCTCCTGATGTCGTTACTGTACGTTACAGATTTTTCATGTTCATGTTTATTCTTTGCTAGACCCAGGTCCATCCTTGTCTTTTGTCACTCCATACATAACAGGTGATTTCAAAATTAGTCTCGAAATTTTAGCAGATCCCTTTTCAGTCTCTACCCTAGTGGGTAAAACTATCATAGCTCGACGGGTATATAGGAACTGCCTGGTTATGATATTTCAGAAATCCATATTAGCAAATTTAGTCGAGTTAGAGATGACTGATTTTGATGTCATTCTCGGCATGGATTATCTTTATTCCTGCTATGCCATAGTCAACTACAGAAATAGGATAGTTCAGTTTCAGTTCTCGAATGAGCCCATCCTAGAGTGGAAGGGTAGCACTTCGTCTTTCAAGGGTTATCTTGTTTCCTATCTTCGGTCAAGGAAAATGATTTCTAAGGGGCATGTGTATTATCTCGTGCATGTTAAGGATTCCAGTTCCAAATCTCCCAATCTCGAATCAGTCCCAGTGGTTAATGAATATTCAAATGTCTTTCCTGAAGATCTTCCAGGCATTCCTCCCGAAAGGGAAATAGACTTCGGCATAAACCTTCTCCCAGATACTCAGCCTATTTCTTTTTTGCCATACAGAATGGCACCAGCAAAACTCAAGGAACTGAAAGATCAGTTGAAGGATCTCTTAGATAAGGGATTCATCAGGCCCAGTGTATCCCCATGGGGTGCGCCAATTAAAGCCCTCATGCAGCATGGTAGAGTCATAGCCTACACCTCCAGATAGTTAAATCCCCATGAGAAGAATTATCCTATTTATGACCTTGAGTTAGAACCAGTTGTCTTTTCCTTAAAGATATGGAGGCATTATCTATACGGTGTTCATGTAGACGTCTTCACAGATCATAAGAGCCTTCAGTATGTCTTTTCCCAAAAAGATCTCAATCTTCGTCAGAGAAGGTGGTTAGAGCTCTTGAAGGATTATGACATGAGTGTCCTTTATCATCCTGTCAAGGTCAATATAGTGGCCGACGTACTCAGTAGACTGTGTATGGGTAGTGTTTCCCATTGAGGATAGTAAGAAGAAGAGGTTTTCTCCCAAGGGGTAGATGGTGTTCTTTGTAGTCAGGGTCATTTGTGTGTTCCCGGTGTCGATGACTTGAGGCAGAAAATTCTTGTAGAAGCGCATGGTGCACGATACTCTATTCATCCAGGGGCCACTAAGATGTACCGCGACTTGCGGGAGATCTATTGGTAGAGTAGAATGAAGAGGGACATTGCAGAGTTTGTGGCTAAGTGCTCTATATGTCAGCAGGTTAAGATAGAGCATCAAAAACCTAGTGGTTCCATGCAGGAGTTTACTATTCCTACTGGATGTGGGAAGAAGTGAACATGGACTTCGTGACGGGTTTGCCTAGAACACGTCATCAGCATGATTCAGTTTGGGTCATTGTAGATAGAATGACCAAGTCAGCTCATTTCCTTCCAGTTCATACCTCTTACTCAGCCGAGGATTATGCCAAACTCTATATCAGGGAGTTGGTCAGATTTCACAGTGTTCCACTATTTATCATCTCATACAGAGGTACCCAGTTCACCTCTCACTTCTGGAAAATATTCCAAAAGGGTCTTGGTATCTAAGTTCATCTCAGTACAGTGTTTCATCCTCAGACAGATGGTCAAGCAGAAAGGACCATTCAGACTCTAGAAGATATTCTAAGGGCAGGTAAAATAGATTTGAAGGGAAACTGGGATGACCACTTGCCTTTGATTGAGTTAGCATACAACAACAGCTATTACTCCAGTATTCAAATGGCTCCATTCGAAACTCTCCATGGTAGGAGATGTAGGTCTCCGATCGGTTGGTTCAAAGTTAGTGAGACCGCATCATAGGGCCTGACTTAGTATTCGATGCCTTAGAGAAAGTTTAGTTGAATAGAGAAAGACTCCGGGCTTCTCAGAGCCGACAGAAGTTTTATGCGGATGTTCATAGAAAGGATCTCGAATTCGAGGTCGATGACTATGTCTATCTCAAGAAATCTCCCATGAAGGGAGTGAAGAGATTCGACAAGAAGGGAAAGCTCAGTCCCCGATATCAGTCCTTTTAGGATTCTCAGTCGCTTCAGTAAGGTAGCCTATGAGCTCAAATTTCCTTCAGATTTAGCCTCAGTTCATCCAGTCTTCCATGTCTCTTTGCTCAAAAAGTGCATAGGTGACCCAGCAGTTGTAGTCCCTATTCAGAGTGTTGACATTCAGAATAGCCTCTCTTATGAAGAGATTCCAGTCGAAATCCTCGACAATCAAACTCGTAGTCTGAAGAACAAAGAAGTCCCTCTAGTCAAGGTTCTTTAGCGGAATCAGTCCATGGAGGGAGCTACTTGGGAAGAAAAAGCAGACATGCGAACCAAGTACCCTCATCTTTTCTCTTCTAATTTAGGATTAGCTCAAGGTAATCATTTTCCTTAAGCTTATTCAGTTACATATTCAAAATTCCAGTATAAAATTGGTATCAAGTATCAGTGCATAGCTTATTATGTATTCATGAGTTCAGCTTATCAGTCATGCATCAGATATGCATGTTCAGTTGGGCTATATTCAGTTTAGAATTCAATTCAGTACTAAAATCATGTTCCAGTTGATCATGGCCAGTGTATGCGTCGTTTTATCTTTTCTCCCTTCTCAAGTAGTCATCATTCGAGGATGAATGTTTCTTAGGGAGAGATATTGTAATACCCAAAAAAATCCAAACCAATATTAGAGCCATGTACCAAGCTCATGCATAGTACATAATGGTTCTTTTCTAGTTTTATGAGTAGGTTAGATGTATATTAAGGCTTCAAATAACTCCCAACTATCAGACGAATCGAAACATTCCTCACCGATAGAATTCTTGAGAAAGATATTGCCATAGTCAGATTCAAATGAGCATATCTCTTATTATAATTGGAATTTTTGAGTTCATAACCTATCAACAGATATATAATTGAATTATCTTTCCAACGATACCAATTTCGCCTAAATCCGATATCGGAGCAAAGAGTTATTCCTATTTTACTCCAGTATGTCAGGCTGGAAACAGTGTAACGACATTTGTGGTAGCTTACCACATTTGTGACGCCCTATCATGAAGGCCGCCAGCCTTAGGAAGAAACCAGCTCCTAAGTGACGATATTCATGGTAGCTTACGACATTTGTGACGCCCTATCACGAAGGTCATCAACCTCAGGCAGAAACCAGCTCCTAAGTGACGACATTCGTGGTAGCTTACCACATTTGTGATGCCTTGTCACAAATGTCGTCAGCCTTAGGCAGAAACCAGCTCCTAAGTGACGAAATTCGTGGTATCTTACCACATTTGTGATGCCTTGTCACAAATGTCGTCAGACTTAGGCAAAAACAATCAATTCCAGCTCGTGTGTGATGACATTTTTGACGGCTTACCACATTTTTGACGCCTTGTCATAAATGTCGTCAGCTATGATTTTCAGCAACTAGGAATTTATTTCATAAGGGTATTTTGGTCTTTTACTTCACCTTCCATGACTTATAACCCTAAAGAGGAGTGATTTTTCCCATTTTTCTTCAGTTAAGCATCTTAAAAACCCTCTCTTACACTTTCAACCATGAGATTAGGGTTTTCTCTCAAGATCATCTCCTCAAGAGCAAGCCTAAGGAATTCTTCAAGAACCTTCAGAAATATTAGATCTCTTTCAAGATTCAATCACTAAGGTATGCGTAGTATTCATGTATGGATCCAATCCGTTCATAGATCTCAAGAACCATGTTTTAAATATTATTTTGTAAGCTTTTTATGGTGATATGAGTATATACATGTTGACGATTATTGTTTAAGTTTCAATGTGATGTCTAAAGGTATTTTCATGAAATATATATGTTTTTTAATTGAAAACCATGAACTTTAGGTGGTTTAATATGGTGCAAGTATGAAACCTACCTATGCCTTAAAGAATGCATGCAAGGTGTTTGATAAAATGCTTAGGATGCTAGAAATTCATGTTTGTATGGTTCTATGATGTGTAAATGACAAGTTCATGTTAGCTATATACTTCAATATGAATTCCATGTTTTTCATGTATTGCTATTGTTGTGGTATGAAGCATGCAAGATAATGGAGATATACAATATGTACACGAAATATATCCATGCATTTCCTACAATGTTTAAGATGTTGAATAAATATATGAAATATGATATCCCCTACTTATGATATTATGAATTGTGGACTCAAATCTTGTGATCAAGTCATGTCATATCTGTCAGTTTCCTTCTATCGAGTCTTGGGGGTATTCGTACCTGAAAAAAATAGTTGTGTGCCTAGAGCCATGTCATGTTGTCACGATAATCTTAGTCAAGCTATAATCTATAGAACTCAATAAATCATATGACTTAGGAAACCTCAGAAATCTCATGATCTCAGTTAACTCTCAGATAATAGTACTACTCCGTCAGTCAACGAAAGTCAGTTAATCTGTCTATGTACAGTCAGTTGAATCATGTTTAGTCTCTTCAGATGGGAGTAGAATTTATCACCGAGTGAACCCAAGGATGGGGACTCACCTACCAGTTTAGGGTGTGTTTCTTAGCAGTCATCCTTGTGTTCCAGAACTACGTAGCTAGCGTAGGTTAAGACATCTTAGCCTTTCAGATTAAGGTTGATGAGGTGGCTTAACCTATCAGTTTAGGTTCCCACCATTCTCACTTTGAGTACCTGCCAGATAAGAGTCACTCACAACTGTCCTTACTAGTGGCGCGGTCTTGACACCCCTCTATTCGGGGCAAAGATTGGACCCCAGCTTAGCCGTAATGGTATACATGGGGTGTGTTGGTTAAAAAACTATCTCCCACAGTTTCAGTATTAGTCTCAGTAAAAGAACTCAGATAGTTCTTCAAATATCAGTATACCATGATTGTTAGATACAGTCAAATTCAGCTATAGCACGGGACTTAGGGAGTTCTACCAGATTCAGGAATGTCAAACACAGTCGCTCATGTTATCAGAACTACAGTTCCAGTCATATATTATCATACAGATTTAGCTACCACGTACTCACGATCTCAGTTACTATATATGTATATTTGTACTCTTACGTTCATATCAGTCAGTCAATTAGCATTATTCCTTCATGTAAACCCTTTGCATTAGCCTACTTCACTTATATACTCAGTACTCCAGTTGTACTGACGTATTTACGCTATGGTACTTTTCTTTCATGTTACACCATAGGTTCAGAGACACGAGCTTCAGACCAGTAGTAGCAGTAGCATTTCTAGTCGCAAAGATTTAGTGAGTCCTCTTCATTCAAGGAAAATATGATTTGATTTATTCATTATTATTTTAGCCAGTTATCAGTTTACGGAGTTAGTTGGAGACATGTTCCTTCAACTCCTTATTCAGACAGTAATTAGAGGCTTTCAGATTCAGTATTCAGACTTTTGTTCAGATTTGATTTAGTTTTTAGTTGTTTTTGGTATCTTTCACCCATATGGATGTTATGTTTTGACAGATTCTTTATTCAGTTGAACCTTATGGCCTACATGTTCATGTTTTTTGCATTATTACATTATATATGTTGTGTACAGATACAGATATCAGTCATGGGTTAGCTTGTGGTCCCTCGGGGTCATGAGCACCGTGTAGCATTCCGATTCAGAAAAATTAGGGCATTACACATCATTCTATGATTTTCAATACTTAGATCCATGTCATGAGCCCGCAGAGCTAATTTTTTAAAAGTTTAAGGTTTAATTCCTTAGAGGATATACACAAGGCTCCAATGCATTCCTTGAATGCAAACTTCAATCGCGGAAGTTTCAGAAAGTTGATCCTTGTAGTTGAAGCTCAATGTTCACCAGTGATTTATGTAGTCCACTATAGGCTCACCTTTACTTTGTTTTGTGTTCGTCAACTCTATTATGCTGACCGTACGACGGGTGCTATAGAAATAATTTAAGAACTGACTTTCTAGTTGCTCCCAATAATCAATTGATTTAGACTCCAAGTCTGTGTACCAATCAAAAGCGTTGACTTTCAAAGAGCGAGCAAACTGCTTGACAAGAAGATCACCATGTGTACCAGCACTGCTACAAGTCTCAACGAAATGAGCGATGTGTTGCTTTGGATTTCCCATTCCATCAAATTGTTGGAACTTTGGCGGTTGATATCCAATTAGCATCGGTAATCCCTCGATTTACTTAGAATATGGCTTTAAGTATCCTACGACACTTTGTGACGGACCGCCATATTATGTCTTGATGGTGTTTGCAATCATATCTTGTTGTTGTTGAACTATTAGAGTAGCCACTAAAGTGGATCGATCATCACAGTAATTGTCACTTGTCTTGATGAGAGATTCACCATTAACTTTTTCTCATGGTGTTAGATTATAATTTGACTCTCCAGGATTGTAAAGCTCTAACTTGCTCATAAGTCGAGCGATTTGATGATCTTTTTCATCAACGGACTTTTTCAAGGCTTCGATGGTTTGCTCCATCATTGCAAACTTCTCGTCCAAGTCAATTGCATCAACCATGAACGTGTTGACTTTTGTTGAAGTTGGAGAATTTATTAAGTTTTTAGATTCTCTAAAGTTGCAGCAGGTTTCAGATGGTTCTTCTGATAACATAGATGCAAAGTTGCCCCCAGGGGTTGTAGTTACTGCAAAAATTTGAGATTTTCTCCTTTTTGTCATCTCTAAAAAGGTGAAGTATTGGGATCCATCCAAAGCACAAGTGTTAATATTGCGTCGATTGATGGGGCCAACAAATTTGATCTCAGAAGATGTGGCAGTAGTAAACTTCTTGCACGAAACTTCATTGATTTTTCTGAAGTTCATTGTAGTAGTTGAATTTGTGATTTTTTGACTTGTAGGAGGAAGAGATGAAGAGCAGAACTGGTCCCACTGGGTGTGCTAATTTGTTCGTAACAAATTTTCGTTAACGCTGAAAATTAACTGCAAGCAAAAATAAAATAAATAAAAAGAATAATTTTATATAAATGAATTTTGTGGGTACAATTCTGTTATTCTCTCGATTCTTTTCTCTTAAGTTTTTCGTGATTCGAGGGCCTTTGCAGCGTGATTCTCGAATGTAGGATGATTTGAGCCTCCTACAAATGTGTTTGGATCACCAGGAATTGTCTGACAGCAGTTCATCTTGTCGAGTTGATCTCCGGGCAGAACTCTGTTAGTCAATTCGTTGAAGAGTTGTGTAGTAAATGTAAAAGTTTCCTCCAATGCTTGCAGAATGTCCTCCTTTTTATTTTCCTCTTTAGAATGTTATGTTACCCCCTATTTATCGTTGTGGGGGTAGGCCTTAGTTGCTTGTTATTGGCTGAAATATGTTACTTTGACACTTGACACCTATTAACTGGTTGTTGAATTTGAATGAGATTTCCACATCATTTGTATATATGGCGGCGTCTGATTGGTTTTGAATTTTATTGGGATGCCATGTCACTTGATGAGTTTGGGCTTCAAAGTGAGATGGACCTTGGTGAATAATAAAATAGGCTTATTATTTTTTTTAGCCCAAAATAAGTTTAAACCTAATAACATATGGCTCAAATTCAAATTTTATAAGAATTTGATTCAATAAATTTTACGTGTCTACAAAATTAATTTGACATCTTATGTGAGGCATACTTAAAACAATTTCACAAGTATTTTTTATAACAATTTTGTTATATCACTTTTATTTAGTTATTATGAGTCACTCAAGACGTGTCGATTTAGGTATTTCAATTATGATATTGGATTTACTGTCAAAATTATATAAGCGTCGCTTAAATTGAAATAGAAAAAAATATTATAAATAACAATAATTAAAAACTTAAATTACTATTAAAGTCTAAATTCTCTATCAGCGCCACAAAGTTTGAACAAGAAGAGTATTATGAATTACAATAGCAAACAAATTAAAATAGTAAATTACAACGTCAAAAGAGTATTATAGATTACAATAGTTATCGATGTCATATTAATTAGGATAAAAGGATATTACTTGAAATTTACATTGAAATTCATATAAATCATAATATAATTAATAATTTAAAATATATAAAACTATATATAACAAATCTGATTGACGTTCTCAAATATTTTATCAATGTTATATAAATTGAGACGAAAAATAGCATATAATATCCGAAAAGTAGCACCTTGGGCTCATGATGGCACAGGCTCCAATATCTAGTCTATTACTATAATTGAGGATAAGCTGCTGAATCAGGCACCTTGTGAACGACGTGTCTGCTTTAGCAGCTTCAATCATGATTTTACTATATTATTCTTAATTAATTATTATAAGTTATTTGTGTATTAGAAAATTAATAATATTTAATTAGAAAAATAAAATGGATATCTATGACATGTTTGTTTCAACTGTTTCAATCGTGATTTTATTATATCATTCTTAATTTATTATTGTAAGACATTTATGTATTAAAAATTAATATTATTTAATTAAAAAAATAAAATAGATATTTATGACATGCTTGATTCAGCTGCTTCAACCGTTATTTTACTATATCATTCTTAATTTATTATTATAAGTCATTTGTGTATTAGATTATTAATAATATTTAATTTAAAAAAAAGTAAAATCGATATTTATGACATGTCTGTTTCAGCTTCTTCAACTGTGATTTAACTATATCATCTCCGATTAATTATTATAAATTATTTATGTATTAGAAAATTAATAATAATTTAATTTAAAAAGTATAATAGACATTTATGACATGTCTGCTTCAACTGCTTCAATCGTGATTTTACATCCCTAATTAATTATTATAGATCATCAAAGCATTAAAAAATTGATAATATTTTATTTTAAAAAAGTAAAATATACACAAAATTATAAGTTAACTCTTAATGTTTTAAATTAACTTGATGATTTATATGGTGTCCACTTAAATTTTTTTCACAAGTACTTTTTATAGTAATTTTACTATATCGTTTCTAATTAGTTTTTTGAGTCAGATGAAGTTGTTGAAGCAGGCAGTTTGTAGATGACATGCCTGCTTCAGCTGCTTCGATTATGATTTTATTATATCGTCTCTAATTAATTATTCTAGATCATGTAAGCATTAGAAAATTGATAATATTTCATAAAAAGAGATAAAATAGACAAAATGATAAGTGAACTCTTGATAGTTAAAATTACTGAAAAGACATGTTTTCACCTCTGAACTTGTCCGCTAAGCTTACTTTAGCACTTAAACTAAACTTTTATTTATTTACCCCTCTTATCAATTGATAGTGAATTAATTTGAACCTTAATATATAATACCACTCTCACAACGGAGAGTGTGCCTACACATCAGTGTCACGTCAATGCCACGTCGAAGCCATGTAAGTAAAATATTTATTAAATATATATATACATATATATATATACATATTTTATATATATAAATATTTTTAAATATTTTACATAAAGAAAATACAACCCCCCACCCCCACCATTTTCTATCTTCTTCAACCCCCCTCCCCCCTCCCCATTCCTTCTTTCTTTCTCTTGGCACCCCTCATCCACCCCCACCCCTGTAGACACCTTTTTTCCCTTTCTTTGGTCACCTCCATCCCTGCAAACACCTTTTTTCTTTTTTCTTTGGTCACCCTCCGTCCACCCCCATCCCTACAAAAACTCTTTTTTTTTCTTTGGCTATACTCCGTCCACCCCCGCCCCTGCAAACACCCCTCGTCCACCCCCCCAAACCTACAAAACACCCCTACATTGCAGGCTCTAGCAACCTATAATGCTCATCATTGATATCAACTATCAATCATAGCCCAACAAATTAATTAACCGTGATTGTAAAAAAATATTATTGCTAATTATGTAATATTTACATTTTTTATTTGAGTTTTAAATTGTTTCTTCATTCTGTTTTCAAATTTAGTAAGTTCAACTCATGATTGAGCAGGTAACAGGCTTCCTTCTGTTGTTTTACAAAAGATTCATGGAAGGGGTTGTTTGCAAATTTTAATTTATAAAAAAATTACCAACCACAAATAAAATTGGAACAAATAAGAATATTCTTCTAAGTTAATACTAAAAATGTATAATTAATTAATGGAGGATAAAGAGAATTGGGATAGGGATGGTGGTGATGCAGTAAGAAAGAGGAACAGTAGTGCAAGAGTGCGGGGTAAGGGGTGAGGGGTGGGGGGCATTAAAGAAGAAAGAGTGAGGTTTGTTTTTAATAATAATAATAATAATAATAATAATAATAATAATAATATTAATATTAATAATTAAAAAAAAGTGGGACCATCTTCTTTTTTTAATAAATACGCGTTTTTTCTTTTTAAAAAAAGTTCACGTCAACATTAGGGGTGATATTAATTCACTTTAAAGTTATTTAGGGGGTAAATAAATATGTGTTAAGTTAAAGGTCTAAAGTAAGTTGTGAGGACAAGTTCGGGGGTGAAATGATGTCTTTTCTCTTAAAATTAACTTGACAACTTATATGGAGTCTACTTAAACATTTTACAAGTACTTTTTATAATAATTTTACTATATCATTTCTAATTAGTTATTATATATTATAATTCATTTAAGTATTAGATAATAAATAATATTTAATAATAGGGATAAAATAGACATAAAATGATAAATTAAAAATGATTGGATCGAGTACTCTGCAATAAGATACAAATAAGGTAGGTTAAATCCATTTACAATCTCTTAAACAATGTTTGGTGTCTTCAATAAGATGATGAGTAGTGCTTGATAATTTATAAAGTTACGTAATTTGAATTGTTCCATCCTACAGATGTAAATTTTGACTTGTAGATTTCATGCCACTTCAATCCTGCTTCTTGATGAAACAGTCCAAACAACTAATCCTTTTGTAATATATTTATTAAATACAATATTCAATATTATGAAGATAATAGCATAATAATTTAAGAAAAAAGTAAAAAGATGATTTTATCTAAAGAGAAGATTTTTAATAAAGGGCAAAAAGTTCAAATCACTTTTCTAAGAGTCTTCACACTTTAATAGTTTAGTGTACATACATACATACATACATACTAGTTTAGTGTACATGTATTGCACGTGTGTGGTATGTTAATATTTTTAATTTGAATACTATAAATATTTGAATATTGTTCTAAGCCTACACAATTTTTGTTTCTTCAACCACTGTCGAAACCCACATTACAACCCGACTAATTCAAATTTTCATCGAGTAGAACTCATTAAAAAGTAGAGCTTATTATTAAGATTTTTTTGCATATTCAGCTTACACAATTCTAAGTGGACCAAAAATTAATGACCCTAACAGTACATTCTGGAAATTTTGTAACATTTTATGAAAATATTTTATAGTTTCATTGATTTCATTCTGAAATAAAATGTTCATATTTTGTTTAAACATCTAAGTTTAAAAACCTACAGTGCATTAAATATTTTTTAAAATATACTTTTGTCACTATCTTCAGCAAGTTATCAAATATTTAAATTAGAAAATTTGGCACTTTGTTTTTTTGGAAATATGAAAATCAAAAGGTCAGTCTTTCACTTCTACGTCAAAAGGTCAGCTAAGAAGAATTAACTTACTATGTCTTAATTTGATGTGATTTGTAAGGAGAGGTTTACATGAAGTTTTTGAGTTCGGAGCTAAAAGAGATATTTTTTTCAGACTCAAGAGCCAAAACGAACAGTATTTTAATTTATGTTACAAAATGGAAAGTTTGCTCATTTTTGGACAAACTACAACTAACGGTGTTTGTTACACGTTTGGGGTGAAAAAACTGTTAATAAGGTTCTCCCAAAAATGGGCAAACTATATTTCATAAACTTTTTTTGTAATGCGAATTGTCTGAAGAGATTCACTGAAAAGTTCTTGAAAATATTCTTATACAGTGAACATTTTGTCACTCCAGTACAACTTTTTCACTTATAAATGTTTTATTGTTAATTCACTCCATTTTATCATTCATCTATCATATTATTCTACTAATATCATCTCTTTTGGGTTTTGAGAATCCCTTCACAATTATGTCTCAACAATTCGAAATGTCTTTAATTTCAATTGAACCGAATGTATGTAAATGCAATGAATATTGTAAAACGAAAATATCAAGGACTCAAAGAAATCCTGATCGTAAGTTTTAGAGTTGTGCGTGTCGAAGGTAAAATTTTTAAGTTGTTCAATTAAAAATATGTGTATGTTAATCTTGTTCCTTATTTTGTTATTTTAGGAAAATAGTGGATGTGATTATTTTTGCTGGGTAGAAAGTATGTCAATATATAAAACGAACACCATTCTGTCACAATTGAAGAGACCCACATTCGATGGTAATATTGCAACTTCACAAAATACTATGAAGTTTGACACGCTATTTAATCTCAACGAAGTCATACAAGATAGAGATTTTCTTAGGACATTGCTAAAAGAATTCGAAGAAAAACTAAATCATTTGAAGGATATGCTTAATGAAATTGAGCAGGAGAATCGCATTTTGAAAAGGAAATGGAATGAAGAACAGAAAAAAAAGCTATTGAAAGTTTTTATGTGTTATATGATTTGTTGATTGATTTGAAATTTTTTTACCCAGTTGATTAGTTATTATGTAGTCTTTCAATAAGTTTAATGTTTATGCAGTATATTTTTTTATGATTTTAGTAGTTCAAATCTGTCATGTACGTTTTTTTTTCAATTTAAATTCAAATAAAATTGGTTCCTATTTAGTAACTATTGTTCATTTACTTCATCTAAGTAATTATTTGCTATTTATTTTTTATTACAATCTTTATTTTTATAAATAATATTTTGTTATCTATACTTTTTAAATCCATTATTTAAAATTAAAGATGTCGATGTTTATAAATTTATCCTCATTCTGATCGCTAGTGTTTACTGTATTTTTGGCTTTTTATTGTGCTTCTGGTTGCTGCTAGCTTTTTGATTGTTCTTTCTAAACAAAGGTGATTGTTCTTTTAATGGAAGAACAAAACTTTGATTGTTCGTTCAACTTCTTTCGTTTACTGTATGTTCTGTGCCTCTGCCAGTTTTCTGATCATGATTTGTTTTCTAAATTTGGTGTGTACATAGTTGATGACTTGTGTTTACCCTGTCTGCTCTTATCATCGCCGTGCTTTAGTTTTTGTTATTTTTTAATAACCCTACACTCTATAGCTGTTTGACAAAATTCCTATTTATTCTTTATTCTTTTCTCCTCTGCTTAAAACTTCAGCATTGTTATATTTTGTTTGTTTAATATTAATTTTTTCTAAATCTGTTTTTCGATCTAACGATGATGAAGATAATTATTGCAAGGAAAATTTTAGTAGAGTTCAATTAATCCAACAGAACATTGATCAGGAATTTTAAGAACAATGAAGATTGTTAAAGTTATTCTAGTTGGGCCTAAAATTCTCTGATGAGCGAACCGGTAAAATTTTCACACATGAAATTGCGGAGAACAATTGAAGGAGAAAGAGTGGGTGGACTTATTTGCAACAAGGTGGAGCACGTGTTTAGCTACAAATAATTGCCTAATTAAAAGGATGATGAAAATGTCCCTTGATGAAATAGGCATGTTGCCGAAGTGATGCTCGTTTAGCTCCCAACTCCCTCTTATATAGTAATAAATAAGAGAAATATTCATTTGGTTTGTTGCTGTAATTGAGCTTTCATTTGGTATGTCCTTTTGTAATAATGCATTTGGTAGTGAATTACTCCCTCCTTTCGGTTCACTTGTTTGATACTACTAGTTTAGGTGTACATTGCGCGTGTACCTCACTTTAATGAGTACAAATATTACACTAAATAAGATATTTGTTTAAATAATAAAGATGAATATAATAATTAAATCAATATCTTTTGAGTATGTAAAGATGAAAAATTTATTTATTAAACCTGATCTTTACCAAAATTATTTTTAAAAATCGATCGACATTCATCTATCATCTGTAAATTGCAATAAAATTATACAATGACAGAGACATCAAAATAATACAATTAAATCTAATTTTTACACGAAAATTTTTTCAAAGTCGTATGACACTCATCTATCACCGGTAAACAATAACAAAATAATATGATAATAGAGATATCGAAATAATACAACTAAACCAAACCTTTATATAAAAAATTTCTCAAAGCCGACCAATATTTAACTATCACCTGTAAACTGCAACAAAATAATACGATAAAGTGATATCAAAACCATACAATTAAACTTAAATTTTACACACAAAAATTTCTCAAAGACGAGCGAGATTCATCTACGAACTGTAAACTACCACAAAATAACAAACTAATAGAGACAGTGGTGGTGCCAGGATTTTCAGCAAGGTTTCACAAGTGAACATACGATCTAAACGAAGGAGGTTCGACATCTACTATATATACATAAAAAATAATTTTAACCATGTATATATAGTATAATTTTTCGTCGAAGGGGGTACGAATGAACCCCCTAACTTACATGTAGCTCCTCCTCTGAATAAAAATATTACGCTAATTCAATTAAACCTAACCTTTACCTAAAAAAAAATTTTCGAAGCCGACCCACCTTCATCTAGCATCTGTAAATTAAAATAAAATAATAAAATCATAAAGATATCAAAATAATACAATTAAACCTAACCTTTACACAAAAAATTCTTCAAAACCAACCAACATTTATCTACGACCTGTAAACTATAAAAGAAAAAGATAATAGTGATCACGAAGCTTCGATTTTGACCCAACTAATTCTTATCTAAGTGAAAATTTTTATCCTAAAGAATGATTTTGAATGAAAACAATATATATATATATATATATATATATATATAAATACATTTTGAATTCTGATAAAAATAGTGAAGAAGTCGAGGGTTAGAAAATCAAGCACCTACCAATAATTCTTGAGTAAATTCCTTGACTGGTCATTCATGTTTAGGAAATTACCTACAAATATCACTTTTGTTTCATTTAGAACAAGAATATCATCTAACTTTTCTTTTTTCCCCTTAAATATACTTAACACCTCAAAATCTTTCTCTCTCCTACTTGAAATGCCATGTTATTACTTTTTTTTATTTTTTGATAAATGTATAACTTATCAAACTTATTAAACTAAAGTTTTATCCTAATTTTTTTTAAATTACACCTGATATATTAATCATTAAAGATTAATTTAATTATACTAAAAGTTTGGGTTATTTTTGTGGGCAACAAAATTTTATAAAATTGAAATCCGTAGGAAATTTGGATTATGTTAAATTCAAAATGGATTAGTCCCAAATAAATATTGTGTATTAATATAATTAGATTAATCATTAAGTCCAAACATGTATGGATTTAAATAAAGTCCAATCTTTATTGGGCTAGTCCATTAATTTGGGCTACAAATAATGAGCCTTCTTTGCTAAGCCCAAGATATTATCATATTCTAGAGGCCCAAATAAGCGCCACATGTCAAATGACATGGCATGCCAAGTCAAGAGGAGGACCCAATAGGACCATACCAAATGTTAAAATAATGCAGCCGGCCCAATGAAATCAAAGCCTATAAAAGGTGTCATGTCACTCAAATCTGATTGGTCAAAGGAAGTCCATCTTCATCATGACTCTTCCTTTTCCACAAATATAAATAGGGGTCTCATAATTTAGAAAAGAAACCCCCAGAACTCTAACAAGAAGCAAGAGAAAGCTCGTGGATCAAATGCCGCAATTTCTCTATAAAGCTCAAGCATTCAAAAAAAGTTCATCAAGATTCAAGATCAAGACCACAATATTCAAGAACAAGATCAAAAGCCCTTGAATTCAAGCACAAGTCAAGATCAAATCCCTCAAGTCCATCAAATCAAGTTCAAATTCAAGATCAAGCTTTAAGCCCTTGAATTTACATTTGAAAAGGCTAATAGAGGATTCATAGAGATTATAGCACTCACATATTGAAATCAGTAAATTGATTGTTGCAATATTTTCTTATCTCAAATTATTTATTTTTTGGCCTCAAAAATTTTATTGTCCAACAAATTCTGGCACGCCCAGTGGGACAATATCTACCTCTCATCTCAACTTTTCCAACTGCACAGTTCAACAACACTGAAATGACTTCCAAGAAGGTCAACTCTCAAGGATGTTGATTCAAAGTTCTCTGATGAAGTAGAAAGCATCCTTGGGTTACTTTCAGAAGCTTAAGAGCTATCATAAGGAGAAAAGCAGGATTGCTAGGACAACAAACACATTCATTGTCATTTGAACCAACTCTAATTTTTAGATCTTCAACCCCAAAAGGAAAGAAATCTAATACAAGTACTTTGGAAGGAGAAAGCAGTATGGCGGAATCGCTTAAGAAGACTCTAGCTCTACTTGAGAATTTTGGTTCCAAATACTCTGACACAAAGAGCGATAGTTGTTCAAGCAACTATCATCTCTGACTACACCACATAAGTTGAGAATTTCAAAGATCAACTTGTGAGATAATTCGTGCTACTCTCTAATATCTCTAGTGATTATGCAATCAATAGTGATTGATGCCTTATCTATGGAGGAGCATCTAGCGCATATGGAAAAGGCAATTGAGGGCCTGACCAAATATGTTCAAAATCAAAATACTCAAATTAATAAAATAGTGGATAGGGTGGAAGGTCTGATAGACGAAAAATCTAGACATGCACCTAGAAAATCTCTAGAGGTTTATGAGATAGAAAATCCTGCGAAACAAACACCATCGACTAAAGAGGTGCAAGCTTCTCTGAGGGAATGATCCGGATTGAGAAATTGAAAGAATTCATTAAAGGGACCCTCAAAGACAAGTATGATGTTGTCACCAAGTCTTACCTTGCATATGCCACGCCCTACACTGCGAGGATAGATAGCCTCAAAATATCTGCCGGCTATCAACCCCCCAAATTTCATCAATTTGAGGGCAAAGAGAACCCAAAACAGCATGTTGCACACTTTGTTGAGACATGTAATAATGTTGGAACTTACGGTGACTATCTTGTCAAATAGTTTGTTTGTTCCCTAAAAGGAAACATCTTTGATTGGTATACAGACCTTGAGCCTAACTCCATCGATAGTTGGGAGAAATTGTAACATGAGTTCCTGAATTACTTTTATAGCACAAGACACACAGTGTGTATGGTAGAGCTTACAAATACTTGCAAAGAAAGGATGAACCAATCATTGACTTCATCAATCGATAGAGAAATACTAGGCTAAACTACAAAGACAGGCTCAACGAAGCTTCCGCAATAGAGATATGCGTCCAAGGAATGCATTAGGAGCTTCTCTACATCTTCCAAGGCATTAAGCCTAAATCCTTTGAAGATTTAGCTACCCGTGCTCACGATATGGATTTGAGCATGTCTTCTGCTGGAAATGGAGCAGCGTCTATCCATGACCCTCGAAGAGGAAAGAATAAGCAAGAACCCAAAAGATGGGGAAAGTTTATCCCCAAAAATGGCAAAAAAGAGTCCATGAATATTGATGTGTATTCTGTGAAGGTCATTACAAAGGTAAGTAAGAAGCAAAGTGTGAAGACGACTTCTGAAGCACATCCAAACCACAAAACTTTGAAAGAGATGCAAGAAAAAGAATATCCCTTCCTTGATTCTGATGTTGCTGAGGTTTTCAATGAGATTCTTACGTATAAGCTCATTGAACTCCCAGAGATAAAGCGACCCAACGAAGCTGGAAGGACCAATGACCCTAATTATTGCAAATATCACAGGCTTGTGAGTCACCCTCTAGAAAAGTGCTTTGTCTTTAAAGACAAAGTCATGCAACTAGAAAATAAGAAGAAAATCTTCTTCAACGATGAGACGGTCGGATCTCATCAAATATCTATTACATTTGGCTCGCTCGATCCAGTTTAAATATGTGTCGAAGAGCATAATGATAAACTATTAAAGCCTGATAGGTCTTTTGTTAATGAAAGCAACGATGAAGGTTGGACTCTGGTGAACAAGAGCAAACGCAGGAGGATGAGTCTATGAAAGGAGTCATTCGAGCAGCCAACCAGAAGGAGAATGGTGAAGAAACCAAGGAAACAAGAGCTGGTTGAACTAAGGATGACCATAACAGAGCTTCACCTTAAAATACCATGGTATCCAGTAACGTTAGAAGAATTCCTACTAAGTTAGTTTTGTCCAAAGACTGCTCAAGTCAACCTTGAGACATCTTGTTTTAATATCACCAAAGAGGGGGCAAAGGGTGATAATCTACCCATAGAAGTTCCTTCGTCTTCCAAAAAGCTTGCTAAAATTCTTGGCGAAGAGGCACATGTATGTGATACAAAAATCACATTTACAAATGATGATCTTCTGTTTGGAGGAGCCCTATACAATCGTCCCTTGTACATGGTAGGGCAAGTGCTAGGAAAGAAGATAAATAAAATCTTGATTGATGAAGGATCCAGAGTCAACATCCTGCCTATCCGCACGATAAAGAAACTTGGCATCGCTACCGACGAACTTGTCGAAAGCTGTATAATAATCCAGGGATTCAACCAAAGGGGCCAGAGGGCCATGGTAGCTGTCAAGTTGAGAATTCGTATGGATGATTTTCAATCAAATGCATTAATGCATGTGATCAATGCAAAAACTTCATACAATATATTACTTGGTAGGCCTTGGTACACGAGAACAAAATTATCTCATCCTCTTACTATCAATGCTTGAAGTACCTCAAAGGCGGAGTGGAAAAAAAGATAGTTGTTAATCACAAACCATTCACTGAAGCTGAGTCATACTTTGTTGATGCAAAATTCTACTTAAAGAATTATGTAGTGAATGAGAAAAGGGTTGAAGATGTCATCAAGACCAAATATGATGATCTTGCATCTAAAAAGGTCGCAGTGACTATTGAAAAAGTTTCCACCAAGAAGCCCTTCTTCACTTCAAATAAAAAAAGTATCGCACTATGAAACAAGACAACTCATGTTCTTCGATAGGTCCCAAAGGTAAAAAATGAGGAAGGTCACCCATCTGATGCCCAAGATAGTATGCTAAAGGGGCTAACTTTACCTATTAGGAGGATTGACACAATAAGTCCGTCCTCAAGACTACTTGGAGAGTTTGTGGCTAAAAATTTGCCACAAGATATGACACTCCCTATGAAACATACGAAGGAGGGAATCGACCCAAAATCATACAAGCTATTTATAAATGCTGGATATAATATTAATGAGCCATCGAGGTTGGGAAAACTTCCATCGAAAGGTACAACCAGGCAAGCCCGTGAAGTCCTAGGATACACACATCCACCTCTGATTCGCATCTTCATAAGAAGGGTAGTTAGTAACTACATCACTGTAGAAGAAGAGTCTACTCCATCTAAAAAAAGGCCTTTTGTCTTTGACTGACTTAGAGAATCAACTACAAGAACTTCTATTTTTGAAAGGTTGGAACCTCTAAATAAGAAAAAAAGTAACAAGCATAAGAGAAGTCATTAAATCACGATGATGCACTCTTCACTTAAAATACAGAAGGATTTCCAAAGTTTGATTCCTTCTAGAATGAGGTGAAAGATAAAGCAGGTGGTTTTATGTAATGAGGTGTTATAAGAAAAGGCTCATACTATGGTTTATACCAAGAAATGTAAGGAAGATGAAGAAAGTGTTGGCTTCTCATCTCATGTTATGACCCAGAATGAAAAAGATGTCCCATCTCAAATGAAAGTTGATAAAGAGATCGAAGATGCTTTCTGGTGCTACCACATATCCATCAATGACAATAATCCTCAAGAGGAGAAAGATGCAAGATATGCTCCGTCATAACTTGAAGAATGAGTAAAGGCCACAATAGATCCCTTAAAGGAAGTTAATTTTGGAACCGATGAAGACCTATGACCAATTTACCTGAGTGCATTTCTAGAAGTGGAGGAGAAAATCGCTTATATGGACATACTCAAAGAATATATAGATGTCTTCGCTTGGAGCTATAAGGAAATGCCTAGCTTAGATACAAAAGTAGCAATCCATCAGTTGGTGGTCAAGAATGGTGCGCATCCTGTTACGCAAGCTCAAAGGCGTTTTAGGCCAGAGTTGGTTCCATTAATTAAAAATAAAGTTAACAAACTCATTGAAGCTGGCTTTATTCACGAAGTCAAATATTCCATATGGATTTCAAGTATTGTTCAAGTACAAAAGAAGAATGGCCAAATTCGAGTTTGTATCGACTTTTGGGATTTCAACAATGCCTGCTCTAAGGATGAATTTTCAATCCCCATACCAGAGTTGATGATTGATGCCACCATTGGTTATGAGGCAATGTCCTTCATGGATGGTTCATCCGGCTACAATCAAATCCACATGGCGCCAAAGGATGAAGAACTCACTGCATTACACATGCCCAAAGGTATTTATTGCTACAAGGTAATGTCTTTTGGTTTGAAGAACATTGGTGCCACTTATCAAAGGGCTATGCAGAACATCTTTGATGGTATGCTCCATAAAAATATTGAATGCTACATGGATGACTAGTGGTGAAGTTAAGAAAGAGAGACGACCACTTGAAGACCTAAGAATGGTATTCGAGTTACTTTGAAGATATCAACTTAGGATGAATCCATTGAAGTGTGTCATTGGAGTTACTTCCAAAAAATTTCTTGGCTTCATTGTGCAACATCGAGGAATTGAAATTAATCAAGCCAAGGTCGATGTAATTTGAAGGTGCCCGAGCCTCAAAATATTCATGAGCTAAAAAGCCTTCAAGGAAGGCTAGCATATTTAAGGAGGTTCATCTCAAACCTGGCTGGAAAATTTCAACCATTTAGTTGTCTCATGAAGAAGGACACTCCCTTTGAATGGGACCAAGTTTGTAGTAATGCCTTTGAGAGTATCAAATCATACTTAATGAAGCCACCAGTTTTCCAGCACCCATACCTGGAAAGTCGTTGATACTCTACATCGCGACACAAGAGAGGTCAATTGGAGAACCACTGGCTCAAGAAAATAGTGAAGGCAAGGAAAACTCTCTTTACTATCTGAGTAAAATTATGGCACCAAATGAGCTAAAATATTCTCCAATAGAATAGTTATGTTTGGCATTGGCCTTCTCAATTCAAAATATGAAGCACTATTTTCAGGCTCATGTTGTTCGTATTGTGTCTAGGGCGAATCCCATCAAGTTTGTAATGTCAAAACCAGTCCTTAGTGACTGACTTGCAAGATGGTACTTTCAATTTCAACAGCTTAAGATTATGTATGTTCCTCAAAAGGCCGTAAAGGGACAAGCATTAGCTAACTTCTTAGCAGATCACCCGATACCTGATAATTGAGAACTGAGCGATGAACTTCCTGATAAAGATGCAATGGTTATTGAAGCCAGATCCCCGTGAAAGATATACTTTGATGGTGCCGCATATCGAGATAGAGCTGCTGCCGGTGTGGTGTTCGTCACTCCACAAGAAGAGGTCGCCCCATACTCTTTTACCCTAATAAACCATTGCTCTAATAATGTTTCTGAATATTAGGCATTAATACTTGGACTTAAGATGGCAGTTGACATGAAACAACTGCGATTACAAGTCTTTAGTGACTCCTAATTGGTGATCAAGCAACTTTTGGGAAGCTATGAAGTCATAAATCCTGAACTATGACCATATCATGATTATGCACTAAATTTAATCGGGTGGCTTAGAGAAGTAACCCTCCAACATGTGCCAAGGAGAGAAAATAAGCAAGCTGATGCCCTAGCTGCCTTAGCCTCAACCCTGACTCTTCTAAATTAGATGCGAGTTACTATCCGCCAAGAATGGGTAGTACCTCCATCAAATGAGGGCATAAAAATAAGGTTGAATACCTCGTTGTCGTGTCCGAAGCTGTAAAGAAAGATTGGCAACAACCTATCATTGACTATTTATTTATGGGATACTTCAGAAGATCCAAGGAGAAGGATTAACATTCGTCGTCGTGCACCTTGCTTCTTTTACTACAAAGAAACACTATATAGAAGATCATTTGAATGAGTACTTTTACTGTGTTTGGAAAAGAAAGAAGCAATTTAAGCTTTGCAAGAAGTACACTTGGGAGTTTGTAGATTGCATCAGTCTGGACCGAAGCTCTATTTTCATATTAAAATGATGGGATACTATTGGCTAATGATGGTGAAAGATTTCTTGGAATATGCTAAAAGATGCAAAGCTTACCAATTCCATGCGAATTTCATTCAACAACCTCTAGAGGTACTACACCCAACCGTAGCATCTTTTCCATTCAATGCTTAGGGAATGGATGTTGTTGGTCTACTACCAAAATCTTCTGGTGGACACTTATACATCTTGACCACAATGGATTACTTCTCAAAATAGGTTGAAGCTATTGCCCTCAAAGAAGTAAAGAAGAAGAACGTTGCGAATTTCATCCGAGTGAATATCATCTACCGCTTTGGAATCCCTCAATATATAATAACCAACAACGGCAAGCCATTCGATAATAAATTACTGAATAAGATCTGTGATCTCTTTCGCTTCAAGCAGCACAAGTCTTCAATGTACCATGCTGCCCCTAATGGTTTAGCCGAAGAATTTAATAAGACTTTATGCAATCTATTGAAGAAAGTCGTCTCCAATTCCAAACGATACTGTCATGAATGAATGAAAGAAGCTCTATGGGCATATAGAATGACCGCACACCAACGCAAGCAACCCCATACTCACTTTCTTTTGGAGTTGAAATAATCCTGCCACTTGAGCGTCAAATACCTTCTTTGAGGCTGGCTATTCAAGAATGTCTCACCAATGAAGAAAATGCTAAGTTGCATCTTGTGGAGTTAGAAACTCTTGATGAGAAGAGGCTAGTGGCTCAACAAAATTTTGAATGTTACCAAGCCCGTCTATCTCGTTATTTCAATAAAAGAGTTCAATTAAGGTGCTTCCAAGTTGGAGATCAAGTTCTTACAGTGATAAGGACCATTATTACTTCTTGAAAGTTTGAGGGAAATTCACCCCAAAGTGGGATGGACCATATATCGTATAAGAGGCATATTCAAATGGTACTTATAAGTTTGTTGATGCAGATGGCGTGAAAATCGGCCCTATCAACGCCAAGTTCTTGAAGAAGTACTATCCTTAAAGGAAGATGACACTCCTTAAGGCACAATAATAAACTCCATGTCCACTCCTGGACCGCAAGAGTATAAACTTGTACGACTAAAAAAAGGAGAAGTCCACTAGGTTGAAAACCTCAAAAGAGGCAGCTTAGGAAAAAGTTAGGATGAAAAAAAAACACTCACCCTAGAACTACGTTGTGACTTGATCCTCGTTACTGAGGTACGTAGGCGCTGGGAATTTCATTCTGAGTTCAGTTGCATGAGTGTAAAAAAAAAATATGTTCCTGCAGTATGTACTATATAGATACCAAGTATGAAAACATTCTAAATAAATTTTAGACTCACTCCAAGTATTGGTGGCTCAATGGGGGGAAAACTCCTATGAAATATGAGTTTCATTCACATAATATGAAGTCTCCAAAATCCCCAAATTTGGGAGTTGAACCACTCAAAAAACCAAATTTGGGAGTAAAAGTTGACAAAATTTACAAGTCTTCAAATCAAGGCCTCCAAAATTTCCATTCCTTAAGGTAGACAAAATGTGTCCCTTTGCACCTTAAGCTGGCCTCTTACGGGTTTATCCTTAAAAGGGTCTCAAAATTTCCATGCCTTAAGGTGGACAAAATTTATCCCTTTGCACCTTAAGCTGGCCTCTCACAGATTTATCCTTAAAAGGATCTCAAAATTTTCATGCCTTAAGGTGGACAAAATTTATCCCTTTGCACCTTAAGCTGGCCTCTCATGGGTTTATCCTTAAGAGGATCTCAAAATTCCATGCCTTAAGGTGGACAAGATTTGTCTCCTTTGCACCTTAAGCTGGCCTCTTACAGATTTATCCTTAAAAGGATCTCAAAATTTTGATGCCTTAAGGTGGACAAAATTTATCCCTTTACACCTTAAACTAGCCTCTCACGGTTTTATACTTAAGAGGATCTCAAAATTCCATGCCTTAAGGTGGACAAGATTTGTCCCCTTTGCACCTTACGATGGCCCCTTACAGATTTATCCTTAAAAGGATCTCAAAATTTTCATGCCTTAAGGTGGACAAAATTTGTCCCTTTGCACCTTAAGCTGGCCTCTTACGAGTTAATGATCTAAAAATTTCCATGCCTTAAAGTGGACAAAATTTGTCCCTTTGCACCTTAAGCCGACCTTTTACGGGTTTATCCTTAAAAGAATCTCAAAATTTACATGCCTTAAAGTGGAAAAAAAAATTCCCTTTGCACCTTAATTTGACATCTTACTGGTTTATCCTTAAAAGGATCTCAAAATTTCCATACCTTAAGGTGGACAAAATTTGTCCCTTTGCACCTTAAGTTGGCCTCTTACGAGTTTATCCTTATAAGGATCTCAAAATTTTTGTGCCTTAAGGTGGAAAAAATTTGTGCCTTTTCACCTTAAGTTGGCCTCTTACAGGTTTATCCTTAAAACGATATCAAAATTTCCAAACCTTAAGGTGGACAAAATTTATCCCTTTGCACCTGAAGTTGGCCTCTTACGGGTTTCTCATTAAAAGGATCTTAAAATTTTCACGCCTTAAGGCGGGCAAGATTTTCCCCTTTGCACCTTAAGTTGAATGTTGAAAGGGCCCATACTTAAAGAAAACCATTGCATCTTCAAGCAAAATTAGTCGGGTCTTGAGGTGAAGAAGCCTCGCACCTTAAGCCGACGTCCACCGTCTTCAAGCAAAATTGGTCGGGTCTTGAGGTGACAAAGCCTCTTACCTTAAACTGACGTCCACCATCTTCAAGCAAAACTAGTCGGGTCTTGAGGTAACAAAGCCTCGCACCTTAAGATGACGTCTACCGTCTTCAAGTAAAATTGGTCGGGTCTTGAGGTGACGAAGCCTTGCACCTTAAGCCGACGTCCACCATCTTCAATCAAAATTGGTTGGGTCTTGAGGTGACGAAGCCTCGCACCTTAAGCCGACATCCACCGTCTTTAATCAAAATTGGTTGGGTCTTGAGGTAACAAAACTTCGCACCTTAAGCCGACGCCCACTGTTTTCAAGAAAAATTGGTCGAGTCTTGAGGTGACAAAGGAAAAGTTAAACCCTTGCCCTTAAGATGACGTACACCGTATTCAATCAATGGTTGCATATTGTTATTTTCTTTAACACTACAAAAATAAAAAAAATATACAAGGAAAAAAGGGGAATGAGAGAGAAAAGAAGGAATGCTCACCTAAATATGTAAGTATCTCGATCGGCAAAGATGGATCAAATTACACCCTTGAGTTTGCTTGCTTGCCAAAAGTGTTGTAAATATTAGAATTCTCTTTCCAACGGAAAATGAAACTCACAATTTCAATGTTCCCATGCCTAATATGATTTGTCTCATGAAGCCACGCAAACCTGAAATTGAAAACGTATCCAAAGGCAACTTCAAAAAATTATCTAGGATAATTCTAAAGGTGTAAAATCATGAATTTTTGATATGTTATATATTTTTGAGTCTAGTCTTGAAAAAGTCAAGCGGTTCATGATTTCATCGCTTTACTTTGAGATATGGAAGTTTTAGTAAAGACGTGCAGATCTGATATTTTCTGCATGATAAAATTCAGGGTTAACTTTAAAAAATTATCAAGAATTGTATTGAAGGTGTTTAATGGTGAATTTTGGATATATTGTAGATCTTGATGTCTAGTTTCTAGAATATTACACTGTTCATAATTTCGATATTCCTACAATTAGATATGAATTTTCTACTACTAACATGTTGTTCTAAAAAAAAGTGACGAAAATAAGAGAAAAGTAGGAGGAAAAGAAATTACCTCAATATTATTGATGGCTTGGAAACCTCAAGATTGATACAAAAAAGGTGGAGAACCTACATCCTTTTATAGAGTTGTAGGATGGTTATTTTCTTCTCCCATACAAATTCAAATTAGAGGTTGTTTTCTTCTCCCATACAAATTCAACTTGAAGGTTGTTTTCTTCCCAATACAAATTGGAAGAGTTTTCATCTCCAATACAAATTCAAATTGGAGGTTATTTTCTTCTTTCATACAAATTTAAATTGAGGGTTATTTATTTCTCCAATATAAATTCAAATTGGAAGAGTTTTATTCCTGATTAAGTAAGGTAAAAAGTTTTCTAAAATCTATTTGGAATGGGATGTCATGCCTCACCAACGGGTCTTACGTGTAGAAGATTCATGAAAAAAATAAGAGATTTTTTTTAGAGGCGATATCAATATGTAAATTGCATGGTTCAGCTTTATGGAAATCATTGAAGCACGAAGAAAGCATGTTTAAATAAATCATTCTTCAAGTCTATTCTCAAAAAAGATTAAATATCGCAACAAGTCTTGAAGTAGGGGGTATTTTATGGGCAACAAAATTAAATTAAATTGAAATCTGTACGAAATTCGAATTATGTTTAACACAAAATAGATTAGTCTCAAATAAATATTGTGTATTAATATAATTAGATTAATCATTTAAGTCCAAACATGTATGGATTTAAATAAAGTCCAATCTTTATTGAGCTAGTCCATTAATTTGGGCTACAAATAATGATCCCACTTTGCTAAGCCCAAGATATTGTCATATTCTAAAGGCTCAAATATGCCAAGTCAAGGGAAGGAGCCAATAGGACCATGCCACATGCCAAAATAATACAGCAGGCCCAATGAAATCAAAGCCCATAAAAGGTGTCATGTCACTCAAATCTGATTAGTCAAAGGAAGTCCATCTTCATCACGACTTTTCCTTTTCCACAACTATAAATAGGGGTCTCATAATTCAGAAAAAAAAAACCCCAGAACTCTAACAAGAAGCAAGAGAAAGCTCGTGGATCAAACACCACAATTTTTCTATAAAACTCAAGCATTCAAATCAAGTTCATCAAGATTCAAAATCAAAACCGCAGTATTCAAGAACAAGCTCAAAAACCCTTGAATTCAAGAACCAGTTAAGATAAAATCCCTCAAGTCCATCAAATCAAGTTCAAATTCAAAATCAAGCTTTAAGCCCTTGAATTTACATTTGAAAAGGTGAACCGGAGGATTCATAGAGATTGTAACACTCACATATTAAAATCAATAAATTAATTGTTGCAATATTTTCTTATCTCAAATTATTTATTTTTCGGCCTCAAAAATTTTATTGTCCAACAATTTTATTTGATATGTTATCTTCCAAGTTTCTTTTATTTAATAATTTATTTCACCACTTAATAATAGTTTTAAAATACAAATACTTATACGAATTGGTACAATAATATTTTGTCATTTATTTTATATGCTAAAACTTCTTAGAATGTAAAAGAAATAAAATGATAGATTTCATATTTTAGACATTAAGTTTGTTATTTATATGAGAATAAAAGAATAAAATCTCCTTTTTTGAAGGAAAGAAAAATTATGTAGACTTGAAACAAATTAAATTTCCTAAGAAATATTAACAAAATGATACCTTCTTCAGTACTATTACAAATGAATTTTTAAAATATTACTCAATCAATTATTCTTTGCTTTTGATGGATTTAGAACGAAGTACAGATATAAATTAGTGTTTAATTGTATAATAAAATAAAATATAAATATAATGATCACCAAAAAAAGTGAAGAAACTAAATTAAAAATAATAATTTTTTATCTAAATTTTTATGTCTTATCTTATTGATTTAATTAATTTATTTACGAGCAATTACTTGTAAAAAATCTGCAAGAAAAAAAATCATCTTTTCACTATATATTCATCAAAAATTATCTTGCATAAAACGTTGCAAGTAATCTATGTCCAAATTAAATTTTAAGATAATAATACTATGGGCGATGCAATTTTATTAAATTTAAATCCGTACAAAATTTGATTTATATTAAATTCAAAATATATTAGTCCCGAATAAATATTACAGATTAATATAATTGAATTAATTATTTAAGTCCAAATAGGTATGGTTTTAAATAAGGCCTAATATTTATTGGGTTAGTCCATTAATTTGGGATACAAATGATGAGTCCACTTTACTAAGCCAAAAATATTGTCATATTCTAGAGGCCTAAACAAGCACCACGTGTCAAATGACGTGGCATGCCAAGTCAAGTGAAAGAGCCAATAGGACCGTGCCAGTTATCAAATTGATGCAGCAGACCCAAGAAATAAAAGCCCATAAAAGGCGCCACATCACTTAAATCTGATTGGTCAAAGGAAGTCCATATCATCATGACTCTTCCTTTCCTACAACTATAAATAGGGGCCTCATAACTCAGAAAAAGGGACCCCCAGAACTCTAACAAGTAGCAAGAGAAAGCTCGTGGATCAAACGTCGTAATTTCTCTAAAAATCTCATGCATTCAAATCAAATTCATCAAGATTCAAGATCAAGACCGCAATATTCAAGAACAAGCTCAAAAGCCCTTGAATTCAAGCACAAGTCAAGATCAAGTCCATCAAATTAAGTTCAAATTCAAGATCAAGCTTTAATTAGCCCTTGAATTTATATTTGAAAAGACGAATCAGAGGATTCATAGAGATTGTAACACTTTCATTGAAATCAATAAAATTAGTTGTTGCAATATTTTCTTGACTCGATTATTTATTATTTTTTTGCCTCAAAAATTTTACTGTCCAACAAATTCTGACATGCCCAGTGGGACGATCTCTACCTCTCATCTCAACTTTTTATACTTTAAAGTTTAAGAACAACGAAATGAATTTCAAGAAGGTAAATTCTCAATCAACTGCTTCCAAGGCTACAGATTCAAAGTTCTCTGCTGAAGTAGAAAGCATCCTTGGTGTTACTTTTGGAACCTTGGGAGCTGTCACAAGAAGCAAGGCAGGATTGCTAGAACAACAAACATATCCAGTGTCGTCTGTTTCGGCTCTAGTTTTTGGATCTTCAGCCTCGAAAGGAATGAAGTCCAATGTAAATGCTTCAGACGGAGGAAGCAGTGTGGCCGAATCGCTGAAAAAGACTCTAGCTCTACTTGAGCATTTCGGTTCCAAATACTCTGGAGCCAAGAACGATGGTCGTTCAACAAATGCGTCATCTCCACTTACACCACATAAACTAAGCACTTCAAAGATCAAATTATGTGATAATCCGTGTTACTCTCCCACGTCTCCGGTGATCACAAAAGCAATGGTAACTGATTCCTCGTCTATGGAGGAGCAACTTGTGAATCTGACAAAGGCAATTGAAGGCCTGACCAACTATGTTTAGAATCAAGAGGCTAGGATTGATAAGCTAGTGGATAGGGTGAAAGGCTTGATAGACGGAGAGTCTATCCACGCATCAGGAAAAGTTCCAGAGGTTCATGAGATAGAAAATCCTGTGAAACAAACACCATCAACTAAAGAGGTTCAAGTTTCTGCTGAGGGAATGATCTCGATTGGGCAATTAAGGGAATTTATTGAAGGGACCCTCAAAGACAAGTATGATGTTGTCACCAAGTCTTCCCTTGCATATGCCAAGCCTTACACTGCAAGAATAGATAGCCTCAAAATGCCTACTGGCTATCAACCCCCTAAATTTCAACAATTTTGAAGGCAAAGGTAACCCAAAACAACATGTCGCACACTTTGTCGAGACATGTAATAATGTTGGAACTTACAATGACTATCTTGTCAAATAGTTTGTTTGTTCCCTAAAGGGAAACGCCTTTGATTGGAATACAGACCTCGAGCCTAACTCCATCGATAATTGGGAGCATTTGGAACACGAGTTTCTAAATCGGTTTTATAGCATAAGGCGTACAATGAGCATGATAGAGCTCACAAATACTCGGCGAAGAAAGGATGAGCCAGTCATCAAATTCATCAATCAATGGAGAAATACGAGTCTAAACTGCAAAGATAGGCTCAGTGAAGCTTCTGCAATGGAGATGTGCGTCCAAGGAATACACTGGGGGATTCTCTACATCTTGCAAGAAATTAAACCAAAATCCTTTGAAGAGTTAGCTACTCGTGCTCACGACATGGAGTTGAGCATGTCTTCTACTGGAAAGGAAGGAACACTTATTCATGACCCTCGAAAGGGAAAGAAAAAGTAGGAACCCAAAATATGGGGCAAGTTTCTTCCCAAAAATGAAAACAAGGAGTCCATGAATGTTGATGTGTCTCCTGTGAAGGTCACCACAAAGTTAAGCTAGAAGCAAAGTGTGAAGACGACTTCTGGAGCACGTCCGAATCAGAAAACTTTAAAGGAGATACAAGAAAAGGAATATCCCTTCCTTGATTCTGATGTTACTAAGATTTTCGATGAACTCTTTCAGCATAAGCTCATCGAACTCCCAGAGATGAAGCATCCCAATAAAACTGGAAGGACCAATGATCCTAATTATTGCAAATATCATAGGCTTATAAGTCACCCTTTGGAGAAATGCTTTGTCTTTAAAGATAAAGTCATGCAACTGGCAAAAGAAAAGAAAATCTTCTTCGACGATGAGACAGCCAGTTCTCATCAAATATCTCTCACTTTTGGCTCTCTCAACCTAGTTCAGATTTGTGTCAAAGAGCATAATGAGAAGATATTAGAGCGTGATAGGTCTTCAGTTGACGAAGATGGTGATGAAGGTTGTACTCTGGTGACCAGACGCAGACGCAAGAAGATGAGTCTGCAAAAGGAGATGTACGAGAAGCCAACCAGAAAGAGAATGGTAAAGAAACCAAGGAAACAAAAGTTGGTTGGATTCCCAAAGAAGACGAGGGTGATGGAGCTTCACCATTAAAAACCTCAGCGTCCGGTGACTTTAGAGGAATTCTTACCGAGTTGGTTTCGTGTAAAGACTACCCAAGTCAACCTTGAGGCGTCTTGTTTTAATACCGCCAAAGAGGGGGCAAAGGGTGAGAATCTACCCACGGAGGTTCCTTCACCTTCCGAAAAGCTTGCTGAAACTCTTGGCAAAAAGGCACATGTATGTGATACAAAAATCACATTCACAAATAATGATCTTATGCTTGGTGAGACCCTACATAACCATCCCTTATACATGGTGGGTGAAATTTTATGAAAGAAGATCAATAGAATTTTGATAGATGAGGGATCTGGATTCAATATCCTGCCTATCCGTACGATGAAGGAGCTTGGCATCGCTACTAGTGAATTGGACGAAAGTTGTATAATGATCTAGGGCTTCAACGAAGGGGAATAGAGGGCCATGGGATGTATCAAGTTGGGGATTCATATGGATGATTTTCAATCAAACCCATTGATGCATGTGATTGGTTCCAAAACTTCATACAATAAATTGCTTGGTAGGCCTTGGGTGCATGGGAACAAAATTATCTCATCCTCTTACTATCAATGCTTGAAGTACCTTGAAGGCGGAGTGGAAATAAAGATAGTTGCCGATGATAAGCTATTCACTGAAGCTGAGTCACATTTTGCTGATGCAAAATTCTACTTAAAGAAGCATGTTATGGATAAGAAAAGGGTTGAAGATGTCACCAAGACCAAGTGTGACGATCTTGCATCTAAGAAGGTCGCGATGACTACCGAAAAAGTCATCACCAAAAAAGCCTCTCTTCACTTCAAATAAAGAAGGTGTCGCTTCTACAAAAAAGAAGGTAACTCCCATTCTTCGTTACGTACCAAAGGTAAGGAAAGAAAAAGATCACCCATCGGATTCCCAAGATAATGTGATAAAGGGGCTAACTTTACCTATCAGGAAGATTGATGCAATAAATCATCCTCAAGAATTCTTGAAGAGTCTGTGGCTTAAAATTTGCCACAAGATATGACACTCCCTACAAAGCGTACGAAAAAGGGCTTTGATCCAAATGCATACAAGCTATTTGTAAAGGCCGGATACAATCCTAATGAGCCATCAAGGTTGGACAAATTTCCATCAGAGGGTACAATAGGCAAGCACGTGAAGGCCTAGGATATGCACAGGCACCTCTAATTCGAATCACTATAAGAAGGGCAGTCAGTAATTACATCACCGTAGAAGAAGAATCCGCTGCTACTAAAAAACCATCTATCTTTGATCGACTTAGAGAACCAACTGCAAGAACTTTTTTATTTGAAAGGTTGGGATCTCTAAATTAAAATAAAAGCAACAAGAGTCAAAGAATTCATCAAAGCATGATGATGCACTCTTCATTTAAAATCCAGAAGGACTTCCAAAGTTTGATCCCTTTCAGAATGAGGCGACAGACAGAACTGGTGGTTTCATGCAATGAGGTATTAAAAGCTAAAACTCATACGGTGGTGTATACCAAGTAATGTAAGGAAGATGAATAAAGTATTGGCTCCTCATATTATGTTACGATCCAAAATGAGAATAAGGTCTCGTCTCAAATAAAGGTTGATAAAGAGATGGAAGATACTTTCTGGTTTCACCACATATCCAACAACGATAATGATCCTCAAGAGGAGGAAGATGCTGGAGGTGCTCCATCTCAAATTGAAGAAGGAGTAAAAGCCACAATAGATCCCCTGAAGGAAGTTAATCTTGGAACTAATGAAGACCCAAAACTAACTTACCTGAGTGCATTTCTAGAAGTAGAGGAGGAAGCCGCTTATATGGACATACTCAAAGAATATATGGATGTCTTCACTTAGAGCTATAAGGAAATGCCTGCCTTAGATCCAAAAGTAGCAGTCCATTAGTTGGCGGTCAAGAATGGTGCTCGTCCTGTTAAGCAAGCCCAAAGGCGCTTTAGGCCAGAGTTGGTTCCTTTGATTAAAAATGAAGTTAACAAACTCATTGAAGCAGGCTTTATTCGTGAATTCAAATATCCCACATGGATTTCAAGTATTGTTCCAGTACGGAAGAAGAATGGCCAAATTCGAGTTTGTGTTGACTTTCAGGATCTCAACAAAGCCTGCCCTAAAGATAACTTTCCAATCCCTATACCAGAGTTGATGATTAATGCCACCACTGGTTATGAGGCAATGTCCTTCATGGATGGTTCATCCAGCTACAATTAAATCTGTATGGCGCCAAAGAATGAAGAACTCACTGCATTTCGTAAGCCCAAAGGTATTTATTGCTACAAGGTGATGCCTTTTGGTTTGAAGAACGTTGGTGCCACTTATCAAAGGGCTATGCAGAACATCTTTGATAGCCTACTCCATAAAAATGTTGAATGCTATGTGGATGATCTAGTGGTGAAGTCAAGAAAGAGAGACGACCACTTAAAAGACCTAAGAATGGTATTCGAGTAACTTCGAAGATACCAACTTAGGATGAATCCATTGAAGTGTGCCTTTGGAGTTACTTTTGGAAAGTTTATTGGCTTCATTGTACGATACCGAGGAATTGAAATTGATCAAGACAAGGTCGATACAATTTTAAATATGCCTGAGCCTCAAAATATTCATGAGTTAAAAAGCATTCAAGGAAGGCTAGAACATTTAAGAAGGTTCATCTCAAACCTGGCTGGAAAATGTCAACCATTTAGTCATCTCATGAAGAAGAACACTCCCTTCGAATGGGACCAAGCTTGTAGTAATGCCTTTGAGAGTATCAAATCATACTTAATGAAGCCACTAGTTCTTGCGGTACCCATACCTGGAAAACCATTGATACTCTACATCGCGGCACAAGAGAGGTCAGTTGAAACACTACTAGCTCAAGAAAATAGTGAAGGCAAGGAAAATTCTCTTTACTATTTGAGCATAATGATAATGCCAAATGAGCTAAAGTATTCTCTAATTGAGAAGTTATGTTTGGCATTAGCCTTCTCGATTCAAAAGATGAAACACTATTTTCAAGCTCATGTTGTCCGGCTTGTCTCTAGGGCAAACCCATCAAGTTTTTAATGTCAAAACCACTCCTTAGTGACCAACTTGCAAGATGGTAACTTTAATTTCAGCAATTTGAGATTGTGTATGTCCCCTAAAAAGCTGTAAAAGGACAAGCATTGGTTGACTTCTTGGCAGATCACCCAATACCTGATGATTGGGAGCTGAGCGATGAACTCCCTGATGAATATTCAATGGCTGTTAAAGTTAGATCCTCATGGAAGATGTATTTTGATGGTGCTGCACATCAAGATAGAGTTGGTGCTGGCGTAGTGTTTGTCACTCCACAAGAAGAGGTCATCCCCTACTCTTTTACCTTAATGAATCGTTGCTCCAATAATGTTACTGAGTATCAAACGCTCATACTTAGACTAGAGATGGATATCGATATGAAGCAACTGTAATTACAAGTTTTTGGAGACTCTCAATTGGTGATAAAGCAGCTGTTGGGAAGCTATGAAGTTCAGAAGCCTGATTTAAGACCATATCATGAATATGCACAAAATTTGATGGGATGGCTTTGAGAAGTAACCCTATAGTATGTGCCTATCACATATTTTAGGAGTCTCATATAGTTTAGAAAATCTAGTTAATATAATAAAAAATAATTAAATAATGAATTAAAAAATAGTGAAAAGACAATTTTGTCCAAAGAAAGTTTTAATGAAGGGCAAAAAATTCTAACTCAATTGAGCAAACCCTCATTTTTCACGTTTTTCTTCGAACTCCATGAACCTCGCACTATTTCATGCTTTCCCACTTGAGATCATCCATTTCAAAACCAAACACATGTTTCATACATCACATATCTCATCTTTATTAATACAATAAACCACACTTTCACCCATGCATATGCACCAAATAAGCCACTAAATAATACAGTGATTATTAGACGATGTATTACTAAACAGATTCCAACTTGAACATATTCAACCTGCCATATATTACATAGAGAGACCGGTATTACACTTCCCTTCCATTGATCGATAGGAACTTCTCACAACGAATTGAAAACTTCTCAATTATAAGATGACAAAATAAAAGAGTTGCAAACTACAATGTTACATATTTACAGCCGATGGATTTTCTTTTTGTTCCAGGTCTTAACCAGGAACATAATAATCCATTTTTTCCACGGGGAGATTCAGGACCGAAGTTTCCACCTATATCCAGGAGAAAAGGATAAACAAAGTGTTAGGTGTTCAAACATATATGCATGTGATAGAAAATGCTAAATATCTGAAAGCATATCAAACAGACCAAATTAGAAATTGCTTCCAGTGAAATCGCAAGATAGAGGATGTTAAATAAGGGTGGCTAATCAGGGCCCAAAAAAATGAAATCTGGTTGGTGCTCATGGTTCATAGCATCAAATAGAGCTAAAATCATTGTAAGCAATGAAGCATAATTATGAAAATAGTGAGACATTATAAGCAAATAGGAGGAGATATCCAAACTATATAGGACACTCAACGACTCCATGCATCTATATACAGCAGCTGATTTGGATGTTTGAATAATGAAGAAACCACATATTCTTGTATCTAGAAGATTATTATCAGCTGTGCCAAGATTATACTACATAAATACTGTGCTAGCTTCAAATTAGAAGATACTATTTCCTTTCAAGTTAATTAGAAGACACAACATCATGATCAATTACAAAAAGTAATTCGCCACCTATTAGAATTGCCTCATTACCCATACTAATTGTTAGATGTGAAGAAAGGGACGACTCCACGCAAATGTGAATGATAAACTCACCTCCTCAAATGGAACAAAGACAAAAGGTGTTAGACCCCTCTTGTGTGAAATTGCTGGAACATCTGGATTATGTGTTTCATCCTCTTCCCACCTCTCGACAATCCCTAGAATGTCTTCATCTGGGCCATTGACCTCATTATCATTCACACCACTTGTAAGAAGTGCAAGTAGATCCATTCTGTTATTGGCACCTTGCGTTGTGCCCCTTAACCTAATGGACAAGTGAGATATATAAATTATACAAGGTATCATGTTAGAAATTATACCAATTACAGAAAACAGCATCACAGGTTCGTGCAGATTCTACATATTTTACACACTACACCACAAACTTCAGATTTATCATATAATTCAAACTTTTAACATTTTTTACAAGGTAAAAATAATTCAAAAATTTGCATGTATTATAGGCCTTGTTGGCCACTCTGCTCTGAAGAAAGGGTGGACTATATCTAATTGAATATAAACAATACCTTCCACTTCAACCATCGCAACCCTAGTTTCCGACGACTGATTGCCGCCACCGATCAAGTTTTCCGACAACTAATTGCCGTCATCGAGTTTTCCGGCAACTGATTGTCGTTGCTAACTGATTCTCCGGTCAACTTTGCGGGCGAGTATCTCTCTATAGCGAACTCCGGCAACGTCCTCCGTTCAAATTTCAGGCCAGATTCGGCCGGAAAAGCATCCTCCAGCGACTTCTCCGCCGAACAGATCTACACTCTTTCTTCTTTCTCTCTTTTCTTTTCTTTCTAAGCCCTTGCAGGTACTACAAGTCTAGGGCATCTTCTCCGGCGACTCACAACGCACATTCTCCGACAAGCAAATTCAGAGGCAGTATTAGCAGTAGGTAAAGGCGAGGACAACAAAATTTCGGCGACCAATTTCTGCACCAACTTCCGGAATTCGACGAATCGATCGAGAAAATGGCCCCACTTCGTCTTCTCCCTGGAACAGGAGCACTCGTTTCATCTCCTCTAGTTATCATGTCTAGGTTTCTTGACTATTGCCGGCCGATACATCCCGTCTATTTTGATATTTGTATTTCAGCCTTTTCTCTCTTGGTTTCTTGCCCGACTATCTTTGACTGTTCTTGTTACTCTGTTACTTCGTAGTAGTTGATACTAGCTGTAACACCCCGAAAATTCAAGCCAAGGCCAACCCCCCCTCCCCCCCCCCCCCCAAACCAATCGATTCCTTAAGAAATGATCAGCTTCAAACAAGTATAACTTCCAGATTCTAATGCATCTTTCAGCTGCAGACCCACCAAATGATGGATATTTGAATTATCTATCCAATGCATCGAGTTTCGCTTCAATCTAATATTAGGGTGAAAAGTTATGGCATTTTAGTGAAGCACTGTACTATAGTAAGATATCACGAGCCAAACCACGACCGTGGTGACATTGTACTACTGTACAATGGTCTCATCTGATCTAGACAACCCCAACATCTGAAAGTTGACAAGTACATCTTAACCACGATCGTGCTTTGAAACCACAATCCTAGGCACGATCGTGAGTCCTACGAATGCTCCTGATTGAACCTTCCAACCTACGAACCAAGGTACGACCATGATCGTACCAAGGCTCGTCTGATCATGTTCAGACAGCTACCATCCAGCTCCCAACCACGAGAACAACCCAAGATCGTAGGTTGGTCCCACGATCATGGGAATGTCCCATACGCCCCTTCTAGCAGTTCCTAGTGATGAATTTTAAAGGGGCATATCATTCTTTTCCCACTCTTTTAACATCAAAACTACATCGTTTAGGATATTTCAAGGATGATTATTGAGGTTAATATTACCCTAAACCCTCATTACTCGGGAAAACACCCGACACTTGGTTTCAAAAAAAGAAAAGGGGCAGTTTTTCCCCAAGGTAGAGCTAGGGCTCATCTTCATCAGGTTACCAATTCTAAAGAATTTTTCAGAGTTCTCATTTCCGAATATGTGGGATTTCATCAATGGGGTGTCCTTTCACCCATTGAGTCCCAAAGTTAACCCAATTCACCAGTTCAATTCCTTCTTCACAGTTTAGGGTCTATGGATATTGGCAAATTCATTGATATCTCAATCCCTTCGCGTAATTGAGTTATAATCCTCGTTTTATCATGAATTTCAGTATTGTTACACAACCATGATCACAAACTCTAGTTATATAGTGAAATCTATGATTGTTGGACTTGAATCATTAAATTCTTTAAGCTCATCCGGTTGGGATTTCATGCATATACTTCTGGATATTATACCCCCAGTTTACATGCTTTGAACGCTTTCAGATAATGTGTTTATTTTCAATCTTCAAATTATTATTAACATTGAGCACTGCAGTTATCAGTGTCATTCAGTTGGGGGTAGTACTTAACACCAAACAGACGCAAGGATGAAGGCTAGTCCACCAATTAGGCTAAGACCTTTAGTAGAAGTCCCAAAACTATAGCGCCACGATAGGTTCTAAAAGGTCACCCATCAGACCAGTCATGACACCTTAGTCCATTTGAACATCAGTTTACTAGATTCACATCAATCAGTGTCCGTACCCTCGACAAGGCACTGAACACCCTTCTAACTGGGGTTACAGGTTGGACCTCGATTAGCTCAGATTGGGGTATGTCGGTTATTAGCAACTCTCACATTCACAGTTTACAGTTCGGATTCAAATTTTTGCATGACCTTATATTCAGTTATCTAATTTATTATACAACACACGTTCGTTACTTGGTCTTTTATTAGTTTATCATGTTGCATGTATCATGTTCAGCTATATCAGTTATTTCCCATCTCACATACTCAATACATTCAAAGTACTAATCGCATACTTTTTTTGGCGCTATATTGTCTCATAATATAGGTTCTGAAGCTCAACATCCGGATCGCACATAGTACGATCTCCTACTGCATCAGCAACAACATTTTTGTGAATCCACATCATTCGAGGGCTAGTCTCAGCATTTCATTGTCTTTGTCGGTCTTAGTTTTCAAACAATTAGAGTTAGCTGGGGGCTTGTTGCAACTTATCTTAGTAGAGGCTTTCAGACTTATAGTTAAATATCCAGCTTGTGGTCTTAGATTCAGTTATTGTTGATTGGTTTTTCTTTTGAATATTTATTTCATTATTCATTTCAACTTCCGCATAAGTGCTTTTACCAGTGATTTTTGATATTCTTAGTGGTTTGTCAGGCCATGGGTTAGCTTGGGATCACTTGTGACTCTAAGCACCATGTTACGACCAAGGGTAGCTTTGGGTCGTAACACTAGCATATCTATTTACTGTCGTACGTGTTGTTATTTTCTAAATTCTAGTGGGTAGTATAATTCTTGTTATTGATTGTTATTTATTAAAACTTGTGTTGTAGTATATTGGCTTTATTGCTTGCGGCATACGCTGTTGATTCTTTATTCTTTCCTATATATTTATTGTTTTTGGCATATGATGTTGATTCTTGATTCTTTCTTGTAGATTTATGTTTGTTTCCTTAGTATATAGTGGTCACAGCTTCAAGCATTTTCACTGATTCACTTGTTATTACCATTGTGTCTTGTTAGCCTTGCCTATTTGCTTTTAGCCTTATCTATTTGTGTGCCTTCTTATTTTCTTCTCTTATTGAGTAGTGGTTGTGGGGGTCGATGGCAGACTAGGGTCATGTCATAGATCGCGGTTGGGGTCGGGATCAGGGCCCAGGGTGAGGTAGGGGTCTAGGTCTAGTGCTGGGTTAGGGCTGAGTCTGGGGCTGGGGGCAAGGAATAGTAGGGGTTTAGTGAGATAAGGGAGCCTCTAAGCTATGTTGCTTGGACTCTCAAAAAATGTTGTCGCACCTGTGTAGGATTCTACAAAAATACCTTATTTTGAAGTATCTGACTTGCACCCATTGATATTTTTGAAGAGTTCGAGCAGCACAGAAGAGTTCGAGCAGCATAGCCTTCAGGTTAAGTGTTGGTCTTAGAATATAGGGATTCTTCACGATAAGTTCATAGAGCTCGTGAAGAAGGATTAGTATAGCTTTTGTCCCGGAGACCAAATGGGTAGGTTCTAAGGTGAGAGATGTGGACGGGTACAAGTAGTGATACTCTGGTAGCGTGAGGCACCAAATGGGTAGGTTCTAAGGTGAGAGATGTGGACTGGTACGAGTAGTGATACTCTGGTAGCGTGAGGCATAGGAATGGCGTTGGAATCTTAGTAGATGAAGCGCTTAGCAAGCAGGTGGTAAAGGTTACGCGGGGCAACTACGCTCCACAAATGGGCATGGACGAGGAGGAAAAGAAGAGTTTTTGGGAGGTTTAGGATGAGGTGGTGAGAGGCATTCCAAGCACTGAGAAGCTTTTCACATGAGGGGATTTCAATGGGCATATTGGGTCTTTATCAAGAGGCTATAATGATTTGCATGGGCTTTGGGTTTCGAGGAAAGAAGGATTTTGCTAGGGCCTTTGGGTAGTGGGTAGCGAATTCCTGCTTCCCGAAGAAGGAGGAGCACCTTATTACCTTTCATAGGTTGATGGCCAACTCAAATAGACTTTTTGCTCCTTAGGAAGGGTGATAGGGCGATACGTTAAGACTATAAAGTCATACCTAGCGAGAATCTTTTGATCCAACATAAACTTCTGGAGATGGACATGGAAATCAAAATAGGCAGAAAGAAGAGAGGTATGGAGGATAGACCAAGGATTAAGTAGAGTAGCTTGAATTTGGCCAGTGCTTAGGAGATTGGGAAAAAGTTGACGACATTAGGGGCTTGGGAGAGTACAAGGGATATGGATGGTATGTGGGAGACAACTGTTAGTTGTATCAGGGAGATAACTAGAGAGGTGTTGGGTGTCTCGAAAGGCCGATCTGGCAAACACCGAGGTGACTGGTGGTGGAACGAAGAAGTTAAAAGGAGGGTGGAGACTAAGAAGGTGACTTATGCAAAGTTGGGTGAGAACAAGGATGACGAGAAGAAGCGGACAAATACAGAGGGGTATAAGTTGGCTAGGAAAAAGGTAAGTTAGCGGTTACGACGGCTAAGACAGCAACTTTCGAGAGCTTGTATGCAGCTTTAGAGGAGAAAGACAAAGATAAGAAGTTGTATAGCCTTTGGAGATGGGGAAGAAGTTGACGACATTGGGGGCTTGGAAGAGCAGAACAGATGCGGATAGTATGTGGGAGACAACTACCAGTTGTAACAGGGAGACAACTAGAGAGGTGTTAGGTGTTTCGAGAGGCCGATCTGGCAAGCACCGAGGTGACTGGTGGTGGAACGAAGAAGTTAAAAGGAAGGTGGAGACTCTAGGTGACTTATGCAAAGTTGGGCGAGAGCAAGGATGACGAGAAGTGGACGAATAGAGAAGAGTATAAGTTGGCTAGGAAAAAGGTTAAGTTAGATGTTACAACGGCTAAGACAACAACTTCCAAGAGCTTGTATGCGGCTTTAGAGAAGAAACACAAAGATAAGAAGTTGTATAGCCTTGCCAAGGCTAGGGAGCAGAGGGCCCGTGACTTTGATCAAGTGAAGTGCATCAAGAGAGGGATGGGAAAGTGTTGGTGGAGGATGCCCATATTAGGAGGAGGTGGTAATCCTATTTCCATAGACTTTTGAACAATGAGGGGGACAAAGGTTTCGTGCTAGAGGACTCGGAGCACTCAGTGAGGTGTTGCGATTACGATTATTGTAGGTTTATCAAGGTTGAGGAGGTCAAGGGTGCTATTCGTAGGATGTGGAGGGGTCGGGCGACTGGGCCAGATGAGATTCCGGTAAACTTTTGAAAGAGCACTGGCAAGATAGGTATGGAGTGGTTGATAAAGTTGTTTAACATCATTTTTAAGGCGGCGAAGATGCCCGAAGCTTGAATATAGGTATGATGATTCCATTATATAAAAACAAGGGGATATTTAGAGCTGCAACAACTACAGGGGTATTAAGTTGTTGAGTCATATTGTGAAGTTTTGGGAAAGGGTAGTAGAGTTGAAGTTGAGGAAAATCGTAACTATTTTCGAGAATCAGTGTGATTCCATGTCAGGTCGCTCGACTACTACGACCATTCACCTCGTGAGGAGGTTAGTGAAGCAGCTTAGGGGGAGAAGGAAAAATTTGCACATGCTGTTCATCGATATCGATCTCGAGAAGGCATACGACAAAGTCCCCAAGGAGATTGGAGGTGCTTCGAGGTTAGAGGTGTGCCCGTGATATACACTAGGTCAATTCAAGACATGTATGATGGAGCGAAGACTCGTGTGAGGATGGTAGAAGGAGATTAAGAGCACTTCTTTATTTTGACAAGGTTGCACCATGGATCGTCTCTTAGCCTTTTTTTAGTTGCCTTGGTGATGGATGTTTTGACGCAGCGTATACAAGGGGAGGTGCCTTAGTGTATGTTATTTGTTGATGATGTTGTACTAATTCACGAGAGCTGGGGAGGAGTTAATGATAAGTTGGAGGTTTGGACAGATCCTAGAGTCTAAAAGGTTTAGGTTGAGCAAGACCAAGATGGAGTACTTGAAATGTAAGTACGGTGATTCGACACATGAGGTTGACTTGATAGTGGAGCTAGATTCTCAGGCCATTCGGAAGAGGGATAGTTTCAATATCTTGGGTCTATGATTCAGGGGAATAGAGAGATTGGCGAGGATGTCATGCACCGTATTGGTGCAGGGTGGTTGAAGTGGAGGCTCACTTTAGGAGTCGTGTGTGATAGAAAGGTACCTCCTAAGCTTGGTAAGTTCTACAGAGTGGCAGTCTGACCGACTATGTTGTATGCAGTGGAGTGTTGGCTAGTTAAGAGATCCCATATCCAAAAAATGAAGGTGGCAGAGATGAGAATGTTGAGATAGATGTGTGAACTTACCAGGAGATACAGATTTAGAAATGAGGTTATTCGAGAGAAGGTGGGAGTGGCTTTGGTGGAAGACAAGATGCTGGAAGTGAGGTTGCGATGGTTCGAGCATGTGATGAGGTCGTGCACGGATGCTCCAGTACGAAGGCGTGAGGCTAGTTATGGATAGTTTCAGGCAGGGTAGAGGTAGGCCGAAAAAAGATTAGAGGGAGGTGATTAGGCAAGACATGAAGCAGTTACAGCTTACGGAGGACATGGCCCTCTTAGGAAGGTATGTAGGACACAAATTAGGGTAGACGGTTAGTGGGTAGGAGTGCATCTGTAATAGTAAGAGGGTGCTTTGTTTGTATCTATGCATGTAGTTTCTTGTTTTAGTGTTCTGATGATGTTTGTGATTTCAAATAGATAGTTTATAGTATTACTCTGTCGGTGTCTTGTTTCTTTTATTATCTAGTGGTGTGTTATCCCACTTTATTTTTATGTCTTTTTGTTTGATATACTGTTATATGTCCTGAGCCGAGGATCTATCGGAAACAGCATCTCTACTTCATCTGAGGTAGTGGTATTGGTATGGACTGCGCACACTTTACCTCCCAGACTGTACTTTTGTGGTAATACATTGGGTATGTTGTAGTAGTTTGCATGTAATATAGTGATTGGATCAACAATTAAGTTATTATATAACGGATAAAATAGAAAGTAAATATCATCTGCAAGGAAAATAACAGAATGTTTACTTAGTTGGAGTTTTGTGTAATACAATAGATAAAGTTACTCATATGGAACTCACGCAAGAATTAATTGTTCCATCCAATCTATAGGAGAAATTCCAGCAACTAGCTACCACAATATCTGCACACTACATTTATAAACCTGCAAGATGATTTACTCTAAGGACAAAAAACTAACAGCATTGCTAGCACTAAAGGATAAGGTGGGACTATCATGAGCGTTCACATGTATTCAAAGTGCCCGACTAAACTTATCACAGTAGTTAATAGGATCCTAAAAAGATAGCCTACTGCCTTCAAATGAGTTTAAAAGATCCTCAACTTTATACTTAGCATTAATATATAGCTAGAGTTTGCACTCTTACAGATGGTGATTTTTATTAATCTTTTGCTTAAAAGCTAGTTTGGCTTGGACGAAAGTTTAAGAACTAAAATGGTGACTTGTAGGGCTAGGAGAGAAGTACCCAAACCTTCAACCATGGTTTTATTAATAAGAGCTCAGCTTAAGAACTCAAAAGACAAATAGAATATTTGTGATCAAGTACCTTAAACGGAATCTCAACACAGTTGGACGCGTTCCAGGGTACAAAAGAGCAGCTTCAACCTGCAAATGAGAAGGCATTGAGCTGTCTATTCAAAATTAGCTTCACATATATCAATTAAATGCCAACAGCATTATCAACTTAACCAAGGATTTAGATTTGACCATATATAACCAAATTGCTGCCAGAAACAAATTGACTTGTATGGGAAGACTAGAATTGGACTTACTTTATCCTCCGATTGCGTGTAATTCCCCCTAAAAACACAATCAGCTTTTGAGGCATGGAAGTTCAGGTACTTCGCGACATCTTTGACTTTTTGTGATGAATTCTAGTTAAAAGAAATCTAAAGAATTTATAAACCAGGTATAGCAAGAACAACATGTAAAGATCTAGTGTGTCACACGAGCTGAACAACAAACAATTAACACCTTATAAAGGAATCTGCCTGAAGGATAAAATCTCATATAGCGATAGTAACACACCTACAATCAAAGAAAGGATGACAATGTTATAAAATGCCATGGACACTAAATGCTATAGGATACAAAGTGAAGAAAAGAAGCAATGGGAGGAAACTAAAAACACTTAAAGAGGTAAATTCTTCTAAGAATTCAAAGACTGCTTATAATAGCACACAACATATATCAGTTTTCTCGGATGAGGGAAACATCCTCACTCAAGAAGAGAAGGTCTTCTTGCAGTATCCCACAACTTAATTTTCTGGAGTCCCAGGCGGAGCAAGTATGTCTACTTGCAGTGTTTAGCTGCACCCTAAGCTTTACTTAGTTTTCTGGAGTCCCAGGCGGAGCAAGTATGTCTACTTGCAGTGTTTAGCTGCATCCTAAGCTTTACAGCTTTCAAATTTTAGTATCAACTTTCAGTTGGAAATGTATCTGCTACTTGTACATATCATGTATATTTAAATCTTGTTCCACCGCTCAGTACGCCAACGCAGAGACCTGCTGAGCTATGTTGCTCGGACTCGGCGGTTTTGCCGCTGAACCCGTCTCGACACGAGACTGGCGCGGGTGCCGACGCTTCCGCCGTCTCCAATTCGGTCAAACGATTTCGGACTCATTGACTAGAAATTTGAGGGGAAACATTGGATAGGCCAGCAAGTTCCCTGAAAAAATTCCGACCAACGACTACACCGGCGAACTGTAAAGTTACAAAACAGAAATGACCTTGTCGATGTACCTTGTCGACGTGCCGATGATCGACTGGGTAGGAAGAAACACTAACTGTTTCTCGGCAACGGCGACGGCATTGGCATATGTATTTTTCGGCGACGGCGTTGACGCATGTACTTCTCGGTGTTGGTCATTATGTCGGTTCACTAACCAGTTTTATTTAATTGTGTTATATCTAATTTTTTAAAAAAAATAAAAACAACCAATATACAGCAGTTTTGTTTTTAACAAAAATATTTAATACACGTGGTTTTATAGTGTTTTTAATAAAAAAATTCACTACAGTTATGAGTTATGTCGGTTTACACATGCCGAGCAACATAAGTTTACTGCATGTCGGTTCTTGTGTTTTTTTATTATAACTTTTTCATGATATAAAAATAATTTGTATCAATATTTGGTAAATAAATGTAAGTTAAAATTTTGGGAAAAAGTTCCTAACATTAATACTACTCCTAATTGAAAAGTAAAATTAAAGACAAAAGTAACTAAAATTAGTAAACTACCTAAAATAAATAAATCATAATCCCCCCTATGTGTCAAGGAAAATTAAAACTCAATATTTATAATATTTAATTTTTTTAACCGTATCCCCACACCCGTATCCACACTCAGATTCGCACCCCCGAATCTTAAAATTTATATTTTGACGAATCCGAATCTCGGATCTGCACCCCTCTCAGATACCCGCACCCAAGTCCGAGCAATTTAGCTGCTGAGTATTGTGGTGTTGTACCCGACTTGCTCAGGCCTGCTTAATTTTTTGGGTGCAGAGCCAGGTGCCCCTAAGCTCGGTATCACCAGCTAGATATTGCATGCGCCAATCTGTTTTCCTAGTCTTTCCTTTACCCGAGGTATGCCCCGTGGAACTATGAACAGTTGTGTTTTGTCTAGATGGCTCATGACTAACTTAGCCAGTTTGCTGTATGGTTTGTTTTACACTGACCGTTGAGACTTATATTCAGATATTTCAGTGCTATGCAGTAAGTTTGACTATAACTTCCGGTTCTACAGTATTTTGATGTGTCTATGAAGTTAACCAGTAGTTAGTTCAGTGGTTCGCTTGATAGTAGTTATAGTCAGGCGCCTGATGACAGTCATGAATCCTTAAATTCAGGTCGTGACATTTGGTTGGACATTTGACTCAAGATATTAATAAGAAGGCGAGAAATGGAGAAAGGGTCTGTTATTTCATATTTGATGACGTCTGAGTAGTAAAGTTTGACAAGGATGTTAATTGTTAGCAATGCTGGTAGCGAAACTGGTTTTAATAAACATGATATATTTGTAGAGTACCCTTACCATTCACATATATACCCGTACCGTTCTTTGTATATGTGAAGCTTCACCGGGTGGCTGCACACACCTTCCACCAAGAAGGTGAAAAATTCAACCCCCATAAGTAGCTCTTTTAGCCCCTTCCGCCAAACCCCCCCAAAAATGTAATTTAAAGAAAGAACAGGGTAGTTAGACAGAAAAATGCCACAAATGATCTTCATCACTAAAAATGCATGTTCTTTCTTTCCAGTTGGTGTAAAATATTTTTCTTGATAAAAATATCTTCAATAATTTACAAGCGATTATTAGAAATTGATAACATCTCGCATGTACATATTCAAATGTGGAGAACAAGAATAAACATACAATATGAACTGGATTAGAGATCTTCCACTCAGCTACGCCTGGACGAATATATGTGTTTCGACTGACATAAATACCTGTGGGAAAAAAATTAAATCAAGAAATTCTTACTACATACCTTCAAAAATTTCAGCTTAGACTTGTAGAAACAAATAAACCAATTCTTTTACACGCTATGACAAAGACATCCTGATAAGAAAACGAGTTCTATTCGTCGGATGGGATAAGTAAATCTAAGACAAATAACTTGGTAACCGGTAAGTGGTACACCACTTACATCGTATATTGTCCTTAGAGAAATTAGTATTGGAAAATGCAATCGCTACATCCCTATTGTGAAGAAATATAAGAGAAAAATATTATTGAATTGTTGTATCAACATTATTACATTGAAGCCCTATTTATAGACACTACATTCCAATCCTTTTCTTAATACGAGTCTACATTACAATCTTTTTCCAAGTAGGAATCTATATGTTATTCCTATTTCTACTCATATTCCAACACTCCCCCTCAAGCTGGTGCATAGAAGGCATATGTACCAAGCTTGTTATGGATGTAACTAATACGAGGATCGGTGAGGGACTTGGTGAAGATATTTGCAAGAAAACTTTCTGGGAGACCTCAATTAAAAAGGAAAAACTGAAAAAGTAATCTGAAAAGTAGTAAACATCGTCGGGAAGTCGATCTGTCGCTAGAAAATTGCCGGAAACTGGTATAAAATACATGGGTCATCTCGAAATCAAGAGATGAGTAGATCTTGAATAAGAAAGTCACTGAAAAACTGGTCGAAACATGCCCACACACTGGATTATTAGATTTGATGGCTGAAAAGTGATCACAACCTAGGAAAAAATTATATGGGTAGGGTTGGAATGATAGCACAACCCTACAAGAAAAAAAAATTATATGGGTAGGGTCGAATTGATGGCACGACCCTATTAGAAAATAGAAAATATGGGTAGGGTCGAACTGACAGCACGATCCTACTGGAAAAGAGAAATTATATGGGTAGGGTCGGAATGATGGCACGACCCTACTGAAAAAGAAAAATTATATGGGTAGGGCCGGAATGATGGTACGACCCCACATAAATTAGATCTGAGGAGTCACCGAAAAGACGTACGGAACTACGTAAATTAAATCTGAGGAATCACCAGAAAGATGTACGGTGCTATGCAACTCAGATATGAGAAAGTAGTCCAAAAAGATGAACGGTGCTACGCAAATCAAATATGAGAAAATAGTCACCGAAAAGAAGCACGGTACTACGAAAAATAGATATGGAAAAGTAGTCACCGGACAGTCAGTGACCCAACTTTTGGTAATATAATCATTGGCCAGACGGGCGGCATATATGAATTATAGACACCCGCCGGCAGCGGAAACTCTTTGATAATTTTTTACCAAGATCGTGGAAGCTTTGATACCATGTGAAGAAATATAAGAGAAAAATATTATTGAATTGTTGTATCAACATTATTACATTGAGGTCCTATTTATAGACACTACATTCCAATCCTTTTCTTAATAGGACACTACATTACAATTTTTTTCCAAGTAGGAATCTATATGCTATTCCTATTTCTACTCATATTCCAACACCTACCAAATACACTATACCCAGCTTTAAGACACTTCGTGAAAAACTTTTCGATCCAGCTTTTCCTAAATATTGAATGCTTTATAGTAAAATTCCAAAGATACTACCAGGAGCAACCAAAATTTCCACAATGGTGAATCAGCAACTCCTTACTCTTGTTTTCGCCTGTTCAGCAACTCTTAACTCTTACCATTATGCTTTAACAGAAAAGCTATGTCAAAATGAATATCAACAAATACTGTTTTTTCAGATGCATCAATTAGGGCATAAGACTTGAGAACTTAGAGGTTCTTCCACGTTTATCCAGCAACCAGCGACCAAATAGCAGAACTGATTTGAGGATAATAAAAATCCGGCATAATGATAACGAATAATCTGAGAATTTAACAATATGTGGTCGCCTATCTATTTGAAAAGTAACAAATGGAAGTTAAAAGTATTGGCATACTAGTATGTTGAGAAAAGCGTCCATTTCATTTGCCACCAAAATCAAGAACTAGAATCCATAACACTGCAATATCGCATGGAGGGAAATAGCCAGCGATCCCTATACATGTCCTCATGTTGCTCTTCCTCCCAAATAATAACTTCCTTAAAGTATCTTACAATTAATAAGGAACTTTTTTTTGTTTTTTGGAAATAATAAGGAACTTCTTGTCGTAGAAACTGGTGTGACTATAGTACATTTCGAAGGAATTGTGCAACTATATTTTACCATCTTCATTAAAAACTATATCTTACCATCCGTACGAATCCTTGGTCTTAAAAGCCACATTTTTCTCCATGAACCATCATACTTCAACTGAAGGACCTTATAGTTTTCTACCACTCCAGCAATCTTCAAAGAAAGAGACACATATGATCAATAATAACCAAGCTTATTATTAGTGACAATAGAACAACCAGAACTAGTATCCATGGTACCTGCCACGCCTTTAGGCATGCACTGCGCCAAAATACAGGGTTCCGGATTGTATACCTCCACTTCCGACAAACACAAGCTGCCCTACCCAAGGTGTACGGGTCCATTCTTGAGAAGATCTGCACAACATCAATCATGAAATCATAATAAGTGTCCGACTTCCTCGCCTTAGATATCGAGATTAGAACGGAAGGCTGAAAGGTGAGAGAGAGAAAGAGAGAGAGAGAAGGGAATGGGGGTGGGCCAGGCTGATCCCATAAAATATCCGAGAAAATCAGCTAATCAGCCAGAGAGAACAGTCACGCTTATGCTTGACTGCAAAGTTTGACTTGAGTACTGTAATGAGATCACAGAGTCCAACATTTCTTGTCTCAAAAGAAAGAGATGACATCCGACTTTTCAAATAAAGAAGCTTCTCAGAAGAATTAAAGGGGAAAACAGGCTCAGATGTTATAATAGAAACGCTTGTCTCCGCATAGAATCCACTAACTTTTTGCACGGGCATGAAAGAAAAAGTTGTTCATAGGGGGATAGCAAGATTAGCCTAACCATAAATTTACGTGTAACCCAAAACAACCACAAATTCCTTACTTTCTGGTCAATTTTTTCCTTTTGACTAATAGAAAAACATTGTTCATGCTTCTGATACCTATTAATTATTTATCAAAATCAGCCCTGTTACAGGTCTTATCAATATGCTTCAGCTTCCTAGCTTAACTAAGCATTTCCAGCACTTGCCACATATTTACGTGTCGATAAGAAAATTACATGAGAAAATAATCAAAATCCAGGGAGGCATACCTCAAAAAGCAGTTCATCGGGTAGTACCCGGTGTATCAATGCAGGATCAACAAACTGCTTGCTACTAGTACTTCCAAAAGGAGGGACAGGTCTAACATTAATCCCATATAAATCTGAAAGAAAAAAGCCAGGTGAGTTGAAATTGGTCTGTTCTACACAAGTTCATCATCAAAACCAAATGTCAATAACAAGACTCCAAGAAATGATGAATCTTCTATGCAGCTAGCAAATTGATAGGGCCTAGGAGCAAGGTAACTATACCGTTCTTGTAATAAAACTGAGATCTTCAGATTTTAAAGTTCTATTGTCTCGAAAATAAATGTTAGAAAACAGAATACATTCGACTCAAAACCCCACCAGTGGTCCTTCTGATCACTGGTTTCCCTCTTTTCTCTTCTTTGTCTTTCAATAATTATTCCACCATAGCCACCACCAACCTCCGGCGACCCTGTCCCAGAAAACCCATCCCGGTAAAGTACCACACGTGCCACCAGAACTTCCCAGGCACCGACACCACGCGCGTCACGTGACACCTCCTCAGGCAGATTTTAAAGACTTTTCTTCGACAGCTCAGACTTCTGGCGAATTCCGACCTCCCTTTTTTCCCTCCCTCTCTCGACCACACTCATCTCTCTAGTTTCTCTCTCCTCTTTCTGTTATCTTTGAGGGTCTGATGGACTGAACACTCTATTTTGCTGTGGGCTTTAAATCTTATGACATCTCAAGACTTTCAGGAACAGCAGGGGAATGGTATGAATGGACTGAAAGAAGTAGAAATCATATCATAAGAACTCAGTTTACCAAGAAGGCAATGCTATGAATATCTCAGAAACTGAAAGAAGTTTCTTTATTCAAGGGGAACATGGTGAAAAGGTGGAAGAAAAAAAGACAGTTTCTCCAAAACATTTTGCTCAAAAAATTTAACAAGTTTGGAAGGTACATTGCCATCATCAACTTGGAAGGTAGAAGGAGATCGGTGATGATAATCCCGGAACTAACTTTCAACTCCAGCTGGAACTTTATTGCAGACAAGGTGGAAAGGTTCACTAACAACCACAGGAGTGATTTACTCCCAATGGAACTTAGATTATCGGACAGCAACATTCCATATGCTTCATCTCTTAGGAGCAGTAAATGGTCCAATAGGGAGGAAATTACAGATTGCACAACAAAGAATGGGGGGGAAGGTACTATCTATTAATGATTCTTTCAATAACCAGAACGAAGTCTTAAATAGGAGTTTGGTAGGGAATTATAAGGTTGCCGAGTCACCAACTCTTTCAGAAATCAGGAGATGGGCTTCTAAAATTTGGAAGCAAAATTTTGGTCTGAACATCTATGAAAGGGGCAATAACTTGTTCCTTTTTGAGTTCGCTTGCAAAGCCATGGTGGAACAAGTAATGAATGGTGAATGGTTATGGAAGCGCGCTCAGATCAATTTCCAGTGGTGGAGCCCAACAGTTGGTGCGGTGGAAGGAAAATCAAAACCCAACTCAATTTGGGCTAGATTGGTTGGCTTGCCTCTACATTTGTGGTCGCAAAAAGTTTTCAAAGCCATCGGAAATTTCTGTGGCGGCTGGGTAGAAACAGAGAAGGAAACGCAGCTTCGGAACCACCTTAAATGGGCAAGAATCAAAATCCGTGGAGCCGGGAGCAATATTTCAAAGGAGGTGACCATAGAAAATGGAGGAATCCGGTACACGATCCAAGTTTGGACTGAAGCTCCAGTGAGTTTCCAAGTTGAAGAGAAAGAAGAAGACGAGGAAACAGAAAATCCTCTTATACAGAGTGTGTCGAGGAATAATATGAAGGGCAAGGGGATAGTCCTCAACAACTTGGACCATGCAGCCCCTTCATGTACAAGGACAAGTGAACCTCTTATACAAAATATTTCCTTTAAAGATCAGAACTTTAGCCTATAAGTTTTTGGAAGCCTTCAAGGGCTGGGAGTCCTCAACAGAGGATCATGAAGGGATACACAGTATTGAACATGACTCAAATAACAGAGAATTGCACAAGCTAACAGAAGAAGAAACTCAGATTTCATCATAATGCAAAAGCTCCAATTGCAGAAAGAAAGGTAGATAATGAGACCAACGATGCAGGAGGAACAAGCTTAGATGATTGTCAGGGAAAGGGTCATGATTTACAACTTTTATAGATACACGAGGGACAATCACAGGAGTTCCACAAAGCAGAAGTCGAGGCATCAAATTGGGTTAATAGCAATATCGTGGAGCTAGGTAATATGTATGGGGCTGCAATTGAAGGATGTGAGAAGGAAGCTCTAGGCGTTACTTATAAAGCTAGATGGAAGAAACATGTCTTTGGAGAAACAAAGAGAAGGTAACATGATCAGAACACCAAAGAGCAGGGGAAGTGGCAAAAATGAGTTGAAGAACCTTGAATCAGATCTAAATAAAGAGGTGGAAGGAGTCAGAAGTAGGGGAAGACCTCTCAGTTTAACTTATCAATGAAAATCAAACTTGTATCCTGGAATGTGATAGGGCTTAACATGAGTTCTAAAAGAATGACCGTTAAGAGTCTAATGCAAAAATGGAGAGCAGACGTCTATTGCTTTCAAGCAACAAAGCTAGAAAAAGGTGTGGAAGATTTTGCTAAACAATTGCGGTTGTGCAGGTGGATGAAGTGTGGCTTTTTAGAAGCCGAAGGGAGCTGTGGGGGAATTTTGATATTGTGGGATAGTAGAGTGTGGAAGGGGATCTTTGTTGAGAAAGGTTAATACTCTCTAACCTACAGATTTGTAGCAGTTCAGAAATCTTTCAGTTGGTGTCTCACCGGTGTGTATGCTCCTCATACCAGAATTGAGAAGAAAAGGTACTGGGACGAAATTGCTGCAATGAGAAACTTGTGTGATGGTCCGTGGGTCAGTTGCGCGGATTTTAACACAATCAGATACATGGTTGAGAGAAGAGGGTGAAATAGAATCACTAATATTATGTCTGAGTATTTTGAATGGATAGAGGAGATGAAACTGCATGATCCACCACTAAAAGGGGAAGATTTACATGGTTTAGGGGTATTAATCATCAAAGTATAGCTAGATTGGATAGATTCATGTACTCAGTGGAGTAGGATGAAACCTTTAAAGATATAAGACGGAGGATTCTGCCTAGAGTATTATCTGATCACGCACCAATCATCTTGGAGTGTGACAATTGGCATCATAAAAGATCATACTTTAAGAGATCATATTTTAAATTTGAAAATTGGTGGTTGGAAGTAGAAGGTTTCGTGGATCTGATACAAATATGGTGGAATGAATTTGTAGTTGAAGGTTGCCCTAACTATAGGCCCAGTGTTAAACTTCCGAAGAAAAAGCTTAAAGTCTCGAGCAGAGAAAAGTTTAGCGAGAATGTAACAGAAAGAATAGTCCGCTAAATGAATTAACAAAATTAGATCATGTGCTTGATTCCAGAGATTCGACTGAGGAGGAGATGATGATAAGGGCCACAGTTGTAATAGAATTGGAGGATTTAGCCAAGAATGAGGAGGCAAGTTGGAGGCAAAAATCTAGAGTTGTTTGGCTTCAATAGGGGGATAAAAATACTAGATTTTTTTCACAAAATGGCAACAGCTCGTAAGAGATATAATACTATTAATATGTTGGTGGTACGGGAAGAAGAAATTGTAGAACCAGAAGATATCAAAATGGCTATGGTTGATTTTTCCAAAAGACTTTACTCGTAATCTGAAGCATGGAGACCTATATTCGAATACACGGACTGTCTGAACTCTGAAGATCACAAATGAAGAACAAGATTGGCTGTAAAGACCTTTCACAAAATGTTTCGTATAAGGCCACCATCCCAGATGGTTTCACAATGGCTTTTTACAAGTCTTGTTGGGAAGTTTTGAAAGAAGACTTAATGAGCTCCATCAATAACTTTCATCGGAATAAAGCTTTTGAGAAATCTTTTAATGGTAGCATTAATCCCTAAGAAGCACGGTGCAAAAGAATTGAAAGATTTAAGCCAATAAGCTTAAATGGGGGTGTTTATAAAATTATCTCTAAGTTGATCACAGTAAGATTGAAGACTGTTATGGATAAGTTGGTAGATGAACATCAAATGACATTCTTGAAGGGGAGACAAATATTTGATGCTTCTCTTCTGGCTAATGAATTGGTGGACTCAAAAATGAAACTGAAGACTCATGGAATTTTGTGTAAACTTGACATAGAAAAGGCATATGACCATGTCAATTGGGATTTTCTTTAGAAAATATTGAAAGATAAAGGGGTTTGGTGATAAGTGGATCAAATGGATTGGTTTTTGCATCTCTAGTGTCATGTTCTCCCTTTTAATTAATGGCACTCCAGGAGGTTTTTTCCATTCTCAAAGGGGCCTAAAACAGGGTGATCCAATATCACCATTCTTGTTTATCTTAGCAATGGAAGGTCTAAATCATATGATTTTCTAAGGTTAATGCTAACGGCTGGATAAAAGGTTTTGGGGCACATAGTAATAGAGGCAACATGGAGATCACTCACTTGTTGTATGTCGATGAATCCCTTATTTTTTGCGAGGCAAAAGTGAACCAAATCAGACATCTGAGGGCCATCCTAACTATCTTTGAGGTTGTATCTGGTTTGGCAAAATACATAGACAGACCCCTGAACTTTTTGACTTTCTCCGTATTGACACCTCAATTAGGTCATGTACCTATTGAACCGTTTTATCACTCACAAACTATGTCAATTAAGCACAATTGTTGACATAGCATGGAATGTGTAATAAACTCTCCAAGTGGAGAGCGAGAAACCATAATTTACTATAATTTCTTTTTTTTATTATTTTTTCCTCATCAGCTAAGGGTAAAATTCCCACCATTAAAATTGAGTTTTTGTGGAAAAATTCAACATCCAAAATTGATGTTGGTCAGTGAAAACTGATGACGGAGTGTGTAAAAATAGAAAAAAATGATTGTGTTCCGGTGAAGTGGATGGTGGTTTGAAGCTGGTCCCGCCAGCAGCTTGTCGGAAAACAAGGTGGAGGCCATTGCAGGTGTTTTGATGGTGGTTTAGTGGTGTTGGAGGGTGGCTGGTTGTGTTGGGAAGGCTTTCCCGCAAAATTTTCACCGGAAAATCAGACACCAACACTGCAATTCTTGATGCAATTTAGACACCAACAATTCAATTTGGACATCAATACAACAATTCTCGATGCCGTCATGGAGCTTAATTCCTCAAAATCAAGGGATCTTTTTCTTCCTCTAATGGTTGTTGGGTGTTGTTTTGGTGGAAAAATGGAGGAGTGAAGGTGAGTTTTAATATTGACTGGAATTATTGGGTCAAATTCAATTAATATAGAAATAGAATTTAAAGTGGAAGAAGATATGATGGAGGTAATGGAGGTTGTTTTTTTTATTGAAATGGAGGTTCATTTTTTTGGAGAAGAAGAAGACCATGTTTTTTTTGGAGAAGAAGAACGCCATACTTTTTTTCTTAGAAAAAAATATTTTTGGCAAAGTTTTTTACTTTTTGATTGGATTATTTATGAGCAAAATGAGTTGTCTTTCCCTTATTGGTGCATTTTCCACATCATCAACGTGTGGAATTCATGCACTTCAACTTTTTTTGGAGGGAAAAAGTGCTTAATAGGCACACTTGATAAAAGGTTCAGGGTTCATCAGGTACATGGCCTAATTGAGGTGCCAATACAAAAAAAGTCAAAAAGTTCAGGGCCTGTCTATGTAATCAGAGTAGGTCTACTTGCTACAAATCTGGGATGCTAAATGGGAACTCTAACCACAAAGTATCTTGGAATGCCTCTTGGTGCAAAGAACAAAAGCTCAAGATATATGAAGCGAAGTGTTGGAGAGATGTGATAGAAGGTTGGCTAGTTGGAAAAGACGATATTTGTCCCTTGGCGGCAGATTGACATTGATAAACTTTGTTTTGGATGCCCTTCCCACTTATATGATGGCTTGCTTTTCTATTCCTAAGGGGGTAGTGAAGAAGACAGATAAATTAAGAAGGGAATTTCTGTGGAGTGGTTGTGAAGAGAAGAACAAAAATCTTGTGAGATGGGATTCAATAATTTGCAGCAAGAAGAATGATGGCCTTGGAATAAAAAAATCGAGTACTCACAACAATAGCCTCTTACAAAAGTGGCTATAGAGGTTCATGACAAAGGAAAGATCTTTGTAGGGAAGATTCATCACAAAAAAATATGGTTTGATGAACAGTTGGATAACTGAAAGAGTGAAAGGTACATATGGATGCAGTCTGTGGAAGGCCATAAGAAATATGTGGTCGAATTTCTGGACTAATATTAGTATTAAGGTGGGTGATGGGTTTAAAGCTTCCTTTTGGGATGATTGGTGGATTGATCAGAACAACTTGAAAACCTTTTTTCCAGATTTATATATTTTGAGTCTTCAAAAGCAAGCAACTATAACAAATCTGGATGGAGAATGGATGGGAGCTGAACTTCAAAAGGTCTTTTTAATCGTTGCATTGTTTGAACTCTTTTGAAGGCATTATTGATGTTCCAAACAAACCAGTGTGGAGCCTTTCTAGTTAAATCAGTCTATTGAAAAATGAACAGGAGAAATTGTGTGTCAGTGGTATGGCCATGGAAATTCATCTAGCAAATTAAAATTCCTACCAGAATAGTGTGCTTTGTGTGGTTTGAAGTTAGAAGAGCTTGTTTAACTCAGAAAGACTACAAAAGAGAGGTCTTCAGATTTGCTTAAGATGTCTATTGTGTGGGCAGGAAGCTGAAAACAATGAGCATCTCTTCCTGCATTGTGAGATAACTAGGATCCCCCATTATCCTATTTTGTGATTGAAACCTTTCGTCTTAGCACCAGTTTGATGGTGTTGAGTTTTTCTTTTTGGATATGAAATACAAGTTACCCTTTTCAAAAAAAAAAAAAGGTAATTAAAGTACGCAATGACAAAGTGCTAGTAAAATACCAAGCCATGGCCTTTGAGGAAAGATGAAATGAGAAGCCCTCAACTGTGCAGCAGTTTCGAGTTCCACAACAAGTTTCACTGTGTAATCTGCAAGATAGGAGCTATTTTCAATGATTTACAATGAAAACTGCAGAACAAGAAGAACATGACAACACCAAAAATGACAATTTCTATCGGAAGCAGCCTCTCTAGTCATCTGACATAGTGGTATGAACTCTGTACACTTTACCCTCCCCAGACCCTGCTTTGGGGGAATACATTGGGTATGTTGTTGTTGAAGTTAGCAGAACAAATTTCCGAAAGCTGATCGACGCCCAGGTGACGAGACTAATGAGATTTACTCATAAAACCAGTAACCTGAGACAAACAAGCATACAGATTGAAAAAAAAGCTATAGATGTTCTGCATAATTTGGAAATAAATACTTCGATTACCCGGTGAATTAAAAAGATATTAATCACCTAGTGTTATTTGGGATCTGAACCCTGTCTACCATGGCTATTTCAGCTCCATTGAACACAAGGCAATAAACTATATGATATAACAGAAGCTGAAAAGAATATAAAAATAAGCAACACACGCACTAAAGAAAAGCAAATATCAAAAGAAATTTTCAATATTTTTCCCTTTTCAAGAAATTAATACCCTTTTTGATAACTTGAAATCACATAAAAATCCAACCAAAAATTTGAAACCATACAACTGACGTTCTCAATCCTTTTCCATACCCAAAACCCAAGAAAAAGTCCAACCAAATAAATTTGAATTAACAAATATCCACCAATTCTAGAACACAATAGATGAAAAGAATTATAAATTTGAGAAAACGGTAACATTTTGGAGATTTTCATAGCTCACCTGAAGTCATTGTTCTTTGATTTGAATGTTCTGCTCGAGAAAAATAGAAGAATTTCTTTTAGCTTCACAATTTTGATATCCAGGGAAATTGAAGGAAGAAATGAGAAGGGGAAAATTTTGAGGAAATCAATTTTCCTAGTTTATATCAGCCGACGGCCCAAAGCACCCGACTACCTGTTCTTCCTTTTGTTGCCCACACTTTTTTTTTTTTTTTTTTTAACAACTGGTTGCCCACACTTCTGACCAGTAGATTTTTTAATTTTTATATATAATTACTATATGGGAATAGTATTTTTCATGCAAAATATGAAGAGAATTGAATAAAAGGTGTCACCAACACTTTGTTTTGTTTGGATGATGGTTTCCTGTGTTTCATAATATAGATTTCTATACAATAGACAGAGGCGGATCCAGAATTTCAAACTTGTAAGTTCACAAAGACTTATTTTCTATCACTAAGTTATCTCTTGGTTAGTTATGGATTCCCACTTATTAATATTTATAACTTTTGACGATTTTTCTATATAATTTTAAGTCTTACGGTAGCGGGTGTGGGTTCCCGCAAACCCACACCTTCTACTCTACATCCGCCACTGATAATAGAAGCACTGGTTTCGACAAGTGCTTCATCAATTACTATACTACCCCTAATTATTTATAATTTACTATAATATCCCTAATTAATTATTATAATTCATTTATATATTAGAATTAATAATATTTTTTATTATATTACTCCTAATTAATTATTATAAGTCATTTATATATTAAAATTAATAATATTTAATTAAAAAATAGATATTTATGACGTTTGTTTCAGCTACTTTAATTACCACTAATTGCTCCGTGATTTATTATATCATCTCTAATTAATTATTATAAGTCATTTATATATAAGAATTAATAATAATTTTTTACTATATTACCCTAATTAATTATTATAAGTTATTTATATATTATAATTAATAATATTTAATTAAAAAAATAGATATTTATGACGTTTATTTCAGTTGCTTTAACAGTGGTTTTACTATATCATCCCTAATTAATTATTATAAGTTATTTATGTATTAAAAAATTAATAATATTTAATTTAAAAAATCAGCTGCTTCGTCATTTACTATATTGCTCTGTGATTTACTATATTACCCCTAATTAATTATTATAAGTCATTTATATATTAGAATTAATAATATTTTTTATTATATTACCCCTAATTAATTATTATAAGTCGTTTATATATTAGAATTAACATTATTTAATTAAAAAAATAGATATTTATGAAGTTTGTTTCAGCTTCTTTAATTGTGATTTTACTATATCATTCCTAATTAATTATTATAAGTCATTTATGTGTTAAAAAATTAATAATATTTAATTAAAAAATAGATGACATGTTTGTCTATGGTTTCGACCAGTGCTTCATCTATATTATCCCTAATTAATTATTATAAGTCATTTATATATTAGAATTAATAATATTTTTTATTATATTACTTCTAATTAATTATTATAGGTCATTTATATATTAAAATAAATAATATTTACTTAAAAAATAGATATTTATGACATTTTTTTCAGCAGCTTTAATCATAATTTTACTATATCATCCCTAATTAATTATTATAAGTCATTTATGTATTTAAAAAATAATAATATTTAATTAAAAAATAGATGACGTGTCTGCGTATATTACCCCTAATTGCTCTGCGATTTATTATATTATCCCTAATTAATTATTATAAGTCATTTATATATTAGAATTAATAATATTTTTTTACTACATTACCCCTAATTAATTCTTATAAGTCATTTATCTATTAGAGTTAATAATATTTAATTAAAAAATATATATTTATGACGTTTGTTTCAGCTGCTTTAACCGTAATTTTACTATATCACCCCTAATTAATTATTATAAGTCATTTATATATTAAAAATTAATAATATTTAATTAAAAAATCAACTGCTTCATCATTTACTATATTACCCTAATTGCTCAGTGATTTATTATATTACCCCTAATTAATTATTATAAGTCATTTATATATTAGAACTAATAATGTTTTTTATTATATTATCCTTAATTAATTATTATAAGTTATTTATATATTAGAATTAATATATTTAAATAATAAATAAATATTCATGACGTTTGCTTCAGCTGATTTAACCTTGATTTTACTATATCATTCTTAATTAATTATTATAAGTTATTTATGTATTAAAAATTAATAATATTTAATTAAAAAAATAGATGGCATGTATTCTTATATTATCCCTAACTGCTCCGTGATTTACTATATTACCCTAAATTAATTATTATAAGTCATTTAATATTAGAATTAATAATTTTTTTACTATATTTCCCCTAATTAATTATTATAAGTAATTTATATATTAGAATTAATAATATTTAATTATAAATAGATATTTATGACATTTGTTTCAGCTGCTTTAACCGTAATTTTACTATATCATCCCTAATTAATTATTATAAGTCATTTATGTATTTAAAATTTAATAATATTTAATTAAAAAATTGATGACATGTCTGTTGCAGCTGCTTCAACCATAATTTTTCTAAATATCACTTATAATTAATTATTATGAGTCATCTAGGTGTTAAAATTTAATCATATTTTTTAAAAAGCAAAATAGACATAAAATAATAAATTAAATCTTGATGTATTAAATTAAGTTGACCTTCTTCAATCGTGATTTAACTGTATTACTCCTAATTAATTATTATAAGTCATTTATGTATTAAAAATTCATAATATTTAATTAAAACATTGGTTTCGACATGGCTGCTTCAAGAGTTGTGTTGTGATTTTACTATATCACCCCTAATTAATTATTATAAGTTATTTATGTATTAGAAAATTAATAGTATTTAATTAAAACAAGAAAAATATGCGTTTATGACATGTTTGTTGTAGCTGTTTCAACCAAAATCATCTTTGAGAAGATGATCCAAGACTTTATTGTTAATTATAGTATCTTTTGTTCCAGTTTTTATATGATAATCCTATGAATATTAGTTCTACATCTTTTCTATATTTTGTAACAGGTCTCAATCTTATCATCAAATAATTAAAATAACCCGACTACACGATACATCACACTCTTTTATCATATGGAAAAAACTGTCTTATAAAACTTCATTCCTTAGTGAGTACCGTCAAATAGTTATTATTTAAAAAATTATCGTTTTAAATCAATATACATTTATATTTGTAACTCATCAATATCGAATATTGGTGCTAAAAGATGTCTATAGTGTTGGGCCCGTGTCTAGTATATTATTATATTGTATGGTATAATATAATATAATATTTAAATAGATTATATGTTTGCTACTATTTAATAATAATTTTATTATTTAATTTAATTGTGTATTATTTTATCGTAACTAGTAAATTTACTAAAATGATCTTAATTATAATAAATATTAAATTTATTACTAATTGTTAATAAAATAATTTAAAATATTTTTCTTCTTGCTAATTTGTTACAAATTATGTCATGTAAATATATTAAGTTTTGAATTTTCTTAAAAAAATATTATTTTTTTTTGGAGAGGGGGGTGGGGGTAAGGAAAAAAATTAAATTTTTTTTAAAAAATTAAGAAATAAAAAGTAAAAATTTTGGTGGTGGTGTGAGGAGGAGGGTTGGTGGGGGGGTCAGGTAGGGTAAGAAAAAGTTTGAAATTTTTTAAAAAAATCAATTATTAAAAAAAATTAGGATGGAGGTTTAGTAGAAAGGTGGTATAAGGAAAAAAAATAAATTTAAAAAGTAAGATAAATTTTTGGGGGTGGGGACCTGGTGGGGGTCGAGGTTAAGGTAGGGGTGAAGATTAGGGTAAAGGGTAAAAATATGATTATGTAATAATAAGTAAGGACATAATTTAAAAGAGAAATAAGGAAATCATGGGATACTACCAAATCGGTGGGTACATAAAGTGATGGTTGTCATGGTTACTAAACCATGAAATCTAATCATACCATATCATGCATTTTAAGAAAACATGATTTTCTTAGTAACCATATCATATCATACTATTAAAAAACACCATCCAAACAATGTGAAAATGTGGAATGAAATATTGGTAATATTGACCAAAGTTAAGATCAAATAGACTTAAAATTTTGATTAAGTTAATTATGAACCAAACTAACATTTTTAAAACTTATTTAACTTTTTCAAAATGTCAAAGAACCCACAACTTATTTAATTTTCAGCAAAAACAAAATCTCAATCATATTCTCAAATCAATTTTCAAAAAATCGATTCTCTCACTTAAATATTTCCTCTCTCTTAATAGTTCTCTCCAATAGGTTCCTTTTTTGTACAATAGATCGATGTCACCTCCATCTCTAACGACTTTCAACCTTCGAAGACCCCACATTCAACTTCTTCATCATTTTTGTAATGACCCTCCAGGTCATTTCTCTAGTTTACATGTATTTTTTATACGCCCAAATTACAACTCTCTTATAAGAGTGTAAACGATCATCGTCAAATATATCACCTAACTAGGTTGGGGTGGAATCCCACAGGAAATATGGTGTTAATTACGATGATTTATGATTTAACCGACTAATAATCAATAGCTTCTTTTAAATGGGAGGGGGGGTTATCAAACAATCTATCATTTGCGCTTCAAGTTAATTTTGGAACTCAAAGTCAGTTTTTGTAGTTTTTCAAATCAATGATGTAGATTAACTAGAGTTGTGATCACTATGATTAATAACTTGATTGAATCATAGTTGTATTATTTGATTCTCTGGGAAATACCAAATTATCATTATTGACAACTAGTCTAAGTGTTTTTCAACCTACTTAGATGTTAAGTTTCCTAATTCTTTTGAAATTAGGAAAACCTTCTATTCTTACTGATTTTATCTCGAGTTGACTAATCTTGTTACACAATTAGCCATTAGATGGAAAATTTATCTTTCCAAATCCTCGTTGACAATTCACCACCTTTAATTAATTTCTCGATTCAAGCAAACCCAACACAAGGCATGTTCTATTGTTTGCAACCAATAAAAAACAAGTAATACAACAGAATTATCAAGATGGATCCCACGATCATTTGAATCTAACCCAACTATTGAACCAACAATGTAATAATCATAGCTTCTACAACTCTAGTTGTGGAATTTAGTTCCACATGAAAGTAAAAGAGAGTTCAGAAAATGAATCCATAATTCAAAGAAATTATACTCTCAAAAGATGAAATCAAATGAAATACGATAAAAACAACAAAAGTTACTTAAGAACTTACAATTATTCTAAGTTAAAAGCCTTAAAATGTGCTATCGAGAAGCTAGCACATCAAAACCCTCAATTTAAAACACTTGTTTGTCCTTAAGCAACTATCGAATATAGTACTATACATACCATCAGAGCATCAATTAATAGAGTAGCATTTCTCTTATTCAATTCAAACCCATTAGGAAGAATGTGATCTTTTCTGCCAAGCGACAACAAGATTCCATACTTATCTTTAAAGTTCAAACAGACAAAACACTACTTAAACTTAGAGTATTTAATCAAATGGTCAGCAACTACAAATACCATTCGCATGCCCTCACATAAAGAAAGAAGATCCTTATTCCGAATATTACTTTTGTTTTTAAGAACTGAACACAAATCTCCTACTCTCACGAAAGAAGATTCAAACTGTGCACCTACTATGCCATAGGCTTGCCCTTGCCATTCCATTTGGGTCATCCAGTAGTTAAACTAAGATCACTACAAGGCTTTCTTGGCTTGTAACGAAGGCGTAAGTACTGGAACGGTCAATTTAGGATTAGTAACTTAGCCTCTCTTTTTCCATTTACACCACTTTGGCTACAACCATGTTTATTTATTTACATTCTTCCTACAATCCACTTTTGTGATTTGGTTTCACTCTTAGCACTCCCAATCAACACCATCTTTTCTTTGGTTTAACCACTTAAACTTTATGATTATTATTACTTACTTTTTTTTATTTTTTATATAAAAATCGATGTTAACCTTCATAGAATCTTTTACACCTTCCAACCATTGTCTCATCTACCGTAACCACCCTCAACTTAGGCGATTTATCTAAGTTAAGATGTAAAATGTCCAAAGGAAGGACTAGGACTAAAATAAAGGTTTAACTATGGAATTAGTGAAAGGTGGTCAATTTGTGAAACAAGGAAAGATCTAATGGCTCAAATGGGGCTAAAAAACGGATCTACTACAAGCTTTTGGGTTGTTTATTTTGGCTAAGTAGATTTCCTATTAATAACGGTCTGCATTCATATCTCAGATGACTACTTGCAACCTAACAGAATGACTTGGGCAAGTTCTAGATGCACACACACACAATAAGAAGTTATGTAAAAGACCTTACACTTTCATGGCATGGAATAGTAATGTCATCACCAACAATTCAATTAATGCTCAACTTAAACAGGATTTCCATATTTGCATATTTTTATAGACAAAAATAGTTTCCCATGTACCGAGCATCAATCTCACAAAACAAAAATTTAGATGGGTCCACAATTTTCTTAACTTTCAGAGTATTTAACATAATAGTTGCTACCCAGTCATATCTACCCTTCTTGCATACATAATACATAAACCAAAAACAAAATATAAACTCCTAACATATGGACCATAAATAAAACATAAACTCCTAAACAACTCTTAAACATGCCAGTTCTATAGATAGCGCACAAGGGCCTAGAACACAGGCAACAAACCTTTGAGGTTGCAAGTATCCCCACCCCCACAAATAAAAGTATGTATTGTCCTCAATACATTATTATTTAAACTTAAAAACCAGGGTGAAGACATACTTGCAGCGCCTTAAGCGTTTGTGTCATGTACTGCTGCATCATTAACGGTAGAAATATCATTAGTAGTGGTTGGTGGATTAAAGTACTCCCCAACATTCTTAGAAGCACCCAAATCTTTGGGTGGTTAACTAGCAGAGGCTCTCACAGTTCTAGCTCTCAATGCCTCTTTTATTAGTTCAGCCGTTTCCTTTAATTTTTTCATTGCATCTTTCAATTCTTTTCTCTCTTTCTTATTCTTCTTTTCAAGTCTCTTCTTATCTTTACTTTTACTTTTTTGCTCTTTCCTTTACCCCTTGGATCCACTGGTTTCCAGTGATATCGTACAATACCTCTTTTTTTTATGATTCCACGTTAACTGGGACTAAAAATGTCAAAGTTTGTTAGCTTTGCAAAGTCGCAATATCAGCTCTAGCCCTCTCCAATACCACCTCAAATATAACTAGATCATGTACCAACATCTCCCTCAATCTGTTATTCAACCGGTGCTTTATAACATCAATGTGTCTATGAAGATTCTCGTAAGGTGCAATAACGGCTTTGATTTTCTTCTCAACAAATGGTTCAAACTATTTATCAAACATATTTAATTACGCATCAAACCGCTTTCATTGTTTCACCATCTTCTTAATTTTTTTACGGAGTAAGTGCATACTCTAAAATAGATGCTGCGATAATTGTCACTTCTTTCATCTCTGGTGAAGGTATAGTACCTGTAGATAAAGTGGGCTGAAGAGATTCTGCTAACGATATCTGCAAATTTTGTACAGAACTTGTGACAGGTGCAGGTGTCTGAACTCCTTCTATAGCTGGAGTATCACTTTCCACACTATCTCATTTGCCTAAAACTAACGTAGGCTTTTTTTTATCTTTTATATCAAAATTTTAAGTCTTCTTTGCTTGTACCTCATTTTCCAGTCCTAATATCAATGAAACATGAGCTTCTTCACACAACCTGGTAATCAAACATGGAAAAGGATATGTTGTGTCTGGTCGTATTTCTCAGATCTTAATTTCATCCGCAATTATTTCCCTAAAGTTCAACAAGAACCCAGACATCAAACTTGCTACCAGCACCGCTCTATTATCACCCAATATATTATCTCTAGCTATTGGCATCAATTTGCATCTTACAACTCCCCACCAGAACTTTGTTATTTGAGATAACAAAGCTTTCATAATCCATGCATTTGGGTTATTTACCCACTCTGGTTCCCTTTCTTCTAGTACTCACGCTAACTAAGGACATTGATTATCTCTATCATTCATTCTATGATAAATTTCCAGAGTGGTAGCTGGGGGAATGAAATCAGATTCGTGCAAAAATCTGTTAATAGTATGATCTAGCAAATCTACCATAATTTCTCGCACTAGAATTCTATTCATATTTGGCTAGTCCATGGCTTTCTCTCCTTTCTGGCATAGATTCTCCAAGGTTATAGTGTAGTTTGCTTAGAATTCTCTTACCAAAGTTCGATAATATGATTCACCTTCTTTGGTAGTCCAGATCAATCGCCTTGAATGTCCTTTCTATTTGGGGGTATTTGCTTAACCCGGATGTGATAATTTTTACTTTTTCACACAAAGGCCTCTTGGTATCACGTTTAACAGTAGCTAGCTGCCCATCCAGGTAAATATTGGATGCCCCATTTACTTTCCATTTTACATTATCCCGAATACTAAGATTTTTGCTCTTGATCATATCTCCTCTCATTAGAGATTGCTCTTCCTCAGGCTTCTTAGAAGAAGAAGAGTCCTCTTCTTTAGAGCTCTCATCATCTACCACCCTTTCTTCAGACTGAAGGGCTGGTTCCACTATACACGAAGACTTTGCCTCATACGGTATCCTTGCTGTTCTGCTCCATCTTGTTCATTTTTAGAATCATTGAATAGTCTTCGAGTCGAGGTTGTTTTGGTTACTCTCTTGTTGGTCCACTTTGTTGACCTTTTGGAGGCATAGTTATAGCTATATCAATGAACAAAGCACACCAGTTTGTATGCAAATAGAAGAAAATATAAAAACTCATTGTCTTTTTTTTTAAAAGCTCAACTTCAACTTAGCATCTCATGTAACCACTTAATTTACAAATCAATTTTCTTTAATGAGTTTTGTTGAGAAATTATCATCTTCATTATCATTCTTGAAAAGGATCAATCAAAACTTGTATGCATGTAGGTGACGAATTGGTTGATTAATCGTCACTTAGATGGCGACTTATCAACCTTGTCGTCAACCTGAGACAAAATCCAAGTACACTTCACAATAAAAGGTGATGACTTAGTTGATAAGTCGTCACTTAGGTGATGACTTGTTAGCCTTGTCATCAACCTAAAATAGAATGCACCACCCCTAAAAAATCATAATTGACGACTTAGGTGATAAGTCATCACTTAGGTGACGACTTATTAGCCTAGTCATCATCCATAAATAGATTATGATGCAATTTAATGTGTCAACCTTGGTCGTCAGTTCTCAAGCATAATACATCATTAATTTAATTCAATAAACTTAAAAAATATTGGTGTAAGTAATTGCTACTTCCCTATAGATTAGTTAAAGTTTCATTCTTTCACCCAAAAAGGATCAATTTCATAACTCAATGAGAATTCGTTTATGAGAAACTTTTGACAATAAAACTTTTGTTGATTTAGATGAACTAATCAACTTTGTATTGATCAAATTTGTTCCTGAATTCTTTGTAATATTTGATTCTCATAGTTGAATTAAATCTTACCCTCAACATAATAGAAAAAGTAACCTTCGACGTACCTTCTAGATAAATTAGCACGACCCAAACGACTACAAAATTGTTCCTTTTTCCAGAGGATTTAAAACACTTGTACCCTTTGTTGCGTGAATGAGGGGGATTTCACAAAAGTTGGGAATTGTCTTTGCAAAAGGTTTTACTTAGAGAAGTTAAAAAAAAACTATTACTGAAGAAGTAGAAAAGAAAAGATAAGGGGAATTGAAGAGTTTGCATTGACGTGGACTTTTTTTCCTCCTTAATTATCCGTTTTTTATCAAATAAAACAAATATTAAAAATCTACCAAAATAAAATGGTTGCAAAGTTTTGAGCAGGAGTTAAAAAACTACAGGTTTCACATAATTTAGACTGGGTTAGGGTTTTTGATTGGGTTAAGACTACATACTTAGGCCCAACTTTAGTTGACGTCTCGTCAGTGGGTTGATAGGCCGTCACTGAGATCATCAACCTATGATAGAATTTTGCTTGATTATGCTTCATCTAAAGAAAAGAAGTGGCAGGTCGACACTTTGTTGACGGCTTGTCAACTTTGCCGTCAACTTTGTCCAGATTGTACTCTTTTTATGCTCTAGTTGACGACTAGAGTTGATGGATTGTTACCTTGTTAATACCCTATCAATATTGTAGTCAACTCTTATCCAGTGTATACCTTTACCTAAGCTCTAGTTGACGGCTAAAAGTGACTGGTTGTCACTTGGTTGATGGCCTATCAACTTTGTCGTCAACTCTATCCAGAATTGACACTGATCATACTCTGTTCATGCAAACTTTAGCAAACACTAATCATGATGAGATCTTAAAACAAATAACATATTTACAACACAAAATTTTGTGTTGCCTCTCAATAGCACCTGATTTAACATCGCGGCACGACTTGATTATCTTGACTACTCAGACTTCGATAAGATACACTTTGGACATCAACTTAATTTCATCCACTGGGCCAATATAACTCTTGATTCTTTGCCCATTAACTTTAAACAAATTCCTATCTCTGTTTTCAAGTTCTATTACACCCAATGGAAATAGCCAAGTTATTTGAATGGTCCAGTCCATTTCGACTTTAACTTGGCATGAAAAAGCTTGAAGAGGGAGTTAAAAAGCAATACCCAATCACCCATTTGAAAGTCTCACTTTTCAATTCTTTGGTCATAGTAATTCTTTATTCATTCCTTGTATTATCAATTCTCTCGTATGCATGGAGACGAAACTCATCTACCTCATTTAGCTGATCTAGCCTCAATTTAGCTACCTTTTTTAAATTCAAATTCAATCTCTTAAGTTCCTATAACACTTTATGTTCCTGTTTAACTAGTAGATGCCAAGCTTTATCGAAAATAAGCTGATAAGGAGATATTCCTATTGGTTTTTTGAAGGTTTTCTGGTAAGCCCAAAGAGCATCATCAAGTTTTCTTGACCAATCACTTCTGTTCGCATTTACAGTCTTAGATAAAATAGGCTTGATCTCTCTGTTCGATACCTCCACTTGTGATACAAGAAAAATCATGGATATGGACTTATAAGGGTGTGTGTTGGTCTCAAGACTTGGTTTGTGCAATTTAAGTGCAAAAGAGGCCCAAAACACACCAAAATCAGTCCATAACTTACACTTGATAGGCAACCCACTCTTTGAAGGTCCTTTTAGTTATTTTAACTTATATCTTGTACTAGTTATATAAAAAATAATGTAGGGTTTTATTTTCTTAGATTATTATGGGTGTTGAAGTGAGAAACACTTGAAAAAAAAAAAGTCCTCTCTTCTCTTGATGAGGCAAAACCGAAACTAGGAGACAACAATAGGGTGGATTCTCTTTGTTGTTGATTGCTTGGAAACATTGATGCTAGAGAAGTGGATTCCAATCTTGTGTCTTTGTAAGAGATAGGTTTATTGTTGTATGTAGTGTTAAGATTCCAAGAGTTGCCATTCTTGGGTTCTTAACATTATACCTTCATGTGGTCTATCTATCTATCCTTTCCTTTTGTAATCTTGTATCCATTTTGTATCTTGTATTGTGAAGTCATTTTTGTTGTTGTTGTTGTTGTTCTCATTGTGGTTTAATCTTGTGTTGTTAACTTAGTTTATTGTTGTCTACAAAGGTGTCAAACACCTAGTAATATTGTTCTTTTTGTATTGCATTCTTGAATCCGAGAGTGGTCTCCAAAAGGGTCCTCGGTTCTTTGAATTAGCGGACTATTTTTGGAGTGTGTTTGGACTATTTTGATCCAATTTCATGTCTTCTAAGTTTTTACCGTATCATTTGGTATCAAAGCATGGCTTGATCTTGTTTCTACAAGATAAATCTTGCGCTTGCTTGTTAGAAAATAAAAAAAAATATTGAAAAGCTAAAAAATTCGGGAAAATTACAATCTGTCCATTGTTGTTGTCTTGGCCGAAATTGTGTTCTTGGCCGAGATTTGTTCTTGAGTCTAGGTCTAGGAGTCTTTTACTTGTCTTGTGTGTTTGTAGTGTTAGTTTTGTTCCTCACTAACACTTTGAGTGGATCCAAACTTGAGCTTGAATTGTTAATATTATTGTTGTGAACAAAGTGTGGACGATAGGATGTTGTTGTTGTTCTAGCCTTGACTGAGTTGGAGACCTTGTGTTGTGTTGTTGTTGTAGATTTTGAAAGATTTTTGTTGTGTTCTTTTTGTTCATCACAATCTACACCTTTTGTAAAACCGAAAACACAACATAAATGGGACTTAGTCGATTGTTGTTGCTACCCTTGTAGTCTTGGCCGTGAGATTATTGTAGGTTATTCTTGTTGTGGTTGTTGTGTTCTTGAAGTTCTTCACCATATTCATCACCTTGTTACTATTAAAGTGAACATAGATCTTAAAAAGGTGAAAGACAAGGTGTAGTATTTGTTGAATCTTGAAAGACCCCCAACCACCAAAAAGACTTTACATCCTATCTCAACCTTTTTCCATAAAACATGGGTCCATGTTTTAAGGAGAAGTACAAGTCTAGTCAAAGACTTTTAAGTCTTTAAATTTGAATTGAAAAAGTAGCTCCAAAGACTAGTTTGTATTTTCCTCCATTGAACAATTTTCACCAAAGTCCAAATTGTGAAATTAAAATTTGTCAAGAACCAAACCACTAGTGGACTGCCACGTGGACAGCCACATCACCATATACACAGTTCATAAAACAATTTTGGCTCAAATTTTGAACTTTTAGTTTCATTGTGTTGTTCCATTAGTTTCATTTGTTGATTCCATTACTAACTTACAAGCTAGTACTAGATTGTAAATTAGTTTTGAAACTGTCCTTCATGTATACGTTTCTTTGTGTGTCTTATTCTTTTGAGTCATTATAATACTTGGTTGTAACACCCCGGAAAACGGGCCCCGGAGTGTCACACAGTGCTTGAGGCTATGAGTAGCCCCAAGCTAACCCTTTGAGCCATTTTCATTCAGTTCAACACAAATCAACGGGGTTTCCATAACTAACCCTCAAATATCAACAGAGTAATCATCATCCAAGAATAAAAGAATTTTAGAAAGATAACAAAATACGACTTATTAGTCAACTCCCAACATCTATACTAGTCTGACAAGCCTCTAAGAAAATCAATAAAATCAGCGAGCCATTGAGACATGCCCCAACTGACTCATACTCAGTTATCAAATGTAAATGATTCCGTGAAACCAACATCAGACATCACGGTCCTCGGAACATGATGACTCACCACAACAGAGGATGTAGAACAGCGTGCTCGAAGAATCACTGTCGAACCTGGAACTGAGCACCTGAACCTACATTCCGAGAAAATGCAACCTACATCTGAAGATGTGGGTCAGTACCATGGAAAGGAACCGAGTATATGGGGGTGTATGCAGTTTTATAAACATCATAATCATCATAAATATTTATAAGAAATATGCAGGATGTATGAAAGACTCACATAGCCTGAAGAAAATCATCATAATCATGAGAGGATGAAATAAGTATAATAACACATGTGAGTCATCATATAATTTGTCAATCATTTTTAGTTCATCAAGAATATCAATTCTTATAATGTAAATATCATTTAAATCTTTCGAAAGAATAACTTTCACAATTCCATTTTCAAATCACTTCACCGTTCACCATAGACACAAGGAAACACACACACACTGGGAGATCCTATAACTGACATAAACCATGCGAGCTACATGGAGTCCAACGTACAACCCACATTGGGGAGAGCCATCCTATTCTTGCCATCAGAGTAGGACTATCGATATCAAATCCACACAAACTAGTGATCACTCTATAAATCAGCCTCAGGCCCACTCATATGGGGGCATATAGTTATAGGGAAGTAAGGTCGCTTTATACCTCCCACTCGGTACTAAAGATTTCTCCTGAACTTAGCTCAGATCATTTCAAAGACAATCCACAACAAAACAATTTTAGTAATATATAAATACACATCGGGAGCCATCATGCTTCCCATCTATCAAAATCAACCACGTTGTGGATTTCTTTCATACTCGAGTTCAAAACAACTCCATTAAGACCAAAAGGTCAAATCATTCAAAATATCTCAAATATTCAACATCAACGTGCTTATAACACACACTTTCTCAAAAAAACACAATTTCCAATTGGGATTCACGACCCAAATATCAAAATCATGATAAATATAATTCAAGATTCATGCTTTATATCTCCACACATGTAAATTCATCTTTCAAAATCATAAACATAAAGATTTCATAATAATCATCATAAGATATGGGTTCATGCTTCAAATTTGTAAAAAATCAAATAAAAATTATGCCTTTGTAAAGAAAATTACTTTTGGGCACAAGAATGAAAGAGAGTTCTTGTTGAAAACCCCCACATACCTTGAACAATGAACTTTAGATCGATACTCATTTTTGAGATGTTAATCGTGCCTTTGAATGATGGTTCTTGGAGTTCTTGAACTAGGAACTTGGAATCTTGAATAAATTTGCAGAATAAAAGGTGAACTTTAGAGGTTCTTGAAGTTGGATGTAGGAGCTTAGGGTTTTCGTTTTGAGGGAATTTGATGAAATATAATATATAATGCTTCTAATAGGCTTTAATATAGGGTCTGGACGGATTTTGGGTGAGGGGGAATGACCAAAACGCCCCTAAAAAATCAAATAATTCTCGAATCTGTCCTTTGGTGGACTATTTTGATAGTCTGAAGTAGATCAACCATAACGTTTTACTTTGATATCCAAATTGGATGAAACCAATTTAATTAGAAAGAGGACTGTCATATATTTCTGTTGATATATAGTATCTTACCCATATCACTGTGTACGAGGAGTTATGATCGTTTGAAGTTGACCTAAAAATTCATTTTTAATAGGCTGAAGTAGATCGACCATAACTTTTTTCTCCAATAGACAAATTGGATGAAACCAATTTCATTAGAAAGAGGACTCGCAGAGCTTTCTGTTGATATATAGTAGATCACCCAGATCATTATGTACAAGTATTTATGATAGTTTAAAGTTGGAGCAAAAATATGCCAGGCCTCAGTACTTTTTCCTGCACGTTTTACTGTTCACTACTATTCACGGTTCGATCGGAATGTTCATAACTCGTCGCTCGGGTGTCCGTTTTGGATGATACACATATCTTTGGAAAGCTTATTTGATAATCTATGCAATGGTGGGTCATAATCTAAGACATTTTGCACGGAAAATTTATAATTTATTCTAGAAAATAGAACCCAACACGTTTACGCACAAAATTTCAACGAAAAATTTCTCGAGGTATTACATTAGTCCACCTCTCAATGCCTCACTGAGTACAAGTAAGGTTACGACACTCGTGATACCAAAGTAAAAAAAAAATTCGAGAGACAAAACAATAGAGAGGGAGTGTGAGGACCATTCTTGTACATCTAACTTGTTTATTGTTTTATAGGTAACTTCTTGGGCATAATGGAAACCATATTGGTACTCCTTGATGCTTTGTACCAAGACCTTGAAAGGTTAAATGTGGGTCTTAAAACAATTGTCTCAAATGTGGTAACTATGAGTGAGAGGTTGGATCAAATAGAGAGTCGAAGAAACTCCTATGCTTTTACTCTCAAAACTTTACTCCCAATGATCAATCCTCCAAGACCACAACATAATGCCATAATCCAAGCTCAAAATAACCCTCAAAACCGAGAAAAAGATAGAACACTTCCCCCGCAAGTTGATCAATTCCAAAAATGAGGAGTTGGAAGCCAATTTCCTCCCATCCAAGCTCCACAACCGAAGCTCCACGTTACCAAATCGAGCCGCTCAACCAAAAATTCCCTTTCCCAAAATCGACATATCTAAGAAGAGGAACATGGTAGAGAGACACACAAAGGATATTGAGTCTATGACAATGCTTATATGATAGAAGGAGACTTCATTCGGATGAGATTGAAGGCCAATCTCAAGAGGGAGAGGAAGCTGAGGGTCAAAATAAAGATATTGGATCTGAGACTTTTTGTCATTATTCTCTCGGGTTTGGCTAGCTTATGGACTATTTTTTGTGCATCTCTTACGGTATATTTTTAGCTCATTTTTGATACATCCCTTATTATTATTGAGATTTCAGTCTTTTCATGTTTTGCGGACTATTTTGAGTGGTTTCTTTTAAAGTGGCCAATTGAACGAGATGAAGCCATGAATTTTTGGACAAATTCCTCTCAAGATGGAGAGGATGATACAAGAATAATCATGGATATGTACTTATAAGGGTGCGCATTGGTCTCGAGACTTGGTGTGTCCAATTTAAGTGTAGAAGAGGCCCAAAACACACCAAAATCATCCCATAACTTACACTTGCTGGGCAGCCCACTCTTTGGAGGCCTTTTTGGTCATTTTAACTTATATCTTGTAATAGTTATATAAAGAATAATGTAGGGTTTTATTTACTTAGATTATTATCGATGTTGAAGTGAGAAACACTTTAAAAAACCCAAAGTCCTCTCTTCTCTTGATGAGGCAAAACCAAAACTAGGAGACAATAATAGGGTGGATTCTCTTTGTTGTTGATTGCTTGGAAACATTGATTCTAGAGAGGTGGATTCTGATCTTATGTCTTTGTAAGAGATAGGTTTATTGTTGTATGTAGTGTTAAGGTTCCAAGAGTTACCATTCTTGGGTTCTTAACATTATACCTTTATGTGGTCTATCTATCTATCCTTTCCTTTTGTAATTTTGTATCCATTTTGTATCTTGTATTGTAAAGCCATTTTTGTTGTTGTTGTTCTCATTGTGGTTTAATCTTGTGTTGTTAACTTAGTTTGTTGTTGGCTGCAGAGGTGTCAAACACCTAGTAATATTGTCCCTCTTGTATCGCATTCTTGAATTCGAGAGTGGTCTCCAAAAGGGTCCCTGGTTATTTGAATTAGTAGACTATTTTTTAGAGTGTATTGGACTATTTTGAGCCAATTTCGTGTCTTCCAAGTTTTTACCGTATCATTACCCACTAGTTTTTGGGTGATAAGGAGTGCCTACCTTGTGTTATTTCACTCCATATTTCAAAAGTGCAGCTTAAAATGTCTTGTTATAGAAGTGTGACCCTCTATCACTTATGATAGTTCTTGGAACTCCAAAACGCGAGAAGATATTCTTTTGGAAAAATGCCACTACTCTTTTCCCTCCATTATCTGCCAAGGACACAGCTTCTACCCACTTGGATACATAGTCCATAACAACCAGAATATATTTGTTACCACAAAAGATCATAAATGATCCCATAAAGTCTATGCCCCAAACGTCAAATAATTCTACTTCTAGCATCTTAGTCATAGGCATTTCATGATGCCTAGAGATCGAACCCTGCCGTTGGCATTGATAACACTTCTTCACAAATTTGTAAGCATCCTTATGGACTAAAGGCCAATAGTATCCAATTTGCAGAATCTTTCTTGTAGTATGATCACCTGCATGGTGTACCCCAAGTGGGACGAATGGCAAGCCTCCAAAATACCTTGCATATCAACCTCTGGTACACATCTTCTGATAATGTTATTTGAACAACGTCTAAACAAATAAGGCTCATCCCAAAAATACCTAGTAACATCATGTAGAAACTTCTTCTTCTGATGAAACGATAAGTTTTTTGGGATGATATCACTAACCACAGAATTAGCCAAGTCTGCATACCATGGCACCAAATCAAGAGTAGCCGCTAGAATCTGCTCATCCAGGAAAAAATCATTAATTTTCCCACTTCTCCATATTCATTTAGTCATTTTCTAACCTGGATAAATGGTCAGCTACTCGATTTTCACATCTTTTTCGATCTTTGACCTCGAAGTCAAACTCCTGAAGCAGTAGCACCCATCTTATAAGTCTTGGCTTGGCATATTTCTTCACTATCAAATATCTCACTATTGTGTGGTCAGTGTGAACTACTACCTTAGTTCCTAATAGATTTGCCAAAATTTCTCAAATGAATACACCACAGCCAAGAGTTTTTATTCTGTCATAGTGTAATTCTTTTGTGCACCATTTAAAGCCTTACTAGTATAATAAATGGGGTGAAATAGCTTCTCCTTCTTTTGCCCTAGAACAGCTCCGAGTGCAACCCTATTTGAATCACACATTACGTCAAATGGCTTAGACCAATCTGGAGCAACGATGATAGGTGAAACAAGTAACTTTTCTTTAAGTAATTGGAACTCCTTTACACAGTCATCATCAAACACAAACTTTCTCTCTTTTTCCAACAACTTGCAAAGGGGATTTGTAATTTCGGAAAAATCCTTGATTTTTTTGGTAGAAATGTACATGGATAAGAAAAAACGCACTCCTCTAATTGAGATAGGAGGATGTAATTTTTTAATGACTTTGATCTTCTCTCTATCAACCTCAATTCCTTTCACTAAAATTTTATGTCCCAACATAATGCCCTCCTTCACCATGAAGTGGCATTTCTCCCAATTTAGAACAAGATTGAATTCCTTACACCGCTACAATGCCTTGTTTAAATTTACCTAACACAAATCAGACGAGTCGCCTACCATGAAAAAATTATCCATGAATACTTCCAAAGTGTCCTCCACCATGTTTGAGAAAATAGACATCATACATCTTTGCATTGTAGTCGGTGTATTACACAATCTAAATGACATTCTCTTCAAAGCAAAGGTTCCGTAGGGGCATGTGAAAGTCATTTTCTCTTGGTCCACAGGTGCAATCGATATTTGATTGTAGCCTGAGTATCCATCAAGAAAACAATACCAACCCCTTCCTACTAATCGATCAAGCATTTGGTCTATGAAGGGCATTGAAAAATGATCTTTCAACGTCCAGGAATTCAACTTCCTGTAATCCATACATAACCGCCAACCAGTAACTAGTCTGAGTGGAATTAGCTCGTTCTTCTCATTCACCACTACTATCATGCCTCTTTTCTTCGGCACACACTGCACAGGGCTAACTCACTTACTGTCAGATATTGGGTAAACCACCCCAGCATCAAGCCACTTTATAATCTCCTTCTTTACTACTTCCTGTATCGGTGGATTCAACCTGTACTGATGCTCAATATTAAGCATGCATTTCCTTCCAACTAAATCTTATGAGTAGAGATACCAGGTGGAATGCCTATGATATCGGCAATCATCCAACCAATGGCCCTTTCGTTGCGCCTCAAAATAGAAATAAGATCTTTAACTTATTGCTCCACCAGATCTGTTGGAATAATAACCGATAAAGTGTTTCCATGTCCTAGAAACACATACCACAAATGGCCAGGTAGCTCTTTTAGTTCCAACTCAGGTGGCTCTTCAATAGATGGCTTAGTAGGTTCTGTAAGATGATTCTTTAAGTCCAAATCCAGTTTCTTAGAGGTATATGAATATGACCCCATTCTGGTCAATGCACATACAGTCTCCTTATATTCTTTAATTCCCTCACTGTCGAAATTCATCCAAATTACAGCTAAAGTTTCAACAACAAACCTTGCCTCAACTGGTACAACTGGCTCATCTTCATAATTAACATTAATCACTGAGACTACACTCATTTTCCTTGGCTCTTTCATTGACTAACAAACATCAAAACTCACTTCTTCATCATTGAGCCTGAATTTCAACTTACTTAGGTCCACATCAACCATTACTCCCCCAGTTGATAAAAATGGCCTATCCAAAATTATGGGTACTTCAAAGTCAACTTCATAATTGAGAAATATGAAGTTAGTAGGGAATATAAAGTTGGCCACTTTCACAAGTTCATCATATAAAATCCCTACCGGTCTCTTCACCGACCGATCTACCATCAATAGTCGTATATTAGTTGGTTTAGGATCCCCTAAACCCAATTATTAAAGATTGATAATGGCATAAGGTTGATGCTTGCTCCAAGATCACGAAGCGCTTTAGCAAAACTTAATGCTTCAATTGTACATGGAACAGTGAAAGCTCCTAGATCAGAATTCTTTTGCACTAGAAATCTAGTAGTAATAGCACTACAATGATGAAGGTTATCCACAGGTTCATAGATGACTGTCCTTTTCTTTGTCACGAGGTTCTTCATAAATTTAGCATATTCTAGCATTTGCTCTAAGGCCTCCACTAAAGGCACATTTACCATTAACTGCTTCAACAATCCATAAATTTGCTAAACTTACCCTCATCTACTTTCTTCTCCAGTCTATGTGGAAATGGAGGTAGTGGCTTTGGAATTCTTGTTAATGTTGTCTTTACCTCCTTTTTTTTGTTTGCTCCGTATCATTAACCTGTTTTGACTCAAATGATTTCTCTAACTCTGCATCTTTCTTTTCTAAAATTTTCAGCTTCTTAGACACCATAAGATCTTTATCATGTACCTCCCCTTCCAACTCTATATCATCAAGATGAGAAAGTACTTCCTGACATGGACCAGGTAATACCTTACCACTCCTAGTGGTAATAGCCATACACGAGCCATCATTTCTTAGGTTATAGACTATATCACTTGATAGAGGCTACTTTTTCTTTGATTTAATGTTGCAGATAACTTATTCAACTGCTGCTCTAGCTGCTTAATAGATGTGGAATGTTAGTCAACTAATTAACTCATTGTTGATAAGTCACCCTTCATTTCCCTAACTCCAGCGTCTGTTGACTCCACTCCTTTTAATAATTTAGCCATCATGTCCTCCATTGACATCTTTCTAGAACTACTTGCAGCATTGTCATAATTCCTAGGTGGTACATATAATCCATTTCTATTTTTCTTGTTCTTCTATTTTCCTTGGTTACAATCTCTATAACCAACTTTATCATATTAATTTTGACCTTGATTTCCTTGGCCATCGGCCTAAAACCCCCTGGTTATTCAAATAATTTGCCTTCTCCTCAAAATCAGATTCAGCTTCGCAGCAAATAAGTGCTTTGTAAGAAAATCCCTCCGTATCTTCAAATGAGCTGTATCTTGGGCATGTTCATCTTTTCTTTGGTGTTTCTCAACCGACATCACACTAGAACAAGTATTCCTTGTTACCTCAAAATCCCTGCTATGATAAGATCTAATTGTCTTAGTCATTTTCTCTAACATCCTTGCAACCTCAGTAAAAGTAAGCTCCATGAAAGCTCCTCCTGCAGCATTATCTGCAGCTGACTTTGTAATTGAATTCAAATCCCTATAGAATGTTTCCATCAAATGCCCATCAGTCATCTTGTGATTTGGGCATTACATCAACTTCTTTTTGAACAGTATCCATTTATCATATAGAGCTTCATTAGGCAGTTGCCTAAAGTTGCTGATCTCATCCCTTAACTATAACATTCTGGAAGGCAAAAAGAAACTTTCTAGGAAAGATCCTTTCAGTTGCCTTCAGTTTGTTATAGAATTGGGTGCCAACTCATTCAACCGCAGTGTTGCCTCCCCAGACAGAGACAATGGAAATAACCTCAACCGAATGGAATTCCATCCTGCTCTGGGATTATCAAATGACTTACAAAAATTGATGAAATTCACCAAATGCAGATTTGGATCATCACTAGGCAATCCACCAAACAATCCTTCCAATTTGAGTAGTTGGATCATAGTGATGGTGATATTAAATTTCACCCCAGGATCCAGTTGTGGTGGAATAATTGCTCCTGTAGCTCCAGCTCCATCCAAATCAACGTCATCCTCATCATCTAGGTAAAAATGAATTGTAAGCTATTGGTGCATCTTACCACTTGCTTGCCAATCCCAATTTGCTGGTACAATATTTTTAGCATGTCGTCTATTCACAGGATCAACGGACTCATCATCACCCAGATCCTCATCATCCACATTGGGTACACGCCCTGGTAATCCAGCATTCTATTGGTTAACTTGACCATTCACCAAAGCAGCCAATCTTGCTGCCTCTTGTTGTTCAGCCATACTCTTGATTCTTCGCGGTTCTGGGTTGAAGGTAATAATGGCCCTCCCAATCTTCGGGTTTATGACATGCACAATAACTAGTCTGCAAATATCAAAAACAACAAATAAAAGTAAAATTAGGAAACTTGGCTAAGAGTCAATTAACAAAGATATACTTAATTGACAACCGTATTCCCCAACAACGACGCCAACATTTGATTCACCCAAATTACAACTCTCTTATAAGAGTACAAGCGGCCGTTGTCAAACAATATTTTTCTTTAAATAGGTTTTTTTTATCAAACAATCTATCATTAATGTTTCAAGTTGATTTAGGATCTCAAAGTTAGTTTTTGTAATATTTCAAATCAATGATGTAGATTAACTAGAGTTGTGATCACTATGATTAATAAGTTGGTTGAATAATAGTTGTATTATTTGATTATCTGGGAAACACAAAATTATCATTATCAACAACTAATCTAAGTGTTTTTCAATCCACTTAGATGTTAAGTTCCCTAATTCTTTTGAACTTAGGAAAACCTTCTATTCTTACTGATTTTATCTAGAGTTGACTAATCTTGTTACAGCATTTGCCATTAGATGGAAAATTTATCTTTCCAAATCCTCGGTTAAAATTCACCACCTTTAATTAATTTCTCAATTCAAGCAAACCAACACAAGGCATGTTCTATTGTTTGCAACCAATAGAAAACAAGTAATACAATAGAATTATCATGATGGATCCCACAATCATTTGATCCTTACCCAACTATTGAATCAACAATATAATAATCACAATTCCCACAACTCTGGTTGTGGGACTTAGTTCCATATGAAAGTAAAAGAGAGTTTAGAAAATGAATCCATAATTCAAAGAAATTATACTTACAAAAGATGAAATCAAATGTTGTTCTCTTCCAAGTTTCACCGAAATTTTCCTAAAACTAATCAAAAACTCAAAAACTGAATTCAAATTTATAATCCACAAAAAGTAAACTAGTGTCTTTTTAATAAAGTTCAAGATGATAATGAAAAACTAAAGACTACTATTAATATTCGCAACTTTCAAAATTCAAAATTTAAAATCCCAAAATTCTTGCACAGTAGTTAACGACAAGGCTGACTGCTCGTCAACTTGTTGACATCTTGTCAGCTAAGTCGTCAACTTAAGTCTTCAGTAACTATAATCTGTCTATGAGTGATGACGACCTCGATGACTTGTCACCTATGTCATCAACTAAGTTTTCCAGCAGCTACAATCTGTACATGGGTGACGACTACCTTGACAACTTATCAACCAAGTGACGACTTGTCATCCAAGTTATCAACTAAATTCTCCAACATACTGCTTCCTGATTTTTCATCTCCACTTCACCAAAAAATGTCTTTTTGTTCTTGTTTTCTTTGGTTTTCTAACATCTTGACTGCTCCTGCAAAATCAACTGAAATACGATAAAAAATAACAAAAGTTACTTAAGAACGTACAAGTATTCTAATTTAAAAGTCTTAAATATACTGTTGAGAAGCCAACACATTATTTTTTGGCATTTTGAGACTCCCTACAACTGCTACAGATTATTTATGACTATCCAAAACTATCGGTTATGATATATGATAGTTTGTTTGGGTTTTAGACTCCTTTTCCTATTTTGAGGCTATTATTGTTATGAAATTGGTCTTGCACCAAATCTCCTAGTAAACAACCTCAGACAAGGATTCTAATAGCACCATCAGCTCTGAAATATCGATTTTAGGTTGGGGACCCTTGGTTCAAGTCCTAAGGCTTCCAAGCTCATTTTGGGTTATGCCGTGGATTTTATAAAAAATGAAAATATAGGTTTGGACCCCACATTTAGTCAAAACAATCTCGGATGAAAGTTTTGATGGTTTCATTGAGTCCAAAATGTCAAATTTGGTATGTTATCATAGTTTGTTTGTGGGACTTAGTTCCATATGAAAGTAAAAGAGAGTTTAGAAAATGAATCCATAATTCAAAGAAATTATACTTACAAAAGATGAAATCAAATGTTGTTCTCTTCCAAGTTTCACCGAAATTTTCCCAAAACTAATCAAAAACTCAAAACCTGAATTCAAATTTATAATCCACAAAAAGTAAACTAGTGTCTTTTTAATAAAGTTCAAGATGATAATGAAAAACTAAAGACTACTATTAATATTCGCAACTTTCAAAATTCAAAATTTAAAATCCCAAAATTCTTGCACAGTAGTTAACGACAAGGCTGACTGCTCGTCAACTTGTTGACATCTTGTCAGCTAAGTCGTCAACTTAAGTCTTCAGTAACTATAATCTGTCTATGAGTGATGACGACCTCGATGACTTGTCACCTATGTCATCAACTAAGTTTTCCAGCAGCTACAATCTGTACATGGGTGACGACTACCTTGACAACTTATCAACCAAGTGACGACTTGTCATCCAAGTTATCAACTAAATTCTCCAACATACTGCTTCCTGATTTTTCATCTCCACTTCACCAAAAAATGTCTTTTTGTTCTTGTTTTCTTTGGTTTTCTAACATCTTGACTGCTCCTGCAAAATCAACTGAAATACGATAAAAAATAACAAAAGTTACTTAAGAACGTACAAGTATTCTAATTTAAAAGTCTTAAATATACTGTTGAGAAGCCAACACATTATTTTTTGGCATTTTGAGACTCCCTACAACTGCTACAGATTATTTATGACTATCCAAAACTATCGGTTATGATATATGATAGTTTGTTTGGGTTTTAGACTCCTTTTCCTATTTTGAGGCTATTATTGTTATGAAATTGGTCTTGCACCAAATCTCCTAGTAAACAACCTCAGACAAGGATTCTAATAGCACCATCAGCTCTGAAATATCGATTTTAGGTTGGGGACCCTTGGTTCAAGTCCTAAGGCTTCCAAGCTCATTTTGGGTTATGCCGTGGATTTTATAAAAAATGAAAATATAGGTTTGGACCCCACATTTAGTCAAAACAATCTCGGATGAAAGTTTTGATGGTTTCATTGAGTCCAAAATGTCAAATTTGGTATGGTATCATAGTTTGTTTGTGGGACTTAGTTCCATATGAAAGTAAAAGAGAGTTTAGAAAATGAATCCATAATTCAAAGAAATTATACATACAAAAGATGAAATCAAATGTTGTTCTCTTCCAAGTTTCACCGAAATTTTCCCAAAACTAATCAAAAACTCAAAAACTGAATTCAAATTTATAATCCACAAAAAGTAAACTAGTGTCTTTTTAATAAAGTTCAAGATGATAATGAAAAACTAAAGACTACTATTAATATTCGCAACTTTCAAAATTCAAAATTTAAAATCCCAAAATTCTTGCACAGTAGTTAACGACAAGGCTGACTGCTCGTCAACTTGTTGACAGCTTGTCAGCTAAGTCGTCAACTTAAGTCTTCAGTAACTATAATCTGTCTATGAGTGATGACGACCTCGATGACTTGTCACCTATGTCATCAACTAAGTTTTCCAGCAGCTACAATCTGTACATGGGTGACGACTACCTTGACAACTTATCAACCAAGTGACGACTTGTCATCCAAGTTATCAACTAAATTCTCCAACATACTGCTTCCTGATTTTTCATCTCCACTTCACCAAAAAATGTCTTTTTGTTCTTGTTTTCTTTGGTTTTCTAACATCTTGACTGCTCCTGCAAAATCAACTGAAATACGATAAAAAATAACAAAAGTTACTTAAGAACGTACAAGTATTCTAATTTAAAAGTCTTAAATATACTGTTGAGAAGCCAACACATTATTTTTTGGCATTTTGAGACTCCCTACAACTGCTACAGATTATTTATGACTATCCAAAACTATCGGTTATGATATATGATAGTTTGTTTGGGTTTTAGACTCCTTTTCCTATTTTGAGGCTATTATTGTTATGAAATTGGTCTTGCACCAAATCTCCTAGTAAACAACCTCAGACAAGGATTCTAATAGCACCATCAGCTCTGAAATATCGATTTTAGGTTGGGGACCCTTGGTTCAAGTCCTAAGGCTTCCAAGCTCATTTTGGGTTATGCCGTGGATTTTATAAAAAATGAAAATATAGGTTTGGACCCCACATTTAGTCAAAACAATCTCGGATGAAAGTTTTGATGGTTTCATTGAGTCCAAAATGTCAAATTTGGTATGGTATCATAGTTTGTTTGTGGGACTTAGTTCCATATGAAAGTAAAAGAGAGTTTAGAAAATGAATCCATAATTCAAAGAAATTATACTTACAAAAGATGAAATCAAATGTTGTTCTCTTCCAAGTTTCACCGAAATTTTCCCAAAACTAATCAAAAACTCAAAAACTGAATTCAAATTTATAATCCACAAAGAGTAAACTAGTGTCTTTTTAATAAAGTTCTAGATGATAATGAAAAACTAAAGACTACTATTAATATTCGCAACTTTCAAAATTCAAAATTTAAAATCCCAAAATTCTTGCACAGTAGTTAACGACAAGGCTGACTGCTCGTCAACTTGTTGACAGCTTGTCAGCTAAGTCGTCAACTTAAGTCTTCAGTAACTATAATCTGTCTATGAGTGATGACGACCTCGATGACTTGTCACCTATGTCATCAACTAAGTTTTCCAGCAGCTACAATCTGTACATGGGTGACGACTACCTTGACAACTTATCAACCAAGTGACGACTTGTCATCCAAGTTATCAACTAAATTCTCCAACATACTGATTCCTGATTTTTCATCTCCACTTCACCAAAAAATGTCTTTTTGTTCTTGTTTTCTTTGGTTTTCTAACATCTTGACTGCTCCTGCAAAATCAACTGAAATACGATAAAAAATAACAAAAGTTACTTAAGAACGTACAAGTATTCTAATTTAAAAGTCTTAAATATACTGTTGAGAAGCCAACACATTATTTTTTGGCATTTTGAGACTCCCTACAACTGCTACAGATTATTTATGACTATCCAAAACTATCGGTTATGATATATGATAGTTTGTTTGGGTTTTAGACTCCTTTTCCTATTTTGAGGCTATTATTGTTATGAAATTGGTCTTGCACCAAATCTCCTAGTAAACAACCTCAGACAAGGATTCTAATAGCACCATCAGCTCTGAAATATCGATTTTAGGTTGGGGACCCTTGGTTCAAGTCCTAAGGCTTCCAAGCTCATTTTGGGTTATGCCGTGGATTTTATAAAAAATGAAAATATAGGTTTGGACCCCACATTTAGTCAAAACAATCTCGGATGAAAGTTTTGATGGTTTCATTGAGTCCAAAATGTCAAATTTGGTATGGTATCATAGTTTGTTTGTTGGACTTAGTTCCATATGAAAGTAAAAGAGAGTTTAGAAAATGAATCCATAATTCAAAGAAATTATACTTACAAAAGATGAAATCAAATGTTGTTCTCTTCCAAGTTTCACCGAAATTTTCCCAAAACTAATCAAAAACTCAAAAACTGAATTCAAATTTATAATCCACAAAAAGTAAACTAGTGTCTTTTTAATAAAGTTCAAGATGATAATGAAAAACTAAAGACTACTATTAATATTCGCAACTTTCAAAATTCAAAATTTAAAATCCCAAAATTCTTGCACAGTAGTTAACGACAAGGCTGACTGCTCGTCAACTTGTTGACAGCTTGTCAGCTAAGTCGTCAACTTAAGTCTTCAGTAACTATAATCTGTCTATGAGTGATGACGACCTCGATGACTTGTCACCTATGTCATCAACTAAGTTTTCCAGCAGCTACAATCTGTACATGGGTGACGACTACCTTGACAACTTATCAACCAAGTGACGACTTGTCATCCAAGTTATCAACTAAATTCTCCAACATACTGCTTCCTGATTTTTCATCTCCACTTCACCAAAAAATGTCTTTTTGTTCTTGTTTTCTTTGGTTTTCTAACATCTTGACTTCTCCTGCAAAATCAACTGAAATACGATAAAAAATAACAAAAGTTACTTAAGAACATACAAGTATTCTAATTTAAAAGTCTTAAATATACTGTTGAGAAGCCAACACATTATTTTTTGGCATTTTGAGACTCCCTACAACTGCTACAGATTATTTATGACTATCCAAAACTATCGGTTATGATATATGATAGTTTGTTTGGGTTTTAGACTCCTTTTCCTATTTTGAGGCTATTATTGTTATGAAATTGGTCTTGCACCAAATCTCCTAGTAAACAACCTCAGACAAGGATTCTAATAGCACCATCAGCTCTGAAATATCGATTTTAGGTTGGGGACCCTTGGTTTAAGTCCTAAGGCTTCCAAGCTCATTTTGGGTTATGCCGTGGATTTTATAAAAAATGAAAATATAGGTTTGGACCCCACATTTAGTCAAAACAATCTCGGATGAAAGTTTTGATGGTTTCATTGAGTCCAAAATGTCAAATTTGGTATGGTATCATAGTTTGTTTGCGTGCACGGGGTTTCAAAAAAATCTCGAGCACTCGGTTGGAGTCCATTTGTACTTAGCAAAATTTGGTGTCTAGCATTATTTGGTGCAACGGGTTAAGTAACCAGGGGATCACTTTGGCGAATATTGTGGACCCCGCTCAACTGCTTAAGCAATGGCCTTGCCATTTAAGCGGTACTCTCTGCTTAAGGAAAGGTTGGATATTTATGAAGGGATCACTTAAGTGATCATTTGATTGCTTAAGTGGTGATCTCTAAGCAATCATTGGATTACTTTAGTGACATCTATAGGGGATTAAATCCCCTTCTTCACCCAAAATTTTGATACATTTCTTAACTATTTCCCACTATTTTGAGAGCTTGCAAAGAGGAAAAGTATGGGGAATCATCCATTAAAGCTAAGGTACGTTAGCCTAATACTTCTTGGTCATTTTCCATTATTTCCCTCGTCAAATTTCATTCTTTTTCATTGGAAATTCTTAGAAATTCGGTCTTTAAATCCTTGGATGTTAGGGTCAATTTAGACCCAATTTGAGTTCCATTTGTGCTAAACTCTTGAGCACACATTCCTTGTCCTACGTGGGGTCTCATGAATAATTTAATTTTGGATTTCGTTTACGGGATCTGTGTTCTCATTCTTGACCCAAATTCTGATTCAACTTTTTATATAGTAATATGTCTCTCATTTTACTCATAATGACTATAGAATATAATTATGATGGCATGGTTGTGTTTCAAGATCATGGAGCAAAGACGATGTATTTATGGACGACTCAATACTTGCGGTTCATCATTGAGATAGGATTCAATCTACTTTTCTGCATAAGATAGTGTAAAGTATAGATTGCATGCTAGGTAAGGATGATCAAACATGTTTAGGACTAGTACATCATGACTTAGTCGATTTAGGAAATTTGGGGAAAAAATGTGATTCGAGCCCTAGTATAAAATATTTGACTAAGTGAATTGAATTATAGTTTCTCGGATTATGATGTAGTTATAATACCAGTTGGTCTCCAGATGAATTTTCTACCCTTAGATAAGGCATAATTCTAGTTTATGGACACTTAGGCAATTGTCGATGTATTATTTGGATACTGATGATGGAATGCATAATTTTATGTACGTTCATACTTAGTGGTTTATTTCCAATTAAAATCAAGATTTCTCTATTGTTTTCTAAAAAGTTGTTCCCACCTTTTACTTTAAATCGAATTGTTTTATAACGGGAGTTGCACCAACTTATTTAATGATTTATCAGCTTTTGACTAGATATGATCTTTTAGAAACTAGACTGAGATTAATTTTGGTTCATGATTTATCCACTCTTTTGCCACTACTATTTACGTTGGTCGAGAGTGATTTTGACCCTTCTACTCTATGATACTGATTTATTCACAAGGTTGATCCCGAACAATGAATTTCTAGACTTATACTCTTTTAATAATGGTTCGATTCCACATACATGTATATATATACACACACATATCTCTCAGGTACTGGACAGGGTACATTGATGATGATGATTGTAAATCTTAGATCGGGACCAAGTAAGTGTATATGAATATTCCCAAACCCCCTAGGGGCCCCTTCATCCATGAGACGTCATGATAGAGAAGAGATGTTGTTGCAGGCCTTGCCTTTGCAACCTGTTAAGTTGGAAGAGGTATATACACTTGGTACATTATGGGTCTTGGATCGGTTGTGGTACTATGGATTTACTTTGCATTCATTTATTCATATCCATTGTCTATCATCAACATATTGTTTGGTGCTTATATCTATTAGCCTTATAGGGGGTTGCATAGATATAAACTATAATTGTTGTTTGCTAAGTGTTGTTTGAACCTTCCTGACTTATGGGGGCCCGATTAGGTATTGATTGCTCGAACTAGCTCGTTGCTTTATTATTGTTACTATTTTTAGTTTGTGGTAGGTTGATTATGGATTGGTACTTGTAGGCTGTCCATATGTTTTTAACCTCTCTCCTTCATTACAGTAAATTGTATTATGGACAGCTTGCTTATGGTTAGACACTTTGGTTAGAGGCCTGATTATGCTAGCCCTATATTTTACTTGGTTAGGGTTCCATAGAGAGGTTAGGATAGTTACCTTAGGTTGTTATCTTTGAGTTGTTCGTACATACCTGTATATATATACATATATACACATACATACATGGTTTTATCATATATCCCTCTTTTTTTGTTCATTTATATTATATGTATTCGTTGGCTAGTGATATATGGTATTGCCCTTTAGACCTTGATTACCATTATAATAGGATAGTTTGTCCTTATTGCCTTACTATTTTTATCATGATTAACTTCCTGGATAATTGCTTGAAGTTTATATTCCTGCTTTGCATGTAACATATATTTGCATTATTTTGAAGCTTAGTCGACAGTTTTCTACTAAGTAGCACATATTTTATACTCACACTACACTTCTACAGCCTGAGGATCATAATATGAGTTATTGTCGTCGTTGTGTGCATCGTGTGGAGCAGTTATGGATTGAAGATTTGGGGTAAGCTCCTGACATTTAGTGTATTACAACTCTCCCTCTTATGGATTAGATTGATCTCTATGTTGTATTCATAAACGACTTATTTTATATTCACTTTGTATTTCATTTCTAATCTTATTGTATTAGAAGTTCTTGTACTAATTTCACTAAGTTTTGGGGCTTATGTATTATATTAGCCTGGTTATCATATTTATTCCACTATTTCCTTTAGTTTGTTTGGATAATCTGTTACTACCTGTTCCAGATTATGAGTTGGCTAATCTACTGTGGGTCATGGTAGGTGACCCGACCCGACCGGGGGCCTTGTTGTAATAGGCATCCCAAGTTCGACTAGGACCGGAGACCACCCCCGTTGCGCAACCCAGCCTTCAGCCACCTGCCCTAAGTTGGCTGAATTTCGTGCAATTAACAATATAGTGTAATAGCTCACATGAAGACTTTAGGATAGGATCACAACCGTGACTGACCCAATCGAGTCCAACCATTCCACACCAACCACCTAATCGTACCAAACCATTCCAAAGGCCATAAACCAGGCCACAACCAAATAAGTTCCAAAATTTAATATAATTAATCCCCATATAAAATATAATGGAATAGTGAGAAATTATGTCTAATGATGTCAGCCCACCAGTTTATTCCAATGCCAAAACCGACACTAATACCGATCCCGCCCATTCCCACCCATAGAAGTACCACAAAGCCTTTAACCAAAAGAGTAATAAAATTCGGTTAGGACATGCCTCCAACCATGGACAAAACTAATATCCAAAATAAAATCAAAGTGTTTAGAAATATCCATAACATGAAATAGAGCCTTTCAAAAGGATGGAAGTCACCACATCAGTCCAAATGCTGATGCCCAAGTCAATCACTATGTAGGAAGATTAGAATGACCGGTTCCTGCATAGCGTGGGTATAGAGCCTCTAGTAGACGGGTTAGCCGGTGAATGCTGGCATGATCTCAGGATAAGGATAAAATAATGCCATTTATAAAGCCAAGTAAAACCATCTATATGCACACAACTATATATATATATATGTATATATAACCATGCCGAGAAAGGTGACCGGGTTTAGCATGCATTAAATACCTTTACCTGGCTGTGTAGCTCTGCCGATATAATCTACCCATGGGCTATATAGGTTCAACTCCCCCGGATGAAAGGGCCCCAGTACGTGTATCCGCACGACCAGGGAAGAAAACCTGGGATGACTAGTAAATCTCCCAAAATATAGTGTGACATCATGCACACAGTCACCAAGACCAACCTCACATCGGTAAATATGTGTTTCCAGTTTTGGTCCCCCAGGACATCCACCTTCTACGACTTTGCTACACATCCCACTATTATTGCCCAATTAAAACCATTACCAAGCAACCAACCATCCATTTACCATTTATTAACCAAGGCTATTTAGTGGTGGTATCATCATACTGACCATACTTGCTAGTGCTATCCATAGCCAACCTTATATAGGTTTAAGAGGACTTCCAAGTGCCTTTCCATTTACCATATTAAACCACTTGGGGGATTCTATGTACCCTACAGGCATAGCCATTTAGCCATTCACCTTTCCAAGCCATTTAAACCATGCATAATTCCTTTACCAAGATTTAAAACAAGCAAGAGTTTCATTAAAAGTACTCAATGCAATGAAAACATTATTATAGGCATTTTGTCAAATACATCGAGGGCATAATATAACCAAAACCAATTCTAATTACCATTAAACTATCCCTATGCAATCCAATTATTCAAAACCACCATTAATGCACATAAAATATAATTAAAACTATGGAAAAACCATAACCAACCATTTAATATCAAAACCCTTAATTCATATTTGAAAACCAAAATCATACAATCAATGAAGTCATGAAAACATTCATAAAAACCATGCTTCTAGTTAGAATTAACAATGAGGGAAGAGAACATGCTTTAAACCAAGATGATGATGGAATTAAATCACCAAAACAAGCCCCAAATTACTCCTCTAGTTAAAACCCAAGCTTCCCTTGCCCAAAAGCTTTTGAGAGAATTATAGAGTGTTTTAGAAGAATTTATAAGTGTTAATGAATGGAATAATAGGGTAAATAACCTCCCAAGTAAGTTAGAAGTCATGGTACCTTATTAAGATAAGTGGGGAAATATCCAAAATACCCCCACTTAAGTTACACAAAATCCCATCACATGGATACGACTGATCCTCACGAGTCATACCCTCCAATACGATTGGTACCCTTCACTCATATCCTAGCTTCAACCTTTGGATTCAACACTGTGTAGGATACAACTCATCTAACTAAGTTGTATCTGAAGCATACGATCTATACCCTTCATCCGTACCCCTGACAGATTAATCCCAAGGAAGATTTGAACACTGTCCACCATACGAGTCCATGGTACGACTTGTACCCTGGCTTACGGCTCATGGTGAGCCACTCGTACTCAGATACAACCTAAGTAACCAAGTCTAAGATTAAGTGAAGGAACCAAACGATCCGTACCCACCAATACGACTCATACCCCTAAGTCGTATCCATTCCAGTAACCAAAATTTATCCCACCAACCAACACTGGTTAGCATACGACAGGCCATTCCACTCATACTCCAACATATAGATCGTATCCATGAGTCATATTGGGTCCAGAGACCAAAATTCCAGGAAATTTTCTAAGGTTCAAAACCCAGGGAGTTATAGTCGTCCCCACTAGGAACAATCGTCCCCAAATGACGGATAAGGTAGGGGTAACCACACATATGAGTCATTTGCATTATCAAAGATATTCCCAATTTTTAACAAAGCTTGAAAGCAAAAAGGTAAAGATATTAATCTTTTCGTTAACAAACTCAAAAAATAAAGATGTGTTAAAGACACATACCTTCCACATAAATCCCAAGAGTAGAAAATAGATGCGGATACTTGGACTTCATGTCCTCCTCCGCTTCCTACGTAGCTTCTTCCACTCTATGGTTCTTCCATAGAACCTTAACTGAATCCACATCCTTAGTCCGCAACCAACGAACCTACCTATCCAAGATCTCAACTGAGATTTTCTTATAAGATAGAGAATCCGTGATACCCAATCCTTCTAAAGGAACAACCGAGGAGGGATCACCAATGAACTTCCTCAACATAGAAACATGAAAGACCGGATGAACGAAGCTCAAGCTAGAAGGCAAACCAGCTCGTAAGCCATATTACCAACTCTCTGTAAAATCTCACAAGGACCAATATACCGAGAACTAAGCTTCCCCTTCTGGCCAAACCGCATTACTCCCTTCATAGGAGATACCTTGAGAAAAACCTTATCCCTAACATCAAACTCCAACTCTATGCCTAACATCCACATAGGACTTCAGACGACTTTGGGAATCCTTAAGCCTATCCAGAATCACCTTCACCTTTTTCATATCCTGGTAGACCAAGTCGGGACCAAACATATCCACCTCCTCAAGCACAAACCAACTAGTAGGAGATCTATATCTCCTACAATATAATGCATCAAAAGGGGCCATACCAATACGAGAATGATAGCTACTGTTGTAAGCAAACTCCACCAAAGGTAGATACTCAACCCAATTGCCACCGTAATCAATCACACAACCCCAAAGCATATCCTCTAAAATCTGAATAGTTGTCTCCGCTTACCCATCCGACTGCCGATGAAAAACAGTACTTAAACTAACCTTTGTCCCCAACCCTTTCTAGAAATATCGCCAGACATGAGACATAAATTGCATATCACGATCAGAAATAATTAAGACAGGTACCTCATGCATCTTCACAATCTCCTAAAGATACAACTTTACATAATCTTCCACCGAGAAGGTAGTTAGCACTGGCAAGAAGTTCACAGACTTAGTATCCTATCCATGATAACCCAATCGAATCAAACTGGTTCCGAGATTATAGAAGACCGATAATGAAATCCATATTGATTATCTCCCACTTACATTTGGGCAACTCTACTTCTTGATACAACCTACCAGGCCTCATGTGCTCAACCTTAACCTATTGACACACCATGCACTTGGCTATGAAATCAACCACATCCCTCCTCATACCATTCTACCAATAGACTCCTTGAGATCATGATACATCATAGTCAAGCTGGGATGAACAATATAGCTCGATTCATGTGCCTCAGCCAAAATCCCTTATAGCAACTCGCTGATATCAAGAACATAACCTTTCTTTGTACCATAAAGTACTATCACCACTGATCTCAAACACCATTACCTTTTACCCACCAACATCACTCTTGATTTTCTTCAAGATAGGATCTAGCACTTGGTTTTCCTTAATCTCTGCTCTAAGAGACGATTAAACCTCTTTTTTCACCATTACACCACCATCCTTGGAGTCCAAGATACGAACTCCAAGATTATCCAAATGGTGAATATCCTTCACCAATTCCTTCTTTCTTTCCTCCACATGAGCCAAACTCCCCATGGATAACCTGCTAAGAGCATCAACAACCATATTAGCTTTACCTGGGTGGTAGTGAAGACTCATATCATAGTCCTTGAGAAGCTCAAGCCATCTTCTCTTCCTGAGTTTAAGCTTCTTTTGAGTGAACATGTACTGTAGACTCTTATGATCAGAAAAGATATCAACATGGACACACATAATTAATTCCACCATATTTTTAAAGCAAACACAACTGCCATCAGATCCAAATCATGAGTAGGATAATTCCTCTCATGCACTTTTAACTGCCTGGAAGCATAGGCAATCACTTTACCATGCTGCATCAATACACAACCAAGCCCTACCCGAAATGCATCACAATAAACCACAAACCTATCATTACCTTTCGAAAAAGTCAGAATTGGAGCCGAAGTTAACTTATCCTTCAACTTCTCGAAACTCCCTTCACAAGCAACTGACTAAGAAAACTTGACCTTCTTCTGAGTCAACTTAGTCAAAGAAGCAACTATCGATGAAAAGCTTTACACAAACCACCTATAATACCCGACTAACATAAAAGCCTCCAAATTTCGGATAGAGTCATGGGTCTAGGTCACCTCTTCACCACAACAACCTTTTATCCCCTTACTTGAAATAATATAACCCAAGAAAGTTACAACGTTCAACCAAAACTCATATTTAGAGAACTTGGCATATAACTGCTATTCCTTTAAGGTATGCAACACCACCAGAGGTGATTTGTCATGATCACCTCACTCTTCAAATAAACCAAAATAACATCAATAAACACAATAATGAATAGATCCAAATACTGACAAAAAACCCTATTTATCAGATCCATAAATGCCGCCAGAGCATTAGTCAACCTAAATGACATTACCAAAAACTCAAAGTGCCCATATCGAGTATGAAAAGACGTTTTAGGGATATACACCTCCCTAATCTTTATCTGATGGTACCTAGGCCAAAGATCTATCTTAGAAAAGAACATGACACCTTGCAATTTCTCAAATAAATCATCTATTCTTGGAAGAGGATACTTTTTCTTGACCATCACCTTGTTCAACTGCCTATAGTTTATGAACATCCGAAGGGAACCATCCTTATTGTGCACAAACAACATCGGTGCACCCCACAAGGATATACTAGGATAAATAAAACCCTTATCCAGAAGATTCTTAAGTTGCTTCTTTAGTTTTCTCAACTCTGTCGAAGCCATTTTATATGGAGGAATAGAAATTGGACGAGTGTCCGGAACTAGATCAATACCAAACTTGATTTCCTTATCCATAGGAATACCAGAAAGATCATTCGAAAAGAACTTAGGAGACTCATTAACCACAGGAAATGACTAGAAAAAAAGACCTTCTGAGTTAAGAATCTTAGCCCGGACCATGTGATAAAGACAACCTTTGGAGATTAACCTCTAAGCTATAAGATAAGAAATAAATCTCCCCCTAGGAGCTAAAGAACCACCCTCCCATTCTATAACTAATTCATAAGAAAACCTAAAGATAACTCTACGGGTCCAATAATCCAAGGACTCATAACAAGAGTGTAACTAATCCATCCCTAGAATGACATCAAAATCCACCATACCTAACTCAAACAGATCCACTAAGGTCTTTTTGCCACCAACAGATACCACACATCCCTATAGACTCTCTTAGTAATAATTAAGTCACCAACCTGGGTAGAAAAAAAAGATTTGAAATAACTTACGGATCAAAATAAAAAAATACATCCACAAAAAGAGTCACGTAGGAGAGAGTGGACCCCAGATCATGCAAATAATATATGTCATAAGAGAAGCCATAACGTACTAGTAACGACATCAGGTGATGGCTCAAATTTCTATTAGGATGCCAAAATATACAATCTTTTTCAGCCAACACTAGAACCAGGAGCCGTAATAGAAGTAGATGCAACACCACTAAGTGTAGGAAGAGAAGATAAAGCCACAGGAATCTTATTTTCCCCCGTAGCAACCTTAATAATCGGACAATCCCGGAGCTGAGAGCCTCCCTAGACATACTTGAAGAATTTGTCCCTTTCTTCATCACAATAACCTCAATGAGGACGACTATAGAATGAACAAGGAGGGTATGAAGAAACTAACTAACCTCCACTTTTTTGAGATTAGAAACCCTGTGGATAAAAATTATCACCACCTTGATGACGCCTGTTGTCCGATTGGTAAGGAGCATTAGTATAAGAGAAGGAACTAGAACTCCCCTACTTCTTTTTCTTCCATTTGCCACTATCTCGATCACCTTGAGAATGAGCACCTCCCTGGTAAGAAAACCTGCTCCGCTTATATTGCCGATCTCAGAATTTCTTCCATTTTCTCTTCTCACCCTCTAACTGCTTTATATAAATAGTCAACGTAGATATATCCATATCTTTAATTAGCAAGGCAGTCAATCTCTCCAAAATCAAATCCTGATTCAACCAATAAGTGAACTTCCTCAATTTTGCCCGCATATCAGCCACTAAATCAGGACCATACCTTTACAATTTGTGGAACTTTAAGGAATATTCCTTAATAGACATCCTCCCCTGCTTGAGATTCACAAACTCCTCCATCTTTGCTTTCCTTGACTCTTGGGAAAGAATCAATCTAAGAAGGCCTTAGAAAAAGTATCCTACAAGACTGATTCTTAACATCACACCTATCCCTGCCCTACTTTTAATAGCACTGATCTGCAGTCTTTTTGAGCTGATAAGTGAAAAGTTTACCCCTCCACATTGGTAGCCTGCATCACTTTAATTATCTGTTCTATTTTATATAAGAAGCCCTGTGGATTCTCTTCACCTTTACTCGAGAAAAATTAGAAGGACCCATCTTCATAAATTGTCCAAACCTTGCAGCCTAAGCAGATAAAGCACTAGTCGTGCTTCGCTCAGCCTGAGCAACGACCATTTGAGGAATAACATGAATAGACAAACAAAATTCTGCATTATCCACCTCATCTTTAAGAGGACTAGTAGCAACCGGTAGAACTCCAAAAGTATTAGGGATAGGACCGTGAGATTGAAGATGAACCCCAGAAGCAGGATGCACCCCTTCAGCATTACCCCCAGATAAGATAGAAGAATTTTCTTATGTTCCAGATCTACGAGGCATTATCTAAAAAATAAACAAACAAGGATTAGAGAAGATTCCACGACTGAGTCTCCAAGCTTTAAAATAAAATACCAAGAAAGTAAAACATTCCTAAATGCCTTGTCGCCTCTTCCTCATGTGTGTGGTGCTCTACACCCCCCCAAAAGAAACTCTACTAGAGACGACTTTATGGACTCCCAATTGACTATGAACCTAGGCTCTAATACCAACTTGACACGACCTAATTGGGGGCCTTATCGTAATGGGTGTCTCAAGTATGACTGAGACCAGAGACCACCCACATTACCCAACCCAACCTTCAGCTGCCTACCCTGAGTTTGCTGAATTTTGAGCATATAAGAATATAGTGTAACAACTTACATGAAGACTCTGGGATAGGATCATAACCGTGATCGCCCAACCGAGTCCAACCATCCCACACCAACCGCCCAACTGTACCAAACCATTCCAATGGACATAAAATATGCCATAATCAAATAAGTTCCAAAACATAATATAATTAATCCTAAAATAAAATATAATGGAACAATGAGAAATTATGTCCAATAATGTCAGCCCACCAGATTATTCCAATACCATGACCGACACCAATATCGATCCGCCCATCCAACCTATAGCATTACCAAAAAGCCTTTAACCAAAAGAGTAATAAAATCTGATTGGGACATGCCCCAAACATGGCCAAACACAATATCCAAAATAAAATCAAAGTGTCTAGAAATATCCAAAATATAAAATAGAGCCTTCCGAAAGGATGGAAGCTCACCACTTCAGTCCAAATATTGATCCCCATGTCATTCACAATATAGGAGAAATAGAATGACAGGTTCCTATATAGCATAGGTATACAACCACCAGTAGATGGGTTAGCGGGTAAACGCTAGCATGATCTCAGGATAAGGATACATTAATGCCATTTATAAAGCCAAGTAAAACCATCCATATGCACACACATACATAAATGTGCACGTATACACACACACATATATATAACGCAATGCCGGGAAAGGGGATTGGGTTTAACATGTATTTAAAACCTTTACCTAGGCTGTGTAGCTTTGCTGTCCTAATCCACCCAGGGCTATATGGGTTCATCTCCCCCTACTGAAAGGGCCCTAATACGTGTAATCATATGACCAAGGAAGAAAACTTAGGATGACTAGTACATCCCCCAAAATATAGTATGACATACGGTCCACTAGACTAACCTCACATCGACAAATATGAGTTTTCAATTTTGGTCCCCCCGGGACCTTTACATTCCACGACTTTACTACACATCCCACCATTATTACCCAATCAAAACCATTAACAAGAAACCAACCAATTCGTTTACAATTAATTAACCAGGGACATTTAGTCGTGGTATCGTCATACCGACCATACTTGTAAGTACTACCCATAGCCAACCTTATATAGGCTTAAAGAGACTTCCAAGTGCCTTTGTATTTACCCCATTAAACCAATTGGGTGATTCCATATACCTCACATGCATAACCATTTAGCTGTTTACCTTTTTAAGCCATTTAAACCATTCATAATTCCTTTACTAAGTTTTAAAACAAGCAAGAGTTCCATTAAAAGTACTCAATGCAATGAAAACAGTATTATAGGCATTTTGTTAAACACATTGGGGGCACAATATAACATAAACCAATTTCAATTACCATTAAACCATTCCCATGAAATCCAATTATCCAAAATCACTATTAATGCACATAAAGCATAGTTAAAACCATGGAAAAACCATAAAACCAACCATTTAATATCATAACCCCTAATTCATATTTGAAAACCAAAATCATACAATCTTAGAAGTCATAAAAACATTCTTAAAAACCATTTTTATAGTTAGAATTAACAATGAGGAAAGAGACCATGCCTTAAACCAAGATGACGATGGAAAGAAATTACCATGACAAGCCCCAAATTAATCCTCTAGTTGAAACCCTAGCTTCCTTTGCCCAAAAGCTTTTGAGAGAATTATAAAGTGTTTTAGAATAGTTTCTAAGTGTTAATGAATTGAATAATAGGATAAAAAAATCCCAAGTAGGTTAGAAGTCGTGGTGCCTTATTAGGATAAGTGGGGAAATATCCAAAATACCCCCACTTATGTTACAGAAAATCCCATCACAGGGGTACGACTGACCCCCACATGTCATACCCTTCAATACAGTTGGTACCCTTCACTCGTATCCTAGCCTCAACATTTTGATTTAACACTATCCAACATATGACTCATCCAACCAAGTCATATCTGAATCATACGATCCGTACCCCTGGCAGAATAAACCTAAGGGGGATTTGAACACTGTCTACCATATGAGTCCATAGTATGACTCATACCCTGTCTTACGGCTCATGGTAAGCCACTCGTACTCAGATCCAACCTACGTAACGAAGTCTATGATTAAGTAAAAAACAAAATAATCCGTATCCACTAATATGACTCGTACCCCTAAGTCGTATACATTCCTGTAACCAAAATCCATCCCATCAACCAATATTAGTCAGTATACGACTGGACCATACCAATCGTACCCCAACATATGACTCATACCCATGAGTCGTATTGGGTCCAAAAACCAAAATTCTAGGAAATTTTCTAAGGGCTAAGACCTAGGGTGTTATAGTAGGTGCTATCATGACTTGCTAAATTAGGTTGTGACAGTTCTCTCTTCCTTTATAGTCGTTAATTTCTCTCTCTTTGCATATAAAGACATTTTTTTAGTCTTCAAAAAATTAGGGCTTTTTAGTTAAAGAAGAACTTGAGTTTTATTCTCTTAAATTATAGGTTAATAATTTTAGGATTTGATGCTTAAAAATAAGAGAGGGACTCACGAAAATCCTAATTAATGGTATTTGTTCTCTTAATATGGTGGTTGATATAGATATATTATCTTTTTCAGTAAAATCTAATTTTTTTGTTGTTCTTGAACATTATTCTAAAAATAGTGAAAGTTGAATTTTGAATTTTTTTGAAGACATTTATTGTGACAAAATCCAATAAATGTTGAGATTGTACCATAGATTTTAGAGAAAACTTGATCACTTGCCTGTGATTATATTTTGTGTTCTTAAATGGATTAAAAAAGTTAGGGTTTTCAATTGAATATTGTATATTCTTAAACAACTGCTGGTAATGTTGTATTGATAAATGTTTGTATAGTTGGTACTTTTATATTGTAAATGTCTATTTTATTCTTGAACATTATTGTTCAAGTAGATATATTTGTGACTTGTTGTTTTTGTTATTGTACTGAATCACTCGGTGTTTATCAGTGTTCTTTATATTCTTTGTTTTATTGCTGTTGTTGTGTTGGTGTATTAATAAAGACATTGGTGTTGTTCTTGAGATATAGCTTCTTGTTGGTGTTCTGGTTGATATATGTATATATATGTGGTAAAAGTGCGATTAATTCCAACAGATGTATAATATGTTGCAATAGAATAAGAATCTGGTGGAACATGTTAAGTATCGATTGGGAACAACTATACCACATGTTGGTTTATTGTTATGATATTCTGAACAGATAACCCATTTGTTGCAATAAATTGGTCAGCTGTTGAAAGAAATCAAAACAATTTTGTTAATATTTTTATTTCTTCCAACATAAGACTCATTTATTACAACAAATGGATCATTTGTTGGAAAGAATCTTAATATTTTGGTATTGATTTTTTTTGTTTCAATAGATGATCCATTTGTCACTATAGGTAGGTTATCTGTTGGAAGAAATCAAAACTTTTTGCTACTATTTTTCTTTCTTGCAACAAATGGGTCATCTATTGTAAATATTATTGTACCGTGTTATATTTGTTAAATTTACTGCTACCATTTCGTTTAATGATGCATAAATAAATTATAACCTTTTTTATTTTCCTCTTGTTTGTAAATAAATTTCCTCTTATTTTTAAATAAAATGACTCTGAAGAGAAAAGAAAGTGAATCAACTTTTGATAAACCAAGTAAAATAACTAAATTAAAAATAACTTTAGAAGAACATACTGACCAAACCCTTTCATAAACATATTGAGTGTTACTATATGTAGATGTACAGAAAGGGGGTAAAGTTGTGAAAAAAAAATAATGAAGAAGATATTGATGGAGAAAAAAATTGAAGGATCTATAAATAATGTAGAAAAGGAAAGAGAGTTGAAGGAAAAGTCGTAGAGGAGATGAAAAAAAGAAAAATGAGAAAGGAGATGAAATAAATAGTGCACAATGAAGATAATAAAGATAGTGATAAAGGAGATGAGGAGAAAGGTGAGGATGAATATAAAAAAGAACATGGGAAAAGGGATAAAGATGAAGGTGAGAAAGGATATGATGTTGAAAGCAAGAAAGATGTTGAAGAGGAAATGTAAGAGATGATGAAGAGGAAAGATCTGATGATAATGTCAATGATAATGTTGAGGAATCGACGATCGATCATGAACGTAGATCAAAAGCCCAACATGATGTTGTCAAAAATTTTAGTAATGATCAGTTTTAGGTGGAGATTCCTATTGTTACTTCTAAAGATTTGATTGGTAATTTTGTTAAATTAGTCCTGGGTAAAATTTTGATGGTTTTAGAAAGATATTGAGGGATAAAAATTGGAGAATTTCTTTAAGTCCAGCTGTTTTGGACACTTTCTTGATTTGCAAAGGACCATAATGTACACTTTCAAATGACCATGGTCTATGGTCTTCTCAAGTGCAGGTTTAAGTGTGAGTGATTATGATGAAACTAAGAAGGTCGAGGACTAGAAAATGGATGAGATTTGGATAAACTACCGTGATATGTTGATTTGTTTTGGCATGAAAAAATTTGCCATATTTTTTGGACAAAGATGGCATCCTCCTTTTGAACCTCTTATTAAAGTTACACCCTCAAAAAAGCCAAATTTAAGCAAGACATCTAACTCAGCTACGGTAGGAGAAAAAGGCAATACACCAATTAAGACAATTGTCAAAACCAACAAAGGCAAAGGTAAAATAAATAATAAGAATTGAGTTATTAGCCATTGTTAGACATAGCTAGAAACCCAAGTAGTTGATAATTGATATCAAGAACAAAAAGTTTTTGAAGAATCATAAGGAGTCATTGTACTTTGTTTGGTTTATGCATGCCACTTTATAGGTTTATGCATGCCACTTTATAGGTTAGAGATACCAACAAAGTCATAGACGCTAAATTAATAGTGCTTGCTCAGGATTGGGAGACATTGAACAATAATACACGGGGTTCTGAAAACTTTATATTGACTGTCAAATATTTATGGACAAGGTTATAACCAAATATGGAAAACTTGTATGGCTTTCCTTGGGCTTTCATGGTAAACTTCACCCCTAGTACTATTGTGTTCCATTTATTTTTGTTATTGAATAACTATTCTAATTTTTTGATTGTGGCATGTTTATATTCTTAGGTTTGGGCATTTGAAGTCATTTCTGACATACGACAACAAGTCAAGGTCCACTCAAAAGAGTTTGTTAATCAAATGATCCTTAGGTTGTTGTCTACCTAGAACAACTCAAGAGTGAATCCCTGTGATCTTTTGACCCTTCAATGATGTAGTGAGACTTTTTTTAAATAGAATAATTTTACTTAAGTTAAGAAGTTAACACAATGTAACAAATGTCTTATTTGCTGTAATAGGTATCTCATCTATTGCAACAAGTTACTTATTTGTTACAACAGATAAGTCATATATTGCAACTTATTTTTGAACCTGTTATTAGATTACCCATATACCATAACTTATACAATAGGAGGGTAACCTGTTACAATTGTAAGACCCCGTAAAATCCTAAGCTTAATTCAGTCCTTTAGGCTTGTCAAGGGGTCCCAGACTTAGAAATTTTAGCTAAGTACTCAGGCTTAGTGTTATTTTAACCTAGGGATCTTGGCATTCTTATTTCGCAACTTTTACATCTATTAAATATTGATTTTTAGGTTGATTCATGATCTGGAATATCCGTAGGTGTTTCCGAACAAGTTTTGGATTTTTCAGACTTCGTTTAAAGATTCTTTGAGTCCCAAAATAGTGAATCAATGTGATCTTGGCGTGCCGCATTGACTGTCGTGTTGATTACTATTTTCCCTAGCTACCAACATCCAATTCCAGTTAATCGACGCAAACATGGTACGACACATTGGCTATCGCATTAATGCCATCGACGCACCATGTTGACCTCCATGTTGACCTCTGCGTCGGTAACTAGTTTTCAATCATTAAAAGACCGTATCCTTAGGGGTATTTGGGTATTTTCCCCCAACCTTCAGCCCCAAAAACACGAACTTCAGCCCTAATTCACAAAAGTATACTCACTTTCTCTCAAAATCTCTCAAGAACAAGCCTTAGGATTTTCAATTCAAGATTCAAATCTCAAGAATTCTACCATCAATCTTCTTAAAATCAAGCATCAAGGTATATGAAGTGTTCATCCAAGGGTTCCTTCCACCCTTGGAGTCCAAGAATCTTTTTGGAACTTCAAGTAATTGATTTTATGATTTCCATGGTTGAAATTAAAGTGTATCCATGATTTATATTTGGATTAAGTTCCCAATTCATGATTTTATATATATATATATATATATATATATATATATATATATATCATGTGAAATTGATCATTATATGTGTAAATTCATATGAATCCATGATAAACCCTTGACTTGTGAAATTAGAGATGAATTATTATGCTCACTTGTTATTCAATAATATGTGTATACACTATGCTTACCAAGTGCTTGATAAATTATCCATGTGAACTATTATGAGAATGAAATCATGTCAAGTTAGCTTATGTGTAAGTTATATCATGCAAGTGTGATGATAGTCGAATTTACACGCCTATATCAATATATTTTGCCCATATTTTAGCCTAGTTTTAAGAACAAATTATATATTTCATGCACTTTTAGTCCCTTTTCCTATAAATGAGCTAACGAACATGATTAGTAAAGTTTCAGGTATAAATGATGCAAAATACAGCATTTTATGGATTACTTGACGCAAAAGAAAGCTCACAAAGGAAGGGAAGAAAGTCTACACGCCTAAGGACCAAAACTGCTGCATGGAAAATCTGTCCCGGGCTAAAACAACATTTCGGAAGACTTAGGGGACTTACAGACACAAAGCTGGATTTGGAGAATGTTACATTAACCTAGTACATTTGGGTTAAGTATTACATTAGCCTAGTAGGATTTGGTTATTTATTTCATTAGCTTAGTAGGAGTAGGATATGGGTATTATAAATACCCTATCATGCTAGAGATTTTTAATTAAGTCCTCCCTTAGTGGAGAGACACATTCTACTTCTCAATTATAACTCTTCTAATCTTTCCATTAATTCTATTTTTTCTTCTTCTACTCTTCTATTCTTAAATTCCACAACAAGAGAATCGTTACCAAGCCAAGGAAACACGCCACAAGCCTATCACTTGATCTACACGCCATTACTCAATATCGTGATATAATAACAATGTCAATCGTGATCTCCTTCGCATTCATGGGTAACTAAACTTCTCTGTTGGGGTTATGGAAGCCGAATGAGTTACTATCTATTGCTGTGAGTTTGTGAGTTCAAGACATGTACATTGCTTATATCATTATTCTCTTCATCTTAATCCACATTCTTTGCGGTTGCAAATGCAAGAATACGCTAGTCTAACATTTAACTTGTTCGAGAGAAAGGTTATTTGTCTAGAAAAGAGATAGTGTCAAGGTAGTAGGACACCCTTTCCTATTAAAAAGCTAGTGCCGTAACTGGACTAACCTCTTGGAGAATTCGTACCGTTAGACATACTTTAAGCTCGAGAGAGTTAAAGTGAAATAGTCCTTGTTGAGGTCGAGAGACGCTTGGATTTACCATCGACTACAATTCTCTATAAGCAATTGCATGTCAGAATTCTACACACTCATAGCCAAAAGAGACGTATACCTCAGAAGGTGGACATAACCCCAACGCTTCAATTCTCATTGTTTACAACCAATGTAACAATCTCTTTCTCTGTTTACTTTATTATTTTCAGCTTTTGTTTACATTACTTGCAAGACAAGAATCCCCCCTTTTTACGAGACTTGCACCAAAAGTTTAGTAATTTTACTTACTTGTTGGCCAAGCTATTCCCTGTGGGATCGATACCCAACCCAGGTTGGGTTCTATATTTGCTAACGACCGCTTTACACTTCCACGAGAGCTGTAGATTGAGCGTTATCAAAAATTGGCGCCGTTGCCGGGGAATACGAGTGTCAATCAAGTTCGTGATAATTACTAGACCCTTTGGTCAAAGATTCTCGTACTTTTACTTTTAGTTTTTGTTTTTGTTTCTTGCAGGTTTTTACTTTAGTGCATGCCCCATACTAGAAGTTCTGGTCAACCGTTATTACCAATCAATCCTGAACCACAATGGTAACACTATGGTTGAATGGGCTGACTCCTGATTCAATTACAAATTGGAGGCAATTGAGAGACGCTTTCCTAGAAAGATTCTTTCCGCCATCCAAAAGGGCTCAATTGAGAGATGAAATCAGCAACTTTCGTCAGCTTCCCTCTGAAGCTCTTCATGAAACATGGGAGAGGTTCAAGACAAAGCTAGTGAGATGCCCAAACCATCACATGACTAATGTTCACCTCATGGAGATCTTGTATAGAGCCTTGAATTGAATAACTAAACCAGTGGTGGACAACACAGCTGGAGGTTCTTTCATGAACCTCACCTTTGGTCAAGCAAGCAATATGCTAGATCGTATGACGAAACAAAGTAGAGCTTGGCATACCAGGGATTCTGAGGTAGCAAGCCCCACTTTATGTATTGGCATGACTGCAAACCAACGAAGAAGAGAAGAAAAACGTGATCAAGATATGGCGCACATGAAAACCCAAATGGATCTTCTTATAAAGCATCTATTAGGGAAGACTGATAAAGTGAAAGCGATTGCGTCAAAAGGAAGAGACAAATCTGAAGAGGAGGCCAACTACTTGAACAATCAGGGGGGTTTCCGAGGGAATACCCAAGGAAACCAAGGTCGGAACTATTATGATAAATCTGGAAACAAAGACCAAGGTAGTTGGAAGAACAAGAATGAAAAGAGTGGTTTGTACGTTCCCCCTGGCAGACGTGATACCACCATATCTAATTCTGGAAGTATGGAAGACATGATGGCTAAATTATTGAAAGGAGTGGAAGAAACGAGCGCGGGAGTTACGGAGGTAATTAATGATTTGTCCGCCATGAAACAATTAGTAGATTCACATTCCACTTCAATTAGAAAACTAGAGCAGCAATTCAGTCAACTTTCAGCAGCACTCAATCAAAGAAAGGCCGGCACTTTACCTAGCGATACTGTGCCAAACCCAAGGAATGACGGGTCATGCATGGCCATCACTACTAGAAGTGGTAAGGTGCTGGAAACTTCAGCAAAAGACAAGCAAGCGGTTGATGAAGTTGCGGACAAGGATAACAACGCAAAACGTGAGGAGTCCGCGGATGACGTTACTAACGTCACTCCCAACGACGTGCAAATTGAAAATTTGGGAAAACGGAAGCAAGAGGAGAAGAAAACCACGGAGAGAACACTTCCATACCCACCACCACCTTTTCCCCAAAGATTGAAGAAGGTGGTGGATGACACTAAGTTCAGCAAATTCATGACTATGCTCAAGCAGCTGACCATTAATGTTCCATTGGTGGAGGCACTTGAACAAATACCTGGATATGCGAAGTTTATGAAAGACCTGTTGACAAAGACGCGGGCAGCAAGTTATGAGTTGGCGGATAATGTTCATCATTGTAGTGCAATCGCTACAAGGTCGTTAGTTCAAAAGAAGGCAGATCCTGGAGCTTTCACTATCCCTTGCACAATTGGATCGTTGGATTTTGCCAAGGCATTGTGCGATCTAGGTGCTAGCATCAATTTGATGCCACTATACATCTACAAGAAGTTGGGGCTAGGCGATCTGACACCAACCAATATGAGGCTCGTGATGGCTGATAGGTCGGTAAAACGACCTGTGGGTATCTTGAATGATGTGTTGGTGAAAGTTTCTTCATTCATCTTTCCTACAGACTTCGTTATTCTGGATTGTAAGGAGGATTCTGAAGTTCCCATCATCTTGGGACGTCCCTTCCTTGCAACTGGAAGTGTGCTTATTGACATGAAAGATAATGAGCTTTTGTTTCGAATTAATGACAAAGTGGTACGGTTTGATATATGCAAAGCAATGAAGCAGCCCAGCGATATGAATGAGTTATCTGTAGCTGATGTTCATTATTAGGATATGAAAGCATTATCTGTAGAGAAACAGCCTATTATTGAGCCATTGTCTGCTGCGCCACTGAATGTTGAGCATGAAGACAATGAAGAACTGATGGGTGATCTAACGGAAACAGAGCCGTATACTCCTAAGCAACTGGAATGTGATCTCAAGAATCAACCAACAACGAAGACTCCCATTGACGAGCCACCAATGCTAGAAACGCAAGAGCTCCCCGATTATCTAAGGTATGTGTTCTTGGAAAGTAGAAATATACTTTCGGAGAGAGCAGATGATTTAAGTGAGCAGCACGTAGAAGATCTCATCTCTGCTCTGAAGAGATACAAGAGAGCTATGGGTTGGACTATTGATGATATAATTGGTGACTCTCCGGGGAAACGTATGAGCCATCTCGAAGAAGATCACATGCCCACAGGTAAGCCTCATTGCCGTCTAAATCCTTTTAGAAAACGATCCACCATTTACCTCGACGAAGTCTGAGTACTCGAGGTAACCATGTCGTGCCACGACAATAAATAAGGCGCTAGATGGGAGGCAACCCATCGTTTTTTCATTTATTGTTTATCGTTTTTCTTTCGTTCTAGTACTTGATAAATGAAAATCCAAAAATAAGAGTCGTGCCACGACCAAAACTAAGGCACTTGGTGGGAGGCAACCCATCGTACTAATCGTTTTCATTTGTTTTGAGCAAAAATAGGTGCAAGAAGTATTCATCGAGGAGATTGATTTCAATAGACGATTTGGATGCATTGTATGGTAAAGTTGGTAAGTTAGGAATGGTGATGCATAAGGCTATGGATTGAGCATTTCTCACGCCAAAATAGGCATCGAGAAAGGCTAGGCCTTGGTAAAACTAGGCCACGAACGATGTACAACCTATCCTATAGCCTAAGGTCTCGGAATCTAGTGTGCTATACACTATGCGCCGCCTATTCCTAGGTATGCTTTTGACTATGCTCCGCCTATGCTATGGCATTTGGTCTCAGTATCTCATATGCCATAGACTATGCGGCGCATATGTCTACAAATGCCATAGACTATGAGGCGCATATGTCCCATTATGCTATAGACAATGCGCTGCATATGTCATTGATATGCCGAGCATTATGCGCCGCATATGTGGTATTTTTGTCTCCAAAACCGATTGTAAATGGGTCAAAACCTGACCCATTCTCTTCCTATATAAAGAGGACTTAGTATTGAAACATAACCACACTAAAAATTGACCCAAAGGCACCGCACATCCACCCAAACTGCTCTTCCAATTCACAAGAACATCTCCAAAGGCTTCAAGCAAGTAAGTACTCTCTTATTCTTCATTTATTTCTCGTAAGTACTACGTTGCTATGTTTATTATGAATTGCTAAATCATATAAGATTGTTGGTGATGTTTATGTGTTTGGATAGTTGATACAAAATCATGTGAGTGAACAAATACGTAGGAAAATCTTGACTTGTTTCCGACTTGAATTTGGTTTCAATAGCATTGTTATGATATTTACGGAATTACTTTGGATATGAACATTGCTTAATATTGTTGTTTGAATACTTACATGTTAGACTATCCCGGCCGTCGGGATAAGACTTATAGTGCCTACCGACATAAGAGGTTGTGATTGTTGTAAGAATAACTATTCTATGTGGTAACCCCTATGTAGTAGTGTTGCTATATCTACCATGAAAGTAGTCCAATGGCTGCAAGTAAGTGATTCATTGCTGATTTTCTTGTCGGAATACAATCCTAAAATGTATGTCGACGAAATCTGAGTAATCGACCACTTTCGCTTCACTGATTTGTGTTAACAAAACTAAGTGTGGGGTGGTACCCCTAATACTTATGTATAGATTGTATCCATTGAGATTGTGCTACCATTAACACTATTTCAAGTCTCAGGTACAATGGCACCTAAAGAGAGACAAGGCAAGGAGAAGGCTACCACTTCCCAAAAAGGCAAGAAAAGAGGCCGCAAGGAGCAAGGAGAACCCTCTCCACTGCAAACACCTTGACTCACGCTTGGAATTAAGTGAGATACTTATGAGGAACTTCTAAGGATGACGACTCTGATGATGATTCAAATGCAAGGGGTATGACCCCAGAAATAGAGGATAAGTCCGACCAACCAGGTTCCTCGTATTTATTTTCCACTGAGGACAGTGTCCCGACTAAGTGTGGGGTAGTGGTATTGCATGCTATACTTCTCTATTCGCATCTATTTTTGTTTGCTTTTGTTTTATTTTTGTTTTGTTTTGTTTTGTTTTGTTTTTTTAGTAGTTAAAATTTTTTTTTTAGCTTTGCATGAAATTATTTTGATAGGCACCATGAGATTATAACAAGAGTATGTGCTACAATTGTGACTATTGAGACATTTAGGCTCTAGTTGTGACTCATTATGTGATATTGTGTGGTTCAATTCCTTCACTTGTTGGGTCAAAAGTCTATATTACTTCCAATCAAGTCGACCATGTGCCTTGTGTGTGTGAGATTAATAGTATCTTCTATGTATGTGGCTGATGCTAGAACTTGCCTGGTATGTATGCAAAGCGAAAATAAGGAGTGTAAGTTAGGATATGATTTAGGCATTTCTTTGGCAACCTATATTTGTTTACCTTCAGTTTTACCTACCCGTGGACATCATCCCTAGTTAAACCCTTTTGAGCCTTTAGCCTATTTCTTTGACAACCTTGTATGTAAGACTAATCCATTTTTTTCAAGACCGTAATTTGATCCAAATTCCTAAGTCCTTTAAATTAAAAAAGTCATGTGACAACATAAGAGGAAATTGGGTAAGTATGATGCTTTAAATTGTAATGGTGCTTGAATGTGTTATGAAAAAGAAAGTGCTATCATAAGAGGTATGTTGTGAAAAGAAAAAGGAAAAGAAAGCTGAAAAGTGAGTTGTTCTTAAAATTGAAAAACAAAAGAGGAGAACAAGGGTGGTAGAATAAAAGAAAGAAGAAAGGTTGAAAGAAAAAAGTGTCAATGATACAATGTGATGTATTAAAGCGCTTAGGAGCTTAGTCACTATTTCTGGCCAAAATAGTCCTATCCGTCCCTTAGCCTACATTACAACCATCAAAAGACCTACTTGATCCTAATCTTAACATTCCGACATTTAGTGGAGTACTACACTAAGGGCAAGCCTATGGTCATCAGTTGCTGCATACGAATTATTTGTGAGAGCAAGAGCAAGGATATTTTGATACCCATGTTTGAAAAATATGCTATACTTGTGAGTGACTATGGGTAATATATTGTGAGACACACATGGTTGATGAGTTTTGGATAGTTGTGTATGATTCTTTGTGCCTTGACTTTTGAATATGAGTTAACCACCATCATGAGTCTATGCTAGAGGTTAAATGGTTTCTACTAATGATCGGAAAACTACTCTTTGTTGATAATTGTTGTGCTTGTCTTGATGAATGTTTTGTGTTGTTGCTGTGAAACCCTAAGTTGATGTTTAGAGGGACATGATATTTTGTTCGAGGACGAACAAAGCTGCAAGTGTGGGGTGTTGATGATAGGCGAATTTACACGCCTATATCAATATATTTTGCCCATATTTTAGCCTAGTTTTGAGAACAAATTATATATTTCATGCACTTTTAGTCCTTTTTCCTATAAATGAGCTAACGAACATGATTAGTAAAGTTTCAGGTATAAATGATGCAAAATACAGCATTTTATGGATTATTTGACGCAAAAGAAAGCTCACAAAGGAGGGGAAGAAAGTCTACATGCCTAAGGACCAAAACTGCTGCATGGAAAATTTGTCCCGGGCTAAAACAACATTTCTGAAGACTTTGGGGACTTACAGACACAAAGCTGGATTTGGAGAATGTTAAATTAACCTAGTAGATTTGGGTTAAGTATTACATTAGCCTAGTAGGATTTGGTTATTTATTTCATTAGCTTAGTAGGAGTAGGATATGGGTATTATAAATACCCTATCATGCTAGAGATTTTTAATTAAGTCCTCCCTTAGTGGAGAGACACATTCTACTTGTCAATTACAACTCTTCTAATCTTTCCATTAATTCTATTTTTTCTTCTTCTACTCTTCTATTCTTAAATTCCACAACAAGAGAATCGTTACCAAGCCAAGGAAACACGCCACAAGCCTATCACTTGATCTACACGCCATTACTCAATATCGTGATATAATAACAATGTCAATCGTGATCTCCTTCGCATTCATGGGTAACTAAACTTCTCTGTTGGGGTTATGGAAGCCGAATGAGTTACTATCTATTGCTGTGAGTTTGTGAGTTCAAGACACGTACATTGCTTATATCATTATTCTCTTCATCTTAATCCATATTCTTTGCGGTTGCAAACGCAAGAATACGCCAGTCTAACATTTAACTTGTTCGAGAGAAAGGTTATTTTTCTGGAAAAGAGATAGTGTCAAGGTAGTAGGACACCCTTTCCTATTAAAAAGCTAGTGCCGTAACTGGACTAACCTCTTGGAGAATTCGTACCGTTAGACATGCTTTAAGCTCGAGAGAGTTAAAGTGAAATAGTCCTTGTTGAGGTCGAGAGACGCTTGGATTTACCATCGACTACAATTCTCTATAAGCAATTGCATGTCAGAATTCTACACACTCATAGCCAAAAGAGACGTATACCTCAGAAGGTGGACATAACCCCAACGCTTCAATTCTCATTGTTTACAACCAACGTAACAATCTCTTTCTCTCTTTACTTTATTATTTTCAGCTTTTGTTTACATTACTTGCAAGACAAGAATCCCCCCTTTTTACGAGACTTGCACCAAAAGTTTAGTAATTTTACTTACTTGTTAGCCAAGCTATTCACTGTGGGATCGATACCCAACCCAGGTTGGGTTCTATATTTGCTAACGACCGCTTTACACTCCCACGAGAGCTGTAGATTGAGTGTTATCAAAGTGTTTATCAAAATGCCCCAATGAATGAATATTGATCAAGTTCATAGTTTACATATTTCATGTTATGCCATATCTCTTAATTTATGCTATCGAGTCCTAGGGGTACTTGTACTGAACAATTTAGCTGATTACGTAGAGCCATGATCAGTCATAGAATAATATTAGTCATGACACAATTAGTAGTACTCTCAGTCAGTTATAGAACTCAGGAAAACTCAGTAGAATCCATATTAGTCTAGTCTAATTCAGTATCCAGTTCAGACCTCGATAAACTCAGCCAGCTAACAAAATTCAGTAGTATTCCATCAGTCAACGGAACTCAGTGAAATCAGTTCAGTTAAATCAAATAGTAATATCAATAACATCTCAGTCTAGCCTAGTACAGTCTAGAACTCAGTTCAGTATCTATTTCAGTTGGGAGTAGGATTCAGCATCGAGTGAACCCAAGGATGGGGACTCGCCTGCTAGAAGAGGGTGTGATCCTTAGAAGCAATCCTTATATTCCAGAATTATGTAGCCAACATAGGTTAAGATATCTTTTTGCCAGATATTATTAGGGTTGATATATCTCATTTGAGTTTTTCCTATCAGCAAGGGTTGTTGGAAGAGCTTTCTATTAGAAAGGGTTAACTCACAGCTTGGCCTTACCCGTGGCACGGTATTGATACCCTTCCAACTGGGATTACAGATTGGAACCCAAATCAGTTAGAGAAGGGGCATGTTGATTAGATGGTTACCTCCCACAGTCTCAGTCTCAGAATAGAACTCAGTTCAGTTCTACAGATTTAGGACTATCAGACATAGTCACTCAGTTCAGTACGAAACTCAGTATGGTTCCATAATATTTAGATACAGTCATTTGGATAATCAGTAATACAGTATTTGCAAACTCAGATATCGGTTATCAGTATTCTGATTTAGTACTCAGTATTAGCATGATCTTAATTACAATATATGTATTCATGCATGTACTCTTACTTAGTCATACTCATATTATTCTGTTATTATTGCGCATGCACATGAACCAATGCATATCAACCTACCTCACTGAGCACACTAGTACATTCAAAGTACTGACGTATGCTTTTCTTTATGCAATGATGTCTTATATCATAGGTTCAGATGCACGGGATCCAGATCACCCTTAGCAGTTCAAATTCTCAACTTTCAGAGTAGTGGTGAGTCCTCATAGTTCAAGGACATGCTTATTATTTATAGTACTTCAGTTTTATTTTAGTAGATAGAGTTACTTGGGGGATTTTCCTATCAACTCCATAGTTCAGAAAGTTAGAGGCTTTTCAGACTAGAGTATTTTCAGACAGTTGTTCAGTTTTTAGTACTTATATTTAATTTTTGTATTTTGATACCACATTCTGATTTATTTATAGATTTGAACCTTATGGAATATGTTTCCACCAATTTTCGAAATCATTATAGTATCTATTACATAGTTATTACAGCAGGTACAAGACATGGGTTAGCTTGTGGTCCTTCAGGATTATGAGCACCGTGTAACGTCCGGGGTATAGACTCAAGGCATTACAACAATAGATGAGTAAGTTGTTGTAATAGATATATCTTGTTGCAATTAATTACCCATTTATGGCAACTTATCTTGTTTTGTCCAAGCGCATACACAAGTGTATGTGGTCTTACCAAGTAATATAGTTGCCTTATAAAATTTTGAATATCGATCCCTCAGATACTTGTTTTAACAACTATTCAATTTTAGTTCACTATTGAGATTGATTCAGTTCAAAAGTAGCCAAAAAAGTTTTAGACTTATAAACAAAAGTAAACAATGTGTAAAAGTAAGAGTTTTGGACAATCAATGGAGAGAAACCTAGGGTTAAGGATCTACTAATAATCATACTACACTATTGAATGTCATTGGTTAGATTACTTATCTTGGTTGATGATTCACGGGATTAATATTATGATTTTGGTCTTCTGCCTCTAATCCTCAGACCCACAACTACATCGTTGAGCGGGGATATGAAAGCTAAGCTAAATTCATTTATATTTTATCCATTAATTGCACCAAATAGGTCACTTAAGTATATCCTTATCCTAAGTGCAAATGTAGAAGTTTATAACCTACTCTATTCATCCCCATGTACTATCTTCTTGTTCCTCCTCTCGGGTTCACAAGTTGACTATAAATGTATTATAAGGGTAGATAAGCCTTAAAATAGTGATAAAAGGTATTAATAAGCAACCAAATATGATAAAAAATCAAAACCAAAACAATTCATAGCAATAGTATTCATGTTCTTGGCCTTAACCCTGGAAAGGGGGCTTTTAGCTGCTCATGGACATCATCTTAATCACGATAGATGAATACATGATAAAATCCATAAACAAACTAAAGTAAAGAAATAAAAATACTAATTTCGGTGTTTTCCATCCTCTCTACAAGTTTCCAAGTCTTCCAAGGTGTATAACATCATGTTTAAGTGTCTTATTTATAGGAGGACAAAATTGCTGAAATTGGCCTAGGGTTCGCATCGCGCCTTCTATCGCGGTACCTAGGGTGTGCGACACACCCTAATCTCATAGGCATACTGTTTTTGGTCCATTAGAAATCTCTCTAAGTTTGTAACACCCCATAGCGGTGTCTAAGCCCTGTGATGCGCTAGTAAACTCCTAGAGGTCCGTTTTACATCAAATCTTGTCACGTGCTTTTGTCCACCCTTCTAAGCCTTTTAGTGTTGTTTAAACTTGATTTATATCTTGTATATCATCCATATATCATCATAATAACCTCATAAAGTATCCAACTCATCAATTATCCTATAGCATTAAACACATAAATTAGAGCTCAAAACAACACAACATCCAAGATAGTGAACTAGAAACTTAAGCTAAAAATACAAGTTTTATCCCTTTTGATCTTTAACTTGGTTTTGACTCTTGGATTGTTTCAATTGATCCTTGAACACTATAAATAATTTGTTACACACATAATTACATAATAATACCATTAGGAACTCATTACACACACTAGAATCCATCAAGATCAACTAGAACAACACCTAGCTCAAGCTAGTAACACTAGTTTTCTCATTTGAACTTTAAATTACCAATTTAATTCCAAATTTACTTGAAATACACCTTAAACATTGTAATCAAGTAGTTAAAAACTTATATGCTCATTTATGCAAATATTCACTCATTAAGCACATAAGTAGTCTTCAAAACAAGGCTAAATAAGCTTGAATAACAACATTGAGGTGCATAAATTCACCTCAGATCATATCTATGAACTTGTTAATAGATTACCCAATCTGTTGTAAACTAATGTAATGGATGGATAATATGTTTCAGCAGATGTCTTATTTATTGCAATAGACTATTTATTTATTACAACATATTACCCATATATTGCAACTTATAGGTTGCTTTAATATATTTATTTTTGTTTATAGGTCATGCATTCCTAGCTTGTCCCTACAAAGTAAAAGTTGCAAATATTGTTCTTTCTTACTCTAGGCATTTTTGACATAAAGCCAGATCCTAATATTGACATGATAAAAAAGAATTAGCTGAAGTAATTACTATTAAAGGAGAACACCTAGGGTTGGCCAACTTATTCTTGCTGATCTTGTTGTTGAGTTTTTTAGTGATACTTGTGATGTTGTAAAAATGTGTATATTAGTGTTAACATTGGTGTTGGTGTTGGGTATTGGTGTTGCTGGCATTAGTAGTGGTGATGCGCATATTGATAATGCTTATGATTTTTTTTGAAAAAAGAGTTTACCTTGATGATGTTCATAATGGTGGTGGATATGGTGGATTTACCCGTTTTAGTAGGCATACCACCTCTTTTGGTCCCTCTTCTAGTTTATGTTTTGCATATAAATTCCAAGAATACAAAAACAAACATGATTACTTGATTAAGTCTCTTGATGCTCTGATTATTGCTGTTAAGAAATTGATATCCAAAAGGGGTGTCATTCCATTCCATTAAGGAAAATTTTAGAGTCATTTACTCCATTGGAGGTTATGAGGAGAAAAATTACTTTCCAAGTTGTTATCAGATATCAAATGAAGAAAAAATGCAACTATTGTTTCTTGAATTTTTAAGCAATTTTTGAGGTTCATAGGAGAGCAAAATATTTTTACAAGATGGTGAGTGAAAAATAAAAGGTTGAGTTGAATAGAGTGTTGAAATAAAAAAATCCCTAGATGACTCCTCTATGCATAAACGTGGTGCAAAAGATTTCAAAAACATGATTAGTATGGGTGTTTGGTAGGTGGATTGAGTAATTTTTATAACCTTCAATTTATATTAATTTTTAGGACTTCTAAACTTGTAAATATTTATGTAGATGACCCATTTGTTGCAACATATTACCCAACTATTATAGAAGTTGTAGTAGTTGGGTAATCTGTTAACAGATTTAGAGATCTATTACAATAAATGGGTAATTTGTTGTAACAAATGGGCAATCCATTGCAATAGATAAGTCATTTGTTGTAATAAATTATTCATTTCTTGTATCTTTTCAATTGTTATTATAAGCTACTAACTTATATAAATTGTATTTTTATTTCAATATGCTAATGAAATTCTTTATCTCATGCGGGAGAGGCATCAGAAATTCATTAAGTACTATGATATCGGGGATAAAATCATGGATCTCAACTTCTATGGTAACTTCAAAAGCAGGTACAAGTAAATCAGTGTTGAAGCGACAAGACCCGGTAATAGAAAAATTAAGGAGTTGTGTACTGAGTCTGAATGAGATGAGAACATGACTGATTAATGTAGAGAGAGGAGACCATATTTGGGTGCCATGGATTAGATAGGGGTTGAGAGAATTCTTTCAGTCATGAACTTTGAAAAACATTTTGCAACTTTTAAGATCATGATGAATGAGGGAGTCATAAATATTTATGACTACACCGTGTCAATTTTTGAATATTAGAATTTTTTATATTCATAGAGACTGTGTTGGAGTTGTTTCCAAGATTACTGAACCAATGTGACATAATGAATCAATTTCCATAAAAGTTGCTCAATGAACGATGGACTTTTGAAGATAAAAAACATAACCTTTTCAAAAGTAAGACTAGTGCCGTGTGCGAGTCATATTCGCTTGTATTTATTGAGCATTTGACAGCCGACACTTGTATGACAACTCTGAAGACTTTATTGAGTGACCATTCATTTGTAAGGATGAAAAAGGTTTAGGCTGCTGGGGTAGCATGTAAGAGTTTGAAGCTCTGATGTGGGTTGTAATTTGCGTTGGCTCTATCTGTGTAATTAATAATTTCTTGACAACATATCAATTTTTTTATTTTTAGTATCTTTAGTGAATTAATTTAGTAATCACAATATTTTATGCTTCATAGATGTCCAATTTTTTTTTGTCGTGAATTATATTTTAATTTCTTAGATTTGTAAAATATTAGATTTTTATTAAAAATGTTCAAAATTAAGTTCAACTAAATTAAAGTAGATGTGGACATCTATTGTAACAAATATTTATCTATTGAAACTAATCAAATAAATATATTCACTTGTTGTATAGACATTTGTTGCAGCAAATGAATGATATGTTTGATTACTTCTAACATTCTCTATAAATGTTGCAATAGATTATAATCTATTACAATAGATGAACAATCTGTTGAAAATAATCAAGCAAATATAGACATCTGTTGCAATAGATATGAATATTTGTTATAACAGATATTTAATATGTTTGATTGGTTCCAATATACTCTACATATGTTGCAACCAATGAGTTATCAATTGCAACAATTGTGTAATTTATTGAAAATAATTAAACAACTATCGACATCTATTGCAAAGAATATGGATATTTATTGCATTAAATATTTAATATGTTTGATTAGTTCTAACATACTCTACGTATGTTGTAACTGATGAGTAATTTATTGCAACAAATATATAATCTATTGAAAATAATAAAACAAATATAAATATCTGTTATATAAAATATGGTCATTTGTTGTAGAAAATGTTTCATATGTTTTATTAGTTCTAACATACTCTACATATGTTGCAACAAATGCGTAATTTATTTCAACAAATGTATAATCTATTGGAACTAATCAAACAGAAATAGACATTGTTGCAACAAATATAAACATTTATTGAAGCATATGTTTAATATAGTCAATTAATTCCAACATACTCTACATATGTTGCAACAAATGAGTAATTTGTTGTAACAAATGTATAGTTTATTGGAAAAAATCAAGCAGACATAGACATCTGTTGTAACAGATATGGACCTCTATTGCAGCAGATGTTTAATATGTTTGATTAGTTCCTACATACTCTAAATATGTTCCAACATACTCTATATATGTTACAACAGATGAGTAATCTATTACAACTAATGTATAATATGTTGGAAATAATCAAACCGATATAGATATCTGTTGCGACAATTTATAATCTATTGTAATAGATTATACACTCGGTTGAACATGTAATTACTACGTAATTCATTAAGATTGTAGTTGAACTTATCAATTGAAAGTTAATTATAGTTAAATAACTTTGTTTATTAATTATTATGGTTTAATGAAATAATTCACATCAAATTAGTCAATTAGTCACAATATTTAGGATGAATACACTTAGTTGAACATGTAACTATTGTGTAATTCATTAAAATTGTAATGAAACTTATTAATCAAAAGTTAATTATAGTTAAATAACTTTATTTATTACTAATCCTAATTTAATTCATATCAAATTTGTCAATTCATCACTCTATTTGGGATGAATACACATAGCTTAACAAGTAATTACTGTGTAATTCAGTGATATTATAATTTAACTTATTAATTGTAAGTTAATTATAATTAAATAACTTAATTTATTACTAATCATAATTTAATGAAGCAATTCACATCAAATTAGTCAATTGATCACTCTATTTAGGATAAATAAATTTAGTTTAACTTGTATTTACTATGTAATTCATTAAGAGTGTATGTGAACTTATCAATTCAAAGTTAATTATAGTTAAATAACTTAGTTTATTACTAATCATAGTTTAATGAAGCAATTCACATCAAACTAATCAATTGATCACTCTACTTAGGACAAATAGATTTAGTTGAACATGCAATAACTGTGTAATTCATTAAGATTGTAATTAACTTATTAATTGAAAGCTAATTACAGTTAAATAACTTTATTTATTACTAATTCTGATTTAATTCATATCAAATTAGTCAATCATCACTTTATTTAGTACGAATACACATAATATGTAATTACTATGTAATTCATTAAGATTGTTATTGAACTTATTAATTAAACGTTAATTTTAGTTAAATAACTTTACTAATTACAATTTAATGAAGCAATTCACATCAAATTAGTCAATTGATCACTCTACTTAGGACAAATAGATTTAGTTGAAAATGTAATTACTATGTAATTCATTAAGAGTGTAATTGAACCTATTAATTTAAAACTAATTATACTTGAATAACTTTATTTATTACTAATCATATTTTAATGAAGCAATTTACATCAAATTAGTCAGTTGGTCACTCTTTTTAGCCTAAATACAAATAGTTGAACATGAAATTACTATGTAATTCATTAAGATTGTAATTAAACTTATTAAATGAAAGTTAATTATATTTAGATAACTTTATTTATTACTAATCATGGTTTAATGAATCAATTCACATCAAATTAGTCAATTGATTCCTTTATTTAGGACGGATACACTTATTTGAACGCAATTACTATGAAATTCATTAAGATTGTAATGAACTTATTAATTTGATAGCTAAACATAGTTAAATAAATTTTTTTATTACTAGTTATGGTTTAATAAATCAATGTGCATCAAATATATGCAGATTATGTTGAAAATAACCAAACAGATCACTTATCTATTGTAATAAATGTATATATTGTAACACCCCAATAACCTATCCCGAGACGTCACATGGCGCTCAAGGCCACACGTGGCCTCAAGCTAACCCTCTAAACTTGTCATCACTTTCAGAACTCATTATAGCACAAATCATGCTAATATAAAGAGGAATAACCATGTCATGAACATACTGAAACATGAAATAATACTGCCCCGTACAAAAAAAATACTGAAATCTCTGTACACGCTGGTACACTAGTCTGACAAAGCCTCTACTACATAGGAATGAGGATCCATTGGGACAGATCCCCAACTGACTCGTACTGAATTGAAAGTAAACAACCATCTATTAACAAGACAAAATTGGAGACACAGGTCCTCAAACCATGAGGACTCACCAACTACAGAAGTGTAGAAGAAGGTACTTAAAGATCACTGTCGCTGCTGAGACTAAGCACCTGAACCTATATCACGAGGAAATATAGAATACAAAAGAGTATGGGAATCAGTACTTGGGAATGTACTGAGTATGCCGGGGTGGATGCAACATTTTAAATAATATCATAAATGTATAAGAAAATCATGCATGCTGACCATAATAATTCTCTTCGCTTGAATTATCTGAAATATTTTTCTCATTAATCATCAATAGTAATACATGTATCATAAATCTCGTAAATCATTTATCTCAACTCAAACTCTTTAACTCATGACTTAGAGTGACTCTGTAACTCAAGAGACTTAAATCATTATGGACGTGGGAGTTTCTTATAACCGACATGACTACACCATGTGAGCCGCATGGAGTCCAACGTTTTGCCCTCCTAAGGAGAGAACCCCACATTGGCAGGGGTGTTGTACTCTTTCCAGGGAGTACAACCTCAATCTCATCTTCACAATCTCATACTCGGCCTTTGGCCCACAATCATCAACATCAATCCTACGGTGGCACATAGTTTTGAGGAAATATCATATTTCTCGCTTGATGCTAAATACTCCTCCCAGACTCAGCTCAGAACGCGTTAGGAAATCTACCTCAATCAATATCAACTCATGGGTCTATCATAAAGACCAAAACATAAATATATCTCATTTTAAATCATAAACATCTTGTGGATTCCTAACTTGACTCAACTCAACTCAACACAATCTTTCTCGGCATCAAATACATTTGTTTATCAAGTCATTTCAAATATCAAAAGCTTCATGGAAACATCACAAGACTCATTCTTGACTCTCAAGTTCACATATCAATATACATTCAATAGTTAAATTTCTCATGGAAAGACGTAACTCATAACACTTGTCTCAAATTGTTCAAAAATCATAAATTCATATTAAGAATATTCAACTCATGGCACTTGAGTTAAATTGCTTAGAAATCATCAATACATAATGTTAATATACAACTCATGGAATAAACCCTCAATTTAGGAAACATAATGGTGAAATAATCATAAATATCAAACTTATTCAACTCAAATCTCATAAATCATAATTAAAGAAATTTGGGTGTAAACCCACTTGCAAAATCATATAAATCTGTAGTAGAAATTAAACCTTTAGGAACAAGAACGAAAGGAGTGTTCTTGTTCAAACCCCACATACCTTAGATTTTAATTTTGAAGATATAGAAACTTGCTTGAAACTTCTTTCTCACACTTTTAGACCAAGACCTTGCTGCCTTTGACTTGAGGAGCTTAGTTCTTGAACAATTTGAAGAAATTTATAGGAGATTTCTTGAATTTCTTGGAGATGATTTGATTTTTGGGTTTGGAAGAAACCCTAGGTTTTTAGAGAATTCTTGAAAGAATTTTGGAGAGAAATGGAGAGAAAATGATCTTTTCTCTCTCTACATAGATATATATATATATGAGGCCATAAGGAGCAGAAATGACCAAGATGCCCTTTTGAAAAATGCTGAAATTTGCTAATCGAGGCCTATGACGGTCAACCTGACGGTCCACCAAGTTCTCCGTCACTCAAACACAATAATTGGAATGTTTTTCCTTGATGTGACGGTTACCCTGACGGTCCATCAGAAAAGTGATGGTCTACCAAGTCGTCCATCACTTGAGGGCCTAAAATGAGACATTCTGTCTCGGTTTGATGGACACCTTGACGGTCCGTCAACTTTGTGACGGTCCACCACTTTGACTATCACACGACATACCAAAAAGGGAGCTACTGTCTTACTTGATGGGACACTTGACAGTTCACCTAGGACCTGACGGTCCACCAAGTCGACCGTCAAACTGGGCTATCCGATAGCATTCAGTAAAACAGTCATAACTCACTCATCCGATGTTGGATTTCGATTAAATTGGTATAGATAAAAATCTTATTCAATACTCTACATGAAAAAAGTGTAAATTAGAGAAATAAAACATGGTTTAAACATCAATCACTTTGGAAGTCATATATATCCATTCAAAATGACAGATTTAGGCTTAAGGAATGATTGGGGTATTACATATACCTATTTGATTTTTTCCAATATATTATTTATCTACTGTAATAGATTACTCATACTTTACCACATATGTAGAATCTGTTGGATACAATCAAATATATTCGGCATTTGCTGCAATAAATATTTGTATCTGTTGTAACATATATATATTTGGTTATTTTTAATATACTATTCATTTGCTACAACAAATTACTCATCTGTTGCAACATATATAGAGTCTGTTGAAAATGATCAAACATATTAGTCGTCTGTTGCAAAATGTCTTTATCTGTTCCAATAGATGTGTATATTTATTTGATTATTTTCAATAGATTATTCATCTACTGTAATAAAGTACTCATCTATTGCAACATATGTAGAGTCTGTTGCAATTATCAAGCATATTAAACATTTTTGTGATAAATGTATATATCTTTTTAACAGATGAATAATATGTTACAACAAATTGATATCTTTTGCAACGTAATTAATTATTCTAACCGATTTTACATCCATTTCAATAGATATAATATATTTTGCAACAGAAGTTGTTCCCACATATATAATAGATGCTGGACCATAAATAAATATTATACATCAATAACTAAATTTATTAAGTCATAATAAAACCAACAGTACCATTAATTACTATACAACAATTATAGACCATTTCAATCCGGGCACATAGTTTTTTGTGTCCAACCATCTTACAAATGGAGCACATACTTTTTCTTATTAAAAATAATTCCTTGACTTCACGACTCCTCTTATTTATCTTCTTCTCAATTTGTATGGGTCAACATATAGAGGAGGTATTTCTCTTTCTAACAATTCCAAAGGAATAATCCAAGAATCTTCAGGAGGTACTAAATTAATTTCCTCACAATATACCATTATGTATTTTTTTCACCGCATAATATGAAGATGAGTACTCGTAAATTTGATTTTCAAATTATGTACCATATTGGGATCGAAGCACTATCATAACATATGGAAAAAGTATTTTGTCCAAGTTAAAAACTCTATATGTACATGTTCTTCTTTGAAGATCAATCGTCTCAACATCACCATGACCGATGATAGTGAACATGTAGTTGGATATTTGATGAGTTAATAAATTGTTCCCCAAGTTAATGTACTTTGATATTTGTTTTTTCATTGTAGGAACAAGTCTGTTTGGTGAGTTGACCAACTCCATACACCTCTCATGAAATAATTTTGCAAACCTCATATTTATTTCATCAAATAGAGCACTAATGGGAAATCCACTTTTAACCTTAAACATTGCATTCACCGATTCAACATTGTTCGATGTCATAATATTATACTTATACCAAAAAAATCACTTAGTACGACATAAAATTATGATAAACTCATACTAGACACTTAATTTATAATATTGTACCTATTTCTTGGGCAGAATTTCCTTTTCCATTATGGAATCTGATACGTTTGAGAAGTTTGGCCACCTTGGATACCAAATCCCTTATTTGATTGAAATGGTCATTAAACTTACCTCTATCGTACACTTTTATTTCTTTATAAAAATAAGATATGAACTTTGAATTATAAAAGTTGCTTTGAATTTTTTCACCATGATTCCTCATGCAACAACCATAATGAGCTAAAGGGTAGACAATTGCAACCATCTTTTCAATACTTGGATGTTTGTCATAAATTATACACCAATCATCACTATCATGTACATAGATTCTTATTTGTTCATAAAAATATTGGTATGAGGCGTCACATTCCTTGTTTACTATACATAAATCATAAAAAAGATATGATTCTCCACATCCAGTGCCACCACCAATAGCAAAACTCCTTCATATTTGCTTTTTAAAAATATCCCCTCAATGGTTATGAATTTTTCATTTGTTTAAAACCATGAATTCAAGCAACAGAAAATACTTGGACTTTTCATTTTCATTAACCTACAATGATGCCTTAATTTCTTGATTTGCAGAGTCAAGCATATAACGGTATACCTCCAACACTGCATATCCGTGCTCATGTGTTCCCCAAATAAAAGACTTTGTAATCTACATGCCCTTATAAATCTCCCAATAACTCACCTTAAAACACAATTCTAGATGGATTTAATTGACCATATCTCTTGTAGATGGGCCTTTATTATTGGGAAAATTATTTTTGAAGTATTTACCGATGATCTTTATGGTGGCGTGTATATTAGGGCTCGTAATATTCTCCAAACCACATGTATTATAACTACCCTTTCCATAATTATGTATAAGTCCTACATTTAAAATCTCATGTTCAAATTTATCCGAATTTTGAAGTTATAAATTTCAATCTAGGTTAGTTTCGATCGATTTTGGAGCAAGGTGTGACCTAGGAAAATCTGAGAATTATTTGGAATGGGATACTGGTATTTGTATTTGTATTTATTTATAGCTTTCTAAGATGATAACAAACCCATATAAATTTATGAAATCAAATTTGGGTAGGTAAAACTCCCAAAATTAATCTAACATAAATGGTTCTCTTCAAAATATTTAAGGATTAAGGTGTGCTGCACAAAGTTAGATTTTTTGGTAAAGATGGACATTTTGTCCCATCGACTTTTCTATAGTGGTAAGTTATATAGTAGAATAATTTTTGCTATAGCAACGGTTAAAGAAGGTGAATGATAACTATAGTGATGACTACTGCTATAGTGGTATAGCTAAACCGGTCAGGTAGCTCTATAGTGGTGAAAACTGTAATATTAATAAAATAATTTTTTTCTTAAAAACTCATTTTGGGGTACAGAAAAGGCCATTTAGGATGAAATTCACCAAAATTTCATCGTTTGGCTTCATTATGGTAAGGAATTCATCTCGGTTAAGTTGCATTTAATTATTATGCCTTAAAATTGTTAATTTATGGTGTTAGAGGAAGATTTAGGGAGGAATTTTTTTTTGGGTGCAAGTGAGAAAATTAAGCAATAAGTTAATGAGTTTCATTTATTAACAGTTAATTTACTCTTACATTCGTTAATTCACTACTTTAATCACAAAATTCATAGTTTTAGGTGAATTACGATGGAAACACCCTTGAACAAAAAGGGAATGACCATGAATTTGGCTTTAGTAGTTGGGTGTGTTGTTATAAATCCTGACATGTTAGGTCATTTCTTTAATTATGTACTTATGTGCATGTTCTAGATCTAAAGTAAGGAAAAATTGCATGGAATGGCAAAGCTTTGTTATAGAGGAGTTGTGCAAGCTTCATTGGATTTAGGTGATGGTACTTTAGTTTAATACAGTTTGTGCAATATGCGCATGTTAACAACTTTGTAGTAGGACTTGTTAGTGCATGTTGTCTACTGTGGTCTTTGCAATGATTTGCAGTTGTGACATAATTTTTGACCTACATTACTAGCTAAATGTGGAATGTTAGGTATTAAAAATGTTCTCACATGCTTTTAGTGAAACAAGGTTGGCAGATCCTTGTGTCTAGGATTTTAGTACATGGATGGTAATTTTTCCATATAGGTCATGGCTAGAGGTAGGTTTTATATTCCTTAGCATATATGTACTAAGATCAGGTGAGTTTGGCAGTTCCATGAGCGGACCGGGGATATATATTTTTATACTTAATAAATTGTCTTGACTTGTTTTTGGCTTGACTAAAGTTGACTTGGTGATAATGTGTTAACTTGCTGTTTTGATTCCAAATTATTCATCGTTGCTTGTTATGCTTAGTGTATGTTTGTTAAGAATGAATGAACTTGTTGTACTATAACTTAGTTATATGTTCATATTTTTATCTTGGATTATCCAAATAACCCTACCAGTACACTGTTGTTCTTGTGTGTTGATACTACACTTGCATTTATTTTTGTGAGTGCAACACATATTCTAGCGGCTCCTATGAGATCTCACTTGTGATTCCAATGGTTGACTCCAGATTTCAAGGTGAACAGTATATCAAGATTTTATGGAATCTATCATTATTCCATTGTCCTTTGTTTGAACTTATGCACTTTCTTTAGTTTTTGGGATTGTACACCCTCTTAACATTCTTAATATGTTTTGGTACATAAATTTTCAGACTTTAGGGGTGTTTTGTTTAGTATTTATTTCTATATTTTTCATAAGTTTGGTTAATCCTTGAATTATTTATGGGATAGTTTCTTCTTTTACTCTAAGTGTTGGATTATGTTCTTGGGGTTATTAATTCTCCCATCAGGTGAGTAGTATAGGTGCTACTCATGATGGGATTGAGTCGTGACAAAGTTGGTATCATAGCCAAGTATGTTGATCTCGTTGTACCCAAATGAGTCTAGTAGAGACTAATAAAATGGTATGGAGATGTCTGTATTTTTTTGGAGGCTATAGGACTTTAGGACAATATATTTTTCTTGATTCTTTCATGTTATAACTTGATTCCAATTGGTATCTGGAAATCTAAATTGGTATCTAATCCTCTTTAATTTTTTGTCTGATAATGGAGAACACTAGGTCCAGTGAAATCCACTTGTAGCTCTCATACCGACTGCTCCAGCTGCAAATCTAGTTGGGAGAGGAACAGGATGGGAGAGAGAGAGAGAGAGAGAGAGAGAGGAAGAGAGAAAAAGATAAGCCACACCCGCCAAGGGTGAAGCTCGAGTGGTGGCTTGCTAAAATCTTGAGAGGTTAGCATTACCTCCCCCATCCTAGGATTATTTAAAAGAGATAGAAGCTATAAAGTAATAGGGTATGGAGCATGATATAGAAACTCACACTGGGGTTGTAGGACTACCCCCTATGTCCACTAAGGTTATTCAACACGTGTTAGCTTTTTGGAGTGGGTTGGCTAGGACTGGAGCCATATCAATAATACCAAGTTATCAAGCTCCATTCGTTTATCTTACTAATGCAATGGTTCCTAGAATAGAAGAGGCTTCAGGGATCAATGTTTTTCCTCATCCGGTGTTTGGTTTGGTGATGACTGGCACAGAATATGAACTGCTGACAAAATTTCTATGTATAAAACCTCTAACATTCTAGGGTACTGAGTTTGAGGATGCCTTTGAGTTTATTATTGATTTCCATAAGTGGTTACATAAGTATTTAATTGTGTAGCAATATGGAGTTGAGTTTATGACTTTTTGGTTGGAGAAGGATGCTAAGCAATAATGGAGAGTGTATGTTGGATGTCGATTAACAATTATTCCTTTATTGACTTGAGAGTAGTTCCATGCTATGTTGTTAGATAAATATGTGCCTCAAGCCCTCCACAACTGCAAGAATGATGAGTTTTTGGTATTGAAGAAAGGTGCTATGTCATTTGCGGCCAAGCTCTTTGCTTTGTCTCTCTATGCTACCCCATTGTTAAGTTCTGTGGAGATGAAGATTCGCCTTTACATTAGTGGTTTGAATTATGACCTTTAGGTATTTACAATGGATATGACTTCAGCAGAGAAAGGGTTTAATAAAGTTTCTGGCTATGTGAAAAGTTTAGAGGAGGTTACCTAAGTGAGTTAAGCTAAGATGTTAGACAATAAATCTTGGAATGTTAGAAATTATAGTAGGTCTTACACTAAAGTCCATAGTTAGTAGGACTATTCAGCCAGTCCTATTCAATCAGCCTTGCCATCTTCTATTGTGGTTCCAGTTAAGGGTTTTTCTCAGGCATAGGTTGTTAGGGGCTAGGGGGCTTCTTACTTTTCTACCAGTGGGCATTTTCATAAGCAGGGATATTACTATTATGGTACGATTAGTCACTTTAAGAAGGAGAGTCATATTAGGCAGGTGAATACCAAGACATAATAAACTCGTGCTATAGTTCCAACATATATAGAAGAAGGAGGTAATGGTAGGAGACATTCACATGATGGACATGAAAATCAAGAAAGTGGTCGAGGCTGTCGAGGAGGTGGTGGCATAAAGGGAGGAGCTCAGTCGGGAAGAGAGTTGGCTCAGATTGATGGCCGATCTTATTATTATGTATTTTTGGGAAAAACCAATGTCAAGGCTTTTGATGTAGTAATCACAGTTACTATTTCTATTTGTAACCAGATGACTTTTGTTTTATTTTATTCGAGGTTTACTTATTTCTATGTATCGTTCTAGTTTGCGGTGTGTCTGAATCTAGTTTTGATGTAATCAATTATTTTGTTTATGTGTCTACTCCGATAAGTGAATCTGTGATAGTGAGCTATGTTTATCATTCTTGTCCTGTATTATTTGTGGGTTTTTAGTCTTAGGTAGACTTGGTTATTCTAGATATATTGGGCTTTGATGTAATTTTGGCTATGACCTGGTTATCTTCATATTATGTTGTTGTAAACTATAATGCTAAATAGCGACTCTAGCTATGCCTGGGATAAAAGAACTAGAGTGGGAGAGAGTGTATAAGGACAAAACAGTAAGGAATATATCATATTTCTAGGCTAAGAGGCTATTGGGTATGGGGTGTTTAATATTTTTAGCTCATCATCAGAATGTAGACACGGGGTCCCCTTCTATAGAGTAAGTTTTAGTAGTCTTTGAATGTCAAGATGTGCCCTTCAGAACTACCAGGTATGCCTCCATATAGGGATAGTTTTTTGTGTTGACTTAGAGCCAGACACTCACCCTATTTATATTCCTCCTTATCGAATGGCTCCAACAAAGTTGAGAGAGCTCTCAATTGTGAAAGCTACTTGACAAAGGTTTTATTTGTCCAAGTGCTTCACCTTGTGGGTTCTTTTGTCCTATTTGTTAAGAAGAAGAACGATAGTATAACAATGTGTCTCAATTATAGACAGCTGAATAAGGTTACCATAAAAATAAATATCCCTTGCCTCAGATAGATGACTTATTTGATCAGTTACAGGGTGCCAATGTTTTCAAAAAACTAATTTGAGGTAGGTTATCATTTATTGATATTAGATGGAGGACATACCAAATACATGTTTTTAAACTCGGTATGGCCATTATAAGTTTTTGGTGATATCCTTCCGGTTGACTAATCACCTGCAACCTTTATGAGTTTAACAAATGGGATCGTTAAGTCATTCTTAAATTTATTTTTTATTATTTTTACTGATTATATTCTTGTGTAATCCAAGATTAAGGAAGAGCATGTAGGCTAGATTTGCATACTTTTGGAGATTTTAAGGGAGAAACGATTATTTGCTAAGTTTTTGAAGTGTGAATTCTGGTTGTCTTCAATTACCTTGTTTAGGCATGTCATTTATAAAAAAGGGTAATGATGGATCCCCTGAAGATTGAGGTAGTAAAGAATAGGAATTAGCCTAGTTCAATGGCCGAGGTAAGAAGTTTTGCGGGTCTTGCTAGTTATTACTACAAATTTGTCGAGAACTTTGCATCCATGGTAATGCACTTGACAAGATTGACTAAAAAAAGAAGTGCCATTTGGTTGGTCAAACCAATGTGAAGAGAGCTTCCAAAAGCTCAAGGATCTCTTGACTTCAGTACCTATTCTTTTGTTGCCAATTATTGGTGGGTTTGGATGTTGTGTTAATACAGGATAAGAATGTCATTCCCTATGCTTTATAGCAGTTAAAGCCCCATGAAAGGAAATACCCATCCCATGACTTGGAGTTGGCAGCGATGGTATTTGTATTAAAGATTTGGAGACACTATCTTTATGGTGTCAAGTGTGAGGTCTTCATACATCATCGTAGATAACAACATATGTTTACTCAAAAGGATTTAAACCTAAGGCAGCGGAGGTGGATGTAATTTTTGAAGGATTATGATGTGAGTATTTAGTATCATAGAATAAGGCAAATATGGTGGCAGACGCATAGATAATTATCTCAATCGAGTGACTAAAATTGATATTGAAAAAATAGAGAATCAACAATACAAAATAAAGATAGTGGAGAAATACAAGATGAAAATTAAAAGAAATTATGATAAGAATAGAAAAAAGAAAGGCTAATTGAATCAATTAACCAAGTAAGAAGAGAGCTTGATTTCAATTAGAATAGAGAATCCTAATTTGAATCTACAAATGAGTAACTCTTGAGAAAATGAAGGTTAATAAGTTTAAGATCAACAATGGGAATCTACCCATCACTAATCCCACTAACACTATGGCTACATAAAGGGATTCCACCTTACACTCTGCAATAACTTCACATGACTATCTATATAACCAAATATATCAACGCCATCACTATATTGAGGCTCTTTAAGTTCATCAAAAAAAATCCTCATTTAGTGGGTATTAATTATACACAAGTTTATCAACATCAATATCACTTAATAATGAGATATCATTCAAAGCACATGTATCAACACTAGGTGGACACATATTGATATTACTAGAAAATCAATTTTGTCATCACTAGGATTACTTAGTTTATCCCCATTCTTAATATGTACCTTATTAAAACATGGCAACGAATCACATAACAATGTACTTTCATTCAAGCCACAAGTGTCAACACTAGGTGGACACAAATTAATCTTGCAAAAAGAATTAATAGGATCTACTAGTATGTGAACACTCTCAACAAATACGTTATTACTTTCAAAAAAAAATCAATAGGATCAAGTAGTGTATGAATACTCTCAATAAATACATTATCACTATGGAATAAGGTTCTATCAAGATCACCACAAGGAAAATAATATTTATGCTCACATGTAATGACCCTTTAGGTCATTTTTCATATTTTTGCTTATTTTTTCAATTAGAGATTTTCCATAACTTCCCTAAGTCATTTATGACTTGCTGGGACTAACAGTTTGATTATCGGCAGTTTATTTGTTTTTTAGAGCTAATTCCCTATTTGGAAGTCCTTTTTCGAAATGGCTATCAGGCAAAAACTATAGGAAAACAATCTTATATGCAAATTCTGACTGTGTCATCAACTCCAAAATATTAATTTTAGGCTAGGTAGACCTTTGGTTTGAGTCTCGAGGCACCTGAGCTCATTTCTAACTATTGGTCAGAGAGTTAAGAAATATAATATGGGTGTGGGAGTCTGAGAGGGTCACCATAGATTTTGAGGGTGTTTTGAGGTTTGATGGTTGCATTTATGTTCTTTAGATCAATGACTTGATTCAATTGATTTTGCATGAGGCTCGTAGCTCTAGATATTCATTGCCTATGTTGCTAGTAGGTAAAGGCTGAGCATCAACGACCAAGTGATTTGACTTAGAGGTTTTCCATACTCGAGTGGAAATGGGAATGAATTACCATGGATTTTGTTAGTGCTTTGCCTCACACTTCCCATTTTTCCGATGGTTTATTGGTCATTATGGATCTTTTGACCATGTCAGCATATTTCATTCCTATTTAGATGTCCTTCAGTGCCGAGAGATTAGACCATATCTTTGTTTGGAAGATAGGTTGTTTGCATGGTGTGCCCATTTCTATTATTTCATAGGGGAAAAGACATCGTTTTCACCCCAAACTATACAAAAAAAGTCGAAGCCACACCTAAACTATACTAGTGACCTATTACACACCTAAACTATAAAAAATTGATACTTTTTACCCCTAGATCTGACGTGGAAAAAACATAATTAATTAAATAAAAAAAGGCACATCTACAATAAAAATTAATGCAAAAAATTTAAAAATAAAATAACATACTCACTCTACCCAACCCCCATCATCCATGTCCCCTCCCCCACTTCTAAGCCATCATCTTCTTCATCACCCCTACCCTAAACTCCAACCCCACCCCAACCAACTATCTTCTTCATAACCCCTACCCCCAAAAATTTACCTATTAGTTGGTCTAACCCAAAATAAGAGGAACGGAGAATAGGAAAATACAGAGTATATTATAACTACCAACTTTTTACAAAATTTGTATCAACCAATCATCTATAATATGTATATTAGGCTTGCGGATGGTGAGAACAAATCCTTAATTTTCATGAATGAATAGTAGCCCAAGCTCAATTTTCACTTTCTTGTTTCGTGGTTCAATAAGGGATGTTTTAGCTCCAGGAGACAATCCTAACAAGATTACCCTCTCTACTGTGCACTCAGAAGAAAATAGGTTACTCTCAGCTGTAGAAGGAGCCGCTGCATTTGAAGATATAAGTTTCCAATGAAAAATCACAAAACCTAGATGGATTTTCTCGAATTAATAAACAAACTGATCACAATTTCAAGCAAAACTAACAAAATTTAGATGAATTTTTCTTAATTACCCAATAATTTGATTACAATTTCAATCAAAAATCACAAAACCCAGATTGGTTTTCCTTAATTACTCAATAAATTGATCTCAATTTCAAGAAAAAATCTCAAAATTAAGAATTTGATTACAATTTCAATAAAAATCAGAAAGCTCGGATGAGAAAATTCAAAAATAACCATTAAATGTAGGAAAAACTAATAATTCAAGCCCTAACAAAGACGAATTTAGGAAAAATTAAAGTGATTTTGATGAGTGAATAATGAAGAAGAAGATAAATAAATTGGATGTTGATGAGTGAATGATGAAGAAGAATAGATAAAAATGATAGATAACAAAATTCAAAAATAATAAGGGGGTTTTGATATTTTTTTACTATTTTTTATACTATGCTGATGTGACACTGATGTGGCGGGCACGTGTAATACACCACACCACATGCAAGTGGTATAATACTTTATAGGGTTTAAAAAGTATCACTTTTTTTATAGTTTTGTGTGTAATAGGTCACTAGTATAGTTTAAGCGTGGCTTCGACTTTTCTTATATAGTTTGGGGTAGAAACGATGCCTTTTCCCTATTTCATATTGAAGTTTCATGTTTACTTTGAGGTTTTGGAGAGCTTTTCAGAAGGACTTAGGCACTCAGGTGGATCTTCATACAAATTTTCATCCATAGATGGATGGTCAGTCGGAGCTGACCATTCAGGTTCTTAAGGACATGCTTCGATCCTATGTTATAGATTTTAGAGGATAATAGAAGAAATACTTAGCCTTAGCAGAGTTCACATATAATAACAACTATCATTCGAGTATTGAGATGGCACCTTTTGAGGCTTTTTACGGTAGGAGATGTCATTCTTTGATTGGATGGTTTGAGACTTCTAAGATTAGGCCCCATGGTATGGATTTGCTTTAGGAGTTATTGGATAGAGTCAGAGTGATTCAGGATAGTTTGAGAGCAGATCAGAGTAGGTAGAAGCCTCTATAAAGCATAGGATTTATGCCTTGATATTTGAAGTTAGTGATAATGTATTCCTCCGTATATTACCAATGAAGGGTGTGATGAGGTTTGGAAGGAAGGGCAAGCTCAGTCCTAGATATATTAGACCTTTTAAGATCTTTTGTACAGTTGGTGAGGTGGATTATTAGTTAGCTTTACCTCCATATTTTGCTACTGTTCATCCAGTTTTCCATGTCGCCGTATTATGGTGATATATTCTTGATCCATCTCATGTGCTTAGATTGAACTCAATCTAGTTGGATAAGTGTATGACCTTTGTGGAGGAGCCAATGCTTATTTGGCTAGTGATGTGAGGTGATTGTGCATTAGAGAGATTCCTATTGTTAAGGTTTAGTGGAGGAACTTACCAGTAGAGAAGTCCACTTGAGAGATTGAGAGCAAGATACAAACCTAGTATCCTCACATGTTTGAGACTTTAGGTATTATCTAATCTGTAACTTTTGAGGATGAAAGTTCCTTTAGTAGTGGAAATTATAATGACCCTTTAGGAAATTCTCCATTTTTGCTTATTTTTGCTATTAGAGCTTTTCCGTAGCTACCCCAAGTCATTTATGACTTACTGGGACTAATAGTTTGGCTATGGGGGTAGTTCATTTGGTTCTTAGTGCTAATTCCGTATTTAGAAGTCTTCGTTGGTGCCAAATGGCCACTGGGCAAAAACTTCAATAAAATGATCTTATATGCAAATTTTGATTATGCCAACATCTCCAGAATATTAATTTTAGTCTAGGTAGACCTTTGGTTTGGTTCTCGAGGTACTTAGGCTTATTTTGACCTATTGGTCAGAAAGTTAAGAAGTAAAATAGAATGTGGGACCCATATTTGGTCAAAATAACCTCAAATGAAAAATCTGAGTGCCCCATTATGTCTGAAACATCAAATTTGTTATGGTTACATAGTTAATTTATGAATATAGTATTCCGAATAAATCTCAAGTACCGGTCGAGTCCATTCGTAGACTTAGAAAATCTAGTGCACGAGATACTTGGTGCCACCCTGATTGTGGTCTCTATATCAAAATCATGATAAGCCAGATTAGCAAATATGTTACAATCGCGAGGCCCTAGTCTTGATTGCGACCCATACAGGCCTAAGGTATTATGATTACAGGTCTGGGTCAATGATAACGAGACCTGAAGACCTAGTATGGGTATAGATAGACCCCAAACTTACAAATTCAGCCATTTTCTCACTTATTCTTGAGAGAATAATCCCTAGATAGAGATATTAAGTGAAATTAAAGCTTGGTGGTGATTGGGAAGCTTGTGTAACATTTATTTTTGCAATTATCTTTTGATTTAAGGTAAGAATTCACCCTTTTCTTAGTGAAATTTCTTGATTATTTGCTCAAAACCCCAAAAGTTTTTGATCTTAATTGTAGCCCCAATTTTACTTGGTTTTCACCCATTTTTGAGGGTAATGATACCTTGCGCTTGTGAGAATGTTGGGTTGGTCTTGAAAACTTGATTTCCATTAGTAGGACCTACATGGGGTTTTGAGGTAATTTTTGGATCTAAAGCCTAATGGTGCAATATGGGTATTAATATTCTCATATTAATGAGTAGAATTTATTTCTTATAGCTTAGCATCTGGAGGAGTCTTCTCGATTTAGCAGTTTGTTTAGCTTTCTTCGGTGTCGAGTTAGGCTAGGTTTATCCCTAGTTAGATTAAGCTATCTCATAGTATTCTTATGATATGTGTTAGATTTGGGATGAGTTTTAGGTATTGGATTGATAAAAGACAAGACTTGGGTTAGTTGGACCGTTTAGGCTAACTATAACCGTAGAGTTTAATACTTGGCTTGTTTCCTTATGCTTTAGGTGGATCAAACTTCATTACTTATGTTTAGCATAAAAATGCCTTATATTGATCATTATTAAGTAAAATTCTTAAGATACACATGCTTAGGGTATGATTGGCCTTAGTTCCTTTATTAAGGAAGGTTGTCTTAGTTACTATATTGGTTAGTTTTTGTGTTTGAGAAGAAACTTTTCCGTAGGACTAATAGTGGTTTGCTATACATCTAAGAGAAGATTTAGATACCTTAGACTAGTCCAAGGTTGTATTTGACATAGAATATGTTTTGGGGATTTAAAAGTGGGCTCTTTGAACCTACCTTAAGTCAAGATTGATGATTAGTTCTCTTGAAACTCTTATATACTTATTAAATGCCTAGATAATTTCCTTTTAGGTAATATTGAGGAACCTTGGTTCATGTAGATTATGATGAATGACATTGGAAGTAATGCCGAAATGATTATTCCATATGTATGACCTATTGGTTAAGCTTATGATGAGCTATTGGTGTTGCTATTTTTTTGGTATTGAATGGACTACTGAATATACCATTGAATGAGTCCTTGACTATGATGTTGTCTAAGCCATAAATTATGTTACTGACTATGTTATGAATAAGCTATAGATTATGCTTTGGATTAGCTATTGTTTGACCTATTGATAAGCTACCTTTTATGCTAATGATAAGCCATCAAATATACTAATGATAAGTCATTGCTCATGATATTTCTTATGATTATGATCATTCTAAACAATTATGCTTGTAATCATATTAGAAAACATCCTTATTGATGATGTTAGAAATTGTGTTATTACTTGTGCTAGAAGTCATAATTGTTGATTATATAGAAAATAATGCTATTAATTACACTATAAATCATGATGCTTGATTATGTTGGCATTTATGACATTGATTATATACCCAAAAAATCTAAAAGATATTGTGATAATATCAATACCCAGCAAGGCCAGAGAATACTATGATGATATTGATACCTAGTAAGGTCGGAGGGTATTGTGATGATATATTGATACTCGGCAAGAACGGAGGATATTGTGAAGATATATTGATATTCGATAAGTACGGAGGATGTTGTGATGATATATTAATACCCAACAAGGACGAAGGATATTGTGATGATATATTAATACCTGATAAGGCCGTAGGATGATTATATTGATGTGCCTATGTGTACATCTACCGGTTTGATTTCGGCTATGCCCTGTGTATGGAAATAATATTCTTATATATATTTATGTGTAATTAGGGTATGGTATTTATATTACGGATGGCAATTATAGTCCGAAAGTGATAGTTTTTTATAAAGTGGTGTACTTGATGGTTAGTGCTAAATAAGGATTAGGTGTGGATATTTGTTAAGTATCTAATAATGACTAGTTGAGAAACAAGGATTAGTTGGTAATGATGATTAGTAATAAATGATGTTAGTTGATAACTGATGGCTATTAATTAATGATGAATAATGAATATATGGTGAATAGTTGCTTAACTGATAACTAGAGGATATATGATGACTAGTAATCAAAGGGATTAGTTAATAAGAGATGGTTAGATCATAAACGATAACCAGTGAGTATTGATGATAAGCTTGTTAAACGATGGTAGCATTATGGAATATTGGTATATTGTCAAAAATTGGTAAATTATGAAATGTTGGTAAATAACCGATTGATGATAATTATGGGATGATGGTTAAATGATGATGAAATTTATCTATAATATTGGTAGATTACGTTATTCTTCTCTTGGGTGTACTCTCATATTGGGTAGGAGCCTGTGATGAGTTCTTTGGTTTTTTGCACTAATTGGTGTATCAGAGCCAGTTTTGTGTTTATGTTTTCTTGTGTTAATCTTCCATGATATATTATTATTTTGAATTTACTTATATCCCAACATTGATTGGCATGTGTTGATGCCTTATGTTATATTGTTATTCCGGTTTAATTACTTACTATGTACAACGATGTTGGAGATGACTCAAGTTCATTTCTATACTTTGACTTAGTTATGCTATCTTGCACTTTATCATACTTATATCATGATTTAGCTTAGTCGGTCGATAATGCCAACTGAGTACCCGTTGTTTTGGTTCTCATATTATACTTTTGTATCTTTTTGGTCTAGATTCGAGTACTAGCTATCACCGTTAATTGTTGTTTATGTAGTGATTGATTTTTGGAGATAGGTTGAGCTCTTAGAGTTTGAGTTATTTATTTTTCTTTATCCTTATTTTCAAATTTTTTGTTTCGAGAAAGATACATTTACTATTCTAGACTTTGAATATTATTGACACTATTAGATGCTCTTTTACTGGCTCTACTAGGTCGTGATATTGGTATCTTATATTGACTGTTTATTTTATCTAGAACCCTTGCTTATTTATAAATTGTGTTTCTTAAATTTCGCCTATGCTGGGCATTTCCTACCGAATTAACCTATTATATTAGCTCTGGGTTATGGTTTTTCTTACCTACTAGTGGGATTTAGTGGGTGCCATCATGACTCATAAATTGGATCATGACAAATTGGTATTAGAGCCTAGTTTCACCGGTAGTGTAGGTACAAGATCAAGTGTCTTGTAGAGTCCTACGGATCGAAATAATGACGTATGTTTCCTATATTTAGGATGCTATGGGACATTCTTTAGAGTTTTTTACTCTTTTTACTCATATTGTGCTAAGAGTCTGAGTTGGTTTGTAGAAGTATTCCCTCAACTTTGCTCTTTTGAAGATGGCCAGAACACATGCTACCGCTACACGAGATAAGGGCCCCAAGACTGAGCATAAAGATCCTACTCTTATTCATGGATGACCTAGAGGTTGTGGATAGCTGCGTGATATGTACCCATTTAGGGCCTAGGATAAGCCGCCTTCCCTAGGTCCTTTTTCCCACTCCTACGCAAGAGATTCTTCTGCCCCTGCCAGTGGTGGGATAATGACCATCCTAGGCTCCACCAGGGTTTATTTCTTCTTCAGTGCTTAAATATGTGTTTGTTTAGCTTCTGGAGAGAGTTGGTGGTATACCGTATAATGGTGCACAATCTATTGATTAGAGTGGTATTGAAGTGGAGGCACAACCTTTAGCTGTGGCTCTAGAGTTGAGGTTCCTCCCGTATCGGTAATTGATCAGCTAATGGTTTCCCAACCTGTATGTCTTCGGAGGAGTAGGAGATATTGGATATATTCTTGAGATTGGATCTACCTAGTTTTTTTGGTGCTCCAAGCCACGATGCATATGAGTTTCTGATTGCTTGTGAGGATAAGCTCGATAATTTAGGATCATTAAGACTCGTGGTGTAGATTACATCACATTTCAGTTTGACTTGGCTGCTCGATATTAATGGAGAGGTTATATGGATTCTAGACTAGTTAGATCTTCTCATTTGTCTTGGAATTAGTTCTCTGAGATATTCTTAGAGAAATACATGTCTCGCAACCTTAGAGATTATTTGAGGGATCAGTTCTCAAGATTATAGGGCTCCATGATAGTTGTAGAGTATGAGGCTTATTTTTACGAGTTGGCTAGTTATGCAACTTCTATTCTGGATACTGATTATGAAAGAGTTCACTGCTTTGCTAGAGGGTTGAGACTTCTCATTCATATGATTACTTAGATTTTAGTTGCCATGGGTAGATCTTATTTTGAGGTGTTATATCATGCTTGGATGATAAAGGAGATGCACTGTGAGGGCCGTCAGGGCTGTGATAAGAGGCCTAGGTTTCAAGGAAGATTCAGTGGGAGCCGTCATCGTTCTCGAAACAGAGATAATAGTTCTTAGAGTAGGTATCGTCCGCTTCCATTCTATCAGTCTCAGAGTCAGTCTAGTCGACCTGTGCAAGCAACACTTTAGATTATTAAAGAAAGTCAGTCTAGTGCTAGTGACGCCTTGGTAAGGGCTGTGGTCAATCGTCGAGAGGTTCATCATTTGGTTATTCTAGACATGGTGGTTATTTTTGGCCAACTGGATCCGCTGGTTCTAGTTTAGCTTATGCCTCTTATTTTACTTGTTGAGATTTTGGTCACTATTCATAGGATTGACCTAGTCATGGGGCGATTGTCATTTCAACTCAGGGTGCTTCCTGTATTAGAGCAGTTCATCCCTCAACTAGAGGTGGTTTCCATGGTTGCAGGGGTGGTTTCTAGGGTACTGAGGAAGTTCTCAGTCAAGCAGGATGGAAGGTTAAGTGCCCAACCAGGTGGTGAGCATGGTTAGTTGTATGCAGTACTTGCTAGAACTGAGGCTAAGACTTTAGATGCTATAGTTATAGGTATGATTTTGGTGTGTCACCAGTCCACCATTGATTTATTTAATTTGGAATCCACTTATTCTTATATATATATATTCTTATTATGCACCATAGTTGGAGTTGTCTCATGACTTATTATCTGTGCCATTACGTGCATCAAATCCCGTGGGTGATTCTTTAATAGTGGATCAAGTTTTTAGATCATGTGTTGTGACTGATAGAAATATTAATACTTGTGCTAATCTTATTATGTTGGATATAATGAATTTTGATATAATTTTGGGCATAGACAGGTTATCCCACTATCATGCGGTCATGGATTATTTTCCAAGACCGTTACCTTAGCCATGCCTAGCGTACCCCCAATCTTATGGCAAGGAGTGGTTATTCGAGATCCAAAGGGATTTTTTTTATGTTCATGCTAGAAGGCTTATTTCGAGGGGTTGCGAGTCTTATCTAGCTTATATTTGTGATACTAGTATGGAGAGTCTTTCACTTGACTTTGTTTCTAGTGTTTGTGAGTTTCCTGATGTGTTTCCTACTGATATACCTGGTATTCCCCCTGTCTATGAGATTGAGTTTGCTATTGATCTCAACCTTAGAACCCAAACTATTTCTATGACACCTTATTGTTTGGCTCCTGCAGAGCTTAAGGAGTTGAATTCTTAACTTCAGGATCTTCTTGGTAAGGGTTTTATTAGACTATGTCTTCTTGGGGAGATCCTGTATTGTTTGTGAAGAAGAAAGATAGCTCAATGCGTATGTGTATGGATTATAGATAGCTTAATAAGATTATAGTGAAGAACCGTTATCCTATGCCTCACATTGATGATTTATTTGACCATCTTCAGGGTGCTACAATGTTTTATAAGATTGATTTGTGATCTAGTTACCATCAGTTGAGGATTTGAGCTAGAAATTATGTTATTACTTGTGCTATAAGTGATGGTTGTTGATTATATGGGAAATTATGCTCTTACTTGTGCTAGAATTCATGATATTTGATTATGTTGGCACTAATGACATTGATTATATACACAACAAGGCTGAAGGATATTGCGATGACATTGATACCCGGCAAGGCCGGAGGATATTGTGATGGTATATTGATACCCGACAAGGTCGGAGGATATTGTGCTGATATATTGATACCCGATAAGGCCGGAGGATGTTGTGATGATATATTGATACCCGACTAGGCTGGAGGATATTGTGATTATATATTAATCCCTGGCAAGGCCAGAGGATGATTATGCTGAGGCATTGATACCCGACAAGGCCGGAGAATAATTATATTGATGTGCCTATGTGTACATCTACCAGTTTCAGTCCGGCTATGCCTTACATATGACAATAATACGCTTATATATACTTATGTGTAATTTGGGTATGGTGTTGATATTAGGGATACTGGTTGTAGTCCGAAAGGGATAGTTGCTTATAAAGTGATATAGTTGATGATTAGTTCTAACTAAGGATTAGTGGTGGATATTGGTTAAGTGTCTAATAATGATCAGTTGAGAAACGGGGATTAGATGGTAATGGTGATTAGTAAAAAATGATGTTAGTTGATAATTGACGGCTATTTAATTAATGATGAGTAGTAAATATACGATGAATAGTTGCTTAAATAATGACTAGAGGCTATATGATGACTAGTAATCAAAGGGATTAGTTAATAAGAGATGGTTATCTCATAAATAGTAACTAGTGAGTATTGATGATAACTTTATTAAATGATGGTAGCATTATGGAATATCAGTATATTGTCAAATATTGGTAAATTGTGAAATATCGGTAAATGACCGATTATGATAATTGTGGGATGATAATTGAATGACAATGAAAGTTATCTATAATATTGGTTGATTGCTTTATTCTTCTCTTAGGTGTACTCTCCAGCCATATGGGAGGCCGTGATGAGTTCTTTGCTTTCATTCACCCGTTGGCGTATCGAAGCCAATTTTGTGTTTATGTTTTGCTTGGGTTAATGTTTCATGATACATTATTATTCTTATTTATTTACTTATATTTTCCAGCAATTATTGGCATGTGCTGATTCCTTATGTCATATTGTTATTCCGATTTAATTACTTACTACATACAACAATGTTGGAGATGACTCAGGTTCATTTCTGTACTTTGGCTTAGCTATGCTATCTTGCATTTTCTCATACTTATATCATGATTTAGCTTAGTCGGCCGATGATGCCTGATATGTCGTGGAAATACGACACTTTCGATGTTTAAAACCATGAATTTATGCATGTACTTAGGTTGTTTTAGAGGATATGATACACTTTTGTGTTTGTTGCAGGTAAAACAGATCTGCAATAGTGCTGGGATGAAAATAGAAGAAAAATACCTAAAAAGACCAAGTCTGACCAAGATACGAGTCACCTCATGAGTCATCAGCACATCATACGACAAGTAGGATGACTCGTAAGCACAACAGAACCAAAGACCCAAAAAAATTACTAAGTGAAGAAAAAATATGAATCAGTTATATGAGTTGTAAGCAGAATGTATGGGTCATGATTGGGAGTCATAAGCATAACAGTGTCTAAATATAAAATCCAAAGTTGAAGTCTTAAAAGTATACGAGTCGAAAGTCTGAGTATGACTCATATGTTTAAACCGTAATCAAAACAGTGTCCAAGCTTGAAAAGAAGAAAGTCCCAGGTGGATACGAGAGAAGGACACAAGTTGTATGATCGAGATTCGACTTGTAAGAAAAAGTCGTATGAAGATCAGAAAGTTGAAGCCTTGGGAGACCAGACATTGGAATGGATACACGAAGCCAAGGTACGACTCGTATGATGAATATATGAGTGGATGGATGAGTCGTACGATGCACTGACTTAACTTTTCCTTTTTTGTTTTTATTAGGATTTCTGAGATACTATCAATACCCTAGGGTTTATCTTTTATTAGGTTACAAGCTTTGATATTCTTATACGCACTTTTACATACTTTAGCATTATTGATACTTTGTTCTTGAGATTTTGAGTTTTTATTCAATTGAAGACTTTGGATTTTATACATCTCATTATGTAATTGATTACATGCTTTCTTTATTGATTATCATGGATTGTTGCATGAACATGAGAGACTAACATCCCTCACTAGGGCTGTGGGAACCCTGGTGGATTAACTACATAAGGGAAGTGGGAGATTCATCTATCATAAAGTAAACTGCACATATCTTATCTTCTTTATCATAATTGACCTCAGAGCTACTGCAGAAGTTTGGAATAGCCTGTATTCATAAACGTCCTCACAAGGGAGTTTATGATTGGGAAAAGAGGATCAAGACAGTAATTTAAGATTTACTTCTACGATTACTATTTTGCTATCTCATCTAATCAACCTGAGGCTCAAAATGTGAGGAGCAATAAGGTGACACCCTAACACTCACAAAGTAGAGGGTGAGATTTATCATCACGTTCACAAAATTGTTGATAATACAAAGCTTGTCACTTGACATACAGAGCAACATAATAAGTGGGTCGAACACGAAAAACTTATAGAATTAAGAAGCCAGGGGGAATACAGTCCTAGTGTTCATCCTGTACTGTTTATAACTCAAAGCACTCAAATTTGGTTACTACTCACTAATTACTTATAAAATCCTCTCTTTTACCTTTCTGCGCTACTCGTGAATTACATCAGACCATGCAATTGTTTAGCATCTTCCCTATGGGTTCAGCTCCAACCTAGTTGGGTAACTATATTTGGTATCGACCGTTGCATACTTATTTTGGAGGTTAGTTTTGGGTGACACCAAATTTTGGCACCGTTGCTGGGGAAGATGGTGTAATTGTTGATTGAATTTAGTTAAGTTTGTGCGTTTTATTTTCTATTTTTTATTTGGCATATGACTGTGTATGTCAAACACTAGGAGATGAGGCAATCCCTTACTCTTTTTCGATCCAGATCTAGAAAAAATTCTTCAAACATCACAAAGAATGGTATAACACGTTCTTGATAGTATTCCTACTAGGGTTCCAATGAGAGAGATGAGAAGTTGAAGAGGCTAGATTAGCTGAAGAGCCACAGAGAGTTCAGAATAGAGAACTAGTTAGGCCGAGATAATTAGGTGATAGAGTTCAGAGAGGCAGAGTTCCAATGATCCCTACATACCAACCTTTGCAACCATATGAGGAAGACAATAAGGATATGGGAAATGTTGAACCGGATGGGACCGGAGCGACCATTCCTCTACATATACCCCTACATGTGAAGTTTGACATTGCTAGTGCTATGATCTAACTGCTGAACTTAAAGGGTGTGTTTTCGGGATCAACAACTGATGATATGAATCTACATTTTGCTAACTTTACTAGGATTTGCACATCGTATACTATTCTAGGGATAGACAAAGAAGCTTTGAGATTGAGGTTGTTCCCATTTTTGCTAACTAGATAAGCATCACTATAGCTAGGGGAACTTCCGAAAGGATCAATCACTTTATGGCATGAGTTGCCTAAATAATTTCTTATCAGATTTTTCTCTCCAAAAAAGATGCCATAGTTTAAAGATAAAATTTATAACTTTAGATAGTTACCTGCAGAATCTTTTTATGAATCATTATTTAGATTTAAGAAGAAGCTGAGCATGGTGCCTAATCACAGAATCAGAGGGTCAAATTTTCTGGAAATCTTTTACTGATCACTGAATGTCAGTTCAAAAGCAATGACAGACATTATTTTAGGAGGTGCATTTATGCGTCTTCATTAGGATTATGAGCAAGAGATGCTAGATGATATTTCAGTAACCAATAGAGGATGGAATAATAGATATGTTGAGCGTGGTGCAGGTACATAGACTATTGGTGCAAATAATGCATATAAACCTGGTCATGATATGGTAGATCAAAAAGTTGCACAACTTTGAATAAATATAGGTCTTCTTACAAAGCAATTCGTAACATTGGGTGCCAAGAAAGTCAACCCAGCTGGGATACAAGGTTCTTCTTCTAGAACCTTTGATATTGAATCTAAAGAGGAAACATAGTATCTTGATCATAGGTTGGCAGATTTTCAAGCCCAAGGGAAAGGGAATCAAGGTTGGAACTATTATAATGACAGATATAGAGATAGAAGTAGAGCGAGATGGTGATTGGTGGCGGAAATATGACTACATAGACAAGAGCGACACATATATTCTATCAGGAAGTCGTGATTCAGAATCTAGAATAGAGGCAATATTGTCAAACTGGTCAAAGGTACAAAAAGTAAAGAGAGCTATCTTAAGGAGATTAAAGCAGATCTATCTAGGATGAATCAAAAAGTTTAGTCACATGCTACGAGAATCAAACAAATTGAGCAGAAGTATGGACAGATGTCGGCCATATTAAATTAAAGGCAACCTAGCCCTCTTTCTAGTAATATGGTTGCAAATCCAAAGAATGATGGTCACTGCCATGCTATTACCACTAGGAGTGGTAAAACCACCACAGACTTACTTGTACCGGTTACTGATAAGAAAATGAATGATGATGACCTTGTTGATATAGAAAGCAACAAGAAGTAAGATAAAGGAAAATAGGAGCCTGAGGAGCATATTCTGAAACCCATTTTGACACCTTGCCCTCTATTTCCTCAAAGGCAAAAAAAAAAAATAAGAAGATGGTAAGTATTAGATGTTTTTGTCAATTCTAAAAAATCTGTCAGTCAACATCCCCCTTATAGAGGTATTAGAGCAAATTCTAGGATATGCAAAATTTATGAAAGATCTAATCACCAAGAAGAGTCCAGTCAGTTATGGGCCAGTCGACAATATTCATCATTGCTATTTTGTAGCTACTAGATCATTGTTATAGAAGAATGAGGATCGTAGCTACTAGATCATTGCTAGAGAAGAATGAGGATCCTTGTGCATTCACTATACCATGCACCATTGGGTCTTTCGAGTTTGCTCGTGCACTATAGATTTAGGTTCTAATATCAACCTTATGTCATTTGCAGTGTTTAAACAGTTGGGGTTAGGAGCACCTAAACTGACCACTATGAGATTAGTAATCGCAGACAAGATGGTGCAAAAACCAATTGGTATTTTATATGATGTATTGGTGAAGATGTCTTCTTTTATTTTTCCTACAGATTTTATGATATTGGACTTTAAAGTAGATTTTCAAGTCCCAATTCTTCTAGGAAGACTATTCTTAGCTACATAAAGAATGTTGATATATTTGGAGCTAGGTCATCTGATACTGAGAATCAATAATAAACAGGTAATATTCAATGTATGCAAACCTATGAAGTAGCCTAATGAGTTAAGAGTGATATCAGTGATTGATGTGTTTGATAAAGAAATAAAATCTTTTGGAAATATTTATGCTATAACAACTTAGGAGGATACTTTTGATGCTGTTACATCTAAGAGAGGTTGGGTTTCTAATACTCGTGATCATAAACTTTGATGATGGTGTTGAGTACTATAATGAGATGGTATGTGATCTCTATGGGAGTGGTTCTTACACTTATGCACCAAAGAAGCTTGATTTGGATTTAAAGAGTAGAACTACTCTACCGGCTCATCCATCCATTGAAGAGCTACTGGTCTTAGAGTTGAAGGCTCTCCCTTCTCTTATGCGATATACATGCTGGGAGCTAACAATATTTTGTTGGCTATTATTGCAGCTGACTTGGGTGATACAAAAGTAGAAGCTTTGTTATTAGTTCTACAAAGATTTAATAGGGCCACATATTGGTCCATTGAAGATATGATGGGTATACCACCTGGTATTTGTACTCATAAAATTCAACCTGAGATGGATTGTATTTCGAGTATAGAACATCAGTGTCGACTCAATCCTCCTATTTAGGAGGTGGTAAAGAAAGAGATAATCAAGTGGTTGGATGCTGGAGCCATGTATCCCATTGCTGATATTAAGTAGATCAGTCCGGTACAATGTCTTTCAAAAAAAGGTGATATTACTATTGTGCCAAATGAGAAGAATGAGCTAGTGCCAATAAGTCCAGTCACAGGACCATTTTCCCATGCCCTTTATGGACAAGATGTTAGACAAGTTATCCGACAGAGTATGGTACTATTTTCTTGATGAGTATTTAGGTTACAATCAAATCACAATTACACCTTAAGACCAAGAGAAGACAACCTTCATTTGTCCTTATGTGACATTTGTATTAAGACGTGTGTCATTTGGGCTATGCAACACTCTAGCCATATTTCAGACATGTATGTGTCAATCTTTTTTGATATGGTAAAGGACACCATGGAAGTATTTTTGAATAATTTTTTAGTCATTGGTGATTCTTTTGGTGATAGCTTTGTTCACTTGGCCTATGCTATACGAAGGTGTGAAGAATGCAACTTGGTGCTTAAAGGGGAAAAGTGCCATTTTATAGTCAAAGAAGGTATAGTATTGGGACACAAAATTTCAAAAAGGGGCATTGAGGTAGATATAGAAAACATTAAAGTGATCGAGAAATTACCTCTACTAATTTCTATGAAGGGTGTTCGTAGATTTTTGGGACATGCCGGGTTTTATAGGCAATTCATCAAGGATTTCTCCAAGATTTCCAACCCTCTTTGTAGGATTCTTGAGAAAGAGGTGAAATATGATTTTACTGAAGCATGCTTGGAGGCTTTTGAATGTCTGAAAGAGAAGTTGATGACTATTCCTATTATTGTTTCTCCAGACTAGTGCTTACCTTTTGACATTATGTATGATGCGAATGGTTTGGCCTTAGGGGCTATACTAGGTCAACAAAAAGATAAGATCCTTCATCCTATTTACTTTGTTAGGAAGGCACTAGATCCTACTCAAAAGAACTACACCATGACGAAATAAGAGTTGTTGGCAGTGGTTTTTGCCTTTAAGAAGTTTAGGTCTTATTTGATTGGGACAAAGGTGATTGTGCACATAGATCAGGTAGTATGGCGGTACTTAATGGTAAAAAAGAATGCAAAACCTAGACTAATTAGGTGGGTGCTAGTGTTGCAAGAATTTGATTTCAAGGTCAAGGACAGAAAAGACACTGAGAATCAAGTTGCAGATATTAGTCTAGGCTTGAGGAGGAGACTATGCAGAATGTTAAATGGGCTAGAGATTGATGACACTTTCCTAGATGATCAGATATCAGCAACTTCCCAAGATATAATTCCATGGTTTGCAGACTATTCAAATTATCTATCAAGTAATCTAATCCCCAAAAATCTTTCATTTCAATAAAGAAAGAAAATTATTCATAAGGTAGAGAAATTTTTTTTGGGATGAGCCTTATTTATTCAGAATTTGTATAGATGGAATCACTCATAGATGCATACCTGAGGTGGAGATAATGAGAATACTTGAGGCTTGTCATTCTTCGCCAGTTGGGGATCATTATGGAGAAACTTGAACAACCCATAAGATCTTGCAATGTGGGTACTATTAGCCAACAATCTACAAAGATGCATATGATTTTGCTTTTGCTTGTGATCAATGTCAATGACAAGGTAATATATCTAGATTCCATGAATTTCCTATGACTTCTATCTTATAATTAGAATTGTTTGATGTATGGGGTATGGATTTCATGGCACCTTTTGTGAGTTTGTTTGACAAAAAATATATACTTGTGGCTGTGGATTATGTTTCTAAATCGGTGGAAGCAATTGCACTTCCCAAAATTAAGCACGGAGTGTCACTGCATTTTTGAAAAAAGAACATCTTTTCTCGATTTTTCACACCTCGTGCTATCATTAGTGACAATGGGTCATATTTTTGTAATCTTCTATTCAAAAGTTGGTTTGAGAAGTATGGAGTGAAACACAATGTGGAGACAACTTATCATCCACAGACTGGTGCAAAAGTTGAGGTGTCCAATAAAGAAATCAAGTCCATTTTACTAAAATTAGTAAATGCCAATATAATTGATTGGTCACGAAAATTATATAATGCATTATGGGCTTACCTAATAGTAAGACCCCAATTGGTGCTTCATCTTATCAGCTAGTTTATAGCAAGACTTGTCACTTGCCTATTGAGCTTGAACATAAAGCACTGTGGGCTTTGAAGAAGCTGAATATTGAGTGGCAAGATACAGCCAAGTCAAGGATGCATTGTATGAATTCCAACTCTGGGCGTATGAAAGTTCTGTACTTTACAAGGAGAAGATGAAGTTGCATCCTAATCACAAAATTAAGAAAAGAATTTCGAAAAAGGTGACCAGGTATTGGCTCTACAACTCAAAGCTTCGCTTGTTTCCACGTAAGTTGAAGTCTAAATGGTATGGTCCCTTCACTGTGCTAAGATTGTTTCCATATGGAGATTTGGAATTGAAGCGGGATGGTGAAGCCCCGTTTAAGGTATGGGCAAAGATTAAAGCATTATATGGGTAACACTAAGGAAATATAGGTGATTTTCAAAATGGACCTTAGTGAAGTCTGAGTAACCAAGGTCATTACGTCGTACCGTGATGTTAAATCAAGCACTGTATGGGAGGCAACCTATGGGTTAGTTGGTTAAATATGAGTACCCAACTTAGTCACATTGTGTCGCAACATTAAATCTAGCACTGCGTGGGAGGCAACCCATGTTTTTGTAATTATTTATTTATAGGGTAATAGGTTTGTTCAGTGTGCAAGACTAAAGGTTACAAATAATATCTAGAAAATTTCAAAAGCTTAGGTCATACAGACTCCTTACGAGTCAAATCTAAATGGTACGACTCATGAGTAGAAGTCGTACGAACTTGGAAGGAAATTTTGAATCAGTTTAAAGTTTTTGGAATGAGTACAATTCTCAGAATGAGTCATACCCTTTATATTAGACTCATCGTATTGAGTCGCAACCACTCTAGAACCCAGGTAAGGTTCTAGGACTATAAGAGTCTAAGAAATGACCCGTAAGCCTAGGTACGAGTTGTACATAAAACTCATACCCAAGATTACTAGGTTAGGATTGTGGGTCAACCCAGCCCAACATTTGAGTTAAAAAGAATTGGTACCCTACAAGTACCCGATATCCGAAATGCACCCACCACCATTGTTTACTTGATTTAAAAGTTTCCAACGCACAAAATTCCTTCGAAAACACTTAGAATTAACTACCAACTTGCTCGAATTCCTCACATTGATCAAGATTAGGCATAAATTTTGGGGAAAACAGTTGAGTTCAAGTACAACTAGGATTTCATCGAACCAAGTAAGCTTTTTGAACTTAATTTCGTTAATTCTCATGATAAAACTTAAAATGTAGGATATTCTAGACTTTCTTGATGTTGAATTGAGTTGTGGGTTAAATTTTGGTACCCTAGTTCATGGGTTTATGTTGAAAATGAAATATAGGGGAGAATGTGATTTTGGATGTTGATATTTTGTGATATTTTGGCTAAATTTAAGTGGTATTGCTGCATAAAATAGATGGGTAGGTTGGGAAATTCGATTTGGAGTCGACTCTAAGGTTGGACCTTTATGTTGTAGTGGATATAAAACATCGTACAACTCGTAACTATAAGTAACGAACTGTAACATAACTCGTACCCACTGACAATATAAAAGTTTAACTAAGTTTGAGTTCTAGCATGGGTACGAATGTCGTAAATGAATTGTACCCTGACTCGTACACTTAAGTCGTACTGACTTGGGTAAATGCCATAGTTTATACTTTTCTTTATGACTTGCATATGCGTGTTGGTACGAGTTGTAATTTAACTTATGACTCGTTAGGAGAAATCATAAGCAAACCAGTAAACAGTCATTTGTACAATGAGTATATTACAACTTGGTTATACGAGTTGTACCCAGTCCATATGGATGGTACCCTCTACTCGTACACAAAATAGTAGATGCACACTAAACTTTTGTTTCTTTTTTTAATTTATTTTCTTTATTTAATTACTAATGAAGGTGTACTTGCAGGTACAATGCCTTCTTAAAATGCTTGCTCGTCCAAACAAGTACCTAAAATGAGAAATAAGAAAGCATAATAGTCCAGTTCTAAGGATAATAAGTGTTCCACCAGCAACAGTTAATTATATGACTACAAATAGAAGGGCAAGGTGGACCGAACGACACAAAAGTGTTCCAAGGAAAACATGATAGCGTCGTAGGAGGAGACACCTCTATAGGGTTCAAGGAGAAAGAACTCTACTATTTCCTCTCCTCATACAGCTCCACCATCAGATGATGTAGAGTCTAGTTCAAAAGAAGCAAATTTTGAGAATGCTTATGGTACAAAAGAGGTCGATGCAATACCAATAGATAGACAGGACCCCCATTTTCACTTAACACTGCTATGGTGCCCATCATTGAATGATGGGGGTATGTCAAAATGTGGAAGACATTTAATAAAGCATTGGAAAGATCAAACGTCTGTTGTAGTTGGAGCGAAGGTGAACAACTACTGGGATGGCAAAGTTACCCAGTTTCAAAGAGCACTTTAAGCTCTGTGGATTTGAGTTGATGCCGAGAGGGATAAAAAAATATAGTGAGGTAATTGTACGCGAGTTTTATGCGTTGAATAAGGGCAAACATAAGAGACAAACTCCATAGGGTCAATTGTGGAAAGGTGGTGATTTTGTCCCCATGTTGACTATTCGGGGAGTTTGGGTAGACATTTATCCACGCACCATTGGCCGATTCTTGTATAGACTAGATTATCAACCTTTGGTCAGCACAGGGGAGATGGACTACTTGTTGGAAGAGATAAGAAAAGTCACTCAAAAATAAATAGGTTTAGAAGAGAAGATGGGATGCTTTTGATGGATTGAACAGAGAATAACATTGAATGAAAAGAATACCGTATGGGTTGTTGGAGGCCCAGAGGTGGTCTCCCAAAAATATATAAGGAGTATACTGATGTTCGAGCTAAGGCGTGGTGTACATTAGCTTGGCACAATCTTTGTTCCACCATAGGAGTCAATATGTTGAGCCCAATTCAGGATGCTACTATAGAAGGCCTCATAGCCGAATACGAGTTCGATATTAGGGAGTTTCTAGCTAAGAAGATGAGAGACTGGGCTGTAGGGGGTAAAAAGTCTCTGTTGGCTTACCCCTGCATGATTATACAGATTTGTATGGTTGTCAGTGTACAAGAGATCCCAGGTCTTGATGAGATACTCGAGGCTACCAACACTACCGACCTTAGGATAATTTGAGATGAGAAAATCCGATGTCTAGACAGGCTAGGAGAGTGGAAAATATGCTATTTGATATGTTTTGGTAGAGCAGTCAGACTGAGACTACTGAGGCTGCTAATGCTGGTGGACAGATGAAGATTACACAGACAGATGTAGTGGGTACCTCTAATACCCACCTCCAGTGCAATCTGTACTACCCAGACCAAGAGGTATTTCTTTGGGTTTTATTATGATTTCACAGTCTATATAGACTAAGGTTATGATGAGACTGGCCATATTGGAGGTCTAAGTTTGGAGCATAAAAAGGGGTGTGAAGCCCTAGCTTGATGCTTAATTTAAAAACTAGGACAGACGGGTCCAATGGTGGCTTGATGCTTTTGAGTCAAGGATTACTTGATAGTTGGATAGAGGCCAAACGCCATCCATTATAGAGATCAAGTTCAAAGTTGCTAAAATTGAGAAGATTTTATCAAAGTTGTAAGATAGACCAGTGATCTTAGAGCCCATGATTAAGACGGTGGTGCTCACAGTTTATGTTCCTAACATTTGGGCTATTCCATACCCAGTAGCAGAATAGGATAAGGAGATATGAGAAAAAGAGAGAGAGAGAAAAAGGAGAAAGTGTGAAAAGAAAGAGGTAGAGAAGAAAGCTAAGGCATATAGCATACATGATGAGCTGGACCAACAGACACGAGTCTGCGAGATAGCTATTGGAGCCAGTGGTTTGAGACTACCCGTTATTGATGCTAAGGGTGACAGTGTTGTGCTCCTAACTAATATTGCTGATGCAGTCCCGATTGATGGACTGACTGCTGAAGAGAGTGGGACCTGATCTAAGGTCCCACGTGTTGATTTTGTTGATCAGGAGCCTTGAGTGCCTAGATATGACCTTTCATCCTTGATTTGCATTTTTTAACACAGGGGATAGTGAAAGAATTTTTAGTTGGGGGTGGGGTATATCTGATTCATAATATTTGGGAATAGGTTAAAAGTATAAGTAGCTAAAAGTCTGTTATGACTTGCTGGTTAGGTGTTGACAACGTACTGAAATAGGAAGAAAATTGGCACCTATGGTAGAAGACTGATTTTTTTTTATTCTTTGTATTGATTTTGAAGGATATTTAACTTAGAATGTTAATGAATTTTGGTTATTTGTGATTCTAGAAACATAAATTGTGGATTTGAAATGATTATTCTGAAAGCATTTGTGTTTAACAAAATGGTGTTGAAAATTTGAGACCCCTCCTAAATTTTTGTTAACTATGTGAGATGTGTATGTGTAGGAATGATGTGAATCTGATAATGGCATTAATATTAGGGATAGAAAAATTAGGGTAAACATTTGCATAAATGGATAAGTATTACTTAGCAACGCAACCTTTGCCAGTGTGTGTGGTTTTACTGAGTTCCCGGTGTGTTGAAATATAGAACTTTCCTAGTTTATTTTACCTAGGTTTAGGTGATTCAAGTAGGAAATGATCATAGGCCATTTTTATTCTAAGTCCATCCTAACCTAAATGCCAAACCAAAATAAGTTATGAATCCCTTTGATCTAAATATTTGAGCCTGCATTGACCAACTTTTTGATTTCACTAATTTCACCTTCCTGTTTCCCCTACAATGAACCAATTCTAGCCTTTGTCCTCCTTGAAAACTGTGTACCTCAACTGAAGCAAATCGCCTAAGTTCAGGGTGGATATCATAGGGGTGCATAGGAAGAACGAGAATAAGGAAAGAAGTGTAGAAGGAAAATGAAAGAGGACAGGTGCGACAATTAAATAAGTAGGAAACAAAAGAAAAAGAGAAGAAATTTGAAACAAAGAGAAAGAAAAGAAAAATAAAGTGAGTAAACCGTACCTAGCCTAAGTCGTATGAGCACTTTAAACGTAAAAAAAGAGGCATAAGGGCAGTAACAAAGTTGAAGAGAAAGTGAAAATAAATGGACCTCGACTAAAGTATAGTGTCAAGGAGGAATAGTCATCAAATAAATCCCAAAAGGTTACCATACCATCCCTTAACCTATGTTACAAACCGAATAAGTCATTTAGTGATCCTACTTTGACTATCCAAAAACTTAGGAAGAGAGCATATGGGCAAGCCTATGTATTTTGTATACATCAGTGATACTTTTTGTGAGCGAGCGCATTATTTGTTATATCTTTGAATTAATTGATAAATCTTAGCTGAGTGAATGGGATTTCTTTGACTGTGACATCACGGGGGTTGTGTTGTTAGGTTGCTAATCTGTTTGGTTAATATGGCTTGTGTTGATGCCCGTTTTTCTGTAACTAATGTGATGCCATCATCGGATTCCTTTATGTTTCTCTGTATCCTAAATTGTTATACACAATTTGATTTTTTTTTTTAAAAAAGTGTGATTAGGAGAGGGAAATAATGTATGAGAAAATTGAATTCAAAATCACTGCCATGGGTAACTTATGATCTTCTTGTTTAAGCATCGTGTTAAGTTATAGATCTTAATTGTTGTTGCCTGAAGACACACAAAAGTCTAAGTTTAGGGTGTTGATGTGTCGTGGAAACACAACACTTTCTATGCTTAAAACCATGAATTTATGCATGTACTTAGGTTGTTTTAGTGGATATGATGCACTTTTGTGTTTGTTGTAGGTAAAACAGGTCTATAATAGTGTTGGGATGAAAATCGAAGAAAAAGACCTAAAAAGATCAAGTCTAATCAATATATGAGTCACCTCACAAGTTGTCAGCACATCATACGACTCGTAAGATGACTCGTAAGCACAACATAACCAAAGACCCAAACAAAATACTAAGTGAAGAAAAGATACGACCCAATCATTTGAGTCATAAGAAGAAGGTATAGGTCATGATTGGGAGTTGTAATTATAACGGTGTCTAAAGTATACAAGTTGGAAGTTTGAGTATGAATCGTATGTTCAAATCGTAAGCAGACAAGTGCCAAGCTTGGAAGAAGAAAGTCCTAGGTGGATACGAGAGAAGGACATAAGTCCTATGATCAATATATAACTCATAAGCAGAAGTCATATGAAGATTAGAAAGTTGAAGCACTGAGAGACCACATAGTGGAATAGATACAAGAAGCCATGGTACGACTCGCATAATGAGCATACGAGTGGATGGATGAGTTGTACCATGCCCCGACTTAACTTTTCCTTTTTTGTTTTTATTAGGATTTCTGAGTGTTTTTGAGATACTATAAATACCTTAGGGTTTAAATTTTATTAGGTTACACACTTTGATATTCTTATACACATTTACATACTTTAGCATTATTGATACTTTGTTATTGAGATTTTGGGTTTTTATCCAATTGAAGACTTTGGATTTTATTCATCTCATTATTGTGCAATTGATTACATACTTTCTTTATTGATTATCATGGATTGTTGCATGAACATGAGCGACTATCTTCCCTAACTAGGGTTGTGGAAACCCTGGTGGATTAACTATGTAAGGGAAGTGTGAGATTCACCTATTATAAAGTAAACTACATGTATCTTAATCTTCTTTATCTTAATTGACCTCAGAGCTACTGCAGAAGCTTGGGGATAGCCTGTACTCATAAACGTCCTCACAAGGGAGTTTATGATTGGGAAAAGAGGATTAAGACAATAATTTGAAATTCACTTCCACTATTACTATTATTCCATCTCATCTAATCAATTGGAGACTCAAAAGGTGAGGGTTGAACTAAAGTCATAGACAAGGAGCAATAAGGTGACACCCTAAGACTCACAAGGTAAAGGGTGAGATTTATCTGCACATTCACAAAAGTGTTGACAATAGAAAGCTTGTCAACTTTACATACAGAGTAGCAGAATAGGTAGGTTTAACATGAGAAACTTACAAAATTTAGAAGTCAGTTGGAACACAGTTCTAGTGTTTGTTCTCTACTGTTTAGAACTCAAAGTACTCAAGTGCAGTTATTACTCACTGATTACTTTAAAATCCCCCTTTTTACTTTTCTGCACTGGTCGGGAATTGCATCCAACCAAACAACAATTCAACATCTTATCTCTGGGTTCGAGCCCAACCTAGTTGGGTTACTATATTTTGCATCGACCGCATCATACTTTTTTGGAGGTTAGTTTTGGGCGACACCAAATTTTGGCGCCGTTGCCAGGGAAGACAGTGTAATTATTGATTGAATTTGGTGAAGTTTGCGGGTTTATTTTTTGTTTTTGATTTTTCATATGTCGGTGTATGTCAAAAACAAGGAGAAGAGGAAATCCCTTAATACAATTTGATCCAGAGCCAGAAAGAATTCTTCAAACACCCCAAAGAATGGTAGAACACGTTCTCGATGGTGTTTCTGCTGGGGTTCAAGTTCATCCACCTGTTGATCCAAATACGGAACTCCCGCGTGCTCCAATTGATACATAGAATATTGCAAATAAACAAACGCAATAACTTTTAAAACGACAGAGATGAGAAGCTGAAGAGTCTAGATTAGCTGAAGAGGCTCGAAAAGCTTAGAATAAAGAACTAGTTAGGTCGATACAAGTGGGTGATCAAGTTTAGATAGGCAGAGTTCCAATGATCCTTGCATACCGGCCTTTGCAACCATATAAGAGAGATAATAAGGAATGGGATATATTGAACCGGCTAAGACCGAAGCGATCATTCCTCTACTTCTCCCCCATATGTGAAGTTTGACATTACTAGTGCTATGATCCAACTGCTGAACTTAAAGGAATATTTTTAGGAGCAGCAACTGATGATGCAAATCTATATCTTGCTAACTTTACTGGGATCTGCACATCGTATACTATTCTGAGGGCAGACCAAAAAGCTTTGAGATTGAGGTTGTTCCCATTTTCGCTGACTGCATAAGCATTACTACGACTAGGGGACCTTCTGAGAAGATCAATCACTTCATGGCATAAACTGCAGCAATAGTTTCTTAATAGATTTTTCCCTCCTGTAAAGATGCCACAACTGAAAGATGACATTTATAACTTTAGACTTACATGCAAAATCTTTGTATGAAGCATTGTTAAGATTCAAGAAAAAACTGAGCATGGTGCCTAATCACAGAATCAGAGGGTCAAATTTGCTGGATATCTTTGATAGATCATTGAATGTTAGTTTGAGAGCAATGGTAGAAACTATTTGAGGAGGTTAATTTATGCGTCTTCATTGGGATTATGGGCAAGAGATGCTAGATGATATTTCAGTAACCAATAGAGGATGGCATACTAGAGATGTGGAGTGTGGTGCAGGTATATACACTATTGGAGCAAATAATGTATATGCACCTGGTCATGATATGGTAGCTCAAGAAGTTGCATTGGTTTGGATAGATATAGGGCTTCTTACAAAGAAATTCGCAATATTAGGTGCTGAGAAAGTCAATGCAGTTGGGATATAGGTTTCTACTTTTAAAACCTTTGATATTGAATCAGAAGAGGAAGCAAAGCATCTTGGTCGTAGGTTGCCAGATTTCTGAGCCCAAGGGCAAGGGAATCAATGTCGAAACTATTATAATGACAGCTATAGAGATAGAAGTAGAGAGAGAGAGATAATTATTAGCATTTGAAAGATGACTACAAAGACAAGAGTGACAAATACATTCCACTAGGTAGCCGTGATTCAGAATCTTAAATGGAGGCAATGTTGTCGAAATTGGTCAAAGGGCAAGAAAGTCAAGAGAGCTGTCTCAAGGAGATTAAAGAAGATCTATCTGGGCTGAATCAGAAAGTTGTCACATTCTTTGACAATCAAACAACTTGAGAAGAAATATGGCCAGATGTCGACCACATTAAATTAAAGGCAACCTGGTACTCTTCCTAGTAATACCGTTGCAAATCCAAAGAATGATGGTCATTGACATGCTATTACCACTTAGAGTGGTAAAACCATTATAGACCTACTTGTATCGATTGTTTATGAGAAAAAGAATGATGATGACCCTATTGATGTAGAAAGCAGCAGCAAGAAAGATAAAGGAAAAGATGAGGCTATGGAGCCTATTCTGAAACCCATTTCTAGACCTCGCCCTCCATTTTCTCAAATGCTGAAAAAAACAAGAAGATGGTAATTATCAGAAGTTTTTGTCAATGCTAAAAGAACTGTTAGTCAACATCCCACTTGTAGATGAATTAGAGCAAATGCTAGGATATGCAAAATTCGTGAAAGATCTAATCACCAAGAAGAGGCCAGTCAATTATGAGCCAATCGATAATATTCATCACGGCAGTGCTGTAGCTACTAGATTATTGGTATAGAAGAAGGATCCTAGTGCATTCACTATATCATAAACCATTTGGTCTTTTGAGATCGCTCGTGCACTATGTGATTTAGGTTCTAGCATCAACATCGTGCCATTCATAGTGTTTAAATTATTGGGGTTGGGAGCACCTAAACCGACTACTATGAAATTAGTGATGGCAGACAGGACGGTGAAAAAGCCAGTTGGTATTTTATATGACATATTAGTGAAGGTAGCTTCTTTTATTTTTCCTGTAGATTTTGTGATATTGGATTGCGAAGTGGATATTTAAGTCCAAATTATTCTGGCAAGACCATTCTTGGCTATAGGAAGGATGTTGATTGATTTAGAGATAGGTTATCTAATGCTGAGACTCAATGATGAACACGTAATATTCAATGTATGCAAACCCAAGAAGTATCCTGATGAGTTAAGAGTGATATCAATGATTGATGTATTTGATGAAAAATAGACTCTTTCTGGGATATTGATGCTATAACAACTTAGGAGGATACTTTTGATACTATTCCTATTGAAGAGAGGTTGGATGTTGAAACTCTAGTAGCCATGATTATGAACTTTGATAGTGATGGTATTGAGGACTATAATGAGATAGTATGTGCTCTCTATAGGAGTGGTTCTTACACTTATGCACCAAAGAAGCTTGATTTGGATTTAAAGAATAGAACTACTCCACCGGCTCATCCATCCATTGAAGAACCACCGGTCTTAAAGTTGAAGGCTCTCCCTTCTTATATGAGATATGAATTTTGGGGAACCAACAACACTTTTCTGGTTATTATTACAACTGACTTGGGTGATAAAAAAGTAGAAGCTTTGTTATCAGTGATACAAAGATTTAAAAGAGACATAGGTTAGTCCATTGCTGATATTGTGGGTAAACCTCCTAGTATTTGTACTCATAAAATTCAACTTAAGCGGGATTTTATTCTGAGTATAGAGCATTAGCGTTGAATCAATCCTCCTATGTAGGAGGTGGTAAAGAAAGAGATAACCAAGTGGTTGGATACTAGTGTAGTGTATCCCATTGCTGATAGTAAGTGGGTCAGCCCGGTACAATGTGTTTTGAAGAAAGGTGGTATACTGTTGCGCCAATTGAGAAGAATGAGCTAGTGCCAATGAGGCTAGTAATAGGATAGAGACTATGAATAAACTACAAAAAATTGAATGTATGGACTCAGAAGGACCATTTTCCTATGCCTTTCATTGACTAGATGTTAGATAGGTTAGCGGACAGAGGATGGTACTGTTTACTTGATGGGTATTTAGATTACAATCAAATCAAGATTACACTTGAAGACCAAGAGAAGACCACCTTCACTTGTCCTTATAGGACCTTTGCATTCAGGCTATGTAATACACCAACAACATTTTAGAGATGTATGATGTCAATCTTTTCTGACATTGTAGATGACACCATCAAAGTATTTATGGATGATTTTTCAGTCGTTGGTAATTCTTTTGATGACTGCTTAGTTCACTAGTGACGGTGTCCCACACCACCGGAGAGTGCACCAAAAGATCAATTTATCAACATATTAGACATAAATACATACACAACTCACTCCAACCTACAGTTTCTACATTTCCGTCACAGTCTTTCACCGAGAACGACAATCACATCAACTATCGCAAATCAGCACAATGGAACCAATGCAATCATAACATAGTTATATAGTTATTAAGATATCTAACTCATTAATATGATCTATCAGTCTATATTAACTAGCCACCATTTATTATTAAGCTACTAGTTTGCTAGTCATCATAAGGTCTCCAACTATTAGCCTAACCAATTCCTCATATATTCCTTCTTCATGGAGTAACAACTAATTATAATTCATTAGATAGCCAACATCCATATCTAGAAAAAATGCACCACTAAACCATAACAACTAGTTAAACAACTCGTTCTTGGTTATCATAAGTATACTAGTCATCACATAGTGAGAAGCTAAATATCTCTAACACACTTATCTATTTATTAACCAACGCCATTTTCTAGTTAGCACCATCATTATCTAAGTTCTCATTAAGCCACCAACGACATAACACGTTAGACATCTACATTACTAACCATCAACAAATCTAAGTCTATTACCATCATTAGCCAATTAACCACCATAATAACTAGTTACCACATTCTAACTAAATAACGGCCACCAACAAGTATTCTAGGCTTCTAGCCATCATGTAACATAACCACTTTACATAGACAACTAGTTATCAAGATAACCCATTTTACTAGGCGAATTCTGTAACATAGCCATTTATTCAAACCAAGTATATTCACTAGGTGAATCCTTAATTCTACACATTATTACACTTACCAATTAGTCTTAACTCAATATTCTGTATGTTATACTTCTATTCACTATTTAGTATTAATAAGAGCCACACCACTTAACTAGTGATCAATGGTAAAGAGTTATAGACAACTTCCCAAAGAAAATGTCGTGTCCTAAATACACATAATGACTTAATCATACAATGGCATAACCATAGATATACCTATATATTCATATATGCTTACCATACATAGCATCAAAACAGTATCAATATGTCTTCCGAATTCACTAGGCATTATTATAACATCAATACCTCATTCGGACTCGCCAAGCATAATCATATTATCAATATATCCTCTCGATTCACTGGGCATCATTGTAATATCAATTCCTCTTTTGAAATCACCGGGCTTCATCATATCAACAATAATCATCATGACAACAACAATTACATACATATAGCCTAATCAAGAACAAGTACAAGTACAAGCCACAATCAATAGAGTGTAAGAGAGGTAAGAAAATGCATATCAAGGTATTTTACCATTAATCATCACTATATTGTATGAGTAAATGTATGGGCATATATATATATATATATATCTAAATGGTATGAGCAATGACCACTTTTCCATACTTAAACGTGTTTATTACAAGACAATTATAAGTCATGGGTGTACCTTCTAGAATCCTTCTTTTACCTACATGGTTCACATTACTAGCTAGAGAGATTCTTTTACACAACATTAGATTAGTCAATAAGCTTGAATCATGACAAGATTTGTGATATAATTCAATGCTCACAAAGTAAACTAACAAATAGGTTAAGTTATAGCATAACCCATGATTCCAATCATAAGACTTTCCAACTCTATCCATATTATGACAACAAGATAGTAATTCAAGTATACGCATTATCCCAACATCGACAACATGCATAAACAATTTACCGAGTTTAGCCATCATATCACCAAAAGCATAATCTCGGCTTTCATCAAGTATCTAGTTTATTAAAGAAGTCACAAAGTTCAAGCTTAAGGCGGGTCAAGTTCCACTTCTAATAATCCCCAAAGCTCTCTTTTAAGAGTCTCACTTCTACCCAAAAGTAGGCTAAGTTATCTAAATCATTCCTTAGGGGCTTACCAATCCACACAAGTTCTATAGGACAATTCTTCTTCAGGGATTACTTCTAAGATATCCCAAGCACTAAACACCGTTCCACAACTAAGCATATCTAGGTCAACATACTCTTAGGGTGAGTGAAAAAGGCAACTCTCATCTTCTAGAGAAATAGAGTATTCTCATGCTATTCATGTGATTATAAGTCCAACTAACCAAGGTTTTAAGCTATAGGTCAAGCATCACACTTTACAAGTTCAATAGCCTAAGTGATTCATCTAGTCCCAAGCACTACCATCTACCAATTCAATATCTAAGAACCCGCCCAATCTTATTAAGATATCACAATTCATATTACAATAAAGCTCAATCTAATATAAGTAAGCCTAACCTACCTTGGGTCCAATTAGCTCAGAAACCAACAATCTTTGTTTTTGCTTTCCTCGAAGCTTCTTCCACGAGCCAAGCTTTCAACAACATAATCTATGAATTATTACGACACTAAAACACCCGTATTGCACCATTGTGCCTTGGGCCAAAAATGACACCAAAATCTCCCAAGTGGCTCCTACATATGGAAAACGAGTTTTTGAGACCAAACTATTGTTCAAATACCATTAAGGAGTTAAATCACTCAAGTAATTTGTGCAGAACAACCATATTTGGGGCTAAAATCAAGCCTTAAGCCATTTAGGATATTGGGTCTAAAAATCAAGAATTTAGCTCCAAAATTTAAAGGCTTCATACCTTAGATTCGTAGAAAAACACGGTTACACAAGCTATTCAAGCTCCCAATCAACCCACATGACTCACTTTAAGGATTTCAAACTCTATTAGGGTTTTAGAGCTCAAGAGGGAGGCACAAATAACCAAATTCTTGATCAAGACTCATTTAAATAGGCTTTGCCCAGGCCTTGGGAAGTGTGATTGCACACACATGCTAGGCCACAATTGCGAGTCACGTATTCGCACTTACCCACTGTGATCGCATTATCTCTCTCTATTTTAGTTGATGATAGAAACTTTGAATTTGATTCCAAATTTTGGCCAATGCTTCAGGATGCATTCGAATTCCAATACGAGCAAACAAGATATGAAACCACATAGGTTTAGATGTTTTAGATGCGTAGGTGAAGTTAGATTTTCTATTCAATATTGTTTTATTGGAGTTTTTTCTCGGCAACCATTTGGAACCAACGAAGACTTCTCAATGGCGAAGTGGTTCTAACAACAAACAAACTGTCAGGTAATCGAACTATCGCTTCCAGCAAGTCATAAATAACTTGGGGAAGCTATGGGAAAGCACTAACAAAAAAATAAGTAAGAACACGAAAAATGATTGGAAGTGTCATTACGACATCTACTACTAAGGAACTTTCATCCCTGAAAGTTAAAGATGAAGAAAAAGAGAAAAGAAAACCTGGAGTGTCAAGCAAATGAGGATACTGGGTCCGTATCTCACTCTTGATCTCCTAAGTAGCCTCCTTTACTGGGCAGTGCCTCTACTGAACCTTAACTATAGGAATTTTTCTAGTACGCAACTGTCTCATATCACTAGCCAAAAAAAGCATGGGCTCCTCAACAAAGGCCAACTACTCATTTAACTGGACTGTGTCCCACCTAAGAACATGGGATGGATCAGGAATATGCTTCTGCAACATAGATACATGGAAAACCAAATGAACAACAGCAAAATCTAGAGGTAAGTCTAACACATAAGCCATCTCGCCAACTACGCGAAGAATCTCAAAAGGACTAATATAATAAGGGTTGAGCTTACCCTTGCTTTTGAATCTCATCACATCTCTCATAGGTGAAATACGAAGGAAGACACGGTCACTAAATCTGAATCTTAAGGAATGGAGTCTACAATCGGCATAGGCTTTCTACCTGCTCTAGGCTACTTTTAGCCTTTCTTGAATCACCCTGACTCTATCCAATAAGTGCTGAAGCAAATTCGTACCATGAAGTCTCACCTTTGAAGTCTCAAACCATCCTATTAGAGAACGATATCTCCTACCATACAAGACCTCATAAGGCGCAATCTCAATACTCGAATAGTAGCTATTGTTGTAGGCGAACTCTGCCAATGCTAAGTGCTGATCCCACTGTCCTCTAAAATCTATAACATAGGCTCGGAGCATATCCTCAAACAATTGAATAGTTTACTCAGACTGACCGTGTATCTACGAATGAAAAGCTGTACTCAAATCCACTCGAGTACCCAACTACTCCTGAAATGCCCTCCAAAATATCAAAGTAAACACAGAACCACGGTCTAATATGACAGAAACAAGCACCCCATGAAAATAAACAAGTACCCCATGAAAATGAACTATCTCTCGAACATAAATCTGGGCTAATATCTCAGCACAAAAGGTCATCTGAATAGGAATGAAATATGCCAACATGGATAAACAGTCCATAATAACCCAAATACTATCATGACCATGAGGAGTACGAGGCAACCCACTAATGAAGTCTATAGTAATTCATTCCCACTTCCACTTGGGAATGGGTAATGTCTGAATCAATCCACCTGGATACTGATGCTCAGACTTAACTTGCTGATAACATAGGCAATAAGCCACAAAGTCTGCCACATCTGTGTTCATACCATCCCATCATTAATACTTCCTTAAATCTCTATACATCTTAGCTGTACCGGGTTGAATAGAATATTGAGAACTATGAGTCTCATAAAGAATAGACTGAATTAATTCATCAAGCCAAGGGACACATATACAACCCTAGAATCTCAAAATACCCTCGAAATCAACAATATGTCTCCTAGACTCACCTTTCACCACCTAATTATTGAGAAAACATAACTTACTATCTTTATACTGACGCTCATGAATCTGCTCAATTAAGGAGCACCTCGCCTCCACACAAGCCAAAATCCTAATAGGATTCAAAATATCAAGGCGAACCATCAAATTGGATAAGGACTAAATATCCCATGCCATAGGCCTATGAGAAATAAAAATTCAAGCCAAGCTACCCATGCTCACCGCCTTGCGACTCAAGGCATCAACTACCACATTCGCCTTATCGGGATGATACAAGATGGAAATATCATAGTTCTTCAACAACTCTATCTATCTACGCTGGCGAGTATTAAGCTCTTGCTGCGTCATAAGATATTGAAGGCTATGATGATTGGTGAAAATGTCACAATGCACACCATATAAATAATGCCTTAAAATCTTAGGCATTAAAACTACCGCTGCCAACTCCAAATCATGAGTGGGGTAGTTGCGCTCATGCAACTTAAGATGTCTAGAAGTATAAGTAATGACACGACCCTACTGCATTAAAACATAACCAAGACAAACACAAGAAGCATCACAAAAAATGATGAATCCCTCACCCTCAACTAGAAGAGATAACACTGGAGTTAAAGCAAGACAATCCTTGAGCTTTCCAAAGTTCAACTCACACTCCTCGAACCATCGAAAAGGAATTCTCTTCTGAGTCAATCTAGTCATAAGGGCTGAAATAGTAGAAAATCTCTCAACAAAATGCCTATAATAACCAGCCAAAACAATAAAACTGCGATGGAGATGTAGGCCTAGCCCAATCCTGAATCGCCAAAATCTTAGCAGGTCCACCATAATACCTGCTTTGGACACCATATGTCCAAGAAAAGACACTGACTCAAGTCAGAACTCACACTTGGAGAACTTAACAAAAAGCACATGATCTCCTCAGAGTCTGGAGCATGACCCTTAAATGTCGTACGTGCTCCTCACTACTACTCGAATACACAAAATATCATCAATGAATACAATAATGAATGAGTCTAGATAGGGCCTGAACACACGGTTCATCAAATCTATAAACATGGCTGGGGCATTAGTCAGCCCAAAAGACATTACAAAAACTTAAAATGACCATAACGGGTTTCCTGAAAGCTATCTACGGGATATCCTCAGCCCGAATCCTCAATTGGTGATATCCTAACCTCAAATCTATCTTAGAAAACATGGTTGCGCCCTGAAGCTGGTCTAATAAGTGATCAATGTGAGGCATAGGATAATAGTTCTTCACTGTCACCTTGTTAAGCTACCTATAATTATACATATTCACATCGAACCATCCTTCTTCTTTACAAACAAAATAGGAGCTCCCCACGGGGAGACACTCAGTCTAATAAAGCCCTTACCAATACGATCTTGGAGATAAGAGTTCCAGTCCTTAAGATCAGCAGAATCCATTTGGTAAGGTTCCATAGAAATAGGTCAGGTGCCAGGCTCAAGGTCAATAGCAAACTCAATCTCATAGTCGGGGGATACCAGGCAGGTCGGCAGGAAACATATCAGGAAACTTACACATAATAGGAATAGAGTCAAGCGATGGACTCTCTACCCAAGTATCATATACATAAGCAAGATAAGACTCGTAACCCTTTGATATAAGCCTTCTAGCACAAACATAAGAAATAATACCCATCGGATCGTGGCTAACCACTCCCTACCATACAACGGGGGTATGCCAGGCATGGCTAAGGTAACAATCTTGGCAAAAAAATCTATGACCACATGATAGTGGGATAACTAGTCAATGCCTGGAATCACATCGAAATCCAGCATATCCAAAATAATAAGATCAACATAAGTATCAATATCGCTAACTGTCATGACACATAATTGGAATACTCGATCCACTACTAAAGAATCACCCACAGGAGTAGATACGCATAATGGCACAATAATAAATCACTAGTCAAGTCTAACTGTGGCATATAATAAGTAGATATATAAGAATAAATGGATCTGGGATCAAATAAAGCAAGAGCCTACTTGCGGCAAACCAAGATCGTACCTTTCATAATAACATACAAAGTCTCAGCCTCGGGCTTAGTAGGTACTGCATATAAATGACTATGCCCTCTACCTGGCTGGGCATCTAATAGACCTTTTATCCTGCCCGAGTACCACTTCAAGCACCCTGGTAACCACCCTTATGACCTTACGAACCACCTCTACATGAGGGATAAACTACCATAACAGGAGTAGTACCCTGGGCTAACACAACCATTACCACATAACTAGGATAATCTCTCAAGAAATGAATAAGAAACCCATAAGTAAAATAAGAATTATGAGAAGACCCAGAACTCACAAATCTAGCTAAACCAGAGTAACCACCATGCCAATCACGACCTACAGATGAACCTCTCAAAGACTGATCACTTCCCTTACTAGGGAGACTACTAGAACTAAACTGACCTCCATCAGTGGTCTAAAGAACTGCCTAAAATGGTCAACTAGTCTGATTCTGAGGCTGAAAAGAGGGACGCAGAGGATGTCCATCAGGAGAAGTACCATCTTTGAATTGGGAACTACTTTGACTCCCACCAAATCTGCCCTGATACTTGGGCCTCTTATCACGACCCTCACGATGGATGTCCTTCATCACTCTAGCAAGATCATAAACCTCAGGAAAGTCCTACCTATAGCTACTAAACTCTAAGTATCCATTTGAATAGGAAGTCTCAATCCTCTTATAAAGAAGAAAACTCTCATACTCAATATCCAAGATAAAAGTCACATGTCTGGCCAATTTATAGAAACGGGCCTCATACTTAGCGATTGTCATAGAACACTACTCCAATTTAGAGAACTGATCTCTCAATCGATTCTTAAGGCTACGCAACATATATATCTCAAAGAACATATCAGAGAAATGAGTCCATGAAAGAGGAGAAGATCCAACTAGCCTAGAACTCATAAAACCTCTCCACCAGTGTCGAGCAAACAAATGTAAATAAAATATGGTTAATCTATACTGCGAGTCTCAACAAGGCCTAACCTATGAAGCCTACCTCATAAGCAGTCATAAACTCAAATGCATCCTCTCCAGGAGCCCCAAAAAATATAGGCGGAGCCAACTTCAAGAACCTATCCAGTATCTTCTGCTCCTCAGCAGACATAGTTGGCTAGGTCACAACTGGATGAGCGACTGTTAGCTAAACAATTGCCGGCATAGGAGGGACCTTAACTCTAGGATCTACAACTATAGGCTGCACTCCTGCCCCAGTAGTCTGTGAACCATCAACAATACCCAACAGCTAAACCAACGCCTCTCTAAGCAAAGAAGAGGGAATAAAACCTGGCAGAGCTTAGGCTGGTCCCTATCCCACCACTGGCTATGACATAGGAATCTCTGGATTGAGTACAGAAATGGAGTTCGAGGGAGGCCCATCATGATCCCTAATTGAGAACACATCTTGAGGCTATCCTCGAACTGGGGAAAAATACCTAGGTTGGGTATCAAGTCCCTTATCACGCATAGCTACAACACGTATCCTAGGTATCTATAAAAGAGTAAAGTCAAGAGAATATCCTACAAACCAAATTAGACTCTTATCACGATATAAGTGAAAGAAGTAAAGGACACCTAAGAATATCCTAAAGCCTCCCATAAATAATAAATGTACGTCAACGTTCTAATCCATAGGACTCTATTAGACACTTGCTCTTGTACCAATAATACTGGTGAAACCTAGGATTTGATACCAATTTATCATGACCCAATTTTTAAGTCATGATAACTCCTACTAAAACCCACCAGTAGGTAAGTCGACACTGTAACTTAGAGTTAAGGCAATGGGCTAACTTGGTAGAAACGTCCAACATGAACCAAATACACGAACACAATATAAGTAATAGTGTTCCACATAAAAGAAGACAACCAACATACGAAAACCAATCCCCATGACCTGGTAGTATCAGTGCAAGAGCATCTAAGTTTGACAATAGGAATTATAACTTAAAGTATAAATAGACTTAAATAGTCTTATACATTTATCTTGAATACAAAAGATAGAATAGAGATAGAGAGGGAAATGGGTAACTCAAACTCCAAGAGATCACTCTATCTCTGAAATATCAAATCAACACAATATCAACTCAACAGTGGTAATTAGTACTCAGGTTTGCACCAAAAAGGTACAACAATGTAGTGTGAGTGCCAAAACAAGGGTACTCAGTAGGCATCATTGATCGATTGAGCTAAATTGTGATATAAAGATGATATAAAGTAAGATAATAGCTATAGTCATGGTACAAAATCGAACCTGAATCATCTCCATCATCACTGTACAAACAACTAATCAACTAGAACAATAATACGATATCTCATATCAACATATACCACAATCGTCATATAAAATGAGTAACTGATTTAAAAGTGTAAACAGACATATATACAATAATCATCACATAAATATCAAGTTTAACATGCATACAATCATTAGAGCATAAAGTAAAAGAACTTATCATGACATTCCATACCACCGGGAAGCACATTCAAAAAATAACAAAGTAAAGAACTCATTACGACGTCCCATACCACTGGAGAGTGCACCAAAAGATCAATTCATCAAAATATCAGACACAAATATGTACATAACTCACTTTAATCTGTGGTTTCAATATTTTTATCACAGTCTCTCACTGAGATCCACAATCATCATCAACTACTGCAAATTAGCACAACGAAAATGATACAATCATAACATAGTTATATAGTTATTAACATCTCTAAATCATTAATATACTCTATCTATTCTGTACTAACTAGCAACCATTTATTACAAAGCTACCAGTTTACTAGTCATCATAAGGTGTCCAACTATTAGCCTAACCAATTCCTCATATACTCCTTCATGGAGAAAAAACTAATTATGATTCATTAGATAGCCAACATCCATATCTAGAAAGAATGCACCACTAAACCATAACCAATATTTAAAAAACTCGTTCTTGGTTATCATAAGTATACTAGTCATCACATAGTGAGAAGCTAAATATAACTAACACAATTATCCATCTATTAAACAATTCCATCTTATAGTTAGCACCATAATTATCTAAGTTCTCATTAAGCCACCAACGACATTACATCACTAACCATCAACAAAGCTAAGTCTATTACCATCATTAGCCAGTTAACAACCACAAAAACTAGTTACCACATTCTAACTAAACAAGGTCCACCAACTAGTATTCTAGGCTTCTAGCCATCAAGTAATATAACCACTTTACATAAACAACTAGTTATCAAGATAACCCATCTCACTAGGTGAATTCCATAACATAACTATTTATTCAATCCAAGTATGTTCACTAGGTGAATCCTTAATTCTACACATTATTACATTTACCAATTAGTCTTAACTCAATATTCAACATGTTCTACTTCTATTCACTATTTATTATTAATCAGAGCCACCCAACTCAACTTGTGATCAATGGTAGAGAATTATAGACAACTTTCTAAGGAAAACATCGTGTCCTAAATGTACACAATGACTTAACAATATAATGGCATAACCATACATATACCTATATATTCATATATTCTTACCATACATAGCATCAAAACAACATCAATATGTCCTCCGAATTCACCTAGCATCATTATAACATCAATACTTTTTTCGGACTCACCAGGAATCACCATATAATTAATATATCCTATGAATTCACCAAGTATCATCATCACGTCAATACCTTTCCCGAATTCATCGGGCATCATCATCATATTAATACCTCTCCTGAATTCACTGGGCAACATCATATCATCAATAATCATCATGACAATAATAAATATATATATATATATATCCTAAGTAAGAACAAGTACAAGACACAATCAATAGAGTGTAAGAGAGGTAAGGAAACAAATATCAAGGTATTTTACCATTAATCATCACTACATTATATAAGTAAGTGCATGGACATATATATCTATAAATGATATGATCAATCACCAATTTTTCATGCTTAAACATGATTATTACAATACAATTACAAGTCATGGGTATAACTTCTAGAATCCTTATTTTACCCACATGGTTCACATTACTAGGTAAGAGATTCTTTTACACAACATTAGATTAGTCATTAAGCTTGAATTATGTCAAGAGTTGTGATATAATTCTAGGCTCACATAGTAAACTAACCAATAAGTTAAGTGATAGCATAAACATTGATTCAAATCACAAGACTTTCTAATGCTATCCATATCATGACAATAAGATAGACAGTCAATTATACATATTATCCTAACATCAACAATATGCATAGACCATTTATCGAGTTTAGACATCATATCACCAAAACCATAATCTAGGCGTTGATCAAGTATCTAGGTCATTAAAGAAGTCACATAGTTCAATCTTAAGGCGGGTCAAGTTCTACTTTTAATAATCCTTAAAGCTCTCTTTTAGAAGTCTCACTTCTACCTGAAATTAGGCTAAGTTATCTAAATCATGCCTTAAGGGCTTACCAATCCATACTAGTTCTATAGGACAATGCTTCTCCAAAGATTGCTCCTAAGTCATCCCAAGCACCAAAACTATTCCACAACTAAGCAAATCTAGGTCAACATACTCTTAGGGTAAGTGAATAAGGTCACTCTCATCTACTAGATAACTTGAGTATTTTCATTCTATTCATGAGATTATAAGTATAACTAACTGAGGTTCTAGGTTATAGGTCAAGCATCATACTTTACAAGTTCAATAGACTAAGTGATTTAACTAGCCCCAAGCACTACTATCTACCTATTCAACATCTAAGACTCCACCCAATCTTATCAAGATATCACAATTCATATTACAATAAATCTCAATCTAACATAAGTAAGCCTAACCTACCTTGGGTCCAAATAGCTCATGAACCAACATCTGTGCTTTCTCTTTCTTAAGAGCTTCTTCCTTGAGCCAAGCTATCAATAACATAATCTATGCATTATTATGAGACTAACAGGACCCATATTGCACTATTGTGCCTTAGTCCTAAAATGACACAAAAACCCCCAAGTGGGTCTCGTATTTGGAAAATAAGTTTTTGAGACCAACCCATTGTTGGAATACTATTAAGAAGTTAAAGCCCTCAAGAAATTTGTGCAAAACAACAATATTTGGGGATAAAATTAAGCCTTAATACCCTTGGAGTTTTAGGTCTAAAAATCAAGAATTTATCACCAAAATTAAAGGATTCATACCTTAGATTCATAGCAAAACACGATTACACAAGCTATTGAAGATCCTAATAAACCCACAAGACTCACTTTAAGGATTTTACACTTTATTAAGGTTTTAGAACTCAATAAGGAGGCACAAATAACTAAATTCTCGATCAAGATAGTATATAAATAAGCCTTTCCTAAGCCCCGAGAAGTGCGATTGCACATACACACACTAGGCCGTGATTGTGCCTTATGCGTTCAGACTCACCTACTGTGATCGTCTTATCTTACTCTATTTCAGTCACAATTGAAATTTAGAATTTGATTCCAAGTTTTGACCAATGCTTGGGGATACATCTGAAATCCAATAAGAGTAAACAAAATATGCAATCACATAGATTTCAATGTTTTAATCATGTGGTGAAGTCGGATTTTCCATATGATATTATTTTATTAAGGTTTTTGCTCGGCAGCCATTTGGAACCAACAAACACTTCTCAAAGGAGAAATGGTTCTAACAACCAAACAAACCGCCAGGTAATTGAACTATTGGTTACAATAAGTTATACCTTACTTGGGGCAGCTATGGGAAAGCTTTAACAGGGAAAATAAGCAGGAACACAAAAAATAACCGAAAGGGTTATTACAGAACGACTAGTAACAACCTAAATAATATAAATAAAAGAATGTGAAATAAATAAAATAAAGATCAATACATAATTAAGTCCCAAACACTGGTGGTATCAGTACAAGAGCTTCTAACATAATAAGATTACAAGAGTGAAATATCAATAGAATTACACTGATACAACTTATCTGCTAATACAATATAAAGACTAGTCTAATATATAAGAGGGAGGTAAGTAATACTCTGAACATCAGGAGCTCACTCTGAGTCTCTGAACCACGGCTGCTCTATATGATGACATATCAATGTTGATAACATATGCTATGATCTGTAGGCTGTAGAACTGTAGTATAAGTACCAAATAAATGGTACTCAAGAAGCAACTACCATCTGAGCTCCAAAGGTAAAGCAGATATATATAACAAATAAAGAAAATAGAAACTACACCTAAATGTTAAGAAATCATATAACAAACCAATGAGATAATAAGGATAGACTATTCTATTTATGCAACACCCCAAATCTGTACCTCGGATGCTATACGATGCTCATAATCCCACAGGACCACAAGCTAACCCATGACTGATACCTGCTGCAATAACTGAATAGTAATATTGCAAATATGTGGAAATTAAGCAAAAACTTGCCATAAGGTTCAATACTAAAATAAAACTGAATACAGTATAACAATACCAAAACTGAAATATCTGTCTGAAAAATATTCTAGTCTGAAAAGCCTCCACTATCTGAATCATGGAATTGATGGGACAAGTCCCCAACTAACTCCACCTACTGAAAACTATACTAATAAACTAAAATATTAAAGAAAATAATCATGTCCTTGAAATATGAGAACTTACCACTAAATCTGACTGCTGAAAATCTAAACTGCTAAGGGTGCTCGGGAGCCTATGCGTATGAACCTATGATATAAAACATCATAGCGCAAGAGAAAAATATGCGTCAGTTCTTTGAATATACTGGTATGCTAAGTGAGATAGGCTAAAATACATGGGTTCGTATGCATGAATAATACTGACTGAATGACATGAATATAACTGAATGAGAGTACATACATGAATACATATACTATAATTGAGATCGTGATAACACTACATACTAAGTTCTGAATTACTGACATTTGAGTTTACTGATACTGTGTAGCTGATAACTCAGTGACTGTATCTAACAGTGTTGATCTTATGGAAATATTCTAAGTTCCATACTAAACTAAGTGACTGTATTTGATTGTCCTGAATTTGTACAATTGAACTGAGTTCTATTCAGAGTTTGAAACTGAAGCTGAGACTATGAGAGGTAATCATCTAATTAACATACTACTTTCTGATAGATTGGGATCCAATCTGTAACCCCATTTGGAAGGGTGTCAGTATTGTGCCATGTGTAAATATAATTATAAGTTAACCCTCTCTGACAGGAAGCTTTTTCGTCAGCCCTTGCTGGTAGGAAAACTCATACGAGATGTATCAACCCTAGTCTGGCAGAAAGATATCTCAACCTACGTTGGCTACATAGTTCTATAATGCCGGGATTGATACTAAGGGTCAAACCCTCTACTAGCAGAAATGTCCCCATCCCTAGGATAACTCGATACTGAATCCTACTCTCATCTGAATAGACACTAAAATAATTTCCTTATTTATACTAGGCTTGACTGAACTATTACTGATTTTATTGAGTTTCGCTGACTGATGAAATACTACTGAATTCTATTAGTTGACTGAGTTTACTTAGGTCTGAACTAAATACTGAACTAGATGGGACTAATACTGAATCTACTGAGTTCTCTTGAGTCCTGTAGCTGGTTGAGAGTACTACTGATTATGATGTGACTGAGATTATTCTATAACTGACGCTGGCTCTAGGTAAACAACTAAATTGTCAAGTATAAATACCCCCAGGACTCGATATCATGAAAAAGTAAAGCTTCACATGTATAGCATAGCATAGCATAAAAATGCACACTTGTTCATAATATATCTATAGAGGAATTTTATCAAACACTTGCATGGCATGAAACAGTATACATACTAGCATGATATAATCTTATCATTACATTCACATGAGCAATTCATCAAACACTTGGATAGCATAATCTATGCACATGACACTAAAAAAATATGTAAGCATCAAGAGTCAATTCCAAATTCACAATTCCATGGGTTTCAACATGAATTCATATGATAAATCACACATGTTAATTAATTTTACATAAGTCTTGTAATAAATCATGAAATAGAAACCCAATTATAGCAATAATCATGGATACACTTTGATTTCAAATCATGGAAAGCATGAAATCAAGCTACTTGAAGTTTAAAAGAGTTTCTTGGACTCCAAGGACGGAAGGAATCCTTGGATGAATAATTCACATACCTTGGTTGTTAAATTCTTGAAGAATGATGATAAATCTTGAGCCTTGATTTTTGAATTTAGATCACCTAGGGTTTCTGTTCTTGAGAAATTTAAGAATAGTGAATGAATTTAGCCTCTAAAGGGGATTAATCTCGTGTTTTGGTGCTGATAGGCGTGGGAAAAAGACCTTAATACCCCTGAGGATGTGAATTTTAATAACTGAAAACCAAACTGTCGATGTGCAGACCGACGTGCTGCATTGTTGGGATCGACGCAATGGACAACACGTCGTGTCGAGTCTGCACTGGTTCACTAGAATTTGACATTGGGAGCCAACAAAAATATTAATCGATGCGATGGACGACGTGCGGCTTCAAGATCGCATTGATACACTATTTTGGGTTCCCAAACATATGTCAAACAAGGTTTAAAAAATTTGAAACTCGTTCGGGAACACCTACTGACATTCCTGATTATGAATCAATCTAAAGATCGATACTTTAAGCTCATAAAAGTCATGAAATAGAGTTTCCAACTTATGAAGGCCAAAATAATACTAAGTCTGAATACTTAGCTAGAATTTTCTAAGTTTGGGACTCCTTAGCAAGCTTAAAAGATTGAGTTGAGCTTAGGATTTTGCGGGGTCTTGCAATTTATGTCCAAAAGATTGACATAATAGGACTAAGTAATTATCGAGGATGAACTATCTATTCTAGTCATAATCATGAATCTCAATACTATACTGTATATCCCAGGCCAATATATGAATAAAGAGTAAAAGATAAATATAATATAATATACAAGGCCAATAATTGAATATACAATTTGAACAAATAAAGGAAAGGATATGCGATAATACCATAGTCACATATAGCTATATATACATAAATATAGATGCAAGGTCATCTCAAAGCACAACTTATATCATCATATCTTCATTTTAAGGCCTTATTATAATTCTATGGGGATTTATTACTTACATGCTCAAGGTTTCTAATCTATTTGTCTCATCATGAATTAATCATGCATAATAATGAAATCGCAACATAGAATGAGCCGAAAACATACCTCAAATCTTGATACTGAATCAATGACCAGTCTATCATAAACTATCCATAATAATGAATATAACAATGATAATAACAATATCAATAAGAACACGAGTAACCGGCTATTTCAGACAACCACATAGCTAATCAAGCCTATGCACTGCCCACTGCCCCAGGTTCGAAAGTCTCAATCAACATATAACAACACAAGTCATAGTTATTAATCATATATATACAACCATCCCATACCGACTGATAGATATAGACGCATGCTGGTGATAGGCGATGTGTATGCAAGAATGAATTTAAGGTACACAACAAATATCACAACTATCCTCCAAAATTGTAATGGGTATATATATATATCTTCATCACAAGATCCTATGGACTTGCTGGGTATTAATATCATTATCACAGTATCCTATGGCCTTATCGGGTATCAATATCATCAAAGCAGTATTCTCCGGCCTTGTCGGGTATCAATATCATCATAACAGTATCCTTCGACCTGTCCGAGGTATCAATATAATTATACCAGCATCCTGCGGCCTTGTCAAGTATCAATATCATCATAACAATATCCTCTGGCCTTGGTGGGTATTAATATCATCATAACAGTATCCTCTGACATTGCCAGCTATCAATATCATCATAATAATACATACATATATATATATATATGTATATGTATATGTATCTATATATATCTATATATATAGAGATATATATATAATAGGTGCACAAACTTAAGCCATGGATAAAAGGAGTGTAAATCCACAAGTCTATGTAATGCCCCAAGATCCCATCTCGAGACATCACACGGTACTTAAGGCCACATGCGGCCTCAAGCTAACCCTGTAAGACTGTTATCACTTTTATAACTCACTATGACAATAATCAAGCTGTGATAAGGAAGAATAGTCATGTCACGAACATACTGGAATACAAAAAAATACTACCCTGTACAATCAAAATACTAAAGTTTTGTACATACTGGTACTCTAGTCTGACAAAGCCTCTACTACATAAGATTGAGGAGCCATTGGGACAGATCCCCAACTGACTCATACTGAACTGGGAATAAACAACCATCTATTGCCAAGACAAAAATCAGGGACATAGGTCCTCGAACCATGAGGACTCACCAACTGTACGAATGTAGATGGAGGTACTCAAAGATCACTATCGCTACTAAGAATGTGCACCTGAACCTACATCACAAGAAATTATTGAACACAAAAGAGTATGGGAATCAGTATTTGGGAATGTACTGAGTATGTGAGGGTGCGGGGAACACTTAAATAATATCATAAATGTATAAGAAATCATGAATGCTGGTAATAATGACTCTCTTCACTTGATTTACCTGAAACATATTTTCCATAAATCGTTAATAATAACATATGCTTCATAAATCTCATAAACCATTGGACTCAACTCAAACTCTTTGACTCATGACTCAGTAACTCATGAAACTTGGACTATTATGGACTTGGGAGTTTTTTATAACCGACATAAACTAAACCATGTGAGCCGCATGGAGTTCAACATTTTTCCATCCTAAGGAGAGAACCCCATATTGGCGGGAGCGTCATACTCTTGCCAGGGAGTATAACCTCATTTTTACTATCCCAATCCCATACTCGACCTCTGGCCCATAATTATCAACATCAATCCTACGGTGGTACGTAGTTTCGGGGAAATACCATATTTCCCGTTCGGTGTTAAATACTCCTCCTAGACTCAACTCAGAACGCGTTAGGAAATCCACCTTAATTAATAGCAACTCATGGGTCTATCTTAAAGACCAAAACAATAATATATCTCATTGGTAAATCATATACAACTGTGGATTCCTAACTCGACTCAAAATTAAACAATCTTTCTCAATATTAAGTGTGCTTGCTTATCAACTCATATCGAATGTCAAAACTTTAGGAAGACATCAAAAGACTCATTCTTGACTTTCAGTCCCAAATATCAATATATATTCAATAATCAACATTTCATAGAAAAGCTTTAATCATGAATCTTATCTCAAATCATTTGGAAATCATCAATTCATAATAACAATATTCGACTCATGGCGTAAATTCTCAATTTAAGAGATAAAATAACGAAATAACCTTGTATATCAAACTTGAACAATTCAAATCTCACAAATCATTAATAGAATAGTTTGGGTGCAATCCCACTTTGCGAATTCATGAAAATCAATGATAGAAATTAAATCTTCAGGCACAAGAACGAAAAGGGTGTTCTTGTTCAAACCTCACATACCTTGATTATGGATTTGAATGAAAAAACTTGTTATAGACTCCTTTTCCACTTCTTGAGTTAGGGTTCTTGATGTTTTTGACTTGGGTACCTTGAATCTTCAACCAATTTGTGAAATCTATGGTTGGATTCTTGATGTCCTTGGGAGATTTGGATGGATTTTGCGAGAAAAAACCCTAGTATTCTTGATGGAATGGAAGAAGAATCAAGTTTTCTTCTTTACTTGGATATATATAGAGGGTCAAAATGGGTGGAAAAGACCAAAATACCCTTTAGAAACGTCCCTTGATTGCTGCAAAAAAATGGTTGACAACATTTGTGATAGGCCGTCAAACTTGTGACAGGCCGCCACAAAAGGTAGGATTATATGAGTTTCTGCCTAAGGCTGACGACGTCGTAGAAATGTGATAGGCCATCTGAAATGTCGTCAGAAACGTGACAGGCCGTCAGAAATGTTGTCACACATTTTCCAGATTGACATGCTGGAGTAAAATGGGCATAACTCTTTACTCCGGTATCGGATTTTGGCAAAATTGATATCGTTGAAAAGATATTTCAATTATCTATCTGTTGATAGGCTATGAGCTAAAAAATGTCAAGTATAATGAGAGATATACTCATTTGAAGTTGACTATACCAATATCCTTCCCAAGAATTGAATCGGTGAGGAATGTTTTGGCTCACCCAATTGTTAGGACATCTTTAAGGCCTTAATACACCCCATCCTTGATCAGAAAACAACCCAAAACATTATAATTTATTTCTCATGAGCTTGATTTATGGTTCCACTATTGGTTAGAGTCTCGAGGTACTACAGTCTATTTCCCAGAGTGATCTTTGGGAATAAATCATTATAAAAGTGTAGAAAGGGTCGGAATATCTCACGACCAGAGTAAATAATAGTGTCAAGTCATGGAATGGAATCTGTCTTGGTTAAATCTTTAAAAGATCATTATTAACCTCTTTTATATATTTAAGTTATCCATTAAGTTAGGCAATTATTGTTGTAAATAAATCCATTTTTAAAGGTGAAAAGTGGGTTTAATCCTTATTTAGGAAGAACAGTAGTAAGATCGTATTTCAGCTAGAATTATATCAATTACAGATATAATAATCAAGACGATCCTTGGCCCAACAATATGACCCAAATAATCACAACATCATGATTACGACCTTAGGCTCACATACATATCTGGAACTCATATAAATAACCATGTATATAAACCATCTCATATTTAAAAGTTGTAGAGTATTCATGAGGCATGACATCTCTATAAGCTATTAAGTCTATCTATAATCATCTCGCATATAAGAGGCATAAACATCAAGGAAGCATAACTTGTAACTATGAAGCATGTCACATCTATAAGACATTACATATCTGTAGGTCATATATCATGAATATGAGGAATATCATCTCTAAAGACAATTTTTCATATCTAAGGGGTAATAGCATCTCTATGGGACAAATATCAAGTCTTAGATGAAACATCTTTATAGGCCAAATATCAAGTCTAAGAGAAAACAACATCTCCATGGGCAAAATATCAAGTCTAAGAGGAAATAATATCTCTATGGGACAAATAACAAGTCTAAGAGGAAACGACATCTTTATGGGCCAAATATCAAGTCTAATAGGAAATAGAATCTCTATGGTCCAAATTCAAGTCTAAAGGCCGAATATCACTTATATAAGGAATACCATAGCCATAACTCATAAGTCATAATTCTGGAGAGCATCATCACAATTTACCAAGTCACGAGGTAAGATTATTCTAAAGGCTCACTAGTCTCAACTAGGCCCAACATCCGCAACTAAGTCCACAATGGCTAAGACAAGTCATGACCTAAGTGGGTCGGACGATCCCACTTCTAATCCTCAATTTTCATAATTAGGTCAAATATGCCCCAAACTAGGCTAATATATCTAGTTCAACTTCTAGATGTCAAGTAAGACATAACTAATCCTAAGATAGAAACTTTGTCTAGAATCATGGGCATTCAAGTCAACTCTAACTAAATTATGATTTCAATACCACTAGACTAGCCTAACTAAGGTTAATCATACAAGCCATGATTCCAACACTTAAAAATCATATCATATTCATGCTACAAATTAGTTCAATCTAGGGAGAAGGCAATAGACTAAAAGGTACTAAGCATTTCGCCTTATGGGTCCACAACTCTCATCTAATCCCAAAGAAATTAGCAATCAAGACTAAGTTATTCTACTCATAATTAATCCTAAAATTCATATTCACATACCATATATAATACATATCATATTCTAAGAAGAGTAGGTAGAAGCCTACCTTAAGGCCGAACCGCAAAACCTCAAATCATTCTCCTAGTGCCCATCTTCACTTTCCAATCCCCAAAATGCTATCACACTATCAAAATCATAATTTACTCATCAATATAAGTCTAAAAATACTCATATTGCACTATTGTGCTTTGGGTCCAGAAACGACACCAAAAACCTCAAGTGGGTCCCACTTATAAAAAATATATTTTTGAGGTCAACCCAACATGATATCAAGCTCATGGAATCAAAACCCTCAAAAATGGGTGCAAACCAAACAAACTTTAGGCAAAAATCAAGACCTAAGTGAATTTGGGTTTTTGGGTTAAAAACCAAGATATTCATCAATAAAGTGATGAAATCTCACCTTAATCTGGCTAAAAATCATGATAATAGATGTTTAGCGATCTCCTAAGTCACCCACAATGATAAATTTTTTTGTTTTACACTCATTTAGGGGTTCTAGATCTTAAAGATAGGTAAAAATGGCCTAGAGGGTCCTTATATACCCATAACAGGTATGAAGATGTCTCCATTGTGATCCTACGGACCATGTTTGCACTATCGCAATTGTAATAGTGCCTATGCGATTGTGATGCACCATCACCAGCAAAGTCAAAACTTGTTTTTGACCCCCAGAACTCAATCAAACTCCATTTTTCGCAAATAAACTATATAAACCCACTATATTAGATGTTCTAGATGCGTTGATAAAGTCATATTTTCCATCCAAGATCATTTAAACCAATGGTAGGCCCACACCCATATCTGCTAATTTTTCCACTTTCTGACCAACAGGTCGAAATGAGTTTGGGTGCATTGGGACCCAAACCAAAGGTCTACTTAGCCTAAAAAAGATACTCCAGAATTTACATCCAAGATCATCTTACTAAAGTTTTTTCCCGGTGGCCATTTATAACCATCGAAGACTTCAAAATAGGGAATTAACTTTAAAAACCAAACAAACTGCCTGGTAACTGAACTGTCTATCCCAGAAAGTCTTAAATAACTTGGGTAAGCTATGAAGAATCCTTAATGATGGATATTAATGGAAATATGAAAAACATTGGAAAGGGTCATTACAACTTTATGATGCATAATTTGCCTCCTTTGGACTATTAACATTAGTTTTTCAAGTAATTGAGAGCAATCATCCATTTTTATCCCATATTCCAAATTTTTCATCAAAATCTTCCCTCAATTAAGCATAATCTTTCCTTAAATCGATAATTCTTTCACTTGTATCTACTTTGTTAAAGCATGTTGGAGAAAAGAGAATTTGCCGTTTGAGACCCATGATGTAATATTACGAATGTTGCATATATGGAAGTCCTTAACTTTGGAACCATAGAATTACCAAACACATTTGACAAGAATCTATGGGCATTACATCATATTAAACTTTCTTTTGATAATTTTCAAGTAAAATAGGCACTTGACTCTCCTATCTACCAAAAATCCCATTTGAGTAATAAAAGGATTTTCTTTTGGAAAGGAAGGTAACCCAAGAATACTAACCATTAAAGGGATTATAGATTTGATAATGCTATAATCATCCATCATAATTTCAAGTTACACTCTCCTATAAATGATCCTTTTTTTTTTATCAAGAACTCATCTTTTTGGAACATGCATATATTGAAACACTGAGTTCGCTTTACTTTTATGGACTATTAATCTTTCCATCCTACCTACAAAACTCAAAAAATAAGTTAATAGCAAAATTCCTCATGTCTATCATATGTGAAAACTCTCAGCTCACCTAAAGTGTCTTCTCAAAATTGATAGAGAACTTTCTTGTCTAATCAATGTCACTTATTCTTTGTGAAAGAATGGATTTTTATTCAAAAAGAACATAACTCAATTAAAAGTAACAGGCTTGAATCAATAAATTATAAACAAAAAAAAACTATAAAGGCACCCAAAGAAAGCACAAGAAAAAAGAATGGAACTAAAGAGCTTGATAATATTTAGTAGGGTAATCTACTAATTAAAATCAAGTTATGAAGACAAAGAAAGCGTAAAATTAAGAAAAGAAATAAATTTACAAGATTTGGACATTGAAAATTATTTGAGAAGCAACTTTGGTAAAATCCATAGAGAAAATGCTCCAAAAAGGTGTAGAAAAAACCCAAAAAGAGCTGCAAATTATCCCAAAAGGATGCTTGAGTAAGTTTTTGAGAAATTGTACCCTTTTATTTCTTTCCTTGTCTTTTTCCCATTTTGGAATATTCTCTTTTGTACTACTCCCAAAAACTTTACTTTTCTCTTTCTTTTGGATCAAAACACCTTTTTGAATATTCTTCTTGAAGATATGAAGATCTTTCAAGAACACCAAGAACAAATATGAAGATCTAAAATCCACAACTCCTTCGATTTAACTCGAAATTGTATGAAATTCAAAAGGCAAAATACTTTTGCTATGGAACACAAACTCCAATAAGTTTGAAGCTACATTTCATGCCAGTGATATCAACTTTTGAATGTCAAATTTTGAAACCCATTTGAAATTTTCTTCAAGTCCTGAAGAACACCATGAACATGAAGAACACCCAAAATCAAACACAACGGATTTCTACTCTGTTTTAGCCTAAATTTTGGGATCCAAACCCCAAATGAAAAGAAGAAAAAACCTCAATACAAATCAACTTTCAATTTAACCTAGATTTAAGAACCCACTTGCTTTTCTTCAAGAAAACCCTCAAAGTATAATAATGGTAGAATGTTCAAATCAACTCAAAATCAGATCAAATCCTAGATTCGTACTCCCATAAGAATAGAGAACAAACCCCAATAACTTTAAACACTATATTTCCACTCAAAATATTCAGATCTAAAAATCCACCTCAAAACCTTCAATTCAACATGGTTGAAGGCTTAAAACAACTCAGAATGACTCAAAACTGAAGATCTAGACTCCATTTACACTTGACAATGCTAATCTAGTATTAGAAATCTCAAACAAGACCCAAATAAAAAGTATTTTTTTGAATTTTTCCAAAGACATTTTTCTCTATTTTTTTGAATTTTTTAGATTTATAAACTTAGGATTGAGATCTGTTAAAGCAAATCCCTATCCTAGGCTCTAATACCAGGATGATAATGATCTCAATCGAGTGATTAAATTGACATTTTGAAAACACAAAAAATCAACAATAAAAAATAAAAGATAGTGAAGAAATGAGAGTTAGGAATTAGAAGAAATTGAGATGAGAATAGAAGAAAAAAGGGTTAATTGAATCAATTAATCAAAGACGAAAAGAACTTGATTTCAATTAGAATAAAGAACTCAATTTGAATTCAAAAATGAGTAAATCATGTGAAAATCAAGGCTAAGAAGTTTTAGATCAACAATGGGAATCCACCCCCACTAATCTCACAACACTGTGGCTACACCAAAGGAAATCCACCGTACACACTCAAAGGAGTTCAATTTTCAATTCATCAAAATCTACCCCTAAAAATTGACTAAGGCTACTATTTATACTTATTGCCTTTACACAAATAGTCTATTATAAAAATAGTCCAAAAATGACTATTTTGGAAATCACCTACAAGGGCCCTTCTTAATTGTTCAAATGACATCTTGATTGCTCATGGCTTTGTATATTTATTGTTACTTGGTTTTCTTTGAGTTCCAAGCTATCATCCATATATGCAATCCCCTTATAATATTATCTAAGATAATCATGCTCATATTATGCGTTAATCCAAAAAGACGTGATAATGGCTAGTTTACTATTTCTAAGGTTATCTATATGACTATTTGCTAGAGAGTTTCAAACTCTAGCATCTCTGAGCATGCAGTTTGATGTCTTGGATAGGGGTGGTGTATTGGCTAGTTTAGAGGTAAATTTAATATTTGTTAAGCAGATTAATGCCAAGCAATTCGAGGATAAAAAGTTGAATGCATTCTAAAATTAAGTGGTTTGCGGGGAGGTGGCGGATGCCACTCTTGGTGTGAGAGGGGTATTGTGGTTTAAGGGAGGATTTGTATTCCTCGAATTGGTGATCTGATTCATGATATACTTTTAGAGGCCCATGGTTTGAGGCAGCTTTATTAGTGGCTCGAGATGAAGAGGGACATATTGGATTATGTGTCTAAATGTTAAATAACTTAGCAGGTAAAATATGAGCACTAAAGGCCTCTGGAGTTTCTTTCAAAGGACGCCTATACCCATGTGGAAGTGGGAGCATATTACTATGAACTTTGTTGTAGTCCTTCATAAGACTTTGGGGAGGTATGACACCATTGGGTGAATTATATTGGCAGACAAAGTCAGATCATTATTTATCAGTTCGACTAGACTATAGCTCTCAACATCAATCTAAAATTTATTTCAAGGAGATTATGAGACTTCATAGGGTGCCACTTATATTATTTCTAACAGAGACATAAATTATAATTATAAGTTTTGGTACAGTTTGCATTAGGAGTTGGGAAACAAGCTTATCTTTAGAATAACTTGTCATCCTCAAATGATGGTCAGTCAAAGAGGATGAATCAAGTGCTAGAGAATATGCGAAGGACATTTGTATTAGATTTTGATGGTAACTAAGATCAATTTCTTCCATTGTATGAGTTTTCATACAATAACAATTATCACTCTAGTATTGACATACCACCATTTAAGGCACTTTATGAAAGAAAGTATAGGTCACAATTGGGTGGTTTAACTTTAAAGATGTTAATCCCTTGGGCACCGATTTGGTATAGGAGGCTCAGAAGAAGGTAAGATTCATCCAAGACAAGTTGTTGACTTCTCAAAGTAGAGTAAAGAAGTATGTGGATCTTAAGTTTAAGGATATATTATTCAAGGTTGGTGAAAAAGTTTCGCTCAAGGTGTCTCATATGAAGGGAGTTATATGGTTTGGTAAGAGGGGCATGCTCAACCCTCGGTGTAAAGGTCCTTTAAAGGTTATTAAATAAGTGGATCCAATTGTGAATCGGTTAACTCTACCATCAAGGTTATTAGGAGTCCATATGGTATTTTAGGTCTCGATGCGGAAAAAATACCATGGGAATGGTGACTACATCATTAAGTGGGATTTGGTGATTCTAGATAAGGATTTTTCTTACAAGGAGGAACCATATTAATTCTGGATTAAGATGTTTAGAAATTGAGAATGAAGGAAATTCATTTAGTGAATATGCAATGTAAGCATTTTATTATCAAGGAAGCCACTTGGGAGACCAATAAAGTGTGGGATAAGTACCCTCAATTGGTCAAGGATACAGATGCTCTCCTTTTTTCCTTTTTAACCTATATTTCTTGGTTGATCATTTGGGGACCAATGATCGGTAAATTGGTGTCTCTTATAATGACATTCTCTGTCGTTACATATGATTCTTATGTTTAAAAGCTCATGTTCAAATTCCTCCCTATTTAAAAGTTATACAATTTAGGCTAGGCTAGTTTTGATTAATTTTGGAGTGAGGTGTGGCATGGGAAAATCTAGAAATTAATTGGATGGGATTAGTGGTTTTTTTATTTAATTTATAATTAGATAATATGATAAGTAACCTATAGAAATTTATAGAATCGATTTTGGGTAACTAGAACTCCCGAAATTGATCTTAGCGTAAATGGCATAGTCGGTGTATTCCAGGTTTAAGGTTTGTTGCAAAAAGTAAGACTTTTGGGTGAATATAGAAATTCTATACCATTTACACCGCTATAGCAGAATAATTCCCACTATAGCATCGGTTAAAGACTGCTATAGCGGTACCGCTACAATGGTCAAATACCGCTATAGCAATGAAAATTGTAGTTTTAATGAAATAATTCCTTAAAATAGTTTATTTTCTCAAAAATTCATTGGGATCAAATGAAGATGATTTAGGAAAATACATCAGAATTTCTTTGTTTAACTTTATTACTGTAAGGAATTTATCTCGATTAACCCTATTTAATTATTGTGCCTTAGAATTATTAATTTATGGAGTTTGGGGAAGATGTTAGGGCAAAATTTAGTGTACTGCTGGTGCACGAGAGGAAATTAAGTAATATGGTAATGCATTTATTTATTAATAGTTAATTTACCCTTGTATTCTATTAATTCACTACTCTAACTATGGAGTTGGTAGTTTTAGGCAAATTATGATGGGCACGCCCTATAAAAAGAAGAGAATGACCATGAATTTGGCCTTAGGATTTTGGTGTGTGCTATAAATACTAACATGTCAGATAATTTCCTTAGTCATGTATTTATGTGCATGTTCTAGACCTCGAGCAAGAAAAAATTGCACGGAAGGGCATAGCTCTGACATAGAGAAGTTGTGCAAGCTTAGTTCAAGGTAGGTGATGATATTGTAGTTTAATCCAATTTTTGCTAGATATGCATGTTAAATACTTTGTAGTATGGCTTGTTAATGCATGTTGTTTGGTTTGGTATTTGCAATGATTTGCGATTGATACATGATTTTGACCTACCTTACTTGCTAAATGTGGAATGTTCAGTATTTAGAACGTTCTCATGGACTTTTTGGAAAACAAGGTTGGTATATACTTTTGTCTAGGATTTTTGTACATGGATGGTAATTTCCCCCTACAAGTCATGGCTAGAGAGAGGTTGTATATCCCTTAGCCTATATGTATGAGTGTCATGTGAGTTTAATGGTTCTATGAGCGGGCTGGGGAGATATATTTTTATACTTGATAAATTTTCTTTACTTATTTTTGGCTTGTCTTGACTAAACATGACTTGGTGATAATGTGTTGACTTGCTAGTTTGATTCCAAATTGTTCATTGTTGTTTTTTGTGCTAAATGTATATTTGTTAAGCCTCGGTTAAATTGTTGTACTGTAACTTATTAGATGTTCATATTCTCATCTTGGGCTGGCCAAATAATCCTACTTGCACACTATTTGTTCTTGTGTGCTGATACTACACATGTATTTACTTTTGTGAGTGCAACTCCTATTCCCACTGCTCCTACAATACCTTATTTGTGATTCCAATAGTTGAATCTAGATTTTAGGGAGAGCAACATATTAGGCTACCTTGGATCTCACTTTATGACTTTTTTTTGTTTAGACTTATGCACTTTCTTCCATTTTTGTGGTTGCATCCCCTTCTTGACATTCTTAGTATGTTTTGGCACGCCGACTTTTGGATTCTAGGGTTTTTGGTTTACTATTTATTTTTGCATTTCTAAGTTGTTAGACTATCTAATCCTTAAACTATTAATAGGATAGTTTTCTTCTTTTACTTTAAGTGTTGGATTATGTTTTTAGGGTTGTTGGTTTTCCCACCAGGTGAGTAGTGTAGGTGACACTCACGAAAGGTTTGGATCGCGATATGTGCAAAAATTTTCATAGGTTCTAATACAAAATCTATTAGAACTTATAAGTTTAACAACCCTCGACCACTACTGGTACTCCGATTATGCAGATTTAAAATAATACGCTCTATGCAAATTAATCACCTTCTTGAGTCTAAAATTTCTTTTCAAGTAAGCAATATGCTATGAAGTGTCTAGTTCTTTCTTGTTCTTTAATGTCATTCCCTCATAGAAACCTATTTCATCATCTTGAACATTACTCGGCCATGTTGATTGAGATTTACCCACTGTATTACTCACAACAATGGGTGTAGGTGTTTGGTCTTCCTCCACTCTCATCATCTTGAATATTCATATCCACTACAACCAATTCATTGTTTAACATATCTTGTTTGTCTTGTTCTACATTTTGGTCTTCTATAAAATTTTCAGCCATGTAAACCCTTAAAATGGGCCTAGCTGCATCACTCAGATAAGTATAAAAATGAACCTAATAACTTAACTAAGAAGGTAGGATCCTCTAATTTTCAAAAGAGCTATGCATATAACTGATGACAAGATCTTTCGGTTGGTAATTTAGCTCAGAATAGTTGATGATTAAGTTTAAAAAATCATCATACAAAACATTTGATTGGAATATCATCACAATCATTTGTAATATGTCACCATCCTTCTAATGTAAAATAAAATGATTGTTCTTCTCGATCTACTCACCATGAAAATAAACCCCTACTGTTATTGATTTCTTTGTTAATGATACCTAATTTTTTTTAATAAAAATCTAATAATGATGAATAGTAAGTTGAATGGCTATATACAACAACAAAATTATATGCACTATTATTATCCTAACAAGTAACTCATCCGTTGCAACAAATGAGTCATCTATTATAATAGATCACTATTCTATTTCAATAGATAATTACTTTATTGGATTAATCTTCTAGGTCTATCCTAGTATTGCCACCTACTATAACATGAACTCAATAGGTAAGTCATCTATTGTTTAGGCAGGTTATCTATTATAGCAGATGCGTCTTCCATTGTAATATATGACTTATCTGTTGCAGCAGATGACTCACCTATTCGATATATATTTAGAAATAGAAGATGAATCCAACAGGTAAGTCATTTATCGCAACATATGAGTCATTTTTTGTACAAAATAACTCATCTATTTTAGCTGATGACTTATTGTAACACCCTAACATAGGATATGAAGTCCCACATCAGTAAAATATAGGAAGGATGCTGGGTATATGTGTAAGTAAGACTTACCCCTAGTGACGCATTTTAAAGTCGTATGGGCCTGGTCCCAGAGCGGATAATATCACTAGTGGTTTGGGGAGTTATAGGGGTCTCTCGAGCTTTCGTGGTTCGGGGTGTCCATAATGGCTAGGGCCTCAGCTCGGGTCGTGATAGAATGGTATCAAAGCCACTCCTGTGTCAGCCCTGTCGATCTAGGCTAGAGTTCAAACTGAGTGTAGGTGAATCCTAGTAAGGCGGGGAAAACCTCAGTCCTGAGTGTAGGCAAATCCCATTCGGTGGGGCAAACCTCAGCGAGGGATGTATGTAACACCCTAACTTAGGATATAGAGTCCCACATCGGTAAAACATAGGAGGGATGCTGGGTATCTGAGTAAGAAAGACTTACTCCCTAGTGACGCATTTTAAAGCCGTTCAGGCTTGGGTCCAGAGCAGACAATATCACTAGTGGGTTGGGGAGTTATAGGGGTCTCTCGAGCCTTCGTAGTTCGGGATGCCCATCATGGCCAGGGCCCTATCTCGGGTTGTGACACTTATCTATTGGATTAAGGTTCTATTTCTGTCCAACTTTGCTGGATACTATAAGATATATCCAACAGGTAGGTTATTTGTTACAATTTATGACTTATCTATTACAATAGATGACTCATCTGTTGTATCAAATGACTTACATATTGGATTCATTTTCTATTTCTGAACATGTATCTAATTAATAAGTCATCTATTGCAACATATGAGTTATCTACTACAATATGTGACCTATCTATTGCAAAATAACTCATTGATTAATTGTTTTCTAGAACCAGAAGTTAAAATTTTGGTAGAATGGGGTCCCATAAAACCTTCTTTTGAGGAATGGGCTAGACTGGGTCATTTCTCAAGAACAATATCTTTGTCCCAGATTTGATAGAAGCTATCCAATAGCTAAGTGATCTATTGCAAAAAACTACTAATTTAATATTTACTTAAGACATATGTTGCGACAAGTTTCCTATCTGTTGCAACAAATGACTTATCTGTTGGAACTACTTTTAACAATAGTGAAAACCATCTAACAATTAATGTAAATGAATACAACAACTATTGGATACACTACTATAAATTGTTGAAAAGAATACCAGATATACCTAGATGAAAAATTGAACTAAGAGTCATTATTTTACTTTGCAATATCACCAATGAATTAATGCCTAGTGATATGTGAATAATAATTGATCCAAAATTACCTAAATAAACCAGAAATGAAAACAACAAGAAAACAAGAAGAAATAGAAACAATTATAGCAATAATGGAAGAAGCTCAACAACAACAAGAAAAAGAATAAGAAAAGAAGAAGAAGAAGAATAAGAATAATAATAAGAAGAACAACAAAAACAAAAATAATAATAATAATAATAATAATAATAATAATAATAATAATAATAATAATAATAATAACAATAATAATAATAATAATAATAATAATAATAATAATAATAATAATAATAATAATAATAATAATAAGAAGAAGAAGAAGAAGAAGAAGAAGAAGAAGCAACAACAACAACAATGGAGAAAATGGAGAAGAAGTAGTAGCAACATCAATGAGAAAATAGAGAAAAAAAGCCATATTTCCCCCCTTTTAGTTATTTAGGATTTTATGCAAGGATGAGCCATAGTGTAAATATGATAACTTGAGGGCAACCTTCACAAATGAGTCAAAATCCTTAATTCACTATCTAATATTTGTCACTTACACTCGATTATAATAACTTGTGTCACCTACACTAAATTCTAAAACTGTTTTGACACATTTAATTCATTATCCCCAAAATCTGAGAGGATTGATAAAACTTCCTTTTTCTTTACCTCATCAAATATCAGGAACTTGAGAAAAGATGTGAAATAATATGTGGGCATTTTTAGGATATTTATTTGTCCATAGATTTTCAAATATTTTTGGCAAGTTCATTTTTGGTGAAGTTTCATTATATGTTTGACCATAATTTTTGGGAAACATATTTCACTTTTTCTAAAAACAAAATGCACAAAGTATGATTTATACTTATAAATTCTAAAAAATATCAAAAATACCCATAAGTTTGACACGAAATTATCATTTTATGATGAATTAGATAATAAATTATCCAAAAATGATAACACAATATTTTAACAAAAATTGTTGTACAAGTAAGTCAATTACCTCCTCACCAACAAACCAAAAAAGGCACAAGCATCATCGCCCTATACTATTATAGGTAAATTCCTTTTAAGCATAAAGAGCCACAAGATAGAGTCATCGACAAGAAAACAACTTGTTTGACTTCACTAGTTCTCAATTATAGTTGGAGTGATAATTAGTGTATTTTTTTTTATAAAATATAAAAATTTGAGATAATTATAAATTTTTAAAAGAACCCAAAAATTAAATTTTGGCCCCAAAATCACTTTTTTCTAATTTTTGAGATCTTGGATTTTTTGTCAAAATTATTTATAGAAAAATAGTAAATTCTATGAGCAATTAAATGTTTCCAAAATTTTCTCCAAAAAATACTTCGAATATCTGCATCCAAATGCTTCCATAGAATAGGGTATTAGTCACTGCTTTAATTGATGGGCCCATTTTTTTATTTTATAATTTTATATAATGATACTTGATTGAATATAAATTTTTTAGAAATTAATTGACCTATATATTATAATCCCTATATTTTAATTTGTTTGTCCTATTTTTATTTTTAGTCCGTTTGAAAAGAATGTCTCTTTCCTTTTTTGGCAACTCTATGGTTTCAACTTTCCGCATAGCATGTTTAAGATCATAAGATAAAAGGACATTTTGAAAATTTGATGTGTTAATTTAAAACCATAAAATTCAAAGTATTCTCTACTTTCTAAAATTCATGTGTAGTCAAAACAAGACAAACAAATTAAAAAGGAGGAAATATTAGTAGTGGAAGAGAAATTACTAATGCAGTGATTGGAAAGGTCCAAAATCCAAGGGTTTAAGACTTGAGATGTAGTGACCTAGTATGTGAAACCTTTCATTTTTGTGTGTTTTGATCCTTTTGGCCTTCCCCATAGTTGCAACATATTAATTATAAGGTCTAAGGATATTTAGCATGATTCCCACTGTGTTTTGAAATAATTTGAGAGAGTTTGAGATTCTTAGATGCTTGAGTGTCAAATGACAATTTGGATTGTTTCATTAGATCCAAAATATCAATTTTGGATTAGTAGCGGAGTTGGTTCAGGTTCAAAATCTTTATGTTACATTGCGGTCCTTATTGTGAAAACTGGTTTAAATAAGCAGTTATGGGTCTCAAGGTTTAATTTGTTGAAAATAATCCTTTTCTAAAAATTCTACATTGTCATTGTGTCTGAAACATGGTATTTTTCCAATGTTGGTGGTGCTGGATATCAGCTGGTGCAGCCGCCTAAGAAGCTAATTATCGCTAAAGCAGAAGCCACTTAAGTGGCCAAAGGGTGACTATAGCGGCCAACTGATGTCATCTTTAATCACTTAAGTGGCTCCTTGGTACTTTAGCATAGGTTGCTTAAGAGACAATGGACCGCTTAAGTGAAGGCCGACCAAATGTTGTTTTTTCTCTTTAAAGATGTCCCAACTGCTTAAGTGATCATTTAGTTGCTTAACCAACCTTGCTGAAATAGTATATATAGTTCAATTTTGTGATTTTCCTCTATTTTTGGACCTTGAAGCTTCAAGTTGAGATAATTTAGAGTGTTTTCGTCATCATCTGAGTTTGCTAAGTTCCAAACTCTTGTTTCATTAATTCCCATTGGTTATATTTTCAAAAATACTCTTTAATCCTAATTTTAAATGGAATTTTTGAGAGTTTTGCCGGTAAATCTCAAAAATAATTTCTCTTCAATTTGAACCTCAATTTTAAATCTTTATTGCTTGGTTGTTTGACTATAGTCTCTTATAATCTTGAGGATCTTCTTGCTACAATAAATTTTCCGATTTACCCCTTTTGTTTTTAATCTAATTTTCAAACTCATTTTGGATTCATCTTAAACAGGGTCAATATGGGTATTATTAGCTTCCATTTAATGCGTAAATGATATTTTTGATAATTTTAGCTTGTGACAAGGTCACTCGTAAGATAAACGCTCCACGTTGAAGGTTCTAAGCTTGGATTTTAATACTTTAAGGTAAGTTACAAATTAACTTTCTTCATATTGGACTGGGTAGTTAATAAATAAGTAAAGCATGCTATGAATTGAGGAAAATAATCATGGGAGTTATATTTCGAGATCATTATTATTGTGTGCCCGTGTGGGGGATTATATTCTTATTATTACAAATGGTGTTTCCATGTAGAGGTCTATATTCTTGTTGTTGTTAAGTGGAAATATTATATATTGTGCATTTCCCATGTGGGGTCTTTATTTAACATCACTGGTCTTATTTTTGCACAACAAGCCTCTATTCTTAATGTGATGCCCGTGTGGAGGCTTGAATAGATATTATAGGCCTTATTGAGCATTGTTTGTTTTTATCATGATGAAAATGTTAGAGTTATGGGTGAAATGATATTAATGATGTATCACATGCATATTTATTCCAATGGTGCCAAACTAGAATTGGTATCATGAGTTATTAACATATTGTGTTAATTTCTGGGCTCATTTATACACATATTGAATTGATTTGCTATCTTCATACTGATTTGATTATGAGCATTATATCCTTATTTGATACATACACATTTATGAGATATCAGTACCATTGAGCAGTACTATTTAGAAAGAAAATAAGATATTTTCATAATAACCTTGATCTGTGAACATAAGCCGAAGAATGGGGTTGAGATTTTGAGATAGTATATGGGTTAAGAACCCCCCATTGCTCCTATTTTAGGTGCGGTAAGGATCATTAGGTGTATACAGAAAGTTATGCAAGACTTTTAAACTTTTCACTTCATAATCATTCCATTGCATTTGCATATGCATCATTAGTGTTTTTGTTATGTTTCTTGATGTGTAATCAGTTTCTGTTTACCTTTTGTGAATGCCTCTTCTTATTTTGATTATATATATATATATACATATATACATATATACATATATACATACATACATTATATATATATATATGAACTATTAGTTGAGACGTTGTGTGCAATTATTTAAGAAATTTTCTATTGTAGGTGACGTGCTCATAGTATTTTACATGTATTATTTTCTACTTTGCTCAATCGGCCTATGATACCTACTAAGTACAAGTGGACTGTACTCACCCATACTATGCTATTTTAGTGCAGATCCTAGTATGAGTATGAGGTGCGGTAGTTGATTTTGTGCTTGTCAGAGTGGGTGATTGAGGTACTGACATGCTCCAGGGTTTCATGGCTGACTACAGACCTCCTCATATCCGTATAGATGTATTTAATTTTTATCTAGACAAATATTTATATATTAAATATTTTGAAGGTTGTATTTAGATGCTCTACACTTTTGACACTATTTCTTGAAGGTGTTATGGTATCATTTTAGACTTTTGCTTTATTGTATATGTATTGAACAAACTTCGTTCTTAAAGTCTCATTTTGTCTTACTTTATTTATTATTGTTATCCTCTCTCATTTTGGGTGATTATCTTATCTACTAAGGTTGGATCAGTGTAGATGCCATTATGGCCTCAATTTTTGAGTTGTGACAAATTTGTATCAGAGAGCCAAGTTTAAAGCATGAATAATCAATTCAAAATATAGAACAAGTAATTCAATCAGCAATAACAAAAAACCCTTAACCCAATTTCAACAGCACAATTTACTTCACACGAAAGTCCATTCAAATAATGCCACAATCTATAATTAAAGTTTAGGGAAGAGAAACATTCCTAAAACACACAGAATTTGATGTTGGTGCCTGGATGATGAATGCACTGTGAAACTCTTGAATGTTTTTGGGTTTTGAGTTTTAAGAGAGAATGGATGATTTTGATCTTTGGCAACTGAAGAAAAGAGGCTTATTTTATGTTTAAAGGTTGTACAAGGGGTAAAAGGACCAAAATCTACTCAACCCAAGTGAAAAAACAAAGATAGATGAAACACCACACTGTCATGGAACACCATTATTGCAGAGGTTATCCTCCATTCCATGCCGATATTGCAGAGGTTAACCTCCGTGACATGGCCTTATCACAGACCGGCATGTCCTTGGGGTTCTAAAATGACCTTGAACCCCTTCCGAAAATTCCAAAACTTTCTCCAAAGATCCTTTTAACATCCCTAACACACTTCAAGTCAAAAATCAATGTTATGCATATGGGAAGGTAAAAACCAAAATGATCAAAATTTAATAGGGTATTACATTATCCCCCTTAGGATCATTCATACCTAAATGATGAGTTAGGATATTTTTAGTATGATAATAATAAGAATACACCAGAATCAAATGCCAAACTTGGAAAGTGACAAGAGGAAAAAAAAACTCATACCTTAAGCACTTTTATCCAGCTCGGGGAACAACAATGGGCATTTGACCTTCATATCTTCCTCAGATTCCCATGTAGCCTCTTCAACTTTTTTGTTTCTCCAAAGGACATTCACCAAGGCTAAATCCTTGGCCCTTAACCTATGAACCTGCCTATCCAATACCTCAACTGGGACTTCCTCATAAGACAAGGAATCCGTAACGCCAACATCCTCAATAGGAACTATCAAGAAAGGATTATGAACATACTTTTTCAGCATGGACACATGAAAGACAAGATGAATAGAGACCCAACACGCAGACGAATCCAACTCATACGCAATATCATTAATTTTTCTCAAAATTTAATACGAACAAATATAACACGGACTAAGCTTCCCCTTCTTCCCAAACCTTATGACTCCTTTCATAAGAGATAGCTTCAAGAATACACAATTATTTACTTCAAATTCCAATTATCTTTGCCTCATATCTGCATAGGACTTTTGACAACTTTGGGTGGTCTTAAGTCTTTCTCTAATTGCTTACACCTTTTCCATGGCTTGGTGAACTAAGTCAGGACCAAACAACCTAGTCTTGACAACCTCAAACAATCCAATAGGAGACCTATACCTCCTCCTATAAAGATCCTCAAAATGAGCCATCTGAATGCTCAAATGGTAACTATTGTTATATGTAAACTCAATAAAAGGTAAATAATCAACCTAACTACCCTTAAAGTCAATTACACAAGCCCTTATAATATCCTCCAACATATGAATAGTACACTCTATTTGTCCATCCATTTGAGGGTGGAAAGTGGTGCTAAGGTTCACCTGAGTACCCAAACCTTTCTAAAATGAATGCCAAAAGTGAGATGAAAACTTCATACCTCGATTGAAATAATGGACATTAGCGGACCATGCAACTTGACTATCTTCTGAATGAATAGCTTGGCACAATCCTCTCATAAGTACTTGGTCTTCACAGGCAAAAAGTTAGTGGACTTAGTTATCCTATCCTTAATGACCCAAATAAAACATATTGATTGCGAGATCGCGGAAGACCCATAATAAAATCCATATTGATCATCTCCCACTTTCACTTGGGCAACATCTCCCACTTCCACTTGGGCAACTCTATCTCTTGAGACATGCTATCAGGCTTCAAATGCTCAACCTTAACTTACTGACAAACCATGCATTTGGCAATAACTTGCCTCACCTCTCTTCAAATTGTTCCACTAATAGATTTTCTTCAAGTCATTATACATCTTCATTAAACCAAGATGAACTGTATATCTAGACTTACGAGCCTCAATAAATCTTTCCCCACATTCTATTAACATAAAAAATAGACAAAATTTTATGTTACCTCACGATACCTTCTTCCCCAATCTAAAAAAACCATAACCTTTAGCTGACCCACATCATCCTTAATCAACATAAGTATGGGATCTAAAGCCTGCTTCTCCTTCACCTCAGCACCAAGAGATGATCTGACCACTTCCTGAATAATAACTTCCCCATCCTTAGAGTCCAAGAGATGAAATCCTAAGTTAACCAATCTATGAATATCCTTCCCTAATTCTCTTTTCTCCTTATCACATGGGATAATCTCCACATAGAAAACCTGCTAAGACCATTAACAATAATATTAGATATACCTGGATGGTAGTGAAGGCTCATATTGTAATCCTTAAGTAATTTAAGCTACCTCATCTGCTTGAGGTTTAATTCCTTCTACGTGAACACATAGTATAAGATCCTATGATCTGAATAGATATCCACATGCACACCATATAAATAATGGCATCATATCTTCAAAGAAAAAACCACGGTTTCCAACTCAAAGTCCTGAGTCAGATAATTTCTTTCATGAACCTTTAGATGTCTGGAAGCATAAGCCATAACCTTACCATGCTGCATCAAAACACAATTGAATCCCATACTGTATGCATTAAAAATACAACAAAACCATTAGTACCTTCAGATAGGGCCAAAACTGGCGTAGAAGTCAACTTATCCTTCAACTTCTCAAAGCACCCTCAAAAGTATCAGACCATAATAACTTAACCTTCTTTTTAGTCAACCTTATCAATGAACCATTAATAGAAGAGAAACTCTCCAAAAACCTCCTATAATACCCAGCAAGCCCAAGAAGCTCCTAATATCGGTTGGAGTCATGGGTGTAGGACATTTCTAAACTTCTTTAACTTTCTATAGATCCACCTTGATCCCTTCACTAAAAACTACATGGCCCAGAAAAGTCACAATATTCAGCCAAAACTACCCACTTAGAAGATTTAGCATACTGCTTTTGATCCTCAAGGGTCTGTAACAAAACTCGGAGGTGATTGACATGATCCTCCCCACTCTTAGAGTACACCAAGATGTAATCAATGAAGAAGATGATAAACAAATCTAGAAAATACTTAAAAACTCAATTCATAAGATCTATGAATGCAACCAAAGAATTAGTCAACTTAAATGACATGACCAGAAACTCATAATGGCCATATGGATTCAAAAATCAGTCTTGGGAATATCAACTTCCTGAATTTTCAATTGATGATAACTCAAATAAAGATCAATCTTAGAGAAGCATCTAGCACCCTGAAGCTAATAAAAAAAGGTCACCAATCCTAGGAAAAGGGTACTTATTCTTCACTGTCACCTTGTTTAGTTGATGATAGACTATACACATCTAAAGGGACCCATTATCCTTTCACACGAAAAGCACACGAGAACCCCACTGAGAAATACTAGGGCAAATTAAACCCTTCTCAAAAAAATTCTTCTATTGCTCCTTTAGCTCCTTTAATTTAAATGGAGCCATTCTATAAAGAGGAATAGAAATAGGATAAGTATTCGGTAGAATATCAATCCCAAAATATATTTCCCTATTGAGATAAATTCTAGGAAGATCATTGGGAAATACTTCATGAAATTCATTAACCACAGGGATGGTTTGCACAAAAGGATTTTCAGAGTCAGAATCCTTAACCCAAACCAAATGATAGAGACACTATTTTGAAATTAATTTATGAGCTCTAAGATAGGAAATAAACCTCTCTTTAGGTACTAAGGAACTTCACTCTCATTCTTACAATCCTGAGAAGCATAGCATGAATGAAGCAATCCACTCCTAAGAGAACATTAAAATCCGCCATATCTAACTCTATAAAATTTACCAATTTCTCCCTATGAACTATAAACACCATACAATCCCGATAGATTATTCTAGCAACGGTAGAATTATATACTGGGGCAGACATAGAAAATGTATCAAAAATAATTTTAAGACTAAAACCAAAATGCATAGCCACATTTGGGGTCACATAAGAAAAGGTAGAACCTCGATCAATCAAACAATAAATATTATAGGAAAAGAACTATTACATACCAGTAACTACATCTGGGGATGCCTCAAATTCCTAGTAGGTAGTAATTGCATAGAGATAATTCTGGCCGATGCTGGTACCAGAAGGAGCACCGTTTGGCATAGAAGCTGAAGAAGTGGCAATCAAAACTTTATAATCCCCAGTGGCAACCTTGTTTGAAGGACAATCCCTCTATATGTGACCCAACTAACCAAAATTATAACACTGATTTGTCCCCTCCTTATAGTAACCATGGTAAAGCTGCCTGCAAAAATAAAAAAGAGGATACGGTGGGGAAAATTGAGCTCTACTAGTATGAGACTGGGAACCCTATGCCTTAGGACCATTACTAGCCTAAAAATGATTATTAACTTAGGATAGGGGCACTGACAAACAGATAATAGTTTCCAATGTGTACGATCTTTCCCGCTATTCTACTGACCCCCACCCTACTCTAACTACCAAAACTTCTTATTCCGTCTCTCTTCTATTTTTGTCCATTTCTTTTTTTCATCCTCTACCTGCTGCATATAAACCACAAGTATGGAGATGTCCATATCATTGTTCAATATTGCAGCCTTACTCTCCAATACCAAGTCACGAAATAACCCAGCAGTAAACTTTCTCATTTTAGATCTCTGGCTAGACACCAACTCGGAAGCATAGCGAGACATCTGCTGAAATTTCAACGCATATTATTTCACACTCATCTTACCCTACTTCTGATCCATAAACTCCTTATCCTTAGCTTCCCTCAGCTCCCAAGGAAATAAATAATTATGAAAGGTACCAAAAATTTATTCTAGAATGTCAGATATGTATAATCAACCCTCAACTTCTCCCACTCCTCATACCATTAATAAGATACATCTTTTAGCTAATATGCAACAAACTCTACACCTTTAAAAATCAATTATATGTATAACTCTAAAAAAATTATCCTTATCATCAACGAACCGATGTGGATCCTCCTCAACCTTAGAGTCTGTAAAGGTTTAGGGATTCAACCTCATAAAATGGCCAATTCGAGTGATCTCAGATGAATGAACAAAAAACCCAACATGGTGGAACTCTGCATTAGAAATGTCCCCTTAAAGCGGTTAATACTAAGCATCACCATATCAAGAAGCTCAAGAAGTACTCATAGGGATCGGTGAAACTTAATATGGAGCAACACAATCAGGAGCAGGGACCTTAGATTGGGTCTGTAGTCCATACATAGGGCGATTCCCCTCCATATTATCTTCAAGTGCCAGAGTTCCTAACAGGGTTTCTATAAATATTAGATCTTTAATGAGGCTTGATCTGAAACATGAGGATCCAGGATTTATAAAAGTTTCATAATACTAGACTCTATAATCCATAAATAGAACACAAGAAAGGGAAACATTCCTAAATGCCTTGTAGCCTCCTCCTTATAAGTGTGGTGGGATACTCACTTATAAAGATGAATCTACTTGACACAACCTTGTGGACACCAAATAACTCTAAATCATGCTCTAATACCTAGCTTGCCATGACTCAAACCAGGGGCTAGTCATGACGGGTAACTCAAGCCTACCATGGACCAAAGAGCACCCCCTTAGCCTAACCTAATAGTACAATACAATAATACAATAGAAGATAATAAAAATGATGATAAGATGGATAGATAATCAAATAACGACTATGATTCAATTAATAACTAACCCATATCTATCCTTGAAAGCCTCTAAACTAGAATAACATCTAAGTTGGGACATGCCCTCGACTATGAAAAAAATAATCCAAAATTATTGAATTAATTAATAAAGAATAATGAAATGATAAAGCGTTCAGAAGGATAAAATTTCACTACTTTACATCAACTCAACAGACATGCTTAACTACCTAATATTGCACAAGAGCAACAAAAAAATCTTTGGATCCCACATCATAAAATGATGTAGCTTCTACTAAATTTTGTTTTGATGACGGTCAACTAAAAATAATGGACTAGGTCCTTGGGTCTTCATGGAAATATATAGTTGTCACATGGCCTACACAGTTTTGTCATCTAATGTAACAAATTATACAAGTGCGATATGTACCATTCAAGACACCTGGCCTAATTAGATTTTTTTTACTAATCATCATTCTACTATAAATAGAAAATAATGCTTCTTAATTGGTGAGTTTTTGCAAATCAAAATATAGAAGAGGGAAATAGGCAAAAACTTAACTTTACAATATTGCTCAAATTCATAGTTTTTGTGTGCTAAAATAATGAGTGTTCTTGATTCATGTTTCTCTGTAATAGAATTACTCATGTTATAAGAGTAATGATATTTTTTGTAGGTTCTTGAGGGTGCTTAGGTAGAGTTACCTAAGTTAATATTGGTTAGAGTTAATTAATATTGAGGTGAGTTCTTGGTAGAGTTGTCAAGGTAGGTTTGTAGTAGAGTTGTTACAAACTGGTTGAGCCTAGATTTTCCTCCCTTGAGGAAGGAGTTTTCTACGTTATATCTTTGTGCTCTTTAATTTCCAATAAAGTGTTAGTTTTTTACTGCTTTACTATTTGATTGCCTATGTCTGAATTGAAAGGACCTGGTCCTTATAGTATAGTGCAACCCCCCATATTTCAACAATTGGTATCAGGTCAAGAAAACTCTAAAAGGTTTATACTTAGAGTGATTTGGTTATCATGGTTTCTCCACCTAATCTGGAAGAAGGGCAATATACCACTAGACCACTCTTCTTTAATTGACAGTTTCATGAGTGGTAGAAAAAAAAGATGTATGACTTCTTATGGCTAAGGATAGTGAACTGATGGATGTAATACTTAATGTTCCTCATATACCTATAAGAGAGGTCAATGAAAGAGACATAACTAAAATGGTTGTTAAAATCAAGAAAGAGTATGATGATGAAGATAGAAAGAAATTTGAGAAGAATTATAAGGCAAAGAAATAACTTATCTATGGCATAGGACTAAATGAGAATAACAAGATTTCTTTTTATGAAAATGGTAAGGAAATATAGGAATGCATAAAGATAGATCATGAAGGAATCACTGATGTGAAGGATTAATAAGTTGATATGTTGACTACTCAATATGAAACATTCACAATGAAAGAAGGAGAAACTATCCAAAAGATGCACACCAGATTCGCTTCAATCACTAATGATTTGCACTGCTTAAAAGAAGTGATTCCTTGTACAAAAGGTGAGAAACATTCTGCGGGTTCTACCTAAATATTGGGAAAGTAAAGTGGATTCTATCAATGAGACAAGAACCTAAAAATTCACACTATGGATGAACTTATTGGTAATCTGATGACACATGAACTCAAGAAGAAGCAAGGGAAAAAGAATAAGGAAGTAAAAAAGGAAAAATCTCTGGCATTGAAGGCTTCTAAGTCAGATTCTAGTAAAGAAGACACTAATGTTGCCTATTTTTCAAAAACAATTGTTAGAGCAATAAAGAAGAGTGTCCAGTTTCAAAGAAGAGGAAGTAGCAGCAAAAAAAGAGGCACTATTGAGGTTTGTCACAAATGTGGAAGTCATGAGCATTTTATTAAGGACTATCCAGTGCTCAAAATGGATTATCAAGAATATCTTAATACTAGAGGTGATAAAGAAAAGAATAGAGTTTGGGTCCCAAGAAAATCAAGAAGAAAGGTTTTAGCTAATTACTTGCCAGGTTTACTATTCCTCCAGTTACTTTAAGTAGTGTGACGTCTTCTTATTATTAGAAGAGTTTTGAGAGGTAATCCTTTTAGATCCTCCTAATTCCAGGGGTGTGATTGGCGAGGATGCCTATAAGTTTTTGATTGATTGCCAAGAGAAGTTACATTATCTTAGATCTCTTGAGTCTTACAGAGTTTCTTATACTACCTATCAAGTCACAGATGTGGCTAGACATTGGTCAAGATTTCTTTGCAATTATAGGGCACTGGGTTTGCCTATCACGACCCAATTTACAAGTCATGATGATGCCTACTTAATCCGCCAGTTGGTAAGACAAACCGTAACCCAGATAATGAGCAACGAGCTAATTTTCCAAAAAGGATGAAAATTAGCAATTTAATACTTATAATAAGGACAAGGAAATAGATATAATACAAGGTAGATAAAATATAAAAAACCATCCGATGACCTAGTAGTGTTAATACAAGAGCAACTATAAATATACTACAAGTTCTGAACTAGTCAATACAAGCTGTCTCGGAAACAAAAGACTAGACATCATATATAAATAGAAGGAAAAAAAGGTAACTCTGACTCCAAGAACTCACCCAGTCTCTAAAATCTAATCATAACATGAACGTCAAATCAGCCATGACAACTAGTACTCAGATTTTCACCATAAAGGTATAGAAGTGTAGTATGAGTACCAAAAACACAGGTACTCAGTAGACATTATCAGCCGATTGAGCTAAATCATGATATGGATACAATACAATGCAAGATGAAATAAGATAATTCAAAGTAAAAGGGAAAACCTAGATGTACACTCCAACACTGCTGTGAATAAATGAATCAACAAATTAGAGATATAACATAAAGATCACACGATTATATCTACTAAATTATCCCCCATAAGACAATAAGCATGAAAAAATAAATGACCCAACGTAGGCCCCTATAAGCCTAAGGGTACAATCAAAGAAAAGTAAATAACAGAGTAACCATAGTCTACCAACTATCCTGCCATGGCCAAAAATCCAACTATACCATATCACATTATAACCAACTCTCAGTTGCAAGACGTGAACCAGTGCATATATCATAAATATCATTATCTATTGCAAGACTTGAACCGATGCTCATATCATCAATATAATAATCAATTGCTGGACTTGAACTAGTGCCCATATCATCGATATCATATTAAATTGCTGGACTTGAACCACACCCATATTAAAAATATCATAATCAATTATTGGACTTGAATGGGTGCCCATATCATCAATGTAATTAAATGATCGGGTTATACCATAAATAACATCAACTCCCAAAATAAAACCATTATTAATCTAATCTTCTCAATCTCATCATAGATGCTTTGAAATGCAAAACAAGCATATAAAGGTCTACCAAAACTAGCTTAGTTCTTGGCCTAAGGTGGGCTGGATGGATCCACTTCTAATCCTCAAATCAATTATAAGGAAAATTCTACCCCAGACTAGGCTAATATATCTAAATCCACTTTTAGATATTAAACAGGCCTCAACTAGCCCTAAGATAGAAATTTTAACAAAAACATGAGCAACTAAGTCAATTATGCCTAAATTAAAAATTCAAGATAGCCTAAATAATCCGACTAACCAAAATATTGATGATAATATCACCAACACCTAAATCTCATCCCAAATCTAACATAGTATCATAGTTATACTACAAAATAGATCAATCTATGAAGAGGGTAAACCTAGCCTTCCTAGATGCTAGAGAAAAGCCTGAAGAATCCGCTAAACCACTAATTTTCCCTTTTGAGAAGCTTCAGCGAGGTGCCACACTATCAAAATCACAATCTACTCATCAAGACGAGAACAATGATACCCATATTGTACTATGTGATTTGGTCCAAAAATCATATAAAATACCATATGGGTCTGTTTATGGAATTGTCCATTCGAAACCAACACAACATCCCATTATGCTCAAGGAATATTTACCCTAAAATGAGTGAATTCTAAGTTCTAATGGTTCTAAAATCAAGCCAACAATTTTTTAGGGATTTAGCAAAAATATGGGAAAATCAACAATGAAAACAATGGAATCTTACCTCCAATTCAATGAAAAATTGCATAATAAACTTTATCCAAGCTCCAAGATCACACACAAATGTTTTCCATCAACTTTTATCTCCTTTTAGGGTTCTAATATCTTGGGAATGGATGAAGAATAGAGAAAAATGGGAAAGGTGAAGTATTTATACCCTTCTCAAGTGCACGAGCATCGCTTAAGAGAACTTTAGGCCGCTTAAGGGATACTTGTGCTCTGGCACGCCTATCACTTACATGATCAACTGATCACTTAACACGATATTTGGCTGCCTATGCAAGTGTCCCATATGTGATAATGGTCTCACATAAATAATACTTTCACCATTGATAAGACATTCTTTTAAGTATCGCTTAAGTGATACTTTCTGGGGTTTGTTAGGTTACTTAAGCAATCAAAGGGATCACTTAAGCGATGCACCAACACTAGATGAGACTTGGAGAAATTCCAAGTCTCCATCAACCTCTCAAGATTTATTTAAAATCCCATATGTGCAAACAAACTATTCTACTTTATCAAATTCAACATTCTGTGTTTAATGGACTAGTCTAAATTTCCATCTGTGGTCATTTCAATGAAAAGTGGGTCCCACACTTACTGGACAATTTTTTTAAACTTTTGGCCAATATCTTGAAATGAGTCTGAGATCTTTTGGACTCGAATCATGGATCCTACTATTCGAAATAGACATTCCAAAGATGTTAGAATAGTTAGAATTGACATACGAGGTTGTTTGACTAAATTTTTGATCGGTAGATAGTTTGAACCAACAAAGGCTTTAAAACAAGGGATTAGCTCTAAAAATCAAATAGAATACTTGGTAACCAAACTGTTAGTCCCAGTAAGTCATAAAGGACTTAGGGAAGCTATAGGGAATCTCTAAATTAATAAAAAAGCAGAAATACATAAAATGACCTGGATGGTCATTACATTATCCACTACTAAAAGAACTTTCATCCACAAAAAAAGGATTAGGATGTACCTGAAGCCTCAAACAGGTGAGGATAGTGGGTCTGTGTCTCGCTCTTGATCTCCCAAGTATCCCTCTCTAATAGGCAATGCCTCCACTATACCTTAACTATAGAAATCTCCCTAGTGCATAACCACCTATTATCATTAGACAAAATGAGCACAGGCTCCTCCATAAAGGTCAACCCCTCATCAATATAGAGTGAGTCCTATCTAAGCACATGAGATGGGTTAGGAATATTATCACCGCAACATGGAAACATGGAAAACAAGATTGATAGAAGGAAAATCTGGGGGTAAGGTTAACTACTAAGCCACCTCACTAACTATGCAAAAAATCTCAAAGGGACCAATATATCTAGGGTTGAGCTTACCCTTCAAGGGAAATACTTGAAGGAACACTCGGTCACCAACTCCAAGTCTCAAGGCATAAAATCTATGATCTGTATACAACTTTTGCCTACTCTGAGGTTCCCTCAACCAATCTAGAATAACCCAGACTCTATCCAACGACTCCTAAAGCAAGTCAGTACTGTTGGGTCTAACCTCAGAGGTCTCAAACCAACCAATCAGAGAGTGATATATTCTACCATATAAAGCTTCAAAATGTTCCATCTCAATACTCGAATGATAGCTATTATTATATGTGAACTCTGCAAAGGCTAAGTACTGCTCTCACTAACCTCCAAAATCCATAAGGCAGGCTTGGAGCATATCCTTGAGAACCTGAATAGTCCACTAGACTAAGATCTACCTAAGTACCCAAATCCTCTTGTATAGCTCTCACTTCCACTCAGGAATAGGCAACCTCTGAGTCAACCCATCTGGTCTTTAATGCTCGGCCTTCACTTGATTACAACATGGGCAACAAGCTACAAAGTCTACCATATATCTCTTTATGCCACTTAACCAGTAATGTTGTCTCAAGTTTCTATACATCTTAGCTATACCCGAGTGAATAAAATACCTAGAGCTGTGAGCTCATGCAAGATCGATCAAATTAAGTCATCAACCTTTAAAACACAAATGTGGCTATCAAACCTCAAAACACCTTCCAAAGGTATTACCCCTCTTGGAGTCACCACTCAATACCTGATTACGAATGGGGTAGTGTCTTATCCTCAAGATGACTACTCTGAATCTACTCAAATAGTGAATACCTTACCTCAACACTAGCAAGAATCCTCCTAAGGTCCAAAATATCAAGTCGCACCATTAAGTTGGCTAAGGGAAAACTATATCATTCCAACAACCTTTGAGAAATTAAAATACAAGCCAATGTACCCATACTCATTGACTTTCGATTCAAGGCATTTGTTATCATATTTGCCTTGCCCAGATGATACAAGATAGAGATATCATAATCCTTAAGCAACTCCATCTATCTATGTTTTCTAGAATTAAGCTTTTTCTAGGTCATAAGATACTAAAGACTACGATGATCCATGAAGATCTCATAATGCACACCATAAAGATAATGCCTCCAAATCTTAAGTGCAAAAACTACCACGACCAACTCTAAATTATGAATGGGGTAGTTGGGTTTGTGCACCTTTAGCTGCCTCAAAGTATAAGTAATAACACGACCATTTTGCATCAACACATAACTTAAACCAATAACAGAAGCATCATAATACATGACAAACCCCTCACCCTCAACAGAAAGAGCCAAAATAGGAGCTGAAGTGAGAAAATTCTTGATTTTTCCAAATCTGGACTCACACTCCTCAAATCATTAAAAAAGAAACCTCTTTCTGAGTCAATTTGGTCATGGTGCTACTATAGTAGCAAAAATCTCAACAAACCACCTATAGTAACCAACTAAACCAATAAAGCTATGAACCTCAGTCGGAGATGTTGGCCTAGCCCAATCACGAATGACCTCAATCTTCATTGGGTCTACCACTAATCCATCCTTAGACACCATATGTTTAAGGAATGTCACTGACTCAAACAAAAACTCACACTTAGAGAACTTGTCAAAAATTAGATAATCTCTCAAAGTCTGGAGCACAATCCTTAAATATTATGCATATTTCTCTGTACTCCTCAAATACACAAGGATGTCATAGATGAATACAATCATGAAGAAAAATAAATAAGATTTGAACACTCGGTTCATCAAATCCAATAATGTGGTTGGGGAGTTAGTCAACCCAAAAGACATAACTAGGAACTCATAATGTCCATAATGAGTCCTAAAGGTTTTCTTTGGGATATCCTCAGCCCGGATCCTCAATTGATGGTTACCATACCTCAAATTAATCTTAGAAAACACTTCTGAATCCTAAAGCTTGTCAAATAAATCATCAATGTAAAGCATAGGATATCGATTCTTCACCATCACCTTATTAAGTTTCCTATAATCAATACACATACGTATGGAGCCATATTTATTATTCATAAAAAATATAGAAGCTCCTCAAAGAGACACACTTAGTCTAATAAAACCCTTAGTAAGAAAATCTCAAAGTTAAGAATTTAGCTCCTTAAGATTAGTAGGAGCCTCTAAGATCAAGATTAATAACAAACTCAATATCATGAGTAGGAGAATATCTGGTAGATTGGGAAGGAAAACATTAAGAAACTCATGAACTACAGAAACATAGTCAAGCAACAGACTCTCCACACCAATATCATAAATATAAGCGAGATAAGACTCACAACCCCTTAACATAAGCCTCCTATCATAAATATAAGAAATAATCCCTATTGGATTATGGTCAACCACTCCCTACCTCATGATTAGGGGTATACAAAACATGGATAAGGAACAATTTTAGCAAAATAGTCTATGACTGCATGGTAGTGGAATAACTAGTCCATGCCCTAAATAATATTAAAATCCACCATGTCCAAAATAATAAGACTAGCATGAGTATCAACATATCTAACAGTCATAACACATGAAGTAAAAACCCAATCCACTAGTAAAGAATCACCCATAAAAGTAGATACACATAATGGCACAGACAATGAACCCTAAAATAACTCTAATATACGCATAATAAAAAAAATATAAGAATAAGTAGATCCCAGATCAAATATGAAAAAGGCCAACTTATGGCATACTAAGATCGTATATGTGATAATAGTATCTGAAGATTCAACCTCGAGTCTAGTAGTGTAATACCTTAGGTTTTTGGACTATGAAATTTCTGAAGTGTTGACAATACTGCCATAACTACGACTTGGGTGATGAGTCATTATCACTCATCATGAATCATAATGTGGTACTCATTGTCTCACCAATGAGTTACCTAGGCTTTTTCACTTTGATCATGAGTTGACGTTGCAAGTCCTGATGTTAGACAATGAGTCATGATGAGAGACTCTTTGTCATAATAGTAGAGGGATAGGATTTTTATATCCATGTCATGAGTCCAGGCAATGACTCGTGGTCAGTCATCATGAGTCATTACCTGAGTCGTGATGACTGGAACTTATTTTTTTTCATGTTTTAATTAAGGTTATTTTGGTATTTTCCTCCCTTGGAACCATTCCCCATGACTTTAAAATATCTATAGGACCCTTTTAATATTAGTTATCAAAATCAAACACTACTCTCTCTGCTCTAAATCCCAAGTCAAGAGAAAACTAAGGTTTATAAGAAATTCAATCTTCAGGCTTCAAAATCTAGATTTCATCTCAATTCTTGTGTGTTTCGTACATGTCTCTCATCCCTAACTTGAAATTTTATACTATGGTATATGTTTTAATCATTGTTTATGTGATTTAATTGTGGGTTTGAAATTAGGTTAAGGGCTTTTTATTGTTTACTATTGGAATAGTTTTCCCATGTTTTGAATAGGTCATTCATGCATTGATAAATGGTTTTTGGGATTGAATGGATGCACTTTATGGCAATTGAAATGAGGAACACGAGTTTCCCCAAATTGATAGATTTTGGCTTGGACATTAGTATTAACCTCAACCCACCTTTCTCGACTTTGATTTTAAATATGAAACTTGCATGGTTTAACCTAATTTTGAAACTACTACATTGGACTAATAGATAAAAGGACAAAAATGGATTTGAATGGAACTTGGTGGCCATTGATTGGATTTAAAAGGGAACTTCAGATTCAAATTAGTTAATTGGATTGGAATGACATAATTGGATTATCTTCCAAGCATAATTGGTATGACAATACCAAGTGGTAAATTCCTTAATATAAGACTACTTGGTTTATGGTTGGTATTATGTGTAAAATAGTTTTAATTTGGGCTAAAGGGGTTTGTGTAGCTCACCATGAAGGTGGAGTCCTAGGGACACCAATATTGGAAACCACATTTGCCGACGTAGGGGTCTATATGACTTTGTTCTTAGTTCAGATATTATGTTTTGGGATCGATAGAGCCTTGGTGTCTCTAGCCCTCCTTCAAATTTCCTTGATTCATATGGATAATATGCATTGGGTCCCTTTCAGTAGGGAGGGATGAACCCTTACAAATCGTGGGTGGCCTTAGGATGGATAAAGCTACACAGTCTAGGTTAATATTTTTAAACTCTCATGTTCATGACCCTTTACCCTATCTCAACATTCTATATATGTATATATGAATGTGTTTATGTAGTTATGACTAATTTTAGACATGGCATTATTTTATCACTTTCCCTAAGTTACATGCCCATGCTTATCCTACTGATCGTCCTTAGATGCCGTATTATTTTATTATATAAGGTCCTCAATTTTTTTACTCTTGTGCAGCATTAGGTGCAGATATTGGTTGAGTTGTAATGAAGTGGTGAGCCTCTATAATATAGAAAGCTTTACTATTTCATTAAGTTTCTTTTCATATTTGGGAAATTTTTAGCTTTATTTTGTCATGGTCGGGGGCATGTCCTGACCTAGTTTGGTACTTTGGTATTCAGAGTCTTTGTATACAAGTGTGGGTTAGATGTTTGTTTTGTTTATTAGAATGTCTTTGTCTTATCTACATTTATTTCTATCTATGGTTGTCTTCGACTATTTATCTTTATTATGTTTTGGGTATTAGGCTAAATGAGTGGTCTATGGCTAATGGTGAGCTAGATATACCCATCACGACTAGGCCCTAGTTTGGGTTATGACAAACTTGGTACCAGAGCACAATTTAGGATCGTTGGGTGTCTATACTGCCGTGTCGAGTATAGTACCTTTTATGATGTATAATGTACCACACTTATAAAAGGGAGGATACTAGGTATTTAGGAATATTTCTCTTTCCTATATTCTATTTTAGTCTAGAGAGCCTAAATGTCATGAAACTTCTCTAACTCCTAGAATACTCTCATTTTAGATCATGTCTCCCCAAAGTCTGAGGTTCATAGAAACTTTGCTGGACCCTCTATCCTACCTGAGTAAAATATATAGGGAACTTGCTATGTTTATGGAGTGCAGACCCAGTCTAGCATCCCTTCTCCTGATAGTGATGCCCCATGTAGAGTTCCACCTATCAACACTAGTCCTTCTTGGGCTGGTGATACTCATAACTAGACACCCAGGGAGATATGTTAATGTGGAGTTTTGTCAGTCTATTCATATTTTTACTTAGTTGGTGGTGTCGTAGTCTCATCAACCTACTCGTGTTAGTTCTATTGCTCTTTTATCTGATTTTACCCGAGTTAGCTAGTTTATGAGGTTGAATCTCCCAACCTGTACAGGATCTAAGAATAAAGAAGGATCCTCAAAGATTTATTAATAAGATGGATAAGAGCTTTAGGGTGATGCATTTTACTAATTTAGAGGGTGTGGATCAGTAGTATAAGGAGTGGGAGGCGATGAGAGGCGATGATGCTGAACAAGTAGTGTGGGATGAGTTTTTGAGTGCTTTTCTTGTTCACTTCTTTTATCAGAAGTTGAGTAAAGATAAGGTAGAAGATTTTGTGAACTTGAAGCAGGGAAGATGAGTATGAAGGAGTATGCTCTAAAATTTTAGTAATTGTCCTATTATGCTTTGGAGTTAGTGGCTAACATGCGTTCCAAAATGAGGAAGTTTGATTTTGGTTTGTCTCATGAATTAGTACTAGAGTGTAAGGCTATAATGTTGGACAATGATATGGATATCTCCAAACTTATGGTTCATATGTAGTAAATGAAAGATGAGAAAAAGAGAGACAAAAATATGAGAGAGGCAAAATAAGAAGTTCAGGTACTCAGACTAGGGTTTAGGGTAGTAGAATAGTATGAGAGATGGTAGGCTGTGGACTAAGAAAAATCTTTGGGGAAATTCTAGTTCATATTCATCGTTGAGAACTTCTTATGCTAAGAATTTAGGCGATCAACATTTTTAGGCTAGTAGTGGTCCTAAGGCAGAGGGTGCCTAGTATCAGGCTAGTGGAGCTCAGTCAGCACCACCTTACCACCTTGTCATTTTTATGGGCAACTTCACCGTAGATATTGTGAGGATTTTATAGGCAGCTTCACCATAAATCAGTGCTATAATTATGGTCATCTAGTCAGAATCATCTCTATGCATTTACTACTCACCAAGAATATGAGGCATACCCCAAGGATGTCACTGGTGTAGACACCTAATTTTGTCCCTCCCGAAGACCCAAGTTATTCATTTTTACCCCTGTCTTACTGTGTGCCCTTACCCATATGATTATAACCAAAAAATACAAAAACAACAAAAATTCAATAAATCCATAACCTTATCCTAACAAACTTAATCCCAACCATCTACCCTATCCCCCACTCACGTCACCACCTCCTCATATTTTTATTCCTTTTTAACATACACCAATATAGATAGAAATTCTGATCTTCTTCCCTTTTTTTTTATTATCTTCATTATCAGGACCTCATAATATTTACATCACAACAAACACTCACCCTCACAATTCTCACCCTCACATACTACACACACATACATCTCTCAATTCTTATATACACCTATATATACCTCACATAGACATCACCACATGTATACATATACATACATACAGAATAGAGGACTTAAGGAGTAAAAGAGGAATTTTCCACGCATAGATCTAGGGTTTCTTCTGTCTTCACCATCATTCATGAAAACTTATCAAAAAAACCATACACTGATAACACACATACGACTCCATCAATAGATATCACACACACACGCGCACAGAGTAGAGGTCGTCGGATGGGGATCAAAAATTGAGAAAAAGCAAAAAAAAAGTCACAAACATTAGATAGAAGTCGAGAAAGAGAAGGTAAATATTGGGGGTTAACAGTTCCAGCAAAAAATTACCAGAAAATATCTTTGTCACCCTGAATTTGGGGCTGTTCTCTATTTCCAGTGCTATCCGAGCCTGCTAGAACTCCAGCGAAGCAAAAATTACCAAAACCAGCCTTTTAAATCGACTAAAACCAACCTATTGTGGTGTAATTCTGGTGAATTCTGGTGGAAAAGAGTGAGACAGGTTTGGTTCACACAAAATTTGGTTCAGGCTGGTCTATTTCAGGTGATTCTGTTTGGGTCAGTAGAAAAATCGAGGAAAAGGTATATCGAGCTCGGTTTGTGGTTGAGGTTTGAGTCGAGGTCATCGAACGCGGATTCTACCAATTTTAATTCTAATAATACCTTGATTTTGAAAGCATGATCGGTGGTTCCATTTTATCTCTTCTCACTTTTATTTTATTTACGTGTTTGATTTGTGTGAAGCATGATATGACATGAGTGTTTTTGGTGATTTTGATTCATTGTTTGATTTATTGTTATTGTTTATGGATTGTTGAAAGTAGCAATTATGAATTATCACGTTAGAACCTTGAGTTGAATTTGGGGATTGAGAATCAAAAAATCGATAAGAGTGAATATTGTAGTATTTTGATTCATTATTGATGTTGAACACTGATAGTATCATACTTCAGGCCAAAACTAGTAGGAAAATTCTAGGTCTTGGGGTAGGCAACACGTAGGATTCCAATCATCGTATGTGTAAATATTTGTATTTGAGTAATTTTGGAGTTGTATCTGCTTTGTTTGACATTATGGGTGTATAGACATTGTTTGTGTTATTGTTCGTATTTATTTTATCAGTATTGAGTGCCTACGTGCTCTTTGTTTATAGTTTTACTTTATATGTTGCCGCTTTATATCTGGCATCATATGCATAACCTGAGTTATTTTTTCTGCAACAAGTCCGTAGTACATGTGTTATACATGACCTCTAGTTGATTCACCCTTATTTTAGGAGGGGGATCCGTCGGTGTTATGGAGTAGGTGGAAAGCAATCGCAGCAACTATCAACCATACGCACCCCCGAATAGCCTTATTAGTGAACCCCATCGTAGGTCAGCCTTTAGGTCATGCTTATTTGCATCATATTGAGACCTAGAGGGATCCATTTAGTCCTTTGTAGGAGACTCATATCTAAATCATCCATACGTGCTAAATGTCGTATCTCTGAGGGTAACATGGTCATTTGATGGATCGATTTGGGGAAAACATATGTTATAAGTAAAGTGTGCGGGCAAGAAAGTATTGAAAAAAAAAGAGAAAAAGATAAGGTGAAAAAAAGGGAGTTTTTCGTAAGTTTTTAGAATTCTTTATGGCTTTTGATTTTTTTTTTTCAATATCCAAAAATTCAAAAGATTTTTTACCTTTCGCACTCATTTTCCTTAAAATAAAAACGTCCAAATGATTTTCCTTTTATTCCTTTGTCATGCATTCATATTCGAAAATTTCAAAAAGATTTTTCTATCATAGTTGTCGGTGTCAGTTTTATGTGAAGTGTCTAATTGAAACCCCCCCAAAAAAATATTTTATTAACGTCTTTTATCGTTTGTCTTTGGTAGTGTCTCTTAAATTAGAGTTTAGTTTGCTAGTTAATCCTTAATTGTCCTACCTGGACGAACTACGCACCCTTGATTTTCCTTTTTCGAGATGTGAGATACGTAGGCAGCCTATTTTTGGTTCGGGGATCTTATTTAAAGAAATTCAAAAATATTTTCTTCACTCTTCATTTAGATTAGGTGTTTCATACATGTCTTGAAAAGAAAAATACAAAAAAAAAAATTTCCTCAATAGTCGTAGGTTTCATTTTGGTTGATCTTATTTCAAAAATCCAAAAATATTTTTTTTCACTCTTCACTTAGAGTAGTTGTCGTATGCATCAATAAAAGAAAACTACAAAAGATTTTTCTTTAATAGGTTCAAGTTTCATTTTCGTATGAAGTGCAAAATTGAAAACCCAAAAAGAGTTTCTTTGGTAATCGTAGGTTTCATTTTTTATAGGTTATTAAAGCTGAAAAATTCAAAAAAAGATTTTCATCTATTCTTTTGACAATTTGTCATTTTTGTTTTCTTCTTAAAATTTCAAGAAAAGGAAAAAGAGTTTAATTGGCCATTTTGGCAAGACTTCATGAACTACGCACACCTGATTCTCCTCTTTTGAGAGTGAGATACGTAGGCACCCATCTTGGGTTCGGTGATCTTTACAAAAAAAAAAAAGAAACAAAAAGAGATTTTGAGAAAGTGTTGAACTCTAAGGCATTTGCTATCTCTTGTTCAATTAGTTTGATGTGGTTGGTTTATGGCATTTTGGCTAGTCCTCCATATTGCACCAAGTCACAGAGAAGGTTATGGCCAACAAGGATACCGAGTTTGTTGTCATTAATCAGATAGGGAGTTTGGGAGGAGATGATGAAGAAATTCAAAAATTAAGGCAGCAAATGATAGAAATGCATTGAGCTTGGGCTAATGGGTTGCCGCCTCCTCCAGTTCCCACTGATAATCTAGAATATCATTCTAGCTTGCCTCCCGTGTCACAGCACAATTTCCCATTTTTGTTGATATGCCATAATATGTATCAGGATTGACTCTGGGACAACAATATCCAACCACTTCTAATGTTCATTTTCTCACTCCCCAATCCAAGACTACCACATACTCGGCTCCACCTGTTGTTCATGCTTTTGCGGCACCAACCCCACTTGAAGCTCCTACTTTGATGTTTATCCATAAGTTGTGCGTCCCTACTCTACAAGAGAGCCTGCATTGAATATTACTGGGATCAGCGCTACACTTTTGAGACTACATTCAAGTTGACTGGTCTTTATGGTGACACTCACCCGCCTGAATTTCCTTATAACACTGAGAAGTCTGTTATGATAGAAGAACAAGAGGAAATGACCAAAAAAATTAAGAATTTTGGAACTGGCTATGAAGAACTTGCAAGGAATTGGGGGTTACAAAAGTGTCTCATATAAGGATTTATGCATGTTTCCAGGTGTCAACCTTTCTCCTGCTTTAAAATGCCAAAGTTTGAGAAATATGACAGACATGGGGACCCAGTGGCACATTTGAGGCGCTATTGTAACCAATTAAGAGGCGCTGGAGGGAAAGAAGAACTACTCATGGCTTATTTCGGAGATAGTCTTTCAGGCCTAGCTTCGGAATGGTTTGTTGACTAAGACATCGGCAAGTGGATTAGTTGGGATGACCTAGCTAATGAATTTGTGCAACAATTTCAGTACAATGTAGAGTTGATCCCTGATGAAAAATCCCTAACATGTATGAAGAATAAGAATACTGAGAGCTTCAAGGAGTATGCGATCAGATGGCGCGAACAAGCTTCTAGAGTGAAACCACCAATGAAAGAAAGAAAAATAGTGGAGATATTTATTCAAGCGCAGGATGAAACATATTATCAACACTTGTTACCTCATTGGGAAAGTCATTTATTGAGGTCCTTAAAATGGGGGAGATGATAGAAGAGGGAATTAAGATGGGTCATATTGTGAGTTTTGCAATATTAAAAGTGAATACTCAAGCAAGTCGAAAGGGTTCAGGAAGTGTTGGGGAGATAAAGAATGAGGAAGATGCATCTGTTATTGTAGTTGGACAGCGGGAACGGTCAAGAAGACCCCGTCGTCATCTCACTCGGGCAAAAACCCAAGTTCATGCCCAAGCTCCACATAATCACTCCCAAAATCTATTATACTCTGCTCCTCCACCTCCATATCCAGTATATAATGTACAACCTCATATTCAACCCCCATCTTACCCACAGTGGAACACACCAACTCCTTAGAGTCATCCTCTAACTCCACAAACATACCAAAACCCTTCTAAGCCTAACTTTTGATCCAAGTCAAACGATGAAATGAGGCAAAAGTCGAGAGATAGCTTCACACCAATTGGAGAGTCGTATGTCAGTTTATTTCAGAGATTGGTACAATGGGTCATGATCACTCCTCTTCTTGGATGCACTCTTAATCGGCGTTCAAGAAATTTTGATCCTAATATACGATGTGCGCTTCATTCTGATGCTCAGGGTCATAGTATTGAAGATTGTTGAGATTTGAAAAGAGAAATTGAAAAGCTTATTCAAGATATATATATTATGGTGCAGAACATTGATAGTGAGGGAAGTTCTAGTCATGATGATATGCAAACCAGTGGCTAAGTTGTCAGACTAAGCAATTAAGAAGTCACCCCTCTCTTTACTAGGAAGAGGTCTGGTAGTTTGTTTTGTCTTCTTTTCTGTTTTCCAAATTATTTCAGGGTTGTAGTTCGGGATCTATTTTCTTTTGTCCCTTTGTCGTTTATTTTCAAACCCTTATATTTTTTCTTTTAACTGTATGAATTGTCCCTTTCCCTTTGTGTTTAATTATATGTCGTCTATTCATTTTCTTTATACAATACATTTTATATTGATTCTAGTGATAAGACATGCTAGCGGAATTTTCAGCCAGATCTTAAAATCCAACTTAACCATGAAAAATTGAATCAGAGGGCTAAAGTTAGGAAAAACATATGAGAAAATAGGTGAAGTGCTGAAATATTTGGTGACAAGTTGAACCCTTCTTCGAAAATTAAGACAATTACTTTGAGAATCACAAGAATAACTTGGTCATCAATTGAAAAACCTAGCTCAATTAGGTCAAATAGCGGATGTGTGCTCCCGAGGAACAAAACAAAAACCAACTCCACAAAAGAATGAGTCATTCAATGTGAGGGATGTACAACAAGTGTAGAAGAAGAGGTGGCACATACACTCGGGGAAAGTTAGTGTTGTAAAATATGTCATAAGTGTTATTGATCGTGTACTTTCACATTGCATGCTATGTACTAGAATTTTCAAAGATTGATATGATGAACGCATTTCATTTTGCTATTCAAATATTATGTCATCCTTTTTTTACCCCATTTGAGCCTTAGTGTTATTTTGTTTCATATCCCTCTTTTGGAATTAAGATAAAGCCAACAAGGCTTAAAAGAAAAGTATCGAGCAAGAGAATAGAGTCAGAAAGTTTCAAAAAAAAAAGGAAAAGAGAGAAAATGTGTCCACGAAGGAAGAAAAGAGTGTCAAGAAATTAGAGTTAGAAACATCACAAAGAAAAAAGAGTAAAAAAAAAAGAACAAGTCAGAATAAAGTAAAAAAAGAATAAGCTGCCAGAACTACGCGTGACCTAATTCTTCTCTCTCGGGGGTGACATATGTAGGCTTCCCTATTCTAGGCTCGGTCCAACCAAATAAATAATTTAGTATTGCCCAGTCAAAAGAAACTGGGGCATGAGTTAATCCTTATTGTTTGAGTTGATTCTAAAAGTTATAAGTCCCACCCCACTTCAACTGTCGTTTGGGCCCTATGCCATTCTTTCTTTCTAACCCTATCCAAAAGCTAAGCTACAACTAAAGAAAGACCTTCAGATCAATCTTTGAGAATGCTGAGGCTAAGCATGCAATGGATATGATGATGCATTTTGGGAACTACTTGTTTTCCTCAGTGTAAGGAATTAGGAGAGAAATGAAAATGAGAGAGTCTTATCGGTGAAAACCCTCACGGGCACCGTAAGAAGACTGTGAGTTGAGAGAAATAAAAATTAGAGAATCTCATCGGAGAAAAAACCTTACGAATACCATAAGACAATGGTGAGGCCGGAGAAAGAAAATGAGAGAGGCTTGTTGGCGAAAACCCTTCAAGGTGTCACTAGACAAATGAGGTCTCTGAATGCAATTGACCCAAGGAAGTAACTCAATTTTAGGGTCATTAGCTCAACAACAATTGATGAAAGTTTGGATGAAAATATCAGGAAGCTTAATCCAAATGCGTGGCATAATCATTAGAGTTGATTATCATTTTAGATAAATTTTTCGTTTCTTTGTTTCAAATGGGGACATTCAATGTATTTTCTTTCTTCTTTTTATCTTTATTTTTATTTTTATTTTTCTTGAGTCAGTTATCCAAATTAAAAAAAATCAAAAAAAATTATTGTCATTTTTCTCGTATCTTTAAGTCAAGTCCATGCCAAAATAAGTGAGAAAAGATTTCAAAACTGGCTACCAGCTTCTTCAATTGCACAAACAAAGACAAATTCAACTTATAAAAGAGACATGATTGTGAGTCGAATAGGGCATGCAAAAATTTTTGTCAACAGACAAGCTTGGGAACTCATGAAAATACCAAGGTTTAAAGGGTTTATCTAAGAAGCATGGCAAAGCAGAGATATTGTATTTGTTTCAGTCACTCTTAATAATCTGAGTTCGGGTCAATGATTTGACAAGTCAATGATATATGTTAATGGTTGGAAGCAAGGTTAAAAGTGATGAGGGCAAGAGCGATCGTCACGAAATCTAAAGCCACAAACCAGCCGCCATGTTTTGAACTCACAAGTTTTCTTTGATGGAATAGAAAACATATTACCTTCAAAGCAGGGACTTCAGAGCATAAACATCAAGGGCTGTAGTGCGTCACTTTTACAAATACAGGAAGCAATATTGCTGCATAGGTTTGATAATTAAATCATGGTAAAAATTCATCATCCTATATCCCTCAGAGACACACTTGTCCACACTTGTCCAGGGATTTCAGTTTTTATTTGCTAGGTGATACACTTCTCAAATTGAACCTTCACTCCTAGGAGACGTACCTTTTAGTCGAGTCATCCCCTTTAATTCCTATAAGACTTACCTTTTAGATGAGTCATCCTCTTTTATTCCTATAAGACGTACCTTTTAGATGAGTCATCCCCTTTGATTCCTATAAGACGTACCTTTTAGATGAGTCATCCCCTTTGATTCCTATAAGACATACCTTTTTGTCGAGTCATCCCCCTTGATTCCTATAAGACGTACCTTTTAGTTGAGTCATCTTCCTTGATTCCTAGAAGACGTACCTTTTAGTCGAGTCATTCCCCTTGAGCCCTAGAAGATATACCTTTTAGTCGAGTTATTTTCTTTAATTCCTATAAGACAATACCCTTTAGTCGAGTCATCTTCTTTGATTTCTATAAGATATACCTTTTAGTCGAATCACTCCAATTAACTCATAGAAGATGCATTTCTTTGTGTGGGATAATTTTTTTTAGTTTTGGTGTGATTTCAGGAGCCCGCTTGAAGAACAGGGCGAATACATGGAAAGTCAAGCAACAACATATAGTAGTTGAAAATCAAGCAACAAGAGCAAAAAAAATTGAAAGTCAACAATTTAAAAATGGAAAGTCAGGAACCCGCCTGAAGAACAGGGTGAAGAAATTGAAGGCCAAACAACAAGTTAAGGAAATCGCAAATCAGGAGCCCGCTCGAAGAATAAGGTGATGAAACTCAAGTCAAGAGTCCAAAACAAGCTGCATAGATAGGATTTTTGCAATTTCATTTATGTGTTAACTTATAATTTTCATTTTGATGTAGTGACAGAGCCGCGGACCGGAACCTCGATGGAACCTCACTCGACTCTCTAACTCGGTATAGTTCCTCTCCTTCCAACCCTTTAAGATGCGTGTCAATTGATTCCTTCATAACTTAGGCAGGTAGGATGTCCTAAGTCAAGATCCAGTTGCTCTTCTTCCTTCTGTTTCTTTCCTTAAAAAATGGTCGGGTCAAAATTTGGTCTCGTTGTCTACTTCTTTGTCTAAAAATACTTCATATTTATATTCAAAAGGGGAATGATGTAGACACCTAATTTTATCCCTCCCGACCCAAGTTATTCATTTTTACCCCTGTCTTACTGTGTGCCCTCACCCATATGATTATAACCCATAAAAATACAAAAATAACAAAAATTCAATAAATCCCTAACCTTATCCTAACAAACTTTATCCCAACCACCTGCCTCACCCCCCACTCACGTCACCACCCCCTCATATTTTTTTATTTCTTTTTAACATACACCAATATAGATGGAAATTCTTCCCTTTTTTATCATCATCTTCATCAGGACCTCATGATATTCACATCACACCAAAAACTAACCCTCATAATTCTCACCCTCACATACTGCACACACATAAATCTCTCAATTCTCATATACACCTCACACACAACCCACATAGACATCACCACAAACCTAGCTTGATGTGTAGATATTTGTGTGTATATGTATGCATGTGGTAGATTGGGGTAGGCAACTCATAGGATTCCAATCATCGAATGTGTAGATATTTGTATTTGAGTAATTTTCCCTACTATTATCGCATTTCAATAAATGTATTCATTTAGTCAGGGAATGCTTGGAGGTTTATTGTATTTATTCATCAGGGAATGCCCCGACATATTATGTTGGCATAAGACGTTCGTGATCAAGGCCTGAGGCATTGGGTAAAGCTATGGAGCGTAGTTTAGGATTATAGTAGGCTTACATTTCAATACCTTTTTATTTTGGGACTGTGTAATTGGACTGAACACTAAATTTTGAATTGTTTTATTTTATTTTCTTGATTGGTTGTTTTGTGTGTTTATGTGGTTTATTCATTCTTAGTGTCAAATTAGCCGATATGCTCCACCAAGCGATCATGGTCAAACTACGGGATCGAGGGGTGCCTAACACCTTTCCCTCGGTTAACATAATTCCTTAGCTGGAATCTCTATTCGCAAACTGGTTTTAAAGAATCAAACAGTTTTGAAAAGGATTTCCAAAGGTGACTTGGCACACCGGATTATGTCAAGTGGCGAATCTGAACAAAAAATGTAAATAGTCCTTTCAAATTTTCATCTTTTTGTCAGTGTGATAATAAAACTCTTTCGAACCTTAAAAATCGTATTCTTTTTGGTAAAAAAGGGGTGTGACAACTGGTATGATACAATTCTTCTCTTGTAATGTGTACTGTTTTCTAGGTCTGGGTTCTATCCTTTTTTTTATGTGACTCATTATATGGTTGTACATTTTGGTTTCAGTCCCAAAAGTATTTCTAACCTCTTTTCCATGTCTACTTTGGTGGGTGGATCTATTATTTCTAGAACAATCTATAGGGATTGTGTGGTGTCTATCTCATAGGGAGACCTTGATGGATTTGATAGAACTTGATATGTTGGATTTTGATGTTATTTTAGGAATGGATTGGCTTCATTCATGTTATGCTTCTTTGGATTGTAGGACCCAAAAGGTCAGTTTCCACTTTCCTAATGAACTGGTGATTAAACGGGAAGGGAGTTCCTTAATTCCCAAAGGGAGGTTTATTTCCTATCTTAGAGATTAGAAATTGATTTCAAAAGGGCGTCTGTATTATCTAGATTGAGTTAAGGCTTCTTATTTTGAGGGTCCCTTTTTGCAATCTGTCCTTGTGGTTAATGAATTTCTTAAAGTCTTTCTTGATGATCTTACTGGAATTCCTCCCGATAGGGAAATAGATTTTGGGATTGATATTTTGCCAGATACTCATCCTATTTCTATTCCTTCTAATAGGATGGATCCGGATGAACTAAACAAACTTAAGGAACAGTTGAAGGATCTTCTTAATATGGTTTCATTCGTCCTAGTGTTTCTTCGTGAGGTGCTTCTATCTTTTCGTGTGAAAGAAAGACTGGTCCCTTCGAATGTGTATAGACTATTGTTAGTTGAATAAGGTGACCATGAAAAATAAGTATCCTCTTCCTAGGATTAGTAACATTTTTAATCAACTTCAGGGTGATAGATGTTTCTCTAAGATTGACCTTTATTCGGGCTATCATTAGCTAAAAATTAGGAGGTTGACATTCCCAGGACTGTATTTCAAACCCGGTATGGCCTCTATGTGTTTTTCGTTATGTTATTTAGTTTGACTAATACTACGGCTACTTCCACAGTGTTAACACCTAATTTTCGCTCACCACATTTCAAATTATTTTTTTATGTTCTCAATTTTAAATAATTTAAAAATATTTATTTTAAATTATTTTAAAGTAAATTTCAACCGTATCTTTTGAGTTTAGGTGAAATTAATATGTTTACTGTTTAATTATACAATTATCAGTTAAAGAAAATGCTTTAGAATTTATTGAGAATGAAAAGTTTGATTAAATTGCAAATACTTTCCTTTTTCCAAGATGGATTGAAAATAAGAAATTAATGACATAATTAGTTTCTTAATTTTTTACACAAAAAAATAATTGTGCTTTATTAAATATTTATTTTGAAATTATTGAATTTGAGAAGCTCGTTAAATTAATTGAAAAGTAATTTCATCTCAACTTTATTGATCCAGTTGTGGCCATTTTATAAAGTTTCTATGATATTTAATATGACTTATTTCTTTTGTATTTTTTCAACCAGCCCAACTCCCCTTACCCATTTAAATTAATCATCCCAAGCCTAAACCAATACACAAGCACCATCCCAGTCCAACAAAAATATCTTCCCTTTCTTTTCTCCCTTGGTCCAACCCGACAGGCCCAATACACCACAAGACCGAGCCTATTTTCTTTTACATTCCCGTTAAACTCAGCCAACAACATTACCAACAACACATTGTAGAAGATTCAGCCGTACAAACGAACAACAACCAACAATGATGAAATCCCTTTCCTGAAATAGTGTTATTAACAACGAACAACCACCGTATCAACACAAACGACATCAAAGTCATAATCCTAACCCCCTTTTACCAATTTACCCTTATGCACTACCAAGAATGGCTAGAAATTCATCCATATTTTCTCTTTTTTAAGACCATGCTCTCCCATTTTTTGCAAGAAGCCAACGGATCTCAATCATGATTTTGTCCCTTATTGGATTTCAAAATTTTCTCAAAAAAAAAATCAATTCAATTTCAGATTTGAAATTCGAAACCCCCCCAAATTTCTCCTATAAATAGAGGTAGTGAGGGATTGAGGAAAAGGAAGACTTTTTGGAGAAAAATTAGGGATTTTGGAGGATCGCTTCTCTAATCTCACAAAACCAAAAAGTTTTCGGTGAAATTCATTTAAATTCGTTGAAATCGTCTAAATTTTTGCAAGAGCAATTCAAAACCGATAAGTCCAAGTCAAGTTTTGGTGGTGAAAATCCATCATGATAGACTTGTAGTCCCAATTAACTGCTCCAAAATCGGTAAGGGCTTCATTATCTTTGCATTTATCTTTATTTTTTTAATTTATTTATTTTAAAATTGTAATCATGTTGAACACTGTATTGTTATTTTGATTCTTCATCGGCTTAGCAAGTTATACAACTTGTCAGAAAACTTTAGATTTGTTTTAAAATATGCATGTTTGGTGTGTTTCGGGATTGAAAGAATAATAGATCATTTTAATGTGTAAAATCTTGAAGATTTTAATAGATTTGTGCCATGTTTGGTTGTCGTCTTAATAGATCATTGAGCGTCAAGAATAAAAAAAATGATCTTTGTTTACATATAGATAAAATCCCAATGATCTTGATATGGAGATGGAGTGGTGGCTCAAGAACCCGTGACCCCTAAATATCACTTATCATCAAGTCAATTTTAGGGAAGAATTTTGGTTTATGGCACCACCACTTGAATGACCCCATTTAAGAATTTTTGTCTTGTCCTTTGAAGGTAACAAATGGTACCCAATTAATTATTAAGATAAAGATATTATTATTTGAGCGGTGTACCTTTCTTTATCATATTATTCGTATGCTTCACTACTAAAATATTGTCAATGCCATGGGGTCATGCCTCGTGCTGTTGTTTCTTCTGATGGCAGCATGGCCATTTCTCTTACTTCTACATTCATTTTTCAATCACGTAAGAGAATTTAGAGTGAGTTGATTTAGTAGTCCAATCATCTTTAAGATAATGTGCTAATATTTTTTATTTATTTCTTATGCATGAACTCCCTCTCGAGTCTATCAGACTCCCACCCCTTGCATTCGGTGGGGTTAAAACCAACCTCCATTGAATCAAAGCCTCAACCAAATTCACAAATGAGGTGGTCTATATTGGTATAGTCTGATATACATGAACATACATTAAAAGCAACAGTTGCACATTATCACATGATTTATGATAAAAATTAGAGGGGAAATAAGTAGCTTTCGATACTGTATATACAATGGTATACAGAAAAATGCAAGGGTGAAGAGCTATGATATATAGTAAGTATACAACTGGGTATACACTATAGAAATGGACCCACAGTCCATAATTCAAAGCTCAAAGCTGGGTAGCTTTACTAATGGGCTAATTAAAGGCCCAACTTCAATTCTTGTGTTTATTTTTTTTGTAGCTTTTGATTTATCTTTGTTTATTGTACTAACCAACATTCTAATCAATTAATATAGATAAATTCATTAATGTGTTGTCATTTTATTTTATCTTAGTTTTCTCTTACTTGATTCATAATTTATTTCACCTAAATTATCTTGTCTAAAACGAATTAAAGTGGTTCCTTCAATTTTCTCTTTAAAACACGTCTTTTAAAGATTAAATATTTTATTCATGACATTTGTTTTTCTCATGTAACGAATAGTTTATTGTAGATTGAAGTAAATTTCTCCAATCCTAAGAGACTAATTTGTATGAAGATCAACTATTCAAAAAAATAAATAATAGCAAAACACTTTTTAATTTAATACTCTCTTAGCATTTCTTCCAAAGGTATAATTTATAACAAAAATTTACTCTCTTGTAGTAATAAAAATAATAATAATCAAGTAATCCTATAATCTTTCCTTTCCCCACGAAAGTAAAATTTATTTTCCTCTTAAATCCAAAAGAAATTCACAACTTAGCTTAATTCAAGTAGAATATTTATCCATAGAATTAATAAATGTCTTTTTAAACATTTAAATAAATAATTTTAATATTTTCTATAAAATCAACTCTTTGCAAAAAAAATAAAAAATAGCCACTTTTAGTTAGCCAAATTAGTTATTTTTGGTAAACCATTTTAGATGCTCCTAAGTGCCTTAAAAACATTCATAGAGCGTTAATTGAACCCTTACCCAGTTTCTCTAATTTCAAATATTTAATTATTTTTGAAATCTCTTTGAAATTTTTTTGTTTATATTTCTCTGAATCATGTAGAGGCTCTGTGAATTTTTCAAAATTATTTTAAAATTTTCTCAGATATTTTGAAATAGTTTTAAAAGAGTAAAAACCATTTTCTCTCCAAAAGAAATTAGAAAAGGATAAAATAGAAATGACGACTCTACTGGGGATTTAACTAGGTTCTAACCAAATATTTGAACTAACTTCTTTGAATAATTATTTTAGTTTGTAATATTTGAATTGTTTGTTTGCTTATGTGTTTAAATTTTCATAAAATTTAAATTATTGCCTTTCATGGCATCTTCCCATTTGAATATATAAATTATTTTGGGGTTTCACGGATATCCTGGCCCCTATTTATCAATTTCAAATAAAGTATTAGAAATACGACAATTTATTGGCACGTTAAGAGTCCGATGGTTGTTCATATTTTCAAATCCAAGTTTTTCACTTGGGAACCTGGTCAAAGCACATTCTAGACACATAGGATAGAGAAAAACAAAAATTCTTTTTAGGCATGAGCCTAGGACGACCCAATACTTGAGGGGGTATTGGGACCATTAGAAGAACCCACCTTACTTCTATTGGCGACAATAATAGATAATCATTATTTATGTGTTTTAATTGTAGGATGTAATTCTAGATTTTACGGATGATTTTTCGGTGGGATATATTTGGGGGCCACTCTTATAAGTGACATGTATACCCTTCAAATTCTAGGCTTACCTTTGTCTTGAAAGTCCCCATGTATACTATGATGCGTAGTAACTGTTAATGTGCTAAAGTGTTTTATTTTTTTGCTTTGTCTATATTTTCTTAATCGGTATGTTTAAATAACATATCTTTGACTTTAAACAAGACTAGTTCATTATTCTATTTCAAAATCTTAGAGAACTAATAGGCATATAAGACTTAAAAATTTGAACCCTTCCAAAATAACCTTAGAAGTCCGTTGATAAAATTCCTTCCAATTTACACAAATGTGTTCAAAATTTCATTACGTTATTATCCAATTCACATTGATCATGTTGCTCTCACAATTTAGTTTTTCCTGCAATTGATTATAGTCAGAGCTATCTAGACATTCTATTAATGAAAAGACCATGTTGTCTTCAAATATTTTCAAATAAGCCTTTTAGGATGTTTATCCATTAATATTCAATTTCTTCAAATCACTTAGTTCATCCTGTCCAAAGTTCTATTTTTTCCATCAAATTCAAGATCTATTAAATGATCAAAGTTCTGATCATTCGGTCACTTTCTCAAGTGTCATATCCTTCAAATTTTGAACTTACTCTGTTTCAAATCAAATATATATCATTTGTTTCGTACATTACTTTGGTTAACCATTATGATCATAAACTAACATTTTATATTTTGAGTGTTTTTCTTTTCTTTTAGAGAGAGGCTGATTTGTGTTAGTAGTCAAGCTTGTTCGCTTTACAAAAACAAAAGTTATCACTGGCAGAGCATCAATATTTCACATGATCTTAGGTCAAGAAAGCAACTAAAGATTCATCAATTCTAACTTAGGATAATAGAAGGACTCGTTCAACTGTGGATCCTAGTCTGATCAGCACAAAAACTACATCTGAATTAGTTTCCACCTTCTCTGTGGTAGTGGACCCGAGTGCCTTGATAGGAAGGGAAATAAGCAGTTTGGAGAAAAAAATTTCTGAGATAAGGATCATGGTGATGCAAAGTAGAACACCTTCTCAGACTCCTCCAAACTTGACTCTACCCCTTGATGATGACAAAAGGTCCTATGTTTTCAACATCGAAAGGAGTTGATCAGGATGGTCACTTTACCACTTCTGTAAATGTTCATGCCTCTCAGAATGATCCTTTTGTGTATGCATTTTCTTCTCTAAATGAGAGTTTTTGTGAATATGCCATATGCCGGAGAGACGAAGTAACCAGGGTACATCCTCCCATGGAAGAAGATGAAACAATCAATTACTTTATCCATACACTATATCCAAAATATTTCAATCGCATGGTAACAATGGTTGGATAAATATTTACTAAAATTATCATGTCTGAGGGAATGATTGGGGATGACCTCAAGATAAGAAGGATAATAAATTTGATACAACTGCAATCCACTCTAAAAGGCTTCCAAACTAGCTCTTTCAAAAATGGAAAGAAAAAAAAGAAGTAATGGGAGTGATAACTCAAGAAACTTCTTCCAATTACAAGAAACCTACTTGATATCAACCCAATTCTCAATATTCTCACTATCTAGTCTTCAATGCACAAGCGGCATATCACGGTCAACCTCCACCAAAAAATTACCACAATAATGCTCCTCGTGCCAATTATGAAAGGAAGCCTACCAAAATTTTTATCCCATTTCCAGAATCTCTTACGCAGCTCTTTGAAAGGTTGAAAGAAGCAAAACTACTTCATCTAGAGGATGCAAAGCCTGTGAACACTTCTGCTAGTTGGTACGACCCAAACAAGTAATGTGCATACAAATTTAAAGTTATTGGACATGATACAAAAAAATGTATCACTCTCAAGCACAAAATTCAGGATCTGATTGCCAACAAGGTGATAACGCTTGAAGAAGCTCCATCTAATTTTAAAAACAATCCATTTCCCAATCATAAAAAGTAGTCATTGGCACCATCAATCAGAAGAAGCATGAATTTTCCTCAAAAGGCACACTTTTGGCATCCTTCCATCCTGCATTTAGAAGTTGTTGTTTTATTTTATTGTAATCGTACTTTCTTATTTTATTCCTTATAATTTCAATCTATCACTTTGTTTTCTTGTAATCACACTTTAAAATTTGATTTCTTTGTAATCAGACCCTTTTAGCTGTAATGAACTACATTCGACCGGATTTCCCTTGTAGAATGTATAGGCGCCCTGTATTGGCTTCAATCACTTTATCAAAAGTATCAAATATACTTTTTGTATGTATGAACTACGTTTGATCTAAATTACCAAGAATGGAATACATAACCGACCTACGTCGGCTTCGGTCAACCCCTTGAAAAGTTTTTCTTTTTGGTACGAACTATGTTTGACCTGAATTCCTAAGAATGGAATACATAGGCGGCCTATGTCAGCTTTGGTCAATCCCTTAAATGATTTACCTTTCTACTTTTCTTTGGAACTATCTTTCCTACCTCAATGAAATATATAGGTACCTTACTAGCTCGGTCATATTTCCCGTAACATTTTTCATAGAAACTATGACAACATTTTTGAGAAGATCTAAAAAATTCATCAAAGGATTATTTTCTAAGTTAAATAAAGATGACACTGAGTCATGTAAATGGGGAAAACGTTTTTGAGCAGGTCTAAAAAATTTCATAGAACTTGACATTTTCTACAAAGTTAGAAATTAGACGTTACTATAGCTGAGATCGGGGCATAATTTTTGAAGTTCTCTATGCTTAAAGTATTATATATCAAAAATAACTCAAGTATTTTGCATTTTAGACTGGGACAAAATTTTTGAGGTCTCAAAAATTCCAAACTAAACAATGTCATAAGTTATAAGAAAGTTTGAGAGTTTCTATGTTATGGATAGGGGCAGAATTGTTTGAGGAAGATCATAAAAATTTCCACAAGAACTGTACTTCAAGATCAAAAAAGTTTGCAAATAAATGATTAACAAGGTGCATCAGGAGGGAAAGATAATACCAACACAGTAAGTCTCCCAAAACTAAAAATTTTTCTTTGGATGAAGGAACGGTGAAGTCAAAAAGTTTACAATGTTAAGCATGACAAAAGGTATTATTAGACCCACTGTGGCCCTTCCATAATAAATCGAATAAATTTTCTCACCTATCTTCCTCTTGATTTACGTTTTTATTACTTCATTATGATTTCTAAAACTTTCTATAATTTTATAGGGAAATGATTAGGCATAATTAAAAAGATATGGAGATATTATCCAAACTACTATCTCTAAATCATCATGAGTCAAACAACTTTATCTTTATCTTTAAGCTCAATTTTCTGTTACACTCCTGACTTTGTTACGACAAATTATCCTATTATTAATAAGTGTTTTTAAGTTATACAGGTGACGTTATGCAAGATCGCCTCTAAGAAATAATGCAAAGGTATTCTCTAAATGTTTGAGGATTCAATCCAGAAGCTGAGGACATGCACAAGTCCTTTGAAGGACTCATGATTCAAAGGATGAAGTTCAACGAATCAATTTCTATCTTTTCTTATTACATTTGGGGCATCCACCCTTTCAAAAGGACACATATTATTTAGTTCAACCGCTCTTTCTAAAGGACATATCTTATTATATTTGGGCCGTCATCCTATTCAAAGTGACACGTTATATTCAAAAAAGCTCGTTCACCTTTCAACAAGACATGTTAGGCTATAACCCCATTCAAAGTGACATGTCACATTCAACATATGTGGTCCACCTTTCAATGAGACACATTGGGTCGTCACCCCGATAAAAGTGGTATGTTACAATCAAGATAGGTTGTCCGCCTTTCAAAGAGACACGTTGGGCCATCACCCTATTCAAAGTGGCATGTTATATTCAATATTGGTCGTCTTACTTTCAATGAGATAAGTTGAATCATCACCCTTATTTAAAGTGGTATGTTATATTCAATATAGGTCATCCTCCTTTCGATGAGACACGTTGGGCCGTCACCCCATTTAACGTGACATGTTATATTCAAGCTAGGTCGCCCACCTTTTAATAGGATACCTTATGTCGTCACCCCATTCAAAGTGACATGTTATATTTAATAGTGGTCTTTTTTCTTTCAATGAGAAACATTGGGTAGTCACCCCCATTTAGGTGGCACGTTATATTTTCAATGAGACACGTTGGACCATCACCTTGTTCAAAGTGACACATTATATTCAAGAGTGTTCATCCGCCTTTTAATAGGACACGTTGGGTCGTCACCCCTTCATAGTGACATGTTATATTCAATAGTGGTTATCCGCCTTTCAATTAGACACATTGGATCGTTACCCCCATTCAGGCGGCACGTTATATTTTCAATGAGACACATTGGACTGTCACCTCATTCAAAGTGGCATGTTAAATTATAGATAGGTCATTCAATTTTCAATGAGAAACATTGGACTATCACTCCATTCAAAGTGGCATATTACATTCAAAGTAGGTCATTCGCCTTTCAATGAGATATGTTGGATAGTCACTCCATTTAAAATAGATGTGCAAACTGGTAAAACTACCTCAACATAGCATGTTTAAATAGATTTGCACCAATTTATGTTGGTGCAATGTTACATTTATACCTAACCATTTATTTGAGTTTGTTGTCGACAACATCCAAAATGATGAAATTCTCAGATCAGACCCATAAGTGTGGACGACTCCAAAAAAGATAGATTACAACGTGGAACTTTTTCTCAGAAAGGAAATGGGACATAGTCTGATAAGGAATATTAAACACTTTGGATGCGAGCCGAAGGATGACCTGCATCACCATCAAACCATACCCCTATCATAAGACATATGGGTATATCAGGACATTTTATTTTCAGTTTCACCTCCAGTGCATTTCTAAACTCACACCAGAGATAGTCTTCCTCTTATTTGAAAATGAAGTGACAATACCTTGAGCTTTGGGAATTATGTCCATGTAGCTCTAAGTTGTAGGTGTAAATGGGCCCCATATCATTATTGAGAAAAAATGAAAGTATTTTTTCCATAACTCGATATATTTGCCACTCAGTTTGAACCAAAGGTCGTTGAAATAAAAGATTATTTTTTCTACCAGTCAAGTTGAACTACAAGAAGTTTGATTCCCTGATTCATTGGGATATGTAAGCTGGGATCCATGTTGAAAACTTTTCTGCATTCCAAACTTCCCCCAATCCTCTTATTCCCTTGCTTTCTATTTTCCTAAAAATTTGAAAATTGAGATAACTTGTGAAATCTTTCAAGTAGTGCTTAAAAATAAAGCTTTATGAACTTCAACTGGCCTAAATTCTCATGCAACTTGAGAAATGTAGTAAACCCGCCATTGGGTTCTGGCTATACCTCCCCGAAATTCATGCAAGAATCAACCCTTGTGAGAAGCAAATTTATGGTCGGACAAAAATTAGAAACGTCAAAATCCCTTTGCTAGGGTTACTGGCATTCACCCTACCCAAATGGAGGGGTAGTTGTTGATAGATAATTTTTTTTCCTCCATATTTTAAATTAACTTTTGAATTTCTCAATTTTAAAATATTTATTTTAAGTTATTTGAAAATAAATTTCAGCCCTAGCTTTTGAGTTTAGCTCAAATTAATATGTTTAGTGTTTATTGTACATGATTATACAATTATCAGTTAAAAAAATGCTTTAGAATTTATTTAGAGTGAAAAGTTTGATTAAATTACAAATATTTTACTTTTTCCAAGATTGATTGAAAATAAGAAATTAATGACATAATTAGCTTCTTAATTTTTTTAAACAAAAAATAATTATGCTTTATTAAATATTTATTTTGAAATTATTGAATTTGAGAAGCTCGTTAATTGAAAAATAATTTCATCTCAACTTTATTGATTCAGTTGTGGCCATTTTATAAAGTTGCTATGATATTTAATGGGACTTATTTCTTTTTATTTCAACCTACCCAACTCCTCTTACCCTTCTAAATTAATCACCCCAAACCCAAGCCAATACACCACACCATCCTATCCTAACAATAATATCTTTCCTTTCTTTTCTCCCTTGATCTGACCCCACAGGCCTAATACACCACAAGACCCAGCCCATTTTCTTTTCCCTTCCCCTTAAACTCAGCCAACAACATTATCAACAACACACTCTACAAGCTTCAGCCATACAAATAAACAACAGCCAACAATGATGAAATACCTTTCCTATGACAACGTTATCAACAATGAACAACCACAGTCTCAACACAAATGGCATCAACGTCAGAATCCTAGCTAGAAATTCATCCACCATTTTCAAACCATGCTCGTCCATTTTGACAAAAAGCCAACGGATCTCATTCATGATTTATGCCCTAGTGGATTTCAAAAATTTCTCAAAAAATTTAATTTTGGATTTGAAATCCAGAACCCTAAACTCCCCCACCCCTTAATTTCTCCTATAAAAAGAGGTAGTTATGGATAGAGGAAGAGGAGGACTTTTTGGAGGAAATTAGGGATTTTGGAGGAGCTCTCCTCTAATCTCATGAAACTAAGAACTATTTGGTGAAATTAATCTAAATTTGTTGAAATCTTCTAAATTCACGCAAGAATAATTCAAAGACGTTAAGTTCAAGTTGAGTATTGGTGGTGAAAATCTATCGTGACAGACTCATAGTCTTAGTTTGCTGCTCCAAAATCGGTAAGGACTTCATCCTCTTTGTATTTATATATTTTTTTTTAATTTATTAATTTTAAAATTTTAATCGTGTTAAACACTGTGTTTTTATTTTGATTCTTCGTTGGCTTAGCAAGTTATACATCTTGTCAGATGACTTTAGATTTGTATTAAAATATGCATGTTTGGTGTGTTTCAGGATTGAAAGTATAATCGATTATTTGAATGTTTTGAAAAGCTTGAAGCTTTTAATTGGATTGTGCCATTTTTAGTTATCGTATTAAGCTTGTGTTACTGTTTGCATACTCGTAAAAGGTTAAGAAATATGATTGTTATAGTTATAGTAAGAGTTTTCTAACACTAAAGTAGTATGTGTGAAGATATTTTTTTGTGTTTGTGTTTAAATCACTATTTGACCAAACCATATGAAAAAGCATCATAGATTTATTCCCATGGTTGATGAAGCTTGGCTACAATGTAGTAAACCATTATCATGGATTCATTTTTAAATATTAACTCCAAACGAATTTATATTTAAAATTTTATTATCTTTCCATATAGTTGCTGCATCTACCACTCTTAATGAGTTCATGAATAAATATTTTGATCATTATATTCAACTTTTAAGTTCTGTTATGTTGAAGAGCCCATTGAACGTAAAAAAGGAAAAAATAAATGATCTTTGTTTACATATGGATAAAATTCCAATGATCTTGATATGGAGATGGAGTGGGAGATCAAGAACTCGTGACCCCTACGTATCACTTATCATCAAGTCAATTTTATGGAAGAATTTTAGTCTATGGCACCACCACTTGTATAACCCCATTTAAGAATTTTTGTCTTATCCTTTGAAGGTAACAAATGGTTACCCCATTAATTATTATGATAAATATATTTTTGTTTGAATGTTGTACCTTTCTTTATCATATTATTCATATGCTTCACTACTAAAATATTGTCAAAGCCTAGGGTCATGCCCTGTGCTGCTGTTTCTTCTAATGGCAGCATGACCATATGTCTTACTTTTGCTCTATTGGCAATTTATTTTTCAATCACGTAATAGAATATAGAGTGAGTGAGTTTATCAGGCTAATTATCTTTACTATAATTTGCTAATATTTTTCTTTATTTCTTATACATGAACTGCCTCATCGATTCCATTGGACTCCCATCCCTCGCATTCCTAGGGGTTAAAACCAACCTTCATCGAATCAAAGCCTCAACCAAATTACCAGATAAATTGGTATAGATTGGTATACTCTGATATAAAATAAATATTGTTGAGCGATGATTTTACCACTCATTCTCACTCAACATTCGTGTACATTACCTTGTTTTGAATGAATAAATGAGGCATATTCGTGAGTAAATATACTAATATCCACTATTCATAAACATAGAGTTGAGGAGATTAAAAGAAGTGGATTAGAGCTGAAAGTGATAAAAATGGAGCAAAGAAGAGTGCATCTAAAGGACTAGACTACATCAACCTCAGCTATCAAGACTGCGACCCTCAATCCGCGGTCATGGTCTATTAAGATAGTCATCATAATGTGGTCGTGGCATACAACCTTGGTCACGTGGAAGCGGTCACAGACAGACATGCGCAATCATGGTTCAATAGGAATATGCCTAGGGGCAGATCTGTAATAGCACTTAGATGAATCCTAAACCATATATAAGCAAAAACCGTTTCTTCTTTGGGCATTGCTTACCTCATAAGATATCTTTGAATTCAAGACTTGAAACCCTAAGTGGAAAAGTGTGTAATTAACTTTGAAGGTTAAATTTCTCAAGATTTTTGTGAAGAATGAATGCCTTGGATAATCCTTATGGTATATCTCTCATTACTTTCTTCATGAGTAGTTAAGCAATTTTGTCTTGGGATTATGTTGAACTAGAATGTAATTTGTGTGTGGGTATTGTTGTGTTTAAATGATTGTTAGTTTTTAAGTAAGGATTTCATCATTGATTGAGCTTATGAGTTGGAATTTGATGGGTGAAAAACCCAAATATCCAAATGGGTTTGATGGGTGAAAACCCCAAACTCTAGAAAGCCTTTATCATCCTCAAAAGAAGGATGAAGGTGAATATGAGATAACCCATAACATCCTTGAAAGAGGGTTATAGGGGGAAAAAGTAATGGTGGACAATTAAGCCTACGGTTTGCTTCCTTTTGCAATCTTAGAAATAAATGCATTAGGAGTGTAAATCATGTCAAGAGCATCACCGTAGAAATAGGGATGCTTGATTGGGATTTCACACTTGTTAGGTGCTCGAAAGATCCAATAAGTGAAATCATTGTGGTTTTATCAAAAGATTGACCATAATGACCTAGACTATCCTTTAGTTAACAACTAAATTTTATGATAAACCATTATTAACCCACATACTTTCACCTTTAGGCAGACATAATCCCAAGATTTCCCCCAACATTGTTTCTTAAAACAAAAGTGTCATCTTTTGATCATTTGTCAAAGATTGTACAAAATTTTTCTAAACAAATCTGCTAATTTTATTTTACATGTCATTTTGTTAGCATTCTGGGTAATCTCATAGTAATTTGAGCACCTATAGTGTTTGAAGTATATAATTCACTCCTTGAGATTCAACCCCAATTCAAATTGGGTTACTTGACAATGGTTGCCTCACCCCTCAATTTTGGGAGTGAGTCGAGCGTTATCAAAATGGCGCCATTATCGGGGAGTTAAATATGGATTTCTCTTGTGTGGTGTTATTATTACTTGGGAATATCCGGAGTGGTGTAATTTACTTATTTGTTGTTTTTGAATCTTTTGTAGGTGATCAAAGTATAAACGGATCAATGAGCGATAGCGGAAGCAATATGGCCCACTTAGATGCCCCTCTTGATGATGAAGACCAATTAAATAAAGCGGGACAAACAAGTGCAATTTGCATCCTGGCAACCAACTAGAATAGAGTGTTCCATGTGACTAAAATTATGCTTCACATATTGCAAATAAAAGGGTTGTATGGGGTCAAGCATATGAGGACCCAAATGTCCATTTGGAGAACTTTGGGGAAGTTTGTGCACCATTTAACATCGCACATATTATACAAAAATCCATCCAATTTAAACTTTTCCCATTCTCTCTAATGGGTGAGGCAGTTTTATGGCTTTTCTTACTCCCACCCCGCTTAATTACAACATGGGAAGAGCTTACCACAATGTTTCTTGATAGATACTTCCCATCATAAAAGATGCTTCAAAAGTAGGATGAGATCGTGAACTTCTGGAAATTAATCGCAAACCTTTATTTGAAGCTTGGGAGAGGTTTAATGGAAAGTTAGCCCAATTCCCAAATCATGAGGTCTCGAAAAAGATGCTCCTCGAGATTTTCTATAGGGCTTTTGATCCATTAAACAAAATAGTGGTGGATAATGTGGTGGGCAGATCTATGGTGAGATTGCATCATCTACTAGCCTTTCGATTGGTAGGAGAAGTATCAAAACAAAATTAGTGTTGAAATACCCAAGATACTGAAGCTTTAAAAACCCCTTCTACTACCACCGTGGTGGCTAATGAACAAAGAAAACAAGAAGAAAAAAAGGAGAAGAAAATGGCCGAAATGATGACCCAACTTGAGTTGTTGATGAAACATGTTATGAGTGCACCCGCAAAAGCGTTCAATGCCGTAGCATCAAAATATTATGAAGATAATGAAGAGGCAATGAAGTTGTATGAAGAAATTTGATACTTGGAAACTACCCGAGGGGCTCCTGCCCCGCCTATCAAAGGCAAGGTGTAACCAAGGTTGGATAGATCGTGAGCGGGATCGAGATTGGAGAGATCGTGAATGTGACTATGACCATTATGTCCCTCTTTATTATTGAGCTAAATCCAAGGAATCTAGTGCCATTGACCCCAAAAAGTTCAAGATAGAGGATATGTTAGCAAGGATCTTGAATAGAGTAGAAGGCACAGACAAGATGGTCCATGATTTGAAGGGTAATTTTTCCCAACTCTATTAAATGGTGGTATCTTACTTTGCCCCTATCAATTTGCAAATATCCATGTAATTAAATGCTAGACCTAGAGGTGGACTTTCGAGTGACATGATTGCTAACGCAAAGAACGATGCTCACATTCTATCAATTTTTACATGGAGTGGAAGATCACTTAAGGAACCTTTTAGAGGAGACGTGAGTGAGACCATGACCAAGGACAAAGCAAAAGAGGTGATGCCTCAAAGAAGAGAGGCAAATGATGAGAAAGAGATTAATTAAAATGATTAGGAGGTGGTTGAATTTGAAATGCCACAAGTTGAAGAAAGAACAACCCTCGAAGTTCCTCCCCCATTTCCTCAACGTTTGCATAAAAAAGAGGAAATGACAATTGAGAAACTTCATGTCCAAACTTAGCAACCTATCGATAAACATCCCATTGCTTGAAGGTGTCCAACATATCCCGAGATACGCTAAGTCATTGAAAAAGTTGATGCCCAAGAAGAAACTTGTTGATGGTGATACTATTAAGGTCACTCATGGATGTAGCGCTATCATGTGTAGCAAGTTTGTGAAAAAGAAAGATGACTTCGGAGCATTCACTATTCCTTGCATAATTGGGGCACATGAATTCGCAAAACCTCTATGTGACCTTTGTTCGAGCATCAACTTAATGCCTTTTGTCAAATACAAGAAACTTGGTTCGGATACCCCAACACCAACCTCTATGCGACTCTTGATGGAAGATCGGTCTATAAAAAATATGGTGGGTATATTGTTTGACGTCCTTGTGAAAGTGGACAAGTTCATTCTCCTGGCGGATCTTATGGTATTGGATTGTGAAATGGACTAAGAGTTGCCTATCATTCCTGGTTGTCCTTTCTTAGCCATCGGGAGATCCATTGTCGATCTAGATCTAGGGGAGATAAAATTTAGAGTGTAAGAGGATGAGGTCTCTTTCAAAATTTATAAGTCAAAGAAGCAAACTATGGAGTTGCAAGTATTATCCATGGTGGATGTTGAAAATGAGAATATAAATAAAGAGGAGTTCGAAGACCCACCTTGAGAATGAAGGAAGAAAGACATCGTGCCAAGACGATAACTAAGGCACTAGGTGGGAGGCAATCCATAAATTCTATGAGAGTGGCTCGTATCCTTTTTGTTATTTTTTTGTAGGGTAGATGTTATATTTTGCATATGAATAACCCATGCATTTGTGGTACTATGGAGTGCATTAGATAAGCTGAACAGGGGAGAAATGTGTCAAAATTGAGTAAAATGCTGAACAGGGGAAAATAGGGGAGCAGAATTGCTCTTGGTTACAACGATCACATTCCCTAAGTGCGACCGCGGTCACACGGGTTTCCGCAATCACAGTCCCTTGACCGCGGTCGCGGCCACTTCTGCCATTTAATCCCTCGTTTCCCTCATTTCCCTCGCACTACTTTTCAAGATTGTACTCTCTAATTTTGGCTAATTTCTGGCCAATTTGTGAGCTCTCAAACAACATCCTTACCTGCCTTTACATTACAACTCTTGTAGGTGAAATGAATCTATGAGTTTACTTGTCAAAACAGGCCATAGAATGCATGATTAAGAAGGCCTAAAATTTTAATTATTATGCTTTCCATGTTGTCATACTTGGTATTGGTGTGATGTTGGCTATTTGATTAAGGTGTGCACACAAGTGGGGAAATCATGAGTACCCAATGATGTGTGAAATAGGTAAACAAATGAGATATGCACACCAAGTGTTTGATAAAATGCTCAAATGAACTTTCAATATTAATATTTTCTTTCTAAAGGGAATTCACACACTTGTTAGAATTGTTCCAATGATTTTCATATGCATACATATTGTAGAACACACTAGTAGCTTAAATTTGGAAGAAATCTGAATATGCAGAGCTAACACAGAACCAGCCTCAGGTAGTGCGACCACGGTCATTGACCGCGATCACGGTAACTGAGGACAGCTTCTTGCCATGCCAAAAATCCTGCACTTCCAATTTTTAGGCAAACAGCACCAAACACCTAGTCCAATGAACTCTAGTGATCAATATAGCACATTTTTCATGATTAAAATGTCATCAAAATATATAATGTATGCTTAGTGCTTTCAGTACAACATCATGGATAAGTATGATCACATTTGATTCATGGCACTCGAGTGCCACTCTTTACTACAGGGATATTTCGAGGACAAAACTGCTATCGGAGAGAGAAATTTGTTAGCAAAATATGCCAGAGAAACTATTGATACTACATGACTAACTTTTAGCCATAGGGTGGCGGTGCTTTGGCTGGGATCCACACATTGCAAATAAGAAATGAGTCCATGAATTTTATGTGAGCATCGATGAAGTCTCTTTTTTGGACCCACTTAATGTGACTATTAAGATCAGAGAAAAGCCCATGAAAGTTGGGGTAAAACAAATCACTGATGTTTATGGGCTCAAGCATACTGACATGAGTCACTTCAAAGAAAATGGATGTAAATCAGGGAGTTGGTTAGCACAATGACTATGCCCCAAAAAGGAAGTCTCGTGGACAAAGAGTAAAAGTAATATTTCCATGAAAAACTTCACTTCTAATGCATGGATATGGTTGCACATCATTTGTAGCTAAGTTTATCCTTGCACCCATATGATAGCAATCCCCAAATTACGTGCTAGGATAGTTTCATGTATTCTAGATGACAACCCTCTAGATGTTGGTCAAATCGTGGTTAATGAAATAGATCATTTCAAGGACCAAGGCAGTACATATCTATTCTTCCCCTCCTTGATTACATAGCTTTTCTAAATAGTGAGGGTAGACAAGTATGCTAGTAATACATGGGTGCACCTAATGCCCCTATTTACCCCTTTAGGATTAGAGGTGAGAGTGTACTCGATAAAAGTAAGAAAAAAATCGACTTGGAAAAGCTGGCATGCAGTGAGCTTGAGTCTCATAGGCCATCCACCACGGGCCCTCTTGAGAAGATTGGAGTAAATATTGCAACCATCAAAGAGCTTGTGTCTAGTTTACCCCAAAGATCGGGAGAGCCTTCCACCGCTCATCATTCTTATGTGTCATGTACCTATTATGAGAAATACAAGAAATACCAAAAAAAACAAGAACCTACCATTGATAATCTTGAAAAGGCCTACTCCTTTTTGGTAGAGTTACACCGAGACCTCCAGATCACATATGAAAAATAGTTAAAAGAGAGAAAAAGAGGGATGAAGGTTTTTTATCAGGATGTGAAAGGGCGTGAAAGGCCTATGAAAGGTTATACGTCCCCAAGATAGACTTCCTTCTTCTTTGGTGGACAGTGATGATGAGGCCCCAACCGAGTGGTCTGGTCCTGAGAAATAGGGTAGTGATACAGAGTCCAACAGTGATAGCATCCCTTGATGCAGTTTTAGGGAGCACCCTTATCTCTTTTACCATTAATTATTTATGAAGTGGGGACACTGCTATCTTTTCAGTTGGGGGTGTCTCCTTATTCTTATTAATAAAATTTGGACCTGTATTATTGATATTTCTGCATACTTTTCTGAGCTTTTAGTTAATTCTTGTCTTTATATTTATTTGGGTTGTAATAATCAGGTACTCTAATGGTGCCCACATTTGTATGGATTAGCTATTTTATTCTAGGTTTGTTATCTTATTTTAATTCCACTGTGATTGGGTTTCTAACCATGGGTCCAGGGGAAGTCTGAGTACCTGTGGCACCAAGTCCATAAAATACAAAGAAATTTTGAGTACATGTAGCATTGATATTTGGGATTGCATTATCATCCATTGATGAAGTTTGAGTAACCATATGGTAGGTCGCCCATACTATGATTTGCAACGTAAGGCGATAGCTTAGGTTGTTTCTAAGATTAACCAATTATGTATGGTGTGAATACAAAAGAAAGTATCCCCGTCCATCTAAAACTTTTGCAAAATTTGAAGGCATGGTCATGAGCAACTCGGTGACAAAATTTTTCCCTCTTTCTATAACTCTGAAAGTTGACTTTGGAAAAATAATGAATACTCCATCTTTTTCTCGAACAGGTAGAATAATTAAACCCTTGAATAACATTCGCATTCCATATGTGTGATTTAATTATCTTTATCTTATGTGTACTTGTACCATCTAGAACTTACCTTATTAGTCTTGTTTCTGAGGTGAAGAAAAAGTATGTTTTGGATCCCATACTTATGTGAATTAGAGATGATGTGGGTCAACAAAAGGTTATAGATTTCGAGATTGGTAGAGATGGCATCTTGAGGTATCAAGGAAGATTGTGTATTCTTGATGTTGATGGACCATGGGAAAGGATTTTGATAGAGGCTCATGAGTCCAGATATACAGTTCATCCAGGCTTGACTAAGATATATAATGACTTGAAGTAGATATATTGGTGGAATAATATGAAGAAGGATGTGGTGAATTTTGTTGCTAAGTGTTTGGTTTGTCAATAAGTCAAGGTTGAATACGTAAGTCCTAGTGACATATCTCAAGAGATAGAGTTGCCTATGTGGAAGTGGGAGATGATCAATATGGATTTCATTATTGATCTACTGTGGTATGGAAACTAGTATGATTCGATTTAGGTCATTTTGGATAGGATAATTAAGTTTGCTCACTTCTTGCCTATGAGGACTAGCTATTCTGGAGAGGATTATGCTAAATTATTTATTCAGAAGATTGTCAAATTGCATGGAGTGCCTGTGTCCATCATTTCAGACTAAGGTACGCAATTTTATCCTCACTTTTGGCATTCATTTCATAAAGGTTTAGGTACTAAAGTGAACCTTAGCACTTCTTTCCACCATTAGATAGATGGACAAGCAGAACAAACTATTTAGACTTTAAAAGATATGTAAGGTCTTGTATGATTGATTTTTGAGGTAGTTGGGTTGATCATTTACCTCTTATTTAGTTTACGTACAATAATAGTTGCTATTGAAGTACTTATATGTCTTATTTTGAGTCCCTCTATGGTAGAGGTGTAGGTCTCCTATTTGGTGGTTTGAGGTTGGTAAGACTAGGTTGTTTAGTCCTGACATGGCTCACCAAGCCATGGAGAATGTGAAGGTGATTAGAGAAATACTTAAGACTACTAAAAGTCTCCAAAAGTCTTATGCAGATGTGAGGTAGAAGGAGTTGGAATTTGAGGTTAGTGATTGGGTGTTCTTGAAAGTTTCTCCTATGAAAGGTGTCATGAGGTTTGGGAAGAAGGGGAAGCTTAGTCCCCATTACATTGGTCCGTATCAGGTTGTAAGGAGAATGGGGAGTGTTGCTTATGACTTGGAATTAGTTGTGATTTTGGGTTCTATTCATCCTGTATTTCATGTGTCTAGGCTGAAAAAAAAATATGAGGGTGATCCTTCTTTGATAGTTCCTATTGAGGATGTTGGTGTAACGGATTGCTTGTCTTAGGAGGAAGTTTTGGTTGAGATTTTGGATAGATAGGTTCGTAGATTGAGGACTAAGGGTGTAGATTTGGTAAAGATGCTTTGGAGGAATCAAAAGGTGGAAGAAGCTACATGGGAAGCTGAAGATATGAGGGACAAGTATCCGTTCATGCTCCCAACTTTGGATGCAAATGCTTGAGGTATAATTCATTCTCATTCTTGTGGAATTTTGAATTTTGTCCATGGGTTCTGTTTGTATTCTTTCTTTTCGTGCTAAGGGTGTCTTAACTCTGCATTCGGGATGAATGATCCTTAGAGGGGTTAATGTAATACCAAAGGTTTGGGACTCTGAAATTTCTAAAGTGTTGACAACACTGCCATGATTACGACTCAAGTGACGAGTTATTATCACTCATTATGAATCATAGTGTGAGGCTTATTGTCTCACTAGTGAGTTGCCTAGGATTTCTTTCATTGATAACGAGTCGACATCACATGTCATAATGAGTGAATCATTTTCATAATAGTGGAGGTCAAGGATTTTGATCTATAGGTCCCGAGTCCATGATCATGAGTCATTACCAGAGTCATGACGACTGGAATCATTTTTCCTACATTGACCCGACCTGACCAGGGGCCTTGTCGTAATGGGCATCTCAAGTCCAACTAGGACCGAGACCACCCCCGATACCCAACCCAACCATCCATCATATACCCTGAGTTGGATAAATTCTAAACATATAACAAGGTAGTGTGTATTTGCCCAACTCCAAACTCTAGGACAGGTCTATGATCTCGACTAACCCAAACGAGCCAAACCTTCCCACACCCAACTGATAACCATGACTAAACCAAAACCATAAGTCAAAACCAAAACAATAACAAAGTTCCTGTTCATTACATAATATAAAAGGATGGAACAACCAACAATATAGTCAACCGATGTCAGCCCCAATACCAATTCCAATACTAAGGTTGACACCACTACCGATTTTGCCTATACCAACCCATAGTAGTTCCACAAAAGTCCATAACAAAGAAAAAACCAATATTCGGTTGGGACATGCCCCCAACCATAGCCAAAACCAATATCCATAAAGTATCCAAAATAAATAAAGATGTCCATAATATGAAATAGAGCCTTCAGAAATATGAAAGCTCACGACTTTAATCCAACCGAGCTGATCCTGAAATCCGATCACTAAGAAGGAGGAGTAGAATGACTGATTCCTCCTTCACATGGGGATACAACTGCATGAGGATGGGTTAGCAGGTGAACACTAGCAACTACTCAGGATAAGTATAAAATAATGTCATCCAGTAAAGCCAAGTAAAACAACTATACACATACAAACCACACACACATATATAACTATGCCAGGAAAGGGAACTGGATTTAGCATGCCTTTATAACCATTAACCTTGGTATGTGTATCTTAATCATCCTAGATCCACCCACAGGCTATATGGATCCATTATAACCCCCTAAACAGGCCTCAATTTATGTAATCACATAAACTAGAGTGTCACAACCCGAGGCCACCCCTAGTCATGACAATGGTGATTACGGTCACAAGTAACCATAAGCTAACCCGTGAGCTGGTACTTGCAATGAGCACTAAATAAAATAATAATAATGGACATATGCAGAAACAACTGATAAATCCATAAGGTTTGAATACTGGAAATATGATTTAATCTCAAGTCTGAACAATAGATAAACACTGTAAAAAAAAATAAACTAACTGTCTAATTGACTATCTGAATGTCTGGAAGCCTCTAAAATGACTGAGGAGCTAGTGGGACAAGTCCCCAACTAACTCCGACTGACTGAATGTACTGAACTACTGAACAACTAAAATAAACCATCATGTCCCCGATAGATGAGGACTCACCACTGCTGCAACTGAGTAATCCTGGGATGTCTAACTACGGTCGGAAAACTGAACGTCCGAACCTATGATATAAGACATCATATCATAAAGAAGAGTATGCATTCAATACTTTAAATGTATAGGTATATCCGATAGGGTAAGGCTAATATATATGGGTCATAGTGCATATGAGATAGGGACTAACTATAAAGCATGAAATAACTGAACATGAATACATGAAAATTGTAACATCTGAGAATTCAAGACCAAGCATAAATCTAAAATCTGAAATAAATCTGTAATCTAAATGACTGAAAATTATATAATTGATAAACTAAAAATTGTACAATTGGTCAAGCATACCTGAACTAAATTTTGTACTGAATACTAAGATGAGATTATGGGAGGTATCATCTAACCGATATGCCCAAATTTGAGCTAATCGGGGTCCAACCTGTAACCCTAGTTGGAAGGGTGTCAATACTGTGCCACGAGTACTAACACATAGTTGTGCGTATCTACTCAACTTGTGTCTCGAAGGACTAGGGAGTCAGTACTAAACTAGCTGGTGACCCCTAAAAGAATGTCAGTCCTAAACAGGTGAGTGACATCTCATAGAATGTCAGTCCTAAATTAGCGGGTGATATCTCATAATCCCATGCTGGCTATGTAGTTTTGGAACTTAGGGACTGCTTTTAAGGACCCAGTCCTAGCTGGCGGGTGAGCCCCCATCCCTAGGTTCACTCGGTGCTAAATCTTACTCCCAACTAAACTAACACTGATTACTGGAATGAACTAAGCTTAACTAAACAAACAACTGATCATAACAACTGACTGAATGATAATGCTCATTGTTATCTAAAATCATTCTGAAGATACTGAAATTATGTAAACAACTAAGTATCGGGTGTTCATAACCTGCCAACAGTGAATGGAAATAAGAATAAGGACATATAAAAGCTTTGAAAACCATAATATGAAATCATTGTACAAAATCCAACACTTAAGCATTTCATCAAATACATGAGGGTCATGAACTTGTGCTTAAGAATGAGCAAAGCATGCGAAATTAACATGATTACAAGATTCAATTCATGACTTAGGGATTTAAAGTGAAAATAATTACATTCAAACGTGTAAGGGCTCACTCCACTTGAAAACATTTATAAACATAACTTATAATTGAAAACAATAAGAGCTTTATAGAGATAATTCAACTTGAACATATAGAAACTCATGATTTCAAACGAAAAAGGATTCTTGGACTCCATGGGTAAAAAAGGCCCATGGATGAACATCACACATACCTTAATGACTGTTTTCTTGAAGGATTCTTGGATTGGAAACTTGAATTTCTTTAATTCTCGTGAAGAGGGATTGAATCTTGTTCTTAGGAATGAAAGAGTGTTTTTGACTTGTTTACTGATTACTTAGGGTTAAGAGAGAGGAGTTAATGTGTTTAATACTTCATCAAATCATTTTAGAGTAATTAGGGATGATTTAGGGGTGTGAAATGACTCTAACACCCTTGATTTAGGTCAAAACAAAGCGTTTTTGGCACTAGGCAATGACCTAGGCGATGCCCAGCAAATCGCCCAAGCCAAGGTGGAAAATGCATGGCCAATTTCCTAGCCCTGAGCTGGGCGACGCATGGGCAATGACACACCAATTCTAGTGGCCTTAGGCGATTGTTAGGCGTACACACAACCCTTTGCATGACCATAACTTTTTGCTCGGGTATCGGATTAAGGACAAATTGGTATCATTGAAAAGATAATTCAATTATCTAAAATTTAGTGGGTCGTAAGCTGCCAAATTCCTCACACAAATAAAGTTATAATAGTTCAGAGTTGACCCTTGTGGAATCGAACACCGAAATTTGATCGAATCAAAGGCTCTTAGCTAACTCTTCTCTAAGTGACTTTTACGAACATGAAAGGCTCTTCATACTAGGTTAATGATCATGAAACACAGATTCAAGTATGAGTGGCGGGACTAGAGTTTACATACATAGGAACAAAGGTCTGATTTCTAGCTTAGAAACATAAGGGGTGTTACACGGAGATACCATAGGGGATTCCCCAGTACCCTTTGCTCTCCATGGTACATATGTACAGTATACGTAGAGGATTCTTATGTACCTTCTACTATCATATATGGTCTCTATGACCAACCCCTCATGTCAAAAAAGATGATTTTCCAGTGTTTGTCCATCGGATAAGCACCTTCACGGTTAGCAATCACACCCCACCATTATTGCCCAATTAAAACCATTTTCAACCAACCAAACCATTATTCCATTATTATTAACCAAGGATATAAGTAGTGGTATCTTTATACCGATTATAGCTTGCAAGCAATGTCCTTAGCCAACCTTTTTATGTAAAAAGGAATTCCCCATACCAATTATAGCTTGCAAGCAATGTCCTTATCCAACTTTTTTATGTAAAAAGGGATTCCCATGTACCCATAGATTACATTATTGAGTTAACTTGAGGGAATACCATGTACCCCACAAGTTTTCCATTGTTAAGTTTGCTTGGGGGAATCCCATGTACCCCGCAAGTTGTTCATTAATATGTTTACTTGGGGGATTCCCTTGTACCCCACAAGAAAGTTTAATTAACCATAATCATGACCACCATACCTTATCATTTAACCATTCCAAACTATTGAAACCATTTATGCCATTTAGGGTACCATTACCAAGCCATACCATGCAATAGTTTCATAAAAAGTGTAATAGTATAGTAAAAGCATTATCATAGGAATTTTACCAAACATGTTGGGTGCATAGTGCTTTCAAAACCAATTCCAATTACCAATTAACAATTCTCATGCAACCAATTATCCCAACCACTATTTAAAGTATGTAAAAACATAATTAAGATATGGGAAAACCATAACCAAGCATTTAATACCAGAACCCCAACAAACAATTGAAAACCCAAGGCCATACAATATTAATGCCATGAAACAATTCATAAAACTTGTCTTTAGTTGGTAGTAACAATAAGGGAGAAGTATCTTGCTTTAGAATATGAAGATGATAGAGAGAAATCACCCAGAAAAGCCCAAATTTCTCTTCTAGATGAAACCCTAGACTTTTTTTACCCAAGAAACTTAGAGTGTGTTTCTAAGTGTTTTAGATTAGAATAATAGTAAAAATAACCTCTTAAGTGTTCATTAATATGTTTACTTGGGGGATTCGTTTGTACCCATCACTCATACCCTAGACATCCCTCAACCCCCTACACTGGTCAACATACGACCACGCAATACAAACTGTATCCAAGGGTGGCTAGTACCCTTTACCCCTACCCATGACAAACTAAAAATAGTTGACATTGTCCAACATATGAGTTAGACAATACAATTCGTACCCAATCTCATGACCCATGGTAAGCCACTCATACTCAGATCCAAGTTACTTTACTAAGTCTCAGATTAAGTGAAGCAAAACCCAACCATACTAATCATCAACCACCATACGACTCATACCAACCAAGTCGTACCCATTCCAGAAACCAATCCAACCCACCAAGCAACACTGGTCAGTGTACAACCAAGACTTACCAACCTTACCCAACATACGACCTGTACCCCCTAGTCGTATCTTGTCTAGAAATGAAAAATCTGGGAAATTCTCTAAGGATCCTAAAACCCAGGTTGTTTTATTCTCCCCCACTAGGATCATTCATCCTTGAATGATGGAAAAGGTAGGTCAAATCACAAGTACAATTCTTTTGCATTATCAAATATCAATCCAAACTTTAACAAAGTTATAAAACAAAGATGCAAGGATTTATTCTAACCCTTAAATAAGTTAGAAAATAAAAATGTGATCAAGACACATGCCTTCTGCATGAATATCTGGAGCAGAAAAATGTATATATTTGAACTTCATGTCCGCTTCCGCTTCCCATGTTGCCTCATCTACCTTATGGTTCCACCATAGAATATTAACTGAGGCCACATCCTTGGTCCATAATTGATGAACTTGCCGATCCAATATCTCAACTTGGACCTCTTCATAAGACAGAGAATTCGAGATATCCAATCCTTCCAAAGGAACCACTGAAGAAGGATCACTAAGATTTTCCTCAATATAGAGACATGAAATACCAAATAAATGGAGCTCAAACTAGAAGGAAACTCCAATTCATATGCCACGTTACAAACCCTCTGCAAAACCGCATAAGGACCAATATATCGAGGAATGAGATTTCCTTTTTTACAAAACCACATCACTCTTTTCATGGGAGATAACTTAAAGAACACCTTATCCCCAACCTCAAACTCCAAGTCTCTACGCCTTATATCCACATAGACTTTTTGTGACTTTGGCCAGCCTTAAGTCTATCCTGAATAACCTTTACCATTTCCATAGCCTGATAAACCAAATCTAAACCTATCATATCCACCTCACCAAGTTCAAACCTCCAGATCAGAGATATATACCTCCTACTATACAATACCTCAAAAGGGTCCATCCTAATGCTAGAATGATAGCTATTATTATAAGCAAACTTTACCAAAGGTAGATGTTCAACCTAATTTCCACCATAATCAATTACACACGCATGAAGCATGTCCTCCAATATTTGAATTATCCTCTCTTCTTGCCCATCTATTTGTGGATGAAAAGCAGTACTAAGACAAATATTAGTACCCAAACCCTCCTGAAAAACCACCAAAAGTGAGATAAAAATTGTATACCATAATCACAAATAATCGAAACCGGTACCCCATGAAGCTTAACAATATCATTATGATACACCCTCATATAGTCCTCAGTCAAAAAGTTAGTCCACACCATAAAGAAGTATGCAGAGTTGGTCATTCTATCCACGATGACCAAAATTGAATTAAATTGATTCTGAGATCGAGGAAGACCGGTGCCAAAATCCATATTGATTACCAGCCATTTCTATTTTGATAACTCTATTTCCTGATACAACCCACTAGACTTCATGTACTCAACTTTTACTTGTTGGCATACCATGAATTTGTCCACAAAATCAGGCACAACCCTCTTCATACCACTCTACTATTACATCTCTTTGAGATCATAATATATTTTTGTCAAATCAGGATAAACAACATAGTGTGATTCATGTGCCTCAGCCAAAACCCTTTGTTCCAAACCATAGATGTCAGGAACACATAACATCCCTTGGTAACTCAAGGTACCATCACCACTGATCTTGAAGACCATTACCTTTTAACCACCAACATTACTCTTGATTTTCATTAAGATTGGATCTAAATTTGATTCTCCTTGATTTTTGTACTGTGAGAAGACCAAATAACTTCTTGTACCATCACACCACCATCATTGTAGTCCAATAAAGAAACTCCAATGTTAGCCAAATGGTGAATATCCTTCACCAATTCTCACTTTTCCTTTCCCACATGAGCTAAAATTCGCATGGATAACCTACTAAGAGCATCTAGAATCATGTTAGATTTACCTAGGTGGTAGTGAAGACTCATATCATAGTCCTTAAGAAGCTCCAACTATCTCCTCTAGCTGAGATTTAGCTCCTTCTGAGTGAAAACATATTATAGATTCTTATGATAAAAAAAGATGTCCACATGCACAACATATAAATAATGCCACCAGATTTTTAGATAAGAAACCACCACTAAAAGTTATAAATCTTGAGTAGGATAATTCTTCTCATATACCTTTGACTGCCTAAAAGCATAAGCTATCAGCTTCCCATGCTGTATCAAAACACAACCAAGTCCCACCCCGAGATACATCATAATAAACCACAAACCCCTCATTACCTTTAGCCAATGTCAAAATCAAAGCCAAAGTTAGCTTATCCTTCTTCTATGTCAACTTAGTCAATGGGACAACTATCGTTGAAAAACTTTCTATGAACCGCTTATAATACCCAGCCAAACCTAAGAACCTTCGAGTATCGGTTGGAGTCATGGGTCTAGTCCACATTCTTAACAACATCCACCTTTTGTAGATCCACTATGATCCCCTTACTAGAAATAATATGACCAAAAAAAGTTACAACATTTACCAAAACTCACATTTGGAGAATTTGGCATACAACTACTTCTCTTTCAAGGTCTGCAACACTATATAGAGGTAATTAGCATGATCCACCTCACTCTTAGATTACACCAAGATTTCATCAATGAACATAGTAACAAAAAGATCCAGAAAGTACCTAAAAACCCTGTTCATCAAATCCATAAATGTCGTCGGGGCATTAGTCAAACCGAATGGCATCACTAGGAACTCAAAGTGCCTAGACCGAGTACCAAAAGCCATCTTAGAGATATCCACATCCCTAATTTCAAGTTGATGATACCCAGACCTAAGATATATCTTAAAAAAGAATTTGGCACACTGCAACTGATCAAACAAATCATCTATCCTTTGAAGAGGATACTTGTTCTTAATTGTTACCTTATTCAATTGACAATAGTCAATGTACATCTGAAAGGAACCATTCTTATTGAGAACGAATAAATTTGGTGCACCCTACAGAGATACAGTGGGATGGATGAAACCTTTATCAAAAAGATACTTAAGTTTCTCCTTGAGTTCTCTTAACTCAGCCAGAGCCATTCTATAAGGAGGAATAAATATTGGAAGAGTGTCTGAAACCAAATCAATACCATAGCTCAATCTCCCTATCCAGAGGAACACTAGGAAGATCATCCAAAAAGACTTCAGGAAATTCATTCACCACCAGAACCGAATGAAAAGAAGGAACTTCCAAGTTAGAATCCTTAATCCGGACCAGATGATATAAACACCATTTGGAGATCAATCTCTGAGCTCTAAGATAAGAAATAAAACTTTCTCTAGGATCTAGAGAGCCACCCTCCTACTCAATAACTGGTTCACTAGGGACCTAATGATAACCTTATGGGTTTGATAATCTAAGCATGCATAACAAGAATGTAACCAAGCATCCCAGAATAACGTTAAAATCCATTATATCAAGTTCAAGCAAATCCACCAAAGTATGCCTACTACCAACAGATGCCACCCCCCATAGCTCTATTAGTAACTACAGATTTTTCTACTGGGTAGAAATAGAGAAAGGATTTGAAATAACCTCATGATCAAAACCAAAATCCACAACCACAAATGGGGTCACATTAGAAAGAGTAGACCCTAGATCAAGAAAGCAATAAACGTCATGAGAAAAGAGATGTAATATACCAGTCACAACATTAGGTGATGCCTTAGATTCTCGCTGAGTAGCAAGAACATATTACCTATTCTTACTTGCATCGGTACCGAAGGTAGGAATAGATACAGAAGCAGTACCCTTTGGTGTAAATGCAGAAGATGAAGCAACCGGAGCCTTACTCGCTCCTAAAGCATCCTTACTAACTGGACAATTTTAGAGCATATGACCTAGCTGGCCATATTTGAAACATCTATCCCTCCCCCCACCACAAAAACCCCTATGCAACCTACCACAAAATTAATAAGAAGGGTATGATGAGGCTGACCTAGCCCCACTTGCCTACTGGAATTATCTCTACCCTACTGATGCCTATCACCCAAAGGCTTTGGGTAAGGAGCATGAGCTGTAGAGAAGGAACCAAAACTCCCCCACATTTTTTTTGCCACTTACTATTATCCCGACAACCTTGTTGTTTCCCACCACCTTATTCAGAAGACCTAAACTTCTTACCATACCTTTCCACAAATTTAGCCTGCTTCTTCTTTTCTTCCTCTAATTATTGCATATGAACCACCAACCTAGACATGTCTATATCCTTGATCAACAACACAGTCTTGCATTCAAGGATCAAATCCTGAGATAGTCCAAAACTGAACTTTCTTATACTTTCCCTCACTATAGATACCACTTCTGGAGCATACCTTGTCAACTAATGGAATTTCAAGGCATGTTCCTTGACCGACATCTTCCTATGCTTCAAATTAACAAATTTCTCCACCTTTTCTTCCCTCAACTCCTGAGGGAAAAAGTAGTCCAGAAAATTATTAGAGAAAGTCTCCCACAAAGTAGACTCCTCAACATCACCTCTCACCCTATCCCACTCCTCGTACCATTGGTACGCCACATCCTTAAGCTGGTAAGTAGCAAAATTCACCCTTCTATATTTGTTTCCTTCATGACTCTAAATATTTTATCTATTTCATCTATGAAACCCTGAGGATCCTCCTCCACCTACATACCTATAAAAGTAGAAGGATTCATTTTCATAAACTGGCCAACCTTTTTAGCCTTGGAAGATGAAACACCAGATACATCCTGCTCTGCCTGAGCAGTAATCAACTAAGCAATAAGATGAATCGATTGGGGAAATTCTGCATTCGTCACCTCACCCTATGGAGGACTACTAGAAATCAGTGGAACTCCAAAAATATTAGGGACTAGACCCCTAGACCAAGTATGGATCCCTTGAGTAGTACATATCCCGTCAACATTGTCCCCAGTAGGGACAAATGAGTTTTCTTACATCTCAGATCATTGAGGCATGATATGCAAAGCAAACAAACCAAGATTAGAGAAGATTCCAGAACTTAGACTCCAATCTTGAAAATATAATACCACGAAAGTGAAACATTCCTAAATGCCTTATAGCCTCCCCTTTATAAGTGTGGCATGCTAGATATCGTTAAAAGAGACTCTACTCAACACGACTTTGTGGACTCCTAATTAACCATGAACCTACAACTTTGATACCAAATTGACAAGACCCGACTAGTGGCCTTATTATAATGGCCATATAAAGTCTAACTAGGACTGGAGACCACCGCCGATACCCAACCCAACCATCCAAGATATACCCTGAGTTGGATGAATTATAAACATATAACAAGATAACGTATATTTGCACAAATCTATACTCTAGGATAGGTCTATGATCATGATCGACCAAAATGAATCAAACCATCCCAAACCCAATCGATAACCATGACCAAACCAAAACCAAAACAATAACAAAGTTCCTATGTATAACATAATATAAAAGGATGGAACGACCAATAATACAATCAACCGATGTCAACCCCAATACCAATGCCAATACTAAGGATGATACCACTACCGATCCTACCTATACCAACCTATAGTAGTTTTAAAAAACCCTCTAACCAAAGGAAAACCAATATCAAATTAGGACATGCCCCCAACCATAGACAAAACTAATATCCATAAAGTATCAAAAATAGATAGTGATGTCCATGATATGAAATGAAGCCTTTCGGAATATAGAAGCCCACTACTTCAATCCAACTTATATGATCTCAAAATTCAATCACTAAGTAGGAGGAGTAGAATGGTTGGTTCCTGTATCAAGTGGGGATATAGTCGCCCGAGGATGGGTTAGAAGGTGAATTCTAGTAAGTATTCAGGAAAAGGATAAAATAATGTGATTCAATAAAACCAAGTAAAACAACCATGTGCATACAAACCACAGACACATATACACATATATAACTACACTAGGAAAAGGAACCTAGTTTAGCATGCCTTTAAATCCATTAACCTTGGTATGTGTAACTTAACCATCCTAGATCCACCCACAGAATATATGGGTCTAGTGTTACCCCTGAATGGGCCTCGATACATATAGCCACATGAAATAGAGATACCATAAGAGTAGGGGATTCCCGAGTATCCGTCGCACTCCATGATACATATGTACAATGTACTTAAAGGATTCCCATATAGCTCCTAGTATCATATATGTTTGGTATGACCAACCCCTCATTTTGGCAAACATAAGTTTCTAGTGTTCATCCATTGGACTCACACCTTCACAGTTAGCTATCAAACCCCACCATTATTGCCTAATTAAAACCATTTCCAACTGACCAAACTATTATCCCATTATTATTAACCAAGGCTATAAGTAGTGGTATCGTCATACCAACTATAGCTTGCAAGCAATTTCCTTATCCGACCTTTTTATATAAAAAATATTCTCGAGTACCCATAGATTACATTATTGAGTTAACTTAGGGAAATCTCATGTGCCCCATAAGTGTTCAATTATTATGTTTTCTTGGGGGAATTTCATGTACCCCACAAGTTGTTCATAACATGTTTACCTGGGGTATTTCCTTGTACCCCATATGGATGTTTAATTAACAATAACCATGACCAATATACCTTACCATTTAACCATTCCAAACCATTTATGCATTTTAGGGTTCCATTACCAAGCCATACCATGCAATAGTTCCATTAAAAGTCCAATAGTATACTAAAAGCATTATCATAGGTATTTTATCAAACATATTAGGGGCATAGTGTTTCCAAAACCAATTCCAATTACCTATTAACCATTCCCATGTAACCAATTATCCAAACCACCATTTAAAGCATGTAAAAACATAATAAAGACATGGGAAAACCATAACCAACAATTTAATACCAAAACCTTAATAATAATTGAAAACCCAAAATCGTACAACATTCATGCCTTGAAATAATTTATAAAACATGCCTTTAGTTAGAACTAACAATTAGGGAGAAGTATATTACCTTAGATTATGAAGATGATGGAGAGAAATCACCCAAACAAGCCACAAATTGCTCCTCTAGATGAAACCCTAGCCTTTCTTTCCCAAGAGCCTTAGAGAGAATTAGAGAGTGTTTCCAAGTATTTTAGATAAGAATAATAGGGCAAATAACCTTGCAAGTATTATATAAGTCATGGGGTCATAACGGGTTATGAAGGGAAATGTCCAAATTAACCCCAACTTACTGTATAAAATCCCCGCAAGTGGATACGAGTAAACCATATCGGTCGTACCTTCCAATATAAGTGGTACCCACCACTCATACCCTAGACCTCCCTGCGAATCCCTACACTATTCAACATAGACCATGCAATACAAACCATATCTAAGGGTAAGACTAGTACTCTCTACCCATACCTATGACAAAACCAAGAAGAGTTGACACTGTCCAACATACGAGTTGAACAATATCATTCGTACCATATATCAAGACCTATGGTGAGCCACTCGTACTTAAATCCAGGTTACTTTACTAAGTCTCAGATTAAGTGAAGGAAAATCCAACCATACGACTTATCAATCACCATACGACTTATACCAACTTAGTCATACCTATTCTAGAAACTAAACCAACCCACCAACCAACACTGGTCAGTGCACAAACAAGCCTTACCAACCGTACCCCAGCATATGACCTATACCCCATAGTCGTATCTTGTCCAAAAACAAAAAATTCTGGAATTTTTTGTAGGGTCCCAAAACCTAAAATGTTTTATTCCTATTCTAATTAAGGTTATTTTGGTCTTTTACTCTCTTGACACTATTCCCAATGACTTAAAAACATCTAAAAGGACCTTTTAACACTAGTTATCAAAATCAAACACTACATGTTTCTGTCTAAATCCTAAGTTAAAAGAAAACTAAGGCTTACAAGGAATTCAATCTTCAAGCTTCAAACTCTGAATTTCTTCTAAATTCTTGTGTGTTTCAAGCATGTCTCTTATCCCTAACTTAAAATTTTATACTATGGAATATGTTTTTATCATTGATCATATGATTTGATTGTGGGGTTGAAATTGGGTTGAGGGCTTTTGGTTGATTATTATTGGAATTGTTTTCCCATATTTTGAACATGTCATTTATGCATTGATAAATGGTTTTAGGGATTGAATAGATGCACTTTTTTGGTAATTATAATGGGGAACATTGGTTTTCTAAATTTATAGATTTGGGCTTAGAAATTAGTATTAACTTCACCCAACTTTCATGACTTTGATTTTTAATATGGAACCTTCATAGTTTAACCAATTTTTGAAACTATTGCATTACACTAATTGCTAAAAGGATAAAAACAAATTTGAAATACCTTTAGTGGCCATGGTTTGGATTTAAAAGGTAACTTAAGAGTCAAATTGGTAAATTGGATTAGAATGGCATAACTGGATTAGCTTGCAAGCATAATTGGTATAATGATACCAAGTGGTAACTGCCTTAATATAAGACTCCTTTGTTTATGGTTTGGATTATATGCAAAATAGTTTTAATTTAGGCTTAAAAAGGGTTGTATAGCTCACCTTAAAGGTGAAGGTCTCGAGGAGGGGAGAGGGACTAATACCAGAAACTATGTTTCCCTGCGTGAGGGTCTATATGACCGTGTTCTTAGTTCACATATTATATTTTGGGATGGATGAAGCCTTGGTGCCTCTAGACCTCCTTTGGATTTCCTCTTTCTGTAGGAGAAGCTGAATCCATATAGCCCATGGGTGCCTTAGGATGGATAGAGCTACACAATCTAGGTTATTTTTGTAACTCTTATTTTCATAACCCTTTACCCTATCTCGACATTCTATATATGCATATGTGATTATGCACATATAGTTTTGGTTAATTTTGGACATGAAATTATCTTATCACTTTTACTAAGTTACATGTCAGTGCTTATCTCACTGATCATTCCTAGATGCTGCATTATTTCATGATATAGTGTCCTAGGGTTATTTTTTTACTCCTGCGCAACATTAGGTGCTGTAGATATCCATTGCATTGCAATGAAGTGGTGATCCTCCATCATCCTGAAAGCCTTATTATTTCATTAGTTATTTTAATATTTTGGAGATTGTTAGCTTTCTGTTATCATAGTCGGGTGCATGTCCTAACGTAGTGTGGTACTTTGGAATATACAGTCTTTTATGGACAAGTATAGGTTTGATGTTTTTTTAAAATAAGACTGTATTTGTCTTATCTATATTTATTTCTACCTATGGTTGTCTTCCAGTGTTTATCTTTATTGTGTTTTGGGTGTTCGGCTAAGGAGGTGGTCTTTAGCTCAAGATGGGCTGAAGATGGTCTTTATGACTAGGCCCTAGTTTGGGTCTTGGCAAGCAGGTAATGTATACAACTAACTGTGCCAACCACCAAGCTGGGCTCCTGACCTATCACTTGTCCTACCTTCCTGTGAGCCTCTACAAGTACTTTGGGGACCACTCTTACGACTCTACATACCACCTTTAGCAACTTTCCTATTAGGTGGAACACCCTTAGCTGAAGGAAGAATTGCTCCATGACTGGGGGAACTCTCATGTAAAATGATCCAAAACTCTACAAATATATTATGCCCCATGAATTATACCAAAACCAGTTAATAGGCTAGCCCAAAATAACCACCATGACTTAAATAATAAGAAGATGAACCCCTCGATGACTGACCACTACCTTATCCAAGATGATCACTAATAATATACTACCTCCATTGGTTATCTAAAGAGCGACCTGAATGGGTCTTCTAGACTGTTCTGAGGACGATGATGCAGAGGTTACATACCCTAAGAACCACAACTTCTGAATCGTTAGCCACTACGACTTTTATTGAAACTGTCCTGATATTGTGGCCTCTTATCACTGCCCCCTTGGGCCTTGAGATGCATCTTCTCAACCTGAGTATGGTCTGATACCTCTACAAAAGACCTACCTATAACAATCAAACTCTGTACAAACATGCAAAAAGGAAGTCTCAAACCCTTAAAAAAGTAACCAACCCTCTTACTCAGTATTTAAAATAGAGTAGAATACCTATCCAACTCATAAAAATAAGCCTCATACTCCACAAAAGTCATGGATCCCTACGCCAACTTATAAAACTTATCCCTCAGATGAATTCCTAAGACTGTGAGGTATATATTTCTCTAAGAAGGTCTCAGAGAATTAAGTCCATGACAAAGGACATATTCCACTAGCCTGGAATCAAGATAACCTCTCCACCAATGTCGAGCTGACAAGTCTAACTAAAATGTAGTGTCATCCATACTACAAGTCTCAACTAGTCCTAAATTACAGAACCTATTCTCCCAAGCAATGAAAAACTCATGAGCACCCTCGCATGGTTCACTAAAAAACTTAGGCGCCAATCTCAAGAACATAACTAACATATTTTGCTCCTCAATAGACATAACTGTCTGGGAAACCACTGCCCGAGCAACTACTGACTAAGCAATCAACGGTGTAGGAGGAACCTCAACTATTAGAGTTGTATCTACCAACTAAGCCCTCAAATTAGTACCACTCTGATTTGTGGACTACACATGATTAGATGGTGAATCACCAACCAACACCAAAAACTGAACCACAGTATCCTTGAGTACTAAAGAAAAAATAAATATCGATGGATCTGCTAGTCCCTAGCCCACTGCTAGTTATAGCTGATGAATATCTGACTTAGGAGTAGAAATAAGGTCTAGGGAAGGCCCCCTATCCAGGACCCTAGCTGGAGGACACATCTGGAGGTTGTCCATGACCTCTAGATCATCCACAAATAATGATAGGATCCCTAGGCTCAATCTCAAATTACTTATCTCGTGTAGCGGTCGCATACATCCTAGCCCTCTGCTAAGAGTGAAATCAAAGGAATTCTTTAAAATCCAACTGACACTCTTATCATGATATAAGTAAAAGAGTGAAAAAATCCTTAGAATATCCTATAGCCTCTCCAAGATAAGAAATAGACGTCATTATTTTGATCCATGAGACTCTACTAGACACTTACTCTTATATTAATAATACCGATAAATCTAGGCTCTAATACCAATTTTTCACAACCTAATTTATAAGTCACAATGGAACTACTCTATCCTACCAATAGGTAAGCCAAATCGTAGCCCAGAGCTATGAATAATGGGCTAATTTTCTATGAAATGTCCTTAAAGGTTGGAAATCAACAATTTAACCCTAATAATAAGGACATGGAAATAGATATAATCTAAGGTAGATAAAATATAGACAACCATCCCACAACCTAGCAGTGTCGATACAAGAGCAACTATACTATAAGTTTTGAACTACTCAATACAAGTTGTTTCAAAAATAAAAGACTATACATATATAAATAGATGGAAAAAAGGGTAACTTTGAATCCAAGAGCTCACCAAAACTCCAAAATCCAATCACAACAAAAATGTCGCATCAGCAGCAATAAATAGTACTCGAATCCGCACCAAAAAGGTATATAAGTATAGTATGAGTACCAAAACCATAGGTACTCAGTAGGCATAATCAACCAATTAGGTAAATCATGATATGGATATGATAAAATTCAAGATGAAATAAGATAAGTCAAGGTAAAATGTCAAACCTAGAAATATACTCTAACACTGCTATGCATAAATAAATGAATAAATTTGAGATAATAACAAGATCACATGATTTTATCTACTAAATTGGACCCTACAAGCCAATAAGTGTGGAAAATTAAATAACCCAATGCAGGCCCCCATAAGCCTAGGGGTATAATAAAACAAAAGTAAACAACTAGTTAACCATAAGCTACCAACTATCCTACCATGACCAACAATCCAATCGTACCATATTACATCATAATAAATTCTCAGTTGCCGGACTTGAACCGATGCTCATATCATCAATATCATAATCAATTGCAAAAATTGAACTGATGCACATATCATTGATAGCATATTCAATTGTTAAACTTAAATCAATGCCCATATCATTAATTTTATGATTAATTGTCTGACTTGAGTCAGTGCCCATATCATCAATATAATTAAATTATCGGGTTCAACTATAAATAACATCGGCTACCAAAATCAAACTTTAAGTATCTAATCTCTTTGATCTCATAATAGATATTTTAAAATACAAAATAAGCGTATAAAGATTTTCCAAAACTAGCTTAGGTTTTGGCCTAAGATGGGTTAGATGGGCCCACTTATAATTCCTGAATCCATTAGACGACAAATTTTAACCCGAACTAGGCTAAGGTATCTAAATTCACTTTTAGATGTTAACAAGCCTTAATTATCCCTAAGATAGAAATTCTACCAAAAACATAAGCAACTTATTCAATTACACCTAAATTACAGTTCAAGAAAGCCTAAATAATAAGACTAACACAAATAATAATGGTAATAACACCAATACCTAAATCCCATCCAAAATCTAGCATAGTATTATAATAATGCTACAAAATAGCTCAATCTATGAAGAGGGTAGACATTGCCTACCTGGACGCTGAAGAAAAGCTTGAAGAATCTACTAAACCATTGATTTCCCCTTTTGAGAAGCTTTAGAAAGATGCCATACTATCAAAATCATAATCTACTTATCAAGATGAGAAAACTAATATCTATATTGCACTATTATGCTTTGGGTCTAATAATTAAATAAAATCCCATGTAGGACCCATTTATTGAATAGTCAATTCAAAACCAACTCAACATCCCACTATGCTTAAGAAACATTTACCCTTAAAAATGGGTGAATTCTGATCTCTAATGGTACTAAAATCAAGTACCAATGTTTTAGAGATATAGCAAAAATATAGGAAAGTCAACTATGAAAATAATGGAATCTTACCTCTAGTTTGATGCAAAATTTCATAAATAAACTTTATCAAGATCCAAGATCACCCTTAAATGTTTTCCCTAAAGTTTTCTCACTTCTCAGGGTTCCAATATCTTGGGAATATATGAAGAATGGAGAAGATTAGGCTAAATGGGGTATTTATACCCTTTCCAGGTGCATGGGTATCACTTAATAAAACGTCAGTCCATTTAAGTGATACTTGTGCTCTAGCATACCTATCGCATATACGATCAGTCGATCACTTACTTGATATTTAGTTGGCTGTGCAAGTATCGCAAATACAACAATCGTATCGTGTATGCAATATATTCCCCACTATTAAGCCATCTCTTAAGTGACACACTTTGTTGCTTAAGAGATACTTACTATGGTTTGCCAGATCACTTCAGTGATCAAAGGCATTGCTTAAAAGATGCTCCAGAACCAGCAAAGACTTAGAGCTGCTAACCACTCAAATTCATTCAGAATTCCATCTATGCAAATGGACTATGCTATCTTATCAAATTTGATATTTAAAATTCAATGAAATATTTAAATTTTCATCAAAGGTCATTATAATGAAAAATAGATCCCACACCCATTTGCTATATTTTTTAACTTCTAGGTAATACCTTAAAATGAGTCTGGGAGCCTCGAGAACCAAACTAAGAGTCCTCTTAGCCTAAAATTAATGTTCCATAGTTGCTGGAATAGTTAGAATTAGCATACAAAGTCATTTGATTGATATTTTTGCTTGATAGCCAATTTGAACTAGTGAAGGCCTCAAAATAGGAAAATGGCTCTAAAAACTAAATAAACTACCTGGTAATTGAACTGTTAGTTCCAACAAGTCATATATTACTTGGGGCAGCTATAGGGAATCTCTAAATAGAAAAATTAGCAGAAATACGAAAAATGACCTAGAGGGTCTTTATAGTTCACCAGCTATGACTTGGACTTAGTTTTCTAATGCCTTTTTAGAGAGGATTTTACTGTACAACTTGATAGATTAGATGTTGGAAAATCTTGATCACTTTGAGTGGGGCTCTATGTCTATTGCTGAGTATGATACATGCTTTCATGCTCTATCCAAATATTTTATCGCTAGTAACTCCACCAAGTCTGAGAGGATTCAGAAGTTTATAAAGGGGTTTGAGTGTCCTTCTCATTAGGATACTACCCAGATAGTTATTTCAAAGGCTTATTTTTATATAATTATTGAGCATGCCATGTTGATCAAGTCTATTACCCAGGCTACTTTGTGAGTCACCAAGAAAGTGCACTGTTAGGGTGAGTTTGGTAGACATGCCTCTCAAGGTAGAGATTTCTCAAGTAGAGGTTACGGTGATTACCATGGTAGACCTATTTAGGCTACTTTATAGGGATAGGTGGTAGACCTTTAGGTTTTATGACTTGAGGTAGCTAGGTATCAGGTCATGCTAAGGGAGGTTCCAACTTTAGTTCTTCGAGTAGGGTGGTCATCCATATTTATCAATGCCCTCTCAAATTGAGTTAGGACATAGAGGATTGTATGTATGTGATAAGATTCTTCATTGGGACAAAAATTGTACCAAAGTGTGTATGGACGTACTTAGTAGGGCATATAACTTTAGCTTTGCCCAACTTGGGTATTTCCAATGGGAGATGGCTCACAAAGTAGTAGAGATGGTGCTAGAGGTGCTAAAGATAGAGGTAGGGGTACTCATGGTAGTGCTTATAGGGTTGATCAGTCTGGAAGCAGACGTATATAGTGTTATGCTATATTTAGGAGACTCGAGTCAGAAACCTCTAATGTAGCTATTACAGGTATCATCCTAATTTACTATCGATCTACTTTTATGTTATTTGACCATGGGTCTGCATTCACTTATGTGTCTATATATTTTTCTTCTGGTTTTGATTTTTCCTATGATCCCCTTGTTAAACCTCTTCATGTTTCTACCTCGTGGAAGATTCCTTAGTGGTGGATCGAGTGTATCGATCTTGTGTAGTAACCATTAAGAGGCATGGGACTTGGGTTTACTTGATTATCATAGATATAGTGTATCTCAATGTTATCTTTCGTATGGAGTGGTTACATCTTGACCATGCTATTTTGGACTATTGTGCCAACACCGTCACCTTATGCTATATGTTATTTTGATGATGAGTAGTTGACAACAAAAGACCAAGTCCCTAGATCGTTATTGAAAAATATAGGTGTCGCAAGGGCTGGATCATCATGGAAAAACACAACTATCACAAGGTCTGTGCAATTTTGTCTTCTAGTGTAAAAAACTGCATAGGTAAGCTTGTACCTTTTAGGAAACTTGGACCAATAAGATTTCTACCCTAATCATTATTCCACTATATTAGGAAAAGAATGCTTCTCAAATTGGTGTGTTTTCACAATACTGATGAAAACTCAGTTTCTCAAGTATTGCTTAAGTTTTCATCCTTATATGTACTGAAAAGAGTGAGTGTACTTGAGTTGAGCCTTGATTTGTAAATAAATTACTCATATTATAAGAGTAATGTTTTATTTTTTTCTTGAGAGTGCTTAGGTAGAGTTACCTATGTTTGATATTGGTTAGAGTTAATCATTATCAAGGTGAATTCTTGGCAGAGTTGTTAAGATAGGCTTGTTGATTACAAGTAGGTAAAGCCTAGAGTTAGGCTCATTGGAGTCTGTAATCAAGAGTTTGATTATAGTGGATTGATGGATGCTTGTGAGGGAAAGACGTGTTTTTTCCTCCTTTGAACAAGGAGGTTTCTATGTTAAATCTTTGTGTCTTTACATTTTTTAGAGACTTTAGTTTTCTAGTGCTTTACTATTTAATTTCCTGTGACTGACTTTAAGGTATTTGGTCCCATATAGTGTACTGCAACCCTCAGAGTTTTATCAATAGGTATCAGATCTAGAATACTCTGAAAGGTTAACACCTAGAGTGATTTAGTTATTATGGCTGCTCCATCTAATCTGGAAAAAAGGCAATTTACCACAAGACCACCTAGATTTAATAGGCAGTTCTATGGATGGTGGAAAACTAGAATATATGACTACATTATGACTAATGATAATGAGCGGATGGATGTAATTCTAGATAGTCCTCATGTTCTAGTTAAAGAGGTCAAAGAAGGATACATGACCAAAATGATTGTTAAAAGTAGGAGCGACTATAATAATGAAGTTAGAAAGAAAGTTGAGAAGAATTACAAGGCCAAGAAATTTCTAGTTTGTGGCATAAGGCCTGAAGAATTTAATAGGATTTTTGAACGTGAGAATGCTAAAGAAATTTGGGATTGTTTGAAAATAGCTCATGAGGGAACTATAGATATAAAGGATTCTAAAGTTTACATATTGACTACTCAGTATGAAACCTTCACCATGAAAGAAGGGGAGATAATACAGGAAATGCATATAAGATTCATAAAGATGTTTCTTTGCTATCAGTGGAGGATGAGAAAGTGAAATTCGATTCCTTGTTTTCACTTGTGGAAAACACTAAAAATTAAGAAGAAAATAAGGTAACTCTCTCTAACATTAAGACAAATCTAGATAATTATTCTTCTAGAAAGATAAAGAAGCTAGCAAATATATTGATTGATTCAGTTTGTTAACTGACTATTGAGAAAAATGCCCTAGAAGAACAACTAGAGAATCAAGATCTTGAACTAATTTCTTTGACTTTCCATATTTCTGAAATAGAAGAATAGTTTTCTAAGGTGAAAACTAATAATTTGAGTTTATTGAAGCAAATGGAGAAACAAAATAACTCTGAAAATAACTCTGATGATAAAGGAAAGAAAAAAGCTTCAAAGATTCAGATTGAGCTTGAAGATAAATTGACGGATACTCAAAAGCTCCTTATGACTGTACTCCAGAAGAATGGAGAATTAGAAAGGGACATATATCATTTGGGAGAAGAACTAACAAAATCCCTACAATGGACTATATCCTCGTAGGTACTTCCTAACTTAATTCGTCAAGGAGTTATAATGTTAAGGGCCTTGGGAATCAATACAAAAATCAATCATCTGAGTCTCAAGCAAGGTTGCTAAATATGTCAAAAACAAAGTATACATAACTTTGTGTACTTATTGTGGAAGAGATGGTCACATGAATGAAAATTGTCAAAGTTGGATGAGAACTAAAATGAACAGTGTTAAATATATTTCGAAAGGGAATGCATACCCTAAAGGTTCCAGATTATTTTAAAAATATGAAGAAACTTTCATCACCAATTTAGGCCAAGAAATATTTGATCACACCCTTATTCTCTTACTGGGAACTCAAACTCAAGTGGGTTCCCAAATTTAACAAATGATTTTGTTTAAAGGTGGGTGAAAGGGACTGCAGTCAGAACTATCTTCTTGATAAGTAATTGTTCAAATCTATGACTGGAATATATGATTGTATTTTCTCTCTCAAGACACTTCAAGGTGAAGGTGTCTTATGTGAAATTGTAAAAAGGATAAAAATGTGTGTGGCAGATGGGAAGCAACTTACTTTATTATTCAACATAAATATGTTGATTCATTAAACATTTAAATGATACAAATTAGAATGAGGAAAGAGATGGCGATCCAAGATCTGAGTTAAAGACCCCAACTCTTGTAAAAGATCAACAAGGAGGGTATAATCAAATTTCACAAGGACCTGGTCCCTGTAAACTTATCTTAGAAGGACAAATTGAAGAGACAGATGATATCACTCTCTTAATATGCTGACATCATATTTTGGAAACCAGAGTGCAAGCAAGAGCTCAAGTTAGTTATTACATGGATTTCTAAGTATTCTTGTCCAAATGTAAGCTCAAAATGTGAAAGTGTTATGAAAGATACTATATGGTTCAATGCAATATAGAAGGAAGCATAGTAATTTAAAGGATGCTAAGTATGACACCTAATCCTCAGTCCCATGTTTAAAAAAATTTCAAAAATAAAATGGTGTATTGAAACTAACAAGCTAAAGTTGGGATTGATTAATTTAACCTAACCTACTAAATGAATAAGTCATTTTCATAAATTCTGACTATGATAAGATGGTAGGTATTGTCAGTAAGGTAGGTGCACAATGGTCTAACTCAGTACTATACCTTTGCAGGTATACACCCATGGGAACAAGTTTTGAAGAGGACAGATATGACTTACACTAAATTAAGTATTCTCTTAAGAATGAGAGGGGACTAGTCCTATCTCTCAAGGTTAGTACTAAAATAATGTACTTTATAATCATGAAATTCTATCTAAAATGCCATGTGTCTTATCTTATCTGAGAAAAAGCCATTAAATCACAAGAAATTTGAAGAGTCGCCCAATTAAAGTCAGATGTATCATTTCAAAAGGGAACATTTTTAATGAAAATGGTCACTTATCTTAAAATATAAATTTAAACTCGTCTATTTTATTTCAAAAATTAACTCAATTTATCTCTTAAAATTGTCCATTATCTTTGAGATAAATTGGTCCTTTACTCTTTCACTCATAAAATATTATAATGGTGAACATTTTTCCTTTATCAACCGTTGTTAAAAAGATCCTAAAGTTGATAAAGCTCTAGAAAGGGAATCATAATAATCCCATTTTGAGCCTTCTGCCCTATTATCACCCAAAATCATAGAAGACTTCTCCTTAAGTCCTTAATAAGAACCTATTCCAACTCTTCCTACTGAGGCTTCTCCAGTTAATCCTCAACCTTTAACTGATTATGTCCATGTTGAAACATCCTCAACCATCAAAACTTATATTGAATCAATCTTAATGGAGGATCCACATCATGGGTTTGGTTCACTCATTGAACAAGAAACTCCTCAATCCAAAAATTTTCCTTTCCCAGAAGAATAAAAATTACTTGTAAACCCTTAAATCCCTATTTTTTTTGAGGAACCAAAAAAATACTAAATTTCCTAAAATCCCTAAAGCACCTGGTTCCCCTACTACCTTTGATTTAAACCCTATTATTTCACAATTATGTGATGAAGATATACCTGTAATGAGGTTTGATCTATCCATTAGTATAGATTGGGTAGCTGAGAATTTGCTTCTGCTTCCATATGATCCCAAGGAAAGCTCAATTAGCACTAATAAGCAAACCATTTTTAAAAAGAATGATATGACTATGGATAAAGAGATTGTGATACCTCCAAATAAGTAGTACGAGGATGCACTACCTTTGAGGAGGATCATGAAAAATTAACAGGGAAGTAATTGGAAAGAAAAAGTAGTTGATACAAGTGTGAAGGTAACTATAGTCAACTAGGGATTTAAACCAGAAGTTATTGGTGGATGAAATAAAGGCAAGTAAGTCTTCAACCACTAAAATAAGAAAACTTAAGAAAGCTTCTATAGTTTAGGAGGTGGAGAATGTTGAAATTATGGAAGTTGGAGAGGATGAGGACATTAATCCAAATGTTCCTGCTGCAACTGAGAAAATAAGAGAATATGTGTATGTTGCTGGAAGGACTAGGTCTTCCAATTTAAATTCTGGTAGCCCTATTACAGTAAGAAAGAAAAAAGTCTCTGAGGAACCTGGTCCTAAAAGAAGAAAAGTTTTTGAAAAGGAGGTGTCAAGAGATCAAAGAAATAAGATTTTGAAAACATAGAAAGTATTATCTTGGAGAGTGTTTGATCCTAAAATTTTTTAAAAGCCAACCATGGTTGAATTGGTAGAGTTTGTGAGACATCAGAGTTGGTTACACCTGTTAGATGAACCAATACCCATTGTATGTGAGGGTAAGGCAATAGAAATCTATTACACTATGGAATTCTCAGATGATGGTTTCAGAATGAATGCATAAGTGCAGGAAAAGAAAATTAAACTGGATGAAGAAACATTAGGTAAAATCCTAGATGTTCCTATAATAGGAGTAATGACTATCATGAAGCTACAACCCTAAAATAAATTCATTATTAATGCTTCCATGGTGGGAGGAATATCAATAGCAGGTGTGAGAAATAAATTTCTCACAAGTGAGTTTCAGTTGGTATTTGAATTTATGAACATTGTCTTTTTGCTAGATCAAAGAAAAGGACCATTACTGTTGACTTGTTCTTGATTGAGTGCTTAAGCAAATTTTTGCTAATAACTCTTCCTGCTCTTATAATAGAGCATGTGAAAAAAGTGGTTGTTGAGAAAAAAGAAAGACATGGGATGCCATGTGGATAATTTTTGAACAAAGTATTTAATCACATTAGAGTAGTTGGGAGTAAAGGGATTCTAGGACCAGTTATAAAAAGTTCAGTCTAACAACATTGGTGGAAAATGAATGCATTAAAGGAAAGGTGGGAATTGTGTCCAAAGTGTTAGAACTTTTGGCTGCTCAAGCAAAATTAAGCAAGGAGATAGAGGTGATAAGGATCTAGTTGGCTGCAAAGAATGCTGAGATAGTGTACTTAAAGATGTAGAATACAAATATATCCTCAGAGGGACCTAGTGCCATAAAAGAACTTGTAGCTGAAAATGCTAAGCCCCATATTAAAGTTGTAGAACTCACTCAGGAGGTTTATGGTCTGAATGCTATAGTTAAAGACCTCATTAAACAATTGCTAATCACCCATGCTGCAGAGAGTTCTCAAATAGAGTTGTTGCTGAAATCCTTCTCCCCTAAGACTCCTTCAACTTAGGTCCTATCATCCATATTCCTCTTTTGGCATCCCTATGTGTCAGTTTTAGTCCTTATACAACCGTGTTTCATCTGTCTCTTGTTTATCTTTAAAGTTGTTCCTCATGTTAGTATTGCACCAGTGGCCGTGAGTTAACTATCTTGTGCTTACTTTTTCTTTGGTTTACTGTTATTACTTGTTAATGATGCCCAAAGGGGGAATACTAAATGCATAAGGAAGGAACCAAGTGTGTTAGGGACTAGGTATGTTTCATGATAATGATTTAATTAAATGACATGTACCAGAAGACCATGTACTAAGTGGTGAATATGTTGATGTAATGAATGAAGTTAAGCAAGCAAGTGACAAATGGTGTAGATGTTCTGAATGCAATGATGGTGTATTGACAGAGGAAAAAATGCTCTAATAAACATTGATGAGTACAAGCATATTGAAAGGGGAAATTTTGACACATAATGAATGATTTTACTTTTTTACATTAATTGACAACAAAGGGCTAGGTCCCTAGGTTGCATGATGTATTGACAAGGAGAAGCTTGATGCATAATGATAAGGAAACATTCACTAAAAATAGTGGTATTCACTCCAACTATATAATGTGGATGAGTTTAATGCTCCAAAGATATGTGGTCATGTTCTATGAATTGCCATTATCGAAAAGAGAAAAAATTGCTATATCTTATTTTGATGATGAGCAGTTGGCAATAATAGACCAGGTCCTTGGGCCATTATAGAAAAAATAAAGATTTCACAAGGTCTATATATTGTTTTAATAATGAGCAACTGACAACAAGGGACTAGGTCCTTGGGTCTTCATGGAAAAATACAGTTGTCACAAGGTATGCACAGTTTTGTCTTCTAGTGTAACAAAATATGCAGGTAAGCTTGTACCTTTCAGGACACTTGGCCCATTTGGATTTTTATCCTCATCATTACTCTACTGTAAAAGGAAATGAATGCTTCTCAAATTAGTGAGTTATCACAATCCTAATTATCCAAAGAGTGAAAGAAATGAAAAATTAGTTTCTCAAGTATTGATCAAATTCTTGATCTTTATATATACTGAAAAGAGTGAGTGTTCATGAGTCGAGCCTTGATTTATAAATAAATTACTCATGTTATAAGAGTAATATTTTCCTATTTTCTTGAGAGTGCTTAGGAAGAGTTACCTAAGTTTGATATTGGTAGAGTTAATCAATATCAAGGTAAGTTCTTAGAAAAGTTTTCAAGGTAGGCTTATAGTAAAGTTATTATAAGCAGGTGGAGTGTAGTGTTAGGATCAATGGAGTCTGTAATAAAGAGTTTGATTATAGTGGATTGTTGGGTGCTTGTGAAGGTAAGCCATGGTTTTTCCTTCCTTGAGCAAAGAGTTTTCCAAGTCAAATCGTTGTGTCTTTACTTTTTTGCAAAGCCTTTAGTTTTCCAGTGCTTTACAATTTAATTGCCTTTGACTAAATTTAAGGGAACCTGTCCCTTATAGTGTGGTGTAACCCTCCAAGTTTTATCACCTTAGCTATCCTGGGTGTGCGAAGGATAGCTTGGAAGGGTACACTTAATTTGTGTCCTAAGATAGTTATATCCTTCTTATGTCGCCACAGGGTAAAAAGAGGGTTCTTGTATTATTTATCTTATGTTTGTGATACTAATGTTTCCTTACTACCTCATTTGAGTTCTATTTTAGTTATTTGCGAGTTCATGGATGTGTATCCTATGGATTTTATTAGTATGCCTCCAAATTATGATATTAATTTTTCTATTGATGTAGAACTAGGTACCAAGCCTATTTTCATTCCTCCTTATAGGATGGACCCAACTGAGTTGAAAGAACTTAATGAGAAGATATAGGATATGTTGATTAAGAGTCTTATTAGACCTAGTGTATCTCCTTAGGGTTCTCTTGCCTTATTTGTGAAGAAGAAGGGCAATTCTATCTATAATTGTATTGCCTATCGGCAATTGAACAAAGTGACTATAAAGAACAGGTATCCTCTTCCTTGAATTGATGATTAGTTTGACCAGCTTCAGGATGCTTTTGTATTTTCCAAGACTGACTTGAGATCAAGGTATCACTAGTTGAAGATTAGAGCTTTTAATGTTCTAAAAATAGCTTTTTGAACCTGATATGGTCATTATGAGTTCTTGATCGTGTAGTTTAGGTTGACCAATGACCCAATAATATTCACAGTGTTGATGAAGTGAGTATTTCGTGAATATTTCAAATCCTTTATGATTGTATTTGTAGATAATATCTGGTTTACTCCCTCTATGAGGTTGATCATGTGTGACACTTAAGGACTGTACTTTAAGACTGCATGATGAGAATTTTTATGACAATTTCTCCAAGTATGAGTTTTAGTTGGATTCTATCTTTTTCTTGAGGTATGTCGTGACCAAGAATGGCATTATGGTTGTTCTAGCTACGATAGTGCTAATTCATAATTGGGTTAGCTTACTTCTCCTGCTAAGATTTGGAGTTTTATTAGTCTACTAGATTATTATCTATACTTTGTAAAGGGTTTCTCATCTATTGTAGCTTCTTAGACCAATTCGACTCAGAATTAGATTACCTTTTAGTGGTAGAATTCTTCTGAGGCGAGCTTTCAACAGCTCACAAAATTGTTGACTTAAGCTCTTTCCTTGAATGTTCGCAAAGAGGGCATGGGTTTTATCTTCTTTTGGGATTCTTTTGGTGTAGGTTTGGGTGTAGAGTTGGTGTACAAGGGTATGGTGATTTCTTATGCTTCTTATTAGTTGAAGCCTTATAAGAAAACTTATCCTACCCATGATTTGAAGTTAGTCGCAATTGTGTTTGTGTTGATGTTGTGGGGGCATTACTTGTATAGAGTCTGTTGTCAGATTATGTCGAGTCATCATAGCCTTTAGTAGTTCTTCACCTAGAGAGATCTTATTATGAGACAATTGTATTATCTTGAGTTTTTGAAGGATTATGATCCCATTATTTTTAATCATTCAGGAAAGGTATTAAGTGGCGAGGCTAATATAGCATCTCTTGATAATGAAGGTATTTCAAAGATTAGTGGTCAACTTTGTGCTCCAAGAGTTGGTGGATAGGTAAGATTGATTTTGGAGGAGCCACATTGCTCCAAATACTCCATTCATGTAGGGGTGAACAAGATGTATCATTATTTTAGACATAAATTAATAGTGTGGTGGAATGAAGATAGATGAAGCAAGCTTTGTAACTCGTGCTTGTGTTGTTAGAAGGTAAAGACCAAGCATCCAAGACTGGGTGGTTTGCTTTAGATATTACCCATTCCATAGTGGAAGTGGGAGTGTATCACTATTGACTTATTCTATATGTAGTTTTGATGATTAGCATATGACTACAAGGGTCCAGGTCCCTGGATGTTTAAGGCAACATTATATCTAGCACGCATCTGCACAGCTTTGTTCGTTTGTGTAACAAATTGGCAGGTGTTACTTGTACTAATTACAAAATCTGGTCTAATGATATTTCAGCCCTAATCATTACTCATCAATATAAGAAAAAAATATACTTCTTCATCAAATAGTTTTTCAAAAATACAAAAAGAGTGCTGAAGAGAGATAAAGGCAAAAAAACTCTATATCACATATTGCTCACGCTCTTTTGCCATATGTGTGTGCTGAATTAGAGAGTGTCTTGAGTGAGTCCCGATTTGTAATTGAATTACTCATGATATAAGAGTAATAATCTTTTCTCTTTTCTTAGAGAGTTCTTAGGTAGAGTTGCTTAAGTTTGATACTGATTCGAGTTAATCAGTCTAGAGAGTCCCTTGGCAGAGTTTTCAATATGAGCTTGAAGTAGAGTTATTACAAGCAAGAGAAACTTAGAGTTTAGTTCATGTTTGAGTCTGTAATCAAGTGGTTGATTATAGTGAACTTTTGAGCTTCCTGTGAGGGCAAGCCATGGTTTTTCCTTTCTTGATCATAGGGTTTCCACGTTAAAATATTTTATTTCAAATCTTCCTGCACTGTCTCTTTATTCCTGGTTGCTAGACTATGTTGTTTCCTGTGATTGACTTTAAGGGACCTGGTCCCTCACTGTGTGGTGCAACCCCAAGGATTTCAATAATTGGTATAAGAGTCGGTTCACTCTAAAAGGTTCACACTAAGAGTGTCTTGGTTAGCAAGGTTGATCCAGCTAATTTAGAAGAAGGGCAATATACCACTAGACCACCAAGATTCAATGGGCATTATTATGGGTGGTGGAAAACTAGGATGTTTGACTTCATTATGTTGAGGATAGTGAATTCATGGACATAATCCTTGATGGTCCTTACGTCCTTATGAAAGAAGTCAAAGAGAGATGAGTTATAAGAATGGTCATCAAAAGAAAGAGGGAGTTCACTGATTAAGATAGAAAGAAAATTGAAAAAAATTACAAGGCTAAGAAATTACTAGTTTATGGTATAGGGCCTGATAAATATAAAAAGATCTTAACTTGTGAGAATGCCAAAGAGATTTGGGATTTCTTGAGAGTGCTCATAAAGGCACTACTGATGTAAAGGATTCTAAATTAGACATGCGAACCACTCAGTATGAAACTGTCATCATGAAAGAAGGATAAATAATCCAAGAAATACATTCAAGATTCAGTTCTATCACTAATGAGCTTCACTGCTTAGGAGAAGTGATTCCCTTGTACAAACAAGTTAGGAAGATTCTTGGAGTTCTTCCTAAGTCCTGGGAGAGAAAATTGGATGCTATAACTAAAGCAAGAAAACTAAAGACCCTCACTATGTATGAATTCATTGGAAACTTGAAGACTCATGAGCTCAAGAAGAAGTAAGAGCTAGTGAAGAAGGAAGTTAAAAGAGTAAAATCTCTGGCATTGAAGGATTCAAAACATAACTCAAGTGATGATGATACTGATGTTTCTTATTTGGCAAATATAATTGCTAGATCCATGAAGCAGAGTGGTTAGTTCCAAAGAAAAGGAATCAACAGTAAAAAGGGAAGAAATGTTGAGGTTTGTCACAAATATAGAAGTCCTGAGCATTTCATTAAGGATTTTACAATGCAAGAAAAAGGATTATTGGGAGTATCTCAGGATTGAAGGTGACAAAGAGAAGAACAAGGACCAGTTCCCTAAAAATAAAGAAGAAAAACTGCAGCTGAGTATGCAGTAAAGCAAGATCTGACAGTATGGGGAGACTCTACCAGTAATTCAGGTGAGGATAAGAAGAATGGAAATGTTTCTATGCTAGAAGTGGAAGACAATCCATTTTTCTATGATTCCTTGATTGCAATCAGGGAAAACACATTGGATAAAGAAGAAAAGGAGGTAACACTCTTTGATAATACGGAAAACCTAGATAACTACACTGCTAGGAAGATAAAAAAGCTTGTTAGTGTGTTGATAGACTTTTTATATGAACTAACTACTAAGAAGAATGCCTTAGAGAATAAATTAGAGAATCAAGAATATGAATTGCTTTCCTTAACTCTTCATATATCTAAAACTAAAGAAATGGTCACCAAATTAAATTCTGAAAATCTGAATTGCATGAGTCAACTAAAGGAGGTAAATGATTTAGATAGTAAAGAAAGGAAATAAGGGTTCAAATATATCTTGAGGAGAAATTAAAAGATTCACAAAACCACCTTATGTCCACACTTTGCAAAAATGAAGAGTTAGAAAGGGACCTGGTAGGTTTGAAAGAAGAGTTGAACAAATATTTTAAATGGAGTACTTCTTCATAAATCCTTTCTAATTTAACTAGTCAAGGTGTTAATGATGGGAGAGGTCTAGGCTATCAAGGAGAATTCCAACCAGTTGGGCCCAAGGGTAAGGCTGCTCATTATATTAGAAGCAAAGGGCATAACTCTTAGGCATGAACTATGGAAGAGATGGACATTTGAAAGAATGATGTCAGCACTGGCTTAAGGCTAAATTGAGTAGTACTGAATACAATCAGTAGGAGAATGCATTCCCCAAGGTCTTCAAGTCTCTGAAAAAGGTCAAGAGGAAGTTATCACTGCCTAGATGGGCTAACAATAATTTGATCACACCACTATTTTCCTACTGGGAACTCAAACTTAAATGTGTTTCCAAATCCAACTTGTGATCATGATTCTAGGAATGAGAAAGGGGATTACAGTTAGAAATAACTCATTGATTGAAGGGGTTCAAAGCTTAATGATGAAAGCTTTGACTATGTTCTCTCTCTTAAGACACTTTAATATGGAGGTGTCTTATTTTAAAATAGATGATTTCAAGGGACCTAGTCCTTAGGAAATCTATTTCAGAATATGAAGCTTCAACATAATGAATAACATGTGAATCAATGTCATTTATAAAATTTGGCTATGTTTAGGAGGTAGGTGTCCTTCATAAAATAGGTGCATATTGGTATAACTCAGTATCATACCTTTCCAGGTATACACCCAAGGGAACAACTTTGGAAGTGGACAAAAGTAGCAAGCATAAATTTAAAAATTCACCCAAAGGAGAGGGGCCTGGTCGCATCTCAGGTTAGTAACTATACAGGATACCTTAATAATCATAAAATGTTGTCTGAAAAAGGCCATGTGTCTTTATTTCCCTGTAACAATCAATTAGTTCATTTACAAAATGAAGAGTTGTACTTATTAGGTTCAGATGTGCCAGTTCTAAAGGAACATCTTTTTATGACATTGGTCACCTCTTAAAATTGATAAATCAGACTTCTTGTCATTATTGTTAAACAAATCCAATTTATCTTCCTAAATCAACTATCGTCTATAAACCAAAATGGTTCATCTCACTTTCTCAAAATCAACTAGATGATAGTACTACTTTTTCAAACCCAGCAAAAAATCCTGAAGTAGATAAAATCTTAGAAAATCAAACTTAACATATCCAAAATGATCACTTTGATTCTTCAGAAATAGAAACCATAGAAAATATCACTCAAAGTTTCCAACAACAACCTGAGTCAATTTCACTAACTGAATCATCCATAGAAAGTCCAGAACTTACAGTCGAGCTAGTCTCTATTGAGCCCTCCTTAACCTTTGAAGTTTATGCTCAACCAATCATGATAGATAATCCAAACCAAGGGTTTGGGTCACCAATAGAATAAGAAATTTCTCAACCTGAAACTCCCTTTTCTCTAAGGAATTAAAAATACCTAAAAACTTTCTATTTCTCGAGTCATCTAAAAAATCCAAAAAAACTAAATCCTCTGAAACACTACAATCACCTGATTCTCCTACACCATTAGATTCAAACTTTACTTTTTCTCCTATTAGGTGAAGAAATTCTGGTAAAAAGGGTTGATCTTTTCTACAATAAGAATTGGGTAGCAAAGAATTTACTCCTACTTATATATGACACCAAGGAAAGCTCAGTTGATGGAGTAGAATAGGAAGTAGGTGATAATAATGAAGTAAATAAGGGAAAAGATATATTATTACCTCCAAATGAGGAGGAGGAGGATGATGAAGTTCCTCAAAGATGGTTTGTGGAAAAACTAAGGGGAAGTATAGGAAAGAAGAAAGTGATGGACTTCGAGGTGAAAGTGACTAGATCTTATCTACAAGAGGATCTAAAAATAAAATGTTGGAAGATTCCATGATGGCTAACAAAACTTCAACCATGATGTAACGACCCGAGGCTAACCCTAGTCGTAACACAATGCTTTGACCACAAGTGATCCCAAGGTAACCCATGTACTAACATGATAATTGTGCAACTAATTTAAAATATACATATAATCTAAATTTGTTGAGAAGAAGCATAATCATGAGAAAATCTGAATGAATGTAATACTAATAAAGTTTACAACATGGTAAAATCAAAGAAAGACTAGAATTATATATCATGACTCTAACTGACTATTTATGAAGCCTCTACTATACTGACTATAGATAGTTGGGACATGACTCCAACTACCACTAATCAATACATATGGATAATTAAAGTACAACACATGAACTGTAATGGACTGGAGTCCCCAAAATAAGAGGACTTATCACTTGCTATTTGAAAGATGAGAACTATCTGATCCTAGTGTATGGACTACATCTGGTACCTACATTATGAAGAAATATAGCCATAAATGCATATATATGGTCAGTACTTTGGAATATACTGAGTATATAGGGACATGCACTAAATCATGGAGCTATTTAAACATACTTTTAAACAGAGGACATAAGTTTTTTACTGAAACATACATTTATAACATGGCTCTATGTGAAAACTGTAAATCATAGTGAAATTTATAAATCATGAGCTAAAAACAATTCTATAAGTTGGGAAATGATACAACATAAGTACTGTATGTGAATCTCATCTAATATTAAACATCCTGTAAAATTAAACAGAGGATCATGTATGGATACTAAGCATGAAAACATAAACATGTAAAAAGTGAGGATGAAAGACCAAGTATAGTATATACTGACATGATCTGAATAGCTGCTATCTGAACAACTGAAATAATATGTGAAATTGACTGAATAAATATTTTTTTCTACTGGGTCAAGCAAATTTGAACTAAGATAAACTGAATACTGACTAAAACAATAAGAGCTATCATGTAATCGATAAAAACAATGTGTGCTATCATGGAGTCCAATGTCTGACCATGTTGAGGAGGGTTGTTCTGTCCTTGCCATCAGACTAGAACCTGAATCTGAACTACATTGATCACTAAACTGAGCCTATATTTGGCAAGGAGAAACACTCACTGGCGAGGCCCCTAAACCTAGGGTGGCACATAGTATCAGGGGAAGTATGATGCGCTGAACGTATGCCTCCCTCTCGGTGCTAAGTACTACTCCTAACTAAAATACATCGAAATAATAACTGGTGCACACACTAAAGCTGAAAAGCTTAGATCGTGGACTTTTGAAACCATTAGTGCTTATAGAGTCTGAAGTAATTGTAAACATGTAAAATGATAGTGCTTGACATAAACATAACAAATTGAGTTTAACAATAAATTAATGGGTTTGATTAACTCATTACTTGAAAAGTTTGAAACAAAAGTAAACATGTAGGTATCGAATGTTCATAACCCGCCAACATTGATTGATTACAGAATTTGATAACAACACTTAAAACAGTGACATAAAGTCATAATTCAAAGACCCAAAACATGAGATTTTTCAATAATCTGATAAATTACATGAATGTAAACATGAGAATGAGTTAACTTTGGGATAGTATCATGTTTATACAGGTTAAAGCATAATTGGAAAATTTGACATAATATTGACAAAACATGACATGGGATTTTGGAACTTTAAGTATGTCAGAGCATGATTCTCATGGAGTAAAACTATTAGCATAACTTGAAGTAACATATAAGGAAACATAGATGACTTTCATATTTTACATTGAAATTGTTCAAAAAATAAGTGTAAAATTCATACTAAAACCAAAAAGAGGGTTTTGGGGCTCAATTAGTAAAGGAAACCCATTGATGAATACCCCAAATACCTCAATTAGATGAATTATTGAAGGAAAACTTGAAATTGGAACTTAAACACTTGAATCCTTGAGGGAAGAAACTTCAATTTTATTCTTGGGAAGAGAGGAAGGGTTTTAATTCATGTATTGGATGTTTGGGGTTAAGAGAGTGCAAATATCATGTTTTAAGACCCCTTAATTTGTTTAAGAATGATTAGAAACAATATAAGGGTGTTAAAACACCTCAACACCCTTAAAATAGAACAAAGCAGAGAAACTTGGATGCTTGGCTTTTTCTTGGCGGTGCACAACCAAAGCTAACTTGAGGGTTGGTAGCGCACACCCATCTAGTGGCTGTTGGCATTTTTCCCACAATGAATGGCCTTAGTAGAGGGTCCAAATAGTGGCATACACCTACTTTTAAGGCCTAAAATCTCCTTCAACAAAACCCACAACATCTAAGCATTGTCTACCATCGAAATGGGGGTCCTGAAAGCCATTTTGAGTGCATTATTTGAACATTACAACTACGGAGTGTTACACTACCTCCCCCTTGGAAAAATTCATCCTCTAATGATGGCTATGAACTTATTGAAAATTTAGAAGTATGGAATAAGGTACACATGAAATGTCTGATAATGATAGATGTAGCTGAGCTATATCATTAAAACTTACATCATGAAACTAATTTTTGAGTTGAGTTGACCCTATTGACTATAAGGAGCTGATTCACGCTGAAAGTTTAGAACCCATTTGAAATGTTCATGATATGATCATTCATATAGAACTGCAAAGTGATAAATGATGCAACAAAATTCCAAAAGTTACTATAGAGGGAATAAAATACATAACTTCTCATTAGGAATTGTTTCCAACAAAACTCATATAGGAATCAAAAGAAAAGGATTCATGGAATCTCCAAGAACATTATGTAAGCATGAACCATGAGATAATGGGACTAAGGTCATACAAGGGGTATTACAATGTCTTAGATGGGACACTTGGAAAACAGAGATCACTCACTAAACACTTATAAACTGAATTATGATTAAATATCTGAATTGTAGACATGATGCATGAACTAAACTGAATTCACAATTTGGATGGGTATGAATGACTTAACTCATGGAATACCCATACTCATGAAACATCGAATAGTAAGACTAGATGACAAGTTGGAAAACTATAGGAGCTTATCTGTCTAACTGCTAAACTGAATTGTCGTTTATACAAAATGAATCATACTAAAAGTTTATACTCAACTAGAGTATTTATCCAACACTTTTCTAAGAAGTTATAATAACATTAGGCAGAAAAGAATTCTTGGGCATGATCTGAGTGAGATATCTAAAAAAGGAATATCAAAAAAGCTACAACTTTTGTAACCTGAAACATAGGCATACGAAACATAAGCTTTGATATAATTACTAGTCCTTAGGTAATGCAACTACTATCTTTCGAGATTAGCCACACACTTATAAAATACTCCCTTAGTTGTACTTATCCTCTTAAATACTATGCTCATTAATTCAACTTTTAATTCTTACATGGGTACATATAACTACTTTAGTCAAATTTTGAGTTGAGCTACATACTCTCACCATGTCCAAGCCTAACTCAAAATCACAAGGTACTACACATAACACCTTAATACTAGTCTAAACCACGAATTCAATATTCTATGTATTTTTAGAGCTCTCATCTCAAGATTAATACTCATTACCACTTCAACAACTAACTTCAAGATCTTACTATGAATTCAATATAGGAAAATAAATTCATCCACTTATACACCAACATTACATTCAAGCCTATCATTATAACCTCATATGAACTTCTAGTCAACCAACCCTCTTAGGAAATTTACTTATATTCTCTAATATTTCTGTCACTAACAACTTCCATGCATTATCCCATGAAGACACACATAGAATTCTCAACTAACCATGACATATACTAAAATTGTTGCGTTACTCTTTCTTCACACTTATAGCCTTTGATAAAGCAAGCATACCACAATATTTTCCTTAATAAGGAACATTTACTCTCTTTGATCAAAACCATTGTTCATCTATCTTAATCACCACTATCTTTACATAATGAGAGGCCAGTGAAAGGTTAGAACATGAGGACCTGAAGCATGAAATAACACTATGCATAACTTTGACACTTAACTGAGGCATGAGAAATAGGGTATCCATGATATGGATTCAGTAAAAGATCTAAAATGAAGACATACATGACATAATATGAATTTTGCTAATCATCAAGGGCGTAGCTTGAGTACCTGGAACTGATCATACTGTAAAGCATGAGTACATGAGTCATAAGCTGCATGACCTGTGTTTGAAGTTCATGAATTCATGGAATATGATTTGTATTACTGAGTGAACTAGAACTCCTCATAGTAGAAGCTGGGAGCGTACATGATTTTATAGAAAGTGCATGAATATGAGCTATGATCATGGAGCTGACTTGTGAGGCTTGAGTAGTTGTCGGGATGACTGAAGTACAAAAAATTTGTACTAAGATAAGAATGGGTCGGGTATCTTCCTTCCCTACTGATGTTCTACAATTTATTGGCATCAGTACTAGAATCTGAGAGCCTGACTTGGTTCCTTGTTCTGTCATTTCACCTTAGATTAAAGCCATTATTCTAAGTCTGTGGACCTCCTTTAATAAACTCTAAACTGAACTGCAACAACTTTACTCTAGAGTCCGAGATATAACAATACACACAAATAATAAACTCACCTTGAAAGACTATATTTGAAAGTGTAAAACCTACTGCTAGTACTTTATTATAAGATAAAACACTTAACTTTCTGTAGTGCCACTAGTAATTGTATAATTACTTGAACACTTACTAACTTAGCATCGTCATGAGTATCACCATACCTTGAGTTCACACCTTCTAGAATTTCAACTCTTCTTTCTATTAGCGCAATCATTTAAGATTCAAACTTAAATTCTAACACTTAACATAGATATGCCCAATCTTTTAATAAACTATACTAACTTCATTCTTGAAAACTCCTTTAATATATACTACCTTTACTTTCTAAGGCTTCATCAATCATCCTCACATATTTACACCCTTATCGACAATATAATTGCCTTACTAAACACATAATCTGACTCTTTTCCTTCATAGCCTACTAATATCATATCTCTAAACTTATATGTTTCCTAAACCATGTGAATTACCATTACATCCAAATACCCAACATCATCAACCTATAACCCACAACTTATCAAGTAAGAATACCATATACTATATAATTAGCCTTATTTACACTTAGTAACTCAAGGGTGCTATCTAAGAACACACACTATAAAAACTTAGAAATAATACAATCCCATATCACCTTAGGTACACCTCTAGATCATACCCGCATCATCATACTTAATTTTGAATCAATAAACTTACATTCTTGCATACACGAATTCAAGCCAATTGATTTACCTTTCATACAAATATCCCTATGGATACATAATCTACTAAATCCTGATAAACACTACCCCCACTTTAATACTGCTAAACTTTTTGATTAATAATTCTAACTCTAGATCATCAGCTATCATAGGACTCTGAGAAGGGATCTGAGGGCTCATATAAATTTGGCTCAGTGTCTAATTTTCATGAATAAGAATGAACACTTTCAAAATTTAGAACATAAGGGCACTGATGGGATCATGTTAATCCTATATGCAATCCCATAACTGTCTGTGTGGACTGTCTAAGAAAACTCTATCGGTAGGAACTTAAGCTTGACTATTTATGTTAACTCAAGAATAAGGTAGAGTTAGCATGAATAGAGTAAGATGAGAATTTGTATAAGATTCTTAGAGAACATCTCTACAACATGATCTAAGATATGAAAGAAAGAAAATATTTCTTCAATGCCCTGTAATCTCCTGAAGAAAAGTACACACGTCTCTGTACCGTTCTACTAGACAGAACTTCATAGACACCCTAGGAAACTTGAGTTCTATGCTCTGATACCAAGTTTTTCACGATCTGAGGCTACACCCTAGTTGTAACATAGTGCTTAGAACGACATGTAATCCCAAGCTAACCCATATACTGGCATGATACTTGAGCAACTAATTTAAAATGTATATACAAGCTAAATTTGTTGAGCAAAAGCATAATCATGAGAAAATTTGAAAGAATGTGATATTGATAGAGTTTACAACATATTAAAACTGAAGAAAGACCAGAATTACATATCATGACTCTGACTGACTATCTATGAAGCCTCTACTATCTAACTATAGATAGCTAAGACATGCCTCCAACTACCACTAATTAATATATATGGATAATCAAAATGTAACACATGAACTGCAATGGACTGGAGTCCCCAAAATAAGAGGACTTATCACCTATTAGCTGAAAGTTGAGAACTATTTAAGCCTTGTGTGTGGACTATATCTGGTACCTTCATTATGAAGGAATATTGCCACGAATGCATATATATGGCCAATACTTTGGAATGTACTGCATATATAAGGACATGCGCTAAATCATAGATATTTAAACATACTTTAAAATTAAGGACATAAGTTATTTATTAAAACAGATATTTAAAATATGGTTATACATGAAAACTGTAAGTCATAGTGAGATTTATAAATCATGAGCTAAATATAATTCTGTAAGTTGGGAATCGGTAAAACATGAGTACTATATGTGAATAAAATATAATATTGAGCATACTATAAAACAAAATTAAGGATCATGTATGGATACTAAGTATGTAAAAATTGAGAATGCAAGACCAAGTATAGCATGTACTGATATGATCTGAATTGCTGAAAAGATGATATCTGAATAACTAAAATAATATGTAAAACTAATTGAATAATTATTAAAATCTATCTACTTAGTTAAGAAAACCTAAACTGAGATAAATTGAATACTAACTAAAATCGTGGGATCTACTGTGTAACCGACATATACCATATGAGCTATCATGGCGTCCAATATCTGACCTATGTTGAGAAGGGTTGTTCTGTCCTTGCCATCAGAATATAACCTAAATATAAACCAGAGTGATCATTAAATTGAGCCCATATTGAGCAAGGGGAAACACTATCTATCAAGGACCCTAAAACTATGGTGGGATGTAGTTTCTAAGGAAGTAGGATGCGCTGAAACCATACTTCCCTCTCGATTATAAATCCTAATCCCAAGTAAAAGACACTAAAATACTAATTGGTGCACGCTCTAAAGCTGATATGCTCAGGTCATGGTCTTTTGAAAACATTAGTTCATACAGATTCTGAAGTAATCATAAATATGTAAACTGATAGTGCTCGACATGATCACAAAAGACTGAGTTTAATTATAAAATCATGGGTTGACTTACTCATTACTTGAATAGTCTAACATATAAAAAACATATAGGTATCGGGTGTTCATAACCCGCCAGCACAGAATGATAATAGAATTTGATAACAACACTTAAAATAGTGACAAAAGTCATAATTCAAAGACCCCAAACATAAGATATTTAAATATCCTAATAAATTACATGAATGCAAACATGAGAATGAGTTAACTTAGGGATAATATCATGTTTATATAGTTTAATGCATAATTTTAGAATTTGACATGATATTGACTAAACATGACATGGAGTTTTGGAACCTTAAGCATGTAGGAGCATGATTCTCATGGAGTAAAACTATTAGCATAACTTGAATGTAAAACCATAAGGAAACATGGATGAAATTTGTATTTTACATTGAAATTGATCATAAATTAGAGTAAAATTCATACTTGAACTAAAGAATGGGGTTTTGGGCTCTATGGGTGAAAGAAACCCATTGATGAATACCCCACATACCTCAATTGGATGAATTCTTGAAGGAAAACATGAAATTAGAACTTGAATCCTTCAATTATTGAGGGAAACAAACTTGAATTTTGTTCTTGGAAAGAGGGGAAGGGTTTTAAATCATGTACTAGAGATTTGGGGTTAAGAGAGTGGAAATATCATGTTTTAAAACCGCTTTGTTCATTAAGACAGATTAAAAACTATTTAGGGGTGTTAAAAGACCTCAACACCCTTAAGTAAAACAAAATAAAGCAACTTAGACATTTGGCTTTTACTTGGCGGCTCATAGAAATATCCAACCTGAGGGTTGGCACTGCATGCAAAAGCCAATCCTAGAGTGGGCAGCACACACCAAAAGCCAAGCCCATCCAGTTGGCTATTGGTGATTGTACCACGATGCACGACCTTAACGGAGGGTCCAAATTGCAATGCACAACCACTTTTAAGCCCTAAAATCTCCCAAAACACAACCCACAACATCTAAACATGGTCTACCATAGAAATAGGGGTACTAAAGACCATTTTTAATGCATTATTTGAGCATTACAACTATGAGTGTTACACATATACAGAAAAAGAATCAAGAAAACTACTGCAGTAGAGAAGAATGAAAATACTGAAGTCATAGAGGAGGAGCGAATTCAAGAGATGTTGTTGCTATCAAAGAAGAAAGAAAGGATGTTCTTACAGCTGAGAGGACCAGGTCCTCTAAGTCAAAGTTTAGTAGCTCTATTGGAATAAGTCAGAAACATATAGGTGTCAAGAAAATAAAAGAGTCTGAGAGACTTAGTCCCAAGAAAAGAAAAATTATTGAAAAAAAAGAGCCAAGTAGCGAGGCCAAAATAAATAAGAAGGAAGAGGAAATGAAAGATATGTCTAAAGAATGAATGATTGGAAAATTGATAATATAGAAGGTTTTGTCAAGAAGAGTTTTTAATCCTAGAATTTATGAGAAGCCTGGAATGGTGGAGTTGGTAGAATATGTCAGGCACCAAGGATGGTTACATCTATTTGAGGAAATAACACCAGTGGTTTTTGGAAATAAGGTAAGGGAATTTAATTACACTATGGAATTCTTAGAAGATGGGCTAAGTTTGAATGCCCAAGTGTAAGGGAAGCTGATCAAATTGGACAAAGAATCATTGGCCAAGATCTTGGATGTACTTATAATAGGGAAAGAATCATTTACCTATGTTTTATTAAAAGCTTGAGCAGGTTTGAATTGATAAGCCTTCTTACTCTAATGATAGAGCATATTCATAAAGTGATTCATGAAAACAAGGAAAATATAGAATGCCTTATGGATATTTCTTGAACAAGGAGTTTAAACATTATGGTATGGATGGAACTAAGGGAACACCTAGACCAGCCAAGAAGATATTAGGTCTGAAAACTCTTATGGAGAATGAATGCATAGATGGAAAATCTAGATCGGTGTCTCAAGTATCTGAGCTGTAAATTATTCAAGAGAAGTTGGGAATAGAAATAGAGGAGTTAAGGATCAAGTTGGCTTCCAAAGATGCTGAGATAGTGAGCCTAAAGTGGCAAAATTAGAAGTTATTTTTTGAGGGACCAGGTGCGACCGATGAACTTGCAGTAAAAATGCAAAACACCAGGCAAAAGTGGAAGAACTAATTGTTGATGTTCAAGGATTGAATGATAAAGTGAAAGTCCTTACCAAATAGTTATTGTATGCCCACATTGCTGAAAATGTAAGAATGGAGATATTGCATAAGTACTTTTCCCCCAAACCTCCATCTACCTAAGCCTTGTTATCCCCGCCCTCTCATTAATCCTGTGTTAGTCTAATTTTTATTGTTATGATGGCTCTTGAAGATAGTGTATTTTATTTGTTATTTTGGTATAATTGTACTGGTACTGACTTCTAGTTTGAAAATGCATGAATTCTGCTTGTGTACTTTTTTTGTATACTTTATTTTAAAGTTGTTCTTCATGTTTGTATTTCCCTAGTGGCCATGAGTTGACTAACCGGTACTTATCTTTACTCTTGGTTTACTGTTATTTCTTTTCAATGGTACCAAAAGAGGGAATACTGACTTTATATGTAAGGACTAGCTGTGTGTGGTCATGTTGTGGAAGTATACAAATGCACTAGATGAATTATGATGCATAATGAAAGGGCGAAGAAATTGAAGCCTGATGAGAAATGGACAACAAGGTACCAGGTCCCTATGTTTCATAATGTTGGAAGCATGATGATAGGGGATCATTCATCTTCGGTAGTGGTAATTACACTGATTAAATATGATGGATGTGTATTGATGCTCAATGTTTTATGGTTGGTTTGACATCATCAAAAGAGGGAAAATTTATATACATTGTTTTGATAATGAGAAGATAACTACAAGGGACTAGATCCGTGGATGTTCAAGGAAACACTACATCTTCTACGCATTTGCACAACTTTGTACATTTTTATAACAAACTGGCAGATGTTGTTTGTAATAATTAGGACACCTGGTCCAATGACATTTCAACTCTAATCATCACTCATCTATAAAATAAAAAAGATGATTCTTCATTAAATAGTTTTGCAAATACAAAATGAGTGGTAAAGAGAGAAAAAGGAAAAAATCCATATCTGATATTGCTCAAACTTTTTTGTATATATGTGCAGCAATTAGAGAGTCTCTTGAGTGAGTCTTGATTTGTAATCGAATCACTCATGATATAAGAGTAATAATCTTTTTTCTTTGCTTAGAGAGTTCTTAGGTAGAGTTACCTAAGTTCAATACTGTTTAGAGTTAATCAGTCTAGAGAGTGCCTTAGCAGATCTATCCAGATGAGCTTGTAGTAGAGTTATTACAAGAGAGAGGAACCAAGAGTTAGGTTCAAGTTCGAGTCTGTAATAAAAAGATTAATTATAGAAAACATTTGAGGTTCTTGTGAGGGAAAGCCATGGTTTTCCCCTCCTTAAGAAAGGGGGTTTGCACGCTAAAATTTTGTGTTTTTAATTTTTCTAAACTATCTCTTTATTCCTGGTTGCTATACTGTGTTGCCTATGATTTGCTTTAAGGGGCCTGGTCCCTTACTGTGTGGTGCAACCCTAAGGGTTCTAACAACTTTGTGTGTAGTTTGCCTCCTACTTCATATGGTTCTGACAACAGTTGGATCATCATAGATTGATTGACCAAATTGGCTCATGTCATCCCAATTCAGATTTTATTCAGTGCCAAGAGGTTAGCTCACGTCTATGTTCCAGAGTGGTTCATCTTCATGGGGTACCCATGTCTATTATTTCAGACAAGGGTTAGTGTTCACTTCTAGTTTCTAGATGATGTTTCAAGAGGAGTTATGTTCTCAAGTACACCTTAGCAGCACTTTCCACCCTGAAATCAATGGTCAGTCAAATGTCGAGCAGCTAAATCCAACTGAAATATCGTATAATCCATACCACGAGTCTCAATAAGGACTAAACCACGAAGCCTATCCTAACAAGAAATCAGAAACTCATATGCATCTTTGCTTAGAGCACCAAAAAACCTAGGCAGAGCCAATCTCAAGAATTTCCCAACATCTTCTACTACTCAGAAGACATAGCAAGCTGAGCAACCACTAGCTGAGCAGCTACCAGTTGAGCAATTACCAATGCAGGAGGAACCTCAACTTGTAGAGCCGTAGCTACAGGCTGCACCCTTGCCTCAGTATCCATATGATTTTTAGACTATGCACCATTAGACGGTGCCCCACTAGCTAAACCCAAAAGCTGAACCAAAGCATATCTGAGCGTTACAGAAGAAATAAATCCGGGTAGATCCTGAGCTATTCCCTAGCCCACCGCTGGCTGTGGGAGAAGAATATTTAGCTCAAGAGCAGGAATAGGGTTTCTTGGGGGACCCCTTTCCGAGCCCCTAGATAGGGACACATCTCATGGCCTATTAAAACCTTTGGGTCATCTACGAACAGGACTAGGATCCCTAGGCTCAATCTTGGGACCCTCATTTTATATAGCTGTAGCACGTGTACTGGCTATATGTGAAAGATCAAATTCAAGGGAATACATTTATAAACCAACTCAGACTCTTAGAACGATATGAGTGAAAGAAGTGAAGAACTCCTAAGAATGTCCCATAGCCTCCCGAAGATAGGAAACAAATGTCATTGTTTCGATCTACAAGACTCTACTAGACACTTTCTCTTGTACCAACAATACCAGTGTAACCTAGGTTGTAATACCAATTTGTAACAATGTAATTTACAAATCATGATAATGCCTACTAATATTCGCTAGTAGGTAAACCAACCTATAATCCAGAGCTAACACAATGGGTTCATTCAGTGGGAAATGCCAAACATAGGTGAAATTCGAGAACACAATTTATAAATAATAAGGTTCTATATAGATTAAATAGTTAGTAAAAGATATCAATCCTATGACCTGGTAGAGATAGTACAAGAGAATCTAATATTATCAATACAACTCAAAGTCTAAAATAGTAAATACATCTATCTTGAACAAAACACTAAAAATAAATATACAAGAAAATGGGTGACTCAAACTCCAAGAGCTCACCCTATCTCCGCAAATCAGTACCACATGAACAATGAGCACTGGTGATAGATAATACATGAATCTACACAAAAATGGTACAGAAGTATAGTATAAGTACCAAAACAATGGGTACTCAGTGGGCACATCGACCGACTAAGCTAAATCATGATATAAGAATGATAAAATGCAAGATAACACAACTTTCAGCAGCACTCAATCAAAGAAAGGCTGGCACTTTACCTAGCGATACTGTGCAAAACCCAAGGAATGATGGGTCATGCATGGCCATTACTACCCGAAGTGGTAAGGTTCTGGAACCTTCAGCAAAAAGTAAGCAAGTGGTTCACGAAGCAGCGGATATTGATGATAAAGCGAAAGGAGAAGCATCCGCAGAACAAGGCCATGACGTCCATGACGTCAACCCCAAAGATTTGAAACCTGAAAAGGCTGAAAAACGGAAGCAAGAGGAGAAGAAAGCCGTGGAGAGAAAAATTCCATACCCACCACCACCTTTCCCTCAAAGATTGAAGAAGGTGGCGGATGACACAAAGTTCAGCAAATTCATGACTATGTTAAAGCAGCTGACCATTAATGTTCCATTGGTGGAGGCACTTGAACAAATGCCTGGGTATGTGAAATTTATGAAGGATCTTTTGACAAAGAAGCGGGCATCAAGTTATGAGTTGAAAGATGATGTTCATCATTGCAGCGCAATCGCTACCCGATCAATAGTTCAGAAGAAGGCTGACCCCGGCGCTTTCACTATTCCTTGCACCGTTGGATCTTTGAATTTTACCAAAGAATTATGTGACTTAGGAGCCAGCATCAATTTGATTCCATTATCTATCTATAAGAAGTTGGGTTTGGGTGATCCTACTCCAACCAACATGAGGCTCGTAATGGCGGATAGGTCGGTAAAATGACCTGTTGGTATTCTATGTGATGTCTTGGTAAAGGTTTCTTCATTTATCTTTCCAGCAGACTTCATTATTCTGGATTGTGAGGCAGACTCAGAAGTTCCCACAATCTTTGGGCTTCCTTTCCTTGCTACGGGAAGCGTGCTTATTGATTTGAGAGCTAATGAGCTCTCATTCCGAATAAATGACGAAGTAGTTCGCTTTGATGTTTACAAATCAATGAAGCAAACCAAAGATCTGAGTGTATTTTCGGTGGATGATGTTTTCTTTGATGATGAAAAAGAATTACTTGAAGAAGAGCAAATTATTGATGACCCTTTGGCGGTTGTGCTCATGAATGGAGAGAATGAGGATGCTGAAAATTGTGACGAAGTTATTGGTGCTCTATCAGGATTAGGGACATATTGCTATGCTCCCAAGAAGCTGGACCTTGATCTCAAGAATCGACCCACACCACCAGCTAAGCCATCTATTGAAGAGACACCCACATTAGAATTGAAGGAGCTGCCAAGACATTTAAAGTATGCATTCCTAGGAAGCGGAAACACACTTTCAGTCATTGTTGCAGCAGATTTGGGTGAGCAACAAGTTGTAGCTCTCATTGCTATTCTACGGAAGTATATTAGAGCCATTGGATGGACCATTGCGGATATTATTGGTATTCCACCTGGGATTTGTACACATAAAATTCAGCTTGAAGAGAAGTGCACACCAACCATTGAGCATCAAAGACGTCTAAACCCACCTATGAAAGAAGTGGTGAAGAAAGAAATTATCAAGTGGTTAGACGCGGGGGTTGTGTATCCAATCTTTGATTGTACATGGGTAAGCCCGGTACAATGTGTTCCCAAGAAAGGAGGCATGACGGTGGTCGCGAATGCGAAGAATGAGCTTATTCCACTCAGACCCGTCACTGGATGGACAGTATGCATGGAATACCAAAAGTTGAATTCTTGGACACTCAAAGATTACTTTCCAATGCCATTTATGGACCAAATGCTAGATCGATTAGCGGGGAAAGGATGGTTTTGCTTCTTAGACGGTTATTCAGGTTATAATCAGATTTGTATTGCACCTGAAGACCAAGAGAAGACAACATTTACATTCCCATATGGTACGTTTGCCTTCAAACGTATGCCATTCGGGATATGTAACTCACCAACCACCTTTCAACGTTGTATGATGTCAATTTTTCTGATATAGTTGCAGACACTTTAGAGGTATTTATGGACAATTTTTCAGTTGTTGGTGAGACTTTTGAAGTGTGCTTGGAAAACCTAAGTATGGCGTTGCAAAGATGTGTAGAATTCAACCTAGTGCTGAATTAGGAGAAGTGCCACTTCATGGTAAAAGAAGGAATCGTTCTTGGGCACAAAATCTCTGAAAGAGGAATTGAGGTTGATCGAGCAAAAATCGAAGTCATTTAGAAGCTACCACCTCCAATTTCGGTGAAGGGAGTTTGTAGTTTTCTCGGCCATGTAGGTTTCTATCATCGGTTCATCAAAGACTTCTCCAAAATTGCTAGTCCATTGTGCAAACTCTTGGAGAAAGATGCGAAGTTTGACTTCAATGAAGAGTGCTTAAAGGCATTCGAATACCTCAAAGGAAAACTCATTGAAGCCCCTATCATGTTAGCACCAGATTGGTCTCTCCCGTTTGAAGTCATGTGTGATGCTAGTGGTGTAGCCGTTGGAGATGTGCTTGGTCAGAGAAAGGAGAAATTATTTCATCCTATCTACTATACGAGTAAGGTCCTAAATGAAGCCCAAAGGAACTACACTGTGACAGAACAAGAGCTCCTAGCGGTTGTGTATGCGATTGAGAAGTTTTGTGCCTATCTATTGGGTACTAAGGTGATCATTCATACAGACCATGCAGCTCTTAGGTATCTAATGACAAAGAAGGATGCAAAACCAAGATTAATTCCATGGGTATTGCTACTGCAAGAGTTTGATTTCGAAGTTAAAGATAGAAGAGGTTGCGAGAACCAAGTGGCCGACCATCTATCTAGACTCGAGAACGAGCATGTGGCGCCGCCTGATATCGAGATTGATGATGCATTCCTTGACGAGGATATCCTAGCGACGATAACAGAAAAGTTACCATGGTATGCCGACTTTGCAAATTTTGTGGTGAGTAATGTAACACCTGCCAATTTATCATACCATCAAAAGAGGAAGTTTATGCATGACGTACAACACTATTATTGGGATGAGCCATATTTGTTTCGACGATGCGCGGATGGTGTTATCCGACGATGTATATCCCATGTAGAGGTGCCTAATATATTGGAAGCATGCCACACTTCCCAAGTTGGTGGACAACACGCAGGTAATCAGATAGCAAGGAAAGTATTGCAAAGTCGATATTATTGGCCTTCGATTTTTAGAGATGCCTATGACTTTGTTAGATGATGCGACCAATGCCAAAGACAAGGTGCTATTTCGATACACCATGAGATGCCCATGTTGAAAATTCTTGAGGTAGAACTCTTTGATGTGTGGGGCATTGATTTCATGGGTCCATTCGTGGATTCGTTTGGAATGAAGTACATCTTAGTTGTTGTAGATTATGTCTCGAAATGGGTTGAAGCTGTAGCGTTGGCCGACAACGAGGGAAAGCGTGTTGTAGCATTTTTGAAGAGAAATATCTTCTCTCACTTTGGAGTACCACGTACTATCATAAGTGATGGAGGATCTCACTTTTGCAACAAGCTATTCAAATCTATGTTGGCCAAGTATGGTGTCAAGCAACATAAGGTAGCCACGCCTTATCACCCACAAACGAGTGGACAAGTAGAGGTTTCCAATCGGGAGATCAAGCAAATCCTTCCGAAGGCGGTAAGTGCTAATAGGAAGGATTGGTCTCGGAAGCTAAATGATGCACTATGGGCGTATAGGACTGCATTCAAAACACCCATCGGCATGTCCCCTTATCAACTAGTTTATGGGAAGGCTTGTCATTTACCCATTAAGCTCAAACATAAGGCATTGTGGGCGTTGAAGAAAGTGAATTTGAATTATGATGATGCGATGAATCTGAGGTTGGAGCAGCTGAACGAATTAGATGAGTTCCGTCTCCATGCATATGAAAGGTCAGACCTATACAAGGAGCGGATGAAGAAGTATCATGATCAGCGGATTGTTCGACGAAACTTTCAAAAGGATGATATGGTGCTCCTCTTCAAATCTAGATTGAAGTTGTTCCCAGGTAAGTTAAAGTCTAAGTGGTCTGGTCCATACAAAGTTATCCAAGTCTACTCGTCTGGAGTAGTTGAATTGGAAGACAATAATGGTGTTGTCTTCAAGGTGAATGGTCAACGTGTTAAACCTTATATCGGTCCTCTTGACTCGATGAATTATATGGCCATCACTTATCTCGACGAAGTCTAAGTACTCGAGGTAACTATGTAGAGCCACGACAATAAATAAGGCGCTAGATGGGAGGCAACCCATCGTTTATCGTTTATCGTTTTTCATTTTTTCGTTCTAGTATGTGTTTTGCTTTTGATTAATGAAATTCCAAAAATAAGAGTTGTGCCACAACAAAAACTAAGGCGCTAGATGGGAGGCAACCCATCGTACTAATCGTTTTCATTGGTTTTGAGAAAATGTAGGTGCAAGAGGTATTCAACGAGGAGATTGGTTTCAAATGATGATTTGGACGTATTGCATGGTAAAGGTGATAAGTTTGAAATTAAGATGCATAAGGCTATGGATTGAGCATTGATCATGACAAAATAGGCATCGAGCAAGGCTAGTCCTAGGTAAAACTAGGCCACAAACAAGGCAACACCTATACTATTGCCTAAGGTCTCGGAATCTAGTGTGCAAAGGCATAGGCGCCGCCCATGCTCAAGTATGCTATAGCATAGGCACCGCCTATGCTAAAGCATTTGGTCTCGAAATCTCATATGCCATGCTAAAGGCGCCGCCTATGGTCACTAAGGGCATTACACTAGGCGCCGTCTATGCTAGCAAATGCTTTGCATTAGGCGCCGCCTATACCATGCATAGGCAAAGCTAAAGGCGCCGCCTATGGTCACTTTTTGGATCCAAAACCGATTTTAAATGGGTCAAAACCCGACCCATTCTTTTCCTATATAAAGGGGACTTAGTCTTGAAACATAAACACATTGGAAACTTGACCTAGGCGCCGCACATACTCTACAAAACATCTCAAAATTTTTCCTTTTGCTCTCCCAATTCACAAGAACATCTCCAAAGGCTTCAATCACGTAAGTACTCTTTTATTCTTCATCTATTTTTCGTAAGTACTACGTTGCTATGTCTATTATGAATTGCTACATCTTGAATAAATATTGGTGATTTTAATGTGTTTGAATTGTCGATACAAACCATGTGAGTGAACATATACGTTAGGATGATCTTAAACTATTTCCGACTTGAATTTGATTTTGATGCATTGTTATACTAATTGTGGAATTGCTATAGTCATGAAAATTGCATAACCTTGTCACTTGAATACCTACATGTTAGAAGATCCCGTTCATCGGGATAAGACTCATAGTTGCCTACCGACATAGGAGGTTGTGATTATTGATAGAAACTATACCAGGATGTAATCCCTATGTAGTAGTCTTGTTATACCTAACATGAAAGTATTGCTACGGTTGCAAGAAGTGATACATCTCTGATTTTCTTGTCGGAATATAGCACCTAAATGCATGTCGATGAAGTCTAAGTAATCGACTACTTTCACTTCACTAATTTGTATCAACAACCTAAGTGTGGGGTGGTACCCCTACTGCTTGTGTATAGATTGTATATATTGAGATGATGCTAATATGGACATTATTTAAATCTCAGGTACAATGGCACCCAAAGCAAGACAAGATAAGGCTACCACTTCCCAAAAGGGCAAGAAAAGAGGTCGCAAGGACCAAGGAGAATTATCCTCAATGCAATTACCACACCGCATGTTTGGAATAAAATGGGTTCTTGTGGAGGAAGCCAAGGAATGGTATAGGAACAACAAGGAAGGAAAATATGTTCTTGTCGACTTGATTAACAAGGACAGCCTAGCGAAGAAGGAGCCACGCATGTTGGCAAAAATTATGGCACTAAATCTGGATTTCATCTTCCGCAACATGGGAGAATGTAATCTTGATTTGACACGAGAATGTTATGCCAACTGGTCACCGAAAATCACAGGCAGCGAAGTCAAGATTCGGGGCCAAGTTCTACAACTCAATGCGGATTTGATCAATTCCTTTCTTGGCTTGCCTTCAGTCGATCCAGCACCATTCAAAGAGCTGTACAGTAGACCTCCTTATAGAGCAATTCGACACACACTTTGTGGAAGTAGATCCATGGCAAGGTGGAGCAAACATAAAGACACCGGACGACACAACACCTTCCCCTATGCTCCTTTGAATAGGGAAGCAAGAATATGGTTGTGTATTGTCAACTCCTGCCTTATTCCTGGGACCCAGTACACCAAAATAACAAGAGATAGAGTGTGTTTGGTTTGTGCATTGATGACGAATGTCCCTATCAACATTGGGTCAATCATTCGTTCTAGAATGCGGAAGGCCAGACTACACAAGCGGTCCTACTTCACCTTTGGCAACCTGTTGATAGCAATCTTGTGGAAGGAGGACATCAAAGAGGAGCCAGCTGATCACAAACTCCCACATAACCCAAACAAGGTTGACCTCACAAAGGTTAAAGATGCTGAAACAACACATGGCGTCAACCTTACTACTGCGGAGAGACATGCTCGAGATGAGAGTTTCTTCCGTCATCTTTATGGCATGACACAGTTCACCATGATGAGCGGAGGTCGTGTTCCAACAGCTGCAGAGCTCCAACAGCTGGCCCATGACTATCCAATGAATATGCATGCGAGGGAGATGTGTGGAGTAGGTACATACTTTGAAGAACCTCTTGATGATGATGTGCCAACCGATGATGATCGACGCATGCCAGACTCCGACATGGAGGAGAATTCTGATGAAGACGACTCCTATGATGATTTCGACGAAGAGGGTATGACCCCCGACATAGAGGAGGAGTCCGACTGACTAGGTTCTTCGTATTTATTTTCCACTGAGGGCAGTGTCTCGTTTAAGTGTGGGGTGGTGGTATTTGCATGCTTTACTTCTCTATCCGCATTTGCATTTATTTATGTTTGTTTGCTTAGTTTGTTGTTTTTCAAAATTGGTTTTTTTTTAGTTTTTTTTAGTAGTAAAATTTTTCTTACTTAGCTTCACATAAAATCATTCTAATAGGCAGCATGAGATTATAACAAGAGTTTGTGCTAACATCATGACTATTGAGACGTTTAGGCTCTAATTGTGACTCACTATGTGATATTGTGTGGTTCAATTCCTTCGTCTGTTGGGGCAAGAGTCTATACTACTCCCAATAAAGTCGACCATGTGCCTTGTGTGTGTGAGATAATAGTATATTCTATGCTTATGGCTGATGCTAGAACTTGCCTGGTATGTGTGCAAAGCGAAAATAAAGAATGCAAGTTTAGGAGATGATTTAGGCATTTCTTTGGCAACCTATGATTATTTACCTTCATTTTTACCTACCCATGGACATCATCCTAGTTAAACCCTTTTGAGCCTTTAGCCTATTTTCTTTGACAACCTCATATGTAAGCCTAATCCATTTTTTCAAGACCATAATTTGATCCAAATTCCTAAGTGCTTTAAAGTATAAAGTCATGTGACAAAATAAGAGAAAATTGGGTGAGTATGATGCTTTAGAATGTATTGGTGCTTGAATTGGTTATGAAAAAGAAAGTGCTATCATACGAGGTATATTATGAAAAGAAAAAGGAAAGGAAAGCTGAAAAGTTGCTTAAAATTGAAAAACAAAAGAGGAGAAAAAGGGTGGTAGAATAAAAAAACGTAGAAAGGTTGTTTGAAAGAAAAAGTGTTAATGATACAATGTGATGTATTAAAGCGCTTAGGAACATAGTCACTATTTCTGGCCAAAATAGTCCTACCCGTCCCTTAGCCTACGTTACAACCATCAAAAGACCTACTTGATCCTAAGCCTAGCATTCTGATATTTAGTGGAGAATTACACTAAGGGAAAGCCTATGGTCATCAGTTGCAACATATGAATTCTTTGTGAGAGCGAGAGCAAGGATATTTTTATACCCATGTTTGAAAAAGATGCTATACTTGTGAGTGAGTATGGGTAATATATTGTGAGACACACATGGTTGATGAGTTTTGGATAGTTGTGTATGATTCTTTGTGCCTTAACTTTTGAATACTAATTAACCACCATCATGAGTCTATACTAGAGGTTGAATTGTTTCTACTAATGATTGGAAAACTACTTTTTGTTGGTAATTGTTGTGCTTGTCATGACGAATATTTTGTGTTGTTGTTGTGAAACCTTAAGTTAATGTTTAGAGGGACATGATATTTTGTTCGAGGAAGAACAAATCTTTAAGTGTGGGGTGTTGATGATAGGCGAATTTACACGCCTATAGCATTAGATTTTGCCCATATTTTAGCCAAGTTTTGAGAACAAATTATATATTTCATGCACTTTTAGTCCTTTTTCCTGTAAGTGAGCTAACGAACATGATTAGCAAAGTTTCAGGTATAAATGATGCAGAAATCAGTATTTTATGGATTACTTGACGCCAAAGAAAGCTCACGAAAGGAGGAAAGGAAGCTTGGACGCCTAAGGACCAAAAGTGACGCATGGAAAATATGTCCCGGGCAAAAACAGCAATTCTGAAGACTTTGGGACTAGCAGTAATTTATTAGTATTAGGATAATGATACATTAACCTAGTACAATTGGGTTAAGTATTTCATTAGCTTAGTAGGATTTGGTTAAGTATTTCATTAGCTTAGTAGAATTTGGTTAAGTATTTCATTAGCTTAGTAGGAATAGGATATGGGTATTATAAATACCCTATTTGGCTAGAGATTTTTATTCATTCTTCTATAATCAACTCTACTTCTAATTTCATTCTTCTACTATTCCTCAACAATTCTCATTCTAGTTTTAATTCATCTTTCTACTTCTTCTTCTATTCATCTATTCTTAATTTTCGCAACAAGAGAAACGTTACTTGCAAGAAATCACGCCTAACGCCTACCACACTTGTGCTACACGAAATTCTTATTGTGGTATAATAACAATGTCAATTGTGATTTCCTTCACACTCATGGGTAACTAAACCTCTCTGTTGGGGTTATGGAAGCCGAATGAGATACTATCTATTACTATGAGTTTGTGAGTTCGTGACACGTATGCTGCTTATATCATTATTCTCTTCATCTTAACCTAAATACTTTGTGGTTGCAAACACCAGTATAACATTTAACATGTTCGAAAGAAAGGTTATCTGTCTGGAAAAGAGATAATGTCAAGGTAGTAGGGTCCCATCCCCTATTAAAAAGTTAGTGCCGTAACTGGAGTAACTTCTTGGAGAATTCGCACCGTTAGACACGCTTTAAGCTCAAAAGAGTTAAAGTGAAATAATCCTCGAATAGGTCTAAAGACGCCTGGATTTACCATCGAATACAATTCTCTATAAGCACATGCATGTCGGAATTCAACACACTCATAGCCAATAGAGACGTATAACTCAGAAGGTGGACATAACTCCAACTTCTCAATTCTCATTGTTTACAACTTAATAATTATTCTTTCTTTTACTTTGCTATTTTTAGTTTTTACTTTGATATTTTGGTTACACATTACAATCCCCCCTTTTTACGAGACTTGCACCAAAAGTCTAGTACTTTTTGCTTACTTGTTGACCAAGCTATTCCCTGTGGGATCGATACCCAACCCAGTTGGGTTCTATATTTGCTAGCGACCGCTTTACACTCCTACGAGAGCTGTAGATTGAGAGTTATCAGTATCCTAAGTGGTCTCCTAAACATTAACAAAATTAAAAGAAAGGAAAAATGAAAAAAAAACTTAGGTTGCCTCCCCAGCATTACCTGATTTAACATTAGGGCATGACACGGGTATCTTAATTACTCAGATTTTATCAAGATACCCATTTGGTTGACTTCAAGTGGCATTGACAGTGTTAATTACAAAGATAAACTGCTTATATCTAGGCTATTTCAAAGTTCTATAAACATTAAATGTGTCTTCCTTATTATTAAATTAATAATTTATCTCACCACATTCCATATCAGTGAGTGCGTTTCCTATGGCTAAAACTAGTTGCCCCAAATATAGGGAACCTTGAAGTCTATTTTGTAGTCCAAGATAATAAAATCTATTAAGATTAAAAAGTTGTCCATCTTTACCACGACATCATATAGTATGCCCATAGGTTTTTATACAGTGTGGTCTTCCATGTGTAGCCACATTTTCTTAGGTTTTGGGGCTCCCAAGCCTAACTGCTTATACATAGCAAGCGACATATGACCTATGCTTGCACCTAGATTAAAGAATACTTTGAAAAAATTGAACACCCTAATGGTGCAAGGAATGGTAAAAGGACACAGATCCTTTTTTTTCTATATAAGAAGAGAATGGGAATCAATTGCACTACAATGGTGAAAATTATCAGTTGGCTCAAAATTGATAATTATCTTCTTTATCACCAAACCTTTCTTAAATATAGCATATCCAGGCATTTTCTTAAGTTCTTCCACAAATGGGATATTCATAGAAAACTACTTAGCATGAATATCAATTTATGGAATATACCATCTTCCACCTTCTTCTTTAATCATTATAAGAAGGGTGGTAGAGGCCTAGGAATGAATTCAATGTCTTAAAGACCTCTTTTTCCTTACCCTTGTCCATAGTAGTCTTGTTTGCATCAAATGGAGACTTTTCAGTATCTATAGGTCCATTTTCAATAATTTTTCCATCTACCACTTTATTCATCAGATATTAAGGAAAATACGAGGGAAGTTTGGGTATTAGAGAAAATAACTTTGGTGCCTCGACCACCCTTCCTCTATTACTACAATTGATCTTTCCATTCAAACCTACCGGTTTTAACTTATCATCAACTACAACTAGTGGTTTCAGTATGATCTTATATCTTTGATTAATAACAACTTGCTTCAGTTTCTTTTCAAGCACTTTCCGCTCCTTATGATGATAAACATACAATAGGTATTATTTTTTGAGTTTGACACCATATCACTCGGCAGTGTATCATTCTTTCTCTGATTCAATAATATGAAATCTTGTCCCATCTATTGTTCTAACTATTTTATGATAGTGGAATAAAAGTTAACCTGCTGGGTCCTATTAGATATATCTCCACAAATCTCATTAATGGACTCTACCCTTGTCAAGACCTTTGACATCATATCCTTCACTTTAGAGTTACTTGATTCTTCATTAATATCTGCCCTTTAGAAGATTATAGAGAAGACTTCAATCATTTTGTTACCATTTTTATTCCTTCAATTTCCTTGATCTCTATCTCGATATCTATTTCTATACCCATGGCAATCATAGTTGTTGTTTCCATAATGTTAGAACATTGATTCCCTTAACATTTATTCAAGAGTCTCAGTTAGACCCTCAAACATTGGCCTAAAACCCTTCCATTTTGTTGGTGACAAAATTTGTTTCCTCTTTAGAATATGAATCATAATTATAATGTATTGGTACCTTACCTTATGAACCCACTGCATTCACCTTTATGGATCTAACACCTATCAAGTTCTTTGTAATTAAGTCCACTTAATTTTTTAAATCCTATCACTTTCCTTTTATTTTTGGCATTGCTTAGCTGACATGCCCTTAGAATAAGTACCACTAGTGATTTTATAATCTCTAGTGTACCATTCTCTATTGTTTTTATAACTTAATGCAACATAATGCCATATCTACACAAGTATATGACATCAAAGATCTTCCAACTATAGTTTCAACTACCACCTTAGTTGCATAATTTGACGACATACAAAATCTCTTCAAAACACATTCATGAACTAGACTATAATTGGGGAACTGCTTCAACTTCTTATTAAACCTCAACTATGACGTATGTAAAGTTTCTTCCACCTATTGCCTAAAATTATTAATCTTTTCTCTTAACTGCAGCATTTTGTAAGGGGTAAAAATCTCTTTAGAAAAGCCATCTTCAACTCTCTCTAGTTAGTAATGAAGTCTTTCAAAAGTTTATCCAACCAAAGATTTGTTTCCCCAGACAGTAATAAAGGATACAACTGTAGTTTAATAGTATCTTGCCTAACCCTTGCCAACCTGTATGCCTTGAAATTAAAAGAAAATTTAACAAGTAAAGATTTAGATCATCTCCATAAATACCTTAAAACAAACCCTTCATATTCAGTAATTATTTCATAGTACTGGTGATGCTAAACTTCGTACTAAGAGATAGTGCAAGAGGGACTATTGTACTTGTTGCACCTACTCCCTCAAAATCAACATCCTTCTCCTTATCCAAATCATCATATCAAACAAATGGCCTTTGATTGTATCCCATGGGCCTTTGGTTCCTATGAGAATTAGCAAAAAATTCCCCAATTTATGGTTCATAAGATATTTAACTATCATAATTTATCAAGTTGCTTCAGCTTGTCTGGCAGCTTTGTCTTAGATATTAGTCTCTTGAGTGTTCATTTTCCTAAGAGTACATTAAAGTTCACGGTCAAATAGAACCAGAGGATTGAAATGAATCTGGGTATTTAACATAAATAACCTATACCCTAAAAAAACAAAAAATAAAGCAAAAGTAAAAAACAAATAAAGACTACAAATCAAATAACATAATTGAACTTATTCCTAAACTGTATTCACTAGCAATGGTGCCAAAATTTGATGTCATCCAAATTGTATCTCACACTGAAGTATAATATGGTCATTTATCATACATATAACCCAACTAGGTTGCGATTAATACCGTAAAGAATATGGCTAGAAATCAGGATAATATGGTTTTTTAAACTAGTAGTTGGTTATTTCCAAAAAGGGAATTGTAAAGTAACAAGTAATAGTTTGTGAACTTTGGTAAATAAGTAATTAAGGATTAAGAATTTTTTTTAATTAATTAATGAGAATAGACTAGACTGTGTTCCCATTATTTTATAACTTAGTAAGCATTGCATACTAGTGATTTATCTCGGTGCTTAGTATGAAAAACTAGTAAAATTGGTTCACCTAAACGTCTTTCAACCCTAATTTAATAAATATTACCCAAATACCTCTCGGTCTTTGAGTATTTGAATCTTGAACCTTACCCTTTAAATCTTGAATCTTGGATCAACTTTACGTATTAAAGCTTAAGCCTTGGTCTTGGTCTTTGAGTTTCTACTCATGTTTGTAAGAAAAAAAATTAGAATTTATGCTAGAAAATATGATTACAAAGTTACAAGATGAATAGATGAAATTGAGAACCTTGAATTATGAGAACAGAGTCAATAATTATGAACCAATGAGTTTTTATTGCTTAAAAACCAAAGAATGTTGCATCTCTAAGCAACACAATATGTAACAATATGATAAGGGTGCATAATTGTAAATAAGAACCCCTAGGAAAGTATCTATAGACAATAAATACTATGTCCTAAAGAAAATAGGATTACGGTCCCATTAGTAGTCCATGAGTCATAGTTTGAAATCACGACTTATGGTATGTGGTTCACAATCTATCGTTTGCAAAACTTGACCTTTTCTTTCTAATTTACCATGAGTCATTCCATAAATTATGTTCTTGGACTATGATTTATTGTATTTCTCATGGTCTTAATGATAATATTACATAGTTATTGACCACCATCTATGATTCAACAATATGAACCATGAGTTGACTTCATAAGTTGTAGATGGTCTTAAGGAAACTGGGCCACTTGTATATCTTCAAATCTTTTCTTACAAATAATAGTACAATTTGTACACTAACTTTATGTGTTGTCAAATGAGTTATGTTATTGACTTGTTTTCGCACCTTTTTAGTATGGCTTTCATGGGAAATAATACAACCCGTACTCTTAGTTTATGGGTAATTGTATGAGTCAGGGTATTAAGTTAAGTTTGCACTTCCTCTTATCACCCTTCACGAATTGTGGTATGACCCATCTTTAGTTCATGAGGCACACTTAGCATTATTTAACATGTTTTCACGTTTTTTCTTTCAAACACATCATATCTACTAAAATATACTCAATAACATAAAAAGTTTCTATATTTTAAGCATCTAAAGTTTTGTGAAATCCCTATAGATCACTTATTAGCAATGGTGATAGGATCAGAAGAATACAGAGGTACCTTAATATAAATGCCAAAGTTTTCAAAAATGGCACCAATAGTCATTAGAACATTTAAAATCTTTGAGTCTATAGGGTTGGCTTTATCCTTACGCCTTGTAATATCTATTGTATGAAGCTCCTCAACATTTATGTGCTCTCAAGGTATGGATGAATACCGACAACCTGAAACATTTATGTCATAAGACATATAAACAACAAAGATGTAGCATTTTAAAATGCTAATTTTTGTATGCCCTTAATTATTATCATTACAATATTGATAGGGAACTTTGAAATAATGGCTCTCTTCTCAACTGTCATCATCCTAATATTGAATAGGAACTTTGAAATAATGGCCCAATCAATTACAAAGGTATTGTTGGCCTTATAGATCATGGATTTATGATTGGTCAACCATCTGGGTGGTCTAGGAAATGACTTTGGTTAGCCATTCCTACTGATCAAATGTAATGGCTAACTTTTGGTTATATTTATTAAGTATTCTTGGACCAACGTATTCTTACCCAAAGTAGAACTAGTTAAAGGTTATACTCATGATGTCCATGCCAACCCTTCTTATACTGATCATATCAAGAGACTTAAAGAGGCATTTTCAACTTTCTTTGAGGCTCCAATGTGGTCTCATTCATCAAACTACTAAATATTGGTCAAGCAATTTTTGTTAGAAAATGAGGTAAATGGAATATAAGTTGAAGTTTGAAGATAGGGATATGATAGATGAATGATATTTTGACTTGTGAAAGTTAATAATCTTCTCTTTAGTAAAGTTTGATGAGGCTTGATATTTATTAGCTACAGACCCACCATTTATTTATGTTTTGTCACAGGAACTTAGAACCTCTAATTTATCTCTACATCAAACTTCTTCTACACTTTCTCTCTTTTCATTAGTAGTGGTTCCTTAGAGTTATTAGTCCCCTGGTCAACACCACTCTAATTTTAGTCCTTTTGATCCAGAAAGTGAAGACCCACTTAGTTGTAAGCCCTTATGTAATGAGTCCTATCTTCTAATCGCACTACCCTCGACATGGGTAATGGGAGTAGCAGCTGAACCCTTCTTTTTTTTTACTTGGAGGGTGATATAGTTTTCATACCACTATTGGATTCTTACTTTATGGTTGAAAAGTGGTGGTTACCATTTCTTATCTGAATTGTAGGATCATTCTTTAAGTAGGACCTCTTCTAAGAAATAGTCGTTTCTTTGCCTCGGGAAGTTATTATATTTCCTACTCTATTTGGTATTTGTTTAGGATCCATATCTATAAGAAAAAATAATATTAGTACCCAAGGATTATCAATAATGACAAAGAGATTCAGCATAAGTATACAAAATCAATATTGTGAAATTTTATAAAAATTTAAATACCTAGACATATTTGAGATCTAAAAAATATAAATTTCATGGATGAAAAGAGACCATAAATCATCCTTTATTATAGTGTAAATGCACTTTTTATGGACTTTTAATAAGATAAGATATTACTCTTTTAGTGACATCCATCAAGTCCCTTATATATGCTCTTGCTTCCCCTAACTTGTTCCTTTCAACCTGATCAGTGGTTGAAGTTAGAAATATTATTCTTGGATCCCTTAATCCTAGAATAGAATTAGGTTGAACAAATTTCATCCATTCCAAATAATTCTTATCTTGTTAATAAATGACCAGGTGTAACAACATATAGAGTAATTTTTGGATTTGGATTCTTATGCATTTTAAATATTTTACCCAACCCCATTTTTATATTTTTGTATTTATGGTCTGTGAAAGTGGGTCGTATGGTTCCCCATTTGGTTGGTTGGATTTTAATCAAGTTTTTTATTTTAGAAGGTTTTAAAATTGATAAGATTGACTTTGGTCAATATTTTATGATTTAGATATTGTATGAGAATTCTATCAGTTACATTAGCTCTAGAATGTCATTTTTAGGTTATTAGTAATGCTGGTTTGGGTGCCAAGGTGTTTGGATGTACTTTGAGTAGTTAGATGAAAAATTGAAAAGTTATGGGCTAGAATTGACTTCGGTCAGCATTCGTTGGTAATGGCCTCTATTTAAAAGTTTGATGATTTCATTGAGTCTAAAATATCTATTTAATTTATTAGCATAGTTGATTTGTATGCAAGGAAGATTTCTTATTATTTTCTTGCTTATGTAGTTGTTACTAGTGCTCCTTTGCATTTGAACAACCTTGTCTATGTTTAAAAGGAGTGGGATTTTTTTGTCATTGCTGAAACGTAGGGTTTGTCATGTTTGCAAAGAGGATTGGTTTAGGTTGGGGGACCAGGTCAAATTCTTCTACACGAACGTGACTAGATTATTGTGAGCATTGTGGCTCTAGATCATTTTCTCTTGGAAATATGATGGGAGTCTTTCTTTTGCCAAGAAGAAATCTTTTACGACAATATTAAATATCCTTTTTCAATTAAAGGCCCTATAACTTAAATTTTAAAGCTTGAAAACATAGTTTGGGGAGATTGAAAAGGTGAAATTTTAAGATTTCGTCATTGTGTAAGTTCCTAAATTAGTATCTATTAATATCCCTCAATGATTTTTTATGATTCTATCTTCAAATCGTGGATTTCAACTTCAAAATTTAGGATTTTTTTGGTAAAGTTTAGAAATAATATTTTAATTTCAAGGTTGATTTCATCTCAATTTTTGATGAAATTTCATATTTGAACTCCTTAAGTTATGGGTAAATTAATTTTCTATTATTATTCCAAATTTTTCCTCATGGGTTCAGGGTTGACTATTAGGTTGATGTCTAGACCAAGAATTTAAGTATAGAAATAAGAGTGTTTATGGTTTTGTATTCTTAAATAAAATATATATTTGACTAGATTGTACTCATTCGTTGGTGATACAGATGGGAATGACTTTGGTTTGACTTTGTGGGTATACTCTTAAGGTAAGTTGAATTTTTTTTGACTTTTTATTCAAAGTGCTTATGTATTAGTTGCTTATATGTGGAGTAGTAAGGAATGAAGATCCTGTGTATATGAGATGATAGGTATCTATACAGATATTAGTATATCATAAAGTCAGTGTATTATAAAGAACTAAAAATTCAATTAATGACATATGATGGATATTTTATTATTCTTGACTGTTGGAATATGATGTGAAGAGTGTATTAGCAATTCTATCAAACTTTATAGGTGTTGATTTTAATGATATACCCCTTTGAGTGACATTTGAATTACTTGAGCTAGATTGGTGAATTTTGGGCATTTGGCTGATATTGTTTAGTTGAGTATGGCCTTATGAGCATCAATTATGATATTTGTGTTGTTCCTTACTATTGTGTTTTATGCATGCTCACTTGTATTCATATCTTGACATTGTGAAAGTGATATTTTGTGATAAATTGATTTAAAAAGACTTGTATACCCGATGGGAAATTATTTTAGTTGGATTTACTAATTTTTGACTTGTATGTCCGATGAGAAATTTTTTTTGTAGCCTATTGGGAAACTTTTCTGGTTATTGTAAAAAAAATTTGTGTGGGTATATGGACCTCACAAGTCCTCATTGGTCCCAACTATCTATACAGGGCAATGGGTGTATACTATAACATACGTTGCATCATATTGTGTAACACCCCGAATACTTGGCCTCTGAAAATTTTTGTGTTTTGAACTTACTGCCCAGGTTGACTCACCTAACGAGTCTTAAAGACTCATTATGAGCCGTAGGGATAAAGTCATAGGCAAGCTAGTGAGGAATGCCCAAGTTTCTGTCCTGAGTGCGATATGGACCTCATGAGTCATAGGGAGACATTATGAGTCATAAGTGAGACTCGGGGTTCCACCAGTGTGATGGTCCATTATTTCTGACATAATGACGACTAAGACCCTATGAGTTGTCAGGTCTGGTTATGAGTCACAGTGTGGAACTCGTGACCCTCGTAATAAGGTTTCCTCGAGTCACTGCCTAAATCATGAGTCTAGGTAATAACTCATATTAGATCATCATGAGTAGTGATGTGATCCATAACGATTGGTGATAGTTTTTCTTGTATTTTAATTTAGGTCACTTTGGTAATTTTTACTCATCCCCAGTTATAAACCATGACATAAAATACCCTAAGGGACACCAAAACTCGTTATTATTCAATCATGAACTACTATTTACTCTCTTAAATTTCCCAAGTCAAGAACAAAGCTAGGGTTTCTCAAGGTTGGTCATCTAGGGCTTAAAGTGTGATTTCTTCTCTATAACTCTTGATATCTAAAGCATGTATCTCTTCCCTACAAACTTATATTTTATTATGTCATGTAATATTGATATTGATGTTGTTTTAAATATTGATTTTGGAATTTGGGTTGAGGGTTTTGGATGATTGTTGCTTGAATGGTGTTCCCATGATTTTATATGCATTATGTATATTTTATTAATGACTTTTGAACTGATTAGGTGCATGGGCATGGTAATGTGGGATGTGGGTCATTGCATTGCCCCAAATTAATGATTTTTGATATTGGAATTGGTTTGAAAATTGTGTAACCTAAACCCACTTGCATAATTGGCTTTTAAAAATGGTTAATCACATGGTTTGGCTTCCAATTCTAAATATTGCATTGCATAAAAGGCTAAATGGAATATAAATAAATTTTTGGAATGCCTTAATGGTCATGTGTTGGACTTAATTATAAACTACGGGGGTTGAGGCATTCCCCTAAGTTGATTTTTATAAATACAGGGGTCGGCATTCCTCTAAAATTTAACTTGACAAATCATAAGGGTTGGGGCATTCCCTTAAGGTGATGAATTATTGGAATGACATAATGATATAAGCTTGCAAGCATAATTGGTATGATGATACCAATGGTATATATCGTAATGGATGGTTATTGGTTGATAAATGGGAATGTGTAAATATTCTAATTAGGCTCAAAGGTGATTGTACAGCTAAACTGTGAAACTGTAGGTCCTGAGGGACTATTACTAGAAACCCACATTTACTAGTGTGAGGGTTGGTCAGGACGACTATGTGCTTGTGTCATAATTTATATATTTGTATCCTTGAATGGTATGGGTTCGGGGCATTCCCTGAACTTTCTTGGATACCCGAGTTTATGCAGCTAACATAAACCGATACCTTTTTAGCAGGGTGAGAGTTAGAACCTTATAGCTCGTTGGTATAGATGACGGTATAAGCTACATAGTATAGGTTGATGTTTTAACTATCATGCTAAACCTTGTCCCATATCCCAACATATTATATAGACATATGTATATTATTGTGTGCATATGGTTTTGGAATGATTTTTTAAAACTGATAGATTATGGCATTACTTTATTCCTTTCCTAAGTTATATGCTAGTGCTCACTTAGCTAACCGTCCCCGAACATTGTATCCCCATACGATGCAGGGTTCGCAGATACTTTTATTTCCTTGCATAGTGGTAGGTGATTTATAGATTGTTCGTGAGTTAGCTTTGAAGTGGTGAACTTTCATTCTTTGAAAGGCCCTTATTTTATGGTCTTGTCTTTACTTACTTCTTAGACTATATCAATGGATTTTTGTCTATAGTCGGGGGCGTGTCCCAACTTAGGTTAATGTTTTGCTTCTTAGAGGCTTTTATGGATAGTGTATGGATGGATTTATTGTGGATTCTTAGATCCCTCTTGTTATTGATTTGTCTATTTTTTATATGTTTGAAACTCATCTCTATCTTGTTGTACGTTTGAATCCACAATAGACAAATCAATAACAAGAGGGTGGTCTCCGTACTCAGCGGACTTGAGATATCCATCATGACTAGGACCTAGTTTGGGTCGTGAAAAGCTTGGTATCAGAGCCTAGTTTTATAGACATTGGGTGCCCACAAAGACGTATCATGTAGAGTGTCTTTTATGGTGTGTAGCACACCATACTTATAAGGGAGAGTCTACGAGACATTTAGGAATATTTCCTTTTCTGATGTTATATTTTTTGGCTATAGAGTCTAAGGTATTAAAAACTCTCTAATGTTTTGTTAGTCGCATTTCAGATTATGCCCCCTCAAAGATCTAATGTCCATAGAAACTCTTCTATCCCACCTGAGGACAATATGGATAGAACTCATCCTGTATATGAAGTACAGACCCGATCAAGAGTTTGTTCTCCTGAGTGCACTGACTTTATAGAGTTCCATCGATTCTTACTAGTCCTCCTTAGGTTTCTTGGGTTAATAATACTCATGCCCCGATGACTCAAGGTGATGTATCTAATGCTGAGTTCTACTATTCTAGTATCGGTTGACCCATATAGTAATATTTCTATCACACTATTTTGGTTTTATTCATGGAAAGAGGAACTAAGCAAAGATAAAAGAGAGGCAGAATAAGATTTTTTGATATCCAAGGTAGAGTGGAGGTCAGCAAAACAATGGTAAAAATGGAAAATAGTAGAATAAGAAGAGGAATTAGGAGAGTTCCCATGCGACTATTAGTGCTTCTTATCCTAAGTCTTCTGGTGATCATCGCTTCTAGGCTAATAGTGGTTTTAAGGAACAAGGTTCCCTATCTCTGGTTAGTAGAGCCTATTAAACCCCACCATATCCTCCTTATAAATTTTGTGGCCAGCTTTACCATGGTTATTATGATAAGGGCAGGAACTTGTGTTTTAATTATGGTTATCCTAGTCATATACAATGGCATTGTCCTTTTGCTAGTGTGGCTCTAGAGCTAATAAGGTTCTGATTGCTGCTTCTTTAGATTTTTTCACCAAAGTGTTCTACTTTTTATACCGGTACTGGTCGAAATCATCTTTATGCTTTTTTCACCCGTCAGGAATTTGAGCCATCTTCTAGTGTAGTCACTGGTATATTAAAACTTTTCTCTTATGATGTATACTGTCTTCTTGATCTAGGTTTCCATATTTTCTTATATAACCCCTTATGTGGTTGTTCATTTTGGTTTTGGTCCTAATAGCATTTCTGATCCCTTTTTGTGTCCATCTCGATAGGTGATTCCATTATGGGTAGAAAAGTATATAGGGGTTTTATGGTGTCTATCTGTGGTAGGGAGACATTGGTGGACTTGATAGAGTTGGATATGTTGGAGTTTGATGTTATATTGGGGATATATTTGTTCCATTTGAGCTATGCTTCCTTCGATTATAGGACCCAAAAAGTTAGTTTTCAATTCTCAAATGAACCAGTGATTGGAGGGGGGAGGCAGTTCTCTATTACCTATAGGAAAGTTTTTTTCATATCTTAGAGTCCAATATTTGATTTGCAAAGTATGTCTATACCATTTAGTTCGGGTTAAGGGTTCCAATTTTGAAAGTACTTCTTTGCAATTTGTCCCGGTGGTTAATGAATTTCTTGAAGTGTTTCCGAATAATCTTTTGGATATTCCTCTCGATATGAAAATAGACTTTGGGATTGATCTTTTATTGGATACCCGTCTTAGCTCTAATGGCTTCGGCTTAGTCGAAAGAACTTAATGAGTAGTTAAAAGATCCTCTTGATAAAGGTTTCGTCCACCTTAGTGTGTCTCCATAGGATGCTCTTGTGCTTTTCATGGGTGAGATAGATGGTTCTCTTCGGATGTGTATAGACTATTGATAATCAAATAAGGTTGTTATAGAGAATAATGTGGTTGTGGCTCATAGCTCTGTTAATTAAGGAATTTTAGGTTGATTTCTCTATTGGATAGACTAGTATATTATGCTAGATATTTTTTTGTTGGTGCAAGATTGTTGCTAGACCATAAGTTTGAACCATAGATATTGACAGTGATGATAAGAATATTAGCTCAGGGATAGTTGTAATGCCCCTAGTCTATACCCTGGATTCTACACGGTGCTCACCCCATAACTGATATCTGTTGTGAGCACTGAAACATGATACAGTAATAAATGTAGAATAATAGGGTGAAATTCCATAAGGTTCAAAATATTTGAAATACAGATAAATTATATCATCTAAAATAACAATCTGTAAAACTGAACACTACCTAAAAACTAGTCTGAAAAGCCTCTAACTGAAACTGTCTGAAAGTGGAGTTGATAGAACAATCCCCCAACTAACTTCATCTACTAAAATACAAAGTCTAATGAAATAATGAAATAAAATAATATCCTCGAATGATGAGAACTCACTACTAATCTACAACTACTGGCTGAATCTGAATCTATCTATGCGCGGTTAGGAACCTGAGCGTCTGAACCTATGATATGAGACATCATAGAAAAAGAAATATTATGTGTCAGTACGTGAAATGTACTGGTATTCTAGATGAGGTAAGGCTAAATTCAAGGGTTCATATGCATGAAGAATAACTGACTGTATGATATAGAGTAACTCAACATGATAGTACATGGATAACCGATTCTACTGTAAATACTTAGTATGCACTAATGTGTATATAAATAAAAACTGTGACTAAGCTTTTCTAAAGCTAAGTCCTGAGTTATGATATTGAGTAACTAATATCTAAAGTTACTGATAACTGAATCACTGATACTTATTGACTGTATCTGATAGTCCTGATTCTGTAAAACTAAACGGAGATCTATTCTGAAGATTGAGACTGAAACTGTGGGAGGTAATCATCTAAACGACATGCCCCAAATAAGATAACTGAGTTGGGGTCTAACCTGTGACCCCAGTTGGAAGGGTATCAATACTGTTCCATAGGTAAAGACACTGAAGAGTTACCCTCTTCTGGTAGGTACTCTAATGAGAATGGTGGAACTCTCATCTGGCAGGTTAAAACACCTCATCAACCCTCAACTGGCAGGTTTGATGTTTCAACCTACACTGGCTACGTAGTTCTAGAATGTAAGGATTATTTCTAAGGATCACACCCTCTACTAGCAGTTGAGCCCCCATCCTTGGGTTCACTCGGTGCTGAATCCTGCTCCTAACTGAAAGACATTGAACTGAGTATACTAAAGTGAACTGGACTGAATACTAAGTTTATTGAGTTTTCCTGATTTCTGTAACTGACTGAGTTCTACTAAGTTCTATAACTGACTGAGAGTACTACAGACCGTGACATGACTAAGATTCTGTAACTGAAACCTGCTCTAGGTCAACAGCTAAATTTTCGGGTACTAAATACCCCCAGGACTCGATAGCATAAAAAGAAAGGTATAGCATAATCTTGAAATACATAACACTGTACACTTGTCCATAATGTATTCATGAAGACATTTTATCAAACACTTGTAATGAGTTAACTTGTAAATCAATGGGGAATACATGTTATCATGTTATAATGGCACTATTTCATTCATATAGGCATTTTATCAAACACATGGGGAGGCATAGCTGAATCATTAAATCATAAACACTTAGGGTTGACATGGTTTCAACAATCATCTTGCAAATTGAAGGGTTTATTATGAAAATCATGTAATTCTACACATACAATGATTAATTTCATAAAAGCATGTAATTTAACCATGGATTAAACCCAACAATAACATGAACATGAATTCAATTAAATTCAAGCATGGAAGTTCATAATACAACAATCTTGTATTTTTAAAACTGATTCGTGGACTCTACGGGTGAAACAAAACCCATTGATGAACACCTAACATACCTTAATTTGTGAGTTTCTTGAACTTCTTAGTGAATCCCCTGAGATTGCTTTTGTTTTCTTGAAGCTAGGGTTTTTTAGTTTTGAGAGAGAATGATTTTAATTTGGGGATAAATTGAGTGAGTAATGACTTAAAATGTTTTTAGGAATTAAATCCTGTATCTAGGCATGTTAAAATTATGGGAAAAGACTATTTTAGCCCTGAACAAAACATTTAATTCCCGTTAAAATTTTCTAAAATAGTCATCTGGCACGACGTGGCTCTATCATGTTGTGTCTCTGGAAATTTCCAACTGGGAAAATGCATGGTGGCGGGATGCAATGGTATCGCATTACCACTTTGGTTTGGACTTGGAATTTCATTGCGATGTGGTGGAATCGTTTTGCTACATTGGAAATGAAAAATTATGAAAATAAGTTGTGTTACAATTCTCCGGTATTGCGATACCTCAATGGAAACTGACAATCGTCATTTTGACATAATCCGCGATGTGCTACTGGCCTGAATGATGGTGTTTAACAACTGAAACTTAAAATAGCCATAATTTCTCACCCGGATATCGGATTTAGGCAAATTTTATAGAATTGGAAAGCTAATTCAATTTCCTACCCAATGAAAGGATCTAAACTGAAAAATACTGAGCATTTAAAAAATTTCATATTGAATAACTCATAAACTGACAGTTAAGTTAAGCTTGATAAATATGGGGTATTACAATAGTGATGTGAGATTTGCAGGAATAGATTAGTAGTCTTGATGCGATGAGAAAAAGATATTAGGATGATAACTTAGGAGTTATTGGAGTCAAAATTTGTGATATATACCAGAGGTCTGGTGTTGAAACAATAAATTTGGGCCAAGTTATTAGGTGGATAAGAGCATGGAGTTTATAAGAGCATGTTAAACCTCATCTATCATCTTATTAGAAGAGATTTTAAGTATGTAAGTACCATGTATACCTAGTTTGTGTTATTAAACGTCTTAGTATGAAGGAGTCTGGGGAGTTTTATATGGTGTTCTTCAAAGATGAATTGAGGAGAATATAGATAGATGATGTGAGCCCTTATGTAGTCTTAATACTTTTATTAAGTTGTTATATTGTGTGATTAGAGTTTTTGTTATGAGTTAAGAAGTATGGATATGTATGTTCATGAGAGTGTGACTTATAGGGTGATAGCTATAGAGGCTAGCAAAATATTAGATTATTATCTATGAATGGTAGTGGCTTCATATTGTAGGTTGTAGGGAGGGAGTCAGCGTTCATATGTACAGTGGTACACCATAGTGCAGAGTGATGTACTTATAGGTTTGATGAGAGGTTATGTACACGATCATAGGGTGGTGAACTAAGGCTGGTCTTCAATTTTCTTATGATTGCGAGTTTCGGGGAAAAGTCATGGAAAACCTATGTCCATTCTAGCAAATTCCTCCTACCCCAGTTAAAGAGGACATTTTGACAATGTCTTACATATTCTTATTATGCCTATGCCTAAGGTATGAGTTCTTTATGTAGCTTATGTCCATTCTCCAACCCCTGAACTAGAAGATATAATGGTTCTCAGAAATCTAACCCTTTAAGCATTCAAGCTCTATGTTATGACACTCGTGATCCATAAACTCATGTATCACTTTATGCTTAGTTCTAAGGGACTATATGTTCTATATGTCATCGATTCATCTCATGGCATGTCTTAGACCAAGGTGATGTAATGTATGCACACTCATGACTATTCTCAATTCTTAAATCAGAGGCAATCATTTCAAGAGGAACCCTTGTCTTATTTCTTGAATATATAAATCCCATGCTTTTGTAGTTATGTGTTTGGTGGGGGAGTTATAAGATTGAAATGGAGAAGAAAGCATAGTGGAGAAGTGCGACTATATTTAAGGGATATTAGATGGATTATTTGAGGTGGATAATGCTTCTTTTCCATTCGTATGTCCTGCGAGAATCTCAGTTCGTATCTTGTATCAATCTTCCATATAACTAATGACCCAGATCATGTCAATGTCATATCTTGTCATCGCATGATTCATGCCTACACGGTTTGCTTGGTGATGTCATGAAGATCATTTATCTTGGCGCCTATGTATGTTTTATCGATAAAGGATTCCTAATGTGAAGATACATACTTTTAGAGCTTCAATAAGTCCCTACCCATTAGTCAGGGGAGAATGTAACACCCCAAATTTTCGTCCTCTAAAGATTTTTGAGTTTTAAGTTCACTGCCCAGGTAACGACTCACCTAATGAGTCGTGAAGACTCATTACAAGCTGTAGGGATCAAGTTATAGGCAAACTAGCTAGGAATGCCCAAGTTTATGTCCTGAGTACGACAACCTCACACGTCGTAGGGTGACATTACGAGTCATAAGGTGAGACTCATGGTCCCACTAGTGTCATGATCCATTGTTTCGACCATGATGATGACTAGGACCCTATGAGTTATTAGGTCTGGTCACGGGTCATGTTTTGGGTCTCATGACCTTGGCAGTAAGGTTGCCCTGAGTCACTACCCAGACTATGATTCCAGGCAATGACTCATATCCAGTAGTCATGAGTTGTGATGTAACCCATAATAATTGGCGATAGTTTTTCCTATGTTTTAATTGGGGAAACTTTGGTCATTTCCCCTTATCTCCAGTTACAAACCATGACATAAAATACCCTAAGGCACCCCAAACTCCTCATTACTCAATCATAAACTACTCTTTACTCTCTCAAATTACCTAAGTCAAGAACAAAGCTAGGGTTCCTGAAGGTTGGTCATATAGGGCTTAAAGTGAGGTTTTTTCTCTATAACTTTTGATATCTCAGGCATGTATCTCTTTCCTACAAACTTGTATTTTATTCATGTTATACAATGTTAATATTAATATGGTTTTAAATGTTGATTTTTTTAGAAACAGACCTTACCGGGGGGTTTCACCTCTCGTGGAAGTAAGGGGTTAAGCCACACATCCCTATGGATTATCATAAATTAAAATAAAATAAATACAAGAAGGGCGACACAGATCTTACCTTTGATCCTATGGTGGTTAAAAGCCAACTAGCCTACTAAGGCCGGTCGACTCATCCCCAATACTAGAACTGAAATCTAGATCTAAGTACCTAGAAGAGAGGAATCTTCTCAGTATAATATAATAAAGGAAAGCATAAATAAGGGAGACTCTCCCCTTACAAAGTAAGAATAAAATCAATACAACACTAAACCACTTCATAAATGCTATAAACTGGAGAGAATAGCATAGATGGAGACGATGAGAAAAGATAAACAAAAATGAGTTATAACAAATGCAAGAATCTTCAACTATATCTAAGGTAGTTTCTTGATGTGTTTCAACTTCCTCCTTCTAAAAGTATACATACCCATTTTGTCAATTGTTAAATATCTTCTATTCTCCTGAGGAAAGTGATGAAAGCTATAATAATACTGAATAAAATCCACATAATGACAATACTTAGATAGAGTATCTACCTCAAAGTTTGCCTTTCTATATATGTGAAAACATCTTAAGAAATCACATAAACTAATTAGATATTGTAGCTCCTCAATGTACCTACAAATGCTCCAAGGTGGTGTAATATCACGTTTGAGCCACTTGACTAGAAATTTGGAATCAACATCTAGTATCACTCTACTATAACCATGTTTCCTACACCAAGTAATGCCTATAAGACCCACCTGAACCTCTTATTGGTTGTTGGAACTAACTCTAAGAGGTGTCGCAAAAGAAAAAATCATCTTGCCTTCACTATCTCTTAAAATGACACCTGCTCCAATTTTCCCTGGATTTTCCAAGGCACTACCATCTGTGCCTAGTTTTACCATGGATTGATGCGATTTGGTCCAACAAACTTGAGTAACTTTTATCTCATGCTGGCAATTTTTGATAAAAAATAACAAGGTCTCTCCAATCATTCGACCAAGAAATATATGGATAAATAGTAGTCAACAACATATGAAGTTGTTTAATAATGAAGAAAATAACCCTTGTTTCACTTGATTTCTCTCCCCCATATTTTCTAGCACACCTATTTTTGGAAAGATTCCAACAAACAAACTATGAGTTACTTGAATAATGAGTTTGTGAACCTCATTATTATATTTACTAATCCACAACCTCGCCAACAAATTTATCAAAGAATTAGTGTCATATTGAATGCCCCAAAAAGCTGAAAAATACCTCTAAATACGTGTAGCATAATTATCGATAGCAAAAATATGATCCATGGTATCAAGACCTTACCTATAACAGCAAGAACAAGCTATCGGTTCATGCCAAAAAGTAATAATTTTGTCATTAGATGGTAGCTTACACCTTAGAGCTCTCCACAAAAGAAAAGATGTCTTAAAAGGGATACTCTTATGACAAATAAAAAAATCTGACCGATGGTGCTTTTATTCTCTCTTACCAAATTCCACACCAAATAACAAGAGAAAATACCACTAGAATTCAACTTCCAAATATCCCGATCATCTTTTCTTCTCCCGATTACTGAAGCCCATAATCTTCTTCACCCTGTCAACATCATTAATTAGAGCATTGAAAAGCAATATGAAATTGCTCTTGTGTTTATTAATCAGTTTCTCGAAAGTCTCTTCATAAGTCAAAAGCATTTTCATGATAAGCTAGAGTGAATGCTTAGTGGTGGATGTAAAAATGATTATATCATCTACGAAGATCAAATGGTTCACATGAGGCCCACTCTTCTTCATGTAAAAACCTTAATAAAGATAATGATCATTTATATTATTTAACAACCTGCTCAATACCTCCATACCAAGAATGAAAAGAGAAGGAAAAAAGGGATATCCTTGCTTAAGACCTCTTGTAGATAGAAAGAATCCTTGTCTTGAACCAATTACTATAATTAAGCATAAATTATTTGGAATTATCCTTCATACCATATCAATAATAATTTCTTATGCAAGCATAATATTATCTGAATTGTTTCTTCCTCTAACAAACTGTGACTGATCATCAAAAATAAGAAGAGGAATAATAAGAGCAAGTTTAAGGCAAATGATCTTGGAAATAACTTTGTTAGTGAAGTTACTAAGCGATATAGGCATAAATTCTGACAACTTATGAGGATTCTCCACTATAAATAGAAGAACCAAACAAGCATGAGAGACATATTTAGGCATAGAATGATGATCAGTGATGATTTTACCACTTAGTCTCACTAAACATTTGTGCACATTACCTTGTTTTGAATGAATAAATGAGAGATATTAGTGATAAAATGCACTAATATCCACTCTTTGAAGGTATAGAGTTAAGGAGATCAAAAGATGTGTTCATGAAGAAACTCTGCCCTATTCTCCTGAGTCTAATGGTGTAGTTGAAAGAAAAAATAGGTCACTGAAAGAAATGATGAATTCTATGTTAATTAGCTCTAATGCACCTGATAATTTGTGGGGTGAAGCTATTTTATCTGCATGTCATTTACAAAATAGAATTCCTCACAAAAAACTGGCAAAACTCCTTATGAATTGTGGAAAAGTTATAAACCTAATTTGAAATATTTAAAAGTGTGGGTTCCCTTGCTAAAGTTCTTCTTTCTGAAACTATAAAGAGGAAAATAGGTTTTAAAAATGTTGATCGCATATTTATTGGATATGCTGAACATAGTGTTGCATACAGATTTCTTATCTTGAAAAGTAATGTACTTGATATTAATACTATAATTGAGACAAAAAAATGTTGAATTCTTTGAACATAGTTTTCCACTATGTGATAAAATATCTCATGCACCTGTTGAAAGAGAAAATGAATTGACCTCTAATATTAAGGAACAAAGAAGAAGTAAAAGGCCTAGAAAAGAATATATCTCTTATGAAAATGATTTTCAAACTTTTCTTATTAATAGTGAACCATCAAATTATTTTGAAGCTGTATCTTCTTCTGATGCTAAATTTTGGAAAGAGACAATAAAAAATAAACTTGATTCAATTATGAAAAATGATACATGGGTTTTAGCTGATTTACCTCCTAGTGCAAAACCAATTGGTTGTAAATAGATTTTCAAAAGAAAACTTAATGTGGATGGGTCTTTAGATAAATATAAAGATTGGTTAGCAGCTAAAGGATTCTCTCAAAAGAAAATATTGATTATTTTTATACATTTGAACCAGTAACAAGAATTTCTTCAATTCGAATTTTAATTTCCTTAGCATCAATTCATAAGTTGTTTATCCATTAGGGAAGTGTTTGTTTAATCCTGGGGAAATAATTCACACTGCTGAAATAGTACCTTGGGATAGTGCCTAGCACGACTCAAGTATAATTAATATATCAATTCAAATAATATCGTAGTAATATTTATTTAATATTTAGTATTATTAACTATTATTATTATTGTTCCCCAACAATCTAAGAAACTATTTTAGATAATTCTACTCCTTGTACTTCAGCTACCAAAGCAACTCCTAATGCTCCTTTTCTGGTTGTTCTACCATATGTAAAACCATTTCCTGGTGTTTCAAATATTGAAATATTCGCTAATGAAAACTTTAAAAGGTGGCAAGAATGAATTTTTTCACTACTTGATGTTCATGGTGTTGCATATGCTTTGGCACAACCACAACCTGGTGCAGACATTGATACCAAAATCTTGGAGTCATGGCAATACGCCAATAAGGTATGTCACCATACTATTTTACAAATAATTTCTAATAAATTGTTTGATGTGTATTATAGTTGCAAAGAAGCAAAAGTCATCTGGGAAGCTCTAATCAAGAAGTTTACAGCTGAAGATGTAACCAAACAAAAGTTTGTAATTGAAAAAGTTTACAATTGGCAAATGAGTGGTGTAAAAGAAATAAAAATTCAAATAAATGAATATAAAAAATTGTTAGAAGATTTGAAGGCTCAGGACATCACTTTACCAGAAAAATTTGTTGTTGGGGTATTAATTGAAAATTTTAACTTGAAACATAAGCAGACAAATTTTACTATTGAGGAAATAATAACTCATATTCTAATTAAAGATACCAACAGAAAGGAGTCATTCAAAGATAAGCAGGTTGCACTCAATGCAAATTAAGTACAAGGTTAACACAACAACAACAAAAGGTATGGTAATAAGTCTTAAGGTTACAAGACTCATAATCTCAATTTTAGGAAAAGAATAGTCACTTGTTTTACTTGTGGAAAACTAGGTCATTATGTTGCTAGATGTAGGCATAGAATAAGAAATAATAAAGAAATGAGAAATCCTCCCAAAGATAATTTAGTTGAAGGAGATGAAATAATTGCAATTGTTATTTCTGAAGTAAATATGGTGGCACATATAAGAGAATGGATGGTAGACTCTGGGGATACTCGACACATTTGTATGAATCGAGAAGCATTTGCCTCTTTACATCAATAGGAAATGACAGTGAAGTAGTCTACCTTGGAGACACAAGAACTGCTAAAGTCTTGGGCAAGGGTAAAGTGCTCCTAAAACTCATATCGGGAAAAACTTTAGCCCTTATGGATGTGCTACGTGTTCCTAAAATGCGAGCAAACCTGATTTCTATGGCTTTACTATATAAAGCAGGAATGAAAGTGTCTATTGAATCTAATAAGATTATTTTGACAAAAAAATAATGTATTTATGGGAAAAGGCTATTGTAACCATGGACTTTATGTACTTAATATTATCAATAATAATGCATCAGTTTTTGCTTATATGATTGAGTCTATTTCTTTCCGGCATGCTAGATTAGGACATGTTAATATCAAATTTATAAAGAATATGCAATCACTTGGTTTAATATCTGGTTTGGATTCAAGTAATTTTGATAAATGTGAAATATGTGCTGAAGCTAAAATTACTAAAAAGTCATGTTTTTCAGTTGATAGAGAAACTGAATTGTTATCTTTGATTCACACTGATTTGGGCAATTTAAAACAAACTATGACTAGAGGTGGTAAAATATATTATGTGACCTTTATTGATGATTTTTCTTGATTTTTCTACGTTATATTTTCTTAGAAATAAAGATGATGCATTTGATGCCCGTTGAGGAACAATGAAAAATAATAACAATATTATTTAAATGTTAAAAAAACATTATATTAACAATATTAGCAATACAATAACATAACAATATATAATATTATTACTACCTCAATGATAATACTATAATCAATATGGCAATTATAACAATAATCCAACTATTTTTAACAAGTTAATAGATTAATTAAACTTGAGTCGTGCTAGGCACTGTCCTAAGAAACTACTTCAGTAGTGTGAAATGTTTCCCTAGGATTAAACTAGCACTTTCTTGATCGATTAGAGTATATTCTGAGTTAATTAAGTCTTCCCTAATTAATCAGAAGATACAGGAATCAAAAAAATTATTAATACAAATACCAACAAGTTAAAATATTAAAGCAGAAAACAACAATAAGAAGATAATTAAATTGGAACTAAGGAAACGGAGAAAGAAAATTAAATAGAGAAAAGTATGTGCTATTGGTTGATTTTTTTTTCAAAAGGAGAGAAAATCTCTCTCTCTCTCTCTCTCTCTCTCTCTCTCTATATATATATATATATATATATATATATATCTGTGAAAAGGGAAAGATTATTTATATTATATAGTTGAGGCGGAATTGTTGAGGCGGCAGACCATTTCCTTTTCCTTTTTTTTCTTTCTATTCTTTCCTTCCAAGTAAGCAAAAGCTTTAATTTCTTTTCCTTTTTTTTCTTCAAAATACACAATAAATTATTTTTCCTACAATCCTCACATTATTTCAAAATAATTTATATAAAAAATATTTTAACTTGTTGGATTTGCATGGACAAAATGCAGTATGTTTAGTGTCTTCTGGACTATGAACAAAACTTAGACCAATAAAATTTAACTTACAGAATTATCAGTGAAATATAATATTTCTATGAACTGAAAAATTCTTAATTTAAGCCAGAGATTTTATCAATCACATTTTGATTGTAATTTGTTGTTCAACGCGGTTTTGCGCCAATAGGCCATACGCGCACCTGGTATTCATGAGAGCTCTAGAGACTAAGACCACAAGTCTCATAGGAACGACCATATTCCACTTCCTTATAGGTGAATTCAGCAAGTGTACACTGCTTTAAATACACCATCCGTAAAGACTATGAATTCATTAAGAGTTAATAACTCTTCCCTCTATTTTAGTAGCAGTTCAAGCACTCTCAATAAGTGTGCAGAGTCAATATCGACTTTTTATTACCCATATGAACCTAATTCATGGGATAGCCAATCACATAGGTTGGGTTACCATTTCTATTGACAATCATATTGGGCTTAACCCTATCTCTTTTGAGGTTTGAACAATTAATTTTCTTTTCACAGATTTAGTCAGTGACCAGGTGGTCACGGGTTTAAGCCTTGAAAACAGCCTCTGGCAGAAATGTAAGGTAAGACTACGTACGATACACCCTTGTGATGGGGCCCTTCCCCAGACACTGCGCATAGCGGTAGCTTTAGTGCACCGGGCTGCCCTTTTTTAGATTTAGTTAATGAATCAGCCAAATTCAGTTCTGATTTTACATAATCAATGAAAACTATTCCATCTCTTAACATTATGCCTCAATTTCATATTTCCACTCTTACAACTATTAGATTTATTCTTTGCAATAGTAATTGCATCTTGACAATCATAGTGTATATACACAGGAGGCACCAGATCATTCTTTTTTAAAGGCATATTAGACAACAGATCATCCTTATTCAAAGGGATAATAGACAACTTATCATTCTTTTTAAAAGGGATATTAGGCAACAGATCATCCATTTTCAAATGGATATTAGGCAACAAATCATCCTTTTTCATAGTGATATTAGGCAACAGATCATCCTTTTTCAAAGGGATATTCTCTAAGAAATTTCATATCTATTCAGCCTCAGTACTAGCTAACTCCAGAGCTACAAATTCTTATTCTATAGCTTATCTAGCAATAATATCTTCTTAGATGATCTCCATGATACTGCACCACTACTAAGGGTGAACACATAAGCACTAGTAGATTTTGTCTCATCTGAATTAGAGATCCAATTTGCATCACAAGATACAAGATACCAAAATTCACTATTCCTTTCAAATATTTCATCAGTCTCATTAATGCAGACCAATGCTCATTATTGGGATTATGAGTATATCTACTCAAACTACAATCAGGCCTAGTAAAATTCATTAAATGCATTAGAATCTTAATAATCTGTACATACTTAGACTGAGAAACTGAGTCACCATTATTATTATTTTAATCTAGAATTAGCATCATAAGGAGTGGCCACAAGAGTTACCTCCCAACATTCAAACTTCTTTAGAATTCTTTCCACATAATGTTCTTGAGATAATATTATATCATCTTCACTCCTTATAACTTTAATTCCCAAGATTATATTCATTTCACCCATATCTTTCATATCAAAGTTAATAGGCAAAAATAATATGGTATGCTTCACAATATTTAAACATGTACTAATTATAAGCATTTCATCAACATATAAATAAATTATCACATAATCATTGTCTACCACTTTTTTATAAACACATTTATCCACCTCAATAGAAAAAGATCTGTCTTTTATTAAGACTTAATCAAATTTCTCATTCCACTATTTAGGAGCTTGTTTAAGTCCATAAAGAGATCTAATTAATTTACAAACTTTATTGTCTTGTCCAAAAGTTACACATCCTTCAGGTTGAAACATATAAATTTCTTCTTCTAAATCACCATTTAAGAAAGTTGTTTTTATATCTATTTGATGGATAAACAGATTATGAATTGATGCTAAGGCAATTAAAATTTGAATAGAAGAAATTCTTGTCACTGGTGCAAATGTATCAAAGTAATTAATATTTTGTTTCTGAGAAAAACCTTTAGCTACTAACCGATCTTTATATTTATTTATAGATCTATCCGACTTAGGTTTCTTTTTGAAAATCCATTTACAACCAATCGGTTTTGCACCAGGAGGTAAATCAGTTGAAACCCATGTATTATTTTTCATAATTGAATCAAGTTCAATTTTTATTGCCTCTTTCCAAAATTTAGCATCAGAAGAAGATTTAATTTTAAAATAATTTGATGGTTCATTATCAACAAGAAAATTTTAAAAATCATTTCCATAAGAAAAATATTCCTTTCTAGGCCTTTTACTCCTTCTTGATTCCTCAATATTAGAGGTATATTCATTTTCTCTTTCAACAGGTGCGTGAGAGATTTTATCATATAGTGGAAAAATATGTTCAAAGAATTCAACATTATTTGTCTCAATTATAGTATAAATATAAAGTACATGATTTTTCAAGACAAGAATCTGTATGTAGTACTATGTTTAGCATATCCAATAAGCATGCAATCAACAGTTTTAGAACCTATTTTCCTCTTTTTAGGTTCAGGAATAAGAACTTTAGCAAGGCAACCCCACACTTTTAAATATTTCAAATTAGGCTTATAACCTTACCATAATTCATAAGGGGTTTTGCCAGCTCTTTTATGCGGAATTCTATTTTGTAAATGAAATGAAGATAAAATAGCTTCACCGCACAAATTACATGACAACATTTTTGTCTTTTGGCCATACTAAATCTAGACCACACTTGTAAAGTGTATCCTATACTATTTAAGATCACTCTTCTAAAGCGTAGCCTAAACTTTTAGCTTTTGGCCACATTAATTTTTACAACACTTAGAAAGCGTGCTCTTTAATGGTATAGGCCACACTTTATAAGCGTTGTCAAATCTTGATAGAATTAGAAACACTTATTTACACATATGACTACACTTTTAAGTGTGGCATTATTATAATTCTAAAGACAATATTTTAAAAATGTAGCCTAAATTTTCATTACAAATTTTTCACTCTCCCTCCAAAATATTTTACTCTCCCTCCAATTAATATTAGCCAAAAATAAATAAGTAAAGAAAATATTTAATAAAATATATTGATCTCTTTTTCCAAATATCTCACAGATCTCAGAGCTCACAAAACCCTCAGCTCTTTGCCCAAATTTCTCCTCAAATCCATCGAATCCATGGAAGATTTTCATTCCAAAATTATCAAATTTTGTCTAACTTCAGCTCAACTCTATTAGCATATCAACCAATAATATAGTGAAGTTAGGAGTTTTAGTGGGTTAATTATAAGTTCTTTTTAATGGAAGATAGAATTGAGTTTTAGTAATTCTTGTTCTACTGGAGCTATGTTGCTCTGATCTTCAAAAATGTGCAATTTTTGGAAGATTTGACAGACTCCAGGGGCATTTTTGTGGATACGACCAATGGCGCTAAAGTTTGGACTACATGATAGTTAATTGGATTGGTTGATTCAGTATAAATATGAATTACTTCTATTCTATATATTTTGTGATAATGTGCAGTTTTTTTTATTGTCTTTTTGTCGTCTATTGTAAATGGATTTGCAAGGATAAAAGCTAGTGCAAAAATTGGTGTAGATACTTCTTATGAGCTTTGCTGTGGTAGTATTCCTCATAGGCTATGTGTTAGGCTCGTTCCAAACTATGTTGCAAACGTACGCTGGTGGTGTTGTCTTTATGGCCCTTGTAACCATACCCAACTAACCTATGTTAAATCACAATCCTCTCAATTGGTTGGACAAAATTTTGGCTGAAAAGCATCCCAAACCAGTGTCTTCTTACTCCAGTTCCAAGAAGAACACTAAGAAGTAGGTCATTTTCTAACGTTACACTTTGTCCTTTTACAAAAAATTATAATGATGTATCAATTAAATATAACTGGTGGTTTTTCGATATGAGCTGAATATTTTCTGAATCTGTTACCACCACGAATGTCCCCTCTTCATTGCAATACTTTGTAATATTTAATATTCTGTATTGATGCCTGATTGTTAACCTATAATGGTGTTCTGCATCAAGTTTTTTGGAGACATCTATTTTGAAGAATTGTAGTACTGTAGACGTAGTTTACTTTCTTATGATGTTGAAATCTATGTAAACCAATTTGAACGTGTAATGAGTTTAACCAAAAAATGACCTAGCAGATAGTATAAGGAGTTCAAATCTGTCAACTGCAGTAGGCTATCAGCCTTACATAGTTGAGCGTGAAGCTATCCTGGAACATAGTGATTCTATCAAGGCCAAAACCTTGGATCACAGATCATGATAAAGCTGTACAGTAACATTTTGAATTGTCTTCCTCAATAGATATTTGTGTTGTGATGAATAGTTCATTTATTAGTTTATTTGTCTCAAATTTGTTTCTAATATAGGAACCAGAACATTAACACAAACTGTACAGTGACTATGCATTATTATTTTAGAATTATTTTTCTAAAAGAGATGGCACTTAAAATAATGACAGATCCCAACTAGCTTGTCAGTTTGGACTAATGGATAGCTAATTCGATCGGTGGATTTAGTATAAATATAACTTACTTCTATTCTACCTGTTTTGTGATAATGTATAGTTTTTTCATTTGTCTTTTTTTCATCTATTTTAGATGGATTTGTAAGGACAAAAGCTAGTGGAGGAATTGATGCAGATACTTCTTGTGAGCTTTGTTGTGGTAGCATTCCCCATAGTCTATGTGTTTGGATCAATCCAAACTATGTTGGTAAGGTATGCTAGTGGTGTTATCTTTAGGGATCTTATCACTATAGCCAACTAGCCTATCCTTAATCACAGTCCTCTCATGGACCCAAGTTTGACTTAAAAGCATCCCAAACCAGTGTCTGCTAACTCCGATTCCAAGAAGAAGAGCACTAAGAAGTAGGTCATTTGACTAAAATTTCACTTGGTCCTTCTATAGAAAGTTATTATGATGTATAAATCAAATTGGTGGTTTTTTGGTATGAGTTAAACGTTTTTTGCTCTTGGTGAATTTAGTAAATGCTATAAGAAAGATTTAGTTCTGATATTGTTGTGCCATATCTCTTTTATTCCCGTGCTTTGTACGTTAACTTCCTTTTTACTCCCATGTCGTCTGAAATTAACCAGTTTTTATCCAAATGCCACTTGTGTTTGAAAGAAAGTCTAAGTTGCTCAGGCTCTTCACATGTCTATGGGTGCTTGTCGGATCCTTCAAAAATAGTGTATTTTTGAAGGATCCGACACGGGTGCGGGAAATATTTTTGGAGAGTCCTAGAAACTTAGAAGAATGGAGCTCAAGTATTACTTTTCATGTTCTAGTTGACAAACTCTATGACAGAGATCAAAGAAATTAAGAACCAAAAGCACAAAGAGATGACACAATTTTTTCTATCGCTGCTGATTGTAGACATCCAGTAAGTCCTCATTTGGTTCTGCAGCTATTGACCATTATGACTTTTTGAAGCATCATGATTGGACATACTGTTGGTGTTGTTTAGTTTTCACTAAGTTCCATAATTTATCAAAATAATATTTCTTGTGCATTTTTTATTTCTTCTGCATTGGATGATCTTTCCTTGAAATGAGGGACTATGGAAAAAAACTCTCTATATTGGTAGGTGTAAGGTCTTTGTACACTCTACCCTTCCTAGATGCCACTTTGTGGGAGAGTTTTAATATATTCATAAGTCTAATCTGTTTAGTAAAAAATTTTAGACTATAGATTTGAATTACATAATTTGTACTGATTATAATTCGCAAGATGGTGAGGCAAATTTAACGATGCTACAGTTTTAACTCTAAAGACAGTTAAAAATGCAGATTGTTGAGCAGAAGAGACAAATTCTGTGAATGCTGGAGAAGTCTTGACAAGTTGAAGAAGAATTACAAATCTGGCTGCAGCAAGAATCTCTCCGCATGGAGGAAAAAATTGAAGATTCTTGGCAAAGGTTGTTTGAGGGAGAGAACGCTGATGAAGTCTTCTCAAGAATTTCAAAAGAACTATTGGGGTTCGACTCCAGATGGCACATTTAATCTGAATGGTACTATTCAGAGAGAGAGAGCCACTTATAATCTAAACATCAAGAACTGGTGGAACATTTAAAAGAAAATGACAACTTACTAGGGAAATCTGAAAGCACTTCTAATGACCTTGTTGATAGGGTTAAATATCTTGAAAAACTGTTGGGGGACTCTGAGTTCCAGCTGTCCAATTATATTGCATCTATGAAAAAAAGTATGAGGGACTCTGAGCATCAACTTCAGCATGCAGTTGCATCTGCCAAAGCTAGTCAAGAGAAGTAGATCATGTTGAATTCTACAACCAAAGACATGGAAGACTTAATCGAAGATCTAAAATTAAAAGTTTCAAAAGAAGAATGTTTGATGGAGAGTGTTGAAGATAAGTGAATTATCTTGTCAGAATCTAATACAGATCTCAGTAAAGAATTAACTTTTGCAAGGAGTAGGTTGGTATGTTTGGAGGCATCGTTATGCAAAGATGAAGAAATGAAGAAGGTTACTACCTGAGATATTAACTTCCGAAGTAAATTGATAACTGATCTAATTATGCAATCAGCATTCGAAAGAGAGAGACTTGAAAAACAGGTTTGTCACTTCCTACTGACTCTCATTCCTATTATGATTGGAATTATCTTGATAACATTTATGACTTTCCTTTTACTCCATTATATGTAGTTATTATGAGTTTTTTAATCTAATTGACATGATTAATGGGCTTAAACGCTGATTGAGGACTGTACCTAATTGAATACTAGTTAAATAACCTAGTTATGTCTAACAATGATATGCCATTTGGATAACATCAACATTTTTTGTCAAAATATAATTTTATTCAGACTTTGGTAGAAGCTTAACAACTGCATATATTTAATGACTTCTAAAATGCAGTTGTTGTGTATGCGCAAGTTTGTCTTATAATTGATGTGTTGTCTTTTTCCTTTTTACTTGTTTTGGCAACAATAGCTGTTCATTTGGTCGAGTTTGACATGTTCTCACTCTTGATTTGGTTAACTTTTTAGATTTTATGACCATATAGCTCACACTATAATCATTAGAAGTATTTACTTTTAAATTATATGGATAGACCCCCACACACACTCCATGCAAACACATATTATTTTTTGACAAAGATGTGTTTTAAACTTTGTGTATTCTTAAGTTTCCAATGGTCTCTACAGGTTCACAAATTCAAGTTTCATCTTTGCTGTAATATTAGCACTCCTACCATTTCCAGTGGGTCCTTTCACTGAGCTAAAAACAATCAAGGTTAAGGGAAAGCCATGAAAATTGGCTAAAGTAGAGAAAGAATGTGTCAAGGGATGATTTGTTTCTTGAAAGTTCAATGACAAAATGGTTACAGTACTTGAGCATAATCTGTTACTGGAAAAATGGTCATCTCACTATTGGAAGGTTTTATTTACTTGAGCTGGGGGTATATGGAAAATAATCTCTCTACCTCCACGCTGTAGGAGTAAGGCCTGCATAGACTTTTTGCTCCTTATTGGATGAATGTATACCTTGAAGGATAAAATAGTAAAGGCACACCTAGCTAGGTCAGTCATCAACTTTTAAAAACTTATTAGTACTTAGTAGCTTAGATGAGTTGGAAGAAACTCTGCTGGGTACTTCATTATTTCTTTTGATGAACTGCAATTAATTTTTTTATTTTCCTGATTAAATTTAAAGTGGACGAGGAAATGTGCTATATGTAAATGACATGGATAGCTTGATAGATTTTATAGCTCCGTCTATCTTGGTTTGGATGTAAGTAGTAGCTGGTCAAGTGATAGCTACTTTGGTTTTTCTATATCTTTAAGTAACCACTTGGATGCTTATTAAAGAACAACAGATAGGTATTGAAAGTTGTACTTGGTCAGCTTACAAGGATATATATTTGTTTTAGTCATTTAAAGCATAATCTATACATAAAAATTATCAGAGATCGTTTAATAAACAACCTTATAACCTTAACGGTCACCGATTAACCTTAAAACCTTATATTAGGAAACAACCTTATAATTATGTAGTTGGATCTTTACAATGACATCTATTTATGGTTATTACTTAGGTGATGGTGTTGTTACCAAAGGACAGGCTATGGAATTCGTAGTATTCGTGTGGATGGTAATGATGCTCTTGTTGTTTTCACCGTTGTCTAGGAGGCATGAAAAATAGTTGTTAATGAACATAAAACTGTTCTAGTTGAGGTAAATTGCACTCTTTTTAAGATTGAGGCTTATGCTAGTTGTGGAAGTGTCGTTAACTGCTTCTTTTATGTTCAACAGGCTCTCAGGAAGCAGGTAAATTCTGCTCACAGAGGAATTTTTTAAGTTCATTATTGCATGTATAACTTTCTAGTGCAAATTTCTACGTATTCTAGTCACATATCATCGGTATATGCTACTAGAAAACGTAGACAACTTGTTGTTCTAGGAACTGAGATAGACTTAAATAAACTCTCGAAAACACCTGCTCTCATTTTTTAAATTAAACACCTGCTCTTAACTTAAACTCTTAAATAAACTCTTGAAATTAATATATGTGGCCTGCAATTGGGTCCAATTAAGTTCTGATCATGCGGCGTTTGGACCACAATCCAACAGTTGATTTTTTTCTACATAATAGTGATTTTCTTTCTTACAGTCAAAACTCCAGGCAAAGAAAAATGTTGGTGCGGATAAGAGACATCAATATAAAGGTCAGTGAACTTGAGTTACTCCATTTCTATACTAGGCATTAAAGGTTAGCATATTTTTATATTAGAGTTCCCACATGTTAGACATTGGTGAGATGAGACTTCTAATTGTAGTAATTCTATTTGTGGCAGTATGTTAAAGTTACGTTCATAACAAAAATGAAACAATAGCTTGGAAATATGGATCAGTTTATCTTAGGTCTATCGAAAACAACCTTGCTACCTTTGATGGTTGGGGTAAGGTCTGCGTTCACTCTAACCTCCCCAGACCCTAGTTTGTGGGAGTACACTTGGTATTTTTTTCTGGTCACATTTTCTATTCAAATATAGTAATTTTTCTTTTCTGGTTCATTTTCCCATCCTTTACATAATTATAGTTATTTTCTTATTAAATGCAGGTAAAGGTGGTTTTTAAAGGAAACATTAGGTGGATCTGTTTATGTTATATACAACAACATAGTATGTTATTTAACTAGAGAAGATCATAGTTCAACTTACAGATCATCAAAGATGTGAATAATAATGTATATTGTGATTGAGGACGTTGGAAAGCCTAGATTAAGCATGGAGTCAGTCTATTTCTCGAAGGGAACATGATGAAAATTAGTGTGTACTATAATTTTTGAGTTATTTTTATCTAACATAGTGTTTTGAGACAATCTAAATGGAATAATGATGTATAATATGACTAGTGAATGTATGGGAATATAATTGTATTTTTCAATCAAAATTTTTAGTAAATATTAATCGTATAAAATAGACAAGAATGCTATATTTTAAACGTGTGGTCATTTGGAGAAGGGATATATGTTGTGCGACTTATTTAGATGTGTATGTGCAAATTAGCAAAGGCAACACTATGTAAATGTTGCTTTAGAGAAGGTCTTAATGGCTACACTTCAAAAGTGTGGCCTTAAGAAAGTAAAGACCATGCTTTTTAAGTGTTGTTATAGAGATGCTACAAAAAGCTACGCTTCTGAAACGTGCCCAATAGTAAAACAAAGGCAACATTTTTTAAGTGTTGCTATAGAGGTGCTACAAAAGGCTATGCATGTGAAGTGTGCCCAATACCAAAACAAAGGCAACACTTGTAAGTGTAGCTTTATCAAATAAAAGTGTTGCCAATGAAAAGCTACAAAGCGTAGCCTTTATACCATAATGTCCACGCTTTTTAAGTGTAGCTGATATGGCAACACTTGAAAATCGTGGCCTTTGATCAAAGGTTACGCCTCTTTAGGCCACCCCCCCAAAAGTGTTTCCTAAAGTCCAAAAGTGTAGCCTGTGATCAAAGGCCACACTTTCTGCTATTTTAGGCCACACTTTACAAGAGTGGCCATAGGCCCAAAATATTGTAGTGTTATCAGGTGTATTAGAGCTAATTAACATAGAGTTTATCATTTCTTTCAGTGCCCTATTTTTTCTCTCAGTTACACCATTAGACTCAGGAGAATAAGGCAAAGTTACTTCATGAATAATACCTTCTTTTTCACAAAAAAACGTTTAAAGATACATATTCCTCATCTCTATCACGTCTAATTCTCTTGATTTTTCTACTAAGCTGATTTTGAACTTCAGATGTACAAGACACAAAAGCATCAAATGTATCATCTTTATTTCTAAGCAAATACAACTTAGTAAATCTAGAGAAATCATAAATAAAGGTCATATAATATCTTTTACCACCTCAAGTCATAATTTGTTTTAAATAACCCAAATCATTGTGAATCAAAGATTATAATTCAATTTCTCTGTAACTGAAAAACATGTCTTTTTAGTAATTTTAGCTTCAGCACATATTTCACATTTATTGAAATTACTTGAATCCAAACTAGATATTAAACCAAGTGATTGCATATTCTTTATATATTTAATATTAAAATGTCCTAATCTAGCATGCCATAAAGAAATAGACTCAACCATATAAGCAGAAGCAGATGCATTGTCATTGATAATATTAAAGGCATAAAGTTCACGATTACACCTTCCATAAGAATATCATTTTTAGTTAATGTGGCCTCATTATTTTCAAATATAACCTATATTCTAGATTTTCCTAATAATGCCACTGAAATCAAATTATTTTGATAGTAGAAACATGCAGCACATTACTCAATGCCAAAAATTTTACCAGATGTGAGTTTGAGAAGAACTTTGCCTTTTCCAAGAACTTGAATAGTTCTCGAGGTCCCAAGATAAACAATTTCTTCTTCTTTCTCAACTTAGGTGTATGATATTAAATTATTTTTACTTATACAAATGTTCCTAGTAGCACCAGAATCTACCACCTAATTTCTCACATTAATCTCAATATTCATTTCTAAAATAACCGTAATAATTATATCATCCATTTCAGTCAAATTTACTTTTGACTTAGACGGATTTTCATTTCATTCATATATTCTCTTGCATTGAGATGCATTACCAAGTTTATTTTCATACCTATATTCTGTAGTACCAGCAGTACCATAATCTTTTCACAAGCTGACTGGAGTGGAAAAACCAAAGGAACACCAACATCAGTATTATCAACAATCTTAGGGCCATATTATATGCCATAGTTTCTTAGATTGTTGGGGAACAATAAAAAAAAATAACAATATTATTTAATTGTTAATAAAATATTATATTAACAAAATTAGTAATACAATAACATAACAGTGTATAATATTGTTACTACCTCAGTGATAATACTATAATCAATATGGAAATTATAACCATAATCTAACTATTTTTAACAAGTTAATAGATTAATTATACTTGAGTCGTGCTAGGTACTATCCTAAGAAACTATTTCAGCAGTGTGAAATGTTTTCCCAGGATTAAACAAACACTTCCTTGGTCAATTAGAGGATATTTTGAGTTAAATAAGTCTTTCCTAATTAATCAGATGATACAGGAATCAACAAAATTATTAATACAAACACCAACAAGTTAAATTATTAAAGCAAAAAACAACAATAAGAAGATAATTAAATTGGAACTAAGGAAAAGGAGAAAGAAAATTAAATAGGGAAAAGTATGTGCTATTGGTTGATGGTTTTTTTAAGGAGAGAAAATCTATCTATATAAACCTAATTTTAAATATTTAAAAGTGTGGGGTTGCCTTGCTAAAGTTCTTCTTCCTGAATCTAAAAAGAGAAAAATAGGTTCTAAAACTACTGATTGCATGTTTATTGGATATGCTGAACATAGTGTTGCATACTGATTTCTATTTTTAAATGTGATGTACTTGATAGTAATACTTATTGGAAATGCATGTGGCCGATCCTAATTTTGACAAAATGATTCAAACCCTAGCATAATGGATCACATTCCATCTTCCCCAATTTTCAGGTTTAGCTCTAGAATTCATAGCCTTTATTTTTGGAGAAGAAAATATTGTATAATTTTTGGGTGAAGAATACATTGGAGTCTTTCTAAATTGAAGATTGTCTCACTTCCATTGGTGATTTGTGGGAGTGCTAAGTTTGAAGTACCATTCACATAAGCTTCAATAAATCACTTCAATGGAGATTATGGGTATATCTATGCTTATTTATCTAATATGTAGCTAGATCACCTTCTTGGGGGTATGTATGAATACAAATTAAAGTTTGTGTGGGTTGTTATTGATTAGCTTCTATTTAGTAGTTCATGTTTATGGGTTTTATCATTGCTATGCTAACTTGTTGGGGTTTGATGGGTGAAAGCCCTAAATACTCACATGGGTATGATGAGAGAAAGCTCCATGCTCTAGAAAAACCCAAAGCTATCTTTGAAAAAAAGGTTTTAGGTGATGTTTAGGAATCCATATCATCGTTGAAAGAGGGATGTGGAGACCAAAGCAATGATAGACAATTGTGGGTTTAGTTTTCTAAATTTACACTACCTTAGACATAAGGGTGAATTTGAGGCTGACTATACCATGGGTATCATCCTAGAAATAAGGATTCCTAGATTGAGGTTGTGGTTACCAAATGTTTAACACAGCGGTTAGTTATTCAAAAGAATCAATGGGTGAAAGTTTCGTGTTTTGCTGAAAGTCTAGCATCAAAATCTATAACCAAATCTACACATATTTGACCTAATAAATTGATCTTGATTTCTAACACCCATATATCACTCCCTTAGTAATACATAATCCCAAGATCCGTATTTACTTGTTAAAACTCTAATTATTCATCTACCCAAATTTTGTACTAGAAAAACCCAAAAACGAAATATTAGGTAGATACTTATCTCTCTCATTTTTACCTTCTTATGATATTGGTTTGGATTTAACTTATTTCTATTATTTTAAAGTAACTTGATTTCCACTCACATTGTTACTCGTAGATTAGACCCCGACTCCAAAATTGGGTAAATACATTGACGATGACCGCCTTACAGTAAATTGGATGTGTAAGTTGAGTGTTATCAAAATAGCATCGTTGCCGGGGAACAATTTGGCATATTAAGTTAGTTTTAAATTTTAGCTACTTGCTTGAATTCAAGCTTGTATATATTTGTTTTTGATTTTCTTTTATGGGTAGATTTTCTTTTATTTTTATTTTTCTCTATGGCATCTCCTAACAATATGATATTGGTAGTTTTGAATCCTACCGTGATGACCCATGTCTAATCTATGGCGGACCACACTTCAGGAGAAATTGTAACTATGTGCCCTAGAGAGAGATAGACCAACTATCTCGATCCTATGGGTGTCCTTTTATGTAGTGGTTGAGATGGATATTGGGATTATTATCCAAATGCCCCCTCTATCTATTATACTAACCAAATTGCTAGTTCTTTTTATGAGATTGATAGGTCTTATGATGTGAAGAAGAAGGAGCAATAAAGCGGACCCATTGGTCTTGGAGCAATGCTTCAAACCATTTTGGATCGGGTAACTATAACTAGGGAGAATGTGCAAGACTTGCATCAATCCTATGGGGTGTTCAAATAGGCAAATGTCAAGGAAAAGGAATTGCACAAGAACATAATTCTTGTAAACATTACAACCATGTCCATTTCCCAAGAGAAGGTTTGTCAAGAAGAGAAATCACGCTATGATGATGAGCATGATAGCAATGACTCATTGGTGGCATCCCATTCATCCAAATCATATGAGAAAGAAGAGGCTGAGAAAGAAAAGGCCAACATAAAATAAATGGTACTAGACTCAAAATAAGAATCAATGTGAATCTCTTATGATGACTCTAGTTCATTTTGGGGTGAAGATGCTTTGGAAGAAGTTAACCCGGAATTAGGAGTTAGGCCTCATTCAAACCACTTTTCAATATTATGCTTAGAGGATGGGATGAGGATCCATACCTCCAAGCAAATGGTGGATTGTGGGGAGAAGGAGTCTGACTCTTATATTTTGGGATTTGACATTTTGATGGAGCATATAGAACTCCACCCATCAATGGACAAGGAACTCAATTTTTGATGTACAAGGAATGACCTATTGATGTGCTCAATTTTACCCAACGATCCAAACAGAAAGTTTGACGTAAAGTTGGGTAAAAGATTCAAATCTTTAAAATGGAGATAATGAAGCTTGCTTGCCATTTCATAACCTCTTCCAAGTCTCATCTTGGAAGATCTGAACCTTTGTCCCTTTGCTGCTTATTGCATATTGAACAAAAGTTGGGATGGAGATTCAAATCTTCTAAGTGGAAGCACAAAAAGAGTGATGAGGGTGTCGTTCTACGACCTTAAACTAAGCGCTCAATGGGAGGCACTTTATCATGCCATAAAAAGTGGCACATATTCTTTTTAATTCATGTATGGTAGAGTAGATTTCATTTTTATTATTTTACATGCATAATCCATGAAATGTTGGTGTTAAGAGGAATTTTGATTGAATTTGAAAAAGAAGCGTGTGAAGTTGGCAAGTTTGGACTGAACAAGAAGTGTAGGAAACTCAATTGCTTGGTCTCAAGTACCATGACTGCGGTCCGTGTCATCGCGATTGTGGAGGCAGTGTGACCGTGATCGTGGTACTAATACCGCAATCATGGTCAAATCAGTTTAAAGTGACCATCTAAATTCCACTTTCATCCATACTTTTATTTCAATTTCTCTCAAAATTCTCTCCAATTTTTTGCAATACATTGCATATCCAAGGGTCCATTCATCATGTGCATCATCTAATTTGGTCAGTTGTCTAAATTTCCTTAGTATTGATATAATTTCCTACTTAGAACTTTTAGTACAAGAGAAAGATCTGAAATAGCGTTTTGCATTACTAAATACATGCTTAATAGTGATTATTGTTGTGTTTATCTATTATAGTTGGTTTACACGCTAATGAGGAAGTCTTAAGTACCCAAAACTTAAACTTTAAATGGTTAAAGTGATCGTGTACACCATATGTTTAATTTAATGCCCCAAAGAGTTTAATTTGAATTCCTCCAAGTCTTAGGGGGCTATAATCACATATTCTAGACTTTAATTCACTATTTATAATGTTGTCATTCCTAGTAGAAAAAAAAGTTGGGGTTACAATTGATCTTGAACTAAAATGCAAAAATTGGCAGTCTGGTCTCATGTACCGTGATCGTGGTCCCAATGACCGTGATCACGACACCGCGGTTGTGGTCAATGTTCAATGATCACCATACCTAAGGACAATTTGTGGCAGATATGAAAATTTTTGCACATCCTTCGCTGCCCTCGAAACCTTCCATAACACTACCACTTAAGCTTGTCCATATGATTTAGCCTATTTTTCGTATAAACATACTAATATTGGTTTGAGTTGCATTGATTACTGGTTCTCAGCATCAACAAATGGTAGATTTTGACAACACCAGATTCATGGCCACACAATGCCAACACCTGTACTATAAGGATTTCCATAGGAAAAAGTTACTCCTTAAAAGGGGTATTAGCTTGGACAAGGTGGAGGATAAACTCCCGAAATTCCATGCCAGACTCACTACAACCAGGTGGATTTTCTGTTCCCTAAAACCATGCTATGCTAATGATCAGTGGGTGCATGAGTTCTATCCAAACCTCAGCGTAGTGTCTCTAACAAACCCAGTGATAAAAATTTATGGTAAGCAAGTAAACTTTAGAGTGGAGTAGGTTAATGTAGTGTATAGGATCCTAAATACGGACATGGGGTAGTTTCATGTCAAGGCATGCGAGCCAGGGACCTGGATGACTAACATTATATGTCCTAGAACAATAGTTCCTTGGTCCATCACCAAGAGATATATTTTGATGAAGGACTTCATAGAAAAATCCTAGCTTTGGCTAAACATCATATGCAGCGAGTATCATCATGCACCCATATGACCATTATCAATAATTTGCAAGCTTGGATGGTGTCTTTCATCCTATCTGGCATCCCTCTCAATATAGGTGAGATTGTTCTTTTGGAGTGGATTATTTCCAAAATCAGAGAAGTACGCATCTTGTCTTTCCTTCCCTTAGCACTAAGCTTCGCAAATGGGCAGAAGTGGAAGAGTATGTTATAGATACTTGGGTACGTCCAGGATCCTTCATTTTCCCACTTAAATTCAGAGGTGAGGGTGCCCTAGGTCAGAGTAAGAAAACAAAGATGAGCATGATTAAATTACTCTAGGAGGACATTGACTATTGCAGACACTCATCAACCACTACTTTCAATGATATCTTTATTTAGATACAAGGGGTGAGATAATTATTATCCAAACTACCTCATGGATTGGGAGAGCCCTCCACTGCTCGTTATTCATATGTAGCACAGTTAGATTATTAGAAGTGCATGCTGGAGCAGAAGAAGCAGGGTGCCACAGTAGCCAATATGGAGAGAGCCTATTCTGCCTTAGCCACCTCTCACAGGGACCTCAAGGTTTTGCATGAGAATATGGTGAAAAGAGAGAAGAAAAGAGATAAATTCTTTAGGAAGATGTGAAAAGGGGTGAAGGGCATCTTCAAGGTTCTCAAACCTAACCATCCAATACCTTCACCAATATTGGATAGTAAGGATGAGGCCCCTGCAGAGTGGTTGGTTGGTGATGCTGATGGTGATGATGTTGAGTCAACAGGAGCGAGTAGTTCTTGATACATATTTAGGGAGACCCTTTTACTCTTATTTGCCTGCATCTACAGTGTGGACACTACATTCTCTTAGTTGGGGGTACCCCCCGGATGTGTATTATTTTGGTGTTGTTTGCTGGATATTTACATTGGTGATTATCTTAGGATGATTCATTGGATATTGTTTTAATTTTGTTTTTGAAATGCTATATTTTGGGCACCCGATTGGTGCCCACATTTTATGGATAATCATGCTTTTCTCCTAATTTTAGTTTTTTCTCTTTTTACTCTAGCTTTATTATTGATTTTGGTGATGCATGACAAGCTTTGTCCTATGATAGATTGAGTAACGACATTCTTAAGGGTAATGCGTTGTGTTTGGGTTTTGAGGCATAGGTACAGGGGAATTTTGAGTACTAGTAGCATAAATGTCAAAAATGCAAGGGAAGTCTGAGTACCTGTGGCATTGTAATTTGTAAAGTTGGGGTCACTTTGTATACTATTGGCGAAGTCTGAATATCCATATGGGTAGTTTTCCCATTTTGAGCCTAAATGTGAGACTAAGGTTTTGGTTGTAGACATAGTTTATCAAATTGTCCGAGAGGCTAATGCAAAAGAAACAACCCCCTCCGTCCAAAATTTTTGAAAAATCAAGGGCATGGACGTGAGCAATTTTGTAACAAAACTTTTTTTCTTTTTATGGCTTCATAAATTTTGAAGTATGAATAAAAGTAAATACTCTAATTTTTTCACTCGCGGGAGGGACATTTAATCCTCCTTGGCAAATTTTACATGCCATGTGTGGTGAGATTTTGTTATTCATCTCTTGTACATTTGTGTTATCTAGAACTTGCCCGGTTAGTCTTTCAAAACTAATTTTGATTGTTTGTGGTTGGAGAAATAATCTAAGGCCACATTTGTGATTTTGGAACCCACTCTAGCCTAAAAAGCCTACCCATGCATAATTATAATCCCTAGTACCCACTTTGAACCTTTGGACCTTTCTTTGGCAAACTCATTACAACTTGTGACCTATTCTTATTATCTCTCTTTTGAACCAAACACTTTTGAACTTGGAAATGTAAATTGAGGATAAAATCCTAAGTTGGGGGTGGTAAAGGTTGATGGAAGGAAGTGTGAGGACACAAAATTATTAGTGAAATGCCAAATGTGCCTAAGTGTTGAAAATAAAGAATTGAAAGAAAAGGGGTCCAACAAAAGAAATGAATTGCACAAAAGTTGTAAGAAAAAGAGATGGAAGAAATAGGTAATAAAAGAAATCAATAAATAAGTATGATAAAATATAGAAAACAAAGAAGAGTGGCCCACAGTCAAAGAGGAGGATTGAAAAGTGTGATGTAGATGCTCAAGGAAGGGTATAGTCATGTTGTCCTAAATGATATCCTACCTTAGCCCGAACCTATATTGTAAGCTTAAAAGTCCTTTAAGATCTCTAACTATTCACTCTCTTTGTAGTGACGATTGAAAATAGGGGCAATCCTATGGTATGACACTTGTTGCATTGAAATTTCATTTGTGAGGGAGAGTTTTTGAACTTAAAATTCCTTGTTGCAAATTTGGTAGCTTAGTGTGTGAAATTCTTTTTCTTGTGAGGTTGGCATATCAAACAAGTTGAGGTGGTGATTTTGTCACCTTCCGAGCAATGAAGAAAAGAGAGTATAGCCTAGTAGTAGTCAATACAAAGCCACCTCTAGAGTATTGGTTGTTATTGCTTGGTTTCTCTTTGAAGTCCTATGTATCCTTGAATGTTGCATCTTATGATGAAGGGGGAGGTGAAAATTAGCTTAGCCCATGTGTAATGAGCTACTTGTGGTTGCAACTAAAGTTGAAGTCATTATGAGATTTATGGTATAAAGTTTAGGCATATAAAATTATTGTCTCATGGTAAGAAGTAGTATTTCTTCAGGACAAGCAAGAGCTTTAAGTTGGGGGGTGTTGATGAGTGATGATTTTACACCACTCATTATCACTAAAATTTGTGCACATTACCTTGTTTTGAACGAATAAATGAGACATATTGGTGATAAAATGCACTAATATCCACTCTTTGCAGGCATAGAGTTTAGAAGATAAAAAGATATGGATTGGAGATGAAAATGATTAAAAGGGAGGATGAAAAGTGCAGTTGAAGACTTGGAGCAGAAAGGCCTCAGGTACTTCTGTCGTAGTCTGCTGACCGTGAACGCGACAGTCTAGCAAAAGTTATCTAATTGTGATCACAGAAGTTACCCATAGTCGCGTAACCGTGGTCGCACTAGACCTACATGATCACAACTTAGCGGAAGAAATTAGCCAAAGAGAAAAACTGGAAATGCACGTGGCTTATCCCAATTTTGAAAAAATGATTCAAACCCTAGCGTGATGGATCATTTTCCGCCTTCCCTAATTTTTAGGTTTAGCTCTATAAATTATAGCCTCAATTTTTGGAGAAGAAAATATTGTGTAATTTTTGGGCGAAGAATACATTGCAGACTTCCTGAGGAAAAGATTGGCTCACTTCCATTGTTGATTTATAGGAGTTCCAAGTTCAAAGTAGCATTCGCTTAAGCTTCAATAAATCTCTTCAATGGAGATTATGGGTATATCTATGCTTATTTATCTTATGTGTAGCTAGATCTCTCTCTTGGGGTTATGTGTGAATGTGGATTAAAGTGTGTGTGGGTTGTTATTGATTAGGTTCTATTTTGTAATTCATATTTATGGGTTTTATCATTGCTATGCTAACTTGGTTGGGGTTTGATGGGTGAAAGACCCAAATACCAATATGGGTATGATGAGTGAAAGATCCATGCTCTAGAAAATCCAAAGCTATCATCAAAAGAAGGGTTTTAGCTAAAGTTTAGGAATCCATATCATCCTTGAAAGGGCGACGTGGAGCACGAACCAGTGATAGGCAATTGTAGGTGTAGTTTTCTTAATTTTCACTATCTTAGACATAAGGGTGAATGTGAGGTTGACTATACCGTGGGTATCATCCTAGAAATAGGGATACCTACATTGAGGTTGTGGTTACCAAATGTTGAACACACTTATTAGGTATTCGAAAGAATCAATGGGTGGAAGTTTGGTGTTTTGTTGAAAGACTAGCATCAAAATCTATAGCCAAACCTACCCATATTTGACTTACTGATGTTGATTTCTAACACCCACTTATCACTCCTTTAGTAATGCATAATCTAAAGATCCGCACTTATATGTTAAAACTCTAATTATTCGTATCCTTAAATTTATATTAGAACAGCCCAAAAAGCAACATTAGTGTAGATACCTATCTCCTTTATTTTTACCTTCTTGTAACATTGGTTTAGATTTAACTTGTATATGTTATTTTGATGTAACTTGATTTCCACTCACATTGTTCCTCATGGATTCGACCTCGACTCCAAAGTTGGCTAAATATTTTAACGAAGACCGCCTTGCAGTAAATTGGACATGTAAGTTGAGCATTATCTAATGGCCACAAAAGAAGTATTGCTCCACATCTAGAAAATCCTTACTAATCATCTCCCAACAATCTTGGAAGAATTTTCCTATCACACCATCAGGACCTTAAGCAGAAGTAGGACTTATGGAAAACACAACTATTTTTAACTCCTCCATAGTAGGCATCTGTTATAGCATCTGATTATGATTGTCTTTAACGAACCCGGGAATACAAGTAAGCACCTACTCATTGATTAATAATATGAAAAAGAATCCCTTGCAATGTTTTTATCCCTTTCAATACTATTTCCATGGTCATCACTGATTTTGTTCCACCATGTGAAACTTTATCCATGAAAACCCAAATAAGTAAGACTAAAAGCTTCAATCAGCCTGATAAATTCAAAACTTTTCTTCATGTTGTAAGTCTGTCCACTCAATTTCTCCTCCATGTCAATAATCATGTTGAAATCCCCCATTATGCGCTAAAGTTTAGCATTACCAAATACAAGTAACATCTTGTCCAACAATGGTCTTCGTAAGAAATCTCTACACTTTGCATACATAAAAGTGTTAAGATAACTGGTAGGATAATAAAAATGCTAAATTTCATAAGTAATTTTCCGCTCATCTTGATCAAGAATGTTGCAATTAACATCTAGTGTCAAAAAATCTAGATTTTTCCATTGCTATTACAAGAAGCCTGATCCATCTAAAGTTGTACTCTATAAAAGTGAAGTTGAGAGTTGTCTGAAAAAGGTTACAAAATAGTAATCATTTAGAGATTATGAAAAATTTTGAAATTTCAAAGTCTTTCCAAAACACCCTGAGTATTAATACTCTTTGCATTCTAACAAATTATACTAATCATCATTAACACTTTTAGACCGACCGCTTGTTCTGATTCAATCAACATTGACAAAATTGTTACTAGAGTTTTTGGTTGATATTTTCTCCTATTTCTAAACCCTTGGAGATAAACCACCTTTGTCTGCAACTTTTTGAATATCTTATTGCAAACTATCATTCAAAGTAGGACCAAAAGGTTTCATCAAATGGTCACTAGTATCCCCATCATTAGGTTTGTCCACAAGGTAGGTATCAACATCATCTTCTAAATTAATTACTCTTTATTAATCATTTATATCATTAGCTAACATTGCTCTCTTGTTGGAAGTACAAGTTTCCTTAGGATTTACATATTGTATTAGAGGAAAATCAAGGCTAACTTGTTATTGCACCAACATAAAATTTTGTTGATCTATCTGAACCACTTTTTGATATTTTTATTGCTCTTTTTCTTTTTTATTTTGATTATAGTTCTTCTCTTCTAATTATGACCTAAAGTCGCTTTGTTGTTCGTCCCATAAACCTGACAAGTAGGACCTTGAATTTTATTTGATTGAACATTGGTCGGGATAGCAAAATCATCATTAACATTATCAAGTACTTGCTCAGTTTATCCTTGAATACAATGAACCTGAACGTCAAAAGAAGCATATGTAGAGTTCTAACCAGTATACTCAACATTCAAATCATTTTTCTGAACATACTCTAAAGTACTCGAACATTTATCAATCAAGCTAGAGAATACTTCAATAGTGATATTCAATGCAACAGTATTTTGTTTTTGTAAAGTGCTTGCAGGAGTTTTGGAGTTTAAACCCCCATCCCTGGATACCTCTTCCTATATTTTAGTGGGCTTTTCCTTCATACAAGACTCACCTCTATCAACTATAGTAGCTATCCCAACAAAAATATTAAATTTATCGGGGTGTGTTTTATAGAGAATTGAGTCAATACCTTAGGTATTTTATGGACTTTTCTAGTGCTTGCAACTTCTTGGGGTTGAGTTTGTTCAATATCAACATTATCACCTACTAAAATATTCAAATTATTGAGACGGGTTTGATGGATCATTGAATCAATACCTTGGGTCCTTTTATCTAGGACATTTTCAACAGCTACAACTTGTTTTCTAACATTTACTTCAACATTCTTTTCAATTTTTTCACTAGATTTCTCAGCTTCAATTTTCCCTTTTTTTCTTGATTCGTTGCTATGTTTATGCTGGGACATTGGGGAATTTAACTACGAGATTTAACACTATCATCTAGGGTATAGGATTTCTAATTCTGGACATCAAAATTAGCATTACATTCATTGGGAATTTTACTAACAAAATAAGAATTTGTACCTAGCTGTTGTTGCTGCTGACATTGCTGAATTGCTGCAGCATTGTTGTTGGGATTTTAGGATATGAGATTATAAGAATGAAGCTCAAGATTATGGGGTTGGGGTTGTTGATACTGGAATCCATAATCAACATTACATTCTTGGGGGTTTTGGTTATTATTTTTATAAAACATACCTGCTAGGTGCTTGTGTTGACTCGAGATTCACATACCTTAGGATTCACTCAGAATCTCATAAACACAAACGATCAATGCAACTGGGATATTTTGAACATTCCAAACTCAATAGAAACATCATATTTTTTAAAAGGGATCATTTTCAACAAAATAACCCCCGAGACCCCTAAACACTTATTTAAACTAGTTTTCACAACAAGGGTTAAAATGCAATATAAATATTCCAAACCTGAACCAACCCCGCTACTTACCCAAAATTAACATTTTGGATCTAATGGAATTATGTAAATCGTTATCTAGCTCTCAAAAACAATAAGTTGGCCATAGCTAAACTAATGGCTTTTAAAGCTTATAAGAGTATTATACTCTCTTATATCATTCTCGAATGTATTAGGCCCTGTGCCCAAATCCTCCCACCTCATAAACAACATGTAACAACTATGAGGAATGGAAAGGGTCAAAAACACAAAAATGCAAGGTTTCACATATTAGATCATTACAATATCCACCATAAGACATTAGTTCATCGTCGAACTAAAAGGCAAATGATTTACCTGAATTAATAAAGAGCTAGGGGAACTACTGCACATATTGATCTCGACCTCCCATGTAGCCTTATAGATAGGACGGTGGCTTCACTAAACCTTAGAAATAGGAATATCTCTAGAACACAACTATCGAACACCCCTAGCTAATATGGAAACTGACTCCTCTAAAAAGATAAACCTCTTATCTAACTGAATCGAGTCCCAATGAAGTATGTGACACACATCTAATATATAGCGTAGTAGTAAAAATACATGCAAAACTAACTAAATAGATAAAAAGTTTATATGTAAGTCAAACTCATAAGCTACCTCCTTAACTATCCAAAGTATCCCTAATGGCTCGATGTATCTGGGCCTAAGCTTGACCCTTTTTTCGAACCTCATCACACCCTTTAAGGATGACTCTCAAAGGAAGAATTAATTACTAATTACAAACTTTATGACATGAATTCCATGTCTAGCATGACTCTTTTGTGTACTCTGGGCTACCCAAAAGCCTATCCTAAATCATGTAAACTCTGTCCAAAGAATTGTGAATTAAGTCGTACCACAGGTTCTAAAATCATAAGCATCAAACTAACTAATAAGGGATCGACAACACCTACCATATATGGCCTCATTCTATATCAATACTCAAATGGTAGATATTATTGTGTCATGACCCAAAATCTAAGGGTCATGATGAAACTTATCGCGACGAACCTTAACAAGTAAGCTTATTATCTAAACCGATCCACAAGAGGGAAAAGACATAAATAACCCTAAGGCAAGGCTCATGGAATGAAGTTGAACCATACAATTATAACAAATGCAGAAAGAAACATAATCAGTAATACCAAATCTCAAAACCTGTAAGAACATAACTAGTCCAACTCGAAGTCAAATACAAAAGGCATCCAATACATGATATAAATTTTTATCTAAAACAAAATAAAGACATAGACTAAAAAGAAAACATAGAAGTATCCTCTAAATGCCTTAAATCAACCAAGACTTTCAAAATCTCCGAATGACGCCCAAAATCAAACACCATGAGGCAAACCCGAACCTGAATCTACATTGAAAGAGCATAGTAAGGGTAAGTATAGTCAAATTATACTTTATATGTATCATAGGATGATCAAGCAAAGTATAAAACAAAACATACAAAATATAAACTAAGGGCATATCACCCCCAATCAGAAAATGTCCCACAATGTTAGCCTACACTGCTTGCACTAACAATTCTATAATATCCATAAATAACATAGTAAAACACTAGAAAGGAATACAAATTTAGATTTATACCATATATAAGTGAGGAAAAGAGATAACATATACAAAAAAATCAAGTACAAGTAAGAGAACATAGAACAATGGATAGGTAACAAGTCAAACAGAATATACAATAACATTACAAGCATAATAAAGTAAATACAACAAGAATGATAATAATGATTTAATGTATGAGGTTGTAGTACAGCCTTCAAGACCATTGTACAATCTCTGTTTACACCTATGAAGCTAAAGTTATAATACATATAACCCATGGGAGGTTCATTAATCTGTATATAATCCACATATATCCATATCTCTTCCCCAGCATATCCTTCGAGAAGGGTTTTATAAGATGCTACATTTTCTATTAGGAAAAGGTATTGCTAGTCATTCTCAGTATTTTCATGATGCTACTAATGTTTCATGAATAAGTATGGGGATGTAATTCGAACAATAAAACACAATGAACCAATCCTTGTGGGATCGATACTTAGATTTTAAAGGCTATTTTACTACTATATATACTATACATACTTTTCTATATGACAATTTTAGAGTATAAGACTCATTTTCATGAGTTGGCTAGGAGTGCGACTTCTATTCTTGATACTGAGTTTGAGAGGGTTCAATGCTTTATTAGAGGGTTAAGACTCCCTATTCATATATCTACTCAGAGTTTGGTTGTTGCAAGTTTGATGAGGGTTAGATCATGATAAGGTGATAGAGGATATGCATATTAAGGGTAGTGATGTCTCTAATAAGAGGCCTAATTTTCAGGGTATATTTTGTTAGAGTCATCATTGTTACCAACATAAAGATAGTAGTTCTCAGAGTAGGTATCCTCTATGTCCTTCCTGTTAGCTTCATAGTCAGCTTAGTTGACCTGTTTTGGCAGCACTTCAGATTTATAACGAAGGTCAGTCTAGTACTAGCAATTACCCTGGTAAGAGATGGTCGCTCTTTGAGAGGTTCATCATCTGGTCATCTAGACGTGGTGGCTATTTTAGGTCATCTAGATCTATTGGTTCTAGTTTAGCTCATGTTTCTTGTTTTACTTGTAGACTTCCCGGTCACTATTCATGAGAATGCCCTAGTCGTGGAGCGATTATTGTTTTTGCTCAGGAACTTACCCTATTACAATAGTTCATCCCTTAGCTAGAGGTGGTTCTCATAGTCACAGTAGGCAGTTTTAGGGTACTTAAGGAGGTTCACAGGCAGGCAGGATATGAGGTCTGTCAGCTACCCAACCAGGTGGAGGGTGTGATTAGTTGTATGTAGTACCTGCTTGTCCTGTGGATAAAAATTGGATGTTTTAGTTACAGGTATGGTTTTGGTGTGCTACCATTTGTCCCTTGGTTTATTTGATTCAATAGCTACTTATTATTATATTTCTTCTTATTATGCACTATGGTTGGAGTTTACTAGTGATTCATAATATGTGTCATTATGCGTATCTACTCTTGTTGATGATTCTTTAGTAGTAGATCAATTTTACATATCATGTTTTATGACTATAAGTGATATTAATACTTATGCTAATCTTGTTATTCTGGATATGGTGGATTTTGATATAATTTTAGGCATGGACTAGTTATACCACTATCATGCTATCACAGATTATTTTGCCAAGACTATTAGCTTAGCCATGCCCTGTATCCCCTCAGTCGTATGGTAGGGCACTGTTAGTCACGAGCCAATGGGGATCATCTCTTATGTCATGCTAGGAGTCTTATTTCAAGGGGTTGCGAGTCTTATCTCGCTTATATTTTTGAATCTAGTATAGAGAGTCCATAGCTTGACTCTATTTCTGTTGCTTGTGAGTTTCTTGATGTGTTCCTTACCGACCTGCCTGGTATTCCCCCTATCTTTGATTTTGAGTTTGCTATTGATTTAGATCCTAACACCCTACTTATTTCTATAGCACCTTACCATATGACTTCTTTCGAGCTTAAGGAGCTAAATTATCAACTTTAGGATCTTCTTGATAGATGTTTTATTAGACTGAGTATGTACCCTTGAGGAGCTCCTATATTGTTTCTAAATAAGAAAAATAGTTCTATACGTATATGTATTAATTATAGGAAACTTAATAAGGTAACGGTGACTACTCATTTTCCTATGCCTCAATTTTTTTTCAAAGATTGATTTGGGATCTTGTTACCATCACCTAAGGATTCAAGTTGAGGATATCCCAAAGATAGCTTTTAGGACATGTTATGGTCATTATGAGTTCTTAGTGATGTCTTTTGGTTTGACTAATGCACCATCCACATTTATGGACTTGATGAACTGAGTATTCAAGTCGTATTTAGATTTATTTGTGATTGTGTTCATCGACAGCATCTTTGTGTATTCGAGGAGTAGAGATTAGAAGGATCAATATTTGAGGATTGCTCTCTAGAATTTGAGAGACCATGCATTTTCTGTCGAATTCTTTAAGTGTTAGTTTCTCCTTAAGTCAGTGACATTCTTTGGACATGTGGTATCTAAGGATGTTATTATGGTAGACCCAGCAAAGATTGGGGCTATTCTTGATTGAGCTATACCTATATCTCCAAATGAGGTTTGTAGCTTTATTAGTTTGGTCGGTTATTATAGACACTTTGTCGAGGGTTTAGATACTATTTCAGCCCCTACAACCAGATTGACTTAGAAGGAGTTTCCTTTTCGATGGTTCGAGGAGTGTGAGTTGAGCTTTGGAAAGCTCAAGGTATTTCTCACTTCATCTTTTGTTTTAGCTCTTCCTATTGAGGGTGAGGGATTCACCATGTGTAATGATGTTTCTGGTGTTGGTATGGGTTGTGTATTGATGCAACAGGTTCATGTCATTGCTTATTCTTCTAGACAACGTAAGGTCCATGATGCAACTACCCCACTTATGATTTAAAGTTAGCAATGGTAGTTTTCATGCTTAAGGTTTGGAGGCATTATCTGCATGACATGCATGGTGAGATTTTCACCGATTATCATAGTTTTCAACATGTTATGACCCAGAGAGAGCTTAATGCTAGCTAGCATAGATGGATGGAGTTACTTATGAACTATGGTATTCCATCTTGTATCATCTGGACAAGGAAAATGTGGCAGAAAATACCCTAAGTTGTAAGGCAATGAGTATGTGACACCCCAAAACCGGTCCATGTCGTGTGGGCATCGCAAGCCCAACTTCGACGGGAGATCACCCCGTTAACCCATCCTAACCATCAGATCAAACCATAAGTGTCGGATGAACTTCGACCATATATTGAAGTAGTAGAAAATAAGTCTAATAGTCATAACCTAAGTAATATCTAAACATTCCATTAATGCCAAAAATTTTAACAAATATACCCACATCCACAGCCATCCGCAATGCCTCTACATATATCCGAAGTCTATATAAGTATGTGTCGGGACATGCCCCCGACAATAGCCAAATCCCAAACCAAGACAAGTCTATGACATAAGATGAAGACTATGAAATGTATGACTTCCAGAGTATGGAAGCTCACCACTTCAATGTCAACCAAACAAACCACTCGAACACCTATCACTGCACAGGAAGAGAAGAAGAAGCTTCGGCCCCTATGTCGCATGGGGATATAGTGTCCGTAGAGAGTTAGCGGTTGGAGTGCTAGCATGTAACTTAAGGATAAGAATAAAATAACATTATCATTTAAGGCCTATTCAATACATCATATTCATCCATATTAATATACATAATCATACATGTAGATATATATAACATGTTCATAATGTATCACAATGAAATAAGACTTAGCAAAACTCTCAATGTGCTCATTCACATGTCATGTGGTGGAGGACTCCAACCTTCCATACTTATAGACTAAAATATTTCTTATTAGGCGAAGGACTTTAACCTCATACATTTCGATTGGGAAAGGGAATTTAACTACATATGCATTTTCATTAGACAAGGGACATCAACCACACATATCTTCGTTGGGAAAGGACTCTAACCTCATACCCTTTCGTTAGGCATAGGACTCTAACCTCATGCATTTTCATTAGGCAAGGGACTCTAACCTTAATTTACTTTAGTAGGTGAGGGACTCGTACCCCAAGTGGGCTGATTTGGCATGGGACTCTAACCATTCAAAATTTGATTAAGCAAAGAACTTTAACCTCAAGAATTTTTATTAGACAAGGGACTCTAACAAAAAGCCACTTTAGTAGGGAAGGGACTTTAACCACAAGCAGTTGTGACTACAATTTGTCGACATTTGGACTCTAACCCTTTGTCCATACATCAACATTCATTCACTTCAATACTTAGGGACTCTAACCCATTTGACCAATTCAACACCATATGTGACCACAAGGTCTTCATAGAAGCATTTCTCACTTAAATACTTCAATAGGCGAATGCCTTGATTCTGTTAATCATTCAATTCAATTTATGGTCATCAAGACCCTTACAAACCATTTCCTCATTAGCAATCTCATACCATATTTTAGTTCAACACAATTCAATTTAATGTTAATAACTTTAACCCCTATCTAGCCCATCAAACCAACAAGGTCATAATTTAATAAATTACATGGCTAGCCATATCATTACATTACCATTTATCAACCATTCATACTAATTAGTCCTTTTCCCTAGTTCAAATCATTGTCCACATATGACTAGACATTTCACCTGGATATTTTAACAAACACCTTATGTGCATGCTTTTACCAAGGACAATTTCAATGCAAAAATCATCAATCTTAGGGTTAATTAAGACCCATTTGGCAACCCATAACCAAAAAGCCCCCACATGTGCAAATCATCCCCAATAACATGTATAAACACAAGTCTAAGGGAGAACAAACATTATTAATCATTAGGCAACTAGACCCTTATTATTTGATTTAAAAATCACCAATTAAAATCATTAATCCATGTTTAAGATACATGGTTTTTGAGTTATTTAACAAGGGAGAGAGTCACATGCCTTAAACAAGATAATTCATGGAAGGATTCTTGACCTTCAATCCTCTAGAAGGTCACCCCTTGAAATCCTAGCTTTAATATTGAGGGAGAAGTCTTTGAGAGGATTTTTTTGTGTTTTGTCTTGCCAATAATAAGAATGAATGGCCAAAAGATGTTATCTACTGAGGGTTTTAGGGTGGGAAATGTCCATAAATACCTTGTCTTAAAAGATGAAAAATAGCTTCCCAGGTGGGTACGAATCACTTATGTCACTCATACCCTAGGGTACGAGTTGTACCCTAACTCGTACCGAAGGCTTCACCAAGGACCCCTATACTGACCAATATATGACCATACACCATTTACTCTTACCCAATGGTAAGAATGGTACCCTAAACCATACCTACAGCTTATATCCACAATAGTTTCAACTAGGCCAAGTACCAAGAACCATACGACTTTTCTTGGTACAACTCGTACACTAACATACGACCATAGGGAGGCCACATCATACGTTGGATAGTGTGTAACCTGCACTACACTGTCTAGGGTATGAGAAGGGGTCACCAAGTCATTTCCAAAAGGTACGTCTTGTACCCCTAGTCATACCTAATCCAATAGCTTTAAACAAGGAAATTTGTCTAAAGGTCCAAAGCCTAGGTATTTATTTCTCCCCCACTTGGATCATTCATCCTCGAATAATGGGTTTGGAAAGCACAAACACGAGTTAACACATTATTACACATCAATTAACCTTTCATCAAGTTAGAACACAAGGCACACAACAAGGATAAGACACACATCATGATAATTATCAATCAACCATTCATTTCATTTACTATGGGACTCAAACCCATTATTCATCAAAGACACTTGATCAATACAAAGCTTAGGTACTTGAACCCATTATCTATCACCACACTTGCTCAATGCAAAGTTTAGGGACTTAAACCCATTGTCTGCCAAAGACAAATCAAATTAAGAGGATTAAAACATACCTCAATCATGAGTTTTTGGAACGGAAAACGAATGCAGATACTTGGACTTTATGTCCTCCTCTGCTTCCTAAGTAGCTTCCTTGGACTTTTGGTTCCTCCATAAAAACATCACCGATTCCACTTCTTTTATTTGCATTCGACGAACTTGACAATCTAAGATCGTCACCAGGACCTCCTCATAGGACAAAGAGTTTGACGCACCAACAACCTCCAAGGGAATAACCAACGAAGGATCACCCACACATTTACACAACATAGAGACATGGAAAACCGGGTAAATGGAGTTCAAACAAGAAGGAAACTATAACTCATAGGCAACGTTGCTAACCCTTTTCAAAATCAAATAGGGACCAACATATCAGGGACTAATCTTCCCATTCTTACCAAATCACACTACTCCCTCCATGGGAGAAACCTTCAAGAATACCCAATCGCCAACATTAAACTTCAAATCCCTATGCCCCATATCTGCATAGGAATTTTGGCAACTTTGAGTAGTTTTAACCTAACACGAATCACCTTCACCTTTTCTAAGGCTTGGTGAACTAAATCGGGGCCAAGCAACTTGCTCTCACAAACTTCATACCACCTAATAAGGGATATACATCTCCTACCATACAATGCCTCAAAAGGGTCCATGCCAATGCTAGAGTGGTAACTATTATTATAGGCAAATTCTATCCAAAGAAAATGGTTGTACCAATTACCACCTTAATCAATCACACAAGAGAGCAATATCTCCTTCGATATTTGGATTGTCCTCTCTGCTTGTCCATCCATCTGTGGGTAGAAAGCGGTACTAAGGCACACATTAGTCCCCAAAATTTTTTGGAACTTCCAAAAATAAGATGAAAGCAGAGTACCATGATCTGAGATAATAGAAATTGGAGAACCATGTAACTTTACAATCTCTATAAGATACAACTTAGCATAATACTTCATCAAATAATTAGTCCTCATGGGAAAGAAGTGAGCAGAGTTGGTCATCCTATTTAGAATGACCAAATAGAATCACATTGATTCCAAGACCGGGGAAGACTAGTGATAAAATCCATATTAATTATCTCCCACTTCCATTCAGCTAATGAAATTTCTTGGTACAAACCTCAGGCCTTATGTGTTAAACTTTCACTTTTTGGCACACCATATACTTAGCCACATAACTAGCCATATCTTGCTTCATATTACCCCCAATAGAACTCTCTAAGATCATGATACATCATTGTAGAACTGGTGTGTATTACATATCGAGATTCATGTAACTCAACCATAATTCTTTCCCTCAATCCATCAACGCTAGGAACACATAGACTACATTGGTACCTCAAGTTACCATCACCACCAATCAAAAAGTCAACAAACTTTTATTGACCCATATTACCTTTGATCTTCATCCAATTGGGATACAACACTTGCTTTTCCTTTATCTCAACAACAAGAGATAATTGAGATACCGGATGCACAAACACACCACTATCGTTGGAGTCTGCAAGATGAACTCGTAGACTATCCAAACAGTGAATGTCCTTCACCAATTCCCACTTATGCTCATCCACATGGGCTAAACACCCCATAGACAATTGGCTAAGAGCATCAGGATGGTAATGACGACTCATATCATAGTCTTTTAACAACTCAAGCCACCTCCTTTGTTTGAGATTCAACACTTTTTGAGTAAACATATATTTAAGACTCTTATGATAAAAAAAATGTTGAAATAAACTCTATAGAGATAATGTCGCCACATATTTAAGGAAAAATCCATGGGTAACAACTCCAAGTTAAGAGTAGGGTAGTTCTTTTTATGAACTTTCAATTGCCTAGAAGCATATGCCACTACCATACTAGTTGTATCAACACACAACCAAGACCAATATGAGAAGCATCAAAATACACTACAAAACTATTATTACTCTCCGGCAAGGTCAAAACTAGAGTCGAATTCAATTTATCTTTCAACTTCTCAAAATAACCCTCACACGCATCCGACCACAAGAACTTGACCTTTTTCTGAGTTAACCTAGTCAATGGGACAACTATAGTAAAATAACTTTCCACAAATCTCCTACAGTAACCGGCTAGACCCAAGAAGCTCCAAATATTAATTGGAGTCATAGGTCTAGGCCACTTCTTCACCGCCACAACCTTTTAAGGATCTGCCATAATCCCTTTATTAGAGATAACATTACCAAGAATGTCATAGTTTTCAACTAAAACTCAAACTTAGAGAACTTGGCTTACAAACAATGATCCTTTAAAGTTTATAATATGGAACAGATATTATCGACATTATCTGCATCACTCTTAGAATAGACCAATATATCATTTATGAAGACAATGACAAGAAATTGCAAGAACGAATGGAAGACCCTGTTCATCAAATCCATGAATATTGTTGGGGCATTGGCCAACCAAAATAACATGAGTAGAAACTCATAATGATCATATCGGGTTCTAAAAATGGTCTTAGGGATATCCACTTCCTTAATCTTAAGTTAATGATAACCCGACCTAAGATCAATCTCAGAGAAACACTTCACACTTTGAAGTTGATCAAACAAATCATTGATCCTAGGAAGAAGATATTTATTATTTAAGGTCACTTTGTTCAACTAACAATAATCAATGAACATAATAAGGGAACCATCCTTCTTGCGCACAAACAATATGGGACCACCCCAAGGAGACACACTACGACAGATGAAACCTTTATCAAAAAGGTCTTTTAATTTCTCTTGAAGCTCTTTAAGCTCTATCAGAGCCATTCTATAAGGAGGAATGAAAAATCTAATGAGTATCTAGAACAAGATCAATCCCAAAATTAATTTCCCAATTAGGAGAAATACCGAGAAGATCATTGGGGAAAACCTCAGGAAACTCATTAACTACGGGAATGGATTCTAGAGAAGAACCTTCTGAGTTAGAATCTTTAACTTGGACAAAATGAGATCAACTTTTAGGCTTTAATATACGAAATGAATGTCCTCTTAGGCACTAAAGAACCCCCTTCCCATATAATGACTAGCTTATTAGGAAATATAAAGATGACCCTATGAGTCCAACAATCTAAGGAAGCATAACACGAAGACAATCAATCCATCCTCAGAATAACATCAAAATTAACCATGTCCAACTCTATCAAGTCCATAAGAGTTTCTCTAACATTAACAGATACCACACACCCCTATAAACCCTTTTAAAAAGCACTAACTCTCCTACCAGGGTAGAAATAGAAAAAGAAAATAATAGAATATTGGGACCAAAACAAAGATGCACAGCCACAAATAGGGTCATATAAAATAAGGTAGACCCTGGATAAAGAAAATAATACACATCATAGGAGAAAAATTTCAACATACCCATGACAACGTCGAGAGATGCCTCAGAATCTTGGCGAGTAGCAAGTGCATACAAGAAATTTTGGCTAGTACTCGATGCCAGAAATAGAAGATGAAATAAAAATAACACCCTTCAGTGCAGGAGTAGGTGAAGTAGCAATAGGGGCCCTGTTGTCCTAATAATCTAATAAAGAGGGGAACTCTCACTGCAAGTGCCTAATTTAACCATATTTAAAATATCTATTCTTCCTCTTCACATATTGGCTATGATAAGGCTAACCACAAAATCTACAAGGTACATAGGATGGAGCCGATCGAGCCCCACCAATCAGAGATTGGGTACTCGGTGCCTGGAACCTACCACTAAACTAATACTGATGATCACCTAATGACTTCAGGTAAGGAACACAAGCCGAGGATAAAGAACTCAAACTCCCCCAATTCTTTCTTGGCCACTAATTTCCACCGCCTCTACTAATTTGCTCAAAGAGCCTAGATTTCTTCCCTTGCCTTTAACTAAACTCAACTTGTTTCTTTTTTTCTTTCTTCACTTGTTGCATGCATATAATAAACCTAGAGATTTCCATGTTTTCAATCAACAAAGCTTCCTTTCTCTTGAGGACCAACTCACGGGACAATCTTGAGACAAACTTCAAATTCTAGCCCTCGTGCTAGAATCCATCTTAGGAGCTTACTTAGATAACCGATAGAATCTCAAGGCATACTCCTGAATAGACATCCTCCCTTACATCAAGTTCATGAACTCCTCCTCCAAGAAAATGGTAGCTAGAGCACTATGCTCTAATTGAGAGGCTACCAATTGAGTCAAGAGGTTGATGGAGTGATGAAATTCAGCATTAGCAATATCCCCTTACAGTGAAAAAATAAGAGGGTCACTCTCATAGTCGTGGTTGGTGGGGATAGGTGTAACCCTATGATGATGGTCAGATATCACAGCCCTAGACCTGATCTTGACCCTAAAAGTTGTATGAGCCTCATCAATAGGTACCTTAGTCAAGTCCGAGGTGTTTGCCTGAGTATCAGATCTCCTTGGGGCGTAATCTGAAAGATAAGAAAACAAAATTTAGAGAAATCTAAGACCATAGTCTCTATAGCTTGAGATTAAACCACAAGAAAGGGAAACATTCATAAATGTCTTATATCCCCTTTCTTATAAGTGTGGCATGCTTCACACCCTTAAAAGAGACTCAACTTGACACGAAATTGTGGACACTCAACCGACCCTGAATCGAGGCTCTAATACCAACTTGACACGTCCCAAAATTGGGCTATCTCATGTGAGCATCTCAATCCTAACTTAGATCGAATATTGCATCACTAACCCATCCTAACCATCACATCAAACCATAAATGTCAGACGAACTTCAACCACATATCAAAGTAGTGGAAAAAAAACTAATACTCATAACTTAAACAATATCTAAACATTACATTAATGCCAATATTTTTAACCAACACACCCAAGTCCACAGTCATCCAAAGTATCTCTATAAAAGTCCAAAGTCTATATAAATATATGTCGAGACATGCCCCCGATAATAGAAAAAACCAAAACCAAAACAAGTCTATGATATAAGCTAAAGACTATGAAATATATGACTTTGGGAGTATGAGAGATCACCACTTTAATGTCAATAGCATGAACCGCTTGAACACCTGTTACTTCACAACAAAAAAAGAAGAAGCTCTGGCTCCTATGTCCGTGGGGACATAACATCCGTAGATAGTTAGTGGTTGGAGCACTAGTATATAACTCAACGCTAAAGATAAAATAACATTATCATTTAAGGAAGGTCAATACATCGTATACACCCATATTAATATATAAAATCATACATGTAGATATATAAACATATTCATAATATGTCATAAGGAAACAAGACTTAGCAACACTCTCAATATACACATTCACATGTCATGTGGTGGAGGACTCTAACCTTCCACACTTATAGATTCAAATATTTCTTTTTAGGAAGAGGACTTTAACCTCTTACATTCCCATTAGACAAGGTACTTTAACCATACATGCATTTTTATTAGAAAAGGGGCATCAACCACACATATCTTCATTGGGAAAGTGACTCTAACCTTTTGCCCTTCCATTAGGAATGGGACTCTAACCTTATGCATTTTTATTATGCAAGGGACTCTAACCTTAAGCCACTTTAGTATACAAGGTACTCTTACCCCAAGTGAGCTCATTTGGTGTGAGACTTTAACCACATAAAATTTTATTAAGCAAGGGACTTTAACCTCAAGCATTTTTATTAGGCAAGGGACTCTAACCACAAGCCACTTTAGTAGGCAAGGGAATTTAACCACAAGCCATTGCAACTATCATTAGTCGACATTGGGACTCCATCCCTTTGTCCATACCTCAATATTTATTCACTTAAACACTTAGGGACTCTAACCCATTTGACCAATTCAACACCATATATGACCACAAGGTCTTAATAGAAGCATTTGTCACTCAAAAAATTTAATTGGATAGTGCCTTGATTCAATTCATTGGTCAATTCAATTTAGGATCATCAAGACCCTTACTATCCATTCATTCCTCATTATTAATGTCATACCATATTTTAGTTCAACATAATTCAACTTCATGTTAAGGACTTCAATCTTTTTATAGACATCAAACCAAAAAGGTCATAATTTAATAAATTACATGGATAAACATATCATTATAGTACCATTTAACAACCATTCATACTCATTGGGCCATTACCCTAGTTCAAAACATTGTCCTCCTACGACTAGACATTTTCATAAATGCCATATGTGCATGCTTTTACCAAGGCCAATTTTAATGTAGAAATCATCAATCATAGGGTTACTTAAGTCCCATTTGAAAATACATAAACAATAAGCACCCACATGTGCAAACATCCACAATAACATGTATAAACACAAGTCTAAGCAAGAAAAACATTATTCATCATTAGGAAATAAGACCCTTATCATTTGATCTCAAAATCACCATTTACAATCATTAATACATGTGCAAGATAAACGGTTTTTGAGTTATTTAATAAGGTAGATAGTCACATGAATTAAGCAAGATGGTTCAAGGAAAGATTCTTGGTCTGTAAGCCTCTAGAAAGTCACCCCTTAAAACCCTAGCTTCAATATTGATAGAGAAGCCTTTAAGAGGATTTTTCTGTATGTTGATCTTACCAATGAGAAGAATGATAGGGAAAAATATATTATATATCAAGAGTATTAAGAGTTTTAGGGTTCAAAAATATCCATAAAGCCCTTGGCTTAAAAGCTAAAAAGTTGTTTCCTGGATGGGTACAACTCGCATAAGTTAGTCGTACCCTAAGGTATGAGTGGTACCCTAACTCATACCTAAGGCTTCACCAAGGACCCATGAACTGACCAATATATGAATACACACCCTTAAATTTTACCCAAGGGTACTAATGTTACCCTAAACTGTACCCATAATTATGTCAGCTAGGCCACATACCAAGAACCATATGACTTGACTTGGTACAAATCATGCGCTATGATACATCCATGAGGATGATAAATCATATATTTTATAGTGTGTAACCCCCACCATAGTTCCTAGGGTACGAGAAGGGGTCACCAAGTCATATCCAATGGGTACTACTTATACCCTTAGTCGTACCTAGTCCAATAGCTTCAAACTAGGAAATTTTTCTAAGGGTACAAAGCCTAGGTGTTTTAGTATGGGTAGCTTGGCTTGTATTTTAGTTTCTCAGAGGCTGTTGGTGCATGATATTCAACCTTAGCCAACTTGATAGTTTGCCTTGAAATCTCAAACCCTATGAGGATTCTTGCTAGTGTTGAGGTAAGGTCTTGTTTATTTAAGAAGATTTAGGATTTCCATAGTAAGTTTCACTTCCTTTATAATCAGGTGTTGACTGCCGAGTCTGAGAGGAACACCATAGATACCGAGGATATTTTGAGATTCGATGGATGATTTATGTATTGTAGATTAATGACTTGATTCAGTTGATTTGCATAAGGCTCATAACACAACCAAGTTGTATAGAGCTTTTAGAAACACTATTATGGAGAGGTATGAAGAGAGATATAGAATATTTCATAGCTCATTGTCTATGTTGTCAATAGGTAAAGGCCGAGCATCAATGATCGGGTGGATTTATTCATAGATTGCCTATTCCTGAGTGGAAATGGTAATGGATTACCATGGACTTTGTTAGTGGTTTTCCTTATACTTCCCATCGTTTCAATGGTATTTGGGTCATTGTAGATAGTTTGACTAAGTCAACATAATTCATTCCTATTTAGATGTTCTTCAATGCTGAGAGAGTAGCCCATATCTATGTTTGAAAGTTAGTTCGTTTGCATGGTGTGCCTATTTCTATTATTTCCGACCATGGTTTTTTGTTCACTTTAATATTTTAGAGAGAATTTAAGGAGTTAGGTACTTAGATGGATTTTAGTATAGCCGATCATCCACGGACCGATGGTCAGTTTGAATGGACCATTCAAGTGTTTGAGGGTATGCTTCGAGCATGTGTTATGAATTTTAGAGGATAGTAGGACGAGCACTTAGCCTTGGTAGAGCTTGCTTATAATAACAATTATCATTCTAGTACTGAGATGGCACCTTTTAAGGCTTTGTATGGTAGGAGTTAGTGCTATTAAATTAGATGGTTTGAAATATATGAGTTTAGGCCTCGTAATATAAATTTTCTTCAGGTGTCATTGAATAGAAGATCAAAATAGGCAGAAGTATAATACATACTGTAGGATTTATTCCTTGAGATTTTGTGATAGTGTATTCCTCTATCACCCATGATGGGTGTGATGAGGTTTGAGAAGAAGGAAAAGCTCAATCCTAGATATATTAGACCATTTGAGATCCTTTGTGTAGTATGTTAGGTGGATTATAAGTTAGCTTTACCTCCAAATTTTGTCATTATTCATCTAGTTTTCCATGTCTCTATGTTGCGGTGATATATTCCTAATCTATCTCATGTGATTATGTAGGACTCAGTACAGTTGGATGATTGTTTGACCTTTGTAGAGGAGCCGGTGCTCATATTGGCTAATGATGTGAGACAATTATGCACTAGAGATATTTCTATAGTTAAGGTTCAATGGAGGCACCTCCCAGTGGTGGATTTCACGTGAGAGATGCATACCCAGTATCTACTCCTATTTGAGACTTTAGGTATATCCAAATCTTTAACTTTCAGGGATAAAAGTTCCCTTAGTAGTGGACATTATAATGATCCTTTAGGAAATTTTCCATATATATGCTTATTTTTGCCATTAGAGATTATTAGTAGCTGCCCGAAGTCATTTATGACTTGTTAGAGATGAAAGTTTAGTTATCGGACCGTTTATTTAGTATTTAAAATTGATTCCCTATTTAGAAGTCTTTATTAGTTCCAAATGGCCACCGGGCAAAGACATTAGTAAAATGATCTCATATGCAAATTATGACAGTGCTAGCAGCTCTGGAATGTAAATTTTAGGCTAGGTGGACTCTCGATTTAGGTCGCAAGACACCCGAGCTTATTTCGACCTATTGGTTGGAAAATGGAGAAATTAGAATTTGGGTATGGGACCCACATTTGGTCAAAAAGATCTCGAATGATAAATTTGATTTATCAATTGAGTCTTAAACATCAAATTTAGTGCGATTACATAGTTTATTTGGGTATTTGAGATTCCAGATAAATCACGAGGCCTTGGAGGAGACTTGGAAGATTTCCAAGTCTTTAGCTATCAACTAATGCAGCTGTGATCACTATCCTTAGTCCGCGATCGCGGTGATGCAATCGTACATAGGTTTCATGATTGGGACAAGTTATGTAAACCACAAGATGTTGCGATTGCGTACCTGCAGGTCACGATAGCAACTTCGGAGGATCTGAACTGGGTATAAAAGGACCCCTTAGTTTGTGATTTTGCCTATTTTCACTCATATCTTGTGAGCTAAAAATCCTAAATAGTATGTTAGCTTAAAATTGAAGCTTGTGGGACCTTGGGAATCTAGATTGACATCTATTTTCATGATTATCATCCGAACTAAGGTAAGAATTCACACTTTTCTTGGTGAAATTTCTTAATTTATTGGTCAAAATCCAAAAACCTCTAGAACTTGATTTTAGCCACAAATTAGCTTAGTTTTCACCCATTTTAAGGGTAATGATTCGTTGAGCTTGTATTAATATTGGATTAGTCTCAGAAACATATTTTTCGTAAGTAGGACCTAAATAGGGTTTAAGGTAATCATTGGACCCAAAGCATAATGGTGAAATATAGGTATCAATGTTCTCATATTAATGAGTAGAATATGTTTTTGATAGCTTGGCATCTTGAGAAGGCTTCTCAAAAGGGAAAAATAAAGGTTTAGCAATTCGTTGAGATTTCTTTGGAGATGAGGTAGTCTAGGTTTATCCCTTGTTAGATTGAGCTATGTCATATTATATTTATGATATCTTGTTACATTGTGATGGATTTTAGGAGTTGGATTGATGATAAGCAACACTTGGGATTAGTTGGACCATTTAGTCATTTGTCATAGAGCTAGATTAATTAGCTTGTTGTTGTGAACCTTAGAAAATTAGACTTCATTACTCATGGTTAGCATGAGAATGCCCTAAATTACCTAAATTAGGTAAAATGCTTTAGTTGCTCATTCTTAGGGTAAGTTTTGTCTTAGCTTCTTATGCTAATGAAGGCTGTCTTAGTTTCCATTAGGCTTAGTTAAAGTGCTTGAGTAGAAACTCTACCTTAGGAATAATTGTGGCATACTATACATCTAAGAATGGATTTAGATACCTTAACCTAGTCCAAGGTAGAAACTAACTTAGAATGTATTTAAGGGATGTAGAAGTGGGGGGGTTCTTTGACCAACCTTAAGTCAAGATTGATGATTAGTTGTCTTGAAACCCTTATACACTTAATATATGCCTAGAGAATGCCTTTTTGAGGCAAGATTATGGAACCTTGGTACTTGTTGATTATGTGAATGGTATTGGAAGTAACGCTTAAATAATTATGTCGTATGTATGATTTATTGGTTAAGCTTATGATGAGTTATTTATTATGATATTGTGTTGGCTATTGATTGGGCTAACAAATATACCATTGAATGAGCACTTGACTATGATATTATCTAAGCCACAGAATATGTTATTGACTATGTTATGAAAAATCAATAGATTATGTCAAGGACTAGATATTTCTCAAGCTATTAATATGCTATCTTTTATGCTAATGATAAGCCATTGAATATACTATTGATAAGTCATTGCTCATGATATTGCTTATGATTATGATCATGCTAAACAATTATGCTAGTAATCTTTTTATTGGAATTTATGCTATTAATTATGCTAAAACTCATGATATTTGATTATGTTGTCACTTATAACATTGATTATATACCCGATTCAGTTCCAAAAGATAATGTTGATATTGATGTCCGAAAAGGTTGAAGGATATTATGATGATATACTGATGCTCGACAAGACCAGAGGATATTATGATGATATATTGATGTTTGAAAAGGCCATAGGATATTATGATAATATATTGATGTGAATCAAGGATGATATTTTAATAATATATTGATGCCCAATAAGGCCATAGGATATTATGATAAATTATTAATGCCCGGCAAGGCCGGAGGATATTATAAGGATATATTGATGCCCGACAAGGTCGGAGAATATTATGATGATGTATTAATGCCAGGTAAGATCGGAGGATATTATAATGATATATAGATGCTCGACAAGGCCGGAGGATATTATGATGATATATTGATGCCCGACAAGGCCGAAAGATATTATGATGATATATTATGCTGACAAGGTTGGAGGATATTAATGATATATTAATACCCAATAAGGACGAAAGATGATTATGATAATATTGATACATGAAAAGGATGAAGGATGATATTATGGATGTGCCTATGTGTATAACTATTGGTTCGAGTTTGGATATGACTTATGTATGGAAAATACATCTATGCACATGTTTATATGTAGTTTGGGTATGATTTTGATGTTAGAGATGCCCGGTATGGCCCAAATGTGGTAACTATGATAATTAGTATACTTGTGATATTTAATGATAATTATTGGCTAATGTCATATGAGTATAAAGTAGTATAGGCTATGATTAATGATGAATAAGGGTTAGGGGTGGATATTGTTAAATGACTAATCATGACTAATTGATAAATGAGGATTAGTTGTCAAATGGTGATTAGTTGATAAGTAATGGTTATCTAATATATGTTGATTAATGGATATGTGGAGAATAGTCGTTAAATGATAACTAGAGGCTATATGATGATGACTTCTAATCAAAGGGATTAGTTAATAAGAGATTGTTAGCTCTTAAACTGGTAACTAGTGAGTATCGAAGATAATTTTGTTAAATGATGGTAGTATTTTGGAATATGGGTATATTGTCAAATATTGGTAAATTGTGAAATATCGTTAATGACCGATTGATGATAATTGTGAGATGATGGTTAAATTATGATAAAAGTTAGCTATAATGTTGGTTGATTTCTTACCTACTGGTGGGATTTAGTAGGTGTCATCACGATTCATAAATTGGGTCATAATGAAGGGAATTATCCAACTTTTGACTTTTAAAATAGATTCTTTTAAAATGTAAATTGTAGCACCTTATTAATGAATTACGAATTTTTGGAACTAAATATGACACTTTAGAAGTTAGATCAAGGTTGATACCGATCCATTATTAAAGTACTCTTTTACCACTACTATATACTTAGGTCAAAGAAGATTTTGACCTTTTCTGTGCCATTATACCGATCTAGTCTCAAAGTCAATCTGGGCAATGGATTTACAAACTTACATTCATTTAGTTCCTGTTTGAGTTTGAGAACATCTTATATATATATATATATATATATATATATACATGTAAGGTATTTGATGGAGAATATTAATAATGATGATTATTAAAAGTCCTAGTTTGGGACCAGACAGTGTATACAGATATTTCACGTATCCTATAGGTCCTTTTATTCTGAGCCATAGTGCCAGAGAAATATGGTCATTTTAGCGCCTACCATTGCGAGCTATTGAACTGGTGAAGGTGTATACTTTTGGTATGACATAATGCTTGATGGGTTAATAGTACTGGATTACGCTTGCATTCATTCATATGCATCACCTATCACCAGTATAATTATGTGGTGCTATATATATCGACCTTATGGGGGATTGTATAGGTATAAGCTATGATTGTTGTTTAATTAGTATTGCTTGAACTTTTCGGGCTTATGGAGGTCTAGTTATGTTATTGTTTGTTAGGACTAGCCAGTTAGTTTATTATTGATTATCTTGGTTAGGTCATGGTAGGATGATTATGGACTGGAACTTGTGATTGATTCCCCATGTATGATTTTTTTTCTTTCTCATAGTAAAATATATTATGGTTAAGTTACATCATCATTAGTCACATTTAGGATAGAAGCTTAGATTATGCTAGCATTAACTCCCCTACTTGGCTATGATTGTCGAGATGTAAGGTTGGCTCCCTCAGGTTATTATTTTGAATTAGTCCTCTCTCTCTACATATATGTATATATGGTATTACCATACATCCCTGTCTTTCCTTATTTATTCATATTGTATATATATCTCTTGGCCTTGTATTATTACTATATATCCTCTTTTACTTTTCATTGTATATTGGCTAGGGATATACAGTATTGGACTTTAGTTTCTGAATACTATTAGAATAGGATGAGTTTATCTTTATCGCTCCCTTATCCTTATTTTGTTTAGTTTCTTTTATAGTTTTCTCTAGTTTATATTCCTACTTTGGATGTTGCTTATTCTTGCATTATCTTTGAAACTTAGTCGGTCAATGCCTACTGAGTATCACGTGTTTGGTACTAATACAACACTTCTGCGGCTAATAAATCATAGTACAATTTCTTTCCATTGACGTATGGATTGTATGGATAAGCTATGAATTAGAGATTTGATGTGATCTTCTAGCATCAGGAGTATTCATACTCTCCGTTATATTGATTAGATTAATCTCTATTTTGAATTCAGAGAAAACTTTGTATATGTATTATTCTGTATTTCACTTTTTACTATACTTGTATTAGAAGCTCTTGTACTAACTTTACCAGGTCTTGAGTTGCATTCTATATTATTATTTTCTTTAAATTTATTTCCACTATTTTCTCCATTTCCCTTGATTGTTTGTTACTAGTAGTTCGAGACTACGGGTTGGCTTACCTATTGGTTAGTTATGGTAGGTGTCATCATGACCAGAGAATTTGGGTCATGAAAATTTTTTATTGAATCGACACGATTAGGTAGTTTCTGTTTGTTTTATTTTTTGTTTAATTAGGTAGGAGAAAAATAAGGGAACTTGGGGTAGTATAAAATAAACAACTGCATATGTAAGTACTACTATTGGAATAAAAATGTTGTGAAAATGGATACCCCTCCAAATTTATCCAAATTCTTTTTTGTTGTGTACTTTATTGATTTGATATATTGACCTTGATTTCTGTTTTCATGACACTGTAATAATTGATATGATAATTGTTCCTTAAGATAGGACATAAATTTAATGGCTAGTAGTTGGTAATGTAATTTGTGGCATGTGTATGAGTTGCATTAGCCAATTCTTACTTTGTGTTTACAATCTAGAATTTGCTTGGCTAGTCTTGTTGATGTTGTAGGATGGTTGGTTAGGAAAATATCAAAGGCCATTTTAATTATAAAGTCCACTGTAAGCCTAAATGACCTACCAAATGATGAAGTAATCCCTAGATCCATGTTTTTGAGCTTAATATAGAATTTGGTTATTAGCTTATTCACCTTACAAATTTTTCTTTGAACCTCTATTTTTGTCCTAATCCCTCCTTGTACAGAATCATCAACTCAGGAAAATCTCCTGAGTTATAAATGGCTACTGTAAGGGTAGATGAAAAAATAGAGTTGGGTATGAAAAGAAAAGACTTTTCATCAAAAGAAAAATGGGTGAGGTATGTGTTGAAAAATTTAAAAAGTGTTAACATTGCAAATAAAAATAAATGAAAAAAGAAAGAAGAAAAGAAAAGTCAAGTTAGAAATAAAATCAAACCTTTAGTTTAAAAAGACATAAAAGGAAGGGAATAGATCAAGATAAAAATGACCGGAGTGGAATATCCCAAATCTACCATACCCATCCCCAAGAATTATATTACAAGTCGATAAAGTCCTATAGTAATCCTACTCTGACTATCTAAAAGTGAAAGTGTAATAATGATACAACCCAAACCCCTTTGCGAGTGGTACCCACACTTACCATTGGATTCCATCCTTATTCATTGATTATTTTACTAAATCATCTTTAAAACTTGGATTTTTGGAGTTTTACTAGGTAAAGAGAGAAAATGTTTTTTCTTTGATTTTTATCTAGATTTCAACTTTTTTCATTGATTTTCATATTTAGAATACGTAGTGTATATAAAACATGATATTTAAATAAAATTTCAATTTTACCCCTTTTCCTTTGGGGTTGACTTTAGAACTATTTTTAGACCCAAAATGAAAGTTGCTAATAAGGATATTGTTGGACTTTTTTTGATGTGTAGTTTATTTCATTGATAAATTTGGTTTGTATTAAGGCTCTTCAAAAAGGAAAAGCTCCTTATTAAAGGGTTCAGGTTTGGATTTTGGCTTTTTGAAGAAGTTTATGGCTTAGATTTTTTTAAACCAGGATGGCTATTTATTCATTCTTGTAAAGTATGCTACGGTTTGGGGATTTTATTTTGAGGTTTATATTTTGAGATCATAATTTTATCATGTTACCCGTGTGGGGGCTTATGTGATATTATTATTAAATAGAGAGATTATTATTATTGTGACGTCCATATGGGGGCTAGTATTAGCCTTATTTGAGCATTATTTTCCTTTATTATTTTTATGATTACCAAGTTAGGGATGTATTAATATTATTGATCTTTTTTGAGTATTATTTGCCTTTACCATTATTGTGATGCTCGAGATAGGGGTTAGAGTTGATATTATTGATCACTTACATGACTCTTTGTTCTAATGATGTCATGTATTGGCTTATATCATGATCTATTGACATTTGAGGGTATTTGAGCTAATTTAATCCATGATTGAGTTGATTCATGACATGATATATATTTGATTATGATCATTCATCCTCATTTTAAATATCTATATTCATGGAAACTGGTACCACTGAGAAACACTAATTTTGAAAAAAAATGAAATCTTTTACAAAAACTTTAAACCGAGGGTGTGCCTTTTAGGTTGACAAAGATATGAGATTGTTATAGTATATGGGTTGCAAAACCCCCATGATTCCTATCCTAGAAGCTTTTTCTTAGAAGGTTTATAGGAGGTAATGTTGAGATATTACATTATGGCCATTGCATTGTATCACTTACATTTCTTTTATATGTTAGCACTTATCCTTTATTTATATATTTATGTGTAATTTTATATATTTATGTGTAATTTATCTAATAGTGTTATTATTCGTGTAGTATTTTTACTATTACGACATACGGTTTAATTCACTATAGGAAATTTTTCTGTATGTATGTGAGAATGTGCTCATAGTATTCCTTACTTGTTTACTTTTTTCTTTGCTCGATTGGCCTATGATTCCTACTGAGTACAAGTGGACTGTAATCACTCCTTCTTTCTGTACCCTTTCACTGTAGATCCCAGTTTAAGTATGACCTACAAAGTCTGAGATTGTGTTGTGTTGAGGCTGTTTTGGAGCACTTGACCTCCTCTTCGGGGCTTTATTCGAAACTTTATCTTATCTATCATGTATTTACTCTATTATTCAGATATAGAGTTGTTTATTTTCATACTTTTTATCAGTATTAGTGCTCTTTACTCGTGACACTAGATTTTAGGTTTGAGTTGTATTTATCTAAGTTTTGAATTTTTTCTATATTTCTATATGGTCTGCCTTTATTATAAAGTCTCATAGTTGGGTTTAATTTATTTCATTACTACATCTTTATTTTTTTGGAGCTGGGCTTACCTACCCAAGGTTAGGATAGGATAGGTTCTATCATGACCTCAACTTTTTGCATTGTGCTATTAGACTTTCCCTATAAGACTATCACTATTCTGCTCAACTTCCCATCCTCAAATTGTCTAGCCTTATTTAATCAAGAAATGAAGAACTTGTTTCAAAGCAGCTACCAAACCATCACTCTCAGACACTTCAAGTCATAAAAAGCTATTGTCTAGAGTCTGAATCTCTCCAGCCAACATTTTCTTAGTATCCCTCAAATAAGCAATGCTACCCATACTTTAAGACTTTCTGCTCAGCGCGTGGGCCGTAATATTAGCCTTTCCTGAATGGTATAGAATGGTGATATCATAGTATTTAAGCAACTCCATTCACCTATTTTGTCTCAAATTTATGTCTCTTTTCATGAATAGATAGTTTAAGTTATGGTGATCAGTGAACATTTCACAACAAACCCCATAAAGATAAACCCTTCATATCTTGAGAGAAAAAAATCATAGCAGCCAACTTTAAATCACGAGTAGGATAATTCTTCTCATGCACCTACAATTGTCTTGAAACATAGGAAACAACTTTCTTTTCCTACATCAAAACAACACCTAAACCAAAATGTGAGGCATCATAACAAAAATCCTTACCCTCTTCTAGAAAGAGAATAATGTGAGCGGTAGTAAATAAGGTCTTGACCTTTTGAAAGCCATTTTTACATTCATACAAGAAATTAAATGGTACCTCCTTTTGATTTAAACGATTCAAATGAGTAGTGATGGAAAAAACCATTTCACGAACCTGCGATAATAACTAACCAACCCAAAAAAGTTGTGAACATCAGTGACCAAAGTAAGACTAGCCAAATTATTGACCACCTTAATATTTTGTGGGTCTACCATTACCCTTTCCTTCAAAACCACAAGTCCAAAAATAGGACATAGAAGGATACGAAAATTCACACTTGGAAAATTTTCCATAAAGTTTCTTCTCTTTAAGCAAATCCAACATAATTAGTGAAAATCATCATGCTTTTCTCTACTTTTAGAATAAACCAAGATATCATTAAGAAAAATAATCAAGAATGATTCAAGTAGGGCTTAAATATCTCATTCATTAAATCTATTCAAGCAGTTGGCCATTAGTCAGCCCAAAGGATATCACTAAGAACCTTAGTGCCCATACCTGGTCCATAAGACGGTATTAGTGATATCATCAACCTAATCTTTAACTAATGGTATTTGAACCTCAAATAAATCTTAGAAAATATTAATAAACTCTATATATGGCCAAAATATTCATTGATGTTGGGTAATGATACTTGTTACGGATAATAACCTTGTTCAACTGCAGTAGTAACATACGTAGTCTCCCATACTTCTTTTTTAAATACAAGACTAGAGCACTCTATAGGGAGGTACTCAGATAGATAAATCAAATACTAATAATTCTTTCAACCGAGTCGTTAACTTTCTAAATTCAGTTGGTTCCATCCTATGGGGGAATATAAATGTGAAAATATCCAACTCTAGTGATGTTGGGTGTATTTATGCACTTTAGTGTTGCTATCCTAGCTTATTTAGTCTTATTTTGGGGATGATTCATTTTATTTATTTGTTGATGTTGATATAAATAATCATAAAAGTGTTTAAGTAGAGATTTACAATGTTTAAAGGTGTTTTCAAACAAGTTTAGGTTTAAAAGGATCATTTAGAGTCTACACGAGAAAACTAGTTTTACTAGCTTGAGTTGGGTGTTGTTTTAGTTGTTTTCGATGATTCTAGTAGGTTATATGAGTTCCTAATTGTTTTATTGTGTAATTATAATATGAAAATTGTTTTTATTGAGCAAGTTTCAATTAGATTAAGCCAAGGGTCAAAACTGAAGACCAATGTGGACTAGCCTAGTCTTAGCTCTTGTTTTTAGTTTATCATTGTGGATATTGTGGTGTTTTGAGCCCTAATATTTGGTGTTTGATCATGTATAATATTTGGTGAGTTTATTATGGTGATATATTGATGAAATACAATCTGGAAACCAAAAGAAAACACCACCAAAAGGCAAGGAATGGAAGGGGAAAGCAAAAGACGTAGCTGAATTTTAAGAGGCTAATTCCAGTGAGCCTACATTTTTGGGCAAAGACACACCACTCTTTCCATGAGATATGAAAGGTGAAGCATGGTGTAGCCCATATTGTAATACCCCATAAAATTCTAAGCTTAATTCAGTCCGTGAAAGCTTAAAAGAGATCCCAAACTTAGAAATTTCAGCAAAGTGTTTATACTTAGAATTGTTTTAGCCTACATAATTTGGCGATCTTATTTTATGACCCTTAGTACCTTAAAATGTGATAATTATATTGAATCATGATTAGGTCTGTCAATAGGTTACTTCGGGTGAGTTTTTAATTTTTTGAACCTCGTTTGAATCATATTCAAGTGACCAAAATAGTGGGTTGACACTATCTCGACGCATCACATCGGCCATCGCGTCGATAGATATTTTTCCCAGCTTCCAGTGTAAATTCCACTGAACCAATGCAAACTTGACATGGTGCGTTGTTCATCGCGTTGATGCCATCGATGCGGCGGGTCGGTCTGTGCTTACTTGGCATGATTTCTGCTCTTTTAATTCCATGTCCAAAGGGGTAAATTAGTCGTTTTCCCTCCTTATATCATCCCCCAAATCATGAGATTAAGCCTCTCAAAAGGAAAAGCCCCTCATTCTTTCTTAAAGTTTCTCCAGAACAAACCCTAGGGAATTAAATTTCAAATTCAAGCTTCAAGAACACACAATCAATCTTCACGAATCCACTTACTAAGGTATGTTAGGTATTCATCCAAGGGTTTTCCTCCACTCTTGGAGCTCATGAACTTATTTTAAACTACAAGTTTATTGTTTTCATGAATTGAATATTGAATTTGAGTGTCTTCATGATTATGATGTTAATTGGTTTCTAATCATGATGTAATTCAAGTTTCATATGAATTAATTAAATGCATGTGATAGTATGTTGATTCATGTCAAAAAACCCATGAAATGGTAAGTTGAGATTGGTAGTCATGATGCCTAAATGTTGTTCATTACTATGTGCATAGATTGTGCTCCCCAAGTGTTTGATAAAATGTTCATGTTAGTTGAACGGTGAAATCATAACATATTACTATGTATACAAGTTTATACCATGTAAGTGTATGATAAAATGGCTACATGGATGAATTGTGATAAAGTGTCTAGCTATCATGCTTTCACGATTGTGCTATGTTTTACAATTTATGCAATCAAGTCCTGGGAGTATCTAATACCCAAAAATCTAGTTGTTTACCTAGATTTATAGTAGTTTCAGAATAGTCTCAGTGATATCATGTCCAGTAGTATTCAGCCAGTTAATAAAACTCAGTATATTCAGCCAGTTAATAGAACCCAGTGTATTCAATTAGTTATCAGAACTCAGTTAGTTTAGTCCAGTTTAGTTAGATAGCATGATCAGTAGCAGTTTAGTTAAGCCTAGTACAGTTTAGAAATTAGTTCCGAGTCTATTTAGTTGAGAGTAAGAATCAACACTGAGTGAACCCAATGATGGGGCATTCCTGTTAGTGAAGGGTTTAACCCTTAGTAGCAATCCCTACATTACATAACTATATAGCCAACACAGGTTGAGATATCTTCCTGCCAGTCTAGGGTTGATACATCTCGTATGATTTTTTCTTCCAGCGAGGGTTGACGAAAGGGCTTTCTATCAGAGAGGATTAACTCATAGCCATTGTTAGTATCCCTTGGAAAGGTGCTAACACCCTTCTAACTGGGGTCACAGGTTAGAACCTAACTCATTTTGTAGTTAGATCTGTCGGTTAGATAAACACTCTTATAGTTGTAGTTTTATACTCAATATAGAACCTCAGTTCAGTTTTAGAATTAGGACTGTCAGATACAGTCACCTAGTTCAGCATAGAACTCAGTTCAGTTCTATAGAATTAGGACTGTTAGAAAAAGTCACTCAATTAACAATTATATAGTATCAGTAAACTAAGATATCAGTCATTCAATTTTTAGAACTCATTAACCAGTGTTAATGAAATATTAGTTACAATATACTTAATTATACACATAGCATTATATAATCAGTATTTATAGTAGTTTTATATATACATGTACTCTCATTTAGTTATATTCATGTCATTCAGTCAGTTATTGTTCATTCATATAAACCCATGCATTCAGCCTTAACTCACCTAGCATACCAATACATTCAAATTACTAACGCATACCTTTCTTTTACGCTATGATGTCTTATATCATAGGTTCAGATGCACGGGCTCCTAACTGTACTTAGCAGCCCAGATTATCAGTCGTAGATTTAATGGTAGTCCTCATAGTTTGAGGACATAGTATTATTTCAATTTATCAGTACCTCAGTAGTCGGAGTTCGTTAGGGGTTTATCCCATCAACTCTCAATTTATTAGTACCTCAGTAGTCGGAGTTAATTGGGGGCTTGTCCCATCAACTCCACATTCAGTCAGTTTAGTTAGAGGCTTTTCAAATTAGATTATTTGAGATAGTTATTCAGTTTTTAGATATGATTGTTAGATGTTCAGTATTCAGTATTTACATATCAGTATTTGATTCAGTTTTGAACCTTATGGTAGTTTTAGCCAAATTTCTGCATTATTATAGTACTGTTATTTAGTAATTATAGCAGGTACCATTCATGGGTTAGCTTGTCGTTCTTTGGGATTATGAGCACCATGTGACATCTGGGGTGCAGACCTGAGGCGTTACAAATTTAGTATTAGAGACTAAGGTTCAACAACGTCCTAGGAAGTCTGAAATCCACGTCTAGTAGAGTCTTGTGCATGGGTGTATAGCATTCCACACTTATGAACAAGAGGCTATGAGGCATTTTAGGAAAAGTTTTCCTTCTTTTAATATCCATATCGTGCGAGTGAGCATGAGCTCAAGTTACACTCTCAGTCTAATCTTTTTCTTACTTCTACTTACAGAATATGCCTCGCAAAAAGAACAACGGAAGGAAAACATGAAAACAGCCAGTACCTCCACTCGTTCAGGCAGATCCCCTGGACAAGCCTATCTCCCACATAGAATTCAGAGTAGCTTTCACTACTCTAGCTCATTCTGTGGTAGGCCAAAATGAATGCCCAGCTATTTTTTCAGCCAACCCAATATCCAATACTATTGTAGCTAGAATGCAGACTTCACCTGGATAAACCCTTCATCCTTTACTGGGTCTAAGTCAGATGAGGACCCATAGGAATTCCTTGATCAGGTGCAAAAAGTCATAGATATTATGGGGGTGATAGCTAGTGAGACTACTGATTTAGCCACATATCAGTTGCAGGATGTGGCTCACTTATGGTTCAAGCAGTAGAAGTCAAAGATGGCCGCAGATGCAGGGCCCATAGAATGGGAGAAGTTTTCCACTATTTTTGTAGATAGGTTCTTCCTACTAGTTTATTAATCTAAAGTAGGGCAACATGACAGTGAAATAGCATTCTCTCAAGTTTACTCAATTATCTAGATACGCTCCTCATGTGGTAGCAGGTAACAGATCTAAGATGAGTAAGTTTGTGTCTGGGGTGTCTAATTGTGTTGTAAGAGAGTGTAGGACCGCAATACTGATTAAGGAGATGGACATATCTAGGCTCATGGTCCATGCCCAGTAGATAGAGAAGGCTAATAATAAGGAGAAGAAGAGGGATAATAAGAGAGCTAGAATAGGTAGCTTCAACTTCACTCAGTTTCGGCTCCATCTTTAGCCAGTGCTCCAGTGCTGAAATTCAGAGACGGCAATAAAAATAGGGCACCAGGCCCTAAATCTCAGGGTAGTGTTAGCAGTGCCTGAAAAAATAAGTATAGCAGAAACCATCATGGTGTCTGCAGGTTGGGTAGCGATGTATGTTTCGGATATGGAAGACTAGGCAACATGGTCTGAGAGTGTCCTCAGGTTGGTTTACAGATTCAGCATAATCATCCTTCAGCTCAGCTCGATCGCCCAAATCAGTAGGGTGCCACTTTTAGTGCCACCAGTGGGCAACACCCAAATAGGCTTTATGCCCTTCTCGATAGGATCAAGAAAGTTCTTCTGATATGGTCACTAGTATGTTATAAATTTATCATTTGCACATTTATGATTTGCTATATTCAGGAGCATTTTTGTCCTTTATAACTCCTTATATAGCTGATGACTTCAAAGTCAGTTCTAAAATCCTAGCAGATCCCTTCTCAGTCTCTACCCTAGTGGATAAATCTATCATAGCCCAACGGGTATACAAGAACTATCCAGTTGTGGTATCTCAAAAAGTCATTTTAGCAGACTTAGTAGAATTACAAATAACTGATATTGATGTCATTATTGGCATGGATTGGCTTTATTCATGCTATGCCTTAGTTGACTGCAGAAACAAAGTTGTCCATTTTCAATTTCTGAATGAACTTGTCCTTGAGTGGAGGAGTAGTACTTCAGCACTTAGGGGTCATCTTGTTTCCTACCTAAGGGCAAGAAAAATAATATCTAAGGGGTGTATTTATCATCTTTTTTGAGTTAAAGACTCTAGTTTATAGACCCTAAATCTTGAGTCAATTCCAATAGTATGTGAATTCTCAAATATATTTCCCGAAGATCTTCCCGAGTCCCTCCTAAGTGGGAAATTAACTTGGGTATAGACCTTCTTCCCAATACTCAATATATCTCTATCTCTCCATATAGAATGGCCCCAGCAGAACTCAAGGAGTTAAAAGAACGGTTGAAGAATCTCCTAGATAGGGGATCATTAGACCCAGCATATCCCCTTAGGGTGCATCAGTTCTATTTGTGCATAAGAAAGACGATTCTCTTAGAATGTGTATAGACTACCATCAGCTAAACAAAGTCATGGTCAAAAACAAGTATACACTTCCTAGAATCGAGGACTTGTTTGACTAACTTCAGGATGCCAGCTACTTTTCTAATATAGACCTCAGATCAGGCTATCATTAGCTCAGAGTCAGAGAATGTTACATTCAAAAAATAGCTTTCATAACTCGGTATGGTCGCTTCAAATTCCTATTCATATCATTTGGTCTTACCAATGCTCCAGCAGCCTTCATGGACTTGATGAACTGCGTGTTCAAGAAGTACTTGGACATGTTCATCATAGTCTTTATTGATGACATTCTTGTCAACTCCTGCAGTGAACATGATTATGCAGATCATCTCAGAATAGTACTATGAAATCTCAAAGCCAATCAGTTGTTCACCAAATTTATAAGTGTGAATTTTCTCTAAGGTCAGAAGCTTTCCTTAGTCATATAGTTTCTGTTCATGGCATTAGATTTGATCCTCAAAAGACCGAAGTAGTGAGAAACTAGCCTAGACCCATCTCTCCATCAGATATCAGGAGTTTATTTGGTTTAGATGACTACTACTGATGGTGTGTTGAAGTATTTTCATCCATTGCATCCCCCATGTCTAGACTGACTCAGAAGAAAGTCAAATTCCAGTGGTTAGATTCTTATGAGAAGATTTTTTAGGAGTTAAAGACTCGACTTACTACAGCCCCTGTTTTGAATTTACCAGATGGTTCAGACGAGTTTGTGGTATATTGTGATGCTTCTAGAGTTGATTTGGGGTGTGTTTTGATGTAGAGAGGTAAGTTCATATCCTATGCCTCTAGACAGCTTAAGCCCCATGAAAAGAATTACCCCACTCATGATCTTGAGTTAGCAGTTGTTGTATTTTCCTTAAAGATTTGAAGGAACCATTAATATAGGGTACATGTAGATGTGTTCATTGACCACAAGAGCCTGTAGTATGTATTTTCTCAGAAAGATCTGAACCTACGTCAGAGAAGGTGGTTAGAGTTGTTGGAAGACTATGACATGAGTGTTCTGCATCATTCAAGAAAGGCCAATACAGTGGTTGATTCTCTTAGTAGGATGTCTATAGGTAGTGTTACTCACCTGGAGGATGGTAAGAAGTTAATTTTCGATGTTCATCAACTTGGCCGACTAGGTGTCTGCTTAGTCAATTCAGTAGAGGGTGTGCATGGGTCCAGAATAGTTTAGAATCATCTCTGTTTTCCAAAGTGAATGAAAAGCAGGATAGAGATCCCAGTCTAGTCAAGTTGAAAAAGTCAGTCAAAGATAAAAAAGTAGAGGTTTTCTTCCAAGGGGGATATGGTGTGTTGCGTTGCCGGGTTGGTTATGCGTGTCAGGTGTATATGACTTAAGGCAATGAATTCTTATAGAAGAGCATGGTGTGCGTTACTCTACTCATCCAGGGGCCACTAAGATGTACCATGATTTATGGGAGACTATTGGTGAAGTGGGATGAAAAGAGACATTGCAGAGTTTGTAGCTAAGTGCTCTATGTGTCAGCAGGTTAAGATTAAGCACCGGAGACCTAGTGGTTCCATGCAGGAGTTTAGTATTCCCTCATAGAAATGGGAAGAAGTGAACATGGCTTTGTGATAGGTTTGCCTCATACTTGTCATCAACACGATTCTATTTGGGCCATTATAGATAGGATGAACAAATTAGCTCACCTCTTGCCAGTTCATACTTCCTATTCAGCAGAGGACTATGCCAAACTCTATATCAAAGAGTTGGTCAGGTTACACAGAGTCCTAATATCCATTATCTCAGACAAAGGTTCCTAATTCACCTCTCACTTATGGTAAGCCTTCTAAAAGGGTCTTGGTACCCAAGTACACCTCAGTACAGCCTTTCCTCCTCAGAAATATGGTCAAGAAGAAAGGACCATTCAGACCATCGAAGATATGTTAAGAGTGTGTGCCATTGACTTTAAGGTTAGTTGGGATGACCACTTGCCCTTGATTGAGTTTGCATATAATAACAGTTATCATTCCAGTATTTAGATGTCTTTGTTTTAGGTTTTCTATGGGAAGAGATATAGATCTCCCATTTGTTGGTTTGAAGTGGATGAGGCCGCAGTGGTAGGGCCTGACTTGGTATTTCATACAGAAAAATTTCAGTTGATTAGGGAAAGGCTTAAGGCAGCTTAGAGCCGATATAAATCGTACGCCGATGTGCGAAGAAAGGATCTTGAGTTTGAGATTGGTGACTTTTTGTATTTGAAAATATCTCATATGAAAGGAGTGAAGAGGTTTGGCAAGAAGGGGAAGCTTAGTCTATAATATGTCGGTCCTTACCAAATTCTCATCCATTTCGAAAAGGTAGCTTATGAACTTGAGTTGCCTTCAGGCTTAGCTTCAGTGCACCCAGTGTTTTATGTCTCCTTGCTAAAGAAATGCATAGGTGACCCAACAGTGGTAGTCTTGATATAGGTTATAGATTTTCTAAGAAAATCCCAGTCGAAATTCTTGATCATCAGGTTCGCAGACTGAGGAACAAAGAAATTCCTTTAGTCAAAGTTCTTTGGCGGAATTAGTCTATTGAGGGAGATACTTAGGAAACTGAAGAAAATATGCAGACCAAGTATCCTCACCTCTTCTTCGCAAACTCAGACTCAGCTCAAGGTAATAGTTTTCATTGAATTTAATCAGTTCCATGCTCAGATTACCTTTACAACTTTGTATCGGTTTAGTTCAATAGCATTCTCTTATCATGCATACCTTCATGAAATATCCCAGTCATGTGTCATGTTTTCAAAACTCGGTCATGCTTTAGTTATGCATTTTCAGTATGATAACTCAGTATATCAGTACTTTCAGTCATGTAGTCACGCCCAAGTTGTGTGTGTTCAGTATATAAATTCAGTCTATTAGTATTCTCAGCTTAGTCAGTCTCATTTGAGGATGAATGTTCCCAAGAAGGAGATATTGTAAGACCCCACAAAATCCTAAGCTTAAGTCAGTCCGTTAAAGCTTAAAATAGGTCCCATGCTTAGAATTTAGCTACGTGTTTATACTTAGAATTTTTTTATCCTTCATAATTTGGCGATCTTATTTTATGACCCGTAGGACCTTAAAATATCGATCCTTAGATTGAATCATGATCAAGTGTGTTAATAGATCACTTTGGATGAGTTTTGGATTTTTCAGACCTTATTTGAATCATATTCAAGTGACCAAAATAGTAGGTCAATGCGATCTCAATGCGTCGCATTGCCCATCGCATCGATTGATATTCTTCCCAGCTTTCATTGCAAATTCCAGTGAACCAATGCAAACTTGACACGTTGCATTGGTCATTGCATCGATGTCATCGACGCGGTGGGTCAATCAGCGCGTCATTAAGCACAATTTATGAACTTTTAATTCCACTTCCAAAGGGGTAAATGGGTCTTCTCCCACCTTATATCATCCCCCAAAACACGAGATTAAGCCTCTCTAAAGGAAATATCCCTAATTCTTTCTCAAAGTTTCTTAAGAACAAACCTAGGGGAATTAAATTTCAAAGCTTCAAGAACACACCATCAATCTTCACGAATCTACTTACCAAGGTATGTTAGGTGTTCATCCAAGGGTTTCCTTCCACCCTTGGAGTTCAAGAACCTCTTTTAAACTACAAGTTGATTGTTTTCATGAATTTCAATTAGAATTTGAGTGTATTCATGATTATGATGTTAATTGGGTTTCTAATCCATGATTTTATTCAAGTTTCATGTGAATTAATTAAATGAATGTGATAGTATGTGGATTTATGATGCCTTCATGTTATTCATTACTATGTGCATAGATTGTGTTCCCCAAGTGAGATTGGTAATCATGATGCCTGCATGCTATTCATTACTATGTGCATAGATTATGCTCCCCAAGTGTTTGATAAAATGTTCATGTTAGTTGAATGGTTAAATTATAACATATTAGTATGCATACAAGTTTATACCATGCAAGTGTATGATAAAATGCCTAAATGGGTGAATTGTGACAAAGTGTCTAGCAATCATGCTTTTAAGATTGTACTATGTTTTACAATTTATGAAATCGAGTCTAGGGGGTATCTAATACCCGACAATCTAAATATTTACCTAGATTTTTAGTAGTTTCAGAAGAGTCTCAGTGATATCACGTCCAGTAGTATTCAGCCAGTTAATAGAACTCAATATATTATGCTATTTAACAGAATGCAGTTTATTCAACAAGTTATCAAAACTCAGTGAGCTTGGTCTAGTTCAATTAGATTGAACGATCAATAATAGTTCAGTCAAGCCAAGTACAATCTATAAATTAGTTTAGAGTCTATTCAGTTAGGAGTTGGAATCAGCACCGAGTGAACCTAGGGATGGGGGAAATCCTGTTAGTGACGGATTTGACCTTTAGTAGCAATCCCTGCATTACATAACTACATTGAAAGCATAGGTTAAGACGTCTTCCTACCATTCTAGGGTTGAAACATCTCGTATGAGTTTTCCTGCCAGCGAGTGTTAATGAAAGGGCTTCCTATAAAAAAAGGTTAACTCATAGCCATTGTTAGTATCCCTTGGCAAGGTGCTAATACCCTTCCAACTGGGGTCACAGGTTGGACCCCAACTTAGTTCATAATTAGGGCATGTCGGTTAGATGAACACTCTCATAGTTTCAGTTTTAGACTCAGTATAAGACCTCAGCTCAGTTTTAGAATCAGGACTGTCAGATACAGTTACCCAGCTCTCTATAGAACTCATTTACGTTCTTCAGAATTAGGACTGTCAAAAATAGTCACTCAGTTAATAGTAATATAGTATCAGTAAACTCAGATATCAGTCATTCAGTTTTTAGAACTCATTAACCAGTGTTTATGAAATCTCAGTTACAATATACTTAGTTATGCACAAAGCATTGCATAATCAGTATTTATAGCAGTTTTAGATATACATGTACTCTCATTCAGTTATATTCATGTCATTTAGTTAGTTATTGTCATGCATATGAACCCATTCATTCATCCTTACCTCACCTAGCATACCAGTACATTCAAAGTACTGACACATACCTTTCTTTTGTGCTATGATGTCTTATATCATAGGTTCAGATGCACGGGATCCTAACCGTACTTACAAGCCCAGATTATCAACAGAAAAATTTAGTGGTGAGTTATTATAGTTTAAGGATAGAGTATTATTTCAGTTTATCAGTACCTTAGTAGTCAGAGTTAATTGGGGGTTTGTCCCATTAACTCCACATTTAGACAGTTCAGTTAGAGGCTCTTTAGACTAGATTATTTCAGACAATTATTCTTCTTTCAGATATGATTGTTAGATGTTCAGTATTCAGTATTTACATATCAGTATTTGATTCAGTTTTGAACCTTATGGCAGTTTTAGGTAAATTTCAGTATTATTATAGTATTGTTGTTCAGTGATTGTAGCAGGTACCAGTCATGAGTTAGCTTGTAGTCCTTCAATATTATGAGCACCGTGTGATGCATGGGGTGCATACCTAAGGCATTACATATATACAGACACCAACATGGCGTGGACCAAATCCCACTTATGGCAAAAACCCACTACTATAAATAGGACTTGTTGAACTTGTTTGAGAAACTTTTTGACGCCTCTGGGTGCTTGAGGAGGCTGCTCAACATGTTTTTTAGGGTTTATTCTTCTTTTGTTAGATTTTAAATAGATTGAATTATGTATTCAAGTACTTGGATCATCGCTATGTCGATTAATGGATAAACACCTCCTTTTTTTGGTTAGAGCCAAGAACATGACTTTTTTATATTGAATTGATTTCGTTTGATTTTATTATCATATTTGATTGTGTGTTTATCCTTGTTTTAACTATTTTAAGGATTCATAGCCCTTAGAATATATTCATTGTCAACCTTGTGGTCTCGAGAAGGGTATTTGGAAGATTAAACATATTCTTAAACAAAGTAAGGTTGATATTCTTTTATGAAATAAAGAATTAGAATTAGCATTTGGGACAAGGATGTACCTATAAGCCTTGATTGATTTACATGTAGGATGATAGCTTTAAGAACTTAGTTGGATTATTACATCCCCGCTCAACGATATAGTTGTAGACCAATTAGGCAAACGATTAGAGGTTGGAAAATCATGATCATGTAATAAACCCTACGAATCAATAACTAAGATAAGCGACTTAACGAATGATGTTCAATAAGATAGTATGATTGTTCGAAGTGCTTTAACCCTGGGCTTTACTCTATATATTGTCTTAAATTTTATTTTACACATTGTTTACTTTACTTTAGTTTACAAATATTCGAAACTCTTTTTGGTTACTTTGAATCAAGTTAATCTTAGAAGTTAAACTAGAATTTAATATTTGTTGGACATAGTACCTATGGGATCGACATTCAACTTTCTTGAAGGCCACTATATTACTTGGTAAACCACGTACACTTGTGTGTGCACTTGGGTGTTGTCAAGTTTTTGGTTCGTTGCCGAAGACTTGAAATTTTGCAACTATTTTAATTTTAGTTTTTATTTTTGCAGTTACTTTGGTGCTTTACACTTGATCTAGTATTTGCAGAAAATAGGTTTTCAGGCTAGTAAGCTGGCAAGGGATCGAGAATTAGTTGATCCAAACCCAAAACTCGAGCAATGCTTCTATCACCGAAGGAGAGAAGCAATCCTTCTCTCCCGTATTCCACAAATCAAAGAAGATCAAGATAATCCTACTCTCATGGCTGAAGAACAAGTAGCCCACAGGACAATTAAAGAAGTGGCAATCCTATTTCCAATAAGTTCGACCACGCATTTTCAAAAACTGATTGCTGGAGGTAATTTTGAGCTCAAACAAAATATGATGCAGGTTCTAATCAGTAGTGAACAGTTTACTGGGCTTTCACAGAGAGATCCACAAGTCCACCTGTGAGACTTTTTGGAGATTAGTGACACATTCATTCTTATGGGTGTGTCAACTAATTACGTAAGGATGACACTATTCCTCTTTTCACTGTTTGGGGAAGCAAAGAAGTGATTGAATGCGGCATTGGAAATTCAATCACATTATGGGATGATTTATCTTGGAGATTCTTCTTCCATTTCTTCTTGTCTGGAAAGACTGTGAGACTTCACAGTGAGATTGTGTGCTTCAAATAGAAGCCAGAAAAAAAATTATATCATGCTTGGGAGCGTATCAGGGCTCTTATATGATGCTGTCCATACCATCAATAGTTCAATGAGGTGTCAGGTCACTTTTGTTGAGGAACTTGACCATAATACAAAGATTTTGTTATATTCACCTGCAGGTGGTCAAGCTCTGGAGATGACATATGATTATTTGTATACTTTGTTGAACTAAATTACACAAGGTAATCCTGAGTAGCATTAAGACTCAAGGAGTGCTACAAAGAAGGTTGTTGGTATTTGGGAGGTGCATTAGTTTACCGCAATATTTTCTCAGATTATTGCATTACAAAATCAATTAACAATACAGCTCAGCAACATGAAATTAGGTGCTACACTGCCTGCAGTCACAGTAAAATGCAATTTAGCAGACTAGCACTTGGTGTGTGGTGTGTGAAATAGGTGTCACTCTACAAATATATATGTTGCAAATCCTAAGTTCGTGATTTTTTTGGGTAATATTCAAAGGCCTAACTATGGGAACACCTACATATGAAGTAGTATACTCAGCCATTAAATCAATAATGGAATGCCCAACAGCGGCAATTTCAGCAACCCTAAGCTCAACTAAATCAGACGACAAATATCTATTTGGAGGAGATGATGAAATAAATTCTATCTGCCCAATCAAAATTGGTAGAAGATATGAAGAATCAGCAGACCATTACAAGGATCTTGGAGTTGCAGTTAGGTCAAATATAATAGGCACAAAATACCAGTTCTCAAGGTGGATTTCCAAGTGATTTCGAAAACCCAAAAAAAGTTATGAAAATTACTTTGAGGAGTGGTAAAGAGATTCATAGAGAACCTCCAAAGAAAACTAAGGAGGTAGATGTTGATTTGACACATTCAAAGAGCTGCACATTAACTTACCGCTTTTACATATTTTGTAGGGAATGCCCAAGAATGCTGAGTACTTGAGGGATGTGGTTACTAACAAAGTTAAGTTTCAAGATGTGGAGGCGGTAGCACTCACTGAGGAGTGTATATTTATGGTGACTCAAAAAGATACCTAAAAATCTTAAGGACCCTGGGAAGTTTACTCTACCCATTCAGATTAGCAATATTGAGGTGTTTCGGGCACTTAGTGATTTAAGGGAAAGTATCAAATTGATTCCCCTATATTTGTTCAATACATTGGGCTTGGTAAATATATACCGAGCTCGGTGCTACTACACCTAGAAAATGGGACCATAGCCCGTCCTAAAGGAGTAATAAAGGTTATTCTCATAAAAGGTTGGTAAATTTATTATTCCTGCTGACTTTATTGTTTTAGATTTTTAAGCATATAAAAGGGTACCAATCATCTTGGGACGTCCATTATTAGTGACGGAAGAAGCTTTAATTGATGTGAGAGAGGGCACGCTCACAATGAGGTTGGAAGCTGAATAAGTGGTTTTTAAAGTGTATAGACTACTTAACACACTATCCTATTATAAATACTTGTACATGATTACTTTGATTGAAGGGGATAAGTGTGGGGTGGTGGAGCCTGTTCCACAAAAGACCTCTCCTGATACCCTCATTGAGCAGCCCAAGTAACAACCACCTAAGCTTGAGATGATGCAAATTGATAAGCCTAAAAAACTATAGTTAAGAAAGTTGTTGACCTTCAGAGTTCACACTCAAGAAGTTAGAAATGAATAAGAAGATGGCCTCCAAGTGGGCCAAAAAGCATGAAGGAATTTAGTTAAGCCGTAGTTGGGTCGTGTTGCGACACTAAATCAGGAGCTGCTTGGGAGGCAACCCAAGTTAAGTAGGTATGTTTTATTTTCAATTTTTCGTTTTTTTACTTCACTAGTTTTTATTTATTTTTTTTGAGTCATAGGTGTCGTGCCCAATTTTTCTTGCGAAAAATAGGATTCGACGTGACCACTATTTTTGGGATTGTTTGAAGGAGAATATGAAGAGTCACCACCGAACGAATTAAGGTGTGTTAGGGAACAGTCTAGGCTACTACGAACCTATTTTGTTTTTTGGTCTTAGTTCACCATAAATTCGGGTAAGGGTTCAAATTACCTCGAAAGGAAGGTGTTAGGCACCTTTTGAGGTCCACAAAGGTGGTTCCCGGCCGAATTCATATTTTTCATGGGAATGCTATGTGATCAAATAAAGTTCGCTTATTATTAACTTAAATGTTGACTAAGTGATAAAGTAATAAACAAACATTTAACTTAATTTTTTAGGTATTAATTATTTAAATGATAAAATTAATAAAACATGTAAATAAGACAAATGAGAAGAGAGAAGCGATATAAATTACAACAAAGGGGACTTATTATGTAATAAACTAACTACCCAAATAAATAAACATGTAAAGGAAATAAAAGGATAAATTAAGAAAAAAAAAACGAAGGAAAATTTTGGTTTTCATTTGGATCAGAACCCCAACTTGCTTAATCATTATCTGACACGCTGGCCGAATTGTCAAACAAGTAACAATGTCAAATATTGTGTAAGAAAATGAATACCCGTCCCACCCCACCTAGGCTGGTTGTCAAATCTAAAGGTGTTCTAAGAAAATGATAAAACTAACGTGTTTAGAGTACCTATCGCCCTACTTATCGCTCAAGAGGCATTGGGCTTTCGTCATTCGGATTTGTGGTCTAGACAAATAAAGCTATGTCTTCCTAAGACTCAAAATGCATAACACATTGGACATCAGGTAGCATGTAATAATCTCAAAGATGCCTCTTGGTTAATTAAAGTTGATTAACGTGATTAAAATGCACGAAAAGCAATTACTATTTTTTGTGTTTAAACCTATGACCATGATATCTAAATAAGAAGCAATTGTTATTGATGAGAAACAGTTGTCAAATTATTTTAAACACTGTCATAAATTGATAAAAAAAAAAAAACAAGCCAGAGTAATGTTAATACATTGGAGAGTGATACCCATTAATGAATGTGCGATATGTGAACTAGTGATAGTGTAGGAAATTAAAAAACGTTAAAAATATGTTATCATGATAATGTTTAATGTTGGCATGCTAAGGAATGCAATGACGTACCTAATCTACTATTAACATGCTAAAAATATTTAACGTTTAAATATGCTGGAAAATGTATTAATGCACAAGATTTTCACGTTAACATGCTCAAAACTACAATGACTTACTTAACTACTATTTAACACGTTGAAAATGCAGAAAATTGGCATTTTAAACAAGCTAGAAAATATGTTAATGCACAGGAATTTCATGTTAATATGCTGAAAATGCATTAGCATGCTGAAAATACAATGACTTACTTAATCTGCTAGTTAACATGCTGAAAATGTTTGAATTTAACGTTTAAACATGCTGGAAAATATGTTAATGCACAGTAATTTCATGTGAATATACTCTAAATATTAATGTGCTAAAATTCGTGTTAACAAGCCAAAAGATGTAATGACATACTTAATCCTAGTTTTTAACAGTTTTAACATAATGAAGAATACATTAATATGCAAAATTTAATTGTTAACATGCTCAAAATATTAAAATACTTAAATTCAATTTTGACATGTTGAAAATGTATTAGCATTCTTAAACTCAAATTAATATGTCGGGTGTTAATTAGAACCCTAAAAGCATGATTTCTAATTTAACTAATAGACCATAGATTAAGCATGCCTGATAATTCATGTATTAATAAATCCTAGATTTATATGCTAAAAGGATTTACATAACACATAAAAACCTATACTATTCATAGATCACGTGAGTCCCCGCCCCTCCCCCCTCCCCCGAGCAGTCCCCAAATTTTATTATTATAATATAATCGTTCATATAATAAATTACAAACTGATAAATATATAAGGCAAAAATGAAACTAAGCTACGACAGAAACAAGTTGTCTTTCCCAAACTCCCAATGACTCTCCATACCTAAAATATCTCTTTAGTAGTGCCTGTAAATACAACAGCACGCCACAACACAAAAAGAAAACTAGATTCTAACACATAGTCTCAAACAGTAAAACACATACAGGCATAGCAAGAGAACACCGAATAATATTTCAATTGTCTCCTATTGACATGTTTTCTAATGATTTTTTACAACACAAACAATTATCTCCCAAAAAAGGAAAGTAATTGCATCAAGTGGGAACTTACCAGTTAATGATAAAAAAAAAAATAAGAAGAAGAAGAAGAAGAAGAAGAAGAAGAAGAAAACCAAGCAGCCCGAGATTCAAAAAATAAATTGCCACTGAGAGGTCGAGATTAACACGTCGAAAGTAAATGTGGAAATGATAAAGTAAAATTGTTTTTCTTTTCTTTTCTTGTTTGAGATTTTAGTAGGAGAAAATGGGTGTTGTCTTTTGTACCTTGTCTAAAATAAGAGAATGGGAGTTGTTTATATAGGCTAGGGGGTCAGGAACGATCAATAGTCATAAAAAAGGTAAATATTCTTGTCCTTTAATCAAGGGGTTTAAGAAGAAAGCAAGCAATCATCCCTATTAATCAATAAAGAAAATCTCATTAAAATAAGAGTGGCTCAATCAATTATTCAACTTTACCATAAAATAAGAGTGGCTCAATCAATTATTCAACTTTACCATAAATAGGTAAGCTGAATAAATAAAGACATCTATCAAAATTTTAAATGAGTGAAAAATCATCCCAAGACATCAGAATTGTTCATAAATAAAATGATCTGTGTTTTCATATAACAGAAATCTCCACTTAACATAAAAATTTGACAATTAACCAAATTAGAGGCTGAATCATGATTGAGCTTTTCCAAAATATTCATTTAAGAAAACCGTCAAACCATATCTAAGCATACCATAATTATAGGAGAAAGAGTCATTCTTGTACCAATTAAAGGGAGAGGATTTATAACATAACCAAAACAGATGTTCTATGATTTTCAACAAACTTATAGAATCAATCTAGCAAGTAGAATAACAAACCTCTAAAATTAGTCACGAACTTTTAAAATCTGTTAGTGAGAGTTTCACATAAATTAGACATTTTAGTAGGATAATCTACACAAGTTGGCAATCACAAATCACCAAGAAATTAATCAAAAATCCAGTCATACTTCAAGAATTTTAAATTCAGAAACTTATCAAGTAAAGAAAGAGTAGAATGAGATTAAGTGTAAAGCTAACAATAACAAAAAGAAAATAAAATAAAACAAAACACAATAGGATGAAACCTGTACGGAAAAAGAATCGAACATTTTCTTTAATATTTGGACGGTACTGGCTGGCGGGTTTACCAACGGAGTTAGCTGGAGTAGTGTTGGGTTGCATGGTAGCTATTTCGCCGTCCAGCGATAGCGATTAATGTTCGTCGGATCTTAGTACAGAGATGGAGAAGGACAATGCAGCGGCAGTGGTCACCGACTGCATATCTATTATGTCATGGAAGCAGATATGGTAAGGTATTATTATTGTTGTGGTGGAGGCATCGACTGGAGAATAGAGAAGAGGGCAGCATGGGCTGGATGACTTTGCCGGAGAGGGACGGTTCAATGTTCATCATCCATGGTAGCCGACTGATCTTAGTGAGGTGGTGGTGGTAGTTTTATGTTGGTCAAAAAGGGAAGAGAAGAGAAAAGAGAGGGTGGTAGAGCAACATTAGCAGCAGCAGCCCATCGACAGCGGTAGAGATGATTAAAAAAGATGAAGGGTGAAAGGTTTAGAGAGAGAGAAAAGTTTGCTATTGTTATTAGAATGAAATTAGGTTTAGGGTTTTGAATTAAGAGAGAAAAGAATAGGTTAAAATGATCTCAGCTGTTGGATCGGTTTTGATCAATAGCTGAGATTAAAATCATTTAGAAAAAGGTCAGCAATTGATTTTAATTTGGGGTTAAAATTGAATCAATTTTGGATAAAATTGACATTAATTGAGTATAAAATTGGCTAATAATTAAACAATAATGGAAAAAATAATGCAATTGGTTGTTATTTAAATATAATAATATAATAACTATCATTATTAAAATAGACAACACATGTAGAATTAAAATTATGTAAAAGATTATCATTAATAAGTGTAAATAAATTTGTTATTAAATTAAAAAATTATGATAATAATAATAAGAGAACATACCCAATTACCCCCCTAAATTATACCCACAAAGGCTATGATTCACCTCAACTTAAAGGGGGTCCTATTACCCCCTGAACTAATTAAAAGTGTAATTTTGACACCCTTAGTACCTACGTGGCACACACGCGTGCCTATGTGGACACTTCAGGGTGTTGTACCACGTATGTGCCATGTAGGCACTAAAGGTGTCAAAATTACACTTTTAAATAGTTCTGGGGGTAATAGGACCCCTTTTAAGTTGAGGTATGTCATAGCTTTTTTGGGTATAGTTTTGGGAGGTAATTGGGTATTATCTCTAATAATAATAATAATAATAATAACAACAACAAAGCTAGACAAAGTATTTGTAACTTACGGGTGTGCACATTTATGTAAAATAATTTAATTGATAAAATTATGTTGAATGTCGTATTTGAGTTAATTAAATTGTAAAAAATGATGCTAGAAAGTAACAAAAATAATGTGTACATTTTTCGAAGCATGAATGTTGTTTGTCAAAATTATTTGATACCAAAATAGTATGCAAAAAAATACCAACATTTGAAATTAATAGTTTTGCTAAAATAGTAGCCTAAAAGAAGTATCGGGCGATCAAAATTAGGTGTCAACAACAGGTTGATGGGAAGTCTGAGTACCAGGAAAACCTGATCTAAGGAGCATGGTGAAGACTAAGTGTAGGGTCCATGGACCCTCTTAATATTTAAAGATTCTACTAGCTAGTCCTAGAGGCCTCAGGGAGTATTTCTATCCTTACTTTTGAGTATACTTTGGGGACAAAGTATATTGTTAAGTGTGGGGTGGGAAAATTCTCATTTTTAGGGTAAATTTAATTTTTTTGTGTTAGGAATAAGTGGGATATTCTTGTTGGTGCTATATTTGAATGGATGATACAAGTGGGTTTGTATGAAAAGAGCATGTTGATTGTGTGAATTACTAATTCTTTAGACTCCTAGGCTCATGATCATGATTCTTGTACTTGTTGTCTTAATGTGAATTCATGTGATTATTTGGTTTAAGAGTCTATAATGATCCTACTTCAGTTGAACATATGTTATGTGTGATGTAAGGTTATTGTATATTCTTTATTGCATTCGATAATAGAACTTGCCTAGTGTGTGCGCAAATAAAAATAAAGAGTGTGGGTTTAGGAGATGATATAGGCACTTCTTTGATAGCTTTGTTTTATACCTTCTTTTTACCTACCCTTATGCATAATCCTAGTTAACCCCCATTGAGACTTTAGATTTTTCTTTGGCAACCTCATATGTAGCCTGTATCCCATTCTTTGGTTGATGTTAATTTGATCCAAGCTCCTAAGCTCTTTAGTATAAAATTAATTGAGTTATGAAGTTTGAATTCTAGTAGGAGAAAAGGTGAAATTAAAGCCCTAAAGTAATAGTTACTGGTGTGTACAATTGTGTGGTTGGTTGGAAAAAAACTTGTGCTAAAAAAATTCCCATTTGTAGTCCAGTTGTGTTACAATGAACTTGTTTTGGCCCTGGTCCTCCTTGGACATTTTTCACCTAAATAAAGGCAATTGCTTAAGTTAAGGGTGGCTATCATAGGTGTGCATACCATAAAGTGGGTGCAAAAAAGGGATAAAATCTAATAATATGTACGTAGAATACTCCCACCATAGTATATATGAATAAGCTTAACAAGATGGGGCAAAACAAAAGATGTGTGTAGACAAAAGTGATGTAAGTTGGTTGTCAGAGATTGAGCTAATTATGAAAATGTGATGTATTACAGCGCTTAGGAAAGATAGTCACTATTCTTGTCCAAAATAGTTTCTATCCATCCTTTAGCCTACATTACAACCATTAAAGTCCTATTTGATCCTAAGCTTCATCATTCTGATATTAGTGGAGTTCTACACTAAGGGCAAACTTGGTTCATTATGTATAATTTGTGAATTCCTTGTGAGAGTGAGCAAAATTTGATTTTCGTACCCATTGTGTTATAAATTGCATTTATATGAGTGATTATGGGTAAATCTCTTATGGTGGGGGAACATGTTTGTTGAATATGGGTTATTTTTATTATGCCTTTTATTTAACAATATGCATGAGTTTGCCAAGTATATGAGTCAATTCTTGAGGCTAGGATGTTATGAGTAATGTCCTTGAACTTTCAATTATGTACATAACATGCTTAGTATAGAAACTTTCTTTTTGGGTAGTCATTATAGTGTTAGATTGAGTGTCTCACAGGTAGTAGAAGTGTATAGTCTCCTCATCCTATGATCCTTAGAGTAAAGACTTGTTCGAGTATGAACAAGGCTTTAAGTGTGGGGTGGTGATGTTGGGTGTACTTATGCACTTTAGTGTTGCTATCGTTGATTATGTAGCCTTGTTTTGAGAATGATTCATGTGATTTATGTGTTGATATTGATATAAATTAGCACAAAGTGTTTAAATAGTGATTTACAATGTTTCGTGGTGTTTACAAACAAGTTTGGGTTTAAAAGGATTATTTTGAGTCTAGACAAGAAAACAAGTTTTACTAGCTTGAGCTAGGTGTTGTTCTAGTTTTATTCTAGTGGGTGATATGAGTTCCTTATTGTTTTATTTTGTAATTTCATGAGAAAAAACTTGTTTTTAATGTGCAAGGATCAATTGGATTAAGCCAAGAGTCAAAACATAAGTTGAAGACCAATGTGGACTAGCCTAGTCTTACCTCTTGTTTTTAGTTCATCATTGTGGATATTGTGGTGTTTTGATCCCTAATATTTAGTGAGTTGATTATGGTGATATATTTATTAGATACAAGCTTGAAACCAATGGAAAACAATACCAAAAGGAAATGAATGGAAGAGGAAATCAAAATACTTAGTTAATTTCGAGAGGCTAATTCCAGTGAGCCTATGCTTTTGGGCCACGATGCTCCACTCTTGCCAAAAAATATGCAAGGTGCAGCATGTCTTATCCCATATGAATCCACCAATGTGGCGTGGACCAAATTCCACACATGTCAAAAACCCACTACTATAAATAGGACTTGTTGCACTTGTTTGAGACACTTTATGACATCTTTGGGAGATTGAGGAGGCTACAACACACGTTTTTTACGGTTTATTATTCTTTACTTTAGATTCTTAATAGATTTGATTATCTATTCAAGTAGTTGGATCATATTTATGTCGATTAGCGGCTAAACACTCTCTTTCTGGGGTTAGAGCCAAGAACATGACTACTATCATTTTGAATTTATTTTATTTGATTTTCTTATCATATTTGGTTCTATGTTTATCCTTGCTTTTACTATTTTAAGGATTCATGGCCATTAGAATATATTCATTGTCGACTTTGTGATCTCGGGAAGATGAATTTAAATATAGAACATAGGGGTAAACAAAGTAATGTTCGTATTCTTTTATGAAATAAAGAATTTGAATTAGCATATAGGACAGGGATATACGTAGAAGCCTTGCTTGATTCACATGTAGGATAATAGATTTAATAACTTAATTGGATAATTACATTCCCGCTCAATGATGTAGTTGTAATGTCCAAGATAGGTAAACAATTAGAAGTCGGAAAATCATGATCATGCAATAAACCCTACGAATTAACAACCAAGATAAGCGACTTAACGAATAAAGTTCAATAACATAGTATGATTGTTCGAAGTGCTTTAACCCTGGGCTTTAATCTATTGATTGTTTTAAATCTTTTTTTTATGCATTATTTACTTTACTTTATTTTAGAAATATTCAAAACTCTTTTTGGTTACTTTGCATCAAGTTAATCTTAGAAGTTAAACTAGAATTGAATAGCTGTTTGAACTAGTCCCTATGGGATCGATATTCGGCTTTCGTGAAGGCCACTATATTACTTGGTAGATCACGTACACTTGTGTGTGCACTTGGGCGCTATCAGATCAATAAAGAAATCAATATCATGGCATTGTTTTATGCTAGGAAAATACACAAGAAATACCTTCTAAAACTTTTATACTATTGGAACTGACTTAATGTATAGGAACTCTGCACTAGTGTCCCAATGGTGTGCAAATGGAAAACACCCCCCTTCTATCAACATTTTTGCATAAATAAAAGATATAAGTTTTATAGAGTAGCACTATAATCACCCTCCCACTCAAGTCTATCCATCCTTGGGATAACCACTATCATATTCTTAGCATGACATCTAAAATAGCATGATAAGAGGAAAATTAACTCATTCCCAAAATGATATCAAAATTTACCAGGTCCAAAATCACTAGATACACCCGGGTTTTATAAACTACAAACCTAACAAGACAAACATAGTAAAATTATAAAAAACCATAGAATTACCAATCAGAGTGGATACATGAACATTAAAATCAAATAATTCACACACCATGACCATTACCATAACAAAACTAGAAGATACATAAGAGGAAGTGGTACTCAGATCAAATAATGCAATGGGTATCTGATCACAGGCAAGAATAGTACCTATGATCACCAAATCTGATGCCTCCATCTTGGGCATGATTGTAAAATCATAGAAATGAGCCCTATTCCCTGCCTATGTGTTTCCCCTAATGGGTGGATTACTATTTTAATCATCATGACCACTGCCTCTATTAGGTTGGTTTCCACCTATACCTACATAGTGACCACCACGCCCACCCTAAGGACAACCTCTATCATTGCCACGATCTTTCTTACTTGCTAGAGCTGAAGCTCGGGGAGCTTGTTACAAGCTTAGAGATCTGCACCTCATTCCATATAATTCCTCAAATAGTGCTATTTGAATACTAGAGTGATAGTTGGTTTTGTAGGAAACTGTGCTAAAGGTAAGCACTAGTCCTAATGACCATAAAAGTTCAAAATCAACTATTTCTGAAAGAGGCAATTTAAAGGAACAAGTAAATAATTTGTAAACTAAAGTAACAAGTAAATAAATTATCAGTTTATAGTGAGAAGATCAATGATAATGATGAACTAGGACTATGTTCCCCATGACTTCATGACTACACAAGTTGTTCATACTAGCAATCTATTCCTATGTGTTACATGAAAAATCTAACAAGAAAGATTCATCTAAATGTCTCTCGACCTTGGATAAATGATATTCACTCTTCTCCTCTTGATTTTTTACTATATCTATTTTTAAACCTTGTTATTAATCTCAATCAACTAAACCTGTTATGACTCAAGTTATTAGATGAAAGTTTATAGCTTCAAATCTTTATTGTTATTTTTTTCCTAATCTCTACCCACCCCTCTCTCACAATCCTGGAATTCAGGTGAATTCTAACGTTGTGCTCCCATTAGAAAGAAACCATATTGAAGAAAATAACAATACATGCATGTACACAGATCTAGAATTACCAAACACTTATTCTGCTTTGTTAATTCATCATGTTCCCAGAATCCTAATTGTGGAATTTAGCTACTCAAGGCTTGAAAATCACAGTTACAATTCATAGACAAAATCATAATTATGAACTTAAAAATTGAGTACAATAAATCTGAAATCTTGAATTCTTAAGAAAAAATAATAAAGGTAGAGAATAAAAGAATAAACCAATTTTTTTGACCTCCACGACAGCTCCATGCTTTTCTAAATAAAAAGTTTACAAGTTACCTTTCTAAAGTTTCCATATTATAAAAGTTACAAAAATATTATAAACACTATTTTTTTCGAATACTTATAGGTGTAACAAAAACCACAAAATAAAATAATTGAGTCCAAAATTGATTGGGTAAAAAAAAACTCGATCCAATTTGGACTGTATTGCATCATTCACTAGTAGTTGCCTCAACTATTATTTTGTTACTCAATTCAATTGAATTGTTAAAAATGTATTATTTTAATAACTTTTATTCATTAAGTTGCCTATGTGATTTCTTTATATAACTTTCTTGATTTTGATCCATTTTTGTTCCAATTTTCTTCATCCTCATGCTAATTTAATCCTTTAAATAAAAATATAAGATTAAGCATAATCTATAAAATCAATGCAGGAAAAATGACAAATAAAACACTAATTGGGAGGCAAATAGTTACTAAATATATGAAACTTTGGCCTCACATTAACACCCCAGACTTAGCCTTTTGCTCATCTCTGATTAAGCATTAATACTTATCTCAATTAATTAAATCAAGGAATGCCATCACCTTCGTTGATACAAACAATTTGTCCATATAACAATTCATAACATCAAGTACACGTTCTAATCATTATGCAGGAATTATAAATAAACAACAAAACTCTAACCTCCTAACCTTAAAGATGGACTTTAAATCATCAAATTTAAGCTTGTTCAACTAATCTTATTAAAGAATGTTAATAACATCACCTATCTATCATTAGACAAGTACCCTCGCAGGAAGAAATAGTCCACACACTCAATTCAAAAGATCAAATATAATTTAAGGACTTAACATCAAAGAATAACTCTCACTCTCAGAAAGAATTCACATGTAATAACAACTCTCACACGCACAAAGAATTCACATGTAATAACAACTCTCACACGCACAAAGAATTCACATGTATGCACAAAGAACCATAGGCTTGCCCATTATGTACATTTCCACTAATTAAACATTCAGAATTAAATAGGACTTTACTAGATTGTAAAATTTTCTAGTGAATAGGTAGAAAAACTAAATAATAGTGACTTATACTTCCCTCGCTTTGCATTTATTTTAGACTTCAACACTCATTTTCTTATCACCTTTTCATCCATCTCTTCATCAATTATTTTCACTAGTATTCTCATCATAACAACAATATATCAATCATTTTTTTCTCAATATTTTTTTGTTATTTTTTTTTCATGTCACATTATTTCAAAGAGGGTCTTTTCATGACTTTGTAGCTAGCATTGATCACCTTTAATTATCAACTATTCCTTCTCTCCAGATTTCATAATTTCAACATAGTCTATATAACAATGTTCAAGGAAGTATGGTGCAAAAATTAGGAATTCAAAAAAAATTAAGATAAGAATATGTCTATAAAAAGGGCTACAAATCAAAGGGGTTAAGTAGAGATATAATATCTGAAAAAGGTAAAATTTACAAGACATATTAAATAAAGTCTTTATCATATTCTAAGCAAAGAAATACTTTCTTTTGCTTTTCAATAACATGTACGCAAGTTCTAGACTAAAAGGCAAGACATGGAATATATGCAAAAAATCTGCACCACAGATGACACAAGTATCAATAAAGATGGATCAATTCCACTTCTAAGACAGACAGGTTCGTAGCAAACTACAAGTCCTAGGTTTCAAAATTTTTATTATTTTATTTTATGCTCAAATACTCAAAGAAAAGTACTACTCAAGATTGGACTTAAATTGCTAGTATCAACCAAACCAAAAATTCTTATCTTTTTACTCCAAACAAAAACACTCCTACAAATAAAAAATAAAAGAAAAAAATTATTCCTAAAAAAAAGATAACACGGTTCAAAAGGTCTCCCTCAGAAAAGAACCGAAAAGAAAGACCAAGGGGAAGGCAAAGTATGCTCCACTAAAGAGATATAAGAGACTAGAAATAAAAACTATTTTAATCTAAAGAATAAATGTAAAATCTTTTTATATTTTTGGACTTTTTTTATTCTATTTTTCAACTAAAAAAAAATTCTATAGCATACTTCACCTTTAACAAATATTGAAAGATATTTCACCCCAGACTTAAAATAAGGCATTGTCCCCAAAGCAATAAATAAAGTAAAACAAGGGTTAAATATAATTCCCCAGACTCTCTAGTGCATAGCTAGCCACATGTTTCTTCAATTTTCATCAAGGGACATGCACACCCTACACTTAGGTTCAAATATGCTCTTATCCTTAAATTTGGGTACTCAGACTTTCCCTAAATCAATAAAAACAAAAAAAATAAAAAAAATGTTATATTATAAAAATTAATAAAAAATAAGACGTTACACTACTAGTTGAGTTGCCTTCCACATTGCCTTCCACTCTGAACTTATGAATTGTACCCCTAACTTGTTTTTTAATTTTCTACTATGCTCAATGATAATGATCACTTATACAATTAAATGTAAGACCCCACAAAATTCCTAGCTTAATTTAGTCCTTTAAGCTTGACAAGGGGTCCCAAACTTAGAAAATTCTAGCTAAGTTTCCAAACATAGTTTATTTTTAGCCTTCAAAAGTTGGCAATCTTATTTCACGACCTTACTGTCCTTTAATGGTCTATATTTTTGTTAATTCATGATCGGGAAGGTTAACAATTGTACTCAGACAAGTTTTGAATTTTTCAGACCTCGTTTAGACCACGTTTGGATTCCCAAAATAGTGGACCAACATGATCTTGGCATGCTACGTCGCCCATCCTGTTGGTTAATATTTTTCTAGGTTGCCATTCAAAAGTACTGAGATACGACGCGATCATAGAGCGACGTATCAAGTATCACGTCAATTCCATTGACACGCCACATAGCTAAATGCGTTAGCGCCCAGTTTCAGTCATTAAATAACCACGTCCTTAAGGATAATTATGTCATTTTCTCCCAACCTTCAGTATGCATAACATGAAATTTATCCCTCTTTTGGCTAAATACATTCATCATTTCACAAGTGCTCAAAAACAAGAAACCTTAGGTGATTAATTTTAATTCAAGAACTCAAGCTTTCTTCCATCAATCTTTGACAAATTGTCACTAAGGTATGTAAAGTGTTCATCCAAGGGTTTCTTTTACCCTTGGAGCTCAAGAAACCCTTTTCAAAATATGAATTTTAAATTCCATGTTGTGGGTTTGATTGTACACATGTTTATGTTGTGATATGATTTTCAAGATTGAATCTTTATTGAATTCTCATGACTTATATTAGTATGTGGATTGAAATCCTTAAATTTGATCTGCTTGATATAGCCATGATGTATTAGTTGTTGATTCATTCCCTAAAAAAAGGGTTATTCCTTCCATATGTTTGTAAAATGCCTAAGTGAATAAGAATTGTGCATTATGACCTATTTATAAGCTATATGATGAACTTATGATGAACTCACATGTTCAAAATGACTCCCATGCAAAAGTTATGCCTTGTAATAATTTTGTGGAATGTTCATAAGTATGGATTTGTGAAATTATATTACGTTAGCATGTATTCCCATTCATGTGTAAGATTATAACTTGCGAATGCTTCATGAAATCCCTCAATGATAGTATTATAAATTGTTGACTATGGTCATGTGTTCAAGAAGTGTCATGTCTCATTTATTTTTATGATATCGAGTCCTGGGGGTATTTAATGCCCGAAAATTTACCTATTTACCTAGAGACAATGTCAGTTTTCTAGATAATATCAATCAAGCCACGATCGGTAGAATTCAGTTAATCTCAGAACTCAAGAAAAACTCAGTAGTATTCAATTCAGTCCTCAGTAGCTTAGTCAGCTATCAGAATTTAGTAATATTCTGTCAGTCAATGGAACTCAGTGAACTCAGTCCAGTTTATTCTAGTATACTCAGTTCAGTGTCTATTCAGATGGGAGTAGGATTGAACACCGAGTGAACCCAAGGATGGGAACTCCCCTGCTAGTAGAGGGTGTGATTTTCAGAAGTAGTCCTTGTATTCTAGAACTACCTAGCTAGTATAGGTTGAGACATCAAAACCTATCAGATGAGGATGGATGAGGTGGCTTAACCTGTCAGATGAGGGTCCCACCATTCTCGTTAGAGTACCTAGCAGATAAGGATCACTCACATCTTATCCTTACCAGTGGCGCGGTATTGACACCCTTCTAATTGGGGTTAAAGATTGGACCCCAACTCAGTTATAATATCTTATTCGGGGCATATCGGTTAGATGACTACCTCTCACAGTCTCATTCTCAGTCTTCAGTAAAGAACTCAGATAGTTCTATAGATTTTAGGATTGTCAGATACAGTCACTCAACTTAGTATGGAGCGTAGCTAGTTCTATTAGAATCAGGACTGTCAGACACAGTCACTCAGTTATCAGTTATATCAGTTATCAGTAATCCATATTGTCAGTAAACTCAGTATACCAAATCCTTATGATTTTAGTTACAGTTATGTATTCATGCATATATCCGTAAGTAGTTATGTTCATGTTATCCAATCAGATTAGCTCATGCATATGAACCCTTGTATTCAGCCTTACCTCACTTTGTGTACTAGCACATTCACATGTACTGACACATACTTTTCTTTTGTGCTATGGTATTTTATACCATAGGTTTGGATGCTCAAGTTCCCGATCGCGCTTAGCAGCTCAGAATCAGCAGTCAGAGTCAGAGGTGAGTCCTCAGAATTCAAGGACATGATTATTTCATTCTTTCAGTATTTTAGTACTTAGCCATTTTCAATAGATGGAGTTAGTTGGGTACATGTCCCATCAACTCCTTATTCAGATAGTTTAGAGGCTTTCAGACAGTTATTTCAATCTTGGTATTATCATACCTTGTTCAGACGTTTTATTCAGTATTGTTTAGTATTTGAACCTTATGGTAAGTTTTTCTCCAAATTTTCATATTTATTTCAGTTATATTGTTATTATAATATTACTATTATCCAGTGCTTAATTACAGTATCAGTCATGGGTTAGCTAGCGGTCTTTCAGGATTTTTTATCACCGTGTAGCATCCGGGGGACCAGACTCGAGGCATTACAAAATTGGTATCAAAGAGTAAGGTTCAATAGAGTCCTAGGAAGTCTGAAAGTTGTATCTAGTAGAGTCTTATACATGGGTGTATAGCACGCCACATTTATGTGCAGTAGGCTATGAGATGTTTTAGGAATAGTTTCCCTTCTTTCAGTATTCATGTCATGCAAGTGAGCATGAGCTTCAGTTAAAATCTTAGTCTAATAGTTCTTTCTCTTCCATCTATAGAAAAATACCTCCAAAGAGGACTCAGGGAAAATGAATAGGAGATGAGCCAGCCCCTCAGACCGATCAGCCTAATTCATTAGGAGAACATGTCTCCCATGTAGAATTCATAGCTGCATTCACTACTCTTGCTCATTCAGTTGCTGCCCAGAATGAATGTCCATCTATTATTTCGGCTAACCCAGTGGCTAATTCTGCTGCAGCTAGGATTCAGGACATCACCCGAATGAATCCTCCTTCTTTTTTGGGGTCTAAGATAGATGAGGAACCTCAGGAGCATCTTGATCAGGTGCAAAAGATTATTGATATTATGGGAGTAACTGATATCCAGAGTGCTGAACTAGCTGCATATCATTTACAGAATATGGCTTACACTTGGTTTAAATAGTGGAAAGAAGAGGGGGTTATAGATGCAGGGCCTATTGATTAGGAGGAGTTTGTCACCGCTTTTCTAGATAGATTCTTTCCCCGCGAGCTGAAAGAAGCTAAGTTGTTAGAATTTATTAACCTCAGGCAGGGAAACATGATAGTGAAAGGGTATTCTCTCAAGTTTACTCAACTAGCTAGATATGCTCATCATGTGGTAGCAGATAGCAGATCTTGAATGAGTAAGTTTGTGTCTTGAGTAAATGATAGTGTAGTCAAGGAGTGCAGGACAATGATACTGATTAGTGAGATGGACTTAGCTAGTCTTATGATCCATGCTCAGCAGATAGAGGATCAGAATAATAAGGAGAGAAAAAAGAAGAATAAGAGAACTAGAATAGATCTGGTATATTACAGATCTTTTATATACATGTTTATGCTTTGCTAGATCCAAGAGCTTCCTTGTCTTTTGTTTCTCCTTATATAGAATTTGATTTCAGAGTCAAGTCCCAAAATTCTAGTAGAGCCCTTCTTAGTCTCTACCCCAGTGGGTAACACTATCATTGCCCGGTGGGTATACAGGAACTGTCCATTTATGGTATCTCAGAAAGTCACTTCAACTTAGTCTAATTAAAGATGACTGGTTTTGGTGTCATTCTTGACATGGATTGGTTTTATTTTTGCTATGCCACAGTCGACTACATAAATAGAGTTCTCCAATTTCAGTTTCCAAATGAACCCATCCTAGAGTGGAGGGGTAATACTTCAACCTTTAGGGGTCAGCTTATTTCCTACCTAAGAGCAAGGAAAATGATATCCAAGGGATGTGTCTATTATCTTATTCGAGTTAAGGACTATAGTTCTGAAACTCCCAGTCTTGAATCTGTCCCAGTAGTGAATGAATATTCAGATGTGTTTCCAGAGTATCTTCCTAGAATTCCTCCCAAAAGGGAAATAGACTTTAGTATTGATCTTTTTCTAGATACTCAGCCCATATCTATTCCTCCATACAGAATGGCACCAGCAGAACTTTGAGAATTAGAAGAGAAGTTAAAGAATCTCCTATATAAGGGATTCACCAAACCCAGCATGTACCCATAGGGTGCACCAGTTCTATTCATGCGAAAGAAAAATATGTCTCTCAGAATGTGCATAGACTACCGTCAGCTCAATAAGGTCATAATCAAGAACAAGTATCCACTTCCCAGAATTGAGGACTTGTTTGACCAACTTCAGGGTGCCAGTTACTTCTCTAAGATAGATCTCAGATCAGGCTATCATTAGCTCAGAGTCAGAGAATGTGATATTTCAAAACTAGCCTTCCGTACTCGGTATGGTCACTTTAAATTCTTAGTCATGTCATTAGGTCTTATCAATGCTCCAGCGGCTTTCATGGACTTGATGAACTGTGTGTTCAAGTAGTACTTGGACATGTTTGTCATAGTCTTCATTGATGATATTCTTGTCTATTCCCGCAGTGAGCATGATCATGTAGACCATCTCAAAATAGTATTGCAAATTCTCAGAAATCATCATTTATTTGCCAAATTCAGTAAGTATGAATTTTGGCTATGGTCAGTAGCATTCCTTAGTAATATCATTTATGATGATGGCATTAGAGTTTATCCTCAAAAAATTGAGACAGTGAGAAACTGGCCTAGATCCATCACTCCATCAGATATTTGGAGTTTCTTAGGTTTGGCTGGCTATTACAGATGGTTTATTGAGGGATTTCTGTAGCATTGCCTATGTATAGCTTGACTCAGCAGGAAGTCAAGTTCAAGTGGTCAGATTCATGCGAGAAGAGTTTTTAGGAGTTGAAGAGTCGACTCATCTGAGCTTCACTTAATTTTATTCAGTTGAACCTTATGGCCTTATAGTTTTATGTATTCCACATTATTATATCATAATTTGCACTATATGGGTATAGATATCAGTCATGGGTTAGATTGTGGTCCCTCGGGGTAATGAGCACTGTGTAGCATTCCAGTTCAGCGAATTGGGGTGTTACAAACTTGGTATCAGAGCCTGAGGTTCAATAGAGTCCTAGGAAGTCTGAAAGCCGCATCTAGTAGAGTCTTGTACATGGGTATGTTGCGCGCCATATTTATGTGCGGGAGGCTATAAGATGTTTTAGGAATAGTCCCCTTTCTTCATTATTCATGTCATGCTAGTTGCATAATCACAAGTTAAACTCTCAGTCTAATCCATTCTTCTCTTATTCAAGACCATGGCCCAAAGAGAAGAAACCAGCCAGCTTCTCAGCCCGAAGATCCTTTGGGCAAATATGTTTCCCATGTAGAGTTTAGAGCTACATTTACCACACTTGCTCAATCCATGGCTGCACAGAATGGACGGCCACCAGTTATTCCGGCCAATCCAGTGGCCACTCCCAAAGCAACTAGGGTTCGGTACTTCACCCGGATGAACCCTCCATCTTTCCATGGGTCTAAGTCTGATGAGGACCCTCAGGAGTTCATTGACCAAGTCTAGAAGGTCATCGACATCATGGGTTTTACTTATATTAAGAGTGCTGAGTTAGCCACCTACCAGTTACAGGATGTTGCTTATGATTGGAAAAAACAGTGGAAGTCTGAGAGGTTAGATGATACAGGCCCTATCGAGTGAGAGGAATTTGTCACAACCTTCTTAGACAGATTCTTTCCCCAAGAGCTGAGGGAAGACAAAGTTCTTAAGTTCATCAACCTCAGGCAGGGGAATATGACAGTTAGGGAGTATTCTCTCAGATTTTCTTAGCTAGCCAGGTATGTTTCTCATGTGGTTGCAGATAATAGAGCTAAGATAAGTAAGTTCGTGTCAGGGGTCAATGATAGCGTGGTAAATGAGTGTAGGTCTGCGATGCTGATCGGAGATATGACCTTATCAAGACTCATGACCTATGCCCAGCAAGTAGAAGAGCAAAAGTTTAAGACTAGGGAGAGGTAGAACAAGAGAGCAAGGTCAGATAATTTCAACTTTGCTCACCCCAAGTCAGATGGAGGAAACTGCTAACAATTTTTCTCCAAGTCAGCTGTTCTAGCTCCTTTCTCTGCCAGTGCCCCAGTGCCAAAATGCAGAGACGGCAATAGAAATAAAGCGCCAGGCTCTAAATCTCAGGGCAGTATTAGCAGTTCCCGAACAAATCCCCTTTGTCAGAGTTGTGGTAAGAACCACAAGGGCATTTGCAGAGCCGGTAGTGATGTCTATTTTGGTTGTGGTAAGCTAGGCCACAAGATTAAGGAATGTCTGCAGTCAAGTCTTCAAGGTCAGCAAAATTATTCTACAGCTCATCCAGTCGCCCGAACCAGCAGGTGCCATTTCCAGTGCTACCAATGGGCAATGCCCAAACAGAATCTATGCTCTTCAGTCCCGGCAGGATCAGAAAAATTCTCCTGATGTCGTTATTAGTACATTTCAGATTTTCCATGTTCCTATTTATGCTTTGCTAGACCCAGGTGCATCTTTTTCTTTTGTTACTTCATACATAGTAGGTGATTTCAGAATCAGTCTCAAAGTCCTAGCAGAGCCCTTCTCAGTCTCTACCCTAGTGGGTAAAACTATCATAGCTCGATGGGTATACAGGAACTACCCTATCATGATATCTCAAAAATCTACATTAGCAGATTTAGTGGAGTTAGAGATGACTAATTTTGATGTCATTCTCGGCATGGATTGGCTTCATTCCTTCTATACCACAGTAGACTACAGAAACAGGATAGTTCAATTTCAATTCCCAAATGAGGCCATTCTAGAGTGGAAGGGTAGCATTTCAGCGTTCAGGGGTCAACTTGTTTCCTACCTTCGGGCAAGAAAAATAATTTCTAAGGGGTGTGTGTATCATCTCGTGCATGTTAAAGATTCCATTTCTGAATATCCAAGCCTCGAAATAGTCCCTGTTATTAATGAATACTAAGATGTCTTTCCCGAAGATCTTCCAAGCATTCCTCCCGAAAGGGAAATAGACTTTGGCATAGACCTTCTTTTGGATACTCAACCTATTTCTATTCTGCCATACAGAATAGCACCAGCAGAACTTAAGAAACTGAAAGATAAATTGAAGGATCTCTTAGATAAGGGATTCATCAGACCCAGTGTTTCCCCATGGGGTGCGCCAGTATTATTCATGCGCAAGAAAAACGATTCTCTCGGGATGTGTATTGATTACCATCAACTCAACAAGGTGATAACGCTCAATCTACAGCTCTTGTAAGAGTGTAAAGCGTTCACTGTCAAATATATAACCCAACTGGGTTGGGAATCGATCCCACAGGGAATAGCCGGTCAATAAGTAAGCAAAGATTATTAGACTTTTGGTGAAAGTCTCGTAAAAGGGGGGATTGTAACGTGCAAGTACTGTAAACAGAATAGTAAGGTCAAAATAGAAATAGCAAAGTAAACAGAAAGAAGGTTTAGTAAGATGTTTAACCAAGGAGAATTGAGAGTTGGGGTTATGTCCACCTTATGAGTTATACGTCTCTATTGGCTATGAGTTATCCGGAATTCAGACATGCATGCGCTTATAGAGAATTGTATTCTATGGTAAATCCAAGCGTCTTTCGACCTAACAAGGATTATTTCACTTTAACTCTTTCGAGATTAAAGCATATCTAACGGTACAAATTCTCCAAGAGGTTAATCCAGTTACGGCACTAACTTTTTAACAGGGGTTGGTGCCCTATTACCTTGACATTATCTCTTTTCCAGACATATAACTTTTCTTTCGAACAAGTTAATGCTATACTGGCGTTATTCTAAGCGTCTGCAGCCACAAGAACTTGCATTAAGATGAAGAGAATAATGATATAAGCAGCATACGTGTCACGAATTCACAAACTCATAGCAGTAGATAGTATCTCATAAGGCTTCCATAACCCCAACAGAGAAGTTTAGTTATTCATAAGTGCGATGGAAATCACAATAGACATTATCATAATACCACAATAAAAAATCTCACGTGTAGTATGGTGTGGTATGGCGTTAGGCATGAATTCCTTGCAAAATAGCGATTCTCTTGTTGTAAAATTAAAAGTCGAATAGATGAAAAATAATTCAACAATGAATTAATAAAGAAAGGGGAAGGATGGAATAGGGATGAGGGTGGTGGAGAATTGTTTTGATGGATGGATGGATGGTGGATGGATGGGAATAATAAAAATCTCCAGCAAAATAGGGTATTTATAACACCCATATCTTATTCCTACTAGGCTACTGCGTACTTATCCTAATCCTAATAAATTACTGCATCATTATCCTAATCCTAATAGGTTACTGCTGATCCCCAAAGTCTTGAGAAATGTTGTTTTTGCCCGGGACAGGTTTTTCATGCATCACTTTCAGTCCATAGGCGTCCAAACGCTGCTCTCCTTCTTTCGTGAAGCTTCCTTTGGCGTCAAGTTATCCATAAAATGCTGAAATCTGCATCATTTATACCTAAAAACTTGCTAATCACGTTTGTTAGCTCACTTACAGGAAAAAGGACTAAAAGTGCATGAGTTATATATTTTGTCCTCAAAACTTAGCTAAAATATGGGTAAATTATAGCACGTTAGCCGTGTAAATTCGCCTATCATCAACACCCCACACTTAAGGCTTTGTTCGTCCTCGAACAAACTATAATGTCCATCTAAACATCTACTTAGGGTTTCACAGTAACAACACAAAATAGTCATCAAGACAGGCATTGCAATCATTAACAAAGAGTAGTTTTCTGATCACTTACTAGAAACAATTTAACCTCTAACATAGACTTGTGATGATGGTTAATTCGTATCCAAAATTTAAGGCACAGAGAATCATACACAACCACCCAAAACTCATCAACCATATGTGTCTCACAATGTATTACCCATAATCACTCACAAGTATAGTATATTTATCGAAACATGGGTATAAGATTATCCTTTCTCTCACTCTCACAAAGAATTTGTATGATGCAACTGATGACCATAGGCTTGACCTTAGTGTAATGCTTCACTAAATATCAGAATGCTAAGCTCAGGATCAAATAGGTCTTTTACAGGTTGTAATGTAGGCTAAGGGACGGGTAGGACTATTTTGGCCAGAAATAGTGACTATGTTCCTAAGCGCTTTAATACATCACATTATTCCATTAATACTTTTCTTTCAAACAACCTTTCTACTTTCTTTTATTCTACCACCCCTTTTCTCCACCTTTGTTTTTCAATTTTAAACATAGCTAACTTTTCAGTTTTCCTTTCCTTTTTTTTTGTTTTCATAACACCTCTTTGATAGAAATTCTTTTTTATAACAAATTCAAGCACCATTACATTCTAAAGCATCATACTCTCCCAATTTCCTCTTATTTTGTCACATGACTTTACACTTTAAAGCACTTAGGAATTTGGATCAAATTATGGTCTTGAAAAAATGGATTAGGCTTACATATGAGGTTGTCAAAGAAAATAGGCTAAAGGCTCAAAGGGGTTAACTAGGATAATGTTAATGGGTAGGTAAAAAGAAGGTAAACAAGTATAGGTTGCCAAACAAATGCCTAAATCATCTCCTAGACTTGCACTCCTTATTTTCGCTTTACATACATACCAGGCAAGTTCTCGCATCAGCCACAAACACAGAATATACTATATCCTCACACACACAAAGCACATGGTCGACTTTATTGGGAGTACCATAGACTCTTAACCCAACAGATGAAGGAATTGAACCACACAATATCACATAGTGAGTCACAATTAGAGCCTAAACGTCTCGATAGTAATGATTTTAGCACAAACTCTTGTTATAAACCATGCTGCCTATTAGAACAATTTCATACAAAGTAAAAAAAATATTTTACTACTAAAAAAAATTTAACTACTAAAAAAATCAAACAAACATAAATGCAAATGTAGATAAAGAAGGATTGCATGTAAATACCACCACCCCACACTTAGACGGGACACACTGTCCTCAGTGGAAAAGAAATAAGAAGAACCTGATTAGTCGAACTCCTCCTCTATGTCTGGGGTCATACCCCCTTCGTCGGAATCATCATTGGAGTCGTCGTCATCAGAATTCTCCTCCACATCGAAGTCTGGCATTCTGCGATCATCATCAATTGGCACATCGTTATCAAGAGTTTCCTCAAAGTACACACCTACTCCACATATTTGTCGTGCATGCTCATTCATTGGGTAGTCATAATCCAATTATTGGAGCTCTACAGCAGTTGGAACATGACCTCCGCTCATCATTATAAACTGAGTCATGCCATAAAGATGGCGAAAGAAACTCTCATCCCGAGCATGTCTCTCAGCAGTAGTAAGGTTGACCCCATGTGTGGATTCAGCATCTTTCACCTTTGTGAGGTCAACCTTCTTTGGGTTGTGTGGAAGTTTATGATCAGTCAGTTCCTCTTCGATGTCCTCCTTTCTCAATATTGCAGTCAACAGGTTGCCAAACTGAAGTGGGACCTCTTGTGAAGCCTAGTTTTCCGCATTGTAGATCGAATAATTGCCCCAATGTTGATAGGGACATTCATCATTAATGCGTATACCAAGCACACTCTATCTCATGTTATCTTGGTGTATTGGGTCCCTAGAATCAGACAAGAGTTGACTATTCACAGCCATATCTTTGCTTCCCTATTCAAAGGAGCATATGGGAAGGTATTGTGCCGACCGGTGTCCTTGTGTCTACTCCATCGTGCCATGGATCGTGGTCCGCATAAGGTGTGTCTAATAGCCCTGTACGGAGGTCTATTGTATAGCTCGTTGAGTGGTAATGGATCAACTGAAGGCAAACCCAGAAAGGAGTTGAAGAAATCCGTATTTAGTTATAAAACTTGGCCCCGAATCTTGACTTCATTCCCTGTGGTTTCCGGTGACCAGTTGGCATAGAATTCTCGTGTTAAATTGAGATTGCACTCTCCCATATCTCAGAAGATGAAATCAAGATTTAACGCCATTATCTTGGCCAACATGCGCGGTTCTTTCTTTGTTAGGCTTTGTTTATGTATCAGGTCCACATGAACATATTTTCTCTCATTATTGTTCCTATACCACTCCTTTGTTTCCTCCTCGAGGACCCATTTAATTCTGAACATGCGGCGTGGTACTTGCATCGAGGATGATTCTCCTTGCTCTTTTCGTCCTCTTTTCTTGCCTTTTTGTGAAGTGGTTGCTTTATCTTTTCCTTGTCTTGCTTTGGGTGCCATTGTACCTGAGATTGTAACGATAGTCAAGTTAGCATCATCTCGGTGGATACAATCAACAATCAAGCAGTAGTGGCACCACCCCATACTTAGTTTGTTGGTACAAACTGGTGAAGTGAAAGTTGGCGATTACTCAGACTTCATCGATATACGTTTTAGGCGCTATATTCCAACAATAAAATCAGTGCAGTCATACTTCTTGTGACCTTGGCAATACTTTCATGTTTGATATATCAAGACTTACTACATAGGGATTGAATCAAGGTATAGTATCTAGAAATAATCACAACCTCATATGTTGTTAGTCAACCATAATTCTTATCTCGATGAACAAGTCATTCCAACATGTAAGATTTCTATTGATAAGATTATGCAATTTTCTTGACCATGTTAATTCCGCAAAAGTATGACAGTGCATCAAAATCAAATTCAAGTTGGAAACATGTTAAGATCATTCATACGTATTCTTTCACTCACTTAGTTGTATCACAACACATCAACCACATTCAAATCACCAATACTACTTCAAGATTTATCGATTCATAATATGCGTAGTAGTGTAGTACTTACGGGATATAAATGAAGAACAAAGAAGTACTTACTTGGTTGATGACCTTGGATGAGGTTCTTGCAAAGTAAAAGAGCAAAAGGAAAATTTTTGAGAGGATTTGGAGAGGTAGGCGGCGTTTATGCTAGGTTTGCAATGTATTGTTGGTCTAAGACTAAGTCTCTTATTTATAGGAGAGGCTTGGGTCGGGTTTTGACCCATTTAAAATCGGATTTGGAGACAAGAAGTGACCATAGGCGGCGCCTAAAGCTTTGCCTATGCTTGGCATAGGCGGCGCCTTTTGCAAAGCATTGTTGAGCATAGACGGCGCCTATGCCATGGCATTGTTAGGCATAGGCGGCACCTATTCCATGGCATATGAGATTCAGAGACAAAAGGCATTGACATAGGCGGCGCCTATGCTATGGCATTCTTAGGCATGGGTGGCGCCTATGCTATGGCACACTAGATTCCGAGAGCTTAGGCCATAGTATGGGCCTTGCCTTGTTCGTGGCCTAGATTTACATAGGCCTTGCCTTGTTCTTTGCCTATATTTTCATAAGCAATGCCCAATCCATAGCCTTTTGCTTCTTCATTCCTAACTTACCACCTTCAACATGAAATACTTCCAACTCAAAATTTGAAACCAATCTCCTCTTGACACCTCTTGTACCTACACTTGCTCAAAGACAACAAAAACGATTAGAACGATGGGTTGCCTCCTATCAAGCGCCTTAGTTTTGGTCGTGGCACGACTCCTCTTTTTGGATTTTTATTTATCAAAAGCAAACAATTAGTAGAACGAAAGAAAGAAAAAAAATGAAAAACGATGGGTTGCCTCCCACCAAGCGCTTGATTTATTGTCGCGGCACGACCTAGTTATCTCATTTACTTAGACTTCATCGAGATAGATGGTGGATCATTTTTTGAATGGATTCAGATGACAATGAGTCTTACTTATAGGCATGCAATCTTCTTTGAGATGACCCTTGTGCATGCCTATCCCGGGAGGGATACCAATTATATCATCAATAGTCCAACCCATGGCTCTCTTGTATCTCTTCAGAGCAGAGATGAGAGCCTCTACGTGCTGTTCACTTAAATCATCCGCCATACTTATCGAAAGTATATTTCCACTTTCCAAGAACACATACCTTAGATAATCGGGGAGCTCTTTCTATTCTAGCATTGGTAGTTCTTCAATGGAAGTCTTCGCTGTTGGTGACGGTTGATTCTTAAGATGGAGGTTCGGCTTTTTAGGAATACGAGAATAGGACCTTATTTTTGTTAGAGCACATGTAGTTTCTTCATAATCTTCATCATCCTTATGCTCAACATTCAGTAGCGCAGCAGACAATGGCTCAACAGTAAGCTATTTCACTACAGATAATGCATTCTTATCCTCATAATGAACATCAGCTACAGAGAACACATTCATATCACTGGGATGCTTCATTGCTTTGCATATATCAAAACGGACCACTTCGTCATTCAACCGAAATAAAAGCTCATGAGCTCTCATGTCAATAAGCACACTTTCTGTTGCAAGGAAAGGGCGTCCCAAGATTATGGGAACTTCAGAGTCCACCTCACAATCCAGAATAACGAAGTCTGTAAGAAAGATGAATGAAGAAACCTTCACCAACACATCATTCAAGATACCCACAGGTCGTTTTACCGACCTATTAGCCATCACGAGCCTCATATTGGTTGGTGTCGGATCGCCTAACCCCAAATTCCTGTAGATGGATAGTGGCATCAAATTGATGCTAGCACCCAGATCGCACAATGCCTTGTCAAAGTTCAAAGATCCAACAGTGCAAGGAATAGTGAAGGCACCAGGGTCGGCCTTTTCCTGAACTAGCGATCTTGTAGTGATTGCACTGCAATGATGAACATTATCTACCGGCTCATAGCTTACCGCCCATTTTTTTGTTAAAAGGTCCTTCATGAATTTCGCGTACCCAGGCATTTGTTCTAGTGCCTCCACCAACGGAACATTAATGGTCAGCTGCTTTAACATAGTCATGAATTTGCTGAACCTTGTGTCATCCACATTTTTCTGCAATCTTTGAGGCAAAGGTGGTGGTGGAAGTGGGATTGTTCTCTCCACGGCTTTCTTCTCCTCTTGCTTCCGTATTTTGGTCTTTTCAGGGTGCAATATACTTGGTGTGACGTCATGGATGTCGTGGTTGGCTTCTACTGCATTTTCTTCATTAGCTTTATCATCGTTGTCTGCTACATCGTCGACCACTTGCTTGCCTTTGGATGAAGTTTCCAGCACCTTACCACTTCGAGTAGTAATAGCCATGCATGATCCATCATTCCTTGGATTTTGCACAGTGTCGCTAGGTAAAGTGCCAGCCTTTCTTTGATTGAGTGCTGCGGAAAGTTGGCTCAATTGCTGTTCTATTTGCTTTATTGAAGTGGAATGTGAGTCAACCAATTGCTTCATTGAGGACAAATCATTTATTACCGCCGCTACTCCTGCGCTGGTTGCTTCCACTTCTTTCAACAGTTTAACCATCATATCTTTCATATTTCCAGAACCAGATGTAGTGGCGTCACGTCTTCCTGGGGGAACATACAAACCACTCTTGTCATTCTTGTTCTTCCAACTACCTTGGTCCTTGTTTCCGAATTTATCATAATAGTTCCGACCTTGGTTTCCTTGGGTATTACCTCGGAAACCCCCTGATTGTTTAAGTAGTTGGCCTCTTCTTCCGAATCATATTCGTCTCTTCCTTTTGACGCAACAGCTTTTACTTTTTTGGTCTTCCCTGATAATAGATGTTTTGTAAGAAGATCCACTTGTGTTTTCAGGTGCGCCATATCTTGATCACGTTCTTCTTCTCTTCTCCTTTGGTCTGCAGTCATGCCAATAGATAAAGTGGGGTTTGCTACCTCAGAATCCCTGGTATGCCAAGCTCTACTTTGCTTCGTCATCTAGATCTAGCATATTTCTTGCCTGACCAAAGGTGAGGTCCATAAAAGATCCTTCAACCGCATTGTCCACCACTGGTTTAGTTATTGAATTCAAGGATCTGTATAGTATCTCCATTTGGTGAACATTGGTCATATGGTGGTTTGGGAAACGCATTAGCTTTGTCTTAAACCTCTCCCATGTTTCATGAAGAGCTTTGGTTGGAAACTGTCGAAAGTTGCTGATTTCATCTCTCAATTGTGCTCTTTTGGATGGTGGAAAGAATCTTTCTAGGAAAGCGTCTTTCAACTGGCTCCAATTAGTGATAGAATCAGGAGTCAGCCCATTCAACCATAGAGTTGCCTCCCCAAACAGAGACAATAGAAATAAGCGTAATCGTATTGCATGCTGACCAAAACTAGGATTGTCAAACGACTTGCATGTAGAAATGAAGTTGATCAGATGCATATTCAGATCATCTCCTGCTATTCCACCGAATAATCCCTTGAGTTGCAATAACTGAATCATGGTGCTTGTGATGTTGAACTTGGCTCCGGGTGCCAATGGTGGAGGAATAATGGCTCCTGTGGCTCCGGCTCCATCAAGATCATCATCATCATCATCGTCGAAAGCTGGTTGTACAGGTCGGCGCTCATGCCTAAACCTAGCTTGACAATCTCTTCTGTTAGCAGGTGTTGCAATCTCAGCAGCATGCCTAGGGTTCAGTAACTCGTCATCACCTAGGTACTCATCGTCAGGATTTGTCGCTTGCCCAGGGTTATCAATATTCTATTGATGCACTTGAGCAGTGGCTAGAGCATCTAGTCTCGCCTGTTCATGTTGAACAGGCATCCTTTTAATTTCCTGTTGTGCCTCCATTCTGCCAATACGTTGTGGTTCAGGATTGATAGGTAATAACGGTTGACCAGAACTTCGAGTATGGGGCATGCACTAAATAAAAACCTGCAGAAAACCAAAACAAAAACTAAAAGTAAAAGTACGAGAATCTTTGACCAAAGGGTCTAGTAATTATCACAAACTTAGTTGACAACCGTATTCCCCGGCAACGGCGCCAATTTTTTATAACGCTCAATCTACAGCTCTTGTAAGAGTATAAAGCGGTCGCTGTCAAATATATAACCCAACTGGGTTGGGTATCGATCCCACAGGGAATAGCCGGTAATAAGTAAGCAAAGATTATTAGACTTTTGGTGAAAGTCTCGTAAAAGGGGGGATTGTAACGTGCAAGTACTGTAAACAGAATAGTAAGGTCAAAACAGAAATAGCAAAGTAAATAGAAAGAAGGTTTAGTAAGATGTTTAACCAATGAGAATTGAGAGTTGGGGTTATGTCCACCTTATGAGTTATACGTCTCTATTCGCTATGAGTTATGCGGAATTCAGACATGCATGCGCTTATAGAGAATTGTATTCTATGATAAATCCAAGCGTCTTTCGACCTAACAAGGATTATTTCACTTTAACTCTTTCGAGCTTAAAGCGTATCTAACGGTATAAATTCTCCAAGAGGTTAATCCAGTTACGGCACTAACTTTTTAACAGGGGTTGGTGCCCTATTACCTTAACATTATCTCTTTTCTAGACATATAACTTTTCTTTTGAACAAGTTAATTCTATACTGGCGTTATTCTATGCGTCTGCAGCCACAAGAACTTGCATTAAGATGAAGAGAATAATGATATAAGCAGCATACGTGTCACGAATTCACAAACTCATAGCAGTAGATAGTATCTCATAAGGCTTCCATAACCCCAACAGAGAAGTTTAGCTATTCATGAGTGCGATGGAAATCACAATAGACATTATCATAATACCACAATAAAAAATCTCACGTGTAGTATGGTGTGGTATGGAGTTAGGCATGAATTCCTTGCAAAATAGCGATTCTCTTGTTGTAAAATTAAAAGTCGAATAGATGAAAAATAATGTCAACAATGAATTAATAAAGAAAGGGGAAGGATGGAATAGGGATGAGGGTGGTGGAGAATTGTTTTGATGGATGGATGGATGGTGGATGGATGGGAATAATAAAAATCTCCAGCAAAATAGGGTATTTATAACACCCATATCCTATTCCTACTAGGCTACTGCGTACTTATCCAAATCCTAATAAATTACTGCATCATTATCCTAATCCTAATAGGTTACTGCTGATCCCCAAAGTCTTGAGAAATGTTGTTTTTGCCCGGGACAGGTTTTCCATGCATCACTTTCAGTCCATAGGCGTCCAAACGCTGCTCTCCTTCTTTCGTAAAGCTTTCTTTGGCGTCAAGTTATCCATAAAATGCTGAAATCTGCATCATTTATACCTGAAAACTTGCTAATCACGTTTGTTAGCTCACTTACAGGAAAAAGGACTAAAAGTGCATGAGTTATATATTTTGTCCTCAAAACGTAGCTAAAATATGGGTAAATTATAGCACTTTAGGCGTGTAAATTTGCCTATCATCGCAAGGTCACAGTCAAGAATAGATATCCTCTTCCCAGGATTGATGATCTATTCAACCAACTTTAGGGTGCCAGTTACTTCTTCAAGATAGACCTCAGATCAGGTATCATCAGCTCAGAGTTAGAGAATATGACATTTTGAAGATAGCTTTTCATACTCGGTATGGTCACTTCGAATTTTTAGTCATGTCATTTAGTCTTACCAATGCCCCTGCAGTTTTTATGGATTTGATGAACCGTGTGTTCAAGAATTACTTGGACATGTTTGTCATAGCCTTCATAAATAATATTCTGGTCTATTCTCGCATAGAGCGTGATCATGCAGACCATCTCAGGATTGTTCTTTAGACTCTCAGGGATCACCAATTATTCGCTAAGTTCAGCATGTGCGAATTTTGGCTAATATCAGTAGTATTCCTTGGCCATATTATTTCCGGTGATGGAATTAGAGTAGATCCTCAAAAAACCGAGGTATTAAGAAACTAGCCTAGACCAGTATCTCCATTAGATATTAGGAGTTTCTTGGGTTTGGCTGGCTATTACAGATGGTTTGTCAAGGGATTTTCTTCTGTTGCATCTCCCATGTCCAGATTGACTCAGAAGAAGATTAAGTTTCAGTGGTCAGATTCATGCAAGAAGAGCTTTCAAGAGTTGAAGACTCGACTCACCTCCGCTCTAGTTCTAGCTATTCCAAATAGTTCAGACGGTTTTGTAGTCTATTGTGATGCATCTAGAGTGGGTTTAGGTTGTGTCCTTATGCAGCATGGTAAGGTCATAGCCTACGCCTCCAGACAGTTAAAGCCACCTGAGAAGAATTATCCTACTCATGATCTTGAGTTAGCAGCGATAGTTTTTGCCTTGAAGATTTGGAGGCATTATCTTTATGGAGTTCATGTAGATGTCTTCACAGACCATAAAAGCCTCCAGTATGTCTTTTCCCAGAAAGATCTCAATCTTCGCCAGAGAAGGTGGTTAGAGCTCTTGAATGATTACGACATGAGTGTTCTTTATCATCCAGGCAAGGACAATGTTGTGTCCGATGCTCTCAATCGACTCCCCATGGGTAGTATTTCTCACGTTGAGGATAGTAAGAAAATGATGGCTCAGGAGATCCATCAGCTTGCCAAACTAGGTGTTGGCTTAGTTGATTCTTTAGAGGGTGGTGTATGTATTCATAGTAGTTCAGAGTCATCTCTAGTTTCCGAGGTGAAAGAGAAACAAGACAGGGATCCTAGCCTTATCAAGCCCAAAGAGTCAGTTTAGAATGAGAAAGTCGAGGGTTTCTCCCAAGGGAGAGATGGTGTTCTTCATTGTCAGGGTCATCTATGTGTTCCAGGTGTAGATGAATTAAGGCAGCAAATACTTGTAGAAGTGCATGGTGCGCGATACTATATTCATCCAGAGGCCACTAAGATGTATCGCAACATGCGGGAGATCTATTGGTGGAGTGGTATAAAGAGAGATGTTGCAGAGTTTGTGACTAAGTGTTCTACATGTTAGCAGGTTAAGATAGAGCATCAGAAACCTAGTGGTTCCATGCAAGAGTTCACCATTCCTACTTGGAAGTGGGAAGAAATCAACATGGACTTCGTGACGGGTTTGCCTAGAACCCATCATCAGCATGATTCAGTCTGGGTCATTATAGATAGAATGACCAAGTTATCTCATTTTCTTCCTATTCATACTTCTTATTTCGTCGAGGATTATGCCAAACTCTATATCAGGGAGTTAGTCAGGTTACACGGTGTTCCACTAACTATCATCTCAGACAGAGGTACCCAGTTCACTGCTTACTTTTGGAAAGCATTCCAAAGAGGTCTCTGTACCCAAGTCTATCTTAGCACAGCATTTTATCCTCAGACAGATGGTCAAGAAGAGAGGACCATTCAGACTCTTGAATATATGCTAAGGGCATGTGCAATTGACTTCAAGGGAAGTTGGGACGACCACTTGCCTTAGATTGAGTTTGCATACAACAATAGCTATCATTCTAGTATTCAGATGGCTCCATTCAAAGCTTTCTATGGTAGGAGATATACATCTCCGATTGGTTGGTTCGAAGTTAGTGAGGCCTCAATCATAGGTCCTGACTTAGTATTCGATGCCTTAGATAAAGTTCAGTTGATCAGAGAGAGACTCTGGGCTTCTCAGAGCCGACAGAAGTCCTATACATATATTCGTAGAAAGGATCTCGAGTTTGAGTTCAATGACTATGTCTATCTTAAGATCTCTCCCATGAAGGGAGTAAAGAGGTTCGACAAGAAAGGGAAACTCAGTCCCCGGTATGTTGGTCCCTTCAAAATTCTTTGTCGCTTCGGCAAGGTAGCTTATGATCTTGAGTTGCCTTCAGATCTAGCCTCAGTCCATCCAGTCTTCCATGTCTCTTTGCTAAAGAAGTGTATAGGTGACCCAGCAGTTGTTGTCCCTATTCAGAGCATCGACATTCAGAATAGCCTCTCTTATGAAGAGATTCCAGTCAAAATCTTAGATTATCAGACACGTAGATTGAGGAACAAAGAAGTCTCTCTAGTCAAGGTTCTTTGGCGAAATCAGTCTCATGAGGGAGCTACTTGGGAAGCAGAATCAGATATGCGTACCAAGTATCCTCACCTCTTCCCTACCAATTTAGATCAAGCTCAAGGTAATAGTTCTTCTTAATCATATTTAGTTTTATGTTCATGTTTCCAGTATAAACTTGGTACCTATTAACCGTTTCATACTCAGTCATGAATTTATGTGTCAGTTGCCTGTGCATCAGATATGCACGAGTTCAGTATGTTTAGCATGTCAGTCATGAGATCAAGTTTCAGTTCTTCATGTTCAGTTTAGGTTCTATTGTCTTGTATCCCTTCTCAGTAAATTCTCATTCGAGGACTAATGTTCCCAAGGGGGAGATATTGGAATACCCCGTATGCTTCTAAGCTAGGAAGTGAATAAGTATTCCTACCTATGAAATCTCCTATCCTGTGATTCATACTTGAGTACATGACTTACAATGAATATCCTACTAATATGATAGCTTATGATGCATTAATCATGTTCATATGAGTACATTAAGGTAATACAAGCTAAGAGTTTTTGAATCCATCAAGTTTTAGTGTTTGATTTTGCAAGGATCATCTTTGAACAAGTATAACTCAGTGATAATGTGGTATTTTGGCTTATTTAGACCCACCAAATTATAGAGAATCGAATTAGCTTTCCAACGATACCAATGTTGCCTTAATCCAATACCCAAGCAAAAAGTTATGCCCTTTTTTGTGAGAGACGGTAAGCATAGGCGATTGGTTAGGTGCTGCCCAACCTAAGCATAGGAGATTGGATAGGCGCCGCCCAACCCAAGCATAGGCGATCACTTGGGCGCCGCCTGAGTCAATTCCCGGTGTCAAAAACACTCTGTTTTTAGTTGTTCTAAGGGTAATTAAGTCTTTAAACACTCCTTACACGTCCCTAAACTTAACCCTACGAAATATATAGCTTCTAATCATATTACAACCCTATTTTCATCTCAAAGCTCATCATCCAAGAGCACTAAAAGAGAAAAACAGCTAGGTTTGCATAATTAAGCTTGAAGATCCAATTTCAAGGAAATTCCTTCGTCAATCATCAAGAATCTTCCTTCTAAGGTATGCGTGAGTTGATTTATGGATCCCTTTTATCCATAAAGCTCAAAAACTCTCTTTTTCATTATAAAGTATGATTTCTATATTTGTGGGTGTTGATGATCATGTTGTTGGTATTGGGTGATTCCCAAGATGGAATCTTTATATATTTTTTATGAATTCATGATATCATATGAGTTGGAAACATGTAAATTTGGTTGTTCATAGTGTATAATTTGATGAGTTCACATATTCTTAAGATGTGCATGTAAGGTTTTTAGTAAAATGCCTAAGAAACTAGAAATCATGCAATATAGCTAAATTGTGACTAAGTAAAGGATTCATGATATGCCCTTACGTTCCAATGACTTCTATGTTGTTAATGTTCCTTGTAAATGTTGTTGGAATACTCATGAACTATTCTTATGAGATTATGCTATGTTTACTTGCAAATCCTACTTATGAACAAGATGTATGATAACCATGCAATCCACATGAACTTCCATGCTATTGGTATGTGTTGCCAATATGATTATGCAATGAACATGATATTAAGATTGTGCAAGTACTTCCATGTGATATGAAATCCTTTCCATGCAATACATTGTTGATAACCATGCTTAGTATGAGATCCCTACTTATGATATTATAAACTATGGACTCTAATCTTATGATGGATGAAGTCAGTCATGTGTGTCAGTTTTCTTTCATCGATTCCTGGGGGTACTTGTACCCGAAAACTATAGCTTTGTGCCTAGAGCCATATCATGTTTCATGATATCCGAATTCAAGCTATGATTCCATAGACTTCAATCGGTTATGTAACTCAGGAAAACCTCATGATCTTAGTCAGTTGTCAGATATCAGTAACATTCCGCCAGTCAACAGAATTCAGTAAGATTAATTCATGCACAGGCAGTTATTCATGTCCAGTCCCTCCAGATGGGAGTAGAGGTTAGCACCGAGTGAACCCAAGGATGGGAAATCACCCGCCAGTTCAGGGTGTGATTCTTAGTAGTCATCTTTGTGTTCCAAAACTACGTAGCCAGCATAGATTGAGACATCTTAACCCGTCAGATTAGGGTTGATGAGGTGGCTTAACCCGTTAGTTTAGGGTTCCCACCGTTTTCATTGAGTACCCGCCAGATAAGGGTCACTCACAGGCTCTCCTTACCTGTGGCACGGTATTGACACCCCTCCAGTCAAGGCAGAGATTGGACCCCAGCTTAGCCATAATGGCATACATGGGGCATGTCAGCTAAACACTACTTCCCACAGTTTCAGTATCAATCTCAGTAAAAGAACTCAGGGCGTTCTTTAGATTTCAGTATATACAGGACTGTTAGAGATAGTCGTCCATATTATCAGTTTTAGTATCAGTCATGAAAGCTATCAATACACCATGTATTAGATTACAGGTCATGCTATCACGTATTCATGGTCACAGTTTCTATATATGTGTGTTTGCACTCCTACGTTAATATTAGTCAGTCAGTGTTGTTCATGCATGAAAACCTTTATGTTTAGCCTACCTTCCTCATATACTCAGTACTCTAGATGTACTAACGTATTTGTGCTATGGTGCTTTCTTTTCATGTTACACCATAGGTTCCGAGACACGAGCTCCAGCCCAGCAGTAGCGGTAGCATTCCAATCGCAGAGACACGGTAAGTCCTCATTGATTTGAGGACAATATGATTTGATTCATTTATTTATTTCTTCAATTCATATTTACAGAGTTAGTTGGAGACATGTTCCTTCAACTCCTTATTCAGATAGTTTAGAGGCTTTCAGATTTATGTTCAGATTTACGTTCAGATTGAGTTGTTTTGGGCATTTTCACCCACATAATTTTATTTAGTTGAACCTTATGGCCTTATAGTTCTATGTATTCCACATTATTATATCATGATTTGCAGTATACAGGTACAGATATCAGTCATGGGTTAGCTTGTGGTCCCTCGGGGTCATGAGCACCGTATAGCATTCTGGTTAAGAGAATCGGGGTGTTACATGAGGCTTTCAACTAAGAATAATTGCTAAGACTTAAGCAAATTTTGTCATTTTTGATTGTTTTCTCTTTAATATTACAGTAAAAGTCGAGATGCAAGAGAATCAGCAATAATGGGAGTAAAAGAGTTAATTTCTAATCAAGTAGAGAAGGAAGTATAGTTGATGACTTATCTGATAAGTCGTCAGCCTTTTGATAAGCTTTCAGATTTGTCATCAGGCTTAGACAGAGAATGGACTTCAGATGGAATTAGTAACGACATGTTTTGTAGGCCGTTAGAATTTTGACAAGCCGTCTGGCTCATCATTAGGCTTAGATAAAGAATGTACTTCAGCTGGAATCAGTGATGACATCAGTGATAGGTCGTCAGATGTGTGATAAGCTTCCAGGCTCATCGTTAGGCTTAGGCAGGGAATGGAGTTTGAAGTGAAGAAATGATGACATCTCTGATAAGTCATCACATGTTTGATAAGCCATCAAGCCTCATTGTCAGCTCAAGGCAGAGATTATCAAAAGTGAAGAGGAGCTGTTGACATTCCTAATAAGTCGTTAGACTCATGATAAGCCATCACACACGTCTTGCCTGTCCAAGAAAATACTGCGATCTATGATTTTGTTTCCATAATTAGGCTGAAGTATTTAAATCATATGTTAGGGTTTTCTAATCATCCTGGAACTGACGTCTTGAGCATTTTTTCTCTCTAGTTTTCTGACTTTAACAAGACAATTATTTTTGGAGAGATTGTTACCATTGTTTTTGGGATTTTCTACTGGATCAAATCTGAGAAAAACTTGTTGCTATTTATATTATTGTAAGATCATCTATCTAAGTATGAAGTCAACTTGTTGTCTTGCTTATTTTATTATGAGTAGCTAAATCCCCTTAACTCGAGTTGTGGGATCTATGGGTTTGTCTTTGTGACGTAACTAAATTTTCAAGATTCTAACGGTGGTAGGAACTTCTTGTTAATTTCATTATTTTACATGCTGACTATTGGTTGCAAGCAATAGGCCTCGCTTACTATTGATTTGCTTGAGATAAGAAATCAACGCTAGTAAGAAGTGAATTATCAACAGGGACTTGGAAGCATTAAACTTCCATTTAATAATTGATGTTGTAACAAGATTAATTAACTTGAGATAACATCTTGTTATGAAAATATAAATTCCCTAAGTTTGAGAGAATTAGGTGGTTAATTTTTTAAATAGGTTGAGAAATATTTAGACTTAACTTCGACAAGGATAGTCTGTTGTTCTTACCTACCACAAGAATCTTGAACCGTTACTAGCGTTTATCAAATCCCAAAACTCATAGTTAACATAACTCTGGTTTTCCTTATCATATTGATTTCAAACACTGAATTGAGAAGTAATTATTTGATATCTTTCCAAAAAAACCCATTCACAGGAAACTACTAACTATCAGTTGATTAACCCACAGATAACTCAGATTCACACCATATTCCCTATGGGATTCAACCATAACCTAGTTGGGTTATATATTGACAAAGATTGCTTACATTATAATAAGAGAGGTATAGTTTGAGCATTATAAAAAATGGCGTCGTTGCCGGGGAGTACGGTTGTAACTTGAAGTTTGTATGTGCTAATTGAATGTTACTCAAGTTTCCTAGTTTTACATTTATTTGTTTTTTTAGTTTACAGAGAACCATTATTACCATTTAATCCAGAACCACAACTAATCAGCAGAATGGCAGACCAGCAGGAGGCTGACAGGTTAGCAACCTTAGCTAGGGCTCAGGTAAATGTGCAGAATGGCGGTCAACAAGTATGACATCCAAATCCAGAGGATAAATATTTGGAAGACGAGGAGTTTCTAAACCCTGGTAACTCAAGGCGTGCAGAGCAAATAGCTGCACCAGTACAATATAATGCTAACCAAAAACGTCCATTCCAAGGAAGGCAAGATCACAAGTCGGTCTAGTATGACCTCAATGAGGATGATGATGGAATCGATGGAGAAGGTGCAATGGGTGCAATTATGCCTCCACCATTAGAACCTATAGGGAAATTAAACATTATGAGTACTATGATTCAACTCCTTAATCTCAAGGGATTGTTTGGTAGCCTTCTAGGGAATGACCCGAACTTGCATCTGGTCAACTTTGTCACCATTTGTAAATTTTTTGATAACCTAGGAGTGGGTCAGAATGTTATCCATTTGAGATTATTTTGGTTCTGTCTGGGGAGGCAATATTGTGGCTTAATGAGCTGACACCCGATTCTATAACCAACTAGAGGCAGTTGAAAGAAGCTTTCCTAGAAAGGTTCTTTCTACCTTTCAGGAGGGTACAATTGAGGAATGAGATCGGTAACTTCAGACAGCTCCCAACTGAAGCCTTGCATGAAACCTAGGAGAGATTTTAAAAAAAAGCTGACGCAGTGTCTGAACCACAGTATGATGGATATACACTTGATGAAGACTTTGTACAGGGCTCTTAACTTTGTGACAAAACTAATTGTAGATAATGTTGTTGGTGGTTCATTTGTTGATCTTACATTCCTAGAGGCTTCAGAAATGCTAGAGAGAATGACTAAATTGAGTCAGGCATGGCATACCCGAGACTCTATGGTAGCAAGCCCCACTATTTCTATAGGTATGACTGCAGAACAACGCAAAAAAGATGACGAGCATGATCAAGATACGGATCACCTAAAAATGCAGATGGACTTGCTAACTAAGCATTTACTATCAGGTAAAACTGAGAAAATAAAGGCTATGGGATTGCAGGGCAAATTAGAGTCTAACTCAGAAAAAAAGGAAAACTATGTAAATAATCAGGGGGTTTCTGAGGCAATAGCCAAGGAAATCAAGGTCAGACTTATTATGACAAGGCTGGATATAAGAACCAGGTGCAATAAAATTGGAGGAGCAATAATGATAGAAGCGGGTTATATGTCCCTCCTGGAAATAATGAGGCTACTATAATATGTTTTGAAAAGATGTCTATGAAGGACATGATGGCTAAACTATTAAAGAGAGTAGAGGCTACCAACTAAGGGGTGACTACCATGAAGACTAATCTGTAATCTATTAGTCAGTTGGTAAACTCGCACTCACCTTCGATCAAACAGCTAGAACAGCAAATGATCCAACTCTCTGCAGCGCTAAACCAGAGTAAGAGTGGAATATTACCTAGTGATATGGTTTAAAATCCGCGAAATGATGGCTCATGTATGGCGATTAGCATTAGAAGTAGAAATATATTACCTGGCCCTTCCATGGGCAAAGGTGGAGTTAAAGATGTGATTAAAGTCGATGATGATCCCGAAGAAGAATGTCTAGTGGAGTCTGGGAAGCTGGATGGTTATTATGATGCTCCGAAAAAAGAGAAAGAGAAGGAAAAGAAAGTAGTGGTGAAAACTCTCCCAAGACCACCACCTCCTTTTCCTTAAAGATTGAAGAAGAAGGTTGACATGAAATTTAGTAAATTCGTGGCAATGTTGAAGCATTTAACAATAAATGCACCTTTGGTGGAGGCACTCGAGAAAATGCCAGGGTATGCTAAATTCATGAAGGACCTTATAACTAAGAAAAGAGCGGTGAGCTATGAATCGGAGGATAATATTCATCATTGTAGCACTATTTCTACGAGTACCTTGGTGCAGAAGAAAGCAGACCCAAGAGTATTCACTATTCCTTGTACAATTAGGTCTCTGGAATTCGCTAAGGCCTTGTGTGATATGGGAGCGAGCATTAATCTGATGCCGCTAGCTGTATATAAAAAGATGGGTTTAAAAAATCCCACACCCACCAACATTCGACTCGTGATGGCAGATAGGTCAGTAAAATAAACTGTTGGTATTTTGTATTATGTGTTGGTAAAGGTATCTAGCTTCATATTTCCTATGGTTTTTATTATTCTGGATTGCGAGGTGGATTCTGAGGTGCCCATAATCTTGGGTCGACCTTTTCTCACAACCGAAAGTATGTTGATTGATTTGCGAGCTAATGAGCTCTTATTCAGGATGAATGATGAGGTGGTGCAATTTGATGTGTTCCAATCAATGAAGAATCATAAAGAAATGAGTGTGTTCTCAATTATTGATGTGTATTATGAGGATGAGCAGAAGGTGTCAATAGAGGAGAAATTTGTTGTCAAGCCTTTAGCCGCAGTTCTGATGAATTTTGATCGTGAAGGCATTGAGGAGTATGAAGAAATTGTTTGTGCTTTATTAGGAATGGGTTCATACTCTTATTATCCTAAGAATCTAGATCTTGATCTTTCTAATCATTTAACACCACCGGCTAAGCCATCCATTGAAGAGCCACTGGTGTTGGAATTGAAAGAACTACTTGGGCATTTAAGGTACATGTTTTTAGGCAACGAAAATATGTTGCCTATTATTATTGTAGATGATTTGGATGAGCAGTCGGTAGAAGCACTTATTTCAGTACTTCAGAGGTACAAGAGATCAATAGGATGGACTATCGCAGATATTATTGGCATTCCCCCTAGCATCTGCAAGCATAAAATACAACTTGAGGAAGATTATACTCCAAACAGCAAGCATCAGTGCTATCTTAACCCACCAATGCAAGAGGTGGTTAAGAAGGAAATTATTAGTGGTTAGATACAGGAGTAGTTTACCCTATTTCTGACAATAAATGGGTGAGCCCAGTTCAATGCGTGCCTAAAAAAATGGGCATAACTATTGTTTCAAATGAAATGAATAAGTTGATTCCACTTAGGCCTGTGACTGGGTGGAGATTTTGCATGGACTACCACAAACTAAACTCATGGACTTTGAAAGACCACTTCTCGATGCCCTTTATGGACCAAATGCTTGATCGATTGGCCGGAAGGGGATGTTATTGCTTCTTGGATGGTTATTTTGGATATAAACAGATCTGTATTGCCCCTGAAGATTAGGAGAAGACAACGTTCATGTGACCATATGGCACCTTTACATTTAAGAGGATACCATTTGGGCTATGTAATGCACCCGCTACTTTCCAACGGTGCATGAGAATAGGACCTTATTCCTGTTAGAGCACAAACGGTTTCTTCATGTTCTTCAGCCTCCCCACGCTCAAAATTCAACAGCACATCAGATAGTGACTCAACAGTAAGTTGCTTCTCTACAGATAATTCTTTCTCATCCTCATAATAAACATCATCTATAGAGAATACATTCATATCGCTGGGCTGCTTCATTGCTTTGCATATATCAAAATGGACCACTTCGTCGTTCAACCAAAATAAAAGCTCATTAGCTCTCAAATCAATGAGCACACTTCTAGTTGCGAGGAAAGGGCATCCCAAGATTATGGGAACTTCAGAATCCACCTCGCAATCCAAAATAACAAAGTCTGCAGGAAAAATGAATGTAGAAATCTTCACCAATACATCATATAAGATACCAACAGGTCGTTTTACCGACCTATCTGCCATCACAAGTCGCATATTGGTTGGTGTAGGATCGCCCAACCCCAACTTTCTGTAAATGGATAGCGGCATCAAATTGATGCTAGCTCCCAAATCGCACAATGCCTTAGCAAAATTCATAGATCCAACCGTGCAAGGAATAGTGAAAGCACCAGGTTCTGCCTTCTTCTATATTAAAGACCTCATGGCAATTGCACTGCATTGATGAACGTTATCTACCAGCTCATAGCTTACTTCCCGCTTCTTAGTCAAAAGGTCCTTCATGAATTTAGCGTACCCAGGCATCTGTTCCAGCGCCTCCACCAAAGGAACATTAATAGTCAGCTGCTTCAACATAGTCATAAATTTACTGAACCTGGTGTCATCAGCTTTTTTCCTTAGTCTCTGAGGAAAAGGTGGTGGTGGAAGGGGAATAGTTTTCTCCACCACTTCCTTTTTATCTTGCTTCCGATTATCAACCTTTTCAGGAGTGTCATCAGCCTTCTTCTTCAGTCTCTGAGGAAAAGGTGGTGGTGGAAGGGGAATAGTTTTCTCATGAACGCTCTTATTCTAATTTTCAACTTCTACAGAATCATCACAATCTGCATCAATAACATTCTCCTCTGTATTATCAACTACCTGCTTACCTTTTGACGGATTTTCCAGCACCTTACCACTCCTAGTAGTAATAGCCATACATGATCCATCATTCCTTGGATTTTGCACAGTGTCACTAGGTAAAGTGCCAGCCTTTCTTTCGTTAAATGCCGCTGATAGTTGAGTCAATTGTTGCTCCAGCTGTTTAATTGTAGTAGAATGCGAATCAACCAATTGATTTATTAAAGACAAATCATTCTTCACCTCGGTTACGCCCATGTTGGTTGCCTCCACTCCTTTCAACAGCTTAGCCATCATATCTTCCATGGACATCTTCTCAGAGCCAGACGCCATAGCCTCACGATTCCCAGGAGGAACATACAAACTACTCCTGTCAGTCTTATTCTTCCAACTACCTTGATCACGGTCCATGTATCCGGATTTTTCATAATAGTTACGACCTTGGTTTCCTTGGGCATTGCCTCGAAAACCCCCCTGATTATTCAAGTAGTTAGCTTCTTCTTCAGGATCGGATTCATCTCTTCCCTGTAACACAACATCTTTGACTTTTTTGGTCTTCACTGATAATAAATGCTTGGTAAGAAGATCCATCTGTGTTTTCATGTGCGCCATATCTTGATCACGTTCCTCTTCTCTTCGCCTTTGTTCTGCAGTCATGCCAATAGATATAGTAGAGATTGCTACCTCAGAATCCCTGGTATGCCAAGCTCTACTTTGCTTTGTCATACGATCTAGCATATCACTTGCCTGAATAAAAGTAAGGTCCATGAATGACCCTCCTACAGCATTATCAAGCATTGGCTTAGTCACCGAATTCAAAGACCTGTATAATATCTCCATTAAGTGGACATTGGTCATATGATGATTTGGGCACCGCATAAGCTTCTTTTTGAACCTCTCCCATGTTTCGTGGAGAGCTTCAGTTGGAAGTTATCGAAAATTATTGACCTCATCTCTCAACTACGCTCTCTTAGATAGTGGAAAGAATCATTCTAGGAAAGCGTCTTTTAATTGCCTCCAATTAGTAATAGAATCAGGAGTTAGCCCATTCAACCATAGAGTTGCCTCTCCAGATAGAGACAATGGAAATAAGCGCAGCTGGATTGCATTCTGTCCAACCCCTGGATTGCCAAAAGCCTTGCATGTTGAGATAAAATTAATTAGATGAATATTCGGATCATCGCCTGCAAGTCCACCAAATAACCCCTTGAAGTGTAATAGCTGAATCATGGTGCTAGTGATATTGAACTTGGCTCCAGGTGCCAAGGGTGGAGGAATAATAGCCCCTGTGGCACTAGCCCCATCCAAACCATCATCATCATCGTCAAAAGGAATCTGCACAGCTCAGCGTTCAGGTCTCAATCTAGCTTAACAATCTCTTCTGTTCACAGGTGCCGCCACATCATCATCACGTCTTGGGTTTAGTAGCTCATCATTACCCAGGTCCTCATCATCAGGATTTTTTGCACATCACGGGTTATCAATATTCTGTTGATGCACTTGAGCAGCGGCCAATGCAGCTAATCTAGCCTGCTCCTGCTGAGCAGCCCTTTTATCAATGTCTCGTTGTGCATCCATTCTGCCAATAAGTTGAGATTCAGGATTTATAGGTAATAATGGTTGAACAGAACCTCGAGTATTTGGCATGCACTGAACAGAACCTAAATAAAACAAAAACAACAACTAAAAATAAAATCTGAGAATTTTTTACCAAAGGGTCTAGTAACTATCACAAACTTAGTTGACAACCGTATTCCCCGGCAACGGCACCAAAATTTGATAACACCCAAACTACAGCTCTCTTTAGAAAGTGTAAGCGGTCGCTGTCAAATATAGAACCCAACTTGGTTGGGTGTCGAATCCCACAGGGAATACTTGGTCACTAAGTGTTGCAACTACTAGTAGACTGTTGGTCGAAAATTCCACGGAAAGGGGGGATTTGATGATGGCGTGAACTAATAATATTGAACTAACAACGGAATGCTTTTTTTAGTAAGATTTAATCACAGAGAATAATAAGTTAGGGTTATGTCCACCTTATGAGTTCTACGTATCTATTAACTATGAGTTATGCGGAATTCAGACATGCATGCACTTATAGAGATTCGTATTCTAATGGTAAATCCTAGTGTCTCTCGACCATCCAGGATTATTTCACTTTAACTCTCTCAAGCTTAGAGTGTATAACTAACGGTACAAATTCTCCAAGAGGTTAATCCAGTTACGGCACTAACGTGTAAATAGGGGTTGGTAGCCCTATTTCCTTTTCACACTCACTTTTCCAAATATGTAACTTTTCTCTTGAACAAGTTAATGCTATAATGTCATATTCTATATGTTTGGAACCACAAGAATTTAATTAAGATGAAGAGAGTAATGATATAAGTAGCATACGTATCAAGAATTCACAAATTCATAGTAATAGATAGTATCTCAAAAGTCTTCCATAATCCTAACAAAGAAGTTTAGCTACTCATGATTAGAACGGAGATCGCAATAAACATCATCATCATACCAAAGCTTGAATAATCTCACGTTGGGGATGAGATTAGCGTCAAAAGGGAGATTGACGTTTTGCCCTAAGCCGTTTTCTCAAGAGAGTCGTGTTTCTCTGTCAGAAATTGTAAAGTGAATAAATCCTAAAAGCCGAATGAAAATATGAAAAGCTTAATGAAAAGCGTGAATGAAAAGCTTGCTGAAAAATTCAGCAAATAGGTTTTTTTATAACATCCTTGTCCTAGTCCTACTGAAATAGGGTTTTTATCCTTGTCCTAGTCCTACTGGGTTACTGCTGCACCCCTAAGTATTAAGAAATACTGATTTTGCCCGGGACGGATTCTCCATGCATCACATTCAGTCCATAAGCTTCCAAAAGCTGCCTTCCTTCTTACGTGAAGTTTCCCTTGCTACCAAAAGGTCCACAAAGTGCTGAAATCTTCATCATAAATACCTAAAAACATGCTAATCACGTTGGTTAGATCACTTATAGGAAAATAGACTAAAAGTGCAGGAATTATATATTTTTTCCTTAAAACTTAGCTAAAATATGGGTAAATTATAGTGCTTTAGGCGTGTAAATATGCCCAACATCAAAGGAAGTGTGTAATTTTCTTGGACATGCTGCCTTTTGCCAGAGGTTTATAAGAGACTACTAAAAGGTTGCAAATTCACTTTGCAAACTTTTGGAGAAAGAAGTGAAGTTCTCCTTTGATGATGATTGCTTGAAGGCATTTGAATGCCTTCAAAAGAAGCTGGTCGAGGCCCCTATCATTGTTGCATCGGACTGGTCAAAACCATTTGAGAACATGTATGATGCAAGCAATGTTTCCCTTGGAGCTGTATTGGGACAAAATAAGGACAAACTATTTCATCTAATAATTATGCTAGCAAAGCACTGAATGGAGCACAAAATAACTACACCGTCACTGAACAGGAACTCCTGGCTGTAGTATATGCTTTTGAGAAATTCAGGGCTTACCTGCTTAGGACCAAGGTGGTGGTCCATATTGACCACGTAGCCTTGAGGTATTTGATGTCTAAGAAGGATGAAAAACCAAGGTTGATTAGATAGGTGTTGCTGCTATAAGAATTTGACTTTGAAGTCAAAGATAGGAAGGGTTGTGAAAACCAAATTTTGGATCATTTGTCTAGAATGGACGGTGAGTAAGAAGTTAGTGATGAAATGGAGAAAAATGATACATTTTTTTATGAGGATATCTTGGCTACTACTATGGATAAAATGCCTTGGTACGCTGATTTTGCAAATTATGTTGTAAGTGAGGTCATTCCAGAAAATCTTTCTTTCCATCAAAGAAAGAAATTCCTTCATAATTGACACATTACTTATGGGATGAGCCATATCTTTTTCGGTGATGTGCTGACAATATTAGAAGGGGATGTGTGCCAGAAGTGGATGTATTATGTATATTGGAAGTATATCATGCTTTATCAGTTGGAGGTCACCATGCAGGTGACCGAATGGCTAGAAAGGTATTACAGAGCGGTTACTATTTGCCAATGTTATTCAAGGATGCTCATGATTTTGTGCTGAAATATGACTAATGTCAGAGGTAGGGGTCGATCTCCAAAAGACATGAGATGCCTTTGACTAATATGCTTGAAGTGGAATTGTTTGACGTCTGGGGCATTAATTTCATGGGTCCTTTTGTAAGCTTATATAGGATGAAGTTTACTTTAGTTGTTGTTGACTATGTCTTGAAATGGGTTGAAGTTGTTGCCTTGTCTGATAATAAATAAAATAGGGTTGTTGCTTTTCTCAACAAGAACATCTTCTCTCGCTTTGGAGTACCACGTACTATTATTAGCGATGGGGGATCTCATTTTTGCAACAAAGTGTTTTGAGATGCCTTAGCAAAATATGTGGTGAAACGGCATTGAGTAGCCACTCCATATCACCCACAAACTAGTGGGCAAGTGGAGGTGTCAAATCAAGAAATTAAAGCCATCCTAGCCAAAACGGTGAACGCTAGTCAGCAAGACTGTTCTCGAAAGCTCGATGATGCCTTGTAGGCATACCGAAATGCTTTTAAGACACCTATTGGTATGTCACCATTCCAGTTAGTCTATGGAAAAACATGCCACCTACCAATAAATCTGGAGCACAAAGCTTTATGGGCACTCAAAAGGTTAAATTTGAGTTGGAAAGAGGCAGCAGAGCTAAGATTGGGACAACTGAATGATATGGATGAATTCTATCTCAGGGCATATGAAAGAGCAGACCTATATAAATAAAAGATAAAGAAGTATCATGATTGGAGGATCGAGAAATAAGATTTCCAAAAAGGTGACTTCGTGCTTCTGTTCAATTCTAGACTCAAACTGTTCCCAGGTAAGCTTAAATCGAAGCGGTTAGGCCCGTTTAGAGTTAGCCAAGTCTACTCATCTAGAGTAGTAGAACTTGAAAATGAAGACGGAAGTATCGTCAAGGTAAATGGGCAACAAGTCAAACTTTATATCGGTCCAAAAGACTCGAAGAAAAGTATTGCTACTATCTGTCTTGATAAAGTCTAAAGTAATTGAGATAGTTGAGTCATGTCGCGACATTAAATCAGGTGCTACATGGGAGGAAACCCATGATCCCCATGCTTGATCTACTCTAGGTATACCCTAACCCTTAGTTCAGTTTTTCTTTGATTTTAAGTTGAGGGTGTAGGGTGTGTTGTTGTTGTAATATTTTGTAGTTGACTAGGAGAAATACAAGTACCTGAGGTAGTTAACATGGTTTTGTTATTTTGTGAACGCCTCTCAAATGGTCTAATTATTTAACCGTGTGATTTGCATCTAATTATGACCACTATGCTTCATTGTATGGTATTAGTTCTAGTGACTTGAAAACCATTTCTAAACAATCGCATGAACTAGATAAGTAGTAACTTGTGATATACTTGTGTGCCATGTACATAATAGATTTTACTTAGTCCCTTTTGTATGTTTAATCTAAACCTTTCCCGGTTAGTCTTACCTAGGTTAAAGGATAAGGGTTAGGAAAGGATCATAGGCCATTTTTATATTAGCCCACTTTAGCCTAAATGACCTTCCCTGTATGCATATTATCCCTTGATCCCTATTTTGAGCCTGAATAGCCTTTTTTTTTATGATACCTATCATCATCCTATTTATATCATAATGAACTTGCTTTGGCCCTGGTCATTATTGGATACTGTGCACCTTGACTTAGGCAAATGGCCTAAGTTAAGGGTGGCTATCATAGGGGTATATGATGTAAAATGAGTATGAAGAAAGGTAAAATAAAAGAAAAGAATTAAAAGCTGGGTGCAGTGGAAAAAAACAAGAAAAGAAAAGTTGTGAAAAAAAAAGTGATTGTAGAAAAGACCGCACCCATCATGAATATGTGTGATCAAGAAAAGAGAAGAATAGAAAAAGGTTAATGAGTGAAACTCTGGAAGCTAGTGTAGTGTCAATGGAGGCTTAGTCACTTTAAATATCATCAAGTATCATACCAGCCCCTAGCCTACATTACAAGCCAAAGAGAAGACCTATAGTGATCCTAGCTGACCTATCTAAAAATCTTTGTAAAGAAAATAAGGGAAAGCCTATGGTATTCAGCATACACTGATTGGAACTTTATTTTAAGAGTGAGTGTCTTTTGATTGACCCCATGGTTATATATGTGATGTCTGATGTAACTGAAGTGGGACTTATTTATAGAGAGGGCACACTAGTTACGTTGCTAGTTGTTAACTTGTTTGGATAGTGTTTTATTGGTAAATGCATGGTTGTTGTTGCTGAACTAATGCCATATCTTGATTCCTGTGTGTCGCATTATTGTTTTTCAATAATATACACAGTTGTTTTTAAATTGATGGACCTTGGAGATGGTGAAGATGTTTTGAGATAATATTGATGGCTGACTATCGAATGTACTTTGTAACCTCTTGGTTGTGTTTTAGTTGCTTAAGGACAAGCAATTGTTTTAAGTTGAGGTTGTTGATGTGTGAGAAGATGCTAACACATTTGAGGCTTTTAACTTAGAATAATTGCAAAGTCTTAAGCAACTTTTGTCGTTTTTTATTATTTTCTGTTTGATATTGAGTAAAAGTTGAGATGCAGGAGAATCAGCAATCATGGGAGTAGAAGTGTTGATTTATGAGCAAGTAGAGAAGGAAGTATAGCTAATGACTTGTCTAATAAGTAGTCATCCTTGTGATAAGCTATTAGAGTTACCGTTAAGCTTAGACAGAGAATGGACTTCAGCTGGAATCAGTGAAGACATTTGTGATAGGCTGTCAGAAATGTGATAAGCCGTTAGGCTCATCGTTAGGCTTATATAGAGAATGGACTACAGCTGGAATCAATGATGACATCTGTGATACGCCTTCATAAGTGTGATAAGTCATCGGGCTTATCGTTAGGCTTAGGCGGGGAATAGAGTTTGAAGTGAAGAAGTGATGACATCTCTAATAAGTTATCACATGTCTGATAAGCCGTCAAGTCTCATCATCAGCCCAAGGCAGAGATTATCAAAAGTGAAGAGGAGCTGACGACATTTGTCACACACGTCGTCTACTGTCCGATAAAATACTGTGATCTATGATTTTGTTTCCATGATTAGACTGAAGTATTTAAAGCATATGCTAAGGTTTTTTAATAATCTTGGAGCTGATATTTTTACCATTTTTTCTCTCTCATTTTTTTACTTCAACAAGACAATTATTTTTGGAGAGATTATTACCGTTGTTTTTGGGATTTTCTACTGGATCAAACCTGAGAAATACTTGTTGCTATTCATCTTGCTGTAAGATTATCTATCTAAGTATGAAGTCAACTTATTGTCTTGCTTATTTTATTATGAGTAGCTAAATTCCCTTAACCCGAGTTGTGGGATCTTTGGGTTTGGGTTTGTGACGTAACTAAGTGTTCAAGATTCAAACGGTGGTAGGAACTTCTTGTTAATTTCATTATTTTACATACTGACTATTGGTTGCAAACAATGGGCCTCGCTTACTGTTAATTTGTTTGAGATAAAAAATTAACCCTAGTAAGAAGTGAATTAACAACAGGGCTGGGAAGCATTAAACTTTCATTTAATAATTAATGTTGTAACACGATTAATTAACTTGAGATAACATTCTGTTATGAAATATAAATTCCCTAAGTTTGAGAGAATTAGGTGGTTAAATGTCTAAATAGGTTGAGAAACATTTAGGCATAACTTCGACAAGGATAGTCTATTTTTCCAACCTACCACAAGAATCTTGAACCATTACTAGCACCTGTCAAATCCCATCACCTATAGTGAACATAACTTTGGTTTTCCTTATCATATTGATTTCAAACACTGAATTGAGAAGTAATTATTTTCTACCTTTCCAAAAAACCCCGTTCACAGGAAACTGCTAACTATGAGTTGATTAACCCGTAGATAACTCAGATTCACACCATATTCCCTAGGGGATTTGACCCCAACCTAGTTGGGTTATATATTGACAATGATCATTTACATTCTCATAAGAGAGGTGTAGTTTGAGCATTATCAGAAGTGTTGCTCATGTTGAGGACAGTAAGAAGAAGTTAGCCTAGGAAGTTCATCAGTTAGCCAGACTAGGTGTCTGCTTAGTCAGTTCAACAGAAGGTAGTATGTGGGTTCAAAACAATTCAGAATCATCTCTAGTTTCCGAGGTGAAGGAAAAGTAGGATAGAGATCCCAGTTTAGTCAAGTTGAAGGAGTCAGTCAAAAATTAAAAGGTAGAGGTTTTCTCCAAAGGGGGAGATGGTGTTTAGCATTGTCAGGGTCATCTGTGTGTGCCAGGTGTTGATGACTTAAGGCAGTGAATTCTTACAGAAGTGCATAGTGCACGTTACTCTATTCATCCAGGGGCCACCAAGATGTACCGCGACTTACGGGAGATCTATTGGTGCAGTGGGATGAAGAGATATATTGTAGTGTTTGTGGCTAAGTGCTCAACATGTCGGTAAGTTAAGATTGAGAATTAGAAGCCAAGTGGGTCCATGCAGGAGTTCAGTATTCCTACTTGGAAGTGGGAAGAAGTGAACATGGACTTTGTGACGATCAGCATGATTAAGTTTGGGTCATTGTAGATAGAATGACCAAATCAGCTCACTTCTTTCCAGTCCATACCTCTTATTCAACCAAGGATTGTCCCAAACTCTACATCAGAGAGTTCTTCTGATTGCATAGTGTTCCATTGTCTATTATCTCAGATAGAGGTACCCAATTCATCTCTTATTTCTGGAAAGCATTCCAAAAGGATCTTGGTACTCGAGTTCACCTTAGTACAACCTTTCATCCTCAGACCGATGTTCAAGCAGAAAAGATCATCTAGAATTTAGAAGATATACTGCGAGCAGTTGCAATTTACTTTAAGGGTAGTTGGGATAACTACTTGTCTTTGATTGAGTTTGCATACAATAATAGTTATCATCCAGTATTTAAATGGCTCCATTTGAAGCTCTCTACGATAGGAGATACAGATCTCTAATTGGTTGGTTTGAAGTCGTTAAGACTGCAGTGGTAGGTCCTGACTTGGTCTTTGATACCTTAGAGAAAGTTCAGTTAATCAGATAGAGGCTCAAGATAGCTCAAAGCCTATAGGAATCATACGTAAATATGTGCAGAAAAGATCTTGAGTTTGAGATTGGTGATTATGTGTACCTAAAAATCTCTCCCATAAAGGGAGTGAAGAGGTTCGCCAAGAAGGGAAAGCTCAGTTCCCAATATATCGGTCCCTTCAAAATTCTTAGTCTTTTTATCAAAGTAGCTTATGAGCTTGAGTTGCCTTTAGATCTAGCTTCTGTGCATCCAATGTTCTATGTATCTTTGCTTAAGAAGTGCATAAGTAACCCAGCAGTTGTAGTCCATGTTGAGGGCATAGATATTTAGAACAGTCTCTCTTATGAAGAAATTCCAGTCGATATCCATGACTATCAGTCCCACAGACTGAGGAACAAATAAGTTCCTCTAGTCAAAGTTCTTTGGCAGAATCAGTCCATTGAGGGAGCTTCTTTGGAAGCAGAAGCAGGCATCCGGACCAAATACCCTCACCTCTTCTCCGCTAATTAAGACTTAGCCCAAGGTAATAGCATTCCTTAAGCTTATTTTACTTCATGTTCAGATTTCAGTTGTAAACTTGGTATTTAGTTTTATGCTCAGTTTTCCATTTCAAACTTGTTATCATTTATCATTGCATGTTCAGTCGCATGTTCATGAGTCAATTCAATCATGTATTCATGCATCAAACATGCATGATTAGCTTATCAGTACTCCTAGTCATGCATTCATATATCAGCTCAGTTATGAAATCATGCATCAGATATGCATGCTCAGTATGAATCTCAGTAAATCAGTAATGTCAATATGTAATCATGTTACAGTTGCTAATGTTTAGTATGAACTTTGGCTTATCATTTATCCCATCTCAGTATGTCTCATACAAGGATGAATGTTCCTAATGGGGAGATATTGTAAGACCCCAAAAAATTCCTAGCTTAATTTAGTCCTTTAAGCTTGTCAAGGGGTCCCACACTTAGAAAATTATAGCTAAGTTTCTAGACTTAGTTTATATTTAGCCTTCGAAAGTTGGAAATCTAATTTTGCGACCTTACTATCCTTTAATGGTCTATATTTTTGTTAATTCATGATCAAAAAGTTCAATAGGTATTCCCATACAAGTTCTTGATTTTTTGGACCTCGTTTAGACCACGTTTGGAGTCCCAAAATAGTGGACCAACCCGATCTTAGCACGCCGCGTTGCCCATCGCGTTGGTTATTATTGTTCCAGGTTGCCAGTCAAAAGTATTGATACATGGCGCGATCATGACATAATGCTTTGAGTATCACATCAATGCCATCAACGTGATTCATCGCTAAATGATTAGCACCCAGTTTTAGCCATTAAATTACCGCTTCCTTAAGGGTAATTAGGTCATTTTCCCCCGACCTTCAGCCCTCATAACACGAAATTTAGCCCTTTTTTTAACTAAATACATTCATTATTTCACAAGTTCTCAAGAACAAGAAACCTTAGGTGATTAATTTCAATTTAAGAGCTTAAGCTTTTTCCATCAATCTTAAAGAAATTGTCAGTAAGGTATGTAAAGTGTTCATCCAAGGGTCCATTTCACCCTTGGAGCTCAAGAAACCCTTTTCAAATTATGAATTTTGAATTCCATGTTGTGGGTTTGATTGTGCACATGTTTATGTTGTGATATGATTTCCAAGATTGAATCTTTATTGTATTCTCATGACTTATGTTAGTATGTGGATTGAAACCCTTAAATTTGATCTGCTTCATATAGCCAAGATGTATTAGTTGTTGATTCATGGTCTAAAAAAAGGATTATACCTTCCATGTGTTTGTAAAAATGCCAAAGTGAATAAGAATTGTGCGTTATGACCTATTTATGAGCTATATGATGAACTTATGATGTACCCACATGTTCAATGACTCCCATGCAAAAGTTATGTCTTATAAGAATTTGGTGGGATGTTCATAAGTATGGATTTGTGAAATCATATTATGATAGCATGTATTCCCATTCATGTGTAAGCTTATGACTTGTGAATGCTTTATGAAATTCCTCACTGATAGTATTATAAATTGTTGACTATGGTCATGTCTTCAAGGAGTGTCATGTCTCATTTATTTTCATGATATCGAGTCCTGGGGGTATTTAATACCTAACAATTTAGTTGTGTATCTAGAGCCAATGTAAGTTTTCAAGATAATATCAGTCAAGCCACGATCGATAGAATTCAGTTAATCTCAGAACTCAAGAAAAACTCAGTATTAAGTAGCTCAGTCAGTTATCAGAATTTAATAATATTCCATTAGTCAATTGAACTCAGCGAAATCAATCCAGTTCAATTCAGTATATTCAGTTCAGTGTCTATTCAGATGGGAGTAGGACTCAGCACCGAGTGAACCCAGGGATGGGAACTCACCTGCCAGAAGAGGGTGTGATTCTTAGAAGCAGTCCTTCCATTCCAAAACTATGTAGCTAGCATAGGTTGAGACATCAAAACCTATCAGATGAGGGTTGATGATGTGGCTTAACTTATCAGATAAGGGTCCCACTATTCTCGTTAGAATACCTGACAGATGATGGTCACTCATAATTTGTCCTTACCAATGGCACGGTATTGACACCCTTCCAATTAGGGTTATAGATTGGACCCCAACTCAGGTATAATATCTTATTTGGGGCATGTTGATTATATTACTACCTCCCATAGTCTCTGTGTCAGTCTTTAATAAAAAACTCAGATAGTTCTACATATTTTAGGACTGTCAGATACAGTCACTCAGCTTAGTACAGAACTCAGCTAGTTCCATTAGAATCAGGGCTATCAGACACAGTCACTCAGTTATCAGTTAAATTACTCATCAGTAATCCATGTTATCAGTAAACTCAGTATTCAGAATCCTTATGATTTCATTTACAGTTATGTATTCATGCATGTATCCTCGCATAGTTATGTTTATGTTATCCAGTCAGTTTAGTTCATGCATTTGAACCCTTGTATTCATTCTTACCTAACTTTGTGTACTTGTACATTCACACGTACTGATGCATATTTTTCTTTTGCGCTATGGTGTTTTATACCATAGGTTTGGACGCTTAGGTTCCCGATCGCGCTTAGCAACTCAGATATCAGCAATCAGAGTTAGTGGTGAGTCCTCATATTTTAAAGACATGATTATTTCATTCTTTTAGTATTTCAGTACTTTGCCATTTTTAGTTGATGGATTTAGCTGGGGACATGTCCCAGCAACGTCTTATCCAGACAGTTTAGAGGCTTTCAGACTATGGCATGATCAGACAGTTATTTATATCTTGGTATTATCATACCTTGTTCAGACGTTGTTTTATTTAGTATTGTTTAGTATTTGAACCTTATGGCAAGTTTTTCGCCAGATTTCCACATTTATTTCAGGTATATTGATATTACAATATTACTATTATCCAGTGCTCAGTTACAATTATCAGTCATGGGTTAGCTAGTGGTCCTTCAGAATTTGTTAGCACCATGTAGCATTCGAGGTACCAGACTCGAGGCGTTATATTAAAATTGCTAGAGGATGGTCGTTGTCAAAAGCTCAACTAATGTTGAGGTCGAATCCATGAGGCGCAAAATTAGATTTCTAATCCTATGGGTGTTAAAAGCTACTAGTGAGTTACCCGCAGTGTAAGTAAGTCAAAACTCATAAGTAAAATAGGGGAGAGGTTGGCTTTTGGAAAATGTTTGTTAATAGCAACTCAAATCAACAAATTAAACAACAATTGTGATTTAAAATTGATATGAGAAGAATCTTGGGATTATGTCTACCTAAGGGCAAGTTATGCATAGGTGCATGAAGATTTAGTGTACATGCTAGTTATCAACAATATGGTAGGCTAGGTCTAACATCCTGAAGGCTAATTTTGCAATAAAATCTTAAGAATTTCACTTATTGACCTTTTTGGGTACCTAAAAAGTATGCCAATTACAACCACTTATTATATCGATTTGGGCATCCCTATTTCTAGGAAGATGCCCAAGATATAGTCAACTTTCTAATCACCCTTATGTATAAGATGGTGAAAAATAGCAAACTACATCCATTAATTATCCATTATTGCCTTTTAACTCGCATCCCTCTTTCAAGGATGATATGGTTTCCAAATCATCACCTAAACCACTCTTTCAAAGATGGTTTGAGCTTTCAAAAAATTGGGGTTTTCACCCACAAACCCATTTTGGGTACTTTCACCCATAAATTCCAACAAATCTAGATAATAAATAGTAAAATCCATCATTAAAAAGCTAGCATATGCACAAATACATCACAACCCACACGTAATTGCACCTTAGTTCAACATAATCCTAAGACAAAAAACTTAGCTACTCATGAAGTAAATAAACGTAAACATACCATAAGATTCATTCATGGAGTCCATGGTAATGGAAATTAAGGATAATCTTTACTTTACAATTCAATTTCACCAAACTCAAATTGAAATTTTATATACACAAATGTTCCCCAAATTCTAGAGTTCACCAAGATCCTAGTTTTCAATCTCTCCCATCCAATAATATCCAAAAGGGGAAAAGATTTGTACCTTATATAGGTGTTGGAATCAGCTATATTACTTTACTGAATTGCCTTGATCATTAAACCAACTAGGCCGAGATTACGATAACTGGGATCTTCCTCTAAGGACCACAATCGTGTTTATTTGACTAAGCTTGATTGGCCTGATTGCATACCTCCGACCGCGATTGCAATTTCTAAGACCAGTTTTCTGTGCCGAGTTTTCCACTTTTGATCCTCTACTTCTCTTTTTGATTATTTTAAACTCTATTCCACATCTTTCCTTCTCAAGACCTGTATGCCTGCAAGATGTGGAGATAACACAATTAAACCACAAATTTGTCTCATTTATGTGTTTAAATCATAGTAGTGTGTACGAATGTTGAGTGCAAATGAGTGGTAAATTTACCACCCATCAACACCCTCAACTTAAAGCTTTACTTGTTATCAAGTAAGAGTACCTCTCACCATAAGACAATGCACATGTATACCCAAATTATATGACCCAATGATCACAATGACTTCAAGCTTAGCTATTACCACAAATAGTTCTTCAAACATGGGAAAATTCATTCTCACAACCTCCATCAACATGAAATGCAATGTTCGAGGATGCAAAAGACATCAAAGAGCAACCATACAAAAATCACTAATACTCTAGAAATGACTCACATTTGACCTCAACTACTGATGATAGGCGAATTTACACGCCTATATCAATATATTTTGCCCATATTTTAGCCTAGTTTTGAGAACAAACTATATATTTCATGCACTTTTAGTCCTTTTTCCTATAAATGAGCTAACGAACATGATTAGGAAAGTTTCAGGTATAAATGATGCAAAATACAGCATTTTATGGCTTACTTGACGCAAATGAAAGCTCACAAACGAAGTAGAAAGGAGCTGGACGCCTAAAGGACCAAATCTGCTGCATGGAAAATCTGTCCCGGGCTAAAACAACATTTCTGAATACTTTGGGGACTGCATGGAAAATCTGTCCAGGACTAAAACAGCATTTCTGAAGACTTTGGGGACTTACAGACACAAAGCTGGATTTTGACAATGATACATTAACCTAGTACAATTGGGTTATGTATTTCATTAGTTTATTTGGATTAGGAGAATGTTACATTAACCTAGTACAAATGGGTTAAGTATTTCCTTAGTTTAGTAGGATTTGGTTATTTATTTCATTAGCATAGTAGGAGTAGGATAGGAGTATTATAAATACCCTATCATGCTAGAGATTTTAATGAAGTCCTCCCTTAGTGGAGGCAACTCCTCTCTAAATTCAAGAAATTCATTCTTAAACTATTAATTTTCTTCCATCTCTCTCATCTTCCACCACAAACATTCAACTCTTAAATTCCACAACAAGAGAATCGTTACTTGCTACGATATCACCAAAACCACACGCCAAACACCTACTATTCACGCCATCCACCATGCAAAACGTGATATCCTCCGCATTCATGGGTAACTAAACCTCTTAGTTGGGGTTATGGAAGCCGAATGAGTTACTATCTATTGCTACGAGCTTGTGAGTTCAAGACACGTATATTGCTTATATCATTATTCTCTTCATCTTAAATCTACAATCCTTTGCGGTTCAAACACAAGAACACGCCATTCTAACATCTAACCTGTTCGAGAGAAAGGTTATTTGTCTAGAAAAGAAGACGCATAGACCAACGCCAGTCTAACATTTAACTTGTTCGAGAGAAAAGTTATTTGTCTGGAAAAGAGATAATGTCAAGGTAGTAGGACACCCTTTCCTATTAAAAAGCTAGTGCCGTAACTGGACTAACCTCTTGGAGAATTTGTACCGCTAGACACACTTTAAGCTCGAGAGAGTTAAAGTGAAATAGTCCTTGTTTAGGTCGAGAGACGCTTGGATTTACCATCGACTACAATTCTCTATAAGCAATTGCATGTCAAGACTCTACACACTCATAGCCAATAGAGATGTATACTTCTGAAGGTGGACATAACCCCAACGCCTCAATTCTCATTGTTTCACAACCTGCGAAATATTCTCTTTTTACTTTATTATTTTCAGCTTTTATTTCATTACTTTGGTTACTTATTACAATCCCCCCTTCTTACGAGACTTGCACCAAAAGTCTATTAATTTTGCTTACTTGTTGACCAATCTATTCCCTGTGGGATCGACACCCAACCCAGGTTGGGTTCTATATTTGCTAACGACCGCTTTACACTCAAACGAGAGTTGTAGATTGAGCGTTATCAAAAATTGGCGCCGTTGCCGGGGAATACGAGTGTCAATCAAGTTCGTGATAATTACTAGACCCTTTGGTCAAAGATTCTCGTACTTTTACTTTTAGTTGTTGTTGTTTTTTTCTTTTTTTTTTTTTTTTTTTTTTTTTTTTTTTTAGGTTTATTCAGTGCATCAATGGAGGCACAACGTGAAATTGAAAGGATGGCTGCTCAAGTGCATCAAAAAAATATTGATAACCGTAGGCGAGCAACAAATCTTGACGATGAGGATCTGGGCGATGAAGAGCTATTAAACCCACAGCATACTGCTGAGATGGCGACACCAGCAAACAGAAGAGATCGTCAAGCAAGATATAGGCCCGAACGCCGAGCTGTGCATATACCGTTTGATGATGATGAGGATGATCTTGATGGACCTGGTGCCACCGGAGCTATTATTCTTCCGCCATTGGCACCCGGAGCAAAGTTTAATATCACTAGCGCCATGATTCAGCTTTTGCAACTCAAGGGATTATTTGGTGGACTAGCAGGCGATGATCCGAACATGCATCTGATCAACTTTATTTCTACATGTAAGTCATTCGACAATCCTGGCGTTGGACAGAATGCAATTCGATTACGTCTATTTCCATTGTCTCTGTCTGGGGAGGCAACTATGTGGTTGAATGGGCTGACTCCTGATTCTATTACTCATTGGAGGCAATTGAAAGACGCTTTCCTAGAAAGATTCTTTCCGCCATCCAAAAAAGCACAATTGAGAGATGAAATCAGCAACTTTCGTCAGCTTCCCTCTGAAGCTCTCCACGAAACATGGGAGAGGTTCAAGACGAAGCTAATGCGATGCCCAAACCATCATATGACCAATGTCCACTTGATGGAGATATTATACAGAGCTTTGAATTCGGTGACTAAGCCAGTGGTTGATAATGCGGCAGGTGGATCATTTATGAACCTCACCTTTGTGTAGGCAAGCAATATGCTAGATCGGATGGCGAAGCAAAGTAGAGCTTGGCATACCAGGGATTCTGAGGTAGCAAGCTCTACTGTATCTTTTGGCATGACTACAGAGCAGAGGCGAAGACAAGAAGATCGTGACCAAGACATGGCTCACATGAAAATGCATATGGATCTTCTTACCAAGCACTTATTATCAGGGAAGATCGAAAAAGTGAAAGCTGTAGCGCTAAAAGGAAGAGACGAGTCTGATTCTAAAGAGGAGGCCAACTACTTGAACAATCAGAGGGGTTTCCGTGGGAATGCCCAAGGAAACCAAGGTCGGAACCATTATGATAAATCTGGAAACAAAGACCAAGGTAGTTGGAAGAAATATAATGAAAAGAGTGGTTTGTACGTTCCCCCTGGTAGACGTGATACCACCACATCTAATTCTGGGAGTATGGAAGACATGATGGCTAAGTTATTGAAAGGAGTGGAAGCAACGAGCGCGGGAGTTAAGGAGGTGATTGATGATTTGTCCTCCATGAAGCAACTAGTTGATTCTCATTCCACTTCTATCAGGCAAATAGAGCAGCAATTGAGCCAACTTTCAGCAGCATTCAATCAAAGAAAGGCTGACACCTTACCAAGCGATACTGTGCAAAACCCAAAGAATGATGGGTCATGCATGACCATCACTACCAGAAGTGGTAAGGTGCTGGAAACTTCAGCAAAAGGCAAGCAAGTGGTTGACGAAGTGGTACGGTTTGATATATGCGAAACAATGAAGCAGCCCAGCGATATGAATGAGTCATCTGTAGCTGATGTTCATTATGAGGATACGAAAGCATTATCTATAGAGAAACAACCTACTGTTGAGCCATTGTCTGCTATGCCACTGAAAGTTGAGCATGAAGATAATGAAGGTTATGAAGAACTTATTAGTGCTCTAACAGAAATAGAGTCTTATACTCCTAAGAAACCGGATTGTGAACTCAAGAATCGACCAACAGCGAATACTCCCTTTGACGAGCCACCAATGCTAGAATCGCAAGAGCTTCCCGATTATCTAAAGTATGTGTTCTTGGAAAGTAGAAATATACTTCCAGAGAGAGCAGATGATTTAAGTGAACAGCACGTAGAAGCTCTCATCTCTGCTCTGAGGAGATACAAGAGAGCTATGGGTTGGACTATTGATGATATAATTGGTGACTCTCCAGAGAAACGTATGAGCCAGCTCGAAAAAGATCGCGTGACCACAGGTAAGCCTCATTGTCATCTAAATCCTTTTAGAAAACGATCCATCACTTATCTCGACGAAGTCTAAGTACTCGAGGTAACTATGTCGAGCCACGACAATAAATAAGGCGCTAGATGGGAGGCAACCCATCGTTTTATCATTTTTTCGTTTTCTTTCATTCTAGTACTTGTTTTGTTTTATGAAAAATCCAAAAATAAGAGTCGTGCCACGACCAAAACTAAGGCGCTAGGTGGGAGGCAACCCATCGTACTAATCATTTTCATTTGGTTTTGAGCAAAAATAGGTGCAAGAAGTATGCAACGAGGAGATTGATTTCAATTGACGATTTGGTCGCATTGTATGGTAAAGTCGGTAAGTTAGGAATGGTGATGCATAAGGCTATGAATTGAGCCTTTCTCACGTCATAATAGGCTTCGAGGAAGGCTAGGCCTTGGTAAAAATAGGCCACGAACGATGCACAACCTATTCTACAGCCTAAGGACTCGGAATCTAGTGTGCTATACACTATGCGCCGCCTATTCCTAGGTGTGCTTTTGACTATGCGCCGCCTATGCTATGGCATTTGAGATACTGAGACCAAATGCCATAGACTATGCGGCGCATATGTCTAGAAATGCCATAGGATATGCAGCGCATATGTCCCATTATGCCATGGACAATGCGCCGCATATGCCATTGATATGCCAAGAGATATGCGCCGCATATGTGGTGATTTTGTCCCCAAATCCGATTGTAAATGGGTCATAACCCGACCCATACTCTTCCTATATAAAGGGGACATAGTTTTACAACACAACCACATTAGAAAACACCCCAAAGGCGCCACATAACCTTCCAAATCTTCTCAAAATTTTCTTCTTTTGCTCTTCCAATTCACAACACCGTCTCCACAAGCTTCAAGCAAGTAAGTACTCTCTTATTCTTCATTTATTTATCGTAAGTACTACATTGCTATGCTTATTATAAATTGCTAAATCATATAAGATTGTTGGTGATGTTCATGTGTTTGAATTGTTGTTGCATAATCATGTGAGTGAACATATACGTAGGGAATTCTTGACTTATTTCCGACTTGAATTTGGTTTCAATAGCATTGTTATGATATTTGCTGAATAGATATGGCTATGAATATATCTTAAGAGTATTGTTTGGATGCTTACATGTTAGACTATCCCGGCCATCGGGATAAGATTATAGTACCTATCGACTTAGGAGGTTGTGCTTGTTGTAAGAGTAACGATTCCATGGGGTAACCCCTATGTCATAGTGTTGCTATATCTACCATGAAAGTAGTCTAATGGCTGCAAATAAGTGATACAATGCTGATTTTCTTGTTAGAATACAATCCTAAAACGTATGTCGACGAAATCTGAGTAAATCGACTACGTTCACCTCGCTGATTTGTGCAACAAAACTAAGTGTGGGGTGGTACCCCTAGTACTTGCATATAGATTGTATCAAGTGAGATTGTGCTGCAACTAACATTATTTCTAGTCCCAGGTACAATGGCACCTAAAGCGAGACAAGGCAAGGAGAAGGCTACCACCTCCCTAAAGGGCAAAAAGAGAAGTCGCAAGGACCAAGGAGAACCCTCCTCACAGCAAATACCTCAACTCACGCTTGGAATTAAGTGGGATACTTATGAGGAACGTCTGAGGATGACAACTCTGATGATGATTCCAATGCAAAGGGGTATGACCCCAGACATAGAGGATAAGTCCGACCAACCAGGTTCCTCATATTTATTTTCCACTGAGGACAGTGTCCCGACTAAGTGTGGGGTGGCGGTATCGCATGCTATACTTCTTTGTTTGCACCTATGTTTGTTTACTTTGTTTATTTTAGTCCATTTTTTTAAAATCTTTCTAGCTTCGCATGAAATTATTTTGATAGGCAGCATGAGATTATAACAAGAGTATGTGACTATTGAGACGTTTAGGCTCTAGTTGTGATTCATTATGTGATATTGTGTGATTCAATTCCTTCAATTGTTGGGACGAGAGTCTATATTACTTCCAAACAAGTCGACCATGTGCCTTGTGTGTGTGAGATAATAGTATATTCTATGTTTGTGGCTGATGTTAGAACTTGCCTGGTATGTATGCAAAGCGAAAATAAGGAGTGTAAGTTAGGATATGATTTAGGCATTTCTTTGGCAACCTATATTTGTTTACCTTCAGTTTTACCTACCCATGAACATCATCCTAGTTAAACCCTTTTGAGCCTTTAGTCTATTTCTTTGACAACCTTGTATGTAAGCCTAATCCATTTTTTTCAAGACCGTAATTTGATCCAAATTCCTAAGTGCTTTAAAGTGAAAAAGTCATGTGACAACATAAGAGGAAATTGGGTGAGTATGATGCTTTAAATTGCAAGGGTGCTTGAATATGTTATGAAAAAGAAAGGGCTATCATAAGAGGTATGTTGTGAAAAGAAAAAGGAAAAGAAAGCTGAAAAGTAAGTTGTGCTTAAAATTGAAAAACAAAATAGGAGAACAAGGGTGGTAGAATAAAAGAAAGAAGAAAGGTTGAAAGAACAAAGTTTCAATGATACAATGTGATGTATTAAAGTGCTTAGGAACTTAGTCACTATTTCTGGCCAAAATAGTCCTACCCATCCCTTAGCCTACATTACAACCATCTAAAGACCTACTTGATCCTAATCTTAACATTCCGACATTTAGTGGAGTACTACATTAAGGGCAAGCCTATGGTCATTAGTTGCTACATATGAATTTTTTGTGAGAGCGAGAGCAAGGACATTTTGATACCCATGTTTGAAAAATATGCTATACTTGTGAGTGATTATGGGTACTATATTGTGAGACACACATGGTTGATGAGTCTTGGATAGTTGTACATGATTCTATACACCTTAACGTTTGCATGCGAGTTGATCACCATCATGAGTCTATGCTTGAGCTTAAATTGTTTCTACTTATAATCAGAAAGCTACTCTTCGTTGATAATTGTTGTGCTTGTCTTGAAGAATGTTTTATGTTGTTGTTGTAAAACCCTAAGTTGATGTTTAGAAGGACATGATATTTTGTTCGAGGACGAACAAAGCTGCAAGTGTGGGGTGTTGATGATAGGCGAATTTACACGCCTATATCAATATATTTTGCCCATATTTTAGCCTAGTTTTGAGAACAAACTATATATTTCATGCACTTTTAGTCCTTTTTCCTATAAATGAGCTAACGAACATGATTAGGAAAGTTTCAGGTATAAATGATGCAAAATACAGCATTTTATGGCTTACTTGACGCAAAAGAAAGCTCACAAACGAAGTAGAAAGGAGCTGGACGCCTAAAGGACCAAATCTGCTGCATGGAAAATCTGTCCCGGGCTAAAACAACATTTCTGAATACTTTGGGGACTGCATGGAAAATCTGTCCAGGACTAAAACAGCATTTCTGAAGACTTTGGGGACTTACAGACACAAAGCTGGATTTTGACAATGATACATTAACCTAGTACAATTGGGTTATGTATTTCATTAGTTTATTTGGATTAGGAGAATGTTACATTAACCTAGTACAAATGGGTTAAGTATTTCCTTAGTTTAGTAGGATTTGGTTATTTATTTCATTAGCATAGTAGGAGTAGGATAGGAGTATTATAAATACCCTATCATGCTAGAGATTTTAATGAAGTCCTCCCTTAGTGGAGGCAACTCCTCTCTAAATTCAAGAAATTCATTCTTAAACTATTAATTTTCTTCCATCTCTCTCATCTTCCACCACAAACATTCAACTCTTAAATTCCACAACAAGAGAATCGTTACTTGCTACGATATCACCAAAACCACACGCCAAACACCTACTATTCACGCCATCCACCATGCAAAACGTGATATCCTCCGCATTCATGGGTAACTAAACCTCTTAGTTGGGGTTATGGAAGCCGAATGAGTTACTATCTATTGCTACGAGCTTGTGAGTTCAAGACACGTATATTGCTTATATCATTATTCTCTTCATCTTAAATCTACAATCCTTTGCGGTTCAAACACAAGAACACGCCATTCTAACATCTAACCTGTTCGAGAGAAAGGTTATTTGTCTAGAAAAGAAGACGCATAGACCAACGCCAGTCTAACATTTAACTTGTTCGAGAGAAAAGTTATTTGTCTGGAAAAGAGATAATGTCAAGGTAGTAGGACACCCTTTCCTATTAAAAAGCTAGTGCCGTAACTGGACTAACCTCTTGGAGAATTTGTACCGCTAGACACACTTTAAGCTCGAGAGAGTTAAAGTGAAATAGTCCTTGTTTAGGTCGAGAGACGCTTGGATTTACCATCGACTACAATTCTCTATAAGCAATTGCATGTCAAGACTCTACACACTCATAGCCAATAGAGATGTATACTTCTGAAGGTGGACATAACCCCAACGCCTCAATTCTCATTGTTTCACAACCTGCAAAATATTCTCTTTTTACTTTATTATTTTCAGCTTTTATTTCATTACTTTGGTTACTTATTACAATCCCCCCTTCTTACGAGACTTGCACCAAAAGTCTATTAATTTTGCTTACTTGTTGACCAATCTATTCCCTGTGGGATCGACACCCAACCCAGGTTGGGTTCTATATTTGCTAACGACCGCTTTACACTCAAACGAGAGCTGTAGATTGAGCGTTATCAACTACCTTATACTCTTTTTGCCTCATTTTCTGGGAGATGACAAAATCACCCACCTCAACTTGTTTACATGTCTTCTCACAAGAAGGAAAATTTCACACACCAAGTTATCAAATATGAAATAAGTGATTTAAATACAAATCTCTTTCACACACAAGTATTATCGATGCTAACAAGTACCATGCCATAGGGTTTCCCCTATTTTCAATTGCCACTATAATAAATACCCTTGGTTTGAGATCTCAATGGGCTTTTCAAGCTTGTAACATAGGTTCAGGGTAGGGTAGGATATAATTTAGGAATAACATATCTATAACTTCCTTGAACATCTACGTCATACTATTCCATCCAACTTTTGATTTAGACCACTTCTTTCGTTTTCACTCTTTACACAAGTGATTGCTTTTATTTCCTTAGTTTATCCATTTTCTTTTCAATTCTTTTTCTTGCACACTTCATGATTTTATTTTCTTTGTTGGATCCTTTCTTTTTCTTATTCATTTCTTATTAATGCTTAATCTCTTAGTCACTCACTTACAACTTCGTGTCCCAAAGTTACCTCTTCAAATAATCACGACCACAACTTAGGCTTTTAACCTCAAGTTGCATTTTAAAGTTCAAGAAGGGTAGGGTTCGAAAGAGGGATAAAAATTTAATGGCTCATAGCTTGCAATGTGTTTGCCAAAGAAAGGTCCAAAGGCTCAAAGTCGGTAACTAGGTATAACATCTATGCAAGGGTAGGCCTTTTAGGCTAGAGTGGATTTCCAATGTCACAAAGACGGCCTAGGATTATCTCACCAACCAAGTACAATAAAAATTATCCTTGAGAGACTAATGGGGCAAGTTCTAGATGGTAAAAGTACATATGAGATTTGGAAAAATAAGCTCACCACACATGGCATAAAAATTTGCCAAGAAGGATCAATTGTCCCCCCCTCTAGAGACAAAAATAATGTATCTACCAATTTGCACAAGATAAATTTTGGGGTCACAAAAAGAGAAAAAGTATGGGTACAAGGTCGTTCACGTCCATGCCCTTGATTTTTTAAAAAAAATAGACGGGGGGGGGGGGGGGGGGGGGGGGGGGGGGGGGGGGGTGTTGGCTTTGCATTTGCACCACGCACAATTTGATAATTATGGCACCAACCCAAGCCTTTGTCTCACATTTTGGCTTTCATACCAGCAAACCATATGGCTACTCAGACTTTGCCATAGGTATAAATGTGATCCCAAATACAAAATGCCACAAGTACTTAGACTTTCCTTGCATTTATAGCCCCGATGCTACGGGTACTCAGACTTTCCCTACATCCAAGGCTCAAGCCTAATCACGATGATTTTCCCTTAATAATGTAGTCACTCAATCCACCATAGGGAAAGGATCATTCAATGTTAAGCACAAGAAACACAAATCACGAGAAACACATAAAAACAAAAGTAACCTCATAAACCCCAAATATAGATACATTAAGTTCCCTCACTACAGCATATTAAAAAAGTACAAGGGTTAGAAGGGACTCTTTTAACCAGCAATATAAATGTCTCCCAGGTTCCATGATCACGGTAGAATGTTTTGTTATTGTGAGACTGCAGTTACGATCCACAAACTGTGATCGCGGTAACTGAGGCTGAATTCCCCTATTTTTGCTCTATTTTATTTTTCTGCACAGTTGCCGTTTTCCAACTCTATTTTCCCCTATTTTTCTACATAATAAACTTGTGTTAAAATACCTATAAAACATCAAAAAACAATAATTGAGTAAAGGATAGGTTTCCTTCCATTAAGCATCTAATTAACATCGCAGCACGACTCTCCTTCTTCACCACATAGCATCTTTGAAATGAACAAACTTCACCTTGGCCACTCCGAGCCCTTTCACATTATAGTGCTTTACCTTTTGGATATTTACTACAAACTTTGTTCCATCATGATCTTCTAATTCAATGGCACCACTAGGGTAAATATTAGAAATCATAAATGGCCTGGACTATTTTGAACTAAGCTTTCCCATACAGAGTTTCAAACGAGAATTATAAAGGAGTACACTTTCACCGACATAAAATTCTCATCTTAATATTTTAGAATCATGTCATTTCTTCATTTTCTCCTTATACAATAAAAAACTCTCAATTGATTTGAGTTGGAAGTCTTCTAACTCGTGGAGTTTTATGACCCTCGCTTCGGAGGCTTTTTCCCAATTCATGTTCAACCTCTTCAAAGCCTACAAGGTTTTATGCTCAAGCTTGACAGGAAAGTGACATGCCTTTCCAAACACCAATTAATAGGTAAAAATACCAATTGGGGTTCTGTAGGCCATTTTATAAGCCCAAAGTGTCTCATCAAGCTGCCTTGCCTAACTGGGTCGACCTGTATTCACTGTCTTCTCCAGTATAGCTTTGATTTCTTGGTTTGAAACTTTAATTTGGCCACTCGTTTGGGGGTGATATGGGTCAAAAACTTTGTGTTTAACCCTATACTTGTCAAGAAGGGCTCCAAATACCCGATTAAAAAAATATGAACCTCCGTCAATGATGGCACGTGACATTCCAAACTGTGTATAGATGTACTTCTTCAAAAAGAAGGTAAAATTTTTGCTCTCATTATTTGGAAGTTCCATGACTTCCACCCATTTGTAAACATAATAAACCACCACCAATATATTTTTTATCCGAATGAGCTCACAAATGGGCCCATAAAATCAATCCCCCACACGCCAAAGAGTTCAACTTCAAGGTTTTGTTTGAGGGGCATTTCATGTCTTCTCAAGATGTCACCTTAAATTTGACATTAGTGACATACATTTATCCACTCAATGGCATCCCTATGCATGTAGTGCCAATAATACCCACATTAAAGAATTTTGGCAGCGGTTTGGATTCCCCCATGGTGACCACCGTAAGGTGAGGAATGATCATCTCAACCTCCATAATACACCCCTAATCACACCATCTACTCACTCTTGAAATAGAAATGGTTCATCCCAAAAATATTTCTTTACATCAAATAAGAACTGCTTCTTTTGATGGTAGCTAATCCCCTTGGGAAGTACACCACTTTCCATATAATTGGTATAATCGACATACCACGGTGTGTTTTTCCCTAAATAGACATGATTTACTCATTGGGAAAAATGTCATCAATCTCAATTTATCCATGTATTTCATGATTACCTTTGAAGTGCAAAAGATGGTTGATCGCGTGGTTTTCGCACCCCTTTCAATCCTTTACCTCAAAGTCAAATTCTTACAAAAGCAAAATCCATCTAATTAGGTGCGAATTCGATTCATTATTTGCCATTAGGTACTTAAGGATGGATATCTATGTGAACCGTCACTTTTGTACCTAACAAGTAGGCGCAAAACTTTTCAAATGCATATACAACTGCCAATAACTGTTATTCGGTAACAGTGCAGGTGCATTGTGTATCATTCACGGTCTTGATCGAATAATAGATAGGATAAAAGAGTGCTTCCTTGCATTAACCCAACACCACACCTAATGCAATCCCACATACATCATACCTTACTTAAAAAGGGGATGACCAATCTGAGGCAACAATGATAGGGGCCAAAATAAGCAACTCTTTGAGAAAATCAGAGGATTTTAAGAATGCCTTATCAAAGTTGAATTTTGTCTCCTTTTTAAGGATTTTGCACATTGGGTAAGCTATTTTGGAAAAATCCTTGATAAATCATCGATAGAATCTAGCATGCCCAAAGAAACTCTGAATACTCTTTATGGACAGGGGTGGGGGTAATTTGGCAATCACCTCTACTTTAGCTTGATAAACTTGTATGACTTTCTCCAAGATATTATTTCCCAACATGATGCCCTCTTTGACCATGAAATAAAATTTCTCTCAATTTAGGATAAGGTTGGTTTCCACACATCTCTTAAGCACCTTTCCTAGGTGCTTAAGACATGATTTAAATGAGTTCCCCACCACCGAGAATTCATCCATGAAGACTTTCTTTGAATCCTCAATCATATCCACAAAAATTGATAGCATGCAACATTGAAAAGTTGTTGGTGCATTGCATAACCCAAAGGCCATCCACTTGGATGCGAATGTCCCGTAGGGTCAAGTAAAAGTTGTTTCCTCTTAGTCTTTTAGGGTGATAGAAATTTGATTATACCCAGAGTATCCATCTAGAAAACAATACCATCCCTTCTCTGCCAACCGATCACCCATTTGGTCCATGAAAGGCATTGAAAAGTGGTTCTTTTTGGTCCATGAGTTCCACTTTTGGTATTCCACGCATACCCACCAATGGTGGATGGTCGGGTGGGTATAAGGTTATTCTTTTCATTTTCAACTATTCTGATGCCACCTTTCTTTCAACTACTATTATGCCTTTTTCTTTGGAACACACTGTACCGGACTTACCCAAGTGCTATTGGATATTGGATAGATTACCCTCGCGTCAAGCCATTTTATGATTTATTTCTTTACCAACTCTTGCATGGGTTGATTTATCCTCTTTTGATATTCCATAATTGGCATATGATCTTGCTCGAGTTTGATTTTCTGGGAATAATTACTGAGGGCTATTCCTATGATATCTGCAATTGTCCATCCAATGAATTGAATAAAACTTTTTACCACCAACTTTAAAGATTTTACATGATAGGGCTCAAGGTCACTTACAATGGTGATAGGTAACGCATCTCCAATCCAAGCTTGTGGAATATGGAATATGGTATTTGTTTTACACTCGCTCCAAGGTCACACAATGCTATCGCAAACTTGAACAATTCGATGGTACACAAAATTGTAAAAGCTCTAAGATCTTTTTTCTTTTTTGCCATAATTCTTGACATAATGTCACTACAATGATGCGTTATTTCTATTGTTTTATCCTCCACAAGCCGCTTCTTAGATACTAAATCCTTCATAAATTTAGCATACCCCGACATATCTTAAAAAGCTTTAATGAAGGGAATATTAATGGAAAGGGTGGTGAATTTATCAAAGAACTTGTTGAAGTTTGCCTTTTCCCCCTTTGGCATAAATTATTTAGGGAAAGGAGGAGAAATAGAGATTGGTGGTACAAAGACAATTTTACACTCATTCATCTTTGAATTTTCAACCACAACCCCACTTGATTTTGGCTCATCATTATTAGACCTTTTTCTCTTTGCCTTTGTTTGCTCATCATCTTCTTTTTAACTAGGATTATCAATCTCAATGCTATTTCAAAAATGTTTTCCATCCCGAGTGACCATAGCATTTGTCATCTTCCCGCATGCTATTTATTCATTTTGTCTCTCCATGAGATACAATGATATTTGATTCATCTTTGCCTCTAGTTTTTGAATAGAGGTTAAGTGGGACTCAACCTTTTGGTGGAGCATAGAGAAATCACTCTTTATTTCTTTCACCATCTTGTTGGTCTCCTCAACACCAATCAAGATCTGAGCCAAAATTTCTTCATTGATGCACCCTTCTTTTTCACACTGTGGCATGCTTTGACATTTATTATTCTGACCTTAATTCCCGCCTTGCCCTTTAGAGGCAAAGTGGAAACCCTCAAAATACTTAGGCAGCACACTTTTTATCAAGCATCTCTTCCTCTTCCCTTTTACATGGCCTAGCCTCCATTGCATCTACAACATTGACTCTTTCAATTATGACTCCCAATATATATTAAGTAAGGAGCTCAAGGCGTGACATTACCTTGATCATGTTTGTATTTCTTTCTTTCTCTTGACATTTTCCATATTGGCATACAAAGGATGATGAGGGAGCTCCCATGGACACCTCAGCATCCTTCATATCCCAACCCCTAGACAAACTTCCCACTTGATCCAACACCTTTAATGCAACCCCATATGATAATTTAAGGAGTAATACACCATATGTATGTCCACTATGGCTTTGTTGATTTGGTCCAATGCCTAGTAGAAAATTTGAAATAGCATCTTCTCCAGTAGCTCATAGTTAGGGTATTTCAAGCGCTTCTCTTAAATCTTCCCTAAGATTTATACCACCGTTCGTCATGGAATTGATGTAAATTAATAATTTTATCCCATAATTCAAACATTTTCGAAGGTGGAAAGTATTGGGTTAAGAAAACCTCCATAAGAGTTAACCATGAGGTGATGGAACCAGCAAACAAAGATCTTAGCCATAGCACCGCCTTTCTCATTAGAGATAACGGGAATAGGCACAATCGGATGGACTCTTGGGATATGTGTGCAATATCAAATGGGGCACAAACTTCTTCAAATGCAAATTCTGGTCCTCATGGGCTTGAACCCCAAAAAGTCCCTTCAAGTAAAGCAGTTGTAGCATCATGCTTATGATATAAAAAAAAAACTTTGTTTCCCTTCCTTGAGGGGAATAATGATAGCACTTACATTCTCTTAGGTTCCAAGATAATCCATATCCTTTTGACTCATGATTATCCGAAAGAACTAGTGATTACCTAACGAATATTCAAGAACAAAAAAGAAAGTAAATCAAAATCACTACGGGTATACCCAAAGTAACACTGAACACCGCATAAGTGAAAACTATATTTTACTCCCCAGCAAAGGCACCATTATGATAAAGCTCACCTATACCATCGAAATTGGTAGAGGACGGTTGTTGTCAATAGCTCAACTAATGTTGAGGTCAAATCCACGAGGAGCAAAATTAGATTTCTAATCCCACGGGTGTTAAAAGCTACTACTGAGTCACCCGCATTATAAATAAGGAAAAACTCGTAAGTAAAAAGGGGGGTGGTTTCTTGGAAAGTGTTTGTCAATGGCAACTCAAATCAACAAATTAAACAACAATTGTGGTTTAAATTTGATATGAGAAGAATCTTGGGATTATGTCTACCTCAGGGCAGGTTATGCATCAGTGTATGAAGATTTAGAGAAAATGTTAGTTATCAACAATATGGTAGGCTAGGTCTAAGATCCTGAAGGCTAGTTTGTCAACAAAACCTCAAGAATTTCACTCGTTGAACTTTTTAGGTACCTAACAAGTATGCCAGTTACAACCACCTATTACCGCAATTTAGGCATCCCTATTTCTAGGAAGATGCCCAAAATATAGTCAACTTCCTAATCACCCTTATGTCTAAGATGGTGAAAATTAGTATACAATATCCATTAATTGTCCACTATTGCCTTGTAACCTATATCCCCCTTTCAAGGATGATATGGGTTCCAAAAGTTCACCCAAACACCTCTTTCAAGGATGGTTTGAGCTTTCAAGAAATTAGGATTTTCACCCACAAACCCATTTTTGGTATTTGGGGCTTTCACCCACAAATCCCAACTAATTTTATCCAAGCAATAGTAAAACCCATCATCAACAAGCTAGTATATGCACAAATAAATTACAACCTACATATAATTGCACCTTAATTCAGCATAATCCTAAGATAAGAAACTTAACTACGCATGAAGTAAAGAATAGGAAATATGCCATAAGATTCATTAATGGCATACATGGCAATGGAAAATAAGGGTAATCTTCACTTTACAATTCAATTTCACCAAACTCACATTGAAATTTTTAATACACAAATGTTCCCCAAATTTTAGGGTTCGTCAAGTTCCTATTTTCAATCTCTCCCATCCAATAATATCAAAAGGGGAAAAAGATTTGTGCCATATATAGGAGTTGGAATCAGCTACGTCACTTTATTAAATTTCCCTTGATCATTAAACCCACTATGCCACGATTGCATTGATATTGCCGGGATTGCGGTAACTTCGATTTCCCTCCAATGACCACGGTCGTGTTCATTTGACTAAGCTTGACTATCTATAATCGAAGATCTCAGACCGCGATCACTATTTCTGAGACCAATTTTTTGTGCAGGTTTTTCTATATTTTGATCTACTTCTCTTTTAGATCTTTTTAAACTTGATTCTGCATCTTTTCTTCTCAACACCTTTATGCCTACAAGATATATATATTAGAGCATTAAACCACAAATTTGTCTCATTTATATGTTAGAATCATAGTAGTGTGCACTAATGTTGAGTGTAAATAATTTGTAAATTTACCACTCATCACTCAAGAGGCGGTGATATAGAAAGAAAAAAAACTAGCAATGGAGGTCGCATATTGCACTTCTTGGACCTTAAGTGAGGAATGTAATTCTTTGGATTTGGCACAATAAATTCAAGAATATAGACATATTTTCCTCCTGTTTACACTTTTCCATAGACTCAGATGACATGATTAATATCTTACTATCTAATGCAATGTGGAAAACTGAATAGAATGAGGTCCAGCAAACGCTAACTCATGAATAGCACTATTATTTATATCCTCATATTTATACAAACTAAAGTTTTTCAAAATGCTATTATCTACTTCTTCACATAACTCTTATGTACTCTTCTCAACAGTGACAATATCAATTAAAGTATGATCAAGTAGTTGGCCCTCCAATTTTAACTCCTTAATTTGGCTTATAAGAATTTTTTTAGCTTCACATAACACATAACTAAATCATTGATGTTACACACATCAACCTTTGTGACACATCCTGAAAACTGGGCCATGTTGTATGGGCACCTCAAGCCCACATGAACCAAAGGTTGGACCAACAACCCATCACCATCATCACATCAATAACAAGGGTCAAGTGAATCCTGACCATAAAATGAGATAGCAGAAAACATACCATAAGTCATAACTTAAACAATGTCTAACCATTTCGTTAGGTCCATCAACTGAAAAATATACCTAAGTCCATAGTCATCGATAATACCTCTATATAAGCTAAATTTTAAGAATGTATACGTCAGAACAATCCCCAATGATAGTCAAGCCAAGCCAAAGATAAACTAAGTCTAAAGATAGAAGACCAAGGATGAATGTCTTACAAAGAAAGGAATCTCACCACTCCAAAGTCACTGCACGGACCACTTTGAATCATCTAATCACTATGCAGAAAGAGAAGGAGATATTTTAGCCCCTATGTCTCGTGGTGACATAGCCTCCAGAGACGGTTAGCAGTTGAAACGCTAGCATGTAACTCAAGGATAAGGATAAAATATCCTCATCATTCAATATCAAATCATTATATCATATTCATTCATATTCAATTCCTTAACCTTACATTTATAGACATATCATATAGTAATCAAGGGAACAAGAATTATCAACACTTTAGAAGCATTCATTCATCATACATTCATGGAGGACTCCAGCCTTCCACACTTATAGATTCAATAATTTCTCATTAGGCATAGAACTCTAACCATATTCGTATATCATCAAGTAAGGGACTCTAACCACATATGCATTTATTTAAGTGATGGACTCTAACCACTCACACATATTTATTTAAGTGAGGGACTCTAGCCGTTCACGCGCATTCATTTAAGAAAGGGACTCTAACTACATGCTCACATATTTGTCAAGGGACTCTAACCTTATGCCACATTAGATAGGGAATCTAACCCCAAGCCAATTTATATGGGAGGCACTTTGACCTCATGATATCTTATTATGCAAGGGACTTTAACCATAAGCGATTTTATTAGGAAGGGGACTTTAACCTCACGCCATCATGACTATCATCAGTCGATATTGGGACTCTAACCCTTTTTCCATTCATCCATATATATCCAATTCCACACACAAGGACTTTAACCTATTTATCCAATTTAACACCATATATAATCAAATGGTCCTCATAGGAGCCTTAATTATTAAACCATTTTAATAGGCCAATACCTTAATTCAACTCATCATACAATTTAAATTATGGTCCCTAAGACCCTTATTGAGTCAAAGACCCTAAACAGGTGTAGCAACTAACAATTGAGTCTTGTGGGTGACTTGGGGGCTTTCTAAACATCTATTATCATTATTATCATCCTAATCTAAGGTAAGATTCCATCAAATTCTTTGGAAATTTTTTTTAGTTTTAACCCAAAACCCCAATATACTTAAGTCTTGATTTTATCTCAAAGTTTGATTGTTTTTTATCCATTTCTTAAAGGTTATGATGCCTTGTTCTTGTATGAACATTGGGCTTACCTCAAAAATGCAATTTCTATAAGTGGGACACACTTAAAGTTTTTGGTGTCGTGTTTGGACTCAAAATAGAATGGTGCAATATGGGTATCTTTATTCTTGTATTAATGGGTAGATTAAGATTTTGTTAGTGCGATGGCATTTTGGGATTTTGAAGTAAAGATGGACGTTGGTGAATGATGTAAGGATTTGCGATTCATCTTTGAGGTAGGGTTCTATCTACTCTTCTTAATAATATGATGCGAGTTATATATTCCACGTGAATGGTAATTTTAAGATTGATTATAGCATAATGACTTAGTATTGAATATTAATGTTGGGGTTAGAGAGGCTTTTGACTCATAAGTTGAAATGCTTAATACACTCTTTGGATCCTATTATCTTCTCCCTAGATTGGACTAAACTATAGCATGGATATGATATAATGCTAGGTTTGGGATGTGGCTGATGTGTTGGAATCATGGTTAGTATGATTAACCTTTGTTGGGCTACTCTAGTAATCTTGAAATCATAATTTGGGTAGAATATACATAAATGGCCATGTTTGTAGATGAAGTTCTATCTTAGGTTGGTTATGGCTAACTTGACATCTAGAAGTTGAAATATATACCTTACCCTAGTTTGAGGTATAGGTTTCATATATGGAAATTGAATGTTAGAAGTGGAATCATCTGACCCACCTTAGTCCAAGACTTGTGTTAGCCTTTGTGGACTTAACTACAGATATGTAATAAACTTTTAGGTCATTTTCATAAATCCCACTTATTTATGCCTTAGAGCTTTCCCATATCCATCCCAAGTCATTTATGACTATCTAGAACTGATAGTTTGTTAACCAACAATTCATATAGTTTTTAGAGACATTTTCTCGATTAGAAGTCTTCGCTGGTTCCAAATGGCCATCAAGCAAAAAAACTTAACTAAATGATGTTGGATATGAATTACAACTATGTCAGCAGCTTTGGGATGTCTAATTTAGTCTAGATAGATCTTTGGTTTGGTTCCATTGCACCCGATCTCATTTCCACCTATCGATCAAAAAGTTGATAAATTAGAAATTTAGGTGCGGGACTCATATTTGGTCAAAATGACCTCGGATGGAAAATCAATTTTGCCAATGCATCTAGAATGTTGAAATTAGTGTGGATACATATTCATTTGCTCATATTGGATTCTGGATTCATCTCGAGGCATTTGCAAAAACTTGGAAAAATATTCCAAGTTTTAGTTGTTATCTAGTGCAATAGAAGGTAGCACAATTGTGCAGGGAGCATTGGGATCATGGTGTCATATTTATGGCCCACTTTTATATGATTACGGCAATCAAAAACCTAGAAGAGGGTATTTAAATTCTATTTTGGTTGAGAATTAGGCATTTTACAATTCTTTTGAGTTCCATAAACCCTAACAGAATATGTAACCTATAAATTGAGTCTTTAGTGATGATTGGGAGTTTGAATAACTTATCTATTTCTGATTAGCAATGGAAATAAGGTATGAAATCCTTTATTTCTAGTGTTGATTCTTGATTATTTGACCCAAAAACCCTATTAGCTTAAGTGCATGAATTAAGCCCAAATAAGCTTGGTTTTTACTTGGCTATTGAGGGTTATGATGCCCAAATAGTATTTGAACATTGGATTAATCTCAGAAACTTGTGTTCCATATGTGGGACCCATTTGAGGTTTTTGGTATCATTTTTGGACCCAAAGTATAATGGTGTAATATAGGTATTGATATTCTCATAATAATGCATAGATTTTGTTTTTATAGCTTTGCACCTTGATGAATCTTTTATAAGAGAAAAGTAAAGGTTTAGTAGTACATTAGCTTTTTCGTATTTGAGGTAGGTTAGGCTTACTTGTTAGATTGAGCTTTATTATAGTATGATCGTGATATCATGATAAAATTGGGAGGTTTTTAGGATATTGGAATGATAAATGGTAATCTTTGGGATTAGTTGAACCATGTAAACCATTTGAACTCACATTATGGGATTCTTGACTTGTATCCTAGAACCTTGGCTTTTTGGACTTGTTATCTTATGGATATCATGAGAATTCTCTAGTTGTTCTAATTAGATGGGAGTGACCTCGCCACTCTTGTTAAGAGTAAGAGGACCTTAGTTGTGCATAGTGGTGAGATTGCCTTAGTTGTTTTGGAAAAGATGAGGGTGATGCTTGAGGAAGGATTATACCATAGAACTATTGTGGATTGATAAACTTCTAAGATATGATTTAGATAACTTGACCTAGTCCTAGGTAGAAGTTAGTCTTGAAGTGAAATTTGCGATATTAGTAGTGGAACTTAACCCACCTTAAGCTTGGATTTCGTAATATCATTAAAGTCCTAGGTGCCTGTTAAATGCCTAGAATACATCTTTGGTAGTATAATAGCTAACGCCTAGTAAAGGAATTCTCTATGAGGTTGGTATTAGGCGTAATGTTCTTAGTGACTTATTAAATCATTATAAATGTTTGAATAGAAATGTAATGTTCTAAGAATTGAGACAATGGCTATGTCATCTCTTGAATCATTGACTAGATCACTATGTAGCATAGGATTATGTTATTTTTTATACCATGTTCAAGTCTAGTGATCAAACTAGTGTTTGTGCTAAAATCCCTCATGTGTTAATATATAAGCCAGAATGATAAAGGTATATAGCAAGTTTGAACCTAGTAATACATTGATTTCCCATGCCATATAGATATATCCATACATCTAATGATAGATTGTTCTTGGTAATGAATGATAAGATATGAAGATATGATCCCCCATACTTCTTTTTTACATTAACGCTCCTGGGCTTGCTAATTATTGTTGAATTTATTGAATATATATATATATATGGTAAAAATATTGATACCTTTTTTGATTCAAGAGGATATATTGACATTATTGATACCCGATTTAAGTCCAGAAGATATGATAGTGGCATTCATACTCGGTTCGAGGCTAAAGGATATGATGATATTATTGATATTCGGTTCAATTCTGGAGGATATGATAGTAATATTGTTGCCTGGTTCAAGTCTAGAGGATATACTGATGATATGAATTCCAAGTACTTATATACATATGTGGTTATGCTTTATGATTGCATCCATATGTGCATTAAGGGTATGGTGTCAACCTTAGGATGTCGAACATAGCTCACTAATGCTAATCACTCCCTAAGTAAAGAAGTTCATATTATTATTAACTAGTAAGTAGAGAATGAACATGCCAGATAATGAATCGAGAATAGTCGATAAGATAGGGATTTATTGCAAGTTTTAGATCCACTGAGTAAATATTGTTAGTACTAGATAATGGTAAATTAAGGATGTTGGTAATTGAAATAGTTCATGAGGTGACTAATTGCATATTATATATTTGTCTTACCTGATGAATAGAAAATCAATGGAATAGATAACGATTCCTGCTTAACTAAAGTATGGTAATTAATAAATATGGTTAATGCATAGCTAATAGAAATGATGATATAGAATAACGACCTATAGGCAATATTAGTTCTAAGGAAAATTTGGAAAAATGTTTCATTAATGATAAAAGAAGGAAATGGTTGGTTAATGTTTGAGATTTGGTTACGTTAATAGTTATATATCATTATTATCTTCTTGGGTGTACTCTCTAGTAGTGTGGGACACCGCGATGATTTCTTTTACTTCATGTTCTATTTGGTATATGGGTGCCAACTTTGTATATGAGTGGTTGTGATTGTATTGGTGTTGATTTATGATTTTGGATCATTTACTTCCTCGACATGATGGAATTGGTGTGTATTTATGCTATATGTCATACTATTGCTTTGGTTTGATTACTTATTATATACAGTGATGCTGAAGAGGATTCAGGTTCAATTCTATACCCTAATTTATATATATATTATCTTGTATTATATTACCTTTATATCATGATTTAGCTCTGTCAATCGATGATTCCTACTGAGTACCCATTGTTTTTGTACTCATACTACACTTCTATACCTTTTTGGTGTAGATTAAGTACTAGTTTTCGTCGTTGAACTGGTTCATACAGTGTTGATCTTTTAGAGTGACTGTAAGCTCTTGGAGTTTTGAATCACACATTTCCCTCTATCTTTAGTTCAGTCTTTTATGTTCAAGATGGATATATTGACTATTTTAGAATTTTGGGTTGTATTTTCCTATTTTCATTCTTAGATGCTCTTGTATTGATATTAATAGGTTGTGTGTTTTGGTATCTATGCTGACCATCTCCTTTATATTGGAACACTATTTGATTATGACTTGTGTTCATATTTTGTTCCAGTTGGGTCTTCTACTGAACCAACCCTTTGTTTTAGCTCTGGGTTATGGTGTTGGCTTACCTACTAGTGGGTTTGGTAGTTGCCATCATGACTTGTAAATTAGGTTGTGATAAATTGGAATTAAATCCTAGGTTTCACCAGTATTGTTGGTACAAGAGCAAGTCTCTAATAGAGTCTTGAGGATCGAAATATTGACGTTTGTTTCCTATTCTTAGGAGGTTATGGGACATTCTTAGGAGTCCTTCACTTCTTTCATTTATATCATGCTAAGAGTTTGAGTTGGTTTGTAAAATATTCCCTTTATGTTACTCTTTCGTAGATGCCTAGGACACGTGCTACCTCTATGAGAGATGGGGGTCCCGAGACTAGGCCTAAAAATCCTACTCTTATTTGTGGACTACCTAGAGACCAAGGAAAACCTCGTGATATGTCCCCGCTAGGGGCCAGGTTAGTCCACTATCTCCAACCCTATTCCTACACCTGAGCTCTACCACAACGAGCAATGGACCAGGGACCATCCTAGGCTCCACTAGACTTTGTTCCTTCTTTATTGCTTAGATATGTCTTAAATTATCTATAGAAAATTACTGGTCGTGTGCTTTCTAATAGTGCACAGACTATTTATCAGAGTGCTACTGAGGCAGGAGTGCAGACTATAGTTTTAACTTCAAGAGTTGAGGTTCCTCCTATGCCGGTAGCTGTTCAGCCGGTGACCATTCAGCTAGTTGTGACCCAACCTGCTATGTCTGCGGAGGAGCAAAAGATATTGGGTAGATTTTTTAGGTTGGCTCTACCTATGTTTCCTAGTGCTCCTGGAGAGAATAGAATTGAGTTTCTTACTACTTGTGAGGATATTCTTTATGGTTTAGGCCTGGTTAAGACTCGTGGTTTGGATTATACCATATTTTAGTTGGATTTGTCTGCTCGTCACTGGTGAAGAGGTTTTATAAGTCCTAGGCCAGCTGGATCTTCTCCCTTGTCATGGACTTAAATCTCTGAGATATTCTTGGAAATGTATATGCCATGTACCCTTAGAGATTGATTGAGAGTTCAATTCACTACATTAGAGTAGGGTCTATTATAGTCGCTGAGTATGAGGCCCGTTTCCATGAGTTAGCCAGACATCTGACTTTTATTTTGTATACTAAGTATGAGAGAGTTTGTTGCTTTATGAGAGGACTGAGAGACTCCCTATTCAGATAGATACTCAAAGTCTAATTGTTGTGGGTCGGACTTTTATAGAGGTTACAAATCATGCTAGAGTGATGAAAGAGATACATCATGAGGGTTGTGATAAGAGGCCTAAGTTCTAGGGCAGATTTTATGGGAGAAGTAGTATTTCTTGATTCAAAAGTTGTTGTTCTCATGTTAGTTATCCTCCGCATTTATCTTTATAGCCTTGGGGTCAGATTAGTCGACCATTTCAGGGAGCTTTTCAGACTACTAATGGAGTCAGATTGGTACTAGTAGTCGCCCTAGTAAAGGTAGTAATCAGACTTTTAGAGGTTCATCTGTGGGTTATTCTAGACGTGGTGCATTTTCTGGGTCAGCCGGATCTATTGGTTCTGGTTCTTCTTGTGATTTATTTTATAGTTGTCAGCTTCCTAGTCACTATTGCGAGATGCCCTATTTGTGGGGAAATGGTTTTATCAGCTCAGGGTGCTTCCTCTATTAGGGAAGTTTATCCCTCTAGTAAAGATGGTTTAAATGGTTGTAGGGGTAGTTATCAGGATGCTCGAGCTGGCACTCAAGTAGGTAGGACAGATGGTTTGTCAGGTGCCCAGCCAGGTGATGGGCATAGTCAGTTATATACAGTATCTTTTAGACCTAAGGCTGAGACATCTGATGTTGTAGTTAAGGGTAAAATTCTAGTATGCTGTGAGACAGCTCTTGCTTTATTTGATCGGATCAACTTATTCTTATATAACTGTTTATTATGTACCACAGTTAGACTTTACTAGTGATTGATTATCCAAGCCATTACATGTATCTACTCTTGTGGGTGATTCTTTAGTAGTGGATCGAGTATTCAGATCTTGTGTTGTGACACTTATGCTGATATTATTATTTTGGACATACCAGATTTTAAGGCAAGTTATCCCACTATCATGCAGTCATGGATTGTTTTTCCAAGAACATTACCTTAGCCATGCCTGAAGTGACCCTAATTGTATGGTAGAGAGTAGTTAGCCATGAGCTGATAGGGTTATTTCTTATGTTTGTCCTAGGAAGCTTATATCGAGGGTCTATAAGTCTTATCTTACTTATATATGTGATACTCATGTAGAGAGTCTGTCGCTTGACTCTGTTCCTGTTGTTTGTGAGTTTTCTAATGTGTTCTCTACCGACTTGCCTGGTATTACCCCTAACCATGAGATTGAGTTTGTTATTGAACTTGAGCCTGGCATCCTAACTATTTCTATGGTACCTTAATGTATGGCTCTTGCCAAGCTTAAGAAGCTAAACTCTTAGCTTCAGGATCTTCTTAGTAAGGTTTTCATTAAACCAAGTGTGTCCCCGTGGAAAGCTCCTATTCTGTTTGTGAAAAAGAAATATAGTTTCATGCATATGTATATTGATTATAGGTACCTTAATAAGGTGAAACTAAAGAACCATCATCCTATACCTCACATTGATGATTTGTTCGGCCAGCTTCAGGGTGCAGCCATGTTTTCTAAGATTGATTTATGGACCAGTTACCAACAGTTTAGGATTCAGGTCGTAGTTATCCTACAGACATCTTTCAGGACCCATTATGAGTTCTTGGTGATGCCTTTTGGGTTGACTAATGACCTAGCCACATTCATGGACCTGCTAAACCTTGTGTTCAAACCCTATTTATACTCCTTGTTCATTGATGTCATTATTGAGTATTCAAGGAGTATTGAGGAGCATGTGCAACATTTGAGGACCGTGATCTTGACCTTGGGAGATCATGTGTTTTTCGGTAAGTTCTCCAAGTGTTATTTTTGGGATGAGTCTGACATTTCTTGGATATATGGTGTCTAAAGCCAGTATTATGGTAGACTCGGCTAAGATTGAGGCAGTTCATGATTGGGATAGGCCTACATCTTTGATGGAGGTCTGTAGTTTCATTGGTTTGGCCAATTATTATAGTCACTTTGTTGAGAACTTTGAACCTATTTCAGCCCCTATAACTAGATTGATTTGACAGAAAGTTCCCTTCCGATGGTCGAAAGAGTGTGAGTTGAGCTTTGGGAAGCTCAAGGATTGTCTTACTTTAGCTCCAGTGCTAGCTATACCAGTTGAGGGTGAAGGTGCGCAACTAACCCACTCATGATTTGGAGTTGGTGACGGTAGTTTTTGCACTCAATATTTGGAGGCATTATTTTTATGGAGTGCATTTTGAGATTTTCATTGATCATCATAGTCTTCAGTATCTTTTGACCCAACAAGAGCTTAATGATCAACAATGTAGATGGATGGAGTTACTAAAGGAATATGATATTTCTATCTTATATCATCTGGGTAAGGCAAATATGGTAGCTAATGCCTAGAGTTGCAAGGCAGTGAGTATGGGTAGCTTTGCTTATATATTAGTTTCTTAGAGGACTATGGCACGGGACATTTAGTCTTTAACCAATTTGATAGTTTGTCTTCATAGTTTAGATCCTAAGAGTATTTGGGCTTATGTGGAGCGATATCTTCCCTTTTGAGCGGGTCCATGATCATCAGTATGAAGATAGCAAGATATGCCTTCTTCGTAATCAAGTGTTAAGTGGTAAGTCTGAGAGTCATACTATTGAATCTGAAGGTGTTTTGAGGTTTTCGATTCATATTTGTCTTCCTTAGTTTGATGATTTGATTCAGTCGATTCTTTGTGAGGCTTATGACTCTAGATATTCTATTAACCTTGATACAACCAAGATGTATAAAGATTTGAGGAAACATTATAGGTGGGACCTTATGAAGAGATATATGGCAGACTTTGTGGCTCATTTCCTATGTTGTCAGTAGGTTAAGGCTGAGCATCAGCATCCTGGTGGGTTGTCTCAGAAGTTGCCCATTCCCAAGTGGAAATGGGAATGAATTACTTTGGATCTCATTAGTGGTTTGCCTCGTACTTCTCGTGGTCTTGATGGTATTTGGTTATTCTGGATCATTTGATCAAGTTAGAACATTTCATTCCTATTCAAATAACCTTTAGTGCTGAGCAATTAGCCCATATTTATCTTTGGGAGATAGTCTATTTAGATGGGGTGCCCATCTCTATCATATTAGACTGTGGTTATATGCTTACTTCACAGTTTTGGAGAGAATTCTAGAAGGAGTTGGGTACTCAAGTGAATTTGAGTATAAGCTTTCATCAATAGACCAATGGTCAGTCTGAGCAGACTATTTAGGTGCTTGAGGATATGATCCGAGCATGTGTTATGGATTTTGGAGGACAGTGGGATCAACACTTAGCATTGGAAGAATTTGCGTATAACAACAACTATCATTCATGTATTTAGATGGAACCTATGAGGCTTTGTATGGTAGGAGATATCATTCTTCGATTGGATGGTTCGAGACTTCTGTGGTAAGATCTCTTGGTACAAATTTTCTTTAGGACTCATTGGATAGAGTCAGGGTGATTCAAGATAAGCTTAGAGAAGCCCAGAGTAGTCGAAGGCCTATGACGATCGTAGGCTTTGTGCCTTAAAGTTTTAGAGTTGGTGATCGCATTTTCCTTCATATTCACCTATGAGAGGTGTGATAAGGTTTGGAAAGAAGGTTAAGCTTAGTCCTCGCTATATTGGTCTTTCCAAAATTCTCCACACAGTTAGCAAGGTGGATTATGAGTTAGCCTTACCTCTAAATTTTGCTATTGGTCATCATATTTTCCATGTCTCTCTATTGCGGAAGTATATTTTAGACCTTTCTCATGTTCTTAGATGGGACTCAATCCAGTTTGATGAGCAGTTGACCTTTATGGATGAGCCCAAGCTTATTTTCTCTAGTAATGTAAGACGATTGCGTACCAGAGAGATCCTTATAGTTAAGGTTCTGTGGAGGCACCGCCCAGTGAAGGAGGCTACTGAGGAGATTGAGAATAAGATGCAGGCCCAATATCCTCACCTATTTGAGGCTTCATGTATTTTCATTATCTTTAACTTTTGGGAATGAAAGTTCCTTATTAGTGGATGTTGTAATGACCCTTAAGGTCATTTTCATAAATTTTTCTTATTTATTCCATTAGAGTTTTCCCATAGCATCCCCAAGTCATTTATGACTTGCTAGAACTGATAGTTTGGTAACCAGGTAGTTCGTTTGATTTTTAGAGTCATTTCCCCGATTAGAAGTCTTCGCTAGTTCCAAATGGTGCCCGAGCAAAAACCTTAGTGAAATAACCTTAAATGGAAATTTTGGCTTTTCCAACAACTCTAGAATGTCGAATTTAGGATAAGTAGACCTTTAGTTTGGGTCCTACTGCACCCGAGCTCATTTTGATCTATCGATCAAAAAGTTGATAAATTGGAAATTCGGGTGTGAGACCCATATTTGGTCAAATGACATCGGATGGAAAATCTAATTTTTTTCACCACATTTGAAACGTTGAAATTAGTGTGGTTATATATTTCATTTGCTCGTATTAGATTTCACATGCATCCCGAGGCATTGGCTAAAACTTGGGAAAATATTCTAAGTCTTAACTATCTTCTGGTGTAGCAGAAAGCAGCACGATCATGTAGGGAACATATCGATTGTGGTTTCATGGTCGCAGCGTACATGTACGCGATTGCAGCAACTAAGTACCTAGAAGGGGGGTACTTAAATTCCATTTTGGTCAAAAATTGGCCATTTTCCAATTCCTTTGAGTTACATAAACCCTAATAGAGTCTGCATCCTATAAATTGAGTCTTGGGTGTTGATTGGGAGCTTGAATAACGTGTATTTTTTTATTATCAATGGATTTAAGGTATGAAATCCTTCATTTCTAATGTTGATTCTTGATTATTTCACCAAAAACACCAATTAGCTTGAGGGCATGAATAAAGCCCAAATAAGTCTGGTTTTTACTTGGCTATTGAGGATTATGATTCCCTAATGGTATTTGGATATTGGGTTGATCTAGAAAACTTATTTCTCGTATGTTGGACCCATTTGGGGTTTTTGGTGTCTTTTGGACCCGAAGCACAATGGTACAATAAGGGTGTCGATATTCTTGTAATAATGCATAGATTGTGTTTTTAATAGATTGGCACCTTGAAGAAACTTCTCAAAAGGTAAAAGTGAAGGTTTAGCAGCTCATGAACTTTATTCAGATTTAAGGTAGGTTAGACTTACTTTTTGTTAGATTGAGATTTATTATAGTATGATTGTGATATCTTAAAGAGATTGGGAGGGGTTTTAGATGATTGGAATAATAAATAGTAATCTTTGGGATTTGTTGAACTGTGTAGACCATTTGAACTCACATTATGGGCTTCTTAACTTGTAGCCTATAACCTTGGCTTTTTGGACTTATCATCTCATGGATAGCACTAGAATGCTCTAGTTGTTCTAATTAGATGGGATTTACTTGCCACTCATGTTAAAAGTAAAGGGGCCTTAGTTATGTATAGTAGTGAAATTGCCTTAGTTGTTTTGGAAAAGATAAGGGTGGTGCTTGAAGAAGGACTATACCATAGAACTATTTTGGATTGATAATCTTCTAAGACATAATTTATATAACTTAGCTTAGTCCCAGGTAAAAGTTAGACTTGAAGTGAAATTTGGGATCTTAGTAATAGAACTTGACCCACCTTAATCATGGATTTCATAGTATCATTAAAGACCTAGGTGTTTGTTAAATGCCTAGAATATGTCTTTTGTAGTATTATGGCTAACCCACCGTATATGAATTCTCCATGATGTTGGTATTAGGAGTAATGATCTTGATGACTTATTAAATCATTGTAAATGTTTGGATAGAAATGGAATATCCTATGAATTGGCCCAATGGCTATGTAATCTCTCAAATCATTGACTATATTACTATGCGGGCTTGGATTATGTTAATTTTATATCATGTTCAAGTCTAGTGACTGAAATAATGTTTGTACTAAAATCCCTCATGTGTTAATATTCTGAGCCATAATAATTAAGGGCTCTAGCAAGTTTGTCCTTGGCTTTATAAGTAGGCATGCTACTAATTATGTTCGACCAGGTAATGCATTGATTGAATAAAAGTATTGATAGATTGTTCTTTGCAATGAATGATAAGATATGAAGGTATGATCCCCCTTACTTCTTTATTACATTAGCCCTCGGGGTGCTTACTAATGGTTCTTGAATTGATTAAACATACATATATTTATATTTATATATATATATGTATGTGTGTTAAAAATATTGATACCCGATTCTAGTCTGGAGGATATGTTGATATTATTGATACTTGATTTGAGTTTGGAAGATATGATGGTGATATTAATACCTGGTTCGAGTTCAGAGGATATGATGATATTATTGATACCTGATTCGAGTCCAGAGGATATGATGGTGATATTGTTTCCCGGTTCAATTTCAAAGGATGTGGTGATGCTATGAATAACAAGTACTTATTTATATATGTGTGTGTGGTTAGGCTTTATGATTACATCTGTATGTGCATTAAGGTTATGGTGTCATCCTTAGGATGTCGAAAATAGCTCACTAATTCTAATCACTCCCTAAGTGAAGAAGTTCATGTTATTATTAACTAGTAAGTAGAGATGGAACATGCCGGATAATGAATTGAGACTAGTCGATGAGATTGGGATTTATTTCAAGTTTTGGATCCTAGTAAATATTGCTAGTACTAGATAAAGGTAAATTAAGTATGTTGGTAATTGACATAGGTCATGTGGTGACTAGTTTCCTATTATATAATTATTTTACTTTCTGAATAGAAAGCCAATGGAATAGATAATGACTCCTGCTTAACTGAAATGTGGTAATTAGTAAATGTGGTACATGTGTAGATAATAGAAATAATGATATGGAATAAGGACCTATCAGTGATGTTAGTTCTAAGGAAAATTTAGAAAGATGTTCAATTGATGATAAATGCGGAAAATGGTTGGTTAATGTTTGAGATCTAGTTACGTGGGTAGTTATACATTGTTATTATCTTTTTGGGTGTACTCTTCGGTGGTATGGGATACCATGATAAGTAATTTTACCTTATGTTCTAGTTGGTGTATGGGCACCAACTTTGTATTTTAGTGGTTGTGATTGTATTGATGTTGATTTACGCCGTTGGATCATTTACTTCCTACATATGATGGAATTGGTATTTATTGATGTGATATGTCATACTATTGTTCTGGTTTGATTACTTATTATATACAATGACGCTGAAAAGGATTCAAGTTTAATTTTATACCCTGATTTATATATTTATTATCTTGTATTATATCACATTTATATCATGATTTAGCTTAGTTGGACATTGATATCTACTGAGTACCTATTGTTTTGGTACTCATACTGCACTTCTGTACCGTTTTGGTGTATATCCGAGTACTAGTTGCCGTTGTTGAGACGAGTTCATGTGTTGTTAATCTTCCAGAGATTGGGTGATCTCTTGGAGTTTTGAGTCCCCTATTTCTTTCTATCTTTAGTTCAACCTTTTTGTGTTCAAGATGGATGTATTGACTATTTTAAAATTCTGGGTTGTATTTTCCTATTATCATACTTAGATGGTTTTGTACTAATATTACGAGGTCATGGGGTTTGGTATCCGTGTTGACTATTTCCTTTAATTTGGAACACTATTTGATTATGACTTATGTTCGTATTTGGGTCCTGTTGGACATTTCAATTGAAGAAACCCATTCTGTTAGCTCTGGGTTATGGTGTTGGCTTAACTACTGGAAGGATTTTGTAGGTTCCATCATAACTTGTAAATCAGGTCGTGATAGGATGTTAGGCATAGTTGAGACTAGTAAAACCTTAGTGTTAGGATACTAGGTAGTTTGATGAATAGTGGTGGTATTTCCCCCAGATAATGACTAATGGCTTATGTTTATAGAAAAGATATTGGGCCATTAGAGATGTTATTCCTCTTAGACATGATATTGGACAATTAGAGATGCTATTTCCTCTTATACATGATTTCATATTGGGCCTTAAGAGATGTTATTCCTTTTAGATTGATAATTGGCCTATTGAGATGATATTCCTCATAGTCATGATACATGACCTATAGCTATGAGATGCCTCATAGATTTGACATGCCTTATAGTTATGAGATATGCTTATTGATGCATTATGCCTCCTAGAAGTAAGATGCCTCCAATATATGTGATGATTATAGATATGATTCATAGCTTGCAGAGATATTATGACTCATGAATACACTATGGCCTATAGTTATGAGATGATTTATATACACGTGATTATTGATATGATATCTGAATACGTATGTGGGCCGAAGGCCGTGATTATGATATTATGATTATTCCAGACACATTATTGGGCCAAAGGACATGTTATGGTAGTGGTTGGATATTTGAGAAGTGTTTATCCTTTTAAGGGATACAGTTGTAGTTTATGAAAACATGTATATATTTATATGTACATCTCTCTGGTATGGGACGGGGGGTGATGCAGTATGATGCTTATGGTTTCATTGGTTTGGATATTGGTGATGCCATGTGTAACACCCTATATTCCGCATGTACTAGTTCTACTTATTGGCACTTGACATGGACTTATGGGGTAGGTAATGGGCTCGGATATCCTATATGATTGGTGACGGTCAGATAGGTTTGGAGGAGTTCCCACATGTACTGAAACGTGGTATGATTAAGTTAGCTTCGATGAGAGAATATAACCTTGGGCCCTTAAATAGGTATTTGAATCTAAAGGGTAAAGTGACCAAGTTTTAAGTTTAACTATAAGCATTTTGATCTTAAAATGGAACAAAATATTGAGGTGCTTGCTTGACTCATTTTAAGCTAGTAGGTGAATCACCTACTTTGACCTTTTGACCAACTTAAAAACTAAGTAGGTGAATAACCTATTAAGGATCCCTTGACCAGCTTATTGGGCCAAATACACTACCACCTACTTAAGTTAATTCTGGCCCAAATTAAATAAGAGAAAAGGAGAAAGGAGAAGAATGGGCAGTCAAGGCCCAATAGTTTTTAATCCACAAAGGCCCAATATAATGGGAAAGTAGGTGCATCACCTACTTGATAAATTATGGCCCAAAAATGACCAAGAAAGTCGGCCAAGAGCAGCTCTTTTTAAATAGATTAAAACCAGCCCTTATAGCTCATTTTAACTAGCCAAAAAAACAACATTCAAGATTTTCTCTCTTGTTCTCTCTTAGCTATGCAGCTGCCCTAAAATTCCACTAGGATTCTTTGGAAACCTTCCTTCCAAGTTAAAGGTAAGTGAACAAATCATGAGCACATCTTAAGAATACTATAAGGATTATGTTCTCCATGATTAAACTAGAAGATATCCCTTTTTAAGTTTGGCAGTCCGTTTACCCTTGATTGTTAAGAGATTTTTCTCTTTACTTTTGGTTTGTGAGTAAAGGGATCAAGATATTGAATCATTAAGGGAATAAACTACCACCGAAATTAAGGTATGGCTACTGTCCATTTTTTCCCTTTTTCTATATACGTGTATTGGTTGAGGATTGTGTATATGTTGTTGTTAAGAACTCAAGGGATGGTTAGTTCAATTTATGGTTGCCATATTAAGGGGTATTTAGGGCTTTTTTGGATCTGTTTTATGTATGTATGTTGGGGGCTTCTTGGTTGACGTTGGGGGAATGGTGTGAATAATTTCCATTGAATGGTAGAAGAAGAGTATAATGATACACCACCAAATTGAATGTCACATAAGTTTACTGCCCACATCACTTGATATACTGTTTGGAGAGTACAATAATGATGAAACTGTTAAGGGGATCTTATAAAAATTTACATCATGTGTGTATGTAATTGGAGAAGAACGAGGTAGTGAGAACACCCTTGGATTAGTTGATTGTGGATTACTGCCCGGTTACTGTTTTAGTAAGTTTAAATGGCGTGAATATGTTAATTAGCTACTAATACTAGTCTTATGCTATTGTAGATTAGTAATCTAAAAGGAAAGACGTTAAGTGAAAGTGTGATCAATTGTGCAGCAAGGTATGTATGGTTCATTGATCCTACTCTTTCGCATGAATCTAACTCCTTTGTTACAAAGTAAGCTTCCTAAGCGTTCTTCCTTTCAAGTTATACATAACTACAGCATACAACCCCCAAGGTGGTTAACAACCTTATTCTAACTTGTCAAGTGGTTAAAGTACCTAAAGATGTGTTTGTTACTAGATCGGTCCATTTCCTTTTTAAATACTAGTATGATATGGGTGCTTTCAGAAATAAGCCTTACGAGTTGTTCTCTTAGTTAACATAACCCATGATGTTAGCTAATCTCCTATGTGTTATATTTCTATTATTGTTGTATTCAACCTCATTGCTACTGCATCTAGTGCATATTTGCACACCTTTTGCTACTGGTCCAAAGTTCCAAATCTAATACATAACCACCAAAACAACTTTAAATATGAAAAGAATGATCTGAAGTGAGTCTATATCTTTTAGGTGGTATCCCAGGGGTGGAAGAAAGACCTAGCATGGGTCGATCCCAATATTACGGGTGGTATCCCAGGGGAAAAAGAAAATCCTAGCATGGGTCGATCTCGATTTGTATACTTATGAGGAACGTATCCCAGGGGTTAAAATACCTAGCATGGGTCATCCTCTTTTACCACTGATTAGCTGGTCATTTGTATTATGCCTTATAATCTTATAAAGTAAAGAAGAATAAAGCAAACTAAAGGATGTAATGTACATGATCCCATAAGCATAAGCAAAGTTGGTATTCTATCCTTATCTTTATAGTTATATATTGATAATTGATTTTGTTGAGATCTTGTCTTATTTATAGTCATTTCATGCCGTACATACTCAGTACACTCTTTGTATTGACACCCTTCATGGGGGACACTATGTTTCATGCCGTAGGTACAGGTGCTCTAGCTAGTAGACCACCCCAGTAGGAGCACAGGACATCCAGCTGCTATTGGTGAGCTCCAAGTTAATTCGGAGCTTTTCAAGTCAGTTATATATTTTGTTATTGTGTAGTAGTTATGAGCAAGGCGGGGGTTTGTCTCGACCTTAACTAAGTGTCCAGGTGTATTTTAGAGGCTTTGCAGACTATGTGAAAAGTGTGGTAGTATTGTGTTCTTTTAACGTTGTGGCCCCAGCGGCAAAGTCTTGTATATGTAGGTTTGGACTTACTTACGTGGTTTTTTTTATCAATGCATCTTATCCATACTAGCAAAAGCTTTAAATGCCATAATTATATGCATGAAAAGTACATGGTTAAGAGTTGGTTCTCCCAAAATGGGTGCCTGTCCGCCCCAACGAAATTTGAGGCGTGACACCATGCATAGATTTTGTACATTCATGATCATAATATCTGTAAATGATGTTATTCTAGTTAAACTATGATCTTAAGACTATTCTTAATAAATAAGAGATTAAAACCCACTTTCTCATCTTAAAAAAATTCTTTACAATAATGATTGCCTAACTAAATGGTTCATTTATGTACCTAAAAGAGGCTAATAATGGTGTTTTAAAGAATTGATTGAGATCAATTTTGGTCCATGATTTGACATTATTATTTAGTTCGGTCAGGAGATATTTTGACCTTTTACACTTTTATAATAATTTAGTCCTGAAGTTCACTTCGGGCAATGGACTTGTGGATTTACACTCTTTTATCCATGGCTTGAGTCCGTGCACCTATTATATATATACATCGATATTTTGGATGATATGCTAATATATACTCGACAAGATTGGAGGATATTATGATGATGATATTGATACTCGGCAAGGCCGAAGGATATTGTGATGATGATATTGATATCCAGCAAGGTCGAAGGATATTATTATAATGATATTGATATCCAATAAAGATGAAGGATGTTGAGATGATGATATTGATACTCGGAAAGGCCAGAGAATGATTATATTGATATGCCTATATGAACATCTATCAGTTTGAGTTCGGCTATCCCTATGTGTGGCATATATATATATACCCGACAAGGCCGGAGGTTATTTATGATGATGATGGTTATGATGATGGATATGATAGAAATGGTTACGATGATGGTATTTTGATATTATGGATTCTATTGCATTCGTACTTGCATGCACATCACCTATCACAGTATGTACTTTTTCCTATCAGCTCGTATGGGAGGGCTACATAGATATGGGTGATGACTATACCTTATGTTGTTGTATGCTGATTTAACCTGTTGAGCTTAGGGCAGTAGGGGTGCACATAGTGTCGGCTAGATATTTCTGAAATAGTCGATTACTCGTGTTGCTATTAATATTGTTATGTTTAGCTTATGATTGATTGGTCATTGATTCGGTATCAAGATTTGAGGTATGATCCTGACCTCTTTTGTCTTACGCTTTCATTATTATGCATGATTAATTCAGGATGAGACATATGGATTAGAACCCTAAGCATGTTAGTACTAAATCCAAGATTATAAGGGGGACTTAAAAGAAAGATATGATGATCTATGTTGTGCCTTGAGATGACATTATATCTATACCTATATATATGTACTTCTAGCTATATGTAGCTATGGTATTACCATATATTCGTTCCTTCATTTGTTCATATTGTATATTCATTCCGTGGTCTTGTATATTGCTACATAATCTTCGTTCGTCCTTTATTCATGTAAGACCCCGCAAGTTTTTCCTCGTCATCTAAGCCTTTAGAGCATGTCAAGTAAAGCCTTATACTAAGAAATTTAGCTAAGTGTTCAACACTTAGTTTATTTTTGGGCCTTTGAACTTGGATAAATTATTTCACAACCTTCCCGACCTCTGTTTCTTGATTTTTTTGTTGATATGTGATGGGGCAAGTCAAGAGTACATCTCGGGTGAGTTTCAGAATTTTTAGACGAGCTTAAGGGCTTGTCTGGTATGCCAAACCAGTAGCTAAAGGCGCTAAGCCCGCGCCGCCCAAGGTAGTCCCCCAGTCTAGGCAGGGCACCGGCCAGGGTAGTCCCCCAGTCTAGGCGGGGCGCCGCCCAAGCACTCCCCCAGTCTAGGCAGGGTGTCGCCCAGGGAACTCCCCCTAGGAAAATTTCAGCATCCTTCTCCGACTTATTAAGGGAATGAATGGTATTTTCCATTCCCTTTTCATCCTTAACACGGGATTTAATCCCCATAACTACAAATTATAGTCACTTTCATCAATTTTACTCAAGAACACGCCTTAGGGTTTCAACCTAAAGTTCAAGAGAACTCATAATTCAACCGTCAGTTTTCAATAATTCTTCTAGATTCGGAATCCCCATTGCGAGAGCGACAACAAGCACCCATCAATTGTACGAATAGCATCCCAACAGCTAGAGCTCATTCAAAGTCCATAATTCAAGGTATGTGGGGTTTGAACAAGAATAATCCTTCCGTTTTTATGCCCAAAATTTGTGGTTATTTACGAAAATATATGACTTTACATGTTTTCCTATGAAATTGAAGTATGAATTTATACCCTATGTTGTTGTTCATGAGATTATAATATTTTCAATGTTTTAGAAGTTGAAATTTTATGAGTATGAGTACATTTTTGTGAGAATTGCTGAAATTTTCAAATTTTAATATGATTTATGAATGATTATGTTATCAAGCATGCATTCTTAGATGTTTTATCATGATATCAATACATGGGTCACTAAGCCCTATTTGAGATTGTTATTTTGAGTATTGTTGTGCTATAAGCACCCAATGATTTTTTTTATTTTTTTAGAAAGATTATTGAGAAAAGATTTGACCTTTTGGACACTGTGGAATTGAAATACACTTTACAGATTCAGATTTTAGATTTATATTTGGTTTCCATAATAAACTATTAGATTACTTTTAAAGTTGATTTTCTTAAAGATTTTGAGCATATGATTGGGAGTAGTATTTAGCACCGAGCGAGAAGTGTGGGATTAGCATGCCCTATCTTTCACAGAACTACGTGCCACTATAGGTATAGATCTTTATTCCTACTTCTACGTGGATGACTCAGATTGTGATCACATAGATTAGATTATTCTATTATGATAGAAAGGGTAGAATAGCCTTACCTAACAGGGGATAGATGTGGGACTCCATGGGTGCTCACATGGTGTATGTCGGTTAGAAGAATCTTCCAAATAGAAGTTCCCCACTCTTCAAATAGTTTACTGAGATAAAATATTTACTATGCAAAATGAGTTTTAGATTTCACCTAGCTTACATGATTTGAGAACAAGAAAAGAATACAGACTTTAGAACTAATTGTAATGACTCATGTGATTCAGATTATATGTTTTTACTATTCATTTTTTATATCTTTAGATTTTGTGTTATTCAAGATATGTGAGCCATTTACATTAGCATGAATGATTTTATAAACTATGGTTATGTTGTTTTACATATTGTATGCATCCCCACATGCTCAATACATCCTTAAAGTACTGAATCACATATACGTCTTTGTGCAACATTGTCTCATAATGTAGGTTCAGGTGTTCAGTCTCAGCAGCGTCAATGATCTCTGAGTGCCTTGTCTACCTTTCCTCAGTTGATGAGTCCTTATGGTTTGAGGACCTATTTCTCATATTTTTAGATGTTTATCAGTTGTTATTTCTTTTAGATTAGTCGACTCAGTTGGGGGTTTGTCCTAATAACTCTCTAGTGCATTAGTAAGTAGAGGCTTATCGGACTAGACTAACAGTTGAAGTCTTCCAGATTGTTTTCAGTACTTGACATTGAGATTATTATTTCAGTTTAAATTTAATATGATATAGTGTTGTTTCTTGAGTTATTTATCCTAAGGTAAGTGTTAGAAGTAATAGAAGGCTCAAAGGGTTAGCTTTGGGATACTTGTAGCCTTAGGCACCATGTGACGTTTTGGGTTGAGATTTCAGGGTTTTACAAACTTGGTATCAGAGATAAAGGTTTAAGGAGTCCTAGGAAGTCTGAAAAACCATGTTGTGTAGAGTCTTGATCATCGGTGTGTAGCGCACCACATCTATGAGCAAGAGGCTACGAAGCGTTTTTAGCAAAAAAGTCATCTCTTTCTTTCAAAATCTATCGTGCTTACAGTTTTCTCTCTCTGCTATTAATTCATGCTTTCTTATGAAAGAAAATTCCTCCTCACAGAGCCAATGTCCGTAGGAATAACGAGCTACCTCAACCTATTGATCCCCTAAATAAGAATGTGTCTCATGCTGAATTCCTGGCTTCTTTTAAGATATTAGCCCAAGCCATGACTGCTACTGTGCAAGAAAATAATCAGGCTGCTGCTCCGCGACACCAAGGGATTATGTAGCCACAGCAAGACTCCGTGATTTCATGAGGATGACTCCGCCAGAGTTCTATGGGTCAAAGGATGGTGAGTACCCACAGTTGAATCTTGAAGAGGCAAAGAAGATCACCTAAGTCATGCATGTATCTGAAGAGGAGAGTATGGAACTGGCCTTTTATCATTTGAAAGATATTGCTTACAACTGGATGGTATGTAGAGAAATAATAGAGGAGAGAATGCTTCTCCCATGACTTGGCATGTATTCCAGGATGTATTCTTTGATAAGGTTTTCCCACTGGAGATGAGGGAAGTGAAGATAGAGGAGTTCATAATCATGAGGCAAGGCTCCATGACAGTGAAGGAGTACTGCCTCTAGTTCAACCAGCTAGCTAAGTATGGTCCTGACTTGATAACTGATCCTAGATCTAGTATGAGTAAGTTCGTGGCAGGTGTGTCTGGATTGGTGGTGAAAAAGTGTAGGACTGCTATGCTCAATAAGGATATGGATCTTTCTATGCTCATGATGCATGCTCACCAGATTGAGGTAGAAAAGATTAAGGAAAGGGATAGAATGAGAGAAAATAAGAGAGCTAGATTAAAGAAGCATGAGTATGGTTAGATTAGATCACATGGAGGGAACCGTCCGTAGTTTCTGGGTCATTCGTCTATGCCATTGCCTTCATCAGTTTGTTTTCCCGCACCCAGAAATAGGCAAGAGCATTAAGGTAAGTTTTCTGTGTCCAGATGTCATAAAAGTGTGAGTGGTAGGCCTAGTCATCCTTAGTGTACTAAGTATGGTAAAAATCATCCTGGAAAGTATTTAGCTAGTCAGGGGGGTTGCTATAGGTGTGGCCAGCTGGGCCACAGAATCAAAAAGTGCCTGCATGCTAGGTGGGGAAATATATATATTCATCCCCAGAATCAGGCTAATAGTGCACCAGCTCTTTTAGCCCGTCTAGCCCCTCCTTAGGGTGCTTCATCTTGTACTGGTGGCAGTTAGCATCAGAATCGCTTCTATGCTTTACTATCTCACCAGGAGCAGGAGGATTCGCCAGATGTTGTTACTGGTATACTTTGTGTCTTTTATTTTGATGTGTATGTATTGTTGGACCCTAGGTCAAGTTTTTCTTATGTGATGCCGTTGGTGGCTGTGAATTTTGAGATAAGTTCTGAAAAGATCCTTGAGCCTTTCCTAGTTTCTACCCTAGTAGGTGAGTCTGTTATTGCTAAGCAAGTTTATAAAAAGTGTCCTGTTATTGTTCTTCATAGAGTCATATTCGTTGATTTGATAGAGTTGGATATGGTTGATTTTGACATTATTCTAGGTATGGGTTGGCTTCACTCTTGTTATGCATCTATAGACTATCGTACCCGTGTGGTTCAGTTTTAGTTTCTTGATGAGCCAGTCTTAGAGTGGTCTGGAAATTTTGTATTTCCCAAGAGTCATTTTATATCCTATCTCAAAGCCAGAAAGTTGATTTCCAAAGGTAGCATTTATCATCTAGTCCGAGTTAAAAACACTAAGTCTGAGACTCCAACTCTCTAGTCAGCCAATATAGTTAATGAGTTTCTTGATGTTTTTCTAGAAGATCTCCCAAGGGTACCTCCCGATAGAGAGATAGAGTTTGTGATTGACCTTCTTCCCGACACACAACCTATTTCTATTTCTTTTACCGTATGGCACCCACCAAACTTAAGGATTTGAAATAGCAACTCAAAGATCTTCTAGATAAAGGTTTCATAAGGCCCAGTGTTGCTCCTTAGGGTGCACCTATCTTGTTCATGCCAAAGAAAAATAGTTCCTTACATATATGCATAGACTATCGCCAGCTTAATAAGGTCACAATCAAGAACAAGTACCTTCTTCTTAGAATTGATGATTTATTTTATCAACTCCAAGGTGCAAGTTATTTATCAAAGATAGACCTTAGATCAGGCTATCATCAGCTTAAAGTAAGGGAGTGTGATATTCCCAAGACATCCTTCTGAACCCATTATGGTCATTTTGAGTTTCTAGTCATGTATATTAGGCTAAACAATGATCAATTAGCTTTCATGGACCTCATGAATCGAGTGTTCAAACAGTATCTTGATATATTTGTCATAGTCTTCATAGATGATATCCTTGTTTACTCTCACAATAGGGATGACCATGCAGAACATCTTAGAACTATCTTGGAAACTCTTAGAGATCATTAATTATTCACCAAATTTAGCAAGTGTGAGTTTTGCCTAAGGTCAGTAGCCTTTCTGGGTCATATTATTTCAGCTGAAGGCATTAGAGTTGATCCCCAAAAGACAGAAGTTGTAAGAAATTTGCCTAGACCTATCTCTCCGTCAGACATTAGAAGTTTCTTGGGTCTAGCTAGTTATTACAGCCACTTTGTTGAAGGTTTCTCATCTATTGCGGCTCCTATGTCTATACTGACCCAAAAGAAAGTTAAGTTCCTATGATCAGATATCTGTGATAAGAATTTTCAAGAGTTGAAGACTCGACTTATTTCAGCCCCTATGTTGACATTGCCCGATAGTACGGATGGTTTTGTGGTATATTGCGATGCTTCAAGAGTTAGTTTGGGTTGTGTGTTGATGCAGAGAGGTAAGGTTATAGCCTATGTCTGTAGACAATTAAAGTCTTATGAAAATAATTACTCAACCCATGATCTCGAATTAGCTGCAGTGGTTTTTGCTTTGAAAATTTGGAGACACTATCTATATAGTATTCATATTGATGTGTTTACGGATCACAAAAGTTTATTGTATGTGTTTACTCAGAGGGAGTTAAATCTTAGACAGAGGTGGTGGTTAGAGTTGCTAAAATATTATGATATGAGTTATTGTATCATTCGGGTAAGGCTAATGTAGTGGCAGATGCCCTTAGCAGGTTGTCTATGGTTAGTGTTGCTCATATGGATAAAGGTAAGAACAAGTTAGCTCGTGAAGTGCATTATTTGGCTATACTGTATGTTAGGTTGCTTGATTCAGCTAAGGGGAATATATGGGTTCATAGTAGTTCTGAATATTCTTAGGTTTTGGAAGTGAAGGAGAAGCAAGATATGGATTCTAGTTTGGTCAAACTGAAGGAGTCAGTTAAAGACCAAACGGTAGAGGCTTTCTTCCAAGGGGGAGATGGTGTGTTGAGGTTTCAAGATAGATTGTGTGCTCCCTTTCTTGATGGTTTGAAGCAGAAGATTATGGCAGAAGAGCATAGCACGTGCTATTTTATTCATCCCGGTGCTACCAAGATGTACCGCAATTTATGCAAAATCTATTGGTGGAGTGGCATGAAGAAAGATATAGTGGAGTTTATGGCGAAGTCTGCAACTAGCCAATAGGTTAAGGCAGAGCATCAAAGATCTGGTGGTAAGACGCAAGAGTTTGGCATTCCCACTTGGAAGTGGGAAGAGGTGAATATGGATTTCAAAACTAGTTTACCTCTTTCGCGTCGTCGTCATTCTTTGATTTGGGTTGTTGTAGATAGGTTGACTAAGTCAGCACATTTTTTGCTAGTGCATACATTTTATACAGCTAAGGATTATGCTAAGTTGTGTATCCGAGAGTTAGTCAGGTTGCATGGAGTTCTCTTATCTATCATCTCAGATAGGGGTACTCAGTTTACTTCTCAGTTTTGGAGATCTTTTCACAAGGGTGTTGGTACCCAAGTTCATCTTAGTTTCAACTTTCATCTGCAGAAAGATGGTCAGGCTGAGAGGACCATCCATAGTTTGAAAGATATGTTGAGAGCTTGTGCTCTTGATTTCAAGGGTAGTTGGGATAAGCATTTTCCATTGATTGAGTTTGTGTATAACAATAGTTATCACGCTAGCATTCAGATGGCCCCATTTGAGGCTCTTTATGGTATAATATGTAGATCACCCATAGGTTGGTTTGAAATGGGTGAGGCTACATTGGTTGCGCCTGATGCAATCTTTGAGACTATGAAAAAAGTCAAGTTGATTAGAGAGAGGTTAAGGATAGCCTAGATTCATTAGAAGTCATATGTAGATATAAGGAGAAGGGACCTTGAGTTTGAATTTAATGATTTAGTGTACCTGAAGATTTCACCAATGAAAGGAGTGAAAAGATTTGGTAGAAATGGAAAGCTTAGTCCCCGTTATGTTGGCCCCTATAGAGTTTTGAGTCATGTTGGGAGAGTAGCCTATGAGTTTGAGTTGCCCACAAACTTGTCAAATGTCCATCCTGTCTTTCAGTCTTTATGCTTAAGAAGTGCATTGGTGATTCTGTTGTTGTAAATACTTCGAAGAGCACTGATCTTCAGAATAGTCTTTCATATGATAAGATTCTAGTTGAGATCCTAGATTACCAGATCAGTAGGCTGAGGAACAAAAAGTTCCCTTGGTGAAAGTTTTATGGTGAAACCAGTCAGTTGAGGGCGCTACTTGGGAAGCGGAAGCAGACATGCGAGCCAAGTACCTGCACCTCTTCTCCACAAATTCAGAGCTAGCTGAAGGTATTATTTTTCCATAATTCAGTTCCTTTCTAATCAAAGATTGAGCTATGTATCTATTGTCATTAAGTTCATGCATTCTCTAAAGTGCTCAAGAGTTTAGAATGATGTAAATTTGGGTTAACAATTTGTTTCAGCTGTGCATCCTCAGTTTTCTCTGTATTCTTGTCCTAAAGAGCAACATTTGAGGATGAATGTTCCTAAGAGGGAGATATTGTAATACCCCGTAAGTTTTTCCTCGTTATCTAAGTCTTTAGAGTATGTCAAGTAAAGACTTATACTTAGAATTTTAGCTAAGTGTTCAACACTTGTTTATTTTTTAGCCTTTGAACTTAAATGAATTATTTCATGACCTTCCCAACCTCTGTTTCTTGATTTTGTTGTTGATACGTGATGGGGAAAGTCAAGAGTACATCTCGGGTGAGTTTCGAAATTTTTAGGCGAGCTTAGGGCATATTTGTTTGCCAAACCAGTAACTAAAGGCTCTAAGCCCGCGCCGCCCAGGGTACTCCCTCGGTCTAGGGAAGGCTCCTCCCTGGGAACTCCCCCTAGGAAAATTTCAGCATCCTTCTCCGACTCATTAAGGGCATGAAAGATATTTTCCAATCCCTTTTCATCCTTAATAGTGGATTTAATCCCTATAACTCCAAATTATAGTCACTTTCATCAATTTTACTCAAGAACACAACTTAGGGTTTCAACCTAAAGTTCAAGAGAACTCAAAATTCAACTATCATTTTTTAATAATTCTTCTAGATTCGGAATCCCCATTGCGAGAGCTACAAGAAGCACCCATCAATTGTACGAATAGCATCCCAAGAGCTAGAGCTCATTCATAGTCCATAATTCAAGGTATGAGGGGTTTCAACAAGAACAATCCTTCCATTCTTGTGTCCAAAATTTGTGGTTATTTACAAAAATATGACTTTACTTGTTTTCCTATGAAATTGAAGTATGAATTTATACCCTATGTTTTCGTTCATGAGATTATGATATTTTCAATGCTTTAGAAGTTGAAATTTTCTGAGTATGAGTATATTTTTGTTAGCATTGCTGAAATTTCCAAATTTTAATATGATTTACGAATGATCATGTTATCAAGAAGGCTTTCTTAGATATTTTATCATGATATCAATACATGGGTCATTAAGCCCTATTTGAGATTGTTATTTTAAGTATTGCTATGCTATAAGCACCCTATAATTTTATTTTTTTAAGCAAGATTATTGAGAAAAGATTTGACCTTTTGGTCACTATGGAATTGAAATCCACTTTACAGATTCAGATTTCAGATTATAGTTGGTTTCTATTATAAACCATTATATTACTTTTAAAGTGGATTTTCTTAAAGATTTTGAGCATAAGATTAGGAGTAGTATTTAGCACTGAGCGGGAAGTATAGGATTAGCATGCCCTATCTTCCACAGAACTACGTGCCACCGTAGGTACAGATATTTTTTCCCACTTTTATGTGGATGACTCAAATTGTAATCACACAGATTAGATTGTTCTATTTCGGTGGAAAGGGTAGAACAGCCCTACCTAACGGGGGCTAGACGTGGGACTCCATGGATGCTCACATGGTGTATGTCGGTTAGAAGAACCTCCCGAATAGAAGTTTCCCACTCTTCAAATCGTTTACTTAGATAAAATATTTACTTTGCAGAATGAGTTTAAGATTCCACCTAGCTTACATGATTTGAGAACAAGAAAAGAATACAGACTTTAGAACTAATTGTAATGGCTCATAAGATTCAGATTATATGTTTTACTATTCATTTTTTTATATCTTCAGATTTTGCGTTATTCAAGCTATGTAAGCCATTTACATTATCATGCATGATTTTATAAACTATGGTTATGTTGTTTTACATATTGTATGCATCCCCACATGCTCAGTACATCCTTAAAGTACTGAATCACATATACGTCTTTGTGCAACATTGTCTCATAATGTAGGTTCAGGTGTTCAGTCTCAGCAGCATCAGTGATCTCTGAGTGCCTTGTCTACCTTTTCTCAGTTGGTGAGACCTCATGGTTCGATGACCTATTTCTCAGATTTTTATCAATTGTTATTGCTTTCAGATCGGTCAAGTCAGTTGGGGGTTTGTCCCAATGACTCACTAGTTCATTAGTAAGTAGAGGTTTGTCGAACTAGACTAGAAGTTAAAGTCTTCCAAGATTGTTTTTAGTACTTGACATTGAGATGATTATTTTAGTTTAGATTTAATATGATATAGTGTTGTTGCTGAACATATTTATTCTAAGACAAGTGTTAGAAGTAGTATCAGGCTCAAAGGGTTAGCTTGGGGCTACTTGTAGCCTTAAGCACCATATGACATTCTAGGATAAGATTTTGGGGAGTTATAATTTATATATTAGCTAGGGATATACGATATAGTGTCCTTGATATTCTTAGACATGAATAGGATAGGTTATCCTTATTATCTCATTGGCTATTTTTGAGGTTGCTGAACATTGGGTACAGTTTCTATTCCATTTATATGTTATGTATCTCTTGTTTATATTTGGGGCTAAGTTGGCAGTTGTCTACCGAGTACCATTCGTTTGGTAATCATACCACACTTTTGTAGCCTGTAAATCATAGTATGGGTTATTGCTACTGATGTGTGCATCGTGTGGAGAAACCATGGTTTAGAGACTTAGAGTGAGCTCCTAACGTAAAGATTATGACGTACCACCTTTTTATGTCCTAGATTTGTCTTTATGTTATGTTTGGAGATAAGTTGTATCAGTGTTATTTATTTCATCTATTCCACTTTTCTACTCTTATTATATTATTAGAAGCTCTTATACCGATACTACCAGGTTTTGGGAATTTATTATATATTTAATTATCGTATTTCATCTATTCTATATTCTCTTCTATATATTTATTTGGATAATCAGTTACTAGTCATTTCAGATTATGAGGATGCTTACCTACTGGTGGGTTATGGTAGGCGCTATTATGACCTATAAAATTTGGTTGTGTCAAATTAGTATCAGTGTCTAGGTTTCACCAGTGTTCGTACAAGAGCTAAGTGTTTAGTAGAGTCCTGTAGATTAGTGTTGAGATATCCGTAACCTATATTCGGGAGGCTACATGGAAAATTTAGGAAATTCACTTCCTGATGTATTATTTTCTACATTGCTATGAACCTCAAATATATTATTTTACTATATTATATCCCTAATAAAAGATAGAAGATGGGCGACATTGTCAATAGATGTAGATGATACTTTGATACGTGTTTTTCTAGAGTTTCAATGCAGTGTCAGACTAGAGAGTCAAAGATGGATATTGAAGTTCTTTAACTTCACCCAAAAGGATTTGAGGCTAGCTTAGACTCTGGTTGAACGCGTGATTACTTCAGCCCTTTAAGGTTCAACATTATAGATCCCAAGTCCATTACAGATCCCTCAAGTTATGGGTGACATTTGATTCATCGAGCAGTTCTTAGACCAGAGTTGGGTCTATTAGTGTTCTCATTAGGGTTCTTTGATAGTTTCAGACTACGAGATTGAGTATCTTGAGCGGGCCAGACTTACTCTAATATTATATCCTTTCAAGCAAGACATTGGTGCATGGATGTGTAGAGGAATAGCATTATCACTTAATTTGGCATCGGAGATCTTGATTGTAGTTAGGCTTTTTTCTCTCAAGTTATGGATTATGCAAGGGCCATAAAGAGCATGTTTGAGACTTAAGGAGATGGCAGCGAGAAGCCATGCCATCAAGATTATGCTATTGGTATTTCATTCGAGAGCTTGGTTTTGTTATGATGAGATGAAACTTGAGTTCAGAGAGTGCCCCAGATGTAAGTTACTAGTCAGACAGGGTTAGCTTCTATTTCCTGCCAACCGAGAGTTTCTGAGATAGGCTATGATTATGGAAAAAATATATATTCTACTACAGTTTTCTCTTAGTGCCAGTTAGCCAGATATTTGGGCTTAGATCATGTTGCTCGCCAGGATTAGACCCTCAAAAGTTTGTTACTACTAAAAAAAGAACGGTTACTAGACTGGAGAGTGTCTCCGGCATAGAATTTCTAGTCATTCACCCTATTTAGATCAACCTCATGATATTATGGCATTTTAATTAGAGATAGTGTGCTTGGCACCTCAGTTCATGACTGTTAATTGGTTCAAGTCTATACCCATTCTAGTTTATTCTCTATATGCCTGTTAGGCATATGATTGCAAATTTTACGATGATAGATGTAATTTAATTACCCTTTTTTTTCCTTTTCATATGTGTATTAGGATTTTTATACCTATTAATAATTATATGAGTTGGTGAGTTCATATTGGTTATTGTGTGCCTTGTTATTGAATTCGTGATTATGTGACTACTCTATGGTGTATTTCTTTTAGTAGTGTATGGAGTAGATCTGTATTAATATTTTCTCCCTATGGGTGTAGCATTTGTGTTAGAACCCCATTTTTCTTGACACATTGGCCTTATGTAAACCTTGAGTGGTACATGATATTGATGATTTATTTTGGTACCGTCTATTAATTATATTGATGTTGTTATAGTTGTTACTGTTACTACCACTGCTTGAGGTTAATGATATTGTTGATATTATTACTTGATGTAATTGATCCTCATTGGGTAGTTGTTTAGACTTGTGTTATCTAGTTAGGATTTCATTCTCTGTGATCTTATTTGGTAGCTTGAGTCGATATAGCCTAATTTAATAATTTTTTTCCCATAGCAAGCTGAGGTTAATTGTTTTCCCTCTTTCTTATTTATGTTAAATTGATTTAGGAATATATTGTGATATTGAAGGTAAGTATACCTTCTGTGGTTTTGTATGGTTCTAGAGTTAGAAATTTAGTTATATTGGTCGTCCTTGAGTTAAGATTCTTAGACTTGAATCCTAGGCTACAAAGGCTTTTGTATTGGTTATCCTTTTCTGTATAACCTATTTTTAATCTTAACCAATTTTGGGTCCATTCTTCCTTTGTGTCCATTCAATTGCCCAATAGTGGTTTCGAGATTGAGCTTAAGATATCGTGGATTTATCTCTTAGACTTTTTGGGTTTGTTCCCTCATAGTGGTTTGCCATTGTTATTAGTGTGGACATGGGAAGCTCCTTTCATGTTGTGATATGGTTTTGTCTAGCAGAGTTGGAGAGTTAGAGAAAGGTGGCCTTTTTTGTGATTGCTTTTTTAGTTGGTTAATTAGAAATTCTCTATCTTGAGTTGTTGATTTTCTGGTGGTGGTCTTAACTTGACCTTGGTTTTGAGATTGGCGTATTTATTCTTCGATAATATGATTCTTGGCTAGATCGAGTAATGATTATCCTTCTTGGGTGGATTCAGGAAATCCCAATTCAGAGTTTGTTCGACCTAATGATCCTTGGTGGAGTGTTCTCCTTGATAATATGTGCCTGAGGCTATTCTTTTTCAAGATGGAGTTTTTGATTGGTTAGTTTCAGCTTAACTTGGATTTCTCTGAGGTGTTAGAGTTTTTGCCTTTCCTAGTGAGGTTTGTAGCCTTAGGGAGTTTCTGAGTTTATTTTGATAGTTCATTCCCTCCAGCAGTTATGAAGTAGGTTATTTGCACTTTTAACTAGTGATTTATTCTTTGGCATGATTTCTGTATCGCTATATTTTGTTCCCACTAGCTGATATGGAGTTGGTTGTTATGTTTTCAGTCGATGGTTTATCCGTGTTGAGATTTTGTTCTTTAGCTAAGTTTTGATTTTGGCTCGGTATAATTTAGCTCGAATATATTAGATTTGGATAGTAAAGTTGATTTGTGTGGTTGGCATTGATATAGACTTATTGGCTTAGTTTTGACTTGGCGCCTTGGAATGGCGATTTGGAAGTAAGGATATCTTTAGAGTATGGATGTCTACCCATCTCCGAGTACAGTTTGGGCAGTTGAGATCAAGAGGTTCAGCCTTAGTGATGAGATTTTAGCTTAGATTTATAAAGCTGAGTGCAACCTTCATTTTTAGATTCACCTTAGTTGGAATGTCATTTATATGCTAGTTGAGCCTACTCTGTGGTTGCCTATTCGGTCTTCTCGACTTCGGATGGATTATCAATGATAAGTATTCAGATGATAGCCCATGGACCGGTATTGATTCTTTTATCTTTGACTTCGAGTTTCCAATTTTCTTTGATAATTTTGGATGTTATACTCAGTGGGAATAATATACTTAAGATGGATCCAATATGGTTTCATTCTCGGGGTATGGGACATCCTAGGACGGATTGTTTAGTTATGAGTAGTTATGCCTTGATCTTCTGGGTTTTAGTTTGATTACCACTAGACTAGTTGCTTCTTTGGCATAGATTGTATTCCTTGTTTATCTCCATTTATGTGCGCAGGTAGCGCCTTATGATCTTATTATCATGTTACCCATATGGACTTTCAACGGATCAATTTTAATTCTTCGAGTTCTCTGTGATGAGATTTCGCAGGTAGGACTCAGGTAATTTTCCTCCTTGTTTGGAGTAGATAGTAGGTGTAAAATGGTCAATGAAGATTAGATTTGGATTTGAAGTCAGTGGTATACCTGGATGAGCCCTTGTAGATTTGGGTGAGTATAGAGATTGTATCAGTATGTTGTGGTTCATATTTTCATGCATTAGCCTTTTCGGTTCAGCTGGAGGCCAGTTAGTGGTTGAAATTAAGTTTTGACTATTAGGAAATAAAGTGAGGGTGCTGGTTTAAAAAGGGATACCTATGGTAAAATCCCTTCAAAGTATTATCTCTTCATGGAGGTTATCAAAGAAGTTATACTCAGAACATGTGGGCCCCGTATCTCATCTTTTTAAGCTTTTGAGATTCTTTCTATCCATTGACTTTCGAGGATAAATGTCCTTTTACTAATGGATATTGAATGACCCTTTTTATCATTTTTCATAATTCCATTTATTTTCCCCGTTAGAGCTTCTCCATAGCTGCACCAAGTTATTTATGACTTGCTGGGACTGACAGTTTTGTTACCAGGTTGTTTGTTTTGGTTTTTAGAACCAATTCTCTATTTGGAAGTCCTTGCTAGTTACAAATCAATGCCGAGTGAAAACTTCAGTAAAAAGATGTCGGATGCAAATTCTGACTACTACCGCAGCTCTAGGATATTGATTTTAGGCTAGGTAGACCTTTAGTTCGGGTCTCAATGCACCCGAGCTTATTTTGACCTATTGGTTAAAAAGTTGAAAATTGATAATATGGGTGTGGGGCCCATATTTGGCCTATAATAGCTCAGATGCAAAATTTGACTTCACCAGCGGGTCCAAAACATCGAATTTATTTTAGCTACATAGTTCATTTGCAAAAATCAGAGTCCGAATGACTTTTGAGGGTCAAAAATAGGTTTTGACTTTGTTGGTGCTCGGGCATGTGCGATCACACAAAGACCTATTGCGGTCACAATAGTGCAATCGCGGTCCCTAGGACTATGATAGTGATACCTCTATGCTTGAAGGGGCTATAAATGGACCACAATGTCACAATTTTAGCTATTTTGAACTCATTCTTTAGAGCTAAAGACCCTAAATGAGCGTGGTAACTAAAAATTGAGTCTTGTAGGTGACTTGAGAGTTTGATAAACATCTATTATAGTTATTATCATCAGATTTATGGTAAGATTCCATCAAATTCTTTATGAATTTTCTTAGTTTTGACCCAAAAGCGCAATATAGCTCAGGGCATGATTTTAGCCCAAACTTTGCTTGGTTTTTACTCATTTCTTGAGGGTTATGATTCTTTGTTCATGTATGAACTTTGGGTTGACCTCAGAAATGTGATTTCTGTAAGTGGGACCTATTTGCAATTTTTGGTGTTTTTTTGGGACCCAAAGCACAATGGTCCAATATGTGTATCGTTATTCTCGTATTGATGAGTTATGATTTTGATAGTGTGATGGAATTTTGGGATTTTGAAGTAAAGATGGACATTGATGAATGATGTAAGGATTTGTGGTTCAGCTTTGAGGTAGGCTTTTGTCCACTCTTCTTCGTAAGATGATGCGTGTTATATATTTAATGTGAATGTGAATGTTAAGATTGATTATGGGTAGAATGACTTAGTATTGAATATTAAAGTTAGGGGTTAGATGAGGGTTTCAGCTCATAAGTTGAAATGCTTAATACCCTTTTTGGATCTTATTACCTTCTCCCAGAATTGTACTAACTTGTATCTTGTATATTATATAATGCTAGGTTTGGGATGTGGTTTATGTGTTGGAATCATGGTTAGTATGATTAACGTTAGTTGGGCTACTCTAGAGATCTTGAAATCGTAATTTGGATAGAATTGACATAAATGCCCATGTTTCTAGACGAAGTTCCTATCTTAGGATTGGTTGTGCCTTACTTGACATCTAGAAGTTGAGCTGATACCTTAGCCTAGTTTGGGTATAAGTTGTTTGAATATAGAAATTGAGGATTAGTAGTGGGATCGTCAGGCCCACCTTAGGCCAAGATTGTGTTACCCTTTGTGGAGTTACTTATGGATGTTAGGCATAGTTGAGACTAGTAAATCTTAGTGTAAGGTTACTTGGTGGTTTGATAAATAGTGATGGTATTTCCCCTGAATAATGACTAATGTTTATGGCTATTTACATTGCTTATAGAAATGATATTGGGCTATTAGAGATGTTATTTTCTCTTGGACAGGATATTGGGCCATTAGAGATGTTATTTCTTCTTAGATGTGATATTGGGCCTTTAGAAATGTTATTCCTGTAAGATATGATAATTGGCCTATAAAGATGATATTCCTCATAGTCATGATAACAACAACAAACCCAGTGTATTCCCACCTAGTGGGGTCTGGGGGGGTAAGATGTACGCAGTCCATACCTCTACCTCTAACGAAGTAGAAAGGTTGTTTCCAATAGACCCCCGGCTCAAGACATGAGATACCACACAAATACATAGTAAAGCATAGAACAAGATTTCATAACATAAATATGGCACCCATAAGTAATAGAAAACAGAGGGAAGCACCCAGGTTCGTAATAAAACATGGAACACGGAATCATAACAAGGATACTACCCCCACCAAGTAACTCCCTACACTAGCGACCCAAACTGGCCCTAGTCTTCTACCCTAATTCGCGTCCTCCAGACCTTCCTATCTAGGGTCATGTCCTCGGTGAGCTGTAACTGCTCCATGTCCCACCTAATCACCACCCCCCAGTACTTCTTCGGCCTACCTCTACCCCACCTAAAACCATCCAACGCTAGCCTCTCACACCTACGAACCGGGGCATCCATGCCCTTCCTCGTCACGTGTCCGAACCATCTCAATCGGACTTTCCGCATCTTGCACTCCACTGGAATCACACCAACCTTCTCCCTGATAGTCTATTCCGAACTCTATCCCCTCTAGTCAGCCCACACATCCAGCGCAACATCCGCATTTCTGCCACCTTCATTTTTTAGATGTGGGAATTCTTAACTGGCCAACACTGCGTTCCATACAACATGGTCGGGCGGACTACCACCCTGTAGAATTTTCCTTTAAGCTTGGGCGGCACCTTCTTATCACACAACACCCCAGAGGCGAGCTTCCACTTCATCCATCCCGCCCCAATACGGTGCGAGACATCCTCGTTAATCTCACCGTTTCCCTAGATCAGGGACCCGAGATACTTGAAACTATCCCTCTTACATACCTCCTGTGATTCCAGCTTCACTACCACCTCATTCTCCAGCCTCACATCATTAAACTTGCATTCCAAATACTCTGTCTTGCTTCTGCTCAACCTGAACCCTTTAGACTCAAGAGTTTGTCTCCACACCTCCAATTTGTCATTCATGCCCCCTCGAGTCTCATCAATCAGAACTACATAATCTGCAAAAAGCATACACCACGGCACCTCCCCTTGAATACGCCGCGTCAACACATCCATCACAAAAGCAAACAAAAAGGGACTAAGACTAGATCCCTGATTCAATCCTGTCAAGACAGTGAAATGCTCTGAGTCTCCTCCCTCCGTCCTCACCTGAGTTTTCGCTCCATCATACATGTCCTTAATTGCTCTGATATACGCCAATGGGACTCCACTCACCTCCAAGCACCTCCATAGCACCTCCCTGGGGACTTTGTCGTATGCCTTCTCCAGGTCGATAAACACCATGTGCAGGTCCTTCTTCCTTTCCCTATACTATTCCACCAGCCTTCGTACCAGGTGGATTGCCTCCGTCGTCGAGCGGCCAGGCATAAATCCAAACTGGTTTTCCAAAATAGACACTATCCGTCTCAACCTCACCTCGACCACTCTCTCCCAAATATTCATAGAGTGACTCAATAACTTAATCCCCCTATAGTTATTGCAACTCTGGATGTCACCCTTATTCTTATAGAGAGGGATCACGGTACTCCACCTCCAAGCCTCGGGCATCTTTGCCATTTTGAAGATTTTGTTGAACAATCCAGTCAACCACCTTACACCGGTCTCTCCCACGAACTTCCAGAATTCCACCGGTATCTCATCCGGCCCCGTCGCCCTACCCCTTCGCATCCTGCGAATAGCCTCTCTAACCTCTTCTACCTTAACACGTCTACAATAACTAAAATCCCGACACTCCTCTGAGTGCTCCAGTTCCCCTAACACAATAGCTCTATCCCCTTCGTCATTCAAGAGCCTATGAAAGTACGACTGCCATCTATTCTTAATGTGGCCATCCTCCACCAACACTCTACCGTCCTCCCCCTTAATGCACCTCACCTGGTCGAGGTCACGACCCTTCCTTTCCCTAGCCTTAGCGAGTCTAAACAACTTTTTCTCCCCTCCTTTCCCCTGTAACCCTGCATACAAGCTCTCGAAAGCAGTCGTCTTAGCTGCCGTGACTGCTGACTTAGCCTCCTTCCTAGCCAGCTTGTACTCTTTCCTGACCTAAATATAGAGATGCCTCATAGATATAATATGTCTCGTAGTTATGAGATATGCTTATTGATGCATTATTCCTCCTAGAAGTGAGATGCCTCTTATATGAGAGACGATAATAGATATGCTTCATAACTTATAGAGATGTTATGCCCCGTAAACATGTTATGTCCTATAGTTATGAGATGATTTATATACACATGATTATTGATATGAGAACTAGATAGGTATGTGGGCTTAAGGCCGTGATTATGATGTTATGATTATTCTGGACACATTATTGGGCCAAAAGCCATGTTATGATACTGGTTCGGTATCTGGGAAGTGTTTATCCTCTTGAGGGATATGGTTGTAGTTTATGAAAATATGTATATATTTATATGCAGATCTCTCCAGTATGGGACGGTGGAAGATATTGTATGATGCTTATGGTTTCATTAATTTGGATACTGGTGATGATATGCATAGATTTTCTACATTCATGATCATAATATCTGTAAATGATGTGATTTTGTCAAACTATGATCTTATGACTATTCTTCCTAAATAAGAGATTAAAACCCACTTTTTATCTTAAAAACAAAATTTTTGACAATGATAACTGCCTAACTAAATGGTTAATTTATTTACCCAAAAGATGCTAATAATTATGTTTTAAAGAATTGAATAGGAACAATTTTAGTCCATGATTTGACACTATAATTTACTCCAATCGTGAGATATTCTGACCCTTTCTCCACTTTTATAATGATTTAGTCTGGAAGTTCATTTCGGGAAATTGACTAGTGGATTTACACTCTTTTAGCCATGGCTTGAGTCTGTGCACCTATTAATACATGCATTGATGGTTCGGATTATATGCTTATATATACCTGAAAAGTCCGGAGAATATTTTGATGATGATATGAATACCTGGAAAGGTTGAAGGATATTATAATGATGATATTTATACCCGACAAAGCCCGAGGATGTTGACATGATGATATTAATACCCCGCATGGCCGAAGGATGATTATATTGATATGTCTATGTGTACATCTACCGTTTTGTGTCTGGCTAGCCCTATGTTTGGTGCCTCTCTATATATATACACACACATAGAGAGACAAACACACACATATATACCCGAGAAAGGTCGGAGGTTGATTATGATGATGATGGTTATGATGATGATGAATATGATAGTGATGCTTAGGATGACAGTATGGTGAGATTGAGGATTTTGTTTCATTCATACTTGCTTACATATCGCCTATCTCTAATATGCAGCTATGTTTATCCGCTCATTTAGGAGGGTTGCTATCACCACCTAAGGCTACCTCTTAGTTGCGACACGGTGCTTAAACCACAAGTGACCCTAAGCTAACCAATGATCTAGTACCCGTTATGAGCACTGAATAAAATAATAACAAGGTATCATAAGTGGAAGGTAAAATAATATAATTACTGTCACGGTGGGATAATGAAACAAATATCAACATGTCTGAATTACTGATAAACGATACTGAAAATAAATATGAATATCTGAAGCATCTAATCTAAAAGCCTCTAAGACATATGGATTGATGGGACAAACCCCCAACTAACTCCGAGTGACTGAAATGAAATAAATATTGAAAGTAACTAAACATAACTTGACATCGATGGATGAGGACTCACCACTAATACTATTGAATGGGTCTAAACTGGCTAAGGGCGATCGGGGAGCTGAGCATCAGAACCTATATTGCAAAATAAATATAGCAAAAAAAAGAGTATGCGGTCAGTACTTCGAATGTACTGGTACGTGAGGTAAGGATTAACTGAAATACATATGGAAATTAAACAAGGATGCATAAACATGTAAAAAAAAATAAGAATACAAGACAAAGTAAAGCATGTACTGAAATAATCTGTAAAACTGAGTGACTGAATAACTAGTAATCTGAATACTTAGTCAAGCATACCTGAACTGATATAGACTGAGTACTGATTGAAATTATGGGATTTATCTTGTAACTGACATGCCCCAATACGAGCTAATCGGGGTCCAACCTGCAACCCAAGTTGGAAAGGTGTAAGTACCTTGCCACGGGTACTAACACTGTCTGTGTGGATCCAATAAATGGTATCCCGGAGGACTAGGGAGTCACCCACTACTGGAAGGTTCCCCTAAGAGAGTGTCAACCCTCAAATAGTAGAAAGATCTCTCAAAACCTATGTTGTCCACATAGTTCTATACCTTAGGGATTTTTATTAAAGATTACACCCTCTACTGGCAGGTGAGCCACAATACCTGGGTTTACTCTGTGCTAAATCCTACTCCCAACGAAACTGATACTGGTTCTGAATAAGGTCAACTGGATATCATAACTAATAGTGCTCAACATGGTCATAACAAACTGAGTATGATAATGAAATCATGATTTGACTAACTAGTTACTTGAAAATATGAAACATGAGTAAACATATAGGTATCGGGTGTTCATAACCCACCAGCACTGAATGACTATTTAAGCACGATAACATTATTTAAAACACGGGTAGGAAGTTATGATTCAAAGATCCAAAATATAATACATTTCCCTAAACAGATGAATTACATGAATTTAAACACGAGTAACTGTTAAACTTAGGAAGACAACATGCTCACATAGTTTAATTCATAACATGATAATTTGACATGGTATTAACAAATTGTGACATGGGTGATTGGAACTAAAATCATATAAGAGCATAATTCACATGGGAAACCTTATTATCATGGAATGAATATAAAACTACTAAGGAAACATGGATAAATTTCATAAATAACATTGATTTTTCTCATAAAAGAGGGTAAAATTCATACTTGAACAGAAAGGGATTTTTGGACTCAATAGGTGGAAGGAACCCTTTGGTGAATACCTTGCATACCTTAATTAATTGAATTCTTCAAGAAGAACCTTGTTATTGGAACCTTGTATGCTTCAATCCTTGAGAAGAAACTTGAATTTTTCTTCTCAGGAAAGGGGAAGAGTTTTTACGTATGAAAACTAATCGGTAATGGTCAATTGATGCCCCTCTTGGGGTTTTAATTCACCAGTTGGACATTTATGGTTTGGGTGAAAGACCAAAGTGCGCCATGGATTTTTAATTTAGAAATCAAGAAAATACAGCCTCTGTGTCATAAAGGTTATCACGAAGTCTAACCTCCGTGTCACAGAGGTTATCGCGGAGGCTAACCTCCATGAAATGCCTATATCGCAAAGGCTTACTACCTCCAAGGTCCAAAATCACCCCAAACCTCTTTCAGAAATTCCAAAACCCGCTCGAATAACCTTTTTAACATCCTAAAATATACTTCAACTCATAAATCGACGTTACGTAATCGGTAAGGCAAAAAATAAAATCCTTTAAATGTTAGGGTATATAAAATGGTGAAGTCCCTTATACTTAGTGTAAAATTTATGCCTTGGACCCCTTGAGAATACGACGAGGAACTGGAAACGAGCCTAGGATCTTATGGGGTATTACAATGACTCCCCTTCGGGATCATTCATCCTCGAATGAATATTTTTAAGCTAGGATACTAATAAAATTAAGATCATATAGAAAATACTTATAAGATGAATCATGATTAAATAACTGAGTTTGAAACATGATACATTGACTGAACTAAATTCATGAATGCATGCTACAATATGAGGATGGTTATAAAGCTAAGTTAGAAAATGAGAGAATCACTTAAGAGAGAACCGTTACCTCATGATGGATTTGAATTTGTGGACAAAAAATGGGGATACATGGCTCGTTTATCTACCTCTGCTTCCTAAGTAGCTTTCTCAATGGATCGTTTTTGCCATAAAATGTTAACCAAGGGAACTTCTTTATTCCTCAACCTAAGAATCTGAGGATCAAGGATCTCAAATAGGGCTTCTTCGTATGAGAGACTCTCTTTCACATCGACAGTCTCTTAAGGAAAAACAAAAGTTGAGTCACCAATGCATTTCTTTAGCAAGGAAATATAAATCACTGGATGCACTGATGCCAAATCTACAGGTAACTCTAACTTATAAGTTATATTCCTAAAATGGCTCAAAATTCTATATAGGCCAACATAGCAGGGAATGAGTTTCCCCTTCATTCCAAATCTCTTCACCTTTCTCATGGGAGATACATTGAAATAAACCAAGACACCAATATTAATCTCAAGATCTCTTCTATTTACATCTGCATAAGATTTCTGATGACTCTAGGTTATTTCAGCCTTTCGCGGATCGACTAAACTTTCTCCATTGACTCAAATAATGAATCTGGATTAATTAAAGAAGCCTCACCTACTTCAAACCAACAAATAGTAGATCTATATCTCTTTCCATAGAGATCCTCAAATGGAGCCATCTAAATGATGTCATGATAGTTGTTGTTGTAGGAAAACTCAATCAAAGGTAAATAGTCATCCCAACTACCCTTAAAGTCAATAACACAAGCCATTAATATGTCCTCTAAAGTCTGAATGGTCCACTTTTCCTAATTATCTGTCTGGGGGTGAAAAGCTAAACTGAGATGAACTTGGGTACCAAGACCCCTCTAAAAAAAGCCTTCCAAAAGTGAGAGGTAAACTAAGTACCTCTATCTAATATAATGTTCAAAGGAACCTCAAGGAACTTTACCAACTCCCTGAGATAGAGTCTAGCATAATCCTCAATTGAAGATGAAGTATAAACAAGCAAGAAAGGGGTTAACTTGGTCATTCAATAAATAATGACCCATATCGAATCATGTTGATGATGCGCACGAGGCAATCCTGTCACAAAATCTATGTTCACAACCTCCCACTTCCAAGTGGGTATGATAAAATCCTGAAGCACACCACTAGGCCTTTGGTGCTTAACCTTAACTTGCTGATAGTTTGAACATATGGCCACAAATTTTACAATACCTTTTATTATGCCACTCCACCAATAGATTTCCCATAAATCATGATACATCTTAGTGGCTCCTGGGTGAATAGAATATTGTGTACCATGCATTTTAGCTAATATTCTCTTTCTCAAACCATGAACACATGGAATATATAACATGCCTTGACAACGATGCTCTCAAATCATCAACACATAAAATATATAATAACCTGCCTTGACAATGATGCAGACTACCTCCCCCTTGGAAGAAAACCTCTACCTTTTGATATCTAACTTCCCCCTTCAACTTGACCAAAATAGGATCTCGGTCTTACTTTTCTTTAATTTCGGCAACCAATGAAGATTTCAAACTATTATGAACCGATATACTACCTTTAGTTGAATCAAATAATCAAATACCTAACCTAGAAAGCTGATGAACCTCATGGACTAACTCATTCTTATCATCCTCAAGATGCACAATACTTCCCATAGATAATCTACTAAGTTCATTAACCACTACATTGGCCTTACCCGGGTGATACAACACACTTATATCATTGCCTTTATGCAATTCAAGCCTTTTTCTCCGATGAAGATTTAGGTCTTTTAGCATGAACACATACTGTAGACTCTTATGATCCATAAATATATCAACATGAATCCTACAAAGGTAATGCCTACAAATTATTAACATAAAGATAACTGTTGCCAACTCGAGGTCATAGGTTGGGTAATTATTATCATGGGGTTTAAGCTGTCTAGAGGCATAGGCTATGACCTTACCTCACTACATTAACGCACAACCAAGACCAACTATAAGAGAATCACAATATACTACAACCATATATATTCCATTTCATAAAGTCAAGTCTGGAGCGGAAGTGAGTTAGGTCTTCAACTTCCAAAAACTCTTATCGCGGGAATATGACCATGGAAATTTAACTTTCTTTTGGGTTAATCGAAACATTAGTGAAGAAATAGAAGAAAATCCTTAAACAAACTATTTGTAATAGCTATTTTAACCCAAGAAACTCCTAATGTATGATGGAGAGATGGGTCTAGGATAGTTTCTTACCACTTTAGTCTTTTGAGGATTAACTCGAATGCCATCATCGAAAATAATGTGGCCAAGGAAGGCTACTGATCTCAACTAGAATTTACACTTACTGAAGTTATAAAATAACTAGTGATCCTAAAGGGTTTATAATATAATCCTCAAATGGTCTATTTGTTCTCTTTCACTATGGTAATTTATGAGGATGTCATCTATGAAAACTATAATGAACATGCCCAAGTACTACTTGAAAACCATGTTCATCAAGTCCATAAATCCTCCAAGAGCATATATTAATCCAAACTATAGAGTTAGCAATTCAAAGTAACCATACCGAGTCTTGGAGGTTGTCTTTTGGATGTCAGATTCTCTAACTCTAAATTGATGATAGCCGGATTTGAGGTTTATCTTAGAGAAATAACATACACCTAGAATTTTGTCGAATAAGTCATTGATTCTAGGGAGAGGATACTTGTTCTTGATTGTGAGTTTGTTCAACTAACGGTATTCAATGCATATTCGGAGGGAAGCATCTTTCTTGAGCATGAATAGAACTGGAGCACCCCATGGAGAACCACTAGGCCTAATAAAACCCTTTTCTAAGAGATCATTCAACTGTTCCTTTAATTTTTTAAGTTTAGCTTGAGCTATTCTGTAAGGTGTAACTAAGATAGGTTGGGTATCTAGAAGGAGATCAATTCTGAATTCAATTTCCCTTTTGTGATAACCTCCTGGAAGATCTTTAAGGAATACTTCAGAAACTCATTCACTACTGGAACTAGCTTAAGACTCAAATTTTTAGAATTTGAGTCCTTGACTCAAATGAGATGATAAAATTATCCCTTAGATATCATTTTTCTTGACTTATGATAGTAAATAAACTAACCCTTAAGTACAAACGTACTACCCCTCCATTTAATAATTAGCTCATTAGGAAACTGGAACTGAACAATTCTATTTCTATAATTGACTGAGGTATAGCATAAGTAGAGCCAATCTATGCTGAGCATGATGTCAAAATCAGTTATCCCTAACTTCGTAAGATCAACTAAAGTAACTTTCTGAGATACTGTGATTGGGCAACTTTTGTATACCCATCTGGCTAAAATAAAATTACCTATAGGGGTTGACATTGAGAAAGGATCTACTAATATATCGAGACTGATACTAAAGTATATAGATATATAAGGAGTTATAAAGGAAAGTGAAGCTCCAGGGTTTAATAGTGCATAAGCATGAATATGGATGACTTGTAACATACTTTTTTCCTCATCTTCAAGTATTGTACCTCTGTCTATGCCAGGGTCTGCTTATAGTGTTCCTCAAGCCTTGAGTGTGAATCCTCTAATGATACCTACTTCTTCTTTTGGTACTCTATATACTCTGAGTTTTATTCGTCCTTTAGCACCTACATCTGAGTACGATATTCTAAGTTTGGGAGTTCATCCTTTATCTATATTCCCTTCTCAGGTGGGATCTTAATCTGCTAGATTCACTATGCCCACTCTCATTATGAGTGCAGTTATGTCTTTTGAGGATCAGAAGAGGTTTAAGAGATTCACTTATTGGGGTCCTTCTAGGTTCATTATTATTGTGGGTGGAGATGCCTATGAATTCTTGATTAACTACTGTGACAAGTTTCATAACCTAGGTTTGCTTGAGTATCATGGTATTGCATATACCACTTATCAATTTAGAGATGTCACTTAAGATTGGTGGAGGTCACTTATTGGTTGTAGACCTCTCAATTCTCCTGAGATGACTTAGGATTAGTTTGGTGAGGCCTTTTTAAAGAGGTTTATGCCTTACAGTCAGAGGGATCAGATAAGAAATGATTTTAATTGCCTGGAATAGGGCTCCATGACTATTGTAGAGTATGAGATACACTATTATGCCTCATTTATATATTATTATGCTAGTATTGCCACCAAATTTTAGTAGATTTAGAAGTTCTTAAATGGGTTAAATGTTTACTTTTATCTAGCTACATTTCTGATGGTAGTGTGTGCAACATCATTTTAGAGTATTGTGGATCATACTAAGATAACTGAGGGTATTCTTCGAGCATCTCAAGGAGACATCAAGAAGGTGCACCATCTAAGCGAGTTTAGAGGTCACACTTTTTTTGGTAGGGATTCTAGAGATTTTTGTGGTTATCATAGTAAACGTGTGTAGGCAGGTTTGTCTAGTTTAGGTAGTGGGTATTCTACTTCAGCAGCTTTGAGTGGCCGCTCTAGTCCAATCGTACCTCCTTCTACTTAGTCAGTCTATAGAAGTTTCTATGTATGTAATGATATTGGTTATTTGTCCAAGGAATATCCTCTTTGTATATTTGAAGCTACTTGTATTTTAGTTATAAGAGGTAGGGTTCTACTAGAGGTGCACAAGGTAGAGATAGTGGAGCCTGTGGTGGTGGTCGCGCAGATATTCAGCCAATAAGTAGTCCCGGATAGTGTTATGCTATACCCACTAGAACATTGAAAGAGGCCTTCAATGTTGTCATCACAAGTATTATCCTCATTGGTTTTAGACTATATCTATATTATTTCATCAAGGATAGACTTTCCTTATTTCTATATAATTTGCTTTAAGTTATGATTTAGTTTGTGAGACTCTTGATATGCCTATTCATGTATCTACTCCCTAAGACACTTTTTAGTGGTGGATCGAGTATACCTATCTCATGATGTGCTTTCATTAGGTATAATGCTTGGGTAGATTTGCTTGTCTTAGATATAGTAGATTTTCATGTCATCTTCGGTATGGACTGGTTGGCTCCTTACCATATTGTCCTAGATTATTATACTAAGATCACGACTTTAGCTTCTCCGGGTGTGATACGGGTATATTTTAAGGGTGTGCTTAATTCAGGTCCCAAGTGATTTATATCTTTCCTTCGAACTTATCGTCTGGTTGATAAGGGATTTTGTCTTATTTGGCTTATATTTGTGATACTAGTGTTACTTTACCTCTTTTTTGGATTTTGTTCATATGGTTTATGGGTTCACTGATATCTTTCCCACGAATTTACCTTGTATTCCTCTGTATTATGATATTGACTTTGCCATTGATATTGAGCTGGGCACCAAGACCATTTCTATTCCTCCTTATAGGATGGCCCCAATCAAGTTGAAAAAGTTAAAGGATCAATTATAGGAGTTATTGGATAAGAGATTTATTTGACCTAGTATATCACCTTGGGGTGCACCTGTCTTGTTTGTAAAGAAAAAAGAAGGGTCTAGGTGTATGTTTATTGCTTATCAGTGGTTAAATATGGGGACGGTCAAGAATAAGTATCCTCTTTCTAGTATTGATGATTTATTCGACCAGTTTTAGGGTGCTTAGGTGTTTTCAAAGATTAGGGTATCACCACTTAAGGATTAGAGATTTGAATATACTAATGACAGTTTTTTAGACTTGGTATTATCATTATGAGTTCTTGGTCATGTCTTTTGGGGTGACCAATTCCCCATCCATATTCATGGATTTGATAAACTGGGAATATCGATCATATCTCAACTTATTTTTTACTATATTTATCAATGATATCTTGGTTTATTCCAAGAGATAGGCCTATCATGAAGAGCATTCATGAATTATGCTTCAAAGATTGAGGGATGAGAAGTTGTATGTTAAGTTCTCTAGGTGTGAGTTTTGTTTGGAGTCTGCCTCTTTCATAGGTTATGTGGAGACTAAGGAAGATACTATGGTTGATCCAGCCAAGATTGCAGCACTTCATAATTGGTCCAGGCCTACTTCTCCCACTGAGATTTGGATTTTTATTGGCTTGGCAGGTTACTACCGAGTTTTGATAAGAGTTTCTCACCTATTACAGCTCTATTAACCAAGTTGACTTAGAAGAAGGCTTTTTTTCATTGGTCCAATGCCTGTGAGGCGAGCTTCCAAAAGCTCAAGGATTTGTTGACATCAACTCTTATCTTGACCTTGCCCAAGGTGGGTGTAGGTTTTACCATCTTTTGTGACACTTTAATTGTTGGCTTAGGTATTGTGTTCTGACAAAAGAGTAAGGTGATTGTGTATGCTTCTCATCAGTTGAAAGCCCCATAAGAAAAATTACCCTACCAATGATTTGGAGTTGTGCGATAGTTAATTTTTCTTTGAAGTTCTGGAGGCACTACTTGTATGGAGTTTATTGTGAGACTTTCACGAATCATCATAGCCTTCAGTATTTCTTCACCTAGAAAGATCTTAATATGAGGCATCATTTTTGGCTTGAGTTGTTTAAGGATTATGACTTGACTATTCTTTATCATCCGGGCAAAGATAATATAGTTGTAGATGCCTTGAGTCGAGAGTCGACTATCACGGGTAGCTTGGTGTATCTTTGGACCCAAGATAGGCCTTCGGCTTTGGAGGTTCATTTTTAGCTAACCAGATGGTTAGACTTGATATTTCAACACTTGGGCATATTTTTGGCATTCATAAATTCTAGGTCTTCTTTGATGGAGCAAATTCGAGTTGATCAGTTTGATGAAATTGCATTGAGATATATTTGGGATAAAGTGTTAAGTGGTGAGGCTAAGGAAGCCTTACTCGATTCATATAGTATTTGTTGGATTAGAGGTCGAGTTTGTGTTCCAAGAGTGGGTAACTGGATTTGATTGATTTTGGAGGAGGCTCATTGTTCTAGGTATTCCATCTATCTGGGAGAGACTACGATGTATCATGATTTAACATAACATTATTAGTGGGGTGGTATGAGAAGAGATATAGCAGATTTTATAGCGCATTCCTTATGTTACCAGAATGCCAAGCATTTAAGTCCTGGTGGATTGCTTTAGAGGTTACCCATTCTCGAGTGGAAGTAGGAACAAATTACTCTGGACTTTGTGATTGGGTTGCCTCATAATCACATGATTTTTTATAGTGTTTAAGATATCATGGATAGATTGAACAAATCTGCCTATTTTATTCTAGTTTAAGTCTCTTTCAATGCTGAGAGGTTAGCCTATATCTATATTAGTGAGATTGTGCATCTTCATGGTGTGCCAGTGTCTATCATCTTAGATTAAGGTTCAGTGTTCACATATCACTTTTAAAAGACCTTTTTCGATGAGTTAGGTACTCGGGTTGATCTTACCCCAGTATTTCACCCCATACTAATGGTCAGTCAAAGCACATTATTCAAGTATTGGAGGATATGCTCCATGCTTATGTGATGTACTTTGGTGGCTAGTGGGAGCAGCATATAGCATATGCAGAGTTTACATACACAGTTTTGGCACTAACTTGGGAGAAAGGACTAGGTCCCTCTCTTTCTTATGTGAATGCTCAAATTTATATCGGTCTCAATTATTCTCTTTCAAAGTTATTCCCATGTGTGTATACTTGCAAAGGTATGGTACTGAGTTAGACCACCAGGTACATACATTATAAAGGATGCCTATCTCCTAATCATAGACAATTTTATGGAGAAAAACTTATTTATCTTAGTAGGTCATGTGATTTTGATCAACCCTAGCCTCAACCTGTTCTTTACAAATATTTCCTTTTATGTTGCACTGGATTCTTAGCCATGTTGAGAGAACTTTCATTGTCACACATCAAAGGTATAGTGTCTGAGACAATCCCAAAAGTCCTTGACACCTATTTGGTTCCAATAGTAGTTTTGACAACAGGTCTGGGGACTAGGTGTCATACTTTACTTCTATTAAATTATTGAAGCTCCTTCTACATTACATTGATCCAGTCTGCATTTTTCAATGGATTCTTTCACAATTATGGGCTTAATTCAGGATAAAAATACTAAGAATGCCATAAAATTTCTAGCTTGAGCTCTTGTTTGGACTACAGATTCAAAAATTGTAGTCAGATTCTCAAGTGGGTGAGAAGATTTATGCCTCCAGTTTGACCTTCTAAGATAAGTTCCACAGGACTAGGTCCCTGAAGAATCTGACGAGACACTTCTTGATGCTCTTCAACTAGAGCTGGGGTCTGTAACTGAGATCCTGGATCACCATCACCTTCATCTTTCCTAACTTCATCATTTAGTCCTTGACCATCTTCTTCAGCAATATTATCCCTTTGAACAAAAAAGAGTTCTTCAATATCAGAATTTTCATCATCGCCTGGATTCACTAGTTTTCTAACTCATCAAAAACCACATGTATACTTTCTTCCACACACAGAGATCTTTTGTTAAAAACTCTGTATACTTTTCTTTTTGAGGAGTATCCCATAAATGTTGGTTTATCACTTTTGGAGTCAAACTTTTCTTGTTTATTATTCCTATTATTTAGCACAAAGCACTTGCACCCAAAAGGTCTGAAGTATCCAAGCTTAGGCTTTCTATTGAACACAAGCTCATATGGGGTTTTTTTAGGAGAGATCTAACCAAACACCTATTTGTCACATAACAAGCAGTAATTAATAGCTTCTACCTAAAAGCTCTTTGGAAGCGCACTGTCAATCAGCATGGTTCTGGCAATCTCTATAAGGGTTTTGTTCTTTCCTTCAACAACACCATTTTGTTGAGGAATCCTAAGAGCAGAGAAGTTGTGACTGATTCCATACTTAGCACAGAATCCTACAACTTGGGAGTTCTCAAATTTAGTTCCGTGATCATATCTGAGTTCACAATTTTACAATTCAACTTCATTTGAATTTTCTTGGCAAAAGTTACACAAACCTCATAGGCTTCATCCTTGGTTCTGAAAAACATTGTCCAGGTGAACATGGAGTAGTCATCCACAATGACAAACACAAACTCTTTCCTCCTCTATTTTGGACTTTAACAGGTCCTCATGGATCCATGTACAGCAACTCAAAAGGTCTAGAAGTACTCACATGTTTCTTCAATTTAAAGGAAGACCTGGTTTGTTTACCCTTAACACAAGCATTACAAACCTTCTAGTCTGGAAATTTCATTTTTGGCAAGCCACGGACCAGGTCTAAATCAACGTGTTTAGAAAAGAAAACTTACATGTCCCAGCCTTCTGTGTCATAGATCAGTATCTTCACTTTGAACACTTGAGCAAGTTACTTCCCCTATCAGCTACAAGCTCTAAATCAACCACACACACATATATATATATATTTGAACCTTTTGGGATTTGAGAATAACTTTCTCAGACTTCAAGCTTGACACAATACATCCATCAGATGAGAACTTCACCTCATTACCTTTGTCACATAACTAAGAAACACTTAGAAGACTGTACTTAAGGCCATTCACATAGTACACATCTTATATTGCTTGATCGAGTGATTTTCCAATCTTTCCCACACCATGAATATACCCCATTTTACCATTTCTAAAAGAGACACCTCCACCTTGAAGTGTCTTGAGAGAGAGAAAATAGTCATTCCTTCAAGTCATATGCTTTGAACATCCACTATCCATGAACCAGTTCAGACTACATTCCCTTTTTCCTACCTACAAACACAGTCATTTGTTAGATTTAGGAGCCCACTTGAGTTTGAGTTCCCAGAAGGAAGATAAAGGTGTGATCGAATCCTTCTTGGCCCATCTAAGTAGAGAGTTCTTCTTCATATTTTTCAAGGGTATGGAACCCTTAAGGAAACAATTCTCCTGGTGGATGTATCTAGCACTGCTTATTATAGCTCCAAGCCAACAGTTTTAGTTTTCCTTCAAGTGCCCATCTTTTCCATAATGAGTGCATAAAGGTTTGTAGACCTAATTTCTAATGTCATAAACATCTTTCCCATGAGACCCAAGTGATTGGGTTTTATACTGATATCAAGTCCTTTACCATTATTGACACCCTGATCACTTAAATTAGAAAGAATTTATGAGGATATGGTCCATTTTGGTGATTTGTTAAGTTCTTCTCTTATACGTACTAGGTCCCTTTCTAATTCTTCATTCTTATGGAGTGCAGTCATGAAATGCTTTTGAGAATCCCTAAATTTTTCTTCAAGCTCAATTTAAAGCCTTGAGGCTTCTTTCTTCCTTTTACCATCAGAGTCATCCACTTTCTTTAGTTGATTCATTAGACTCAGATTTTTAGATTTCAACTTAGTGAACTGTTTCTCTATTTCAGATATCTGAAGAGTTATGAAATTAATTCAAGATCTTAATTTTCTACTTTCTACTCTAAAACATTTTTCACAGCAGCCAGTTCACACACAGATCAATCAGCACATTTGCAAGCTTATTTATCTTTCTAGTATAGTAGTTAGCTAAATTTTATATAATGTTAGAGATAATTACCTCATTTTCTGAATCTGTAGTGTTTTTCATAAGAGCAAACAAGGAGTCAAAGGTGACATTCTCATCCTCCACTACTATCATAGAAACATCTTTAATCTTTTTATCCTTCTCATATTCACTGGAGGAATCTCCCCAGATAGCTAAAGCCTGTTTTACTGCATAATCATCTACAACCTTTCTTCTTGACTTTTCAGGGATCTGGTTCTTCTTCTTTACTTTGTCACCTTAATACTTTAGATATTTCGAATAATCTAGTTTGTGCATTGGGTAATCTTTGATGACATGCCCAAGTTTTCCATATTTATGGAAAACTTCAACTGTACCTCCCTTTTAGCTGCTACTTCCTCTTATTTGAAACTAAACACATGTCTTTATTGCTCTTACAATACTTTTTGCCAAATAGGCAATATTAGTGTTTTCCTCACTTGAATCAGACTTTGAAGCCTTCAATGTCAGAGATATTTCTCTTTTTTCTTCCTTCTTCTATTGCTCTTACTGCTTCTTGAGTTCATAAGTCTTCAGATTACCAATAAGTTCATCCATTGTGAGAGTTTTCAGGTTTCTTGCCTCAGTGATAAATCTACTCTGGTTTCTAGAATTTTGGAAGAACTCCTAGACTTTTTCTCCACCTGTTTATACAAAGGAATAACTTCTCCTAAGCAATATAACTCATTAGTGATTGAAGTGAATCTAGTATACATCTTTTGGATAGTTTCTCCTTCTTTTATAGTAAAGGCTTCAATGGAATAGTTAGAATATCAAGTTTTAAATCCTTCACATCAATGGTTCCTTCATAAGAAGTCCTCAAGTAATCCTAGATTTCCTTAGCATTTTCACAAGCAGAAATCCTATTATATTCATCAAGTCCTATGCCACAGATAAGCAATTTCTTTTCCTTGTAATTCTTCTAAACTTTCTTTCGATCGTCATCATCAAACACTCTCTTGGTTTTGAAAACCATCCTTGTTATGTATCCTTCTTTGATCTGTCTAACTGGAACATGAGGACCATCAAGTATTACATCCATCAACTCACTATGCTCAGCCATAATGAAGTCATATATCTTGGTTTTCCACCACCTATAGTACTGCACATTAAAGCGGGGTGGTCCAGTGGTAGATTGCCTTTTTCCAAATTAGGTGGAGCAGACATGATCAACAAATAACTATACGTGCAACTCTTTTAGATTGTCCTTGCTCTGATACCAATTGATGAAACGTGAGGGTTGCACCAGTTTTTAAGGGACCAGGTCCCTCAGAGTCAGAATAGGCAATAAAGCAATAAAGCAGTAAGGAAATAAAACTTTATAGGAATGTAAATAACACAATGATTTAACGTGGAAACCCTCTTACTCAAGGGAGAAAAAACCATGGCTTACCCTCACAAGCACTCAAGAATCCACATTAATCAAAATCATGATTACAGAATCCATTGGAACTTAACTCTAAGATCCACTAATTTGTAAAAACTCTATTACAAACTCTCCTTGACAACTCTGTCAAGATCTCTTCTTATTATTGATTAACTCTAATCGATATCAACTCAGGTAACTCTACCTAATCACACTAAAGAAAGAAGAAAAGCATTACTCTTATAAGATGAGTAATTTGATTACAGACCAAGACTTGACTCAAGAACAATTACTCTATCAGCACATAAAAACTTAGAACTTAAGCAATATTGAGTATTTTCTGTTTTCTTCTCTAATAATCAGATTGCAAAAACTATTAAATTAAGAAGTATTCAGTTCTATTTATATCAAGATAATGGTCAGGGTAGTCTTTCAATTGGGCCAGGTATCCTGATTGATACACAACTCACCTACACATTTATTACACTAATAGACAAAACTACACAGATAAGTGACAACTGTATATTTTCATGAAAACCCAGAGACCTGGTCCCTTGTTGTCAGTTTATCATCATCGAATTAAAATATAGCAATGAGACTGGGTTGTTTGGTCCTGACTTGGTTCACCAAGAAATGGAGAAGGTGAAAGAAATTTTAGAAAGACTTAAGACTTCTCAAAGTCTCCAAAAGTTTTATGCAGATATGAGGCGAAGGGAATTGGATTTTAAAGTAAATGATTGGGTATTTTTGAAGGTGTCTCTTATGAAAAGAGTCATGTTATTTGGGTAGAAAGGGGAAGCTCAGTCCTCCTCACATTAGTCCATACCAGATTTGAGAAAAATTGGGAACGTTACTTATGAGTTGGACTTACCTACGAGTTTGGGTTCTGTTCATTCTATGTTTCATATGTCCATGCTAAAAAGTTTATAGGTAATCCTTCCTTAATATTGCCTATTGAGAATGTTTGTGTTATAGATTCCCTGTCTTATGAGAAAGTCCCAATTGAGATATTAGATATGTAGGTTCGTAGATTGAGGACTAAGGAAATAGCTTCAATAAAGGTCATTTGGAGAAACCAAAAGGTAAAAGAGGTAAGATAGGAAGCTGAGGAAGATATGAAGGCTAAATATCCATTCTTGTTCCTTGGGTTGGATGAAAGTGCTTAAGGTATAAGTTTCATTTTCCTCTTGTCATTTTTTGAGTTGGTTATTTAATTCTAGTGTATTATAGCTATTTTTGTGCTAAAAATGTCCTAACTCGCCATTCGATGATGAATGATCCTAAATAGGGAATAATGTAAGACCCTTACAAATTTTGATTAATTTATTTTTTACCTTCCCATATTTGTAATATTAATTTTTGACTTGATTTTTTTAGGGATGCTAAAAGGGTAATTTGAGAAAGTTTTTGAATTTTTAAAAGGGGTTTGGGGTCATTTTGGGACCCCGAGGCACTGAGAGTCTGCGATATAGCCATGTTGAGGAGGTTACCCTCTGTGATATTAGCATGGCACAGAGGATAACCTCCGTAATATTGGCGTGACATGTCAAGGTGAAAATTTTGTGTAGTTTTGTGTTTATTCACTTGGGATGGGGGATTTTGGTCTTTTTATCCCTTGTATGACTTTTAGAAATAAAATAATCTCATTCCCATCAGTATTCAAAGATAAAATTTCTCTAGTTCACACTTAAATACAAAACCTAAGAACATTTAAGGGTTTCAGTGTACATTCATCATCTAGGCTCCAAATTTCAAATTGATTACAAATTCTTGTGTGTTTCAGGCATGTATCTCTTCCCTAAACTAATTTTATACAAAAGCATGTGTTGAATTATTGTCTATATGGTTCAATTATAGGGATTTGAATATAGGTTGAGGGATTTGGAATGGTTGTTTCATAAATTGAGTTCTCCTAGTTTTGAATTGGTTGCTTATGTTTTATTTTCATGATTTTGAACTAAATAAATGCATGGGTGTGGAAATTGGGATACGTAACATAAATTTCCAAAATTTTATGGTTTAATAGTTTGGAATTGGCTTTAACCTCAACCCAACTTGTGAAATTGGTTTTGAAACATGGACATATACATAATTTACTTTACTTTTGAAACCTTGTATTGCATAAAAGGTAAATGAAACATAAATTGGTTTTGAAAAGCCTTGGTGGCTATGGACTAGTTTTAAATTGGAAACTTTAGATTTAATTTGAAAAATTAGTTTTGGTATGGCATAATGAAATTGGCTTGCAAGCTTAACTTTATTTGGTATGATGATAGCAACGGTAAATGCCTAGTTAAAAGACTCTTTAGTTAATGATGGGAATATGTGTAAATAGTTTTAATTTGGGCTTAAAAGGAGTTGTGTAGCTCTTCGTGGAAGGTAGAGGTCCTGTGGGACTGATACTGGAAACCACATTTGCCGGCGTGTTCACACATTATATATATTTTGGAATGGTTGGAGCATCAGTGTCTTTGGCCGTTCCTCGAATTTTTCTAGTTCGTGTGGCTAACATGCACTGGTACCCTTTCAGCAGGAGGAGCAAAACCCATGTAGCCTGTAGGTTCCCTTAGGATGGTTAGAGCTACACACTCCAGGATAATTATTTTAAATCTCTTGAAAAACTTGTCCCTATCCCAGCATCTTATATATGTATATATGAATTGGTGCATGTGGCTTTGAGTGATTTTTGACATGGCATTACTTTATCCCTATCCTAAGTTACATGCCAGTGCTTATCCTACCGACTGTCCTACGATACTACATTGTTTCATAATGTAAGGTCCGAAGATACTTATTTGACCCCTGTGCAGCGTTAGGGGGATTAGAACGTCTGTCAAGTTTCTGTGAAGTAGTGATCCTCAATCCTTTAGAAAGCCTTATTGTTTCCATATTCTTTTATTTTTAACTCAGTACTTTTGGATTCTTTTGGTCATGATCGAGGCATGTCTCGAACTATTTGGTATTCTAGTTCTAGAGGCTATTATGGACAGATGTGGATTAGTTGGTTGTTGTTTAGACTCTTAGTTTCATTGAGGTTGGGTTAAGGGGGTGGACTATGATCCATGATGGATTTGAGTTGCCTATCATTGCCAGGACCTAGTTTGAGTTGTGACACCAAGATAATCGGGCTCATTTTGAGTTATTGGTCGGAAGTTAAAAAAATGGTAAGTTGAGTGTGGGACCCATTTTTCCTTAAAATGACCTCGAATGGAAATTTTAACTATACTCTTGAGTCTGAAACATCGAATTGGATAGGATAGCATAGTCCATTTGCGTGGACAGGGTTCCAAGTTAATTTTGAGGGGTTGGCAGAGACTTGGAAATTTCCAAGTTTCAACTCGTGTTGGTGCACTCGCGTTTGCGAGTCACCGATCTCTTTAGTGATCAGCCGACCAACAAAAATTATTGCATAAAAGACAATCTTGTCACGAAAGCAATATCCTCAGCAGTGATGCAAGAGTCGCATATGTGACTGCTGAGTATCGCATAAGCAATAGGGTGACCAGCGGGTGAGTATCGTGTATGCGATCGACAGCTCACGAACTCGAGACATGTGTACTTGGGAAGGAGGTAAATAGCCCCTTTAGCTAATTTTTCACCATTTCTCATCCATACCTAAGATATTTAAGCCCTAAAAATTAGGAAATCTTAAGAATAGCATTATGGGTGCTTGGATAAAGATTAATTACGAGATTTTCCTTCAAATTTGTGGAAAGATTCCTTCATTTTCATGGTTGATTTTCCCATTCTCATATAAAATCCATAAAGCTTGGTTACTTGATTTTATCACCAATATAACTCAGAATCACCCATTTTTATGGAAAATTTTCCTTGAGCATAGAGGGGAGCTGAGTTGATTTCAGAAATGCGATTTCTGTAAATAGCCCCCACATAGAATTTTTACATCATTTTGGACCCAGTGCATAATAGTGAAATATTAGTATCATTGTTATCGTTTTGATGACTATATTGTGATTTTGATATCATGGCACCTTGCGAAAGCTTCTCGAAAGGGAAAATCGGTGATTCAGCGGATTATTCGAGCTTTCTTCGGCGTCCAGGTAGGCTAGGTTTTACCTCCCTTGTAAATTGAGTTATTTCATAGTATGTTTATGATATTATGTTATATTTGGGATGGGCTTTAGGTATTGATGATATGAATGACATTACTTGGGTTAGTCAGACCTTATAGGCTATTTGAAAATCATAATTTGGGCATAGTTGTCTTAGTTGCTTAGTTAATTAGTAGAATTTCTATCTTAGAGCTAATTAAGACTTTCTTAACATCTAAAAGTGGATTTAGATACCTTAGTCTAGTCTGGGTTAGAGTTTTCTTATAATGGATTTAGGGATGAAAAGTGGGCCCTTTGGCCCGCCTTAGACCAAACTTGAACTAGTTTAGGTAAACCTTTACACACTCATTATACATTTTGAAATGCTTATTATAGGGCTTTATGATATTTAATACTTAATAGGTATGATGTCTTTATATTGGGAGTTGATGCTAATTACGATAATACTCAATAGTTATGATATGGATGATATATATATAACAGTTTGTGTCCAGCTATGGATTATGATATGGATGATATATATACCAATTTAAGTTCAGCTATAGATTTTGATATAGATGATATATATATTGGTTTAAGTTTAGCAATTGATTATGACATTGATGATATATATACTAGTTTGAGTCCGGCAATTGATTTTGATATCAAGGATATACACACTGATTTAAGTATGGTAGGAGAAGTGGTTCATAGTGTAACATAGTGTAGATAGATTCTCAATAATAGAATAAAGGTTTTCAAGTTGTGTTTGCTCAGATATATGTGTTATATTTTTCTTTGATTATAACTACCAAGCTTATGGGGTCTGCATTAGGTTATTTAGTTTTTTGTATTTATTGGCTTATGGGTGTCAATTTTGTAGTTATAAATGCTTGATATTTATGTTTTGTTTTGATTTATGTATTTAATTATGTATAATAAGGTTGGATTTACTTCCAGTTTGACCCTTTATTTCGACACAGTTATGTTATCTTACATTTTATCATATTTATATCATGATTTAGCTTAGTCGGTCGATGATACCTACTGAGTACCCATGATTTTGGTACTCATACTACACTTTTGTACCTTTTTATGTAGATTCAATTACTAATTGACCCCGTTAATTTGAGGATCGTGTTGTGGTGGATTTCAGAGATAGGGTGAGCTCTTAGAGTCAGAGTTAACCTTTTTTACTCTATTTATCTATGCCTAGTCTTTTGTTTCAACACAAGTGGCATTGACTATTCTAGAACTTATAGTATATTGTAGTTTCTGTTGGACGGCTATACCAGGTCGTGGGATGGTTTTCTATAGTATGGCTACCTTTCGAACTATTTTTATAGCCTTTTTATATATGAATTGTATTGTCTAATTCGCTCTTTTGGGGGCATTTTCCACAAAGTTATCCCATTACAATTAGCTTTGGGATATGGTTTGTCTTACCTACTAGCGAGATAGAGTAGGAGTCATCATGACTCACAAATCAGGTCATCACAAATTAGTATCAAAGCCTAGATTTCATGATATTATTGGTACAAGAGCAAGTGTCTAGTGGAGTCCTATGAATCAGAATGATGATGTCTGTTTCTTAACTTTGAGAGGCTATAGGACATTCACAGGACCTCTTTGTTTCTTTCATTCATTTCATGTTAAGTGTCTGAGTTGGTTTCTAAAACCATTTCTTTGGTTTCACTTTTTTGCAGATAGCTAGACACGTGCTATCGCTACATAAGATGAGGGTCCCAAGACCAAGCCTAGGGTCCCGGATCACTATTTGTGGAAAACCCAGAGGTCATGGAAAGCCTTGAGATGTGTTCCCAATTAGGGTCCAATATAGGGGACCTTCACCAGACCCTATCCCCGCTCCTAAGCCAAAGATTCTTTTTGCCTCAGATAGCGGTAGGCTAGGGATGAACCTAGACACTATCGAGATTTATTTCTTCTTTAGTGCTCAGGGATGTTTTGGTTCAGCTTTTAGGGTTGGTTGTGGTGCACTTCTTAATGGTTCACAATCTATAGATCAAAGTGGTATTGAGGTAGGGGCACAACTTGTAGCTACAACTCCCAAAGTTGAGGTCCCTCCTGCACCAATAGCTGCTCAGCTAGTGGTTTCCTAGCCTGCTATGTCTTTAAGGAGCAAAAGATATTGGGCAGATTCTTGAGATTTTCTCTATCTAGGTTATCTGGAGCACTAGGCGAGGATGGATATGAGTTTGTTATTGCATGAGAGGATAGGCTCTATAATTTGGGCCTAGTTGAGACTCATGATGTGGATTATGATACTTTTTAGTTACACTTGGCAGCTCAACATTGGTGGAGGGGTCATCTTGATTTTGAGCCAGCTGGATCTTCTCCTTTGACATGAACTCAGCTCTTTGAGATTTTCTTAAAGTATATGTCCTCAGTCTTTGTGATCAGTTCTCAAGGTTGGAGTAGGGCTCTATGATGGTTGTGGAGTATGAGGTTCATTTCCATGAGTTTGCTAGACATGTTACTTCTATTTTGACTATGGAGCCTGAAAGAGTTTATTGCTTTGTTTGAGGATTTAGACTTCATCTTTGAATGTCTACTCAAAGTTTGATTGTTGCATGTAGGTCTTTGCTGAGGTGTCTGACCATGCTCAACTGATGAAAAACATGTATCGTAAGGCCCAAGAGGACAGTGATAAGAGATATTGGATCAGGACAGTTTCAGTGGGAGGCATAGTAGCTCTCAATTCAGAGGTAGCAGTTCTCAGGGTAGATACTCTCTGCAACCACTGTATCAGCCTCAAATTCAGCCAAGTATGCCCATTTAGGTAGTCACTTCATATTACTGACGGAGGTAAACCTTGTGCCAGTAGTCACCCTATTAGGGTAGCAGTCAGTGTTTTAGGGGTTTGTCTTCTGGTTATTGGGATTGGTGGTTCTGGTTTAGCTCAGGTGGCATGCTATTGTTATGGAGCTTTTATACATTACTCGCGAGGGTGCCCTAGTCATGGGGTGATTATTATGCAACTTAGAGTGTTCCCCATATTAGAGTAGTTCATCCCGCAGCCAGAGGTGGTATACATGGTCATAGGGGTGGTCCTCACGATGCTCATCGAGGTTCTTAGGTAGGTAGGGCAGGAGATCAGTCAGGAGCCGAGCCAAGTGGTAGGTGTGGTCAGTTGTATGCAATACCTACTAGGCTCGAAGCTGAGTCTTTGAATATTGTTATTAAAGGTATAATTTCGGTGTTCCATCGATCAATATTTGCTTTATTTGATTTGGGATTCACTTACTCTTATGTCTGCTTATTATGCCCCGCAGTTAGAGTTATCTTGGGATTTAATATTTATGCCTTTATGTGTATCTACTCTCGTGGGAAATTCTTTAGTAGTGGATTGGATCTTTAGATCTTATGTTGTGACTGTTAGAGATATTGATACTCATGTGGATCTTATTATATTTGACATGGTAGATTTTTATGTAATTTTGGACACAACTTTGTTATCCCACTATCATCCCAGCATGGATTATCTTAGCAAGACCATTACCTTAGTCATGACCAACATACCCTGATTGTATGGTAGGGAGTTATTAGCTGCGATCCAATAGGGATTATTTCTTATGTTTGTGCTAGGAGACTTATCTCAGGGGGTTTCAAGTCTTATCTTACTTATATTTATAATATTAGTATGACGAGTCCATCTCTTGACTCTGTTCCTATAGCTGTGAGTTTCCTGATGTTTTCCCTATCGATCTACCTAGCATTCTTCCTGCCCGTGAGATAGAGTTTGTTATTAATTTTGAGCCTAGCACATGACCTTATTCTATGGAACCTTATCATATGGCTCCTTCCAATCTTAAGGATCTAAATTCTCAGCTTTAGGATCTTCATGGCAAGGCTTTAATTAGACTGAGTGTGTCCCCTTAGGAAGATCCTATGTTATTTGTGAATAATAAGAATGGCTCCATGCATATGTGTATTGATTATAGGAACTTAATAAGGTAACGGTCAAGAACCTTTATCTTATGCCTCGTATTAATGGGTTATTTGATAGGCATCAAGGAGCAGCGCTATTTTCTAAGATTGATTTGAGGTCTATTTACCATCATTTGAGAATTCGGGCTAGGGATATCCCAAAGATAGCCTTTAGGACCCATTATGATTATTATGATTTCCTAGTAATGTCTTTTAGGTTGAATAATTCCCCAACCGCATTAATGGATTTGATGAACCGTGTGTTGAGGCATTCTTTGGATTCTTTCATGATTGTGTTCATCGATGACATCCTTATGTATTCAAAGAGTTGAGAGGAGTATGCACAACATCTGAGGGTAGTGCTCCAGACATTGAGAAACCATTTGCTTTTGCCAATTTCACTAAGTGTGAGTTTTCGCTTGAGTATGTGACATTCCTTGAACATTGGTGTCTAAGAATGGGATTATGGTGGACCCAACGAATAGTGAGGCTATTCGAGATAGGACAAGGCCCACCTCTCCAATTGAGGTTTGCAACTTTATCGCCTTGGATAGCTATTATAAATGATTCATTAAAGGTTTTTCTACTATTTCATCCCCTATAACCAGATTGTTCGGCAAGAGGTTCCTTTTTGTTGGTACGAGGAGTGTGAGCCAAGTTTTGGGAAGCTCAAGAAGTTCTTCACTTCAGCTTTGATTTTGGCTCTTCCTGTTGAGGGTGAGGGATTCACCATGTATTGTGGTGCTTTTGGTGTTGTTTTGGGTTGTGTATTGATGCAACAAGGTCGTGTTATTACTTATGCTTTGAGGTAGCTTAAGGTGCACGAGTGCAACTATCCCGCTCATGATTTAGAGTTGACAATGGTAGTTTTTGCATTTAAGATTTGGAGGCACTATCTTTATGGTATGAATTGTGAGATTTTCATAGATCATCATAGTCTTCAGTATCTTATGACCCAGAGAGAACTAAATGCTAGGCAGCGTAGATGGATGGATTTTCTTAAAGATTAAGATATCTCCATCTTGTATTATCCAGGCAATGCAAATATGGTAGCAGATGCTTGAGTTGGAAGATGGTGAGTATGGGCAGCTTGGCTTGTTTTTTATTTTCTCATAGGTCATTAGCACGAAACATTCAGTCTTTGGCCAACTTAATGGTACAACTTGATATTCAGAACCTGGGAGGATTCTTACTATTATTGAGGCGAGGTCCTTAATATTTAAGCAGATTTGAGATCTCTAATTTGAGTATAAGAGACTTAGCATCCTCTATGATAATGTGTTGAGTGGTGTGTCTAAGAGGGCAGCCATAAATTTTGAGGGTACCTTGAGGTTTGATAGTCGTATTTGTGTTCCAAGGGTTGATGATACAATTCATTCGATTTTGCATGAGGCTCATAACTCTAGGTATTATATTCATCCGGGTACAGCTAAGATGCATACAAACTTGAGATAACATTATTGGTGGCATGGCATGAAGAGAGATATGAAGAACTTTGTAGCTCGTGGCCTATGTTGTCAGCAGGTGAATACCAAGCATCTGCGACCTGGTCAACTAAATCAGAGGTTACCCATTCCCAAGTGTAAATAGGAGCAGATTACCATAGACTTTGTTAGTGGTTTACCTCGCACTTCTAGTGGTTCTGATAGTATTTGGGTCATTGTGGATCGATTGACCAAGTTGGCACATTTTATTCCTATCCATATGTCCTTTAGCGCCGAAAGGTTAGCTCATATCTATGTGTGTGAGATAGTCCATCTATATGGTGCCTATATCTATCATTTCGGGCTAAGGCTCTGTGTTCACTTCTATCTTTCGGAGAGCTTTCAAAGAAGAGTTAGGTACTCAGGTGAACCTTAGTACATTAGAGAGCTTTTAAGGAAGAGTTAGGTACTCAGGTAAACCTTAGTACAGGCTTCCATAAACAGACTAATGGCCATTCAAAGCAAACTATATAGGTTCTTGAGGACATTTTTTGAGCCTGTGTTACAGATTTTAGAGGTCAGTGGAAGCAGCACTTAGACTTGGCAAAGTTCGCATATAATAATAGTTACCATTCAAGTATTGAGATGGCAACATTTGAGGCTTTATATGGTAGGTGATGTCGTTCCCTGATCGGATGGTTTGAGACTTTTGAGGTGACCACGTGGTACCAATTTGCTTCAGGAGTCATTGGATAAAGTCAGGGTGATTTAGGATAGGTTGAGAGCGACAAAAAGAAAGCGGAAGGCTTATGTAGATTGTAGGCTTTGTGCCCTAATATTTGGAGTTGGTGATCATTTAATCCTCTGACATGACCCGAACCAAGTCCTAGTTGTGTTGAGCATCTCAAGTCTGGATCGGACTAGAGACCACCTCTAATACCAAACCATAACTGCCTGTACCCTGAGTCAAATGAATCCCGAACATATAATAAGATAGAACAATTATAACTGAAAGGCATTTAAAGGAGAACATAACCATAACCAACCAAATATCCAACCAAGCATCCCATCGGTGTCAACCCCAATACCAATACAAATGCCTAGGCTAACACCAATACTGACACCGTCCATGCCCATAGTACTCACACAAAGCCTCTAACTGAAATCCAAGAACATCTTGTCGGGTCATGCCCCCGACCATAGCCAAAACCAAAGTCCAAAAAAGAAACAAAAGTATGAAAAGAATCCCATACCATGAAATGGAGTCTTTCAGAGTATGGAAGTTCACCACTTCAATCCAACACAAAGTTATCCCCGAATACAAAATCACTGAGCATGAGGAGTAGTATGGTCGGTTCCTGCATCGCGGGGGGATACAGTGCCTCAAGATGGGTTAGCAAATGAACCATAGCATGTACTTAGGAATATGGATAAAATGATTCCACTATTCAAACCAAAGTAAATAACCATATGCAATCATATACATATACGCACACATATATATATTCTATGTTGGGAAAAGGAACCGAGATTAGCGTGCATTTAAAATCTTTAACGTGGGATTGTATAGCTCTGTCATACTAAATTCACCCATGGTCTATATGGGTTCAGCTCTTCCTGCTGAAAGGGCCCCGACACGTGTTAGCCACATGAACCAGAGAAAAACCTGAGATGACTAGTACATCTTCTAAGATATAAGTGTGACATAATGCACACAGTCACCAAGACCAACCTCACATCGGCAAACGTGAGTTTCTAGTTTTGGTCCCCCCAAGACTGCCACTTTCCACGGCTTTGCTAGCACATCCCTCTTTAAGCCTATATTAAAACCATTCACACATAATCAACCATTTACCAAGGAGTTTTATTTATTAAGTATTAACCATTGGTATTGTCATACCAAAACTAGAGCTTGCAAGTTTATCCGTTTATGCCATATCAAAGCTAGTAAACCAATTTGACTCCAAAGTCTCCATTTAAACCAATATCATAGCCACCAAGGCCTTCCTAATCCATTTAAAACTATTTAAACCAATTTAGGTTCCATTACCCTTTTATGCAATGCAAGGATCTCAATAATAGTCAAACTGTGTGATAAAAACATGCTCATTGGCATTTTAACAAACATATTAGGGCATATAGTTTCCAAATCTAGAAGCAAGTATCAATTGACCATTCCTATGCAACCACATGTTCAAATCGCAATTAAAACATAAAAACCATAAGGAAAACATGGGAGAACACAATCTAAATAAGAATAACCAAAACCCCCAACATATATTTGAAAACCTAAAATAATACCATAATAATGCCATGAAAATTATTCAATAAAATATGCTTTTAGTTTAACAAACAATGAGGGAGGAGTAACATGCCTTAGATAATAAGGAAGACAATCAGAAACCACCCCTTAGAGCCTTAATTGATTGCCTTAAAGAAAACCCTAGTCTTTCTTGAACTAAGAGCTTGAGAAAGATTTGAGAGTGTTTAATTGTGAATAATAGGTTAAGAAAGCCTCCAAAGGTATTTTATGTCTTGGGGTCAAAAGGAGTTATTATGGGGAATTATCCAGAATACCCCAAACTTAAACTGTAGAAATTCCCTCAAATGGGTAGGATTTGGACCCCTCACTAGTACCCACATCATACGAGTGGTACCTTCCACTCGTATCTTGATTAGAAAGTAGGACATCATATTTTGTCCAACATAGGACTCCATAGCCTAATTCGTACCCTAACTATATGACTAGTACCATTCAAGTCGTACTCTAAGCAGAAACATCTAGGTTAGACAATAGACAACATACGGTTGGACCCTACCTCACGCGTCATGTACATACGACTCGTATAGACTCGTATAGACTCGTATAGGGAGTTAGACTTTTTTATGATAGTTTTTATCAACAGCATCCTTGTTTACTCGAGGGGCAGGGAGGAACACGAGAAGAATTTGAGGATTGTACTCCATGCATTGAAAGATCATAGATTTTATGCCAAATTCTCAAAGTGCAAGTTCTGGCTTGATCTGTAGCTTTCTTGGGGAACATAGTGTCTAAGGATAGTATTGTGGTGGACCTAACAAAGATTGAGGTTATTCGTGATTGAGCTAGGCCTACATCTTCTACTGATGTTCATAGTTTTATTGGGTTGGCAGGCTACTATAGATGGTTTTTGAGGGTTTGTCTTCTACTGCAGCCCCTATGACTAGATTGACTAAGAAGGAGATTTCACTTCAGTAGTCCATGAGTTGTGAGGCGAGCTTTCTAAAGTTCAAGGACTTTTTCATTTCAACTTTTGTTCTAACTCTTTCAATTAAGGGCGAGGGGTTTACTATCTATTATGAATAGATTTTTCTGTGTTGGTTTGGGATGTGTTATGATGCAGTAAGGTTATTTTACTGCATATACATTGAGGCAGCTAAAAGTGAATGAGTGCAACTACCCCATGATGATAGGCGAAATTACGCGCCTATATCAATATATTTTGCCCATATTTTAGCCTAGTTTTGAGAACAAATTATATATTTCATGCACTTTTAGTCCTTTTTCCTATAAATGAGCTAACGAACATGATTAGTAAAGTTTCAGGTATAAATGATGCAAAATACAGCATTTTATGGCTTACTTAACACAAAAGAAAGCTCACGAACGAAGGAGAAGGAAGTGGGACGCCTAAAGGACCAAAACTGCTGCATGGAAAATCTGTCCCGGGCTAAAACAGTATTTCAGAAGACTCTGGGGACCTGGACCAAAACTGCTGCATGGAAAATCTGTCCCGGGCTAAAACAGCAATTCTGAAGACTTTGGGGACTTACAGACACAAAGCTGGATTTTGACAATGATACATTAACCTAGTACAATTGGGTTATGTATTTCATTAGTTTATTTGGATTAGGAGAATGTTACATTAACCTAGTACAAATGGGTTAAGTATTTCCTTAGTTTAGTAGGATTTGGTTATTTATTTCATTAGCATAGTAGGAGTAGGATAGGAGTATTATAAATACCCTATCATGCTAGAGATTTTAATCAAGTCCTCCCTTAGTGGAGAGGCAAGTCCTCCCTTAGTGGAGAGGCAACTCCTCCCTTAGTGGAGAGATACATTCAACAATTAATCTTCTTCCATCCCTCTCTTCTTCCACCACAACAATTCTACAACTCTTCTAATCTTTCCATTAATTCTATTCTTCTTCTATTCTTAAATTCCACAACAAGAGAATCGTTACCAAGCCAAGGAATCACGCCACACGCCTATCACCTAATCCACACGCCATTACTCAACAATAGCAATGCAAATCGTGATCTCCTTCGCATTCATGGGTAACTAAACCTCTCTGTTGGGGTTATGGAAGCCGAATGAGATACTATCTATTGCTGTGAGTTTGTGAGTTCGAGACACGTATATTGCTTATATCATTATTCTCTTCATCTTAATGCAAATTCTTGTGGCTGCAGACGCATAGAATAACGCCAGTCTAACATTTAACTTGTTCGAGAGAAAGGTTATTTGTCTGGAAAAGAGATAATGTCAAGGTAGTAGGACACCCTTTCCTATTAAAAAGCTAGTGCCGTAACTGGACTAACCTCTTGGAGAATTCGTACCGTTAGACACGCTTTAAGCTCGAGAGAGTTAAAGTGAAATAGTCCTTGTTCAGGTCAAGAGACGCTTGGATTTACCATCGACTACAATTCTCTATAAGCAATTGCATGTCAAGACTCTACACACCCATAACCAATAGAGACGTATACCTCAGAAGGTGGACATAACCCCAACGCTTCAATTCTCATTGTCTACAACCAACGTGACAATCTTTCTCTTTTTACTTTGCTATTTTCAGCTTTTACTTTATTGTTTTGGTTACATATTACAATCCCCCCTTCTTACGAGACTTGCACCAAAAGTTTAGTAATTTTGCTTACTTGTTGGCCAAGCTATTCCCTGTGGGATCGACACCCAACCCAGGTTGGGTTCTATATTTGCTAACGACCGCTTTACACTCCCACGAGAGCTGTAGATTGAGCGTTATCAAAAATTGGCGTCGTTGCCTGGGAATACGAGTGTCAATTAAGTTTGTGATAGTTGCTAGACCCTTTGGTCAAAGATTCTCGTACTTTTACTTTTAGTTGTTGTTTTTGTTTTATTCAGGTTCTATTGACAGAATGGATACACAACGTGAAATTGATAGGATGGCTGCTCAAGTGCATCAACAGAATATTGATAACCGTAGGCGAGCAACAAATCCTGACGATGAGGATCTGGGCGATGAAGAGCTATTAAACCCACAGCATACTGCTGAGATGGCGACACCAGCAAACAGAAGAGATCGTCAAGCAAGATATAGGCCTGAACGTCGAACTGTACCAATGCTGTTCAATGATGATGAAGATGATCTTGACGAAGCTGGTTCCACAGGAGCTATTATTCTTCCTCCCTTAGCACCGGGAGCAAAGTTCAATATCACTAGCGCCATGATTCAGCTTTTGCAACTCAAGGGATTATTTGGTGGACTAGCAGGCGATGATCCGAATATGCATCTGATCAACTTTATTTCTACATGCAAGTCATTCGACAATCCTGGAGTTGGACAGAATGCAATTCGATTACGTCTATTTCCATTGTCTCTGTCTGGGGAGGCAACTATGTGGTTGAATGGGCTGACTCCTGATTCTATTACTCATTGGAGGCAATTGAAAGACGCTTTCCTAGAAAGATTCTTTCCGCCATCCAAAAAAGCACAATTGAGAGATGAAATCAGCAACTTTCGTCAGCTTCACTCTGAAGCTCTCCACGAAACATGGGAGAGGTTCAAGACGAAGCTAATGCGATGCCCAAACCATCATATGACCAATGTCCACTTGATGGAGATATTATACAGAGCGTTGAATTCGGTGACTAAGCCAGTGGTTGATAATGCAGCAGGTGGATCATTTATGGACCTCACCTTTGTGCAGGCAAGCCATATGCTAGATCGGATGACGAAGCAAAGTAGAGCTTAGCATACCGGGGATTCTGAGGTAGCAAGCTCTACTGTATCTTTTGGCATGACTGCAGAGCAGAGGCGAAGACAAGAAGATCGTGACCAAGACATGGCTCACATAAAAATTCAAATGGATCTTCTTACAAAGCATTTATTATCAGGGAAGACAAAAAAAGTTAAGGCCATGGTATCACATGGAAGAGACGAATCTGATTCTGAAGAGGAGGCCAACTACTTGAACAATCAGGGGGGTTTCCGTGGGAATGCCCAAGGAAACCAAGGTCGGAACTATTATGATAAATCTGGAAGCAAAGACCAAGGTATTTGGAAGAAAAATAATGAAAAGAGTGGTTGCTACGTTCCCCCTGGTAGACGTGATACCACCACATCTAATTCTGGGAGTATGGAAGACATGATGGCTAAGTTATTGAAAGGAGTGGAAGCAACGAGCGCAGGAGTTAAGGAGGTGATTGATGATTTGTCCTCCATGAAGCAACTAGTTGATTCTCATTCCACTTCTATCAGGCAAATAGAGCAGCAATTGAGCCAACTTTCAGCAGCATTCAATCAAAGAAAGGCTGGCACCTTACCAAGCGATACTGTGCAAAACCCAAAGAATGTTGGGTCATGCATGGCCATCACTACCAGAAGTGGTAAGGTGCTGGAAACTTCAGCAGAAGGCAAGCAAGTGGTTGACGAAGTGGTACGGTTTGATATATGCGAAACAATGAAGCAGCCCAGCGATATGAATGAGTCATCTGTAGCTGATGTTCATTATGAGGATACTAAAGCATTATCTATAGAGAAACAACCTACTGTTGAGCCATTGTCTGTTGTGCCACTGAAAGTTGAGCATGAAGATAATGAAGGTTATGAAGAACTTATGAGTGCTCTAACAGAAATAAAATCTTATACTCCTAAGAAACCGGATTGTGAACTCAAGAATCGACCAACAGCGAATACTCCCTTTGACGAGCCACCAATGCTAGAATCGCAAGAGCTTCCCGATTATCTAAAGTATGTGTTCTTGGAAAGTAAAAATATACTTCCTGAGAGAGCAGATGATTTAAGTGAACAGCACGTAGAAGCTCTCATTTCTGCTCTGAGGAGATACAAGAGAGCTATGGGTTGGACTATTGATGATATAATTGGTGACTCTCCGGAGAAACGTATGAGCCAGCTCGAAAAAGATCGCATGACCACAGGTAAGCCTCATTGTCGTCTAAATCCTTTCAGAAAACGATCCATCACTTACCTCGACGAAGTCTGAGTACTCGAGGTAACTATGTCGAGCCACGGCAATAAATAAGGCGCTAGATGGGAGGCAACCCATTGTTTTATCGTTTTATCATTTTATCGATTTATTATTTTTCTTTTAGTACTTGTTTTGTTTTATGAAAAATCCAAAAATAAGAGTCGTGCCACGACCAAAACTAAGGCGCTAGGTGGGAGGCAACCCATCGTACTAATCGTTTTCGTTTGGTTTTGAGCAAAAATAGGTGCAAGAAGTATTCAACGAGGAGATTGATTTCAATTGACGATTTAGACGCATTGTATGGTAAAGTTGGTAAGTTAGGAATGGTGATGCATAAGGCTATGGATTGAGCCTTTTCCTTGTCAAAATAGGCATCGAGAAAGGCTAGGCCACGAACGATGCACAACCTATTCTATAGCCTAAGGTCTCGGAATCTAGTGTGCTATACACTATGCGCCGCCTATTCTTAGGTATGCTTTTGACTATGCGCCGCCTATGCTATGGCATTTGGTCTCAGTATCTCATATGCCATAGACTATGCGGCGCATATGTCTACAAATGCCATAGACTATGCGGCGCATATGTCCCATTATGCCATAGACAATGCGCCGCATATGTCATGACTATGCTAAGCATTATGCGCCGCATATGTGGCATTTTTGTCTCCAAAACCAATTGTAAATAGGTCATAACCCGACCCATTCTCTTCCTATATAAAGGGGACTTAGTCTTGAAACATAACCACACTAAAAATTGATCTAAAGGCACTGCATTCCCTCTCCAAATCCTCTCAAAAGTTTCTTCTTTTGCTCTTCCAATTCACAAAACCATCTCCACAAGCTTCAAGCAAGTAAGTACTCTCTTATTCTTCATTTATTTCTCATAAGTACTACGTTGCTATGTCTATTATGAATTTCTAAATCGTATAAGATTGTTGATGATGTTCATGTGTCTGGATTGTTGATACAAAATCATGTGAGTGAACATGTACGTAGGAAAATCTTGACTTGTTTCCAACTTGAAATTGGTTTTAATAGCATTGTTATACTATTTGCGGAATTACTATGGCTATGAATAGTGCTTAAGATTGTTGTTTGGATACTTACATGTTAGACTATCCCGGCCATCGGGATAAGACTTATAGTGCCTACCGACATAAGAGGTTGTGATTGTTGTAAGAATAACTATTCCATGTTGTAACCCCTATGTAGTAGTGTTGCTATATCTACCATGAAAGTAGTACAATGGCTGCAAGTAAGTGATGCATTGCTGACTTTCTTGTCGGAATACAATACTAAAACGTATGTCGACGAAATCTGAGTAATCGACCACGTTCACTTCACTGATTTATGTTAACAAAACTAAGTGTGGGGTGGTACCGCTACTGCTTATGTATAGATTGTATCCATTGAGATTGTGCTACCATTAACTCTATTTCAAGTTTCAGGTACAATGGCACCTAAAGAGAGACAAGGCAAGGAGAAGGCTACCACTTCCCAAAAGGGCACGAAAAGAGGCCGCAAGGAGCAAGGAGAACCCTCCCCACTGCAAACACCTCGACTCACGCTTGGAATTAAGTGGGATACTTATGCGGAACTTATGAGGATGATGACTCTTATGATGCTCCCAACGCAAGGGGTATGACCCCAGACATAGAGGATAAGTCCGACCAACCAGGTTCCTCGTATTTATTTTCCACTGAGGACAGTGTCCCGACTAAGTGTGGGGTGGTGGTATTGCATGCTATACTTCTCTATTCGCATCTATGTTTATTTTCTTTTGTTTCACTTTTGTTTCATTTTGTTTTTTTAGGAGTAAAATTTTTCTAGCTTCGCATGAAATTATTTTGATAGGCAGCATGAGATTATAACAAGAGTATGTGTTACAATTGTGACTATTGAGACGTTTAGGCTCCAGTTGTGACTCATTATGTGATATTGTGTGGTTCAATTCCTTCACTTGTTGGGTCGAGAGTCTATATTACTTCCAATCAAGTCGACCATGTGCCTTGTGTGTGTGAGATTAATAGTATCTTCTATGTTTGTGGCTGATGCTAGAACTTGCCTGGTATGTATGCAAAGCGAAATAAGGAGTGTAAGTTTAGGATATGATTTAGGCATTTCTTTGGCAACCTATATTTGTTTACCTTCAGTTTTACCTACCCATGGACATCATCCCTAGTTAAACCCTTTTGAGCCTTTAGCCTATTTCTTTGACAACCTCGTATGTAAGCCTAATATATTTTTTTCAAGACTGTAATTTGACCCAAATTCCTAAATGCTTTAAATTAAAAAAAGTCATGTGACAACATAAGAGGAAATTGGGTGAGTATGATGCTTTAAATTGCAATGGAGCTTGAATGTGTTATGAAAAAGAAAGTGCTATCATAGTAGGTATGTTGTGAAAAGAAAAAGGAAAAGAAAGATGAAAAGTGAGTTGTGCTTTAAAATTGAAAAACAAAAGAGAAGAACAAGGGTGGTAGAATAAAAGAAAAAAAAAGAGAAAGGTTGAAAGAAAAAAGTGTCAATAATACAATGTGATGTATTAAAGTGCTTAGGAACTTAGTCACTATTTCTGGCCAAAATAGTTGATCCTACCCGTCCCTTAGCCTACATTACAACCATCAAAAGACCTACTTGATCCTAATCTTAACATTCCGACATTTAGTGGAGTACTACATTAAGGGCAAGCCTATGGTCATTAGTTGCTACATATGAATTCTTTATGAGAGCGAGAGCAAGGATACTGTTGATACCCATGTTTGAAAAATATGCTATATTTGTGAGTGATTATGGGTACTATATGGTGAGACACACATGGTTGATGAGTTTTGGATAGTTGTATATGATTCTATGTACCTTAACGTTTGCATGTGAGTTGATCACCATCACGAGTCCATGCTTGAGGTTAAATTGTTTCTACTTATAATCAGAAAGCTACTCTTTGTTGATAATTGTTGTGCTTTTCTTGAAGAATGTTTTGTGTTGTTGCTGTAAAACCCTAAGTTGATGTTTAGAAGGACATGATATTTTGTTCGAGGACGAACAAAGCTTCAAGTGTGGGGTGTTGATGATAGGCGAAATTATGCGCCTATATCAATATATTTTGCCCATATTTTAGCCTAGTTTTGAGAACAAATTATATATTTCATGCACTTTTAGTCCTTTTTCCTATAAATGAGCTAACGAACATGATTAGTAAAGTTTCAGGTATAAATGATGCAAAATACAGCATTTTATGGCTTACTTGACACAAAAGAAAGCTCACGAACGAAGGAGAAGGAAGTGGGACGCCTAAAGGACCAAAACTGCTGCATGGAAAATCTGTCCCGGGCTAAAACAGTATTTCAGAAGACTCTGGGGACCTGGACCAAAACTGCTGCATGGAAAATCTGTCCCGGGCTAAAACAGCAATTCTGAAGACTTTGGGGACTTACAGACACAAAGCTGGATTTTGACAATGATACATTAACCTAGTACAATTGGGTTATGTATTTCATTAGTTTATTTGGATTAGGAGAATGTTACATTAACCTAGTACAAATGGGTTAAGTATTTCCTTAGTTTAGTAGGATTTGGTTATTTATTTCATTAGCATAGTAGGAGTAGGATAGGAGTATTATAAATACCCTATCATGCTAGAGATTTTAATCAAGTCCTCCCTTAGTGGAGAGGCAAGTCCTCCCTTAGTGGAGAGGCAACTCCTCCCTTAGTGGAGAGATACATTCAACAATTAATCTTCTTCCATCCCTCTCTTCTTCCACCACAACAATTCTACAACTCTTCTAATCTTTCCATTAATTCTATTCTTCTTCTATTCTTAAATTCCACAACAAGAGAATCGTTACCAAGCCAATGAATCACGCCACACGCCTATCACCTAATCCATACGCCATTACTCAACAATAGCAATGCAAATCGTGATCTCCTTCGCATTCATGGGTAACTAAACCTCTCTGTTGGGGTTATGGAAGCCGAATGAGATACTATCTATTGCTGTGAGTTTGTGAGTTCGAGACACGTATATTGCTTATATCATTATTCTCTTCATCTTAATGCAAATTCTTGTGGCTGCAGACGCATAGAATAACGCCAGTCTAACATTTAACTTGTTCGAGAGAAAGGTTATTTGTCTGGAAAAGAGATAATGTCAAGGTAGTAGGACACCCTTTCCTATTAAAAAGCTAGTGTCGTAACTGGACTAACCTCTTGGAGAATTCGTACCGTTAGACACGCTTTAAGCTCGAGAGAGTTAAAGTGAAATAGTCCTTGTTCAGGTCGAGAGACGCTTGGATTTACCATCGACTACAATTCTCTATAAGCAATTGCATGTCAAGACTCTACACACCCATAACCAATAGAGACGTATACCTCAGAAGGTGGACATAACCCCAACGCTTCAATTCTCATTGTCTACAACCAACGTGACAATCTTCCTCTTTTTACTTTGCTATTTTCAGCTTTTACTTTATTTTTTTGGTTACATATTACAATCCCCCCTTCTTACGAGACTTGCACCAAAAGTTTAGTAATTTTGCTTACTTGTTGGCCAAGCTATTCCCTGTGGGATCGACACCCAACCCAGGTTGGGTTCTATATTTGCTAACGATCGCTTTACACTCCCACGAGAGCTGTAGATTGAGCGTTATCAGCCCACTCATGATTTAGAGTTGGCAGTGGTAGTATTTATGCTTTAGATTTGGAGGCATTACTTATATGGGGTTCGTTGTGAGATCTTTATAGACCACCATAGTCTTCAGTATATTATGACCTAAAGAGAGTTTAATTTAAGGCAACATAGATAGATTAGGTTGCTAAAGGAATATGAAATATTTATTCTATACCATACGATAAAGGCAAATGTAGTAGTGGATGCCTTGAGCCAGAAGGTAGTGAGTATGGATAGTTTGGCCTTCATTTCAGCTTCGTACGGTTGTTGGATTTGGGCACCTAGTCTATAGCTAACTTGATTATTTGTCTTAATATTCCTGACCCTATGAGGATTATTGCTAGTGTTAAGGCAAGATCTACTTTGTTGGAGGAAATTTTGGGTCGTCAGTTTGAGGATAGCAAGCTTCATAGCATTCATGAACGTGTGCTGAGAGGTGAATCCAGGAGGGCTACCTTAGATTTTGAGGGTGTTTTGAGATTTGATGGTCGTTTTTGTGCTCGAGGGTTAAATATTTAATTTAGTTAATTCTTCATGAGGCTCATAGGTCCAGCTATTTTATTGACCCCAGGATAGCTAAGATGTATAGGGATTTATAGCAATATTAGTATTAGAGTGGTAAATGGAGAGATATAGTAGAGTTTTTGGATTGATGCCTTTGTTGTCAGCAAGTAAAGGATGAGCACCAGAGACCTTGTAGATTGGTTTAGCGGCTACCTATTTCTGAGTACAAATGGGAGCGAGTTATCATGGATTTCATAGATAGTTTGCCTCACACTTCTTGTGGGCTTGATAGAATTCGGCTACCGTGGATCGATTGACCAAATTTGCTCATTTCACTCCTATATAGGTATCCTATAGTGTTGAGAGGTTGGTCGTGTCTATATTTGAGAAATGGTTCACCTTCATGGGCTATTTGTGTCCATTATTTCAAACTGAGGCTCTCAGTTCACTTCTGTATTTTGGAGGATATTTCAGGAGGATTCGGGTACTAAGGTTGACCTTAGCACCACCTTTCAACCCCAGACTAATAGAAAATTGAAGCAAACTATTCAGGTTTTGAAGAACACGGTCCGTGCGTATGTGTTAGATTTTAGGGGACAATAAGACTAGTTTTTACCTTTTGGAAAAGTTTACCTATTATAATAGCTTTCATTCTTGCATTTAGATAGCCTCATTTAAGGAACTGTATGGTAGACGATGTTGATCTCTGGTTTGTTGGTTTGAAACTTTTGAGGTTAAGCCTCGTGGTACAGATTTGCTTTATGAGTCATTGGACTGGGTCTAGAAAATTTAGGATAGGTTACGAGCAGCTTAGAGCCGGCAGAATAGTTATACTGACTGAAAGTGTCGTGTATGGAGGCTCATAGTTAGTGACAGGGTATTTCTATGAGTATCACTTTTGAAGGGCGTGATGAGGTTCAGAAGTAAAGGCAAGCTCAACCCTAAATATGTTAGGCCATTTGAGATCCTACCGATTAGAGAGGTAGCATATGAATTGGCATTATCTTCTATTTTTTTAGTCATCCACTCGGTGTTTCATGTATCTATATAGTGCGCAGTGTGTCCAAGATGAGTCATACATGCTTTGGTGAGACTCAACTCAGTTGGATGAGAGGTTGGCATTTGTAGAGGAGACTGTGTCTATTTTGAGAAGAGATGTTAGATGGTTGTGCTCTAGAGGCATTCCCATAGTTAAGGTTCAATGGCACCACCGTCGAGTTATGAAGGATACCTAGGAGACCGAGCGTGATATACAAACCTATTATCCTTACTTGTTTGAGACTTTGAATACTTCCTTATCCTTTACTTTCGCTGACAAAAGTCTTTTTAGTAATGGATGCTATAGTGACCCTCAAGCTCATTTCCCTCGTTTTTGTGTATATTAGGCGTTTGGAGTTTTTCTATAACTGCCCTAAGTTATTTGTGAATTGCTGGAACTGATAATTTAATTTTTGGGTACATTGTTTGAGAATTTTATTAATATTAAACGTGTTGTGGAATATATAAATTAAATTAGAATTTGGTATTTATTTCCTTTCTAAAATATTTTAGATTTTTATGAAAACTTTTAGTTATGATATATTTGTATAAGTTTATAACTTATTAATATTTAAATGGATATAGTGTATCTTGTTATGTTGAAGAATTCTTAGTATATAATAGAGGCTTTATTCAAAATATTTTTTTAATTAATTATGATATATTTAAAATGTTATATTTCTTTTACCATGAACCAGCGCAATAACTGAGTACATACATGACATATATCCATTGAGGTGAGTCAATAGAAATTAATGTGGTAGTGACACAACACCTCCATGTGGAAGTGTGTTAATAGGGTAGCAACATTTCTTTATAATAGATGTGACCACCCAATTCAAAGTTAGTGGTTAATTTGATATGTTTGTTTTCAATTGCAAGAATCTATTGATAATAGTTGGTTTATATAATGTCTCCTATATTTATTTAAAAACATGAGCATTTCTTATCATTTTATTGTTTCTCATAAAATGGTTATATTGCTTCTATAGTACATGCATATAGCCAAAAATGTTCACATTACGTAAAAGAGAATTCGCAAGTGTTTCAATTGGTGTGAAATTGATTATTAAAAAAAATCAATTATCTACATCAAGTTACTCAAGCTCGGGTTCTAGTGGGGCACTATTTAGAGGTTTCATGATGAGACTTTTAGCTTTGGCGTCCAGGTAGGTTAGACTTTCCTATCTTTAGATTGGGCTTATGTATGGTATTAGTATATACTATTATGCTAGTTTTGGGAAGGTAGTTATAGCATGGTTGTTATTTGAAATTTGTTACACCTTATTTATTTGGTAAGGGCCTAAATCTGATAGATTTGGTTCCGTTATCCCTTAGTATGATGTAGTATTTATGAACTTAGGATGAGGTATTAAGTAAAGAAATCTTAGATTCTTTTTTTTTTTGCTAATTATTCTTATGTTTCTGTAAGTATACTTCAGTTCTGGATCAAGACCAACATATACTTTATTTTTATTATTCATTCTGAGTTTTGGCATGGCTTTGGCATCAATTACGGTATGGTCTGAGTTTGGTTACTTATGAGTTCACTGGATAATGGTTATGTTATGGCTACTATGAGTTCTGATTCAAATCTGGCATCTAGTTATGATATAATTAGGGTATTCTAGTGTTAACTACAGTTGTTCTAGGAGTATGACAGTGGTGTTGAGTTCTGTTGCACATGATTTATGTGGCCTCTTGTTATTACCCACCATTTTCGATTCAAACCTAACGTCTAACCTCTGGTTATTATCGATTGGTGTCGATTTAAGCTCATGTACATCTGGATGGTTTTTTATGGCTTGGGACCAGGTGGTTACATAAGATCAGTCTGGTTACAGGTTGCTTATGCTTTTGCTTTAGTTGTTTCTTCTGTGCACCCCTGGCTTATGGGGGTTCGTTAGGGTTAATAATCTTTTTCTCTGTGCCTTCTGAGCTTGTGGGGTCCAATTAGGTTTTAGTTAGTATGTTTTTCTTATCATTGGGGCATTTATTTTCTGTATTGCCTTTGTTTATTTCCATTATCGCACCTGCGTAGTCCAATACCTATTTACTTTTTTGCCTCTATCACCTCTAACTTGGATTATTTTCTCGTATTTTAGTTATGCTTTTACTATACTTAGCTTAGTCGGTTGATGATATCTACTAAATACCCATTACTTTGTTACTCCTACTATACCTCTGCATCTTTTTCTTGATGCAAATTCGAGCACGAGTCGTAGGCATTGACATGTTTCTCTAATTCAATACTGATCTGGAGCAGGGTGAGCTTTCAAGAGTATGAGCCTGATCTTTCTCTATCTGTTCCAATATAGTCTTTTGCCTTCAAGGCTACTGTGTATATATTATGTATATTTTGGATGTTGTCTAAAACTCTTATTTTGTTAGTAATGGCTCTAATACCACCTTACCATGTCTTGGGATGGATTATCTTGTATATTTTTTCCTCTACTTTCCCCTGTTAAACATATTTTATATGTATATTTCCTTTCTTTCATTTATGTTATTGTTGTTGTTAATTTTACCCTTATCTTTCCTTGATTTTCGCCCATTAGCTCGTTACTCGTCGTTCTGAGCTATGACTTGGCTTGTCTACTAGTGGGATATAGTAAGCGTCATCATGACTTGAGAAATCGAGTCGTGACACTAGAATGCAGTCATTCAAATTCAAAGTGAAAATTCTTAGTTTTCAAACACACTACTACTATAAAGAAAAAGAAAGAAGAAACGACATGGGTGATTATCATTATGAGCATGGGGATATATATATATATATATATATATATATATATATATATATGGCAACACAAATATTGTGCAATTAGAATTTTATTTTTAGCTAAAGAAGATCCAACTTTAAAGAAATTATTATATTTAAAAAATTCAGTATAAGGTAAAGTTCTAAAAATTTGATAAAAAATTAATCTAAGTATTAAATGAAAGAATTACTTTGAGATGGAAGTCTCAGATCATCATAGTATCTCACCATATTTCAATAAAAATGAATTTAGTACAATAATCCTTTATTAGTGGAAAAAATATTTTTTTAAAAATTGAAAAATAGAAAATTTTAAAATAGGTTATAGACTCCTAAAAATAGGAAAAAAAAAAAGAATCTCACTTTAGTTGAGTTTGGAGTTCGCAATATGTAATTATTAACTAAATATTATTAGGCAATAGGAGATATATATTACCTATCGATTAATAATTCTTATTGAAAGATAATTTTATCTAAATTATAGTCTTTTAATGAAAGACAAAATGTTCAAATAATATTTTTAAGGCTCTTCACACTTTTAATAGGAATAACTACACAAAAGTACAACTAGCAAATATGTTTTACATTTCCATAGCCAAAAATATACTTTATAGTTCATAATCCGATTTGGTCATTCACTGTAGACTAACTTTTCTTTTTAGTTATAAAAGGAATCATACTTCTCATACCAAATTCCCAACTTCTTCTTCACGATTTTCACTTCAACTTTCTCAATTCTCTCCTAGAAAAAACTTCTAATAAATTGTTATTCAAAATTAATTATACATAATGTGGCTTGAAAACATCATATACATCAACAATTGGCAAAAAATTAAGTATTATTTTAATTTTTTTTTTTTTAATAATTCAAGGTTTCATATTTTCGTAAATAGGCTTTGTTTCTAATAGGTATAGTTATAAAAGATCGATTATGTATTGAGGATCCCAAAAATGAAATTTTGGATGATTTTTTGTAGTTTTTAGATGTTTATGAATGAATTTGATGCTTAAATTCGAGGAAGAAAATGAAACCTGTTTTTTCAAGAAATTACATGGGGTGACCCCTATAGTGGGTAGCTTTGGATTTTTGTCCCCTATAAGAATTTTTTTTAAAACTAGTCTTCCATCCTTTTTGTGTAATGAACAAGTATATATTTTCCCTTCTACACCTCAAATATTTTTAAATTTTTTATGTTCATTTGTCTCTCAACTTCTATTTTTTTTTATTTTTTTTTTCTCTTTTGTATTTTTCCTTGTTTTAATTCATTTTTCTCAACCTTTATTTTTCTTAAATTTTAAAATTTTTATTTTTATTTTTTTTCTCAACCATTATTTATTTTCATTTTAATTTTTTAATTCATTTGTCTCAACCTTTATTTTTCTCTTATTTTTTATTTTTTTTATTTTTCTCAAACTTGATTTTTATTTTTTTCTTCTCATTTATTTCACAATCTTTATTTCTTTCTTTTCATTTATTCTTTTTTTTTTCAACCTTTATTTTTTTCTTCTATTTTTTTTTTTTGTTTTTTTTTTCAACTTCTATTATATTTTGCTAATAAATAAAAGTTGGATAATTCGCAAAGAAATCTTGTTCATGGAGCGTAACTTATTGTTAAAAAGTCCTTGGGTTAAGTCATGCCTCTAAGGCAAGAGTTACAAAAAATCTCATAAATCAAAACATAATGTGGTAGTGTTAACTCTTGCCCATGGAGTATAACTTGTTGTTTAAAAGCCCTTGGATTAAGTCTTGCCTTTAAGACAAGAGTTATAGAGCATCTCATAAATCAAAACATAATAAGGCAATGTCAACTCTTACCATGGGGCATAACTTGTTGTTTGAAAGTATTTAGATTAAGTCTTATTTCTAAGGTAAGAGTTATCGAACATCTCATAAATTAAAACACAATGTGGTTGTGTCAACTCTTGTTCATGGGGCATAACTTGTTGTTTGAAAGCCCTTGGTCTAAGTCTTGTCTCTAATGCAAGAGTTATAAAATATCTCATAAATTAATACACAACTTGGTAGTATTAAATCTTGCTCATAGGGCATAACTTGTTGTTTGATGGTTCTTGAACTAAGTCTTGTCTCTGAGACAAGAATTGCAGAACATTTCATTAGTCAAAAACACAATGTGGTAGCGTTGACTTTTGCCCAATGTACGTAACTTGATGTTTGAAAATCCTTGGGATAAGTCGTGCTTCTAAGTCAAGAGTTATAGAACATCTCATAAATTAAGACACAATGTGGTAGTGTTAGCTTTTACCCATAGGACATAACTTGTTATTTGAAAAAATAAACGATAAATGAGTATGAAGTTGTTTAAAAATATTTGAGGTTTAGAGGAGTAAATTGATATTTATTCTATACATAAAAAAAAGAAGGAAGACAAGTTTTATTAGACTTTTCTTATGTGGGACAAAAAAGAAAAGTCACCCATTATTGGGACCATTTACGTAGTTTATCCTTTTTTTTGTACAACAATGTATATATATGTATACTGTATTATATATTGTTGTATATACAATACAGTCTTTTTATTATATTGCATAATATATATACATACATATATATATATATATATATATATATATATATAATTGGTGATCTTCATTATATACACACTTATACAATGCAGATACATTATTAAATATTATATATACGTATGTATATGCTTGTATAATTATGTATATTATTGAATAATTGTATGTGTGTGTGTATATGTGTGTCTCTCTCTCTCTCTCTCTCTCTATATATATATATATATATATATAATATTTTAATAATGTATCTGCATTGTACAAGTGTGTATATAATGAAGATGAACAAGAAAATCATCAAAATTAAAAGGTTATATTGTATATACAACAATATACAATGCAATATACAAGTGTATAAAAAAAAACACTTCCTCTTCTTTCATAAATTCAGGCATCAAATTCATTCAAAAACTTCTCAAAACTACACCATATCATCCAAAACGTCAAATTTGGGTTCCTTATAACTGATCTTTTGCAATCTTAAGCTTATTTATGAAAAAATTATTTTTAAATTTTGGAGCTTTAATAATGGCTAAACATCCAACAAAATTCTAATACAAATATAAAATTGTAATGTAAATTTGCTATATGTTCAGTCTACGAATTTTATAGACCTGTATTTCCTTAGATGTTCATTAGTCGTAGCAATAATGAACAACTAGATGTTAAATAAACATTAGGCTACAGATTGTAAAGTAATATTTTGGTCTTATACAATTGATTCATTTTTGATAATGTAATGTACATGAACTATATTTTATAATATAACATTGTTAGATGGAATTTATGAAAAAATTTCCTTTTAATATAACATACAGATATAGGTATAGATTAATTAGGGGAGTATTTTTAATAAGAGGTATTTAGTTGTATAGGTATAGGTTAATTAGGGGAGTATTTTGAATAAGAAACATTTAATTATAAATAATTTCACACCTGCGAAGCATTTTGTGCCTTTCTCTCTTTTTTTTTTACCCTAACCAAACAGGGGATTCAACCAAACAAAATTCTTTCTCATGAAGAAGTGGCGCACCATTAGCCATCTCATTTAAATGAGGCCAACAGAAGCCACGTTATCTTCACTATCCAAAACATAAGTAGTCTCACTCAATGGGGTACTAATGCTCTTCTTCTCACTTCATTCTCTCCTCCCTCCCCCGCTATGGCTTCCGTCACCGGCTCTGCCTCTCGTCTCCTCCCCTCCGCCACCATCGCCGCCACCTCCGCATCTACTACCACCAGACTTTCCCTTTCATTCTCTTCTTCTTCTCCTCCTCTTAAATGCCTTCGTTCATCTCCTCTCCTTCCCCATATCTTCCGCTATCAGGTTCGTTGCGTTGCTCTTCTCCGTACGTAATTTTGTTTCTATGTTCTCTTTCAAAAGCAATTTGTTTTTTTTGTAGAAGAAATCGTTGGTTGGAACATCTAGTGGAAGATTCATCACATTGGCCTCACCGAAATGCGCTGCTTCTGATCCTGATCAGTTGAAAAGTGCAAGAGAAGACATCAAAGAGATGTTGAAGACCACCTTCTGTCATCCTATTTTGGTAATCCTGTGTGCAATTTATGTGCCACACCTCCAAAAAAGTCGCATTTTTTATAATTAAAAAAGATTTTCACTTAAAATTTTCATTTATGCCTGAAATCATTTATAGCTACAGCCTACACAAATACTCAACCTATATTTTAACCATAAATTTCATTTTTTTCTTATACATATGCCAAATCAAAAGGTGTCACTGAGGGAGTATTCTTTTTCCTAGACCACAAATTCCAAAAGTTCCTTTTGTCTTAAATCTTGTGCCGAGTGAAACGGTGCCATGGAGGAGTACTTTTTTCTTAGACAGATTTCAGAACTTTCTTCTTTTCTTAAATTTTGTGCCGAGGAAAATGGTGCCAAAGGAAGTATTTTTTTTTTCTTACATGCTCTGATCACAGCTTTGCTAATTGAACCTATATGCTCTTCCGTCTCACCTATTTTAGGTGAAACGTTCTTAACGTTTTAAAATGATTCCAGGTTCGGTTGGGGTGGCATGATGCTGGAACTTATAATGAGAGCATCGAGGACTGGCCACAAAGAGGTGGAGCTAATGGAAGCTTAAGATTTGAAGTTGAACTAAAACATGGAGCAAATGCTGGTAAATATTCATTTTGTGTTGTTACTTTTTGTTTGCTCACTATCTATTTTTGGCTGACAAGTTTGCAATTCAGGACTTGTAAATGCACTCAAACTTCTCCAGCCAATCAAAGAAAAGTATGCTGGCGTGACATATGCAGACTTATTTCAATTGGCCAGTGCCACTGCTATTGAGGTTATTAATACTTCTGGTTTCTGTGTTTGCCTGAGTTAATTCACACACTTATTTTTTTCTCTTTTTCAAACTTATAGGAGGCTGGAGGCCCAAAAATTCCCATGAGATATGGGAGAGTAGATGTCTCTGGACCTGAGCAATGCCCAGAAGAGGGAAGGCTTCCTGGTGAGAGATTCTTAGCTGTCATCTATTTTTCTTCGTTAATCATATTTTTATCCTGCAGCTTAGCTTATCATGCATGGGAACTACTGATCAAGGTCATCTTGAATGAATTTTGTCCCAGTGTTTCGTATTTAATAGACTCCTGCAAAGCCAACAACTTCATCTAGATCTATTTTTACCGTTTCCTCTTTGAAATATGGTTATTAGTGAAGCTAAATTGGTTTGTACTAGATATGAAGTTTAGAAAGAGAGCACATAGAACTTTTCTTTTATCTGAAGTTCATCCAGTTATGGAGATTGAAAGAAGATTGTACATCTGTTATTTAATGGAAAAAAAAGAGAGATCAGAAAGGTAGATGAAGAGGATTGACTGAAGGAGCTACACCTAAGTCTTTGCTGATGCTCGGGATAGACCGCATTGTCTCGCTGATGCCAGAGGAACTGCCCAACCCTGCTACATTTGTTTACGACAAAATTAAGTGGTTATAATTGCAAAGCTATCTAGCCAACATGTTTTCAATTCAAATCCAAATGTACTCTTTAAGAAGTACATGGATACACATAATTTGACTTGTGATTTTCAGAACCGACTAAACACCATATAGAGGCCAACACATTCACTTCATAAGATAGAATCATTATCATATAGTTAGACTTAGGCAAGTAACTTAAAAACCGTTAATCATCATACTATATGACTAACCTACCTCCAATTCCGCAGTCCTAGAAATTTTTAAGTCATCCAATTCATGTTCTCTTGGATTAGCATCCTACCACGTACAAATTTGTGGATTTAGAGCTGTTTAGAGATCACATTGTGGTGGAAAGGGGTTGTTCGCCTTCTTGTTGTTTTTGGCAATCCTTACCTCGTGAGCTAGAGTTTAGGTTTGAGTTAAGCTAGTTTATTTTTGTACATGGTATCAGAGCCAAACCCATTGTTATTCTTGGTTTACCCAGTGTTGGAATCCATGTTATATTGTTTACACTCTGTATGTTTGATCGGAGGGGGAGGGGAGATAGTTAAAGTCCCACATTAGTGTAAGATCTTATAACGTCTTGGGCAACCCTCACCTCATGAGCTAGCTTTTGGATTGAGTTAGAACCAGCTCCATCTCTTAACAATAAAATCTAGTCGTCCATTTAAAACCCGACATTCTTCTCTTAGGGTATAACGTAGTCTGTAACATTGGGATGCTATTCTATCTGTTGAAAATAAGTTATACTTTTCATTTTGCATTTGTTAATATAGGTATTTAGACATTGTTTGAAGACTAGATTCCTCTTGGTAAGATCCTCTTCTATTTCTTTGATGTCAAACAGACAGCTTTGCTTTTGCTCATGTTGTTTTTCTTTGGTATCTTATGCAGCCGTTTCTCTAACCATCTTTTTTTATGCCGAAATAAAGGCCAATTTGCTGTTCTAAAATTGCTTTGGTCTGATTGTTCAGCTTCTGATTGAAGCAGATCCATGTATACCCATTTTCAGTATGTTGTATGCGGTAGATGGTCTACCATGGTTTCCTTTTCCTAATCCTTCGTATTGAAGAGTCTAACCTTCTGCATTTAATCTAACAGTCTCCTATTGCAAAATTATCCTCCATTTGATTTGATATATATATCTATCTTAATGTTATTGATTAGATGCTGGTCCCCCTTCCCCTTCTTCTCATTTGCGAGATGTCTTCTACAGAATGGGACTAAACGATAAGGTAACACTCGTCAAAGTTGTTCTCTAATTCATCTCATCAATGATCTCAACCTCCTTGCCCGACATGCGCTTCTTACTAGTGAGCTTTTGCTTTTTAGGAAATTGTCGCGCTTTCTGGTGCACACACTTTGGGGAGATCCAGACCAGAGCGAAGTGGTTGGGGCAAACCAGAAACGAAATACACGGTATCCATTTCATCACGCTTCTTGATATTATCATTAATTGTAAATTGTTGTGCTTTTTGAGGTGTTTTTCAAATTTTCATTCGGACTTTTTTTTTTTCAGCTATAATGTTAATCTAGAAAGAACACTGACCAATTGAGGATCATGTCCATTAAAAAGCATGCTGCAGAACTCAAAATGTTTCTTTGTATTATACCATTCTCCGAAAAAAAAGAAAAAATCTTTGTATTAATGTATGTCAGAGATGGACATAATTAAGCTGTTGGTTGTCTATGAATCATTATATGTACACCCTTCCTTTTAACATTAAATGAAACGCGTGGACTTTGTTATCACAACTCCTTTTCCCTCAAATTAGTTTGAGTAATATTCTCACTTAGCCCTTCATATGGAAATAGGATCTACTGAGGACTGTGTGATTGGAACCTAATTTCCTATATTTTCTAATACACCAGGTTAGTCTTTTGCAATTCACATCTCTATTGTTCAGTCCGTTAATATGACTTCTCATGTCTCCATTTTCCTGTACGGTCTGTACCATGGTGCTTTTGTTTCTTTACAAAACTTGATAAAAACTAGATATCTGCTGCTAGCCTCTGTGCAATGATCCACTTATTTTTCTTGCATATTAACAAATCCGAATTTTTGGGCTGATTTGTCTACATTGCAGAAAGATGGACCAGGAACCCCCGGAGGACAATCGTGGACTGTGCAGTGGTTGAAATTTGACAATTCCTACTTTAAGGTGCCATATGATGAAAACTGATAAAGACTCATAGGCACCGAAGTCTGATGAAACAGTGCTCATTATTCTTAACTGGATATGATCTTAGGACATTAAAGAGAGAAGAGATGAAGATCTGCTAGTTTTGCCAACAGATGCGGTTCTTTTTGAAGATTCTTCATTTAAGGTTGAAAAGAAAGCAGTGTGTCATGAATTCTGTCCATACAAACTAATTTTGCCTTTCTAACAACTTAAATGCTTGCAGGAATATGCAGAGAAGTATGCTACAAATCAAGATGTATTTTTAAGAGATTACGCGGAAGCCCATGCCAAACTGAGCAACCTTGGAGCTAAATTTGATCCTCCCGAGGTTTGTCAGCAGAAATATTTTTCATCTTTTAATAGATTATACTTTTTGCATCTCTATTTCTGTATAAGCTGTAAGCGAGTTTCTAATGGAATCTTGTTGCACACTCACCTAAATTTTTTATGAAGTAACTGGATGCACAATTTTTACAATCTTTTAGTTGATTAGTGATTACTGTTTGTGTGAAATCTAAGTATAGATGTTCTTATGACGTTATGAGGCATGAGCTCCTTCTACATGTCTATTTTGTTCTCCAGCACACACATAAGTATAGTGTCCTGACTAGTTATATAGAATGAATATGATTACCTTCCCACAAAGAATTTGCACCAATCACATGTTAAATACCAAGATTGGAAACAACAACATACCCAGTGAAATCGCACTAATGGGGAATACCAAAATTGGAACTACTTTGATTTTTTAGCCGATCTATTTGACTAAAACTTACCAAAGATTAAGCTAAGGACTGACGTAAAAATTATGGGATTTACTCAACAGTAAAGGCTTAGGACTTGGTTTTCCTAATACTTCATTCAACCAAATGCATCCTTTAAACCTTGCTTTAGTGGGTTGCGAGTTATTAGTCTAGGACAGTAGAAAATAACGATGAAGAGAATCCACTGTAACAAGCCCTGTTTGTGACTTGATAAAGCAAACCGGGTATTCTCCTTCACAAATCAATTCACATATTAAGTGCTTTGGACTTATGGTATTTAATCCTAGTCAGACCTAGATTCCTTTCTCTAAGGCCTAAGCCCAGTCTAAAGTTTCCATTATAATTTAGAGTGATGAAATTAGTATTGGGGATAGGTGATTAGACACGACAAGGCACAACTTCAACTTCAGCTTATCGGGGACATGACCTAGGATAGGAGGGTGTGGAGGTCGCAGATTAGGGTAGAAGGTTAGTAGGTATTGGAGCGTTGTTTTGCTTTTTGATGGGTTTAAGCTTGGTGGCGTCTGTTGTAGTATTAGCCGTTTTCTTGTAGTTTCTTGCTTCTTTATCTATCGTCACCTGTTGTTTATTGTGTTTCGATCATCGCACTATTTGTGTTGTTGGTAGGGTTCCTTGTTGTATGTCCTGCATTTTTTTTTCAGTTTGAGTTGTTGCACTTGAGCCAAGGATATTTCGGAAACAACCTTTCCACCTCCACGAGGTAGGAGTAAGGTTTGCGTACACTCTACCCTCACCAGACACCACTTGTGGGGTTTCACTGGGTATGTTGTTATTGTTATGAAATTAGATCATAATAAAACTCAAAAAAAATCAAGTAGATTTCCGTAATCATACCTATAGTACCAAGAAAAAGAAGAAAACTCTGTCAAACTTGACTTGCTATTCAAGAATTCCTTTCTTTGCACTTAATTTTCTTGCCAAAGAAGCTCTCTCCCTAGGCCCTGCTTGAATTTCTCTTTATAGATGTACTGGAGCTGCAACTTAGAAAGTTGGAAACGCCGAACAGCACCTGACACTGAAGTTGGAGCACCTAACTTTGCCTAAAACTTCTTAGACAGATTTTTGACCACCACACATTTCTTCCTTAGCGCCAAGGCACTGGTTTTCAGAGGGATCGTGAAGGTTGGTGCAGCACCTAGTTGCTAGCTTTCAGCTAACATTCTACACCTTCAGTAATTTTACCACATGTATCTGTAGGGGTGTCCAATTGACAAATCATTTGAAACATTAAAATCTAGGTTTAGAGTAACTCTCAAAGATATATTTTAGTAAATTCTTAAAGTTGAGTCAAAATGCAGCTTGATGATAGCATGGGTTAACTCCCAAGAGTTATTTTTTTCCTCTCAAAATATGAACTTGGTTGGAGAAACCGATGAAAGTCCCTGAAACTTTAACACATTTAAGTTACAATTACCTGATTGTATGTAACAAAAATCAACTCATTACCTGTCTGGCTTGCATGAGTACCTTCAGCACTTGCACTTCTACTCTAGTTCGATTTTCAAGCATTTATACTGATTTGAGAATATCGGTGAGATAGTTAAGGTAGTCAAAGCAGCTCTAATATGTCCAGAATATTCCTCATTTGACTGTAAAGAAAGGCAACTTTTGATTCTGTACTATTTTTTCCACTAATCACTCCAGATACTTCCATTTCCATATAAAACTCATATAAAGCTCAGATATATGCCCCATGAGCTTTAGCTTGTTGTGACTCAATTCCATGTAAATACTGTTTTCCTTACTCCACCTCCCTTAAATAATCTTTTTTAAAAAATATATAAATATGGCCTAACAGTTCATTTATTCAATGCAATCAAAATAGTCTGTACAAATTGGCCCAAACCAGAGAAGCCCAAATGCTTCCCAGTTCTAGAAGACAAAACAAAATATCAACAAAAAACAAATAAACAGACAAAAGCAGAAAAGGGAACTCCTAGAAGCTCTGTCAAGAGCTGCAACCTCTTCATCTCCTCCAATCATCCATGCCCACCATTGAAGAGAAACACTGATAGAAAGGTCAACAACGAGTTTATCTTCATGGAAACGTAGCTCATTTCTGGATTAAGGTTGAGTTTGGGTTGATTTCACCTAATACACTCTCTCCCTCAAATAGTCTCTTTTGCCCTCCACAATGATAAGGGCCAAGGCTCTGCTCTTACTCCTGCTTCAAAAAATAGATAATTTGTCTCTAACTGTATAATACAGCAATGATTGTATAACTCTTTGAATAATTTAGCAAATTTATGGAGACAGAAACAATAATGTGTTGAATTTCTTGGACAGGGTTTCTCAATAGACAATAATCCTACACAAGGTCAGCCAGAGAAGTTTGTGGCAGCAAAATACTCAACTGGAAAGGTAAATTTTAAATTGCTCATTACTTTTTCCTTCCGTTAATTAGTCAAACTTCCACACTTGCATTTTAATTCCTGAGGAAATGTATACATGTCTAAATTTCACTTTTTCTGGTTGCTAAAGGATTAAATACAACTTATCATCTTTAGTTCTGCCCTTTCTTTTAATACTCCAAGATCGAGCTATTACCAAAATTTTGCACTCAAAAGTAAAGTTGTTGTCTAATGAAAGGAGAGAAATAAATTCAACGTGTCTTGCCTATTTGAATTGCAGAGAGAGCTCTCGGATGCTATGAAACAAAAGATTCGAGCAGAATATGAAGGTTTGGGAGGAAGCCCAGATAAGCCTCTCCCAACAAACTATTTTCTCAATATCATGATTTTGATTGGTGTTTTGGCACTTTTGACGTCTTTGCTGGGAAACTAAGGCTTTAGTTTGATCTTATAGATAATTTGAGTGCTTTTTATCGGCATTATTGATGATGAAAGATTTGCCAGTCATATATGCAAAAGTCAAAATTTACACTCTGGTTTTCTATCTTTTTTCTTCACATTGCTTTGTGCCTGCAATTTACTTTCAAAACGATGGGAGAAGCTGCTTCTTGACTGTGTCAATATGGAATTTCTGTGAACATTCTAGTTTGCAGATTTCCTAATTCCTATTATCTTCTGATATTGTTAATGGTCATCCTTGACATCTTTACACATACTGGATAAGAGTCCATTTGGATCTTCCCCTTTCCTGACAGTTTTTTTTTCTTAGATTTTGTGCTCAAATAGTGGTTGTGCTAATTTGTGAAGGCCATGAAGTGTTTAAGGTCTGGGTAGGTGAGCGGTCGACCGAGATGAGGTTATCCTTCCTAATTTTCTTTTGTCAACAGCATAAACATACCCAGTGTTATCCTACAAGTAGAGTCTTGCCTGATTTTCTTTTGTCTAACCAAAAAGAGAAATGTGAAATTCACCATTGATTTCGTCCCATTTCCTTTTCAGAGTATCTGTTGAAGATAAGTCTCAGAAATAAAGTAGAAGTAGATAAATTTTAGTAGTTTTAAATTATTAGATTTCTATGTGGTGTAGACTTAGGAATTAGTTATCCTTTTGTTATTTGAATTTGAATTGTAGTCTAGTTAGAAATTTAACTATAAATATATGTTTTGAGTTATTAATAAAATAAAATAATTTCCGTTGACAATACAATTGCAGTATTTTTTCTCTTCAAGTCTTTCTCTATTATTTCTTTAATTTCAAAGCTAAAACCCAATAATTGGTATCTAGGACTGATACAAGCACAATCATGAAGATGAACACTTTTGAGTATTTTGAATGCAACAGACAGAGTGTACGAGTTGAAGTGTAAAAGGGGCTCCAAAGTCGCCCCTCTATTGCACTCCATGGGCTCCATTTTGTTCATTTAACACTAAGGGGCACTTTTGTCATTTTGACTCTTATTGTAATAAGTCTATAAATAGAACATGTTAGGGTTTTAGCTCATTGGTTGTTGAATGTTGATGATAGAACACATCTCTTGAGAGAGAGAGAGCCTCCCTAGGCCGAAACTAGGACATGAGCAAGTGCGGATTCACTTGTGAATGTGTATTGCTTGGAAACGATGGTGCTTGAGCGGTGGAATCCCTTTGTGTCTTCGTAAGAGTGTGGTGTTGCTATCGTAAGTTCTAGGGGTCCTTAGATTTAATATATCTTTGGGTTCTTGGGTCTTATTGTAGTGTATGTCTCACTATCTATCTCTACATTTCATGTCTTAGTTAGTGTTGTTTAGGGAAACCGTTGGTTATTGTTGTTCATGTATCTTGTAACCGTTTGTTGTTGTTAATATCCTTATCATATTGTTGTCTATCTTCTTGTGTTCATCACGTTTTAGTGGTTGTTTTGGTGTATAAATACACCTTGTTTCCTTGTATTCTTGTGTTGTAGTTGTTTGACCGAAACTAGCTCTCAAAGGGGTCCTCAGATTCCTCTTGATTTGTGAACTGTTTTGAGCCTTTTCTTGTGTTCCTTGTTCTTCTTGTATCAAGGACCATTTTCTTGAGGAATCTGTGAGTGAGATAGAACTTAAGCATTTTCTCGGCCTTGAGGTGGATCGGTTGTATCTTCTTTTAGTTAAAAAGGAGTTGCCCATTCATGTTAGTGTAGATGCCATACGAAAGAGAATTCTGAAAATAATTTTTCTCAAATAGCTCCTCCTGTCTTTGATGGTGAGAATTACTGTCACACCCCAAATCCCATTGGAGCGGACTGGCACCCATAGCCGAGGAGGCCCGGGAGAACCCGTTCATAACCTATACTTTCACATTTACATTACTTATGAAAATTAGAAATTTGGGCAGCACTTCATTGTAAATAGAAGAAAACAGTACCTGTATCAACCCAGCAGACACGCATAAATATATATATATGAACAGTAATTGGTCGTCAGAGCCATCACCTCTATCAACCTAACACTCCTATGGCTGTACAATATGTCTACAAAAGCCTCTACATAGATACACCACTGAGTTGGGGTCGGGACGAACTCCCGCCCACAAAAGACTTTTATACAAATACCAAAGGTACATATAGAGACGACTTGGGATGCCCCGAAACAACTGGAGCTCACCACTAACAATAGAATGTCATGGCTCTTACTGCGGAGGTGTACGACCTGAAGTACCTGTTCCTGCAGGCATGAATGCAGGTCCCCCGTGAGGGACGTCAGTATGGAAATGTGTACTGAGTATGTAAGGCAGGGAGTATCAACATGAGATACAAAAGATCAACAGAACCCAGATACCAGTGAATAAACAGTATGAGTAGACCACACTTAAAAGAACTGATGGGATACCTGGACATTACTTTCATATCATTACTTCCCGTAATCCTTATCAATACATAACATATGTCATACAATGGCCAACTGATCAGTGGTACTAATACAATACATCAGGGACCACCCCTGGAATAACATATATATACATAATCTTTATAATACAATGGCCAACTGAACAGTAGTACTAATACAATACATCAGGGACCACCCCTGGAATAGCATATATATACATAATCTTTATAATACAATGGCCAACTGATCAGTGGTACTAATACAATACATTATATCATCAATTTAAAATATAGACATTCCATTTCTTAATTCAATTAATCTTTGAGATTGGTTACTTTGTGGTCACACTTTATGAAACTTGAAACCATGATACTTCAATAGGAAAAACATGTAAATAGGTAATCAATATCATGAAAATTGAGTAGAGAATCATGGATACCTCATTAAACCATTTCGGAGACAACAATAGTATATGGGTATTTTTTTTTTACTAGCCGGACATCTTAAAAGTGAAAACAAGTTCAATTGGTAGTGTCGAAGATCATATGATGTTATTATGTGTCATGTGTCGTAGGACAATGTTGGAAGCCTACTTGAGAGTGCCATGGGTCATTATTCATGCCAAAGAGTAGATAGAGTATGTCTTACATACCTTAATATAACCACTTCAATACAAGTGACTTCCCGTACTCTTCGAACACTTATCTACAATAAGTCATTTGTGGCAAACTAGTATTAGCAACCAAACCTTACCATTTAGGTATTAACTTCACCAATTAATGTCTAGGAAGTAATCCCTTAGCTCATCAATAAGAGTACTACATACATCCTCTTATACTCTTATTACATTCACATATCATGCATTTTCATGAAATATCCCTCAACATCACTCTTAGCCTTTATTTTCCTTCTTAATCACCATCCAATACCAACATGATCACTAGGCATACATAACCACTAATATAATGATATATCACCACAATTCATTCTTCATAATCCAATACAGCAACTTCCATAACTTACTACTAACAATTTATACACAACAATTCATAACTATGTTTCTAGTTATCTTCCAACATCAAGACAATACTCATAATTCTTTATCAATACTTATTCATGGATAAGAATTAAGAATAAACAATATTCATACCTTAACAATGGACTCTTGTATTTAGAATCCTCCTTACATAACCATGGGGTGCTTCTCGAAGCTTTCGAGATGGTGAACACAACTACGGAACCAATTTGAATTTTCTACGGTTGAATCTTGAGTTATTTGGGATTTTGTTTGAAACCCTAAAGGGTATTCTTGAGAGAAAATTAGAGAAAAGGGGTATATTTTGCTGAATTTGGAGCTGAATCAGATGTTATAGACGAATTAGGGGTGAGGTGAAATGACTAAAATGCCCCTAAGAAAACAAGAAAAGTCGAAACTATCCCTCAGTTGACAAACTGACAGGCTGAAGTAAAACGGATATAACTCCTTACTTAGATGTTGTATTTGGATGAAACCAGTTTCATTGGAAAGAAGACTCAAAGATCTTTCGTTTGATATATTATAGCTCACACAGTTCATTATATACAAGGAGTTATGATCGTTTGAAGTTGACCCTGAAATGCTGAAAAAAAAAGTGGGCAACAGGCTTTGCGTTTTGCTACTGTTTTGAAATCCAAACGCAGCCTTATGCATTCCGAAAAATTCCAAAACTTATCCGAGATGTACTATGAGATTGCCCGATCGTAACGCAACTTGAAAATCTAAAAATGAAGGTCGGGAAGGTCGAGAAGTTGTATCCCGAAGGTTGCCAGCTAAAATGACTCGAAGTTACACTTAGAAAATTTTTTCAAGTTTTTAAGTCTAAGAGCACTCTATTAAAGGCTAATCCATGCACGACTTTTACGGGGTGTTACAATTACCAACTTTGGGCAGTAAGAATGGAGACATATCTTGAGGCTTTAGATCTTTGGGAGGCCGTGGAGGAGGATTATGATGTTTTTCCGCTGCTCGATAATCCCATGGTGGCATAGATCAAAAGTCAAAAGGAAAAGAAAATTAGAAAATCAAAGGCAAAAGCAACTTTATTTGCTAGTGCGTTTCCAACAATTTTTAAGAGAATTCTGACCCTTAAATCAGCAAAAGAAAATTGGGATTATCTATACAGGAGATGAAATAATACGAGATATGAAGGCATTGAATCTAATAAGGAAATTCGAATTGCAAAAGATGAAGGAATCTGAGACCGTCAAAGAGTACTCAGACCGACTTCTTGGCATTATTAACAAGGTAAGATTGTTTGACACAAAATTTAAAGATTCAAGAATTGTTAAAAAATTCTTGTTACAGTGCCTGAAAGATACAAAGTATCAATAAACCTTGGAAAACACAAAAGATCTGTCCAAGATTACCTTGATCGAATTGTTAAATATATTGCAGCTTATGAGACAAGATGGTATGGTTGAAGGAGCTTTGACAGCCAACTACAAGACCCAAAGCAAGGGTAATAATTCAAGGAGAACCTACTCATCTTGTCAGCACTACGACAAAATAGGCCATCCTCCATTTAAATGTTGGAAGAGACCAGATGCACAATACAAGATATGCAATCAACTTGGCCATGAAGCTGTGATTTGCAAAAACAAATCTCAAAAATATGAAGCAGGTGCCCAAGTCACCAAAGAAGAAGAAGATCACTTATTTGTGGCAACATATTCTTCAACCAAGAAATTTGAGTTTTGGATGATTGACAGCGGTTGTATAAACCACATGACATATGACAAAACTGTTTTTAAAGAGTTTATGCCTTTGAAAAATAAGAAAATCAGAATTGAGAATGATGACTATATTCCTACAGAAGGAAAAAGGAATTTTGCAATCAAAACAATTTCAGGTACCAAAATAATTTCAAATGTCCTTTATGTGCCCGATATTGCTAAAAGTTTGTTAAGTGTTGGTCAGCTAATAGATTTCTTTGGAGACAAATATTGTCGAATTTTTGACTCCACTAATCATGAGATTTTACAAGTTGATATGAGAGACAAAAGTTTCTTATTTAATCCAATAGAAGATACACACGAGGTTAAATTCCTGCAACAATTTTTGATCCAAGAGGAGTGTTGAAGATATGTCTCTGCAATATACAATTTTTGATCCAAGGAGGAGTGTTGAGGATAAGTCTCAGAAATAAAGTAGAAGTAGATAACTTTTAGTAGTTTTAAATTATTAGATTTCTATGTGACTTAGTAATTAGTTATTCCTTTGTTATTTGAATTTAAATTTGAATTGAAGTCTAATTAGAAATTTAGCTATAAATATATGTTTTGAGTTATTAATAAAATAGTTTCTTTGACAATACAATTGCAATATTTTTTCTTTTAAGTCTATTTCTGTTATTTTTTTAATTTCAAAGCTAAAACCCAACAGTATCAAAGGTCAACTTGCACTCTAGGTCAGAAATCATGGATATGTCAGTGGATGCTGGAAATTTGTCGCAGCTAGAAAAATGTCCCCGTCATGTACATGTCAAAATAAGAAGTCCATTATGTTACTCTTTTCTCCCATTCTGGATAGGTTAATTCGACACCATGAAGTGAGTCCTTTCTTCCGTTTTTACAGTTTTAGAATTAGCTAATTAATCCACAGAAGTGGAAAGCTGTAAATGTGAAAAAAATGAATAAACTATTTTCCTTCGTTTTCCACTATCTGTTGAACAGCCATGGAAAAGACAGAAAAGCAAGAACAGATTTATTAAAAATATTTTCTCACGTTTTCAATAACATTTGGTTGGATTACCAAACGTGTCTTGGCCAGACATTATATGTCAAATTTAGGAAGACTTGTTAGCAACAGACCAATCAACTGGATCAAGAAGCACCGGAGAGCATATCCTCCAGAAAGCATAGAGAAAACATAACAACACTAGTGTGGAATACTAGGCATATGCACTGTATGAACTAACCTTGGCAATGTACAGTGAATGAAAGATACTGTATTGCCTTCCATGTACAGGGTTAAAATAGCCGTAACACGTGGACAAGTTAGATGCTGACATTTGGAAAGATAAAATAGCATTAACTCCGGTGGCAATCCATCTTGAAGAAGTAGAACGAATTGGAGATAAACTCAACATCGGACCAAGGCTCAAACACACGGAGAAAGAGTCCATCTAAGAACGCTAGCCGTTATGTAACCGACCCGAGGCAATGCCGGGTGTTACGCTTTTTACTCTTAAATCTCATTTAATTAATCATTAAACACGAGTTAGAGGAATAATTCTTGACTACTAGGCCTTGGGAATGCATCTCTATAAAGTAGTAGAATCATCACATTGTACATCATCGAATTCTATTATTAAATATTTGAACTTTTATCTAGCAACATCAGTACTTGTTCATCAGCTTTGGGCATTAGTCAAAGCTCGACCGAGGATTCCTTCACTGAAGATATCACTGAAATCAGACCAACACTAGCTACATTTGCTTAATCTATAATTAAATTCATTCAATTTGTCTTAGCTTATCTTGTATTTACTGCTTTGCTTGCTTATATGTTTCATTATCTCGATAGTTCCAATCCAAAGTGTCCTTTAAACCCTTGCGTACAAATTCAATTGTATCTTTTTTGTGGTATATAGTTTGGCACCTACCATGGACTAGGCATAATCATGGTATTATTTTGATCCTTCTAAATTAATACTACCAACCTTTATTTTTGTGAACGCAAACAATCGACCTAATGGCTGGCACTGGTAACGCACATTGGACCCCACTAACAATGAGGCTGATCCAGTCCCAGGGAAGCTTCGAGTCGCAAACAGGCAGCGAGACTTCGCCATGAGGGTCTCATGTTCAGAAGGTGATCATACACAGAAATTAAAGCAATGATGATCAAGATACAGTTAAAAGTCGTTATATGATTAGACAAATATTTGTTACACTGTAAATCCAATAGAAAACAATACCGGAATTACCATAAAAGGAAAAGGATGCCCTTGATCCGTAAACACCATGAGAGGTGCCATCACCCAGTAACAAGGGGTTGAGGATCGTGGGGAGAATAATGTAACTGGCCCCAGTAGCAGAGAATCAACCGGGCTAACGTAACGGTTATTAACTTTTAGAAAAAATATTTTAAGATTTAAAATTAATATTCAATTATTAAGTTCTCAGTCAAATTTATTATTATTTTGTTGTTCTTTAATTTATTTTGGTTTCACTTGTTATTCTTCATTATTCAAATTATTCAAATTAAGGAAATGCATCGTTTCCATCTTGAACTATAAACAACTAAGACACACTCAAACTTATTGGGAGTTTTATTAGCCCTGTACTAATTAAAATTGTATTTGGCAACCTTAGTGCCTACGTGACATATATGTGTGTCTACGTGGACCTTCAGTATGTAGATTCACGCAGTATGTCACATAGGTTTTTAGGTTGCCAAAATTCGATTTTAATTAGTACAGGGGTAATTAGGCCCCCTTTTAAGTTCGAGTGTATCTCAACAATTTTGTTTATAGTTCAGGGTGAAAACAATGTATTTTCTCAATCAAATTTAATAAGTTGTTTCAATAATGAGTATTTTATAGAAAAAATTACAAAATATCACAACTTATCTTTACTACACTACATATAATCCCTCTCTTTTAATTAATTGCTTAAAGAAAAAATTACAGAAAGTAGTATATACTTAAAACTATAATTACAATAAATAGCAACATTTTAGTAAAATTACAGTTTATAGCAAGAGTAACATTATTTTACTCATAGCTAGGCAAATGCATGTTTTACTTCTACTACTTTGCATTTTTTTATTTTCACTCCACTATTTCACTTCCCCTAAATATAGTCATATCTTCTACCCTTTTTTTTCATCTTATTTTTTTTTTATCATTTTATTTTTTTATTTTATTTTCACTTTATTTTCTCTCCTTTTTTTTCTGTTTCGTTTTTTTTTATTTTTTCTTTTTTGTTTTCTTTTTTGTTTTCTTTTTCATATTTAAAGATAATTATCCTCATGATCTTCAAGATTTCAATATAAAACATCATTACTGTCTTTCCCTCTCTTATATTTCTACTTTTTTTTTCTTATTAGTTTTTTTTCATCTTATTTTTTTTATTTCTTTTTCTTTTTCATTTTTTTCTTTCCACTTTATTTTTTCTATTCTATTTCTCTTTTTTCCCTTTTTTATTTTTTTTCCTTTCTCATATCTTTTTTTCCTTTTTCTATTTTCGTTTTGTTCTTTTTTTTTCTTTTATTTTTATGCTTCTATTTCTCATTCTTCCTTCTTTTTTCTTTTTCACTTCTTTTTTTTTTGTTTTTTTTTGTTATTTTTTCTCTTCTATCTCTAACTTTTATTTTGAAAAGACAAATATGCATATCACATACACATATTCAAAAATCATACAAAATACATAGTTATACAGATCTGGATATGTATTTCAGTACAAAACATACATATGTATTTATGAAATACATATCATATTCATATTAAACAGTAACAAACATAACTATACTATATATCTTCATATGTATTTGCGAAATACAAAGGTGACATATAAAATAAAAATATACATATGGATCAATTATGTATTTTGTAAATACATATACAGAGTTATATGTATTTTATACGGTGTTGGATTTGTCTTTGAACTGTACATGCTATGTCATTTTTAGAGGGCGACATATGTATTTATTTATTTTCTTTTACTGTTTAAGATATGTATCATGTATTTTTTTATTACCTATATGTATATGCATATAATTGTCATTTTTGTTAGAGAGATTTTGTGTCCTATATGTTTATATATACATGTGAATCAAATATGTATTTCTGTAAATACATATACAGATATATATGTATGTTTTTTACCGTAAATACATATGCAGATCTGTATGTCTATTTATTTTGTATATTATTTTGAATATGTATATATGATATAGATATTTGTCTTTTAAAAATAAAAGATAGAGATAGAAGAGTTAAAAAAATTGAAAAACAAAAAAAAAATAGAAAAAAACAAAAATGAAAAATAAAAATTCAAAAAAAAGAACTGAAAAAGGAAAAAAAGAAGAAGAAAGAGAAATAGAAACTAGAAATAGAAGTGTAAAAACAAAAGCGAAAAAAATTTAAAAAAAAATAATAAGAAGAAAATGAAAAAAAAATGAGAAAAGAAAAAAAAAAAGAAAACGAAAAAAGAAAAAAAAAATAAAAAATGAAAAAGAAAAAAAAAGAGAAGTAGAAGAGAGAAAATAAAGTGGAAAGAAAAAAATAGAAAAGAAAAAGAAATTAAAATTAAAAAAAAAAGATAAAAAAAATGAAAAAACTAACCAAAAAAAAAATAGTTAGAGATATAAGAGAATGATATTTTGAAATTTTGAAGATCTTGGAAATAATAATCTTCATATTGTGTTTGATTTGGAAAAGGAATCTACTAATTTAATTAAGAGTAATTTATGAAAATTTATTTAGATGGGATAATTATTCTTTTTTAACTCAACTAATTTGAGTAAAACAAGGATAGTAAATCTTGTTGTATATGTATTTGTATAGCAACACTTTACTTAAATACAATTTACTATTTTTCATAATTATGAAACTGTTGCTATAAAAGTTACAATTAAGACTCTATAGTTGTTATTTCTGAATTTTTCTCTTGTTTAAATCTCTCTCCCCCCCCCCCCCCCCCCCCGCCCTTTTCCTTAAACCGACCGATACATACACTCAATCCCAAAATTTTCTAATGCGTAACTTACTTTCCCCTCATCTCCAAGATTTCAATCGAGTTTCAATCTAGTGGTCAAAGTGTGGTAAATTATTTTGAAGTTTACTATTTTGAATTGGACTATTCCCTCATCTTCATCTTCAATTTCAAACTTTCAAGATTCACACACTTTTCTCAAAACTCCACTTTTTCTTTTTCCAGAACTTTTGTTGGAGTTTACCTCTGAACATTAGTTTTTTTTTGAATTTTTTACTAAGCATAGATTTTATCAATTTTTTTTTTATAAAATCTATGTTTATTAAATCAATTACATTATAATGAATTTAAATTCACATCCATCTTTTAGTATTAGAATTACTCATATAATGTTAACCAAATTATTGACATTCCTAATTTTTTTTCCTGATGTTTTTGATATGACTGATGATGATTTTGTTGAAAATAGATCAAAATACTAAAACGATTCGATGATGATGAAGAAGTTGCGTGAAAAGGGAGGCCGCTAAAGCAAACAAAAATCGATGTACTGAGAAAGAGTTGAAAAACTTAATGTCCTCTTATGAGTCCTGCAACACATGATCCACAACCATCTACTAAACCGACGACCTCTCGCGATGTGCCCAGTCAGTGGCAGTCTGGGTTTGATCAATTTGCTTTTGATTATGTGTAAAGGCTGAGAATGAATATTTTAGTGATAATAAAGACCCACCAAAATTAAAATTCAACTTCAAATCACCAGACGAAGATGATGTGGTTACTGTTGAATAGTTATAGTAATGTTGGTTTTGTGCAATTTTATAATTGTCTTTTCAGTTGTTACAACTATAACTATGTTGATTGATTTTTTGTTTTGCTCACAAAGATAATGTTGATACTACTTTATCCAGTGTATTTGATGGTAAATTGTTTTAATCCAACAGTTCTAATTATTCCTTCATATTATAAGCCTTTTTATAATATGTATCAAATACATAACTATAACATATACGTACGAGATACATTATTATAACTTGTTTTAGACTATAAAATATATCAGATACATGAATATACAAAATTAAATTAAACATGTGTTCGATATAAATGTATATTTCATATCTCTTATATTTATATTTTTTTATAAGAAAAAATATAATGTAATATATTTACACTGAGATATATAATTATTTACTGAAAATAATAATATATCTTAATTTTCTGTGTCTTTACAAATACATATTTTATATCTCTTATATTTATGTTTTTATAGTAAAAAGTATAATGTAATGTATATACACTAAGGTATATAGATAAAAAATAAAATTAAATATTAGTAATGTATCTTAGGTATTAACAAGGTTAGATATCTCTATAGTTACGTACAAAAATGATATTTAACAAATGCTTTTACCTGAATGCATATATTAGATAGTATTATATCATTAATTTTAGTTATGTGCCAAATGTGTCTTATCATTTATAATAAGTATCTCTGCTGTTATATTGAATTGATTGATATAAACAACAATTGTTGTCTTGTACCAAAATAATGGTTAGTAATTGATTGATTCAAAGTATCAGTTAATTAAGTTATATTGCTATACATGTATTTTAATGTTGAAAAAAAAAATATGTATCTGATAAATTTCATTACATTCACAAAAAAATTGTTCAACAAATATTCATCATTACAACTACAAATATGTATCAGATACATAAATATGGAGATTGAAACATCATACATTAATAACATCATTGAAGAATTATTGTAATTATGATATATACAATTTAAATACAAACGTGTTGTGCAACAAATATGTAACAAACATGTAATATGATATTTTCAATTATGTTCACACCAAAAGCAGATTTGATAGCTCCAATTATATTGGTTAGTGTGTGATCTCTTATGATTGACTAATTTTGAAATTGTAAAATCGCTAACAAATAAAATCATAGCTTGAACTTGGACGAACATTCTATCTTTCGAGGGCCAGTTTGTACATCATGAAATACCCTTACTTTAAAGAGTTTCAAATTCTTTCGACGTGGCACCTTAAAAATTCAACTACGATCCTCTAAAAATTATTGTAGGACATAGCTGCAAAACACACACAATCATATTGAAATTAAAATATTTATTAACAAATGCATCACTAATTAATAAACACATGATAATTTATGAGATGCAATATTAATTTATACAATTCACTTTAACGCTTAAAGTATCTCACAAATTTTGTCCTATATATAAATCAAATTATGTATCTCACTCTGTACTAGCCAATCTATTATGTATCTCCATCAAATATGTTTATAAATTTTGTCCATTACATAAATTTAATTATGTATCTCAGTATGTTCTTGCCAATGTAATATGTATCTAGACCAAATCTGTTCGTAAATGAATGTATCTCAGCAATTGTAAATTTTGTATATCTACTTCAAGAATATGCAACACGTGAGATACATAATTTATGAACTTACAATAACATCATCTCTACTTCAAATTGAAAATATTTTCTATTTTCACTGAAATGTAACAACAACAGATACATACTTTTTGTTTGTTGGATTTTTTGACTTTGAAATTGAAAGAATGATCAGTGACACACTTTTCTTAATGTCTATGTATAAGCTTCACCCCCATATCATTACGGATCAACAATGAAGATAAGTTTCTTTCAACAATAAATTGAGCTTGAATTTTTTTCTTGTTACGTCGATTCAAATTTTGCAGCAATGATTAAAGTTAATTTTTCATACGTTATATTTTCTCTAATTACAATGCCTCACTTTTATCCTACGTACTTGACACCAGTAAACCAAACTTCGAAATATCGTAATAACACAGAGATATTTATTGAGAATAGTTGGAAAAAAATACAACAAAAAACAGAGAATGGAGGAGAAAATGATTCAGCAAGTTGAGTGAGGAGAATGATATTTTGAAAATATACAAAATAATTAATTACATTTTAAAAAATTTTTTGACTCTTAATTGAAGATATGAAGAGTGATTTACTCCTTAATTAAGTTAGTTTTTATTATTTTTTTAATTAGTGCGCATTAGTTGTTTCACTGAATGTATCACTAGGGATGTATCTCTCGTAATTGGATGTATCGAAAAAAATAAAAAGAAATTTTTTATGAAATTTTGATAAAAGTTGAGATATGGTATAGTTAGGGATATACTAGTGGGGATTTATGTAAGTTTTTCTACTTTATACATGTTGCGACTTATGGAATGTACCAAATAGTTAAATTCGTGTTCTTTATAATTATTGATATCACTTTATCTTAGTAGTTGCATGATTTTTCTTCTCTCATGTTATTTTTCATTAATTGAGTTAATAAGATATTTTTTTAAATATGACTATTTTAGATATTTTACTGGGATATATTTAGTGGTCAAATTTCTGTTTATATAACTAATTGATATCATTGTATTTTATACTAGCAGTTTTCTTAAACTAGGTTTCATATTTTTTGAAAGATTTTAAAATTTGATTTCACAAATCTTTAAAAAAAAAAATACAGAAAAAGGAAACCTTGTTATTATTTAAAAACTCTAATTATTATTCATTTATCACATTATTCAAAGACATATCTAAAATTTTCATTAATAACACATTATTAATGAATTTAATTATGGAAAAAAACTTATGTAGCCAAGACCACTAATATTAAAACTTTTTATAGCCCTAAAAATACTTATGCAAAAAATAGTCATAGATTATTCAAACAAGAAGGTTAAAAACCTAAAAAGAATCCCTTAAAAAAAAGAAAGAAAGCTATATTCAATTTGTTATTTCCCAACAATCATCCCTTAACATTCTCTTGCAATTATATTATTTCTTATTATCTCCAAGATTTGAAATACAAAATTGAAAAAACTTGAACGAAAATAACCAGAAAAGAAACATTATCAAAGTTTTACCAAAACTCTTAGAAACTTATACATGTATAATAAATACATAAATCAGTATATAAATATTATATAATGCATATACCCTAATTACACTCATATTTTTTTAAAAAATGTAAAACTTGATCATAAATGGCAAAAAAATTTATCGAACTTTTCCAAAAAAATTTAGAAAAATTATAGATGTATAATAAATGTATGGATTGATGTATAATTAGTATGTAAGGTATACACATCAATTATATAATAATTATACACTATTACATAATGTAAATGTTATATAATGATATTACACAATTGGTGGGTAATACACACACACCAATTATATACGTACTGTATAATGATTATACACTAATTACATAATATATAAATAACTCATGTTATTCGTCATTCATCGTTTTTTAATATTTACGTGGATTACATAAGTAACAGACTAAAGTTCGAGACATTATAGTTTGGGAGGCGAAACTCATGTTTTAAAGAAGATGATTGTGATGACTATGAATAATTTATATTGGTTCAATTAATTATCCATTTACTGAAATTGTTTTTCAAAACAATTTCAAATATTTTGATCTCTAATATTGTTCGTGAAAATACCATTATTGAAGAACAAGTAAATTTTGATTTTCTGAGATAAAAAAAAGAAGAAAAAGAGAAGGAAATTTTGATTTGCGGATGGGCAATGGGGAGAGGGAATAGAGATGGAGAGAGAATTATATTGCTAAGGAGAGATATATACTAGCTAGTTTAAAGGATTTATATTTATCCTTATTCCTACAAATAACAATTAGAATAAAATAAATTATTAGTCTGGATAAAAAAATAAAATTATTAGTCTGGCTAAAAAAAGGTAAACAATGAATGAAAGCTGATTATAATGGGGTTATTAAGTTAAAGTATGGGTATTTTGAGTTTAAAACTTACGTGGGCTGTTATATGGGTTAATTTTCCTTAAGTATATCTCATAATGTATTTAAAATATAATCATACTCAAGGCAACACGTTATTAAATCCTATTATTTAAGCATAACAAGAAAAACAAAATTATGTTATCAACCGGAAAATAATAATAAAAAGTTTGATTGGAACCCAATAATCTGATATCGATTTTAATTTTATAAATTTCTTTTCTAAAAAAAATTATATTTTGTTATGTCATTAAATATATATCAAAAATTATATTTCTGGGAATAATGATCATATATATATCGCTAACTCTATGCCTTTTTCGTGGCGTACTAGATAGGGAGAAATGAGAAATTATAAGTGTTGATTTTCAAGCAAGGTGAACGGTAAACTACCCACAGGATACCTAAGGGTGCCATTGAACACAAAGAAAGTTTCTCTTGTCTAGTGCCAATCGCAGAAAGCAGACTGGACCACAAAATTTCTATCTAATATAAGAAAAGCATAGTGTTTACCATCATTTTTAAAATAGTTAGATTTGTAGGTGAGTTAAGAGCATGCATTAAGATTTTAGATTCTTGTTAGTAGCATAAATTTATAAAAGAGTAAGTAATCTAAATAAAGAATGTAAAATAGTAAGTAAAGCAAAGATTGAGAGCAAATCTGAAAGACAACGAGCTACAAGCAAATAGCGATCAGGAGTGCTTGATGAACGAGCTTAATAGTAAGTAAATGATACTAAAACAATTAAAACAAAAGAGAGGGATTAAGAATCAAGCTAGAGAATATTATTCCTTGAGAGTGAAATGATAGAAAATTCAGATCCCTTTACAATGAGGGAGGGGTTGACTACTTATAGGTTACAAGGACTATCTCAACCAATATGAGACTGCCACTTAAAATCTACAGTACATCAACCAATTAAGGATGGCCACTTGTTGCACCGTTGGAGGGTGCCAGCCCAATATCGCGTGTCTGATATAGTTCAACACTGGGTAGTTTATGCACCTGAGATCCTCGATAGATTGTTCTTCTCTTTGTTGTTCTATGCACGATCACCATCACTGTTGGTATCAGGATACTTTGAACATGCCCGAGTGGGTGTTTCTTTATCTCGATTTCATTCTCGTGATGACACCATTGTGGGTTGGTTCCATTTTGCTCGACCTGGGTCGGTCCAATCTTTATTAGAGCTATGTTACTCGACCCCAATTGGTCCAATCCTTATTAGGGCTATTTTTCTCATACAAATAGTTTCTCCATTGCTATATGTAGTTTTTATGATGAGAAACTAACTTCAAGGGACCAGGTCCCTGGATGTTCATGGTACAATACAACTGGTACGGGTGTCTGGATAATTTTGTCCTCTTTTGTAACAAACTTGCAGGTACTGCTTGTACTGAATAGGACACCTGGTCCAATGAGATTTTAGCCTTAATCATCACCCAACTCTAAAAGGAAAATGAGGCTTCTTCATCAAATAGTTTTTGCACAAATCTAAAGAGTGAAGAGAGGGAACAAAAACTCCATTTCAATATTGCTCATGTTCTGTAACACACCGTATTCAAGTACGTGTATTGACATATTCAAGTACGTGTATTGGTCTTATTTATATGGAATTAATTTTTTTTATTATTTTATTTATACCAAAATTTTCCCGTTGATGGTTCCATGCGAAGGTTATTGAATAAGCTTTCCAACGATCTAAAGATTTACAAAAACGGATAGGTTTCGGATATAATCGAGCACGTTTAAAACTATAAAACGGTGGCCGGGATATATGGGAATAGTAAATGTGCAGGAAAATTTCCTGCACACAAACTACTGAGGCCAGCCGAATTTTTGGGTCAACTTCGAACGATCATAACTCCTTTAATATAATGAACTGGGAGAGCTGCGACCTATGAAAAGAAAGATCTTTGAGTTTTATTTCCAATGCAATTAATTTCATCCAAATTCAATGTTTGAGTAAGGAGTTATACTCGTTTTACTTCAGCCTATCAAAACAGATTTTTAGGGTCAACTTCAAATGACCATAACTCCTTGTACAGGACGAACTGGGTGGCCTACTTTATATGAAATAAAAGCCCTTTGAATTATCCTTCCAACGATACCAATTTCAACCAAATTAGATATTGGAGCAAAGAGTTATGGTCGATCTACTTTAGCTTATCAAAACAGTCCACCAAAGGACAAATTTGACATTATTTAAATTTTAAAGGCATTTTGGTCATTTTCTATTATATTATGGATGGGAATATATGTATATATGCATGTATATGACTTCAAAAACTCATTTTCATCATCAATCATTGAAGAAGAACAAACCCTAGCCAAATTTGACCTTTAAATTACTTTTGATTCAACCGTAGAAATTCCAAAGTAATCCGATAATTGTGTTTGTCATCTCGAGAGCTTTGAACGACACCTATTATTTGTGCAAACAGGATTGCATAATCAAGAGGTGAATTCTAAGATATGAATATTGTTTGCCTTTGCTCTTTTCCATATGTATATGTGTGATAGAGGATTATATGTATTAGTTGTTATTGAAAGGTGATGGAAATAGGGTTATGGACTATTTTACATGGTTTGGTTGTATTGAATTGTGAAAGGTGGATATGGTAATTGAGTTATGAAAGGTGGATATGGTAATTGAGTTATGGAAGGTGGATACGGTGATATACTACTGAATTGATGATTATTTATGTCTATGGCTCAATTTGGTTTAATGGATTGGTTGGAAGGATAAAGGAATCCAAACTTGATATTGGAGGATGTTGTATGAATATGCATGGCATGTGAATGTAATTGGAGTATAAGAGGATTAAAGTGACACCGTTTATGGTGTAACTAAGGCTTACTACTTAACCACTAGTTTGGTGAATTCAAATAATTGAATTGTGACGTTTGGTTGCTAATACTAGATTGCTATATATGTTCATTGTAGATAAGTAATCCAAAAAGACGGGAAGTTCATTTGGGACTAGTATTGAAGGTTGACAGTCAGGTATGTAAAGCATACTCTATACCATATCTTTGGCATGAAAGTGAACAATTGTTCTATTAAGAAAGTTTCCAAAGTTATTCAGTAACATGTGATCCATAATGGTTTTGTATGATGTCCTACGTCACCAATGAACTTGTTTCCACCCTACAAGATGGCAAGACATTCCAATACTTACTTGTTTTCCAAATCTTACATGTTTATTGCACTAATGAATGTTAGAAGGTATCCGGTTACTCAAATAAGATCCATGTGCTATTAATGACTCGAAAACGTTTCATTGATATACCAATAAGTTCCTAATTCATTGTTATGGCATTGATGACTCCATAACACTTCATTGATGTGCCAATGAGTTCTTACTTCATCGTTATTGCATTGATGGTCTATTTATATGTCTCTTATTGATGTATCATTGTTTCAAAGTATCAAAAATGCGGTGGCGACAGAAATAACAATCTCAAAGATTAATTAAACTAAGTGATGAAAGTTCTCTCTTATCGGGTGGTATCCCAGGGGCATAAGCCTATCATGGGTCGATCCCTATTTATGTGTTTATGGGTGGTATCCCTGGGGCATAAGCCTATCATGGATCGATCCCAGTTGATATGTACTGGAGGCAGCCTAATGGTCACAGTACAGTACAGTAATGATTACAAAGATGATAAGAATGAAGGTAAAGTGATTGAATAAATACAATGTACAGGTTGACACAAGTTCTAGTAAGTGTGGTCCACTTCTATTACGATTTATTCACTTGTTTCTGATTTCTATTGAGCTCCTACATCATATGTGATTATATACAGCTTTACATACTCTGTACATATTTTTTACTGACGTCCCCCACGGGGCACCTGCATTCCATGCTGCAGGCACAGGTACCTCAACTCATACACCGCACAAGTAGGTGCCAGGATATCCAGCTGCTTTTGGTGAGCTCCAGTTTGATTTGGGGCTTTCTGTGTCATATCCAGTCACTTTTGGTATTGTATAGAAGTTATTTATATGGCGGGGTGTGTCCCAACCTTTGTTAAACTCTGTGTATTGTCTAGAGGCTTTGTAGACCTAATGTACAGTCAAGGTGGTGTTTTGTTAATAGAAGTGATGGCTCCAATGGCCAAGTATTGTATATACATATATATGTGTGCTCGAGCTTATACAGGTGATTATTCCCTTTTATATGTGACATGATGTTGTCCAAATTTTGGGTTGTCATAGAGGTATGCATAGGAAGTATAAGGTTATGAGCTGGTTCTCTGGGGCCTCCTCGGTTACGGGTGCCAGTCCGCCCCAATAGGATTTGAGACGTGACAATAGTGGTATCAGAGAAGTTTGTCCTAGTGAGTCTACTAAGCCGTGTCTACGTAGAGTCTTGTTTATCGGTGTGTCATACACCACATCTATAAATAGGAGGCTATGGACATTTAGGAATTGTTTCTTTTTCTTCATGTCTTAGATCGTGCGATAGAGCCTATATTGTATATGAAGTCATAATTGACCACTGAATCCGTTTGTTTCTCTTATTATAGTAATGATGCCGGTTACTAGAAGTAAGAATATCGGTAAACAAGTAGATGTGGCTGCCGAAGAGGGGACTAGTAAGTCACCCACTATACCAGCTAATCAAAGTGAGGCTCCAGCTAAGCATGCATCAGAAACTTCTTCCACTCCGGAAGAAATAAGGGGGAGGAGAACTATATCCCCAGAGCCACCTATTAATGCTACTGATCAAGATCTTAGAAATGTAGTGTAACTTTTGACTCGTATAGTTGCTGGGAAAGCTCAAGGGCAATCCATTTCTACCACAGGTCCTAGTGGTACAGATAGGGCGGCTAGCCTTCGAACACAGGATTTTCTTAAGATGGATCCTCCCACTTTTACTGGATCAGATCTTAACAGGGACCCACAGGACTTTATTGATCAAATTCAAAGGGCCTTAGATGTTATGCATGTAATGGGAAGAGAGAAAGTGGAGTTAGTGGCGTATAGATTCAAAGGGGAGGCTATATATTGGTACGAGGATTGGAAGTGATCTAGGGGTATTGATGCACCCCCAGCTACTTGGAAAGAGTTCAAAGAGGCATTTCTTGATCATTATCTTCCATTCGAGATTTGTCAGGCCCGTGCAGATCAGTTTTTAAATCTTTGTGAGGGGAATATGAGCGTGAGGGAGTACAGTCTCTAATTTAATTCCTTGTCGACATATGCTTCTAATGTTGTAGCTACTATGGATGATAGAGTTCATCAATATGTGGATAGGTTGGATCTATATCTGGTTAGAGATTGTACTATTGCCACTTTGAACAAAGATATGGACATAGCGAGGATCCAAGTTTTTGCATAGAAAATAGAAGATCAGAGGCAGAGGAGAAGAACACAGGAATTAGAAAGAGGATATTCCAAAAGGGCCAGATCTACATGGCAGTTCATGGTATCCCAAGGAGGGTTCAAACCACAGTTTTCTACTAGACCACCTAGGCCATTATCTTCTTATTCTGCAGCTAGTGCCCCACCACAGTTCCAAGGGTCCAGAGGAAATCAATCTGGGCACAGAAGTGAGAGTTAGAGTTCGCGGATAGTGGGGTACCAAGGGAAAGGGAATATAAGCCAATCGAGACCTCCTCGAGAGCCATGCAATAAATGTGGAAGGTATCATTTGGGGGCATGTTGGATGGGGACCAATGTTTGCTTTTGGTCCAGTATGTCGGGGCATATAATGAGAGAATGCCCACGAAGGGGCATAGGGGATATGGCACGACCTACGAGGTCATTTGTTGCATCATTATCATCGATGCCTTATTCAGGAAGGGGTGAACAACCAATGGGTCGTGTTAGAGGTGATAGAGGAGCCACGAGTTCTACCGGGGCTCAAAATCGTACGTATACTCTTGAGGATCGACAGAATTTAGAGGCTTCCCTAGATGTGGTTACGGGTACGTTGTCTATATTATCATTCGATGTATATGCCTTTATTGATCCCGGTTCTATATTATCTTATGTTACTCCATTGGTTGATGGAAATTTTGAAAGAATACCCGAACTATTGTTAAGCCATTTGAAGTATCCACATCAGTTGGGGAATCTATTATAGCTAGAAGGGTTTACCGAAACTGCATAGTAACTGTTTGTGGTCGTGATACGATGGCTGATCTCGTAGAGTTAGAAATGGTAGATTTTGATGATATAATGGGTATGGATTGGTTGGCGTCTTGTTATGCCATAATTGATTGCTGCACAAAAAAGGTATATTTTCATTTTCCAAATGAATCAGTCCTTGAATGAAAAGGTGGAATTGGCGCGCCAAGAGGTAGATTTATTTCTTATTTTAAGGCAAGCAGAATGATTTTCAAGGGATACATATATTATTTAGTTAGAATAAGGGATACAGAAGCGGAGCCACCAACTCTTCACGCTGTTCCGGTGGTAAATGAATTTGCTAATGTATTTCCTGAAGATCTTCTAAGTTTGCCTCCTGAATGAGAAGTAGAGTTTGGTATTGATGTAATACCAGGCACCCAACCAATCTTCATTCCTCCATATAGAATGGCCCCAGCATAATTACGAGAATTGAAAGAGCAATTGAAAGATTTGCTAGAGAAGGGATTCATAAGGCCTAGTATGTCCCCTTGGGGAGCACCAGTGTTATTTGTGCGCAAAAAGGATGGCTCGCTGAGATGTGTATTGATTATCGACAATTGAATAAGGTGACTATTAAGAATAAATATCCTCTCCCAAGAATTGATGATTTATTTGATCAGTTACAGGGCGCCAAGTGCTTTTCTAAGATTGATTTGAGGTCAGGTTACCACCAAGTGTGGGTCAAAGAGAAGGATATACCCAAGACAGCTTTCCGAACACGGTATGGTCATTATGAGTTTCTAGTTATGCTATTTGGGCTAACAAATGCACCCACAACTTTTATGGATTTGATGAATAGGGTATTTAAGCCATTCCTGGATGTATTTGTGATAGTTTTTATAGATGATATTCTAGTTTATTCTAGATCAGAAGAGGACCATGCCAATCACTTAAGACAGGCATTGCAGACTCTTCGTGATTGTAAGCTTTATGCAAAGTTCTCTAAATGTGAGTTTTGGTTAAAGTTGGTGGCATTTTTGGGTCATATTGTATCTAGTGAAGGGATAAAAGTTGATGCTCAAAAGATAGAAGCTGTGAAGAAATGGCCAAGGCCCACAATGCCTACGGAGATTCGTAGTTTTCTCGGGTTGGCCGGTTATTATAAAAGGTTTGTTGAAGGCTTTTCTTCCAAGCTAACCCATAAAGCATCCAAATTCCAATGAAATGATGCCTGTGAGAAGAGTTTTCAAGATTTAAAGAACAAGTTGATTTCTACACCCATGTTGGTACTTCCAGAAGGCACCGAAGGGTATACAGTGTATTGCGATGCTTCCGAAATTAGTTTAGGATGTGTACTGATGCAGCATGGTAAGGTAATAGCATATGCTTCTAGACAATTGCGGCCACATGAGAAAAATTATCCTACACACGATCTTGAGCTGGCAACAGTTATTTTTACTTTAAAGATATGGCGCCATTACTTAGATGGGGTTCATGTTGATATATATACTGACCATAAGAGCTTGCAATATATTTTTAATCAGAAGGATCTAAATTTAAGGCAGCGGAGATGGCTTGAACTATTAAAGGACTACGATGTTGATATCTTGCATCATCCAGGGAAAGCAAATGTGGTAACTGATGCGTTAATTCGTAAGGCTATAATGGCTCCTATAGAAAGGCAAGGGATGATTAAAGATCTTCACCAATTAGCTAGTTTGAGAGTTCGCCTTCTTGAAACTCCGTATAAAGAGCTTATTGTACATAATGCGGCAGAATCTTCATTAGTAGCTGAAGTGAAAGAGAAGCAATATGCAGATCCTATTTTATTACAGCTTAAGGAGAACGTTCAGAGTGGTGCGACCAAGGCATTTGAGCTTACGCGAAAAGGAGTACTTCAGTGCCAAAACTGATTGTGTGTGCCGAATGTGGACGGGCTAAGAAAGAAGATTATGATAGAGACACATTGTTCAAGGTATTCCATTCATCCAGGATCAACCAAAATATACCAAGATTTGAATGATATGTATTGGTGGAATTACATAAAGAAGAGCATTGCAGAATTTGTAGCTGAATGTCCAAATTGTCAAAGAGTTAAAGTTGAGCACCAAAAACCCAGAGGTTATATGCAAAGCATTGATCTTCCAAGATGGAAGTGGGACATGATCAACATGGATTTTGTTATTGGTTTGCCTCGTACATCTCGGAAGTTTGATTCTATATGGGTGATTGTTGATAGGCTTACCAAATCCACACATTTCCAACTAGTTAGGAACACTTACACAGTTGGAGAGTATGCAAAGCTGTACATTAAAGAGATAGTCCGATTACATGGAGTGCCAATTTCTATTATATCAGATCGGGGAACCCAATTTACCACAAACTTTTGGAAGTCTTTTTAGAGGTGTTTGGGAACACAAGTGAAGTTGAGTATAGCTTTTCACCCTCAAACAGATGGACAAGCAGAACGTACCATCCAAACACTTGAAAATATGCTACGAGCTTGTGTAGTAGATTTTAAGGGCAACTGGGATGATCATTTACCTCTTATTGAGTTTGCCTATAATAATAGCTATCATTCAAGTATTAAAATGGCACCATATGAAGATTTATATGGAAGAAAGTGTAGATCACCAATAGGATTGTTCGAAGTAGGTGAAACTTTTTTTTTTGGACCAGACCTTGTTTATTAAGTCATAGAGAAAGTTAAAGTAATTCAGCAACAACTGAAAACAACCCAAAGTAGACACAAGTCATATGCGGATAGTAGAAGGAGAGGGTTAGAGTTTTCTATAGGTGATTGGGTATTTTTGAAGGTATCACCAATGAAAGGGGTAATGAGATTTAGCAAGAAAGGGAAGTTGAGTCCACGTTATATAGGCCCGTATAAGATCACTCGAAGGTTTGGACAAGTTGCATATGAATTAGAGCTACCCCAAGAGCTCTCATCAGTACATCTGGTATTTCATGTGTCAATGCTTTGAAAGTGCATCAGAGATCAATTACATATCACTTCTACTGAGGATGTGCAAGTTACGGAAGATCTTACCTATGAGAAAGTGCCTATTGTTATTCTAGATCGTCAAGTTAAGAAGATGAGAAATAAAGAGATAGCATCTATGAAAGTACGTTGGAGAAATCGTCAAAGGGAAGAGATTACATGGGAAGCTAAGGAAGCAATGAAATTTAAGTACCCTCATTTGTTCAAAGATGAAGATAAAGTTCAAGAAACGGAGTTAGAACATTAACAAGTAAGTTTTTTTTTATATATATATTTGCATAGTATTTATGTGATGATGTGAATATTAATGATGGACTTGAACTTGTTTCGGTTGAATAACTATGCTAACATTCGAGGACGAATTTCCTAAAGGGGGGAAGGATGTAACAACCTGTATTTAAGTACATGTATTGGTGTATTCAAGTACGTGTATTGGTCTTATTTATATGGAATTAATTTTTTTATTATTTTATTTATACCGGAATTTGCCCATCGATGGTTCCATGTGAAGGTTATTGAATAAGATTTCCAATGATATAAAGAGTTCCAAAAACGGATAGGTTTTGGATATAATCGAGCATGTTAGAAACTATAAAACGGTGGCCGGAATATTTGGGAATAGTAAATGTGCAGGAAAATTTCCTGCACACAAAATACTGAGGCCAGCTGAATTTTTAGGTCAAATTCAAATGACCATAACTCTATTAATATAATGAACTGGGAGATCTGCGACCTATAAAAAGAAAGATCTTTGAGTCTTTCCAATGCAATTGGTTTCATCCAAATCCAACGTCTGAGTAAGGAGTTATACTCGTTTTACTTCAGCCTATCAAAACAGATTTTTAGGGTCAACTTCAAATGACCATAACTCCTTGTACAGGACGAACTGGGTGGCCTACTTTATATGAAATGAAAGACCTTTGAATTATCCATCCAAGGATACCAATTTCACCCAAGTTCGATATCGGAGCAAAGATTTATGGTCGATCTACTTTAGCTTATCAAAACAGTCCACCAAAGGACAGATTTGACATTATTTAAATTTTAAAGGCATTTTGGTCATTTCCTATTATATTATGGATGGGAATATGTATATATATACATGTATATGAGTTCAAAAACTCATTTTCATCATCAATCATTGAGGAAGAACAAACCCTAGCCAAATTTGACCTTTAAATTACTTTTGATTCAACCGTAGAAATTCCAAAGTAATCCGATAATTGTGTTTATCATATCGAGAGCTTTGAACGGCACCTATTATTTGTGCAAACATGATTACATAATCAAGATGTGAATTCTAAGGTATGAATATTATTTGCCTTTGTTCTTTTTCATATGTATGTGTGATAGAGGATTATATTTATTGGTTGTTATTGAAAGGTGATGAAAATAGAGTTATGGACTATTTTGCATGGTTTGGTTATATTCAATTGTGAAAGGTGGATATGGTAATTGAGTTATGGAAGATGGATATGGTAATTGAGTTATGGAAGGTGGATATGGTGATATACTACTGAATTGATGATTATTTATGTCTATGGCTCAATTTGGTTTAATGGATTGGTTGGAAGGATAAATGAGTCCAAACTTGATATTGGAGGATGTTGTATAAATATTCATGGCATATGAATGTAATTGGAGTATAAGAGGGTTAAAGTGACACCCTTTATGGTGTAATTAAGGCTTACTACTTAACCACTAGTTTGGTGAATTCAAATAATTAAATTGTGACGTTTGGTTGCTAATACTAGATTGCTATATATGTTCATTGTAGATAAGTAATCCGAAAAGATGGGAAGTTTATTTGGGACTAGTATTGAAGGTTGATAGTCAGGTATGTAAAGCATACTATATACCATATCATTGGCATGAAAGTGAACAATTGTTCTATTAAGAAAGTTTCTAAAGTTATTCAGTAACATGTGATCCATAATGGTTTTGTATAATGTCCTATGTTACGAATGAACTTGTTTCCACCCTACAAGATGTCAACACATTCCAATACTTACTTGTTTTCCAAATCTTACATGTTTATTGCACTAATAAATGTCAGAAGGTATCTGGTTACTCAAACAAGATCCATGTGCTATTAATGACTACCAAACGTTTCATTGATATACCAATAATTTCCTACTTCATTGTTATGGCATTGATGACTCCATAACACTTCATTGATGTGCAAATTAGTTCTTACTTCATCGTTATTGCATTGATGGTCTATTTATATGTCTCTTATTAATGTATCATTGTTTCAAAGTATCAAAAATACGGTGGCGACCGAAATAACAATCTCAAAGATTAATTGAACTAAGTGATGGAAGTTCTCTCTTATCGGGTGGTATCCCAGGGGCATAAGCCTATCATGGGTCGATCCCTATTTATGTGTTTATGGGTGGTATCCCTGGGGCATAAGCCTATCATGGGTCGATCCCAGTTGATATGTACTGAAGGTATCCTAATGGTCACAGTGCAGTACAGTAATGATTACAAAGATGATAAGAACGAAGGTAAAGTGGTTGAATACATGCAATGTATAGGTTGTCACAAGTTCTAGTAAGTATGGTCCACTCTTATTACGATTTATTTACTTGTTTCTGATTTTTGTTGAGCTCCTATATCATATATGATTATCTACAGCTTTACATACTCAGTACATATTTCGTACTGACGTCCCCCACGAAGGACCTGCATTTCATGTTGCAGGCATAGGTACCTCAGCTCATACACCGCACAAGTAGGAGCTAGGATATCCAGCTGCTTTTGGTGAGCTCCAGTTTGATTCAGGGCTTTTCGTGTCATATCCAGTCACTTTTGGTATTGTATAGAAGTTAGTTATATGGAGGGGTGTGTCCCGACCTTAGTTAAACTTTGTGTATTATCTAGAGACTTTGTATACCTAACGTACAGTCAAGGTGGTGTTTTCTTAATAGAAGTGATGGCTCCAATGGCCAAATATTGTATATACATATATATGTGTGTTCGAGCTTATACAGGTGATTATTTACTTTTATATACGACATGATGCTATCCGAATTTCAGTTTGTCATAGAGGTATGAATGGGAAGTATAAGGTTATGAGCTGGTTCTCCCAGGCCTCTTCGGTTATGGGTGCCAGTCCAACCCAATAGGATTTGAGGTGTGACAATAGTTATCTTTGTAGTACGCTTAAATATTGAGTGAGTGTTCTTGAGTGCTGATTTGTAATCGAACTACTCATGTTATAAGAGTAGTGTTTTCTTTTATTGAGAGAAGTGTTTAGGTAGATTTGCCTAAGCTTGTTGCTGGTTAGAGTTAACCAGGTTTTTAGGGAAACTTGGCAGAGGTGTCAAGGAGTGCTTGTAATAGAGGTATTGTAAGTAGGAGGAACCTAGAGTTAGGTTAACAGTCGAGTCTGTAATCAAGAGGTTGGTTATAGTAAACTATTTTGAGCTTGTGAGGGTAAGTCATGGTTTTTTCTTCCTTGAACAAGGGGGTTTTCACGTTAAATCTTGTGTAGAGTTTCTTTCCTGCACTGCCCTTAGTTTTCCTGCCCTTTATTATTTGATTTCCTATGATTGACTTAGAGGGACCTAGTCCCTTATTGTGTGGTGTAACCCCTAAGGGTTTCAACAATTTGTATCAGAGCAAGGTCACTCTAAAAGGTTCGCACCTAGAGTGTCTTGGTTAGCATGGCTGCTCCACCTAACCTACAAGAAGGATAATCAACTACTTAACCACCTAGATTTAATGGAAAATACTATGGGTGGTGGAAAGCAAGGATATTTAACTTTATTATGGCTGAAGATAGTGAACTGATGGACATAATCCTTGATGGACCTCATGTACCTGTAAAAAAAGTCAAAGAAGGAGATGTTACAAGAATGGTTATCAAAAGTTGGAGGGAATTCAATGAATAAGACATGAAAAGAATTAAGAAGAACTACAAGGCAAAGAAACTGCTAGTGTGTGGTATAGGTCCAAATGAATACAATAGGATTTCTGCATGTGAAAGTGATAAAGAAATCTAAGACTGCTTGAAAACTACTCATGAGAGAACTACAAATGTGAAAGATTCTAAAGTTGACATGCTGAGAACACAATATGAAACCTTCACTTTAAAATAAAAAGAGTCAGTACAAGAAATGCATACGAGATTCACTTCTATTACAAATGAGCTACACTGCTTAGGATAAGTGATTCCATTGTATAAAAAAGTGAGAAAGATTCTGGGTGTTCTTCCCAAGTAATGGGAGAGCAAAGTGGATGCCATAACTGAGGCAAAAAACCTAAAGACCCTCACTTTGGATGAACTTATTGAGAATCTGAAAATCCATGAACTCAAGAAGTAGCAAAGAGAAGAGAATAAGGAAGTCAAAAAGGAAAAATCCTTAGCTCTAAAAGCTTTAAGTTCAAGTTCAAATGAATAAAACACTGTTGTTTTCTACTTGGCAAAAAGAATCGTTAGAGGTATGAAGAAAACTGGCAAGTTTCAAAGAAGTGGAAGTAGAGTAGAAAAAGAGCCACTATGGGAGTTTGTCACAGATGTAGAAGTCCTGAATATTTTATTAATGATTTCCCAATACACAAAATAGAAAAAATAGACTATCAGGATTATCACAGCACTAAAGGTGACAAAGGAAGAAACAGGGACCAGTTCCCTGTTAAATCAACAAGACAGGCTGTAGCTGATTTTGTAGTTAAACAAGCTTTAGCTAGTTGGGGTGACTCCTCCAGTGAATCTGATGAAGCTGAGAAGTCTGCAGATGTTCCATGCTTGTAGTAGAAGATAAGAAACTGACCTTTGATTCCTTTTTTACATTCATAACAAACACTGAAAATAAAGAAGAAAATAAGGTGACTATCTCTGACATTAAGAAGAATCTTAAAAATTATTCTGATAGGAAGACAAATAAGCTATCAAAAGTATTGATTGATACAGTGTGCAAACTGAGTACTGATAAGAATGCTCTAGAAGAAAAGATAGAGAATCAGGAGCTTGAATTAATTGCCTTAAATCTCTAGATTTCTAAAATAGAAGAACAATATGCTAAGTTAAAATTTAACTATCTGAGTTTGGTAAGCTAACTAAAGATAACAGATGCTTCTGATAGTAAAGGAAAGAAAAAAGCTCTACAACTTCAAGTTGAGAATGAAGAGAAGCTGAAGAATTCTCAAAAGCATTTCATGACTGGACTCCAGAAGAATGAGAAATTAGAAAAAGGACCTGGTCCGTCTAAGGGAAGAACTGAAAAAATCCCTTCAGTGGACTTTTATAATACCCCAAACTTTTCTAGATTAAATTTGTTCCTAGAATGTTAAGGGATAGCTTCCAAAATGAATAATATTTATTCCATGTGGAATTTTTAATGTTTCTACTTTCCATTGTGTGAAAAATTGAATAAGCTTTCCATCAATACCAAATTTGCCCAAATTTGACATGCTGAAGAAGTTATGGCATTTTTAAGTTGGCAATGTATCATCTGGACTCTCAACGCATCGTGGAGCTAAGAAAATTGCTAGTTTTCAAATTCCAGTAAGACTCTGTGATTCCACCGTGTTGTGGAGGAGTCCCATTTCACATTTGTCAATTTACAGCAAGCCTACGCGATAGTGACACGTCATGAAAGTGGCCAAAATGGCAAAATGATAGGGCACCGCGATAGCTTCGCGTCGTAGAGAAAGCCCAGCTTCCACTCGTCCTCTTCCAGTGAGACACCGTGATTGTGGTGCATCGCGGTGGCTAGCCAAATCAAGATTTTTTCTGCTTTCTAGTATCGTTTAAAACCTCAAGGGGTGTTTTGGTCAATTCCCAAGACCCCAAATCTGTCTAAACACATGATTTTACCCTATTACAAGCCTTCTATGCTTATGTTCATCAAAATTTCTCTCAACCAAACCCTCAAGCTTTATCATTCAACTTCAAGAATCCCTAAGATTCCACTATTCTTTTCTTAAATCAGTTCAAGATTCAAAGTTCCCAATTTAAGAACACCAAGAATCATCATTCAAGAGCACAAATAGAATCCTAAAAGCAAACTTGTTCATTTAGTTCATCATCCAAGGTAAGTAGGGTTTTGAACAAGGATAAATCTTTCATCCTTGTGCTCAAAAAGTAATTATGGCTTTAATTTTACTGAATATTCTATGATTTTCCATAAAATTTAAGTTAGGGTTGATACCCAAATACTTATTATTTTAGTTTATGATATTATTATGATATTTAAAGCTCTAATTGCAAAAAATTTACATATATTCATGTTTGCTATTATAAGATTCGTATTATGAGTTATATAACATTATTTTGATTGAGATTGTTGAAAGCTTTTAAGATGATTATTGAGAACCAAGTTTAAATCTGATTATTGATGTAATTAATGATGCATTAAAGCTTTATACTTTGAGTCCTAAGTACTATTGATGATTTTGCAAGAAGATTCTGATCTCAAGTCCTATTGACAAGTTTTGATTTGTGATTTCAAAAGAAAAGATTGATATTTTGATTCTAAGCTAAGATAGGAATTCACATTATTTGTATGGTTTATGATTTAAAACAAAGAGAAGCATAATTGGTTTTAATTAAGAACCCTTGCGCTATTTTAAGGTAAATTTCCTAAAAGTTCTAAACAATAAGTATGGGAGTAGTATTTAGCACCGAGTTGGGTATGATTCCAAGGTCTCATGCCCCAAAACTACGTGCCACCGTAGGTTTATGATTGCCCATAGTAGGCTAAGATAGTGATCACTTAAGCTAAGGTTCTATTCCGATGGCAAGGGTAGAACAGCTCTCCCTAACGTAGGAAATATATTGGACTCCATGTCAGCTCACATGGTTTTTGTCGGTTAGAAGAAACTCCCAAAGTCCCTAAGTCTTAATGTTCCAAAATTTCTAAATCTCCCTAAAGTTTCAAGGCCTAACGGTAAAGATTTTCAGAACAATTTTAAAGCATTTTTCCTACTAGTAAAGAAAAGATTTGAAAGATCTCCCTAAAGGTTTAAAAGCCTATTAGCAATGATTTTTTAAGATAAAGTGTTCTCCTTAACTGTAAAAGAAGAACCGATAAGATTTTAGAAAATTAAGTGTAAAGGCTCTCAGTTTTACTCAGATTGCGCTTTACAGAAAGATATTAGCTTCAAATTTTACCTTTCAGATTCCAAATTTAAGAGGGAGTCCTTTCTACACTTAGACAGTATGATTTAAAGGGAGAATACAAGTACAACTTTTAGAACTAAATGTTATGACTCACCAGATTTATAAAACATGATTTGCTTCTCATTATTATTATTTTCAGTATTTTACATATTCCAGCTTTGTGAGTCATTTACATTTGTCATACATTATTTTACAAATTATGACGATGAGATGATATTTTTAGTTATGCATTCAACCCCATATACTCAGTACATCCTCAAAGTACTAATTCACATATATGTATATGTGCTACATTGTCTCATAATGTAGGTATTAGTTCAGTTGTAGCACGCATACCATATTCTGACAGCTTGCAGCTTCCAGCCAGCAAGTGATGAGTCTTCTTGATTTAAGGGCTCGAGGCAATCATATTGTTTGAATAGTATCTTATTTTTTTTCTTTATTCAGTTATATTGATTTGGGATAGCTGGGGGTCATGTTCTGGCTACTTATAGTCAATACTAGTAGAGGCTTCATAGACAGTCAGTAGAGTTAAGGTATTTGATTTCGGTTTTGTTTATAAAAGAAAAATTGTACTCATTTTAATTTAGTTTTGTATTAATTAGATTTAGAAAAGAGTAATCTTCCACTTATTTTTTGCAGATGTATGTATTTTATTTAGTTGCTTATGAGTTATACTAGTAGAAGGTTAGCTTGGGATAACTTGTGGTCCTAAGCACCGTGTGACATCTCAGGACCATTTTTGGGGTGTTACAACTTTATCCTCACAAATCCTTTATAACCTAAATGATCAAGGTGTCAATAATGGTAAGGTCTGTCGATATTAACACAAAACTCATTCATCTGGGTCACAAGGCAAGGTTGATCAAATTGTCAAAAACAAAGTCTATAAACCGTTGTGAACTTATTGTGGAAGAGATCAACACCTGAAGGAACACTGTCAAAGTTGGAATAGAGAAAGAGTGTTCAATGACAAATATATCCTGCAAGAGAATTCCTATCCAAAGAATTTCATGCCCTTGAAAGTATGAATAAAATGCCTCTACCTAGATGGACCAAGAAGGATTTGATCACTCTATTGTCCTACTACTAGGAACTCAAACTTAAGTGAGTTCCCAAATCTAACAAGTGATCATGGTCTCAGGTATGAGAAAGATAATTGAAGTCAAGAATGATAATTAAAAATGAGTATTAAAAAATATCAATGTTGAAAGGTCTGATTGTATCCTCTCTCTGAAGACACTTCATGATGGAAGTGTCTCAGGTGAAATAATCAACTTCAAAATATCTGATCCATGGTAGAATATAGCTGAAAATCTCCATGACAAGAAGTAAACTGTGTGATTTGAATAAAGAGGGTTGATAATGCTAAGATGATGAGTAAAGGTTGGAAGATGTAGAAGAGAATGGTCATAATGCAAAATGTCTGTCACTGATCTTGGCTCAAGACTAAGAATAATCTGAATGGGTCACGATAAAACACTCAGGGACCTGGTCCCTAAGAAACTCATATCAAGTGAAGAAGCTTTAGCCTTGTGAATAAAGTTAAGTCTAAGACCTAATCTTCAGACTTATTTCCAGAACAAGTCATGGTATGAAGTGGTATAATAAATCTAACAAGCTGAAGTTAGGATTGATCAAATTAACCTGACTTACTAAGATGAATTAGCTTTCCTTCCAAAATTTAGCTATATTCAGGAGGTAGGTATCCTTGTTAAATTAAGTGCATGTTGGTCTAAATCAGTACCATACCCTTGTAGGTATGCACCCATGGGAACAACTTTAGAGGTAGAAAAATATGACAAGCATAAAGTAAAGATTCACACAAACTAGAGAAGGACCTAATCCCATTTCTCAAGTTAGTATCTTTTATGTGTAAATTTTGTCTGTTATGTCAAGAAAAATCTGTGTCCTTTCTGTCCTTGTGATAGAGAAAGGTTTTCATATTTTAAAAGGGAAGGTGAGTCACCTAAAATCTAATATTGATCATCTCTTGTTCCCCTAGAAAATCCTTCCTTGTGCATATTATTCCTTTAAATCTTGCTGCACCCACTCCTTCTCGTATCAAAAAGGGAAAATCTAAATTTCAAGTAGCCCTTCTAAGAAAAAGACCTTGATGGCTGTAGCACTCCCAGTTTTATATCCTTTAAAGGATTCCGAGACTAGCATAGTTAAAAATCCCTTCCCCAACCTTTCTAAAAAACATCCTTCTGTTCTTAATATTTCAAAGCCTAACTCTTTTTTCACTCAACTTGTTAATGAAGAATCATCACTGAATCTTTAAAACTATTCTGATAGTGTTGTAGTGGATGAAACCTGGGTTGCTGAAAATATCATCTTGTTGTCAAATAGCCCAAGAAATAGCATAGTTTATTATAAGAAACAAAATGTTAGTAAAACACCAAGAATTTTTGTAAAATAGTCTGGAAGTTTTACTAAGAAGTAGTTTACTCTAGAGGAACCTGGTCCCAAGAAGAGAAAAGTAGCTGAAAGAGAATCTATGATTATTATTCTAGAAGAAAGAATGGGGATAAAAGTGAGGTTGTATCCTAGGATGTTAGAAATAGGTTCTTAAAGAATAAAGAGGTGTTAACTGGAAGGATTTTGATTCAAATGTGCTAACAGAACCTAGTATGGTGGAATTAGTTGAGCTGGTTAAACATCAAGGTTGGATGTATCTCATGGAAGGACCAATTCCTACTATTTTTTGATGAGATAGTCAGGGAATGCTCAAATATAAGATGAATCTAACTGCACATGTCTAAGGAAGAAAATAAAGCTGAATGAGGAAACATTGGTAAGAATTTTAGAAGTTCCAATATATGAGGTGAGAAATTTCTCTAAGAAGTCACCTTCAACAGAATTCTTAGCAAACGTATCCAAGGTCAAAGAAAAATCTGTAGATACAGTGAATAGAAAATCACTCAAGAGAGTTTTAACTGGTTTTTGGCTTTATGAACAAGGTGATTCTGTCTAGATCACAAAAAAAAGCATAGCCTTAGCCACTGATTTATATATGATAGAATCCCTTAGTTTCTTTGAGTTCATTAATCTACCTGCATTGATAATAGAATACATTCACAAAGTGGTTCTTGGAAAAAAAATGAAAAGAATGGTATGCCTTATGGATATTGGTTGAATAAAGTACTTGATCACTATAGCATTGTCTGTGACTCTAGAACCCAAGGATCTGTGGTTCAAATGATTTGCATGAAAACACATGATAAAATTGAGTGTGTCAAATAAGGTAGAATTTATCAAAGGGACCTTTTCAAGGAAATAGAGGAACTAAAGTTAAACCTAATTGCCAATGATGAAAAAATTAGCAAGCTCCAGGTGACAATTCAACATCTTTCCAAAAGAAGCCCATGTGACACTGAATACTCAGAACTGAAGAAAAGGATTTCAATCTTAACTTATGAGGTCCTTAGCCTGAATGTAGAGATAAGGCATCTCAACAACAACCTCACCATGCTCTTTCGAAATCTTTTTTCCAGGCTTTCACTGTTAATCCTTTTTTATTCCTGTGAATTTTTCCCTAAGAATATTTAATTTATGCACAGAAATGATACTTATCCTCTACTTATCAATGAATATTTTCCATCTGTGTTACGTTTCTTCTTTTAAATTGAAAAGTTATTCGTCATGTTAGTGTTTTCCCAGTGGTCATGAGTTAACTAATTTATGCTTATTTTACTGTTGGTTTATTGTACTCAATTTTCTATTATGCCAAAAGGGGTAATATTGAGTTTATGTAGTAGGGAAAGGTACCAGGTAGATTGAGTTGTAGAATTGAATAACGTGCTGATAAGGGGAAGTAAGTGATGTGCTGAATAATGAATAAAGAATGCCATGTTGCCAGGGAGAAGTATGCAAATATACTAAATGAAAAATGGTGAATAGTGATGGGGGAAGAAAATGTGCTTAAAAGTTTTTCCTGCAAAATGAAAACAATGGACCAGGTCCCTGTGTTGCATGATGGTGCAAGCATGATGATAGGGGGAACATTCATCTTCAAAATGGTAATCACGCTAATTAAATATGATGGATGTGCTCAAAGTTGTATGGTTTGTTTGTCAACATAAAAAAGATAAAATTATTATATATAGTTTTGATGATGAGCAGCTAACTGCAAGGGACCAAGTCCCTGGATGTTCATGGTACAGTATAGTGGCACGCGTGTCTGCATAATTTTGTCCTCTTGTGTAACAAACTTGCAGGTGCTGCTTGTACTGTATAGGACACCTGGTCTAATAAGATTTTAGCCCTAATCATCACCCATCTATAAAAGAAAAACGAGGCTTGTTCATTAAACAATTTTTGCACAAATCTAAAGAGTGAAAAGAGGCAGCAAAAATGCCATTTCAAGACTGCTCATGTGTTTATCTTTGTAGTATGCTTAAAGAGTGAGTAAGTGTTCTTGAGTGCTGATTTGTAATCAAACTACTTATGTTATAAGAGTAGTGTTTTCTTTTATTGAGAGAAGTGCTTAGGTTAAGTTGTTTACGCTATTTGCTGGTTAGAGTTAACCAGGTCTTGAGGATAACTTGGCAGAGGTGTCAAGGAATTCTTGTAAAAGAGGTATTGCAAGTAGGAGGAACCTAGAGTTAGGTTCACAGTTGAGTCTGTTATCAAGAGGTTTAATATGGTGGACTGTTTTGAGCTTGTGAGGTCTAGTGGTGATTTTCCCTACCTTTAGCAAGGGGGTTTCCACGTTAAATCTTGTGCGTTGTTTCTTTCCTGCACTACCCTTAGTTTTCCTGCACTTTATTGTTTGATTGCCTATGATTGACTTAGAGGGACCTGGTCTCTCATTGTGTGGTTCAACCTCCAAGGGTTTCAACATCTATTTTTTGGTCGCAAAATATTGAGGTGAGCGGAAAATAAAAATAAACACATAAGTGATATAACAACCCAACTTAGGATAATGAGTCCCACATTGATAAAATATATGAGAGATGGTGGGCATATAAGTAAACAGGCTTTTCACTATAGTGATGCATTTTAAATCTATGGGGGTCTAGACCTAGAGCGAACAATATCACTAGCCGGCTGGGCCATTACAAATGGCTTTGATACTAAGTTTGTAACAACCCAAAGATACTCCCTAGATATCACATATTACTTTGGACTATAAGTATCCCTTAAGATAACCCATGATATCTATGTAACACTAAACTCTAAAAAAGTAAACTTACAACATTAGCGAAAGCTTAAGAAAAACTCATAAATTGGGTTCAAATAGACAAACAATCTCATCAAAATACTAAAACTCTATATCATTCAAAAACTATGAAAATTTGAAAGAACATATCATCTAATTAGTCTGGAAAAGCCTTTAACTAAAACTAAAGAGCCACTGGACCCCAGCTGACCCAAAACTAAAAAAAACAATATCTAAAATAATAGTAATAAGCATCTGGAACCAACATGAGTCTGTCCCTCAAACTATAAGGACTCACCAGCTGGCTGGATATAGGAAATGGTGATCGTGGCTAGTCATGCTACTGGGGACGAACAACAGAACCTACATTATGAGACAACGTTGCCACACAGACATATATGTGGTTAGTAATTTTAGAATATACTGAGTATGTTTGGGTGAATACAATAATTAAAACTGGAACTAAACAATCTAACAAATCATTTATGCTAAGTGCAAAAAGACTCATCTTGATCCCAAATAAGATTGAAGGCTGAAATCTTATAGAGTATAAATCAGAAGACAATGTCTGAATAAATATTGTGAGTCATTACACTTAATTTTTAAAATCTTCTTTTTCTGTAGGAGATTCCCTTAGCTGACATAAATCATGTCAGAAACATGGAGTCTGTCATTTAAAACCCTCATCGAAAGGGCCTAATATACTTTGTCAAGGTATAAAGACTAAATGGGGTGATTACCTAAACATGTTCATTTGGATAAGCTAAATAATATATGACATGTCCGTTAGGACAAGCTACATACCCCTTTTGACAAGCTGAATAATAACCTACGATGGCATTTAGTTTTTAAGAAATAAGATGGGCTAAATCCACATTTTCTCTCAATTCTAGATACTACTCCCAAAATCATACTATTGTTCGTATTTTATCTATAAAGTTTACCTTAAAATGTTTATATGAGATACTAATTTTGAAAACACAATATGTTTCCATTTTTATCTCGAAATCTTGTTTTCTTATATGAAACGCATAGCTTGCCTGAAATCATATATCAAAACTGAAAATGCTATCATGCTACAATGTTTTTGTATCTCAAATTAGTAAACTTAAACTTCTTATAAACAAAGTACTTTATGTTCAAATAATAATCATTTAACATCATCTCATGAAAACTTCATATCAAAATATCAAAACTTAAAGCTTGAGATCACTTTAGTAGATCAAACTTAAATAAGTATGAAATAATATGCAACTCATGAGGAGACATCAGAAACTCAAGCATAAAAAATTAGGTATAAACCCTAGTTATAAAGTTCTTGAATTCAAAGTAAAAACTCAACTTTTGGGCACAAGGATGAAGTGTTATCCTTATTTAAACACCACATACTTGGACTTAGTGAATTGTTTCAAGATAACTCGAATTGAAACATTGAGAACTAGAAAATTTGAATTTTGGATAAAAAATATCCCTTTTTGAGTTCTTGAGTGTTTGGGAGGAGAAGGATCGTATAATATGAGTTATGAGGGTTGGAATCATGTTTATTATGGTTGAAAAATCATTTAAGGAGTAAAAATCAGAAATCTATTGAAGAAATATTAAAAAAATAAAAATTAGCATTTCTGCGCCCTTGGGCATGGTAAACCCTTATCTCACCACTCCAAGGGAGTGGAACACCCTTATCATGGCATACCAAAGGCGTGTCATGACCTAATCATGCCAGACAACTAATTTTCACATAAGGGTGTTTCATCGCTCCGTGGCACGCCCTAAACACGGACCCTTACTATTTTGGAGTTTTAAAATATCCCAAAATGCATTTAAAAATTTTTGTAACACTTTATAATGGTCCCATTATCATTCCTTATCATAAATCAACTCTAAAATCACAATAAAACATGAAAGAAGTATCAAAATAAAATTATTGAAATCTTAGATTCTAACAAGTGGCCTTTTCCTTTGCTATATATCTGACCTTTTTATCAAAAAGTCACATCTTTCTTCTATGTTACAACATCACCTATGAACTTTCGTCCCCCCTGTTGGCATGTATTCACCAGGAAAGAGGTGATGTTTCTTCTTGACACTTCAGATATATGCGTTGATACTCATTCCCTTGTCGTGCTTATATATTCAATTTTACCTCCGAAGACTTTTACTTTTACCTTCATCTTTTTACAACCCTATTTTGATAGAAAAGACCTTTTCAATCAAAATACTTTCTTCACTCTTTATTTTATATCTCAATTTTCTAGCCTCATTCTTTTTTTATCAGACTCATATAAGTCGCCTTAAGATAATAATGGAGGTGGGTTACTTTTGGCTTCGCCATAGAACACATTGTACCGATTGCATTTATTTTGTCAGTGACTTCGAGGCTCCATCAAGTGGTGAGGGAAATGCTCTGTACGTCAAGAAAGTTTTTTCTCAATTATCTGGAGCACACATCCATTTTGTTTGTGTGGCTTGAAGTTGATCACCAGATCCTTGTGCTGAATTTCCCCATGATACGCACAAGACAACTGACCATAGGCCTGGCTTTATCCTAATGTACACTTGATAGCTTAGCCCAAAGTTGTGGAAAATTGTGGCCTACCTTAGAATTCTACCATATTATAATGATCTTCCTGGTCATTTTTTGACTTTTCGTGCATTTTAAGTTTCTCGATAGTTTTCACTTGTTATTTTTGACCTTCCAGTATAGGTGGGTTGATGCTCGATCAGTTTGTTTGAGAATTTTATCAATATCAAACTTGCTATGGAATATTTGATTTATATTAGAATTTGGTAAAATATTTTTTTTTACTACTATTCTAAATTTTTTGGATATTTATGAAAATTCTTTAGTTAACATATATTGATATTATTTTATAATATTCTTATAATTTATTAATATTTTAAATGGATATAATGAGTCTAGTTTTGTTGAAAATTTTATTATATAATATATGTTTTGTTCAAAATAATTTTCTATTAGTTATAGTATATTCAAAGAGTCAAATTCATTTTACCACGAACATATACAATATTCAAATTCATAAGTAATGGGTTATAGGTATTACTATTATTATTTTGACAACGCATAACACCATGATTATATGTATTATTATTAGGGACACTTAAAATACCATATGTTTCATCAAAACGAGAGTGTCTCTAGCCTAACTTTCAAATTACATTTCATAGACTCTTTTTTTCCCTTTCTTCTTTTTTTTTTCTTTTATTTTTAGTCTCTTTTTATTTGCCTCTTCTATCTCTAGCCCATATTTCTTTTTTTTTTCTCTTTATTCGGTATTTTCTTTTTTACTTTTTTCTCTCTCTTTCTCTTCTATCACTCGCCTCTACTTTTCTTTCTTTCTTTTCTTTTTTCCTTTTAGTTTCCTTTTTTCTCTTCTTTGTTTTTTTTTTCTCAATTTTTTGGTTGTATTATATATATTTTTTTTTTAATGTTTAAAAGATAGGCTAGGTCGGGTACAAGCTATGGATGATGATAATAACATCATAACTGTTCATTGTATTTGTATTCACCATTATTTTTTTCTTTTCTTTTTTTCATTATTTTTACTTTTTGATTTATTTCTTGTTTCCTTTTCTTTTTTCTTTTATTATTCTTTATTTTCTCTCTCTTCTATCTCTAATTTCTATTTTTCTTTCTTTTTCTGTTTCCCTTTTCTATTTTTCTCTTTTTTTTTAAATCTATTTTTGTAACACCCCACCTTTTTCGAGCTAGAATTTAATTATTTTTGAATCCAATTATTCTATGTATATGCATGTGTGATTAGCAAATATATTATGTGGAAATGCCTTCTTATATTTATCGAGGTCATAATACCCTCCTAATTCAAAGATGAGTTGAGAACGCTCCTATCGATTATATTTTAGTGAATGATTCATCTCGTGTTAACTTTAAATGACCATTACTCCTTTTACATAATGTGTTACACGTCCTACTATATATCAAATGAAAGGTCTTTGAGTCTTATTTCGAATGCACTTGGTTTCACCTTAATACGATGTCGGAACGAAAAGTTCTACTCATTTTATTTTAATATATCTGTTTGTGAACAAGTGATGAACTGATCTGATAGGCTATTACATATGTGACGACCTATCAGCTATATCGTCAGCCCTAAATAGTAAACCATTAATTTCAGCTCCAAGTGACGACCTGAGCTGATAAACCATCTCATATGTGACGACCTATCAGCCAAGGTCGTCACCTAAGAAAATTAAGAAATTCCTAGTTGAACCTGAAGGGGTATTATGGTCTATTCCCTCAACACTCACAACTTAAATCATCAAAATCACGTACATAGCCATCATAAATTAGTTTTGAAAATCCCTAATCCTCTTTATTCACAAGAACAAGATTAGGGTTTCCTCTTAAGATCCTCTTCCAAAAACTTCAAAACTCTATTACTCCATCAAGATAAGCAAGAATCTAAGCTTTCTAATCCAAGAAGTTCAAGAACGTTCCTAAGAGCATCAAATTCAAGTTATCCTCTTCAAGAAAGAAATCAAGAATTAAGCATCAAAATTCAAGAATCTCAAGAAAACATTCAAGATCATCTCATAGGATTTCAAAGTCAAATTCTATACATCCAACTAAGTCTATTAAGGTATGTGGGGTTATGAATAAGAATACTTATTTCATCCTCATGCCCAAAACTTAATTTTTTTTTTAAGATTTCATAATTTGCAATTAGGGTTCATACCCAAAGGATCTTGTTTTTAGTTTATGGATTTATAAAGTGATTGAAGTATGAAAGTGCATAGTTTTCTTGATTTTAATATTATGAGTATGATTTGAGACGTTGATTAAAGATTTCCAATCGAGCTTTAAGCATGACATTGTGATTTTGATTTCATTATCTTGACTTGAATTGTTAAAGTGTTTCAAGATTATCATTGTCAGCATGAAGTTTAATGTTATTTGACATGATTTTCAAGTATGGGTATTAAGCCCTAAGTTTCAATCTTGATATTTCAAGAAAGATGATGTTTAAGCATTCTTTGATAAGCATATATTTAGATTTTAAGTAAGATTTGATCTTTTGATCCTAAGCTAAGATAAGAAATCCACGTTATTCATATAGTTCATGATTTAAAGCAAAGAGAAGAGTAATTGATTTTCATTATTAACCCTTATGCTATTTTAATGTGGATCTCCTAAAGTTCTGCGCGATAAGTATGACAGTAGTATTTAGTACCGAGTTGGGTATGATTCTAAGGTCTCATGTCCCAGCACTATGAACCAACATAGGTTCAAGTTATTCCTATTTATATGGATGATTTAAAGTTAGTGATCAATTAAGATAAGGTTTTATTCCAATGGAATGAGTAAAATAGCTCTCCCCAACGTGGGCAAGATGTTGGACTTTCCCCAACATGGGTAATACATTGAACTCCATGATAGCTCACATGGTTTATGTTAGTTAGAAGAACCTCCCAAAAGTTCCCAAGATCTCCAACTCTTAATACAGATAACAACTTTCAGAATAACACAACTTTTAAAAAAGAATAAATTTTAGAAACTAAATGTAAAGGCTCATAAATTTACTCAGTTATTGTCTTACATAAGATTTCAGTTATCAAATTTTAGCTGTTAGTTTATATGATAAAGGTGACTCCTTTTTACACTTAGCTAGTATGATTTGAAAATATAATAAGACTACAACTTCTTTTAGAACTAAGTGTGGTGACTCACAGAATTTCCTTTATGCTTTACCTCTCATAATTTATTATTTAACATTTTGATTATTCAATCCAAGGTAAGTCACTCACATTTAACATGCAGTTTTGAAAGTTTATCTGAATATTGCATTATTATTTTACTTATGCATTCACCTCATATGCTCAGTACATTCCAAAAGTATTGATCCACATATATGTCTATGTGCTACATTGTCTCATAATTTAGATATAAGTTATAGTATGTACAGTTAGAATCAGACAATTGCAGATTACAGCCAGCAGATGATGAGTCCTCCTACTTCGAGGACTTTAGTTAGATGTTATTTATCTACTTTACTTTCTTAATCATATGTATTGATTACTATTAGTTAGAGTCGTATCCCAGCTCTCTATAGTAATAATAGTAGAGGCTTCATAGATGTCAGTTAGAGTTAGTCATGTAATTTCAGTCCCTCTTTTCAGACTTTATCAAAATGTAAAATTGTATCAATATTATATTTTTCAAAGATTTCATCATTATTATGTTTCTGCATATTCCTTTGGTTTGTTAGTATAGGGTATTACTATGTGGGTGCCTCTTCTATATTATGCCAACTTATTTCATTTTATGTTGTATTATGAATTTTCTTAGTATTCTTTATCCTGAGCCGAGGGTCTATTGGAAAAAACATTGCTACCTCTCCGAAGGTAGTGGTATGGACTACACACATTTTACTATCCCTAGACCCCACTGTGTGGGAATAAACTGAGTTTATTATTGTTGTTGTTGTTATATGTTTACGCATAGTAAACTTAGTTATTTTATACATATTTAATCTATTGTTTAACAGTATGCCTAGTCATGGGTTAGTTGGGGATCACTTGTGATCCTAAGCACAGAGTGACGTCTCGGGACCATTTTTGGGGCATTACAAACTTAGTATTAGAGCCCAAGGTTCAAGTGGCCCAAGGTGTCTATAAAGCCGTGTTCAGTAGTCTTGCGGAATGGTATAGAGACTTCTTTACTTTTCTTTGAGAGGCTATAGGAAATTTAAGAAAATTTTCCCCTCTTTCCTACTCTAGATCGTGCAGTAAAGTTGTTCTATCTATTAGTGTATGTAACACCCCATATTTCCCTAGCATAATCTAAGTCCCAATACATGAGTATTCTTCTATGAAATTTTTTAAACGCTTATTATTTTTTAGTTTAGAGCCTACCATTGTGTAGGAAATTCAATTATCTTTTCAACAATATAAAATTTACCAAACTTCATAATCGGGTAAGAAGTTATGGCAATTTTAAGTTTTAATTGCAAAACCCCATCATTTTAACCTTTAGCGTATTGCGAAGCAGGAAAATGTCCCATTTGGAAAAATCCAATTAGGGTCCGCGATCCTAGCGCATCGCGCCATAGGTCAATTTTACATTTTTTGATTTCCAGTGTGAATCCGCGATCATGGCATATCGTGGAGTAGGCTATTTTCCCATTTTTAATTTCCAGTGGGCCTCCGCGATCATGGTGTGTTGTAGAGATGGCCAAAATGAAATCCACATGTTTACCGTGATGGTGGCACATCGCGGCATTTGTCCAGGTCCCAGTTGTACCTTTCTCAGTGGCTTGGCGCGATAATGGCGCATCGCGCCATGGCCAAAAATTAGGATTTCAGTTTCCAGCTTGTGATTTTAAATTTTTTTAAGGGTATTTAGGTTTTTTTCCTAAGTCCTAAACTCGTCCTAAGCACGAAATTTAACCCCTAATTGACCTAAATACTCATCATTATTCATTTTCTCTCAAATTAAAAATCCCTTCTTTTAAGAATAAAAAACCCTAGCTCTCAAGAATCAAGGTCAAATCTCAAGAACTCTCCATCAATCCTTCCAAATTCATCATCCTAGGTATGCTAGATGTTCATCCATGGACCCCTTTCATCCATGAAGCCCAAGTAACCTATTTTTATCACCAAGTTATAATATTTCAAGAAATTATGTTTTAAATTATGATTTCATCCATGAATCTCCGTGTATTATTGATTCTATACCATGTTACTATGAAATTATTGTTATTATTCAATCTTCCATGTTTTAATATCATCATTTATTGAACAAAACCATGATTTATCTCTATAATACTAGATTTATGCTATTTCTACATGTTTTAGGATATTTCTATTATTGTTTTAAACCATGATCTACAAGTGTTTGATATAATGCCTACAGGAGTGATTGATTTAAATGAAAGCCTTCATGTTTTGTCCTTCAAGATTTAGTGTCCTTTTATTATTATTGTTTTGAGTATTGGGGGTATTGAATACCCAAAAACCATAGCTGTTTATTTAGTCTAGTCTCAGTACATTACAAAATAGTCTTCAGATTATATTATGAGCATTATCAAAATAGTCAGATATCAGTTATTCAACTCAGAATAGTCTAGTATCTTAGTGTCTCATAGTTGGGAGTAGGATTTAGCACCGAGTGAGTGTAGGGATGACCACTTCCCCGTCTGTTAGGCAGAGTCATTAGTTGCAGTCTCTATACTCTAAAGCTACGTATCCAGTGTAGGATATGAGTAGTCACCCAACAAATTAGGCTTGATTATCTTGCAGGGGTCACCCGTAAGCTTAGGCTTGACACCCTTAGTCCTTTGGACATTATATTAGTTTAGTGGATCCACATAGCCAGGGTCAGCACTCGTGGAATGATATTAACACCTTTCTAACTGGGGTTACAGGTTGGACCCCGATTAAGTTAAATGGGGGAATGTCGGTTAGATAATACCTCCCACAGTCATAGATATAGTCTCAGTTACAGTCCCAGCTCAGTTATTCAGTCTTTATATTATTTGACCAAAGTATACAGAGTTCAATTATCTTAGTATATCAGTTTACAGATTTTACTCAGTTCATGTTATATGCTTTGTCATGCATGCACAATATTTATAGATTTTCCTGCATTTTAAGTATCTATAGATTCTATGCTCTTTATTTAGTACTCCATGCTTTACATATATGTCTAGTTAATTATTATCATTCCTATTCATGATACCATGCATATCAGCCTACCTTATTTAGCATACTAATACATTTAAAGTACTAATTGCATACCCTTTCTTTTGCGCTATGATGTCTCATATCACAGGTGCTGATGCTCAGTTCTCGGATCGTACCTAGATTCTCAAATGTATCAGTAGTACAGTAGAAGTGGTGAGTCCTCATCATCCGAGGATAAATTATATTACTTCATTTTTTTTATCTTAGTAGTTAGTAGAGTTAGCTGGGGTCTGTCCCATTAAATTATAGTATCTAGTTTAGAGCCTTTTCAAACACTATAGTTAGCTATTCAGACTATTCAGATTTTAGTATTTTTATCAGATTCATAAATCAGTAGTTATTTCATTACTAAAACCTTATGGAAAATTCAGTTATTCTTTCTCATTCATGATTATATTAATTAGTGCTCACAACAAGTACCATCTCATGGGTTAACTTATGGTCCCTCAGGATCGTAAGCACTGTGTAATGACAAGGGGTAGTCTTGGGTCATTACAAACTTGGTATTAGATCCTAAAGTGTTAAAAGTGTCCTAGGAAGTATAAAAGCCACATTGAGTAGAGTCTTGTGCATGGATGTGTAGATTGCCACACTTATGGACCAGAGGATACAAGGCATTTAGGAAAAAGTTTCCCTTCTTTCAAGTATTTTTGTCGTGTGATTGAGTATGAGCTCAAGTTAAATTCTCTGTCTAATCCATTTCCTCCTTCTATTTACAAAACATGTCTCCCAAAAAGAATAGAAGAAGAACAGGAACTCAGCTAGCCCCTCAACCCATCCAAGCAGATCCTCTGGACGAGCATGTCTCTCATGTAAGATTTAGGGCTACTTCACTACTCTAGCAAATTCCATAGCAGTACAAAATGAATGGCAACCACTGTTCTAGCCAACCCAATGGCCAATACTATTGCAACTAGAATTTAGGATTTCACTCGGGTGAATCCTCCTTTCATGGGATCCAAGTCCAAAGAGGATCCATAGGAATTCTTAGATATGGTTCAGAAGGTCATGGATGTTATGGGCATGATATCTAGTTAGTGTTCCAGTTGGCTGCATATCAATTACAGGATGTAGCCCATACTTGGTTTAAGCAATGGAAAGTTGATAGAGGTATTGATGCAGGGCCTATAGAATAGGAAGTGTTTGCCATAACTTTCTTGGACAGATTCTTTCTATTAGAGTTTAGAGAGGCCAACGTGTTAGAATTTCTAATTTTGAGGTAAGGCAGCATGAGTGTGAGAGAGTATTCTCTCAAGTTCACTCAGTTAGCTGGATATGCTCTTCATGTGGTGGCTGACAGTAGGTCCAAGATGAGTAAGTTTGTGTCTGGCATTTCTTATAGTATGGTTAAAGTGTAGGACCGCAATGCTGATTAGTGAGATAGAATTGTCTAGGCTGATGGTCCATGCTCAATAGATAGAGGAGCAAAAGATTAAAGAGAGGGAGAGAGGAAATAATAGAGCTAGGATGGGTAGTTTTAATTTCAATCAGCCAAAGTTAGAGGGTGGTAATCGTCCTCAGTTTTATCAGAGGTCTTCAGCCCTAGTACTTTCTTCATCCAGTGCCCCAGTACCTAAATTTAGAAACAACAATAGGGATAGGGCACTAGGATCTAAGTCCAAGGTCAGTGTTAGCAGTGCTCATACCAATCCTTTATGTTAGAACTATGGCAGACACCATCAGGGTGAGTGTAGAGCAGGTAGTGATATGTTCTTTGGGTGTGGCAAGCTAGGCCATCGTATTAGAGAGTTTTGGGTAGTTTCTTAGAAGCGTAGGGATACGCACCAACAGGGCTAGTCCTATCAGTCGTTAGTTCCATCCGGCTGCCCAACTCAGCAGGGTGCTACTTCCAGTGCTACTAGTGGTCAGTGCCTGAATAGATTATATGCTCTTCAGTCCCACCAAGATCAGGAAAATTCTCCTGACATAGTTACTGGTACGTTGCAGGTCTTTCACATACATATTTATGCTTTAATAGACCCTGGAGCCTTTCTTTTTTTTGTAAATCCATATATAGCTGTTAATTTTAGACTCAATCCCAAAACTCTAGCAGAGCCCTTTTCAGTGTCTACCTTAGTAGGCGTTTCCATTATAGCCAGACATGTATATAGGAACTGTTCGATCACAATATTTTAGAAAGTTACCTTAGTTGATCTCGTAGAGTTAGAGATGATGGATTTTGATGTGATTCTCGGCATGGATTGGCTCTACTCATGCTATGCCTCAGTTGATTAAAGAAACATAATAGTTCATTTTCAGTTCCCAACTGAACCAGTCCTTGAATGGACGGGTAGTACTACATCTCATAGGGGTTAGTTGATCTCATACCTTAGAGGTAGAAAGATGATATCCAAGGGGTGTGTCTACCATTTTGTATTAGTCAAAGACTCTAACTCTAAAACTCCTACCCTTGAGTCAGTTCCATTACTAAATAAATTCTCAGATGTATTTCCTGAAGATCTTCACGGAGTTCCTCCCGAAAGGGAAATCAAATTTTGAATAGACCTTTTCCTAGATACTCAGCCTATATCTATTCTGCCATATAGAATGGCTCCAGCTAAACTCAAAGAATTGAAAGAACAATTGAAGGATCTCTTAGATAAGAGATTCATTAGACCCAACGTCTCCCTGTGGGGAGCACCTATTCTATTCATGCATAAGAAAGATGGTTCTCTCAAAATGTGCATAGACTATCGTTTGTTGAACAAGGTCACAGTCAAGAATAAATATCCACTTCCTAGAATCAATGATTTTTTCGACCAACTTTAAGGTGCTAGTTACTTTTCCAAGATAGACCTTAGATCAGGCTATCATTAGCTTAGAGTCAGAGAATGTGATATCCCGAAAATAGCTTTTTGAACTTGGTTGGTCACTTTAAATTTCTAGTTACGTCTTTTGGTCTTACCAATGCCCCACAGCCTTCAAGGACTTGATGAACTTACTGTTCAAGCAGTACTAAGACATGTTCATCAAAGTCTTCATTGATGACATTCTTGTCTTTTCGCATAGTGAAAATAATTATACTGACCATCTCAGAATAGTGTTGCAAACTCTTAGATCCCATTAGTTGTTTGTTAAATTTAGTAAGTCTGAATTCTGTCTAAGATCAGTAGCTTTTCTTGGCCATATTATTTCTAGTGATGACATTAGAGTCAATCCTCAAAAGACTGAGGCAGTGAGAAACTAGCCTAGACCCATCTCTCCATCAGATATTAGGAGTTTCTTAGGTTTGGTTGGCTATTACCGTTGGTTTGTTAAAGGGTTTTCTTCTATTTCATCTCCCATGTCTAGATTGAGTCAGAATAAAGTTAAGTTTTAGTGGTTAGATTCATGCAAGAAGAGTTTTCAGGAGTTGACGACTCGACTCACCTCAGCCCCAGTTCTTACTCTACCAGACAGTTCAGATAGTTTAGTCATGTACTGTGATGCATCTAGAGTAGGTTTGGGTTGTGTCCTTGTGCAGAGAGTTAAGGTCATAGCCTACACCTCTAGACAACTTAAGCCATATGAGAAGAATTATCTGACTCATAATCTTGAGCTAGCAGCGGTAGTATTTTTCTTAACGATTTGGAGGCATTACTTGTATAGGGTGCATATAGATGTGTTCACAGATCACAAAAGCCTTTATTATATGTTTCTCAAAAAGATTTAAATTTGTGTCAGAGAAGGTGGTTAGAGTTATTGAAAGATTATGACATGAGTGTTCTGTATCATCCAGGTAAGGCCAATGTAGAGGCTGATGCTCTTAGTAGAATGTCTATGGGTAGTGTAACTAATGTTGAGGATGGTAAGTCCATTAAATTGCCTGACTAGGTGTCCGTTTACTTGATTTAGCAGAAGGTAGTATATGGGTGTAGAGTAGATTAGAATCATCACTAGTTTCTGAGGTGAAGGAAAAGTAGGATAGAGATCCCAGTTTAGTTAAGTTGAAAGAATCAGTCAGAGATCAGAAAGTGGAGGTTTTTTTCCAAGGGGGAGATGGTGTTTTGCATTGTCGGGGTAGATTGTTTGTGCCTGGTGTAGATGATTTGAGGCAGAAAATTCTTGCAGAAGCGCATAGTGCATGTTACTCTATTCATCCAGGGGACACTAAGATGTACCACGATTTGTGAGAGATCTATTGGTGGAGTGGGATGAAGAAAGATATTGTAGAATTTATAGCTAAGTTCTTTACATGCCAGTAAGTTAAGATTGAGCACCAAAAGCCTAGTGGGTCCATGCAGGATTTCAGTATTCCCATATGGAAATGGGAAGGAGTAAACATGAACTTTGTGATAGGTTTACCTTGTGCCCATTATCAGCATGACTCTATTTAGGTTATCATAGACCGGATGACCAAATCAACTCATTTGTTGTTAGTCCATACCTCTTACTTAGAAGAGGACTATGCCAATCTCTATCTCAAAGAGTTGGTTAGGTCGTACGGTGTTCCCTTATCTATCATCTCAGATAGAGGTACTCAGTTTACCTCTCACTTCTGGAAAGCATTCCAATTGGGTCTTGGTACCCAAGTCCACCTCAGTATAGACTTCCACCCTCAGACAAACGGTCAAGAAGAACAGACCATTCATACTCTTGAGTATTTGCTAAGAGCATGCGTTGTTGATTTCAAGGGTAGTTGGGATGACCATTTGCCATTGATTGAATTCGCATACAGTAAAAACTATCAGTCCAGAATCCGTATGGCTCTATTTGAGGCTTTCTATGGTAGGAGATGTAGATCTCTAATTGGATAGTTTAAAGTAGGGGAGGCTACAGTTGTAGGGCCTGACTTGGTGTTTAATGCGTTAGAGAAGGTTTAGTTGATTAGAGAAAGGCTTAGGGTTGCCAAAGGTGACAAAAATCATATGTAGATGTGAGGAGAAAGGATCTTGAGTTTGAGGTTGGTGATCTTGTGTTCTTGAAAATCTCTCCCATTAAGGAAGTGAGGAGCTTTGGTAGGAAAGGAAAATTTAGTCCCTAATATGTCGGTCCCTTCAGAATCCCCAGTCATTTTGGAAAGGTAGCTTATGAGCTAGAGTTGCCTTCAGATTTAGCCTCAGTACACCCAGTGTTCCAGGTCTCACTGTTGGAAAAGTATATTGGTCATCAAGCTGTAGTTGTTCCTTTAGAAAGTGTAGATATTGAGAATAGTCTTTTCTTTGAGAAAGTTCCAGTAGAAACTCTTGATCATCAAGTTCGTAGACTAAGGAACAAACAAGTTCCACTAGTCAAAGTTCTTTGGTGGAATTAGTCCACTTAGAGAGCCATTAGGGAAATAGAAGCTGATATTCAGACCTAGTACCCTCATCTCTTCTCCGCGAATCCATATTCAGTATAAGGTACCAAATCTTCTTAAAATTTTTCTCTATTATGCTCAGATTCAGTGCACATCATGTTCATGTCAGTCGACTATTCATGAATCAGTTCAGTCATGCATTCTATGCATTAGAAATGCATATTCAGTGTGTAAGCTCAGTCCATCAGTTCCCTCAGCTTAACCAGTTTCATTCAGAGATGAATAATTCCATTGGTGAGATATGGTAATACCCTGTATTTCCCTAGCATAATCTAAGTCCCAATACATAAGTATTAGTATATGAAATTTTTAAAACATTCATTATTTTTCAGTTTAGATCCTTCCATTGCATAGGAAATTCAATTAGCTTTCCAACAATATAAAATTCGCCAAAATCCGATAACTGGGGAAGAAGTTATGAATATTTTAAGTTTCAGTCGCAAAGCCCCATCATTTTAACCTTTAGCGCATTGCGGAGCAGGACAATCTCCCATTTGAAAAAATCCAGTGAAGGTCAGTGATCATGGAGCATCGTGCCATAGGTTAATTTATCTTTTTTTGATACTGCGATCTTGGCGCATCGCGGAGCAGGCCATTTTCTCATTTGTCAATTTCCAGTGGGCCTCCGCGATCATGGGATGTTGCGGAGATGGCAAAAATGGCATCCACAGGCTTACTGCAATGGTGGTGAATCACGGAGGTTGTCCAGGTCCTAGTTGTCCCTTTTCCAGTGGCTTGGCACGATAGTGGTGCGTCGCACCATGGCCAAAAATTGGGATTTCAATTTCCAGCTTGTTTTTTTAAATTTATTTAAGGGTATTTGGGTCTTTTTCCTAAGTCCTAAACTCACCCTAAACACAAAATTTAACCCCTAATTGACCTAAATACTCCTCATTATACACTTTCTCTCAAATTAAAAATCACTTCTTTCAAGAACAAGAAACCCTAGCTCTCAAGAATCAAGGTCAAATCTCAAGAACTCTCCTTCAATCCTTCCAAATTCATCTTCCCAGGTATGTTAGATGTTCATCCATGGACCCCTTTCATCCATGGAGCCTAAGTAATTAATCACCAAGTTATAATCTTTTCAGATATTATTTTTAAAATTATGATTTCATCCATGAATCTCTATGTACTATTGATTTTATACCATGTTACCATGAAATTATTGTTATTATTCAATTTTTCATGTTTTAATATCATCATTTATTGAACAAAACCATGATTTAGCTTTATTTTGCCAAATTCATGCTATTTCTATATGTTATAGGACATTTCTATGATTGTTTTAAACCATGAACTACAAGTTTTTGATTAAATGCCTACAAGAGTGATCGATTTAAATGAAAGCCTTCATGTTTTGTCCTTCAAGATTTAGTGTCCTTTTACTATTATTGTTTTGAGTCCTGGGGGTATTGAATACCTAAAAACCATAACTGTTTATTTATTCTAGTATCAGCACATTACAGAATAGTCTTCAGAGTATATTATGAGCATTATCAGAATAGTCAGATATCAGTTATTCAACTCAGAACAATCTAGTATCTCAATGTCATTCAGTTGGGTGTAGGATTTAGCACCGAGCCAGTGTAGGGATGGTGGCTTCTCCCTTAGTTAGGCAGAGTTGGTAGTAGCAGTCCCTATACTCTAGAACTATGTGTCCATGTAGGATATGAGCCGTCACCCGTCAGATTAGGCTTGACTATCTCACAGAGGTCACCAATCAGTTCAGGCTTGACACCCTTAGTCCTTTGGACAATATATCAGTTTAGTGGTTCCATACCATCAGCGTTAGTACCTATTATATGGTATTAATACCCTTCCAAGTGGGGTTATAGGTTGGACCCTGATTAGTTAAATTGGGGAATGACGGTGTACCTCCCACAATCTCAGATATAGTCTCAGTTATAGTCCAAGCTTAGTTATTTAGTCTTAGTATTGTTTGACCCAAGCATACATATTTCAGTTATCTCCGTATAATAGTTTACAGATTTTACTCAGTGCTTGTTATATGCTTGGTCATGTATTCATAGTTGTAATACCCCATACTTCTACCTAGCTTGAAATCATCCCAAGAATGTTAGAAACTTACTTTGAAAGACGAACCCATTTATGTACACATGGAATTTTTAAGCCTCAGTCGACTACAGAAATAGAATAGTCTAGTTCCAGTTTCTGAATGAATCCATTCTAGAGTGGAGGGGTTGTACTTTGACTTTTAGAGGTCAGCTTGTTTCCTACCTTCAGGCACGAAAAATGATATCTAAGGGATATGTCTATCATCTTGTTCTTGTTAAGGATTCTAGTTCCAAGACTCCCAGTCTTGAATCAGTCCCAGTAGTGAATGAATATTCTGATGTCTTTCCCAAAGATCTTCTTGGAATTTCACCCGAAGGGGAAATAGACTTCGGCATTGATCTTCTTTTAGATACTTAGCCTATATCTTCTCCGCCAAACAAAATGGCACCAACAGAACTCAGATAATTGAAAAAGCAGCTGAAGGATCTCTTAGATAAGGGATTCATCAGACCTAGTGTGTCCTCGTAGGGCGCACCAGTCTTATTCGTGTGAAAGAAAGATGGTTCTCTCAGAATGTACATTAATTACCATCAGCTCAATAAAGTCATGGTCAATAACAAGTATCCACTTCCCAGAATCGATGACTTATTTGACTAACTTCAAGGTGGCAGCTATTTCCCAAAGATAGACCTCAGATTAGGCTATTATCTGCTCAGAGTCACAGAATATGACATTCTAAAAACAACTTTCCGTACTTGGTATGGTCACTTTGAATTCTTTTCAGACTCTCAGAGATTATTAGCTATTCACCAAATTCAATAAGTGCAAGTTTTGGCTAAGGTCAGTAGCATTCCTTTGCCATATTATTTTCGGTGATGGCATTAGAGTTGATCCTCAAAAGACCAAAGTAGTAAAAAATTGGCCTCGCCCTGTATCTCCATCAGATATCAGGAGTTTCTTGGGTTTGACTTGCTATTACAAATGGTTTGTTGAGGGATTTTCTTCTATTACATCCCCTATGTATAGATTAACTCAGAACAAAGTCAAGTTTCAGTGGTCAGATCCTTTTGAGAAGAGTTTTCAGGAGTTGAATAATCGACTCACCTCAGTACTAATTTTGGCTCTTTCAGATTATCCAGATAGATTTGTAGTGTATTATGATGCATCTAGAGTAGGTTTGATTTGTGTCCTCATATAGCATGGTAAGATTATAGCCTACGCCTCTAGACAGCTTAAACCCTATGAGAGGAATTATCTGACTCATGATCTTGAGTTAGCAGCCGTAGTTTTTGCCTTAAATATTTGGAAGCATTATCTATATGGAGTTTATGTAGATGTGTTCACATATAATAAAAGCCTTCAGTATGTCTTCTCTCAGAAAGATTATAACCTCTATCATTGAAGATGGTTAAAATTCTTGAAGAACTACGACATGAGTGTCCTTTATCATCGAGAAAGTCTAATATAGTGGCCGGCGTTCTTAGTAGACCGTGTATGGGTAGTGTTCCCTTTGATTAACTAGTTTTATTTGGGGATGAATGATCCAATTGGTGAGATATGGTAACACCCCGTATTTCCCTAGCATAATCTAAGTCCTAATACATAAGTATTCGTATATGAAATTTTTGAAACATTCATTATTTTTCAGTTTAGAGCCTTCCATTGCATAGGAAATTCAATTAGCTTTCCATCAATATAAAATTTGCAAAATCCAATAACCGGGTAAGAATTTATGGAGATTTTAAGTTTCAGTTGCAAAACCCCATCATTTTAACCTTTAGCGCATTGCGGAGCAGGACAATCTCCCATTTGAAAAAATCCAGTGAGGGTCAGCGATCATGGAGCATCGCGCCATAGGTCAATTTGTCATTTGTCGATACTGCGATCTTGGCGCATCGTGGAGCAGGCAATTTTCTCATTTGTCAATTATCAGAGGGCGTCCGCGATCATGGCATGTTGCGGAGATTGCCAAAATGGTATCCACAGGCTTATTGCGATGGTCGTGCATCACGGCAGTTGTCTAGGTCCTAGTTGTCCCTTTTCTAGTGGCTTGGCGCGATAGTGGTGCGTCGCACCGTGGCCAAAAATCGGGATTTCAATTTCCAGCTTGTGTTTTTAAATTTATTTACGGGTATTTGGGTCTTTTTCCTAAGTCCTAAACTCACCCTAAACACAAAATTTAACCCCTAATTGACCTAAATACTCCTCATTATTCACTTTCTCTCAAATTAAAATCCCTTCTTTTAAGAATAAGAAACCCTAGCTCTCAAGAATCAAGGTCAAATCTCAAGAACTCTCCTTCAATCCTTCCAAATTCATCTTCCCACGTATTTTAGATGTTCATCCATGGACAACTTTCATCCATGGAGCCCAAGTAACCTATTTTAATCACCAAGTTATAATCTTTTAAGAAATTATTTTTTAAATTATAATTTCATCCATGAATCTCCATGTACTATTGATTTTATACCATGTTACCATGAAATTATTGTTATTATTTAATCGTCCATTTTTAATATCATCATTTATTGAATAAAACCATGATTTAGCTTTATTATGCCAAATTCATGCTATTTCTATATGTTTTAGGACATTTCTTTGATTGTTTTAAACCATGAACTACAAGTGTTTGATAAAATGCCTATAAGAGTGATTGATTTAAATAAAAGACTTCATGTTTTGTCCTTCAACCTTTAGTGTCCTTTTACTATTGTTGTTTTGAGTCCTGGGGGTATTGAATACCTAAAAACCATAACTGTTTATTTAGTCTAGTATCAGCATATTACAGAATAGTCTTCAGAGTATATTATGAGCATTATCAGAATAGTTAGATATGAGTTATTCAACTCAGAACAGTCTAGTATCTCAATGTCTTTCAGTTGGGATTAGGATTTAGCGTCGAGCGAGTGTAGGGATGGTGGCTTCCCCCTTAGTTTGGCAGAGTTGGTAGTAGCAGTCCCTATACTCTAGAACTATGTATCCACGTATGATATGAGCCGTCACCCGTCAGATTAGGCTTGACTATCTTGCAGAGGTCACCCATCAGTTCAGGCTTGACACCCTTAGTCCTTTGGACAATATATCAGTTTAGTGGATCCATACAGTCAGCGTTAGTACCCATTATATGGTATGAATACCCTTCCAAGTGGGGTTACAGGTTGGACCCTGATTAGCTCAAATTGGGGAATGACGGTTAGATGATACCTCCCACAGTCTCAGATATAGTCTTATTTACAGTCCTAGCTTTGTTATTTAGTCTTAGTATTGTTTGACCCAAGCATACATATTTCAGTTATCTCCGTATAATAGTTTATAGATTCTACTCAGCTCATGTTATATGCTAGGTCATGTATTCACAGTTGTAATACCCCGTACTTCTACCTAGCTTGAAATCATCCCAAGAATGTTAGAAACTTACTTTGAAAGATGAACCCATTTGTGTACACATGGAATTTTTAAGCCACAGACGACTGCAGAAATAGAATAGTCCAGTTCCAATTTCAGAATGAATCCATTCTAGAGTGGAGGGGTAGTACTTCGGCTTTTAAAGGTCAGCTTGTTTCCTACCTTCAGGCACGAAAAATGATATCTAAGGGATATGTCTATCATCTTATTCTTGCTAAGGTTTCTAGTTCCAAGACTCCCAGTCTTGAATCAGTCCCAGTAGTGAATGAATATTCTGATATCTTTCCCGAAGATCTTCTTGGAATTTCACCCGAAAGGGAAATAGACTTCGACATTGATCTTCATTTAGATACTCAGCCTATATCTTCTCCGCCATACAAAATGGCACTAACAGAACTCAGATAATTGGAAAAGCAGCTGAAGGATCTCTTAGACAAGGGATTCATCAGACCTAGTGTGTCCCCGTGGGGCACACCAATCTTATTCGTGTGAAAGAAAGATGGTTCTCTCAGAATGTACATTAATTACCATCAGCTTAATAAAGTCACGGTCAAGAACAAGTATCCACTTCCCAGAATCGATGACTTGTTCGACCAACTTTAAGGTGCCAGCTATTTCCCAAAGATAGACCTCAGATCAGGCTATTATCTGCTCAGAGTCAGTGAATAAGACATTGTAAAAACAACTTTCCGTACTTGGTATGGTCACTTTGAATTTTTGGTCATGTCCTTTGTCTTACCAATGCCCCAACCACTTTCATGGACTTGATGAACTATGTGTTCAAGCAGTACTTGGACATGTTCATCCTAGTCTTCATAGATGACATTATTCTCTATTCCCGCAGTGAGCGTGATCATGCTGACCATCTTAGAATCGTGCTTCAGACTGTCAGAGATTATTAGCTATTCACCAAATTCAATAAGTGCAAGTTTTGGCTAAGGTCAGTAGCGTTCCTTAGCAATATTATTTTAGGTGATGGCATTAGAGTTAATCCTCAAAAGACCGAAGTAGTAAGAAACTGGCCTCGCCCTATATCTCCATAAGATATTAGGAGTTTCTTGGGTTTGTCTTTCTATTACAGATGGTTTGTTGAGGGATTTTCTTCTATTACATCCCCTATGTCTAGATTAACTAAGAACAAAGTCATGTTTCAATGGTCAGATCCTTGCGCGAAGAGTTTTCAGGAGTTGAAGACTCGACTCACCTCAGCACCAATTTTGACTCTTGCAGATTGTCCAAATGGGTTCGTATTGTATTATGATGCATCTAGAGTAGGTTTGGGTTGTGTCCTCATACAGCATGGTAAGGTCATAGCCTACACCTCTAGAAATCTTAAACCCTATGAGAGGAATTATCTGACTCATGATATTGAGATAGCAGCCGTAATTGTTTCCTTAAATATTAGGAAGCATTATCTATATGGAGTTCATGTAGATGTGTTCACATATAATAAAAGCCTTCAGTATGTCTTCTCTCAGAAAGATTATAACCTCCATCATTGAAAGTGGTTAGAGTTCTTGAAAAACTACGACATGAGTATCCTTTATCATCGGGCAAGTCCAATATAGTGGTCGATGTTCTCAGTAGACCGTGTATGTGTAGTGTTCCCTCAGCTTAACCAGTTTCATTCGGGGATGAATGATCCTATTGGTGAGATATGGTAACACCCCGTATTTCCCTAGCATAATCTAAGTCCCAATACATAAGTATTTGTATATGAATTTTTTGAAACATTCATTATTTTTCAGTTTAGAGCCTTCCATTTCATAGGAAATTCAATTATCTTCCCAACAATATAAAATTCGCCAAAATCCGATAACCGGGTAAGAAGTTATGGAGATTTTAAGTTTCAGTCGCAAAACCCCATCATTTTAGCCTTTAGGGCATTGCGGAGCAGGACAATCTCCCACTTGAAAAAATCCAGTGAGGGTCAGCGATCATGGAGCATTGCGCCGTAGGTCAATTTGTCATTTGTCGATTCAGCGATCTTGGCGCATCGCGGAGCAGACCATTTTCTCGTTTGTCAATTTCCAGTGGGCCTCCGCGATCATGGCATGTTGCGGAGATGGACAAAATGGAATCCACAAGCTTACTGCGATGGTGGTGTATCAAGGCGGTTGTCCAGGTCCTAGTTGTCGCTTTTATAGTGGCTTGGCGCGATGGTGGTGCGTCGCCCCATGGCCAAAAATTGGGATTTCAATTTCCAGCTTGTGTTTTTAAATTTGTTTAAGGGTATTTGAGTCTTTTTCCTAAGTCCTAAACTCACCCTAAACACAAAATTTAACCCCTAATTGATCAAAATACTCCTCATTGTTCACTTTCTCTCAAATTAAAAATCCGTTCTTTCAAGAACAAGAAACCCTAGCTCTCAAGAATCAAGGTCAAATATTAAGAACTCTCCTTCAATCCTTCCAAATTCATCTTCCCAGGTATGTTAGATGTTCATCCATGGACCCCTTTCATCCATGGAGCCCAAGTAACCAATTTTAATCACCAAGTTATAATCGTTGAAGAAATTATGTTTTAAATTATGATTTCATCCATGAATCTCCATGTACTATTGATTTTATACCATGTTACCATGAAATTATTGTTATTATTCAATCTTCCATGTTTTAATATCATCATTTATTGAACCAAACCATAATTTAGCTTTATTATGCCAAATTCATGCTATTTCTATGTGTTTTAGGACATTTCTATGATTGTTTTAAACCATGAACTACAAGCGTTTGATAAAATGCCTACAAGAGTGATTGATTTAAATGAAAGCCTTCATGTTTTGTCCTTCAAGATTTAGTGTCCTTTTACTATTATTGTTTTGAGTCCTGGGGGTATTGAATACCTAAAAACCATAACTGTTTATTTAGTCTAGTATCAACACATTAGAGAATAGTCTTCAGAGTATATTATAAGCATTATCAGAATAGTAAGATATCCGTTATTCAACTCAGAACAATCTAGTATCTCAATGTCTTTCAGTTGGGAGTAGGATTTAGCACCGAGCGAGTGTAGGGATGGTGGCTTCCCCCTTAGTTAGGCAGAGTTGGTAGTAGCAGTCCCTATACTCTAGAATTATGTATACACGTAGGATATGAGCCATCACCCGTCAGATCAGGCTTGACTATCTCGCAGAGGTCACCCATCAGTTCAGGCTTGACACCCTTAGTCCTTTGGACAATATATCAGTTTTGTGGATCCATACAGTTAGCGTTAGTACTCATTATATGGTATTAATACCCTTCAAAGTGGGGTTATAGGTTGGACCATGATTAGCTCAAATTGGGAAATGGCGGTTAGATGATACCTCCCACAGTCTCAGATATAGTCTCAGTTACAGTCTTAGCTTAGTTATTTAGTCTTAGTATTGTTTGACCCAAGCATACATATTTCAGTTATCTCTGTATAATAGTTTACAGATTTTACTCAGTTCATGTTATATGCTCGGTCATGTATTCATAGTTGTAATACCCCATACTTCTACCTAGCTTGAAATCATCCCAAGAATGTTAGAAACTTACTTTGAAAGATGAACCCATTTGTGTACACATGGAATTTCTAAGCAACAGTTGACTGCAGAAATAGAATAGTCCAGTTCTAGTTTCTGAATGAATCCATTCTAGAGTAGAGGGGTAGTACTTCGGCTTTTAGAGGTCAGCTTGTTTCCTACCTTCAGGCACGAAAAATGATATCTAAGGGATATGTCTATCATCTTGTTCTTGTTACGGATTCTAGTTCCAATACTTCAAGTCTTGAATCAGTCCCAGTAGTGAATGAATATTCCGATGTCATTCCCGAAGATCTTCTTGGAATTTCACCCGAAAGGGAAATAGACTTCGGCATTGATCTTCTTTTAGATACTCAGCCTATATCTTCTCCGCCATATAGAATGGCACCAACAGAACTCAGATAATTGAAAAAGCAGCTGATGGATATCTTAGACAAGGGATTCATCAAACCTAGTGTGTCCGCGTGGGGCGCGCCTATCTTATTTGTGTGAAAGAATGAAGGTTCTCTTAGAATGTACATTAATTACCATCAGCTCAATAAAGTTACGATCAAGAACAAGTATCCACTTCCCAGAATCAATGACTTGTTTGACCAACTTCAAGGTGCCATATATTTCCTAAACATAGACCTCAGATCAGGCTATTATCTGCTCAGAGTTAGAGAATATAACATTCTAAAAACAACATTCCGTACTTGGTATGGTCACTTTGAATTCTTGGTCATGTCCTTTGGTCTTACCAATGCCCCAACCGCTTTCATGGACTTGATGTATTATGTGTTCAAGTAGTACTTGGACATGTTCATCATAGTCTTCATAGATGACATTCTTCTCTATTCCCGCAGTGAGCATTATCATGCGGACCATCTCAGAATCGTGCTTCAGACTCTCAGAGATTATTAGCTATTCTCCAAATTCAATAAGTGCGAGTTTTGGCTAAGGTCAGTTGCATTCCTTAGCCATATTATTTTAGGTGATGGCATTAGAGTTGATCCTCAAAAGACCGAAGTAGTAAGAAACTGGCCTCGCCCTGTATCTCCATCAAATATCAGGAGTTTCTTGGGTTTATCTTGCTATTATATATGGTTTGTTGAGGGATTTTCTTCTATTACATCCCCTATGTCTATATTAACTCAGAACAAAGTCAAGTTTCAGTGATCAGATCCTTTCGAGAAGAGTTTTCAGGAGTTACAGACTCGACTCACCTCAGCACCAATTTTGACTCTTCCAGATTGTCCAGATGGGTTCGTAGTGTATTATGATGCATCTAGAGTAGGTTTGGGTTGTTTCCTCATACAGCATGGTAAGGTCATAGCCTACGCCTCTAGACGACTTAAACCCTATGAGAGGAATTATCTGACTCATGATCTTAAGTTAGCAGCCGTAGTTTTTTCCTTAAATATTTGGAGGCATTATCTATATGGAGTTCATGTAGATGTGTTCACATATAATAAAAGCCTTCAGTATGTCTTGAAAAACTACGACATGAGTGTCCTTTATCATCGGGCAAGTCCAATATAGCGGCTGACATTCTCAGTTGACCGTGTATGGGTAGTGTTCCTTCATCTTAACCAGTTTCATTCAGGGATGAATGATCCCATTGGTCAGATATGGTAACACCCCGTATTTTCCTAGTATAATCTAAGTCCCAATACATATGTATTCATATATGAAATTTTTGAAACATTCATTATTTTTTAGTTTAGAGCCTTCCATTGCATATGAAATTCAATTAGCTTTCCAACAATATAAAATTCACCAAAATCCGATAACCGGGTAAGAAGTTATGGATATTTTAAGTTTCAGTCGCAAAACCCCATCATTTTAACCTTTAGCGCATTTCGGAGCAGGACAATCTCCCATTTGAAAAAATCCAGGGTCAGCGAACATGGAGCATCACGCCAATGGTCAATTTGCCATTTGTCGATACTACGATCTTGGTGCATCGCGGAGTAGGCCATTTTCACATTTGTCAATTTCCAGTGGGCCTCCGCGATCATGGGATGTTGCGGAGATGGCCAAAATGGAATCCACAGGCTTACTGTGATGGTGGTTCATCACAGCGGTTCTCCAGGTCCTAGTTGTCCCTTTTCTAGTGGCTTGGCGCGACAGTGGTGCGTTGCACCATGGCCAAAAATTGGGATTTCAATTTCTAGTTTGTGTTTTTAAATTTGTTTAAGGGTATTTGGGTCTTCTTCCTAAGTCCTAAACTCACCCTAAACACAAAATTTAACCCCTAATTGACCTAAATACTCCACATTATTCACTTTCTCTTAAATTAAAAATCACTTCTTTCAAGAACAAGAAACCCTAGCTCTCAAGAATCAAGGTCAAATTTCAAGAACTCTCCTTCAATCCTTCCAAATTCATCTTCCTAGGTATGTTAGATGTTCATCCATGGACCACTTTCATCCATGGAGACCGAGTAACCTATTTTAATCACCAAGTTATAATCTTTTAAGAAACTATGTTTTAAATTATGATTTCATCCATGAATCTCCATGTACTATTGATTTTATACCATGTTACCATGAAATTATTGTTATTATTCAATCTTCCATGTTTTAATATCATCATTTATTGAACCAAACCATAATTTAGCTTTATTATGCCAAATTCATGCTATTTCTATGTGTTTTAGGACATTTCTATGATTGTTTTAAACCATGAACTACAAGTGTTTGATAAAATGCCTACAAGAGTGATTGATTTAAATGAAAGCCTTCATGTTTTTTCCTTCAAGATTTAGTGTCTTTTTACTATTATTGTTTTGAGTCCTGGGGGTATTGAATACCTAAAAACCATAACTGTTTATTTAGTCTAGTATCAACAAATTAGAGAATAGTCTTCAGAGTATATTATGAGCATTATCAGAATAGTCATATATTAGTTATTCAACTCAGAACAATCTAGTATCTCAATGTCTTTCAGTTGGGAGTAGGATTTAGCACCGAGCGAGTGTAGGGATGGTGGCTTCCCCCTTGTTAGGCAGAGTTGGTAGTAGCAGTCCCTATACTCTAGAACTATGTATTCACGTAGGATATGAGCCGTCACCCATCAAATTAGGCTTGACTATCTCGCAGAGGTCACCCATCAGTTCAGGCTTGACACCCTTAGTCCTTTGGATAATATATTAGTTTAGTGGATCCATACAGTTAGCGTTAGTACTCATTAGATGGTATTAATACCCTTCAAAGTGGGGTTATAGGTTGGACGATGATTAGCTCAAATTGGGAAATGGCGGTTAGATGATACCTCCCACAGTCTCAGATATAGTCTCAGTTACAGTCTTAGCTTAGTTATTTAGTCTTAGTATTGTTTGACCCAAGCATACATATTTCAGTTATCTCCGTATAATAGTTTACAGATTTTACTCATTTCATGTTATATGCTCGGTCATGTATTCATAGTTGTAATACCCCATACTTCTACCTAGCTTGAAATCATCCCAAGAATGTTAGAAACTTACTTTGAAAGATGAACCCATTTGTGTACACATGGAATTTCTAAACCACAGTCGACTGCAGAAATAGAATAGTCCAGTTCCAGTTTCTGAATGAATCTATTCTAGAGTAGAGGGGTAGTACTTCGGCTTTTAGAGGTCAGCTTGTTTCCTACCTTCTGGCACGAAAAATGATATATAAGGGATATGTCTATCATCTTGTTCTTGTTAAGGATTCTAGTTCCAATACTTCAAGTCTTGAATCAGTCCCAGTAGTGAATGAATATTCCGATATCTTTCCCGAAGATCTTCTTGGAATTTCACCCGAAAGGGAAATAGACTTCGGCATTGATCTTCTTTTAGATACTCAGCCTATATCTTCTCCGCCATATAGAATGGCACCAACAGAACTCAGATAATTGAAAAAGCAGCTGAAGGATATCTTAGACAAGGGATTCATCAAACCTAGTATGTCCCCATGGGGCGCACCTGTCTTATTCGTGTGAACGAATGAAGGTTCTCTTAGAATGTACATTAATTACCATCAGCTCAATAAAGTTACGATCGAGAACAAGTATCCACTTCCCAGAATCGATGACTTGTTCGACCAACTTCAAGGTGCCATCTATTTCCTAAACATAGACCTCAGATCAGGCTATTATCTGCTCAGAGTCAGAGAATATAACATTCTAAAAACAACTTGCCACACTTGGTATGGTCACTTTGAATTCTTGGTCATGTCCTTTGGTCTTACCAATGCCCCAACCGCTTTCATGGACTTGATGAATTATGTGTTCAAGCAGTACTTGGACATGTTCATCATAGTCTTCATAGATGACATTCTTCTCTATTCCCGCAGTGAGCATTATCATGCTGACCATCTCAGAATCGTGCTTCAAACTCTCAGAGATTATTAGCTATTTGCCAAATTCAATAAGTGCAAGTTTTGGATAAGGTCAGTAGCATTCCTTAGCCATATTATTTTAGGTGATGGCATTAGAGTTGATCCTCAAAAGACCGAAGTAGTAAGAAACTGGCCTCGCCCTGTATCTCCATCAGATATCAGGAGTTTCTTGGGTTTGTCTTGCTATTATATATGGTTTGTTGAGGGATTTTCTTCTATTACATCCCCTATGTCTATATTAACTCAGAACAAAGTCAAGTTTCAGTGATCAGATCCTTCCGAGAAGAGTTTTCAGGAGTTGAAGACTCGACTCACCTCAGCACCAATTTTGACTCTGCCAGATTGTCCAGATGGGTTCGTAGTGTATTATGATGCATCTAGAGTAGGTTTTGGTTGTGTCCTCATACAGCATGGTAAGGTCATAGCCTACGCCTCTAGACGACTTAAACCCTATGAGAGGAATTATCTGACTCATGATCTTAAGTTAGCAGCCGTAGTTTTTTCCTTAAATATTTGGAGGCATTATATATATGGAGTTCATGTAGATGTGTTCACATATAATAAAAGCCTTCAGTATGTCTTGAAAAACTACGACATGAGTGTCCTTTATCATCGGGCAAGTCCAATATAGCGGCTGACATTCTCAGTTGACCGTGTATGGGTAGTGTTCCCTCATATTAACCAGTTTCATTCAGGGATGAATGATCCCATTGGTGAGATATGGTAACACCCCGTAATTTCCTAGTATAATCTAAGTCCCAATACATAAGTATTCATTTATGAAATTTTTGAAACATTCATTATTTTTCAGTTTAGAGCCTTCCATTGCATATGAAATTCAATTAGCTTTCCAACAATATAAAATTCACCAAAATCCGATAACCGGGTAAGAAGTTATGGAGATTTTAAGTTTCAGTCACAAAACTACATCATTTTAACCTTTAGCGCATTGCGGAGAAGGACAATCTCCCATTTGAAAAAATCCAGTGAGGGTCAGCGAACATGGAGCATCGCGCCAATGGTCAATTTGCCATTTGTCGATACTACGATCTTGGTGCATCGCGGAGTAGGCCATTTTCTTATTTCTCAATTTCTAGTGGGCCTCCGCGATCATGGGATGTTGCGGAGATGGCCAAAATGGAATCCACAGGCTTACTATGATGGTGGTGCATCACAACGGTTGTCTAGGTCCTAGTTGTCCCTTTTCTAGTGGCTTGGCGCGACAGTGGTGCGTTGCACCATGGCCAAAAATCGTGATTTCAATTTCTAGCTTGTGTTTTTAAATTTGTTTAAGGGTATTTGGGTCTTTTTCCTAAGTCCTAAAATCACCCTAAACACAAAATTTAACCCCTAATTGACCTAAATACTCCACATTATTCACTTTCTCTCAAATTAAAAATCACTTCTTTCAAGAACAAGAAACCCTAGCTCTCAAGAATCAAGGTCAAATCTCAAGAACTCTCCTTCAATCCTTCCAAATTCATCTTCCCAGGTATGTTAGATGTTCATCCATGGACCCCTTTCATCCATGGAGCCCAAGTAACCTATTTTAATCACCAAGTTATAATCTTTTAAGAAACTATGTTTTAAATTATGATTTCATCCATGAATCTCCATGTACTATTGATTTTATACCATGTTACCATGAAATTATTGTTATTATTCAATCTTCCATGTTTTAATATCATCATTTATTGAACCAAACCATAATTTAGCTTTATTATGCCAAATTCATGCTATTTCTATGTGTTTTAGGACATTTCTATGATTGTTTTAAACCATGAACTACAGGTGTTTGATAAAATGCCTACAAGAGTGATTGATTTAAATGAAAGCCTTCATGTTTTTTCCTTCAAGATTTAGTGTCCTTTTACTATTATTTTTTTGAGTCCTGGGGGTATTGAATACCTAAAAACCATAACTGTTTATTTAGTCTAGTATCAACACATTAGAGAATAGTCTTCAGAGTATATTATGAGCATTATCAGAATAGTCATATATCCGTTATTCAACTCAGAACAATCTAGTATCTCAATGTCTTTCAGTTGGGAGTAAGATTTAGCACCGAGCGAGTGTAGGGATGGTGGCTTCCCCCTTGTTAGGCAGATTTGGTAGTAGCAGTCCCTATACTCTAGAACTATGTATCCACGTAGGATATGAGCCGTCACCCGTCAGATTAGGCTTGACTATCTCGCAGAGGTCACCCATCTGTTCAGGCTTGACACCCTTAGTCCTTTGGATAATATATCAGTTTAGTGGATCCATACAGTTAGCGTTAGTACTCATTATATGGTATTAGTTCCCTTCAAAGTGGGGTTATAGGTTGGACGATGATTAGCTTAAATTGGGAAATGGCAGTTAGATGATACCTCCCACAGTCTCAGATATAGTCTCAGTTACAGTCTTAGCTTAGTTATTTAGTCTTAGTATTGTTTGACCCAAGCATACATATTTCAGTTATCTCCGTATAATAGTTTACAGATTTTACTCAGTTCATGTTATATGCTCGGTCATGTATTCATAGTTGTAATACCCCATACTTCTACCTAGCTTGAAATCATCCAAGAATGTTAGAAACTTACTTTGAAAGACGAACCCATTTGTGTACACATGGAATTTCTAAGCCACATTCGACTGAATGAATCCATTCTAGAGTAGAGGGGTAGTACTTCGGCTTTTAGAGGTCAGCTTGTTTCCTACCTTCAGGCATGAAAAATAATATCTAAGGGATATGTCTATCATCTTGTTCTTGTTACGGATTCTAGTTCCAAGACTCCCAGTCTTGAATCTATCCCAGTAGTGAATTAATATTCAAATGTCTTTCCCGAAGATCTTCTTGGAATTTCACCAGAAAGGGAAATAGACTTCGGCATTGATCTTCTTTTAGATACTCAGCCTATAGTTTCTTCGCCATAAAAAATGGCACCAACAGAACTTAGATAATTTAAAAAGCAGCTGAAGGATCTCTTAGACAAAGTATTCATCAGGCCTAGTGTGTCCTCGTGGGGCACACCGATCTTATTCGTGTGAAAGAAAGATGGTTCTCTCAGAATGTACATTAATTACCATCAGCTCAATAAAGTCACGATCAAGAACAAGTATCCACTTCCCAGAATTGATGACTTGTTTGACCAACTTCAAGGTGCCCGCTATTTCCCAAAGATAGACCTCAGATCAGGCTGTTATCTGCTCAGAGTCAGAGAATACGACATTCTAAAAATAACTTTCCGTACTTGGTATGGTCACTTTGAATTCTTGGTCATGTCCTTTGGTCTTACCAATGCCCCAACCGCTTTCATGGAATTGATGAATTATGTGTTCAAGTAGTACTTGGACATGTTCATCATAGTCTTCATAGATGACATTCTTTTCTATTCCCGCAGTGAGCATTATCATGCTGACCATCTCAGAATCGTGCTTCAGACTCTCAGAGATTATTAGCTATTCGCCAAATTCAATAAGTGCAAGTTTTGGCTAAGGTCAGTAGCATTCCTTAGCCATATTATTTTTGGTAATGGCATTAGAGTTGATCCTCAAAAGACCGAAGTAGTAAAAAACTGGCCTCGCCCTGTATCTCCATCAGATATCAGGAGTTTCTTGGGTTTGTCTTGCTATTATATATGGTTTGTTGAGGGATTTTCTTCTATTACATCCCCTATGTCTATATTAACTCAGAACAAAGTCAAGTTTCAGTGGTCAGATCCTTCCGAGAAGAGTTTTCAGGAGTTGAAGACTCGACTCACCTCAGCACCAATTTTGACTCTTCCAGATTGTCCAGATGGGTTCGTAGTGTATTATGATGCATCTAGAGTAGGTTTGGGTTGTTTTCTCATACAGTATGGTAAGGTCATAGCCTATGCCTCTAGACAGCTTAAACCCTATGAGAAAAATTATCTGACTCATGATCTTGAGTTAGTAGTCGTGGTTTTTGCCTTAAATATTTAGAGGCATTATCTATATGGAGTTTATGTAGATGTGTTCGCATATAAAAAAGCCTTCAGTATGTCTTCTCTTAGAAAGATTATAACCTCCATCATTGAAGGTGGTTAGAGTTCTTGAAAAACTAAGACATTAGTGTCCTTTATTATCGGGCAAGTCCAATATAGTGGCCAATATTCTCAGTAGACCGTGTATGGGTAGTATTGCTCATGCTAGACTAGGTGTTCTCCTAGTCGATACTGAAGAGGGTGATATATTGGTTCGGAGTAGTTCAAAATCATCTTTAGTTTTTTATGTGACAGAAAAACAAGATAGAGATTCCCGGTTTTTCAAGTTAAAAGAGTCAGTCAAGGATCAGAAAGTAGCAGTTTTCTTCCAAGAAGGAGATGATGTTTTGTATTGTCAGGGTCATTTGTGTGTTCCAGGTGTAGACGACTTAAGGCAGCGAATTCTTATGGAAGCGCATGGTGCGTGCTACTCTATTTATGCAGGGGCCACAAAAATGTACCGCGACTTACGGGGAATCTATTGGTGGAGTGGGATGATGAGAGATGTGGTAGAGTTTGTTGCTAAGTTCTCTACATATTAGTAGGTTAAGATAGAGCATCAGAAGCCTAGTGGGTCTATACAGGAGTTCAATATTTCTACTTGGAAGTGGGAAGAAGCATGGACTTCGTGATGGATTTGCCTCGTACCTGTCATCAACATGATTTAGTTTGGGTCATTAAAGACCGGATGACCAAATCAGCTCATTTTTTTCTAGTCCATACCTCTTATTCAGCCGAGGATTATGCCAAACTCTACATTAGAGAGTTGGTCAGATTGCATAGAGTTTTATTATCCATTATCTTAGACAGAGGTACCCAGTTCACTTCTCACTTCTGGAAAGCATTCCAAAAGGGTCTTTGGTACCCAAGTTCATCTTAGTACAACCTTTCATCCTTAGACAGATGGTTAAGCAGAAAGGACCATTCAAACTTTAGAAGATATGCTGCAAGCGTATGCAATTGATTTCAAGGGCAGTTGGGATGACCACTTGCCTTTGATTGAGTTTGCATATAACAATAGCTATTATTCCAGTATTCAGATAGCTCCATTCGAAGCTCTTTATGGTAGGAGATACAGATCTCCAGTCGGTTGGTTTGAAGTTAGTGAGGCGTTAGTTATAGGGCCTGAGTTAGTATTTGATGCCTTAGAAAAAGTCCAGTTGATCAAAGAAAGACTCCTGGCTGCTCAGAGCTAACAGAAGTCTTATATAGATGTGCGCAAAAAGGATCTTGAGTTCAAAATTAGTGATTTTATGTACCTGAATATCTCTCCCATGAAGGGAGTGAAGCAGTTCAGCAAGAGGGGAAAGCTCAGTCCCCGATATGTCCGTCCCTTAAAATTCTCAGCCGTTTTGGCAAAGTAGCTTATGAGCTCAAGTTGCCTTCAGAATTAGCCTCAGTTCATCTGGTCTTCCGTGTCTCTTTGCTCAAGAAGTGAATAGGTGATTTAGCAGTTTTAGTCCCAATTCAGTGCATAGATGTTTAGAACAACCTCTCTTATAAAGAGATTCCAGTTGAAATCCTAGACTATCAGACTCGTAGACTGAGGAACAAAGAAGTTCCTTTAGTTAAAGTTCATTGGTAAAATCAGTCTGTTGAGAAGATACTTGGGAAGAAGAAGCAAATATGCAAACCAAGTATCCTTTCCTCGTCTCCTTCATCTTAAATCAAGCTCAAGGTAACAATTCTCCTTAATCTTACTTAGTTTCATGTTGAGAATTCCATTACAACTTGGTAGGAAACACCATTTCATATTCATTCATGCATTTATATGTCAATTCAGTTATATAATTATGCATCAGACATGCATTCTCATTGTGAGAACCTTAGTTCATCAGAACACTCAATCAAGCATTCATGAATCAGTTACACGTGCATCATATATGCATGTTCGGTATGATATATTCAGTTATCAGTCATGTCAGTCATAAGATCATGTTCTAGTTATTCATGTTCAGTATTTACATCAGTTTATCTTCTCCTCTCTCACTCAGTCTCATTCGAGGATGAATATTCTCAAGGTGGATATATTGTAATACTCCGTACTTCTACCTAGCTTGAAATCATCTCAAGAATGTTAGATACTTACTTTGAAAGATTAACCCATTTGTGTACATATGGAAATTTTAAGATTTTCACTTCTTGTTGACTGGAAAATTGAATTAGCTTTCCAATGATACAATTTCATCAAAATTCGGTATCGGAGTAAAAAGTTATGAATGTTTTACCGAAATCTATCAGAACCGCCCAGGTGCAACGGGAAAGTTGATGGACCATAGATCTAGCCATGGACCATCGTAGCTAAGGTAGTAAATCAATATTCTAGATAAGGTGCAACGGATAGGTTGAAGGACCATCGAACTTACGATGGACTATTGCCCAAGCCGTAGCTACTAAGGCAGTGAGTCCTTATTCTGGCCTAAGTTCGACGGTCAGAATGATGGACCGTCGAGCCAGTGATGGACCATCGCACGAGCCATCGCAGATCCCATTCAGCAATTTAAAGTCATTTTTAAAAGGGTATTTGGGTTTTTTTCCACCCGTTTTAACCCTTAATTATACCAGACCATAGTTCATAACTTTATTATCCTTCTACAATGCTAAATTAGGGTTTTCTCTCAAAGATAATCCCCAATCACAAGATCCAAATTCTTCTTCAAGAAACTAAGAGATTCAAGTTCTTCAAGTCCAGGGACTTCAAGAAAGTCATGCTTTGTTATTTTCCTTCTATCGAGTCCTGGGGGTACTTGTACCTAAAAATTTAGCTGTGTGCCTAGAATAAGTGTCATGTTTTCAAGACACTCTTAGTCAAGCCATGATCCATAGAATTCAGTCAGTCCCATAACTCAGGAAAACTCAGTAAACTCAGTAATCTCAGTAAACTCAGTAGACTCGGTAAACTCAGTAATTTCAGTAATTTCAAAGATCTCATGACTTCAGTAATCTCAGCTATATTTTGTCGGTCAACAAAACTCAGTTTACTCAATCCACTCAGTTCATTTAATCACGTTCAGTGTCTATTTATATAGGAGTAGAAATTAGCATCGAGTGAACCCTAAGATGGCACCTCACCTGTTATATGCGGGTGTGATTCTTAGAAGCAATCCTTGAGTTCTAGAACTACATAGCCAGTGTATGTTGAGACATCATAGCCTTTTATATGAGGGTAGATGAGGTGGATTAACCTTTTATATGAGGTTTCCCACTGTTCTCACTAGATTTATCTGTTATATGATGGTTACTCACAGATTGTCCTTACCAGTGGTGCGGTATTGACACCCTTCCAATTGGGGTTACAGATTGGACCCCAACTCAGCTATATTGCATTATTTGGGGCATGTCAATGAGATGACTACTTTCCACAGTTTTAGTTATAGATCAGGACTGTCAGATACAGTCATTCCGTCGCAGTAGTAAAACTCAGATAGTTCTACATAATTTAGTACTGTTAGATCAGTCAACTCAAAATGGTATGAAACTCAGCTAGTTCCATTAGAACCTAGTCTGTCAGATACAATCACTCAGTATTAGTTATTTTAGTTATACAGTTATCAATACCTTATGTTATCAGTACTCAACTTCAGTAATCATGTTATCACAAACTCAGTTATAGTTATTATGTATTCATGCATGTATTCTCACGTTCGTGTTATTTAGTCAGTTAGTATAGTTCATATACGTGAACCCTTTGTATTCAGCCTACCTCATATGCATACCAGTATATTCAAACGTACTGATGCATTTGTGCTTGGTGTTTTAAACCATAGGTTCAGAAGCACGAGCTCTAGAGCATCAGTAACATTAGAGTCTCAGCAGTCAGAGTTAGCGGTGAGTCTTTTTCCTTCGAAGGCATGACCATTAATTTATTATCTCATTAATTAATTTATTTCAGTAGTTGGAGTTAGTAGGGGATATGTCCCATCAACTCCTTATTCAGACAGTTCAATTAGTTAGAGGTTTCTCAGACTAACATGTTTAGACAGTTATTTCAGTTGTTTTAGGTATTTCATGTCCCACCCATATATTATATTTTATCAGATATTATGTCACAGTTTTGAACCTTACGACCTTACAACCTTTATTTCCGTATTATACAGTATATTATGTAGTGTATAGAAATAGATATCTATCATGGGTTAGCTTGTGGTCCTTTGGGGTCATGAGCACCGTGTAGCATTTCGGGTACAAAATTCAAGGCGTTACAAACTTGGTATTAGAGACAGGTTCAATAGAGTCCTATGAAGTCTGAAATCCGCATCTAGTAGAGTTTTGTGCATGGGTGTGTTGCGCGCCACATTTATGTACAGGAGGCTATAAGATGTTTTAGGAACAATTTCCTATTTTTTAGAATTCATATCGTGCCAGTGAGCATAATCCCCAATTATTCTCTCAGTCTAGTCTAATCCATTTCTCCATTTCTTCTATAGTACATGCCTCCCAAAAGAATAAATAAAATTCAGTCATCCCCACAGCCCTTCTAAGAAGATCCCTTGGACGAACATATTTCTTATGCAGAGTTTAGAGTTGCATTCACTAATATTGCTCAGTTAGTTGCTGCTCAGAATGAATGACTAGCTGTCATTCCATCCAACCCAACGGCCAATTCAGCTACTGCCAGGATTCGAGACTTCACCCGAATGAATCCTCCATCCTTTTTTTGGTCTAAGATAGACGAGGACCCTTAGGAATTCCTTGACCAGGTTTAGAAGGTTACGGATATCATGAGGGTTACTTCTAGTGAGAGTGTTGATCTTGCTACATATCAATTATAGGATGTTGCTCACACTTGGTTTAACTAGTAGAATTTAGAAAGGTCAGATGATACAGGGCCTACTGAGTGGGAGGAGTTTGTCACTGCATTCTTAGATAGATTCTTTCCCCAAGAGATAAGAGAGGCTAAGGTGTTAGAATTTTTTAACCTCAGGTAGGGTAACATAACGGTGAAAGATTATTCTCTTAAGTTTACTCAATTAGCCAGATATGCCTCTTATGTGGTTGCAAATAATAGGGCTAAGATGAGTAAGTTTGTTTCTGGGGTTAATGAGTGCAGGTCCACGATATTGAATAGTGACATGAACATAGCCAGGCTTATGATCATGCTCAGTAGATAAAAGATTAAAAAATTAAGATAAGGGAGAAGCAGAAGAGAGCAAGGACAGGTAGTTTCAACTTTGTTTATCCTAAATCAGAAGGAGAAAATCGTTCTCAATTTTTTTCTAAGTCATCAGTTCTATCTCCTTCTTCATCTAGTGCTCCAGCCCCTAGATTCAGAGATGGTAACAAAGATAGAGCTCCAGGCTCTAAATCTCAAGGGAGTGTTAGTAGTGCTCGTACCTATCCTCTTTGCCAGACTTATCACAAGCACCATCACGGTATTTGCAGAGCTGGCTGTGGTATTTGTTTCAGATGTGGCAAGCCAGGCCACAGAGTTAGATATTGTCCTCAACCAGGTCCTCAGGGTCAGTAGAACCATTCCTCAGCTCAGTTTGGTCTCCCAAACTAGTAGGGTGCCACCTCCAGTGCTACTAGTGGGCAACGCCTAAATCAACTTTATGCTCTCCATTCCCGACAACATCAGGAAAACTCTCCTAATATGGTTATTGGTACGTTGTAGATCTTTCATGTGCATGTTTAAGATTTGCTAGATTCAGGAGCTTCCTTGTCTTTTGTTACTCCTTATATAGTAGTGGATTTCAGAGTTAATCCCAAAATTCTAGCAGAGCCTTTTTCAGTCTCTACCCTAGTGGGTGAAACTATCATAATCTGGTGGGTATACAAGAACTGCCCAGTTATGATATTTCCAAAAGTCACCTCAGCAGACTTGGTCGAATTAGAGATGACTGATTTTTGATGTCATTATAGGCATGGATTGGCATTATTTCTACTATGCTACAGTCGACTGCAGAAACAAAATAGTCCAGTTCCAGTTTCCAAATAAACCCATCCTAGAGTGAAGGGGTAGTACTTCGACTTTTAGAGGTCATCTTGTTTCCTACTTTCAAGCACGAAAATGATATCTAAGGGATGTGTTTATCATCTTGTTTATGTCAAAGATTCTAGTTCCAAGACTCCCAGTCTTGAATCAGTCCCAGTAGTGAATGAATATTCGGATATCTTTACCGAAGATCTTCCCAAAATTTCCCTTAAAAGGGAAATAGACTTCGACATTGATCTTCCTCTAGATACTTAGCCTATATCTATTTCGCCTTACAGAACGACACCAGAAAAACTCAGAGAATGGGAAAAGCAGTTGAAAGATCTCTTAGATAAGGAATTTATCAAATCAGTGTGTCCTCGTGGGGGTGCAACAGTCTTATTCGTGCGAAAGAAAGATGGTTCTCTCAGAATATGCATTAATTACCATCAGCTCAATAAAGTCACGGTCAAGAACAAGTATCCATTTCCCAGAATCGATGACTTGTTTGACCAACTTTAGGGTGCTAGTTATTTCTCAAAGATTGACCTCAGATCAAGCTATCATCAGCTCAGAGTTAGAGAATATGACATTCTAAAAACAACTTTTATACTCGGTATAGTCATATTGAATTCTTTGTCATGTTCTTTGGTCTTACTAATTCCCTAGTTGCTTTCATGGATTTGATGAACCGTGTGTTCAAGTAGTACTTGGACATGTTCGTCAAAGTCTTCGTAGATGATATTCTTGTATTTTCCCATTGTGAGAAGATCATGCAGACTATGCAGACCATCTTAGAATCATGCTTCAGGCTCTCAAAGATCATCAGCTATTTGCCAAATTCAGTAAGTGCAAGTTTTGGCTAAGGTCAGTAGCATTCCGTGGCCATATTATTTTTGGTGATGACGTTAGAGTTAATTCTCAAAAGACAGAAATAGTAAGAAACTAGCCTCGCCCTGTATCTCCATCAAATATCAGGAGTTTCTTGAGTTTGGCTAGCTATTATACATGGTTTGTTGAGGGATTTTCTTCTATTGCATCCCCTATGTCTAGATTGACTAAGAGGAAAGTCAAGTTTCAGTGGTTAGATCCTTGTGAGAAGATTTTTTAGGTGTTGAAGACTTGACTCACCTCAGCTCCAGTTTTGACTCTTCCAGATGGTCCAGATGGGTTCGTAGTGTATTGTGATACATCCAGAGTAGGTTTAGGTTATGTCCTCATGTAGCATAGTAAGGTCATAGTCAACGACTCCAGACAGCTTAAACCCCATGAGAGGAATTATCGAACTCATGATCTTGAGTTAGTAGCCGTAGTATTTGCCTTAAAGATTTGGAGGCATTATCTATATGGAGTTCATGTAGATATGTTCACAGATCATAAAAGCCTTCAGTATGTCTTCTCTCAAAAAGATCTTAACCTCTATTATTGAAGGTGGTTAGAGATTTTTTAAAACTACAACATGAGTATCCTTTATCATCTAGGCAAGGCCAACATAGTGGCCGACACTCTCAGTAGACTATCTATAGGTAGTGTTGCTCATGTTGAGGATAGTAAGAAGAAGTTAGCTTAGGAAGTCCATCAGCTTACCAGACTAGGTGTTCGCCTAGTTGATACAGAAGAGGGTGATATATGGGTTTAGAGTAGTACAAAATCATCTCTAGTTTTTAAGGTGAAAGAAAAGAAAGATAGAGATCCCAGCCTTGTCAAGTTAAAAGTGTCAGTCAAGGATCAGAAAGTAGAGGTTTTCTCCCAAGGAAGAGATGGTGATTTGCATTGTTAAGGTTATTTATGTGTTCCAGGTGTAGACGACTTAAGACAGCAAATTCTTACAGAAGCTCATGGTGTGCGCTACTTTATTCATCTAGGGGCAATAAAGATGTACCGTGACTTGTGGAAATCTATTAGTGCAGTGGGATGAAGAGATATATGGCAGAGTTTGTTGCTAAGTGCTCTACATGTCAGTATGTTAAGATAGAGCATCAGAAGCCTAGTGGGTCCATATAGGAGTTTAGTATTCCTACATGGAAGCAGGAAGAAGTGAACATGGACTTCGTGATGGGTTTGCCTCATACCCGTCATCAACATGATTCAGTTTGGGTAATTTTAGACAAGATGAGCAAATCAGCTCAATTTTTTCCAGTCCATACCTCTTATTCAATTGAGGATTACGCCAAACTCTACATCATAAAGTTGGTCAGATTGCATGGAGTTCTTCTATCCATTATCTCAGATAGAGGTACCCAGTTCACTTCTCACTTATGGAAAGCATTCCTAAAGGGTTTTGGTACCCAAGTTTATCTCAGTACATTCTTTCATCCTCAGACAGATGGTCATGCAGAAAGGACCATTCATACTTTAGAAGATATGCTGTGAGCGTGTGCAATTGATTTCAAGGGCAATTGGGATGACCAGTTGCCTTTGATTGAGTTTTCATATAACAATAACTATCATTCCAGTATTGAATGGCTCTATTCGAAGTTATTTATGGTAGGAGATACAGATCTCCAGTCGGTTGGTTTGAAGTTAGTGAGGCCTCAGTTATAGGGCCTGACTTAGTATTTGATGCCTTAGAAAAAGTCCAGTTGATCAAAGAAAGACTCTGGACTGCTCAGAGCTGATAGAATTCTTATGCAAATGTGTTCAAAAAGGATCTTGAGTTCAAGATTTGTGATTTTATGTACTTAAAAATCTATCCCATGAAGGGAGTGAAACGGTTCGTCAAGAAGGGAAAGCTCAGTCTCCGATATGTCTGTCCCTTAAAATTCTCAGTCGTTTCAGCAAAGTAGCTTACCTTCAGATCTAGCCTCAGTTTATAAAGTCTTCTATGTCTCTTTACTCAAGAAGTGCATAGGTGACCCAACAGTTGTAGTCCTTATTCAGAGGATAGCTATTCAGAACAGCCTCTCTTATGAAGAGATTCCAGTCAAAATCCTAGACTATCAGACTCGTAGACTCAGGAACAAAGAAGTTTCTCTAGTCAAAGTTCTTTGGCAAAATCAGTACGTTGAGGGAGCTACTTGGGAAGCAGAAGTAGATATGTGAACCAACTATCCTTACCTTTTCTCTGCCAACTCAAATCAAGCTCAAGGTAACAGTTCTTCTTAAGCTTACTCAGTTTTATGTTCAAAATTCCATTACAACTTGGTAGGAAATGCCATTGCATATTTAGTCATCCATTCATATGTCAGTTTAGTTATATAATCATGCATCAGACATGCATTCTCATTGTGAGAACCTTAGTTCATCAGAACACTCAGTCATGCATTCATGAATCAGTTACACATGCATTAGATATGCATGTTCGATATGATATATTCAGTTATCAATCATGTCAGTAATGAGATCATGTTCCAGTTGTTCATGTTTAGTAGGTACGTCAGTTTATCTTCTCCCCTCTTACTCAGTCTCATTTGAGAATGAATGTTCTCAAGGGGGAGATATTATAATACCCCGTACTTTTGCCTAGCTTGAAATCGTCTCAGGAATGTTATAAACTTACTTTGGAAGATGAACCAATTTATGTACATGTGTAATTTTTAAGATTTTCACTTCTTGTTGACTGGAAAATTGAATTAGCTTTCCAATGATACAATTTCATCAAAATTCGGTATCGGAGTAAAAAGTTATGAATGTTTTACCGAAATCTATCAGAACCGCCCAGGTGCGACGGGCAGGTTGAAGGACCGTCGATATAGCAACGGACCGTCGCCTAAACCGTTCCAGCTAGGGCAGCAAGTTAATCTTCTGGCTAAGGTACGACGAATAGATTGATGGACCATCAAACTTGCGATGGATCGTCGCCCAAGCCGTTGCTACTAAGGTAGTGAGTCCTTATTCTGGCCCAAGTGTGACGGTCAGAATGCTGGACCATCGAGCCAGCGATGGACTGTCGCACGAGCCATTGCAAATCTCATTTGGAAATTTAAAATCATTTTTAAAAGGGTATTTGGGTCCTTTTTCCACCCATTTTATCTGCTAATTATACCAGACCATAGCTTATCACTTCATTATCCATCTACTATGTAAAATTAGGGTTTTCTTTAAAAGATAATTCCCAAGAACAAGATCCAAATCCTTCTTTAAGAAACTAAGAGATTTAAGTTCTTCAAGTCTAGGGACTTCAAGAAACTCACAGTCAAGGTATGTCATGTGTTGATCCATGGGTCCCTTTCACCCATGAAGCTTAAGAAACTCTTTTCAAAATCTAAGATTTGTGTATTTATGAATGTTCATGATTTAAATTGAATTGCAATTCATGTTCATGATGTTGTGAGGGTTTGATTCATGTTTTAAATTACATATTCCCATGATTGACCCTAGGATGTAGTGATTTGCATAATAATCATAATAAACCCTTAAATTTACACGTTGATTGACGTATCCATGATTATTAGATGTGTTGATGATTGTCTAACCAAAGCATGCTCCCCATGTGTTTGATTAAATGCCTATGTGAAGGAAAAGTGCCATACTAGTATGATAATATGAAATTCCCATTCATGTACGGGTTTATGCATGTCATGTGATTGTTGGAATGTCTTAGTCAATGAATTATGGATATATGTGTAGCCATTGTGGTGCTTTAGAACTTGTACCTCATGAAATATCCAACTTATTGTATTATGGATTATGATATTGGTCATGTATTTAAGAAAGTCATGCTTTGTCAGTTTTCTTCTATTAAGTCCTAGGGGTACTTGTATCAAAAAATTTAGCTGTGTGCCTAGATTCAGTGTCATGTTTTTAGTCAGGCCATGATTCATAGAATTCCACCAGTCTCATGACTCAGGAAAACTCAGTAAACTCAGTAATTCCAGTAATTTCAGAGATCTCAGGACTTCAGTAATCTCAGTAGTATTTCATCGATCAACAGTACTCAGTTAACTTATTCCAGTCAGCTTAGTTAATCATGTTTTGTGAATATTTTGATGGGAGTAGAAATTTTCACCGAGTGAACCCTAGGATGGGAACCCACCTGTTATATGAGGGTATGATTCTTAGAAATAATCTTTACGTTCTAGAACTACACAGCCAGTGTAGATTAAGATATCATAGCCTATTATATGAGGGTAGATGAGGTGGATTAACCTGGTATATGAGCGTTTCCACCGTTCTCACTAGAGTTACCTGTTATATGAGGGTTACTCACAAATTGTCCTTACCAGTGGCGCATTATTGACACCCTTCCAATTAGGGTTACAGATTGGACCCCCACTAAGCTATATTGCATTATTTGGGGTATGTCAGTTAGATGACTACTTCCCATAGTTTCAGTTACAGATCAGGACTGTCAGATACAGTCATTCAATCTCAGTAATAAAACTCAGATAGTTCTACATAATTTAGGACTGTTAGTATAGTCAACTTTGAACAGTATGGAACTTAGCTAGTTCCATCAAAACCTAGACTGTTAGATACAGTCGCTTAGTATTAGTTATTTCAGTTATACAATTATCAGTACCTCATGTTATCAGTACTCAGATTCAGTAATTATGTTATCTCGAACTCAGTTATAGTTATTATGTATTCATGTATGTATTCTCATATTTATATTATTTAGTTAGTTAGTATAGTTCATGCATGTGAACCCTTTGCATTCAGCCTACCTCACATGTATACCAGTATATTCAAACGTACTGACGTATTTGCACTATGGTGTTTTATACCATAGGTTCAGAAGCACGAGCTCCAGAGCATCAGTAGCATTCCAGTCTTAGCAGTCAGAGTTAGAAATGAGTCCACATCCTTCGAGGACATGACCATTACTTTATTATCTCATTAATTAATTTATTTCAGTAGTTGAAGTTAGTTAGGGACATGTCCCATTATTTCCTTATTCAGACAATTCAGTCAGTTAGAGGCTTTTCAGACAAGCATGTTTAGACAGTTATTTCAGTTGTTTTAGGTATTTCATACCCCTCCCAGATGTTATATTTTATCAGATATTATGTCTCAGTTTTGAACCTTATGGCCTTACAACCTTTATTTCTGCATTATACAGTATATTATGCAATGTTCAGGAATAGATATCTGTCATGGGTTAACTTGTGGTCCTTCAGGGTCATGAGCACCGTGTAGTATTCCGGGTTCTAGATTTGGGGCGCTACAATAGTATTTATAGATTTTCTTGCATTTTTAGTATCTACAGATTCCATGCTCTTTATTCAATACTCCATGCTTTACATGTATGTCCAGCTAATTATTATCATTCCTATTCATGAGACCATGCATATCAACCTACCTCATTTAGCATACTAGTACATTCAAAGTACTGATCGCATACCTTTTCTTTTGGGCTATGATGTCTCATATCCTAGGTGTTGATGCTCAGTTCTTGGATTGTACCTAGATTCTCAGATGTATCAGTAGTACAGTAGCAGTGGTGAGTCCTCATCATCTGAGGATAAATTATACTACTTTATTTCTCTATCTCAGTAGTTAGTAGAGTTAGTTGGGGTTTTTCCCATCAACTTACAGTATCTAATTTAGAGTTTTTTCAGACACTACAGTTAGCTATTTAGACTATTCAGATTTTAGTATTTTTATTAGATTCATAACTCAGTAGTTATTTCATTATTAAAACCTTATGGAAAATTCAGTTATTCATCCACATTCATGATTATATTATTTAGTGCTCACAGCAGGTACTAGGTCATGGATTAGCTTATGGTCCCTTGGGATCATAAGCACCGTGTAATGACTAAGGGGTAGTCTCGGTTCGTTACAGTGTGTTACCCCAAAATTCCTTATCTATGACTTATTCTTGAGATAACACGGTTAACAAGTTCTAATTTTCTCCCTAGACAATGATCTCAGATTTTCTAGCAAAAGTTTCAAAAGTCACACAAGGGGCTTGAGAGGATCTCATTAGCGTGTTATCAGTCCCTTAAGTTGAAAGTTATGTCCTCATACATATGATTTGTTTAGTTAAGACATAATGAGATATATTTTCAAATTCCTTCTTATTTCTTCAATACAGATTATGCTCATGAGAAGAGATAGTATGAACCTAGGCTGTTAAATGTATTTTTCATTCGAGGGATATTATTAACTTCAGTGTTATGATTTATGAATAGTAGAACCTTATTATAGTTAGAAGTATGGGTATAGAATAGTAGTGACAAGAAGAGTGAGAATGATGATTGATAAAAAGTATAAGGATAAACTTATGGATATTATCGAGTTGTGTTAAGGTCATATATCCTTGTGTGTTAGTATTATGGAAAGGTAGAAAAGAAGTTACTAGTCAAGATGGATTGTTAGTTGCTTGAAGTATGAAAAGAGTTATTGATGGTATTTATTGTGTTGAAAAGTATAGGATATTAATAAAGTGTTTGGTGGTTTAGTATCGTTAATTTAGGCTTTTGTTAAGGTTGCAAAAAGAGTTTAGTTGAAACTTATAGAGCTATGATAGTAACTTAGGTGTATAGAAGGGTAAATAGTAATGATGTGTAGAAGGAGGATGCATTAATGGATTTTAAATAAGATAGGCCATATGATTATGATCAATTATTGTTGTTATAAAGTTCTAGTGGACTAGTGTTTCTTGATATTTTATTTTGTAACTTCCAAGCGAGAATTGTATGTACGGTGAGTTTTTCAATCATGTTTTGCACTAGACATTAAGTTTGAACAGTAGATAGTCATCAAGGTGGGTGAAATAATTTCTTGGTTAGTGTGGCTAGTTGTATGAAAGTGTTTAATAGGCTTGAACAGTGCACACAAGAGTTTAAGTTCAGTTATTTGTAATTAAGTATGAATTTGTAAGTATGATGTTAGGTATGTTGGTGTAAGTTTAGATATATGATATTAGTAGACTATGAAGAAATTTAACACGGTTCAGAAAGAGTTTGGAGATATCCATGTTAAGTGTTAGAATCTAAGTTGGCCAGTGTTTAAGTTGTCATATGATGATTTTTGGGGATATAGAAATCTAAGAGTTGAATCTCAGAAGAAAGTATTAGTAGTGGGTTTCAAACTTAAGGTGTAGTCTTTCAGAGTAAGTTTATGATTTATGAGTATTATTAAACCCTAGACTTTAGAGTAAAGTGATTGCAGTTTAGATTAGAGTTAGTAAAGGGTTCAATAGACTTAGAATGTCATCTTTGATCTAAGGGGGAGATGGCAAAGTGAAGAACCAAATCAAGTTTTGAGAATTAGATTGTATTATATGTCAACAAGATTTGCGATGAAATAGTGATCCTTTTTTACTCGAGAGTATTCCTTGGATTTAAGTCATTATCACACCATATTCATGTCTTGCGTGAGAGACCAATGCCAAAGGACAATGCTTATACAATTCATGCGTATTCAAGTTATTTTCAACTTTTAGTAAGTGAGTAAAAACTTTACTCTATGTTTTGAGTCATCCCTCATAAATCTATTTGCTCCAATCTTATTTTGAATAGCTTATGATAAGCATGAACTCATGTTTCAGAGTATGATCAATTCTTAGAACTCATGATCCTAGTGAAATTTAGTTTATATAATGTATGTCCTCAGTTTTGACCTCTTTAATAAATCCATACCTTTGATATTTTATTCCCCAGGCCTCAGTTAAGCGTAAAAGTTATGTATAGTATTATTTCATACTTCAGGTCCTTGTGTGTTAGCCCTTCTGTGACTTTTTGTTTTGCTATGATAGTGGTGATGATAATAGATAAGCAATGACTTAGATGCGAGAGAGTTAATGAACCTCATTAAGAAAGATTATTTTGTTAAAGGATAAAGTAATATTAAGGTAAATATTTTTGGTATATATCATAGTTAATTAAGAATTCTGAGTACGTTTCTTAAGAACAGTGCAAGAAAGTTGCTGTTGATAGAGGTTTAGAGACTAGGAGGAGTATGCCTTTATGGGTGTTCACCTTAAAGTTCATATGTGGTTATAATGATAGGCTTGAATATCAGGTTGGGATGTAAGTGGATGAATACAATATGTGTTAGTGAATCCATAGTAAGAGTTTTGAGTTAGTTATTGAGGTGGTAAGGCATATTATACTTAGGGTGTGAGTTCTAGAAGATACATAAACGATTGAATCATGTGGTTTAGACTAGTATTATGGTGTTGTGTGTTGTATCTTGTGATTTCAAGTTAGGCTTGATCATGGTGAGAGAATTTAGTTCAGTTTAGACTTTAGGAGATAGAGTTATCAATGCCATTTAAAGATTTATAAGTTGAATCAAATGGGTATAGTATTTAAGGGAATAGTATAGTTAATGGAGTAGTTGAGAAGTTTTGCTAAGCTTGAAAGTTAGAAGTTTCATCGCCTAAGGCCTAGTAATTCTATCTTAGTCTATAATTTATATGTCTATGTCACATACTATAGATTATAGCCAAGTTATGGTTCCTTGTTCAGATTATGCCCAAGAATTCATCGCCCTCTAATGTTAATAGAACTTATTAGAAAGGGTGTTGAAGAAGTACTCAAGTTGAGTATAAGCTTTCAGTGATTCAGTCCATATAGCCAGCAATCCAGTTTAGCAATCAAGCAGATAAACTCGTATAGATTTCCAACTTTCTATTTAGTCTTACTATTCAAAGTTTCGCGAGTAAGGCCACTTCATGAGGTAAAATATTCGAATTCGTGCAAATTGCGAATTCAGTTCAGTCCATGCACCAGGCACCAGGCAGCAGTTGCAGATTCAAATATTTAGTCATGACTCAATTCATAAGTGTTCAGTGAATGATCTTAGTTTTCTAAGTATTCCAGCCCAGACAGCGTAATACCTATTGTATGATCTTAGTCTCATTGTGTCATGATTCATACTTGCATAATTTATTACTTCACAGTTCTATATGTATGATTGTAGCATGAACAGTTCAAGCAAATTCTAAATTCTTAGCTCCTTATAGTAAGTAAAGGCAAGTTAGCTTAGAAATAAGTTTCATGATAGAAGTTTTAATGTTTCAGTTCAGTTACATCCTTTATTAGAAGACATAGCATGTCCAGGTTATTCCATATCTCTAAGGATTTAACAAGATCTCATCCGTCATTTGAGGATGAATTATTCCAAGGGGGAGATAATGTTACACCCCACCTTTTTGGGGCTAGAATTTAAATCGTTGTTCCTATATGTTCGGACTTGAACCCAATTATTCTATGTATATGCATGTGTGATTAGCATATATATGATGTGAGAATGCCTTTATATATATTTATCGAGGTCATAATACCCTCCTAATTCAAAGACGAGTTGAGAACACTCCTATCAATTAAGTTTTAGTGAATGATTCAGCTTGTGTCAACTTTAAACGACCATTATTCCTTGTACTTAATGAGTTACGTGTCGTACTATATATCAAATAAAAGGTCTATGAGTTTTATTTCCAATGCACTTTGTTTCACCTTAATAAGATATTGGAGCAAAAAGTTATACTCATTTTACTTCAGCATGTCTGTTTGTGAACAAGTGACGACCTAAGCTGATAGGCTATCACATATGTGAAGACCTATCAGCCATGTACTCAACCCTAAATAGAAGCCATTGATTTCAGATCCCAAGTGACGACCTGAGCTGATAAGCCATCATATATGTGACGATCTATCAGCCAAGGGCGTCACCCAACAAAATTCAGCAATTCCTAGTTGAACCCGAAGGGGTATTTTGGTATTTTCCCTTAACACCCACGACTTAAATCATCAAAATCACGTGCATAGCCATCACAAATCAGTTTTGAAAACCCCTAATCCTCTTTATTCACAAGAACAAAATTAGGGTTTCCTCTTAAGATCCTTTTCCAAGAACTTCAAAACTCCATTACCCCTTCTTCATGATAAACAAGAATCTGAGCTTTCTAATCCAAGAAGTTCAAGAACGTTCCTAAGAACATAAAATTCAAGTTATTCTCTTTAAGAAAGAAACCAAGAATTAAGCATCACAATTCAAGAATCTCAAGAAAATATTCAAGATCATCTTATAGGGTTTAAAGTCAAATTCTCTACATCCAACCAAGTCTATTAAGGTATGTGGGGTTATGAACAAGGATACTTCTTTCATCCTCATGCCCAAAGCTTAATTTTTTTATTTAAGATTTCATAATTTGCAATTAGGGTTCATACCCAAAGGATTCTGTTTTTAGTTTATCGATTTATAAGGTGGTTGAAGTATGAACGTGCATAGTTTTCTTGATTTGAAGAATTCTCTTTCATGATTTGAATATTATGAGTATGATTTGAAACATTGATTAAAGATTTTGAATCAATCTTTAAGAATGACATTGTGATTTTGATTTCATTATCTTGACTTAAATTGCTAGTGTTTCAAGATTATTATTGCGAGCATGAAGTTTAATGTGATTGACATGATTTTCAAGTATGGGTTGTAAGCCCTAAGTTTCAGTCTTGATATTTCAATAAAGATGATGTTTAAGCATTCTTTGATAAGTATGTATTCAAATATTAAGCAAGATTTGATCTTTTGATCCTAAGCTAAGATAAGGAATCCACTTTATTCATATAGTTCATGATTTAAAGCAAAGGGAAGCGTAATTGATTTTCATTATAAACCCTTATGCTATTTTAATATGGATCTTCTAAAGTTCTGAGCGATAAGTATGAGAGTAGTTTTTAGAATTGAGTTGGGGTATGATATCAAGGTCTCATGCCCCAGCACTATGAGCCAACGTAGGTTCAAGTTATTCCTATTTATTTGGATAATTTAAAGTTAGTGATTATGTAAGATAAGGTTCTATTTCGAAGGAAAGGGTAGAAAAACTCTCCCCAACATGGGCAAGATGTTGGACTCTCCCCAACATGGGTAAGACGTTGGACTCCATGATAGCTCATATGGTTTATATCGGTTAGAAGAACCTCCCAAAAGTTTCCAAGATCTCCAACTCTTAAACAGATAACAACTTTCAGAATAACACAACTTTTAGAAAAGAACAGATTTTAGAAACTAAGTGTGAAGACTTACAAATTTACTCAGATATTGTCTTACATAAGACTTTAGTTATCAAATTTCAGTTGTTAGTTTTTATATGAGAAAGGTGAGTCCTTTTTACACTTAGCCAGTATGATTTGAAAATAGAATAAGACTACAACTTCTTTTAGAACCAAGTGTGGTGACTCACAGAATTTCCTTTATGCTTTACCTCTCATGATTTATGATTTTACATATTTGCTTATTCAGCCAAGGTGAGTTACTCACATATAGTATGTTGTTTTGAAAGTTTATCTGAATATTGCATTATTGTTTTACTTATGCATTCACCCTCAGATGCTCAGTACATTCCAAAAGTACTGATCCACATATATGTTTATGTGCTACATTGTCTCATAATGTATGTACAGTCAGAATCAGACAGTTGCAGATTCTAGCCAGCAGATGATGAGTCATCCTACTTCGAGGACTTTAGTTAGTTGTTATTTATGTACTTTACTTTCTTACTCATATGTATTTATTAGTGGTAGTTGGAATCACGTCCCAATTATCTATTGTCAATATAGTAGAGGCTTATTAGATGTCAGTTAGAGTCAGTCATGTAATTTCAGTCCCTCTTTGTAAACTTTATTAGAATGTAAAATTGTATTAGTATTATATTTTTCACAGATTCCATCATTATTATATTTCCGCATAGTAAACTCAGTCATTTTATACATATTTAATCAGTTGCTTAACAGTATGTCTGTTCATGGGTTAGCAGGGGATCACTTGTAGTCCTAAGCATCGTGTGATGTCTCAAGACCATTTTTTGTGTTTTAATTTCTTTTTTATTTTAGGTTTTTTTCTTTTTTTCTTTTTTCTATTTTTATTTTTTATTATTCTTTTCTTTTTTATTTTATTTCTTTCTTTTCATTTTTTCTTTTCCATTCAGTTTTCTTTTTTGTATTTTTTTTCTTTCTCATTTTTTAATTCTATTTTATATTTTTTATTCTTAAAAAATGGCTACATTGAGCACAAGTCATGGATGATAATGAAAATACCGTAATCGCTTATTATATTTATATTTGTACCATCATTTTTATTTTGTATTCAATAATACAATTATATTTGTATCTATATTTTATAGTTCGCACTTACATTTGTATTTTATAGTTTGCATTTGTATTTATATTTATATTTTATAATTCATACTTGTATTCATATTTTATAGTCTGCACCATCATTTATATTTTATAAAATTCACATTTGTATTTTAAAAAATTACTTTGTCTTTGTATTTAATAGTTGACTGCATATTATATATGTATTTTGTGGTTTCATTTTATTTATATTTGTATTTGTATCTGTATTTGTATTATATTTTCGTTGATGCACTTATGTTTTTAAAGAACTATTTTGTATTTATAAGTTGATTGCATATTGTATTTGTATTTGTAATTTCATTTATTATTTGTATTTGAATTTATAGTTGGTAATATCATTTATATTTTTAAACAATTAAAAAAACTATTATTTTCTTTCTATGAACACTTGAATTTATATTCATTGTTATGAATTGTATTTTAGTGATACAAATTGAACAATACATATACAAATGATAAATTATACAAATAAAAATATTAAATTATAAAAATATAAATATTACATTTGTACCAAATGGTGCATGTTCATACAATTTGAACTATATGCATAAAAATGATACTTGCTTATATACAAATACAAATGATAAATTTGATATACAAATACTAGCGATAAATTTTTATTGAATGACACATTTCATATTTGTATATTTTAGACTCAAAAAACTATAATTAATTCATACACTATTTTTTATAAAAATACAAATGATAAATTATACATATTCGCAACTAAAATATTCAAATATAAATAATAAATGTATTGAAAATATATAGTATGATACAAATAAATATTAATAAATAAATAAAATATAACAACAACAATAAAAAATGAGAGGAAAAACAAGAAAATACGAAAAAAATGAAAAAAAGAAGGAGGAGAAAAAATGACAAAAAAATGAAACAAGTACGAAAAATAAAAAAATAAAAAACAAAAAACAAAAAAAGCTAAAATGAAAAAAAGAAAAAAAATGAAAAAATGAAAAAAAAAAAGAAAAAAGGAGAAAAGAAACCCAAAAAAAGAAGAATAAAAAAATGGAAAAGAAAAAAAAGGAAAAGGAAAAAAGAAAAAAAAAGGAAAAGAATAAAGATGAAGAAAATCTAAAAAAGAAAACAAAAGAAGAAAGAGAAAGAGAGAAAATAAAGGAGAGATGCTATGAATTGTATTTATTTGGAAAAAGAAACTATAGATTGTAATTAATTGAAACTTATGTTAAATAGGGTAATTAGGAGATTATATTTGCCTAACTATGTAGTTATTCCTTATTATAATGTTGACACCACAATCTACACGTGGTGTCTATGGACACCCCAACTAGTGACTAAGTGATATGGTTTATAATATTCTATAAGTGGTATGTCTTTAACTAATAAGTTAACTGTATTTGAGAAGCCAATTGTAGTACATGTTTCATATATTCAATACTTGAATACGTTAAATTCCTTTCACTTCATTTTCCTTTAAAAAGAAATCAAGTCATGTAACTACTAAATATATTCTCTTTCTCTTATTATATAAGAGAGAGTTGGGAGATAAGCAAGCACTACTCAATCAACATGCCTGCTTTATCAAGGGGCATTTTTATTATTTTAATCATGCAATTATTTATACCTAAACACGTGGTCCATCTTGCTGCATATAAGTCCACTCACACTTTCTCCTGCAATTGTTCTTCATAACTTTATGTACAGGAATTTATCAGTTCGCTCATCAGAGAACCATATCCCCAACTAGAACAAATTCAACACTCTTCATTATTCTTAAAATTTCTAAACAATGATTTTTTGGATCAGTCGAACTCTTTTTAAAATTTTCTTGAAACAATTATCTTCATCATCGTTAGGTCAAAAATTAGATCTTAAAAAAGTAAAAGATAAATAAACAAAATATAACAACGCTGAAGTTTTAAGCAGATGCGAAAAGAATAAACATAAATTTTATCAAACAACTATAGGGTGTAGGGTTAATGAAATATACAAAAACTAAAGCATGACAACGACAAGAGCAGACAAGGTAAACACAAAATCAGAAACTATGTACACACTACAGCTAGAAAATGAACAACAATCAGAAATCAGGACTGAATCGAGGCACGAAAATACAGTAAACGAAAGAAGTTGGATGAACAATCAAAGTTTTATTTGTCCATTCAAAGAACAATCACCTTTGTTTAGAAAAAATAATCAAAGATGTATCATGTAATGACCCTTCAGGTCATTTTCGCTTATTTTCGTTGTTTAAAGCTTTTATATAGCTGACACAAGTCATTTATGACTTTATAGAACTGACAATTCGGTTATCGAGTAGGTCATTTGATTACGACCTGAACAAGGACCTATTCATGACGGGTATCTCAAGCCCACCATGGACCGAAGACCATCTTCTTAACCAAACCTCAAGAGCACTATACTCATAAAAATAAAGCGTAGACAATCAAACCAATGATAATAATAACAGGAATAGATGAATCAAATGACGGATCAAAGAATTCAAATAACAATCTACCCACACTTATTTATGAAAGCCTCTAAAATCAAAATAACATATAAGTTGGGACATACCCCCGACTATGAACAAAAAAAATTCAAAAGTACTATGACAATAAAGAAAGAATAATTAAATGACAAGACCTTCCAAAGAATGGATGCTCACCACTTCACATCAACTTAACAGACGTGCTCAACCACTTAACGTTGCACATGAGCAACATAAAATCTTGCAGACCCTACATCATGAAATGATGTAGTGTCCAAGAATGATCAGTGGGATAAGCACTGGCATGTAGCTCAGGGAATAATGATAAAATATTGCAATTACCAAAATTCAATCATAAACCATACACACTAGATTCATATTCATAAATATATAGGATGATGGGAGAGGGACAAGGGTCATGAACATAAGAGTTTAAAGATTTAACCTGAACTATATAGCTCAATTTTTCCTAAAGGCACCCACGGGCTATATGGGTCCAACTCCCCTTACAGGAAGGGCCCAGGTCATGTTAGCCGCAGAACCAAGAAAAAACCGTGGAAAAACTAAAGCCACCAAGGAAATAGCCGTCCCAATATATATATATATATGTATGTATATCAAGTATGAACCAAGCATACAATCATATAGACCTCAACACCGAAAAACGTGGTTTCCAGTGTTCGTCTCCCTGGGACTTACACCTTCATGGTGAGCTACACAATTTTCTTTAAGCCAAAATTAAAATAATTTGCACATAAAATCAGCCAATAACTCAGGAGTCATTCATTAAGGCATTTACCACTGTATCGTCACACCAATATGCTTGCAAGCTAAATTAATTATGTCAAACCAAATTCACATAACCAAAATGGACTCCCAAGTTCCATTTAAAATCCAAAACCAAGGCCACCAAGGATATCCAAAACCATTTTTAATTCATTTATCCTTTAATTGAATGCATTAAGTTAAAAAATAAGTTATACCATGCAATTTTTCATATTCAGAATTAAGTTTACCAAGTGGGTTGAGATTATTGCAATTATCAAGACAAAATTCCATCAACTTAGGGAAATCCATGTCCCACCATTCCAACCATTTATACCATGCACCAATTCAGTCCCCCAAAACATCAATTTAAAGTATCAATTATCAATTTAGAACATGAGACAAGTAATTCAATCAGTGACAATCAAAACCCCTCAACCCAATTAAAAAATCCACAGTTAAAGCACATGAAAATACATCCGATTAATGCCACAATATAAAATTAAAGTCAGGAAAAGAGAAACATGCCTGAAATACACAAAAAATTGAAGTCAGTTCAAAGTTTTGAGCCGGATGATGAATTCTTTGTAAAACCCTTGAATGTTCTTGGGTTTTGAGTTTACGAGAGAGTGGATGATTTTATCTTTGAAAACTGATAGAAATGGGGTTATGTTATGTTTAAAGGTTGTACAAGGGGTAAAAAAACCAAAAGCCCCTCACCCCAAGTAAAAAAATAAAAAGTTGGATGAAATTAAAACAGCGGCATGGTACGTGAATATCATGGAGGTTAGCCTCTGTACCACACCAATATCGCATAGGTTAACCTCCGTGACACAGCCTTATCACAGAGACTTATTTCCTTGGGGTCCCGAAATGACCTCGAAACCATTCCAAAAAATCCAAAACTTTCTGAAAACGCCCTTTTTACTTCCCTAAACATAATTCAAGTCAAAAATTGACATTACACACGTGGGAGGGTCAAAAATAAAATCATTAAAGTTTTTACAGGGTGTCACATTATCCCCCCAAGGATTATTTGTCCACAAATGATGAGTTAGGACTTTTTTAGTATGCAAATAACAAGAATACACCAAAATCAAATGACAAACTCAAAAAGTGATAAGAGGGAAATACAACTTATACCTTAAGCTTTTTCATCCAACTGGTGAAACAAGAATGGCTACTTGGCCTTTATATCTTCTTCAGCTTCCTATATAACTTCTTCCACCTTTTGATTTCTTCAATGAACCTTTACCGAGGCCACATCCTTGGTCCTCAACCTATGAACTTGCCTATTCAATATTTTAATCGAGACTTCCTTATAGGACAAGGAATCCATAACATCAATATCCTCAACAGGCACTATCAATGAATGATCATCTATATACTTTTTCAGCATGGACACATGAAAAATAGGATGAAATCTAACTCATATGAGACATCTGATGTAGAACAACGTAACGGGGACTGAGCTTCCCTTCTTACCAAACCTTATAACTCTTTTCATAGAAGACACCTTCAAGAATACCCAATCATGCACTTCAAGTTCGAACTTCCTTCACCTCATATTCTCATGAGACTTTTGGCGACTTTAAGCAGTCTTAAGTCTTTCTTTAATCACCTTCACCTTCTTCATGGCTTGAAAAACTAAGTCAGGACCAAACAACCTAGTCTCACTTACCTCAAACTACCTAATAAGAGACCTGCACCTTCTACCATAAAGAGCCTCAAAAGGAGCGATATGAATGCCGGAATAGTAACTATTATTGTAAGTGAACTCAATAAGAGGAAAATAACTAACCGAAATCCCTTTAAAATCAAACACATAAGACCTTAGTATATTCTCCAATATCTAATAGTATGCTCCGCTTGCCCATTTGTTTGAGGGTGGAAACTGGTGCTAAGGTTCACCTGTGTAGCCAAATCTTTCTAAAATGAACACCAAAAATGAGAAGAAAATTGTGTACCTCAATCTGAAATAATGGTCACCGATGAACCATGCAACTTCTCAATCTCATGAATGAACAACTTAGCATAATCCTTTCCTAAGTGGTTAGTCCTCACAGGCAAAAAGTGAACAGATTTAGTCATCCGATCCATAATAATCTAAACATAATTATATTGATTACGAGACCATGAAATACCCGTAATGAAATCCATATTGATCATCTCCCACTTCTCCATGGGCAACTCTATCTCTTAAGACATGACACCAGACCTTAAATTCTCAACCTTAACTTGCTGATAAACCATACATTTGGCAACAAAAATTTCTATATCTATCTTTAAATTGTTCCAATAGTAGATTTCTTTTAAGTTATCATACGTCTTAGTTGAACTTGGTTGAACTGTATATCTGGACTCATGAGCCTCACTCAAAATCCTTTTCTATAGACTATCAACATCAGGAACACATAACCTACCTTGATACCATAGTATGTCATATCCCTCAATCTCAAAAGTCATATTCTTTTGCTGATCCACATTATCCTTAATCTACATAAGTATGGGATCCAAAGCCCGTTTCACCTTCACCTTGACACTAAGAGATGATTTGACTACTTCCTGAATAATCACCCCCCCCATTCTTAGAGTCCAAAAGCCAAACTCCCAAGTTAGCTAACTTGTGAATATTATTCACAAATCCTCTTTTCTTCTCATCAACATGGGATAAACTCCCTATAGATAACTTGGTAAGAGAATCAACAACAATATTAAATTTACTTGGATGATAGTGAAGGCTCATGTCATAATCCTTAAGCAATTCAAGTCACCTTCTTTGCCTGAGATTCAATTTATTTTGTGTAAAGACATACTACAAGCTCTTACGATCTGAATAGATGCCTACATACTCATATAGATAATGGTGCCAAATTTTCAAGGCAAAGACCACAACTGCCAACCCTAGATTGTGAGTCGGGTAATTCTTCTAATGAAACTTAAGCTGCCTGGAAGCATAAGTTATGACCTTACCATGCTACATCAAAACACAGACCAGTCCTACATGGGATGCATCACAAAATATAATAAAACCATCAGTACCCTTGGATAGGGTCAAAACTGACACAAAAGTCAACTTATCCTTCAAATTCTCAAAACTACCTTCACAAGCATTGGGCCACAAAAAATTAACCTGTTTTTTGATTTAATTTCGTAACAAAGAAGCGATAGATAAGAAACTCTCCACAAATCTCCTATAATAACCAACCTATCCCAAAAAACTCCTAATGTAACTTGGAGTCGTGGGTCTAGGCCACTTTTTTTACTGACTCAACATTTCGTGGATCCACCTTGATCCCCTCACCAGAAATAACATGCCCAAGAAAGGTCACAACACTCAGCCAAAATTCATACTTAGAAAATTTGGCATATAATTTCTAGTCTTTAAGAGTCTGTAATATAATACAGAGGTTATTGGCATGATCCTCCTCACTCTTAGAGTACACGAAGATGTCATCAATGAAAACTATCACAAATAAGTCCAAAAACTACCTGAACACCCAATTCATAAGAACCATGAAGGCAGCTGGAACATTAGTTAGCCCAAATGACATAACCAGGAACTCATAATGACCATACCAGGTTTGAAAGGTAGCCTTGAGAATATCAAACTCCCAAATTTTCAATTGATAATAGACCGAATAGAGATCCATCTTGGAGAAATACTTAGCATCTTGAAGTTAGTCGAATAGGTCATCAATTCTAGGGAGAGGATACTTATTTTTCATTGTAACCTTGTTCAGCTGATGGTAGTCTATACACATCCAAAGACCCATTTTTATTTCACCCCAAAAGCACAAGAGCACCCTACCAAGAGACACCAGGATGAATAAATCCCTTATCAAGAAGATATTTTAATTTCACCTTCAGTTCCTTTAGTTCAGCCACAACTATCCTATAAGGAGAAGTAGAAATAGGACGGGTATCAGATAGAAGATCAATCCTAAAATTAATTTTCTTATCATGAGGAGTTCTAGGAAGATCATCAGGAAATACTTTAGGAAGTTCACTAACCACATGGACAGATTGCAAAGAGGGACTCTCAGAATTTGAATCCTTAACCCCAAACTAGATAATATAGACAAACTTTAAAAATCAACTTTCGAGCTCTAAGATAGGAAATAAACCTCCATTTGGGCACTAAGGAACTACCTTCCTATTTGATCACAAGTTCATTAGGAAATTGAAAATTACCCTTTTAGGTCCTACAATCTAGAGAAGCATAACACAAATAAAGCCAATCCATCCCCAAGATCACATCAAAATCCACCAAATCAAGCTTTACAAAATCCACCAATGTCTTCTTATAAAAGATAGACACCACACAACTCCTATAGATTTTTCTAGAAACAATCAACTCATCCACTGGAGTAGGCACAGAGTAGGGTAAAAATATTTTAAGGACCAAAACCAAAATGGACAGCAGCATAAGAGGTCACATAAGATAGGATAGAACCCGGATCAAGCAAATAATAAACATCACAAGAGCTCTTATGACTGGAACTACAGTCATGTGTGTGCCTACAAATAATGTATGTCTATATTCTCGCTTCTTCTATGAAATCATTCATGGATATCTCCTTCTTGGTGACCGCCCACGACACCTCCTTGTTAGGGAATAGCTTCTCAGCCATCCAGGTCCCTGTTTCACACCTATTTACTTCAAATTGATCCATATCTATATTCGAGAGCCCATATAGGTCATTCATCCATTCAGCTCCAAAGCATACCTCATGCCCTCGGATCTTGTTGACTGGGTCAGAGAGAGATACTACGCTAAGCTTAGTATAGAAATATTGTACCCATTGCTCATTTTCCTGATAAGGATCCGGGGTAAAACTTCTCCACCTAGTGGCTATGAGTCTATCATGGAATCTTAAAATATTTTCCTGCACCTTCTCCAAACATATGCCCCTCTTCGGAAGCAACTTTGTCTTTGGGAGATCATCGTAGTATTGGTTTTGGCACTCAGGAGCCACGAATCAGATTTGGTCATAATTTTCCATAATGTAAACCAGATGAGAGATGATGAGTTGATTCTAAGACTATTTTTGGAAGACAACAAACGACCTCAAATAGGTGTAATTTTAAGAGAAAATTCAAAAAGAGAGTGTGGTGGGGAAAATGGAATTTGGATGATCTCTTAACCAAACTTGACTGTGATCGCGGTGGCTTTGGTGCCATAATCATGGTAATTGATGCCATTTTTTTCTCTATTTTCCCCTGTTTCATGCACTGCACAAAAATTCCACACTTTCTCATGTTCAACCTCATTCATAGACCCCATAGATCCATAAATGCATGGATTAATGAATGCAAAATTAAAATCTACTCTACTAAATCAAAAACAAAGGATACGAGCCACTTTTATTGTATTTATAGGTAGCCTTCCACAAAGTGCCTTATTTATCATCGTGGCGCGACATCTTTTGACTATCATTTGTGTCTCCATTTAGAAGATTTGAATCGTTAAACCAACTTTAGATCAATATATCTTCGAGTAAATTTGGGCAAGGGTAAGGGCACTACGATACATATTCTATTTCACCACTTTGAAGACTTGAACCTTTTACCCAACTTCACATCAAACTTCTGAATAGGACCGTTGGGTATTGGTGAGAACATCAGAAAACCACTTGTCAAACATTGGATTTTGCACTTATTGGACTTGAAGTGAGGGACGTCATCTCACCCTTTTGGAATGACAAATTCCAAAATATAAGGATTTTGTACCTTCTCTCCCAAGTTCATTATTTACCTGGGTAGTTTGACTTTCATTATATCCACCAAACATAATGTTGAAAAGTTGTTAGAATTAAGTCATCTTCCCAATTTTGGAGTCCCATTATTCTTGAAATTCTCTCTCAAAAATGAACTAGAGCCTTCACAAAGAATTTGGTTGGCTTTTTCTTTCGACTCTAGTACCATTTCCTCAATTTTGGCATCCATTACTTTTTTGATTTGGTTCGTTGGCAAATCACCAAGAATTTGTCGACATCAAGCTCACCATCAACCACATGGCTTGATATATTTTCCTTATAAACTGTACTTTGAAGATTGGGAATAATCATGGTACTTGAAAGATCGGCCTCCTCACCCATTTCTTTTTTTTTCAACCTCCTTTCCAAATGCCGCCATGGATTGATACAAACAACACATGTCCTCCTTCATTGTAGTCACCCGATCCAAGAGAGTTAGAAGCATTGCTTCAACAACATTGTATCCGAAAAGTTGTTCTTCATTTATCACATCATGAGACCTATGAAAATCATAAGAAGAACTAGTATTTTTGTTAGCATAACTAGGGGAGGGGGTATTTGGACAATCACTCCAATGTCCATCTAGACTACCATATAAAGATCAGTCATAATCCCAATAGGATCAAGATGGTGCACACATCTCTTTTTTGAGAGCATATTTATAATTTCGCCAAAGGTGGAGTCCACCATAATATGGACATGGATTATCAAGATAAGATTTGAAACCAACAAACTCATATTCATTCCAAGATGTCATAGTAACAAGCAAACAAAAATAAAAATCTACCTAACACAAGAAATAAAAGAAAATCACAAACAAAAATTTACAAGTTTGAATCCAATCAAGTAAGCTAAAATTTCAAACTTACTCAATACGCCAAATTTGTTCCCGACAAAGGTGCCATTTTTTATAACACTGAACTTACACGTCAAATTAAGTGCAAGACGGTCGATGTTAATATAATTACCCAAAAAGGGTCGACGTCAAATCCATGAGGATCAACGTGAAGGGTGATTAAGTAAGTTTAAAATGAAATTTTCTTGCTAAATTCAAACCTAAGATACAAATATTTTGGGGAATTTCAAATACTTTCTAAATGTTAACAATTTAGGGTTTCTAAAATACTAACTTGAGGATAAGAATAATTAGAGCATAATCAATCAGGAATGGATCTTAGGGCTATGCTTTTGTAATATCCTGAAGTTTCCTAACTAATTTCGTCCCAAGAATGTCAAGTATTAGCTTCTAAACTGAATGATGTTTATTCCATGGGGATTTTTTAAGATTTTCACTTTTTTCATGTGGAAAATTCAATAATCTTTCCATCGATATAAAATATGCCTAAAACCGATAACCGGGTAAGAAGTTATGACTATTTTAAGTTCCCATCGCAAAATAGAGCCATATTAGTCATTGGCACGCCGTGCCATAAGAGAAAAAGACATTTTTCAAATTCCAGTAGGGGTCCACGATAGTGGCGCATCACGCCAAACTTTTAGGTCATAAACGAAGTGGCAATGTGATGGCTCTATGTCGCGCCATTCCCCTATTTCCCAATTGTCAAATTCCAATGACACGACACGATAGCGCCGCGTCGCACCAGGGGTCCATTTTGGAAAATTTTCACCAATTTAAAAGACGCATCCAAGTTTAAAAGGGTCAATTTTCCACCCCTATTTAATCTCTTTAACATGTGATTTAGCCATTCTTCACCCAAAATATACTAGTTTCTCTCAATTTTCTCTCAAGAACAAGCTAGGGTTTCAATTGGGGATTCAATTTCAAGAAAGTCTATTCATCAATCTTCGCTAAACTAAGAACTAAGGTATGCTTTGTATTTATTTATGGATTCCTTTCATCCATAAATCTCAAGAACCCTATTTCAAATTGCAAATCATGATATTTATAATGTGGGTTGATTGTAACAATGTTTATCTTGTTATATAATTCCCATGTTGGAATATTTATGTGTTTTTCATGAAACTACATTAGCAAGTGAGTGAAATCCATAAATTGAATTATTTATACTGTGTCAATTTGATGATTAGGCCTATGCCCTAAGGGTGCATGCAAAGTGTTTGATAAAATGCCTAGGAGGATAGAAATTATGCACTATACCTAAATTGTGATCCAAAATGACTTTCATGTTATTCTTATGTTTGAAATTGGTTTGTTGGATTTCTCATGAGTTAGCTTTATGAAATTACGCTATGTATCATGCTATCTGATTCACGTACCAAGCTATGATAACCAAATGCCCATGAAATATCTTCAATTATTGTATTATGGATCGTTGATGTTGGCCATGTATTCAAGAATGTCATGCCTTGTTAGTTTCCTTCCATCGATTCCTGGGGGTACTTGTACCTTAAAAATATAGTTGTGTGCCTAGATTTAGTGTCATGTTTTCACAATATCCTCAGTCACGCCATGATCCACAGAACTCAGTCAGTCATGTAACTCAGGAATTCTCAGTAATTCAGTAATCTCAGTACTATCCCTTCAGTCAACGAAATTCAGTTAATTTAGTCCAGTTTAGTTCAGTAATCCATGTTCAGTGTCTATTCAGATGGAAGTAGGAGTTAGCAACGAGTGAACCCAAGGATGGGAACTCACCTATTATATGAGGCTGTGATTCTTAGAAGCAATTCTTGCATTCCTAAACTACGTAGCCAGCGTAGGTTGAGACATCATAGCCTATTATATGAGGGTAGATGAGGTAGCTCAACCTGTTATGTGAGGGTTCCCACCGTTCTCACTAGAGTTACCTATTATATGAGGGTTACTCACAGATTGTCCTTACCAGTGGCACAGTATTGACACCCTTCCAATTGGGGTTACAGCTTGGACCCCAACTTAGCCATAATAGCGTATTAGGGGCATATCGGTTAGATTACTACTTCCCATAGTTTCAGTATCAGTATCAGTAAAAGAACTCAGATAGTTCTTCAGATTGTAGGATTGTTAGATACAGTCAACTCAAAACAGTACAAAACTCAACTAGTTCCATCAGATTCAAGACTGTCAAATACAATCACTCATGTTATCAGTTATATCAGTCATCAGAACTCAGTTATCATTTATTGTAGTTATTAGTAAACTCATGTTATCATGATCTTAGATATAGTTACTATGTTTTCATGCATATATTCTCACATTCATATTAGTCAGTTAGCCAGTATTGTTCATACATATAGACCCCATGCATTTAGCCTACCTCACATGCATACCAGTACATTCAAAGTAATGATGCATTTGTGCTACGGTGTTTTATACCATAGGTTCCAAAGCACGAGCTCCAGAGCATCAGTAGATTCCAGATATCAGTAGTCAGTTAGCAGTGAGTCCTCATCCTTCGAGGACATGATTATTTCTTTATTATCTCATTAATTAATTTATTATTTGAAGTTAGTTAGGGACCTGTCCCATCAACTTCTTATTCAGACAGTTCAGTCAGTTAGAGGCTTTCCAGACTAGTGTGTTCAGACAGTATTTCAGTGTTTTGGGTATTTCATACCCCATCCATATGTTATGATTTATCAGTTATGTTATAAATTTGAACCTTATGGCCTTTCAGTTCATGTTTCTGCATTTATATAGTATATCATGCAGTATACAGGTACAGACAATTAGTCATGGGTTAGATTGTGGTCCTTCGGGGTCATGAGCATCGTGTAGCATTCTGGGTACAAGATTCGGGGCATTACAACTTTCCTAGCAGCAACTAATGTGTAGGTACATGACAATCAACTTCAAATGTTAGTTAAAACACTTGTGGATAGGATCGGTTAAGAATTTCGATACTAGCCTTTCAACAAAGTACCAGACTATCACCCATAGATTTCGATACTATCCTTTCAAAAAAGTACAAAACTGTCACCTATGGATTCTATCAAATACCTCATTGGTGTGGTCAACTAATTATCACAAAGCCTCAATTGGGCATCCCTATTTCTAGGATGATGCCCAAGATATTGCAATTCCATAATTTATACTTATTTCTAAGACAATAAAAAGGGAATAACTATTATCTATCTCATTATTAACAAATTTTCATGTCACCAACATCCCTCTTTCAAGGATGATGTAGGATCTAGACTACCCACATCTCTATTTCAAGGATGGTGTGGGGTTTAGGGAAATTGAGACTTTCACTAACAAATTCTATTTTATAATCAAACATTTGTGAAACCCAACTACATTAACTAAGAATTAAAGCTAGCAATCACAATCTACACACACTTGTAGCCTATTCAAACATAACTCCAAGAGGAATAACTAGCAACTTATAAAGATAATAAACAAAAATATACCAAAATCTCCAATAATTTGATTCACGAAAAATAACAAGGATGCAAACCACACTTTAAATTCTAATGAATCTCAATGGGATTTTCCAATTCTTCACTTAGGTGTCACTCTAATGTCTTATTATCTTATGTTTAGTAAAAATTTTGCTCCAAACTCCAAGTGATAAAACCCTAGAAAATATGATAAAGATGCAGGATAGATGGTGATGTCCCTAAATAAGAAAGGTTTTCTTTTTCATATAGGATTTAGGGTAGGTTATAATAAATTACATATATTCCCTTAGCATACACCCGTTATACCATAATTTCTCTAGTATTTTTATGATCGCGGCTCCATGAATACAGTAAAATCCTTACGATCACTTGGATCTGACTGTGTTTACTTACTGTGTCTTAGTTCTCTCTCCGTAATTGCGGTACCTGAGGCTAGATCTGCTTTGGGTTTTCTAACTTTTGCACTTATCTTCTTCTTTTGATCCCCTTTAACCTCAACTTCACTTTTTCCCTTCTTATCAATCGTATTTCTGTGAAATATTGAAATTATTGCATTCAACTAAGAAAGCTGCCTCATTCATACCTTTAAATCATAGTAGTGTGCACACTTTAGACGTGAATGGGTGGAAAATTTGCCACTCATCAATACCCCAAACTTATACATTTGATTATCCTCAAGAAACACTACTTCTTACTCAATGAGTCAAGGTAAATTTAAGCTTCTTTATAAAACCAAATGAGCATAATGACTTCAAACTTGATTGACACCATACTTAGCTCTTAACATGGGCAAAGCTATTCTCCCGACTCTCCTCAATATGAAACATTATAACAAAAATACAAAGGGATTTGAGTAATAATAATGCAATGCTCACCAACTCTCTAGAGGTGACTCCTTATTAAAAGTTACTCAACTATACTCCTGTGCCTCTTTTTTCATGAAAATGACAATTTCACCTACCTCAATTTGTTTACATGCCGCCACACAAGAAGGAAATCCCACACTCCGAATTATCAAATATGCCACAAAGGATGTTAGTGCAAAACACTCTCTCTCAAAATGACTCTCTTGATGCTAACAACTGCCATACCTAGGCTTTCCCTTATTTTCAATCACCACTACAATGACCACACTTGGTTGGAGATCTTAAAGTACTTTCTAAGCTAGTAATGTATGTTTGGGGAAAGGGTATGATATCATTTAAGAACAAAGTAACTACACTTTGCTTGAACATCTACATTACACTAATTTAACACAATTTTAGACCCTGGCCCACTTTATTTATTTTCAAACTTCACACACGCCTACATTAGCTACCTAGATTTACCAAATCTTTGCAAGCATTTTCTTTTTAACTAAATCTTTTACTATCTTATGCTATTCCTTCATTTGATGAGTCATTTATTTTTCACCTTTTTCACTTTTCTCTCTCCTTGGAAATAGCCTCTGCCAGAAATTTTAGGTAAGGCTACATACAGTACACCCTTATGGTAGGGCCCTTCCCTGGACACCACACATAACGGTAGCTTTAGTGCACCGGGCTGCCCTTTTTTCACTTTTCTCTCTTTTCTAAGCATTATAGTCATCCAGTTACATCATCATTATCATGGCCCAAGGTCATCTCTTCCAAAATTCCCACCCCCAACTTAGGCATTTAGCCTTAATTTTCTTTTTTTTGAGTTCAAGGAGGGTGGGCTTTAAAAGAGGAAAAACTTTGAAAGGTTCAAGGCTTGTAAGATGGTTGCCAGAGAAAGTCTTAAAGGCTTAAAATGGGTAAATAAGGATTCTAATTTATGCATGGGTAGGCTATTTAGGCAAAAATGGGTTCCTATTTCCACAAGGAAGGCCTAAGATCATTTCTCTAGCCAAGTTTACAGACAATTAGCCTTGAGAGACTGATAGAGCAAGTTCTAGATGGCAGAAGTATGCATGAGAGTTTGACAATTTTGCTCACTGCACATAACATGCAAACTCCTCAAGGACAATCAATTATACTTCCTACAAGAGACAAAGGGAGTATTCACCAATTTCTACAAGATAAAGATTTTGGAGTCATAAAAGAGGTAAAGTATTGTTACAAAAATTTTCACGTCCATGCCCTTGGTTTTCAAAAATTTTTGGTTGGAAGAGGGGAGGGGGGGTGTTTGCTTCACATTTGTACCACACATAATTTGCTATTTATGGGACCAAATTAAGCCAATGTCTCATATTTTAGCTTTCAAGAGGTCAAACCATTTGACTACCTTACCTCACCATAGGTATAAGTGTGATCCCAATTCCAAATGCCACAGGTACTTGGATTTTCCTTGCATTTATTTCTCCAATGCTATGGGTACTCAGAATTCCCCTGCATCTATGGCCCAAAACCCAATCACAATGATTTTTCTTTAAGAATGTCATCACTCAATCTGTCATTGGAAAATGCTTGTCGGATATCATCATAATCAAGATAAATATAACTAAAGAAAATAAAACAAAATAAGCAACTAATCCATGAAATTTGGGCACTATTAGAGTGCCCAAATATTACAACCCAAAATGCAAATAAAAATCATCCAAAATAACATTAAAACATCTAGAAATATCTCAATAATACAAGCTAAATGAAAAAAAAAGAGATGGGCACCCCAACTAAAACACTTATAGTGACCTCAGTGCATAAACAACAAAGCATATGGATAGAAAAAGGGTGCTCCCTATAACCGCATCAAGAGATACTCTCTCCCTCAAACTCTGCATCATCTCAGTCATCATCAAAACTGTACCACTCAAATAGGGCCTTATCTTCACTTTCAACTCTGGAGGAAGTCTATCTGTCTAGGGATTTTAGGACCTTCCAAAGGCCTTGCACCCTCTTCCATATCTTGTTGAAGAACTTGTCCCACTTCTTCTCTCTCTTCTTCTCATATGAGTCCCTCAGCTCCATCTGAGACTCTGCTAAGGATGAGTAGTCCTCTTAATCCTTGAAATGGTGTCTCCCTATATCTTATGATCCTCTAATTACTTCTCATAATCAGACCAGGCAATATAGGAATGGTGGGCAGTGGAAGGATCTGCCGATACCTGAGGTAACCTTGTTACGAGCTCCTTATTCGCTCTTATCTCCACTAAATTCTCATTAAAGGGGCTAGCTGTGGATGGCCTGTAAGACACTGTATCTTTACATGTCGACTTACCCAAGTTGATATTTCACTTTTTTCTCTTTCCAGGTGCTCCCTCACCCCAAATCTTGAAAGAGTAAATGGGGGTGCTTGGGCGCACCTAAGTGTCTCTAGGGTATACCTCAACCCTGGATCTCTTACAAAACTAGTAATTAGAGAAGGTAATAAGAGATGCATACCACTATGAGTCTTTAAGAACTTCATATTTGAGATCACAAGATGACCAACATTTAAAAAATGTCATCTAGTGTACAAACAATCATCCGAGCTCTCATGTCTGGCACGACAGTCATGTGTGTGCATGGAGAAACCCTACTACAAATAATGTGCAGCAATATCCTCGCCTTTTCTATGAAATCATTCATGGATATCCCTATCTTGGTGACCGCCCATGAACCCTCCCTTCCAGGGCATATCTTTTCGGCAATCCAGGTCCCCAGTTTACACCCCTTTGCCTTAAATTGAGCTATATCTACATTCGAGATCCCATATAGGTCATTTATCCATTCACATCTAAAGCATACCTCCTTTCCTTAGATCTTTATGATTGGGTTGGAGAGATATACTAAATTAAGGTTCATATAGAACTCTCGTACCTACTGCTCATTTTCCCGACAAGGATCCAGGGAAAAATATCTCCACCCAGTGGCTATGAGTCTATCATGGAACACCAAAAGCTTCTTTGTCACCTTCTCAAAACATATGCCCTTCTCTGAAAGAAACTTTATCCTTGAAAGATCATCGTAGTATTGGTTTTGGAACTCAAGATCCATGAACCAGACTTGGTCATAATTTTCCATGATGTAAATCGGATGAGTAATAATGAGTGGATGCTAAGACTACTTTTGGATGCTAACACACGACCCCAATTGGGTGTAATTTTGAGAGAAAATTTTAAAAAGGGAGTGTGGTGGGGAAAATGGAATTCAGATGGTCTTTTAACCATAGTTGACTGCAATCATGGTCCATGTTCCATAATTGCAGACACGCGACTACCACAATCGCGGTAACTGTGGCTATTTTTGGCCCTCTATTTTCCCTCGTTTCATGCATTGCAATGAAATTCAATACTTTCCCCTATTCAGCCTCATTCATACACCCCATAGAGCCACAAATATATTGATTAATCAATACAAAATTAAAATTTACCCAAATAAATAAAAAACAAAGAATACAATCCACTTTTGTGGTATTTTTGGGTTGCCTTCCGCAAAGTACCTTATTTATCGTTGTGGCACGACATCTTTTGACTATCATTAATGTCTTTATTTTGAAGTTTTGAGTCATCGGCCCAAATTTAGATCAATATATCTTTGAGGAAATTTGGGCAAGGTTAAGGCACAATGATGCATATTCTATCTCACCACTTTTAAGACTTGAAACTTTTACCCAACTTCACATCAAACTTTCGAATAGGCCTATTGGATATTGGTGAGAACATCAAAAACCACTTTTCAAACATTAGATTTTGCACTTATTAGCCTTCAAGTGAGGGATGTCATCTCGCCCTTTTGGAATGACAAACTCCAAATATAAGGATTTTATACATCATCTCCCAAGTTTGTCATTTGCTCGGGTGGTTAGATTTTCATCACATCCACCAAGTATAATGTCAAAAAGTGGTTGGAAGGAGGTCGTTTTCCTAATTTTGGAGTATTCTTCTTCTTGAAATTCTTGCCCGAAAATGAACTAGATACTTTACAAAGGATTTGCTTGGCTTTTTATTTTGATTCTAGTACCATTTCCTTAATTTTTGCATTTTTCCCAATTTATGGTTCGGTTGGTTGGAAAATCACCAAGAATTCCTCGACATCAAGCTAACCATCAACCACATGACTTGATATTTTTTCCTTATCAACTTGATTTTGAAGACTGGTCATAGTCATGGTACTTGAAATATCGGCCTCCTCACCCACTTCTTTTTTTTTCACTTTCTTTTCCAAATGCCACCATGGATTGATGCAAGCAATGCATTTCCTCCTCTATTGTAGTCACCCAATCCAAGAGAGTTATAAGAAGTACTTCAACACCATTGTATCCGCCATATTGTTCTTCATTTATCACAGCATGAGAACTATCAAACTCATAAGAAGAACTAGAATTTTTGTTAGCATAACTAGGGGAGGGGGTATTTGGACAATCACTCCAATGTCTATCTCGATTACCGCATAAAGAACAAACATACTCCCAATAGGATCAAGATGGTGCATTTATTTTCGGGGAGTATATTTAAAATTTTGCCAAAGGTGGGGTCCACCACAATATGGGCGTGGATCATCAAGATAAGATTTGCAACCACCAAATTCATATTAATTCCAAGATGCCATAATAACATGAAAAAAAAATAAAAATCCACCTAGCACAAGAAACAAAAAAAAATCACAAACAAATATTTACAAATTTGAAATCAAACTAGTAATCTAAAATTCCAAACTAACTCAATACACAAAATTGGTCACTGACAACAACGCTATTTTTGATAACACACAACTTAAATGTCAAATTAAATGCAAGGCAGTCGTTGTTAATACAATTACCCAACAAGAGTTATGTTTGAATCCACGAGGAACAATATCAATGGTGATTGTGTAAGTTTTACATGGATTTTTCTTTCTAAATTCAAACCTAATACAAATATTTTAGTGAATTTAAAATACTTTCAAAATGATGACAAGTTAGGGATTTGAAAAGACTAACTCGAGGATCAGAATAATTAGAACATAATTAATTAGGAACAGATCTTGGGGCTATGATTTCATAGAGGAAACTAATGTGTAGGTACATGAAAATCAACTTTAAATCTTAGTTAAAGCTTGCTTGGGTAGGCTCAGTTAAGGATTTAGATACTAGCCTTTCAACAAAGTACCAAACTACCAGCTACAGATTCTTTCGTATACCTCGTGGGTATGGTCAACTAGTCATAATAAAGCCTCAATTGGGAACCCCTATTTCTAGGACGATGCCCAAGATATAGAAATTCCACAATTTATCCTTATTTCTAAGACCAAAAAGGGAATAACTATTATTTATCTTATTGTTCACAAATGCTCATGTCACCTACATCCCTCTTTCAAGGATGATGTAGGATCTAGACTACACACATCCCTCTTTCAAAGATGGTGTGGGGTTTAGGGAAATTGAGACTTTCAATAATAAATTCCATTTTATAATCAAACATTTGTGAAATCTAACAACATTAACTAAGAATTAAAGATAACAATCATAACCTACACATACTTGCCCCCGTTCAAACATAACCCTAAGAGGAAGAACTAGCAACTCATAAGGATAATACACAAAAAATACCAAAATCTCCATTAATTTGATTTGTGGAAAATAACACAGATGCAAACCACACGTTTGTTTCTAGTGAATCCTCAATAGGATTTGTCAATTCTTCACGTAAGAGTCACTCTAATGTATTCTTATCTCAAGATTAGTACAAATTTTACTCCAAGCTCTAAGTGATAAAACCCTATAAACTAAGATGAAGATGAACGATAGATTGTGATGCCCCCAAATAAAAAGGTTTTTTTTTTTCAAATGGGATTTGTGGTTGGCTACAACAAATTACACATTTTCCCTTGGCATACACCCTATATACCATAATCATTCTAGTATTATCACAATTGCAGCTCTGTGAACGCTGTGAAATCCTCGTGATTATCTGGATCTGACTATCTTGACTTACTGTGATCGAGGTCCTCCATCCATGATCGTGGTATCTAAGGCTAGATTTTCTTTGAGTTTTCCTACTTTTGCACTTTTTTTCTCTTTTTGATCCCTTTTAATTTCAATTCCACTTTTTTCCTTCTCGTCACCTATATTCCTGCAAAATATGGAAATTAGTGGATTCAACTAACAAAGTTGCCTCATTCATACCTTCAAATCATAGTAGTGTGTACAAACTTTAGACGTGAATGGGTGGTAAATTGAGCACTCATCACTTTCTTTTATCTCTACCTATTTTTTGTTTTTATCCTTATCCTGCTGCATATAAACCACCAACTTGTAGATGTCCATATCATTGTTCAACATCACAACCTTACACTTTAATACCAAATCATGAGATAACCAGAAGCAAACTTCCTTATTTAAGACCATATATTAGACACCAACTCCAAAGCATAACGAGCCAAGTATTAAAACTTTAGAGCATATTCATGACACTCATCTTACCCTACTTCAGATTAATAAACTCCTCATCCTTAGTTTTCCTTAACTTTTAAGGAAAGAACTGATCAAAAAAAGCATTTGAAAATTCATCCCCCACTGCCTTTTCAACATTGTCACCCTTCATCGCTTCTCATTCCTCATGCCACTAGTAAGTAACATCTTTTATTTGATAGGTAGAAAACTCCACATCCTCCAAATCTATAGCATGCATTACCTTAAAGATGTTCTCCATCTTATCAATGAAACTTTATAGATCCTCCTTAACCTTAAAGCCTGTAAAGGTTGGGGATTCAACATCATAAATTGGTCAACTTGAGTGACCTCCAATAAATGAGTAATAAAACTAACACGATTAAATTGATGGGACTATGATGCCACCGAGTAACTATATGAAATAGACTGACGGAACTCCACATTAGAGATATCTCCTTGAGGAGACTGAGCATAAGTTTCAGTAGCCCAGGAAGCCCGAGGAGGACTAATAGGGACCGGTGGAACTCCACATGGGGTAGCACAGTAAAAAATAGGGACCCTAGATCGAGTCTGCACTTTATAAATTGGGCGAGTTCCCTCTATATTTTCCGTAGGTGGAACAAAGTTTCCAGAAGAATTCTTATGATCGTCAGATCTTTGGAGAGACATGATCTAAAATACAAGAAATCCAGGAGTTAGAGAAGATTTCTAACACTAGACTCTATAGCCTGAAATAGAACGCAAGAAAGGGAAATATTCCTACATTCCTTGTAGCCTCTCCCTTAAAAGTATGGAGAAAAACGTACCCATAAAAAGGAATCTACTCAACACAGCTTTGTAGACACCCAATGGACCTGAATTGTGCTCTAATACCGAGCTTATCATGATCCCAACTAGGGCCTAGTCCTAATAGGTATCTCAAGCCCACTATGGACTAGAGACTACCCTCTTAGCTTAACCTCAAGGGCAAAATAATCATAAAAATAAAGTGGAAGGCAATCAAACCAATAATAATAGTAATCAGAATAGATAAATCAAATGACAGTTCAAAGAATTGAAATAACAATCCACCCATACTTGTTCATGAAAGTCTCTAAAGCCAAAATCATATATAAGTTGGGACATTCCCCAAACCATGAACAAAAATAATCTAAAAGTACATTGACAATAAAGAAAGAATAATGAAATGACAAGGCCTTCCAAAGGATGAAGTCTCACCACTTCACAGCAACTTAATAGACGTGCTAAACCACCTAATACTGCATTAAAGCAACAAAAAACCCTTCAGACCCTACATCGCATCTAGGGATGGTCAGTGGGATAAGAACTAGCATGTAACTTACGGAATAAGGATAAAATAATGCAATTACCAAAATCTAGTCATAAACTATATGCACTACATTCACATAAATATATATAGGATGCCGGGATAGGGGCAAGGGTCATGAACATTGAGAGTTAAAATATTTAACCTAAACTATGTAGCTTGATCCATCCTAAAGGCACCCATAGGATATATAGGTCCAGTTCCTCCTGCTAGAAGGGCCTTAGTGCATTTCAGCAGCACGAACTGAGGAAAGACCAAGGAAAAACTAAAGCCACTAAGGGAATAGACATCCATATATATATATATATATCATGTGTGCACCAAGCACACAATCATATTGACCCCTAACGCTGGAAAATGTGGTTTCCAGTGTTCGTTCCCTAAGGACTTAGACCTTCTTGGTGAGCTACGCAATTCTCTTTAAGTCCAAATTAAAATAATTTGCACATAAAACAAACCAATAACCTAGGAGTCATTTAATTAAGGCATTTACCACTTGGTATCGTCATACCAATATACTTGCAAGCTAAAATAATTAAGCCAAACCAAATCTACATAGCCAAATTGGACTCCCAAGTTCCATTTAAAATCCAAAACCAAGGCCATAAGGCCATCCAAAACCATTTTTCATTCTTTTATCCTTTAATGCAATGCATTGGGTTTAAAAATAAGTTAAACCATGCAATTTTCCATATTCAAGATCAAGTTTACCAAGTAGGTTGAGGTTAATGTAATTATCAAGTCAAAATTCTATCAACTTGGGGAAACCCATGTCTCCCATTCCAAACATTTATACCATGCACCAATTTAGTCCCCAAAAATATTAATTTAAAGCATGAATAATTAATTTAGAACAAGGGATAAGTAATTCAATTAGTAACAACAAAAACTCCTCAACCCAATTTCAAAACCCAAAAATAAATCACGTGTTAATCCATCCAATTAATACCAAAATGAGAAATTAAAGTTAAGGAAAGAGACATATTCCTAAAATACACAAGAAAGTGAATTCAATTCGAAGTTTGGAGCCCGATGATGAATTCTTTATAAAACCCTTGAATGTTCTTGGCTTTTGCATTTATGAAAGAAAGAGGATGATTTGATCTTTAAAAACTCAAGAAAAGGGGGTTATGATATGTTTAAAATCATACAAGGAGTAAAAAGACCAAAAGCCCCTCACCCCAAGTGATAAAGTAAAAAACTAGATGAAGTTAAAATAGCAGCGTGGCATGCCAATATCTCAAAGGTTAGCCTCTATGCCACACTAATATAGTGGAGGTTAACCTCTGTGATGCAGCCTTATCACAGAGACTTACTACCTTGAGGTCCCAAAATAACCTCGAACCCCTTTAAAAAATCTAAAACTTTTCTCGAACACCCTTTTAACTTCAGTAAACATAATTCAAGTCAAAAATTAATATTATGTATGTGGGAGGTCATAAATAAAATCATCATAGTTTTAAGAAGTCTCATAGGTTTTTAGAGCCATTTCCCTATTTTGATTCCTTCACTAGTTCAAATTGGCTACAAGGTGAAAACTTTAATTAAATGTCCTTGTGTGCTAATTTGGACTATTCCATCAGCTCTGAAATGTCAGTTTTAGATTTAGTGGACCATTGGTTTAGGTCTTGAGGTACTCAGACTTATTTCGAGCTATAATCTTAAAGTTATTAAAAATGGCAAGTGGGTGTGGGACCTATTTTTCATCGAAATGATCTTGGATCAAAGCTTTGACTGTTCCATTAAGTTTGGAATATAACACTTTATAGGGTAGCATAATTCATTTGTGCATATAAAATTTTGAATGAATCCCGAGGGTTTGATGGAGACTCAAAGAACTTCCAAGTCTCCATCTGGTGCTTAATATCTAGTGTTACCGCTAAAGCAACTCTTTTGGTGCTTTAGAGAAGGATACTTTAACGGCCCTTTATGTGCTTTAGCAGCCTTACTTAGCCAACAGGTACCATTTTAGTGGCATCTGGGTGCTTTAGTTTCTAGAACAAAAGTACCCCATGGCATCGCCCTACCTTGTGGGGTTGGATACTGCTTTACCAGTACCAGGCGCTTTAGCAGTAATCGCTAAAGCAGCCACTCGCGTACCCAGGAAAGGTATAAATACCTACTTAGCCTAATTTATCACCATTTTTGTCCATTCTTTAGAATCTTAAACCCCCAAAAGTGGGATTTCATGGGAGAATCAATTGTGGGCGATTGTGGAGCTTTAGTATCATTAATTTATGCTATTTCCCATAGAATTTGTGGTAAGATTTCATTGTTTTCATGATTGATTTCTCCATTCTTAACTAAAATCCCTAAAAACTTGGTAACTTAATTTTAGCACCCTTATATCTTGGAACCCACCAATGTTCCTTGAGCATAGAGGGATATTATGTTAATTTTGAATGTGCAATTCCATAAATAGGTCCCACGTGGGATTTTTACGTAATTCTGGATCCAAAGCACAATAATGTAATATAGGTATCATTATTTTCATATTTATAAGTAGATTGTGATTTTGATAGCGTGACACCTTGAAAAAGCTTCTTAAAAAGGAAAATCAATGATTTAGTGAATTCTTTGGGTTTTCTTTGGGATCCAGGTAGTCTAGGTTTACCTTCTTAATAATTTGATCTATATCGTAGTATGCTTTTGATATTATCCTAGATATGGGGTAGAATTTAGGTGTTTAAAGTATAAATGAGAATATTTAATTTAGTTTGTCTATTTAGGCTATTTTGAAATCATAAACTTAGAGTAGTTATTCATGTCTTAGGTGATGGATTTATGGTTCATGTTTAGGATGGAAATTCCTTAATTAATCAAGCTAGGTGAAATTTCCTTAGTCATTCATGTTTAGGTTGGAATTGTCTTTAGTTACTTAATTTAGGGGAAATTGCCTTAGTTTCTATTATTTTCGCTAGGATTGCCTTAGTTGTTCATATTTGGAATGGATTACTATGTTAGGTGTATTTATGGCTTACTTCACATCTAGGACTGAAATTAGATACCTTAGCCTAGTCTGGAGTAGAAGTTGCCTAAAATAGATTTCAAATATTTGAGTGGGCCCCTCCAGCCCTCCTTAGGCTAAATCTTGTTTAGCCTTGTAAACTTAGTTACACTTAAAATATATTTATTGAGTATGTTAGTTGGATATTGAAGGATTTATGCTAATTTTGGGTATTACTAATGATATTGCTTATATACATGATTAATGATATAATTCATAGATATGATATGGCCTATATGTATATGTTATTGATATGGCTTTTGAATATGATTAAAAATATTGCCTATTGACATGCTTAATGATATAGATATCGACGTGATTAATGGTTAATAGCTCATAGATGTGATATGGTTCACAAATACGAATGACACATAGATATGATATGGCTTATAAATATGATATGACTTATAGATACGATATGTCTTATAGAGATGGTGAAGGGATTGTGGATATAATTTATAGTTTATCGATACGTTTATTAAAATAACTTATGTTTATAAACATTGACATAACTTATGGTCTTGGTTATTATCATGACTTAATAGATGTGATATTGGTATAGTCTATTATGTTAGTTTATTGATATGTCTTGGTGATATGATTCATTGATATGGTTTATGAATATGGGTTCCATTTTGAGTCTGATAGTTGATAATGATCCTGATAATATGAGTTCCAGTTCAAGTTCGACAAACGGTGATCATAATGATGATGCAATTAAGTTCTGGTTCAATTCCGATAATGAGAATTATATATGAGATGATACGATTTAGATGGAATCTTGGTTATGGCATGTTAATTTGGTGATTTATGGGTATTTGATTGCCTAGTTTCCTTGATTGTACCCTCCAGTATTATGGGGGCTTGGATTGGGTTATTTAATTTTCCGCACTTATTGGCTTATGGGGCCAATCTTATTGTTATAATGGTATGATCTTTATGTTATTAACTTCTATGAGATTATTGATGTACAACGGTGTCATAGCTTATTTCCAACTTTTCCCCTTTATCTTGACTTAGATTATCCTATCTTTATCTTATTGTATTTATATCATGATTTAGCTCAGTCGATTGATGATTCCTACTGAGTACCATATTTTTTGTACTCATAGTACACTTTTTTCTCTTTTTGGTACAGATCCGAGTACTAGTTATCGTCACTGATTCGACGTTCATGTAGGGTTGATTTTGGAAATTGGGTGAGCTCTTAGAGTTGGAGTTATCCTTTTTCCTTCTTTTTATCTTTGTCTAGTTTTTCATCTTTGAGGCGGATTGTATTTGACTATTCGGTACTTATAGTTTATTTGTAGTAGCTCTTGTACCAACATTACTGAGTCTTGGGATGTTTGTTGACTTTCTATCTATCTATTAGACCTTTATGACTGTATTATTGCTATTTAAGTCTTTAATTGTTAATTTCTGTCTTTTAGGCCATTTTCCACTAAGTTAGCCCATTAAATCTAACTCCTAGCTATTGTTTGGCTTACCTACTAGCGGGATAGAGTAGGTGCCATCATGACTTGTAAATAAGGTCATGACATGTCATCAACCAGAAGCATAATGAAAAGCCAAAAATACAATAAATGTCAGCGACCAGAACCACCGCCTCATTTTCCTTTTTCGTCTTATAGAATATGATAGAAATACAGATTCATAACTTCATTTTATTTTAGATTTGGGCCTTGTTCGTGTACTATGACTTGGAACTAGATCTGGGCATTGCCTTCTTTAATTCCTTTTTCTTTAAAATAAAATTATTATATTGTTGATTAGAAGTTAATTTAAAAAATGTTTGCATTTATTTTACTCAAAATTCTATCATATTTTATTTTTATATTAAATTAATAATATGTTTCACTGTCTCTAATTTTTTTAAATTCATGAAATGAGAGTATTTTATTTCTTATATTAATACTCTAGTTTTGATTTATAACAAAGCTTAAAAAAGTAAATAAGATTTAAATTTTGAGGCCTAAACTAAAGATATATAAAATGTATCAAAATGACTTTTAGATTTATGTCACGCGGAAAGTTAAAATTAAAGTTGATTGGGCCCGTGCACAACAAGCGCAACATGCCACTAGCTCATGCATAATAGAAAGTTAAATCTTCAAAACTTTTGGTTTGTTTTTTCCAAAATAAATCATTTAATATAAGACACCATTGTTCTTATGAATGCTAAAGTGGAATAATTGTGAGAATATTATTTTGTTTTACATTTGGTTAGTGAAAGAAAATCAATTATCTACATCTAGTTATTTAAGTTTGAATTTTATTTTAAAACTCGGATCTAGGAGGGTTTTTCCTTATTTTGGGAGGCTCTTGATGCGGTGGTATTTTGTGGTCGAGTGGAAGGGATGAGCAACTCATGGTTGATTTGTGGCTGTTATTTGGCATCCAGGTAGGATACGATATACTTTTCTCTATGATATGGTGTATTGTTTAGACTGCATGCAGGATAAGTGTCTATATGATAGGTTTAAGGTTATATCCTCATTCCAGCGTTCTTAACTTACGTTAAGAATCTTAGACTAGAACCATGTGTTAGAATCTTTAGTTTAGGTATTTTTTCTTCCCTTTATGGAATGGCTTACTATGTGTAGTATCCCTAGTATCAACATTAGAAAACTTAGCTTAGTTTAGGTAGTCACTTACTTTAGAATGAGTTCCTCGATGTGCTTTAGCTAGAATGACAATCCCATAAAATAACTACTATAGAATAGTACCCCTTTTATAGCATGTGGAACTTAGGCTTCCTTAGTATTGTATGGTCCAATTAGTATTGACCCTTAGCTTATATATTTATCTTTTTTATTTCTACAACTCACTGTCACGACACGAGCCTAGGCCCTAGCCGTGACGAGCATCCCAAACCATGAAGGCCCGAAACACCCATTCTCTATCTGGTTATCATGCACAACATTCGTAATCATAAGAAAATGCGGAATTGAAACTGAGTACGGAATACATGGTCAAGTTCTGCAATATTTCTAAATAATACTATCTGACATCAGTCTGCGAAAGCTCTACTAAGAACACAAACATCTGTCTGAAAAGAAACTGGGACTAGGCCCCCAGTAAACCAAAAACATAATAAATAAGATAATGTCTGACATAATTAGGCCTTCTGAATAATAGAAGACTTACCACTGCGAGATCAAGTCTACAAATCCGAGAATGTCTACTGAGTAGCTGGACCCCTAGACTGTGCCTCAGGACCTGGAAGGAGGGGGGGTCAGCACAAAAGTACTGGCACGCGAAGCAATCCAAAAATAGTATAATGGGACATATATATATATATATATTAAGTGAAAGCAATTTTTTCATCAAGACATCATGTATAAAGCTGTTCCGAAAAATACATGGGCACTTTCTGAAAACATGTAACCTGCCTGTTTATTTCAAATCAAGATCTGTGTTTTACTTTTGAGTTAGGTGGTATTCCCCTACAAGTCTGATATTCCACGGGTTGTATGGAATCCGCCATTGACTCGGCGGGGAAGCCCCCAACACAAGTGTGCCGCAAGGGTTGGAGTGTCTGAGTCTGATACGCCACAGGATATTTAAGTCAGTGCATAATAGTATACCCGGGTCGGCAAACCACAGTTTTAGGCAATGAGTCGCTTGAGCTCAAGCCCTCTTCGGGGAACCGCCTAACATCTCTGTATGCCCATTTTTTACCTTTTCTGTACATGCAACATTCTGAATGTCTAAAATCATGAAAGTCTGAAATGTCTATTAGTCTGATCTGATATGGAGTTAGTCTGAATTGGTATCGTCATACCAAGACATTGCAAGTCATAATTTTTCTGAGCCATAATGTATTAAGCAAGAGCTTTCATTCAAAACATAGTTTAGACCACCAAAACATGTAACTGATGTAAAGGATTTCATATTTTGAAACTTAAAGTTCAATTCATGCAGAAATTTGATCAAACACCTGGTGGTCAAATGTCTTTAGCAAGTTCATGTATTCAAAATTGAAACACATTCACTCATATATGTATATAAGCTGTCAAATCGCTTTAGAGATGGTCAAAAAACCAAAACAATGATGTTAAAACATCTTATACATAAATATATATACATAATTTCAAAACCCATTCTAAAACATGATTTTTTTATGCCCATGAGAATTTAGGAAAAACCCCGCGTACCTTGTTCTCCATGAATTTTTGGGTGTCTATCGAAGCCTACGTCGAGAGGATTCCAAATCTATAATTTGTTTCACGAACCCGCGGTTAAATCTTGAGTTGCTTGGGTTTTAATGTTAAAACCCTAGGGAGAGTTCTTGAGCAAATTTGAAGAATATAATGATATTTTGGCTCTTTAGGGATTTAATCCCGTGTATAAGTTGATAGGAGAATGAGTATTTACGGAAATGCCATTAAAATCCGGATGGACTGAACATTTTGGCCGGGCGCGATCCAGCAGGTGGCGCGGGATAATCGCGCGCTGCCACTGGATCGAAATCCAAACGAGGCCTTAGGCTCGTCCAAAAATTTTGAATTTTCTCCGAGACGTACTACAACCTTGCCCCATCGTAACGCAACAAAAAAATCCAAAAATAAAGGTCGGGAAGGTCGAGAAGTTGTATCCCGAAGGTTGCCAGCTAAGATTGAGTCTAAGTCATTTTAACACTTAGAAGAATTTAAAACTTAAGTCTAAAGCTCAGAAATTACAGTCTAATACATGCATGACTTTTACGGGGCGTTACACTCACATTATGATAAGGATTCTTATTTACCTGCTATATCCTTGGGTTGGCATTAGTAATTCGTAGCATAGATTTGGGTAGTATATTTCATTAAAAATATCAACCCTTGATTAATTCTTTAATATTATGCTTTCTCTCATTCACTTTCATTTCCAGAATTACAATTAATGTACATATATATGTTCACACTGCTCGGTATACTATTGGGTCTGAGGCTTTGGTTATGACTCAGTTGAAGTTCCAGGTTAGTGTACTTATCTTTGAGGGTTATGGTTAGTATTACTGATTTATACATAATTGTATAGTTACCTTGGTGATGGTATGCATTCCTTCACATAGGCACGCTTATGGATTATGGTATGTGTAATGCCCCAAATCTGGTACCTAAAACGTTACACGGTGCTCATGACCCTGAAGGACCATAAGCTAACCCATGACTAATATCTGTACCTGTATACTACATACATACTATATAATGCGAAAACATGAACTTAAAAGCCATAAGGTTCAAAACTGTAACATAAGATCTGATAAATCATAACATATGGATGGGGTATGAAATACCCCAAACAAAACTGAAATAAGCTATCTGAACATACTATAGTTTGAAAAGCCTCTAAAAATGACTGTCTGAATAAGGAGTTGATGGGACACATCCCCAACTAACTCCAACTATTAATAAATTAACGAGATAATAAAATGATGATCGTGTCCTCATATAGGTATGAATGTAAGGTAACCTGAATTCATGGGGTTCATATGCATGAGCAATACTAGCTAACTAACTAATATAGACATGAGAATACATGCATTCATACATAGTAACTATATCTGAAATCATGATCACATGAATTTACTGATAACTAACATGACTAATGACTGAGTTCTGATAACTGATATAATTGATAACATAAGTAACTATATCTGACAGTCCTGAATCTGATGAAATTAGCTGAGTTCAGTACTGTATCTGAATTGACTGTATCTGATAGTCCTGAGATCTGAAGGACTATCTGAGTTCTATTACTAAGACTGAATGACTATATCTGACAGTCCTGATTCTGTAACATAAAACTGTGGGAAGTAGTCATCTAACTGACATGCCCCTAATACGCCATTATGGTTGAGTTGGGGTCCAATCTGTAACCCCAATTGGAAGAGTGTCAATGCCGCACCACCGGTAAGGACAAATTATGGGTGATCTTCATCTGATAGTGTCCCCTAAAAGAGAACGGTGGGAACCTTATCTGACAACATTTATCCACCTTATCAACCCTCATCGGACAGTGTTGATGTCTCAACCTATGTTGGCTACATAGTTCTGGAACGCAAGGATGATTTCTAAGAATCAAACCCTCATTAGACAGTGTGTGTTCCCATTCTTGGGTTCACTCGGTGCTAATTCCTACTCCAATCTGATTTGAATCTGAACATGATTAACTAAACTGTACATCGACTGGGTTTATTAAATTTTGTGACTGACAAAATACTACTGATATCTAATAACTGACTAAGTTCATGGGATTACTGAGGTTACTGAATTACTGAGCTTTACTGAGTCACATGACTGACTGAGTTCTATGGACCATGGCTTGACTGATGATATTGTGAAAACATGACATGGCTCTAAGAGCATAACTAATCTCTGGGGTACAAGTAACCCTAGGACTCGATGGAAAGAAACTGACAAAGAATGACTTTATTGAATACATGACCAATATCAAAAATCCATAATACAATACGTTGGGGATTTCATGAAGTTCATGGTTATCATAATCCTGTACATGAATGGGAATACATATCAACATACCAATATTTCATCAACTAGTCCCCTAAGTAATCCTTCAAACATTCATAATGCACAACAATATCATAGAAGTCATTTTGATAATAAAGGTAAAGCATGTATTTATCATTTGGATCACAATTTAGCTATAAGACATAATTTATATCCCCTTTTGGCATTTTATCAAACACCTTACATGCACAACTTAAGGCATAGGTGAAATAATCAAATTTCACAAATCATAAACTACCAAATTCATAGATTTCAATTTATATGCTAATGTAGTTTCATAATTTCAAATAAAGATCCCAACTTGGAAATCAAACAATAACCATCACATAAACTTGAACAACCCACAACATAATAACATGATTTATAATTTAAATAGGGTTCTTGAGCTTTATGGATGAAAGGAATCCATAAATTAACACAACGCATACCTTAGTTCGTGATCCTAGGAAGATTGACGGAGAAACTTTTTTAATTTGAATCCCTCAATAGGAACCCTAGCTTGTTCTTGAAAAACAAAGTATATTTTGCTTCAATTGGGGCCAAATCCCATGTTTGGGAGCTTATATATGGGTGGAAACGGACCATTTTGCCCTTAAAACGACCCAAAAATGGAGTGTTTATGTCACTTGGGCCATAATATATGCGGCACACACCTTATCACATAATATAGGTTGTGAAGCGCACACCTTATCACACACATTAGGTTCTGAATCGCACACCTTATGGCATAAGTTAGGTTGTGTGTCGCACACCTTGTATTAGGCGACACACTCTACTTTGCAAAGCCATAACTTCTTGCTCTGGTGTCAGATTTTGATAAAATTGGTATCATTGTAAAGCTAATTAGATTATCTACAATTTTTTGGTTCTAAACCTTCCAAAATACCATATATACATCAAGTTATGCTCATTCAAATATGACCCTTGCAAAATCAAATACTAAAACTTGATGGATTCGAAAGCTCTTAGCTGGCCTTACTCTAAGTGACTCTTATGAACACACTTAACACATCATAAGCTCTCTTCTCACTAGGATACTCATTGTAAGTCATGTACTCAAATATGAATTACAAGATAGGAAGTTTCATACGTAGGAACAATGGTTCATTTCCTAACTTAGAAATATACGGGGTATTATATTATGATTCCAAGAAAAACATTAATTTTCACTACTATTTAAAAAAAGAAGTTATCTCACCCTTTTATCATTAGCTATTTTCTTGAAAGTCGTACCATCCTTACTATTGGTTGATGGATTTTGCGATAAATATGCACTGATTTCTTCTACTTTAGTCTTGCTTCAATCTTAGGCACTGGATTTACTGATTACCACTTATTTAGTCTAGGTTTGATTTTAAGCACTTATTACTCATTCTTATATCTGTTACTAGATGGGGTGGATTGATTATGGATATCATGGAAGTCTTAGTTCTGGATCAAGTAGTGTATATAGATATCTTGAGTCCCCTGTGGGCCTTTCCATTTGTGAGGTTTAGTGCTGGAGGAGGATGGTCGACTGTCAAAACCGAAAAGCCAAGGATCATGATGTCACTTATCGCGGAAAGCCTTGGCAAGTAAGTCTATCGCACAAACTGATACAAGAAGCAAAGATAACAACATTAACCTAAATTAAAGCTTTTAGAACGAATCCAAAAACATAACCAAAGATATCATATCATAGTCCCAAAACATGGTGTCACAGTGTAAGAAGTAACTAGTGCAACTCAAGATCAAAATATATACGATATCCAAAATAGGATCAACTCTGTCTTTGAATGCAAAATAAAGACATGGTCTAAATAAATAAAGTTAGTAGTCATCTCTAGAAGCAAAAATCCAATTGCTACCTCGAATAGCTCCAAATATCGCTAAAATTAACCACCATGAGGCATACTTGAACCTGGATCTACACCAAAATGGTGCAGTAGGGGTGAGTACGACCCACTTGTACTTAGTAGGTATCATAGGCTGACTAAGAAAAACAAAGATAAAGTGTACAAAATAAACTCTAAGGGCATGTCACCTATAATGAGAAAATGTCCCAAAATGGTAGCCTACACCATTTATATTAATAGTTCTATAATATTTTCATACATCATAGCAAGTACAAGAAAGAAAGACAAGTAGACAGGTATCACGCATACAAATATGAAGGAAAAATACATGCAGATAGGTATAACATCAAGGATAATAATACATCACAGATATGTAAAAAGTAAATACAAATACAATGGAGATAATGATGGTAATGATAATGATAATGATGATGATGATGATGATAGTATGATTATGCTCGAGGTTGTCGCACAACCTCCATATACACCTACAGAGCTAAAGCTTCCCGACGTAGGACCCATGAGGGGTTATTCAACTTATATACAACCAATATCTAATAATAATATCCATAACTCCTCTTTGGCACATTCTTTTGTAGAGGGTTTTAAAGATGTCATACTTTTTGTTAGGAAAAGTCAATATTTTCAGTATTTCCAATTTTTCCACGGTGGTACCAATGTTTTATAAATGTGTATGATATGAGGATGTAATAGTCACAACCAACCAAAATAAGTATTTCCATATTTGACCAAGTGATCCAATAATCCTCTCAATATTTCCAACCATCCATAAATTCTAACATAAACCATATGCCATGAGAGTATAATATAATTAAATACACCATTAATAACACATTAGCTTTTTCATTTATCAAGACAATTAATTTCCCATATTAACAACCAACAATATCATATAGGACCCACACGATCACAAACGGAACATAATATTCCAAAACCACCAAATACAATAATATATAAGCCCCCACACAGGGACAATAAAATAATTATAGCCATTTTTGTGATTAGCTCCCATAACCTTAAATGCTTTTGTATCTACATTAACTACCCCACCTAATCTAAAGAAAATTAAGCCATAACCTACCTCAAAAGTCGAAAACTAGTTTGAAAGCCTTCTATCCAAAGCCTTACACCTCACGAATGAACTCAGAATTAACTAAATCATACAAATCTAGAATCTATACATCAAAAAAAGACCAATGATACTCATATTCCCTATTTTCAAGTTAGGGTCAAAACGAACCCCTAAAATGAGTTTTTAAAAAGAAGAGAAAAATCATAATTTTATTTTTAAAACATGTTCCTCATATTTTTAGGTGTCTACAGTTGAAAAACCAAGCAAAAATAAGTTAAAATGAGGTCTAAATTGACGAAAAACTATGCTTAAACTTTACCGGTAAAATTCCTCAAAACTCATTTTAAAATCAAGAGTTGAAGTTGTTTTGAAGATAAAATCAAAAGAATAGTTATAATCATAAGATTATAAACTCATTCAAGTGAAAACAGGTAGAAATTAGGGTTTGAATTGGAGAATTATAACTTTAGGCCATATGAGCCAAAATCACCGATTTCTACCTTTTATTCCACATTTAAAATAATAATTAAATGATGAAATTGAAGAAAAGTAGTTGAAATATGTGGTAGAGCTTACCCAAGCTTAGAAATGGAAGAAATTTCTCAAAATCACGAAATCCTAAGCTCCAACTTTAAAAAATAGTGAAAAATAGCAAAAATAAGGTATATATATAGTCAAGGTATTACATACATGACCAAATGTCATGGATATGATTCTTGGCCCGATGGCAGGTATTGCTATCATGGCTTGGTCCTCGCATATGTGGGACTCACTTTAATGACCCTTCAGTTCATTGTCCACGTTCTTTCTTATTTTCACCAATAGAGTTTTTCCATAGCTTACCTAAGTCATTAGTGACTTGGTGGAACCGATAGTTTGGTAACCTGGTAGTTCGTTTGGTTTTTAGAACCACTTTCCCAATTTGAAGTCTTCATTCGTTCTAATTATCCACCGAGCAAAAAATTTAGTAAAATGACCTTAAATGGAAAATCCGACTTTGCTAACACGTCCAAAACGTCAAAATCTATGTTGTCACATATCTTATTTTCTCAAAACAGACTTCAGATGTATCTCGAGGCATTAGCCAAAGCCGAGACCTGGGTAAAACTATTTAAAGGATGTCTTGTCTGAAATTTTGGCTATTTTGTTCCTCCTTCTAAAGCTCTAACACTAATAAATTGTAAAATCTTCAAAGTGAGCCTGTTGGGTTGATTAGGAGCATGAATAACATGTGTAATCTAATTTTGCTATAAATCTAAGGTAAGATTCCTTTTAGCTTGGTATTGATTTCTTGATTTCTAGACCTAAAACCCCTAATTCTTTGATGCCTAATTGTATCCACAAATGTGAGTGATTCACTCAAATTTCTTGAGGGTTATTCCCGCATAGGCTTAGTAAGGATTGATAAGCCCTTATGGTGTGATTTAGATGACCTAACCTAATTCCAGGTAGAAGTTAGTCTTGTAGAAGTGAACTTTGGCATTATTGGGATTAAGGAGTGAGACTTGACCCACCTTAAGCTTGAACTATGTAATTCCCTAGTAACCTAGATACTTTATAAACGTCTAAGTTATGTTATTAAGGTTATAACGGTTAAACTCGATTGTCAGATATGTAGTTGGTCGATGGTTCAATAATTTGTATACTTCATTGATCATCTTATTGTCATAATATGGATATTCTTGGAAATTCTTATAAATTAAACCTATCGTTATGCTATAACTTGGCCTATTAATGGGTTCACGAAGTGAACCTCTAATTATGTTACCACTCTGGCTATGACCCAAGCCTAATGATTAAGCTAATGTCTATATGAAGGATTTTCCTTTAGGGTTAGTATTGTGAAAAGTGGGAGTAAAAGAGATATCTAGAGAGTATGCACTTGACTTATAATTGACTTTCTAATAAACATGCTAACTTAAAAAAGTGGTAATTGCATAGATCATTTAGAAACTCATGATCATGAATCTACTTATATTATGCAGTCATGATTAATAGTAAAATATAATGTTATGTGTAACCTTACATCACTTATACTCTATCATTGTAGGTTGTATATACTTATTGAATTATCTACATATGTATGTGTATAATGATGATGCTCGTGAATTCGAAGGATGTATTTGTGTATAATGATGATGCTCGTGAATTCAGAGGATGTATTTATGTTATGATGATGCCCGGTAAATTCAAAGGATATAATGATGTTATGATAATGCCCGGTTAATTAGGAGAATATATTAATGTGATGCTTCAACTCGGTGATTTCATAGGATATAATGATGTTATGATTATGCCCAGGGAATCCAGAGGATATAATAAAGTTATGATAATGCCAGTGAATTCAGAGGATATATTGATGTAATGATGATGCCTGGTGAATCCGGAGGATATATTGATCTTATGATGATGCCCGGTGAATTCGAAGGATGTATTGATTTTATGATGTTGCCCGATGAATATAGAAGTGGCAATGATGATGTGATAATGCTATGTGTGGTAAATATATATGTGAATGCATGGTTAGATGTGAAGTTATGCTGTGTTTTTCTAAACCCATTTGTGTACTTGGGACATGATCTCTTCCTTAGTAAATTGCTATCTATTCTTTGTCATTAATTACTAGATAAGAGGTGTGACCCTTGTTAACACTAAGTAGTAACTAGAAGTGGATTATGCCGAGTATTGGGTAAAGGCTAATTGATACATGAAATCTTTTGTTAAACCTAGGGCTCACCTAATAAATTTACTTGACTTGGATAAATGGTTACATTATGGAATTTCACATAGTAAAGTGGCTTAAGTGATAACTACTGTCTCTAACAAATGACTATAACTTGTGGGCTAGAAGCCTAGAAAACTAGTTGGTGGACCATACTTAGCTAAAATATGGAAACTAGTACATAAGGTTGTAACATACTTAATGATAGTAGACCTAACATTGTATAGTAAGTGGTTAATTTGACATCTAGTATGTGATGTCGTGGTAGCTTAATTGATATCTTATATAATTAGGAGGCTAACTAGAAGATAGCTTTATGATGGGTGAATAAATAATAGTGTTGGTAACTTGTAGCTTTTCCTTTTTAGATAACTAGTAAACTATTAGACTTGCAAACTAGTGGCTCAATATAATTATGATATTGATGATGATTGTAGACCTCGGTAAGAGGCCATATAGGGAATGTACAATCTTGTGGCCTTGGTGAGTTGCTTGTGTAGTTGTTCCTTGAGATATTGATGGATTGATATTTTGGTGTACTCTTTGGTGGTATGGGACACCGTGATGAGTTCTCTGTTTGTTTTCCTTTAGTGTACTTCCCAGTCGTATGGGACATCATGGTAAGTTCTTTTGCTTTATACTCTAATGATGGTAGCTATATTAATTATGGTAATTACATGATTGTTATTGTATATATATGTGGCTTTACGCTTCCAAAATGAGTACTCATGTTGTATGAAAGTTATGGTATCTGTGGATATGGAATGTCGTACTATTATTATAGTTGATTAGCTATTTAGACAATGATATTGAAGAATATTTAAGTTCAATTCTATACCATGACTTTAAGTTATTTTATTACTTTATATCATCCATATATTATAATTTAGCTCAGTCGGCTGATAATGCCTACTGAGTACCCATGTTTTGGTACTCATACTACACTTCTATAACTTTTTGGGGTAGAGCCAAGTTCTAGTAGCCATCGTTAAGTTGAGGTCGTGTGGCGTTAATCATCAGGAGATAGGGTGAGCTCTTGGAGTTTGAGTTTTCCTTTTTCCTTTCTATCCTTATTTTGTATTTTGTATTTGAGATGAATATATGAGACTATTTAAGACTACTAGATGTTGAGTTGTTATTTCTATTGTCGAATGTAGAGATGCTCTCGTACTAATACTATAAGGTCATGGGATTGGTGTTCGAATATTAGTTATCTTTATTTATGGAATGCTAATGTTTATATTGTGTTCTTATATAATGTCCATGTTGGACGTTTCTACCAAGGTAATCCCTTGCTCTAGCTCTGGGTTATGGTTTCAGCTTACCTACTGGTGGGTTGTGGTAAGTTCCATCTTGACTCAAAAATTGGGTCATGATAGATTCGTATCAAAGCCTAGGTTTCACCGATATTATTGGTACAAGAGCAAGTATCTAATAGAGTCCTGCGGATCAAAACGTTGACTCTATTTTCTATCTTTGGGAGGCTATGGGATATTTTTAGAAGTCCACTTTATTTACTCACATCGTGCTAAGATTCTGAGTTAGTTTGTTGGATATTCTCTTGACTTTACTCTTTCTTAAATTCCCAGGACTCATGCTATAGTTATATGTGAGAAGGGTCCTAAGACCCAGACTTGTGTCCTTAGATTGGGATTAGGATGGGCCTTTCCAGAACCCCATTCCTGTGCCCGAGCTAGAGACTTCTCTATCTCAGCCAGCGGTGGGCCAGGGATTAGCCTAGGCTCTACCTGGGTTTATCCCCTATTCTTTGCTTAGAGAGGCCTTACTTCAGCTGTTGGGTATTTTTGATGGTTTGCAGACTACTAAGATAGGAGTGCATCGTACAGCTGTAGCTCCTGAAGTAGAAGTTCCTCTTATTTTGGCATTTGTTCAGCCGACAGTCACTTATCTAGTTTTAACCCAACCTACTATGTCTGCTGAGGAGCAGAAGACGCTGAGTAGATTCTTAAGGTTTGCTCCACCTAGGTTTTTTGGTGCTCCTGGAGAGAATGCATTTGAGTTTTTGATTGCTTGTAAGGATAGGATTCGTAGGTTAGGCCTTGTTGAGACCCATGGGGTGGATTATACCACATTTCAATTGGCCTTTCCTGCTCGACACTGGTGGAAAAGGTTTGTGAGTTCTAGGCTAACTGGATCTTCCCTTATCTCTTGGGCTCCATTCTTTGAGATGTTCTTAGAGAAGTAACTGTTGTGCAGCCTTAGATAATGCTCGAGAGATCAGTTCTCTAGATTGGAGTAGGGTCGTATGACAGTCGCTGAGTATGAGGCATGTTTCTATGAGTTAGCTAGGCATGCGACTTCTATCATAGATAAAGAGTATGAGAGAGTTTGTTGGTTTATGAGATGATAGAGACTTCTTGTGTAAATGGCCACGGAGAGTTTAGTTGCTATGGGTAGGACCTTGTTGAGGTTTTTGATTATGCTAGAGTAATGGAGTACAAGAAGCGTGATGGTTGTGATAAGAGGCCTAAGTATTAGGGTAGATTTGGTGGGAGCTGTAGTAGTTCTCGATTTAGGGGTGATATTTCTTATGCTGGACATCCTCCGCGTCCATCTTTTTAGCCTTAGAGTCAAGCTAGCTGACCTATTCTGGCAGGTCTTCAGACCACTAATGGGGGTTATTTCATTGCTAGTGGTCGCCCTAGTCTGGACGATGATCGATCTTTGAGAGGTTCATCTGTAGACTATGCTAGGCAGGGTAGCTATACTGGATCAGCCGAATTTGTGAGTTCTAGTTTTGCTCTTGATTCTTGTTCTACTTATGGACTTTTTGGTTATTTCTCTAGATATTGCCCTAGTCCTGGGGTGATGATTGTTTCAGCCCAGGGAGCTATTACCATTAGGGTTGTTCCTCCTTCAGGTAGAGGTGGTTTGATAGGTCGCAGGGGAGGTTACTAGGGTGCTCAAGGTGGTACTCAGGCAGGCAGGACAGGAGGTCGGTCAGGTGTCCAGCTAGATAATGGGCGTGGTCAGTTGTGTGCAGTATCTATTAAACCCAAAGATGAGACTTCAGATGCTGTAGTTACAGGTGCAATTTTGGTATGTCGCAAGTCGGCTCTTACTTTCTTTGATCCTGGATCTACTTATTCTTATATATCCTCTTATTATTCACCACGGTTGGACTTGACTAGTTATTTATTATTTGTGCCTTTGCGCGTATCTACTCTCATAGTTGATTCTTTAGTAGTGGATCTAGTATTCAGATCATGTGGTGTGATAGTTAGTGATGTTGATACTTATGCTGATCTTATTATTCTAGATATGTTGGATTTCAATGTGATTTGGGTCATGGACTGGTTATCCCACTATCATGCGGTCATGGATTATTTTGCCAAGACCGTTACCTTAGACATCCCTAGTGTACCCCCACTCATGTGGAAAGGAAAGATTAGTCATGAGCCGACGGGGATTATATCTTATATTTGTGCTATGCGGCTTATGTCGATGGGTTTCAAGTCTTATCTTGCCTATGTATGTCATACCCGTGGAGAGAGAATGACACTTGACACTTTTCCTTTTGTATGTGACTCTCCTGATCTATTTCCTGCCGATCTTCCTGGTATTTCCCTTGACCGTGAGATTGAGTTTGCTATTGACCATGATCCTAACACCTGACCTATTTCTATGGCACTTTACCATATGGCTCCGGTTGAGCTTAAGGAGCTGAATTCCTAGCTCCAGGATCTTTTTGGTAAAGATTTCATTATGATCTCACACTATATCACTTAGATGCTTATTTATATCAATATGAACACATTAAGCACTAGAGTTACTCTCGAAACAAGGAGAAAGAAGCTAGAATGATGATACATAAGTGTATAAAACCACCATAGATCATCACCCCACACATAAACCCGTGTTCATCCTTGAACAACTCTTTACTCTAAGCATCATAAGTTGAGGTGACTCTACACTTCTACTACTACAATGACAATATAGTACTACAATGACTACATAGACTGCAAGTTTCTACACTAACATGTTTTACACAATTGAAATCTCAAGAACACTACTTCAAGACATCCTAGCCTCAAGAATTTACTCCTCAAGTGACAAACTTATGCATATTTATCAATCAAATACCTCATACAAATCACCCACAATCATCAAAACATGTGACCCTCACAACAAATAGAGTTACCCAAAATTACTCACAATAATGCAATTAGAACATGATGGGCACAAAAATCAAGTTACACTCGCTCTCACAAGGAATTTGCAAGTTACACATAATGAACCATAGGTTTGACCTTAGTGTAGTACTCCACTAATATCATAATGACAAGTATAAGACCAATTAGATTTTTTTGTAATGAAGGCTAAGGGATGGGTTGGAACTATTTTGGAATAGTGACTATCTTCCCAAGCTCTTTAATGCAACACATTATCAATTAAAAACACGCTTCAACAACCAATTTACACCACTTTTGTCTACCTACATCTTTTGCTTTCACCCCATATCATTTAAGAATTTTCACAAACACTATGGTGGGTGCATACTATGCACAACTTATTCAATTTGAATAAATTTTATTCTTTTCATTACTCAACTCCCAACCACAATACAACAATTATATACACCCATAACTATTTCTTTTGGGGCTTTAATTTCACTTTCCTCCTCTTATTTTTCAGACTCCTCACTCAATTGATTTTTTTATTAAAGTGCTTCAAAGTTTTTTGGATCAAATTTAGGTCATTCAAAGAAGGAATTAGGATGCATAAGAGGATTTTAAAGAAATAGCTAAAGGCTCAATGGGGATGACTAAGATCATGCACAATGGTTAGTCAAAAAGAAGGTATAAAACAAGGCTATCAAAGAAATGCCTATATCATCTCCTAAACTCACATTCTTTATTTCACTTCGCGCATACACCGATCAAGTTCTGGACACCACATGCAACAAGGAATATATAGAAACTCACATCACACATGACACATGCTTGACTCACACATGATCATCATAGACTCTCAACCAACAATGGCATGAATTCAAATTTACGCCACAATAACAAGAGTCACTAACATGAACCTATGATTCTCAAAAGTAGTAATTCACATAATTCAACATGCTTTTTACAATCAAACACTTGCACCAAGAAATCAAAGATAGAACCAATAAGAATATCTTTGCTTAAAAAATTTTAAATTAAGCCAAACATTGGGAATTTCCCCATCCCATACATAAAAATCTACTTTTTACCCAATGTGAACTTAAAAGTAAGAGATAAAAATACTCTCTGAGGCTTCTAAGCCTAGCTAGTAGCATCTTTTTGCATCAAAAGGATCCTCGGGACCCCACACTCCGTTTTCTCCATACTTATTAGCTTAGGTCTATGGTACTCAGACTTCCCATCAACCTACGACTCAGCTAAAATAAAAACTATATGATATAAAAAAAATTAAACATACCTACTTATCTTGGGTTGCCTCCCAAACAACGCCTGATTTAGTGTCGTGGCTTGGCACCCAACTCAATAACTTAGTCATTATCATTTTTATCCATCTCACACAAGGTCTCCATCTTGTTATTTTCTGTATCCTTCTTGGGTGTGACTTCTCAAAGGTAGCAAATTTTTTAACTTTAGCCTTTCCAGGATCATCAATTAGCATTAAATCAAGTGGAGGTAGTAGTACTAGCTTAGGTAACTTGATGAGGGTGTCAGAAGAGGTCTTTTGTGGAATCACCACCCCACACTTATCCCTTCCAAAAACAGTGATCATGCACAAGTATTTATTATGGGATAGTTTGGTGAGTGATTTGTATACCTTAAAAATTTTCTCTTCATCATTCAACCTCATAGTCAGCGTTCCTTCTCTAATATCAATCAATGCTCCTCCCGTTGCTAAAAATAGGTGACCTAAAATGATTGATACATGTTTGTCTACCTGAAAATATAGAGCAATAAAGTCAGCAGGAATAATGAATTCACCAACCTTTATGAGGACATCCTATATAATTCCTTCAGGATAGGCAATGGGCCAGTTTGCCAGCTGCAGAACCACGATGGTAGGTCTAGGAATTCCTAAGCCCAATGTGTATAACAAAGAGAGGGGCATCAAGTTGACATTGGCCCCTAGATCACTGTGTGAATTGACCATTTTATTCCTAATTTAGATAGGGAGAGTACATTTTCCCGTATCTCTTAAATTTTTAGGGATTTTTTGTGTCATTATCGCGCTACACTTTTTAATGAGTGTCACGGTCTCAACCTCCTACAACTTACTTTTATTTGCAACCATATCCCTCAAGTACTTTGCATATTTTGACATACCCTGCAAAACATCTAACAAAGGTAAGTTAATGTAAAGCTCTCAGAATGTGTTAAAGAACGTCTTAAACACTGCATCCTCCTTCACTTTTATTTTCCTTTGAGGGAAGGGAAGTGGTGGCATCTTCTTCTTCTCTGGCTTAACAACTTTTTCTTTTGCGTACTCAAACTTCCTCAACTTTTCATCAACTTTGTCATTTACCTACGGGGGATTCAAATCTACATCCACCCCTTAGTTACCTTTGGAGGTTCTTCGTGAATCTCTTTACCACTTCTCAAGGTGATTTCGAAAACTTGTTTTGGATTTTTTGTCTTTGCTGGCAACCTATATTGAGACCTGGTATTTAGTGCCTATTGTAACTTCCCCAACTGCAACTCTAAGCTTGTCTGGATAGTTTGTTGATTTTTTACATCTGCAGCCAACTATGTTTGATTAGATAGAATCTACTTCATCATCTCTTCCATGTAGCTAGTTGACTGGTTTTTTTGTACCTGTGGTTACTTAATTTGTTGTTGTTATTCATTCCAAGGCTGAGTCTACCACTTCATGTTGTAGGCATTACCATAGTTATGCCTTTGAGCATTTCCCACATAGATCACCGATTCTAGACTTGATGCACACATAAAAGCTACATGGCCACTATTTTTACAAATTTCACACCAACCTACAGCTTGTTGGATTACATTAACTGTGGCTGCAGGTTGTGTAGTTCTAATTTTCAGGCTGTTGAACTGAGTGTTTATCAAATTTTGTAAAGTAGAAACCTGAGTTGGTAAAAATATGAATTGGTCCACCTCCAATACACCTGCAATTCTTTTCGTGGCACTCCTTGAGTATGAATTCTATTCTAGGTTCCCTTGAGCTATGAGGTTCAACAAAGTATACATCTCATCATATGTCATCTCAAGAGCTTGATCATCTGCAATTGAATATAGCAAAATTTTTGTATTGTGGTCAAGAGCCTCTACAAAAGTATGAGCAAGTACCTCATTGGACTATTGATGGTGTGGATAATCCAGAAGATGATCCTTGAAACATTCCCAAGAATGATAAAGATTCTCGTCTGACTTCTATTTAAAGCACACTATCTCACTACGAAGTCTCATAGTCTTTCCAGATGGGAAGAACCGAATAAGGAATTTTTCGGCTATGTCATCCCATAAGGTGATTGAATTTAATAGTTCTGCATTCAGCCACATTTTTGCTTCCCCAATCAGTGAAAGTGGAAAAAAGTCATCCTCACATAATCTGCATTCACACCCATGGGAATGAATGTATCACTGATTTCCAAAAAATTCTGCAAGTGGACCTGTGGATATTTGTGTGAAAGCCCTATGAAGTGTCCACTGCTAATCTGAAGTCGTACCATATTCTCTTTAAGTTCAAAATTACCTCCAGCTTCTGGCTTTTAAAATGAGGAGGTCAAATTAGTTAGAAGAGGGATTGCCACTTCTCTGATGTCCTGCGGGCTACTTATTCATCAGTTATGATGGCAGGATTCTATTGATTTTCTGTGATTTGAAGAATACCGGGGAGAATTTTTAATTCTCTCCTTCATTAATGAAAAAGTTGCTCAGCTTCGGTGCTTAGTTCAATTAAGTCCTGATCTATAGTACCCCGATCATTTCTTAAGCCTAAATCCACCTTTTGACTGAATATGGATACTTTCCAAAGTGATTCATGTTTATACCATGTTGTATTTCTCTAATTTCTAACTTTTTTCTATGTAGAGCATTGAATAATCTTTCATCGATACCAAATTTTCATAAATACGACACTCGAGTGAAGAGTTAGAGCCATTTTAGTGAGACAGTGTGCCACCTGGCACTTTAGCGCATTGCGGATCCAGCCAAAATGGCAATTGTCATTTTCCAGTGAGCCTTCGTGATATTGACACATTGCGCTAAGGCTCAATTTTAGGATTGTCAAATTCCAGTGCACTAACGCGATTCCACCGCATTGCGGTAGCCTTTCAAATCACGACCAAGGTGGCAAATGCGACTTCACTGCGTCGCACCACTGAGCAGTTTTCCAATTTTCCAATTCCAGTGAAGGACTACGATCCTAGCGCATCGCGCCAGGGCCAAAAATCGAGCTCCATTTATAGAATTTGATCAAGGGTATTTTGGTCTTTTGCACCCATCCTTACCCTTTATATATATAGAAGTGAGGGAGAAAATCCTCATTTTCTCTTCCATCTTCTCCAAAATTCTAGGGTTTCTCTCCAAAATTCAATCCAATTCTTATCTGAACATCTCAACATCAATCCATGGTTTTCACAAATTAATTCAAGATTTAAAACTTCAAGTCAAGAAATTAAGATCTCTAACTCAAGAAGTGGGAAATGAAGTCTATAGCAAGTTTATTCATCCCGAATAATAATCAAGGTATGTAGGCTTGAACAAGAATATCCTTTCATTCTTGTGCCCAAAGAATTGATTTTTACTATTGGAATTTCATGATCCTTGAAAGTGGGTTTACACCAAAATTTCTTTATTGATTATTATGAGATTTGAGTTGAATAAGTTTGATATTTATGATTATTTTACCATCACGTTTCTTAAATTGAGAATTTATGCCATGAGTAGTATATTGCCAGTTTGTATTGGTGATTTTTAAGTTATTTAAGACAAATGTCATGAGTTATGCTTTTTCCATGAGAAGTTTGAGTATTGAATATATTTATTGATATTGAGCTTGAAAGTCAAGAATGAGTCCTATGACATTTTCTTGAAGCTTTTGATACTTAATATGATTTGATAAGCAAGTGTACTTGATGTTGAGAAAGACTGTTTGAGTTTGAGTCGAGTTAGGAATCCATAAGTTGTTTATGATTTACAAATGAGATATATTTATCATTTGGTCTTCATGATAGACCCTTGAGTTGATTAAGGTGGATTCCCCAACGCGTTTTGAGATGAGTCTAGGAGAAGTATTTAGCATCGAGTGAGAAGTGTGGGTTCAGTGCATCCTACTTTCCCAAAACTACATGCCACCGTAGGATTGATATTTTAGGGCTAAAGAGCCGAGTTTGTGATCACAAAGATGAGTTTGTGGTTCTACTCCCTGGCAAGAGTATAACGCTCTGCCAATGTAGGGTTTCTTCTTTAGGAGGGCAAAACATTGGACTCCATGCGACTCATATGGTTTATGTCGGTTATAAGAAACTCCCAAGTCCATAATAGTCTAAGTTTTTTGAGTTATCGAGTCACTCTAAGTCTATAGTTAAAGAATTTGAGTTGAGTCCAATGATTTATGAGATTTTGTGAAGCATGTGTTATTATCAATGATTTGTGGAAATTATGTTTCAGGAAATTCAAGCGAAGAGAGTCATTATTGTCAGCATGCATGACTTTATTTTACATTTATGATATTGTTTAAAAGTGTTACATACACCCTTACATACTCAGTACAATCCCAAGTACTGATTCCCATACTCTTCTATGCTCTACATTTTCTCGTGATGTAGGTTCAGTTGTTCAGTCTCAGCAGCAACAGTGATCTTTGAGTACCTCCATTTACATTCTTATAGTTGGTGAGTCCTCATGGTTCGAGGACCTATGTCCCTAATTTTTGGCCTTGCTAGTAGATGGTTGTTTTATTTCAGTTCAGGCAAGTCAGTTAGGGATTTGTCCCAATGGCTCCTTAGTCTTGTTTAGTAGAGGCTTTGTCAGACTAAAGAACCAGTATGTACAGAACTTTCAGTATTTTGTTTGTACAGAACATTATTTCTTCATATCATAGTATGCTTATGACATGATTATTCTTCCCTATTTTAAAATGATTAATGTTATAGTGAGTTTTTAAAGTGATGACAGGCTTAGAGGGTTAGCTTGAGGCCACGTGTGTTCTTAAGCACCGTGTGATATCTCGGGATAGGCTTGGGGCATTACAAGCTTGGTACAGAGCCTAAGGTTTAAAGAGTCCTAGGGAGTCTAATAAGCCGCGTTACGTAGAGTCTTGATCATCGGTGCGTAGCGCGCCACATGTATGGGCAAGAGGCTATGGGACATTTTTGGAAAATTTATTTCTTTCTACAAAATTCTATCATGCATACAATTGTTTCTCTCTGCTATTAATTCATGCTCTATTATGACAGAAAATGCCTTCTCATAGAGCTCGCAGAAATAACAAATGACCTCAATCCATTGATCCTTTAGGTGAGACGGGTCCCACATTGAATTCCAGGTATCTTTATAAGTGCTAGCCCAGGCGGTTACCGCCAATGCTCAGACCCATACTCAAGCTGCAGTTCCACCTTCACAGAAAGGTATTTCAGTGGCAGATCAAGTTCATATGTTTATCCAGAAGAATTTGCCAGAGTTTTATAGGTCAAAGAAAGGCGAGGACCTACAAATGTATCTTGATGAGGTGAAAAAAATCACCTAAATTATGCATGTAATGGAGGAAGAAAGTGTGGAGCTAGCTTCCTATCACTTGAAAGATGTTGCTTATGATTGGGTGGAGATATGGATGAAGAATACAGGGGAGGATGTCGTTCCCATGACTTGGTAGTTATTCCAGGATGCGTTCTTAGATATATTCTTTCCCCCAGAGCTAAGGGAAGCGAAATTAGAAGAATTTATGAACTTGAGACAGGTCCCCATGACTGTTAAGGAGTACTGTCATAGTTCAACCAGTTATCTAAGTATGCTCCTGGTATGATTACTGATTCAAGAACGAGTATGAGTAAGTTTTTATCTGGTGTATTTGGTTATGTTGTTAAATAGTGTAGATCTACTATGCTTAATAGGGACATAGTCCTTTCAACACTAATGATTCATACTCAGCAGATTAAAGCGGACAGAGTGAAGGAGAGAGATAGAGCAAGGGAAAATAAGAGAGTTAGATCAGAGCAGCAGGAGTATGGTCAGACTAGATTTTCTGGAAGAAATCGCCCTCAGTTGCAGAACTTTTCACTTGTGCCAGCACCTTTATCAGCCAGTGCTCCCGCATTTAGAATTAGGCAGGAGCATGGAAATAGGCCTACTATGTCCAGGTCTCAGGATAGTGTGAGTAATAGACCTCGTCCTCCTCCATGTCTAAGTGTGGTAGGGACCATCCTGGTGAGTTCTTAGTCAATCTTAAAGGTTGTTTTGGTTGCAGTAAGTTGGGCCACAAATTTAAAGATTGACCATATGCTAGATAGGGGAGTTGTGATGTTTGTCCCCAGAGTCAGAATATTAGTGCTCCAGCCTCTTTAGTTTATCCTAATCCTTCTCAGGGTGCCTCATCTAGTACTGGAAGTGATTAGCGCCAGAATCACTTTTATGCTATACCACCCCACCAGGAGTAGGAGGATTTACCAGATGTTGTTACTGGTATTCTCCATGTATTTTATTTTGATGTGTATGTGTTGATGGACCCTGGGTCAAGTCTTTCTTATTTGACTCCGTTGGTGGCTGTGAATTTTGAAATCAATGCTGAAAAGATTCCTTATCCTTTTCTAGTTTCTACCATAGTAGGTGAATTTGTTGTTGTTAAGCAAGTATATAAGAAGTTTCCTATCACTGTCCTTAACAGAATCATTTTTTGGCTTAGGTCAGTTGCCTTTCTAGGTCATATTATTTCTTTTGAAGGTATTTGAGTTGATCCTCAAAAGGTAGAAGCTGTGAAGAATTGGCCTAGTCCTATTTCCCCCCTGATATTAGGAGTTTCTTGGGTCTAGCTGGCTACTATCATCATTTTGTTGAGGGTTTCTCCTCTATTGCTGCTCCTTTGACCCGGTTAACCCAAAATAAAGTTAAATTCCAATGGTTAGATTCTTACGAGAAGAGTTTTCAGGAGTTGAAGACTCGACTCACTTCAGCCCCTGCGATGACTCTGCCTTATGGTGTAGATGATTTTGTGGTGTATTGTGACGCTGCTAGAGTTGGGTTGGGCTAAGTGTTAATGCAGAAGGGTAAGGTTATAGCCTATGCCTCTAGCCAATTAAAATCTTATGAGAAGAATTACCCGACCCATGATCTTGAGCTAGCTTTAGTAGTTCTTGCCTTGAAAATCTGGAGACACTACTTATATGGTGTTCATATTGATGTCTTTACAGATCAAAAAAGTTTGTAGTATGTGTTTACTCAGAGAGAGTTGAACCTGCGACAGAGGTGATTATTAGAATTGCTGAAGGGCTATAATATGGGCATATTGTATCTCCCGAGCAAGGCCAATATAGTGGAGGATACCCTTAGCAGGTCGTCCATGGGTAGTGTAACGCATGTAGAGAACAATAAAAAGGAATTGGATCTCAAAATACATCATTTGACTTGGTTGGGTATCAGATTTCTTGATTTAGCTGAGGGTAATATTTGGGTTCAAAGTAATTCTGAATCTTCTCTAGTTTCAGAAGTAAAGGACAAGCAGGATATGGATTCTCATTTGGTTGAACTGAAAGAGTCATTTAAAGACCAAAAGGTGGAGGTTTTATCCCAAGAAGGAGATGGTGTATTGAGGGTTCAGAGTAGATTGTGTGTGCCTGATGTTGATGATCTGAGGTAGAGAATTATGGCTGAAGCGCATGGTGCACAGTGTTCTATTTATCCTAGTGCTACTAAGATGTTCTACGATTTGCAGGAAATTTATTGGTGGAATGGTATGAAGAGGGATATAGCAAAGTTTATAGAGAAGTGTGCAACTTGCCAATAGGTAAAGATAGAGCACTAGAGACCCGGTGGTATGATGCAAGAATTTAGCATTCCTACTTGGAAGTGGGAAGTGGTGAACATGGACTTCATGACCGGTTTACCTATCTCTCATCGTCATCATGATTCTAATTGGTTCATTGTAGACAGTTTGACTAAGTCAACAAATTTCCTACTAGTACGTACATTTTTTACCGTTGAGGACTATGCTAAGTTGTACATCCAAGAGTTAGTTAGGTTGCATGGAGTTTCATTGGCAATCATCTCCGATAGAGGTACTCAATTTACTTCTCAGTTTTGAAGAGCCTTTCAGAAGGGTCTTGGCACCCAAGTTCATTTTAGCGCCACTTTTCATCCACAGACAAACGGTCAAGATGAGAGGACTATCCAGACTATGGAGGATATATTGAGGGCATGTGTTCTTGATTTCAAAGAAAGTTGGGATGAACATTTTCCATTGATTGAATTTGCGTATAATAATAGTTTTCATGCTAGCATTGAAATGGATCCATTTGGGGCTTTGTATGGAAGGAGGTGTAGATCACCCATAGGTTAGTTTGAAGTGGGTGAGGCTTCTATGATTGGACTTGATGTTGTGTTGCAGGCCATGGAGAAAGTTAAGTTGATTCGGGAAAGCTTGAAGACAACCCAGACTCGTCAGAAGTCCTATGCAGATGTGAGAACAAGAGCTTTTGAGTTTGAAGTTGATGATTTGGTGTACTTGAAAACTTCGCCCATGAAAGGGGTGAAAATATTTAGAAATTAAGGGAAGCTTAGTCCCCGATATGTTAGACCTTATGGAGTTTTGAATCGTGTTGGGAAAGCAGCTTATGAGTTTGAGTTGCCTGCATAGTTGTGAGCTGTCCACCCTGTCTTTCGGGTTTCTATGCTCAAGAAGCACATTGGTGATTCTTTTGTGGTTGAACCATCAGAGAGCTTAGATGTTCGGGATAGTCTTTCTTATGATGAAGTTCCGATATCCTAGATTATCAAGTCCGTAGACTAAGGAACAAGGAAGTTCCCTTGGTTAAAGTTCTATGGAGAAATCAATCAATAGAGGGTGCTACTTGGGAAGCAGAAGTAGATATGCGAGTTAAGTATCCTCATCTCTTCTCCACGAGTTCAAATCAAGCCAAAGGTATCATTCTTCCTTAATTCGGTTTCCTTCTAATACAGCATATTCAGTTCTGTAGATATCCATTCTATGATTCGCGCATTTTATGAAGTACTCAAAAATCTAGAGTGAAGTAAGTCGATTGAGCAAATGGTTCCCATAAAGTATTTCCAGTTTCCTCTTTGTTATTGAGCCTAACTAGCAACATTTGAGGATGAATGTTTCCAAGGGGGAGATATTGTAATGCCCCGATCATTTCTTAAGCCTAAAACTACCTTCTGAGTGAATATGGATGACTTATAAAGTTATTGATGTTTATACCATGTTGTATTTCTCTAATTTCTACTTTTTACCATGTATATCATTGAATAAGCTTTCCATCAATACCAAATTTGCCCAAATCTGACACTCAGGTGAAGTGTTAGAGCCATTTTAGTGAGACAGTGTGCCACCTGGCACTTTAGCGAATCGCGGAGCCAGCCCAAATGGTAATTGTCATTTTATTGTGACCTTCTACGATATTAACGTGTCGTACCAAGGCTCAATCTTAAGATTGTCAAATTCCAGTGCACCAACGCTATTCCACCGCGCTGCGGTGCCATTCCAGGTCACGACCAAGGTGGCAAATGCAACTTCACCGCGTCGCGCCATTGAGCAGTTTGCCGATTATCCAATTCCATTGAAGGACCGCGATCCTAGCACGTCGCGCCAGGGCAAAAAATTGGGCTCCAATTCTAGAATTTGCTCCAGGGTATTTTGGTCTTTTCCACCCATCCTTACCCTTTATATATATATAGAAGTGAGGGAGAAAATCCTCAGTTCCTCTTCCATCTTCTCCAAAATTCTTGGGTTTCTCTCCAAAATTCAATCCAATTCTTGTCTAAACATCTCAACATCAAGCCATGGTTTTCACAAATTAGTTCAAGATTTAAAACTTCCAAGTCAAGAACATTAAGATCTCTTACTCAAAAAGTGGGAAAAAAAATCTATAGCAAGTTTATTCATCCCAGATAATAATCAAGGTATGTAGGGCTTGAACAAGAATATCCTTTCATTCTTATGCCCAAAGAATTGATTTTTACTATTGGAATTTCATGATCCTTGCAAGTGGGTTTACACCCAAATTTTCTTATTGATGATTTATGAGATTTGAGTTGAATAAGTTTGATATTTATGATTATTTTACCATCTCGTTTCTTAAATTGAGAATTTATGCCATGAGTTGTATATTGTCATTTTTTATTAGTGATTTCTAGGCGATTTAAGACAAGTTTCATGAGTTATTCTTTTTCCATGAGAAGTTTGATTGTTGAATATATTTATCGATATTAATTTTCAGAGTCAAGAATGAGTCCTATGATTTTTTTTGAAGCTTTTGATACTTGTTATGATTTGATAAGCAAGTGTACTTGATGTTAAGAAAGACTATTTGAGTTTGAGTCAAGTTAGGAATCCACAAGTTGTTTATGATTTACAGATGAGATATATTTATGATTTAGTCTTTATGATAGACCCTGGAGTTGATTAAGATGGATTTCCTAACATGTTCTGAGCTGAGTCTGGGAGGATTATTTAGCACCAGGTGGGAAGTGTGGATTCAACGCGTCCAACTTCCCCAGAACTACGTGCCACCGTAGGATTGAGATTTGAGGGCCAAAGAGCTGAGTTTGTGATCACAGAGATGAGTTTGAGGTTATACTCCCTGGCAAGAGTATAACGCTCCCGCCAATGTAGGGTTTCTTCCTTAGGAGGGAAAAACGTTGGACTCCATGTAGCTCACATGGTTTATGTCGGTTATAAGAAAATCCCAAGTCCAAAATAATCTAAGTTTCTTGAGTTACTGAGTCACTCTAAGTCATAAGTTAAAGAGTTTGAGTTGAGTCCAATGATTTAAAGATTTTGTGAAGCATGTGTTATTATCGTTGATTTGTCGAAATTATATTTCAGCAAATTCAAGCAAAGATAGTCATTATTGTCTGCATGCATGACTTTATTTTACATTTCTGATATTGTTTAAAAGTGTTGCATACACCTCCACATACTCAGTACAATCCCAAGTACTGATTCCCATACTCTTCTACGTTCTACATTTTCTCGTGATGTAGGTGCAGGTTCTTAGTCTCAGCAGCGACAGTGATCTTTGAGTACCTCCATCTATATTCTTACAGTTGGTGAGTCCTCATGGTTCGAGGATCTATGTCCCTGATTTTTGTCCTTGATAGTAAATGGTTATTTCTTTTCAGTTCAGGAGAGTCAGTTGGGGATCTGTCCCAATGGCTCCTCAGTCTTTTGTAGCAGAGGCTTTGTCAAACTAGAGTAACAGTATTTATAGAACTTTCAGTATTTTTTTTGTACAGGACAGTATTTCTTTGTATCACAGTATTCTCATGACATGATTATTCTTCCCTATTTTAAAATGATAAGTGTTATAGTGAGTTCTGAAAGTGATTACAGGCTTAGAGGGTTAGCTTGAGGCCACGTGGCCTTAAGCACCGTATGACATCTCAGGATAGGTTCTAGGGGAGTTACATGATCCCTTGCCAGCTTTTGTTACCTGTTTCCTATAAAAACACAACCAAGACCAAGTGTAAAAATACCAAATAAATCTAAAAGTAAAACTAAAATAAACAATTGTCAAATTACAAGACCTCGGCAACGGAGCCAAAAACTTGATAGCACCCATGAACATCTGCAAGTGTACGTGGTCTTATCAAATAGTAAATTGGCCTAATAAACTACAAGTATTGATCCCATAGGGACTTCGTTAAATAACAAATCAGTTTCAGTTCACAGTTTAGATTCAATTGATCCTATCATAACCAAAAGAGAGTTTGAAGTTTGTAATTTGTAAGTAAAATACATAATGTGTAAAGTAAAAATCTTGGACAATCAATAGGAGTAGACCCAGGGTTGAAGCACTTTGAACACTCATACTGTGTTATTGAACTTCGTTCATTAACTTGGTTATGTTGGTTGTCGATTCGTAGGATTAATTGCATGATCATGACCTCCCGACCTCTATCCAATTACCTAATGTGGACATTACAACTACATCATTGAGCGAGGATGTAATAATCCAATTAAGTTATTTAAGCTATCATCCTATATTTGAATCAAGTAAGGCATCTAAGTACATCCCTGTCCTAGACACTAATTTGTATTCCTTATTTTATAAAATAATACAAACCATACTTTGTTCAATCCCACTTTCTATCTCCCTATTCCCTCTCCCGAGTTCACAAGGTTGCCAATAGGTGTATTCTAAGGTGATCAAGCCTCAAAATAGTTGAAATAAGATTGAACACACAACCAACAATGATAATCAAATCAACAAACTTAATTCAAAACAATAGTACTCATGTTTTTGTCTTCAACCCCGGAAAGGGAGTTTTTAGTCACTCATAGTCATAGTCATAATCTAATAGGTTGAAATCATGTTATTATCTAATGGAATGTTAAATAAATAATGTAAAAAAAAACCTAATTAATGAATTTGTAGAAGCTTCCTTAATGTTCCAGGACGTCCAAAGATGAATAAAAATGTTTACAAAGATTTATTTATAGTAGAAACAAGTCCCAAGCCATGTAGGATTCAAATTGCACTGATGGTCGTGTTTGATATTGGGGTCACACCGCGATGGTAAATTCACTTAAGCGGGGGTAGCATTCACTATATGTTCAAGTAATGCTAGTTTCACGTCGTGAGGGCTGGTTGGGTCAAGTAGGGGTCGTGACGTACCCCTATCGCTACACCTTACTAGAAATTGCATCTTGAAATTTGGTTAAGTATTGGTCGTTTCTCTTTTTACCCTTGACTTTATGGTGTCTTTACTATGGTTTTCCAGCATCAAAATCATCCATATATAATTATATTAAACTCACAAAATATAATACCAGAACACACTACATAATTAGAGGTTCAAACAACACAAATCCATCACGATGAATAAAAAACAAGAGCTAAGACAAGGCAAATTTCCATGATTTTCCACTTTATTTTTCGAATCTTTACTTGATTCTCTTGAAATTTGTACACTAACAACAAGTTATTAAACATATAATAACACCATTAAAACCATTTATAATACATTAAACACAATAGAATTCAACAAAATAGACTAGACAAGCACCTAACTCAAGCTAGTAACACTGGTTTCATCGATTGAACTCTAAGTGATCCAATTAAACCCAATATTTTTTGAAATACTCTTTGCACATTATAATTACACATTTTATCACTTTGATTCTTATTTAGATCAACATGAACACGTTAAGAACTAAGTTACTCTCAAAATAAGGTGAAAGAAGCTAGAATAATGATACTGAATTGTATAAAACCACCTCAGATCATCACCCCATACTTAAACCCTTGTTCTTCCTCAAAAAAATATTTAATCTAAGCATCATAAGCTGAGGTGAATCTACACTTCTACTACTACAAATATACTCAATCTAGTTCTACAATGACTACACAGACTGCAACTTTCTACACTAGCATGTTATACACAATTGAAAGCTCAAGAACACTTCTTCAAGACATCCTAGCATCAAGAATTTACTCATTAACTGAAAAACTCATGAATATTTATCAATCAAAGACCTCATATAAATCACCCTCATTCATCAAAATATGTGCCCCTCACAATAAAAGGGAGTTACCCAAAATCAGTCACAATAATGCAATTAGAACAAGATGGGTACAAGAATCAAGTTACTCTCACTCTCACAAGGAATTCACAAGTTACACATAATGAACCATGGGCTTGCCCTTAGTATAGTACTTCACTAATATTAGAATGTCAAGTAGATAATCAATTAGGTCTTTTTCAGGTTGTAATGAAATCTAAGGGATAGGTACGAATTATTTTGGAATAGAGACTATCTTCCTAAGAACTTTAATGCAACAGATTTTCAATTAAAACCACCCTTCAACAACCAATTTACACCACTTTTGTCTACCCACATCCTTTGATTTCACCCCATCTCATTTAAGTATTTTGAAAAATACTATGGTGGGAGCATGCTACGCACAACTTATTCAATTTGAACAAATATTATTCTTTCCATTACTCAACTCCCAACCACAACACAACAACTATATACACTAATAACTATTTCTTTTGGGGCTTCAATTTCATTTTCGTCCTCTTATTTTTCAAACTCCTTGATTTTTCATTGAAGTGCTTAGGAGCTTTTTGGATCAAATATAGGTCATTCAAAGAAAGGATTAGGATGCATATATGGAATTCAAAGAAAATGCTAAAGGCTCAATAGGGCTGACTAAGATCATGCACAAAGAGTAGGCCAAAAAGAAGGTATAAAACAAGGATATCAAAGAAACACCTATATCATCTCCTAAACTCATATTCTTCATTTCACTTCGTACACACACTGGGTAAGCTCTAGACACCACATGAAACAAGGAATATACAAAAACCCACATCACACATGACACATACTTGACTCACACATGATCATCATAGACTCTCAACAAATAATAGCATGAATTCAAATTTAAGCCACAAGAACAAAGTCACAAACATGAGCCTAAGAGTCTCAAAACTAGTAATTTACATTATTCAACATGCTCTTTACAATCAAACACTTGCACCATGCAATCAAATATAGCACCACCAAGAATATATTTGCACAATTTTTTTTAAATTTAGCCAAAATTGGGAATTTCCTTACCCTCACAGTTAAAAATCTATATTGTCCCCAAAGTGAACTTAAAAGTAAGAGATAGAAATACGCCCTGAGGCCTCTAGGCCTAGCTAGTAGCATCTTTTTGCATCAAAAGGATCCTTGGGACCCCACACTCCATTTTTTACATGCTTCTTAGCTTAGGTTTATGGTACTCAAACTTCCCATTAACCCGTGACTCAGCAAAAACAAAAACTATGTGATGTAAAAAAAACTAAAAAATTAAACATACCTACTTAACTTAGGTTGCCTCTTAAGCAGCTCCTGATTTAGTTTCGCGGCACGACCTAACTCAACAACTTAGTAGTTCTCTTTTCTTCTCTTTCTCATGCTTAGTCTCCATCTTCTTATTCTCTTCATCCCTCTTGGGTGTGCCTTCTCAAGGACAGAAATTTTTTCAAATTTAGCCTTTCCAGGCTTATCAATTAGCATCAAATCAAGCGGTGGTGGTGGTAGTAGCTTAGGTAACTCAATGATAGTGTCAGAAGAGGTTTTTTATGGAATCAACACCCCACACTTATCCCTTTCAATAATTGTGATCATGTATAAGTATTTATATTGGGATAGTTTGGTGAGTGGTTTGTATACCTTAAAAATTAACTATTCATCATTCAACATCATAGTCAATGTTTCTTCTCTCTCATCAATAAATGTTCCTCTAGTAACTAAAAATAGGCACCCCAAAATGATTGGTACCTATTTATCTATCTGTAAGTCTAGATCAATAAAGTCAGCAGGAATAGTGAATTCACTAACCTTTATGATGAAATCCTCTATAATTCCTTTAGGATAGGTAATGGGCCCGTCTTTCAGCTGTAGAACCACGATGGTAGGTCTAGGCATTCCTAAGCCCAATGTGTCGAACAAAGAGAGGGGCATAAAGTTGATACTAACCCATAGATCTCTAAGTAAATTGACCATTATAATCCTAATTTGGATAGGGAGAGTAAATTTCCCTGGATCTCTTAATTTTTTAGGGATTTTTTATGTCACTAACGTGCTACTCTCTTTAGTGAGTGACACGGTCTAAACCTTCTGTAACTTAGTTTTATTTGCAACCACATCCCTCAAGTATTTTGCATATTTTTGTATACCCTACAAAATATCTAACAAAGGTAATTTAATGTGAAGCTATATGACAGTGTCAAAGAAATTCTTGAACATTGCATCCTCCATCGCTTTTATTTTCCTTTGAGAGAAGAGAAGTGGCAACATCTTCTTCTTATCTGACTCAATAACTTTTTCTTTTGAGTACTCAGAATTTTTCAAATTTTTAACAACTTTGTTATTTACCTGTGGGGGAGTCAAATCTGCATCTACCTCCTTAGTTACCTTTGGATGTTATCCTTGAAGCTCCTCACCACTCCTCAAGGTAATTGCATAACTTGTTTTGGATTTTTATCTCTGTTGTTAACCAACCTTGATACCTCATATTCAATGCCTATAGTAACTACCCTAACTGAAACTCTGAGCTTCTATAAGTAGCTTGTTGATTTTTTACAACTGTAGCCACCTATGTTTGATTGGTTTTCTTGTGTCTGTTGTTGCTAAATTTGTTGTTGTTGTGCATTCAAAGGCTGAGTCCACCCCTTCATGTCATAGGCATTACCATAATTATGCCTTTGAGCATTGCCCACATACATCACCAATTTGGGATTTTATGTACACATAGCAACTGCATGGCCACTCTTTCCGTAAATTTCACACCAAGCTATAGCTTGTTGGATTACATTGAATATGGCTGCAAGTTGTGTAGTTCTAAATTTTAGAATATTGAACTTGGTGTTTATCAAATTTTGTAAAGCAAAAACCTGAGTTGATAATGTTGTGAACTGGTCCACCTCTAATACACCTGCAATTCTTTTAGTGGCACTCCTAGAGTCTGAATGCCATTCTGGGTTCCCTTGAGATATGTGGTTCAATAAAGTGTACCACTCATCACATGTCATCTTAAGAGCTTGACCACCTATAGCTGAATCTAGAAAATTTTTCATATTGTGTAAAGAGCTTCTACAAAAGTATTAGAAAGTACCTCATTGGACTATTGATGGTATGGAAAGTCCCAAAGAAGAGCCTTGAACCACTCCCAAGAATAATAAATATTCTCTTCTGGCTTCTATTTGAAACACACTATCTCACTATGAAGTCTCACAATCTTACCAGATGGGAAAAATTGAATAAGGAATTTTCTGGCCATGTCATCCCATGAGGTAATTGAATTTGTCGATTCTGCATTCAACCACTTTTTTGCTTCCCCAATCAGTGTAAGGAGAACAAAGTCATCCTCACATAATCTGTATTCACAGCAGTGGGAATAAATGTATCACTGATTTCTCAAAAATTTCGCAAGTGGACTTATGAATCTTCATATGAAAGCCCTGTGAACTGTCCACTACTAATCAAAAGTTGTACCATATTCTCTTTAAGTTCAAAATTGCCTTCAGCTTTCGACTTCTAAAATAGGGAGGTCAAATTGGTTGAAGGTGGGATTGCCACTTCTCTGACTATCCTATGTCTTCTTGTTCATAAACCATGATAGCAGGATTCTTTTAGTTTTCTACGATTTATGGAATACCATGGAGAAGGTTTGGTTCTCTCCTTCATTGATAAAAAAGTTGCTCAGGTTTGGCGCTTGGTTCAACCAAGTCCCGATCCCTTGTCAGCTTTTGTAATTTGTTTCCTACTAAAACACAACTAAGACCAAGTATAAAAATACCAAATAAATCTAAAAGTAAAACTAAAATAAATAGTTTCCAAATTACAAGCCCCCAAAAATGGCGTAAGAAACTTGAAAACACACACACAAGTGTACGTGGTCTTATTAAGTAGTAACGTGGCCTAATAAAATCCAAATATCGATCCCACAGGGACTTGGTTAAACAATTATTTGATTTTAGTTTGCATTTTAGATTCAACTAATTCTATTGTAATCAAAAAAGAGTTTGGAGTTTGTAAATTGCAAGTAAAGCAAATAATTCATAAAGTAAAGATCTTGGACAATCAATAGGAGTAGAACTAGGGTTGAAGCATTTTGAACACTCATACAATGTTATTGAACTTCATTCATTAACTTTATTATCTTGGTTTTTGATTCGTAGGGTAAATCTCATGATCATGGCCTCCCGACCTCTAACCAATTACCTAATATGGATATTATAATTACATTGTTTAGTGGGGATGTAATAATCCAATCAAGTTCTTTAAGCTATCATCCTACATTTGAATCAAGTAATACATCTAAATACATCCCTGTCCTAGAAACTAATTCGTATTCCTTATTTTATTAAAGAATACAAACCATACTTTGTTCAATCCCACTTTCTATGTCCCTATTCCCTATCTTGAATTCACAAGGTTACTAATAGGTGTCTTTTAAGGGTGATCAAGCCTCACAATAGTTAAATTAAGATTGAACACACAACCAAAAATGATATGAAAATCAATGAACTTAACTTAAAACAATAGTACTCAAAACAATAGTACTTATGTTGTTCGCTTCAATCCTGGAAAGGGAGTTTCTAGTCATAATCATAATCCAATAGGTTGAAATTATGTTATGATACAATGGAATGTTAAATATATAATGTAAAAAACAAAGTTATGAAGTTTTAAAAGCCTCCTTAATCTTCCAAAAGTTCCAAAGATGAATAAAAATGTTCACAAATGTGTATTTATAGTATATAACAAGTCCTAAGCTGTGTAGGATTCAAATTGCACTGATGGCCGTGTTTGATGTTGGGGTCGCTTTATGATGGTCAATTGACTTGAGTGGGGGTCGCGATGCACTATATGGTCAAGTAAATCTAGGGTCTCATCACGAGGGGTGGTTGGGTCAATTAGGGGTCGCGAAGCACCCCTACGTGATACCTTACTAAAAATTGCATCTTGAAATTCGATTAAGTGTTGGTCGTTCCTCTATTCATCCTTTAATTTGTGGTGTCTTTCCCATGGTTTTATAGCCTCAAAATCATCAATATATAATCATATTAAGATCACAACACAAATTAGAGGTTTAAACAATACAATAGCCATCACGACAAATAAAAAACAAGAGCTAAGACAAGGTAAATTTTCATGTTCTTCCACTTTATGTTTTGACTCTTTACTTGACTTGCTTGAACTTTGTACACTAACAAAAAGTTTTTACATACATAATAACACCATTAAAATCATTTAGAATACATTAAACACAATAGAATCCAACAAAAGAGAATAAACATGCACCTAGCTCAAGCTAGTAACACTAGTTTCATCGATTGAACTTTAAGTGATCCAATTGTATCCAAACTTATTTGAAATACACTTTGCAGATTATAATCACACATATTATCACTTAGATGCTTATTTATATCATTATGAACACGTTAAGAATTCAAGTTACTCTTAAAACCAGGCAAAAGAAGCTAGAATAATGATTCAGAAGTGTATATAACTACCTCAAATCATGTATCCCCATGGGGAACCCCTGTGTTGTTTGTAAAGAATAAATATGGGGCGATGTGAACGTGTATTGATTATAGGCTTCTTAACAAAGTGACAGTGAAGAACCATTATCTGATGCCTCATATTGATGATTTATTCGACCATATTTAGGGCGCAACTATATTTTCTAAGATATTTTTGAGGTTTGTTTACCATTAGTTAAGTATTCAAGCTGAGTATATCCCAAAGCCCGCCTTTAGGACCTGTTATGGTCACTATAAGCTTTTGGTTATGTCTTTTGGGCTGACTAATGCCCTAGCTGTGTTTATGGACTTGATAAACCATGTGTTTAGACCCTATCTAGACTTCTTTTTTATTGTGTTCATTGATGATATTCTTATGCATTCGAGGAGTAGTGAACAGTCTGCACAGTACTTAAGAATTGTGCTCCAACTTTTGCGAGAGCATGTGCTTTTTGCCAAGATCTATAAGTATGAGTTTTGGCTTGAGTTAGTGTTGTTTCTTGGACATGTGGTGTCCAAGGAAGGTACTATGGTAGACCTAGCTAAGATTTCAATGATTCATAATTGGGCTAGGCCTATGTCTCCAACTAAGATTCATAGTTTTATTAGTTTGAATGGTTATTATAGGGGCTTTGTTGAGAGTTTCACTACAATATCATTTCCTGTGACGAGATTGACTCATAAGGAAGTTCTTTTTTGGTGGTCCGAGAAGTGTGAGTTGAGATTTCCAAAGCCCAAGGATTGTCTCACTTCAGCGTTGGTGTTTGCCCTTCCAGTTGAAGGGAAAGGATTCACAGTGTTTTTTTATTCATCTGGTGTTGGTCTTGGATGTGTTTTGATGAAGTAGGGTCATTTCATTGCCTATGATTTAAGATATCTTAAGGTGTATGAGTGCAACTACTCCACTCATGATTTGGAATTGGTGGTGGTAGTTTTGCACTTAAGATATGGAGGCATTACTTGTATGGTATGCAAACGAGATTTTCACCAATCATCATAGTCTTCAGCATCTTATGACTCATTGAGAGCTTAATGCAGGTAGCACAGAAGGATGGAGTTTTTAAAGGACTATGGTATTTCCATCTTGTATCATCTGGGTAAGGCAAATATGGTGGCTGATGCCTTGAGTCGCAAGGCAGTGAGTATGGGTAGTTTGGCATGTATATCAATTTCTCAGAGGCCCTTACCGTGAAACATCCAGTCCTGAGATAATATAATGGTTCGCCTTGATATTTTAGATCACTTGAGGATTTTGGCTTCTGTAAAGGCGAGGTCCTCTCTTTTTGAGTAGATTCGTGATCATTAGTTTGAGAATAGTAAGTTGTGCCTTCTTTATGATCGGGTGGTAAGTGGTGAGTCTGGGAGACACACTATAGATTTTAAGGGTAGCCTGAGGTTTCAAGGTCATATTTGTGTTCCCTAATTTGATGATTTGGTTCAGTTGATTCTGCATGAGGATTACAGCTCTAGATATTGTATTAATCTCGATACGGCCAAGATGTATAGAGATTTGAGGCAACTCTATTGGTGGGATAGTATGAAGAAAGATATGGCAGAATCTGTAGCTTGTTGCCTATGTTATCAGTAGGTTAAGGTCGAGCATCAGCATCCAGGGGCTTTGACTCAGAAGTTACCCATTCTTGAGTGGAAATGGGAAAAGGTTACTTGGGCTTCATTAGTGGTTTACCTCCTACTTCCTGTAGTCACAATGGTATTTGGGTTATTATGAATCATTTGACCAAGTCAGTATATTTTATTCCTATACATATGACCTTCAGTGCTGAGAGATTAACCTAGATTTATGTCTGAGAGATAGATTTTCTGCATAGGGTACTTTTGTCTATCATATCAAACCATGGTTTTGTGTTTACTTAGCAGTTTTGGAGAGCATTTTAGGAGAACTTGTGTACTCTAGTAGATTTGAGTACAACCTTTTATTCATAGATGGATGGTCAGCTTGAGCAAAATATTTAGGTGTTTAAGGATATACTCTTTGAGCTTATGTTAGGACCCTGGAGGTCGATGGGATCGGTACTTGTCATAGGTAGAGTTTGCCTCCAACAATAGTTATCATTTAAGTATTGAGATGGCACCTTATGAGGCTTTGTGTGGTAGGAGATATTATTCTCCTATAGGATGGTTTGAGACTTCTGAGGTTAGACCCAGTGAAATAGATTTGCTTTGGGACTCATTGGATAGAGTCAGGGTGATTCAGGATAGGCTGAGAGCAACCCAGAGTAGGCAAAAGGCCGACACCAACCGTAAACTCCATCCCTTGAGATTCAGAGTTGGTGATTATGTGTTCCTTCGTGTTTCACGTATGAGAGATATGATGAAGTTTTGGGAAAAGGGTAAGCTTATCCCTCACTATATTATTCCTTTTGAGATTCTCCATATAGTTGGCCAGGTGGCCTATGAGTTGGCTTTACTTCCAGACTTTACCATTGTTCATCTAGTTTTTAATGTCTCTATGTTGCGGAAGTATATTCCAGATTCTTCTCATGTGCTTAGATGTGACTCGGCCTAGTTAGATGAGCAGTTGACCTTTATGGAGGATCTTGTGCTTATTTTGGCTAGTGATGTGAGGCAACTACATTCTAGAGAGATTCTGGTAGTCATAATTCAGTGGAGTCACCGCCCATTAAAGGAGGCTATTAGGAGATCGATAGTGAGATGCGGGCCCATTATCCTTATTTACTTGAGACTTCAGGTATTTTATTTATCTTTAACTTTTAGGGATGAAAGTTCCTTAGTAGCGGAGGTTTTAATGACCCTTCAAGTCATTGTCTGCATTATTGTATATTTTTTCTGATAGAACATCATCATAGCTACCCTAAGTCATTAGTAACTTATTGGAACCAATAGTTCAATTACCTGGCAGTTCATTTGGTTTTTAGAACCACTTTCTCAATTTGAAGTCTTTGTTGGTTCAAATTGACCTCTGAGCAAAAACTTCAATGAAACAACCTTAAATGCAAAATCCAACTTTGCCAATGCATCTGAATAGCAAATCTATGTAGTTACATATCTCATTTTCTCAAAATAGACTCTAGATGTATCTCAAGGCATTGGCCAAAGCCTAAAACTAAGTTCCAAGCTACATCCATGCCTGACATAGGGAGAAATATCACGACCGAATATGGAGCCACGACCACGGCCAAGTGGGGTCCATCACCATGAGACCTAGGTAAGCTTATTTAAAGGCTGTCTTGCTTGAAATTTTGACTATTTTGTGCCTGCATCTTGAGCTTTAAACCCTAATAGAGTGTAAAATCTTCAAAGTGAGTCATATGGGTTGATTAGGAGCTTCAATAACTTATGTAATCCAAATTTGCTACAAATCTTAGGTAAGATTCCTTCTAATTTGGTATTGATTTATTAATTTCTAAACCCAAAACCCATAAGTCTTTAAGCTCAATAGTATCCACAAATGTGATTGATTCACTCAAATTTCTTGAGGGTTATAGCTCCTGAATGGTAGTTGAACAATGGGTTGGTCTTGGAAACTCATTTTCTAAATGTGGAACCCACTTATTGATTTGGTGTCAGTTTGGACCTATGGCATAATGGTGCGATAATGGGTGTTGTTAATCTTGTAATGTTGCTTAGATTGTTTGTGATGGCTTGGATTGTGGAAGAAGAAGCTTCAAGAAAAGATAAGGCAAAGCTCGTTGGTTCATGAGAAATTTGGATCCAAGGTAGGTTAGGCTTACTCATAGTTGGATTGAGATTTATTACAGTATAATTATTGATATCTTATGGGATTAGGTAGGGTCTAGATGATAATGCATGATTGGTGACATTTGGGATTAGTTTATTCTTATAGGCTATTACACTTGTAAAATATGATGCTTGACTATAGCTTAGAACCTTGGATAGTTCTACTTGTATTCTCATGAATAGTATGAGAATACTTTAGTTTGTCCAATAGTTGAGAATAATGTGGTTGACTAACCTTAAAAGTATGTCGACCTAGATATAACTAGTTACGAATTGGTCATAGTATTTGGGGTGACTTAAAAAGGATACTTGAAGAGGTTTTTCCCATCATAGGCTTAGTAAGGATTGATAAGCCCTTATTGTGTGAGTTAGATAACCTAGCCTAATTCCTGGTATAAGTTAGTCTTGTAGAAGTGAACTTTGGAATTATTGCGATTTAGGAGTGGGACTTGACCCACCTTAAGCTTGAACTATGTAATTCCTTAGTGACCTAGATACTTGATGAACGACTGAGTAACGTTATTAAGGTTATAATGGTTCAATTTAATTGCCGGATATGTACTTGGTCAATGGTTGGATAATGTGAATACATGATTTATGATCTTGTTGTCATGATATAGATATTCTTAGAAAGTCTTGTAAATTGAATCTATGGTTATGCTATCCCTTGGCTTATTGATGGGTTCACCAAGTGAACCTCTAATTATGTTACCACTCTTGCTATGACCCAAGCCTTATGATAAAGCTAATGTTTATGTGAAGGATTTTCCTTTGGGGTTAGATTGTGAAAAGTGGGAGTAAAAGTGGTGTCCAGAGATCATGCACTTGACTTATAATTGACTTGCTAATAAACATATTAACTTGGAAAAGTGGTGATTCCGTACATAATTTAGAAACGCATGCTCATGCATTCACTCATAGTATATAGTGATGATTAATAGATAAATATGATGTTATGTGTTACCTTACATCACTTATACTCTATCCTTATGGGTTGTATGTACTTATTGAATTGTCTACATATATATGTGCATAATGATGATTCCTGATGAATTCAAAGGACATATTTTTGTTGTGATGATGCCCGGTGAATCCATAGGATATAATGATGTTACGATGATGCCTAGTGAATTCAGAGGATGTCTTAATGTGATGATGATGCTCGGTGAATCTAGAGGATATAATGATGTTATAATGATGCTTGGTGAATCCAGAGGATATAATTATGTTATGATGATGTCCGGTGAATCCGGAGGATATATTGATGTGATTATGATGCCCGGTTAATCCAGAGGATATATTGATCTTATGTTGATGCCCGGTGAATTTGGAGGATATATTGATGTTATGACGATGCTCGGTGAATTTAGAAGAGGTAATGATGATGTGATAACATTATGGTAGTAAATATATATGTGAATGCATGGTTATATATGAGGTTATGTCATGTGTGGCTAAACCCCTTTGTGTACTTGGGACATGATGTCTTCATTGGTAAATTGTTATCCATTCTTTGTCATTAATTACTAGATAAGAGGTGTGACCTTTGTTAACTCAAAGTAGTACCTAGAAGTGGATTATGCGAGTATTGAGTTAAGGCTAATTGATATGTCTAATTTTGTGTAGAACCTAGGGCTCACCTAGTAATTCTTCTTGACTTGGATAAATGGCTACATTATGGAATTTATCCTAGTAAAGTGGCTTATGTGATAACTAGTGTCTCTAATAATTGACTATGACTTATGGGCAAAAATCCCAGAGAACTAGTTGATGGACCATACTTAGCTAAAATATGGAAACTAGTCCTTAAGGTTGCAATATGCTTAATGATAATAGACCTAGTATTGTATAATGAGTGGTTAAGTTGAAATCTTGTATGTGATGTCATGTAGGCTTAATTGATGACTTATATAATAAGGAGGCTAACTAGAAGATGGCTTTGTGATGGTGAATACATAATAGTTTTGGTAACTTCTAGCTTTTCCATTTTAGATGACTATTAAAGTATTAGACTTGCAAACTAGTGGCTTATGGAAATAGAGGATAGCTAGTATAGGCTAGACATGATGTTTATTAATGAATTAGAGATCAAATGACTATATAACCATGTTATGGTGATATCAGCTTCGTTGTATCAAATTGCGGTATTGACGATGATTGTAGACCTAGGTAAGAGGCCATGGTGGGAATGGACAATCCCGTGGCCTTTGAGAGTTTCTTATGTAGTTGTGCCTTAATATGTTGATCGATTGATCTTTGGTGTACTCTCTGGTGGTATAGGACGCCGTGATGAGTTCTTTGTTTGTTTTTCTTGAGTGTACTTCCCAGTGGTATAGGACATAGTAGTTGATTACTCTATAACGATGGTAGTTGTATTGATTATGGTAATTACATGATTGTTTTTGTATATACATGTTTCTTTATGCTTCCAAAATGATTACTCATGTTGTATGAAAGTTATGGTATATGTGGATATGGAATGTCGTACTATTGTTATAGTTTATTAGTTATTTAGACAATGGTATCGAAGAAGATTGAGGTTCGATTTTGTACCTTGACTTTAAGTTATTGTGTTACTTTATATCATCCTTATATTATAATTTATCTTAGTAAGCCAATGATGTCTATGGAGTACCCATGTTTGGGTACTCATACTACACTTCTATTCCTTTTTGGTGCAGACTCGAGTTCTAGTAGCTACCATTGAGTTGAGGCCATGCGGTGTTAATCATCAGGAGATAGGGTGAGCTCTTAGAGTTCGAGTTGCCCTTTTTCCCTTTTATCCTTACTCTATCTTTTATATTCAAGACAAATGTTTGAGACTCTTTAAGATTACTAGATGTTGAGTTGTAATTTCTATTGTCGAATGTAGAGATGCTCTTGTACTAATATTATCAGGTCATGGGATTGGTATTCAAATATTAGTTGACTTTATTTATGAAATGATGTTATTTATACTGCATTCTTACATAGGGTCCATGTTGGACGTTTCTACTAAGGCAACCCATTGCTCTAGCTCTGGGTTACGATGTCGGCTTACCTACCGGCGGCTTGTGGTTGGTGCCATTATGACTCAAAAATTGGGTCATAACAAATTAGTATCAGAGCGTAGGTTACACCGATATTATTAGTACAAGAGCAAGTGTCTAATAGAGTCCTGTAGATCAAAACATCGACGTCTATTTCTTATCTTCGAGAGGCTATAGGACATTTTTTGGAGTCCTTCACTTCTTTTACTCATATTGTGCTAAGAGTCTAAGTTGGTTTGTTGGATATTCTTTTGACTTTACTCTTTCATAAAAACCCAGGACTCATGCTATAGTTATACGTGAGGAGGGTCCCAAGACCCAGACTCGTGATGTGTCCTCAGATAGGGGTCAGGATGGCCCTCCCCAGAACCTCATTCCTACACTCGAGATAGAGAATCCTCCACCTTATCCAGCGGTGGGCCAAGGATTAGCCCAAGCTTCACTAGGGTTCATCCTCTCTTCTTTGCTTAGAGAGGCCTTAGTTCAGCTGCTGGGTATTGTTGATGGTTCACAAACTACTGGGACTGGACTGCATCCCATAGCTACATCTCCTGGAGTTGATGTTACTCCTATTCCGATAGTTGTTCAGTCGACAATCACTTAGCCAGTTGTGACCCAGCCTGATATGTCTACTGATGAGTAGTGGACGCTGGGTAGATTCTTGAGGTTGTCTCTACCTAGATTTTCTGGTGCTCCTAGAGAGGATGTATTTGAGTTTTTAATTACTTGTGAGGATAGGATTTGTGGTTTAGGTCTTTTTAAAACCCGTGGGGTGGATTACACCATATTTTAGTTGGACTTGTCTGCTCAACACTGGTGGAAAGGTTTTGTGAATTCTAGGATAGTTGGTAATCCCCTATCTCTTGGTCTCTATTCTTCAAGATATTCTCAGAGAAGTATATGTTGTGCAGCCTCAGATAAGGCTTGAGAGATCAATTCTCTAGATTGGAGCAGGGTTCTAAGCCAGTCACTTAATATGAGGCTCATTTCCATAAGTTGGCTAGGAATACGACTTCTATTATGTATAAAGAGTATGAGAGAGTTTATTGTCTGAGAGGATTGAGACTTCCTATTTGCATGGCTACGTAGAGTTTGGTTACTGCTGGTAGGACCCTTGTTAAGGTTGTTGACTATGCTAGAGTGATAGAGGACATATAGCGTGAGGGCCGTGATAAGAGGCCCAAGTATGAAGGCAGATTTGGTGGGAGCCGTAGTAGTTCCTTATTTAGGAGTGGTATTCCTTATGCTGGACATCCTTCCCATTCATCTTTTCAGCCTCAAAGTCAGGCTAGTCGACCTGTTCAGGAAGCTCTTCTGACTACTGACGGGGATCAATTCATTACTATTTGTCGCCCTAGTAAGGATGGTGATCGGTCTTTGAGATGTTTATCTGTAGGCCATACTAGGAATGGTATCTATGCCGGATCAACTAGATTTGTGATTTCTGCTTCTGATCGTGATTCTTGTTTTACTTATGGACTTTTTGGTCATTTCTCTAGAGATTACACTAGTCATGAGGCGATGGTTATTTCATCCCAGAGAGCTACTCCCATTAAGGCAGTTCCTCCTTTGGGTATAGATAGTTCGAGAGGTCGTAGGGGTGGTTACTAGGATACTCGAGGTGGTACTCAGGCAGGTAGGACAGAAGGTTAGTTAGGTACCTATCCAGATGGTGACCGTGGTCAATTATATGTAGTATCGCTAGACCCATGGCTGAGACTTCAAATGTTGTAGTTATAGGTGCAATTTTGGTATACCATAAGTTGGCTCTTACTTTATTTAATCCTGGATCCACTTATTCTTATATATCTCTTTATTATTCTCCACGTTGGACTTGACTATTGATTTATTATTTGTTCCTTTGTGTGTATCTACTCCCATAGGTGATTATTTAGTAGTGGATCGAGTATTCAGTTAATGTGTTATGATAATTAGTGGTTTTATACTTGTATTGATCTTATTATTCTTGATATATTGGATTTTGATGTGATTTTAGGCATGGACTAGTTATCCCACTATCATGCGATGATAGATTATTGTGCCAAGATCGTTACCTTATCCATGCCTGGCATACACCCAATCGTATGGTAGGGACCAATTAGCCACAAGCCGACAGGGATTATTTCTTATGTTTTATCTAGAAGACTTATGTCGAGGATTGGGAGTCTTATCTTGCCTATGTATGTGATACCTATGCAGAGAGTCTGACGCTTGACTCTATTCTTGTTGTGTGTGAGTTTCCTGATGTATTTCCTGTCGACCTTCCTGGTACTCACCCTGACCATGATATTGAGTTTTCTATTGACCATGAGCATGACACTCAACCTATTTCTATGGTACCTTATCATATGGCTCCTTCTAAGCTTAAGGAGCAAAACTCCCAGCTTTAGTATCTTCTTGGTAAGGGTTTTATTACACCAAGTGTCTCTGTAGGGATTCCCAGTGTTGTTTATAAAGAAGAAAGATATGTCAATGCAAATGTGTATTGAATATAGGCAGCTTAATAAGGTGATGTTGAATAACCATTATCTAATACCTCATAATGATGATTTATTCGACCTTCTTTAGGGAACATCTATATTTTCTAAGATAGATTTGAGGCCCGGATACCATCAGTTGAGGATTCAAGATGAGGAAATCTCGAACATGGCATTTAGGACCTATTACGGTCACTATGAGTTTTTAGTCATTTATTTTGGGCTGACTAATTCCCCAGCCGCAATTATGGACTAGATAAACCGTGTGTTCAAAACCTATCTAGACTCCTTTGTTATTGTTTTCATTTGCTGATATTCTTGTGTATTCGAGTAGTAGTGAGGAGCATGCGCAATACTTGGAGATTGTGCTCCAAGTTTTGCGAGAGCATGTGCTTTTTGCCAAGTTCTCCAACTGAGAGTTTTGGCTTGAGTTAGCATTATTTCTGGGACACGTTGTGTCAAAGACGGGTATTATGGTAGACCTGACTAAGATTTCAGTGATTTGTGATTAGGCTAGGCCTATATCTCCAACTGAGGTTCACAGTTTTATTGGTTTGGCTTGTTATCATAGGTGCTTTGTTAAGAGTTTGCTACCATATCAACCCCTATAACTAGATTGACTCAAAAGGAAGTTCCTTTCTGATGGTCCGAGGAGTGTGAGTTGAGCTTTGGAAAGCTCAAGGATTGTCTCACTTCAGCCCCAATGTTAGCCTTTCTAGTTGAGGGGGAGAGATTTACAGTGTTTGGTGATGCATCTAGTGTTGTTCTTAGATCTGTTTTGATGCAGTAAGGTTGTGTTATTTCCTATACTTCTAGACAGCTTAAGGTGCATGAGCACAACTACCCCACTCATGATTTGGAGTTAGCAGCAGTAATTTTTGCACTCAAGTTTTGGAGGCATTACTTGTGTGGTGTGCATTGTGAGATTTTCACTGATCATCGTAGTCTTCAATATCTTATGACTCAGCGAGAGCTTAATGCTTTCCCACATAGATAGATGTAGTTGCTGAAGAACAATGATACTTCCATATTGTATCATCTAGGAAAGGCAAATGTGGTGGTTGATACCTTGAGTCATAGGGTAGTGGGTATGGGTAGTTGGACATATATATTAGTTTCTCAGAGGCCCTTGGCATGGAATATCCAGTCCTTAGGTAATTTTATTATTCTCCTTGATATTTTGAATCTCGCGAGGATTTTGGCTTATGTGGAGGTAAGATCCTCCCTATTTGAGTAGATTCATGATCGTCAGTTTGAGGATAGTAAGTGTGCCTTCACCATGATTGGGTGGTGAATGGTAAGTATGGGAGACACTCGATACAGTTTGAGGGTATCTTGAGGCTTTAGGGTCGTGTTTGTGTCCCCTGACTTGATGATTTCATTCAGTCAATTCCTTATGAGGATCATAGCTCTAGCTATTCTATTCATCTCGATACGGACAAGATGTATAGAGATTTGAGGGAACTTTATTAGTGGGATGGTATGAAGAGAAATGTTGTAGACTTTGTGGCTTTTTGCCTATGCTGTCAGAAGGTTAAGATTGAGCATCAGCATCCAGGCGATTTCACTCAGAGGTTACCCATTCCCAAGTAGAAATTAGAAAGTTTACCATGGACTTCATTAGTGGTATCCTCGTAATTTCCATGGTCACAATGGTATTTGGGTTATTGTGGATCATTTGACCAAGTTGACATATTTCATTCCTATATATATGACATTCAGTGTTGAGATATTAGCCCAGATTATGTCCTAGAGATAGTTTGTTTGCATAGGGTCCCTGTGTTTATCATATCAAACTGTGGTTCTGTGTTTACTTCGTGTTATTAGAGAGCATTTTAGGAGGATTTAAGTACTCAAGTGGATTAGAGTACAATATTTCACCCGCAGATAGATAGTCAATTTGAGCAAACTATTTAGGTGCTTGGGGCTATACTCTGAGGTTGTGTTATGGAGTTTGGAGGTCAGTGGGATTGACACTTGTTATTGGCAGAGTTTGCCTACAATAAAAATTACTATTTGAGTATTGATATGGTGCCTTATGTGGCTTTGTATGGTAGGAGATGTCATTCTTCTATAGGATGGTTTGAGACTTCTGAGGTTACAGCCTGTGGTACAAATTTACTTCGGGACTCATTGGATAGAGTCAGGGTAATTCAGGATAGGCTGAAAGCAACCCAGAGTTGGCAAAAGGCCTATGCCAATCGTAAACTCCACGCATTAATATTTAGAGTTGATGATCGTGTGTTTCTCCATATTTCATATCTCTATGTTGCAAAAGTATATTCTAAATCCTTCTCACGTTCTTAGATAGGACTCGATTCAGTTAAATGTGCAGTTGACCTTTGTAGATGAGCCCATGCTTATTTTGACTAGTGATGTGAGGCTAATACATTCTAGAGAGATTCTGGTAGTCAAGGTTCAGTGGAGGTACCACCCAGTAAAGGAGGATACTAGGGATATCGAGAGTGAGATACAGGCCTAGTATCCTCATTTGTTCAGACTAAAGGTATTTTCTTTGTCTTTAACTTTCGAGGACGAAAGTTCCTTAGTAGTGGAGGTTGTAATGACCCCTCAAGTCATTGTCCATGTTCTTACTTATTTTTGCCAATAGAGCTTTTTCATAGCTGCCCAAAGTTATAGTGACTTGCTGGTACTGATAGTTCGATTACCTGGCAGTTTTTTGGGTTTTTAGAACCACTTTCCCAATTTGAAGTCTTTGTTGGTTCTAATTGACCACTGAGTGAAAACTTTAGTAAATTGACCTTACATAAAAAATCTGACTTTGACAATGTGTCTAGAACGTAAAAATCTATGTGCTTACATATCTCATTTGCTAGAAATTGACTTCGAGTGCATCTCGGGGCATTGGCCAAAGCCCAGAACCAAGTTTCAAGCTTCATTCGTGTCTGACAAAGGAAGAGATATCACGACTGCGGTGTGACAATTTCAAACATGGTACTACAACTGCGACCAATGGGGTCGCGAGACCCGAGACCTGGGTTAGCCTCTTTAAAGGCTATCATTCCTAAAATTTTGGCCATTTTATTCCTCCCTCTTGAGATCTAAACCCTAATAGAGTGTACAATCTTCAAAGTTAGTCTTGTGGGTTGATTAGGAGCTTGAATAACTTTTGTAATCCAATTTTGCTACAAATCTAAGGTAACATTCCTTCTAGTTTGGTATTGATTTCTAGATTTCTAGACCTAAAACCCATAAGTCTTTGAGGCTCAATTGTAGCCACAAATATGATTGATTCACTCAAATTACATAAGGGCTATAGCTCCCTAATGATAGTTGAACAATGGGTTAGTCTCAAAAACTCATTTTCTGAAGGTCATATATATCTATATCTATATATATATAACCCACTTGGGGGTTTGGTGTCATTTTGTACCCATGGCATATTGGTGACATAACGGGTGATGTTAATCTTGTAATAATGCTTAGATTGTGTTGTGATAGCTTGGCTCATGGAAGAAGTTTCAAGAAAAGTAAAGGCAAAGCTAGTTGGTTCGTGAGCAATTTGTACTTAAGGTGGGTTAGGCTTACTCATAGTTAGATTGAGCTTGATTCTCGTATAATTATTGATATCTTGTGAGATTGGATGGGGTCTTAAATAACAAATAGATGATTGGTGACATTTGGGATTAGTTGATTCTTGTAGCTAGTACACTTGTAAAATGTGATGCTTGACTATAGCTTAGAACCTTGAATAGCTCTACTTGTAGTCTCATGAATAGTATGAGAATACTTTCATTGCTTTAATAGTTGAGAATGATGTTATTGACTAACCTTAAGAGTTTGTTTACCTAGATATGACTCGTTATAAATTGGCCTTAGTGTTTGAGGTGACTTAGAAAAAATACTTAAAGAGGATTTTTCCCTCATAGGCTTTGTAAGGATTGATAAGACCTTATGGTAGGATTTAGATAACCTAGCCTAATTCTGGGTAGAAGTTAGTCTTGTATAAGTGAACTTTGGCATTATTGGGATTTAGCAGGGGGACTTGACCCACCTTAAGCTTGAACTGTGTAATTCCTCAGTGACCTAGATACTTGATAAACGTCTAAGTTAAAAGTTATTAAGGTTATAATGGTTTAACTCAGTTGCCAGATATGCACTTGATCGATGGTTGGATGATGTGTATGCTTAATTGATTATCTTGTGTCATGAGATAGATAGTCTTGGAAAGTCTTGTAAATTGAACCTATGGTTATGCTATCGCTTGGCTTATTGATGGGTTCACCAAGTGAACCTCTAATTATGTTATCACTCTTGCTATGACCTAAGCCTAATGATTAAGCTAATATTTATATGAAGGATTGTCCTTTAGGGTTAGTATTGTGAAAAGTAGGAGTAAAAGAGGTATCTAAAGAGCATGTACTTGACTTATAATTGACTTGCTAATAAACATGTTAACTTGGTAAAGTGGTGATTGCGTAGATCATTTAGTAACTCATGCTCATGCATCTACTTATATTATATAGCGATGTTTAATAGTAAAATATGATGTTATGTGTTCCCTTACATCACTTATACTCTATCATTATGGGTTGTACATACTTATTGAATTATTTATGTATGTATGTGTATAATGATAATTCCCAATGAATCCAGAGAATGTATTTATGTTATGATGATGCTCGGTGAATTCAGAGGATATAATGATGTTATGATGATGCCTAGGGAATCCGGAGTCTATATTGATGTGATGATGATGCCTGGAAAGAATTCAATGATGTTATGATGATGCTCGGTGAATTTGGAGGATATAATGATGTTATTATGATGCCTGACGAATACAAAGGATATAATAATGTTATGATGATGCCCGATGAATCCGAATGCTATAGTGATGTTATGATGATGCCCGATGAAACCGAAGGATATATTGATGTGATGATGATACCAGGTAAATCTAGAGGATATATTGATCTTATGATGATACAATAAGGGTGTGCCATGCTTCTATTTTTAATTTCATTCAATTTTTGTTTTTTTCACTCTGGGAGAAGTGTTTTGGTATTTTTACCCCTTACAGGACCTTTAAACATAAAGTAATAGCATTACCTTCAGTTTTAAAATATTAAAACCCATTCTTTCTCTCTTAAACTCAAAACCCAAGAAAACTCAAGGGTTTTACAGAGGATTCACCATCCCAGCTCTGAACTTTAAGTTACTTCAATTTATTTGATATTTCAGGCATGTATCTCATTCCCTAACTTGAATTTTACAATATGGTATTTGATTAATCTCTATCCATATATTTTGAATGATGGGCTTGAAATTGGGTTGAGGAGTTTTGAGTGGATTTACTTGAATTTAGCCTTTCCTTTGATTTCCTTAATTCAGGCAAGTAATATGCACTGGCCCTTTCAGCAGGGGGTTGAACACATATAGCTTGTGGGTGCCTTTAGGATGGAATAAGCTACATGATTTAAGTTAATTGTTTAAACTCTCATGTTTATGACCCTTGTTCATATCTCGACATCTTATATATGTATATATAAATGTTGTGCATGTGCTTTTTGATTGTCTTTGACATCGATATTATTTTATCCCTTATCCCTGAGTTATACGCCAGTGCTTGCCTCACTGACCATCCATCGATGCTGCATAATTTCATGATATAGGGTCTGAGGGATTTTCTGTTTCTCCTATATAGTTTTAGGTGATTTGGTACTCTTGTGGATCTGTTTTAAAGTAGTGAGCCTCTATCTTCTGGAAGGCCGGTCATTTTATTGATTCTATTACAGTCTTATTACTTTTGGATTCCTTATAGTCGGAGGCATGTCCTAACTTAGTTTGATATTCTAGTTTTAGAGGCTTTTGTGGAAAAGTGTTGGTTGGATGTTAGTTTTGATTCATAGAGTTTACATTTGATTATGTATCCTTCTTATTACTATTTGATTGGATTCTGCTATATTTTTTAATTATGTTCTTGCTGTTAGGCTAAGGGGGTGGACTCTGGCTCATAGAAGGCTTAGTATAGCCGTCAGGACTATGCCCTAGTTTAGGTCATGACAAGCTTGGTATCAGATCATGGTTATGGGGCGTTGGGTATCCAGAAAGTCATGTCGAGTAAAGTTCCTTTAATGGGTATTTGCCTCACTTATAAGGGGAAGGCCACAGGGTATTTTGGAATGTTTCCCTTTCTTGTGTTCTATATTGGGATATAGTTTAGATGTCTTAAAACTTCTCTAACTCCTGGATTACTCACATTTTAGATCATGCCTCCCCGAAAATCTGACATCCTTACAAACTTTACTGGAACCTCTATCCCACCTGAGGAAAATATCAATGGTACTCATTGTTTATGGGGTGCAAACCTTGTCTAGGATACCTGTTCCTGACTGTACTGCTCTATATGGGGTTTCACTGGTCCTTACTAGTCCTTCTCAGGCTTTCTGGGCTAGTATGCATATGCCCAGACACCTCAGGGAGATATTTCAAATGCAAAGTTTCGTCAGTATATTCATATGCTTACTCAATTAGTGGCATCACAGTATTTTCAGTATGATTGTGTTGGTTTTGTTAGTCACTCATCTGAGTTCCCTCATGTTGGCCAGATTATGAGGTTAAATCCCCAACCTTTACAGACTCTAAACTTGAGGAGGATCCTCAGGGGTTTATTAATGAGATTGACAACAACTAATTCTGAAGGTGTAGAGTTTGTTGCGTATTAGTTAAAAAAATGTAGCTTATTAGTTTTATGAGGAGTAGGAACAACTGAGAGATGATGACGTTGAGACAACGATATGGGATGAGTTTTTAGAGGACTTTCTTGATCACTTCCTTTCTCTAGAGTTGAGGGAGGCTATGTCCGAAGAGTTTGTGAACATGAATCATGGAAGCTGAGTGTGAAGGAGTATGCTCTAAAATTTCAGCAGTTGTCCCATTATGCTCTGGAGTTAGCAGCTAAAATAAGATCCAAAATGAGAAAGTTTACTTTTGGGTTGTATCATGAATTGGTATTGGAGTGTAAGGCTACAATATTGAACAATGATATGGATATATCAAGGCTTGTGGTTTATATGCAATAAGTGGAGGATGAAAAGAAGCAGCAGGTAGAGATGGGAGAGAGGGAAAATAAGAAGTTCAGGTATTCAGAGCAGGGTGCAGGTCAGCAGAACATTAGAAGAGATGGTAGGCAATAGACTAAGAAGATGAATTAGATGAATTCTTATTCAATAGCCAGTGATCCTTATCCTAAGCCTTCAAGTGATCGTTATTTTCAGTCTAGCAGTGGTCCTAAGGCATATGGTGCCCAGTCTCAAGTTAGTGGAGCTCAGTGATCCCCACTTTATCCTCCTTGTCGATTTTGTGGGAAGATTCACCCTGGTTATTGTGAAGAAATAAGGGACTTATGTTTTAATTATGGTCAACCCAGTCATCTACAGAGGAATTATCCTATACATAGAGTTTTCACTGGAGCTAATAAGGTTTCGGTTGCCACTTCTTCATCTTCGGCACCTAAGGGCTCTACTTTAGGTATCAACACTGGATGGAATCATCTTTATACACTTGCTACTCACCAAGAATTTGAGGCATCCCCCAATGTTGTCACCGGTATGTTACCAATTTTTCTCGTGATATTTATTGTTTGCTTGATCTGGGTTCTACCCTTCCTTATATGAACCCTTATTTGGTTGGGAACTTTAGTTTTGGTTCTAAAATTATTTTCAATCTCTTTTTTGTGTCTACTCTAGTAGGTGATTCTATTATTTCTAGGAAAATCTGTAGGGGTTGTGTAGTGTCCATCTCTCATAGAGAGACATTATTGGATCTGGTAGAGATGGACACCGTAGATTTTGATGTTATCTTTGGGATAGATTTGCTTCATTTGTGCTATGCTACTCTGGATTATAGGACCCAAAAGGTTAGTTTTCAATTTCCTAACGAATCGGTGATCAAATTGAAGAAGAGTTCCTTAGTGCCCAAAGAGAGGTTTATTTCCTATCTTAGAGCTTGGAAGTTATTTGCAAAGGGTGTCTATATCATATAGTTCAGGTTAAGGATTCTAATTTTGAGGGTCTCTCTTTCCAATCTTTCCCTGTGGTTAACAAATTTTCTAAATTTTTTCCCGATGATTTTCCTCGAATTCTTCCTGATAGGGAAATAAATTTTGGGATTGATCTTCTACTAGGTACCCATCCCATGTCCATTCCTTCTTATAGGATGGATCCATTTGAAATAAAGGCGCTAAAGGAGTAGTTAAAAGATCTCCTTGATAAGGGTTTCATTGACCTAGTATTTCTTCGTGGGATGCTTCTGTGCTTTTTGTGCGAAAGAAAGATGGGTCTCTTTGAATGTGTATAGGATACCGTCAGCTAAATAAGGTTACTATGAAAAATATGTACCTTATCCCTAGGATTGATGACCTATTATACCAGCTTTAGAGTGCTAGGTGTTTCTCTAAGATTGATCTCTGTTTGAGCTATCATCGGTTTAAAATTGGGAGGTTGATATTCTTAAGACTGCCTTTCGAACCTGATATAGTTATTACGAGTTCTTGGTTGTATCATTTGGGTTGACTAATCCTCTAGCTGCTTTCATGAATCTTATGAATTGGGTAGGCAATTTTTGGACTTATTTATGATAGTTTTCATGGATGATATCTTGGTATACTCTAAGAGTGAGGAGGATCATGCCAAGCACCTCTAAATTGTGTTGCAGACTCTTATAGACCAAAAATTGTATGCCAAATTTTGTAAGTGTGAATTTAGGCTAAGCGCAGTGATCTTTCTTGGCCATGTCCTGTGTGGAACTAGGTTGTGTTTTTATGTAGTATGGTAAGGTTATGGCTTACGCTTCTAGGCATCTTAAGGTTCATATGAGGAATTACCCGACTCATGATCAAGAGTTGGTGGCAGTGGTATTTGCCTTAAAAATATGGTGCCTCTATTTGTATGGGGTCATGTGGTTATCTATTCAGATCATAAGAGCTTGCAGTATGTATTTATGCAGAAGGAATTGAATCTCAGACAGAGAAGGTGGCTTGAGCTACTTAAGGATTATGACATGAGTTTGTACTATCATTTAAGTAAAGATAATGTTTTGTTGATGCTCTTAGCAGGTTGTCCATTGGGAGATTTTCTCATATGGATGAGGAAAAGAGATGGCTGGTAAAGGATATTCACAGGTTGGCCAACTTGGGAGTCCGTATCTTGGAATCCAAGGATGGAAGAGTGATTGTTCAAAAAGTGGTTAAATCATCTCTTGGGTTTTTAGTTTGAGAGAGAAAGAGAATGATATGATCTTTGAAAACTGGAGGAATGGGGTTATTTTATGCTTAAAGGTCATCTAAGGGGTAAAAAGACCAAAAGCCATACAAGAGTTAAAAAGACCAAAAGCCCCTCACCCCAAGTGAATAAAACAAATACTTAGTGAAATTAAAACATCAGCATGGCACACTATTAAAGCTATGGGTAGCCTCTATGCCACGTCAATATCACAGACCCTTACTGCCTTGGAGTCCCAAAATGACCCCAAACCCCTTTCAAAAATTCAAAAACCTACCCAAATTACCCTTTCAATATAAAAAATCAACGTACACATGGGGGAGGGTCAAAAATAAAATGGTTTAATTTTGAGGGATCTTACATCATCGTGTGTTCAGCACCCGTTATCTCAATAGAATTCAACTATTATGACTATTTCATTAACTGAGTGAATTTAAAGAATTTAATAACTCAAGTCCAAAATCATAGATTTCACATTATAATTAAGGTTTGTGATCATGAATGTGTAATTGTACTGAAATTCATGGTAAATGGATTACAACTCAATAATAACACAAGATTGAGAAATCACTAAATTTACAACATTCATGAACCGTAAGCTTTGAAAAAGGAACTAAACTGAGGAATAAAGTTAGCTTTGGCACTCAATGGCTGAAAGAAAAATGAGGACGTAAGCTAAAAATAAGTGTCGAATGCTTTTCTGAGTAATGAGGACGTAGGATAATATTAAACATCATAATTAGACTTAAATAACTTAAATTCCTTAGTTTTGATGTTAAAAAAAGTGGGGAAAGACGAATGTGTCAGTTTAAATTTGTAACTAAAAAAGTTGCAGAGTGAGTCGTATGGACCATCCCATAATTGTGGGATCCACCGACGATCAGGCGTGGTGCTTGTGGTTGGGAGTATGAACTGGAAGTTCTATGAACCTGATTAGATGAGCCATGGTACAATCATAGGATCCACTCACAATTATGCTTTGGTTCGTAGCTTGGAAGTTTAAATAGGATCATCTTTAGGACTCACGATCGTACCTAAGATCGTGGTTTCAAAGCATGGTCATGATTCTCTCTCATGGTTGAAGGGTACATGCCATGACCCAACCTAGGGTCGGGTCGTGATGGGTATCTCAAGTCTAACAAGGATTGGAGACGACCTCCAATAACCAAATCATCGACAACCTTACACCGTATGTTGGATGAATTCCAAACAAATAACAAGATAAGACAACTTAAAATTAAAGATATTATGATATGTCCATAACCAAAACCAACCAACAACCAAACCAAACCAAGTCCACAGTAGTCCAACAAAGCCGCTATAAAACCTAAGTCAGGACATGCCTCCAACTACAGCAAAAAAAAATAGTATCCAATAGTCTATAACTAAAAAAGGAAACATAATCCTAAAATAGAGCCTACCATATCATGAAAGCTCACCACTTCAAGTTGACTCTTGATCAATCCACAATCATTGAGCAGAAGGAGTAGAAGTATGTCCAAATCCTACATCACATTGGGATACAGCATCCGAAGATGATTAGCGGGGTTAATGCTAGCATGTAACTCAGGGATAAAGTTAAAATAATGTTTTCAATTAAAATCAAGTCAACCAATGCACAAAACCATATGTATATTTCGTGATGGGATAGGGAACAAGGTTTAGCATGAACATTAAAACCTTAACTTGGATTGTGTAGCTCAACCGACATATAATAGTATCCACAGGCTATGTGGGCTCTAGTTCTCAACCCCTGATTGGGCCCCAGTGCATGTAGCCGCACGAATCGGAGAATAATCTCATATATATACATGGGGGACTCAAACCCTCCATCCATATACTAAGGTAACTTAAGCACCTGATCATGAAATATGATATGGGGGACTCGAACCCTCCAATCATAATAATAACAATAAGGTGGACTCGAACCATCTGGTTAAAAGCAAGGGGACTTGAACCCTCAAGCCATAACGACCCCTGCACCGGCTAGTGTGGTTTCCAGTATCGATCACTTGGATCTCCACTTTTATGACTCAGCTACACAACCCCTTTTTAAAGCCTAATTAAAGAAATTATCACACGTTCCAATTCATTAAACCATATTACATATTAAGGCATACACTGTCGGTATCATCACACCAACTTACATGAAAAAGGTAACAACAATATGCCAAAACAATTACACCACTTGGGGGAATTCACAACCCCTTTGGTTCAATCAAGCTATAGCTTATGAAACCATAAATCCATAAGATTCAGGTCAATATCATAATGCTATAGTTTCAAGAACAATTCAATTCCCATAATTCTCATAACTAAAAAATAGTTTCATAATACAGAGTTGGAGTCATAACCACTTCAAGAGTCACAAGTTTGGGGAAAATAATAATTCTCGAGTTCATTCACCCTACCCATGCACCCACATGTTTGAAACTATATTTAAAGCATGAAAAATCATAACTAAGCCATAGGAAAATATTATTCAACAATAAGCATTCAAAATACCCAATCCTTGTTTCAAAACCATTACAATTCCATGTGAGCAACACTTTAAAACATGGGGTTTTAAATAAATAGGAGTGAGGGAAGATTAACATGCCTTAAACACCAAGAAATTTGGAGAGAAATCGATCCTTGATCATTTCGATGACAAGTTTAGCTTGAGGGAATTTAGAGAGACCTTTGGGGTGTTAAAGAAGTTACTTTGATTTGTTTTTGAGTGCTAATGACACCCTAAAGGAGTTATAAGATGTGATTTTCAAGTTGGGTAAGTGGGGAAAGGTACAGAATGCCCTAAATTTAAAATTTGGAAAAGTGTCGCCTTTGACTATGAGTCAATCGTTGACTCATAACCACTTCTTACGACTAATCACCATGAGTCATAACCAAGACAGTCTCTTGAACCCCCACACACTGTTGACCCTATGACTCGTCTATTACCACTCATTAATAAGACCCTGTGACTCATAGGGTCAAGTCATAGTCAAAACATAACCTAATTGGGTAAATAATGCACTTCCTACAATTTGCATCCAACGACTCATAACAAATCCTTACGACTCATTGTAAGCCACTCGTACTCAAAGGAGAACATAGCCACTTACTTTACTGATTTAGGTATGACTTGGGTCCCTAGGTTCTATAATGACACTCTACGACTCATAGAATGAGTCGTAGTCGAGGTAGTGAGCTCAAAGCTAGAGAATTTTTCAAGGGAAAAAATCTAAGGTGTTTTAATTCTCCCCCACTTGGATCATTTGTCCTTGAATGATGGGTCAAGGGAGATACAAGCATGATTTTAACACAACTAACAAGAACACTTCCCTTTAACAAAGTCAAAAAACAAAGATAACAAAGAATCATAATTTCCTTTAACAAAGTCGAAAAACAAAGATGTTAAGAATAACACATACCTTAAGCACGATTATTCGGGCAGTAAACAAGAATATATACTTGGACTTCATGTCCTCTTAGACTTCCAAAGTAGCCTCTTCAACCTTGTGGTTCTAAATAGAACCTTTACCGAAGCTACGTCCTTCATCCGCAGCCGATGAACTTGACGATACAAATTCTAACTGGGACTTCCTCATAAGATAAGAAATCCAAAATAAACACCTCCTCCAAAGGAACAACCTTCGAAGGGTCACCCACATACTTTCTCAACATTGAAACATGAAACATCAGGCAAATGGAGCTCAAACTAGAGGGCAGATCTAATTCATATACAATATTACAAACCCTCTTTAAAACCAAGTAAGGGCCAACTTACCGAGGCCTGAGCTTCCCCTTCTTGCCAAATCGTATCACTCCCATCATGGGAGACACCTTCAAGAAAATCCAATCACCAACCTCAAACTCTAACTCCCTATGCCTTACATCTGCATAATACCTTTGGCGAATTTGGGCGGCCTTAAGCCTATCCGGAATCACCTTCACCTTCTCCATGGTTTGGTAAACCAAATTCGGTCCAAACAATCCTGCCTCACCAACTTCAAACCACCTAATTATAGAACGACACATCCTACCATATGAAGCCAAATGGATCCATCCCAATACTATAGCGGTAGCTATTATCATATGCAAACTCTTAATAGACAAATGATCAACCCAACTACCACTATAGGCAATAACATAAGATCTAAGCATATTTTCTAATGTCTAAATAGTTATTTACGCTTGCCCATCCAACTGTAGGTGGAAATTCGTACAATGGCTCACCTTAGTTTCCAAACTTCTTTGAAACAAACGCCAAAAGTGTGATGAAAACTGAGTACCATGATCTGATATGATAGCAACAGGAACCCCATGAAACTTCACAATATCTTGGAGGAACAACTTTGTGTTGTCTTCTGCTAAAAAGTTAGTTCTCACTGGCAAGAAGTTAACAGACTTACTCATCCTATCCACGATGACCCAAATCGAATCAAACTAATTCTGAGACTTAGATAGACCGGTAATAAAGTCCATATTAATCATTTCCCACTTCCATACATGCAGCTCAATTTATTGATGCAACCCTCCGGGTCTCAAGTGCTCAACCTTCATTTGTTGACACATCATATAGTTAGCCACCACACTATCCTCATCCCTTTTCATATTGCCACCAATAAATTTTCTTAAGATCATGATGCATTTTCATCAAACCAGGATGAACCGTATACCATGACTCATGAGCCTCAGCCAAGATCCTCTCTCACAACCCTTCTACATTAGGAACACATAATCTGCCTTAGTACCTCAAGATACCATCGCTGGCAATCACAAAAGCTATAACCTTTTGCTGACCTATATCTCTCTTAATTTTCATTAATATAAGATCCAAAACCTGTTTCTTCTTTATTTTAGTACAAAAAGATGACTATGCCATCTTTTGTACAAACACACCCCCATCCTCAGAGTCTAAGAGACAAACTCCAAGATTAGTCAAATGATAAATATCTTTCACCAATTCCCACTTATCCTTCTCCACATAAGCTATACTTCTCATGGATAACCTTCTAAGAGCATCAGCAACCACATTAGCTTTACTTGAGTGGTAATGGAGACTCGTGTCATAATCCTTAAGCAACTCAAGCCATCTCGTTTGACTGAGATTCAACTCCTTTTAAGTAAACATGTATTGCAGGCTCTTATGATCCATAAAGATATCCACACGAACCCCATATAGCTAGTGATGACAAATCTACAATGCAAACACCATAACCAACAACTCCAAGTCATGAGTTGAATTATTTTTCTCGTGCACCTTAAACTGTCTAGAGGTATAGGCCACCACCTTACTATGCTACATTAATACATAACCAAGTCCCACATAGCATGCATCACAATAAACCATGAATCCATCAGTACCCTTAGGCAAGGTAAAAACTAGAGTTGAAGTTAACTTATCTTTCAGCTTCTCAAAGCTACCCTTACATGTATCAAACCACAAGAATTTTACCTTCTTCTGGGTCAACTTGGTCAATGAGGCAGCTATAGTTAAGAAACACTCTATAAATCTCCTATAGTAACTGGTTAAACCCAAGAAGCGTCGAATATCAGTTGGAGTCGTGGGTTTAGGACACTTCTTAACTACTACAACTTTCTGTGGATCCACCATGTTCCCTTCACTAGAAATGACATGACCCAAAAAAGCAATAGCTTTCAACCAAAATTTTTACTTCAAAAAGATAGCATACAAATGTTGATCTTTCAGGGTTTGTAACACAATACAGAGATGGTCGGCATGATCTACCTCACTCCTAGAGTATACTAGAATATCATTAATAAACACTATGAAAAACAAATCCAAGAACTGATGGAACACCCAATTCATGAGATCCATAAATATTGCCAGGGCATTAGTTAGACCAAAAGACATGACTAGGAACTCATAGTAACCATATCGGGTTTGGAAGGCAGTCTTAGGGATTTCTACCTCTATAATCTTTAGCTGATGATAACCCAACCAAAGATCAATATTAGAGAAATATCTTGCACCCTGAAGCTGGTCAAATAAATCATCAATCCCAGGAAGAAAATACTTATTATTTTTCGTAAACTTATTCAGCTGACAATAATCTATGCACATCCAAAGGGAACCATCCTTCCTACGCACGAACCAAATAAGTGAACCTCATAGGAGGAACACTAGGATGAATAAAGAACTTATCAAGGAGATCCTTCAATTGCTACTTGAGCTTCTTTAACTCAGCCGAAGCCATTTTATAGGAAGGGATAGAGATAGGATGAGTGTTTGGAACAAGGTTAATCCCAAAGTTAATTTCCTTATTGGGAGGGATACCAAGAAGATCATCAAGGAAGACCTTAGGAAATTCATTTACCACGACAATAAAATGTAAGGAATGACTCTTCGAGCTAGAATCTTTAACCCAGACCAAATTGTAAAGGCACCCCTTAGAAATCAACTTCCGAGATCTAAGAAATTATATGAATCTTTCCTTAGGCACTAGACAACCCCCTTCCCATGTAATAACTGGCTTATTTAGGAATTCAAACATGACCTTATGAGTTCAACAATCTAAAGAGGCATAGTATGAATACAACTAATTCATCCCTAATATGACACCAAAATAAACCATGTCTAACTCTATCATATCCACCAGAGTTTCTCTACTACCAATTGATACCACACAATACCTATAGACTCTTCTAGCAACCATAGAGTCACCCATCGAGGTAGAAATAGAAAAGGGGTCAGGGATACACTTGGGACCAAAACCAAAGTGAACAACCACAACGGAGTCACATAAGAAAGAGTAGACCCTAGATCAAGAAAGAAATACACATCATGAGTAAAAAGTCTTAACATACTAGTAATGACATCAGGAGATGCCTCAGAGTCTTAGTGGGTAACGAGAGCATACAAGCGATTTCAACCAGTGTCAGTACCATAGTGCACTTGCCCACAGAATCTATAAGAAGAATATGATGGAGCTGATTTTGACTCACCAACCTGAGATTGGTCATTCTGTGCCCTAAACCCACTATTATGTTGAGACCAACGATCACTCGATGGCTTTGAATAAGGGGCACAAGCTGAAGAGTAGGAACCAGAATTCCCTCATTTCTTCTTAAACCACTTTTCACTATTTCTACCACTCTGCTAACATAAACCCTAATTAGAAAATCTAAACTTCTTACTCTACCTCTCCCCAATCTCCACATATTTTTTCTTATCTTTCTCAACCTGTTGTATATATACAACTACTCTGGAGATGTCCATCTCCTTATTTAACAAGGCATCTTTACTCTCTAGAATCAAATCATAGGACAACCCAAAAGAATATTTCCTTATTCTAGCCCTCATGCTAGACACTAACTCGAGAGCATATTGGGAAAACTGGTGGAATTTCAAGGCATACTTCTTGACCATCATCCTACCTTAATTTATATTGACAAACTCTTATGCTTTTTTCCCTCAGCTCATGAGGAAAGAAGCATACCATAAAATCACTGGAGAAATCATCCCACAGTGCAGATTCAGCATCAGCCCTCCTGGACTGTTCCTATTCTCTTACCATTAGTATGCTATATCTTTCAATTGATAGGAAGCAAATTCTACACCCTCAATATCCAAAGCATGCAAACTCAAAAAATTTTCTCTGTCTCATCTATAAAAACTTAAGGATTCTCATAAACCTTAACACTTGTAAAAGTTAGAGGACTCAACCTTATAAATTGGCTAACCATTGAGGCCTTGTAAGATAGAGTAACATAAACACGCTTTGAATAAGTAGCTATTAATTGAGCAAACATATTAATAGACTGACAAAACACAGAATTCGACGTATCTATTTGAGGATCTCGAGGAGGAATAGAAGGGATCAGTAGAACACTAGAAGAAAAATCAGGAACTAGGCCCCTAGATAGGGTATGCACCCCATAAATAGGGCATATCCCATCAGCATTGTCCTCAAGTGGGAGAGAGGATCTTTCATAAGCTTTAGATCATCTGGAATGCATGCATTGAAAGGCAAACAAATAGGAATTAGAGGAGATTTCAAGACCATAGACTCTACAGCCCAAAATATGACAACGAGAAAGGGAAACATTTCTAAATGCCCTGTAGCCTCTCCCTTATAAGTGTAGCATGTTGTGCACCCATAAAAGAGACTCTACTCAACACAACTTTGTGGATTCTGAGTTCACCAATAACCTAGGCTTTGATACCATCTTGAAATGACCTAAACTAGGGTCGGTCCGTGATGGGTATCTCAAGTCCAATAAGGATCAGAGACATCCCCCAAACCCAAACCACCGACCACCTTACACCTTATATTGGATGAATTTCAAACATATATCAAGATAAGAGAACTTAAAATTAAAGATATTATGATATGTCCATAACCAAAACCAACCAACAACCAAACTATACTAAGTCTACAATAGTACAACAAAGCCTCTATCAAACCAAATATTAATAAAGTATAGGGATATGCCCCCAACTATTACCCAAAAAATAGTATGCAATAGTCTATAACTAAAAAGAAAACATAATCCTGAAATGGAACCTTCCTAAGAAACAAAGCTCACCATTTTAAGTCGAATCTTGATCAATCTACAATAACTGAGTAGGAAGAATAGAAGTATGGCCAAATCCTGCATCAACTGGGGATACAATGTTCGAAGACGGTTAGCGAGGTGAATGCTAGCATGTAACTCAAGGATAAAGATAAAATAATATTATCAATTCAAACCAAGTTAACCAATGCATATAACCATATAAAAATACATATAATACACAAACACACACATGTATATATCCTACAGGGATAGGGAATAAGGTTTATCTTGCACTTTAAAACCTTATCCTGGAATATATAGCTCAACCGTCACATAATAGTACCCACGGGCTATGTGGGCCCCAATTCTCACCCCTACTGGGCCCCAGTGCATGTAGCCGCACGAATTAAAGAATAATCTCATCTACATATATTGAGGACTCAAACCCTCCATCCATATACTAAGGTGACTTAAGCACACGATCATAAAATATGATATGGGGGACTCGAACCCTCCAATCATAATATAAAAATAAGGTGGACTCAAAGCACCTGGTCATGAGCAAGGGGACTCGAACCCTCAAGCCATAATGGCCCCTACACTGGCTAGTGGAATTTCCAGTATCGGTTACTCTAACTTCTACTTTCATGACTCAGCTACACAATCCTCTTTTAAAAACCAACTAAAATAATTATCACACATTCCCGTTCATTGAACCATATTGCACATTAAGGCATACATTATCAGTATCTTCATACCAACTTACACTTACAACGTAACAATAATATGCCTAAACAATTTCACCACTTTGGGGAATGCACAACCTTTTTGGTTCAACTAAACCATAGATTATGAAAACACAAATCCATAAGATTCAATTCAACATCATAATGCCATAGTTTAAATAACAATTCAATTCCCACATTTCTCATAACTAAGAAACCAGTTTCACAATATAGGGTTGAGGTCATAACTACTTCAAGAGTCATAAGTTTGGAGAAAATCACAATTCCTGAGTTCATTCACCCTACCCATGCACCCACATGTTTGAAACCATATTTAAAGCATGGAAAATCATAATTAAACCATGGAAAATATTATTCACTAATAAGCATTCAAAATCCGCAACCCTTATTTCAAAACCATAACAATTCCATGTGAGCAACACTTTAAAATATGTGATTTTAAAAAATTAACCATGAGGGAGTAGTAAAATCCCTTAAACACCAAGAAATTTGGAGAGCCCTTAGATAACCAACTTGATAAAACCCTAGCCTGACTTACTTGGGGGAATTTAAAGAGCCCTTTGAAGTGTTTGGGAGGCTACTTTGATATGTTTCTGAGTACTAATGACACCCTAAAGGAATTATAAGACGTGGGTATCAAGTTGGGTAAGAGGGAAAATGCCTAAAATGCCCTTAATTTAAAAGATGGAAAAGTGTCGCCTTTGACTACGAGTCAATTATTGACTTGTTAGCACTCATTACGACTCATCACCACGATTCATAACCAAGATAGTCTCTTGGACCCCCCACCCCCCACCCCCACCCCCACACTTTTAACCTACCCTACTACTCGACAAGAACAACTCGTAATGAAACCCTATGACTCATAGGATCCAATCATAGTCAACATAGAACCCAACTAGGTAAACACTGGATAACCTATTATTTGCACCTAATGACTCGTAACAATTCCTCACGACTCATAGAGAGCCACTCGTGCTCATAGTATAACTTAGCCACTTACTTCACTTATTTGGTTATGACTTGGGTCCCTATGTCCCATAACAACACCCTACGGCTCGTAGGATGAGTCGTAGTTGAAGCAATGAGCTCAAAGCTCAAGACTTTTTCAAGGGCCAAAATTATGGGTGTTTTAGTATACTTGTCAATTTTTAGGTTTTGGGGCTTTTTTGACCAGTCGATATCATATTACGGTTGTACAATGTAACCACATTCATGGTTTTGCTCGTGATATCTCACTGTTGGACAATGCTTTACTAAAGTAGCCATAACTTTTTACTATGATATTGAATTAAGGCAAAACTAGATGTGTTAGGAAGATAATTCAAATCTATATCATTTAATAGATATTGAACTCAAAAATACTTATGAATATTTGAATTATGATCATTTAAAGTTGACTATAAAAATATTCATCTCAAGAAATCAATCAGCAAGGAAGCTTTTACTTGGACATGAGCTAGAAGTTACTTGAGGCCTTAATACATGTCTAAATCAATAATCATAATATCAAAACCAGATGTGTTATCCTATATGCACTTGATGTATGGTTTTAATCTTAGCTTAAATTTTTGGGGTGTTACACTTACCTCAGGGCCTTTTGTTTCTCACGGGGACAAAAAAAGAATGGATGCAACTGGAAATAAGTGTCGTCCAACGAGAGTGCTCATGCTTCTTCTTGGGTGAGTAGTTTCTCCCTATGTCATCTTATCCTATGATTTTAGATTTTATGTCTCTTAATCTTCTTTATCGCTTGTGTTTTCCCCTTAATTTTTCCAGTCTAGCCTATTAGTTATGGAGAATCTACAGTAGTAGAAAAAAGGAAAATAGGATTTAGAGTCATGTTGTGTTGTGCTAGAGATAAACTTAAGCTTGTTACGCAACTGATCTTCATTAGTGAATTCCCTTTCCCTATGCATTTCTGAGATTGACGCTATTAAACTCTAGATTAAGAAAGATAAATGGGAGAGGGAAATCTTTCAGAGAAAGCTAACACGATTGAGGGGCTTATCCATTGACAAAAAGAGTTTCAAGCAGACTTTGATAGAGCGTTTTGGGGTGCTAGCTCCCATGCCTTAGGCAAGGCCGACCCTTCTTGCCTTGTTGGGTGGTGAGGATATGCTAAGGTCCTTTATCTTAACTAGAAGAATCAGTTTATTTTTTCCCACTCAAGTAGAGGTGTTCAAGGTTCTGTCAGGACAATACTTGTTCAAGGTTCTGTCAGGACAACACTTGAGACTAACCCCCTGAATCCAGGTTCTCGAGAAGGAGGAATCCAGCCAATTGGATCTGGATGCTATAATGGCTAAGTCATAATACTATTTAATCCTTTGGGAGGCTATGTTCCTGGAGATTTCAAAAAATCAGGTTTTTCTAGGCAAAACCCCAACTCGGGTTCTAGTTACACCTATCCTAAAAATGCCTCAGAACCATTGGCCCTACTTACTGGTTTCCATTTTTCTGAGTGGTTTTATATTTTTCTTTATTTATATGGTATCTTAGGTTGGTATTATGCTTAAATATTGTAATGAATAAAGTCTTTGTATGCCTATTGTTTTATAAAACACATTTGCTTTTTAGCAGCTTTTTATCAAATATTAGTTGCTGGTGGCATACCCTTATTCCTTGGTCAAAAAGTACTATGGTTCGTGAGTTAAGAATGAGATCTTACCATTCCCTTTTATCATTCTATAAGAAATATATATCTCATTGTGTAATTCACTCAACACCTAAAATAGACTTAACTTGTTACCTTAATGTGAGCCGGGGGTCTATCGGAAACAGCCTTTCTACTTCTTTAGAGGTAGAGGTATGGACTGCGTACATCTTACCCCCCCAGACCCCACCAGGTGGGAATACACTGGGTTTGTTGTTGTTGTTGTGTTGTTACCTTAATGGAAGCCACGATGCTCTATGTTTTTGTCCTTTCTTTCACACCCGACTCCTATTTTCTTCTTAGTTCCCCCTCTACCCTTATCTTTGACACAAACTATATTTTAAAATTCCTTAGTTATTAACCAAGGACAAATTAGGAACTATATAAAGAGTTGAGAGGGAGTCATTATTTAGGTAGGAATTCACTTTCTCACTCTTGCGAGGATCAGTGTTATTGGTTCTTTTCCCTGTTATTATTTTTATTCTTTAGTTGCATATTCAAGGGTAAATCCCTTTCTATCCTTGTTTTTTTAGCCGCTGGGGGCGCTTGTCCCAAGAAGATATAGAGGCAAAATGATTTACCTGGAAAATTTTCAAAACTTTAGTTCACCCTACTCTACTGGTCGTTCTCTTGATGAGATTGCGAAGGCTTTGCTTGTACTTTTCTTACATGAGATGGACCTTTTTTGGGTAGCTAATCACATGAAATACTTTTTTGTTTCTGAATATGTAATTTTGTTGTCCTATCAAGGACTTTTATTATAATGTTGAATGAAGAGTTTTTTTACTACATATTTTACACTTATCTCGAGAGCCTTTCCCTTTAATTTTTTATTTTTTGAGCAACTTATCTCCCTAGTTGAACACAAAAATATTATCACTTTATTCCTTTCTTGCCAGCCTGGCCCTGTTAAATTACCCAATCTTCACGAACTTCTCTTGTTGGAACGGTATGTAGCTAGTCTTTTTCGAGGGTTATTGAAAATTCCTCTAATATTAGGGTTTTTTTTTGTTTGTACTCCTTTATTATTGTGGTTAAATTTTTGAGCCATCGGGCTCGGGGAGATGACATAGGTGCATGCTAACTAGTTTTTTTTTGAATGGTCTCCAGACCATATATATGAGTTAATTTAAGTTTGACCTTAGGCACTTCAGAATTTTCCATACCTCATTAAATAGAGGATGGATCCCTTTCATTTTTATTATACTTGTAACTAATCCTAGACATCTCCAAGGAGTTTTAGCGCATAGCATATGAGTGATTATCATAACTTAGTTAAAATCGACTTTAATGGAATGGTGTCACGGGACTAGTATTATAACGAATATATTTTTACAAATAAATGATAAACATTAGTCATGCCACTGGTTTGAGCATCTGAGCTTGGGCATGTGGATACATGGTCTGCAATTATTCACGATTAGATTATTAGTCCTTATGGTGTCCAATTTTCAATTGTTAGAAGGCCATGAGATGGGCACTCTCATTCGTAACGGTAAGCCCCAGTTCCATATCCTAAGTAATCTCAACTTCTTTAGCCCCTAGCACATCCTTTGAGGTTGTGGCTTATTCCATATTCTTTGGGTCTAGAAGATTGTATTTTGGCCTTGTTCAGGACTCGTTTTCCATTCCACCTTATTCAGGACTCGTTTGGGGGGTTCATCTTGATTCCCAAAATTTCAAAAAACATAATTTGATAATTTCCATAGAATTTTCATTCATTTCTTCCACCTTTTGTAGGTTTTTTCATCTTTACAAAGAAGGCTTATTTTCTCATTCTTCACTTAGTTGATACCATTGCTACCTCATTAAAACCTTATTGAAAAAACCCATCTCGGGATTAAAAATTGGATGAAGGAAAAAGGTGTAGTATGCTCATCTGGTCCTTAATAGTATGTGAGAAGGTCAATGTATGCAGTCCTTAGTCCAAGACTTATTTCTGTGCTTCAATACACCCTTCTCCAGGGTAAGCTAGGGATAAGGAGGATCTGACATGGATCTACCAACTACTTTTCCACATTGCTTTTGTCAGGGGTATAGCGAGGCCTACATGTTTTTTGTTCTATGCATGTGGGGCTTCTCCTCTATACAGTCAACGTCTATCCCATCCTTGAGATCGGGTCTTGTTGTGGCAGTGAGTTTGGGTTCTGTATGACGTCCTAAATCTACCAAGAATTTCTTTGAGATTTCAGAAGGCAGACAAACTCCTTGGCTTCAATCCTCTAGAAAAAAGACTCACCGCCCTTCCATTAGAGATCACTAGAAACCAATATCTGTCCTTATAGAATCTGGCAACATACACCTGCAGCATCTCTGCACTCCCCTTTCTTCTCATGAACTCTTTCTAGGGTTGTTTTCCTTTAAGCCATAGAGCCTCCATGAGGCTTTCAGCCACATGCAGAAAGAATCTATACAATTCTCCAACAGACTCAAGTACTGCCATAATGATTCTTCTGATAACGTCCCTCCAAACTCCTTCACCATGACTATTTCTACTTCCCCTAGGTCAAGTCAGTGACATTTATCACCACGGTGAACGTGAAAATGTGTTCCCAAGGGTCCATCTTCCTATTATATTTGGAAATTTTTTGTGTCTCAAAATCCAATGGTATAGGAACTTTTACCAGTAGAGTCATATAGGGTGCAGTGGTTCCAAGAATGGCCTTGAAGCTTCCCTTGATAACAATAAACTTAGGAAGCAGCTCATATGAGATAAAGACCTGAAGTATTGTAACCTCATGTCTTTACTTACTTGTTTCATCATTGCCTCGATTTAGGCTTCACATTTAGATTTGTATTTGTCGAAGTTATTTCTCTTTCCTTTCTTTGGTATATCGGGGAAACAATGGACTAGGCGCAAACATAATTCGCTTTCCCTTTTATCCCATTCCTTGATGTTGGTCATCAACTCATAAGGGGTTTGACAAAATCAACTTGGATACCATGTAGCCACTTACCCAAACTCTCCTTACGATCCTCTTGAATATTAGGCCTCTCTTATTTCCTTTGCATGCTCTCACCTACTGTTCCACAACGATAGATGATTCTTCACCTTCAATATTACTCATTCTTCTATACTTACAGGATTAATGGCTAAGAAATGACATCCTCTAGGTGGTTGTTGCAGTTGTATGCCATGACCTACTCCTTTGCAAAACCAACACAGACAGAAGAAAGTCAAGAAAGAACACTAGAAGCTAAAATTACACAGTTGTTCTTACCCTACGATCAGCACCAAACTGTTTACCACGGATTTTAGGGTAGTTAGATTTTTAAGTGAGTCAAGAGCACGCATTATGATTTTAGATTATTGTTAGACGTATGAATTTGCAAAAGAATAAGTAATATAAATGAAGAATGTAAATAACGAGTAAAGAAAAGATCGAGAGCAAATCTAAAAGAACGGCATGGTTTGTTGCACCTGAGCTATAAGCAAACAACGACCACGAGTGTTTGGTGAATGGCATAGTAGTAAGTAAACAATACTAAAATATAAGATGTAAAAGGAAGTTCTTAAGAACCAAACTAGAGAATATTATTGCTTGAGAGTGAGAAGGAGACAAAATTTGGATCCCTTTACAACGAGGGAGGGGGAATACTTCTAGGTACAAGGACTGCCTCTCAACCAATAGGAAAGTGCCACTTAAAATCTATAGTAAAACAACCAATGAACAAATGCTACTTGCCATTGATCTATTAGATGGTTACAGACAATATCGCATTTTTGACATGGTTCAATCGGGGTACCATGTGTACATAAAAGCGCTGACAGATTGTCCTTCTGTGTGCAGTCAGCATTCCTTCTACTTGAGTCGATACAATCTGTATTAGAGTTGTGCTACCTGTTTCATCCTAGTACACACGCAAGTGTACGTGGTCACCGAAGTACTAAAATATCCTTTAAAAGCCAACTACCAATCCCATAGGGATTTGTGCTCAGAAATAAACTAATTCTAGCATTAATAAAGAGATTAAACAAGTGTTGATCGAACCACGAGAGTTTCAATATGAAAACTTAAAATTAATTGTATACATTACAATAATATAAAGTGATTGGACAATAATGGGAAGAAATCAAGGGTTAAGGCTCTACGAACAATCCTACTTAGCCATACAATCTCGTTAGTTTAGTTAATTACCTTGATTGTTGATTCACAAGGTTGATAACATAATTAAGGAATGGCCATCCTCAAATCATCTATCTAACTTTGCACCACAACTACATCATTGAGGAGGATGTGAGAACTAAGTTAAATGCATTTATATTTCTTCCCGTATATGAACCATATAGGGTGAATTAGGTATATCCTAAACGCAAATCCTAATAATGATTCCTCTAAGTATAAGATCCCACTCCATATATCCCATGATCTAATCTATTGTTCCTCCTTTCTAGATCACAATACAAATCTAAGTTTATCCTAAGGGTCGTGAATCCATAAAATAGTAAGAATAAAGATATGAAAAAAAACTTAATTGAAAGCATAAGTAATCATGTTCTTGGCCTCAACCCTATACGAGGGTGTTTTGACACTCATGGATTTACAACAAATCACAATGAAGAAACTCATGTATAAAAAACAAAAGTACAATAAAGAAAAGATAAAGAACCTTAAATCCAGCCCTCCTCAAGTGTTTTTCAACACCAAAAGTCGTCCAAGATGTTGACAATACAACCTAAGTGTTCTGTTTATACAAGAAAGGGAATTACCGATTTTTGAACAAAGGGCGTGTCACGCCCATGTCTTGGCAAGTTAAGGGTGTGGCACACCATTATTAAGGATGCTCATAATTTTTATATGTTTTAATTGTATATTGGGGTGTGGAACACCCTTATCTCAGAGTCTAGAGGGCGTGGCACCCCCATAGCCTCGAAAATTTCAAATTTTGTCAAGGTTTACTCTTTTTATTTTCCTTTGAGTTCCTCACTTTGTGGCCGTCATTCCCCTTTAAATTCAACTTGATTAGCTTCTTGTAAATGTTCTCAACTTCATATGTGGTCTTCTATAATGTCAAAAACCAAAAATTAGTGCACAACTCAATAGAATCCATCAAGATACACTAGAACAACACATAGCTCAAGCTAGTAACACTAGTTTTCTCGTCTAAACTCTAAGTGATAATTTTTGTTCCAAACTTGTTCTTGGAAGCACCTTAAACATCATAGACAAGTAGTTTAACACATAGATGCTTAATTATAAAAATATAAACTCATTACGCACACAAGAAGTCCTCAAAACAAGGCTAACTATCGATAGATAATGAGACTTAGGTGCATAAATCCATATGAGATCATCACCACACACTTGTTTGCACTGCACAGACTATATGAATAGCAATTTCCACACCAAGCATGTCATATACTTTTGAATACTCATAACCACTACTTCATAACATCCTAACCTCGAGAATTGACTCCACTAAGATGGAAAACTTAAGAATATTACTCAATCAAAGAGATCATATAAGTCACCTAACTATCATCAAACATGCGCCCTCACACAAGAGAGTTGCCCATATTCACTCATAGGTAAATGATTCATCATAAAACTGGTATAAGAATTAAATTTTGCTCACTCTCACAAATAATTCTCATGTCACATAAGACAAACCATAGGCTTGCCCTTAGTGTAGTACTCCACTATATCAGAATATCAAAAGCTCAAGATCAAATATGACTTTAAGGGTTGTAATGTAGGCTAAAGGATAGGTAGTAACTATTCTAGCCGATAATACTATATCCTTATGTGCTTTAATACATCACATTATACATTAGGATCTTTTCTAAACAACCATACTTTCACCACCTCTACCCTTACATATCTTTTTTGTTTTGCCTTATCTCTTTAAGCTAGTTCACATATATTAAGGAGGGACTATTCTCTGTCAAAACATGATTCAATTTTGCACAATTTTCTTTATTTTCATTACATCACTCCTAAAAACAACACATAAATTTTTTCACACCAATAGCTACTCTTTTGGGACTGCACTTTCACCACTTTTCTTCTTAAATTGTACACTCCTTACCTTCATGTAATTAGGAGTTTTGGATTAAATTATGATTAATCAAAGAAGGGGATAGGCTACATATGAGGTTCCCAGAGAATAGGCTAAAGGATCAACGAGATAGAACTAAGATCATGCAACAAGGGTAGATAAAGAGGGTTTAAACATGGCTATCAAAGAAATGCCTATATTATCTCATAAACCTAACATTCCTTATTTCGATTTGCACACATACTAGGAAAGTTCTATATATCAAGATACAACAAGGAATACAACAAAAGGTCTCACTCTCAGGTGGCATATACTGAAATTAAGTAAGATCATACAAGACTCTCAACCAATCAATAACTCGAATTTAGAATTAAGACAACATCGTACAAAAGTCATATAAATGAGCTTAGGTGTCTCAAAGATAGTCATTCAACACATTAAACATATTTTAAAAATCAAAAGAGGTAAAACCACGGGTATTTAGTAGGCATCATCGATCAACTAAGCTAAATCATGATAAAATACGACAAGATTCAAGATAGAATAACCTAAGTTAATGAAAAAGGGCAAACCTGGAAATAAGCTCCAACACTATTGTACATAAATAATTAAGGACATTGAGATAATAACATGAAGATTATACCATTATAACTACAAGATTGGGACCCATAAGCCAATAAGTACGAAAAAGTAAACAACTCAATGTAGACCCCTATAAGCCTAGAGGGTACAATCAAGGAAGCTAAGCAACTGAATAGCCATAAATTACAAAATTACCGTGCCATAACCAAGGATCTGTCCAAACTATATAATACCATACACAATCCCCAATGTCGTACTTGAATCAAAACTCAATAGTATTATCATTATAATTCTCATTATCAAACTTGAATCGGGACTCATACCATCAAGATCCTTATCAACTGTCGGACTCAAATTGGAACTCATATTTATAAATCGTATCAACGAACCATATCAACAAGCTATAATGACAAACAAACCTAATAGACTATACCAATACTGCATCTATTAATTCATGCCAATAACCATGACCATAGGCTATGCCAATAGTTGTAAGCATAAGTTATTTCAATAATAGTATCTATAAGCTATTAATCATATCTATAAGCCATTAATTATATCTATAAGTCATAACATATATATAAACCATTAATTATATCTCTGAGTGATTAATCATATCTATAAGTCATCAATCATATTTATAAGACATATCATATTTATGAGCCATATCATATCCAATAGCCATATCATATCCATGAATCATATCATCTTTGTAAGACATTAACCATTAATCACACCAAGAACTATATCATTAAGCATGTCGATAGGCCATAATATTGTTTATGTCTGGAAGCCATATCAATACATGTACTTATAAGCCATATCATAGCTGTAAATCATATCATTAATCACGTATATAAGCAATATCATTAGCAATACCCAGAATTAGTATCAATCTTTCAATATCCAACTAACATACTCAATAAATAGGTTTAATCTCCTTAAGTGTCAACCAACCATTAATAAGAGTATATCATGCACTACTAAGTCTACAAGGCTATCACAAGTCTTAAGCTAAGGTAGGCTGGAGAGGCCCACTCTAGTCCCCAAAATTCATTATAGACAACTTCTACCCCGGATAAAGCTAAGGTATCTAAGCTCATTTCTAGATGTCAAGTAAGCCATAAATAGCCCCAAGATAGCAATCCTTCCCAAACATGAACAAACTAAGGCAATCCTACCAAAAACAATAGGAACTAAGGCAATTTACCCAACATAAGCAACTAAGGATAATTTCATCCTAAATATTAATGACTAAGGAAATTGCATCTAGTTTGAGAAATTACAGCATTTCCATTCTAAACATGAATCATGAAGCCCAAAACCTAAGATATGAATAATTGTTCTAATTCTTCCAACTCTATGATTTCAAGATAGCCAAAACGGTCCAACTAAACCAAATATTCTCATTCATGCATCCAACACCTAAATCTCACCTCCAATCTAGCGAAATATCATAAGCATACTATGAGATAGCTCAATCAATGAAAAGGATAAACCTAGCTACCTGGATGCCAAAGAAAAGCCCAAGGAATCCACTAAAGCGCTGATATCCCTACTTGAAAAGCTTTTGCAAGGTGCAACACCATCAAAATCACAATATACTCATAAAAAATAATGATACCCATATTGCACTATTATGCTTTGGGTCCAAAATTACATATAAATCCCATGCAAGGCTCATATCGTACATTTAAAATCAAAGACAATGTCCCTATATGTCTAAGGAACATTTATCCTTAAAAATTAGTGAATTTCGACCTATAATAGGGCTAAAATCAAGCCTTTAGGGATTTTAGCAAAAGTATGGAGAAATCAACCATGAAACTAATGGAATCTTACCTCAAATTGAGTAGGAAATCACATAAATAATGGCACTAAGCCTTCACAAATACCTATAATAGATTCTCCCAAGAACTCCTACTTTTTAAGGTTTAAGATTCTAGAAAATGACTGAAAATGGTAAAATAGAGGGCTAAGAGGGTATTAATACCCTACCCTGGTGCACGGGTATTGCTTAAGAGAACTTTGGGTTGCTTAAGTGATGCTTGTATGCTAGAACGCCTATCTCTTACGCGATGAATAGATTGCTTACGCAATTTCTTGCTGCATGAGCCAATGTTGCAAATTCGATACTATTATCTCTTATACGATAGCACTACCACTACCAAGCCATTTGCTTAAACAATAAAATGAGTCGATTAAGTGATACTCGTTGGGGTTTGCCAAATAACTTAAGTGATCAAAGGCACTGTTGAGCTAATGCACCAGCACCAGCTGAGACTTGGAGAAATTTCAAGTCTCTGTAAACCCCTCAGGACTCATCCTACACAAATAGAATATGCTACCATATCAAATTTGATGTTTCAAACTCAATGCCGCAGTTGAAATTTCCATCCGAGGTTGTTTTGATAAAAAGTAGGTCCAACATGCACTTAACATTTTCTTAACATCAGACAAATAGCCCAAAATGAGTCCGGGAGTCTCGGGACATTTGGGTACTAAGAGCCTAAAAAGAGTTTAGGAGTCACGGGACCTGAACCAAGGGTCCACCTAACCTAAACTCAATGTTCCAGAGCTATTGGACCTATCAAAATTAGCGTACGATGTCGCTTAGCTGAAGGTTTTGCTCGGTAGCTAATTTGATATAGCAAAGGCTTCAAAACAAGGAATTGGCTCTAAAAACAAATAAACTACTTGATAATGAATAGTCAATTCCAGCAAGTCATAAATGACTTGGGGCATATATAGGAAAGCTCTAAATAACAAAAATGAGCATTAATATAGAAAAATGACCTAGCGGGTCATTACAATATCTACTACTAAAAGAACTTGCGTTTGCGAAAGTAAAGAACTAGGATGTACAAGCCTCGAATAGTGAGGATACTAGGCTCTCATCTTGCTCTCGTTCTCCTAAGTAGCCTTCTCTACTAGGTGGTACACCCACTGAACTTTAACTACTAGAAACTCCCTAGTGCTCAACCGTCAAACATCACTAGCCAAAATGAGTACAAGATAATCCACGAAGGTCAATCGTTCATCCAACTGAATGGAGTCCCATCTAAGCACATGAGACGAGTCAGGAATGTATTATCGCAACATAAAAACATGAAAAATCAAATGGACAGAAACAAAATCTGGGGGGTAAGGCAAACTCATAATCTACCTCACCAACTGTGTGAAGAATCTCAAAGGGTCCAATATATTTGGGGTTGAGCTTGGCTTTCCTCCTAAACCTCATCATACCCTTCACGGATGATACACGGAGGAATACTGAATCTCAAGGCATAAAGTCTACAATCTGCATAATCCTTCTACCTACTGTAAACTACCTTAAACCTATCCTAAATCACCCTAACTCTATCCAATGACTCCTAAAGTAAGTTAGTACCACGGGGCCTAATCTCAGAAGTCTCAAACCATCCAATCAGAGAACGACATCTCCTACCATATAAATCCTCAAAAGGTGAAATCTTAAAACTCAAATGATAGCTATTATTATATGCAAACTCTACCAAGGCTAAGTGTTTCTCCCACTGCCTTCCAAAATCCAAAACATAAGCTCAGAGTATATCCTTGAGAACCTGAATAGTCTGCTCTATCTACTCATTGGTCTGGGGATGAAAGGTTGTACTAAGATCCACTTGAGTACCCAACTCCTCCTGAAATGCTCTCTAAAAGTTAGAAGTGAACACTTAACCTCGATCTAAAATGATAGATATAGGTATACCATGCAAATGGACTATCTTACTAACATAGATACGAGCCAACCTCTCGGAACTGAAGGATATTTGAATAGGAATAAAATATGTTGACTTGGTCAATCGATCCACAATGAACCAAATACTATTGGAACAACAGAAAGTATGAGGCAACCCACAAATCCATAGTAATCCACTCCTATTTCCACTTGAGAATGGATAGTCTCTATATTAAATCACCAGATCGCTGATGCTCGACCTTCACCTACTGAAAACATACGCAACAAGCTACAAAGTCCGCCACATCTCTCTTTTTACCACTCCACCAATAAGTCTTTGTCAATCTCTATACATGATATCTATACCTAGATTAATAAAATATCTAGAGCAGCAATCCTTATGCAAAATAGACTAAATCAAGTCATTAACCCTCAAAACACAGATGCAGCTATCAACTCCCAAGACACCCTCAGAATCTAGGGTATCCCTCTTAGACTCACCACTCAATACATGATTACAGATGATGGAAAGTCTTTTATCCTCAAATCGATGGTCCCAAATCTGCTCAAATTACGAGGATCTCGCCTCAACACTAGCAAGAATCCTCCTAGGGTCTAAAATATTAAGTCGTGCCATCAAGTTGGCTAAGGACTGAATTTCCCATGCCAACAACCTCTGAGAAACTGAAATACAAGACAACCTACTCATACTCACTGCCTTTCGCGTCAAGGCATTTGCTACCAAATTCACTTTGCCTGAATGATAAAAGATAAAGATATCATAATCCTTAAGAAACTCTATCCACCTATGTTACCTAGCACTAAGCTCTTACTGGGTTATAAGATGCTGAAGACTACGATGATCCGCGAAGATCTCACAATGCACAACATAAAGATAATACCTCCAAATCTTAAGTGCAAAAACTACCACCACTAACTCCAAATCATGAGTGGGGTATTTACGCTCGTGCACCTTCAGTTGCCTCAATGCATAAGTAATAACATGACCCTACTACATTAATGCACAAACCAAACCAACACCAGAAGTATCACAATACATGGTGAATCCCATATCCTCAATAGGAAGAACTAAAATAGGAGCTGAAGTATGAAATTCCTTGAATTTTCTAAAGCTCGACTCACACTCCTCGGACTACCAAAAATAAACATCTTTCCAAGTCAATCTAGTCATCGATGCTACAATAGTGCAAACTTTCAATAAACTACCTATAATAATCGACCAAACAAATGAAGCTACAAATCTTATTCAGGGTTGTAGGTATGGGGAGATCACGAATAGCCTCAATCTTCACTGTCTCTACCATAATCCTATCCTTAGATACCACATTCCAAAGAATATCACCGACTAAAGCTAAACTCATACTTAGAGAACTTGGTGAAAAGAATACAATCTATTAAAGTTTGGAGCCTAATTCTTAAATGTTACATATGTTATTCCCTACTCTTCTAATACACAAGGACGTCTTCGATGAACACAATCACAAAGTAATCTAAATAAGGCCTGAACATTTGGTTCATTAAATCCATAAATATGGTAGGGGCATTCGTCAACCTAAAAGATATCACTAGGAACTCATAATGACTATAATGGGTCCTAAAGGATCTCTTCGGGATATCCTTGGCTTGAATTCTCAATTGATGTTAATTGGACCTCAAATCAATCTTAGAGAACACTGCTGCTCCTTGAAGATAGTCAAATAAATCATTAATACGAGGCATAGAATAACGATTCTTCACCATCACCTTATTCAGTTTCCTATAATCAATAGACATACATATGTATCCATCTTTCTTCTTCACAAACAACATAGATGCTCTCCAAGAAGAAATACTCGATCTAATGTAACCATTAAAAGAAGATCCTGAAGCTGAGAATTCAGCTCCATAAGCTCGGCAGAAAACATATAGTAAGGTTCTACAGATATAGGTTGGGTGCTCAACTCAAGATCAATAACAAACTTAATACTACACTCGGGAGAAAGGCTAGGTAGATTGGTAGAGGAAACATCATGAAACTCATGAACTGCAGGAAAAGAGTCAAGCAACAGACTCTTCACACTAATATAGTGAATACAAGAAAGATAAGACTTGTAACCCTTCAAAATAAACCTCCTAGCATGAATATAAGACATAATCCCCATCGACTGATGGCTAATAACTCCTAGCCATACATTCAGGGGTATGCTGGGTATGGATAAGGTAACGATCTTAGAAAATAATATAGGACCACATGATAGTGGGATAACCAGTCCATACCTAAAATTACTTTAAAATTCACCATGTCTAAAACAATAAGATTAGCTTAACTATCAAAGTCTCGAGCAGTCACAACACAGATCTGAAAACTTGATCTACTACTAAAGAATCACCCATGGTGGTAGATACATGCAATGGAATAGATAATGAATCCCAAGATAACTCTAACCATAGAGAAAAATAAGAAGACACAAAATAATAAGGGGATCCCAAATCAAATAAATCATAAGCCAAATAATGGCACACCATGATCATACCTGCGATAACAACATCCAAGAACTCAGCCTCGGGTCTAGGAGATATTATATAAAACTGACCAAGCCTTCCACCTGGCTAGGCTCTTGATCGACCTCCTATCCTACCTACCTGAGAATATCTATGAAAATCCTAAGGACTATCCCTAAAACCATGCATATCACTTCTAGCTTGGGGATGAACTACCCAAATAGGTGGAACACTCTGAGCTGAAAAAACAATCGCTCCATGACTGGGGCACTCTCTTGAGAAATGATCAAAAGCTCTAAAACCATAACATGACCCGGGTGCAGGACTAAAACTAGAAGATTCAGCTGAACCGAAATACCCACTATTACTAGAATATCTAGAAGATGAACCCCCCAAAGACTAACCATGACCCAGGATAGGATGAACACTGGATCTAGATTAGCCTCCATCGATAATCTAAAGTACGGCCTGAACGAGTCTACTAGAATGACCCTGATGCTAATATAGGTGACATAGAGGATACATACCCTGAGAACCACTGTCTCTAAAGTAGGAGCTACTATGGCTCTCGCTAAACATACCCTGATATCGTGGCCTCTTATCACTGCCTCTTTGGGCCTTATAATATATCTCCTTCATAAGCTGAACATGACAAAAAACATTAGTAAAAGACGTACCCACAGAAAATAAACTCTGTGTAGATATATCGAGAGGAAGTCTCAATCCTCAAATAAAACAATGAATGTTATCATACTCAGTTGTCAGAATAGAAGTAAAATGCCTAGACAGATCATGAAATCAAGCCTCATACCCTAGAACAATCATGGATCCCTGCTCTAACCTTAAAAATTGATCTCTAAAATGATCCTTAAGAATATGAAGCATGTACTTCTCTAAGAAGATCACAAAGAACTAGGTCTATATCAAAGGGGATAATCCAACTGGCCTGGAATCCAGGTGACCTCTCCACCAATGTTGAGCTGCCAAGTCTAACTAAAAAGTAGTGTAATCCATACCACGAGTTCAACTAGGACCAAATTACGGATCCTATCCTCACAAGTAATAAAGAACTTATACGCATCTTTGCCTGATGTACCAGAAAATCAAGGTGAAGCCAATCACAAGAATCAACCTAACATCTTATGTTCTTTGGCAGACATAGTAGTGGGCAACTATCGGCTGAGAAATTACTGGTGCATAAGAGACCTAAACTCTAGAAGCTGCAGCTATGAGTTGTACCCCTACCTTAGTACCTTTTTGATTTGTATACAGTTCACCATCAGATGGTGCACCTCCAACCAATCACAAAAGCTAAACCAAAGCATCCCTGAGAATTAAAGAAGAAATAAATCTTGATAGAGCCTGGGCACATCCCCAACACACTACTAGTTATGGCAGAAGACCCTCTAGTTTGGGAGCGGGAATAGGGTCTGGTAAAGGACCCCATCTTGTCCCCTACTAAAGACATATATTGAGGATATCCATGACCTCTAGGTCATCCCCGAATAGCTACAGGATCCTTAGTCTTGATATTGGGACCCTAATTTCATATAGCGATAGCATGTGTCCTAACCATTTGTGAAAGATAAAACCAAAGAAATATTTAGAAACCAACTTATACTCTTATCATAAAATGAGTAAACAAAGTGAAGATATGAAATAGATGTCATCGTTCTGATCTATAGGACAAGACACTTGCTCTTGTACCAACAATATCGGTGAAACCTAGGCTCTAATACTTGTTCTTCATGGCCTAATTTATGAGTCATAATGACATATACTCCATCCTGCTAGTCGATAAACCAAACCATAGCCCAAAGCTAGATGCAATAGGTTAACTTGGAAGGAATGGCCTAAAAGCCAAAAATTAATTTTTAAATAATAATAATAATACAATAATCAAGGTCTCCTTATATGGATAGGACATCAATAATCATCTCAATACTCAGTAATATCGATACAAGAGCTACTATAAATGAACTATGAGTACTTAATTATCAAATACAAATTATGTCAAACATTAAAGACTAGACATATATAAATGGAAGGAGAAAGGGTAAGTCTATCTCCAAGAGCTCACCCAATTACAAAAATCAACACTACACAAATGTCGTATCAGCAACTGAACCTAGTATTTGCATCTACACCAAAAGGTTACAAAGTGTAGTATGAGTATCGAAACCACATGTACTCATTAGGCATTATCAACCGATTGAGCTAAATCATGATATAAATATGATAAGATACAAGATAGAATAATCCAAGTCAAGGAAAAAGTGGCAAACATAGAAATAAGTTCAAATACAATTCTACATAAATAATTAAATACATACGAGATAATAACATAAAGATCACACCATTATATCTACAACATTGTCCCCCATAATCAAATAAGTACAAAAATATAAATAACCCAATATATGCCCCCATAATCCTGGAGGGTACAATCAAGGAAGCTAAGAAACTGAATAGCTGTAAATTACCAAATTACAATGCCATAAGCAAGGATCTATCCAAATCATATCGTCTCATACAGAATCCTCAATGTCAAACTTAAATCAAAACTCAATAGTATTATCATCATTATTCTCATTACCGAACTTGAATCAAAACTCATATCATCAAGATCATTAGCAACTGTCAAACTCAAATCGAAACTCATATTTATAAACCATATTAGAACCATATCAGTAAGCCATACCGATAAACTAACCCAATAAACTATACCAATACCATATCTGTTAAGTCATGCCAATAACAATGCCCATAGGTCATGTCAACAGTCATAATCATAAGTTATTTCAATAATTGTATATATAAGCTATTAATCATATCTATAAGCCATTAATTATATTTATAAGACATATCATATCTATAAAACATCAATCATATCTATGAAATATAATCATTTATATAAGCTACTAATTATATCTATAAGCCATATCATATCTACGATTTATATTATATCAATAAACCATATCATATATGTAAGCCATTAGCCATTAATCACGCCAAGAGCTATATCATTTAGCATGTTGATGGGCAATATTATTGTTTATATCCAAAAGCCCTATAAAAATCATGTACTTATAAGCCATATCATATTTATATTCATACTATCAATCACATATATAAGCAATGGCACTTGCAGTACCCAAAATTAGCATCAATCTTTCAATATCCAACTAGCATACTCAATAAATAGGTTCAATCTCCTTAAGTGTCAAACAAGCCATTAATAAGATTATATCATGCATAACTAAGTCTACAAGGCTATCACAAGTCTTGGCCTAAGGTGGGCCAGAGAGGCCTACTCTAATCCCAAAATCTATTATAGGCAACTTCTACCCAGGACAAGGCTAAGGTATCTAGGTTAATTTTTAGATGTCAAGTAAGCTAGAAATATCCCTAAGATCGAGACCCATCCAAAACATGAACAAGTAAGGCAATCCACCCTCAACATGAATGACTAAGGTAATTGCACGTAGCTTGATTAACTACAACATTTCTATTGTAAACATGAACCGTGAAGCCCAAAGCCCAAGAAATGAATAAATATGCTAATTCCTCCAAGTCTACTATTTCAAGATAGCCTAAGTGGTTCAACTAAATCAAATATTCTTATCCATTCTTTCAACACCTAAATACCACCCCATATCTAGCATAATATCATAATCATACTATAGGATAGCTCAAACTATGAAGGAGGTAAACGAAGCCCATCCAGATGTCAAAGAAAAGCCTAAAGAATTTGCTAAATCACTAACTTCTCTTTCCAAGAATCTTTGTAAGGTGCCATGTAATCGAAATCATAATCTACTTGTTAAAATAAGAACAAAAATACCCATATTGCACTATTATGTTTTGATTTAAAAATTATGTAAAAATCCTATGTGGTACCTATTCATGAAATCACACATTTGGAACCAAACATAATGTCTCTCTATGCTCAAGGAATAATTACCCTCAAAATGGATGACTTCTGAGCTATAATAGTGCTAAAATTAAGTCACCAAGCCTTTAGATTTTAGCCGAAGTATGCAGAAATCAACCATGAAACTAATGAAATCTAACCATAAATTCAATGGAAAATCACATATATTAATGATTGTAAGGATCCACAATCACCCATAATAGATTCTCCTAAGAACTCCAACTTTTTAGGATTTAAGATTCTAGAAAATAGTGAAAAATCGAGCAAAGAGGGTATTTGTATCCTTCATAGATGCATGAGTATTACTTAAGCAAACTTCAGGCTGCTAAAGTGGTACTTGTGCTCTGGTACGCCAGTCGCTTATGCAATCTGTTGATCGCTTACATGATATCTGGATGTTTGAGCTAATGTTACGTATGCGACACTATTATTGGTTACACTATTGCCCTTCCACTGCCAAGTAATTTGCTTAAGTGAAAAAATAAGTCACTTAAGTGATACTCACTGGGTTTCTCTAGATCACTTAAGCGATCAAAGGCATCACTGAGGTGATGTACTAGCACTAGCTCTAAGTCTTCACCATCCCATCAAAATTCATCAGAAACTTATATATTCAACAAACTATCCTACCCTATTAAATTCGACATTTTGAAATAAATGGCATAATCAAAATTTCCATTCAAGGTTATTTTGATAAAAAGTGGGTCCCACATTTTATTTACCATTTTCTTAACTTTTGACCAATAGCTCAAAATGAGTTTGTTAGTCTTGGGATCCAAACCAAAGATCCATCCAATCTAAAATCAATTTTCCAAAAGTGTTGGAGCTATCAGAATTAACATACAATGTTATTTAAATAAAGGTTTTACCCGGTGTCTAATTTGAACCAGCAAAGGCTTCAAAATAGGGAATTGGCTCTAAAAAAACAAATAAGCTGCTTAAAAACCAAACTGTTAGTTCCAGCAAGTCATAAATGACTTTGGGAATCTATATAAAAGATCTAAATCACAAAAATAAGCAAAAACATAGAAAATAACCTATAGGGTCCTTACAAGCTCCCTGGGTCCTTCAGCTTCTTCGGTATTTTACTCATCACAATTGAATAACATTTCTCTATTAGTACCACCATCTCATTGTCACCCAACTTTGTCTTATTGGTCACTACATCCTTCAAGTACTTAGCTTACTTAGTCATACCCTGCAAACCATTTAACAATGAAAGATTATTATGAAGTTATCTTAATATGTCAAGCAATTTCTTAAAACATGCATCCTCCTTAGCCTTTTTAATCTTTAGAGGGAATGGTGGTGGTTGTCTCTCTTTTACACGACCAACTGCCTTAGTTTTTGAGTACTCTGACTTTCTAAAATTTTCAACTGTATCTCCTCTACTTACTTTAGGACTAACTTTGCTTGTACCATCTAATTTTTTTTGGGAAGTCTGTTGTGAGATCTTTACTGCTCTTCAAGGTGATTTCCATTAACTGCTTTGAATTCTCTGTATCACTTGGAAAACCACCTTGAGGTCAGGCATTCTGTGTGTAAGCTATCTTCACGAACTGTGTCTCCAAATTTTTCTGGGCAACTTGCTAATTTTTTATTTTTGCATCCATTTGTTCTTGATTGGCCAGGATCTTTTTTTAAGTTTCTTTAATATTACTGCCCTGTATGTTTTACTGATGAAATTTCTGAGTCTGAGCCTAGTTATTTCCTCATTAATAGTTAGGTTGACTTTGCCACTTATGGTTGTAAGCATAACCATGGCTTATATTTCCCTTCAGTACATTGCCCACAAAGTTCACTAATTCTGGATTTGCTCCACATAAGTTTGCAGAGAGGCCACTAATACCATAAATCTCATACTAAGACAAGATTTGTTGGAATATATTCACTTGGACCAGAGGTTGGTTCAAACCCAACTTCCTGAACTGTGTCACTATTTGGTTTTGCATGGCTAACAATTTAGTAACAAAAGTTGTGACACTATCCACTTCAATCATCCTGACATGCTTCTTTATTATATTTTTGTACATATATCCCTACCATTCAGGATTACCTAGCGTAACTTAAATCAGCAAAGTATATAAAACTCATCATAAGTTTTATCTAAATCTTGACCACCTACAACTAAATCTAATAAAATTTTTGTTGTATGGTCAAGATGTAACACCCTGCACCTTCGGGCTAGAATTGAAAATGTCATTCCTACGCGTATAAACCCGAAATAAATGATTCCAGGTTAATACATGTGTGGTGATTAATCTTATAGTGTGGGAATACCTTTGAATATGAATTAAGGTAACAAAAATCCCATAACTTTAAGACGAGTTGAAAACACTTCTAGTGATTAAGTTTTAGTGGACATTTCAACTTGGGTTAACTTTTATCCACTATTACTCATATAATATGACGAGTTAGAGAGCATACTATATATCAAATTAAAGCCCTTTGAATCTTCTTTCCAACACCATTGACCGTTTGTTAAATCGATATTGGAGTCAAAAGTTAAGAGCATTTGAATAAAACACTATCCAAACTATGTGATGGGGCATGTGACGCCCACTTAAGGCTATGTCATGGGCTGGAGTCACCCATCTTGGCTTGTTCCATGGGTTGTGTGTCTCCCACCTTGGGAAAAATGGCTTAAAAGCTCCATTTTAGTGTTATTTAAGGGTAATACAGTCCTTTCATGTCCCATAACAGTCCCTAAACACCTATAGATGAATTAAAACCCTAATATATGTTATTTCCTTCTCAAAAATCCCAAATTCATATTCAAATACAAAAGAGGAGAAAAACAACTTAGGGTTCGCTCTTTTAAGCTTAAAGGTTTGATCTTTTCATGAATTTTTCATCAATTAAGGTATGTGGGGCTGTCCTAAAAACTCCATGGGCATAATTTATTGATTTATAAAATTTTTAAAGCATATAATGATGTTTACAAAAGGGTTTTGACTAATTATTTGAATAGCCAAATCATGAAATACTTTTCAATGATATAATGTTTTGGTCTTACGGCTTTCTCCTAAACTTGATTTTTTCTATTATTTATGTATGTATGTGGTTTGAGTTTGAAGGCTGAATTGAGACCATGAATATTTATACATCCTCTCTTATCATGACATCACTCAATTTTCACGTGTTATGAATTAATGAATTTCATATTTAGAAGCATGGAATAAACATTTTTTTACTATTGTTTAAGCCTTGATATTGATTATAAACTAAAGAGAGAGTGTTATCTTATTTATAAATATTAAAGATGGTTATTGAAAGAATTGCATGGTTTTCTACGAAGTAAATGATCACCACATATTTAAGAGTTAAAAGAGAGAATCTTTGCATAAGTTTTCATGGAATTCAATATAAAAATTCTCTTATACTGTTTGAATGATTTGGTGGTCCAAACATTATGTATTAAATAAAGAGAGTGTAAGATAATATTTTATGGTTTAGAGATATGACTTGCAAGTCGTGGTATGACGATACCAAATAGATGAATGCCAAAATAAAGTAAGATTTTTAGATTTTGAATTCAAAGAATGTATTTCTTAAAGAGTTAAAAATAGGCTTAAAGAGAGTTAGGTGGTTACCTGAACAAGTCATTAGCCCAGAAAACTCTTTGCCAAAAATTGTGTTTTGACGATACGGGTTTATTATGTCCCTACGAGGGAACGTACCCTGGCCTAGTGCCCCTTGGTATATTATAGGTAGAGACTCCAACCCTTGAAGCAAACTTGGGTTTGGGGCTTGGCCGCCAAGTTAAGGTTGGATTATATATAACCCATGGGATTATAGTGTTGTAGGGTGTACCACCTAGCTTAGAAGTAAGATAAAGAGTGAGTCATGGATTTTAAGTAAGTGTTCAAAGTCTTTTAAGTATGCCCATGTGTTTTCATATATCTTATGTAAAGTGTTTTATAAATTTCACTCACTTATGCTGTATAAAAGTATATTATTTGGATTGCTTTGTGTGCCAGTACATTTGTATTGACCTCCTATATTTTAGGATCTGAGGATCAATCCCAGGGTCTCGCTAAACTATAGACCATTGTCAGATGATTAGAGTTGGTGAGCCTTTTTATTTCAAAAAACCTTATCTTATGATTTTATTGTTTTTAGTTCATGGTCTGACCAGGGGCCTTGTATTGGTCTTCCAACAGATGTTGTTTTCTTTTAGTTAGTAGAGATTTTGCAGATAGGTGCGAGATGGATTTATGTCTTGTTGAAATTATAACTATATGGTTTTGTTGAAATACAATGACCATGATTTTATTTTGTGTTCTTTCATCTTTATAGTTTATGAATTATGCATATTATTTCCAATTAGGAGGGCTCTCAGCCTTCAGGGTTCGGGATGCCCGTTGTGGCCAGGGCCCCAGTTCAGGTTGTGACAAATTTGGTATCAGAGCACAGTTCATGGTCCTAGGATATTTGCAAAATTATGTCTAGTAGCGTCTTTCTTATGGGTTTGTTATGCACCACACTTATAATCAAGAGGTTACCAGGCATATAGGAGTTGTTTCTTATTCTTTCCTTCTCTAGCTCGTGCTATAGCATCATCCATAAGAAAGTTAACCAAATTTCCTTCCTTGCTCTAATTTCATGGACCATGCCTCATTGTCTAGGGGATACAAGCCTAAGAGTCTAGTTTCCCCAGCAATGTTGTTCTCTCTGATTGAGTCATAAATGATTATAAAATTACACAAGGACTTAAAAGGATTCCATATATGCTTCAAAGTGTATTGATTTAAGCGTATGCCCTTATCTACATCAATCGTGTGTTTGATCTTAAGGTATGAAGTGTATTCAATATTCTTTTATAAAACCCTTATTGCATGTGTTATGCTTAAGGGTAATGATGTGTGGCAGGATGTTGGAAAATTATTTCCACCCTAGTAGTAGTATGTGATAAAGTGTTATAACCTATGAGCTGTAAGATGGTCCAGAAGTTAGTGACATGAAGTCACTGGCTTAGAAGGTAAAATAAGGGTGACTTTTGCATAAAGAAGCTAGTTTAGTTGTATAACCTTCGATTGAGAGGTAGGTTATCTTTTTATAGTGATAGAATAATGTGGTAGTAATGTCGTGGAGAGGATGAACTTATGGGCCATAGTTAAGTGAAATAAGAGACTTAGGTTGATATTTCTATTCGGTTGATTAGTATAGTATGTGGCATGTTTCATACTTTTGATGTTATAAGATAATAAGCTTGAACTTTAGATGTGGAATGTGGTGGTAAAAATTGTAGCTTAAGATTAATGTTGCATGTCTTGTGGGAATGAATTAGTCGGCTTGATGTGATTTTTGATAGAGCCTAGGTTGATAATTTATAAAAAGTTGAAGTGGTAATTGTGAGATAATTATGTACATGACGACTAGTATAAAAATGATGGATAGTGGTTAAGTCATTAAGTGGATAAGTGTGTAAGTATAAAAGAATAAGTTGAACCCTGAGGTAGTGTGTTGTTAGTTAAGGCGTGATGTGTATGAATGTTATATGTACCTAGGTTTCATTCTTGAATTTTCTAGTATAGAGAAGTTTGGAGAGTACTGTATAGCATTATCTAGAGTTGAATTGAGGAAATATAGGTAGGCAATATGTGCCTTTGGCATAGTTTTACAAATTTCATTATGTTGTAAGTTATGTGATTAGCGGTCTAATGTTAGAATGTTAAGTAATGGGGAGTGGATTTTTATGTGATAAGGAGTGAGGATGTGTATACTCATGAGACTGTGAGTTGTAGGTTGATGGCAATAGAGGATAGTGAAAAATGAAGAGTAGCATTATTGGAATTCAATGCCTTTAGAGTATAGTTAAAAGGGGAAGTTTAGTATTTATGTGTATGGTGATACCTCATTATGTTGAGTTTTGTTCTTGTAGATTGAATGAGAAGATAAGTCCTCAAGTCTAGTATTATGACTTTGATATAAAGGGGAGATGATAGATGAAGGTAGTTCCCAAATTTTCTTGTGGTGTCAAGTTTCAAGTAATAATCATGATAAAACAATTCCTATTCAAGTAAGCTCCTCTTACTTCAATTTGAATGGCTATCTACCAATGTTTTGTGTAATCAAGTATTGCCTATGTCTAAGGTTTGAGATCTCTAAGTAACTCATGTCATGTACTGACCTCCAAATTAAAAGAATTAATGTCCCTCAGTGATCAAATATTCCAAGTTTCCAACCTCTATGTTATATTGCTTATGATCCATAAAAATTCATGTCTTACATAATGCTTGGTTACAAGAAACTATGTTTTCTATACGTTATAGATCTATTTTATGTCGGGATTAGCCAAAGTGATAAAGTTTATGCTAAATCATGGAAAATTTCAGTTCTTTAAATGAGGAGCAATCGATTAAAGTAGCGATTCTCGTCTTAGTTGTTAACTACATACATTCTGTCTTTATGTTATAAAGCTCATAATATGTGCACCCATGTTTCTCACTATGGTCTGTCCAAGGAAATAATCTAGTGTTGTGTTTTTTCCAAATGACTCTTTACTTATGATCCAGACAATTGATATATAGAGCACTTCATGTCTATTCTATTGTACCTTCATTTCATGTCCCTCCCTGAGTAGTGCAATAAGTATAAGTTATGGTCTAATACTATTACTTCCAATCATAACGTTTATGCTTGGGTCACTCAATGACCCTCCGTATGTTAGTATAATGGTGGTTGTCGAAGCATAGTAGTGTGTTAGGTGGGGGAGTAGATGTTCTTGAAGGTGGAAAAAATTGATGTGATTCTCGAGCTAAGGTTAAAGGTGAAAGGGAAAAGAAGAAGATGAACTTTATTGTGTGAAATAGTTAAGAAGGAGAAATGTGGCAAAAAAAATATTTATAAGAGTGATTGAAATTGTTGGTCTTAGTGGGGAGATCCATGTAATGGGTGTAGTAATGATTAGGCTTGAATGTTTTGGTTGCTGAAAACACAAATCTATGTGCTATGTGGTTAGTACTCTCTAAATTAAAACCCGAGGGTGTTTGATGGTAGTGATAAGGTGAAGAAATATACTTAAAGAAATGTAAAGTACAGGGTCTCGTAGCTTAAGTTGGCACCTTTTAACTCTGAGTTAGGCTTTAACATAGAAGTACTAAGTAGTGGGACTCAAATTCTTGTGGCTAGATATGCGATTGGATAATTGTAAGTTCGAGAGTGTGAAGTATGCTATTTATTGTTTAGGGTGTAGATGATTTGTGCCTTTAAGTTTAAGTCTATTCGTGGTGCTTTATAAGGTAGAGAATGCTCCTAATCCTATCTTTCATGAAATCCTATTTCATGATTAGTACCAATATAAATCAAGCCTATGATCACCAAATAAACTCATACCATAGGTTGAGGTGATAATGAATCATGGAACTCATGTGCAAGATCATCCCTATCTGAAGTTTCATTACCTCAAGCGTCGTGCTTACGCATTTCACTAGGGGTTATTATGAAGCTCTTTTGATGCCTTTGCATATTTTTGAAGAGGAAAAATGTTCAATGCGAGGTTAGTTTCCTTATTCCATTCTTGTATAGCTTTAACAAGTTTCTGCCCATCATTCGGGGATGAATGATCCCAAGGGGGAGATAATGTAACACCCCACACCTTCGGGATAGAATTTAAAATGTTGTTTCGACGCGTATAGACCTAAACTAAATGATTTCAGGTTAATATATGTGTGGTGATCAATCCTATAATGTGGGAATACCTTTGAATATGAATTGAGGTCACACAAATCCCCCAACTTTAAGATGTGTTAAAAACACTTCTATCGATTAAGTTTTTGTGGTTGTTTCAACTTGGGTCAACTTTCATCGACTATTACTCCTATAATATGACGAGTTATAGGGCCTACTATATATCAAATTAAATCCCTTTGAATCTTATTTTTAATGCCACTGACTGTTCGTCAAACTGAGTCCGGAGTCAAAAGTTAAAAGTGTATGAATGAGACATTGTCTAGACTATGCGATGGGGCATGCGACACCCACTTAAGGCTATATCATGGGTTGTGCGTCACTTAGATTGGCTTGTACCATGGGTTGTGTGTCGCCCACCTTGGGAAAAATGGTGTAAAATCTCCATTTTAGTGTTATTTAAGGGTAATACAGTCCTTTCATTTCCCATAACAGTCCCTAAATGCCTATAGACAAATTACAACCCTAATCTATGGCATTTTCTCCTCAAAAATCCCAAATTCATCTTCTAAGACACAAGAGAAGAAAAACAACAAACAACTTAGGGTTTACTCTTTCAAGCTTAAAGGTTTGATCTTTTCATTAATTCTTCATCAAGTAAGGTATATGGGGCTGTCCTAAAAACTCCATGGGTATGAGTTATTGACTTACAAAGTTTGGAAAGAATATTATGATGTTTACAAAAGGTTTTGAATAATTGTTTGAATAGCTGAATCATGAAATCCTTTTCAATGACATAATGTTTTGGTCTTGAGGCTTTCCCCTAAACTTGATTTTTGATATTATTTATGTATGTATGCGGTTTTAGTTTGAAAGTTGAATTGAGAACATGAATATTTATACTTCCTCTCTTGTTATGACATCACTCAATTTTCACGTGTTATGAATTGATGAATTTCATATTTAGAAGCATGGCATAAATGTTTTATTACTATTGTTAAAGGGTTGAAATTGATTATAAACTGAAGAGAGGGTGTTATCTTGTTTGTAAATATTAAAGATGATTATTGGAAGAAACGCATTGTTTTCTACGAAGTAAATGACCACCACATGTTTAAGAGTTGAAAGAGTGAATCTTTGCATAAGTTTTCATGGAATTCGATATACAAATTCACTTATACTGTTTGAATAATTTGGTGGTCCAAACATTATGTTTTGAATGAAGAGAGTGTAAGATAAAATTTTATGGCTTAGAGATATGACTTGCAAGTCGTGGTATGACGATACCAAATAGTTGAATGCCATAATAGAGTAATATTTTCCGATTTTGAATTCAAAGAATGCATGTCTTAAAAAGTTAAAATGGGCTTAAAAAGAGTTAGGTGGTTACCCGAAGAAGGCATGAGCCTAGAAAACTCATTGTCGAAAACTGTGTTTTGCCGATATGTGTTTATTATGTCCCCATGAGGGACCGTACGCTGGCCTACTGCCCCTTGGTATATTACAGATAGAGAATCCAACTCTTGCAAAAAACTTGGATTGAGGGCCTTACCGCTGAGTTAACAGCGGATTCCATATAACCCGTGGGATTGTAGAGTTCTAGGGTGTACCACCTAGCTCAGAAGTGAGATAAAAAGTGAGTCGTGGATTTCAAGTAAATGTTCAAAGTATTTTAAGTATGCCTATGTGTTTTCATATATCTTATGTAAAGTGTTTTATAAATTTCTCTCACTTATGTTGTATAAAAGTATGTTATGTTAGATTGCTCTGCGTACTAATACATTTGTATTAACCCCTATATTTAAGGATTTGAGGATCAGTCCCGGGTCCCGCTAAACTGTATACCATTGTCAGAAGATTGTAGTTGGTGAGCCTCCCTTGTTTCGGAAGGCCTTATCTTATGATTTCATTGTTTTTAGTTCATGTTCCCACCAGGGGCCTTGTCCCGGTCTTCCAACAGATATTGTTTTCTTTTAGTTAGTTGAGATTTCGCTGGCGGGTGTTAGATGAATTTGGTCCTTGTTGAAATTATAACTATATGGATTTGTTGAAATCGAATGACCATGATTCTGTTTTGTATTTCCGTATCTTTATAGTTTATGAATTATACATATAATTTCTAGTTAGAAGGGCTCTTGGCCTTTATGGTTCGGGATGCCCATCACAGCCAGGGCCCTAGTTCGGGTCGTGACACACGAGCTTCAACGAAAGTGTGAGCCAATACCTTATTGATCTTTTAATGGTGAGAGTAGTCCCTAAGAAGCGATTAGAATCTCTCCCGAGCATGATGACGAAGTTCTTCGCCAAGTCATCCTATGTAGTGATAAAGTTTGAAGGTTTTGCCTTCAACCATTTATTCACTTCCGCAAAAGTGAGAAGGGGAAGGGAGTGCATCTCACATAGTTAGTTGAGACTCCAGTGGGGATTAAAGTATTAGTGATCTCTAAGAAATTTTGCAAATAGACATGTGGATCCTCATGTGACAGGCCTGTGAATTTCTTGTTATTTTTTAAATAGTTGCACCATGTTCTATTTAATTTTAAATCTTCCTCCAGGTTCCAATCTACGGATGGAAGAGGTGACATTGGTTATGAGTGGGATTGCCACTTCACGTATTGCTCTGTGGGTTGGTTGATCTTCAGCCATAGGTGTAGGAATAGCTTCTTCTTGATGAATTTGAGGTATCCAATAGATAAGTAATACTTTTATCCTTAACCGGTATAAGCATCGCTTTGGTTTAGGATACGGGTCAACCAAATCCCTTTTCCTTGCTAGCTTACTTATGTTTTAGACCTGTCCCTACAAATTCAGAAGCTAAGATCAAGTTATTAGAATTTATAAAACAAACTAGAAAAATTAAAAGTAAGATAGTTGTCAATTTTCAAGTCCCCGACGATGACACCAAAAACATTTTGCATTATAGCACATACGCAATTGTACGTGGTCACCCAAGTGCTAAATTAGCCTTTAAAATCAAAGTATCGATCCCACGGGGACTTGTGCACAACAACAATCTAATTCTAGCATTACCTAAGAGATTAAACAAGTGCTAATCAAACCACAAGAGTTGGGATGTAAGAACTTAAAAATAACCATAGACAATGTGATAATATAAAGTGCTTTAACAATAATAGGGAGAAATACAGGGTTAAGGCACTATGAAAAATCCTACTTATCCATACAATATCACTAGTTTAGTTAATTACTTTGGTTGTTGATTCACGGGGTTGGTAATATAAGTAGGGAATAGTCATTCTCTAATCGTCTATCTAACTTAGCCCCACAACTACATTGTTGAGCGAGAATGTGAGAACTAAGTTAAACGAATTTATATTTCATTACGTATATGATAAATGGGGAGAATTAGGCATATTTCTATCCTTAATGCAAATCCTGATGTTGATTTCTCTAAGTATAGGATCCCAGTCCATATATCCCACGATCGAATCTATTATTCCTTCTTTCGGGCTCACAATAGTAATATAAGTTTATCCTAAGGGTCCCAAATCCATAGAATATTAAGAATAAGGATATATGAACAACCAAATAATGATAATCAACTTAAAAAAAACTCAATTGAAAGCATAAGTAATCATGTTATTGGCCTCAACCCTAGACGAGGTGTTTAGCCACTTATGGATTTACAACGAATCGCAATGAATAAATTCATATACAAAAAACAAAATTAAACTAAATAAAATATAAATAAACATAATTACAGACTTCATCAAGTGTTTTTCACCTCCCAAAGTCATCCAAGGTGTTTACAGTACAACCCAAGTGTTCTATTTATACTAAGAAGGGAATTGCCCATTTTTGAACCAAAGGCGCGTCACTTCCATGTCTTGGCACATTAGGGTATGCCATGCCCTTACCATAGATAAAATATTTTTCCATTATATAATTGTGTCTTAGGGTGTGTCACACCCTTATCTTGGATACTAGATAATGTGGCATGCCCATGGCCTCAAAAATTCTAGATTTCATCAAGGTTTACTCCTTCCGTTTGTGTTTGAGTTCCTCACTTTGTGGCTGTCTTTCCCCTTCAAATTCATATTTTTTAGATCCCAATATATGTTATAAACATCATAACTAGACTCTAATAACATCAAAAACCACGAATTAGTGCATACAACACAATAGAGTTCATCAGGATACACTAGAATAACACATAGCTCAATCTAGTAATACTAGTTTTCAAGTCTAAACTCTAAGTGATCATTTTGTTTCCAAAATTATTTTGAACACACCTTAAACATAATAAACAAGTAGTTTAATACATATATAAAAAAGTATATGAATATCAACTTATTACGCACCTAATAAGTCCTCAAAATAAGGCTAATTACGTATAGATAGTAAGACTTAGGTGTGTAGATCCTCCTAAGGTCATTACCCAACCTGAATCGGCCCAATCCTTATCGAAGCTATTTCTCTCCATACACATACCTGATCAAGTCAATACTTTTCTCTATCCAAAACTTCTAGGCTCAAATCTTTATTCTCCCAAAGAAGGTAGTGAAAATTATTACGGCTATTTGTAAGACCTTTTTTTAAATGACTATAGCTGAAATTTCAAATATAGCACTCCCACGCTGGGATAGAATCTATCAACCTGAAATTGCTAGTGACCTTAATAATTTAGATAGCCACACTTGGAACAAAACAGTTATGATCAAACTCTAATGAAACCTAAGTCTGAAGAAAGACAAGTTGTAGATGAGGTGGATTCGTTGTTACTATAAGCATAGGGACTTTTTTCGTTGATATTCCAAAGAAACATCATGGATTGTCCAAGGATTCTAAAGTCTAACAAGCATGTGAATAAAGTGGATAATAACATGGATAAATAGACAGAATGTCTCATTTCTCAATTAAGCAGTTCTACCTTAATCTTAGAGATACCTTTCAAATAGTTGAGTGGAGAAGATGAATTTGTAATAATTTAAGCTTGTCAAAGTGGATCTTGGTGTTGACAAATAGCTTCTAACACTAAATTATACACTAGAGACAACAATAAGTATCTGGTCACTTGAATAAACAAGAAAACAATGCGAAAGCGAAAATACTAAAATTAAAGACAAGAAATTTAAGATATGCAAAATTTGAGAATAAAATCCCCAATTTTGAGATAAGTGATAAGAACACTAATTGATCTTAGTATTCAAAATTAATGGATTAATACCAATTATGATGCTAATAGATTCAATTCAAGAACTAAGATTAAAATTGATCTAGGCCCTTATTTCAAAGAAATTAAATACAACAATTAGTATATAACTAATCAAATTCTTTAATTCACTTTAATAGAAATCAAAGATATTAAGTTAAGAATTAATCTTACCTCCTAAAGAGTCGTTCTTATAAGGTTGCAAGATAAATCCAAAGTCACCTCACACAAAGGTGTAAAGAAGAGAAACCTCTCAAATATTATTAGTCATTATTGTCCTTAAAAATAACAAAATTCATCCCTATATATAGGGAAAAACCTATCCCAAATATCATGGGATTCGAATCCTACTTTTATGGATATAATATATCTACGAAACTTTAAACTAGAAAACTTTAAAACTAGGAAATATTAAACTAGGAAAATTATAACTAGGAAACTTTTAAACTAGAAAATTAATATCAAAAATAAATCCTTAACTAAATAAAGAAAAGATCCCAAATTTAATCAAAACTCATATGGCTCAATCTTCTTCTGTTTGGACTTGGATTTGAATCGTGAAATATGTATAGCACTTAGCCCATGCTTCTCCATAATTCTTTGGCTCTTCATCCATCATAGACAACTTCTTGATTTACATTGAAGCTTGTCAATATTAATGCAAGTGGGCTAGCCTGGATGCTATCATTCACCTCTTCTTGAAAACAATTCATCCTCGAATTAGAATCTCACAAAATCATGAAGACATACAATACTAGACAACATCCATTACTTGAAAGCAACAATGATAAGAAAAAAACAAGATAGTAACCATGTGTCCACTTAACCCAATTAATCCTTGCATGTATAAATACACCTTTATAAAGCATATGGACATCATTATCCCAATAGAAAATTTTCTTTCTTATATGAGCACATCAATATTCACGTATAGATGACGTAGGGAATGATGTGTGCCTCTTTAATTTAGCTATATAAATAAAGTACTCCACTGGGCTTGTCAAATACGTCGTAAGATCTATAAAAGGTATATCAAATTTAACACTTTTGTGATATAGCTGGTGACATCCAAGCTACTCTTTCTCTTAGAAGATGATAAGGACGCTGCCAAATATAGTAACCCCATAGAGGTTGGGTTCAAATACCAAGGAAATACATAGAATCGTGGCTCTTAGCTATTGTGCTCAATAGGTGGAACTAGAAAAGTAAATAGGGGTTTTTATATCAATATCAAACTAGTAGCAAATACCAACTTCGATTGTAATCAGTCATAAGTGAACACTAAGATTATGTTCCCCTGGCCTCTTGACATCGTAGGCTTATCATGCTATATTGAACCAGTCCGATACCTTGCATGCAGAATTAATAAGTTATGTACCGTCTATAGTATTTTAGACGAGTAGACAAATTTCACCCTTTACCTTTTGAATCTCAGGATGTTGCTTTACTAATCCTTATCTTAATCCCAGTTAAATATTACCTTTTGAGTCTAGTTATTAGATAGAATCTAACCATCTTACTTAGATAGTACCAAGTAGCACGGATCAACAGTTAAACTCCAAATTACTATTGTCATTATCTTTTCCTAGTTACTACTCCTCTTTTAGAGTAAGTAGCAATAATCTAGGTAGGATCCTAACATTTTCAACCGCTAGAATAACTATTAAAGTGAATATAATACAATTCATTCATTAGTATCGGTTCAAAACAACAATAGCACTTCCCCTACTTCATCAATCCGCTAGGATATCGATAACCCTAGCTATGGGTTTTTAGCCGTTCAAGTGCTTTAAGTAATCAACAACATTCATGGTTGAAATCATAAGATGAAATCCTAATAAAAAGAAGCATAAAACCCAAAACCATGACTAAATTAATCAACCGAAGTTAAAACAAGAGAATTCCAAGACCAAAATCGAATCTTAGAATCAAAATATGTTTGTGAATATCAAGAGTGTGTTACTTCTACTAAAAAGGACATGAAGGCTATTTATAGTACATGATGAAACCCTAAAACCAAAGACTAAATGAAATAGGAGAAAAAAGAGTCGGTAGCTACTTATGCTCTCTATTTTTGCCCTTTACTTAGGCACAGGTAGTACCTGCGGCCAGCAGGAGGGCACAAGTGGCGACCACAAGTGCCAGACCAAAATTTCTTGTAAGACAGCTCTCAAAATTTTGGACTTATGGAACTTGCTTTGACCACATGCAATCCATAAGTACTATATAAGATCCACATGTTAACTTAGCAAGTGCTAAGAGTCATCTTTTCAGCTCATCTTCAATTCCTACTCATGGTTAACCGGAAAATGTCCCAAAAATCCATAATTGCTCTAATAAGTAGCCAAAAATACCATTTTTATCTTTTTCATGAACTTATCATCCAAAATAAGATTTCCTACTAAACATACCTAAAACGCATCATATCTAACAAAACAACCTCAGAAACTTGCATATTTTTCTCGTTTTATGTGTCAAAAGTGCTATATTTCTATAACGCATCAACACCCTCAACTTATAATGTTTGTATGTCCTCAGGAAACAAAACTCAACAACATAAAATAATACTTAACTGGGAGAATTTAAGTTATTCAAAGCAGTCAATCAACACTTTAAGCTCAAATCACAACACCCCCTCCTACTTTACTTTTCAAAACTAATTGTGTATATAACATGAAGCACAATGATGTGATACAATGGGATCAAAGTATGGAATTAACTTAGCAATAGACAACAATATGTACAAGTTACACTACCCAAAATAAGCAAATAGCTAGCAATATGACTCAAGTTCCCTCACAACAAAGATGTTCTAATCACTCCTATGAAATAATGCATGCCAATACAGGGATAGTATAGAGACACTCATACTCAGAAGAGAAGTTCCAACCAATGTACATCAAATACCATAGGATTTGCCTTATGTTCTTTACCTTTGCATTCAGACAGTCAAGTTAGAATCACTATAGGACTTTTCTCGGCTTGTAATGTAGGCTTGGGGGTTGGTATGGTACATATGGACATATCAAGTGACTAAGCCTCCTTGGCACTACACTAACCTTGGGGTCTCACTTACTAGCTAGTTTTTTACTTTATTTCTACCCTTATTTCTTCTTTTTTTATTTTAATACACATTCAGATTGGGTGTGATCTTTTATTTTTTCTTTTTCACTGTTGCATAATTTTGTCTTTTCTTTTTCTTTTTCTCTTTGTTTTACTACCACACCCAACCCTAGTAACTTTTTCTCTTATTTTACCCTTCTACATACCCATTTTACACTATGCATCCCTATGATAGCCACCCTCAACTTAGGAATTTTGCCTAAGTTAAGGTGCACAATGTCTAGGGAGGACCAGGGCTAAAATAGGTTCATTGTAACACAAATGGGAAGGTGAATGATGAAATAAGAAAAATATGCTATAAGGCTCAAAATAGGGATCAAGGTATACTATTTCACATAGGGAAGGTCATTTAGGCTAAAAGTGAACTGAAATCAAAAATGGCCTATGATATTTTCCTAACTGCCTATCCTTCAACCTAGGAAAGACCAACTAGGCAAGTTCTGAATTCAACACACAAAGGGAGCTAAGTATCATCTCACACACACACAGCACAGAGTCAGTATTACAAACTACTACTTACCCGGTTCATGCACTTGTCAGTAAGTGATTATCATGCCCCTAATCCTAATGCGATAATAAGATCCACAATGTTCACATATATGTATACATTCACACAGTTCTAAAACACAATTTTGGAGGGGTACTAAATTTCTCAAAAATCCATAAAAACATGATAACTACCCTAAATACTTAAAAATCTCTTAATTACACACCAATTATCCTATGCATGTTAGTTCTACAACCATTCCGCAGTTGATAAAAAAAGAAGCATGGCAACAAAAATCCACGACGGCTATGGTACATCCCACCCCAACTAAAAACTATGAATTATCCTCAATGCATGAAAATAATATAAAACAAAGGGATGTGAGAACATAACTGGGACACAAAAGAATCCATGTACCTTATCTTACCTCCCAATCAGCGCATGATTTATCATTAAGGCAAGATTCAGCTCCCTTGGTTACTCAAACGATGGATCGACTGAAGGCAAGCCAAGAAAGGAGTTGAAGAATTCCGTATTGAGTTGTAAAACTTGGCCCCGAATCTTGGCCTCGCTGCCTGTGGTTTTCGGCGACCAGTTGGCATAAAATTCTCTTGTCAAATCGAGATTAAATTCTCCTATGTCTCGGAAGATGAAATCAAGATGTAATGCCATGATCTTGGCCAACATGCGCGGCTCCTTCTTCGCTAGGCTTTCCTTGTTTATCAAGTCCATATGAACATATTTTCTTTCCTTGTTGTTCCTATACCATTCCTTCGCTTCCTCCTCAAGAACCCATTTTATTCAAAACATGCGGCGTGGTAATTGCATTGAGGATGATTCTCCTTGCTCTTTCCGGCCTCTTTTCTTGCCTTTTTGGGAAGTGGTAGCCTTATCTTTGCCTTGTCTTGCTTTGGGTGCCATTGTACCTGAGACGTAGAACAATGTTCATGTTAGCATCAGCTTAATGGATACAATCTATACACAAGCAATAGGGGTGCCACCCCACACTTAGATATTTGATACAAATTAGTGAAGTAAAAGTGGTCGATTACTTAGACATCATCAACATACGTTTTAGGTGCTATATTCTAACAATCAAACCAGAGATGTCACCCTTCTTGTAATCTTTGAAATACTTTCATGATGGATATAGCAAGAATACTACATGGGGATTACATGAAGGTATAGCATCTAACAATAATCACAACCTCCTATGTTGGTAGGCCACTATAAGTCTCATTCCGATGAACAAGTCATTCCATCATAGAAGTATTCAAGTGACAAGATTATGCAATGTTATGACTATGGCAATTCCGTAAGTAGTATAGCAATGCATCAAAATCAAATTCAAGTTGGAAACGAGTTAAAATTATCCCAATGTATATGTTCACTCACTTGGTTGTGTATCAACAATTCAAACACATTCTTATCACCAATATTTCTTCAAGATTTAGCAATTCATAATAGGCATGATAATGTAGTACTTATGAAAAATAAATGAAGAACAAAGAAGTACTTACTTGATTAATGCCTTTGGTTGATGTTCTTGTGAAGAATTAGAGCAAAAGGAAAATTTTTGAGATGATTTGGAGAGTATGTGCGACGCCTAGTTAGGTTTTTCAATGTGTTTGTATTTCAAGACTAAGTCTCCTATTTATAGAAAAAGGTTGGGTCGGGTTTTGGCCCATTTAAAATCGGTTTTGGAGACAAAAAGTGACCATAGGCGGCGCCTTTAGCTTTGCCTATGCTTGGCATAGGCGGTGCCTTTTGCTTTGCCTTTGGTGAGCATAGGCGGCGCCTAGTGCAAAGCCTTTAGTGACCATAGGTGGCTCCTTTCACTTTGCATTTGAGATTCAGTGACAAAAGTCTTTAGAATAGGCGGCGCCTATGCTATGGCATACTTGAGCATGGGCGGCGCCTATGCTATGGCACACTAGATTCCGAGACCTTAGGCCATAGTATAGGCCTTGCCTTGTTCGTGGCCTAGTTTTACCTAGGCCTAGACTTGTTCAATGCCTATATTTTCATGAGCAATGCTCAACCCATAGCCTTTTGCATCTTCATTCCTAACTTACCACCTTTACCATGCAATCCATCCAAATCGGAATTTGAAATCGATCTCCTCGTTGTATACCTCTTGCACCTACATTTTCTCAAAACCAATTGGTCGTGGCACGACTCTTCTTTTTGGATTTTTATTAATCAAAAGCAAAACACATACTAGAACGAAAAAAATGAAAAACAATAAATGATGGGTTGCCTCCCATCTAGCGCCTTATTTTTTATCGCGGCACGACATAGTTACCTCGAGTACTTAGACTTCTTCCAGATAAGTGATGGCCATATAATTTATCGAATCAAGAGGACCGATATAGGGTTTAACTCATTGGCCATTCACTTTGAAGATAACACCATTGGTGTCTTCCAACTCAACTACTCTAGACGAGTAGACTTGGATAACTTTGTATGGACCAGACCACTTGGACTTTAACTTACCTGGGAATATCTTCAATCTGGAGTTGAAGAGAAGCACCATATCATCCTTTTGAAAGTTTCTTTGAACAATCCGCTGATCATGATATTTCTTCATCCGCTCCTTGTATAGGTCCTATCTCTTATAAGCATGTAGACGGAATTCATCCATCTCGTTCAGTTGCTCCAATCTCAGATTCATTGCATCATCCCAATTCATATTTAATCGCTTTAATGCTCACAATGCCTTATGATCAAGCTCAATGGGTAAGTGACAAGCCTTTCCATAAACTAGTTGATAATGGGACATGCCAATTGGTGTTTTTAATGCAGTCCTATAGGCCCATAGTGCATTGTCCAGCTTCCGAGACCAATTTGTCCTATTAGCATTTACCGTTTTAGCAAGGATTTGCTTGATCTCTCAGTTGGAAACCTCTACCTGGCCGCTAGAACACGCTTTCCCTCATTGTCGGCCAACGCTACAGCTTCAACCCATTTTGAGACATAATCTACAGCAACTAGGATGTACTTCATTCCAAACGAATTTACGAATGGACCCATGAAATCAATACCCCATACGTCAAAGAGCTCTACTTCAAGGATTTTTGACATGGGCATCTCATGGTGTTTCGAAATAGCACCTTGTCTTTGGCATTGGTCGCTTCTTCTAACAAAGTCGTAGGCATCTCTGAATATCGAAGGCCAATAATATCCACTTTGCAATACCTTTCTTGCTGTCCGATTACCTGCGTGATGTCCACCAACTTGGGAAGTGTGACATGCTTCCAATATATTAGGCACCTCTACATGGGATATACATCTTCGAATAACACCATCCACACATCGTCGAAACAAATATGGCTCATCCCAATAGTAGTGTTGTACATCATGCATAAACTTCCTCTTTTGATGGTAAGATAAGTTTGCAGGTATCACATTACTCACCACAAAATTAGCAAAATCAGCATACCATGGTAATCCTTCCATTATTGTCGCTAAGATCTCCTTGTCAGGGAATGCATCATCAATCTCGATTTCAGGCTGTGCCACATGCTCATTCTCGAGTCTAGATAGATGATCAGCCACTTGGTTCTCGCAACCTCTTCTATCTTTAACCTCCAAATCAAATTCCTGCAGCAGCAAAACCCATCAAATTAGTCTTGGTTTTGCATCCTTATTTATTATTAGATACCTTAGAGCTGCATGGTCTTTATGAATGATCACTTTGGTACCCAACAAATAAGCTCGGAACTTCTCAAACGCATACACAACTGCTAGGAGCTCTTGTTCTGTGATAGTGTAGTTCTTTTGGGCTTCGTTTAGGACCTTGCTCGCATAGTAGATAGGATGAAATAGCTTCTCCTTTCTTTGTCCAAGTATAGCACCAACGGCTACCCCACTAGCATCACACATGACTTCGAATGGGAGAGACCAATCTAGTGCTACCATGATAGGGGCTTCAATTAGTTTTTATTTGAGGCATTCGAATGCCTTCACACAATCTTTATTGAAGTCAAACTTTGCATCTTTCTCCAAGAGTTTGCACAATGGACTAGCAATTTTGGAGAAGTCTTTGATAAACCGTCTATAGAAACCTGCGTGACCGAGGAAACTACGAACACCTTTCACAAAGATTGGGGGTGGCAGCTTCTCAATAACTTTAATTTTTGCACGATCCACCTCAATTCCTCTTTTGGAGATTTTATGCCCAAGAACGATACCTTCTTTTACCATAAAGTGGCACTTCTCCCAATTCAGCACTAGGTTGAATTCTACACATCTTTCCAATGCCATGCTTAGGTTTGCCAAGCACGCTTCAAAAGACTCACTAACAACTGAAAAATCATCCATAAATACCTCCAAAGTGTCTTCAACCATATCAAAAAAAATGGACATCATACATCGCTAAAAGGTGGCTGATACGTTACATAGCCCGAATAGCATACGTTTGAAGGCAAAAGTACCATATGGGCATGTGAACGTTGTCTTCTCTTGGTCTTCGGGAGCAATACAAATCTGATTATAGCCGGAATAACCATCTAAGAAACAAAACCATCCTTTCCCCGCTAATCGAGCTAGCATTTGGTCCATAAATGACATTGGAAAGTGATCTTTGAGTGTCCATGAATTTAGCTTTCGGTAGTCCATGCATACCCTCCATCCGGTGACGGGTCTAAGTGGAATAAGCTCATTCTTTTCATTCGCGACCACTGTCATGCCTCCTTTCTTGGGAACACATTGTACCAGGCTTACCCATGTACTATCAGAGATTGGATACACAACTCCGGCGTCTAACCACTTAATTATTTCTTTCTTCACCACTTCTTGCATAGGTGGGTTTAGACGCCTTTGATGCTCATGGTGGGTGTGCAATTCTCTTCAAGCTGAATCTTGTGTGTACAAATCCCAGGTGGAATACCAATAATATCCGCAATAGTCCATCCGATGGCTCTTATATACTTTCGTAGAATAGCAATGAGAGTTGCAACTTGTTGCTCACCCAAGTTTGCCGCCACAATGACTGGAAGTGTATTTTCACTTCCTAAGAATGTGTACTTTAAATGACTTGGCAGCTCTTTCAATTCTAACGTGGGTGGCTCTTTAATAGATGACTTAGCTGGTGGTGTGGGTCGATTTTTGAGATCAAGGTCCAGCTTCTTGGGAGTATGGCGATATGTCTCTAATCCTGATAGAGCACAAATAGCTTCTTCACAATTTTTAGCATCCTTACTCTCACCATTCATAAGCAAAGTCGCCAATGGGTCATCAATCAGTTGCTCCTCTTCAAGTAATTCTTTCTCATCATCAAAGTAAACATCAGCCACTGAGAATACATTCAGCTCTTTGGGTTGCTTCATTGATTTACAAATATCAAAGCGAACTACCTCGTCATTTATTCGGAATGAAAGCTCACTAGCTCTCAAATCAATAAGCACACTTCCCGTAGCAAGGAAAGGGCGCCCCAAGATTATGGGAACTTCTGAATCTGCCTCACAATCCAAAATAATAAAGTCTGCCGGAAAGATGAATGAAGAAACCTTTACCAATACATCACATAGAATACCAACAGGTCGTTTTACCGACCTATCCGCCATTACGAGCCTCATATTGGTTGGAGTAGGATCACCCAACCCCAACTTCTTATAGATAGATAGTGGCATTAAATTGATGCTGGCTCCTAAATCACATAATGCCTTGGCAAAATTTAGCGATCCAACGGTGCAAGGAATAGTGAAAGCACCGGGGTCAGCCTTCTTCTGAACTATTGATCGTGTCGCGATTGCGCTGCAGTGATGAACATCATCTTTCAACTCATAACTTGCTGCCCGCTTATTTGTCAAAAGATCCTTCATAAATTTCGCATACCTAGGCATTTGTTCGAGTGCCTCCACCAATGGAACATTAATGGTCAGCTGCTTTAACATAGTCATGAATTTGCTGAACTTTATGTCATCCGCCACCTTCTTCAATCTTTGAGGAAAATGTGGTGGTGGGTATGGAATTGTTCTCTCCACGACTTTCTTCTCCTCTTGCTTCCGTTTTTCAGCTTTTTCAGGTTGCAAATCATTGGGGTTGACGTCATGGACGTCGTGGCCTTGTTCTGCGGATGCTTCTCCTTTCGCTTTATCATCAATATCCGCTGCTTCGTCAACCACTTGCTTACTTTTTGCTGAAGTTTCCAGAACCTTACCACTTTGGGTAGTAATGGCCATGCATGACCCATCATTCCTTGGGTTTTGCACAGTATCGCTAGGTAAAGTGCCAGCCTTTCTTTGATTGAGTGCTGCTGAAAGTTGGCTCAATTGCTGCTCTATTTGCTTGATTGAAGTGGAATGAGAATCAACTATTTGTTTCATAGAGGACAAATCATTAACTACCTCCGTTACTCCTGCGCTTGTTACTTCCACTACTTTCAATATTTTAGCCAGCATGTCTTCCATACTTCTAGAATTAGATATGGTGGCGTCACGTCTTCCAGGGGTAACGTACAAACCACTCTTTTCATTCTTGTTCTTCCAACTTCCTTGGTCTTTGTTTCCAGATTTATCATAGTAGTTCCGACCTTGGTTTCCTTGGGTATTCCCTCGGAAACCCCCCTGATTGTTCAAATAGTTGGCCTCTTCTTTTGAATCAGATTCGTCTCTTTGTTTTGCCGCAATAGCTTTGACTTTTTCAATCTTCCCTGATAATAAATGCTTTGTAAGAAGATCCACTTGTGTTTTTATGTGCGCCATATCTTGATCATGTTCTTCTTCTCTTCTTCTTTGGTCTGCAGTCATGCCAATAGATAAAGTGGGGCTTGCTGCCTCAGAATCCCTGGTATGCCAAGCTCTACTTTGCTTTGTCATACGACCTAGCATATTGCTTGTTTGACCAAAGGTGAGGTCCATAAAAGATCCTCCAGCCGCATTATCCACCACTGGTTTAGTTATTGAATTCAAGGCTCTGTATAATATCTCCATTAGGTGAACATTAGTCATGTGATGGTTTGGGCTTCTCGCTAGCTTTGTCTTGAACCTCTCCCATGTTTCATAAAGGTCTTCAGTTGGAAGCTGACGAAAGTTGCTGATTTCATCTCTCAATTGTGCTCTTTTGGATGGCGGAAAGAATCTTTCTAGAAAAGCATCTCTCAATTGCCTCCAATTTGTAATATAATCAGGAGTCAGCCCATTCAACCATAGAGTTGCCTCCCCAGACAGAGACAATGGAAATAGACGTAACCAAATTGCATTCTGACCAACACCAGGATTGTCAAATGACTTGCATGTAGAAATAAAGTTGATGAGATGCATATTCGGATCATCGTCTGCTAGTCCACCAAATAATCCCTTGAGTTGCAATAACTGAATCATGGTGCTTGTGATGTTGAACTTGGCTCCGGGCGCTAATGGTGGAGGAATAATGGCTCCTGTGGCTCCGGCTTCATCAAGATCATCATCATCGTCGTCAAAAGCTGGTTTCATAGGTTGGCGATCATACATAAACTGAGCTTGACGACCTGTTCTGTTGGCAAGTGTTGCGATTTCAGCATCATGCCTTGGGTTTAGTAACTCGTCATCACCTAAATCCTCATCATCAGGATTTGTTGCTCGCCCAGGGTTATCAATGTTTTGTTGATGCACTTGAGCGGCGGCAAGAGCAGCTAATCTTACTTGTTCCTATTGAGCAGCTATCCTTTCGATTTCGTGTTGTGCCTCCATTCTGCCAATACGTTGTGGTTCAGGATTGATAGGTAATAACGGTTGACCAGAACTTTGAGTATGGGGCATGCACTGTATAAAAACCTGCAGAGAACAAAACTAAAAGTAAAAGTACGAGAATCTTTGACCAAAGGGTCTAGTAATTATCACAAACTTAATTGACACTCGTATTCCCCGGCAACGGCGCCAATTTTTGATAACGCTCAATCTACAACTATCGTAGGAGTGTAAAGCGGTTGTAGTCAAATATAGAACCCAACTGGATTGGGTATCGATCCCTCAGGTAAAAGCTTGGTCAACAAGTAAGCAATAATTACTAGACTTTTAGTGCAAGTCTCGTAAAAGGGGGGGATTGTAATGTGTAACCAAAATATTAATGTAAAAACTGAAAATAGCAAAGTAAAAAGAAAGAATGTTTAGTAGGTTGTAAAACAATGAGAATTGAAGAGTTGGGGTTATGTCCACCTTCTGAGTTTACGTCTCTATTAGCTATGAGTTATGCGGAATTCAGACATGCATGTGCTTATAGAGAATTGTATTCGATGGTAAATCCAGGCATCTTTCGACCTATTCGAGGATTATTTCACTTTAACTCTTTCGATCTTAAAGCGTATCTAGCGGTACAAATTCTCCAAGAGGTTAATCCAGTTACGACACTAACTTTTTAATAGGAGATGGGACCCTACTACCTTGACATTATCTCTTTTCCAGACATATAACTTTTCTTTCGAACAAGTTAATGCTATACTGGCGTATTCTTGCGTTTGCAACCACAAAGAATTTAGATTAAGATGAAGAGAATAATGATATAAGCAGCATACGTGTCACAAACTCCCAAACTCATAGCAATAGATAGTATCTCATACGGCTTCCATAACCCCAACAGAGAGTTTTAGTTACCCATGAGTGCGAAGGAAATCACAATAGACATTGTTATTATACCACAATAAAGATTTCGTATAGTAATGGTGTGGTAGGTGTTAGGCGTGAACTTCCCTTGCAAGTAACGTTTCTCTTGTTGCGGAAAAATAGATGAATAGAAGAAGAATAAAAAGTAGAATTAATTGAAAGATTAGAAGAGTTGTAAGGTAAGATGAGAGTTAAAACTAGAATGTCTAAAATCTCTAGCAAAATAGGGTATTTATAATACCCATATCCTATTCCTACTAAACTATTGAAATACTTACCCAAATCCTACTAAGCTAATGAAATACTTAACCAAATCCTACTAAGCTAATGAAATACTTAACCCAATTGTACTAGGTTAATGTATCATTATCCTAATCCTAATAAATTACTGCTAGTCCCCAAAGTCTTCAAAATTGTTGTTTTAGCCCGGGACAGATTTTCCATGCGCCACTTTTGGTCCTTGGCGTCCAAGACTCCCTTTTCTCCTTTCGTGAAGCTTTCTTTGGCGTTAAGTTATCCATAAAATGCTGAATTCTGCATCGTTTATACCTGAAACTTTGCTAATCATGTTCGTTATCTCACTTACAGGAAAAAGGACTAAAAGTACATGAAATATATAATTTGTTCTCAAAACATTGCTAAAATATGGGTAAAATATAGCACTATAGGCGTGTAAATTCGCCTATCATCAGAGACTCTACACTTCTACTAAATGAAAGATATTCAAGCTAGTACTACAATGACTACACAGAATTCAAGTTTATACACTAAGCATGTTATATACAAAATTGATAGCTCATGAATACTGCTCTAAAACATCCTAGCCTCAAGAATTGACTCACCTAAGTGGAAAACTTATGCTTATAATTCAATCAAGGAAATCATACAAATCACCCATATTCATCAAACGTGTGCCCCTCACAATAAGAGAGTTACCCATAATCACTCACAATAATGTAATGAATAACACAATGGGTACAAGAATGAAATTACACTCACTCTCACAAAGAATTCATAAGTTACACTAGATGAACTATAGGCTTGCTCTTGGTGTAGTGCTCTACTAATATCAGAATGATAAACTTAGGATCAAATATGTCTTTTTTGGGTTGTAATATGGGCTAAGGGATGGGTAGAAACTATTTGAAAATAGTGACTAACCTCTCTAAGCGCTTTAATACACTACACTATACATTTAAAGCCAACCTCAAACAACCAAATTACACCATTTTGTCTACCCTTTTCTTTTATTTTTGCCCCATCTCTTTTAAGCATTTTCACAAACACATGGTGGGCATATTGTTTATTCCTTCAAGATTTAAATTATTTTTTTCTACAATCATAAGAATATTTCTAACACCATTTATATGACTCCCAACCACCACACATCAATTATAAACACCAATAATTGTTACCTTAGGGCATCAATTTCACCTTTTTCTTCTTCAATTTCTCAAACTCCTTACTAATTCAATTTTTTATTATAGAACTTAGGAGCATTTTGGATCAAATTAAGGTCTATCAAAGAAGAGATTAGGCTACATATGATTCTACCAAAGAAAAGGCTAAAGGCTCAATGGGGGTTTACAAGGATAATGCACAAAGGGTAGGACAAATACAAGGTATAAAACAAGGTTATCAAAGAAATGTCTATATCATCTCCTAACCCTACACTCTTTATATCACTTTGCACATACACCAGGAAAGTTCTAGACATCACATGCAATAAGGAATATATAAAAAGTCACTCGCACATGGCACATGCTCAACTCAATAGGATTATCATAGACTCCCAACCAAACAATAGCATGAATTCAAATTTAATCCAAAAAGTACAGAGTCAAAAACTTGAGCCTAGGAGTCTCAAAAGTAGCAATTCTCCAATCACATTATTTTACCACACAATACTTGCACCATGTAATCAAAAATAACACCACAAGAATATCTTACACCAAAAAATTTTAAATTGAGCTAAAATTTAGGAATTTCCCTACCCCATACTTAAAAATCTACTTTGTCCCCAAAGTAAACTTTTAAAGTAAGAGATAAAATACTCCCTGAGGCCTCTAGGCCTAGTTAGTAGCATCTTTATAAATAAAGGAGATCCTTGGGACCCCATACTCAGTTTTTGTCATGCTTCTTAGCTCAGTTTTTTGGAACTCGGACTTTCCATTAACCTATGGTCAATCAAAAACAAAAACTATGTGAAGTAAAAAAAACTATAAACTAAAAAGAAATCATACCTACTTAACTTGGGTTTCCTCCCAAGAAATGCCTAATTTAGTGTCTCGGCATGACCCATATCAACTCAACCATATTTATTTACCTTTTTACTCACTTTCAGAAACCATTTTTTCATTTATTTCTGACCTCCTGAGTTTGCACTCTCAAGGTTAACATATCTCTTTACTTCAACCTTTATCATGTTGGGAAATAGTGGATTTCACTTGAACCGCTCAATCAGGTAATCCGAAGAGGTCTTTGATGGATTAACCACCCCATACTTTTCCCCTTCAATAACATTAATCACACACAAATCTTTATATTAGAAATTTATAATGGGTGCTTTGTAAAAATCAAATAACACCTCTTCATTATCTACCCTTATTTTGGGTGTGCCTTCTCTAACATCAATCAAGGCCTCTCCAGTTGCTAAGAATGGACGCCCTAAGATAATTGGTACCTATTCATCTGCCTCAAAATCAAGAACAATAAAGTCAGTAGGTATAATGAATTTACCAACCTCTGTAAGGACATCATCAATTATTCCATCTGGATATGTAAATGACCCATCTGCCAGCTGCAACACCATGATGGTCGATCTAGGATTTCCCAAGCCCAATATTTTAAACAATAATAGGGGCATCAAATTTATGCTCGCCCCTAAGTCACTCAGTGCATGGACCACTTTGCTCCTAATTTGAATAGGGATAGCAAACCTCCCCTTATCCCTTAATTTCTTGGGGATTTTCTGTGTTATTATAGTGTTATACTCTTTAGTGAGTGTTATATCTCCCACATCCTACAATTTTACCTTATTAGCCACCACATTCCTTAAGTACTTTGCGTACTTGGGTACACTCTACAAAACATCTAGCAAAGGTAAATTAATATACAACTCTTTGAATGTATCAAAGAACTTTTTGAACATAGCATCCTCCTTCGCTTTCATGTGCTTTTATAGGAAAGGCAGTGGCGGCATCTTCTATACTTCTTCTAAAACAACTTTTTCTTTCAAGTACTCAAACTTTCTTGAATTTTCAGCAACTCTGTTACTTACCTGTTGGGTTACCACGTCAGCATCTACCTCCTTTGTTGCCTTAGGAAGTTCTCCTTGTAACTCTTTACCACTTATCAATGTGATTTCCATAACCTACTTTGGATTTTCTATATCTGTTGGTAAACCACCCAGTGGTTTAGTATTTAATACTTGTGATAATTTCCCCAACTGCAACTCTAAACTTCTTGTGGCCGCTTTTTGATTTTTCATATTTATAGTCAACTTTTCTTGATTAGCTAACAGATGCTTCAACATCTCTTCCATGTTGCTCGTTGACTAATTAGTTTGGGCCTGTGGTTGCTGACTTGGCTGTTGTTGTGTGTTCCAAGGTTGTGTTATCCACTTCATGTTGTAGTCGTTACCAAAATTTGGCCTTTGTGCATTGCCTACATACATAAAAGATTTTGGATTAGAAGCACACATAGCTGCATAATAGCCATTATTTCTACATACTTCACACCAACCTGCAGCTTCTTGGATGGCATTGACTGTGGCTGAATGTTATGCTACTCCCAAATTCATGCTTCTGAACTGAGTGTTGATCAAATTTTGTAATGCAGAAACCTATGCTGATAAGGCTGGCAATTGGACCACCTCCAATACACCCGCAATTCTTTTTGTGGCACTTCTAGAATTTGAAAGTCACTTTGTATTTTCTTGTATTGTGTGGTTTAACAATGTGTACAACTTATTATAAATCAACTCTAGTTCTTGGCCACCTGCGGCTGAATCTAGAAAAAATTTTGTATTATGGTCAAGAGCTTCTACAAAAGTCTGATAAAGTACCTCATTAGACTATTAGTGGTGTGGACAATCCCGAAGAACAGCCTTAAAGTGTTCCCAAGAGTGATATAGATTTTTATTAGGCTTTTAATTGAAGCTCACAATCTCACTACGAAGTCACGCAGTCTTGCCTGATAGAAAAAATTAGATGAGGAACTTTCTGGCTAAGTCATCCCATGATGTGATTGTATTGGCCGATTCCGCATTAAACCACATTTTAGCTTCCCCCAAAAATTAATGGGGAAATAGTGTCAGCCTCACATAATTTGTACTCACCCTAGTCAGAATGAATGTATCTGTAATCTCGATGAAAGTCAACAAGTGGACTTGTGGATCCTCGTGTGAAAGCCCTGCAAACTGTCCACTGTTGATGAGAAGATGCACTATGTTGTCCTTTAACTCAAAATTCTCCCAGCTGTCGGTCTTTGAATTAGGGAAGTCAACTTCATAGAAATAGGAATGAAATTCTCTAACTGTCCTATAGGCTATTTGTTGTTCAGCCATAGGAACAGGAATTTCTTGGCCTTCTTGTATTTGAGGAACACGAAGAAGAAGGATTACAGATTTCCTACGTTGATGGAACAGTTGTTCAGGTTCTGGGCTTGGTTCAATCAAATCTATATCCCTTGCCAGCTTATTATCCTACAACCTATTTCCTGTAATAACAAAACCAAGACTAAGCATAAAAACACCAAATAAATCTAAAAAGTAAAAATAAAATAAAAATAATTGCCAAATAATAAGTCTCCGGCAATGGCGCAAAAAACGTGACAATGCCCAAGCGTACACGCAAGTGTAAGTGGTCTTATCAAGTAGTAAAGTGGTCTTAAATAAGCCAAGTATCGATCCCACAGGGAATTACTTCAAAAATGATTTGACTTCAATTTAACTTCTGAGATTAGTTTAGTGCAAAAGTAACCAAAAGAGAGATTAGAGTTTGTAAATTGAAAGAAAACTAAATGGTGCGTAAAGTAAAAATCTTGGATAATCAATAGGAGTAAAACCCAGGGTTGAAGCACTTTGAATAATCATACTAAGTTGTTAACTTTCATTCATCAATACACTTATCTTGGTTATCGATTCATAGTGTTAATCAACTGATCATGGTCTCCCGACCTCTAACCAATTACCTAATGTGGACATTACAACTATATCGTTGAGCGGGGATATAATAATCCAATTAAGTTCTTTAAGCTATAATCCTACATTTGAATCAAGTATAGTATCTAAGTACATCCCTGTCCTAGATACTAATCCATATTCCTTATTTCATAAAAGACTACGAACTATACTTTGTTTAATCCCACATTCTATCTCCCTAATCCCTCTCATGAGTTCACAAGGTTGACAATGGATATATTCTAAAGGTGATCAAGACTCAAAATAGTTAAAATAAGATTGAACACACAAACAACAATGATAATAAAATCAATGAACTAGTATCAAAATCATAGAACTCATGTATTCAGCTTCAACCCTAGATGGAGGGTGTTTACCCACGCAAAGTCATAATCATAATCACTAGTTTGTAATTAACGACTAAGAACATGAACTAAATTAAAATGATAAAATGTAAGTTATGAAGTTGTATCATCCTCTATTATGATCCAAGACATCCAAATATAAATAATAATATGTACAAAGATATATTTATAGTAGAAAACAAAGCCCAAGTCGTATAGGTTTCAAAGTGCAACTTTTTGCCATGTTTGGATGAGGTCGCGATGCGAGTCTGGCTTGACTTGACTAAGGGTTGTGATGTCAGGATTGATTGGGTCATATAGGGATCTTGACATAAGTCTGTCTTGGGTAAAATGGTGGTCTCAATGCGCCCCTATCTCAACACCTCTCTGGAATTTGCTTCTCGAAAATTGGTTAAGTGTTGGACGTTCCTCCCTTCATCCTTGACTTTATGGTGTCTTTACCATGGTTTTACAACCTCCAATTCATCTATATATCATAATAAACAGCTCAAAATATATCCTATAAGAACACACCACACGAATTATAGGTTTAAACAACACAACATCCATCACAACGAATCAACAATAAGAGCTTAGACTAGATTGATCTCCATGATCTTCCACTTCATGTTTTGACTCTATACTTGACTCACTTGAACTTTGTACACTACCAAAAAGATGTTCCATATATAATGACACCATTAAAACCATTTAGAACACACTAAACACAATAGAATCGAACAAAAGAGACTAGACAAGCACCTAGCTCAAGCTAGTAACACTAGTTTCATCGATTGAACTCTAAGTGATCCAATTAAACACAAACTTGTTTGGAATACACTTTTCACATTTTAATCACAACTTTTATCACTTATATGATCATTTATATCAATATCAACCCCTTAAGAACTTAAGTTATCCTCAAAACAAGGTGAAATAAGCTAGAATAGTAACACTAGAGTGCATAAATACACCCAACATCAATCAACGCAGATTATAAATGGATATGGCTCATCTCAAAAGAACTTTCTTACCTCATGCATAAATCTTCTTCATTGATGGAAGTATAGGTCTCTTGGGATAAGATTGTTTGCCAAATAGTTAGAAAATCAGCAAACCAAGGAATCAAATTCGTAGATGCCACCAAAACTCGCTCATCTGGAAAAGAATCATCTATCTCTAGATCATTCCTTAGTTTCTGTATGATCTTCTCCTCAAGTCTAGACAAGTGGTCTGCAACCTAATTTTCTTTCTATTTCTGGTCCTTTACTTTAAAATCAAACTCTTTCAGCAAGAGAACTCAATGAATTAATCTTTGTTTGGCATCCTTATTTGACATCAAGTATCTCAGGGCTACCTGGTTAGTGCGCACTATGCATTAATCCCAATCAGAAAATACCAAAATATTTCAAAAGCAAAAACCACCATATGAAGCTCTTGTTTGATAACTGTATAATTTTTATATGTGTGGTTTAAAGCTTTACTGGCATAGTAGATAGGATGTAGTCTATTTTCTATTATTTGGCCTAGAATAGCTCCCAAGGCCACCCCACTCGTATCACACATTACCTCAAATGGTGCAGACCAGTAACGAGACACAATGATTGGCGCCGAAACCTACCACTCTTTCAGGCATGTGAAAGCCTTAAGAAAGACATCATCAAACATAAATTTTACCTCTTTCTCGAAAAGCTTGCACAAAGGATTTGCAATTTTAAAGAAGTACTTGAAGAACCTTTTGTAAAAGCCTACATAACCCAAAAAGCTCTGTATACCTCTAACTGATACTAGCGGTGGCAATTTATCAATCACCTCAACCTTTGCTTTATCCACCTCAATACCATGTTTAGAGATCTTATGTCCTAGCATGATACCTTCTTTCACCATAAAGTGGCATTTTTCCTAGTTTAGTACCAAATTACACTCTTCACATCTCTGTAGTGCGCTGGCTAGATAGGCTAAACAGTCGACGAGTGAGTCCCTAACCACTGAAAATTCATCGATGAATACTTTGATTATGTCTTCCACCATGTCAAAGAATATGGATATCATATATCTCTAAAAAAAGTGACATCTACATTACATAACCCGAATGGCATCCTCTTGAATGCAAAAGTCCCATAAAGGCAAGTAAAAGTAGTCTTTTCTTGTTCTTTGGGGGAAATCATGATTTGATTGTAAATCGAATACCCATCAAGAACATAATACGAACACCTTCCTTTTAATATGTCCAGTATTTGATCCACGAATGGCATAGGGAAGTGGTCCTTTTGTGTCCACTTGTTCAGCTTTCTTTAATCCATGCATACTCTCCAATCAATCAGTGGCCTTATTGGTACTAATTCATTCTTTTTATTTGGAACTACTGTGATCCCCCTTTACTTTAGCATGCATTGAACTGCGCACATCCACTTGTTGTCTACAATGGGAAAAATCACCCCAACATCTAGCCACTTGATTATCTCCTTTTCACCACCTTTTGCATAGGAGGATTCAGTCGTCTCTGATGCTTAATACTGGGAATGTTGTCCAGATAAAGTTGTATTTCATGTGTGCATAAACCTAGTGGAATCCCCACAATTATAGTAATATTCCAAGAACGTGACTGAATAAATCATCTACAGTTAATACAAGAGAATTCTAAGACCAAAATCAAATCTTGAAATCAAATTATGTTTGTGAATATCAAGAGTGTGTAACTTCTACTAATAAACACATAAAGAGTACTTATAGTACATGAGAAAACCCCAAAATCAAAGACCGAATGAAATATGAGAAAAAAAAGTTAGTGGCAGTGTCCTTAGGCTCAAGTAGTACTTACGGCCAACAGGGAGGGAGCAAGTAGCAACTGCAAGTGCCAGACCAAAATTTCCTGCAAGTCATCTCTGGAAATTTTAGACTTCTGGAACTTGCTTTGTGCACATGTGGTCTATAAGTACTACTTGTGATCCACATGTTGACTTAGAAGTGTCGAGAGTCATCTTTTCAGCTTTTCTTTAATTCTCACTCATGGTTTGATCATAATAAGCTGAAAAATGTCCCGAACATCCATAATTGCTCTAATAAGTAGAAAAAAACACCTTTTTCATATTTTTCATGAACTTAGCATCTAAAATATGATTTCCTGCAGAACATACCCAAAATGCATCATATCTAACAAAACAATCTCAAAAACTTGCATATTTTCCTCATTTTAAGAATCAAAAGTGCTATATTTCTATAGAACATCAATACCCAAGATTCATTAATTACACTTCTCAAAGATTTTCCACATAGATCATATCCACATAAGCATAGGAATTTTTAAGAAGGTTAGAAAAACCTTCAATGTCAAAATAAAATCTCCAACAAACTCCATGTAATTGCTTACATTATCCAACAAGAAATCATGAATAGGTTTAATAAAGGGTATTTTAAAATTCCCCAAACCTTGGCCCTTGCAAATTTGTCGATTCTTGAACTTTTTATTCATTATACGACTCACACCAAAAGTCGTATAGTGTGGTGATGGGTTTAGCGACCCTAGTCATATATTGGTTAGTGTGTTGCTACAAAATCTCTATCCTAGTCATGAGAGACTCCATACAAGTCATATGGTAATATAACAAGAGAGTAGGGTGCTATAGTATGTTGTCCAGAGTTTGTCCCTTGATGCTCTGCCTTGGATACGACTTGAGGGTACTTGTCGTATTGTCGAATGATGAGTAGGGAAAGGGAGTCGTATATTAGACAAAATATGGTGTCCAACTTTCTTCTCTGGTAATGAGTTAAGGGTACCACTCATATGTTGTGGTGACGACTTGGAGGGTCCAATCATACCCACCTACGAGTTTTCTACAGCTTTTAAGCTGAGGATATTTTTAATACTTTCCACCTAAATCCGTTAAGATACCACGTGTTAGAACACCTTTTGGTCACTCATTCTACATATAGAAGATCAAATACTCTCTAAACTCTCCCAAAAATTCTTCAAGAAATATTAGGCTAGGGTTTCTTCAAAGTGGTCATCTAAAGGCTTAAGGATCAAAATATGTCAGTGAATCTTCATAACTCAGGCATGTGACTCTTTCTTCATTGTTAGTTCATTAAAATCATATATTTTAAACATTGTTTATTAGACATTAAGAGTGGTTTTGAAAACCAAGGTTGAGGGTTTGAATGAATGTTGTTGGGTATTGCTTTCTCGTGATTTGAATTATGATTCTACATGCATTGATAATGATTTTGCATATGTGGGTGCATGGTAATTGTGGTTTAACAAATGGGTCATGTTTAACACTAAACTTGTTGGTTTTTGGCTGTGATAATGGTATGCCCTCAACTTATTTGAGAAAATTCAATGAGAATGATCTTTTCATATATGAAATTGTGTTTTGAAACACTAAGGCATCGGCCTTTGAATGTTAATGATTGGTAAATGGTTTATGAAGGCCTTGTTAGTCATAAATTGATTTGAAATACTAAATGGATTTGAGTCCCTAAATATTGAATTAAATTGATGTTTTTGTTTAGACTATGGGTTCGAGTTTCAATTTGATTAATAATGGTTTTGGCATATTTTACGCTTATGAATGGGGTTGGTATGACGATAACAACAAGATACCTTTGGTAAGTAATTGGATTAATGGTTATGTATATGAAATAAAAATTTTAATTGGGCTTTAAAGTGGTTTGTGTAGCTGGGCCATGAAAGTGGAGTCCAAAGAACTAACACTGGAAACCGTGCTAGCCAGTGCAGGTATTTATATGACTGGGAGGTCCGAGTCCCCCGAATAAATATATGAATGGGATGTTTGAGTCCCCCATATTTTATATATTGGTGCTTAAGTCACCTTGATTTTTTTGGGAGGTTCGAGTCCACCATAAAGGCATAGATGGATATGGATATTCTCTGGTTCATGCAGCTACACGCACTAAGACCCTTCCAGCTAGGGGAGAGTTGAGCTCATATAAACTATAGGTGCCTTATTAGATGACGGTTATGCTACACAGCCTAGGTTAAGGTTTTTAAAGTTCATTCTAAGTCGTGTTCCCTATCCCGACATAATATATATATATATATGTATGTATGTATGTATGTTAGTGATTGCATATATTGATTTGACTTGGTTTTGAATGATGGAATTATTTTATTCCTCTACCCCTAAGTTGCATGCTAGCTCTCCAACCACTAACCATCTCTAGACGTTGTATCCCCATGTGATACAGGTACCGGAACTTCATTTACTTTTCCTGCGTAGTGATTAGTTATTCGAGTGGTTTGTGAATTGATATTGAAGTGGTGAGCTTCCATACTTCGGAAGGCCTCATTTTATGGTCCTTATTATTTTTGTCTTAGACTTTGTTTAGACTATGTTTTTGGCTATTATCAGGGGCGTGTCCCGACATTTAGCCTCACTACACCCCCAACTCAAAGGCTTGCAGCGCCCTCACTGAAGTAAATTTAAAATTTAAAATTTAAAAATTAAAAAGAATGAAAAAGGCTCCCGTGGATAGTAGGCATTGTAGGATTTTGATGTCGCGATTGCGACAATAGGTCCATGATCGCATTGATTCAATCACGGTCTAATGACTGCAATCGCGGTAACTTAGACTGAAATCCCCTATTTTTCCTCTATTTTTCATTTCCTGTACAACTATTAGTTTTCTAGCTCTATTTTTCCCCTATTTTTCTAAGTACACTATTTATTTTAAAAGACCTACAACGCATCAAAACAAACAAAAATGAGTTAAGAATGGGTTGCCTCCCATCAAGTGCGTAATTTAACATCGCGACATGACTCTCTCCTTTCACTATATAGCATCTTTAAAGTTAATACACTACCTTGGCCGCTACAGAGATTTTCTCATTGTAGTGCTTTAACCTTTGATCATTGTCTATGAATTTGTTCCCTTCATTATCTTCTAACTCAACTGCACCACTTTATTAGAATTTAGAGATCACAAATGGTCCCGACTATTTTGAGCAGAGCTTCCCTGCAAAGAGATTCAAGCTGGAGTTATAGAGAAGTACATTCTCTCCCTCATGGAATTCTCGCTGCAATATTCTAGAATCATGTCATTTCTTTATTTTTTCCTTATACAATGTTGCACTCTCATAATCCTTTAGTCAAAACTCTTCCATCTCATGGAATTGTGTCACCCGTACCTCGGATACTTCTCCCCAGTTCATGTTTAATCTCTTCAAATCCCACAAAGCCTTATGCTCAAGCTCAATGGGTAAATAGCATGCCTTATCAAACAAAAACTGATAGGGAGACATACCTATTGGGGTTTTGTAGGCTGTTCAATAGGCCCAAAGTGCTTTATCAAGTTGTCTTTCCCAATTTGTGTGGCCTACATTTACCGTCTTTTCGAGTATGGATTTGATTTCATGATTTGACACCTCTACTTGACCACTCATTTAGGGGTGGTATAGGGTGGAAACTTTGTGCTTAACTCCATACTTGTCAAGAAGAGTACCAAACATTGTCAAGAAGAGTACTAAACATTCTATTACAAAATGCGAACCGCCATCACTAATGATGGCTCGAGGGGTACCGAACCTTGTGAAAATATTTTTTTTTTAGGAATGAAATGACTAGTGGGGAGTGTGATGGCTTCCACCTATTTAGAAACATAGTCAACCACCACCAAAATGTACTTATTCCCAAAGGAGCTCACAAAAGGACCCATGAAATCTATTCCCCATACATCAAAGAGTTACACCACCAAGTTAGTCTTGAGAGGAATCTCATGCCTTCTTGAAATACCACCATGTATTTGACAATTGTGACAAGATTTAACACATTCAATAGTATCCCTATGCATGGAGGTCCAACAGAATTTGCATTGGAGAATCTTGGCGGTAGTTTGGATCCCTCCATGATGACCACCATAAGGTGATGAGTGACAAGCCTCAAAGATGACATTTATTTCAAAATCCATGACACACCTCTAATAACTCCATAGGTACACTCTTGAAATAAAAATGGCTCATCCTAGAAATATTGCTTTCCATCAAATAAATAACATTTCTTTTGATGGTAACTCAGACCCTCGGGAAGTACACCACTTGTTACGCAGTTGGCAAAATCAGCATACCATGGTGTACTTTTCCCATCAATGTCCATGATTAATTCATCAAGGAAAGGATCATCAATTTCTATTCCCTATGCTTTTTATTGTTTCCTTCGAGTAGAGAGAGATGATCAGCCATTTGATTTTCACACCCTTTTTGGTCTTTCACCTCAAAGTTGAAATCTTGTAATAACAAAATCCACCTAATTAAACATGGCTTTGCTTCTTTTTTTCCCATTAGATACTTGAAAGAGTAATGGTTTGTATGCACCACCACCTTCGTTCCCAACAAATAGGCCCAAAATTTTTTGAAGGCATAAACAACTGCCAATAATTTTTGTTTAATGATGGTGTAGTTGCATTAGGCATCATTCAATATTTTGTGAGAAGAGTAGATAGTATGAAAAGGCTTGTTCTTGAGTTGCCCTAGCACTTTATCCAATGCATTATCACTTGCGTCTCACATTACCTCAAATGGGGATAACCAATTCGAAGCCACAATAATAGAGGCTGAAATGAGCAATTCCTTAAAATGCTCAAAGGCTTTGAAACATGCTTCATCAAAGTTGAATTTAAATTCTTTCAAAAGAAGTTTACACATAGGGTGCGCTATCTTGGAAAAATCCTTGATGAAATGATGATAGAACCCGACATAGCCAAGGAAACCTCGAACACTTTTTATAGAAATGGGGGGTAGGATCTTGGAAATTACCTCAAACTTAGCTTGATCAACTTGAATGAATTTTCCTGAGATCTTATGGCCTAAGACAATTCCTTCTTTGACCATGAAGTGGCACTTTTCCAAATTCAAGACAAGGTTTGTTTCAATGCACCTTTCAAGCACCTTATTCAAGTATTCAAGGCATGACATAAAGGAATTCCCCACTACCGATAAGTCATCCATAAAATTTCCATGGAGTCTTTAAACATATCCGCAAATATTGATAACATGCAATGTTGAAAGGTTGTCGAGGCATTACACAATCCAAAGGGCATTCGCTTGAATGCAAACGTACCATATAGGCAAGTAAAAGTTTTATTTTCTTGGTCATCCACGGTGATACGAATTTGATTATATCTCGAGTACCCATCAAAAAAGCAATACCACCCTCTACCGGCAAACCTATCAAGCATGTCATCTATGAATAGCATTAGAAAATGCTCCTTCGCTGTCCATGAGTTCAATTATCGATAGTACATATACACTCGCCATCTAGTGACTAGTTGTATGGGGATGAGATCATTTTTTTCATTCGTGACTACCGTGATACCACCCTTTTTCAAAATGGATTGCACCAGTCTCACCCATGTTCTATTAGATATAGGATAGATCACTCCCGTATCGAGCCACTTTATAATCTTCTTTTTTACCACCTCTTGTATGGGTTGGTTTAATCTTATTTGGTGCTCTACACTTAGATGTGATCTTTCTCAAGTTTAATTTTGTGTGAGCATATGCCGGGGGCGATGTCGATGATATCCTTTATCCTCCACCCAATTTCCTGAATGGATTTTTTTACCACCAACTTCAATGCTTCTACTTGAGAGGAGTTAGGTCACTAGCAATAATGATTGGCAAAGTCTCCCAAGAACACATATTTGAGATGAGATGGTAAGGGCTTTAATTTTATTTTGGGAGTTTCAAGGATTGATGGCTGGCGGGTGGACTTATGCGGTTTTTAAGATCAAGATCTAATTTAACTAGGTTCTTGCTGTGAAACCCAAGCCCGTTTAGAGAAGCCAGCACTTCATTATACTATTCCACTTCTTCTCTTCCATAATTCAAAAGCACCCCAACTAAAGGGTCATTCAACAAGCCCACATCTATATGGTTTGACACTTCACCATCAACAATATTAATTACCGAAATAACTTGTAGGTACATTGGTTGTTGCATGGTCTTATATACATTGAAGGATACATTTCACCATTTAATCTAAACTTTATCTCCCCAAACTCCACATCTACCAATGCCTTCTTGGTAGCTAAAAATGGCCTTCTAAGGATAATGGGAATTTTGATGTCCATTACACAATCCATAATAACAAAGTCGGTCAGGTAAATACACCGATCTACTTTTACTCGAACATCGTAGAGTATCCCTATAGGCTTCTTAATGGATCGGCTGGCGATAAGCAATTTTATTTTAATAGGCTTTGGCATACCCAAACCAATTTTGTGAAATATAGAAGAAGGCATGAGGTTCACGCTCTCCCCAAGATCACACATTGCCCTAGCGAATGTGAAGGCGCCGATGGTGCATGAGATTGTAAAATAACCGGGATCCTTGTTTTTTCCAACACACGCACTTGTCATCATGGCACTACAATAGTGAGTAATCTCTATGTTTCATCCTCCAAAAGATTTTTTTAGGCACCAAATCTTTCATAAATTTACCATCCCCCAGCATATCTTCTAACGCCTCAATAAGAGGAATATTAATAGAAAGGTTGCTAAATTCATCAAAAAAAGTTTGTTGAGTTATCATGCTTTCCCTTTCTCAATGACCATTTTAGGAATGGAGAATGAATAGAGGTTGAAGGTATAGAAATAATTTGACACTTGTTAGTCATTGACTTTCTCAACAACATCTCATTTAACTTTGTCTCTTCAACATAGGGTATTTTTTTGTTTGCCTTTATCACCTCCCCATTTTGCATTTCTTCGCTTTGCCTCTCCATTAGATACTTTGATATTTCTCTTACTTTTGCCTTAAGTTATTGGATACCAGAGGGGTGAGACACAACTGTTTGGCAGAGCATGGAGAATTCACTTTGCATTTTATTCACCATATCTCCGGTCCTCTTAATATTACTTAAGATCCGTGCCAAAATATCTCTATCGATCTTCTCTCTCCCTTAAAATGTGTCATGCTTAGATTTTCTTGGTTCTGACCTTGATTACTATCTCGTCCTTGTAGATAAAGATAGAAACCCTTCGAGCTCCTAGGTGTCATCCCTAAGTTATCACCAATTTTCTCCTTATCTTCACAAGTTTCAAATTCTATCTTATTTATCACACTTACACTTTCCATTGAGTCTCCCAAAATATGCTCAATTAGGAGTTTGAGGTAGGACATAACTTTGCTCATCTTTGCACCGGTCTCTTCCTCTATCATTGCACATAAAGGATGAGGAAGTAGCCCCCATTGCCACCCCATCGTTCTCTATGTCCAAACCCCTACACCAAATTACCACTTGGCCCAACACTTTTGAAATAATCCCATGTGGTGAGTTGATGAATGATCCACCAAATGTGTTGTCCCTACGGCCTTATTTTGTTGATCCAATGCTCAATAAAAGATTTGGAGGAGCATCTTATCCTGCACCTCATACGCGAAACATTTCAAAAGTATTTCTTTAAATGGTCCCCAGGCATTGTACCATGATTCATTGTGGTATTGGGAAAAAGGAACAATCTCATCCCTTAACTTCAACTTCCTAGATGGTGGGAAGTATTGACCTAAGAAGGCATCCGTGATACTTGTCCATGAAGTGATTGATCCAGTGGGTAAAGACCTTAGCCATAGTACCGCATTTACCGTGAGAGAGAATGGAAAAAGGCATAACTGCATGGACTTTTGAGATATATGTATGACTTTGAACAGAGTACATAATTCCATGAAACCCTTTAAGTAAGAATTCGAGACTTCATGAGCTTTCCCCTGAGGAGTCCCTTTAAGTGGAACAATTTCATCATCACACTTGTAATATAAAATATTCCATGCTCTTCGGTGGAGGGAATGAGAATTGCACTTTCATGATCTTCGGTCACAATACAAACCAAGTCCCTGTGACATATGATGATTTGGGAATAATAATTTTTACCTACTCAAAGATCAAAAACAACAAATAAATTAAATTTCACCACTCCGAGTATTCCTATATAAGAATAGAACCACAGAAGCAAAAATCTATATTTCACTCGCCAGCAACGGTACTATTTTGATAATGCTCAACTCACTCCCATATTTGAGGGGTGAGGCAGTTGTTGTCAAGTAACCCAATTTGAATTGGGGTTGAATCTCAAGGATAAAATTATAGACTTAAAACCTCGTAGGTGTTCAAATTACTATAAGGTTACCCGAAATCCTAACAAAAATGCCATGTAAAATAAAATGGGGGGATTTGTTTGTAAATTTTTTGTACAATCTTTAACAAATAATCAAGAGATGACACTTTTATTTTAAGCAACAATGTTGGGGGAAATCTTGGGATTATGTCTACTTAAAGGTAAAAGTATGAGGGTTAACGATGGTTTATCATGAAGTTTAGTTGTTAACTAAAGGATAGGCTAGGTCGAAGGTTATTGTGGTTAATCTATCGATAAAACCACAATGATTTCACCCATTGGCTTTTTCAAGCACTTAACAAGTGTGAAATTTGTAATCACCCAAAACCCTAATCGAGCATCCATATTTCTAGGATGATGCTCTTAACATGATTTACACTCCTAATACACTTATTTCTAAAATTGCAAAAGGAATCAAACCATATGCTTAATTGTCCACCATTGTCTTGTCCCCCTATAACCCTTTTTCAAGGATATTATGGGTTGCCTTATATTCACCTTCATCCTTCTTTCGAGGATGATAAAGGGTTTCTAGAGTTTGGTGTTTTCACCTATCAAATCCATTTAGAGATTTGGGTCTTTCACCCATCAAATCAAATTCCAACTAATAAGCTCAAACAATGGTTAAATACTTACTCAACAACTAAAAATCATGCAAACACAACAATACCCACACACAAATTATACTCTAGTTGAACATAATCCCAAACTAAAGAAGTTAGCTACTCATTAGATAGAAGAAAAAAAGAATTTTACCAAGTATTGCATCCATAGAGTTCATAATAAGAGAGGGTAAAATATTCTTCAATTCCACTCTTCAATTTTGCTAACTTCCCTTTGGAACAATAATTACAAAATAAAAATGAACAATCAAATTTTCACTCTCAAATTCTAGGGTTTTTCCCCCACACCCCTCCAAAGTGTTTTGAATTCTCCATATAAATCTTGCTTTAGCTATCTAATTTACCACAATGCCCTTTACTTATTGCTCCCGCTAGGCCGCAATCACAAAGCTTTGGTTGTGACTGTGCAACCGTAGTTGCGGCTATTATAGATCGATCACATTATGTTGGCCAAACTTGACCAACCACAATCAGGGTCGGAGAGGCTAGGTAAATTTTTTGCTTAGCTGACAGCGATTGTGGTGTTCAGACAGTGATTGTGGTGTTCAAACAGCGATTACGGTGTTCAGACAGTGATTGCAGTGTTCAGACCGCAATCACGGTACCCAAGGCCCTTTCCACTCTAAGTCTTCAGCTGCACTTTTCCTTCTCCCTTTTGATCGTTAGAAACGTCAATCCACATTTTTCACCCTAATCAGTCCTATGTCTGCAAAGAGTGGATATTAGTGCATTTAACCATAAATATGTCTCATTTACTCATTCAGAATGAGGTAATGTGCACGAACGATAAACACGAATGAGTAGTAAAATCACCACTCATTATACATCAGGGAAGACCTCAAAAAATTCATTCACCACTTAGATGGAATGCAAGGAAGGACCCTCTGAATTAGAATCTTTAACCCATTCTAAATGATAGAGATACCTCTTGGCGATCAGTCTCCGAGCTCTAAGATATGCTATGAACTTCCCCTTAAGAGCTAGGGAACCACTCTCCCATTCAATAATCGACTTATTTAGGAATTTAAAGACAACCTTATGGGTCCAACAGTCTAAAGAAGCATAGCATGAGTGCAACCAATCCATCCCCAATATGACATCAAAATCAACCATGTATAATTCAAATAGATCCACTAAGGTTTCTCGACCACCAACAAATATCGCACAACTCCTATAAACTCTTATAGCAACCACAGATTCACCCATCAAGGTAGAAATAGAAAAAAGGGTCTGGAATACACTTAGGACCAAAGCCAAAATACACAACCACAAATAGGGTCACATAAGAAAGAGTGCACCCCAAAATAACTAAATAGTACACATCATGAGAAAAGAGTTTCAACATACCAGTCATGACATCAGGCAATGCCTCAGACTCCTGGTGGGTAGTGAGAGCAGAGAGGGCGTTCTGACCAGTGTCAAAGACAAATAGTGCACCCTTTGGTGTCAGAGCTAAAGAAGAGGCAACAGGAAACTTATAGCAACCTTACCAATAGGATAGCTTCTAACCATGTGTCTTGTATGACCAAAGTTGAATCACTTTTCCTTTCTTGTATCATAGTAACCCCGATGCAATCGACCAAAACATCGATAGAGAGGGTATGATAGAGATGAGTGGGGCCCACTAGCCTGAGATTTAGCACCCTATGCCCTATAACTGTCGACACTCTAAAATTGCTTATTACCTAATGATTTTGGGTAGAAGAACTAGCCATCGTGTAAGGCCCAAAATTACCCCACTTCTTTTTTGGGCCACTTCCCACCATCCCTGCCTCTCTTTTGTTGGCCACCACCCTGCTCAAAAAATCTAAACTTCTTGCTCTGCCTCTCACCAATCTCAATCTGCTTCTTTTTCTCTTTCTTAACCTACTGGATGTATATAACCAACCTGGAGATATCTATGTTCTTATTCAACAAGGTAGCCTTACTTTCCAAAATCAAGTCTTGAGATAACCCGGAATTGAACTTTCTCATTCTAGCCCTCATGCTAGAAACCAACTCGGGAGCATACTGAGATAACTGGTGAAACTTCAAGGCATACTCTTTGACTGACATCTTACCTTATTTTATGTTAACAAACTTTCTCCCCTTCACTTCCCTCAACTCTCTGAGGAAAGAAGCGTTCCGAAAAAGCACTAGCAAAATCTTCCCACAAGGTTGACTCGGCATCATCACCCATAGTCTGTTCCTACTCCTCATACCATTGGTATGTTACATCTTTTATTTAGTAGGTAGAAAATTCCACGCCCTCCATATTATAGCATGTATAACATAGAAGATGTTTTCTATTCCATCCATAAAATTTTAAGGATCCTCCTCAACCCTAACACCAGTAAACACAGGAGAATTCAACCTCATGAACTAGCCAACCTTTGTGGCCTCAGAAGATAGAGTAAAAAAAGCACCATGCCTGGATTGAGAAGCTACCAATTATTCCAACATAAGAAGAGACTGATGAAACTCAGCATTCATCACATCAACCTGAGGAGCTCGAGAAGGATAGGAGGTATCCGATGGAATTCCAAGAGCACAATCAGGAACTAGATCCCTGGACTGGGTCTAGACCCTATAAGTAGAATGAGCCCCATCAATATTATCCTTGGGTATGATAGAGAAGTTTCTGTGAGCTTTAGATCATTGAGGAGGCATGATCTGAAAAGCAAACAAGCAAGAATTAGAGAAGATTTTAGTACTTCAGACTCTATAGCTTGAAAATAGAACACAAGAAAGAAAAATATTCCTAAATAACTTGTATTCTCTCCCTTATCAGTGTGCATGATACAAACTCTTAAAAGAGAATTTACTCAATATGGCTTTGTCAGACATGCAATTAACTATGAACCTAGGGCTCTGATACCAATTAGACATAACCTAAATTGGGGCATAGTTGTATCGGGCATTTCAAGTCCAACTAGGACCACAGACCACACCCAATACCCAACCATAACCTCCCTGCACCCTATGTCGGATGAATTTAAAACATATAGCAAGATAAATCAAGAATAATTTAAAGTCTATAATCCTAATCCAACAGCCTCAATCAAATATCTAACCAATGTTAACCCCAATGCCAATACCAATACCAATACCAATACCAAGGATGACACCAATGACAACACCACCCATGTCCATAGTTATTCGTCAAAGCCTCAATCCAGAATCAATACCATCTGATTGGGACATGCCCTCGTCCATAGCCCAAACTAAACCAAAGAAATAATAATTATAAGAAAAGTCCATAGAATGAAATGGAACCTTCTGAAGTATGGAAGCTCACCACTTTAGTCTGGCTCAAAGTTGTCCTTGAATCCAAATCAATAAGCAGGAGGAATGATAGTATGGTCGATTCCTATATATGCCTGAAGACGGTTAGCAAAGTAAACACTCGAATGTACTCAGGGATAAGATAAAATAATTATAGTAATTCAAAACCAAAGTAAATAACCATATACAATCACATAGATATATATATATCGTGTCAGGAAAGAGAATTGAGTTTAGCATACACTTAAAATCTTAACCTGGGATGAGTAGCTTGACTGTCCTAAAACCACCTATGGGCTATATGGGTTCAGATCCCCTTGCTAAAATAGCCCCAATATGTGTTAACCGTACAATCGGAGAAAAAAACCTGACATGACTAATACATCTCCCAAATTATAAAGTATGACTTTAGGCACATGGTCACCAAGACCACCCTCACATCGACAAACGTGAGTTTCTAGTGTCAGTCCCCTTAGGACCCCCACCTTCTATGGCTTTGCTACTCGACCCACTTTAAGCCTAATTAAACCTTTAAAACACAACCAAACCATTTACCAATAATTCTTTTAATCAGGCATTAACCACTGGTATCGTCATACCAAAATTTAGAGCATGCAAATTTATCCTTTTTATGACATACCAAATCCATTAAACTAAGTTGACTCCCAATTTTCTAATTAAATCAAAACCATGGACAACAAGGACTTTCCAAACTATTTAAAACCAACCTAACCAATTTAAGTTACATTACCTCTTATGTAATGCAAAGATTTCAATAATAGTAAAACCATGTGACAAAACCATTCTTATTGGCGTTTTAACAAATAGGTTGAGGGCATATATGTTTCAAAACCATAACTAAAAAATTTAGGGAATCACAAAGTACCCCTAAATCCATTAACCATTACTATGTATTCTACAATGTCAAAACCATATTAAAAGACTAAAAGAAACATCATTAAATCATGAGAAACATTATTCAACTATGAACATCCAAAATCCCCAACTATTAATTCAAACCACAAAAATATCTTGAAATTCATACATTAAAACACATGTTCTTTGTAAAATAACAATGAGGGTGGAGTAACATACCTTAGACACCAAGGAAGACGAAGAAGAAACCACCCTTGAAAGCCTTAATTATTTATCTTAAAAAAAACATAGCATTTTTCTTGAGAGAGTTGAGAGAGATTTTAACAGTGCCTGATTGAGAATAATAGGTTAATAAAGCCCCAAAAGGTATTTTATGTCGTGGCCATAAAGGGAGTTACCAAGGGGAATGTCTAGAATACCCCCAACTTAAAACTGTAGAAAACTGGTAGGTGGGTTTGACTTGACTCTCCAACTCATCACTACACCATATGACTGGTATCACCAAGTCATCACCAAAATAGAAAGTTGGACACCATATTTTGTCCAATATATGACTCTCATGCCCAACTCATCACTCGACCATACGATTGGTTTGGTCTAGTTAAACCCAAAATAGAAACCCAAGGGATTGACACTGGATGACGTACGACTCAAACTTACCACTCGTACCCTATCCTCATTGCTCTTAGTAATCCACTCATACTCATAGCTAAGTCAAGTTACTAAGTTACTAATTTAATTATGGAACCGATCAAATAAAGTGTCATCGCCCCTAATGACCCATACCTACCAAACCATAACCACAATAGAAACCCAACTAACCTTCACTGTCCTCCTAATAACTAGGTTCCCTTGACCCATACCCATAATTTACGACTCATATAGTGAGTTTTTACAAGGATAGTAAGTCTGAAATTTAGGAAATTTCCAAGGGCTAAAACCTAGGGTGTTTTATATAGAGTCTAAGGTCTTGGATTCCTTTAATTCTTGTTTGATCACTTTTTTAGATGATGCCTCCCAGATGATCTAAATCTTATGGGAAACCCTCTTTTCTACTTGGGTACACTATTGATGGGACATGCCCAGCTTATGAGGTGCAGACCCAATCTAAGGGTCTAATTCCTAATTGCCTTCCTGGAGTTCCACTAGTTCTCTCTAGCCCTACTCGAACTCCTCGGGTAGATATAACTAACATAAAGTTTTGTCAGTCTATTCATATGTTGGCTTAATTAGTAGCTTCCCAATTTGAGTGTGGTGCTTATGTTACTTTATCTTTTGAGGCCACAAGGGTTGGCCAATTTATGAGGTTGAGTCCTTCAACTTTTACTGGTATTATGGTTGAGAAAGATCCTCAAGCTTTTATTGATGAGATGAATAAGATCTTCTAGATTATGCACACATTAGATGTTGAAGGTGTGGAGTTTTCCGCCTACCAATTAAAAGATATGGCGTACCAATGGTATGAAGAGTGGGAGTAGTCTAGGGAAAGTGATGTTGACTTTGCATTATGGGATGACTTTTCAAGTGACTTTTTGGACTACTTTTTTGCCCAAGAGTTGATGGAGGCAAAAGCTGACGAATTTGTTAACTTGAAGCAAGGTAGAATGACAGTCAAAGAGTATGATTTAAAATTCCATCAATTGTCTAGGTATGCTCCTGAGTTGGTGTCTAGAATAAGATCTATGAAAGCATAATCTTACTTCTCAGTTATCCCGTGAGTTGAATATTCAAGAGAGTAAGGTTGCCTTGTTAAACAAAGATATGCATATTTCTTAGCTTATGGTTTATATACAACAGGTTAAGAAAGAAAACAAAAAGTAGGTGGAGATTGGTGAAAGAAAGAGTAAGAAGTTTAGATTTTCTAATCAGGGTAGATGCCAATGGCAGTGTTATAAAGATAAAGAAAAGTTGTCTAAGAAGAAGTGAGGGAGTTCTGGTTCTTTTTCTACGGCTAGTACTCCTTACTTGAAGTCATCAGGCGATTATTTCTCTCAATATAGTGGAGGGTACAGGGAAAAGTGTTCCCAATCTCAGACTGGTGAGGCTTGGTCTACTTTATTACATTCTCCTTTTAGATTTTATGGTCAGCCAAACCATGGTCAATATGAGAAGGGGAGAAATCGATATTTTAGTTGTGCTCAAATTGACCACATATAGCGTTATTGTCCTTCTAGTGTTGATTTTAAGCTAATAAGGTTCTTATTTTCTCTTCATTATATCCTACACCATAGGGTGCTGCTTCTGTTTGTAGTACCAACACTGGCTAGAATTGCTTATATGCCATTGCTTCTTGTCAGGACTCTGAGGTACCTCCCAACGTCGTTACTGGTATGTTTAAACTCTTTTCTTGTGGTGTGTATTATTTACTTGATCTAGGGTCTACTCTTTCTTATGTCACCCCATTTGTGGTTGTTTATTTTGGTTTTGGTCTTGAGTGTATTCCAAACCCTTTTTATGTGTTTACCCTAGTGGGTGACTCTGTGGTTACTAAAAGAGTCTATAGAGAATGTATGGTGTGTTTTGATGGTCGGGAGACCTTAGTGGACTTATATGAATTAGACATTGTTAATTTTAATATTATATTAGGGATGGATTAGCTACACTCATGCTTGAACCTTTATACTGTCGAACCCATAAGGTCGTGTTTAATTCCCTAATAAACTAATTTTTAAGTTAGAGGGTGGTTTCCTAGCTCCTAAAGAGAGGTTCATATCATATTTTAGAGCTCAGAGATTGATCTTCAAGCGGTGCCTCTATCATTCTATTTGGGTTAAAGATTCTAGCTTGGAGGGTCCTTCTTTGCATTCTATCACAGTAGTGAATGAATGTCCTGAGGTCTTCCCTGATGACCTTCATGGTATTCCTCTTGATAGGGAGATTGATTTTAGGATAGATCTTGTTCTGGACACTCGTCCTATATTTATTCCCTCATATAGATGGATCCAGAAAGAAGCAAATAAACATCTTTTAGACAAGGCTTCCATCCTAGTATGTCCCCGTGTGGTGCACCTGTCTTGTTCATGTGTAAGACAGATAGTTCCCTTTAGATGTGTATTGATTACCTGTAGCTGAATAAGGTGACGGTAAAGAGTAGTACCATCTTCCGAGGATAGATAATTTGTTTGATCAACTTCAAGATGCTAAGCTCTTCTCTAAGATTGATCTTCAATTTGGGTATTACCAATTAAATATTAGGGAGGTAGATATCCCTAAGATAGCCTTCTGTATCCGATATGGGCATTTTGAGTTTTTAGTGATCTTATTTGGCTTGACTAATGCCCCTGCGGCATTCATGAATCTTAAGAATAAGGTCTTCTATTAGTTTTTAGATTTGTTTGTGATTATTTTCATTAATGATATTTTGGGGTACTCCAAGAGTGAGGTGGATCATGTTGATCACCTCTGTATTATGTTGTAGACCTTAAAAAATCAGCAGTTCTATGCTCAGTTCTATTGGTGTGAATTTTATTTAAACATTGTTATATTTCTGGGTTATGTTGTATCCAGTGAGGGGATCATTGTGGATCCTCAAAAAGTTGTTGTGGTTAAGAAGTAGCCTACACGCGCGACTCTAATCGATGTTTGGAGCTTCTTGGGATTAGCCGATTATTATAAGAGGTTTATAGAAAGTTTTTCTTCTATTGTTGCCCCGTTGACCAAGTTGACTCAGAAGAAAGTGAAATTCTTATGGTCTAATGCTTGCGACGGTAGGTTTGAGAAGCTGAAAGATAAGTTGATTTCAGCTCTGGTCTTGACTTTACTTGAGAGTACCGATGGTTTTGTCATCCATTATGATGTGTCCTAGGTTCGTTTGGCTTATGTGTTGATGCAGTATGTCAAGGTAGTTACTTGTGCCTCTAGACAGTTGAAGGTTCATGAGAAAAATTATTTGACTCATGAGTTGGAGCTTTTGGATGTGGTATTTACGTTAAAAATTTAGAGTCATTATCTTTATGGGGTGCATGTTGATATCTTTTCTGATCATAAGATCCTGTAGAAGGACTAAGATATGAGTCCTTACTACCATTTAGGTAATACTAATATGGTTGCTAATTCTCTTAGAAAGTTATCCATGGGGAGTCTAGCTTATATGGATGAGGATAAGCGAGAATTGGTGAAGGATATTCACTATTGGGTAAACCTTGGAGTTCATCTCTTGGACTTTGAGGATGGTTGTGTGTTTGTGCGATAGGAGGCACAATCAACTCTTGATTTGGAGATAAAGAAGAAACAGGTATTAGATCCTATCTTGAGGAAGATCAAGAATAATGTGGGAAAGCATACGGTGATGGCTTTCGAGATTGATGGCGATGGTATCTTAAGGCACCAAAGAAGGTTATGTGTTCCTGGTGTGGATACGTTGCGGGGCATGATTTTGGCCGAGGCCCATGAATTATGGTATATGATTTATACCGGTTTGACAAATATGTATCATGACCTTAAGGAGATATATTTGTGAAATAATATGAAATAGGATATAGCCAACTTTGTGACTAAGTACATGGTATGTCAGTAAGCAAAGGCAAAGCACATGAGTCCTGATGGGCTACTTTAAGAAATTGAATTATTAATGTGGAAATGGTAGGTAATTAATATGGATTGTGTTATCGGCCTTCCTCGATCATAGAATCAGTGTGACTCTATTTAGGTCATCGTGGATAAGATGACTAAGTCTACTCACTTTTTGCTAGTGAGGACTACCTTTTCCGCTGAGGATTATGTGAAGTTATTCTTTCAGAAAGTTGTAAAGTTGCATGGTGCACCTGTCTCAGTTATTTAGGATCATGGTACTCAATTCTCATCGTATTTTTGGTGCTCATTTCAGTGTGTTTTTGGGACGTAGATGTGTCTTAGTATGGCTTTTCACCCGCAGTCCAATGGGAAAGTTGAAAGGACTATTCAGACTTTGGAAGATATGTTGTGAGCTTATGTAATCAACTTTGGTGGTAGTTGGTATGACCATTTGCCTCTCATTGAATTTGCCTATAATAATAGTTACCATTCTAGCATTAGTATAGCCCAGTTTGAGGCATTGTACGGAAGGAGGTGTAGATCTCTAATTGGGTGGTTCGAGGTTGGTGAAGCGGAAATATTTTGCCTAAATTTGGTTCACCAAGCTATGGAGAAGGTGAAGGTGATTCGAGATAGGCTTAAGACTACCCAAAGTTGGAAAAATTCCTATGCAGATGTGAGACGAAGAGACTTGGAATTTGAGGTTAGGGATTACGTATTCTTTAAGATGTCTCCCATAAAGGGAGTAATATGGTTTGGAAAGAAGGGAAAGCTCAGTCCCCGATATATTAGCCTGTACTTGGTTTTTAGAAAAGTTGGTAGTGTTACATATGAGTTGGAATTACCTTTTAGCATGCATTATATTCATTCGGTATTCCATGTGTCCATGTTGCGAAAATGAGTGGGTGATCCTTCGTTTGTTGTTTCCTTAGAGAACATTGATATTTTAGATTCTTTTTCCTATGAGAAGGTCCCAGTGAGGATGGATCGTTATGTTTTTTGGTTCCAAATGAAAGACGTGGCTTCGGTAAAGGTTCTATGGAGGAACCAAAAGCCCGAGGAAGCTACTTGGGACGCCAAGGAGGCATGAAGTCCAAGTATCCATTCTTATTCCCTATTTTGGTAATTTGTCGTATATTGTTCAGTGTGTTTTCGAACAAGTTCTATCCTAGTTATGAGAGACTCCATATGAATCATATGGTAATGTGACAAATGAGTAGGGTCCAATCGTATGTTGTCTAGTATTTATCCCTTGATGCTCTACCTTGGATACGACTTGAGGGTATTAGTGGTATGGTCTAGTAACGAGTTAGGCAAAGGAGCCGTATGTTGGACAAAATATGGTGTCCAACTTTCTGCTGATGATTTGAGGGTATCACTTGTATGTTGTGGTGATGACTTGGAAGGTCCAATCGTATCCACCTGCGAGATTTCTACAGCTTTTAAGATAAGGGTATTTTGGACATTTCCCACCCCAAGTCCTTAAGACCCCATATCTTATAACACTTTTTGGTCACTCATTCTACATTTTAAAAGATAAAACACTATCTAAACTATCTCAAAAACTGCTCAAGAAAGCTTAGGCTAGGATTTCTATAAGGTGGTCATCTAAAGTCTTAAGGATCAAAATCTCTTTGTGAATCTTCGTAACTCGGGCATATTACTCTTCCTTCATTATTAGTTCACTAAAATCATCTATTTTAAACATTGTTCATGATACATTAATAGTGGTTTTGAAAACCAAGGTTGAGGGTTTGAATGAATGTTGTTGGGTATTGCTTTCTCATGGTTTGAATTATGATTCTAGATGCATTGATAATGATTTTGCACATGTGGGTGCATGGTAATTGTGGTTTAACAAATGGGTTATGTTTAACACTAAATTTGTTTATTTTTGGCTGTGATAATGGTATGCTCTAAACTTGTTTGTGAAAATTCAATGAGAATGATCTATTCATATACGGAATTGTGTTTTGAACTAAGGCATCGGCCTATGAATGTTAATGATTGGTAAATGGCTTATGAAAGCCTTGTTGGTCATAACAACAACAACAACAATAAACCTACTGTATTCCCACATAGTGGGTCTGGGGAGGGTAAGATGTACGCAGTCCATACCACTACCTCCGAAGAAGTAGAAAGGTTGTTTCTAATAGACCCCTGGCTCATAAATTGATTTGAAATACTAAATGGGTTTGAGTCCCTAAATATTGAATTGAATTGATGTCTTTTTTTAGACTATGGGTTCGAGTTCCAATTTGATTAATAATGGTTTTAGCATGTTGTATGCTTACGAGTGGGGTTGGTATGATGATACCAACAAGATGCTTTTGTTAAGTAATTGGATTAATTGTTGTGTATGTGAAATGAACGTTATTAATTGGACTTTAAAGTGGGATGTGTAGCTGGGCCATAAAAGTGGAGTCCAAAAGACTAATACTAAAAACCGTGCTAGCCAGTGCGGGTGTCTATATGATCGGGAGGTTCGAGTCCTCTAAATAAATATATGAATAAGAGGTTCGAGTCCCCCACATTGTATATATTGGTTCTTAAGTTACCTTAACTTTGTTGAGAGGTTCGAGTCGGTCATAAAGTCATATACAGATATGGATATTCTCTAGTTTATATGGCTACACGCACTGGGACCCTTCCAGCTAGACGAGAGCTGGGACCATATAGCCTGTGGGTGCCTTATTATATGATGATTATGCTACACAGCCCAGGTTAAAGTTTTCAAAGTTCATGCTAAGCCTTGTTCACTATCCCGTATGCTATATATATATATATTTGTATGTATGTATGTGATTGCATATGGTGATTTGACTTGGTTTTAAATGATGGAATTATTTTATTCTTCTACCCCTAAGTTGCATACTAGCATTCTAACTGCTAACTATCTCCGAATGTTGTATCTCCATGCGGTGCAGGTACCAAAACTTCTTCTACTTTTTTTTTGGATATTGGTTTTGGCCATGGTTGGGGCATATCCCAACTGGATATTTGTATTCTTTTGGATAAAGGCTTTGTGGTAGTTCTGAGGGTTGGAATGGGCGGGATCGGTACTGGTGTCAGCCTTGGCATTGGAATAAGCTGGGAGGTTGGCATCATCGAATATAATTTCTCACTGTTCTATCATATTACATTTTAGGTTTGAGTTTTATATTATATTTTGATATTCTCATTGGTTTGGTATAGTATGGATGGTTGGTTTGGTATTGACAGACTTGGTTGGGTCGGTCATAGTTGTGACCCTATCCCAAAGTTTTCATAAGAGCATTGGACAATCTTGTTATATGCTTAAAATTCAGCTCATCTATGGTTGTATAAGATAGTTGGGTTGGATTAAGTTTGTTGTCCTCGGTCTTAGGTGGACTTGGGATTCCCATTACAATAAGTCCTCAGTCTAGGTTACGTCAAGTTGGTATTAGAGCTAGGCTCGTGTTCAATTGGAAGTCTATAAATTCATGTTGAGTAGAGTCTCTTTTAGAGGTGTGTAGCGATCCACATTCATAAGGCAGAAGCTACAAGACATCTAGGAGTGTTTCACTTTCTTAGAATTCTTTCTTCAAGATTGACTTCTTAGTCTTGGAATCTTCTCAAATGTTTGTTTGTTTATCTTTGAGATCATGCCTCCTAGATCTGGAACACAAGAAAATTCTTCTGTCCCATCTAGGGACAATGTTGAAGGAGTAACTTCTATGTCTTGAGAACATCTTTTATATCATGGTCCAGTTCCTAATTATACAGAAGTTTTTCTTATTCTTTCTTCTTCTCCTCAGGTCCCTCAGGGGATATGTGACGAATGTGGAGTTTCGTCGGTCTATGCATGATATTGCCTAATTGGTTATTTCTCATGCCAAGTAAGGTACGGCAAGTATTATATTTGCTGAGACCACTAGGCTTGGACAGTTTATGAATATATGGCCTCTGACTTTTATGAGAGTAAAGGTGAAGGAAGACCTATAAGGCTTTCTTGATGAGATGGGGAAGATATTTTGAGTAATGAAGGCTACTAATATAGAAGGAGTAAACTTTTTATCTTATCAGCTCAAAGAGGCTTTTTATCTATGGTGTGAGGAGTGGGACAGAGATAAGGGTAATGTAGAAGGGGATGGTTTGTGGGAGGCCTTTTCTGATTCCTTCGTTGATTAGTTTTTTCCTCAAGAGTTGTGTGAAGCTATGATAGAGGAGTTTGTGAACCTTAGGCAAGGGAGAATATTTGTGAAGGAGTATGCTTTGAAGTTCCATCAGTTATCGAGGTATGCTCCTGATTTGATAGATGATATGAGGTCGAGAATGAGGAAATTCACTTCTAGGCTGAACAGATATCTGATTATAAAGAGCAAGAATATTTATCTCATGAGGGATATGGACATGTCAAGGCTGACGGTTCATATGCAGCAGGTTGAGAATGAGAAGAAAAGGCAGGTAGAATATGGAGATAAACAGGGTAAGCAGGGTAGGTTTTCTGATTAGGGAGGTTCCCTATATTAAGGTGGTAGAGATGGTGGGAAATTGCAGAAAAAGAAGTGGGAGAGTTCTAGTTCCTTTTTTACTACTAGTGCTCTATAACCACTGTAGTCGGGCGACAGGCGTCATCATAGTGGCGATAATTCTCGAGAATAGGGAGCCCAGTATCAAGCATGTGAAGATCAGTTTATTGCTTCATGTCCTCCTTATAGGTTTTGTAGTCATCCTCATCAGGAATTCTGTGAAAAAGGTAGGGATAAGTGCTTCAAGTGTGGCCAAGTAGGCCATCAGCTCAGATATTATCCGTCTAACAAGGTTGCTATGGGGGAAAATAAGATTTTGGTGGGTTCATCTTCTGATCCTACACCCTGTGGTGCAGTATCTACTTCTGTTACTACTTTTAGTTCCAATATTAGTCAGAATAGGTTGTATGCTTTGGCATACCATCTCAGGCATCGTTTGATGTTATTAATGGTACGTTACAGCTTTTCTCTCGTGAAGTGTATTTTTTTATTAATCCAAGTTCTACCTTTTTCTATGTGACTCCTTATATAGCTGTGTCTTTTGGCTTCAATCCATAAATTATTTTGGATCCTTTTTTTGTTTCTACCCTAGTAGAAGATCCGGTCATTATTGAATGGGTCTATAGGGGGTGTGGTATCTTTGCGTGGTAAGCAAACTTAGGAGGATCTGTTTAAGTTGAGTATGGTAGATTTTGATATAATATTGGGCATGGATTGGTTGTGTTCTTTTTATGCAAATTTGGATTGTCGACCCATAGGATCATCTTTAGGTTCCCTGGTGAGCCGAAAATAAAATGGAACGGTTGTTTCTTAGCGCTTAGGGGGAGTTTATTTCTTATCTTCGAGCTCGAAGGTTAATCTCTAAAGGTTGTCTTTATCACTTGGTTCGAGTTAAAGATTCTAATTCAGAAGGTCCTCCTTTGTCTTCGATCCCTGTGGTTAATAAGTTTCTAGAGGTCTTTTTGGATGATCTTCCAGGTGTTTCTCCGGATAGGGAAATAGAGTTTGGTATTTATTTGCTTCCAGACACGTCCAATTTCTATTCCTTTGTATAGTATGGCTCCGGTTGAGTTAAGGAAACTCAAGGAGCAAATTAAGGATCTTCTAGACAAAGGGTTTATTCTTCTTAGTGTTTCTCCATAGGGTGCACTAGTGTTTTTCATGCACAAGAAGGATGGTTCTCTTCATATATGCATCGACTACAGGTAGTTAAATAAGGTAACGGTCAAGAACAAATATCCTCTTCCTCGAATAGAAGATTTGTTTGACCAGTTGCAAGGTGCAAAATTCTTCTCTAAGATAAATCTTTGGTCTGGGTACCATCAGTTGAATATTAGGGGGGTGGATATCCCTAAGATGACTTTTCGCACTAGGTATGGGAATTATGAGTTTTTGGTGATGTCATTTGGATTGACAAATACCCTAGCAGCATCATGGATCTGATGAATAGGGTGTTTTGACAGTATTTAGATCTCTTCATTACTGTGTTTATTGATGATATTTTATTGTATTTAAAGAGTGAGGTGGATTATGCTAATTACCTCCATGTGATATTGTTGAACTTAAGGAAACAACGGTTGTTTGCTAAGTTTTCCAAGTGCGAGTTTTGGTTGACTATTGTGACTTTCTTAGGTCATATCATTTCTACTGAAGGGATCATGGTGGATCCGTAGAAGGCGCCTGTGGTGAAGAAGTGGCCTAGACCTATAACTCCATCTGATATTTAGAGTTTTTTGTGTTTAGCCAGGTATTATAGGTGGTTTGTGGAGAGCTTCTTATCTATGGTTGCTCCTTTGACTAAGTTGACACAGAAGAAGGTTAAGTTTTCTTGGTTGGATACATGCGAAGGGAGTTTTGAGAAGTTAAACGATAAGTTGACTTCGGCTCTAGTTCCGACTTTGTCGGAAGGTAATATGGCTTTGTGGTTTATTATGATGCATCTCGAGTTGGTCTTAGTTGTGTGTTGATGCAGCATGGGAAGGTGATAGACTATGCTTTTAGGAAATTGAAGATGCATGAGAGGAACTATCCTACTCATGATTTGAAGTTGTTGATCGTTGTATTTACTTTGAAGATATAGTAGCGTTATTTGTATGGGGTCTACGTGGATATCTTTTCTGATCACTTGCAGTATGTGTTCTCATAGAAAGAGCTTAATCTCAGGCAGTGGAGATGGCTTGAGCTTCTCAAGGACTATGATATGAGACTTCACTATCATCATGGTAAAGCTAATATGGTTGTTGATGCTTTAGCAGGTTGTCCATGGGCAGTTAGGCTTATGTGGAAGAAGGAAAGCCAAAATTGGTGAAAGATATTCATTGTTTGGCAAATCTTGGGGTTCATCTCTTGGACTTCAAGGATGGTGGTGTGATAGTGCAAAAAGTGGTTAGGTCATCTCTTGGTGCAGAGATTAAGGAGGATCAATTGTTAGATTTTTCCTTGATGAAAATCAAGGGTAGTATTAGTGAGCAAAAGGTGGCGGATTTTGAGATTAGCAAAGATGGTACTTTGTGGTACCAAGGGAGGTTGTGTGTTCCTGATGTAGATAGTTTATGACAAAAGAATCATGGTTGAGGCGCACGAGTTGCGCTATGTTGTCCATCCTGGTTCTACTAAGATGTACCACGATCGTAAAGAGATCTATTAGTGTAGTAGCATGAAGCGGGATGTGGTTGATTTTGTGTCCAAGTACTTAGTGTGTCAACAAGTTAAGGTTGAGCACATGAGGCCTGGTGGGTTGTATCAAGAGATTAAGTTGCCTGAATGGAAGTGGGAAGAGATCAATATGGATTTCGTATCAGTCTTCCTCAGCCTCAGAACCAATTTGATTTGATTTGGGTCATTGAGGATAGGATAACAAAATTTGTGAATTTATTTCCTATGCAGACTAGCTTTTAGATGGAGGATTATGTGAAGCTTTATCTTCAAGAGATTATGGAACTTCAGGGATTCCTATTTCAATTATTTTCGATTGCGATGTGCAGTTTACATCCTACTTTTAATGGTCTTTCCAGAAAGGGTTGGGGACTAAGGTAAGTCTGAGTACGTCTCTCCACCCACATTCGGATGGGCAGGCGGAAAGAACTATTTAGACATTGAAAGATATGCTTCGAGCCTGTGTGATTAATTATGGTGGTAGTTTGGTGGAGCATCTACCTTTGGTAGAGTTAAATTACAATAATATCTATCATGAGAGTATTAATATAGCTTCTTTTGAGGCATTGTATTATAGAAGGTGTAGATCTTCTATTAGTTGGTTTGAGCTCGGTGAGGCTGATTTGTTGGGTCCGTATTTGGTTCGTCAAGCTATGGAAAAGGTTAAGGTGATTTGAGATAGGCTCAAGGCTTTCCAGAGTCATCAAAATTTGTATGCAGATGTTAGGCATAGAGACTTGGAGTTTGCAATTAGGGATAAGGTTTTCCTTAAGGTGTCTCCTATAAAGAAATTAGTACGGTTTGGCAAAAAGGAAAAGCTCAGTCCTTGGTACATTGGTCCTTATGGGATTTTTTGGAGAGCGGGCAATGTTGTGTATGAGTTAGAGTTGCCATCTAGTTTGAGTTCGGTTCATTTGGTATTTCATGTTTCTATGTTGAGTGATGATAGGCGTATTTACACGCCTAAAGTGCTATAATTTACCCATATTTTAGCTAAATTTTGAGGACAAAATATATAACTCATGCACTTTTAGTCCTTTTTCCTGTAAGCGAGCAAACAAACATGATTAGCAAGTTTTCAGGTATTAATGATGAAGATTTCAGCATTTTATGGATAACTTGACGCCAAAGGAAGCTTCATGAAAAGAGGAAAGCAAAGCTTGGACGCCTAAGGACTAAAAGTGACGCATGGAAAACCTGTCCCGGGCAAAAACAGCATGTCTCAAGACTTTGGGGATCAGCAGTAACCTATTAGGATTAGGATAATGATGCAGTAATTTGTTAGGATTAGGATAAGTACGCAATAGCCTAGTAGGAATAGGATATGGGTATTATAAATACTCTATTTTTCTGCAGCTTTTTAATGATCAACTCATTCATAATACACACTCGAATTCTCATTCATCTTTATACTTCTTCCATCAATTACTTTCAAAACAACTCTCTTCATCTATTCGAATTCTAAATTTTCACGTCCAGAGAAATGCTATTTGCAAGGAATTCACGCCACAAGAACTACCAAACCATACTACACGTTCTATCTTTATTTTGGTATAATGATAATGACTATTGTGATTTCCGTCGCACTCATGAATAGCTAAACTTCTCTGTTGGGGTTATGGAAGCCTTATGAGCTACTATCTATTGCTATGAGGTTGTGAATTCGTGACACGTATGCTGCTTATATCATTATTCTCTTCATCTTAATATAAATTCTTGTGGTTGCAAACATATAGAATACGCCAGTACAGCATTAACTTGTTCGAAAGAAAAGTTATATGTCTGGAAAAGAGATAATGTCAAGGTAATAGGGAACCAACCCCTGTTAAAAAGTTAGTGCCGTGACTGGATTAACCTCTTGGAGAATTTGTACCGTTAGATACGCTTTAAGCTCGAAAGAGTTAAAGTGAAAGAATCCTTGATGGTCGAAAGACGCCTGGATTTACCATAGAATACAATTCTCTATAAGCACATGCATGTCTGAATTCCGCATAACTCATAGTCAATAGATACGTACAACTCAAAAGGTTGACATAACCCCATCTGAGTTTCTGTTCTATTTTCTGTTCTTACGTTATTATTTTCTTACTTACGCTACAATCCCCCCTTTTTACGAAACTTTCACCAAAAGTCTAATAATCTTTGCTTACTTAGTGACCAAGTATTCTCTGTGAGATTCGACACCCAACCCAGTTGGGTTCTATATTTGACAACGACCGCTTACACTCTTACGAGAGCTGTAGTTTGAGCGTTATCAAATTTTTTCACCATTGTCAGGGACTACGGTTGTCAACTAAGTTTGTGATAATTACTAGACCCTTTGGTCAAAGATTCTCGTACTTTACTTTTAGTTGTTGTTTTTGTTTTCTGCAGGTTTTTATCCAGTGCATGCCCCATACTCGAAGTTCTGGTCAACCATTATTACGTTTCAATCCTGAACCACATCGTATTGGCAGAATGGAGGCTCAACAGGAAATTGAAAGAAGGGCTACTCAACAGGAACAGGCTAGACTAGCTGCTCTGGCCGCCGCTCAAGTGCATCAACAGAATATTGATAACCCAGGGCGAGCAGAAGATCCTGATGATGAGTACTTAGGTGATGATGAGCTACTAAACCCTAGGCGTGATGCTGAGGTGGCAACACCGGCAAACAGAAGAGATCGACAAGCAAGATTTTGGCTTGAACGCCAAGCCGTGAAAATATCGTTTGACGATGATGATGATGATCTCGATGGAGCTGGTGCCACAGGAGCCATTATTCCTCCGCCATTGGCACCCGAAGCCAAGTTCAACATCACGAGCACCATGATTCAGTTATTGCAACTCAAGGGATTATTCGGTGGACTAGCAGGCGATGATCCGAATATGCATCTGATCAACTTTATTTCTACATGCAAGTCATTCGACAATCCTGGCATTGGACAGAATGCAATTCGGTTGCGCTTATTTCCATTGTCTCTATCTGGGGAGGCAACTCTATGGTTGAACGGGCTGACTCCTGATTCTATCACTAGTTGGAGGCAATTGAAAGACGCTTTCCTAGAAAGATTCTTTCCGCCATCCAAGAGAGCACAATTGAGAGATGAAATCAGAAATTTTTGACAACTTCCAACTGAAGCCCTCAAGAAAACATGGGAGAGATTCAAGAAGAATCTTATGAGGTGCCCAAACCATCACATGACCAATGTTCACTTGATACTATATAGATCCTTGAATTCAGTAACTAAACCAGTGGTGGATAATGTGGCTGGAGGATCATTTATGGACCTCACCTTTGTTCAGGTAAGTGATATGCTAGACCAGATGACGAGGCAAAGTAGGGCATGGCATACCAGAGATTCTGAGGTAGCAAGCCCCACTTTTTCTATAGGCATGACTGCAGAACAAAGGAGAAGAGAAGAAGAACGTGATCAAGATTTGGCGCACATGAAAACATAAGTGGATCTTCTTACAAAGCATTTACTATCAGGGAAGACCAAAAAAGTCAAAGCAGTTGCATCAAAAGGAAGAGAGGAATCCGATTCTGAGGAAGAAGCCAACTACGTGAACAATCAGGAGGGTTTCCGAGGCAATGCCCAAGGAAACCAAGGTCGGAACTATTATGATAATTCTGGAAACAAGGACCGGGATCAAGGTAGTTAGAAGAACAAGACTGACAGGAGTGGCATGTATATTCCTCCTGGACGACAAGAGACCACTGCATCTGGTTTGGGAAATATGTCAATGGAAGATATGATAGCTAAGCTGTTGAAAGGAATGGAAGCAACCAGCCCGGGAGTAACTGAGGTAATAAATGACTTAGCCTCAATGAACCAATTGGTTGACTCACATTTCACTTCAATAAGACAGTTGGAACAACAATTGAGTCAAATTTCAGCCACATTAAATCAAAGAAAAGCTGGCACCCTACCAAGCGACACAGTGCAAAACCCAAGAAATAATGGAACATGCATGGCTGTTACTACCAGAAGTGGTAAGGTGCTGGAAAATTCATCCCAAAGCAAGCAAGTGGCCGAAGATATCGTAGGTAATACAGAAGAAGATGACGCCATCGAAACTGATAAAGACGTTTATGACGCCATTCCTCGACGTCCACAGCCTGAAAAGATCTCTGAACCTAAGCATGATGAAAAGAAAGTCGTGGAGAAAACAATCCCCCTTCCACCACCTCTTTTTCCACAAAGATTAAAGAAGATAGCTGATGATACCAAGTTCAATAAATTCATGTCAATGTTAAAATAGCTGACCATTAATGTTCCCTTGGTTGAGGCACTAGAACAAATGCCAGGCTACGCAAAATTTATGAAGGATCTTTTAACAGAGAAGCGAGTAGCAAGTGGTGAGTTGACAGATGTTGTTCATCATTGTAGTGCAATTTCTACCAGATCACTAGTTCAAAAGAAGGCCGACCTAGGAGCCTTCACTATTCCTTGCACTGTCGGATCTTTGAATTTTTCCAAGGCATTATGCAATTTAGGAGCCAGCATCAACTTGATGCCATTATCCATTTACAAAAAGTTGGGGTTGGGTGATCCTACTCCAACCAATATGAGGCTTGTGATGGCTGATAGGTCGGTAAAACGACCTGTTGGTATTTTATGTGACGTATTGGTGAAGGTTTCTTCATTCATCTTTTCGGCAGACTTCATTATTTTGGATTGTGAGGTAGACTCTAAAGTTCCAATAATCTTGGGGGGCCCTTTCCTTGCAACAGAAAGTGTGCTTATTGATTTAAGAGCTAATGAGCTTCTATTCCGGATGAATGACGAAGTAGTCCGCTTTGATGTATGTAAATCAATGAAGCAACCCAAAGATCTGAACATGTTCTCGGTAGCTGATGTTTATATTGATGATGAGAAAGAATTACCTGTAGAGGAGCAGCTTGTTGATGACCCATTGGCGGTTGTGCTTATGAATGTTGAGCATAAGGATGCTGAAAAATATGAAGAAACTATTTGTGCTCTAAAAGGATTAGGGTCATATCCTCATGCTCCCAAGAAGCTGGACCTTGATCTCAAAAACCGACCTACACCACCAGCTAAACCATCTATTGAGGATCCACCCACGTTAGAATTGAAAGAGTTGCCTAGTTATCTAAAGTATGCATTCTTAGGAAGCGGTAACACACTTCCGGTTATTGTGGAGGCAGATTTGGGTGAGCAGCAAGTTGCAGCTCTCATCACGGTTCTACGAAAGTACATGAGAGCCATCGGTTGGACCATCGCTGATATCATTGGTATTCCGCCTGGGATTTGTACACACAAGATTCAGCTTGAAGAAAATTGCTTACCCACTATTGAGCATCAAAGGTGTCTGAATCCACCTATGCAAGAGGTGGTGAAGAAAGAAATTATTAAATGGTTAGATGCAGGGGTTGTGTATCCAATCTCCGACAGTAAATTGGTAAGCCCGGTACAATGTGTACCAAAGAAAGGTGGCATGACGGTAGTTGCGAATGAAAAAAATGAGTTAATTCCACTCAGACCTGTCATAGGGTGGAGAGTATGCATGGACTACCGTAAGCTGAATTCGTGGACCCTTAAAGATCACTTTCCAATGCCCTTTATTGATCAAATGCTTGATCGATTAGCAGGGAAAGGATGGTTTTATTTCTTAGACGGTTATTCCGGCTATAATCAGATATGTATCACCCCCGAAGATCAAGAGAAGACAATGTTTACATGCCCCTATGGTACGTTTGCCTTCAAACGTATGCCATTTGGGCTATGTAACGCACCCGCCACTTTTCAGCGTTGTATGATGTCCATTTTTTCTGATATGGTGAAAGACACGCTGGAGGTATTAATGGACAATTTTTTAGTTGTGGGTGAGTCGTTTGAATCGTGCTTGACAAATCTAAGTATGGCGTTACAGAGATGTGTTGAATTCAACCTAGTGCTAAATTGGGAGAAGTGCCACTTTATGGTGAAAGAAGGTATTGTTCTTGGGCATAAAATCTCCAAAAGAGGAATTGAGGTGGATCGAGCTAAAATCGAAGTTATCGAGAAACTACCACCCCCAATTTCAGTCAAAGGAGTTCATAGTTTCCTCGGTCATGCAGGTTTCTACCGAAGGTTTATCAAAGACTTCTCTAAAATTGCTAGTCCATTATGCAAACTTTTGGAGAAAGATGCAAAGTTTGACTTCAATGAAGATTGTGTGAAGGCATTTGAATGCCTCAAAGAGAAGCTAATTGAAGCTCCTATCATTGTATCACCAGATTGGTCTTTACCATTTGAAGTCATGTGTGATGCTAGCGGGGTAGCTTTAGGTGTTGTACATGGCCAGAGAAGAGAAAAGTTATTCCATCCAATCTACTATGCGAGTAAGGTCTTGAACGAAGCCTAGAAAAACTATACTGTCACAGAACAAGAGCTTCTAGCAGTTGTGTATGCCTTCAAAAGGTTTCGTGCTTATTTGTTGGAAACCAAAGTGATAGTTCATACAGACCATGCAGCCCTTAGATATCGGATGACAATGAAAGATGCAAAACCAAGGCTAATTCGATGGGTATTGTTGCTGCAAGAATTTGATTTTGAGGTAAAAAAAAATAGAAGAGGTTGTGAAAACTAAGTGGTTAGTCATCTATCTAGACTCGAGAATGAGCATATAGCACAGCAAGATCTTGAGATTGATGATACCTTCCCTGATGAAGAGATTTTAGCCACAATGATGGAGGAGTTACCATGGTATGTAGATTTTTCAAACTTCGTGGTAAGTAATGTGATGCCTACGAATCTATCATTTCATCAAAAGAGGAAGTTCATGCATGACGTGAGACACTACTTCTGGGATGAGCCATATTTGTTTAGACGATGCGCGGATGGTGTTATCAGGTGATGCATATCCCATATTGAGGTGCCGAATATATTGGAAGCATGTCGCACTTACCAAGTTGGGGGACATCACGCAAGTAATCGGATAGCAAGGAAGGTATTGCAAAGTGGCTATTATTGGCCTTTGATATTTAAAGATGCCTACGACTTTGTGAAAAGATGCCACCAATGTCAGAGACAAGGTGCGATTTCGAAACACCATGAGATGCCCATGTCGAAAATTCTTGAAGTAGAGCTCTTTGATGTATGAGGTATCGATTTTATGGGTCCATTCGTGAATTCGTTTGGAATGAAATATATCCTAGTTGCTGTAGATTATGTTTCAAATTGGGTTGAAGCAGTAGCATTGGCTGATAATGAAGGAAAGCGTGTTCTTGAATTCTTAAAGACAAACATCTTCTATCGTTTTGGGGTACCACGTACTATCATAAGTGATGGAGGATCTCACTTTTGCAACAAACTGTTCAAATCCGTGTTGGAAAAATATGGTGTCAAGCAACACTAGGTAGCCACGCCTTATCACCCACAAACTAGTGGACAGGTCGAGGTTTTCAATCGAGAGATCAAGCAAATCCTTGCTAAGACTGTAAATGCTAATAGGAAAGATTGGTCTCGGAAGCTGGACGATGCACTATGGGCATATAGGAATGCATTCAAAATGCCAATTGGCATGTCCCCGTACCAACTAGTTTATGGGAAAGCTTGTCATTTACACATTGAGCTCGAGCAAAAAGCATTGTGGGCGTTGAAGCAACTGAATTTGAATTGGGATAATGCTATGAACTTGAAGGTGGAACAGCTGAATGAGATGGATGAATTCCGTCTATATTCATATAAAAGATCAGACCTCTACAAAGAGCGGACGAAAAAGTATCATGATCAGCGGATTGTTCAACGAAACTTTCAAAAGAGTGATATGGTACTTCTTTTCAATTCCAGACTAAAGCTATTCCCAGGTAAGTTACGGTCCAAATGGTCTGGTCCGTACAAGATTAGCCAAGTCTACTCGTATGGAGTAGTTGAGCTAGAAGACAATAATGGTGTTGTCTTTAAGGTGAATGGCCAACGAGTAAAACCATATATCGGCCCCCTTGACTTGATGAACTATATGGCCACCATCTATCTCGACGAAGTCTAAGTACTCGAGGTAACTATGTCGTGCCGCGACAATAAATCAAGCGCTAGATGGGAGGCAACCCATCGTGATATTTTTCATTTCTTTTGCATTTGTTTTAACTAAATAAAAATCCAAAAAGAAGATTCGAGCCACGACCGAAACTAAGGCGCTTGATGGGAGGCAACCCATCGTTCTAATCGTTTTTATCGTTTTTGAGTGAATGCAGGTGCAAGAAGTGTAAAGGAGGAGATTGGTTTCAAATTTTGATTTGGAAGTATTGCATGTTGAAGGTGGTAAGTTAGGAATAAAGAAGCAAAAGGCTATGGGTGAGGCATTGTTTATGAAAATATAGGCAAAGAACAAGGCAAGGCCTATGTAAATCTAGGCCACGAACAAGGCAATGCCTATGCTATGGCCTAAGCTCTCGGATTCTAGAGTGCCATAGCATAGGCGCCGCCTATGCTCAACAATGCCATAGCATAGGCTCCGCCTATGCAAAAGCCTTTTGTCTCTGAATCTCATATTCCATGGTATAGGCGCCGCCTATGCCTAACAATGACATAGCATAGGCGCCGCCTATGCTCAACAATGCTTTGCAAAAGGCGCCGCCTATGCTAGGGATAGGCAAAGCATTAGGCGCCGCCTATGGTCACTTTTGGTCTCCAAATCCGATTCCAAATGGGTCAAAACCCGACCCAAGCTTGTCCTATAAATAGAACCTTAGTCTTCAATCAAAAACACATTGCAATTCCACCCTAAAGCGCCGCCTACCTCTCCAAATTCTCCCAAAAATTTTCCTTTTGCTCTTTTACTTTGCAAGAACATCTTCCTAGGCCATCAATCAAGTAAGTACTTCTTTGTTCTTCTTTTATGTTCCGTAAGTAATACACTACTACGTCTATAATGAATTGTTTAATCTTGAAGTAGTATTGATGATTTGAATATGGTTGATGTGTTGTGGTGAAACTAAGTGAGTGAAAGAATACGTAAGGATGCTCTTGACTTGTTTCCAACTTGTATTTGATTTTGATACACTGTCATACTTTTGCGGAATTGACATAGTCGAGAACATTGCATAACTTTGTAACTTGAAATCTTGCTTGAATGACTTGTTTATTGCGATGAAAATCATGGTTAACTACAAACATAAGATGTTGTGATTATTCCAATCCATAAATTGATACAATATCTATGTAGTAGTTTTATTCAAAGTGATGCATTAGTCCAAAACATGAAAGCATTACCAAGATTACATGATCTAGAATTGAGAAAGGATAGTTAAGATGATACGAAAAGTATGACTGCACTGATTATATTGTTGGAATATAACACCTAAACGTATATCGATGACATCTGAGTAATCGACATTGTTCACTTCACTAGTTCGTACAAACAAACTAAGTGTGGGGTGGTGCCACTACTGCTTGTTTATTGATTGTATCCACCGAGATGAAGTTAACATGACTATTATTTTAATCTCAGGTACAATGGCACAAAAAGCAAGACAAGGGAAAGAAAAAGCAACCACTTCACAAAAAGGCCAAAAAAGGGGACGAAAAGAGCAAGGAGAATCCTCCTCGCTACAAATACCTCGCTGCATGTTTGGAATTAAATGGGTCCTAGAGGAGGAAGGAAAGGAGTGGTATAGGAACAATAAAGATAAAAAATATGTTCATATGGAGTTGATACACAAGGAAAGCCTAGCAAAGAAAGAACCCCGTATGTTGGCTAGGATAATAGCATTACATCTTGATTTCATCTTCCGAGATATGGGAGAGTCCAATCTTTGTTTAACACGTGAATTCTATGCCAAATGGTCACCGAAAACTATAGGGAGTGAAGTAAAGATTCGGGGCCAAGTTCTGCAACTAAATGCAGAGTTCTACAACTCCTTTTTAGGCTTGCCATCTGTTGATCCATCACCACTCAAGGAGCTGTATAACAGACCGCCGTACAGGGCCATTAGACACACATTATGTGGAACAAGATGTATGGCATGGTGGAGCAGACACAAGGACACCGGTCGGCACAACACCTTCCCATATGCTTCCTTAAATAGGGAAGCTAGGATATGGATGCGAATAGTCAATTCTTGCCTGATTCCAGGGACACAGTACACAAAGATAACATGAAATAGAGTGTTCTTGGTGTACGCATTGATGACGAATGTCCCTATCAACATTGGGGAAATTATTCGATCTACAATGCGAAAGGCCAAGCTACACAAGAGGTCCCACTTCAGCTTTGGCAATCTGTTGACCATAATATTGAGGAAGGAGGACATCAAAGAGAAACCGACTGATCATAAGCTTCCACACAACCCAAAGAAGGTTGACCTCATAAAGGTTAAAGATGCTGAAACCACACATGGCGTCAACCTTACCACTGCAGAAAGGCATGCTCGGGATGAGAGTTTCTTTTGCCATCTTTATGGCATGACTCAGTTTACCATGATGAGCGGAGGTCGTGTTCCAACTGCTGCAGAGCTCCAACAGTTGGATTATGACTACCCAATGAACGAGCATGCAAGGGCAATGTGTGGAGTAGGTGTACACTTCGAGGAACCTCTTGATGACGATGTTCCAATCGATGATGATCGCCGAATGCCAGACTCCGACGTGGAGGAGAACTCTGATGACGACGACTCTAATGACGATTTCGATAAAGGGTGTATGACCCTAGACATAGAGGAAGAGTCCAACTAACCAGGTTCTTCTTATTTATTTTCCACTGAGGATAGTGTGTCCTGTCTAAGTGTGGGGTGCTGGTATTTGCATGCTATACTTCTTTATCTACATTTGCATTTATTTATGTTTGTTTGTTTTGTTTTTTTTAGTAGTTAAATTTTTTTAAAATTTTTAACTTTGCATGAAATTGTTCTGATAGGCAGCATGGTATTACGACAAGAGTCTGTGATAAAATCATTACTATTGAGACGTTTAGGCTCTAATAGTGACTCATTATGTGATAATTGTGTGGTTTAATTCCTTCATCTGTTGGGTCAAGAGTCTATACTGCTTCCAATAAAGTCGACCATGTGCCTTGTGTGTGTGAGATGATAGTATATTCTATGTTTGTGGCTGATGCTAAAATTTGCCTGGTATGTATGTAAAGTGAAATAAAGAGTGTGAGTTTAGGAGACGATTTAGGCATTTCTTTGCCAACCTATGATTGTTTACCTTCATTTTATCTACCCATGGACATCATCCTAGATAACCCCCTTTGAGTCGTAAGCCTATTTTCTTTGACAGCCTCATATGTAAGACTAATCCATTTTTTTTCAAGACCATAATTTGATCCAAATTCCTAAGTGCTTTAAAATTATAAAGTCATGTGACAACATAAGAGGAAATTGGGTGAGTGTAGTGCCTTAGAATGTATTGGTACTTGAATTTGTTATGAAAAAGAGTGGCTATCATAGAGGTGTGTTATAAAAAAAAGAGAAGAGAGAAAAATGAAAAGAAAAATAAAAAGTTAATTCTATTCAAAATTGAATAACAAAAGAGGTGAGAAGAGGTGGTAGATAAAAGGAAAGTAGAAAAATTGTTTAAAAGAAAGTGATAATGGCATAATGTGATGTATTAAAGCGCTTAGAAACATAGTCACTATTTCTGGCCAAAATAGTCCTACCCATCCCTTAGCGTACATTACAACCTGTAAAAGACCTATTTGATCCTGAGCTTAGCATTCTGATATTTAGTGGAACATTACACTAAGGGCAAGCCTATGGTCATCAGTTGCAACATATGAATTCTTTGTGAGAGTGAGAGCAAGGATAATCTTATACCCATGTTCGAGATATATACAATACTTGTGAGTGATTATGGGTGATATATTGTGAGACACACATGGTTGATGAGTTTTGGGTAGTCGTATATGAATCTTTGTGCCTTAACTTTTGAATACGAATTAACCATCATCACGAGTCTATATTAGAGGTCGAATTGTTTCTAGAAGTGATCAGAAAACTACTCTTTGTTAATAATTGTCGTGCCTGTCTTGATGAATATTTTGTGTTGCTACTGTGAAACCCTAAGTGGATGTTTAGAAGGACATGATATTTTGTTCGAGGACGAACAAAGCTTTAAGTGTGGGGTGTTGATGATAGGCGTATTTACACGCCTAAAGTGCTATAATTTACCCATATTTTAGCTAAGTTTTGAGGACAAAATATATAACTCATGCACTTTTAGTCCTTTTTCCTGTAAGCGAGCTAACAAATATGATTAGCAAGTTTTAAGGTATAAATGATGAAGATTTCAGCATTTTATGGATAACTTGACGCCAAAGGAAGCTTCACGAAAGGAGGAAAGCAAAGCTTGGACGCCTAAGGACTAAAAGTGACGCATGGAAAACCTGTCCCGGGCAAAAATAGCATGTCTCAAGACTTTGGGGATCAGCAGTAACCTATTAGGATTAGGATAATGATGCAGTAATTTGTTAGGATTAGGATAAGTACGCAATAGCCTAGTAGGAATAGGATATGGGTATTATAAATACCCTATTTTTCTGCAGCTTTTTAATGATCAACCCATTCAAAATACACACTCGAATTCTCATTCATCTTTATACTTCTTCCATCAATTACTTTAAAAACAATTCTCTTCATCTATTCGAATTCTAAATTTTCACGACAAGAGAAACGTTATTTGTAAGGAATTCACGCCACAAGCACTACCTAACCATACTACACGTTCTATCTTTATTTTGGTATAATGATAATGACTATTGTGATTTCCGTCGCACTCATGAATAGCTAAACTTCTCTGTTGGGGTTATGGAAGCCTTATGAGATACTATCTATTTCTATGAGGTTGTGAATTCGTGACACGTATGCTGCTTATATCATTATTCTCTTCATCTTAATTTAAATTCTTGTGGTTGCAAACATATAGAATACGCCAGTATAGCATTAACTTGTTCAAAAGAAAAGTTATATGTCTGGAAAAGAGATAATGTCAAGGTAATAGGGCACCAACCCCTGTTACAAAGTTAGTGTCGTAACTGGATTAACCTCTTGGAGAATTTGTACCGTTAGATACGCTTTAAGCTCGAAAGAGTTAAAGTGAAATAATCCTTGATGGTCGAAAGACGCCTGGATTTACCATAGAATACAATTCTCTATAAGCACATGCATGTCTGAATTCTGCATAACTCATAGTCAATAGATATGTACAACTCAGAAGGTGGACATAACCCCAACTCTCAATTCTCATTGATCAAAACCAACCAAAGAATCCCTTTTACTCTTCTATTTTCTGTTCTTACGTTATTATTTTGTTACTCACGCTACAATCCCTCTTTTTTACGAAACTTTCACCAAAAGTCTAATAATTTTTGCTTACTTAGTGATCAAGTATTCTCTGTGGGATTCGACACCCAACCTAGTTGGGTTCTATATTTGACAACGACCGCTTACACTGTTACGAGAGCTGTAGTTTGAGCGTTATCATTGAGAAAGTGTGTTGTTGATTCATCTTTGATTATGCCTTTGGAAGGGATGGATATCTCGAATTATCTGATTGTATGGTTGATTCATAGTTTTTACTTTTACATGGTTTTATTTTTCAATCATTGGTTTGGGGGTTTTGATGTGAAAGGTTTGGTTATGATTTCTTATGGTTTTAATTATGCTTTTTATGCATTAATGGTGGTTTTGAATAATGGAATTGCATGGGTAGGGTTTAATGGTAATGGAATTTGATTTTGGTTATACTATGCCCCCAAGGTGTTTGATTTAATGATTATAAAGATATTTATTGCATTGACTTTTTAAAAAGGGAACTCTTACTTGTTTTCATCTTATGCATGAAAGTACAAATTGTTAAAATGGTTTACAAAGGTTAAAGGCTAATTGGTTATGCTTGTGGAGAACGTGGCAGTCTCCCAAGAGGTTAATATGATAAATAGAAAAGGCACCGAGAGTCCCCTTAATCTTAAATGGTTTGGTTATGATAATTCTTGCAAGTATGGTTGTATGACGATACCATTGGTTTATCAAATAGCCTTGGTTAATAAATGGATAATTAGATTGTTTAGACTTGGTTTTAATTGGGTATTAATGGCGAAGAGTGTAAGCTAAGCCATGGAAGGTGGCGTTCCTGGAGATATCAAAATCAAAAACTCATATTTACCGATATGAGGGGTATTCGATGGCCACGTACGAGTGTCATATTTATATTGGAGGGATGTACTAGTCATCCCAGGATTATTGCTTGGTCGTACGGATACACGCCCCGGGACCCTTTCAGTAGGGGGAGCTGAACACATATGGCCTGTGGGTGGAAGGACGGCTAAGCTATGGCATGCTAGACTCGGTCCCTTTTTTCAGCACTTATATATATATATATATATATATATATATATATATATATGATTGTTTGCATTGGATAGATTTCACTTGGTTTTGATAACTGGCATTACTTTATCCTTATCCTAAGATTCATGCTAGTGTTCACCCACTAACCCATCTACTGGCAGTTGTATACCCATGCTATGCAGGAATTGAATGTTTAACTTTTCCTTCATAGTACTTGATTCGAGGACAGCTTATTGGACTAAGTGGTAAGCTTCCATCCTTTCGGAAGGAATCATTTCATGTTAGACATTCTTAGACTTTTTATTTTCTTTTCAGATATTAGTTTTGGCCATGATTAGGGGCATGTTCCAATTGGATATTTATATTCTCTTGGATAGAGGATTTGTGGTACTTCTGGGGGTTGAAATGAGCGGGATCGGTATTAGTGTCAGCCTTGGCGTTGGAATAAGCTGGGAGGCTGGCATCATCGGACATAATTTCTCACTGTTCCATCATATTACATTTTGGGTTTGACTTTCATATTATGTTTTGATATTCTCTTTGGTTTGGTATGGTATGGATGGTTGGTTTGGTATGGATAGAGTTAGTTGGGTCGGTCATGGTTGTGACCCTATCCCAAAGTTTTCATGAGAGCATTGCACAATCTTGTTATATGCTCGAAATTCAGATCATCTAAGGTTGTATAAGGTGGTTTGGTTGGGTTAAGGCGATGTCCCCGGTCCTAGGTGGACATGGGATGCCCATTACGACAAGGCCCCAGTCTGGGCTACTCACTTGTAACAAACATCTTTTTAACCATACAATCACCAAGACTTGAAGAATTATGTCTTATCCCATAGAAAGAATCATATTACAATAAGTCATCACACAAAAAATGTTTCAATACTAGAATAAGAGAAGAAGAATCATATAACTCGCTCATAATCTATATTCTCCGCCCACAAACATTATGCCTTGTTCTCAACAAATGGGATCCATATTTAACAATGTCATGCTCAATTTTAGATGAGAACAACTTCCTCTTAGTGAACTCCGCAATTATAAGTAATGACTTATTAATAGCAAAATATCATCATCCTCATACTTTATAAAGTCACCAACATAAGAATTAAGAGTGTAGTTTATCACCTCCAAAAAGACCGTAGGTGTTCTAGAAATTGCAAAAATGTAGATAAACCAAACATACATACCGTACTTGGTCTTATGTAGCAAAGGAACAATATGACCTCATTTTTCTTGCTCATTGGCGTTAGATCTACATCTGCCTTATTGGAATTCTTATCATGAATCTTATTTTGAACAAGTACAAAATAAATCTTAATTAAAAAAATAGATATTTATGACATCTCTGCTTCAGTTCCTTCAACGGTCATTTTACTAAATATCATCCTTAATTAATTAGGATAAGTCATCTAATAATTAAAAATTAATAATATTTAAAAAAGAGAAAATATTCAAATGCCCTCCTAATCTATACCCGAATTTTTAACTACGCACTTCAATTTTATGGGGTTACTATTACCCTGAAATAATTTAAAATGAATAAATTCCACCCTAAAAAGCAAAGCCAGTCATGTGCCTTGTGGTAAATCACATGCACTTGACATGTGTATTTCACCAATTATTATTATTTTTAAGCAAAATTTTCTCTTTCTTCTTCTTCCTAATAGTGACAATTCAAAATTGAGTGAATAGCCAAATATGTATTGTAGCTCTAATGGATCTCAAGGTATGGAGCAAGTTCATGCTACCCTTTCATTCTAAATTTGACTCGTATCAAGATAAATTAAAATTCATCTACTAGTTGTCTTTAGTTAGAACGGAAGAAGAAGAAAAATATCGAAAAAGCTCCAAATTCAACCATGGAAAATTTCAAATCGAAAAAAAGAAGAAAAATGGAGGAAAATAAACAAAATAGTAGTCTTGCACGTGAAAGGTTAGATTTGAGGCAAAGTCGTAGAAGAATAAAAATGGGTTCTTTAAAATCCGAACATTGATGAAGAGAAAGAAAATCAAAATAAAAAATAATCAAGAGCTTATATTGCAAACGTGTTATGGTGAGAGAGAGTGAAAGAAAAAAGAAATGAAATTGATGAGACTTATTGGAGATGAAAAGATGAAAGGTTAATTTTGGACGTAAGCTTTTTTATTTTATGAGAGGGAAGAAGAGTAAGAGGAATGAAATTGAATAATGAAAATAATAATTAAAAGTTATATATATTTACGTAAAGAAATATTAAAAATAAAATTTTAATATGCAATTTTTCGTGCATACTCTCTCAAAAAGAGTGAAATGCACTCACTTTACCACCTTAGGGGTCGTTTGGTAGAGTGTATTGAATTGTTAATACATGCAATAGTTTAATATGTATTAGTAGTACCTTGTTTGGTATACCTTTTTACCCTATGTATAACTAATGCAAGCAATAGTTATACACTCTATTATGTATTAAGGTATATATTACTCAGCTCCTTCAATCGTGATTTTACTATATCACCCCTAATTAATTATTATAAGTCATTTATGTATTAAAAAATTAATAATATTTAATTAAAAAAATAGATATTTATGACATGTCTGCTTCAGTTGCTTCAACCATCATTTTACTAAATATCACCCCTATTAATTATTAGAAGTTATCTAAGTATTAAAAATTAATAATATTTAATAAAAAAAAAGGTAAAATAGACATAAAAAATGATAAATTAACTCTTGGTGTTTTAAATTAACTTGACGTCCTATATACCCAATTAATTTATTTTCGTAAATATTTGTTATAGTAATTTTGTTATATCGCCTCTAATTAGTTGTTATAAGTCATTTAAAGCATATTTTCTTCGCTGCTTCAATCATGATTTTACTATATTATCCATAATTAATTATTATGGTCATATAAGCATTGTACCACTTAAATTGACATTTGTGATTTATTATCTCACTTATAAAGGATGATAAACATACAACAGATCAACATGTTTGTTTGTGTTATACGCTTAGATATTTTTTATATTCTTTTATTTTACTTTTCTTTTTAATCGGTTATATATTTGAGAATTACGTAAAAGAATTATAAATTATAATAATTAACAACTTAAATTATTTAAAAAGATGTAAAATAAATTTAGTTGACTCTTTAAATTTTATTACTACCACATAAATTGGGACAGAAAAACAAGTATTATAAATCACAATAATTAATAATTTAAAATATTTTAAAAATATGAAATAATTTATCAACACTTAAAATTGTATCAATACCACATAAATTGAGACAGCGGGTGAAACATATATCATTTAAAAATTACGTATAAAATATTATAAATCACAATAGTTAACCTAAAAATATTCTTCATGTTGGGCCCGTCCTAACACATGTCATATCTCCCTAGTCAATGCTATTAATAGAAGTGACAAATTATTGGAGTTTATAATTTTGCAATGTATCAATACAAAAATATTATTTAAACCTTTCTTTACTTAAACTATATTAATTACTATTAGTCAGGGGTTAATATTAAGTTATTTATACTTGACCTATATATTAAACGGAAAAGGGCCTAAAATACCCTTCAACTATGTAAAATGATGCAAAAATGCTCTCCGTTTATCTATTTAGCCTAAAATGCCCTTTTCGTCTACCTATTGGACCTAAAATGCCCTTCTCACCTACCTGCTGGGCCTAAAATGCACTTTTCGTCTATCTATTGAGCTTATTTTGTCCTTTTATTTAGGTAAATTATATGAAAAGACCATCTTTAAAACTTAATTACATAAATAATAGTATTTTTTCAATATTGCAAAAATAAAAATAAAAAATTACATATATAGTCAATTAAAAAAAATCAAAAAGATAATAATAATTTCTAATTTAATGCTATAACTAATTATCAATTCACCTTAATTTAAGAGATATATTTTCAATGTTCAAATTAAAAGTGAAAAAGATAATCCCTGCTTTCATGTCTTGCTCTATCTTATATTCAAAATATAAATATTTTTAAATAAACTAAGTATTTCATTATTTGGTCGTGTAAGTTTCGTTTTGTTTTCATGTATGTCAATCATCTAATATTATTTCACTATCGTGTATTTTAAATTCTAATGTAATGGGTTAACCACAATTTTTTATGGATAAATATTTATGGAATAAGAATCATTATATTGGAAGTACAGATATACCATGTATTTTTGTTGTATAAAAATAATTTATTTCATATTCAGATTACAATTATATTTTTGATATAATTTATTGGATAAATATCCATGGTATATCTCATTATGTCGGAAGTACTTTTCTTGTTAAAAAATTATTTATTAAAAATAAATATATATTTTCAGTATTATATGCATAAACTTTTTATATCTAAACTATACCATGTATGTTTATGGTATAAATATAATTTGTACGGTATAAATATATCTAGTATTTTTATGATATAAATATAATTTGTATAATATATAAATATACCATGAATTCTTATGGTATAAATATACAACTATATATATGTAATAATTTTTTAAAAATGGCTATTTATGTTGTTTTTCTTTTTATTTATTAGATCAATTTAGAATTACAAAAAATTGATATTGTGCACTATTTATTTGTTTAATATTAATAAAATGATAAGGATTTTATGTAGTTTAATAAAGATAAGTTGTGGTATTATATAATTTTTTCTTAAATAAAAAGGGAAAATAACCTAATAGGTAGACGAAAAAGACGTTTAAGGCACAGTAGATAGACAGAAAGGGTATTTTAGGCTCAGTAGGTTGACAGAGGACATTTTTGCATCATTTCACATAGTTGAAGAGCATTTTAGGCCCTTTTTCGTATGTTAAATTACAAATATATATATATATATATATATATATATATATATTATAATTTATAAAAAAATAATATTATTTATACTTGTCCTGTATATTAATTTATCAAAAGAATTAATATTAGGGAAGCTCTAAATGACTATAATTTTTTGGCCCAAATTTGGCCACAATTGTGAAAAGATTTTCATGGCCTTTCTTTTTCAAAATAAACTAATTACTTTTTTTTAAAAATAATTTAAGGAAGTTAAAGTTTGGTTATTTCCTAAAGGCCAAAGGCATCGATAGACACTCCAACTTATTGCGAAAATTCACTTAGATCCCTAAACTAAGGTATGTTCCTATCAGACCCCTAACCCCGCCTCCCCCCGAATTTTCTCTCAATTGGGCATGTTTTGCCTATGTGGCACTGCACACGCGTGAGGAGCATTTTTTTTTTACTAATTTACGAATAAAAAGATATCAAGTGGCATTGAGGGCTCCAAAATTCTTTTAATAACAATTTTTTTTTAAAACACTACAGGCCCCAAAAAGAATTAGAGGGCCACAATTTTTATTTTTTTTAATAAAAATGAATTTTAAAAAAAAATAGTTTTTTATTTTTTAAATAATTTTATAATTATTTATTCATAATTTGGATCCTCAATGCCATTTTTTATTTTCATTTTAAAAAGTTTTTAAAAAAAATTTAATAATTAATTTTATATTTTAAAAATATTTTGTAAATAATTTATTTTATTTTTTTAAAAGTTTTATAATTTTTTAAATAATCAGTTTTTATTTTAATTTTTTAAATAATTTATGATTATTTTTTCATAATTTATATCCTCAATGCCATTTTTTATTTTCATTTTTAAAATTTTTTATAATTTTTAATAATTAATTTTTTAAAAATAATTTATTTCAGTTTTTTAAATATTTTATAATTTTTTTCTAATAATGAGTTTTTTATTTTTATTTTTCAAATAATTTTATAATTATTTTTTTCATAATTTGGATCCTCAATGCCATTTTTTATTTTCATTTTAAAAAGTTTTATAATTTTTTTAATAATTAATTTTTTATTTTTTAAATAATTTTTTAATAATTTATTTCATTTTTTTTAATTTTTTATAATTTTTAAAAAAATTTATAATTTTTTAAAAAAAATCAAATTTTTATTTTTATTGTTTAAATAATTTTATAATTATTTTTTCATAATTTAGATGCCTAATGCCATTTTTTATTTTCATTTTTTTAAAAAAAGTATACTTTTTTTAGTAATTATTTTTTTACAAAAATTAATAATTTATTTCATTTGTAAATTTTTTTTACAATTTTTTTAAAATAATCTGTTTTTATTTTTATTTTTTAAATAATTTTAGAATTATTTTTTCATAATTTCCTCAATGCCATTTTTATATACCTTTTTTTAAAAAATTATAATTAATTTTTAATAATTATTGGACCCACAATGCCACTTGTCAGCTTTTAATTAGCTCGTATTGCCACGTCATCGCATTTGTGCAACACAAACTTTGAGCTTTTTGCTGATAGGAAAAAAAATGCCCAATTGGAACAAAATTCGGGGGTTTTAGGGGTCTGCTAGAAATAGACCTTAGTTGAGGGGTCTAAGTGAATTTTCGCAACAACTTTGAGTGCCTGTCAATGACTTTGGCCTTTCCTAAACTTAAAAGTCAAAAGTTTATATTATTTGAATCATAGTTATAACTGTCATTAATTATGCAAGAAGGCATTTAATTGATTTTATAAAGTGGATTCCACCATATCATTCCACTTCACCTTTTCTCTTTCTCCTCAACGAACTATTTTTGTTTCCCTTGTTTTTTAGCTCGTTCGTTTTCATCTGTTTTTATCAAATTGTAAGGCTAACTTTATTATATAAAAAATAATAATTCATTAAGATGTTTTTGATTTAGTTATTTAATTTTAGATTTATAATATAATTTTTTTTAATTATTATGTACACTTCATCCAATTATAAAATTTATAGTTTAATTCTTCTTCTTATTATTATTTTAATTTGTTTTACATAGAAGTCAATCAAATTTTAAATTTTTTAACATAAAAGTAATTTTTTCTTAATTTTTTGTCACTTAAAAGTCATTCAACTTTGATCAAGTTTATTAAAAAGTAAATTTTGTCTGAATTTTGATATATCAAATAGAAAATATGATAGGGGTCCAAACTAAATTAATTACATTCAGGATGATATCAGAAACATCTCTAATATTTTACTTTTTAACACAACATGTTGGGGGTATATAATATTATACTTGTTTTCCTTAGTTTGATTTCTTTGTAATAATTTTAATCTAATATTAGTAATATTGAAGAAAATATAATTTGACTATTTTCCGCACTAATATATGTATTTATATAGTAAATTTTGTAAACACCTTTTGAAAAAATTAAAAAAATAATTTTTACTAAATTTTAAAGATAGGATACTTTTATGGAGAAAATTGAAGGAAAGGAGTCTTTTAAGTCTTAAATGAAGGGTTGGTGACATTGACCAACTTAAAGGGTCAAACATCATTAGGAAACTTGATTAAGTTAATTATGAACTTGATTAATATTTTCAAAACTTTCTAATCTTTTCAAAAATATAAATCAACCCAACTAACACCCCTCTTTAATCCAAATCAACCAATCTCTCTTCTCTCTCTCGACAGCTTCTCCCAACTCTCTTCCAACCAACAGTTCTATAAATTTCTCCTTTCAATCCTGGACGACTTCAACATCCGATGATAAATAGTTGGGCTTTGAATTCCTTTCGACTTCAATCTTCAATCGACGTGACAACCTTGCTCTCCGGCCATAATAACTTTGAATTCTTCAACCTTCAATCGATGTGACAATCTTGCTCTCCGGCCACAACAACTTTGAATTCATCATCGTTCCTTTTCTTCTTTCATAGGTAAAAATTTATGACCTTTTTAGTTTTGAAGAAAACGAGAAACTTGAGCCAACTTCTCTTATAGTATTGGTTAACAATTTCAATATTTGTTGATTTAATTTGAAATGTGGTCTTAACAAAACCCTAATTTCTGGTATTTCTTCTCTTCTCTTTTTGAAGTGAATTATGATTTTTTGTTATTTGTTGCATTTTTTTTAAGTTTGATTTTTGTTATTTGTGTTTATAAAAACAAAACAATGATTTGGGTTGATTTGTTTTGTTCTTGTTCTTCGTAAAAATGATGATACTGTTATTTTTCTGTTGAACAAAATCACGCTACTGTTTTTTGTTTTATCCAACAGATTATTCATCTGGTGCAACATATTAACCATCTGATGCAACATATTTGTCAGATGATGTAACAAATCAACCATCTGATACACTAGAGAAACCATCAGATTATAATTCTAACGCATTAGATTAATCATCTGATGCAACAGATTATCCTATGATGCAACGTTTAAATATCTGATGCAATAGATTAACCATATATTGCAACAGATTAAGCATCGGATAAAAAATTTGATACAACTGATTAACCATCTGATGCAATGGAAGAACCATCAGATTAATAATCTGATGCAACAGATAAACCTCCTGTTGGATAAAATCCTATCAACTCTTCCGACAGAACATGTCCAAGACATGATTTTTCCAACTGATCATTCATCTACCAAGATAGACGACCCAATGTTGAAAGAAATCTAAATAATATTGACCATTGATAACTATTCTAACAGATCACTCATGTGTTACAACAGATGCATGACCTCTCGCACAGACCATTTATCTTTCTCAACTAATGAGTGATATGTTTTGTGTTTTCGCAATAGATTACTTAGCCGTTGCTGTAGGTTAGTTAACTGTTCTGAAAAATCACTCATATGTTGCAACAGATGTGTGATCTATTACACAGACTATTCATCTTTCTTAACAAATGAGTGATATATTTTATATTATCGCAATAGATTACTTAGACATTGCTACAGGTTATTTAACTGTTTCAATAAATCACTTATATATTACAACAGATGATGTTGTAACAGATGTGTGATCTGCTGCACAGACAAGTTATTTTTCTCAACAGATGAGTGATATATTTTGTATTATTGCAATAGATTACTCATCCATTGCAACAGGTTATTTAACTGTTCCAACAGATCACTCATGTTGCACCAATATGTGATCTGTTGCACAGGCTATTTATCTATCTTAAAAGATGAGTGATACATTTTTTATAGTTGCAACAGATTGCTCATCGCTGCAACAGGTTTGTTACATACTACAACAGATATACTATCTGGTGCAATACATAAGTGATCTGTTGGAACTGTTATTTTACTATTTTGCTTGTTAGATTTACTGTTACCCTTTTTTAATATGATGCATTAGTCAACTATAATATATTTTTTATGTTTCTATTAAAATTAGATAATATGGCTCCCAAAACTACAGAAGCCGAATCAAGTCCAAGTAAAGGAACAAGTGAAGCAGCTAATCTACATCCACCATTCTATGAGATTGCTTTATAAGCATTATCTCAATAAAGAGCAGAATCTGATGAACAAGGGGAGGAGAAATATTTCAAAAAAGATGATCCAAATGCTAATAGCCTTTTCACTGAAGAGTTGGTCAAAACCTTCAACATTGATCGTTATCTTGTAAGAATGTAGTGCGATGGTGCCACAGATTTAATAGGTGATTTCATGGTTAAGTCTGCCATGAGAGAAATCTTTCGACATCTTTAGAAAAATACTCCGAGAATAAAAATTGGATGCTTATTTCAGGGACACCTGCTTTGAGAAATATCATAATTTGTCGGAGGACAGCAATGCTCGTTTCCAAATGAAAAAAGGTATTTGAACTTCTCAAGTATAGGTTTATGTATGAAAATAAAGATAAGATGGATGAGGAGTAGATAAATTAATGTGGCATGCCTGTTTGTTTGGTTGGAAGGAGTTTGTCATAGTTACTGGACTAAAATGTTATCCTCCTTCTCAAGTTATACCTATTCTAACTCAAAAAAACATTCCGCACACCCAAAAAAGGAAAAGGCAAGTCGTGTGATCATGATGACCTGGTATCCATTGTTGGTCCAAGCTTCAAAAATAAAAACTTGATAGATGCGTTAAAAGGTAAAGAACTTTCAAAGAAGCACAAGTAGTCATTGTGTTTGGTTTGGTTTGTACATAATATTCTTTGGGCGAGAGACGTTAATAACAACATAAGCATTGGTTTAATAAAGCTCTCTGAGGATCTTGAGGCGTTTAACAACTATCCTTGGGGTTATGAAAACTTCAAAATGGATATCCAATATTTATCGACTCCTTTAGCGCCAAAGACAGTCAACTTATATGGCTTTTCATGGGCTTTCATGGTAAATATTTTATTTCTTTCTTTTATTATGAAATCATTTATTTTTTTTACTCAATAATATTTTTTATTTATTGACGTTATTTTATAGGCTTGGGCGTTTGAAGACATCCCTTATTTGAGACAACAAGTGAACTACCAGGAAGAAGTTTCCTGTCAGAGAATCTTAAGGTGGTTGTCGGCCAAAACTGATTAAAAATATAAAATTTCTTGATCTCTTCAACCCCCCAAGGATATAGTAAGTATAATTATAATTAAGTTTTTATTTTAATTAATGATTTTTTTGAATGATCTAATCATCATTCTAATATATGTAATGATTTATGTTAGATTGTACATCCGTCGCTAGTTTTGACCAACCGAGAGTTAAAGATTCCATTTTTCTTACTTTACGGTCTGTGCAAACTTTTTCGGACCCTAAGGTCATCGACAGAATAAAAATGGAATTGTTTGGAGCAACAACCATTATAAGAAAAATAGTTTTGGAGGTTGGGCTTGTTGTTGTTCATGGTCTTAGTGGTGATAGAGCTGTTACTGGTGGTAGTGGTGCTGCTGTTGGTGCTAATGGTGCTCCTCTTATAATATTTAAAACAAACCACTATGAGTATGATCATACTGGTTATACAAATTTTGCCTCTCCCAGTGAATGTTCTGCATGCAAATGTCAAAACTGCAGGGCAAAACATGATGTAGTGATTAATGCTATTAATGCATTAACTGCTTTTGTATAGGAATTGACATCTAAGAAGGTGTCATTCCATCAAAGAAGATTTTATTTCTATCCACTCTATTAGAGATTGAGGCTAAGAGGAGAAGGAAAGTGATTTCCAAGGCATTATCAAGCATCCAAAAGAGCAAAATTGTAACTCCTCTGTTCGTGTATTACACTGAGCAATGTACAATGTCCAAAGGAGAGCAACATGAGCTGAACAAGGTGAATATATATGTCTTTCAACTAACTAAAAAATAGACATATTTCTTTTTTAACGGATGACGTATCTTCTGAAAACTATCAAACAGATATATACATCTGTTGCAAAAGTTGACTAACTTGTTGCACCAGATAAAGTACCTGTTACAACATATGTATCGTCTGTTTTAGAAAATCAAACAGATTTTCGTACCGCTTTTATTTGTACCAACAGATGACCGATCTGCTGCAATAGATGAGTCATATGTTGCAACAGATAGTTCATCCATTGGAAATTATCATACAGGTCTTCCTCATGTAGAAATTTGACCCAACAGTTGATTCATTATTGTAACAGAAATATAATCTGTTTGGGATAATTTAAAATAGGAGGAAGACCTATTTTATTTGCTAGAATAGATGAGTTATCCTTTTCCATTTTGTTGTATCTCCGTGATTAGCATTGACCAATTCTGGCTTTCCAGGAGGATGTTGAAGCTACTACTGAACAACATCGACAATATGCTAATCTACTCTTTTAATGGAAATACAGAGAATAGAAAGTGCAGAAATTAAACGTAAGAGACAATAAATATCCACGATAAGTAAAACTGTATTCCATAGCACCGGATGAAGAACAACTTATCCATATTGAGTAGATCTTTATAGCTTGAGTCTGTCAAAGTAATAACATCACCCCTCCTTAGGAATCCCTGGTATCAATACTTAAATTGTTGATGTATTTGTTGAGATCTGTACCCATAGTAATTTTTTTATATTTTATTTATTCATTTATTTTATTTCAACTAATTTCTTAAGGCTTATTTTATTTTGTCTATGAATTTTATTTTTTCTTAGATTTGAATTTATTAATTAAAATGGAATACTAGATTCAAATATTACAACTGATAATGTATCTGTTGCAACATAAGAAACATCTATTTGTAAAATATCGAACAAATTTGACATATGTTATAACAGGTTGGTATTCTGTTAGAATTTATCAAACAGGTCTTTCTACTGCTATAATAGATAGACTTAGATAGAAATACCGATATAATACAACAGATGACCAATCAATTACAATAGATAAACTATATGTCAGAACCCATAGAATATCGGTTACAACGTATGGAGAATCTGTTGCATTATAAAAATTCAACTTTCATTGGGCATAAAAAAATTGCCACTATATGTGAAAAAAGTGAAAGTGAATTGAAATAAAAAAAGGCGAAACCCATCGACAGTATTCAGTTCAAACACCTAAAATAAAATAGGCATCAAGTAGACAATGTTTATTTTAAACACGTAAAATAAAATAGGCACAAATGTGTCAGGTTGGCACTTTTTGCTGACTTGGTGTCTGATTTTGCCCCCAACGGTCTTTTTTTTTCCCTCAATGTCTTATATATTCATCTTCCCTAAATTGTCAAATCTTCTTCTTCGTCGTCATTCTTTTTTATCTATCCAAATTCTTCAAATTATTTGTATTTGGTCTTTCTTTTCTTCATCTTTTTTTTTTCAACTGAGCTTGACAATGTCGAGCGCATCCTCCACTATTTTTTGTGATAATGATTTTCGATATTATAAGTACGGTCATGAATCTCTATTAAAGACTTCTTGGACTCAACAAAATCCAGGTCGTAGGTTTTTTACTTGTAAGATTTCAAAGGTAATATATTTTTTATTTAATTAATTGTTTAATTATTGACTTGTAATTATTTTGTAATTGTGTTCTTGTTTATATAGAAATTGGGTGGGTGTGATTACTTTGATTGGTATGAAGAACGACACCCTTCACAAGCAAATCGTGTAATATGAGGTTTGTTGAAAAAAGTCAAGGCTTCTAAAGAGAAACAAAATCGAGCAAAAAGATACTATATTGTTGCCGTTATTGCTACTGGTGGTGGGGTTGGGCACATGGATTTTTAAGCCTAATTGCTGAAATTTTCATGGTGGTGTATTTGCTACTAGTTTGGTATTGTCGAGCACATGGATATTCAAGAGTGTAATTGTTGTAAAATATCAAACAGATTTAGGCATAAAATTTAGGTTATCTGTTGGAAATTATCAAATAAGTTTTCCCGTTGTTGCAACAGATTAGACTTAGATTAGATAGAAATAACATCAGCATAATGTAACAGATGACTAACCTATTGCAACAGAAAAACTATCTGCCAGAACAGATAGAATATATTTTACAACAGATTAACAATATATTGCATTATAAAAAACTCAACTTTCATTCTATCAGAAAAAAATATTGCCACTACATTACATGTAATTTAAAGTAAAGTGAAGTGTGACTTGAAATAAAAAATTATTATTTCACAGGCTCTTCTATATACACAGGCTCCAATGTCCAGTTAGTACCTTATAAGTCCAGACCACAGGTAGGTTTGCCATAATATTGTAGCACAGAAAGGTAGTTGGCTCAACCATTTTTATGTCGGTCAGTAAACATTCGATGTGTGAAAGAGCGTGCGAGCTGCTGCGTAACAGACATCAGTTTTTGGAAGGATCATGTCGTTGTTTCTACCTTCAAAATCCCATGATTTCTTCATCAACACTTCCTTTGGCAAATGATTTATCAGTTTAATCTCCCTCAACAAGATTGGCAACAACTCCATCAGTGGCTCCACGAGGAGAAAAAGATCGAGATCATCGACGAGAGGTTCGTTACAGTCATAAACATTGATCTTTTCCTTCTCGAGTAGTATCTCAACAACCCAATAATGTATGAAGTTCACGCTAATGACTGCAAGAATCCTCTTTGCCTTAGTCCTGCTCTTGCCATATGGATTTGGCCTCTCCTCTCTAATATATTTTATTATTTCTTCTTCATCCTAGTCCAATATAGAAGCTAAGAAATCAAATCTTGTGCCACAGTCTAATGTGGAATTATTGATTTGATCGTACTTATACTTGAGCTTCTTGCAAAAGTCGAGGTCTATTATCCTATTGGCAGCGTCATAAGCTTTCGAGTACGTTAATTGCCTTTTTCTCATGAGGCAGAGAATTTTGTCAATATGTTATGATACAAGAAGATAATTTTTAAATAGGTTAGTAATTGTAAAAATGGTCCATCTATTGCATAGGGTTCTCTGAATCAATAATCCAATGCAACTTATGCAGCAAGTGGATAGTAAGTTGCAACAGAACCACTACCAGTTGCACCAGAATACCCAGATGTTGCAACAAATTTCATATCTCTTGCGTAGCTTCTTCTTCATGGGGTAGATTATATTAGAAGGCTAGGTTAGGAAAAGTAAACTTGCCTTGTCCTCGTACCGCATATGCATATCTGTCATAGTCTGGAAGTCTTGGGTGAAAAAGGGAGGGCGGAGGTAATCTGGTGCGCTTAGCTTGTCATTCTTGGCCTGTCGTAAATCACTCTTCTCTTTGGCACCAAGTTCCGTATATATGTCCACCTTCTTCTTGAATGGCCCTTAAACTTCAACAACTTTTTGAGATAAAGGAGTTACAATTATGTTTGATTTTCGATAGGAGCGTACTTCGGTTATTGCTCTTTTCTTCCTCTTAACCAACAATATAGGAGTGTATCGCTCCCTCAACTTCTTGGATAGTATGACACCCCTCTTGGATTTGAATTCCTCAGTAGATTTAGAGATAGTCTTTACTTTTTAAAGAGTTTATCCTGGTTGTCCTTACACTCTTCGCATTTACAACATGAACACGAGGGTGAAGAGGGGTGAGAGGGTGTGTAAGGGTGAAAAGGCATGTTTTCAAACATATTTATTTTTTTGAGCATCAATATGCTTATAATCATGAGTGGTAGTAGTATCTGCATGCCTGTCACCAACACCAATGACTCTACCAGAAGAAGCACCCGGATCTGCCTTAGTAGGTTGGTCATGAAGAGTATCAACATTAGGCTGACCTTTCCTAACTTCTCTTCTTATGGCTATTGCTCCAGCCAATTCCTTCCTTATTAACTCCATCGTTGGGTCTTCCATAGTATCAACATGACCTAGAGTAATACGAGAAGTCATCAACGACTCCTTCTCAGTACGCATGATCCGTGGATGAACTACTTAGCAAAAAAGACAAATACATTTAAATCATATAATATTATAATTTTCACGGTTGGGTTAATATTTTAACAATCAACTTGTGCAACAGATGAATAATATGTTGCATCAGATTACCCATCTATCGCATAGTTTGCAGTTAGATGGTTAAAATCTATTTTAGTCGTGTTCAGAAAACCAGAGCAACATATGGATAATTTGATGCAAAATATCAATCATCTGTCGCAACAGATTACAAATCTGTTGCACCAGTTGCACAAGATGGGTAATCTGTTGGGTTACATATTATGTAATAGATGATCAGTATTAACAATATGTTACATCATATTACACATTTGTTACATTATTTGTAGTAAATCGTTAATCTATTAGGAGTCGGGTTCAGACAACCAAAGAAATCGATGGGTAATTTGATGCAAGATATCAATCGTCTGTCGCAATAGATTATCCATCTATTGCACCGGTTGGTACAAGATGGGTAATCTATAGCAACAGATATTCTATATGGTGCATCAGATATAACATCTATTGCACCAGATATAATAGCTATTTAATATCTTTCATTGAGTAAAATTATTTTACTTGAAGAAGACATACTGCATCATCTGAAGGGTTAAAAAGATCATCCTCCTTAACTTTGGTGTTGCTCTTTGCAACCAACCACCTAAACATCCTTAGATGAGAAACCTCATATGGGTAATCCATTACCTACTTTCGGAGGGGAGGAATGACTTCAAATGCCCAAGCCAAAAAAATTTAAACATGAAGCAAACGAAAAAAAGTCATAATAACTATATTCAATATAACTTAATGGATAAGTGAAAATAGTCATTAATTTTACCATTAAAGCTCAAGGAAAGCCGTATAATATGGTCGTCCTTGAGGATATCTTTGTCAGTAAATATTGGACAGTCAAGTAGAAGGAGTCATATCCCCAAATATAATTGTTGAATTTATCAAAATCCTCAATACGCTCCAACAAATCATCTTCTATGACCTTGTTGAGTCTCTTGCCAATATAACCAAATGGGAAAACAAAACTAAGCACAATTTCTCCCTGTACTACTTTGGTATGGTTTTATCCATGAGATCTGCAATAAATTTGATGTTTTGTAGCAACGTCGAGCAATATCAAATAACCCATCTATTTTTTTCTTGCATTTTTTGACTTGGATTTTTTGTGGGGTGTTCCCTTAGAGATAGGTGGTTCTTCTGGACGATGTCATCTCAAGTCCATCATTATGGCAAACTCTTGCAAGACAAAACAAACCGATATGCTACAGTAGTTGATCCAGATTTTATCCATCTTTTTGCCTCCCTCCTCTAAATTTTTTTCATCCCCCACGTACTTGATCCTGCGCTTAAGAAGACCATATACTATCCTTATTGGGAAACAATCAGGGGTGTCCTCAGCTAGCTCAAGAAAGCGTCTAAAACAGCTCTTCTTAAAAAGTCCATCTATGTTTTCGTCCTTCATAATTTTCCTAAAATTAGTAAATTTACTCCCCATCTGACATTTAAGTATAATTTCACCAGTTAGTTCTTCTTTTATTTTTTGTTATTTATCGGCATCGCAACTTGAAACTTGTCAATACTAATTCATGCCTCATTGGTGATCTATTGATGTCGATATTAATTCACACCCCATTGGTGATCCATTATCATCATGTTGATGATTATCCTCTATCTCTTTCTCTTTCTCTTTCTCTTTCTCACTCTCTAATTCCTTCTCTTTCTTACTTTTATTTTCTTTATCACTATCTACAGACCCTAGTCTACCTTTCTCAATGTTGTTTTCATATCTCTCATCAATTTCACTTTGTTTCCCTGACTGAGATTATTCAGGAAGCTCATCTGAATCTCTTTGTACTGTAGCTTTTTTTTGGGGTGGTCAGATGTTGATCCACTTTCACTTTCTTTTCTTTTGGGAGACATGTTTTAACTACAAACAACAGAAAAATAAAAATTACATTACAATTGATGTATGCATAAATTTTAAAAAATATATTACAAACACCACCAATAATGATACACTAACAACAACCACCACCACAAACACCACCAACTAATGCCACAAACACCAAGAATATTGACACCACCGACAGCCACCACAAATACCACCAACCAATGCTACCAAAAACACCACCAACCAATGCCACCAATAGCCACCACAACGACGATGACGACGACCACCATCACTACCATAAACACCACAAACACCATCTAACAATACCACAACAGTCAACGGAACACTGCCATAGAAACTAGGGTTTTCTCAAGTTCTTCCTATAATTTTACCATCAACACTCAAATTGTAAACCCATTCTCCAAGATAATACAACTAAAAGTTTTCTTTTCATCATTAACTTAAAAACCCTTATTTTTTTTTAGAAAAAATAACAAATATAGAACTCTTCTCAAACTCTGTTACCTACGAAGACAGAGAAAATGACTAATACAAGTAAGAATGAATTCAAAAAATAAGACCTATGTGGTCGGAAATAAGAAGAAAATTGATCTATTGTGAAGGGTAGAGCAATTTGTTGAGTAGTTATAGTTGTTGTCTGTACTGTATAATTCTGTGAGAAAGAGAAAAGAAAAGAGCAAGAACTTGAGATTTGAAATGATGAAACGTTTTTCCCGCAAATGGATGATTAGTACGGGTTGATTTGTATTTTGAAAAAGAATGACAAGTTTTGAAAATATTAAATTGGTCTGAATTGATCTTAATTATTTTTAAAAATTATAAAAGATGCATAATTTTTAACCCTCTGATCATGCAATTGCCAAAAGAAGTTGTAGTTGACCCTATAAGCTCACCCACCCATCCCTGGTCCTAGATTAGATTAATCAATTTGGATATATGAACTCAATTAAAATTGTATAAAAATAAATGTTCAATTTATTGCATCAGATACTCATCTATTGTAAAATATCAAATAGATTAAGTAATTTGTTATAATAGATTACCCATCTGTTGTAAATTATCAAATGGATTATCACATATCATAACAAATTATCCATCTGTTGTAAATTATCAAATAGGGGTTGTCATCTGTTAATCAATTATGGTATTGGTCTAACATATAAGGTAGTAAGAATCGGTTCAGCTCAGAGTGATCGATCGACGACTCTGGATGGGAGGAACACAATACCATCTCATCATTCAATTGCCAAAACACTCAATTGGAGTTGTAGTTGACCCTATGAGAACGCATCCCTGGTCCTCAATTAATCAATTAAGGTATTGGTCTAACATATGAGGTAGTAAGAATCGATTCATCTTAGAGTGATCGATCGACGACTCTGGCTGGGAGGAATGCAATACCGACTCATCATTAAATTGCCAAAAGACTCAATTGAAATTATAGTTGACCCTATGAGAACTCACCCATGGACCTAGATTAATCAATTAGGGTATTGGTCTAACATATGAGGTAGTAAGAATCGGTTCAGCTCAGAGTGATCGATTGATAACTCTGGCGAGGAGGAATGCAGTACCGTCACATCATTCAATTGCCAAAAAACACAATTGAAGTTGTAGTTGACCCTATGAGAACTCAGCCCTAGTCCTCGATTAATCAATTAAGATATTGGTCTAACATATGAGGTAGTAAAAATCAGTTCAGCTTAGAGTGATTGATCGACGACTCTGGATGGGAGGAATGCAATACCGTCTTATCATTTAATTTCCAAAAAACTCAACCCTATGAGAACTCACCCCTGGTCCTAGATTAATCAATTAGGGTATTGGTCCAATATATAAGGTAGTAAGAATTGATTCATCTTAGAGTAATCGATTAATTACTCGGGAAGGGAGGAACGCAATACCATCTCATCATTCAATTGCCAAAAGAATCAATTAAAGTTGTAGTTGATCCTATGAGAACTCACCCCTAGTCCTAGATTAATCAATTAAGGTATTGGTCTAACATATGAGGAAGTAAGAATCAGTTCAGCTTAGAGTGATTGATCGATGACTCTGGCCGGGAGGAACGCAATACCATCTCATTATTCAATTATCAAAAGACTCAATTGAAGTTGTAGTTGACCCTATGAGAACTCATCCCTGGTCTATATTAATCATTAAGGGCGCATTTGGTAGAGTGTATAAGAACAATGAAAGATATAGTGTATTAATAATGTTTACATTAGTAATACTTGTATTAGTCGTGCATGTATTATTTTTTATACATTGTTTGGTTTGATGTATAAGAAATAATACATCTTACATAATTTCTATAAAAGAAATTCTTGTTTACAAAAGAGATAATACATAAATATGACTCTAAACTTGACATCAAATTATAACTTTGACCTTAAACTTTGATAGTGCACAAATAAGACCTTTAACTATTCAAAACCTGAACACACAAGAGTTTAGAGAACAGGGGCACAAATCACATAATCAGTCTACTACACTTGTCGTTAAAAGGGGTACAAATCATATAATTTCAGAGAACAGTCTAAAGGAGTGGATTTTAGAGACACAAAGAAATCACATCTAACTCTCAAGGCCCAAAATCACTTGGGTACCTAAATAAAATTAATTTTCTTATTTTCTAGGAACATGTCTGCAAGAAATATAGAAAAGAAATGTGGGTTATAGACAACAGATGTTCTAGACACATAATCTAAAAGAAGAAAAATTTTGCTCTCTAAAGAAAATTGGAGGAGGATCAGTCAAGTTTGACGATAATGCAAAATGAGAAGTCATAGGAGTCAGCTCTGTGAAACTCAGCTCCTCCCGCGAACTCATTGAAGTGTATCTCTTATATGAACTCAAACATAATTTGTTGAGTATTAGCCAATTGTGTGAGCAGGATTCGAAGTATCCTTCAAATCTAAAAATTACTTTATTAAGTATGAAAAAAGAAAATATCACTCTTATTGGTGACCGTGTCAAAAATATTTATGTTCTAAATAATTTTAATTTTTTTACTGTGATATGTCTTACTATACAAATTAATTACCTCTGGTTGTGGCATAGAAAACTTGGGCACGCTAGCTTGCATTCCACTGAAAACTTTCTAGACTTGAACTGGTGAACGGTCTACCAAAACAAAAGTTTGAAAAGGATAACATCTATGATATTTTTCAACTTAGTAAACAACTATAGAATCCTTTAAAATCAAAGACATTGTCAGCACTACCAAACCCCTTTAAACAATCCACATGAATCTATTTGGCCCCACCAAGATCGCAAGTATTGGTGGAAAAAAATAAGTATTTGTCATTATTGTAATTATTCATATTTTAGTTGGGTAATGTTTCTTGCTTACAATCATGAAGCATTCACTAATTTTGAGATCTTTTGTAGAAAAGTACAAAGAGAAGCAGAATATTTCATCACTTATGTTCATAGCATCATGGAGGAGAATTCAAAAACAAAGCTTTTGAGGAGTACAGTGCTTAAAATAGTTATTATCAAAACTTCTCATCTCCTCGATACCCTTAGCAAAATAGCATGATGGAATGAAAAAATAGATCCTTCTACGAGACGGCAAGAACTATGCTTTTGGAACAAAACTTACCTGATCACTTCTGGATAGAGGCCGTAAGCATAACATATCACATTCTTAATAGGTATCTTATCAGACTGATCCTTAAAAAGACACCTTATAAACTGTGGAGAGAAAGAATCCCAACATCAGCTATTTTCATCCTTTTGGATGAAAATGCTTCATCCACAATAATGGTAAGAATAACTTAGGAAAGTTTGATCCACGAAGTCACAAAGTTATTTTTCTTGGTTAATCTCCCACTAGTCATGCCTTAAGAGCTTATAATAAATGAACTCTGTGTGTTAAAGAATTTATGCATATTTTATTTGATGAATCTAACTCTACTTTCGTGAGCTTAAGTTTTGATAAGGAACAGATAAATGATTCTTAGTCAAGAGCTGGGCTAGACCTAACACTTGAGCTAGTTACCTCTAAGTCGACTATGGCTACCAGAGTTAGCTCTTATTACTGAAATATCAAAAAAAAAATGTTCCAAGGAAATAGAGACATAGTACAAGTTTTCCAAATAATTTTATCATTGGAAATCAAAATTATTAAATGTAGACAAGAGCCTCATTAAGAAAACAAGAATCAGTAGCATTTGTGTCTCAAATTGAATATAAAAAAGTTGATGAGTCCATCAAAGATGAATCTTGGGTTGAGGCCATGAAAGAAAAACTGGATTAGTTTGAATGTAATAAAGTCTGGATTCTAGTTGAAAGACCAAAGAATTGCTTAGTTGTTGGAACCAAATGGGTCTACAGAAACAATTGAACAAAAAAAGTAAGGTCATACAAAATAAGGCCAGGTTGGTAGCTCAAGGCTACTCCCAGCAGGAAGATATTGACTACGATAAAACTTTTTCTCCTATAGCAAGGTTGGAATTGATTCAAATTTTGTTGGCATTTGCTATATTCAAACACTTTAAGTTATGTCAAATGTTAAGAGTGATTTTCTAAATGAATTTATTAATGAAGATGTCTTCGTCAAATAATCTTTTGGTTTTGAAGATCCCTCTTCTCCTAATCACGTTTTCAAACTCTCAAAATCACTCTATGGTCTCAAATAAGCTCCAAAAGTTTGGGATCAGAGGTTGAGTACTTTTCTGTTAAATAATAATTTTCAAAGAGGTAAAATAGATACTACTTTTTTTACTCAAAAATTGGACTCCAGTTTACTTATTATAAAAATTTATATTGATGACATTATTTTTGATATCCTAACACCTTTCTGTGCGAGAATTTTGCAAATCTTATGAAGGGAGAATCTGAAATGAGTCTTATGAGGGAACTCACATTCTTCTTGGGATTACAAATTAAGCAAACTACCAAAGGTACCTTTATTAGTCAAGCCAAATACACTAGGGAGCTTATCAAAAATTTGGAATAGAAAAGGAAAAGTCTTCGGAACTCCAATGAGTCCCTCAACAAATCTCGATTCAAACACATCTAAAAAACATTGATTAAAAATATACAGGGGAATGATTGGATCACTACTATAGTTGATTGTAAGCCGACTAGAAATTATGTTTAGTGCATGCATATGTTCCATATTTCAGTCGGCTTCCACAAAATCCCATCTAACTACTATCAAAAGAATTATTCACTATCTCATCGTCACTCAAGATATTAGGCTATGGTATCCCTATTTTTCTAATTTTTATTTAGTTGGCTATTCATATGTTGAATTTACAGGTGACAAAAATGATAGAAAGAGTACTAGTGAAACTTGTCAAATTCTTGGTGATGCCTTAATCTCATGGCAGAGAAACAGAATTCAGTTGCTTTATGAACAACTGAAGTTAAATACATAACCGTTGGAAATTATGGTACCCAGATTCTATGGATTATGCATCAATTACTTGACTTTGGTTTATCTTTTAAACTTGTACCTATCATGGGTGATAATACTAGTGCAATTAGTCTGTCTAAATATATGATGGATCATTCTAGATCTAAACATATAGACATCAAGCAACATTTTATTTGTGATCATGTAGAAAATAGAGACTTATCTTTGAAATTTGTTGATTCTGAAAATTAATTTGCTCATGTTTTTACTAAAACTTGTTAGACTAAAGATTCTAATTTTTAAGAAAAAGTCTCCGTATTATATGTATTAATGATGTTTAATTATATTGTCCATTATTTTGGAAAATTTTTTTTACAAATTATTTTGTCCTTAAGTATGTTCTATTTTTACCCTTCTGACTCATCACCATTACATTTTTATCCACCCCGATTTTACGCTCTGACCACATCATCTTCTCTCTCCCCTTATTTACTTTTTACTTTACATTTTCTCTTCTCGAGAAGACTGCACCCCTTTCTTTTTATTAGTCACCTTTATTTACTTCACCTCCTTTCACCTTCCCATCATTTAATCTTCCTTCTCATCTTTTTATACCCTCTTCAAACTCCTCTTTTCTAATTTATAGAATATCTCGAACAAGATTTATGGCAAATCTTGTAAAGAATCACTCAGATTTCCATTTCGATAATTATGACCCTGTTCTTATCTTCGGGTTCTCTGAGGAAGCTTCTTCTCATTTTATGTAATAGAATGTCCATAAAAAATGATTAGCTTCAAGAACTAATTCATCTATCCATAAAACCTATCTCTCTTCTCTGGACTTTCTTTCATCGGAGAACATGCATAAATTTTGGACTGTATCGCAATGAAAAAAATTTATGGTCTTCAAATATCGCTCAATTGTGCCCAGAAGAATTGTGAATCTCTCTCGATTAAAGGAATCTCACTAAAACATAAGTTCTTTTTTCAAATCTCAATACTTATCTTTTGTACTTTATCTCTATTGTGTGGAAATTTATGAGGACCTTATGCGTATATTTTATGCAAATCTAAACTTTTTCGAAGACAGTGGGGAGTTGAAAACTATTATTCTTGGGACCAGAATCATTCTAAATGATTTTTTGCTTGAGAAAGTTTTTGACACTAAGTTCTTTAGGGTTATCAAGTTCTCTAGGGTTATCCCTTTTAAGAATGGTACATGGCCGGATAATTTCAAGGTTATCTTTGATGAAGCTAAGAAAGTTATCTTTGACCCAGAATTTAGTTAATTAAATTTTGGTTCGTTGTCACTTTTTTTTAAGTATAGAATTTTGGCTCACATTATCGCTAACACCCTATTCCCAAGGAAAGGTTTCCTCGGCAATGTCACTTGCTGAGATGTATTTGTGTTGTATTGCATGGTTAAGCAATACAAAATTAATTGGGCTATATGGTTCTGCAAATATATGTTGGAGAGTGCTACAAATTCCCATACCTTTTTTAGCTTACCCTATGGACTGTTGATTACATAAATCTTCCTCCACTACTCTATTGATCTCTCTAAGTACCCTTTTGTCAAAGTGAAACACCCTAGTTGCTGGACCTTAGAAAATTTCCTAGAATTATGATCTCTAGACCCAATACGACTCATGGATATGACCCATATATTGAGGTACGAATGGTAAGGTCCAGTCGTATACTGACCAATGTTGGTTGGTGGGATGAATTTTGGTTACTAGAATGGATATAACTTAGGGGTACAGGTCATATTGGTAGTTACAGATCGTTTGGTTCCTTAACTTAATTTAGGATTAGTTACTTAGTCTGGATTTGAGTACGAGTGGCTCACCATGAGCCGTAACTCAGGGTACAAGTCATACCTAGGAGTCGTATGGTAGACAGTGTCTAAATTTTCCTTGGGTTTAAATCTGCCAGGGGTATGGATGAAGGGTACAAATCATATGCTTTGGATACGACATGGTCGGATGAGTCATACGCTGGACAGTGTTTGATCCAAAGGTTAAGTCTAGGGTATGAGTGGAGAGTACCACTCGTATTGGAAGCGTACGACTAGCAAGGGTCAGTCATATCCCTGTGATAGGAATTTGGTGCAATTTAAGTGGGGGTATTTTGGATATTTCCCTACTTATACTAATAAGTCCCTATGACTTCTAACCTACTTGGAAGGTTATTTACCTTATTATTCCATTCATTAGCACTTAGAAACTCTTCTAAACACTCCATAATTCGCTCAAGAGCTTTTGGGCGAGAAAAGCTAGGGTTTTAACTAAAGGATCAATTTGGGGCTTGTCATGATGATTTTTTTCTGTCATCATCTTGGTTTAAGGCATGTTCTCTTTCCTCATTGTTAATTTTTTCTAAATTCATGGTTTTATGAATGTTTTCATGATTTCTTTTAGTGTATGATTTTGATTTTCATAATATGATTTGGGGGTTTTGATATTAAATGGTTGGTTTTGGTTTCCCATGGTTTTAATTATGCTTTTGTATGTATTGATGGTGATTTTGGATAATTGAATTGCATGTAAATGGTTTAATGGTAATTGAAATTGGTTTTGGTAATATTATGCCCCCAATGTGTTTGGCAAAATGCTTATAAAGATATGTTCATTACATTGACTACCTTAATGGAACTCTTGTGTGTTTTAATATGGTAAATGGAAGGGCACTTGAAAGTTCCTTAAACCCATAAATGGTTGGCTATTGATGATATTTGTAAGTAAGTGTTGATATGATAATATCAATATCAATGGCCTTGGTTAAGAAATATATAATGGTTTGGTTATTTTGAAATTAATTTTAGTTGTCAATAGTGGCGGAGGGTATAGCTAAGCCATGAAAGGTGGAGGTCCTAGGCGGGCCAAGACTGGAAACTCATATTTACCAATATGAGGTTGGTCTTGGTGACTGTGTGTATGATTTCACACTATATTTGGGGACTGTACTAGTCATCTCAAGGGTTTCTTCCTTGGTCATATGTCTACACGCACTGGGGCCCTTTTAGCAGGGAGTGCTGAACCTGTCTAGCCCATGGGTGGTTTAAGACAACAAAGCCTGATAGCCCAGGTAAAGATTTTAAAGGAATGCTAAACTCGGTCCTTTTTTCCAGCATGGTTATATATATGTATATGTATGGTTGTGTGTATATGAATTATTTACTTGGTTTTATAAATTACATTATTTTATTTGTACCCTAAGATCATGCTATTGTCACTCACTAACCTCGTCTACTGGCAACTGTATATCCACTCTATGCAGTAATCGACTGTTCTACTCTTCCTACACAGTGATTGACTCAGGGATCAGCATTTGGACTAAATTAGTGAGCTTTTATCTTTTGCGAAGGCTTCATTTCATATTATGGATATTTCTAGACACTTTAATTTTATTTTGGATATTGGTTTTGGCAATTATTGGAGGCATGTCCCAATCAGATTTCATTACTCTTTTGGTTAGAGACTTTGTGGTACTTCTATGGGTGGAATGAGAAGGATCAGAATTGATGTTGGCCTTGGCATTGGAATAAACTAAAGGGATGACATCATTAGATGAAATTGTTGGTTGTTCCATCCTATTTCATTTTGTGATTAATTATATTATGTTTTTGAATATCCTTGGGTATGGCCTAGTTTATGGCCATTGTTTTGGTATGGCTGGATTATTCGTATGGTATGGTTGGACTTGGTTGGGTTGGTCATGATTGTGATCTTATTCCACAGTCTTTCTATGAGCTATTACACTATCTTGTTACATGCTCAGAATTTATCCAACTTAGGGAAGACGACTGGAGGTTAGGTTGGGTAATGGGGGTGGTCTTCGATCTTGGTCAGATTTGGGATGCCCATTACAAAAAATCCCCAGGGAAGGTCCTGTCAAGTTGGTATCAGAGACTAGGTTCATGGTCAATTGTGAGTCCACAAATTAGTGTCTAGTAGAGTTTTCATAGGGATGTGTAGTGTGACACACTCACAAGTTAGAGGATACAAGGTATTTAGGAATGTTTTACGTTCTTGGTATTCTATTTTCAATCTTGGAGTCTCAATCTTGGAATCTTCTCTGATCCTTATTTATTTGTCTTTCAGATGATGCCTCGTAGATTTGGAACATAAGAAAATTGTTCTATCTCATCTGGGGGTAATGATGAAGGGGTGAATCCTACTTTTGTGGTTCATCTTCAATCTCATGGTCCTATCCCTGATAGTTCTGGAGTTCCACTGGTTGATACTAGTCCTCTTCAAAGTGAGATGACATGCAAAATTCTATTAGTCTATTCATGCTATTGGTAAATTAGTTGCTACTCATGCTAAGCGGGAGATGTCTGGTACTTTGTTTGCTGAGGCCATAAGGGTTGGCCAATTTATGAAGATGATTCCTCCCATTTTTTCTAGGGTAAAGGTGTAGGAGGATCCACAGGGCTTCTTAGATAAAATGGAGAAGATATTTTAGGTGATGTAGTCTACCAATATGGAAGAGGTAAACTTTGTAGCTTATCAGCTCAAAGAGGTTACATATCAGTTGCATGAGGAGTGGGATAGGAATAAATGAGATGTAGAAGAGTCATCCTTGTGGGATGCATTCTCTTGTTCTTTTTTGGATTATTTCCTTACCCAAGAGTTTAGGGAAACAAAGATGGAGAATTTTATGAACCTCAATCATAAGAGAATGTATGTCAAGAAATATGCCTTGAAGTTTCATCAATTTTCATGGTATGCTCCTAATTTGGTGACTGACATACGGGCAAGAATGAGGAAGTTTTCTTTTGGGTTGATTCGAGATTTGATTTTGGAGAGCAAGACCGCCTTGCTAATTAGAGATATTGATATCTCTAGGTTGACTGTTCATATGCAACAAGTAGAGAATAAGAATAGAAAACAAGCAGAGTTTGGGGATAGGTAGGGAAAGAGGAGCAAGTTCTCTGATCAAGGAGGTACTCAGCTTCAGGGTGATTGAGATAGTGGCAAATTGTTGAAAAAAAGTAAGGGAGTTCTGGTTCCTACTCTTCTAATAGTGCTCCTTACTAGTTGGGCGATAAGCGCCATCTTGGTGGTAACAATTTTCGAGTTTAGGGTGCCTAATCTCAGGCAAGCGAAGGTCAATCAATTTTTTTATGCCCTCTTTGTTGGTTCTATGGTCGTCCTCATCGAGGTTATTGTGATGAAGGAAAGGATAAATTCTTCAAGTGTGGCCAGACAGGCTATTAACTCAGGGATTGTCTAGTTAATAAGGTTGCTACGGGGGCGAGTAAGATTTTTGTGGCCTCATCTTCTACTCCTACGCCTGGTGGTATTGCATCTACTTCTGTTACTTCTCCTTGTTCTAGTATTGGTTGGAACAAGTTGTATGATTTGGCATCTCGATAAGAATTTGAGGCATCACGTGATGTCGTTACTGGTACGTTACATCTTTTTTCTCATGGCATATATTATTTTTTTGATTTAGGGTCTACTCTCTTCTATGTGACTCCTTATATGGTTGTATCTTTTGGTTTTGATCTGAAATTTATTTTAAATCTTTTTTCTATTTCTACCCTAGTAGGTGGCTTAATTATTGCTAAGAGAGTCTATAGGGTGGCAAACAGACCTTGGTGTATCTTTTGAGTTGGATATGATGGATTTCAATGTCATTCTGGGGATGGATTAGTTGCATTCTTGTTACTCATCCAATTTTTATTCCTTCATATAGGATGGCTCCGGCTTAATTAATGGAACTCAAGAAGCAACTTAAGAATCTTCTAAATACGGGGTTTATTTGTCCTAGTGTATCTCCTTGGGGTGCGCCGGTGTTGGTTGTGCGCAAGAAAGATGGTTCCCTTTGGATGTGCATTAATTATAGGTAGCTGAACAAGGTGACAGTCAAGAACAAGTATCCTCTTCCAAGGATAGATGTTCTGTTTGACCAGTTGCAAGGTGCTAAGTTCTTTTCTAAGATAGATCTTTGGTCTGGGTACTATCAGCTAAAGATTAGGGAGGTGGATATCCTTAAGATGACTTTTCATACTATCTATGGGCACTTAGAGTTTTTTATAATGTCATTTGGGTTGACTAATGCCTCGACAACGTTTATGGATCTGATGAACATAATTTTTTATCTGCATTTGGATCTTTTTGTTATTGTGTTCATTGATGACATTATAGTTTATTCAAAGAACGAGTGGATCGTGCTAATCACCTCCATGTGGTGTTGTAGACTTTAAGGGAACAACAGTTGTATGCCAAGTTCTCTAAGTGTGAGTTTTGGTTGAACACAATAACTTTCTTGGGTCGTATTATTTCTAGTGAAGGGATCATGGTGGATCTGCAAAAGGTTGCTGTGGTGAAGAGGTGGCCTAGACCCATGAATCCATTTGTCATTTTGAGCTTCTTGGGTTTAGCTGGGTATTATAGGCGGTTTGTGGAAAAATTTTTATCGGTAGCTTCCCCTTTGACTAAGTTAACTTAGAAGAAGGTCAAGTTTTCTTGGTTGAATGCTTATGAAGGGAGTTTTGAGAAGTTGAAGGATAAGTTAACTTCGACTCAAATTTTGACTTTGTCGAAAGGTAATAATGGGTTCATGTTTTATTGTGATGTATCTTGGGTAGGGCTTGGTTATGTTTTGATGCAGCATGGGAAGGTGATTGCCTATGCTTCTAAGCAATTGAAGATACATAAGAGGAATTATACTATTAATGATTTGGACAGTTGGTAGTTGGGTTTGCTTTGAAAATATGGCAGAATTATTTGTATAGTGTTCACATGGATATCTTTTCTGATTATAAGAGTCTACAGTATGTGTTCACTCAGAAAGAGCTTAATCTCAGGCAGAGGAGATGGCTTGAGCTTCTCAAGGATTATGATATGAGTCTTCACTATCACCCTGGTAAGGATAATATGGTTGCTGATTCTCTTAGCAGGTTATCGATAGGGATTTTAGCTCATGTGGAGGAAGAAAAGTGGGAATTAGTGAAAAATATTCACTGCTTGGATAATCTTGGAGTTCGCCTCTTGGACTTCAAGGGTAATGGTGTGGTGGTGCAATAATTGGTTCGATCATCTCTTGGTGTGGAGATTAAGGAGAAGTAAGTGCTAGATCCTATCTTGATAAAAAACAAAAGTGAAGTTGGTGGGAAAAAGGTAATGGTGTTTGAGATCGGTGGTGATGGTACTTACGATACCAAAAGAGGTTGTATGTTCTGATGTCGATGGTTTATGATAAAGGATTTTAGCTGAGGTGCATGAGTCGCGCTATGTTGTTCATCCTAGCTCAACTAAGATGTATCATAATCTGGAGGAGATCTATTGGTGGAATGGTATGAAGAGAGATGTGGCTGATTTTGTGGCCAAGTGCATGGTGTATCAACATGTTAAGGTTGAGCACATGAGACCAGAAGGGTTGTATTAATAAATTAATTTGCCCATATGAAAGTTGGAAATGATCAATATGGACTTCATTACAGGTCTTTCTCAGTCTCAAAATTTATATAATTTGATTTGGGTCATCGTGGATAGGATGACCAAGTCTATACACTTTTTGCCTGTACAGACTACCTTTTCGGTGGAGGATTGGGAAGCTGCATGGGGTGCCTATTTTGATTATTTATGATCGTGGCATGCAGTTTACATCTCACTCCTCGCGATCTTTTCAGAAAAGATTAGGGACTAAGGTTATTTTGAGTACTACTTTCCACCTGCAAATGGATGAGCAACCAGAGAGAACTATTCAGACATTGGAGGATATGCTTCGGGCTTGTGTGATTGATTATGGTGGTAATTGGGTTGAGTATCTACCTTTGGTGGAGTTTGCTTATAGTAATATCTATCATTCTAGTATTGGTATGGCCTATTTTGAGGCATTGTATGGTAGGAGGTATAGGTCTCCTATTGGTTAGTTTGAGCTTGGTTAGTGTAACGCCCCAAAATCAGGTCCCGAGACATCACACGATGCTTAGGGTCACAAGTGACCCCAAGCTAAACCTTCTACTGGCACATCTCATAAGCAACTGAATAAGAAGTACAAATATATATGCAAATCTGCGGAAAATAACTCTTTTTGAATTTGATCAATACAATGCTAAAGTTACAAGATTTCAATTTTGCCTTTACAACCATAACTGAAACGGAATACATCAACTTCTACTGACTATCTATGAAGCCTATACTAGTACTGACTATAGGTAGCTAGGTCATGACTCCCGACTATCCCAACCTAATACAGCTGGATAAAGAAAATACAATACTTCTCGAACTGTATAACTAACTCAAGCCCTTGAATCAAAAGGACTCATCACCTGCTGACTGGATGCCGTGAACTGACTGGATCTGAAGATGTACACTATACCTTGTACCTACGTTCCAAGAAAATGTAGCTCACATAAGAATATGTGGGTCAGTACCGAGCATATGGGGGTGCAATGCATACATAAAATAATATCTTAATATCATCACAGTTTATAAAATTATGCATGCTGATATAAATGTCTCACTTAGCTCGAATTAAAATCATCGTAATCATAAGAGAGTAAAATATATCGGGTGAACCATGTGAGTCATCATAATAAATCTCAATTCACTTTCATCTCGATTCCAAATCATCAAAGAAATCAAATCTCATAACAATTCTCTTTGGAATATATGTTCATTAAATCTTTCGAAAACAATGACTTTCTCAAACTCAGTCATTCAAACAAATATGTTTTCATCTCAGATAGAAGAATAAGACTTTTCATATTAGATAGGAGAATACACATACACACACTGGGAGTCTCTTATAACTGACATAACCATGTGAGCTACATGGAGTCCAACGTCCAACCCACGTTGGGGAGAGCTGTCCTATCCTTGCCATCGGAGTAGGACCTTAATCATTCATTTCACTAGTGATCACTATATCAATTATACTTAGGCTCACATCCTACGGAGGCACGTAGTTCTAGGGAAGTACCAATTACAGCTATACCTCCCACTCGGTGCTAAAGACTACTCCCAGACTTAGCTCAGATTATTTTACAAGAAAGTCCACAACTATACAATTCAACAACTATAACGGGAGCCATGGAATTCATCTTTAAATTCATAATTTCGAATAGGGGGTTCAAAATCCATAATTCAACACTTAAGCAAAACATTTCAAGATTTATACTTTATGTAGCAACATGTATAATTCATACCAAAATCTGGAAATTCAACTTAAATAATGAATATTCACATTAAGCTCATGGAATTCATCTTTAAAACATCAAAATATCATAGTTTCTACAACAAGAATATTTCCATATCAAATTCACAAGTAAAGCATGTAAAATCATGTTTCTTCATAAAATAATATAAATTTTGAGCACAAGAACGAAATGATGTTCTTGTTGATATCCCCACATACCTCTATAGTAACGAAATTATTGAAAGATTGGACCTTCAAATCTTGATTGTGCAACCCTAATTGTTTTGCTCTTATTGTGCTCTTTAAAGATGTTCTTAGACTGATAATAGGGTTATGATATGTTTAGGAGCAGTTAAATTCATAAGGTTATGTTTAGGGACGTGTAAGAAATGTTAAAAGGCTTAGTTATCCTCGAAATAGCTCAAAAATGGAGTGTTTTCATTGCTGAAACCCTAAGTGTGTGTCGCACACCTGATAGCATATGCTAGGGTATGCGCTGCACACCTTATCGCACAAGCTAAGGTATGCGTCGCATACCTTATCGCACATCCATACTGCCTCTCATGAAAATGGGCATAACTCATCACTCGGGTATCGCATTTTTGCGAAATTGGTATCGTTGGAAAGATAATTCAATTATATACAATTTTATAGGTCTTGGGATGAAAAATTCCATGTATATTAAGAGATATACACGTTTGAATTTGACCCTTGTAGAATCAAATGTCAAAATTTGGATGAATCAATTGGTCTTAGCTCAACTTTGTTCTAGGTCATTGCTATGAACATTTTTCACCTCTAAACTACTCCATAGACTAGGATAATGATCATACAATTTGTATTCATGTGAGAATAACTTGTATTAGAGATTTGACGCGCAGGAATGACGGTTAGAATTCTAGCACGAAAATATAGGGTATTACATGATCTCCCTTTGGGAACATTCGTTCTCGAATATGGATAATTAACCTGAAGCACAGAGGAATATTACTCTTCAAGCCATCATGTGTAACTGATAGAACTGAATCATTGGATCTCAAGAATAATGAGCTACTGAACTGGTCTGCAAGTGTATGAATCCTCAAGAAAAATAACTATATGGCTAAGATAGAAACGAGAGTGTCAACTTATGAGTAACCATTACTTTGCACTGGATCTGATCTCATGAGAACGGATGAGAGGTTTATGACATGAAAACTCGGGGTATTACAACATCCCCCTCTTGGGATCGTTCATCCCTGAATGATAATAATTTGGTGAAAATACTAAGAATAGATTGTGATACTACATAGGATTCTTACGAACTGAATCATGACTTAATATCTGAAACTGAAACTGATGCATGAACTGACATGAATTCATAATTTAATTGGACACAAACACATTGCCTCTTGGAATGTACATACATATAAGACTGCGGATAGTAAGACTCGCTGGAAAATTAAGAATCTATAGGAGATTATCTCCTTGCTTGCTAAACTAGATTACAGGCTATATGGACTGGATTTTACTGACTACCCATACTCAAATGGAGTATTTCTTTAGCACTTTTCTATGAAATTCTATTGACATTAGGGAGCAAATAATTTTGGGCATGCTCTGAACAAGACATTTGACTAAGGAATTACAACATTGATATAACTCTATAGAATGGAATATAATTATATAACTCATAAACTAGGATAGGATTGCTAGGCCGTAGGCAACACAACTTCTTACTTTCAAGATTAGCATCACTTCTCAAATTATCTCTCAACTATACTATTCCCCTTAAATACCATACTCATTTGATTCAACTTATAATTCTCATATTGGCACTGCAAAATCTTTCTACTAAGGTCTAAACTAAACTAAGTTCTCTCACCATGATCAAGCCTAACACTAAATCACAAGATAAAATATGCCAAACCACAATACTAGTCTAAACCACAAGGTTTAATATTCTATATCTTCTTAGAGCTCACACCCTAAGCATAACATGCCTTACCACTTCAATGAGTAATTTAAAACTCTTGATATGGATTCACTAGTGCATATTGCATTCATCATCTTACACCCAACATGACATTCAAGCCTATCATTAAAACCACATATAACTTTAAGGCAAATACCCCTAAAGGCATACTCTACATATCTCGAGATTAAGCCATAGTTTTCATCATTATAAGATCTACAAATAAATGCTAAACTCACAAGAATAAACTAATTTTGAACTCACCGACTTCATTCTTGAACAACCCATCCATATGCCATCCTTAATTCCTAGCTTCAGTAATCATCATCAAAGACTTACACTCTCATTTGCAACCATATCTACATCTCTAATCACATAATCATAGCCTACCAAGATCACACTTCTATACTTATATTTTTCCCAAACCATGAGGATAAAATCATACTAAAAAGACTCAACATCTTCAATCATAACTCCTTAACTAAGCTATCAAGAACATCATAAATTATCTAACTAGCCTTTCTCCACCTACCAACTCAACGTTACTATTAACCACATAATATGCAATAATCCTTGAAAAATAATGTAGCCCTATAGAACCTTGGGCACACCACTACACCATACTTAATTACGAACACATGATCTTACACTCTTGCATACACTGTTCAGGCCTATTAGATCACCTCCATATAACTAGCATCAACAAAAAAACCATCAACTGTTCAAACTTAATGTCTAGAGCTAAACATGATTTACAACCTAATCTCACACACAATTCTCACTTAAAACTATAGAAGACAACATTAGGAAACACTAGTACACAATGACAATCGATCATACTCATATGACCTATCTTATTCATAATCTGTTAACACATCCTCCTTCTTTACATCATTACTATTTACCCATCTTCACACCTAAATTACTTTCATACCTCTATAAATTTCAACTAAACTTCTTCTTGCAATCTCAGAAAAGCTTAAATTAACAATACTCAACCACCAAGTACTTCCGTCAAAACCTATACTTTCCTATCACAACAAATACCATCAATAACTCTTTTCATACTTCAAGCAAATAATAATCCACCTTAACTAATAATATCCTTCTCTAACTTCACTAAACTAACAAACAAGGGTATATCACTTTATTACTAATTCAATCATAAGCAAAAATTCAGCTATACATATTCAATAAATCGCCCTTACCATCATTTTTGCCACTACACTTCTAAATCCACAAGTTCAACTAACATAAGACTTTCAACTAAACGTTACTACTTCTGTCACTACACAGAAACCCACACTTTCAACTAACACCAGAACAACAAGATAAATAACAAGTTGCTAGTGAATCAAAATAGGCCTCACACGGCTTCATTAGACTTTGGTTTTCTATTTTGATTAAGAAAATTATATGAATAACAAAGCAACTATGCTAGTGAATCGGAAAAGGCCTCACATGGCTTCACTAGACTTTGATTTTTCACAAACATAATGATAAAAAGATTACATAATACAAGAGACAGAAACTTGGCACACAACATTCAACGATCTAAGCATACATCTTACTCTGTCTTAATTAAATAACTCATAAGAACAAGGGTATAACTTCAAATCTGACGGACTTATAACATACTAGATGGTTCCTCTCAAGCCACTTTATGAAACTTCTAAAACTTCTGCTAGCAATTATAAAAGCATTATCTGGGGAGAAACTGGAACTTGCCAAACATGTTACTTCAAGAATATAGATAGAGAAGTATATATTATCATTATGGATTATGAGGAGAAATTCAAAAGCACATCTGACTCAGGCTTTGTACACGATTTCTATAGGCCTGATAAAGCACTTCAATTTTTGGAACTCAAAAGTACTGACAGGATACTTTCTATCTCTCTTACAGTCTCATAACTATCTATGGAGAATGAAGGTCAACTGTTTTCGATACCTTAGAAATAAGGCAGAGATGGTCTGACTAGATTAAGATGAGAATCTGTATAAGTTTCATGGAGAACTTTTCTATAGCACAATTTAAGACTTGAAAGAATGGAGACATTTCCTAAATACCCTATGACACTTGAACTCTGTGCTCTGATACCAAGTTTGTAACAACCCAAAATCGGGTCCCGGATGTCACACAGTGCTTAGGGTCACAAGTGACCCCAAGCTAACTCTTCTACTAGCACATCTCATAAGCAATTGAATAAGAAGTACAAATATATATATGCAAATATGCCGAAAATAAATCTTTTTGAATTTGATCAATACAATACCAAAGTTACAAGATTTTAATTCTACCTTTACAACCATAACTGAAATGTAATACATTAAATTCTACCGTCTGTCTATGAAGCCTCTACTAGTACTGACTATAGGTAGTTAGGTCATGACTCCCGACTATCCCAACTCAATACGGCTGGATAAAGAAAATACAAAACTTCTTGAACTGTATAACTAACTCAAGCCCTTGAATCAAAAGGACTCATCACCTGCTGACTGGAACCGCAAACTAAATGGATCTGAAGATGTACACTATACCTTGTACCTATATTCTGAGAAAATATATCCCACATACGAATATATAGGTCAGTACCGATCAAATAGGGTTGCAATGCATATATAAAATAATATCTTAATATCATCAAAATTTATAAAATCATACATGCTAATATAAATATCTCACTTAGCTCGAATTAAAATCATCATAATTATAAGAGAGTAAAATATATCGGGTGAACCATGTGAGTCATCATAATAAATCTCAATTCACTTCCATCTCGATTCCAAATCATCAAAGAAATCAAATAACATAACAATTCTCTTTGGAATATATGTTCATTAAATCTTTCAAAAACAATGACTTTCTCAAAGTATTTCAAACAAATATGTTTTCATCTCAGATAGAAGAATAAGACTTTTCATATTAGATAGGAGAATACACATACACACATTGGGAGTCTCTTATAACCGACATAAACCATGTGGCTACATGTAGTCTAATGTCTAACCCACGTTGGGGAGAGCTATCCTATCCTTGCCATCGGAGTGGGACTTTAATCATTCATTTCACTAGTGATCACTATATCAATTAGCCTTAGGCTCACATCCTATAGGGGCACGTAGTTCTAGGGAAGTACCAATCAAAGCTATACCTCCCACTCGATGCTAAAGACTACTCTCGGACTTAGCTCAGATCATTTCACAAGAAAATCCACAACAACACAATTAAATAATTCATAACGGGAGCTATCATGCTACCCCTTTTCATAATCAACCAAAATGTGGATTTCTTTTCTCATTCGAGTTCAAAACAACTCTTTCAAGGCCAAAAGGTCAAATCATTCTCATCTCAAGGTGTATATAACACATAACTTCTTAAAAATTCATAATCTCGAATAGGGGGTTCAAAATCCATAATTCAACACTTGAGCAAAACATTTCAAGATTTATACTTTATGTAGCAACATGTATAATTCATACCAAAATCTGGAAATTCAACTTAAATCATGAATATTCACATTAAGCTCATGGAATTCATCTTTAAAACATTAAAATATCATAGTTTCTTCAATAAGAATATTTTCATCTCAAATTCACAAGTAAAGCATGTAAAATCATGTGTCTTCATAAAATAATATAAATTTTGGGCACAAGAACGAAAGAATGTTTTTGTTGATATCCCCATATACATCTATAGTAATAAAATTATTGAAAGATTAGACCTTCAAATTTTGATTGTGCAACCCTAATTGTTTTTCTCTTATTGTGCTCTTGAATGATGTGCTTAGATTGATAATAGGGTTATCATGTGTTTAGGAGCAATTAAATTCATAGGGTTATGTTTAGGGACGTGTAAGGAATGTTAAAAGGCTTAGTTATCCTCGAAATAACTCAAAAATAGAGTATTTTTGTTGCTGAAACCCTAAGTGTGCATTGCACACTTGATCACATATGCTAGGGTATGCGTTGCACACCTTATCGCATAGGCTAAGGTATGCGTCATATACCTTATCGCACATCCATACCGCCTCTCATGAAAATGGGCATAACTTATCATTCGGGTATCGGAGTTTTGCAAAATCGATATCGTTCGAAAGTTAATTTAATTATCTACAATTTGCTAGGTCTTGGGATGAAAAATTCCATGTATATTAAGAGATATAGACGTTTTAAGTTGACCCTTGAATAATCAAATGTCAAACTTTGAATGAATCAATTGGTCTTAGCTCAACTTTGTTCTAGGTCATTGCTATGAACATTTTTCACCTCTAAACTACTCCATAGACAATGATAATGATCATGAAACTTGTATTCACATGAGAATCACTTGTATTAGATCTTAGACACGCAGAAACGATGGTTAGAGTTCTAGCATAAAAATATAGGGTATTATAGTGAGGCAGACATATTTGGTCCTAACTTGGTTTACCAAGCTATGGATAAGATGAATATGATTCGGGATAGTCTTAAAGATTCCAAAAGCCTCCAAAAATCCTATATATATATAAGGCATAGAGACTTATAATTTGAGGTTGGGAATAAGGTTTTCCTTAAGGTATCTCTAATAAATGGAGTAGCGCGGTTTGGCAAGAAAGGGAAGCTCAGTCCCTAATATGTGATTCCTTATGAGGTTTTACGGAGAATTGGTTATGTTGATTATGATCTGCATTTGACTTTTATATTGAGCTTAGTTCATCCAGTCTTTCATATTTCTATGTTGAGGAAGTGCATTGGTGATCCTACTTTGGTGGTTCCTTCAGAAGGATTGGGTATCACTGATTTTTTGTCTTATGAAGAAGTCCCTGTTGATATCTTGGATAGGCAAGTTCATTGGTTGCTGACCAAGGATATGGATTCGATTAAGGTTCTTTGGCGGAACCATAAGGTGGAAGAAGCTACGTGGTAAGCCAAAGAGGACATGAAGTCCAAATATCTATATTTTTTTTTGCTCATAAAATTCATGTGGAAAGTATGTGTCTTCAACACATCTTTATTTCCGGAGTTTGTAAAGGAAAAATTAATATCTTTGCCTTTTTTAAACTTTGTTAAAGACTGGGAATATGTTTGATAACATAATATAAATGACTTATGCGTGTGGTTACCCCTACTTTGTCCATCATTTGGGGACTAATGTTCCTAATGGGGAAGACAGAAACACCCTAGTTGCTGGATCTTAGAAAATATCCTGGAATCTTGATCTCTGTACCTAATATGACTCATGGGTACAAGTCGTATGTTGGGGAAAGGATGTTACGGTCCAGTAGTGTACTGAACCGTGTTGGTTGCTGGGATAGATTTTGGTTACTAGAATGGATATGACTTAGGGGTATGAGTTGTATTGATGGTTACAGTTCATTTTGTTCCTTAATTTGATCTTAGGCTTGGTTACTTAGGTTGGATCTGAGTACAAGTGGCTTACTATGAGCCGAAAACCAGGATATAAGTCATATCCAGGACTCATATGGAGGACAGTGTTTAAATCTTCCTTGGGTTTAAATCTGCCAGGGGTATGGATGAAGGGTACAGATTGTATGCTTTGGGTATGACTTAGTCTAATGAGTCGTATGCTAGAAAGTGTTTGATCTAAAGGTTGAGGCTAGGGTACTAGTGAAGGGTACCACTCATATTGGAAGGGTACGACTCGTGATGGTCAGTCGTATTCCTATGATGGGATTTTGGTTTAACTTAAGTGGGGTATTCTGGACATTTTCCTACTTAACCTAATAAGGCCCCATGACTTCTAACCTACTTGGAAGGTTATTTACCCTATTATTTCTTTCATTAGCTGTAACACCCTGATTTTCTAAATCAGAATGCTACACGGTGCTCATAACCCCGAAGGACCACAAGCTAACCCATGACTGCTATCTATACCTGTACACTGCATAATATAACATGAAAATATAGAAACATATACTGAATGTCCATAAGGTTAAAATCTGAATAAACATCTGATAAGATAATGTCTGAAAATGGTATAACAATACGAAAACAAATCTAAAATAATTGTCTGACATACTATAGTCTGGAAAGCCTCTAAACTGTCTGAATAAGGAGTTGATGGGACATGTCCCCAACTAACTCCATCTAGCAACTAAAGTAAAATAGTAAATTAACCAATAATCATATCATCCTCGAATGAAAAGGACTCACTGCAAACTCTGAACACTGGAATGCTACTGCTGATCTGAAGCTCGTGCCTCTGAACCTATAGTGTAACATAAAAGAAAGAACCATATCGCAAATATGTCACTACGTCTGAATGTACTGAGTATACGAGTGAGGTATGATAAATGCAAAGGGTTATATGCATGAATAATACTAACTGATATGAATGTGAGAATACATACATGCATACGTAACTGTAACTAAACTCGTAGAGATACTAACTACTGAGTCTGAATATTGACAACATGAGTGTACTGATACTGAGATACTGGATGACTGAGTTTACTGATATTGATATGTAAATAACTAATAAGTGATAGATCTGATACTGTATTACTGGATACTGAAAGACTGATATTGCATTACTGATAAATAAATAATTGTTTCTAATAGTTTAGATTATAAAGAACTGGTCTAATTTACTGTATCTGATAGTCCTGAAACTGAGTACTGATAATATGAGTGACTATATCTGATAGCCCTGATATTGATTACTGATAACATGCGTGACTGTATCAGAAAGTCCTGAATCTGATGGAACTATCTGAGTCCTATACTGTATCTGAGTTGAATATATCTGATAGTCCTGATATACTGAAATCTATAGAACTATCTAAGTTCTTTTACTAAGACTGAGACTAAAACTGTGGGAGGCAGTTGTTTAATCGATATGCCCCAATAACGCATATAGCTAAGGTGGGGTCCAGTCTCTGCCCCAACTGGAGGGGTGTCAATACCACGCCACTGGTAAGGACAGCTGTGAATGACCCTTATCTGGTAGGTACTCAAATGAGAATGGTGAGAGCCATAAATTGGCAGGTTAAGCAACCTCATCAACCCTAATCTGACAGGTTAAGATGTCTCAACCTACGCTGGCTATATAGTTTTGGAACACAAGGATGACTGCTAAGAATCACACTCTGAACTGGAAGGTGAGTTCTCATCCTTGAGTTCACTTAGTGCTAACTTCTACTCTCATCTGAAGGACACTAAACTGAATAACTAAGTTGAACTGAATAACTGAACTAAACTTATTAGCTGAACTGATACTGATTAATTGGACTGATACTAGTGGTATTGTTTAGCGGAGCTAAACTAATTTTATTGGATTTTGATGACTGACAAAATGTACTGAGTTTTGAGCACTGGTTGAGACTACTGAAGTTACTGAGATTAACTGTGAATACTGAGGTTGCCGTGGTTATTGATCACTGAGATTACTGAGATTACTGGACTACTGAGATTACTGAGTTTTCCTGAGTCACATGACTAACTGAATTCTATAGATCATAGATTGATTGAGAGTATCGTGATAACATGACATGGCTCTAGACACACGACTACATTTTTTGGGTACAAGTACCCCCAGGACTCGATGGAAGGAAACTGACACAACTTGACTTTCTTGAGTACATGACCATTAATAACAATCCATAATACATGAGTGAGGGATTTCATAAAGTAAATGGTCATCATAATATCTAACATGAATAGGAATGTTTATAATCAAGTCATGAATTTCATATTCTAATATCATGGGCATTCAGATAACATATACTATTCATAACGATAGCATGATAACCATTTAAGCATAAGGGAATGGCAAACATGTAACATTTAGTCATATTGTAATAATTTAGGGATAACTCTTATGATACTTCAAAATCATGAACTTGTTCATAGCATGGAAGTCATATAGACACACTATGAAACCATTTCCCAATCATCATGTACATTCCATTAATACATATATTGCACAACAATCACAAGTGAGCTCTTTGAACATAATAGCATGAATTTATCATATAGTTCACCTCTAAGTTATAATGCATAATTTTTATCATTCTAGGCATTTTATCAAACACCTTACATGCATAATATTGAGCATAGGTGTACTTAACAAATTTAGAAATCTTGAATCACCCAAATTCATGGGTTTCCAACTAACATGCCCATACACTTCTTGGAAACACATTTAGATACCATCTTGAAACAAAATTAACAACCATCAACATGAACATAATCACATAACAACATAAAGATCATAATTTATTATTTAAAACATGGTTCTTGAGCTCCAGGGATGAAAGGTATCCGTGGATGAACACTATGCATACCTTTTTTCTCAATTTCATAAAGGTTGATGGAGAGAATTGCTTGAGCTGGAATCTTCTATGAAAACCCTAGATTGTGTTCTTGAGAGGATTTTGAGAGAAATAATATGTTTTGGCGAAATAAGGGCTTGATTTCGTGTTTAGGCATTATATAGGGGTGGGAAAAGGACTATTTTTGCCCCAAATATGGACTTTTAAGTCACCTGGACACCCACATGTGTGGCGCACACTTTATCGCACATATTAGGGTGTGCGTCGTACACCTTATCGCACATCTTAGGTTATGCGTTGCACACCTTATGTCAGGCGATGTACTCCACTTTGTAAAGTCATAACTTCTTGCTAGGGTATCGGATTTGAATGAAATTGGTATCATTGGAAATATAATTCAAAGATATTTCATTTTATGTATAGTAGGCCCTCTAATTCAATATATACAAGGAGTTATAATCAAATGAAGTTGACCCAAGTTTTGACGCTCACTAAAACTTGAATAACAGGAAAGGTTTCAACTTGTACTTGAGTTAGGGAACCTCTATGATCTAAATTCATACTCAAATAGATTTTCACACTAAATAATTGATTAACACACTAAATTTATATAGGATTCGAGGCTTTTGAAACGTCTACACATAGGAATGATGAATTTTTATTCTAGTCCAAAACATGGGGTTTTACATTAGCACTTAGAAACTCTTCTAAACACTCCATAATTCTCTCAAGATCTTTTGGGCAAGGGAAGCTAGGGTTTCAAATAAAGCATTAATTTCGGGCTTGTTTTGGTGATTTCTTTCCATCATCATCTTGTTTTAAGGCATGTTCTCTTCCCTCATTGTTAATTTTATCTAAAGGCATGGTTTTATGAATGTATCCATGATTTCATTTATTTTATGATTTTGGTTTTCATATATGATTTGGGGGTTTTGATATTAAATGGTTGGTTTTGGTTTGCCATGGTTTTAATTATGCTTTTATGTACATTAATGGTGGTTTGGATAATTGGATTGCATGGGAATAGTTTAATGGTAATTGAAATTGGTTTTGGTCATATTATGCCCCCAATGTATTTGAAAAATGCTTATAAAGATATGATCATTGTATTGACTACCTTAATGTAACTCTTGCATGTTTTAAAACTTGGTACAGGAATTATACATGGTTTAAATTGCTTGGAATGGTAAATGAAAGGGCACTTGAAAGTACCCTTAAACCTATAAATGGATGGCTATGGATGATACTTGCAAGTATGGGTTGGTATGATGACACTAATATCAACGACCTTGGTTAATAAATGGATAATAGTTTAGTTATTTGGAAATTGATTTTAATTAGGCAATAATGGCGAGGGTGTAGCTAAGTCATAGAAGGTGGAGGTCCCGGGGGGACCAAAATTAAAAACTCATATTTACCAATATGAGGTTGGCCTTGGTGACCATGTGCATGATGTCACACTATATTTGGGGGATAAACTAGTCATCCCAAGGGTTTCTTCCCTGGTCGTACAACTACATGTACTGGGGCCCTTTCAACAGAGAGATTTGAACCCATATAGCCGTGGGTGGTTTAGGATAACAAAGCTACATAATCTAGGTAAAGGTTTTAAAGGCATGCTAAACCCGGTCCCTTTTCCCGACATGTTTATATATATATGTATGGTTATGAGCATATAAATGGTTTTACTTGGTTTTATAAATGATATTATTTTATCCTTACCTTGGGATCATGCTAGTGGTCACTCACTAATCCTGTCTACTGGCGGTTGTATACCAATGCTATGCTGGAATCGACCGTTCTACTCATCCAACATAGTGATTGACTCGGGGATCAATATTTGGACTGAAGTGGTGAGCTTTCATCCTTTCGAAAGTCTCCATTTCATACTATGGATATTTCTAGATACTTTAATTTTATTTTGGATTTTGATTTTGACTATAGTTGGGGGGCATGTACCAACCAGATTTTATTACTCTTTTGGTTAAAGGTTTTGTAGCACTTCTATCAGTTGGAATGGGCCGGATCTATATTGGTGTCGACCTTTGAATTGGAATAAGATGAAGGGATGACATCATTGGATGAGATTGTTGGTTGTTCTATCCTATTTCATTTTGGGATTAATTATATTATGTTTTGAAACATCCTTGGTTATGACCTGGTTTATGGCCCTTATTTTGGTATGGTTTGGTATGGTTGGATTATTAGAATGAGATAGTTAGAATCGGTTGGGTCAGTCATGATTGTGATCTTATCCCAGAGTCTTTATATGAGCTGTTACACTATCTTGTAATATGCCCAGAATTCAACCAACTCAGGGCAGGCGGATGGAGGTTGGGTTAGGCAACGGGAGTAGTCTCTGGTCCTACTTAGACTTGGGATGCCCATTACAACAAGGCTCCAGGGCGGGCCGTGACACGAAGTCTCTACCATACATAATTTTAATACCTTTGCTATCATGGGATATGTACTGATTGACACTGAATGATGCAAAAAAGAGTCTGCAAAGGCAAAGACTTATCTACCCAAGGTAAGTTAAAATATTTCTAATCCTATACTTTTTGTGATTAAGGAAATGGAGGAAAGCAAAAAACACCTCATGTCAATAGAAGAAGGATTACTAATTCTATAGGAATCGACTAGTAGGCTGCTACAGCTGAGTAAGGACACCAAATATGTGGGGAAAGTATGCTTGATAATTGATGGATTTAAGTAGGAGGGTATCAATCTTTTTTATAGGCTATTTGCTAAGGTTGACTCTATTAAATCCAAAGTTATTCCTCTTATAACGAGCTTGCCATATCAGTCCAGAACTTATACTCTAGTTTCTCAAAAAAATTGAAAAGTATTATGAACGTTTTTGTCACAATATGCACAATACCGTCCCCTACTTTCTGGCTAAACATTGATTTCTTGACTGCTTATTTGGGGGGAGGGGTGGTCTGTCTCCTTCGTTCTTTTGGTTTGTACCTGATATTTTTAACTTGCTCTAGCAGACACTCTGCATACCTCCTTTTCCCTGTCTTTTGCATAAACATTGACTGGTTGCCTATTATATACGATCTATTTTCTTTTCGTATTTGTCTATTTTTGCTTGCTTTGTTCTTTTTGATTATATCAAAAAGAGTGGGGGGATAAATCCAAACATCTGAGAGGACTCCGAGTAATAGGGAATCATCCAGTCGACTATATACACAGAAGTTAACCGATGATGATGCAAAATAGTCAGCAAGAAAGGGGGAGCCATCCGACTACAAATACAAGAAAGTCAATTAATGTTTATTATTTGTAATTATCAAATAGAGAAAGATTGTTAGCCTACTATATTGATATAGTATGTTTTAATAATGACAAACTAATAAAGAAAATATGGAGGATACACTGAGGATATAATGAAGGAAAGAAGGATCATTTCAGAGATGAAATTGGAAGATTATATCATGAGAAGATCTCACAAGATCGCTAACTAAAAGAAAGTCAACTGTACGAAAGGCAATCACATAACAAATATGGAAAGCAACTTTCACAAGGATCCATGGAATAAATAAAGATCATACCCTCTACATGGACATATCTGATATGGTCAGGTATGGATGTGAGTCAACATCCGAGAAAAGAAGATCATATCATACGTATGGATATATCTGATATGGACGTATCATGTGATATAAATCCGTAATCAAGGAATCAATTCAAATCCTTGATTGAGAAGAAATCTCTTGGGTTTTTTTTTAGAGCAAAGAAGCCAGACAAGATAAAGGCTATGAAGAAAAAACTGAAGACAGAAGAAAAATCACACAACTTCACAGGAAACTAGCCATCTGTCTTATCTTTTAGTCTTCACAAGCTTTGTAAGTTTTCAGTTTACATTAGTTACAAAAATAAAAAAGATAGAGTCAGTTTACTTATACCAATCGAGGTTGTGCTACAAGATTTGAATAACAAAATATTATTCAGAAATTGTACAACTACTTTGTAGCTTCATTCTCACATTGAAAGATCTAAAGGAAACCTATGAAACCCAAGGAGACTGGAGTAGGCACCACATCAGTGATTCAAACCAGGATAAATCTCTATGTTCTTACTTATTTGTTTATTTACACTTCAAATTTTATTTTATTTCATTAAGTATACTAACTTGCAGGTGAGTTGACTATTAAGACTGATCAGTCGACATGATAAGTAGACTCAAAAAAGTTTTTAATTCACTCTCCCTCTTGAATTTTAGGCCTGATATTAGGACTCTCTTCAAAAAGCGTGAATTGTGCAATATTGAAAATAATGCTCCATCCTCTTTCCATTGATCTAACTTCAATAAGAAGAGAATACCAAAAGAATTTGCAATTTAAGAATGAACTATGCAACTTTGAAAAGAATAATTTAGATATGTCTAAATGTTCATTAATTACTACTTCCTTAGTTTCATTTTGTTAAAAATACCTTTTTTAGTCTCTTTCAAAAAAAATGATGATTTTTCCTTTTTAGTAATTTTTTAATTTTAACTTTTTACGTGTCATGTTTAAAATCACATGATTAAAACACATTTTGATACATTTGACATATCTTTAATTTAAGACCACAAGTTCAAAAGTCTTATTTACTTTCTTAAACTTAATGCCAAGTCAAAATAGGTCAAAAAAAATTAAAACAAAGGGAGTGTTAAATAATGGAACAGATTCGCCAACAAGTATAAGATTAATTGGGTCGTCTAGTAAAGTATACAAACATATTGCTGATTATGGTGTATTAGTAATTAATGTTGACATTAGTAACATTGATATTGGTTATGCTTGCATTTATTATTTTGAAATTATTTATTATACAGTGTTTGGTTTAATGTATTAAAAATAACATTCATTTCACAATTTTTAAGAAAATATTTGTTTACAAAAATATCTTTTATAAATATGACGGAAATGATGTGTAAAGTTTTTAGGGGCAGTTATATCTTGTTTTATGCTAATGCATGCATTAAAATCTCTTGCATTGTTAATAGCAATGATTTTCATGTATTAGTAATACATAACATAATACGAAATAGAATATATAATGCTTGCATGTTATACATAAATTGAAAAAGTGTATCAATTAACATATACTAATAATATATAAAACTAATGTATGTATTATTTTTTTTCTGGCATACTCTACCAAATGACCCTAAGTTGAAGAGATGAATGATAAATCATCTCCCACGTCCTAATAGTTAATCCAACAGTTCTTTTATTTTTTTAAAATAATTTTGGGAGAATTTGTTTAAATTTAGAGATTTTTTCACATAAAATTTACTTCATTTACTTCTAAACAAGTTCTTGTCTAAAATGTTCAATAAGACTCATATATAATTTGTCAACTTCAATTTAACTTGTAGTTTGACAGACACATAACACGAATTTAGCCTTTTTTTAAAAGGGCAAATATATCCCTTAATTCAGACTTATATATACGAAATTTTAAAAGTTTTAAAATTAATTTTTTAATTTCAAAATGGTCATGTGGCTTTAAAAAATTACTTCACCCATTTCCTACCCCTCCTAACCCGAACCAAATGTAAAAAACTCAATCCCTCTTTTCTTCAGTCATAAAATGGGGTTGAGTGACATTTGAATAAAAGAGGCATTGAGTTTTTTTAGTTGATAGGGTTTGTGGTGTAGAACTTTTTAAACCCATGTGACATTTTTGGAATTTTTTTAACCCCTCCTTGGGAGCTTCCACCATACTTGTTCCCATGGTGACTCGAATCCAGGGGTGGATGCACAATATAAAGTGCGGGTTCCAGGGAATCCATAACTTTAGTCCGGTTCTAGAATTTATATTGAAAAAACTAGTAAATATATAAGAATTATTAGTTGGGAACCCACAAACAAAGTGTGTTATTGGTCTAGTGATAAAAATTATAAGTTGGGAACCTACAACCTTTAAATTCTAGATCCGCCTCTTCTCGAACCCACAACCTTAGTGTTGTAGGTGAGGGATGCTTATCATCTAAGAAACTCTTTGGAATTAGAAAATCAGTTTTAGAATTTAGATTGTTAATGAAAAGGTAAATATACACCATTTGTTAGACGACGAGGGTATATATATGCATACTATTTATTTGGTGTCGAGTATACATATATATGCACTTTTTTAACAAGTGATACATCCTCTCTAAATTTCAAAGTTAAGGAGGTTATTTAACCTTTGTTATTTTTCTAAAAGGTTGTATACCAAATATACAAGCATATATAGGATAAAATGTAATGAGCTGTTTCAAGTCTGATTCCACTTATTTCCTCTTCTATTTATTGAAACGATAAATTAGGCTAGGTTTGAATCTAAATAATGTTGGACATCTTTTCAGTTAGACGCCTCAATTTTCATAATTAATTACCATTTAACACATCTACTTTGCAATGGTGTGTCTTATGAACACAATCATAGTGACCATTTTATTTTATCACATGCGGCCAAATACAAATATGATTTAGGGTTGTACTTAGGGGTGAACATTCGGTTAATTCGGTTTGATATTTAAATATCGATTCGGTTTATCAATTTTCAGATTAACAAAAATGACAATCATAACCAAACCAAATTTATTTGGTTTGGTTCGATTTTTACAAATTCGGTTCGGTTATTTCGATTTTTTATTTCGGTTTTGAAGCCTAACAAAACTAGCTCCAATGGGCAATGGATATACAACCAAAAAATGAAAATAGAACAAACATGGTTAAGAGATTGTGATACTTTACTTACTACCTCCATGACCCAAATCCCTAACTCACCAAAATCCCAACAAGTAAAATCACAATTTGATAAATGAAACTATAATCTTACCTAAACTTTTGAATTTAATCCTCATTTTCTTATTGACGCCACCGGAAAGTGGTTTATCAATGGTCATCGCCGAAAAGTGATTTAATTGACGCCTCACTATCGGAAAGACCACAATCGTAGGGTCGAATGGTCACCGGCGGTCTATGGACTGATATAGTGATGTATACTGTAAGACAGACGATGGACGGAGGACGGTGGTAGCTTCGTAGCTGTAGGGTTTCGACGTGCCTATATAGTATAAATGTATAGGGTTGCTGCACTTGGTTGCTACTTACTAACGCCTAACTTTGCTATTATATATTTATATATATATTATATTATTAATTTATTATATATTAAATATATTATATATATAATAATATATATTATTAATTATTTATAGAATTTTGGTTAATCGATTTATCCGAATTATTTTTTTGAAAAATCGAACACTGAACCGTATAATCAAATTTTTAAAATAAAAAGTCAAAACCGAATTGAAAAACCAAAAAACCAAACTAAAATTAAAATTTCGATTCGATTTTTCTATTTTTTTGGTTTAAACCAAAATATGCCCAGCCCTAGTTGTACTCGTATGTGGCCTCATAATTAGACGTAAAATTTTATGGGATTCCTATATTGGTTGTCCTATTAATGTAAATTTTATAACTTTTTTTTGCATGAGTATGTAATATCAAATAATTGTTAGGCAAAATAATATACTCTTTTTTTTGCTTCCGTATTCAGATATATATGACCGGAACTTTAGCCAATTTTAACATGTGTTTTAGTCATGTATTATTGAGATCATATGTATATAAAAAAAGTGAAAGAGTATTAAATGAATTTGCTAAATTTATTATTATATTGACAAGTTGCTAATGGAAGATTATTTTTTTATGAAACATAAAATTTATGTTTCGTATTTGAGTTTATTTAAAATGGAGTTTGATGTTTAAATTTGAAAAGTAAAATTGTTATTTTTCTTTTTGGCAAAAACTTTTTGACTCACACATATGAAACTTCAATTCACTTTTATATGTAGTTCAGACATGTACACATGATTAAAGTGCAAATTTTAAAAAATAAAAGGGTGTTAAATGAATTTATTAGATTTGTATGTTTTTGATAAAATTGATGATTGTATTTTATTCTTTATGATATATGAAACTTAAGTTTCAAATATGAGCTCATTTAAAGTATATTAGAGTGTTAAATCACCTGTTAAGTTGTTGAAATTCAAAGAATATATTATTATTTTTTGCTCAAATACACGTGTCTGAAATTTAGCCTATTTTTACATGTATTTTAGTCACATATAGTTGTGGTGCAACATATATGAAAAGATTCAGACATACATACTAGAATTTAATTATTTTTACATGCACCTCAGTCAATAATATCTGAACTCTTACCTTTGCAAGCTATTATTCAATATCAGGTGAAATCTTATCTCATCTTTCACAAGGCTATATTTTCGGATGTGAGTATTTGAAGTTATCAAGATTCAAACATGATTGTTTGACTTCTTTCCCAACATGGGTAGATTTGTCAAGAAATTCTGAAGTAGGTATTAGTTAAATGACGATATCAAAATAAATATTTATGCACTTATCCTTAATTAGAAGATTTATTTTTATTTGATAATCGTTCTTTTAGTTGTTGATTGTTATCATGAATGAATCTTAAAATACTGACCTCCTAAATTTTCATAAGGAATATGTTAATTGATCTATTCATTTGTAGTGTACCTCAACTGTGTAGAGTAAAGCAAGTAAAGTAACAACACAATAATTTTATCATGAAAAACCATAACTTACAAAGGATTAACAAACCACGACCCGCGTTGGTTCAAGTTTTAACCCAAACTCTACTAAATAATGAGACTTAAGGCAATATAGATTACAAAGCTTGAGATCCTAAGAATTGAACTCTAGTTCCTATAAATCAACAATCACCCTTAACTATTGAACTTGACTTCGAATTGGCCACAACTTGAAGTATGTTCAAAACTATGAAAATAGGAGATTAGGACTCAACATAAACAATACAATCAACTTATCTGAAGAACTGGCTAACATAATCCTTTGAAATAGTTTCTATATTTTGTTATTTGTATTTACTACACTTGAATCTTTAGTAAAAACTCTCTCAACTATGACCCCCTCTTAGTTGAATATGTTTTGCTTGTAGCTCTTTATGTAAGTGTGTAGTGTTCTTTACGGGAACCTATGTCTATTTATAGTGTTGTTGCATTTTTCCTTGTAGAAAATATCAATTCTTATTGGATTGATGTAACGACTTGATTTTTGATGATATATATGTAATATTTATTTCTGTGTGATTTGATCATTTTACCCTACTCTATGGTTGGTTTGCGATATTTATAGTGTGAGGATAATTGATACGATTCTTGATGCATTTTGGTATAATTTATGTGATATTGTGATTTTTGATGGCTTGAAAAGCCTTATAGTTGACATCATTTAATATTTATTGATTTGTACACCGAATAGCAAAATAGACCACGTCAACAAATTCAAAATATTAATTTTAGGGTAGTAACATGGTTGGTATGATTTTATGACTTTTATATCTCATTTTGATTCTCGATTCGAAAAGTTGTGCAATTAAATTTTGGGGGTCAACTTTGTGAAAATGATATTTTTTAAAATCTGATATCGACATTGAGTCCGGAGCATTGAATTTAATAGGGTAGTATAATTCATTTGCATTCACGAGATTTCGAATAAATCTTGAGGGGTCCGCGTAGACTTGAATTTCTCTAAGTCTCCAGCTGGTGCACTCGTGTAAGAGACACTTTGGTTACTTCGTGACTTGGCAGATCAGATCAAATGTCACTTACACGACATCTTGGTCGCAATCGCAAACCCCACATAAGTGATGATTGGGTCACTTATGCTATACCTGCCCTTAGATAAGGTATCACTTACGTGACACCTGGTTGCTTAAGTGGTAATCACTTAAGTGACTCGGTGATTGCGTATGCGATGATTGGGTCCCTTAAATATCCATGTGTCATCAGTTTTCACCATTTTTGACACTTGAAGATTAGGGTTTTATAATTTTGAGCAATTTCCTTCATTTCTAAGCAAGGTTAAGCTCCAAAACACCTATTTCAACTACTTTCCTTTAATTTTATCTTTTAAATCTTGTCTAAATGAGGATTTAAAAGTGGAAATTGGGGATTTTGGCCTGGAAGGGCTAAAAATTATATTTCCTCAATTTAAACCTCGATTTCAATCTATTTTCTCTTGGATGAGTTTCTAATCTTATAATTATTACTTTTCTCTCAATTTCATCTTTAAAATAATTCTAATTCTTGATTTTAAAATGGAAATTGAGGGTTCTGCCGGTAAAGCTCAAAAAATGAGTTTTCGTCAATTTGGACTTTATTTTTAACTCATTTTCTCTTGGGGTTTCAGCTGTAGACTCCTAAGAGTGTGGAAAACATATTTCAAAAATAAAATTATGATTTTACCCTTCTTTTTCAAAAGTCTATTTCAGGGGTCCGTTTTGACCTTGACTTAAAATTAGGCAATATGAGTATCAAATTCTTTTTTTGTCTTGTCATATTTTTTTTTGATGCATAATTTCTATGTATTCCCCAGACCCTACTTTGTGGGAACACACTAGTTTTGTTGTTGTTGTTGTAAATTCTATGTATCTATGCCTTAGCTGATATCGAGTCCGTTCGTGGGAGTAAGGCATCAGATTAAAGGTTTTCGAACCAATTTTTGACATTCAAAGTATGTTATGGCTTTAACTTTCTTTAGACTGGGATGGGTAGTTCATATTGGTACAAAATCATGATAAGGATGTGGGAATCATGTTGTGCCAGTGTAGGGGCCTATATACTGATGTTATTTGATGAACTTAGAATATTATTTTGTTTGTGTGACTGTGTGGGATCCTATATGATATTATTAGCCTTGTGGGTGTGCATTTTTATTGTATTTTATTCAATAAGAAAGCCTAATATGGTATCAAAGGTGTATGTTAATGTATTTTACTCTACTAGCATATAGTTTATGTTGGATTTCATGGATGGTTGAAAATAATGAGTAGATAATTGGCTCAATTGGTTGGTATATCGGTTGGATATGGAAATTCTCATTCTGGATAGTTGTGAGCATTACATTGTCATATCATAAACATTCATGAAATATTGGTACCACCGTCGAAATACTAGAAATACTAGAAACACTAGCTTTTTCTGATAAAAAATGTGACATCTTTAAAACCCCCTTCTGATGGATGTGTCATAGAGGAGATGTGAATATTGGTATTTGATATTGGTTGTATACGGGTTGGTGAATCCCCCATGGGTCCTACTTCAAGAAGATTTAGCTTCGTAGGTGTATACGGAGGTTGTGCGATGACCTTATGCATCACATCATTATCATTATCATCACTATCCTCATTGCATTTTATTTATATTGTACCTTTCTTTGTGTTGCATTATCTTCCTTGATCTATACCTGTCGATGTGTATTTCCTCCTTTGTATTTATATATTTGATATCTGCATACTTATATTCCTTTCTTGTAATTGATATGGTATATGTGAATATTATATTACTATTAATAGAGACGGTGTGGGCTACTAGTTGGGATATTTTCTAGTTGCAAGTGATGTGCTCTTTGTGTGTATTTTGTATTCTCTATTTTCTACTTTGCTCAGTCAGCTTATGATACCTACTGTGTACATGTGGACTATACTTACCCCTACTGTGCCTTTTCTGTGTAAATCCTAGTTTCAGTGCACCCCATAATTATTGATTTGGGCGATACTTTGGAGCTATTTGAGTTAGTAGTTGGATTCTTACTTCTGAAGTCTACTACTACCTTTTCTATTTAGACTATGTCTTCAATTGTATTTTGAGATAGAGTTGTTCCTATTTGGGATATTTTATGTATTTTGATCTCAAGCTGTACTAATTATGTTCTTACACTGTGACACCATGTTTTGTGATTTGGTTTGGTATCATTGACTATGTATTTTTTCTTTTACTATATGTATGTGTGGTTCGACTTCGCTCTAGGAGTCTTACCATGGGTTTTGATTTTATTTTTCTCAATTCATATTAGTTTAGATGATAGACTTATTTGTCAAGGATTTCTGCGACCAGTGCCCTCATGACCCTTGGTTTTTAAGTTGTGACAAATTGGTATCAGAGTAGCCAGGTTCGTTGGTCTTAATAGTGTAAGAATGAGATATCTAATAGAGTCTTGATACGTTGATGTCTGTATCTACCTTTGAGAGGCCGTAGGATGTCTTTAGGAAAATTTTCTTATTTTGTTCCTTATTATGCAGATTTTCTTCATACCTCATGATCTAAGTCATATTTTACTCCTTGTCGTGCTGATGAGGATGACTAGATCTCATAAAGGTAGAGATATTGAGCCTTTATCTAAGGAGAGAGCCTAGTCTAGAGGCCGAGTTACAAGTTGTGGACTAGCTTGAGCTAGTGGACAGGTATGTAGATCTTTCCTATCTAGGAGTAGTGCCAGGAGACTTTCCTTTGAGCCTCATTTAGAGCATGTTGGGGCATGGGTCCCACTTTAATTTCATTGAGTTCTTCTACACTAGTCTTGGAGGGGTTGGTTTGCTTGTTGACCCATTTGGGGGGTTCTCCTTTGAGTACGCATGGTGTTCTCCTAGCTCTATGTATTGTACCTTCGTGTATGACAGAGTCTGCTTATGGTGTTCCTCTAGCCGCAAGTATGGATCCTCTAGTAGTACCTACTTCTGCTTTTGGTACTTCACAGACTCCAAGTGTTATTGCTCCTTCAGTGCCTGCATCTGCGTATGGTATTCTGAGGTTGGGAGTTCAATCATCATCAATGTTTCCTCATTAGGTAGGATCTCAGCCTTCCAAATTTACCAAGCCTTCTCTCATTATGAGTACAGTTATTTCTTCTAAGGATTAGAAGACGTTTGAGAGGTTCACTCATTTGGGTCCTCCTAGGTTCACTGGTGTTGTAGGAGAGGATGCCTCTAAGTTTATGATTGACTGTCGTGTGAAGTAGCGTAACTTACGTTTGCTTGAGTCGCATGGTGTTGTGTATATAACTTATCAGTTGAGGGATGCTGCTAGAGATTGGTGGAGGTCAATTGTTGGTTACAGGCCTCTTGATTCTCCTGAGATGACTTGGGATCAGTTTGTTGAGGCTTTTTTTAAGAGGTTCATGCCTTACCGTTTGAGGGATTAGATGAGAGATGATTTTAATTGCTTGGAGTAGGGATCCATGACTATTGCAGAGTATGAGGCATGTTTGCATGCCTTGTTTAGATATTTCTATGCCAGAATTCCCACCAAATTGGCGAAAATTTGGAAGTTTGTGAAGAGGTTGGATATTTCTCTTCAGTTAGCCATGACTTAGATGGTAGTGTATGGAGAATCTTTTTAGATTATAGTGGATCATGATAAGATGATTAGAGGTATTCTATGAGTATCTCAATTAGACACCAAGAAAATCCGCTATATGGGAGAGTTTAGAGGTCATACTTTTTGAGGTAGTGATTCTAAAGGTTTTCATTGGTATCATGAAAGACCAGTGTAGGCATCCTTACAGAGTTCTGATAGTGGGTCTTCTAGTTCAATAGTTTTGGGTAGCCGTTCTGGTCCAGTTGTACCTCTCTCTATTGAGTTGGGCCATAGAGTTTGCTATATGTATGATAAGATTGACTATTTATCCAAGGACTACCCTCACCGTGTGTTTAGAGTTACTCCTGTTACAGTGGTGTGAGGTAGAGGTTCTGGTAGAAGTGCATGAGGTAGAGGTAATGGAGTCTATTGTGTTGGTCGCGGGGCTATTTAGCCAGTCAGTGGTCGTGGATAGTGTTATGCTATACACACCTAACCAGAGGTAGAGGCTTTTAATATTGTTATCACAAGTATTATCCCCGTCTGTTTTAGATGTACATTTGTGTTATTTGATCAGAGATCGACTTTCTCCTATTTGTCTGCATATTTTGCTTTGGGTTTTGATTCTGCTAGTGAGCTTCTTGCCATGCTTATTCGTGTATCTACCCTGATAGGAGATTCTTTAGTAGTGGATCAAGTGTATTGATCTTGTATTGTGAATTTTGTTGGGTGTAAGACGTGGGGTAGATTTGCTTGTCTTAGATATAGTTAACTTTGACGTTATTTTACGTATTGGATTGGTTGGCTCCTTACCATGTTATCCTAGATTATTATGCTAAGACCATGGCTTTAGCTTCATTGGGTGTGCGAAGTATAGCTTGGATGGGTCTCTTTATTCAGGTCCTAAGAGGGTTAAATCTTATATTTAGGCTCGTTGCTTAGTGGAAAGGGGATATTTGTCTTATTTAGCTCATATTTGTGATACTAGAATGGCTTCACCCTTTTTGGATTCTATTAGGGTTTTCTGTGAGTTCATGGATGTGTTTCCTACAGATTTCCCTGATATGCCTCCGGATAGTGCTTTGACCTTGCCATTGATATTAAGCTGGACACCAAGCCCATCTCTATTTCTCCTTATAGGATGGACCTAGTTGAGTTGAAGGAATTAAAGAATCAGTTGCAGGAGTTCTTGGATAAGGGATTTATCTAACCTAGTATATCACCTTGGGGTAAACTTATGTGGTATGGAAACACAACACTTTCGATGCTTAAAATCGTGAATTTCTGCGTGAACTTAGGGTGTTTTGTTATATATGATGTATATTGGTGTATATTGCAGGTAAAATAGGTCTACAACAATGTTTGATTGAAAAGAGAAGAAAAAGACCAAAACTGATCAAGATACGAGTTACCTCACGAGTCGTATACTCAACATACGACTCGTAGGAGGAGTCATACCCATAACAGAAGCAAACACTAGGGCCAAATGCCAAGTGATGGTAAAATACAAATCATGTATACGAGTCGTAAGATTAGTATACTAGTTGTGTCATACAATTGTAAGCATTCCAGAATCAAGGACGCAAACAAAAAACCAAGTGAAGAAAAGATACAATTCGCCCATATGAGCTGTACACTGAGGATATGAGATGTTATGAGAAGTCGTAAGCCAAACTAAACTTAAGCTACTTTTCAAAGATTAAAGTGTCAGAAGTATACGAGTCGGAAGTCTGAGTACGACTCATATAGGGAAGTTGTATTCAAATCGATGTTCAAGACTTGGATGGCTAAAACTCCCAGGTGGATACAGAGGGAGGACATGAGTCATACACTCTGTTACGACTCGTAAGATGAAATCGTATGATGAATAGTAAGTTGAAGTCGTGGGAAGATTAGAAACTGGAACAAATACGAAAAGGTAGGGTATGACTCGTATAATGTCGATATGAGTGAAGATCGAGTCATACCAACTGCCTACTTAACTTTACCTTTCCTGTTTTTATTAGGATTTTAAGGTTATTTTGAGATACTAGAAATATCCAAGGGTTTATGTTTTATTAGGTTACGTTCTTTTACAGTCTTTGACATATTATCAATATTTTGGCAATTCTTCTTGAGATTTTATGGTTTATTCAATTAAGGACTTTGGAGTTTAGTCATCTTATTCTTGTACAATTAAATTTATGTGTTATTCATTGATAATCATCATTTCTTGCAGAAACTTGAGTAACTAATCTCCTCGACTAGGGTGTTAGGAACCCTGGAGGATTAACTATGTAGAGGAAGTATGAGATTCAACTATTCTAGGGTTTCTGCATGTATCCTAATCTTCTTTATAATAATTAATCACAAGTGTCTGTAGTACCTTCAGATAGCCTATGTTCGAATCCATCCCCACCAAGCTTGTGATTTGGAAAAGATGTTAAGACAGTGATTTGGGATCCTTATACCTCCACCTTGTAGTCTCCACATCCCATATAATCACTTGATCTTACTCAGACAAGTGAACCGAGGTCTTATTAATGAGCAACAAGGAGACACCCTAAGACTTACCCGGTAAAGGGTGACATTTATTTTCTAGCTTTCTCGATAGTTGATAATACCTGTTGATCATAAGAAATTTATGGAGTTGAGAAACCAGGGGGAACAAAAACCTAGTGTTCATCTCTTGCTGATTACAACTCAAAAATACTCAAGATTTGGTTACTACTTACAATTGATACTACAAATCCCCCCATTTATTTCCTGTACTGCTCATCGATTACATCAAGCCAAGAAACTACTCACATTTTCTCTGTGGGATCGACCCCAACCTAGTTAGGTTATTATATTTGCAATAAACCGCATTATATTTTGGAGAGCAGTGTAGTTTTGGGTGACATCAAATTATGGTGCCATTTTTGGGGAGGACGGTTTGAGTAGTAAATTGAATTAGTAAACTTTGCGGGATTTTAATATGTGTTTTTGCTTTGGCATATGCCGGTGTATGCCAAGTACTAGGAGTAGATACAATCCCTTACTTTCTTTTTGATCTAGAACCAGAGAGAATCCTTTAAACACCGAGAAGGATATCAGGACAAGTTCTTGAAGGGGTTCAAGATCCCCAACCTGCGGATCCAAACAAGGCACTCTTGCATGTTACTTTAGATCCATAAAATGTTGCAAACCTATAGACACAACAACTATTGGAGCAAGAACGTATTGAAGCCAAAGAGGCCAGACTTGCTGCAGAGGTGGCAGTAGCTCAGCAAGGTGGACTAGTAAGGCCAAGATAGGTTGTTGATCATCGAGTTCAGAGAGGCAGAGCTCCATTTATTTTGGCATATCAACACTTAGACCCATATGAGGAAGATGATGAAGATATGGGTTATGTTGAGCCTACTGAGTCTGGAGCCATTGTTCCTCCTGCTTTATCCCCTAATGTGAAGTTTGATATCACTAGTTCTATGATCTAATTGTTGAATTTGAAGGGTGTATTTTTAGGTGCAACTAAGGATGACACAAATATGTACCTTTCAAATTTTCTCAAGATTTACACAAATTATAATATTCCAGGGGTTAATCAGGTATCATTAAGATTGAGGTTGTTGCCATTCTCTTTGACAAGTGAAGCATCACTATGGTTAGGGGAACTTCCAAGAGGATATATCAGTACTTGGCACAAATTGAAGACACAGTTTCTGAGAAAATTCTTCCCTCCTGCACAGATGTTATAGTTGAAGGATGAAATTTACAATTTCAGATATACACCTACATAGTCTATGTATGAGGTGCGGTTTTGATTCAAGAATAAGCTGAGCATGGTACCAAATCACAGAATCAGAGGATCCAACTTGTCTGATATTTTCTATTATTCACTGAATGATAGTTCAAGGGCTATGATAGATATTATATCAGAAGGAGCATTTATGCGTCTTCACTGGGAAGCTATTTAGAAAATGCTAGATGATTTTACAATTACTAGCAGAGGATGGAACACCTGAGATTCAGAATGTGGCGGTGGTACATATGCTATTGTAGCAAAAATATTTATAGAGCAATGAATGATATGGTAGAACAAGAGGTTTCACAACTTTGTACAAATATTGGGTTGCTTATAAAATAATTCATATCAATGAGTACTTAGAAGGTGAATGTAGTTGCAAAACAAGGGTCTACTTCCAAACCATTTAAGATCAAATCTAAAGAAGAGGCAAAGTATCTTGATTGTATATTGGCAGTTTTCCAAGCCCATGGCCAAGGAAATCAAGGTCGAAGCTATTATAATGCTAGATAAAGAGATAGGAGTAGATACATAAATGGTGAATGGCAGCATAAAGATGACTATAAAGAGAAGAGTGAAAAGTATATTCCTCCAGGTAGTCAAGATACAGAGTCCAGAATAAAGGCCTTTTTTGTCTAAGCTGGCAACAGGGCAAGAAAGTCAAGAGAACTGCCTGAAGTTATCAAATCTGATCTATCAGGATTTAGCCGAAAAAGTTGAGTCACATGCTACAACAATCAAGCAATTGGAGGAGCAATTTGGTCATATGTTAGTTACAGTGAATTAGAGACAACCTAGCACTCTTTTGAGCAATACAGTGGTAAATCCCAGAAATGATAGTCAATGCCATTCCATTACCACTCAGAGTGGTAAGGTTACTTAAAACCCACCTGTACCTACATTTGATGAGCAGACGAGTTAGGATGAGTCAGTTGATGTTTGTAGCAACAACAAGTAGAATAGAGGAGAAGAGAAGGCTACAGAGTGTAACACCCCGAAATCTCATCCCCAAGCATCACACGGTGCTTAAGGCAACATGTAGCCCCAAGATAACCCTTTAAGACTATTACTACATATAATAACTTATTTCGAGATGAAATAAATAAAACTCTGGTACTGTCATATCAAATTATAGGAAATACTAAGAAAATACTTTGTCCAAACGACCACAATACTGGAAATCTCAACATACTAACAATCTAATAACTAGTCTGACAAAGCCTCTACTACTCCATGACTAGAGAGCCATTGGGACCGGCCCCCAATTAACTCAAACTGAACTGAAAGCAATAATATATCTACTAAAATACTGAAATATCTAAAGATAGGTCCTTGAACCAAGAGGACTTACCACTGTGGAGATGTAGACAAAGTTGCTCGAAAATCATTGACGAGGCTGGGATTAAGCATCTTAACCTATATTATAAGATAATGTAGCACATAGACATATATATGGATCAACACTTTAGAATGTACTGAGTATATGGGGGTGCATGTATTTAAATAAACATTATCATTACTCTTTAGAAAATCATGCATGCATATATGAATGACTCACATGGCTTGAATAAATCTGAAATATAATTCTCATGAATCATGAATAGTGAAACATGAAATACAAATCTCGTGAGTCATTATACTTAACTTTAAAATCTCTACTCTCCTCTTATTCTCAATACTTGACGGCTAAAGGAACTTTAAACAATACTTTCAAACTCCTACTTTTATCTCATTGAGAGTAAAACTTCTTTAAAACTCAAGGACTCATAAATTTTAGGAACTTTCAATACTTGAGAACTCTAGAACTCTTTTAGACTTGGGACATTTAAAACTCGGGATTATGTAATTTGGACACTTGGGAGTTTATTCTAACCAACATAAACCATGTGAGCTACATAGATTCCAATGTCTTATCCTTCTAAGGAAGAAACCTCGCATTATGGAGAGGCATAATACTCTTGCCAGGGAGTATAACATCAACTCAGTGATTACTATCTCAACCTCGAGCCCATAAATCTCAGTTGTACGGTGGTACGTAGTTTTGGGGTATGAGACCTCAGAATCATACCCAACTCGCTGCTAAATACTACTTCCATACTCAGTTCAGAACTCTTAGGAAATCCATCTCAAATAACTCAAGGGTCTATATTGAAGACCAAAATGTATTACTATTTGTTTTAATAGAACATCATTGTGGATTCCAACTCTATTAGGACAAAAAAGGTCAAATACTTCTCTATAATCTCAAAGTACTCAAATCATAGGTTCTTATAGCAAAAAAGTTCATAAAATTGCAATTCTCAAGTAGGGATTAGTGTCCCATTGTTCAATCTCAAGTTAAGACTCATCAAAATGCATACTAGAGATCATAAGGATTCATAAATCATATAGAAATCTGAAATTTCAGCATTATGCATTAAAGTCTCAACATACTCATGTATCTAAATTTCTAAAACATGGAAATTATCAAAATATCAAGAACAACAACAAAGGGTACAAACCCATACTTCAATTTTCATAAGAAAACATATGAAATCATATATTCTTGTAATTTAAAACAACTTCTGGGCACAGAGACGATAGGAGTGTCCTTGTTCAAACCCTACATACCTTGAATTAGAAGCTTTTGATGAAATCTTGCTTTTGGGTCTCTATTCATACTCTTGAATAAGGGTTCTTGAAGCACTGGACTTGGGAACCTTGAATTGACTCAATTTAGAAAATTTATGGTGGATTCTTGAGATTCTTGGAAGAGGTTTTAGATACTTAGGGCTTTTTCTGAGAGAATACTTGAAAAAAACTTTATAGAATACTTGTAAATGAGTTTAAATTGGTGTTTGTATGGTTTTAGAGGCTTGTAAAAAGTCCAAACTACCTTTTTTAACTTTTGTATAAAAACTGGAAAAATTAAACTAGGAACCCGATTTTATGGGACACCGCGACGCGCCACTATCGCGGTGGATCAATGGAAATTGATAAATGGGAATCTGGGAGTCACACGATGTGGAGCCATCGCGTTGTCTCACTGTTTTGGACCTAGAACTTCAGCGCAACACATCACAATCACACTACACCACTGGAAATTGACTACTGAGAAATTGGGGTCTTCCGTGATGCGTCACTATCGCGGAGTTCCACTGGAATTTGAAAATTGTCATATAGACCCACTCCGCGATACGCCAAGAACTAAAATGATGTTGTTTTATGACTATGACTTAAATTAGCCATACCTTGCCCGGGCATCAGATTTGGGCGAATCTTATATCGATGAAAAGCTTATCAAATTTTTCATATCATAAAAGGCCAAAATTAGGGAAATTCTATATGTTTAAAATGATACTCACTTAGTAATTCACTCCTTAACCTTCTGTAATACCCCACAAAGTTCTCTTCTAGTCTAAGCCTTAGAGCGTATCCAACAAAACAGAAAATCTGAGTCTAAAAATTTTAGAAGTACCTTCCCAAGTATGAAAAACTTTGAATCGTGTATAATTTTCCTAATTTCTACTTTTATTCATGTATGGAATTGAACAATCTTTCCATCGATGGCAATTTCTTCAAAATTCGACATCGAACAAAGAAGTTATGGCCATTTTACTGAGCATTGTCGGAATCATAGGTTTGACGGTCGATCTGACGGACCGTCAAGTCCTTGGTGGGCTGTCAAGTGTCCCATCAGACCTAGGAAATGGCTTTATTTTATGTTCATCATGTGATGGCCAAAGTGGTGGACCGTCAGAAAGTTGATGGACCGTCAAGGTGCCCGTCAGATCGAGGCAGAATGTTCCATTCCTGGACCCCAAGTGACGAACGATCTAGTGGACTGTCAGATTTCTGATAGACTGTCACTTCAACCGTTACTCCGAGGTAGAATATCCTAGTTTTGGCACTTGAGTGACGGACGACTTGATGGACCTTCAGTCCCTCTGATGGACCATCACAGACCTCGATCAGAATTTTCTAGGCAAATTTTAAAGAGGCATTTTGGTCTTTTCTACATCCTCCCCAACTCTATAAATACCGGGACAAAGGCCTTCAACTTTATTTTTCTCTCTTCCACCCAAAAATTAGGGTTTCCAAATTCAAACTACTTTCTTCTCCTTTAATAAAATTCAAGAGAGATTAAGAAGGATCTAGAGTAATCAAGAAATCCTTTCAAAAGCCTTCAAGAAAAGAAATTCCAAGGTATGTAGATGTTGATTCTTGGGTCCTTTTCATCCAAGAATCTCAAGTACCCTTTTTTTAAACTTAAAGATTTTATCTTTTATGATATTCCATGATGTATGAGTTGAAGTTGATGTTACTTTTGTTGTTGAGTTTGGATTCATGATTGTTTGCAAGATTTATGGTTTTTGACCCTAGTATGTGGAATTTATGTGATTTTGTGATGAGCCCTTTTGAAGTTAGTGTCTATGTGAGGTGTTCATGATATTAGGGTGTAGAGATAGTGGAATAAAAGGAGTATGCACCCCAAAGGCTGAGGTGAAACATAGAGGGGCATTATAGTATGTTAAAGGGGAAACCCAAAGTTGTGGGCTAGTCTATGCACACCTAGTGTTTGATAAGTTGCCTTAGTGAGTGGAATGAGCCATAATAATAATATGGAATCCCAGAGTAGGTGTAGAACCGGACATGTCTAGTGGGTGTCAAAAGACCGTAGTGAGTAAGTTGAGATGAAATAGCAGTAAATCTCCCAAGTAAGTGCTCTTTGATTTATTTTATGTTTTGATACATACTAAGTGGTTAGCAAGAGATTAATGACATGATAGTGTAAAGTTTTCCTGAAATCTCGTGATATCTAAATATGTTGAGATTGATATAGGTGTGAAGTACTTGATGCAAGACTTCGTTGAATGGGGTATAATTTAATAGTATGTCTTCCTTAAGGTAGTTTGTGACAATGAATTGATATTGATGACCACCCTAAATATTGGGAGCGATCCTTTGGTAATCATAATGGTGAATAAAAGTTTATATTTCTAAATGATAGATGTAATACCGTAAGGTTTGTGAGGGGGGAAAGTATGTTATGATTCTGAAACGCTTAGAGTGACCCCTTGGTAGTTGTGATGATGAGTAGACATTTGTGAATCCTTGGAGGCTTGAGGTAATGTTCTAATGATTGTGAAATTGAATATATGGCATGACTTCTGAGTTTTTTGTGAATATGCCTGAATGATGGTAATGATGCATGAATGCTTGTGATTCTTGAATGAATGATGATGCTTTAATTCAATGTTATCGAGTCCTGGGGCTATTTATACCCGAAAATAAAACTATTGTCTAGAGCCCGTGTTAGTTTCTCGATAATTCCAATCGAGCCATGATTTTTAGAACTCAGTGAACTATAGAAGTTTGTATCCTCATACAAGTGCGAAGCTTAATAAAGCTCAGTAATCTCAGTTATCTCTATAATCTCTGTATCGCTAGTAATCTAGCCTCAGACCTGCACTCAGCCCAATCCTAATAGAACTCAAGTGGTTCAATTTTAATTTGAAAAATAATTTAAATAATCTAATCAAGCTATGTATCGTCAGTCAGATACCGTGATTCGATATTATTTCTGTTAGATACAAAACCAAGTGATCTCAACGTATTGAGTGATAAGTCTAAGGAAGAATCACTTGATTCGAATAGTATTTTGAGGATTGGTGGTTGAGTTTTTGTGGTAGGAGTGGGTGACTAGATTAGATTGATTTTGGAAGAGGCCTATTATTCTAGATATTCCATCCATCCTGGTGTGACTAAGATGTATTGTGATTTAAAGTATAATTACTAATGAGATTGTATGAGGAAGGATGTAGCAGAATTTATAGCTAGTTGCCTTTGTTGTTAGCAGGTGAAGGCCAAGCATACGAAACCTGGAGTTTTTCTTTGGAGGTTACCCATTCCTAAATGGAATAACGAATGGATCATTATGGACTTTGTGACTAGGTTGCCTCATACTTCTCATGGATCGAATAACGTTTAGGTCATTATGGATCGATTGTCTAAGTCAGCCTATTTCATTCCAGTTTAGGTTTTTCTCAGTGATGGGAGGTTAGATAATATCGACATTCGAGAGATTGTGCGACTACATGGTGTGTCCTTGTCTTTTATTTCAGATCAAGGTTCTATGTTTACATCTAACTTTTAGAAGACCTATCAAGATGAGTTAGGCATACGAGTTGATCTTAGCATAATATTTCACCCCCAGAATGATGGTCAGTTAGATCGGACTATCCAGGTTTTAGAGGCTATGCTACGTACTTGTATGATGGATTTTGGTGGCCAGTGGGAGTAGCATTTTGCTTTAGAAGAGTTTGCTTATAATAACAACTACCATTATAGTATCGACATATCTCCTTTTGATGTGTTGTATGGTTTGGTTTAATGTTTCTAAGGTTAGACCTCGAGGTATGGACTTGCTTCGCGAGTCTTTAGATTGAGTTGGGTTATTCAGGATAGACTTTGAGCGGCTTAAAGTAGAAAGAAGTGCTATGTGGATGGTATACTTTTCTCCTTGAGATTTATTATTTATGATTGTGTTGTCCTTTAAGTTTCACCCATGAAGGGTTTGATGAGGTTTGGGAAGAGGGACAAGCTTAGCCCCAGGTATATTGGTCTATTTGAAATTTTTTAGATTATTGATAATGTGACCTATGAGTTAGCTTTGCCCGCAAATGTATCGACTATTTATCCAGTTTTTCATGTTTCTATGATTCATCATTATGTTCCTGATGTGTCTTATATCATCCATTGGGAGTCGGTTCAGTTAGATAAGCGGTTGTCTTTAGTTGAGGGGCTGGTCTTTATTTTGGTTAGGAAAGTTAGATAGATGCGCTCTAGAGTTATCCTTGTCGTTAGGGTTCAATGGTGACATTGATCTGTAGATAAGGCTACCTGGGAGGTAGAGTCTGATCTGCGTAGTTCTTACCCTGAGTTTTTCGTTAATTTAGGTAATTCTTTGCCTTAGTTTGAGTAAGAACTAGATGTTTAGTAGTGGATGATGTAACGACCTAAAAATTTGATTAAATATGTGGGTTTGTATGATTTGACTATTTATCCCTCCCTGTAGTTGCATTGTGGTACTTCTACGGTGTGGGGATGATTGGCACGGTTCTTGATGTATTTTTGTGATTTTTGTACGATATTATGGTTTTTTGAGTCTTTGAAAGCCTTTTTATGGGCTTATGTGGTTATCTTTTGATCCGTGTGACTGATGACTGAACGGACTATGCCATCAAATCTGAAACATCAATTTTAGGGTGGTATGATATTTGGCTAGGTTTTATCGCTTTTAAATCTAATTTCGACCCTCAGTTTGGAAAATCGTAATTTTAGATTTTAAGGGCCAACTCTATGAAAATGATTTTTTTTTGAAAATCTGATATCATTATTGGGTCTGAAGCATCAAATTTAGTATGGTTACATAGTCCATTTGAGTATATCAGGTTCCGAACGAATCCTGGGCACCCCATCAAAAGTCGTTTTGGACTTAGCAAATCTGGTGCAACCTGGACAACAAAGGGTAAAACTCATTTGAGGAGCCCAATTTATGTTGTATTTACCTGGAAACCTGGTACAAGTATAAACAACCCCTTTTTACCTGATTTTTGCTCATTTTTTATCTTGCCTCTTGAGAGATAAACCATAAAATAGTATTGGAGCTTAAAAGCGAAGCTTATGGGTGCTTGGAAAGCTAGATTAATATCTATTTCTCGATTCTCTTACAGATTTAAGGTAAAAATTCATCCTTTTCTTAGTGAATTTCTTGATTATTGTTCTAAAATCTCAAAAACCTTATTACTTGATTTATCCCCAAATTTCACTCTTTTTTACTTAAATATTGTTCCTAATCCTATAATTACTTGCTTTTTCTTGATTTCATCTTCAAAACAACTTTAATTCTTGATTTTAAAATAGATTTCAAAGGTTTTACAAGTAAAGACTAAAATGATTTTTCTTGGATTTGAACCTCATTTTTGACTTGATTTGACTTGGGTTTTCATCTGAAGATTTCTAAAGGTATGGAGAACATATTTTTGCAATAAAGTTCTGACTTTTCTCTTCTTTTTCAAAAACTCATTTCAGGGGTCTTTTTTGATCCCAAACTAAAAGTAGGCAATGTGGGTATCGTTGGCTTTGTTTTGATGCATAGATTCTATATTCTTAGTTTTAGTTGATTTGGGGATTGTTCGTGAGAAGTAAGGTCATGAGTTCAAAGTGTAGAGGACCGATTTTGACATTCAAGGTAGGTTATGGCTACCTCTTCAAACTTGGATAGGTAGTTAATTTGTATGCCTAAATGCATGTTAAGGGTGGAAACTAATTATGAAAAAATAGCTATCTATATGTTGTGCCCATGTGGGGCCTTGAATGTGATGTAATTGTTGAATTTGAGATATCATGTAATATATGTGACCGTGCAGAGTATTCTGTGTTGTTAATAGCCTGAAATACATGTGAATAATTGTATTGTGTTGTTAGAAATGCCTATTGTAGTGCCTTTGGCATATTGTGATATATTCATACTTTGTGGTCATATGAATTATGTGGAAAATTCATAGATAATGGAAATAATTAGTGGATATTGGCTCATGTGATTGTAGAATTGTAATTTTGTGGTTGGTTGTGGAAATACATCTGGAAGATTGGTTGTGGAAATACTCATTTTGAATGGTTGCGAACATCGCATAATAATTCTCATGTCATAATACACACCATTTCTCTTGTTTGTTTTATTGATTTATATATACTTGTTGTCATGTTTATGTACTTGATTTGTGTCTTAAGTTATGTATCTGCTTTGGAAACACTGAAAATCCTAGAAATATTGAAGACACTGGAAATACTGGAGATACTGAATAATGGTATCAAATATTGTATATTATGGACCTTATCCAAAGGATTATGCCGAAAAGGACTCGATGACTGTGCGTCAACCTCAAGGCAATATGTCAAACTCAAGGTTGTGTGTCAAACTCAAGTATGTTTTCCAAATTCAAGGTTGTGTGCCAACCTCAAGGCTGTGTACCAACCTCGTGCATCATCATCATCATATCATCATCGACATCGGCATCATCATGTTATGCATTGCATTTTCTTTACTATGTTGATATTGCAATTGAATTTAAGTATTAACTTATTACATGTATACTTGCTCTATATTCTATTACTTATAGTTGACCATTCTGTATATACATGTACTTCTCTACTTTATACTTGCATGTGATATAATGTATACTTGTGTTATACTTGTTTTATTGTTGTTTCATTTGTGATATATTAGAACTGTTAGTGCAAGCAGTGTGGGCTACAATTATGGGAAATCTTGATTGCAGGTGACATTCCCTTAGTGTGTATTTTATGTACTTTTCTTCTTTTCTAGGTTGGCCTATGATACCTACTAAGTACAAGTTCATTATACTCACTCCTACTATACCCTTCTAGTGCAGATTCAGGCTTGGGTGCTCCCCGCGTTGCTTGACCGAGTGTTTGTTGGAACATTCAAGGTAGTTAATGATTTTCAGGCTTCCGAATGTCTTCTTCTACCTTTATTTATAGACTATATCTTTATTTTCATTTTAGAGGTAGAGTTTCTCTTGTATTTGGATATCTTATGTATTTCCTTGGATTTGAGTTGTACTAAATACGTTCTTATAATGTTGACACATGGTTTTGACAGTTATGGCTACATATTATGTTTCTTTCTGCATATATTATACTTGTATGCTTCAGCTTTATTCTAGAAGCCTTACCTTGGGGTTATTTCTGTCTTTTTACCCTTCCTATACTGGTTTGTGTGGTAGTCTTACTTGTTAAGGTTGGCTGCGACAAGTTCCATCATGACCTATCAATTTTTGGTCGGGACACTGAGTAAAGCTATAAATTCTTTGCTAGGAGCTAAAAATGAACTTGAAGATGCATTAATTGTAAAAGAATTGGTCATGGGTGTAGCTCTATCACAAAAGACATAGATAGGGTGCCCGAATGGCTCAAATCCAAGCAAAAGAATACGCTAGAGTAAGTATGGACACAATATCGTTACAACTCTTGTTGACATACATCGCAATATAATTCTCAAAACATTATTTGGTTCTTCACCCTATTATCTCCCTTTTAGATCAAAGCCAACATTAGAAGACTTTGGGCCTATTCTATACCCTCAATACCAAGCCATAATTTCTTCACTCTAACAATCTACACATGAATGCTCAGCTAACGCAGATAAACTTTATTAGGGAAACACTAATTTGTTCTTGGATACTTCTCTCTTATATGTCTCTTAACTCTCTATAGCTTCAATAATCATCTTCATATACTTACACTCTTCTTGGTAAATATACCTACCTTTCTAAATAAACAATCTTCCCTTCTCTTTGCAACTTGCTAGTATCACACCTCTAAACTTAGATTTTTTCCTAAATCATGAGAATCAAAATTATACCAAAAGGATCAACACCATCTATTCATAACTCTTTAGCATAGCTATTAAGAACACCATGTACTAAATAACTAACTTTATTCACACTTAGCAACTCAAGGGTACTACCTAAGAACACGCGTTACTTAATAATATTAGGAAATAATTCAACCACATACTATATTTGGAACATATCTACATCATACTTACACTATCATACTTAATTACAAATAAATGAAGTTAATTCTTGCATACATCATTCCAAACCTACTAGCTCACCTTTCATATAACTAGCATCACTATCCCAAGCAATCATTAATTCCACCTTGATAATCGTCCGTTGTTCATGCTTTGATTCTAGTATTAGATATGATTAACCACAACCTCACACACCATTATTAATTGGAAAAACATCAATAAAATTAGTCCACTAGAACCTCATAATAAAAATAAATGATGATAATCTTGTGGTCTATCTAATCATAATCAATTAGCATATCTTCTTTTCACATATCACTACTATTATCAATCCATACACCTATATTATATTCAAATCTCTATAAGTATCAACCAATTTCATTTTCATAACCATAATTAGAATCCTAGATTTACAATCCATAACCACCAAAACTTTTATTAATAACCTATACTTTTCTAACACAATGAAATATCATCCAGAATTCCTCTCCTACTTCAAGCACACTCTAGGTCACCCTAACTACTAAATCCTTCTCTACCGTTAACCATGAAATTTACACCACTCTCACTATCCTCTACCTAACATCCAAAAACATATTACCTCAATACTAACTTAATAGCATGCGTAGATCCCTCAATATAGTCTTAACTAATTGCAATCCCTACCGTTTTTATCACTGTGCTTCTAAATCCATACTTTTAGATTTAAGGATATTCTACTAATTATGAATCATAACACTCTCAGTTACGATACCCTTTAATGAAAACTATGTTCAATGCTATAGGCACATACTCCCTTCTTTTATGAATTCTATTTGTAATAAAGGGATGATAAGGAATCTGAGTACATATCATATTCGATCTTAAATGCACAAATCATATGGATGAGGAAATAATCTTTCAATTTAAAGGACTTAAAACCTACCAACTGGTTTCTTTCAAGCCTTTTGTACTATTTCTAAAGTTACTGATAGTTAATCTGAGTGCAGTATATCGGTCGGATTTAAGATTTACTACTCATGTTATCCCAAAAATAAGTCATAGTTGGATAATGTTTGAGTAACATACAAATTCTAAAGTTACTGATAGTTCATCTATTCAATTTATGCTACAACACTAGGAGAGAACCTAAAGTAGAATCCAATATATGAGACATCTATTACAACAAATGACTCATCTATTAGAATTTAGCTTCATATTCTATCCTAGTATTGTAACATGAATTCAATTGATGGATTATTTGTTGCAACAAGTGAGTCATCTATTAGATTCAACACTAGATAGAACTTGAATCTGAATCCAACAGATGAGTCATTTGTTACAATAGGTGTGTCATCTATTATAATAGATGAATCACCTATTGCAATAAATAATTCATCTGTTGTATTTATGTTAAAGCACTAGATAGAATCCAAAGCAGAATTCTAACAGATGATTCATCTATTGCAAAGGATTATAGATCTGCTTTAACAGATGACTGGTCTATTGCAATAAATGATAGATCTATTTCAATATATGAATGATCTATTGCAATAAATGTCTCATCTATTGGATTCATATTACTTCACTAGGACAAAACTTAAAGTTGAATCCAATAGATAACTCATCTGTTGCAACAAATAAGTAATCTATTACAATAGATGACTCATCTGTTGGAATTCTTGTTATAGTATTAGGACAGGCCCCGAAGCTGAATCCCATAAATGAGACATCTATTACATTAGACGAATCATCTGTTGGGACATTGATAATTTTACTATAACATCATTACTAACTTTTTAATAAATTTCTTTAGATACCATTAATGGAAGAATCAGTAACAATAGGGGTTGATATTCATGGTGAATGGATCAAGAAGAATAATCAATATGTTTAACATTGAAGGGCTAGTGAAATGTTAGAGACGATAGAAATGACAGTCCAAAGAGATATTTTGTATGATGATTTTATGAACTTAATCATTAGCTATTATGGAAATTGTTAACCAAAAGTTCTTTTCATTAGTTATATGAAAAACTCTTTTGAAAATCATAGGGTCCTACCTTTTAAGATAAGCGATTAGGTTCGTCTGCATGCTTATCTGAGTCATGTAGCTAGAATCATTTTAAAGGTGTACCTGGTTCAAAAACTAATAAAGAATCAGAATGTAGAACAAGAATAACAAGATATTTTAACTATGTAAACATGAATATTCTAAATGAAGATGAGAGTGGTGATGAAGTGAAGTAAAGAAGGACAAAACATCTACACCCATTGTTGTGAGCAATACAATCTGCAGTTCTTAATCAACACTGTCGAGAAAACTTTAATACGATGAAACATATTTTGAAAGGGAATGGAATTAAAGAACAAGGAAAAACTAGTTACTTTATTGCAATTGCTTGCTTGAAAGAAGTTTTCAGACTCAAGAAGGTGATTAATTCGCGTAGTATGTGTTATTTTAGATATGCACATTTGGAGTGCAAGTGGTGGTTGAGGGATATGAAAGTTCTAAATAATTATGAATTAGAACCTAGGAAAAGTATCACACATGTGGTTTGGATCATATTCAAAGCCATACTGCATACACCACGACAAAGGTCATCGATAAATACTTCAAAAATAGATTTCCCAATGGCAAAGGCCCATCTACAAGAGATATGGTGATGTTCTAGATTTTGATGGTACATTTTACATCTCTTACGAGAGATAATTGTCTGTTTTCAAGAAACTATTAGTGTATTTGATGCTTATTTTACTTGTTCTCAGGATACAAACTTAGAAGGAGGGATAAATCAGAAAAACATGATTTTGGAAGGTTACGACGGCTAAACAACAAACCATCAGAGACCCAGCGAGCTATCGTACTGGTCACTTTCCCTAAGAAAAATATTTGGATATTATGAAGACAAACGATGGGCCATGTGATTAATTGTCGGGCCCATCATGGGTCCTCGACTGGGCCATTGCAGCTTAACCAGAATGATTGAAAGTTTTAGGCTTAAGAGATAGATGACACAATGGGCTATCAGGCCCTTGATGGACCATCACAAAGTATTTCACCATCAACCACAGGACAATACTACACTGGATAACAATCGATGGTACAACCAATGGACCATCATAGTTCTGATGGACTATCAAGAAAAACATCAATAATGATGCAACAACCTGAATTTAAATTTCAAATCCCAAATTATACAGCCAATAAATACCCAGTTTAGGGTTAGAATAAACATATTTTGACTATTTCCCAAACTGTAATATAAAAATTATCTAAGAAATAAGTTGAGAGATGAAGATTACACTATTTTATCTTGGGAATTTGGAATTAAGATTATCTTTTGGATTGTAAGTTTATCCTTAATTATTTATGAAATTTAATCTTTTTATCTCTTTCTCAATCATGTGTGGATAAATATTTCATAACTAGGGTTTTGAGAGCCTCGGTGTAATTCAATGCTAGGATTGTGGGATTGATGAATTCCTATTAACAATTGCCATTATATCACCTTCTCTTCATTTTTATGATTTCTCTTAATTACATACTTGAGGAATGTTCCCATAAACATAGCTTTATTGAATAAAAAATTTAATGTTGGGAAAAGAGAAAGCTAACAAGAATATTAGAGTTGATGCCTTAACTGGATCATTTTTTTTGTGAATTATTCTTTAAATTGATTTATCACTTCAAGTTTGAAAGAATTAAAGTGAATATATCTTTGAATGTTTGAAAAAAATTGTAAGATCCCATAAAATTCTCTGGTAGTCTGAGCCTTAGAGCGTGTTCAGTAAAGTGTTAATCCGGCCCTAAAAGGTTGAGAAGTGCCTTTCTAAGGGGGAAATATTTTGAACCATATAGAATTTACCGAATATCAACTTTTTGTCATATAGAGCATTGAAAAAGCTTTCCGTCGATACCAAATTCGCCCAAATCCAACACTCGGGCGAAGAGTTAGAGTCATTTTAGTGAGACAGTATGCCACCTGGCACTTTAGCGCGTTGCGGAGCCAGCCAAAACGGCAATCATCAAAATCCAGTGAGCCACCATGATTATGCAGCATCGCGCCAACACTTAATTTCAGATTCGTCAATTTCCAGTGCACCAACGTAATTCCACTGCGTCGTGGTGCTTTTCTAGTTCACAACCAAAGTGGTAACACGATTTCCACCGCATCGCACCACCAACTAGTTTCTCAATTTTCTAGTTTCCAGTGAGCTGGCACGATTCCACCACATCGTGCCAGCATGTGAAATTGGGATTTTGAGATTCTTTTTTTAAATTTCAAGGACTAATTGGAAATTTCCTAAAGTCCCAAACCAGTCTATATAAGGGATCCATACCCTAAATAACGAAAATACTTCTTTATTCATCAATTTTTCTCAAAAATCAAAATATTCTATCTCTCAAGAAACGAAGAACAAGACCTAGGATTTCTGATCCAGGACCCCAATCATCAAGATTTCTCCATTAACTTTTCAAGAATCAAGAAACTAAGGTATGTAGATGTTGATTCTTAGGTCCTTTTCATCCAAGAAGCTCAAGAATCCTTTTCTAAATTTCAAAGATCTTATGTTTATGATTTTCACGATTCATGTGAATTGAAATTGGAGTTCATGCTATTATTGAGTTTCTAATTCATGTTTTGTTTATGAGTTTCAAGATTTGACCCTAGTATGTGTTATTCATGATAAACCCTCTTCAAGTTGCTGGTTAAGTGATGTGTTCATGTCAATTAAGTGTAGAAATTATTGAATAATCAAAGCATGCTCCCCATATATTTGATAAAATGCTTATGTGAAGGAATTAGAGCCATTATAGCATGTTAACTAGAAATCCCCAATTGTGTACAAGCCTATGCATGCCAAGTGTTTGTTGAAAAGCCTTAGTGAATGAATTGTGACATGATAACATGAAATTCCCCAATTATATTCTCTTTGATACATGCCAAGACTTTAATACATGCTAAGTATTTGATGCAAGATCTTGTTGAATGTAGTATGAGACAATATCATGTCTCCCTATATTACACATGTTTATGATTTCTAAATTCTTGAAGAGATGATTTAGTGATTGTGATGGTGAATGAATGTCCATGGTCTTGATTATTCAAGAATGGTTATGTTTTACTTTTATGTTATCGAGTCCTGGGGGTATTTATACCCAACAAATTAGCTGCAGTCTAGAGCCCATGTCAGTGTTCTCGATAATCTCAGTCAAGCCACGATTCTTAGAACTTAGTGATTTATAGAACTCTACACTTTCAGAAAGATACAAAACTTAAGAAATCTCAGTAATCTCTATAATCTCAGTATCGCTAGTAATCTAGCCTTAGTTCTGTACTCAGCTCAGATCTAGTAGTATTCAAGTGTTTAGTTCAGACCTCAGTAGTAATCGAGTAATCTATTCAAAGCTCTGTATCATTCAGTCAGATAACGAGATTCAGTAGTATTCCGTCAGATACGGAACCAAGTGAATTCCGAGTTACTCAGTCAGATCATTCGAGAAATATAATCAGTAATAGATTTAGCTCAGTTGAAGTTTTTTTAAGAATTAGTTCAAAGTCTTTTAGTTAGGATTAGGAGCAAGCACCAAGTGAGTGTAAGGATGGAGGCTCCCCGTTAGAGAGGCAGAGTCGTTAGGAGCAATCCCTTAACTTTAGAATTACGTAGCCAGCACAGGATACAAGAGTCACCCGTTAGAAAAGGCTTGTCACCCTCTAGATAGGCTTGACTATTATATTGCCTTAGGCTTGACTTCCTATGAGGGTTACCCATTAGAGAGGATTGAACAGAGAGATCTTTACCCGTGACACGATATTAACACCCTTCCAGCTAGGGTTAAAGGTTAGACCCCACCAATTTAGATTTGGGGCATGTCGGTTAAGTGAGAAATCCTATAGTTACAATTTCAGTATCAATGTTCAGGAAAGAACTTAGAAATCAGGACTGTCAGATACAGTCATCTGTCTTAGTGAGGAACTTAGATAGTTCTATTAATTCATGGGCCACCCACTAGATAGGCATGGTCCCACATAAAGTTATTCAGTATTAGTGTTATCAGATCTAGAGATCACCTGTTAGATAGGCTTGATCTCAGATTTAGTTGAGCATTCTTGTTATCAGATCCAAAGATTACCCGATAGATAGGCTTGATCTCAGTCTTAGATTCAGTTAAGTAATCTCATAATCAGATCCAAAGATCACCCACTAGATAAGCTTGATCTCAATCTTAGATTCACTTGAGTAATCTCATTATCAGATCCAGATATCACCCGTTAGATAGGCTTGATCTCAGTCTTAGATTTAGTTAAGTAATTTCATTGTCAGGTCCAGATATCACCCATTAGATAAGCCTGATCTCAGTCTCAGATTTAGTTGAGTAATCTTAATGTCAGATCTAGAGATCACCCATTAGATAGGCTTGATCTCAGTCTCAGATTTAGTTGGGTATTCTTATTATCAAATTCAGAGATCCTCCGCTAGATAGGTTCAATCTCCGATAAAATTGCTTCTTGTCATTGATAGTAGATTTGGGGATCATTCGTTAGAGAGATTTGATCTCTGATTCAGTCAACTAAAAGTAACAAGTTTAGAGTGCATTCATTGATGTGAGTATATTTAGTTAATAAGCTCCAGTAACATCAGTTTCCGAGATCACTTGCTAGAGAGGACTGATCTCAATTCTTGTACTCGGTTATCAATATCAGGAGATTGAGATGTTAAGTATCTCAATATTAGTAGTGAGTTCAGATAACTGTAAACCGGTATCTAAGTTTCAGTATTTTAAGTCATAATGATTTCAGTTATGATTTGTGCATTTATGCATGTGTTCTCATTCAGTACTCTCATGATTATTCAGTTAAGTAATTGTTCATGTATAAACCCTTCCACTTAGCCTTACCATATCTTCATACTTGGTACATTCCTGTACTGATGCATTTGCGCTATGGTGTTTTATTTGACACCATAGGTTCAGAGAAATGAGATCCAGAGTATCCTTAGCAGCTTAGTCCCAGTCAGCAGCAGTAGACATAGCAGTGAGTCATCTTTAGTTGAGGATGATACTTATTTTATATCATGTTAAATTTAGTTATTTTCAGTAGATGGAGTTAGTTGAGCACATGTCCCATCAACTCCACAGTTCAAAAAGTTTAGAGGTTTTTCAAATAGATGTATTCGTATTTAGTTTTCATTTTTGAGTATTTTTAGGTGTTTTTATCCTTATGGCTAGTTTTTGCATTTATTATCTATATTATGCAGTGTTTAGGTACAGATATCAGTAGAGGGTTAGCTAGTGGTCCTTTGGGATGATGAGCACTGTGAGACATTCTAGTTTAAAAAAAATAGGTCGTTACAAACTTGGTATCAGAGCCTAAGTTTCAATAATGTCCTAGGGAGTTTGAAAAGCCATATCTAATAGAGTTTTATGCATGGGTGTGTTGCGCGCAACATTTATGTACAAGAGGCTATAAGATATTTTTAAGAGCCGTTTCCTTTCTTTCAATATTCATGTCATGCGAATGAGCATGAGTTCAAGTTGATCCTTACTCTTATCCACCTCTTTCTTCTATTTATAGATATTCCACCTCGCCGAGATAGTGCCCTTAGGGTTGATAACCAGCCACCTCAGCCAGTAGATCTTGAGAATGAGAATGAATCACACGCCAAGTTTTGGGCATTTTTTTAGGCGCTTGCCCAAGCTGTTACTAATGTTCAAGGTAATCGTCAGGCTGTGGCCCTACCTCAGCAAGATGGGGGTTCTGCCGTAGCCAGAATTAGAGATTTCATGAGAATGAGCCTGCTAGAATTCTTTGGGTCAGTAGCAGGTAAGGATCCACAGCTTTATCTAGAGGAGGTGAGGAAGATCACCCAGATTATGCATGTTTCTAATGAGGAAAGTGTAGAGTTAGCATCCTATAGGCTAAAGGATATTGCTCACGATTGGGTAGTGATGTGGGAGAAGAGTAGAGGGGAGAGCGCAGCTACCGTGACTTAGTAGGAGTTTCAGAATGCCTTTCTAGGTAAGTTTTTCCCACTAGCGATGAGAAAGGTTAAGGTAGAAGAGTTCATGAACCTAAGGCAAGGCTCTATGATAGTGAAAGAGTGCTGTCTTATGTTTAACCAGTTATCTAAATATGCTCCTGACTTGATAGCTGACCCTAGAGTGAGTATGAGTAAGTTTGTGACTGGTGTATCCGGGTTAGTTCTGAAAGAGTGTAGGGCTGCTATGCTTAGTAGAGATATGGACATTACTAGATTGATGATGCACGCATAGAAGATTGATCTAGATAAGGTAAAAGAAAGAGAGGGAGGAAGTAAGAGAGCCAGAATAGATAGTCATGGTTTCTCTCAAGCAAGGTCCCAAGGTGGTACCCATTCTTAGCATAGCTAGAGATTTTCAGTCCCAGCTCTATCCTCAGCTAGTGTACCCACACTAGAGTTCGGGGGTGTCAGTCATGATGGGGTGCCAGACCCCAAAGACCAGAGTAGTTCTAGTGGTGTTCGTACCTATCCTTTTTGTGCGGAGTGTAGCAAGAGCCACCTGGGAGTGTGTAGAGATGGTATTGAGGTGTCCTTTTGGTATGGTAATCCAGGCCACAGAATACGATAATATAGAGTGCTAGCTCAGAGGGGTAGAGAGTTTCATCAGTAGAGTGCCCCTTTCGATGCCAATAGTGGTCACCGTCTGAATAGACTTCATGCGCTTCAAACACACCATGATCAGAAAAGGTTCCTTGATATAGATTCGGGTATGTTATGAGTCCTTTATCTTTATCATATGCATTGTTAGATCCTTTGGTCCTATTTTGAGCTTATATGTTAGCATGAATTATGCATTAGTTTCAGATCGCAGTCGGTCAATCATGACCCGGTTCGTAGGTGCCCCATGCACTGTCCCTAGTATTTTAGCGAAGTGTGTTTAGAGGGACATAGAGTCCCAAGGGGGAGATACCCCATGATGTTGCAATTCTTTCATGTCCTTAGACTCATTCAATTGTATGTTTAGAATCTCTTTATGAAGTTAACATCAGTTATCATTGCATAGCTAGTCATGCTTTCGAGAGTCAGCTCAGTAACATATTCATGTATTAGATATGCATGTTCAGTAGAAAGAGCTCAGTTTTTCAATATACTCAGTCATGCATTCATGAGATTAACTCAGTTATGAGTCCATACATCAGATATGCATATCCATTATGAGAATTCATCTTATGAGTAGCTTCATTCGTGTATTCCTTGAATCTGATATGCATGTCCAGAATGAGAAGTCAGAGTATCAGTGGTTCCAGTTAGATAGTCATGTTTTAGATGATCCCATTCCTTGTGTAAGTTAAGTTGATCAGTATTCTTATCCTATCAAGCGACATTCAAGGAATAATATTTACAAGGGGTATATATTGTAAGACCCTACAAAATTCTCTCATAGTCTGAGCCTTATAGCATGTTCAGTAAATTATTAATCCGCCCCTAAAAGGTTGAGAAGTTCCTTACCAAGGGAATTTATTTTGAACCATATAGAATTTCCCTAATTAAACTTTTTTTCATGTATAGAATTGAATAAGCTTTCCATCGATACGAAATTTACCCAAATCTGACACTCGGGCGAAGAGTTAGAGCCATTTCAGTGAGATAGTGTGCCATCTGGCACTTTAGCGCATCGCGGAGCCAGCCAAAATTGAAATCCTCAAAATCTAGTGAGCCTCCGTGATTAGGGTGAATCACACCAAGGCTTAATTTCAAATTTGTTAATTTCCAGTGCACCAATGTGATTCCACCGCGTCGCGTATTTTTCCAGTTCACAACCAAGGTGGCAACACGATTTTCACCGCGTCGTGCCACTAACCAATTTCCCAATTATCCAGTTTCCAGTGAGCTGGAGCGATTCCAATACGTCGCACCAGCATATGAAATTGGGATTTTGAGATTTTGTTTTTAAATTTCAAGGACCAATTAGTAATTTTCTAAAGCCCCAAACCAGTCTATATAAGGGATCCATACCCTAAATAACGAAAATACTTCTTTATTCATCAATTTTTTCCCAAAATCAAAATATTCTCTCTCTCAAGAAACCAAGAACAAGACCTAGGGTTTCTAATCCAAGACCCCAATAATCAAGATTCCTCCATTAACTTTTCAAGAATCAAAAAACTAAGGTATGTAGATATTGATTCTTGGGTCTCTTTCATCCAAGAAGCTCAAGAACCCTTTTCTAAATTTCAAATATCTTATGTTTATGATTTTTCATGATTCATGTGAATTAAAATTGGAGTTCATGCTATTATTGAGTTTCTAATTCATGTTTTCTTTATGAAGTTTCAAGCTTTGACCCTAGTATGTGTTATTCATGATAAACCCTCTTAAAATTGCTTGTTAAGTGATGTGTTCATGTCTATTAAGTGTAGAAATTATTGAATAATAAAATCATGCTCCCCATATGTTTGATAAAATGCTTATGTGAAGGAATTAGAGCCATTATAGCATGTTAACTAGAAATCCCCAATTGTGTACAAGCCTATGCATGCCAAGTGTTTGTTGAAAATCCTTAGTGAATGAATTGTGACATGATAGCATGAAATTCCCCAATTATATTCTCTTCGATACATGCCAAGACTTTAATACATGCTAAGTATTTGATGCAAGATCTTGTTGAACGGACTATGAGCCAATAATATATCTCCCTATACTACCACATGAAGGTATAATGGTAAGAACCCAAGAATGTTAACTCTTGGACCCTTAACACTACATAAAATAACAAACCTATCTCTTACAAAGATACAAGATTGGAATCCACCTCTCTAGCATCAATGTTTTCAAGCAATCAACAACAAAGAGAATCCACCCTATTGTTGTCTCCTAGTTTCGGTTTTGCCTCATTAAGAGAAGAGAGTACTTTGTTTTTTTTCAAATATTTCTTACTTCAACATTCATAATAATCTAAGTAAATAAAACCCTACATTGTTCTTTATATAACCATTACAAGATATAAGTTAAAATGACCAAAAAGCCTTCAAAGAGTGGGCTACCCATCAGTGTAAGTTATGGGATAATTTTGGTGTGTTTTGGGCCTCTTCTACACTTAAATTGCACACACCAAGTCTCAAGACCAACGCTCACCCTTATAAGTCCATATCCATGATTATTCTTGTATCATCCTCTCCATCTTGAGAGGAATTTTCCCACAAATTTGCGGCTTCATCTCTCTCAATCGTCCACTTTAAAAGAAACCACTCAAAATAGTCCACAAAACATGAGGAGCCCAAAAGCTCAATAAAAAAAAGGGACGTATCAAAAATGAGTTAAAACATCCCACAAAAGATACACAAAAAATAGTTCATAAGCTAGCCAAACCCGAGAGCATAATGACAAAAAGTCTCGAATCTAATATCTTTATTTTGCCCCTCGGCTTCCTCTCCCTATTGAGATTGGCCTTTAATCTCATCCGACTCAAGTCTACTTCTATAATATAAGCATCATCATAGACTTCATATCCTTTGTGTCTCTCTCTATAATGTTCCTCTTCTTGGATGTGTTGGTTTTGGGAAAGGGAAGTTTTGGTTGAGAGTCTCGATTTGGTAACGTGGAGCTTCGGTTGTGGAGCTTGGATGGGAGGAAATTGGCTTCCAAGTCCTCCTTGTTGGAATTGATCAACTTGCGGGGGAAGTGGTCTATCTTGTTCTCGGTTTTAAGGGTTATTTAGAGCTTGGCTTGTGGCATTATGTTGTGGTCTTGGAGGATTGGTCATTGGAAGTAACGTTTCGGGAGTAAAATCACGGGAGTTCCTTCAACTCTCTATTTGATCCAACCTCTCACTCATAGTTACCACATCTGAGTCAATTTTTTCAAAACCCACATTTTCCTTAGCAAGGTCTTGGGACAAAGTATAAAGGAGGGCCAATATGGTTTCCATTATGCCCAAGAAGTTACCTACAAAATAACAAACAAGTTAGATGAACAAGAATGGTCCTCACACTCCCTCTCTATTTTTTTGTCTCTCAAATTTTTTTGTACTTTGGTCTCACAAGTGTCGTAACTTTTATTGTACTCCATTAGGTGTTGGGAGGTGACCAAGTTTTACAATGACTCAAAAGAACAAGACATACAAAGGAACGTATACATGAAGGACGATTTCAAAACTAACTTACAATCTAGTACTAGCTTGTAAGTTAGTAATGGAATCAACAAATGAAACTAATGGAACAGCACAATGAAACTAAGAGATCAAAATTTGAGCCAAAATTGTTGCGTGAATAGTGTATTTGGTGATGTGGTGATCCACGTGGCAGTCCACAAGTGATTCGGTTCTTGACAAATTTTAATTTCACAATTTGGACTTTGGTGGAAATTGTTCAATGGAGGGTAATACAAACTAGTCTTTGGAAATCCTTTTTCAATTCAAATTTCAAGACTTAAAAGGCTTTGACTAGACTTGTACTTCTCCTTAAAACATGGACCCTTGTTTTATGGAAAAAGGGCTTTGACTAGACTTGTACTTCTCCTTAAAATATGGACCCTTGTTTTATGGAAAAAGGTTGAGATATGATGTAAAGACTTTTTGGTGGTTGGGGTCTTTCAAGATTAAGCAAATACTACACCTTGTCTTTCACCTTTTTAATATCTAAGTTCACTTTAATATTAAAAAGGTGATGAATATGGTGAAGAACTTCAATAACACAACAACCACAACAAGAACAACCAACAACAATCTCACGGCCAAGACCACAAGGATAGCAACAACAATTGGCTAAGTCCCCTATGTGTTGTGTTTTTAGTTTTACAAAAGGTGAAGGTTGTGATGAACAAAAAAAACACAACAAAAATCTTTAAAGATCTACAAAAAAGCCACAAAACAAGGCCTTCAATTCGATCAAGGCTAGAACAACAACCACATCCTATTGGCCACACTTTGTTTAGAACAACAATATTAACAATTCAAGCTCAAGTTTGGATCAACTCAACGTGATAGTGAGGAATAAAACTAACACTACAAACACACAAGACAATTAAAAGACTCCAAGACCTATACTCAAGAACAAATCTCGGCCAAGAACACAATTTCGGCCAAGACAACAATAGTGGACAGATTGCAATTTTTCTGAAATTTTCAGCTTTTCAACATTTTTTTTAATTTTCTAACAAGAAAGCCCAAGATTGATCTTGTAGGAACAAGATCAATCCATGATTTGATACAAAATGATATGGTAAAAACTTGGAAGACATGAAATTAGATCAAAACAGTCCAAACACACTCCAAAAACAGTCCACTAATTCAAAGAACCGAGGACCCTTTTGGAGACCACTCTCGGATTCAAGAATGCAATGCAAGAAGGGCAATATTACTAGGTGTTTGACACCTTTGCAGAAAACAACTAACTAAGTTAACAACACAATATTAAACCACAATGATAAAAACAACAACAACAACAACAACAATAAAAATGGCTTCACAATACAAGATACAAAATGGATACAAAATTACAAAAGGAAAAGGATAGATAGATAGATCACATGAAGGTATAATGTTAAGAACCCAAGAATGTTAACTCTTGGAACCTTAAAACTACATAAAATAATAAACCTATCTCTTACAAAGACACAAGCTTGAAATCTACCTCTCTAGCATCAATGTTTTCAAGCAATCAACAACAAAGAGAATCCACCCTATTGTTGTCTCCTAGTTTCGGTTTTGCCTCATTAAGAGAAGAGAGGACTTTGTGTTTTTCAAGTGTTTCTCACTTCAACATCCATAATAATCTAAGTAAATAAAACCCTACATTGTTCTTTATATAACTATTACAAGATGTAAGTTAAAATGACCAAAAGGCCTTCAAAGAGTGGGCTGCCCATCAAGTTTAAGTTATGGGCTGACTTTGGTGTGTTTTGGGCCTCTTCTACACTTAAATTAAACACACCAAGCCTTGATAACAATGCGCACCTTATTAGTCCATAGCCGTGATTCTTCTTGTATCAACCCGCTAGATAGGCATGGTCCCACATAAAGTTATTCAGTATCAGTCTTATCAGATCCAGAGATCACTCGATAGATAGGCTTGATCTCAGATTCAATTGGGTACTAGATAGGCTTGATCTCAATCTCAAATTTAGTTGAGTAATCTCATTATCAAATCCAGAGATCACCCGCTAGATAGGCTTAGTCTCAGTCTCAAATTTAGTTGAGTAATCTTATTGTCAGATACAGAGATCACCCTTAGATAGGCTTGATCTCAGTCTTAGATTTAGTTTAGTAATCTCATTGTCAGGTCAAGAGATCATCCATTAGATAGGATTGATCTCATTCTCAAATTCAGTTGAGTAATCTTATTGTTAGATCCAAAGATCACCCGTTAGATAGGCTTGATCTCAGTCTCAGATTCATTTGAGTATTCTCATTATCATATTCAGAGATCCTCCTCTAGATAGGTTTGATCTTAGATAAAATCTCTTTTTATCATTGATAGTAGATTCAGAGATCATCCATTAGAGAGGTTTGATATTTGATTCAGTTAGCTGAAAGTAACAAGTTCAGAGTGCAATCATTGATATGAGTAGATTTAGTTAATTAGCTCTAGTAACATCAATTTTTGAGATCACTCGCTAGAGAGGAATGATCTTAATTCCTGTACTCGGTTATCAATATCAGGAGATTCAGTTGTTCAGTATCTTAGTATTAGTAGTGAGTTCAGATGACAGTAAGATGGTATCCAAGTTTTAGTATTTTGATTCATGGTGATTTCAGTTATGATTTGTGCATTCATGCATGTGTTCTCACTTAGTACTCTCATGATTATTTAGTTAAGTAATTGTTCATGCATAAGCCCTTGTATTTAGCCTTACCTCATCTTCATACTCGGTACATTCCTATACTGACGCATTTGTGCTATGACATTTTATTTGACACCATATGTTCAAAGGAACGAGATCCAGAGTACCCTTAGCAGCTCAATCCTAATCAGCAGTAGTTGATGTAGCAGTGAGTCCTCTTCAGTCGAGGATGATCATTATTTTATTATCACATCAAATTTAGTTATTTTCAGTAGATGGAGTTAGTTGGGGGCCTGTCCCATCAAATCCACAGTTCAGATAGTTTAGAGGCTTTTCACACAGATATATTCGTATTCAGTTTTCAATTTTGAATATTTTTAGATGTTTTGAACTTTATGGCCAGTTTCTACATTTATTATCTATATTATGCAGTGTTCAGGTACAAATATCAATAGAGGGTTAGCTTGTAGTCCTTCGAGATTATAAACATCGTGTGACATTTCGATTCCAGAAAATCGGGTCATTACAAAATTAGATGGGGCTATCTATGCAAGCTACTCTATAATTGTAGTTAATAAGGTAGAGTTTTTGATAATACACAACCCTTAGTATTGAAACGCCTTGGTAAATATAACCCTAGTTTCTTAACTCTCATTGATTTATGCATTGGAAAGAAAGCATTAATTTTTATTATGCTAATTTCATTGAAGTGATATTATCAACAAAACCCTCTTTATCACCAAAAACGTATGACTAATAGTCTATTATTAAGCATACAACTTAGTTAATACCTTATTTCCTATCGAATTTGACCCCAACGTTAGTTGAGTTATATATTTGACAATGAATGCTTACACTCTTTTTAAAGAGTTATAATTTGGGAGTATCATATAGCCAATCAACTCCGTAAAAAATTAGGTTGTAAGGTGATTTATTGTAAGATTTATAAAGGCATGGAGATTTTCAAGTCTTTTGTTAGGGAAAAATATGAGCACGGGTCTGCAGTGTTTGATGCATATAGTTATATGCTTGAGTCCACAAATCTAGGAAGTAAGACAACATTGCAGGTTTATGAAAATAAAAGGTTCAAGTACTTTTTATAGTCTATGAGGCTTGGATTCTTGGTTTTAAACAAATAAGAAAAGTCATAGCCATTGATGGGACATTCTTGAGGAGAAAGTATGAAGGATTTTTTATTATTGGTAGTGGAACGGGATGCAGAGAATCATATATCCGGTGGCTTTTTGTGCGGTGGACAAGGAATGTGATGCCTCATATCAATATTTTTTTGAACAAATAAGAATATGTGTAGATGATACCGATGATTTGTGTATAATTTATTATGGGCATCAAAGTATTCGAGAGATGGTTTCAATTGTCTACCCTTCAACTCACTATAGTTATTGCATAAGGCACCTTGGGAAAAATATTAAAAACAATTATCACAATTAAAGATCGTGTCTCATTTTTATAAAGCAGCTAAAGTATATGATAATTTAAGTTCTTTAACATCAACCAAATAAGGGATTTGATAACTAAGGCAGTGGAACATCTCTAACGTGTCAAATTTGATAGATTGAGCCGGGCGTTTTGTCTTGGAAAAAGGAACATTATTATAAATTTTTTTGTCTTATTGATTTTATTGTAATACTATGTCATACTAAGTGAGTTTTTTGTATAGGTATAATATTATGATGTCAAACATAGTTGACTCAATGAATACAATGTTTGACGTAGGAAGCGAATTTCTCATTGTCTCTCTATTTGATGAAATAAATATGAAGTTTGCAAAGTTATTTCACGAGAGGCATATGGAGTTAGTCAACTCACCAAAAAAACTTGATCCTTCAGTGGAAAAACAAATATCAAAGTACATAATTTGGCAAATAAGTTATTGGCCTATCAAATAACCAATTAAAAGTTCAGTATCAACGATCATGGTGATGTTTCCATGGTCGATCTTTAAAGAAGAACTTTTAGATGTACAGTTTTTGACTTTGACAAAATACCTTATCTGCATGCTATGACAGTGCTTCGAGCCCAATATGGTAATTTGAAAATCAAATTTATGAGTACTCATCTCTATATTATTCTGTGGAAAATATATAATGGCATATTGTAAGGATATTAATTGGATGCCTCCTAAAGATTCTTAGATTGTTCCTGTAGAGATTATGGAGTGAGAAATGCCTCCTTCATATGTTGTCCTAAGAAAACTGAGAAGAAAGCGTGTGAAGATGAGGCATGGAGTCGGAGAATCATTTCCAACAAGAAAAACTAAGTGCTTTATATATAAGACGATTGGCCACAATAGAACTACATACCCAAATCAAAATGCACCATAATTGTTGTTATAGTAAATAATTGTTGTAATAGTAAATAGTCTTGTTGATGGTTTAGTTATGAACTTGATAATTTTAAATCATTATTGGTAATGTATGTTATTTATTATATAACTTATATTTTTATTTATGGTACAACAATTAATTTGTATAACAATAAAACAAAGGTAATTGGAAACTAAATAAATACAATAGAGTACAAGAATATTTTTAATAGATGACCCATCTGTTGCAATAGGTGAGTCTTTTGTTGGATGAAATCAAAAGAGTTCTTTCTACTGCATTGAGTTCTTCCAAAAAATGACCCAGTTGTTGCAAAAACTAGGTCATCTATTGGAATAAATCAAACCACTTGAACATATTTTTTGATCTCTTCCAACAGATGACCCATCTGTTGTAATAGGTGACTCATCTATAGGAAGAAATTAAACCTTATGAAGACCTATTTCGATCTAATCCAATAGATGACCCATCTATTGCAATAGGTGACTTATTCGTTGGAAGAAATCAAAATAGTTCTTGCTACTTCATTGAATTCTTTAAACAGATGACATATCTATTGTAATAGATGGGTCATTTATTGGAAGAAATCATACTTCTAACACTTGTTTCGATCTCTTCAAAAAGATAACCTATCTGTTGGAAGAAATCATAACTCTTAAAGACCTATTTTGATCTCTTTCAATAGATGGGTCATCTATTGGAAGAAATCAAGTCTTTTGATAATTTTTTTTGACTGATTAGTCATCAAACAACTAACAAGACCTGTTTTAATTTTTTCCAATAGATTAGTCATCTATTGCAATAGATGTCTATATCTATTTGATTATTTCCAACAGATGAGTCAGCTATTTCAGTAAGTTTGTCATCTATTGTAAAATATATCTATATTTGTTTGACTGATTTGATGTGAAATAATATAAATTAAATTATTTTTAGTAATAACTAGATAAATTTAAGTAAAATTACCTTTCAATTAATAAGTTCAATTAAAATTTCAATTAATTTCATAGTATTTACATGACCAATTAACTAAGTGTATTCGTCTTGAATAGAGTGATAATTTGAGTGATTTAATGTTACATGATTCATATTAAATCATTATTTGTAATAACTAAATTTATTTAAGTAAAATTACCTTTCAATTAATAAGTTCAATTACAATTTCTATTAATTTTATAATAATTACATGACAAATTAAATGTATTTGTCCATAATAGAGTTATCAATTGACTAATTTGATGTGAAATAGTTCAAATTAAGCAATTATTAGTAAAAAATAAATTTATTTAAGTAAGTTTTTGTTTCAATCAATAAGTTCAATTAAAATCTTAATTAATTATATAATAATTACATAATAAACTACGTGCATTCGTCCTAAATAGAGTGATCAATTAAATAATTTGATGTGCAAGGATTCAAATTAAACCATTATCAGTAATAAATAAACTAATTCAACTAAAATAACGTTCAATTTATAAGTCCAATTGCAACTTTAATGAATTACTTAGTAAATACATGATCAACTAAGTGTATTAATCCTGAATAAAGTGATCAATGAATAATTTTATGTGTAATGATTCAAATTAAACCATTAGTAGTAATAACTAAATTGATTTAACTAAAACTACCTTTCAATTAATAAGCTCAATTACAATTTCAATTAATTACATAGTAATTTCATATCAACTAAGTGTATTCATCCTGAATAGAGTGATCAATTGACTAATTTGGTGTGCAATAATTCAAAATTAACTATTATTAATAATAAATACATTGAATTAGCTAACATTAACTTGTTATTATTTTCCAAACTTGTTATCTATTTCAACAAATATCTCATCTATTGAAAATTATCAAACAAATATAGACATATGTTGCAATATATGACTAACCTATTGAAACAGATGACACATCTATTGTAATAGATGTCTCGTCTATTGGAAATTATTAGATAAATATAGACATCTATTGCCACATATGACTAACCAATTTCAACAAATGACACATATATTGCAACAATGTCTTATATGTTAGAAATTACTAAACAAATGTAGACATCTATTGCAATAAGTTATACACTTAATTGGACATATAATTACTATATAATTAATTAAAGTTGAAATAAAACTTATTAATTTCAGGATAATTTTAGCTAAATCAATTTATTTATTACTAATAGTAGTTTAATATAAATCATTGCATAACAAATTAGTTAATTGATCACTCTATTCAGGATGAATACACTTAGTTGGTCATGTAATTACTATGTAATTAATTGAACTTATTATTTGAAAGCTAATTTTACTTAAATCAATATATTTATTACTAACAATGATTTAATATAAATCATTGCACATCAAATTAGTCAATTGATCACTCTATTTAGGACACATTTAGTTGATCATGTAATTACTATGTAATTAATTCAAATTATGATTGAACTTATTAATTGAAAGTGAATTTTACTTAAATTAATCTAGTTATTACTAATAATGATTTAATATAAATCATTTCACATCAAATTAGTCAATTGATCAATCTATTAGTCAAAATCTTTTTTAAAAATTAATTAAGATAATTGAGATCAAATTAATATTTTTAAAACTTGTTATTCAATTAAGACAATTGGGATCAAATTAACATTTTTAAAACTTGTTATTCTTTTCCAAGATAAAGATCAACCCACCCATAATTTTTTGATTAATGTGTAATAAAAATAATACAAGAGGCCAATCTAATCATTTCCATCAATTTTCAAAAAATTTCAAAACATTTCATCTTCTTCTCTCTCTCTTTAATACCCAAGTTTATCTTAGTTTAGCTTTTCACTCACAGACAGATGGTCAGGCAGAAAGGACTATTCAGAACTTAGAGGATATGTTGATGGCATGTGTTCTTGATTTCAAAGGCAATTGGGATGACCGCTTTCCATTGATTGAGTTTACCTATAACAATAGTTATCATTCTAGCATTCATATGGCCCCGTTAAAAGCTCTATATGGGTAAAGATATAGGTCACCAGTCGGTTGGTTCAAAGTGGGTGAGGTCGCTTTGATTGGGCCAGATATGGTGTTTAAAGCCATGAGAAAGTTCAGTTGATTTGAGAGAGATTGAAAGCAGCTCAGAGTCATCAAAAATCTTATGCAGACGTAAGAAGGAGAGATCTTGAGTTTGAAGTAGATGATCTTGTGTATTTAAAGATTTCGCCCATGAAGGAGGTGAAGATATTTGGAAAAAAGGGGAAGCTTAGTCCTTGATATGTAGGCTCTTATGGGATTTTGAGTCGTGTGGGAAAGGTAGCGTATTATCTTAAGCTACCCACAAACTTGTCATAAGTTCACCTAGTGTTCCATGTATCCTTATTAAAGAAGTGCATAGACAATTCAACTATTATAGTCCCTCTAGAAAGCACAGATATTCAAAATAGCCTCTCGTATGAAGAGCTTCCAATAGATATTCTTTATTACTAAATTCGTAGACTAAGGAACAAAGAAGTTCCCTTGGTCAAAATTCTATGGCAAAATCAGTCTATTGAGGGTGCCACTTAGGAAAAAAAAGTAGACATGCGAAAGGTAACAGTATTCCTTAATTCAGTTCTTTTCCAGTCTAAGTTTCAGCCATATGGTTATCTTTATGTCAATTCATGGACTCACAGATTAGTTCAGTAGCTCACTCTATTTTAGATTCAGTTATACAGTTTTATTCAGTAGTACATACTAGTATATAGTCTCAGTTCTTTAGTATCCTCAGTTTAGCTAGTCTAGTTCAAGGACAAATATTTTTAAGGGGGAGATATATTAATACCCCATATTCTTTCTAGTTCAATTCAGCTCAAAAGAGGCACATTAAAAACTTTGGACCTAAAATTTTAGTTGTGTTGGGGACTTAGTCTTATTGTTTGTCTTTAAACTTTGATGACTTTATTCTCAACCTTTTTGACCATGGAATGGCAGTTTCTAAGTTGTTTTATGATCATGGTAGTCCATAGTAACTCCGGGGTGAGTTTTGGAATTTTCAGAGAAAGATTGGGGCATGTTTGGTTGGCCAAAATAGAACCTCGATGCGATATCACTACACTGCATCAATGTAGACCACATAATCCATTATGATGCATCGATAATCACATCATAGTGAGCGATGCGATGTGTCGCTGATTACATTTATGCCCAGTTTTTGTATGCTAAATGATGGGTTATGGAGTGCATTTGAGTCATTTACCCTTTCCCAAATCTGCCCAAAACATATAATTTTAGCCCCAAATAGCAAAGATGCTTCATTATTCATCTTTTTCTTCTCCAAAAACAAAACCTTAGCTCCAAGAATCAACAACAATCCGATAACTCCTACTCCAAGAAAGCTTATAGTCCAAATTTTCGGCTTGAATAACTTTAATAAGAAGCTTCAAAAACACCATTAGAGAGTCAAAGGTTCAATCTTTTACATTTAATTTATCAAGCAAGGTATGTGGGGTTATGAACAAGGATCCTTTTTCATCTTTGTGCCAAAAAACTAATTTTCAAAGTTGAATTTAAATGATTTACAGTTTAGGGTTCATACCTTCTTGTAATTATTTGAAGATGTTGATGTTTCAAGTGGTTAAATGTTGAATTGCCTCTCTACTTTTTCATGTTTATGCATGTGAGATGATTTTATATACATTGAAAATTAAATTTAACTATATTGACTAAAATTATGCATGAATTTCAAGATTTTAATTTTTGATCATGACTTTATGATAATTTGACATGAGTTTGATCATGGGTTTTAAGACCTAAGTATGAGTATTGATATTTCAAGAAGATGATGCCTTTAAGCATCCCATGATTATTTTACATTCAAATTTTTCATAAAAGGTTTGATCTTTTGATCCTCAGTTAAGATATGGAATCGACTTTACAATTTTGATTATAGTTATGATCATAGTTTTGATTATTGTTTAAAGTAAATAGATGCATAACTAATTTTCATTGTAAACCCTTATGATAGTTTTAAAGTTGACTTCCTATAGAATGAGCATACAAATTAAAGGGAGCAGTAGTTAGCACTGAGTGGGAAGTATGGGTTTAGCACGTTCTACTTCCCCAAAACTATGAGCCAGCATAGGGAATTTAGATTATATTCCATTTGTATATGGATATAGATACAAATTATGATCACTTAGATTAGTTTATACTTCTTGGCAAGAGTATGATACCTCTCCCCAACGCGAGGTTTTCCCATAAGGGAACAAGACATTGGATACTATAATAGCTCACATAGTGTATGTCAGTTAGAAGAACCTCCCTAGTAGCAATGCTTTGTGGAATAGTTTTTAAAAGAATTCCCTATAGAAAAGCGTAATCCTAATAGAAAAGAATAACAGAAAAACATTTAGAAACTAAGTGCAAAGGCTCACAATTTTATTCAGATATTATTTTACATAATTCATTAGCTATGAGATTTCAGCTTTTTGTTTACAGATACAAAGGTGAGTCCTTTTGTACTTAGCCTGCATGATTTTCAGACAGACTTAACTTCAGTTATACTTATTCCATAAGTGGAAAGAGTAAATGTACAACTTTTAGAACTAAGTGATGGCTCACAAAATTTATATAGTATGCTTTATTATTGATGATTTATGATTTTTAGCTTTCAGTTATTCATGCTAATGTAAGCCATCTACATTTAGCAAGCATTATTTTATGAGTTTATATGAATATTGAAATATTATTTTACTTATGCATTCACCCCCATATGCTTAATACATTCCAAAAGTATTGATCCACATATATGTCTATGTGCTATGTTGTCTCAAAATATAGGTTTAGGTGCTTAATTCTAGCAGCTGATTGATCATGAGCATCTCTATCTACATCCTGACAGTGGTGAGTCCTCATAGTTTGGGGACCTAGTTATTAGGATTTCTAGTTTTCTGGATTAGACTATTCTGTTATGTAAGACAGTTCGAGTCAGCTAGGGGTCTGTCCCAGAGACTCTCTAGTAGTAGCAGTAGAGGCTTGTCAGACTATTAGATACATTGCAGTTTTTATGATTAGTTCTTCAGAATTTTCTAAGTTAAGTACTTTTAGATATTTTATGCAGTTAAAATCAATCCAGTTCAGACAATATTACAGTATTTTAGTGAACCGAATGCTTATATTACCTTTATTTGAGTCATCAAAATGAGTAGAAGGCTTCCAGGATTAGCTCGGGACTAGTTGTAGTTTGGATCACCTGTAGCATCTTGAGACTTATTTTTGGGGTGTTACAGATTTAGCATCGAGTAAACCCAAGGATGGGGGCTCCCTTGCCAGTAGAGTGTGTGCCCTTCAGTAGAAGTCCCTGAGTTACAGAACTACGTAGCCAATGTAGGATTTGAGAGGTCTTCCTTCCAGTAAAGGGTTGACATTCTCTTAGTTGCCCCTGACAGTAGAGGGTGACACCCTCGTCTTTCAAGACACCATATTAGTAGATCCAAGCAGCCAATGTTAGTACCCTTGTCAAGGTGCTAACACCCTTCCAACTGGGGTTACAGGTTGGACCCTAATTAGCTCAAATTGGGGCATGTCGATTACATAATAGCTCCCACAGTTTCAGTCAGCATTCAGTTTATCTCAGTTTAGGTTTGCTTGACCAAGTGATCAGATTTCAATAATTATTCCATCAGTTTTACAAATTTTTCATGTTATTCAGATCATGTCAGTACATGCTATACATGATCTTGCATTCTCAGTTTTACATGTTTATGTTTTCATCCTCAGTATACACACATGATCCTCAGTTCAGTTTTGTAGCATGTTCAGCTTTGCATGAGATTTAATTATAGTATTCATGTTTTACCGCTTCCCAGCTTACAAATTTATTTTTAGCTCATGATTTATGAATCTTACTATGACTTACACATTTCACGTATAGCCATGTTTAAATAAATATTTTAGCAAATAACTTATATCTTCAATTTTAAAGCATGTTTTAAATATTTTTGTGATTTAGTGCATGTATCCACATACTCAGTACTTTAGAAGTACTGATCCACATATACATCTATATGGCTACATTGTTGCATAATGTAGGTACCAGTTATAGCCTATGTATCATAATCAGACAGTTTGCAGCTTTCAGCCAGCAGGTGATAAGTCCTCTTATTTTGGGAACTCTAGTCCATTGTAGTTCATGTGTTGTAATTTTGATTATCCATATGTATTGATCAGCAGAAGTTTTTGGTATGTCTCAACTATCTACAGTTAGTATAGTAGAGGCTTCAAAGATAGTTAGTCAGACTCATTACATATAATTTAAGTTTTTTTCATCAGTTGTGTCATGCTGTAAACTTTATTAATATCATATTTATTTGGACTTTCTCATGATTACATTCCGCTCATCAAATTTAGCTTGTATTTACATTATAAATTAGTTGCTCAAGTATAATGCCAGTACATAGGTTAGCTTAGGATCACTTGTAGTTCTAAGCACTGTGTTACGACTAGGGGTAGCCCCGGGTTTTGATAAAACTTGGTACCAGAGCACAGGGTTCAAGTGTCCTAAGGTGTTCATGAATTTATGTTTAGTAGAGTCTTGTGGAATGGTATGGAGACATCTGTACTTTTCTTCGAAAGACTAGAGGATATTTAAGAAATATTTCCCATCTTTCATATCCCAGATCGTAAAGTAGAGATGTTGTCTAAGAAACTTATACAGATTCTTTTCTTGCTTTATTCATGCCAACTCTACCTTAGTTTCGTGGTAACGAACACAATCATGCTTAAATTCCTACTGATAGAGTTTTCTCTGATAGTCCTCATAGATAGTTGTGGGATTTCATGAGGGATTAAAAGGATACATTAGTGCCCTCATGTTCAAATCTTTGAAATTTTTTATTCTTATTCGTGAAAAAAATTGTGCATTGATTCGTAGTCATATGTGCCCTCAGATCCATCTCAGAATTCTATAATAGCATATGACCTAAAGTTAGAAGCATGAAACCAAAAGTTTTGCAAGAATAAAGTGGGAATAGTGTTTATCTTGATTTAGTAGATTATGTATCCATGGGGATAGTTGTATGAAAGGTGAATTAGTAGGCCTGAAATAGTGTATGGATGAATTTAAGTTTATTAATTTGAAATTAAGTATGATAGTGTAGGTATGATATAAAGGTATACCCAAGGTGATATGGGATTGTATTATTTCTAAGTTTTAATGTGTGTGTGTTTAGATAGTACCCTTGAATTGCTAGGTGCGAATGAGGCTAGTAGTGTAGTATATAATGTTCTTACAAGTTAAGTTATGGGCTATAGGTTGTTGATGTCGGATATTCAGTGTAATAGTAATTCTCAAGGTTTAGGGTAAAATATAATTTTAGAGATGTGATACTAGTAGGATATGAAGGAAGTTAGTATAGTTCGTTAAAAGTTTGGGAATATCTATGTTAAGTGTAGAATCTAAGTTTGAATCTTGGAGGAATAGAAAGAAAAGTTAAAATTCTAGATGGTGTGAACTCAGGGTATGGTGATACTCATGAAGATCCTAAGTTAGACAGTGTTTAAGTTACTATATGATGACCACTGGGGCTATAGAAAGTTAAGAGTTGTATCTCAGAAGGATGTACTAGCAGAGGGTTGTACACTTTCAGGTGAGGTCTTTTAGGGTAAGTTTATTATTTTAGTGTATTTTTATATCTTGGACCCTAGAATCAAGTGGTTGTAATTTAGTTTAGAGTTTATTAAAGGGTCTACAGACTTAGAATATTGGCTTAAAGCTAAGGAGGAGATGATAGAACAATAAACCAAGTCAGGCTCCCAGATTCTAGTAGTGATCCCAGTGTGTTATAGAGCAATACTAGAGGAGGAGTATGCCTGACCTATTCTTATCTCAGTGCAAAGTTTTGTACTTCAGTCATCTCGATATCTACTCATGCCTTAAATGTCAACTTCAGGATCATATCTCAAAATCATGTATGCTTCCAGTTCCTAGTATAAGGAGTTCTAGTTAACTTAGTAGTACAAATCATATTCCATGAATTTATGAACCTGAAACTTAGGTCATGCAGCTCATGACTCATGTAACCATGTTTTATAGTATGTTCAGTTACAGGTACTCATGCTACTCTTAAATGACCAGTGAAATTCAAATTATGTCATGTATGTCCTCAGCTTAGATCTCTTTAATGAATTCATACCTTTGATACTCTATTCCTCATTCCTTAGTTACATGTCAAAGTTAGGTATAGTATTCTTTCAGGATCTTATGTTCTAACCTTTTAGTGACCTCTCCATATGAAATGATAGTGGTGATGAAAGATTGTCTTTATGGAGTAAGTAAATATTTCTTGTTGGGGAAATATTATTGTATGTTTGTTCTATGTAAGACGATAAGTTTAAAGGAATATTGAGGTAAAGCTTTGGATATATGTCATGGTTAGTTGAAATTTCATGTGTGATTTCTTGGGGATAGTGTATGGATGTTGTTATAGATATAGGTTTAGATAATATGAGAAATATGCTTTTATGGTTATTTGCCAGAACTTCGTATGTAGTTATGAAGATGGTCTTTAATGTCATGTTAGTGTATAAGTAGATGGGTGCATCATGCACTAGTGAATTCCTACTTAGAGGCTGAGTATAGTTGTTGAAGTGGTAATAAGAATTATTCTTGAGATGAAAGATGTGAAACACACATAAGGTATTGAAATCATGGTTCAAACTAGTATATGGTGTTATGTGCAATGCCTTATGATTTCGAGTTAGGCTTGAACATGAAGCGGGTATTAGTTCAACTCAGACTTGGGTCTAAGCTTGAAAGTTAGAAGTTTCTTTGCCTAATACCTAGTAATTCTATCCTAACTTATGTTTTATAGGCCTATGTGCCAAGTTATAGAGTTATAACCATATTAAGATTCCTTATTCAGATATCTTATTCAGATCATGCCCAAGAATTTTTTTTCTCCCTAATGTTATTAGAACTTCTTATAAAGAGTGTTGAAGAAATACTCTAGTTGAGTATAAACTTTCAGTATGATCTAGTCTGTGTAGCCAGTAATTCAGTTTAGCAATCATACATATAAGCTCCCATGGTTTAACATCTTTTTATCTAGTCTTACTATCCAAAGTTTCATGAATATGACTATTCCATGAGGTAATTCATTCACATCCATGCAAGTTGTGAATTCAGTTTAGTACATGCATCCTATTTCTGATTCAGATATTTAGTCATGATTAAATTCATAAATGTTCAGTGAATGATCTCAATTTTCCAAGTATTCCAGTTTAGATAGTGTAATACCCTTTGTATGACCTTAGTCTTGTTATCTCATGATTCGTGCTTACATAATGTCCTTGATGATGTCATGAAGCCCTTGTTCTTTTGATTCCTATATGTGTTTTGTTGAGGGACAATTCGTAATGAGAAGTTATGTATTTTATTCCATCCTCAGTAACTCATGGGATTTTGTTGCATTAGGTATACTCTGCAGTTCTATATGTATGATCATATCATGAAAATTTCAAGTGAGTTCTAAACTCTCAGTGTGAATCAGCTCCTTCAGTAAATAGAGTCAAGCCAGCTAAAATATTAGTTTTATGATAGGAGTTTTAATGTTTCAGCTAAACTTCATCCTTCATTAGCAGACATGTCACGTGTACCTTATTCCATTCTTCTAAAGTTTCAATAAGTTCCTAACCATCATTCGAGGATGAATGATTCCAAGAGAGAGATAATGTAACACCCCATATTTTTAGCTAGAAATTGAACCGTCGTTCCTACATGTGTAAAATCTAATTCTATGATTTATATTTGAATACATGTTTCATGGTCATTAGCCTAGTGTGAAAAGTACTTATGAGGTGGAAAAATGTTCATGGGAATCACTTAGAGCAAAATCGACCTAAGACCCTTTGATTCAGCGAAAATTTGGTGTTGATCCTACAAGGGTAAACATTGAACATATATAAATTTTTACATATGTGGAAGGTTGAATATCAAGATCCACCAAGTTTTAGATAATTGAATTAGCTTTTCAATGATCCCAATTTTTCCTTAATCCGATACCCGAGAAAAAAGTTATGACCATGCTAAGGCCATGCATCACATGACAATCGCAAATAGCCACTGAATAAGGTGTGCTATTGGCATGTGCCGCACAACCTCAAGTGTGCTATTGGCGTGTGCCGCACAACAAAAGGAAAGTGCTAAAATTTGCTCCATTTTGACTTTTATTAAGGGTATTGAAGTCTTTTCACACCCCTTAACTATTTCTAATACTTCTTAATCAAATTAAGGGGCTTTAAAACATGTTATTGCCCACTTTTCATGAGATTAACATACATAAACCCTTCCCCTCTTCCCAAGAACGAAATTCAATCTTCTTTGCTCAAGAATTCAAGTTCCAATTTCAAGTTTTCTTCAAGAAGTCATCTAATTGAGGTATGTGAGGTATTCATCAATGGGCCCCTTCCATCCATTGAGCCCAAAAATCCCATTTTTGATTAAAGTATGAAACTTTCTCACTTTTATTAAAATATCCGTGTTAAACATGAACATAATCCTCGCTTTTCATAGTAATTTGAATTCAAGCCATGTCAACATGTGTTTCCATGTGAATTAGGTTATTCCATAGTTTGAATTTCAATTACCAATTTCCTATTCAATTGATTTCATGATTATATTATTAAGTTATGAATTAAATCATGTGAAGTTGTTATCCGCCAATCCCCATGTTCAAATTCATGTAATTTATCAGAATATTGCAATTTAATATGTTTTAGGTCTATGCATCATGATTTACTACTAATGTTTTGATGATGTTATCATATTTAAAGAAATCATTAAGTGCTAGAGGGTTATGAACTCTCGATACCTATGTGTTTACTCTTGTTTCAGAGTTTTAAGTAACAAGTTAGTCAGAACCATGATTTTATCACCATATTCAGATCATAATGTTTATAATGAATCCATAAGTAATATTGCATGTTAAATACATCATTTCTCAGGTTCATGATTGCTTTATATTATGCACACACTGTCAGTTTTCAAAATACCATGACTTGAGCGTATTAGTTATCAGTGCATGTACTAGTTCATGATTCCATGTCTGTTCAGTTGGGAGTAGGATTTAGCATTGAGTGAACCCAGGGATGGGGCCTCACTTTCCAGAACTACATTGTCAAGGTAGGTTTTGAGAGATCTTCTTGCCAGTAGAGGGTTGACATTCTCCTAGGGGCACCTGCCAGTAGAGGGTGACACCCTAGTCCTTTGAAACACCATATTAGTAGATCCACATAGCTAGTATTATCACCCAGGGCAAGGTACTAACACTCTTCCAACTGCGGTTATAGGTTGGACCCCAATTAGCTAAGACTGGGCATGTCGGTTACATGATAGCTCCCACAGTTTCAGTCAATATTTAGTTTATCTCAGTTTAGGTTTGCTTGACCAAGTAATCAGATTTCAATAATTATTCAATCAGTTTTACAAATTATTCATGTTATTCAGATCATGTCAATACATTCTATACTTGGTCTTGCATTCCTAGTTTTACATGTTCATATTTTCATGCTCAGTATCCATACATGATCCTCAGTTCAATTTTCTAGCATGTTCAGCTTTACATGATATTTACATATCATATTCATGTTTTATCGCTCATGATTTATTTTTAGAGCATGAGCAAAACTATGTTCTTATAAGAACATATTACTTTGATTTGATATGAATATAACTTAAATTTAATTATGTTATTTTATCTTGTCTTATAATGGAGTTTTAATTCAAGTATGAGGTTACTATTGACTGGTTAGGTGTTATGAAGGAACCGATTAATCTCCGGTGAGGACGTTGGTCAGCCTGAAAGTAGGTCGTTAAGCTTAGGAGAAGCATGTTAGACCTTGTTGGTGGTCCCGTCACTACTGTAACACTTAGCAGTCTTTAGTGTAAAGCCATTAAAACTTGTTAGGATTCCATAAGCCATAGATCTAATTGCATAATTGGTTTTCGTTATTTCATATATGCTTACTGTAATATGCCTGCTTGCATGAACATAGATATGCTCTGTTAGTCTCTAGACAGTGTGTTTAAATATGAATTCTCATATTAAAAATACTGTTAACTTATCTTCTCAGGCAACCCCGATTGCCATGATTGAAAATGATCTTCAAAACTGGAGTATTCCAGAAGAATCTTTCAACACCATTTATCAAATTGGAAAATTTAGTTTTTTGAAAAAACATAATATCAAGACCTCTGAGTCTACTGTAGCCATCAATAATTCTTTGGAAATTATTCAACTGTTCAATGAGTTAGATATAAACAGATTTAAAAATCAGTTTAATTATCTGCATGTTGGACTTGTTCAAGTAGCTATAAAGCTACTTTTCCGACAGGGACTTGACATCCCAGTCTGTGCTATCCTCAGAGATGCTCGCCTTTTAAATTTTGATGACTCACTCTTAGGAGTAATTCAAAGTAACCTCGCCGACGGCCCGGTTTACTTTAACTGCTACCCCAATTTCTCGGTAGACATACATGATCCTAACATCATGGATGTTTTGACTCTTAATGTCAAAACAAAAAACATGAAGAGTAAGGAGAATACCCGAGAAATAGCGATTATATACCGTGTATATTATCGCCTTATGGGTACTACTCTAGCCCCTAAAGCTAGATTTACGAGCCCTAAAGGGGTTACCACCCTCATGGAAGCAAACAAAGACCGTAGCACAGTCTTTGTTCCTATGGCTCTTATTTGGGATGATATTCTCCGCAGTAATGACTGGCACTTTGAGAATATTACCTAACCCATTCGGATCTACTCCGAAAGATCTCAAATCGAACGGGTGATTCAACACCCTGATGGATCTATCGATCTTAAATTCCTCGGATTAGACTCGTCTCGGCATTCGTCGTTTCGCAGATCTGTCTCCACTCGTGCTTCAATTTCCAAACCCCGGGAGGGAAGTGACGAAAATGAGCCTGATGACAAGGGAAAGATTAGAGGAGTTGACTTCTGTGGTCCGGTACCTAAAGTCTACTATCAACAGCATACCAGGGCTCCTGAACCCGATAACCTTTATGAGCCTGGAAGCCCTATCGCCTCCGAAATGGCTCCCCTTCCTCAAAAGGTTAGGACTGACCCTAGTATTCTCATTATCAAAAACGATGATGAAGAATATTCCCCATACCTCGCAGCCTTGAGAGTTCGATGGAACCATCCAAAGGACACTCTTAAGCGGAAGTGGTACATTAGTACCTATTCCAGCGAACAACAAAAGGAGTTAGGAAGGCTATGGATAGCCCACATGAAAAGACTCCGATGCGATATGGAATTCTTCTTCTGGTTAGAGAAAACTGGAAAGATAGAAAACCAAGTTGAACCACTTAACGTTATGGTTACCAGATGGTACACCCAACGAAATACGGTTATTGAGTCAACAACCCCTCTTTTAGAAGGTCTTAACATCCCTTTCTCCAACGAGGTCATAAAAGCTTCTCCCTTTAAAACCAAAAGTGAGAGAGCTAATTTGCATGTTAACAACAGAGACCTTGATAGAGTAATTGAACAAAACAATTACACTAATCAAGCTCTCCACACCATTTCTCAGCAGATTGAGAACTCCAGAGGAGCTTCCATTTCCACTCCTTTGCCTACCAAAAGCGTCTCGAACGCTAAACCTCTTTCAAACCCTATCTTCAAAATCCCTGAGTTTCAGAAAGATAAATTTCCTGATCTCAATGACGATTTTAAACTCTCAGAACAGGTTTTAGAAAAAATCAATTCTAAACTCACGAAGTTTAGAATAGCCCAGCAAGGAGAATCAAGTTCTCCAAGTAAACCTCAAACTTCTGAGAACAAACCCAGTTCTCCAAAGAACTCCCTATCTAAACTTACCAATGAGCGTTTTTCCAACAAGAAAAACTATTACAAAAAACCTTCTCCCCTGGATGTCCAATTCGAAGAGAATCCCTACCTCTCTACATATAATCATAATGGGAGAGGAATTACTGAATGGAATATTGACGGACTGTCAGAACACCAGGTCTTCAATAAACTCTATGAAATGGCCGTATCTATTACAGCCTATAAAATTAAAGGTTCCTCTGACAAAGGAGCTGCCACCATGATTGTCTCGGGTTTCACCGGAATGATAAAACATTGGTGGGATAATTATGTCTCTGAGAAAGAAAAGAACCTCATTTACAATGCTACAACCACTGTGCAAACAGTGCGAGTTGTAAATAATAAAGAAACTATTATTGAAGAGGCCCAGGAAGATGCTTGTGCCACTGTTCTCTACCACATAGCTCGACACTTTGTGGGAGAACCAAAACTTTTCCAAGATAGGAGCCTCGAAATCCTTAACAATCTTCGCTGCAAGAACTTAGCAGACTTTCGATGGTACAAGGATACCTTTCTGGTCAAAGTAATGATTAGACCAGACTGCAATAATGATTTTTGGAAAGAAAGATTTATCAGTGGTCGTCCTCCTCTGTTCGCTGACAAAGTAAGAACCAACATCAAAACCAGATTTGAGGGACAAATCCCTTATTACAAGCTTACCTATGGTGATATTATCAGCTTTGTCACCTCGACAGGTAAAGACCTTTGCACTGATCTCAAGCTTAAGCAACAACTTAAGCAAAAGAGCAAGTACGGTCTAGGAACCTTCTGCCATGATTATGGTTTCACTGACCTTACTTCACAAAAGAAAGGAAGGAAAAAGAAGCCTTTCAGAAAACCTTTTCCTAAACGGACTTACAAAAGAGAGTCCGATAAACCCAACAGGAAAACCAAAAGAAAGTTTTCCAAGAAAACCAAAGACACTTGCTGGACGTGTGGCAAATCTGGCCATAGGTCGAAAGATTGCAAATCCAGCAAGAAGAAAAAGATCAACCAACTTGATCTTTCTGACGAACCAAAAGAGAAATTATTTTCCATAATGGAAGAAGACTCCTCAACAGCTTCAGAATCTCCTTCAGACGAAGACTATAGCGACGAAGAATATATCAACGCCGCCTATGAGTCTGATGATTCCCAATCCGGACAAGAATGTGAGTGCACTGGCACTTTCTGTACTTGTTCAACCAAAGCCATTAATGTCATAACCGGAAAACCCAAGGAAATCCTGTTTGACATTATAGAACATATTTTTGATGTTGAGCTTCGAAGTAAGTATCTTCAAGAGCTCAAACGTTTACTTTCTCAAGAAAAGAGTCCCCCAAAAGCCAAACCTATCATTCAACCTTTCAATATGCAAAAGGTTATGGCTAAATTCCAATCATCCCCCTCAGAACCTTCCATTTCTGACCTAAAGGGAGAAATTTCCAACTTAAAGGGAGAGATCAAAAATCTCAAAACCAGACTTGATCATGTGGAGCTTAACATCCTCACAGAATAAGTCGTTAGGTCTGCCTTACCTTCAGAGAAGGCCCCTGAATCTCCCAAATATCTTCCTATCACTCCCATGGATCATCTGCAAGAACAAGATCCATTCCCCGGAGTTGACGTTCCATCTTCATCAGGAAAGGCCATTTCCGCCATTAAAGCTTACAGCGAACATATCGTTGTAAAAATTGTCATTGACAAAGACTTTGTTCTCAACAGAGTCGCTCTATTTGACACCGGCGCTGACAGTAACTGTATTGTCAAAGGCCTTATCCCTACCAAATACCTCCAGAAGATTAAATCTTGATTATACTCTGCCACGGGAGAGAAAATGACTATTAATTATGAGCTTCAGAAAGCACATATATGTAACAAGGGCATTTGCCTTGTTAACAATTTTGTCATTTCTGAAGATATCACCGAAGATATCATTCTTGGAATACCTTTTGTTAATCAAATTCGCCCTTAACAGGGCGACTATGATGGTATTCACTCAGTCCTCTTAGGAACCGAGCTCTTCTTCCCTTTACTCCGTCCCCTTTCTAAAAACGACGGACAAAGAATCAAAGAAGAAACTGTGTTTAAAATAAACCATTTATCTTCTCACATTTGCTTTCTAAAATAGGAAGTTCAGCTCAAGCATATTGAGAAAACTTTAAAAACCCCGGAGATGGTCAACCGAATAACCCTTCTCCAAAAGAAGTTCGAAAAAGAGATTTGCTCCGAATTGCCTAATGCATTTTGGGAACGGAAGAAGCATCTTGTTGAGCTTCCTTACATTGCTGGCTTCAACGAAAAACATATTCCTACGAAAGCCAGACCAATCCAAATGAATCAAGAAATGATGGAAATCTGCAAGACAGAAATTAACCATCTTCTTCAAAAGGGTATCATTAGACCTTCTATTTCTCCATAGAGTTGTTCTGCATTTTATGTTAACAATAGTGCAGAGAAAGAACGAGGAACTCCTAGGCTTGTTATTAATTATAAGACCTTAAATGCCGTCCTCAAATGGATACGACATCTAATCCCTAACAAAAGGGATCTCCTCAAAAGAACCTATAAGGCCAACCTTTACAGTAAGTTCGATATGAAGTCAGGCTTCTGGCAAATTCAAATTACTGAAAAGGACAAATATAAGACTGCCTTCAACGTCCCTTTTGGGCACTACGAATGGAATGTCTTACTGTTTGGGCTCAAGAACGCCCCCTCAGAATTCCAGAATATCATGAACAACATCTTCAATGAATATTCTTATATATCAATTGTTTATATTGATGATGTATTGATTTTTTCTGAGAACATTGATTCCCATTTTAAACATCTTAATACATTCTTTAAGATTGTGAAACTTAATGGTCTAGTTGTCAGTGCTAAGAAAATGAAACTGTTTCAAACCTCTATTCGTTTTCTAGGACATGATTTGCATCAGGGTAGCCATAGGCCCATTTGTAGAGCTATAGAGTTCTCCTCTAAATTTCCTAATGAGATTATTGAAAAAACTCAGCTTCAAAGGTTCTTAGGAAGCCTAAACTACGTTGCTGATTTTATTCCTCATGTAAGGCAAGTCTGTGAACCTCTTTACAAAAGATTAAAGAAGAATCCTGTTCCTTGGAGTTCAGAACAAACCAATGCTGTGTTAAAGATTAAATCTTTAGTCCAAAATCTTCCCTGCTTAGGAATCCCTAATTCTGAAGCTTTTATGATCGTAGAAACCGACGCTTCAGATATAGGATACGGTGGTATTCTGAAACAAAGGATAGAAGCTACTTCCCCCGAACAATTAGTTCGCTTCACCTCTGGCATCTGGAATTCAGCCCAAAGAAATTACAGCACTGTTAATAAAGAAGTTTTATCTATAGTGCTATGTATCACCAAATTTCAAGATGACCTTATTAATAAGGAATTTCTTGTTCGTGTTGATTGCAAATCTGCTAAAGAGATTTTACAAAAAGATGTAAAAAATCTCGTTTCTAAACAAATATTTGCTAGATGGAAAGCTCTACTATCTAGCTTTGACTTTCAAATTGAATTTATTAAAGGAGAAAATAACTCCCTTCCCGATTTTCTAACAAGAGAATTCCTACAGGGCCATGAGACCGAATCTGGGGAAAAACCCCAAACAAGAACAACCTCGAATGGCTAGACCATTCGATACTTCTCCAGCTACATCAAATCCACTTCGGCCTTCAATTCCACAAAGGCCAGTCCTCAAGGAGGAGATTCAATCTCCAAATAAATTTTCGGCACTACAACTACCGCCACCAATGCCTACAAAGTTAGTAGATATGAAAACAAATCTGCCTATCATCCAAGGGCAAGCATCTGGCTCTTCAGTACAAACCAAGAAGAGCTATGCAATGAAGGCTCCTGAAACCTTCGCAGAAGTAGTTGATCCTGCAGCAGTTAAGATCACTCCGTCTTCCCCAGCTAAGGAGGAATTCAAATTTGTAACCACCCAAGTATGCCCCATAATTTCATTAGACAAAGCATACGAGGGATATCATGTAAACCAGCTCCTCAAGCCAGTTTATACCAACAACAACTTCGTGGGCTCTGAAGATCCACTCAAAACTTGACGGTACTACGAAGCTATTTTGGTGGATACCGATTCTATTGAAATAGAACATTCCGTGGACAAGAGTTATCCAGAACATATTGGATACTCTAAATTCACTATCAAGAGGGTATTAACCCCTTTTAACTGGTTCGTAGATCACCTACATACTCCAGTTGCTTTATCTATGCCGCACCGACCGCAAACTTACAACTGGTACGACAACAAGACGGCCTGGTTTAATTTCTTGTTCGTTCGATCGGGTCATACCTGGTTTGTCAAATACTGCCCCGCTATGATGGAAGCCATTAAACCACGATGGTTCTATGAATGGTGGGAATGTTTCGGAGGGACTAAGGAAGTTCTTCCTCAACAATTTATTAAGCGCCTCCCAGATTTCATAATCAAAGAAGGGTGCTCTACTTTACCTACACATATTCAAATGTGTAAATTCTTTATTAAGAAACGAATTTCTTATATCATCTCCTGGAACTTCTTCAAAGTTGAGCTGCACAGGATTAAATATTTATCTAAAGAGATAAAAATCAAAGGTTGGACTCCTAAGCCAACGGCGTTAATGAATTCATACCTTTGATACTCTATTCCTCATTCCTTAGTTACATGTCAAAGTTAGGTATAGTATTCTTTCAGGATCTTATGTTCTGACCTTTTAGTGACCTCTCCATATGAAATGATAGTGGTGATGAAAGATTGTCTCTATGGAGTAAGTAAATATTTCTTGTTGGGGAAATATTATTGTATGTTTGTTCTATGTAAGACGATAAGTTTAAAGGAATATTGAGGTAAAGCTTTGGATATATGTCATGGTTAGTTGAAATTTCATGTGTGATTTCTTGGGGATAGTCTATGGATGTTGTTATAGATATAGGTTTAGATAATATGAGAAATATGCTTTTATGGTTATTTGCCAGAACTTCGTATGTAGTTATGAAGATGGTCTTTAATGTCATGTTAGTGTATAAGTAGATGGGTGCATCATGCACTAGTGAATTCCTACTTAGAGGCTGAGTATAGTTGTTGAAGTGGTAATAAGAATTATTCTTGAGATGAAAGATGTGAAACACACATAAGGTATTGAAATCATGGTTCAAACTAGTATATGGTGTTATGTGCAATGCCTTATGATTTCGAGTTAGGCTTGAACATGAAGCGGGTATTAGTTCAACTCAGACTTGGGTCTAAGCTTGAAAGTTAGAAGTTTCTTTGCCTAATACCTAGTAATTCTATCCTAACTTATGTTTTATAGGCCTATGTGCCAAGTTATAGAGTTATAACCATATTAAGATTCCTTATTCAGATATCTTATTCAGATCATGCCCAAGAATTTTTTTTCTCCCTAATGTTATTAGAACTTCTTATAAAGAGTGTTGAAGAAATACTCTAGTTGAGTATAAACTTTCAGTATGATCTAGTCTGTGTAGCCAGTAATTCAGTTTAGCAATCATACATATAAGCTCCCATGGTTTAACATCTTTTTATCTAGTCTTACTATCCAAAGTTTCATGAATATGACTATTCCATGAGGTAATTCATTCACATCCATGCAAGTTGTGAATTCAGTTTAGTACATGCATCCTATTTCTGATTCAGATATTTAGTCATGATTAAATTCATAAATGTTCAGTGAATGATCTCAATTTTCCAAGTATTCCAGTTTAGATAGTGTAATACCCTTTGTATGACCTTAGTCTTGTTATCTCATGATTCGTGCTTACATAATGTCCTTGATGATGTCATGAAGCCCTTGTTCTTTTGATTCCTATATGTGTTTTGTTGAGGGACAATTCGTAATGAGAAGTTATGTATTTTATTCCATCCTCAGTAACTCATGGGATTTTGTTGCATTAGGTATACTCTGCAGTTCTATATGTATGATCATATCATGAAAATTTCAAGTGAGTTCTAAACTCTCAGTGTGAATCAGCTCCTTCAGTAAATAGAGTCAAGCCAGCTAAAATATTAGTTTTATGATAGGAGTTTTAATGTTTCAGCTAAACTTCATCCTTCATTAGCAGACATGTCACGTGTACCTTATTCCATTCTTCTAAAGTTTCAATAAGTTCCTAACCATCATTCGAGGATGAATGATTCCAAGAGAGAGATAATGTAACACCCCACATTTTTAGCTAGAAATTGAACCGTCGTTCCTACATGTGTAAAATCTAATTCTATGATTTATATTTGAATACATGTTTCATGGTCATTAGCCTAGTGTGAAAAGTACTTATGAGGTGGAAAAATGTTCATGGGAATCACTTAGAGCAAAATCGACCTAAGACCCTTTGATTCAGCGAAAATTTGGTGTTGATCCTACAAGGGTAAACATTGAACATATATAAATTTTTACATATGTGGAAGGTTGAATATCAAGATCCACCAAGTTTTAGATAATTGAATTAGCTTTTCAATGATCCCAATTTTTCCTTAATCCGATACCCGAGAAAAAAGTTATGACCATGCTAAGGCCATGCATCACATGACAATCGCAAATAGCCACTGAATAAGGTGTGCTATTGGCATGTGCCGCACAACCTCAAGTGTGCTATTGGCGTGTGCCGCACAACAAAAGGAAAGTGCTAAAATTTGCTCCATTTTGACTTTTATTAAGGGTATTGAAGTCTTTTCACACCCCTTAACTATTTCTAATACTTCTTAATCAAATTAAGGGGCTTTAAAACATGTTATTGCCCACTTTTCATGAGATTAACATACATAAACCCTTCCCCTCTTCCCAAGAACGAAATTCAATCTTCTTTGCTCAAGAATTCAAGTTCCAATTTCAAGTTTTCTTCAAGAAGTCATCTAATTGAGGTATGTGGGGTATTCATCAATGGGCCCCTTCCATCCATTGAGCCCAAAAATCCCATTTTTGATTAAAGTATGAAACTTTCTCACTTTTATTAAAATATCCGTGTTAAACATGAACATAATCCACGCTTTTCATAGTAATTTGAATTCAAGCCATGTCAACATGTGTTTCCATGTGAATTAGGTTATTCCTTAGTTTGAATTTCAATTACCAATTTCCTATTCAATTGATTTCATGATTATATTATTAAGTTATGAATTAAATCATGTGAAGTTGTTATCCGCCAATCCCCATGTTCAAATTCATGTAATTTATCAGAATATTGCAATTTAATATGTTTTAGGTCTATGCATCATGATTTACTACTAATGTTTTGATGATGTTATCATATTTAAAGAAATCATTAAGTGCTAGAGGGTTATGAACTCTCGATACCTATGTGTTTACTCTTGTTTCAGAGTTTTAAGTAACAAGTTAGTCAGAACCATGATTTTATCACCATATTCAGATCATAATGTTTATAATGAATCCACAAGTAATATTGCATGTTAAATACATCATTTCTCAGGTTCATGATTGCTTTATATTATGCACACACTGTCATTTTTCAAAATACCATGACTTGAGCGTATTAGTTATCAGTGCATGTACTAGTTCATGATTCCATGTCTGTTCAGTTGGGAGTAGGATTTAGCATTGAGTGAACCCAGGGATGGGGCCTCACTTTCCAGAACTACATTGTCAAGGTAGGTTTTGAGAGATCTTCTTGCCAGTAGAGGGTTGACATTCTCCTAGGGGAACCTGCCAGTAGAGGGTGACACCCTAGTCCTTTGAAACACCATATTAGTAGATCCACATAGCTAGTATTATCACCCAGGGCAAGGTACTAACACTCTTCCAACTGCGGTTATATGTTGCACCCCAATTAGCTAAGACTGGGCATGTCGGTTACATGATAGCTCCCACAGTTTCAGTCAATATTTAGTTTATCTCAATTTAGGTTTACTTGACCAAGTAATCAGATTTCAATAATTATTCAACCAGTTTTACAAATTATTCATGTTATTCAGATCATGTCAATACATTCTATACTTGGTCTTGCATTCCTAGTTTTACATGTTCATATTTTCATGCTCAGTATCCATACATGATCCGCAGTTCAATTTTCTAGCATATTCAGCTTTACATGATATTTACATATCATATTCATGTTTTATCGCTCATGATTTATTTTTAGCTCATGATTTTTAAATCTCACTATGACATATAATTTTAATGTACAACTATGTTTAAATGCATGTTTCAGCAAATAACTTATATCCTCAGTTTTAAAGCATGTTTAAATATTTCTATGATTTAGTGCATGTCTCTGATGTAGCATGGAAACAGGACACTTTCGATGTTTTAAACCGTAAATTTATACGTGAACTTAGGGTGTTTTTTGATATATGATGCACTTTAGTGGATATTACAGGTAAAATAGGTGTGCAATAGTGTTTGAATGAAAAAAAGAAAAAGACATGAAGAAGACCAACTCAGATTTTGATACGATTCAGCCCACGAGCTGTAAACATCTGATACGACTCATATACTGAATCGTATAAAAAATAGAACCAAAAGACAACCCGAGGAGCTAAGTATGAGGAAGATATGACTCAAGTATCCAAACCATAAGATAGGATACGAGTCGTACAAATCAGTCATAAGCATAACAGAACCTAAGCTACCATCCAAAAATTAAAGTCTTAGAAGTATACGAGTCAGAAGTCTCAGTACGACTCATATAGGGAAGTCATACACAAACCAGTGTTCAAATCTTGGAAAGAAAAAAGTCCCAGAAGGATACGAGTTAATGGAACGAGTCATACACTCAGGTATGACTAGTAAGTGAAAGTCGTCTGTTGTATATAAAGTTAAAGCCTTGAGAGATTAGACACTAGAACGGATACGAGAAGGAAGGGTATGACTCGTACGATGCCGGTTTGAGTGAAGAATGAGTCGTAACGACTGCCAACATAACTTAACCTTTCCTATTTTTATTAGAATTTTTAGGTTATTTTAAGATACTATAAATACCCTAGGGTTTATCTTTCATTAGGTTACACTCTTATATATATTATTAAAATACTGTACAATATTTTTACAATTGTTCTTGAGATTTTAGGGTTTATTCAATTGCAGACTTCGGTGTTTATTCATCTTATTCTTGTACAATTGATTTAATGTGTTATTCATTGACAATCATGGTTTCTTGCACAAACATGAACGATTAGTATCCTTAACTAGGGTTGTGGGAACCTTCACAAATTAGCTACGTAAAGGAATTATGACAATAATCAGCTCTAGGGTTTCTGCATGTATCCTAATCTTCTTCACAATAATTAACCTTAAGTAGCTACATTAGCTTGAGATAGCATGTATTTGCATCCATCCCCACAAGGGAGTTTATTATTAGGAAAAGAAGATTAGGAAAGTGATTTTGGATTCACTTCCACCTCTAGTCCACGCCATCTCATCTAATCACTTGATCCCAAAAGGCGATAGTGAACTGAGGTTGTAGGAAAGAGAAACAAGGCTACGCCTTGAGACTTAACCGGTAAAGGGTAGTATTTATATTTGTGCCCACAAGGCGGCTGATAATACGTATCTTGTTGACTTTGCATACAAAATAATAGAATAGTTAGGTTGATCATGAGAAATTTACAGAGTTGAGGTTCCAGGGGTAACACAAGACTAGTGTTAGTCTCATATTGTCTACAACTCAAAAGCACTCAAGATTTGGTTACTACTTGCAATTGATACTAAAATTCCCTTATTTACTTTCTTGTATTGCTCATGGATTACATCAAAGTCAAGCAACTATCATGTTTTCCCTGTGGGATCTACCCTAACCTAATTGGGTTATCATATTTGCAATCGACTGCATTATACTTCTAATTGGAGTGTATTTTAGGCGACATCAAATTTTGGCACCGTTACCGGGGAAGACGGTTTCAGTAGTGTATTGAATTGGTAAAGTTCGCTATTTTTTACTTTCTATTTTTTATTTGGCATACTCTGGTGTATGCCATGTAATAGGAGTAGAAGCAATCCCTTACTCCCTTTTGATCCAAAACCAGAGAGAATCCTTCAAAAACTGAGAAGGATGTCAGGAAAAGTTTGTGAAGGGGTTTAAGACCCCCCACCGGTTGATTCAAATGCGTCACTCCCATGTGTTCCATTGGATCCACAGAATATTGCAGACTTAAAGACACAACAACTGTTAGAGTGGGAGCACATAGAAGCTGAAGATGCTAGACTTACTGCAGAGGCAGAGTTAGCTCAGCAAGGTAGACTAGTCGGTCCTAGACAGGTTACTGATCATCGAGTTCAAAGAGGAAGCTCTATTTATTTTGGCATATCAACACTTAGACCCATATGAGGAGGAGGATAAAGATCTAGGTTATGTTGAGCCAATTGAGTTTTGAGACATTGTTCCACCTACTTTAGCCCCTAATTTGAAGTTTGATATTAATAGTGCTATGATCTAATTGTTGAATCTGAAGTGTGTATTTTTTTGGTATAGCGAAGGATGACACAAACATGCACCTTGCAAATTTTCTCAAAATCTACACATCTTATACAATTCTAGGGTTTGATCAGGAAGTGTTGAGATTAAGGTTGTTCCCATTTTCCTTGATAGGAGAAGCGTCACTATGATTAGGGGAACTTCCAAGAGGATCTATCACTATTAGAATGAGTTGAAGAAGAAGTTTTTGAGAAGATTTCCCTCCTACATGAATGCTATAGTTAAAGGATGAAATTTACAATTTAACATAATTACCTATAGAATCTATAAATGAGGCATGGTTTTGATTTAAAAAGAAGTCGAGCATGGTACCAAAACACAAAATCAGAGGATCTAACTTGCCAGAAATCTTCCATAGATTACTGAATAACAATTCGATAGCTATGGCAGATACTATTTTAGGAGGAGCATTTATGAATTTTCAGAGGGATGCTGCACAGAAAATGATAGATGATATTGTTGTGACCAATAGAGGTTGGCATACTAGAGATTCATAACATGGTGGTGGTACATATGATAATGGAGAAACAAATAACTATGGAGTAGCAAATGATATGTAGCATAAGAAGTTGCACAACTTTGTACAAATATCGGGTTGTTTACAAAATAATTTGCATCAATGAGTGTTGAGAAGGTGAATATAGTTGCGGCATAGGGGTCTATTTCCAAACCATTCAAAATTGAATCTGAAGAAGAGGCAAAGTATCTTAAGCAGAGATTGGCAGATTTCTAAGCCCAAGGGCAAGAGAATCAAGGTCAAAACTATTACAATGATAGATACAAAGATAAGAGTAGACACAGTGAATGCACCAATCATTGTGTCTCCCAATTGGTCTTCACCTTTCGAGATTATGTATGAAACTAGTAGAGTATTCTTAGGGATTGTACTAGGCCAATGGAAAGAGAAGATCCTTCATCCCATCTACTATGCTAGTAAGGCACTAAATCCCGCTCAAAACAACTATACCGTGATGGAGCAAGAGTTATTGCCAATGGTTTTTGCCTTTATAAAGTTTAGATCTTACTTGAATGGGACAAAGGTGATTTTGCACACTGATGATGCAACATTGCGGTACCTAATGGGTAAAAAATAGGCAAATCCTATGCTTATTCGGTGAGTGTTGTTGTTGCAAGAATTTGAATTTGATGTTAAGGATAGAAAAGACATAAAAAATCAAGTTGTAGATCACTTTTCTAGGCTGGAGAAGGAAGCTATGCAGAAGGTTACTAATGGGTTGGAGATGGATTACATTTTTCTAGATGAGCAGATAGTGGTAGCTTCCCAAAATCTAATTACATGGTTTGCAGATTATGCAAAATACTTTGCCAGTGATATAGTCCTAGAAGACCTTTCATATCAGCAAACGAAGAAGTTTATGCTTGAGGTAAGAATTTTTTTTGGGATGAGCCTTACTTATTTAAAATTTATGCCAATGGAATCATTCGAATATGTATACTTGAGGTGGAGATGATTAGCATAATTAAATCTTGCCATTCATCGCCAGTTGGGGGTCATCATGAAGGGTCCCACATAACTTATAAAATCCTACAGTATGGCTACTATTAGCAACCCATATACAAAGATTCTCATGACTGCACATTTGCTTGTGATCAGTGTCAGCGACAAGGTACTATTTCTAGAAGACATGAACTACTTATGACTCCTATCTTAGAATTAGAAGTGTTTGATGTATGGGGAATAGATTTCATCGGACTTTTCGTGAGTTTATTTGGCATAAAATACATACTTGTGGCTGTAGACTATGTTTTGAAGTGGGTGGAAGCGATTGCGCTTCCTAATAATGAAGCATGTAATGTCATGACATTCTTGAGAAATAACATCTTTTCTCGATTTAGCGTGCCACAGGCTATTATTAGTGATGGAGGGTCACATTTCTACAATTATCTATTTAAGAGTCTGCTTGAGAAATATAAAGTTAAATATAGAGTGGAACACCCTATCATCCATAGATTAGTGGACAATTTGAAGTGTACAATAGTGAAATCAAGGCCATACTAGCGAAGACTGCAAATGCCAACAGGACTGATTGGGAAAGTACGTTAGATAATGGTCAATGAGTAAAGTACTACCTGGGAAATATAGAATATGTGAAGGAAGTAGTTGGTATTGATCTTGATGAAGACTGAGTAGTCAAGAAAATTACATTGTGCCGCTACTTTAAATTAAGCGCTACATGGGAGGCAAACCATAAGGCTAGTTTGTAAAATCTGAGTATCCAACTTAGCCATATTGTTCTGTGACATTAAATCAAGTGTGAAAACCTATGCTTTTGTACTTATTCAATTATAGGGTAATATGTTTGTTCAATGTGCAAGGCTAAGGAAATCAGAAAATACCTGGGGAAGTTGAAGAAAAGAAGTTATACAGACTCTTTACAAGTCGTACCTATATGGTACAACTCGTGAGTAGGAGTCGTATTGACCTGGGCAAAAAATTAGAATTAGGTTATAGTTTTAAGAATGGATACCATTCTTAGAATGATTAGTACCCGCTAAGTATGATTCATCATCTTGAGTCATATCCTCTCTAGAACCCAGGTAAGGTTCCAGGTATATACGAGTCAAAGAAATGACCCGTAAGCCTGGGTACGAGTCATATCTACAACTCGTACCCATGATTAGTAGGTCAGATCGTGGGCTAACCTGACCCATTTATTTAATTAAAAAGGAAAAGGGGCACACAATCGGGCACCCATATGACCGAAATCGTACCCATATCATTTCTCACCCTAATTTCAAGCTTTACTCCACAAAATCAATGTGTATTGAACTTGATTAAGCTACCAACAACTTTAAATATCTCCTTCTTGTTGATTTAAACTCGAATTTGGGAGGAAATAGATGTTAAAAATAAGAAATCAATTTTTTCAACCACCAAGTAAGTTCTTTAACTCTATTCTCTTTACTTTCAAGTTGAAATGAGTAATATTTGACACTTTGAATTTGGTTTGAGTTATGTTTATTTGTTGGTAACCTAGCATAGGTATTCATGTTGGAAATTGGATATTAGGGTAGAGCTTGGGTTTTGGAAATGGGTTTGATATGTTTGTGTGGGTTAAAATGATTGAAAAAAGTAGTTGTTATTTTGGGAAATTGTATTAGAGTCAAACTTTAAAGTTGGACTTCTATATTGCAGTGGATATAAAACCCCTTATGACTTGTACCCATTAGTAAGGGAGTCGTAATGAGATTCACAACCACTAACAACATGGAAGTTTAACAAATTTAAGGTTCTGGAATGGATACAATTCAATCATAAGAGTCATTCCCAGACCATACGACTCGTACTCTTTAAGTCATACCCACCTGGGATGATTTAACTTAGAATAAATATTTTCGATCTGCTTATGACGGTTGGTAACGAGTCGTACCCTACCGGTACGACTAGTTAGGAGGAGTGATAAACTGATATGTGAATAATGATCATGGACATTATATGATACGACTCGTGCGTACAAATCATACCCACTAGGTACGACCAGTAACCGCCACTTGTACCCTAAGAATAAAAAGCACATTGAACATTTGTTTTAAAGTTTTCTTTTCTTTACTTAGTTACTAATGAGGGTACATTTGCAGGAACCACGCCTCCAAAGAGCATTTCCTCATCCAAACAAGATGCTAAGAAGAATAATAAAAAATCACCAGCTGCTATTAAGAAATCGAGTGATTAAGAATATAAAAGGTTAACCGCTAGAAATGGTGAAGTTTATAAAGGAACCACAATAAAGAAGGCTACACCAAAAGGGAAAGGAACTGAGAAAACAAAGGGGAATAAAGTGGCTTCTCAAGAATTAGACTCACCTCTACAAGGCCAGATGAGAAAGAATCCCACTACATCTCCTCTCCATATACCTCAGCATGCTACTGCTGCTTCTGATGAGGTTGAATCTAGTTCAGTAGAAGAAAGTTCTAAAGAAGCTTAGGCTTCAAAAAAGGTGGATGCGATATCGATAGATAGATAGAAACCCTAACTTGCACTGACCATTGCATTGATGCCCATTGTTGAATGATGGGGATACCCCAGTATGCCGGAGATATACAATAATGGGTTGTTCCAACTCCCAGGTGGCAAAATAAAGAGAGTACTTTATTCAGAAAGGAGATTGACTACTATCGGGATGTCTGAGTTATTGGGTTTTTGAGAGTGCTTTTGGCAATATGAATTTGAATGGATGACACAAGCACCCAAAAGATATAGTGAAGTCCTAATTTGTGAATTTTATGTAGCATATAAAGGGGAAATTTAGAGGCAACACCCCCAAGGTCAGTTATGAAAGAGAGGTGAGCCTATCACTTCCCTTGTGATTAGGGGTGTGCGGGTAGATATAAATCCCTGCACTATTGAGTGATTATTGTATGGACCAATGTATTAGGCTTTGGTTAACACAACTGAAATAGATTATAGGATGGCAGAGATGAGGAAGATAAGTCAATGGATGTTGGGTTCTAAGGAGACAATGGTAATGTTTAGATGGATTGTGGAGCATATACCTTAAAATAGTGTGAATATTGTTTGGGTTGTAGAAGGATAGGAGTGACCTCATAATATATAAAGAAGAGTACCCTCAACTTTGAGGGTAAGTATTAGTGGGCACTAGCCTAACACCGGCTGTGTCCTACTACTAGTTATGATATTCTAAACCCGATTCGAGCAGATATGATAGCCATCTTCATGGTCGGTTATGATTTTGATATTGCTAAGTTCCTATCCTAAGAGTTGAGGGATAGGATAGTTAGGGGTCATAAGGCATTAATAGCCTACCCATGTATGATCAAACAGATATGCCTGCTGTGGGAGTGCTAGAACTTCTTGGGATAGATGAAATGATCGAATCTAGAAGGATATTTGATATTGGATTGATTAGAGATGTGGCTAACCCTTTGGCCCTACAAGTGAGATAGGTATTACATATTTTTATAGGATTGTTCCCTCAAGATGATCAGAATGATATCCCTACTACAGTTAAAGTTACTGAGGAAGGAGCATAGATAGAAAGTTCCCATACTAACGTAGTGGGTACTTCTATTGCCCCACTATCAGTATAGTCTATGCCACCTAGGCCATGGGGTATTTGATAACGCTCAAACTATAGCTCTCGTAATAGTGTAAGCGATCGTTGTCAAATATAGAACCCAATTAGGTTGGGTGTCGAATCCCACAGGGAATACTTGGTCACTAAGTAAGCAAAAATTATTAGACTTTTGGTGAAAGTTTCGTAAAAAAGGGGGGATTGTAGCTTGAATTTAAGAGTATCAAAATAGTAACGTAAGAACGGAAAATAGAAGAGTAAAATGGATTGCTTGGTTGGTTTTGATCAATGAGAATTGAGAGTTAGGGTTATGTCCACCTTATGAGTTATACGTATCTATTGACTATGAGTTATGCGGAATTCAGACATGCATGCGCTTATAGAGAATCGTATTCTATGGTAAATCCAGGCGTCTTTCGACCATCAAGGATTATTTCACTTTAACTCTTTCGAGCTTAAAGCGTATCTAATGGTACAGATTCTCCAAGAGGTTAATCCAGTTACGGCACTAACTTTTTAACAGGGGTTGGTGCCCTATTACCTTGACATTATCTCTTTTCCAGACATGTAACTTTTCTTTCGAACAAGTTAATGCTATACTGGCGTATTCTATATGTTTGCAACCACAAGAATTTAGATTAAGATGAAGAGAATAATGATATAAGAAGCATACGTGTCAAGAATTCACAAATTCAGAGAAATAGATAGTGTCTCATAAGGCTTCCATACCCCCAACAGAGAAGTTTAGCTACTCATGAGTGCAACGGAAATCACAATAGACATTATTATCATACCAAAATAAGAGTCTAACGTGAAGTATGCTTTGGTAGTGCTTGTGGCGTGAATTCCTTGCAAGTAGCATTTCTCTTGTTGTGAAAATTTAGAAGTCGATGAAGAGAAAGTAATAAGAATTAATTGAAAGAGAATGAATTGAAAGTGTTGAATGAATAATAAAAAGTAATTGATTGAAGAAGTATGACGTATGAAAAACTTCAGCAAAATAGGGTATTTATAATACCCATATCCTATTCCTACTAGGCTACTGCGTATTTATCCTAATCCTAATAAGTTACTGCATCATTATCCTAATCCTACTAAGTTACTGCTGATCCCCAAAGTCTTTGGAAATGCTGTTTTTGCCTGGGACAGGTTTTCCATGCGTCACTTTTACTCCCTAGGCGTCCAAGCTCTGCTTTCCTTCTTTCGTGAAGCTTCCGTTGGCGTCAAGTTATCCATAAAATGCTGAAATCTTCATCATTTATACCTGAAAACTTGCAAATCACGTTTGTTAGCTCCCTTACAGGAAAGAGGACTAAAAGTGCATGAATTATGTATTTTGTCCTCAAAACTTAGCTAAAATATGGGTAGATTATAGCACTTTAGGCGTGTAAATACGCCTATCATCAACACCCCACACTTAAAGCTTTGTTCGCCAAAGACAAAGCAGAGTAGAGCTGGGCATACTAGGGATTCTGAGGTAGTAAGCTCCACTATATCTATTGGCATGACGCTGCTGCATCTGGTTCTGGAAATATGTCCATGGAAGATATGATGGCTAAGCTGTTGAAAGGAGTCGAGGCAACCAACACGGGAGTAACTGAGGTAATAAATGATTTGTCCTTAATGAAGCAATTAGTTGACTCGCATTCTACTGCAATAAAATAGCTGGAGCAACAATTGAGTCAACTATCAGTGAAAATCAACCAAAGAAAAGCTGGCACTTTACCTAGTGACATTGTGCAAAATCCCAGGAATGATGGATCATGCATGGCTATTACTACCAGAAGTGGTAAGGTATTGGAGAATCCTTCCGAAGACAAGCAGGTGGTTGATGATATAGCAGATGATGTTGTTGATGCCAAAGAAGCTGAGGTGAGTGTGCATGATGTTACACCTAGACGTCACCATCCTGAAAAGGCTGATAATCGGAAGCAAGATAAAAAGAAAGTGGTGGAGAAAACAATTCCCCTTCCACCACCACCTTTTCCGCAGAGACTGAAGAAGAAGGCAGATGATACAAGGTTCAGTAAATTCATGACGATGTTGAAGCAGCTAACTATTAATGTTCCTTTGGTGCAGGCGCTGGAACAGATGCCTGGGTATACTAAATTCATGAAGGACCTTTTAACAAAGAAGCGGGCAGTAAGCTATGAGCCGGCAGATATATTCATCATTGTAGTGCAATTGCCACAAGGTCCTTAGTACAGAAAAAGGCAGACCTTGGTGCTTTCACTATTCCTTGTACGGTTGGATATATGAATTTTGCTAAGGCATTGTGCGATTTGGGAGCAAGCATCAATTTGATGCCACTATCCGTCTACAGAAAGTTGGGGTTGGGCGACCCTACACCAACCAATATGCGGCTCATGATGGCAGATAGGTCGGTAAAACGACCTGTTAGTATCTTAAATGATGTGTTGGTGAAGGTTTCCACCTTCATATTTCCTGTAGACTTTGTTATTTTGGATTGCGAGGTGAATTCTGAAGTTCCCATAATCTTGGGATGCCCTTTCCTCGCAACTGGAAGTGTGCTTATTGACATGAGAGCTAATGAGCTTTTATTTTGTTTGAATCACGAAGTGGTCCATTTTGATGTATGCAAAGCAATGAAGCAGCCCAAGGATATGGATGTGTTCTCTGTAGCTGAAGTTAATTATAAGGATGACAAAGAATTATCTGTAGAAAAGCAACTTACTGATGAGTCACTATCTGATGAGCTGCTGAACTTTGAGCGTGAGGAGGCTCAAGAACATGAAGAAACTATGTGTGCTCTAATAGAAATAGGGTCCTATTCTCATACTCCTAAGCAGCCGGACCTTGATCTTAAGAATCAACTGTCACCAACAGCAAAGACTTCCATTGAAGAGCCCCCAGTGCTAGAATCGAAAGAGCTCCCCAATTATCTAATGTATGAGTTCTTGGGAAGTAGAGATACACTTCCTGTGAGTGTGGCGGATGATTTAAGTGAACAACATGTAGAGGCTCTCATCTCTGCTCTGAAGAGATACAAGAGAGCTATGGGTTGGACTATTGATGATATAATTGGTATCCCGCCTGGGATATGTATGCACAAGGGTCATATCGAAGAAGATTGCATGCCTACAAGTAAGCCTCATTGTCTTCTGAATCCATTCAGAAAATGATCCACCATCTATCTCGATGAAGTCTAAGTAACCGAGATAGCTATGTCGTGCCGCGACAATAAATCAAGCGCTTGATGGGAGGCAACCCATCGTTTTTAATTGTTTTTGTTGTTTTTGTTTTCCTAGGATTTTATCAAGCCACGACCAAAACTAAGGAACTTTATGGGAGGCAACCCATCGTTCTAATCGTTTTTGTTATTTTTGAGTAAATGTAGGTGCAAGAGGTGTAAAGGAGGAGATTGGTTTCAAATTTTGATTTGAAAGTATTGCATGTTGAAGGTGGTAAGTTAGGAATGAAGAAGCAAAAGGCTATGGGTTAGGCATTGCCTATGAAAATCTAGGCAACGAACAAAGCAAGGCCTATGTAAATCTAGGCAATGAACAAGGCATGGCCTATGCTATGGCCTAAGATCTCAGAATCTAGAATGGCATAGCATAGGCACCGCCTATGCCCAACAATGCTATAGCATAGGCGCCGCCTATGCAAAAGCTTTTGGTCTCGGATTCTACAATACCATGGTATAGGCACCGCCTATGCCCAACAATGCCATAGCATAAGCGCCGCCTATGCCAAAGCCTACGTCCAACTAGGCTTTGCAAAAGGCGCCGCCTATGCCAAGCATAGGAAAAGCATTAGGCGCCACCTATGGTCACTTTTGGTCTCCAAATCCGATACCAAATGGGTCAAAACCCGACCCAAGCTTGTCCTATAAATAGAACCTTAGTCTTAGAACAAAAATGCATTGCAACTTCAACCTAGGCGCCGCCTACCTCTCCAAAAACCTCTCAAAAATTTTCCTTTTGCTCTTTTAACTTTGCAAGAACATCTTCCGAGGCCATCAACCAAGTAAGTACTTCTTTGTTCTTATTTTACATTCCGTAAGTACTACACTACTAAACCTATAATAAGTTGTTAAATCTTGAAGTAGTGTTGATGATTTGAATGTGGTTGCTTTGTTGTGATACAACTAAGTGTGTGAAAGAATACGTAAGGATACTCTTGAATTGTTTCCAACTTGTATTTAATTTTTATACACTGTCATACTTTTGCGGAATTGACATGGCCAAGGAAATTGCATAATCTTGTAACTAGAAAGCTTACATGTTGGAATGACTTGTTCATCGAGATGAGAATCATGGTTGACTACAAATATACGATGTTGTGATTATTTCTAAATTCTATAACTTGATTCAATCTCTCTGTAGTAGTCTTGCTCAAAAGATACATCAATCCAAGCATGAAAGTATTGCCAAGATTTCATGTAATGGACTCAAAAAGGATAGTTAAGATGACAAGAAAAGTATGACTGCACTGATTATATTATTGGAGCATAACACGTAAATGTATAGCGATGAAGCCTGAGTAATCGACATCATTCACTTCACTAATCTGTGCCAACAAATTAAGTGTGGGGTGGTGCCACTACTGCTTGTTTATTGATTGGATCCACCGAGATCAAGCTAACATTACTATTATTTTAATCTCAGGTACAATGGCACCAAAAGCAAGACAAGGAAAGGATAAAGCGACCACCTCACAAAAAGGCCAGAAAAGGGGACGTAAAGAGCAACGTGAATCGTCCTCGCTGTAAATAACTCGCTGTATGTTTGGAATCAAATGGGTCCTAGAGGAGCAAGGAAAGGAGTGGTATAGGAACAATAAAAAAAAAATATGTTCATGTGGAGTTGATACACAAGGAAAGCCTAGCAAAGAAAGAACCTCGCATGTTGGCCAAGATAATGGCATTACATCTTGATTTCATCTTCCAAGATATGGGAGAATGCAATCTCGATCTAACACGAGAATTCTATGCCAACTGGTCACGAAAACTACAGGGAGTGAAGTAAAGATTCGGGGCCAAGTCCTTCAACTAAATGCGGAGTTCTTCAACTCTTTTCTGGGTTTGCCATCTGTTGATCTATCACCACTCAAAGAGCTGTATCATAGACCTCCGTACAGGGCAATCAGACACACATTGTGCGGCATAAGATCTATGGCACGATGGAGCAGACACAAGGACACCGGTCGGCACAACACCTTCCCATATGCTTTCTTAAATAGGGAAGATAGGATATGGTTGTGAATAGTCAACTCTTGCCTGATTCCAGGGACACAGTACACAAAGATAACACGAGATAGAGTGTGCTTGGTGTACGCATTGATGACGAATGTCCCTATCAACATTGGGGCAATTATTCGATCTACATTGCATAAGGCTAGGCTGCACAAGAGGTCCCACTTCAGCTTTGGCAATCTGTTGACTGCAATATTGAGGAAGGAAGACATCGAAGAGGAACCGGCTGATCATAAACTTCCACACAACCCAAAGAAGGTTGACCTCACAAAGGTTAAAGATGCTGAATCCACACATGGCGTCAACCTTACCACTTCAGAACGTCATGCTCGGGATGAGAGTTTCTTTCGCCATCTTTATGACATGACTCGGTTTAACATGATGAGCGAAGGTCATGTTCCAACTGCTGCAGAGCTGCAACAGTTGGATTATGACTACCCAATGAACGAGCATGCAAGGTCTATGTGTGGAGTAGGTGTGTACTTCTAGGAACCTCTTGATGATGATGTGCCAACCGATGATGATCGCCGAATGCCAGACTCCGACGTGGAGGAGAATTCGAATGACGACGACTCCGATGATGATTCCGATGAAGGGGGTATGACCCCATACATAGAGGAGGAGTCCGACTAATCCAGGTTCTTCTTATTTATTTTCCACTGAGGACAGTGTGTCCCGTCTAAGTGTGGGGTGCTGGTATTTGTATGCTATACTTCCTTACCTGCATTTGCTTATTTATGTTTATTTGTTTATTTGTTTTATTTGTTTAGTAGTCAAATTTTTTATTTTTTTGTTGTTAAAAACTTTGCATAAAATTGTTCTGATAGGCAGCATGGTATTGTGACAAGAGTCTGTGATAAAATCATTACTATTGAGACGTTTAGGCTCTAATTGTGACTCACTATGTGATAATTGTGTGGTTCAAGTCATTCATCTGTTGGGTCAAGAGTCTATACTACTCCTAATAAAGTCGACCATGTGCCTTGTGTGTGTGAGACAATAGTATATTCTATGTTTGTGGCTGATGCTAGAACTTGCCTGGTATGTATGTAAAGCAAAATAAAGAGTGTGAGTTTAGGAGATGATTTAGGCATTTCTTTGACAACCTGTGATTGTTTAACTTCATTTTATCTACCCATGGACATCATCCTAGATAACTCCCTTTGAGCCTTTAGCCTATTTTCTTTGACAGCCTCATATGTAAGCCTAATCCATTTTTTTCAAGACCATAAATTGATCCAAATTCCTAAGTGCTTTAAAATTGTAAAGTCACGTGACAACATAAGAGGAAATTGGGTGAGAGTAGTGCCTTAAAGTGAATTGGTACTTGAATTAGTTATGAAAAAGAGTGGCTATCATAGAGGTATGTTATAAAAAAAGAAAAAGAAATAGAAAAACAAAAAGATAAATTGTGCTTATGATTAAATAAAAAGATAGTTATGTTTGAATGGCAAAATAGGTGAAAAGGGGTGGTAGATAAAAGGAAAGTAGAGAAGTTGTTTAAAAGAAAGTGTTAATGGCATAATGTGATGTATTAAAGCGCTTAGGAACATAGTCACTATTTCTGGCCAAAATAGTCCTACCCGTCCCTTAGCCTACATTACAACCTGTAAAAGACCTATTTGATCCTAAGCTTAGCATTCTGATATTTAGTGGAGCATTACACTAAGGTCAAGCCTATGGTCATCAGTTGCAACATATGAATTCTTTGTGAGAGTGAGAGCAAGGAAAATCTTATACCCATGTTCGAAATATATACAATACTTGTGAGTGATTATGGGTAATATCTTGTGTGAGACACACATGGTTGATGAGTTTTGGGTAGTCGTGTATGATTCTTTGTGCCTTAACTTCTTGAATACAAATTAACCACCATCACGAGTCTATATTAGAGGTTGAATTGTTTCTAGTAGTGATTAGAAAATTACTCTTTGTTAATAATTGCTATGCCTGTCTTGATGAATATTTTGTGTGTTACTGTGAAACCCTAAGTAGATGTTTATATGGACATGATATTTTGTTCGAGGACGAACAAAGCTTTAAGTGTGGGGTGTTGATGATAGGCGTATTTACACGCCTAAAGTACCTTAATTTACCCATATTTGAGCTAAGTTTTGAGGACAAAATACATAATTCATGCACTTTTAGTCCTCTTTCCTGTAAGTGAGCTAACAAACGTGATTAGCAAGTTTTTAGGTATAAATGATGAAGATTTCAGCATTTTTTTGATAACTTGATGCCAAAGGAAGCTTCACGAAAGAAGGAAAGCAGAGCTTGGACGCCTAGGGACTAACAGTGACGCATGGAAAACCTGTCCCGGGCAAAAACAACATTTCCAAAGACTTTGGGGAACAGTAACTTAGTAGGATTAGGATAATGATGCAGTAACTTATTAGTATTAGGATAAGTACGCAGTAGCCTAGTAGGAATAGGATATGGGTATTATAAATACCCTATTTTGCTGAAGTTTTTCATACGTCATACTTCTTCAATCAATTACTTTTTATTATTCATTCAACACTTTCAATTCATTCTCTTTCAATTAATTCTTATTACTTTCTCTTCATCGACTTCTAAATTTTCACAAAAAGAGAAACGCTACTTGCAAGGAATTCACGCCACAAGCACTACCAAAGCATACTTCACGTTAGACTCTTATTTTGGTATGATAATAATGTCTATTGTGATTTCCGTTGCACTCATGAGTAGCTAAACTTCTCTGTTGGGGTTATGGAAGCCTTATGAGACACTATCTATTGCTATGAGTTTGTGAATTCTTGACACGTATGCTGCTTATATCATTATTCTCTTCATCTTAATCTAAATTCTTGTGGTTGCAAACATATAGAATACGCCAGTATAGCATTAACTTGTTCGAAAGGAAAGTTACATGTCTGGAAAAGAGATAATGTCAAGGTAATAAGGCACCAACCCCTGTTAAAAAGTTAGTGCCGTAACTGGATTAACCTCTTGTAGAATCTGTACCATTAGATACGCTTTAAGCTCGAAAGAGTTAAAGTGAAATAATCCTTGATGGTCGAAAGACGCCTGGATTTACCATAGAATATGATTCTCTATAAGCGCATGCATGTCTGAATTCCGCATAACTCATAGTCAATAGATACGTATAAATCATAAGGTGGACATAACCCTAACTCTCAATTCTCATTGATCAAAACCAACCAAGCAATCCATTTTACTCTTCTATTTTCCGTTCTTACGTTACTATTTTGATACTCTTAAATTCACGCTACAATCCCCCCTTTTTTATGAAACTTTCACCTAAAGTCTAATAATCTTTGCTTACTTAGTGACCAAGTATTCCCTGTGGGATTCGACACCCAACCCAGTTGGGTTCTATATTTGGCAACGACTGCTTACACTCTTACGAGAGTTGTAGTTTGAGTGTTATCAAATTTGTAAATATGCCTATCATCAATATTCCTCCTGATATTATAATGATGTCCCAAGCAGCGTGGATCGAGGCTATGACTAAATTAGCTGTGCTTGATGTAAAGGTAAGTCACATAGAACATGGAGTAAGAAAGTATTTGGACAAGTAGTTTGAGGACCAGGATAGCCGAGTCTAAAGGCACCTAAATTATTTTGAGTCGAGTATCACTCAATAGTTGAGCAGAGGGAAGATGCGCAATATTGATACTATTAGATCTGAGTTTTTAGAAATCAAGAAAATAGTCTCAGAGCTTTCTGAGAGACCCTGGTTGCTGTGATCGTTGTTGAAACAATAATTCATATTATCCATATACCTAATATTTTGTCAAACTTAGCTGATGCACCAATTAAGGAGACCAAGGAACAAAGTAAAAAGAGGAAGAGAAAGAAGAAAGAAGATTGAGCAGCCAGGAAGAAGGCCAGATATAAGAGTATTCAGGATGAGTTGGACTAACAAACACCGGTCCAATATATGGCCAGGGGAGCTGGTAGATTGAGTGATCTATTTGTTGATGCTGTGGTGGTCGATATTATATCCTTACTTTTGTTGATGTAGTCCCGACTGATGGGACGATGGCTGAGGAGAGTATGACCTGATTTGAGAGCCCCTGTATTAATGTTGATACACTGATTCCTTGAGAACCTAGGTATGACCTTTATCCTTACTCTATTTAATATTTGTAGCACTAAGGATAGTGCAACAACTTTTAGTTTGGGGTGGGGGTTATTCTAAAAAAATTGGGAGTAGCTAAAATGTATAAGTAGCTAAGACTGAAAGTTTTTTATGACTTGCAGATTTGATGCAGGCTACCGAGATAGGGAGTAAATCTGTGCGCCTATGGCAACAGATTATTTTTTTTGATTATGATTTACTTTGTTGTTGAGTTTCGAGTTGTGACTATTAAAACACTGCTGATTTGATATGTTATTGGGCTGAAGTTATGATGAAAAAGTATAAACCCCTCTAAAAATTTTCTTTAATTAATTTTTTGATTTGTATACTTGTGTAAGACTATTGTGAATTTGATAATAACATTAGGATTAGGGATAGAACAGCTAGGGACAAAACAATTGCATATGTGGATAACTAGTACTTAGAAATGTAACCATGTGCAAGTGTGGGTGAGGTCTACTGAGTCCCCAATATGTTAGAATCTAGAAATTGCCCGGTTGCTTTTACCTAGGTTTAGGATAGTTAGGTAGGAGGTGATCATAGTCCCTATTTGTGTGAGTCCATTTTAGCCTAAAATGCCCTTGCCAAATGAATAAATCTCTTTGATCTAAATATTTGATCCTCTATAGATCAATTTTTCTTATTACACCTATCACCTTCCAATTTAACCTACAATGCACCTGTGTTGGACCTGGTCCTCCTATGGACATCGTGCATCTCAACTTAGGCAAATCGCCTAAGTTGAGTGGCTATTATAGGGGTGAGTGAGAGAGAATGAGTATAAAGAAAGTGGGTTAAAGAAAAATAGTTGAAACTTGAGTAGGTGTGGTGAAAAGAAAAGTTTCAATAAAAAGAAAAAGAAAAAGAAAAGGATGAATAAATTCTAGAAAACCATACCTAGACCAATTAGAACTTGCTTAAAAGAAAAAAAGGGAGACATAAGGGTGAAAATAAAAAAATAAAGTGAAAAGTAAGTGGACCCCGAGAAAGGCGTAGTGTCTCGGAGGCTTAGTCACTAAATAGATCTCAAAAGATAGCATAACAACCCAAGCCTACATTACAAGCCAAAAATAGTCTTATAGTGATTTTATCGTAACTGTCTGACAACTTAGGAAAAGAGCATAAGGGAAAGCCTATGATATTCTATGTGCACCGGTGATACTTTTTTATGAGTGAGAGAGTTATTTGTTATATCCCTGAATAGAGTGGTTTATCCAAATAAAGAGTAAAAGGGATTTCCTTGTCCGTGAGCGCACATGGGTTATGCTACTAAGTTGCTAGATTGTCTGGTGAATGTAATTTGTGTCTATGTCCAAGTGTATAGTGCTAATGTAATTCCGTCATCGGATCCCTTCGTGTTTCTACATGTGCTAAATTTCTATATGCAATTTGAGCTGAAAAGTTGAAATTAGGAGGGGAGCAACTAGCGTTAAATCGAGTTTAAAATCACTTCCATAACTTGCTTGAGATCATCCTACTTAAGCATTGTCTCTTTGCTAGAAAATACTTATTTGGTTTTGTTTGCCTAAGGACATGCAAAAGTCTAAGTTAAGACTGTTGATGTGGCATGGAAACCCAATACTTTCAATGCTTAAAACCATAAATTTATATGTGAACTTAGGGTGTTTTTTTGATATAATGCACTTTAGTGTATATTGTAGGTAAAACGGGTCTACAATAGTGTTTGAATAAAAAGCGAAGAAAAAACCTAAAATAGACCAACTTTGATCAGGATACGAGTCAGCCCATCAGTCATAAACATCCGATACGACTCGTATGCTGAATCATATAAACAAAAGAACCAAAAGACAACTTGAGGAGCTAAGTACGAGGAAGATACGACTCAAGTATCCAAGTTGTAAGCTAGGATACGAGTCATACAAAGTAGTCGTAAGTATAACAGAACCTAAGCTACCATTACAAAATTAAAGTCTCAAAAGTATATGAGTTATAAGTCTGAGTACAACTCGTATAGGGAAGTCGTACACAAACCAATGTTAAAATCTCGGAAACACAAAAGTCCTAGGTACATATGAGTGAAAGGAATGAGTCATACACTCAGGCATGACTAGTAAGTAGAAGTCATGTACCGAATAGAAAGTTAAATCCTTGGGAGATTAGACACTAGAAAGAATATGAGAAGGCAGGGTATGACTCGTACGATGTTGGTACAAGTGAAGAACGAGTAATACCGACTGCCAACATAACTCAACCTTTCCTATTTTTATCAGGATCTTATGTTATTTTGAGATACTATAAGTACCCTAGGGTTTATCTTTTATTAGGTTATGATCTATTACATTTTATTACGATACTTTACAATATTTTTACAATTGTTCTTGAGATTTTAAGGTTTATTCAATTACAGACTTCAAAGTTTATTCATATTATTCTTATGCAATTGATTTAATGTGTTCTTTATTGTCAATCATAATTTCTTGCACGAACATGAGTGGCTAATCTCCTTAAAAAGGGTTGTGGGAACCCTGGTGGATTAGCTACTTAGAAGAAGATGTGACTCATCATGTCTAGGATTTTTGCATGTATCCTAATCTTCTTCTTGATAATTAACCTCAAGTAGCTACAGTAGCTTGAGATAGAATGTATTTGAATCCATTCCCACAAGGGAGTTTGTGATTGGGAAAAGAAGATTAGGATAGTGATTTGTGATTCACCTCTACCTTTTAGTCCCCACCATCTTATCTAATCACTTAATCCTAAAAGATGATAGTGAATTAAGGTCGTAGAAAGGAGCAATAAGGCGACACTCTGAGATTTAACCTGTAAAGGGTAATATTTATCTTCGCGCCCATCAGGCGGCTGATAATACCTATCTTGTAGACTTTTCATGTAGAACAATAAAATAGTTAGGTTGATCGAGAGAAATTTATGGAGTTGAGAAACCAGAAGGAACACAAGCCTAGTGATCATCTCATATTGTCTACAACTCAAAATCACTTAAGATTTGGTTACCACTTGTAATTGTTACTTAAATCCCCTCATTTACTTTCTTGTATTTCTCGTGGCTTACATTTAAGTCAAGAAACTATTCATATTTTCCACGTGGGATAGACCCCAACTTAGTTAGGTTATTATATTTGCAATTGACCACATTTACTACTAATTGGGGTGTATTTTGGGCGACATCAGTCTCCACATGCTCAGTACATTTCAGAAGTATTGTTCCACATATACATCTGTGTGATTACATTATTTTATAATATAGGTACCAGCTATAGCCTATACATCATAATTAGACAGTTTGTAGCTTTCAACCAGCAGATGATAGTTCCTCTTATTTTGGGGACTCCAGTCAATTGCAGTTCATATATTGTAATTTAGATTATCCATGTATATTGATCAGTGGTAGTTGGAGTCATATCCCAGCTATTTACAGTCAGTATAGTAGAGGCTTCACAGATAGCTAGTCAAATTTATTCCATGAAATTCAAGTTTTTCTCTTCAGTTTTATCATGTTGTAAACTTTATTAGTATTACATTTATTTAGACTTTCTCATGGCTATGTTTCCACTCAGCAAATTTCACTTGTATTTATATTATAAATTTGTTCCTAGTATCATGTCAGTACATCTGTTATCTTGGGATCACTTGTGATTCTAAGCACTGTGTTATGACTAGGGGGTAGCCTCTGATCGTGATATCTACTAACAAGTTCATAGAGCCTATGCAATAGATGGACCTTCTATTGCAGCAGATTACCTATATGCTGCATAAGTTATTATAGATGGGTAATCTGTTAACACTAGTTTAGAGAACCTATGAAATATATGGACCACTTGTTGTAACTGATGGACCATCTGTTGCAACAGATTACCCATCTATTGCTTAAGTGGTTGTACATGGGTAATCTGTTCACATATTCAAAGAACTTCTGCAATAGATGGCCCATCTGTTGTATCTTTTTATTTTTATTATAACTTACTAACCTATTTAAATTTTATTCTTATATCACAGTATGTTGATGAAATTCGTTACCTCATAAGGGAAATTCACCTTAAATTCACAGAGAAAATCTAGGGATAGGATCATGGACCTTAACTTCTACAATAACTTCTTAAGTAGGTACAACAAACTCAGTTAAGAAGCAAAAATTCCTGGTGGCAAAAATATGAGGAGTTAATTGATGAGTTTGTATGGGATAATGATGTCATTGACTATTTAGAGTGAAGAGGCCATTTTTAGGTGCCATGGATTGGATTGGGGTAAAGTGGATTCTTATATTGATGAAATTAAAGAATAAAAATTTTATGACTATTGAGTCCTCATCAATGAGGGAGTCATAAATGTTCACTACTGCAACTTACCAGTATTTAAGGAGTAGGAATTTTTTATTTATATGGAGCCACTATTAGAGTTGATGAATCACTTACTCGAGAAGTTGTTTAATGAAAGGCAGTCCTTTGAAGGTCAAAAAAAGGACCTAACCAAAAATAAGACTGGTGTCACATGCGGGTCATACACATTTACATTTATTAAATGTTTTATAATGGGTACTATTATGACAACTCCAAAGCCTTTATCGAATGATAACACAATGGAAAAGATACAAGAGGTTTGTATTGCTGGGGTACTCTATAAAAGTTCGGAGCCCTGATTTAGGCTATTATTTATTTATCTGGATGTGTACAAATATTATTGATGACAATATTTTATTTTTAGTATTCTAGTTAATTGTATTATTGGATTGGTGATGACAATAGTTAAGTAATTTAAATTGAAGTACATTTGTTTTGTCATAAATTATATTTTATCCTTAGATTTGGAAACTTAGAAATTATTACTAAAAATAGATTACTAAGTGCAAATATTGCAACAAATGCATTATCTATATATACATCTACATAATGAAATAGATGAGAAACCTATTGTAATAAATGACTCATCCATTGGAGAGATCAAACATATATATAATACATCGTAATAGATAAGACATCTATTACAACAGATGTTTCATTTGTTAGAAATAACCAAATAGATAAAGACAAATGTTACAACAGATGCAATATCTATTGTAAAAGATGTCTCATTTGTTGGAAATTATCAAATAGATATAGACATCTATAGAAATAGATATCACATTTGTTTGAACTAATAAAATATATAAAGACATCTATTGCAATCGATGTATTATTAATTGCAATAGATGTCTCTTCTATTTGAAATTATTAAACAAATATAGATATATATAGCAATGGATGACTAACCTATTACAACAAATGAATCATTTGTTAGAAATAATCAAATATATAAAGATATCTATTACAACAGATGCATTATTTATTTAATAGATGTATTATCTATTGCAAATTATGTAATAGATATTTTATTCACCTGGGTACAACTAAGATGTATAGATATTTCAGACAATATTATTGGTAGAGTGGTATGTAGAGAGATGTGGAAGACTTTGTAGATCGTTGCCTATGTTGTTAGCAGGTGAAGGCCGAGCATTAGTTACCAGGTGGTTTGATTCAAATACTGCCCATTCCCGAGTGGTAATAGGAGCGAATTACCATAGACTTTATTAGTGGGTTGCCTCGTACTTCTCATGGTTTTAATGGTATTTGGGTCATTATGAATTGGTTGACCAAGCTGTCCTATTTCATTCCTATTTAGATATCTTTCAATGCTGAGAGGATAGCTCCTTTTTGTGTTAATGAGATAGTTTCTTTGCATGGTGCACCTATATCTATCACTTCATACTGGGTTCAATATTCACTTCCAGCTTTTGGAGAGCTTTCCAAGGGAGTTGGGTACTTAGGTGAATCTTAGTACAAGTTCTTATCCGCAGGTCGATGTCCAGTCGAAGTAGACTATTTCAGTTCTCAAGGATATACTTCGAGCCTGTGTTATGGATTTTGAAGATCAATGGGAGCAATGCATATCCTTGGCAGAGTTTACATATAATAATAGTTACCATTCAAATATAGAGATGACGCCTTTTGAGGCTTTATATGGAAGGAGATGCCATTAACTAAATGGATAGTTTGAGACTTTTAAGATTAGACCTTGTGGTAATGACTTTCTTCAGGAGTTGTTGGATAGAGTTAGGGTGATTCAGGATTGGTTAAAGGCAACTCATAGTAAGAACAAGACTTATACAGGTCACAGACTTTATGCCTTTAGATTTAGAGTTGGTGATCGAGTTTCCTCCTTGTATCATCCATGAAAGATGTGATGAGGTTCAAGAAGAAAAGCAAGCTAAGTCCCAGGTACATTGGACCCTTTGAGATTCTTTGAACAGTTGGTGAGGTGGCTTACGAGTTAGCCTTACCCCCAAATTTTGGTCTTATCCATCTAATTTTCTATGTTTTTATGTTGCAGTGGTATATTATTGACACATTTCATGTGCTTAGATAGTGCTCAGTTCAGTTGGATGAGTGTTTGAATTTTATGGAGGACCCTGTGCTTATTTTGGTTAATGATGTCAGGTGGTTGTGCATTAGAGAGATTTCAGTAGTTAAGGTTTAGTGGAGGTAACACCACGTAGAGGAGGATACTTGTAAGATCAAGACAAGATGAAGACCCAGTATCCTTACCTGTTCGATGCTCCAGGTACATCCTAATCCTTTACTTTTGTATACAAAAGTTCTTTTAGTAGAGATAGTATAAGACCCTCTAGGTCATTTTCTATATTTCTGCTTATTTTCACCATTTAGATCTTTCCTATAGCTACCCTAAGTCATTTATTACTTACTGGGACTGAGAGTTTAATTACCAGATAGTTTGTTTGGTTTTTAGGACTAATTCCCTATTTTTGAATCCTTTTTCGGTTCAAATTGGCTACTTGACAAAAACTCTAGTCAAACAATATCGTATGCCAATTTTCACTATTCCAATAGCTCCAAAACATCAATTATAGTTTTGGTGGACCCTTGGTTCGGGTTTTGAGACTCCCAGACTCATTTTGGGCTATTGGTCAGAAGTTGAGGAAAATGACAAGTAGGTGTGGGACACACTTTTCATCAAAACAACCTTGGATGAAAATTTTTGCTGCACCACTGAGTCCAGAACATTGAATTTGATAGGGTTTCATAATTCATTTATGCGTACGGAATTTTAGAGGAATCCCGAGGGGTTGGTGGAGACTAGGAATTTCTCTAAGTTATAGCTAATGGCTAATATCTAGTGCGACGGCTAAAGCGACCCTTTGGGAACTTTGACAGAGGGCACTTTAGCATCCCTTCCCAGCCAGCAGATACCGATTTAGCGGCCCATGGTCTACTTTAGTGCCTGGCTTGTTGGGGTGGGTAAAGCGGTACCAAATGCTTTTGAAGTGACTGCTAAAGCAGTAAAGTGTTTGTTGTACCGGTACCCACGTTCTTAGGAAGGGTATAAATACCCACTTAGCTTAACTTTTCACTATTTTCATCTACTCTCTAAAATCTTAACCCTAAAAAGTGGGAGTACTTGGGATAATCGATTGTGGGTGATTGTTGAAATTTAGCATCATTAATTTATGCAATTTCCAATCAAATTTGTAGTAAGATTCTATTATTTTAATGGTTGGTTCCCCATTTTTATTTAAAATCCCTAAAAGCTTGGTCAATTCTAGCACCAAATGAGCTCACAAATGGGCCCATGAAGTCAATACCCCAGATATCGAATAACTCTACTTCAAGCATTTTGGACATGGGCATCTCATGGTGCTTTGAAATAGAAACTTGCCGCTGACACTGATCACATTTTCTTACAAAATCATAGGAATCCTTGAATAATGAAGGCCAATAGTAGCCACTTTGCAGTACTTTCTTAGCCGTGCGATCACCTGCATGGTGACCTCCAACTTGGGAAGCATGGTTTGCTTCCAGTATGATAGGCACCTCTACATCTGGGATGCACCGCCTAATAATACCATCAGCACATCGTCGAAAAAGATAAGGCTCATCCCAGAAGTAATGTTTCACATTATGCATGAACTTTTTTGTTACATAAAAAAGGAAAGCAGCTCTTGGACTGAATGTGATGCATGGGAACTTTTTCCCTGGCAAACTCAATATTTTTAAATAGTTAAGGACGCAACAGAAATTTATTAGAGAAGGATGTTATTAAAAGCCTTATTGCTGAATTTTTAGGGATAATTCACATTCTGTATTATTTTGGAACACAAGGGAAATCGACTTAGCTTGAGGACGGAGAGAGAGAAACGCGTTTCTCTCTTAATTTCGCTAGTCATCTTTATCACCAAGATCATTCTAAGTTTTGGTATGATGAATATTTTTATCTTGATTTCCATTTTATTCATGAGTAGCTAACTTTATTTGTTAGGGTTATGGAAACCTTGTAGTATACTCTCTATTGCTATGGGTTTTTGAATTTATGATGTGTTAATCCACTTATATCATTACTCTCTTCATTTTGATTGAATTCTTATAGTTGCAAACATAGGGAATGCGCCATTATAGCAATAACTTGTTCGATAAAAAAGTTACTGTTTGGATAAGAGAGTGTGACAAGAAAATAGGGTTTCCAACCTCTATTTTACACGTTAATGCCCTAGCAGGATTAACTTCTTGGAGAATTCATACAATTGGTTGTACACTTTGGATTCGAGAGAACTAAGGTGAATAAATCCTTGATGGTTGAAAAACACTTGGATTTAGAATTAGAATACGTCTCTCTATAAGTGCATGCATGTATAAAATCCGTATTACTCATAGTTAATAGAGAAGTAGAAGCTACAAGGTGGACATAACCCTAACTGGTCATTCTCTGTGATCAAATATTATTACACATATCATCTCATCGTTACACTAATAATATTATTGTGCACCTAAACTAAAAAACCCCTTACCTTGGAACCTTCGACCAACAGTCTAATAATAATCGCAATACTAGTGATCATAGTATTCCCTGTGGGATTCGACACCCAACCCAATTGGGTTCTATATTTGACAGTGACCGCTTGCACTTTCTAACGAGAGTTGTAATTTGGGCGTATCATTCTTCATATAAACCTTTAACTGCCTAGAAGCATATGCAACCATCTTGCCATACTGCATCAACAAGCAATACAGTTCCACCCAAGATGCATCACAATAGACAACAAAACCTTCAATACTCTCAGGTTGAGTCAAGACCAAAGTCAACTTATCTTTCAACTCCTCAAAACTACCCTCACAAGCGCCAGACCATAAGAACTTCACCTTCTTTTAAGTTAACTTATTCAAGGAGTCAGTAATAAAAGAGAAACTTTCCATAAACATCCTATAATAACTAATAAAACCTAAGAATCTTTAAATGTTGGTTGGAGTTGTGGGTCTAGGCCACTTCTTTACCACCATAAATTTTTGTGGATCCACCATGATCCCTTAAGATAAAACAACATGACCCAGATAGGTCACAACATTCAAACAGAACTCACACTATATTAATTTTGTATACAACCATTAATCTTTCAAGGTTTGCAACATAAGTCGAGGGTGATCGGTTTGATTTACCTCACTTTTGGAATACACCAATATATCATCTATAAACACAATAACAAACAAATCCAAGAACAGACATAATAATCAATTCATAAGGTCCGTAAATATTTTTGGAGAATTAGTTAAACCAAAGGACATCACCAAAAACTCAAAATGCCCATAATGGGATCAAAATGTAGTCTTAGGGATATCCACTTCCCTAATCTTCAACTGATGGTAACCCCACCGAAGATCAATCTTGGAGAAGCACTTAGCTCCATGAAGTTGATCAAAGAGATCATCGAACTAGAAAGCGAATTCTTAATCTCTCCATTACCTTATCAACTGGAGGTAATCTATACATATCCGAAGGAGCCCATCCTTCTTATACATGAAGAGAACTGGAAAACCCCAAGGAGAAACATTAGGGCAAATGAAATCCTTATCTAGAAGATCTTTCAACTTTTACTTGAGTTCTTTTAACTCAACTAGAGCCATTCTATAGGGAGGGATAGAAATAGGATGAGTGTCCAGAAGAAGATTAACCTCAAAATCAATTTCCTTGTCAGGAGGAATACTAAGAAAATCATCAGGGAACACCTCAAGAAACTCACAAACTACAGGGACAAAATGAAAAAAAGGACTTTCAAATCTAAAATCGTTAACATAAACTAAGTGATAAAGACATACCTCAGAAATCATATTCTAGGTTCAAAGATATGAAATGAAGCTTTCCTTAGGCACTAGGAACTACCTTCCCATTAACTCATCGGCTTATTAGAGATGTGGAATCTGACCCTTCGAGCCCGACAATGAAATGATGCATAATATGAATACAACCAATCCATCCCTAAAATCATATCAAGGTCTAACATGTCCAACTCTATCTAATCTACCAAGGTCTCCCTCCACTGATAGACTTCACACAACCCCTATAGACCTTTATATCCACAATGGAGTCACCCATCGGGGTGGACAAAAAAAAGAGATAAAAAATACACCCAAGATTAAAACCAAAATATATAGCCACATAAGGGGTCACCTAAGAGAGGGTAGATCTAGGATCAAGTAGATAATAGACATCACTAGAGAAAAGTTTAACCATACCAGTAACAACATTAGGGGACACCTCAGAATCCTAGCAGTGGCAAGTGCATACAAATAGTTTCAACCAGTGCTAGAGCTAAAAACAGAAGTAGCACCTTTTGGTGCAGGAGTTGACGAAGTAGCAATAGGGATATTATTTTCCCTAGAAGCAACCTTAGAAAGAGAATCCCACAGTATATGACCAACCTGACCACATTTAAAGCACTTGATCCTCCCCTCTTCACAAACACCATGATGCACCTGACCATAAAACCAACAAGGGGGATGTGATGGAGCTAACTGAGCACCACTAGATTATAGATGGGCACCTTACTCCATGGAACCAACACTATTCTAAAAATAACGATCACCCAACGGATCTAGATAAGGAGCTCTAGCTGTAGAGTAGGAACCAAAATTTCCCCACTTTTTAGACCATTTCCACCATCTCTTCCACTCTATTGCTGACCTCTACTATGATATGAATACCAAAACTTTTTATTTTACATTTTACTCATCTCTGCCCATTTTTTTCTCATCTTCCACTTGTTCCATAGACACCACAAGTATAGAGATGTCCATGTCCTTGTTCAACAAGGTGACCTTGCTCTCTAAAATTAACTTATGGGATAACCTAGAAGAAAATTTCCTTATTCTAGCCCTCATGCTAGACACCAGTTCTTGAACATGTCGCGACAGCTGATAAAACTTTAAGGCATAATATTTTACTAACATCTTTCTTTGCTTAATGTTTATGAATTCCTCAATATTCACCTCCCTTAACTTTTGAGGAAAGAAGCAATCAACAAAAGCACTAGAGAAGTTATCCCATAAAGTAGACTCAACATCATCACCCTACACTGATCCCATTCCCCAAACCACTGATGTACCATATCCTTCAACTGTAGGCAGTGAACTCCACACCCTTCACATCAATAACATACATCATATAAAAAATCTTTATTATCTCATCAATAAAATTGTGAAGATCTTCCTCAACTTTAGAACTAGTGAAATTTCGAGGACTCAACCTCATAAGTTTTCCAACTCTAATGACCTTAGAGGATTAAGCAACAGAAGCAACACACTCAGTATGAGAGGCCACCAACTGGGTAATCAAATAAATTGACTTGCAAAACTTAGAATCGGACACATTAGATTAAGGTGTCCGAAGAGAGATAAGAGAAGCAGTAGAACTCCGCGAGTCATTGTCAAGATAGTGTCACCAAGAAGACACACTATTAGCCTTACCAATCATATACCATGTCTCGTAATGAGGCCTTACGACTCATGGGATCCAATCATTGTTAACACATAAACTAATTGGGGTAAACATTGGTCATCTTACTATTTGAACAAAATGACTCATAATGAGTCCTCATGACGCATAATGAGCCACTCATACTAATAGTAGAACTTAGCTATACATGTTATTTAGACTATAATTTGAGTCCAACAACTCGTCATGGGTGTTTTTGTCTTATGTTCTCAACTCGTACTTGGGATAGTAACCCAAGCACCATTCATGGGATACCTTACTACTAGGGTCATATGACCCATCAAGACACCCTACGACTCATATTGTAAGTCGTAGTCAGGACAGTGAGGATCAAATTACAAAAGTTTTCAAGGACCAAAATTTGAGGTGTTACTCCAAATTAGCAAAAAGTGAGCTAACTTCATTAGTTGATCCACTATCACCCAAATAGAGATTTCCCTAAGTTATTAGGACAACCCACTATAAAATCTGTAAAAATATTATCTCATTTCTACATAGGTACATGCATCCTCTGAAGCAACACAATAGAACATTAATGTTCATAATTTACCCACTAATAATTATAACACTTGGACACATAATCCACTATGCTCTTATTCTTTCTAAGACACTAATATAGTTGCCTTAAGTCATGGGTACATTTTTGTTGTACCTGTGTAAATAGAATAATGTAAACCATGGACATCTAAAAGAACATTATGAATCAAATCACAAACCTAAGGAACACATAACCATTTCGTAAACCACAACACGCTACTTGTATCAAGAGTAGCATCCGCCACCTCTCCATACACCATTTTATTCTGTAGTATATTTAACGTATTGTCCTTAAATTATTTGGCCTTAATCTGATTAAGATATGTTGACTTCACATCAACACTAGACAACACTTTAGCCCTTTCTAAAACACTAAACTTTATACTCTGATATGTTAGAGATTAAAACTCTTTAGCTTAGAGGTCGCCTCAACGCCGTCAAGAAGGGAAAACTACCCATACTTACAGCTTTGTGGCTCAATTTGTCTTCCACCACATTACACTTACCTGGTTGACAATAAATAGTCACATCATAATCTTTTAATATCTCTATCCATCTCTGTTGCCTAATATTTAAATCCCTCTGAGTAAATACATGTTTTAGCCTATGGTGGTTAGTGAAAACCTCACACTTGACACTATAAAGATGGTGTCTCCAAATCTTTATTGTAAACACCACTATTGCCTACTCTAAGTCATAGGTTGGGTAGTTCTTTTATGAGGTTACAACTTTCTTAAAGCATAAGAAATGACATTCCTATCCTGCATTAACAAATCACCCAAGCCTATAAGTAAATTGTCAAAAAACACTATAAAGTCATTTCCTTCTTCTAGTAAATAAAAGATACGATCTTGTAACGCCCCAAATCTGGTACTCGAAATGCTACATGGTGCTCATGACTCCGAAGGACTGCAAGCTAACCCATGACTGATATCTGTAACTAGGAACTACATAATATATTGTATAAAATAAAAAAAGGCTGAAAGGCCATAATGTTCAAATATCTGACAATACTAACTAACTGAATAACATGAACGTGAGAGTATATGTATGAATACATGAACTGTAACTAAGATCATGACATCAGTAAATCTAAATACCGATAACATAAGTTTCGTATGACTGATATACTATTATCTGAATAACTATGTCTAATAGTCTAATTTCTGATGGAATTAGCTGAGTCCCTTACTGAACTATGTGATTGTATCTGATAGTCTTAAATTCTGTAGAAATACCTGAATTCTATTACAGAGATTGAGACTAATACTGTAACTATGGGAAGTAGTCATCTAACCGACATGCCCTAAATAAGATAATATATTTGAGTTGGGGTCCAATCTATAACCTCAATTAGATGGCTGTCAATACCATGCCATTGGTAACGACAAACTGTTAGTAATCCCTCATCTAATAGATACTCTAAGAAGAATGATGGGACCCTTATATAATAGGTTAAGCCACCTCATCTATCCAACCTACTCTAGCTACATAGTTCTGAAGTGCAAGGATTGCTTTTAAGAATCACACCCTCTAATAATAGGTAAGTTCCCATCCTTGGACTCACTTGGTGCTGACATCTGAATAGACACTAAACATGATTAACTAAACTAAACTAGACTGCGTTCATTGAGTTTCATTAACTGAGGAAATACTACTGAGATTACAAAATTTTTGAGATTTCCAAGATTACTATGTTTACTGAGTTTCTTGAGTCACATGACTGACTAAGTTCAATGAATCATGGCTTGACTAAGAGTATCTGGAAAACATAACACTGGCTCTAGGCACACAGCTAAATTGTCAGGTACAAGTATCCCAGGACTCGATAGGATGAAAATAACAAGACATGGCACTTCTTGACACATGACCATAGACAACAATTCATAGTACAATCATTGGGGATTTTTATGAAGTATTCGCATGCCATAATCTTACACATGAATAGGAATGGATGTAAACATATCATAATTTCATAAGCCTAATCCTATAAGCATAATGTCAATCTATTACAAAGCATAACAATAACATGAGAGTCATATCAAACATAAGGAAGAAACATGGATTCATTAATTTTGGTCACAAATGAGTCATAAGGCATAATTCCTAGTCTCTTAGGCATTTTATCAAACACCTTGCATGCATATCTTTAGGATTAGGCATGAATATTGAAATAATACATCATGGCAATATTTTACACTTCCAATGAAAGAACTTCAACCACATGTTAACATATTTTCATGATAGTCTTTAAGGACTTCAACTTGGAAATCAAACAACAACATAAACATGGATATAATTTAAATCGTACCATGGAATCCAAAGTTTATATTTCAAATAGGGTTTCTTGAGCTTCATGAGTGAAAGGAACCCATGAATCAACACTTGACATACCTGGGTGGATGATTTCTTAAAGATTGGTGGAGGAAAGCTTGAATTCTTAACTTGGAATTAAACACCTAGGGTTTCTTTTTCTTGGGGATTAATCTTAGAGAGAAATCTTAATTTGGTGTTATAGATGAATAATGAAGTTATAAGCTCTGGTATGGTATAATTAGGGGTTAAAATAGGTGGATAAAGACTAAAATACCCTTTTAAAATGACTTAAAATCTCTTATTAGAAGTGGAGAAAGTTGGGCGACGGTCTGTCACTGGCTCGACGGTCCGTCGATCCATCTCGTCTTACTTGGCCAGAACCTAAACTTTCTACCTCGTTTGCAATGGTTTGTGAGATGGTCCATCACTAGATCGACGGTCCGTCAGTCCTGAATGCTTACTTGTCCAGAAAATTGGTTCACTGCCTTAGCCATGATGGTTTGGGCGATGGTCCATCTCTTGCTCGATGGTCCATCGGTCCTGATCATCACTTCTAGGCCATTTCGATAGTTCTTTGTGTAACGCCCATAATGTTTTACTCTGATACCAGATTTGGATAAAATTGATATTATTGTAAATCTAATTAAATTTCCCATATGATATAAAGTCAAAATCTGGAAAATTGTATCTGATTTAAACATTAATCATTTAGGAAGTCATTACTAACTCTTCTGGAGAGTAGATTTAACTTAAAAAATGTTTGAGGTATTACAATATCTCCCCCTTGGGAACATTCGTCCTCGAATGGGACTAACTAGACTGGGAAAGTTGATAGACTGAGCTTACTTAAGGGACATGAACATTTGAACATATTTATATGAATGGAACTTCTGATATACTGAAATCTCATACTGAATATGCATGTCTAATTCATGGATATGTGATGGATAGTCTTCATGAATGCATGACTGAAATTACTAAGAAACTGAGTTTCTCGTAATGAGAAAGCATATCTGATGCATGAATACATGACTGACATGATATATGAACATATGACTGGATATGCAAGGGTATTTGATACCAATTTTATAACAGAAATCTGAACATAAAACTGAATAAGCATAAGGAAAACTGTTCCCTTGGGCTGAGTCTAAGTTTTTGCAGAAGAGGTGAGGATACTTGTTTCGCATGTATGCTTCTTCTTCCTAAGTAGCTCCCTTAACGGACTGATTCTACCAAATAACTTTGACTAGAGAGACTTTTTTATTCCTCAATCTTCGAGTCTGGTAGTCAAGAATTTTAACTGGAATATCTTCATAAGAGAGGTTGTTCTAGACATCAATGCCCTCTATAGAGATTGTAACTGATGGGTCACCTATACACTTCTTGAGCAAAGAGACACGGAAAGCTGGATGAACTGAGGCTAGATCTGAAGGCAATTAAATCTCATAAGCTACCTTGCCGAAATGACTGAGAATTTTGAAGGGACCGACATATCAGGGACTGAGCTTTCCCTTCTTGCCTAACCTCTTCACTCCCTTCATGGGAGAGATTTTCAGGTACACATAATCATTGATCTTGAACTTGAGATCCTTTTTGTGAACCTCTACATAAGACTTTTGTCGGCTCTAAGCAGCCCGGAGTCTTTCTCTGATCAACTAGACTTTTTCTTAGGAATTAAATACTAATTCAGGCCTACAACTGAGGCCTCACTAACTTCAAACCAACCGATTGGAGATATGTATCTCCTACCATAGAGAGATTCAAATGAAGCTATTCAAATGCTGGAATGATAGCTGTTGTTGTTTGCAAACTTAATCAAAGGAAAGTGGTCATCCCAACTACCCTTGAAATAAATTGCATATGCTCGCAACATATCTTCTAAATTCTGAATGGTCCTTTCTGCTTGACCATCTATTTAAGAATGAAAGGTTGTACTGAGATGAAATTGGGTACCAAGGCTCCTTTGGAACGCTTTTCAAAAGTGAGAGGTGAATTGGGTACCTCTGTCTGAAATAATGGATAACGAAACATCGTGTAATCTGGCCAACTCTCTGATATAAAGTTCAGTGTAATCCTCGGCTGAATAAGAGGTATGGACTAGAAACAAATGAGTTGATTTGGTCATCCTGCCTATAATGAACCAAACTAAATCATACTGGCGATGAGTATGAGGCAAACCTGACACAAAGTCCATATTAACTTCTTCCCACTTCCAAGTAGGAATACTAAATTCCTGCATGGACCCACTAGGCTTCTGATGCTCTATCTTAACCCACTGACATGTAGAGAAATTAGCTACAATCTCTGCAATATCTCTCTTTATCCCATTCCACCAATAGATCTCCCATGAACCGCAGTACATCTTAGTGGCCCATGGATGAATCGAGTAGCAGGCACCATGCGCTTCTTCAAGAATTCATTGCCTCAGGTCATCTACACCTGGAACACAAAGAAGACCCTGACAACGCAAAACACCATCTCCCCCTTGGGAGAAAACCTCTACTTTTTGATCTTTGACTGATTTTTTCAACTTAACAAGACTGGGATCTCTATCTTGCTTTTCCTTACCTTGGAAACTAGAGATGATTCGAAACTACTCTGAACCCATATATTACCCTTGGCTGAATCAACTAAGCGAACCTCTAATCTGGAAAGCTGGTGGACTTCCTAAGCTAAATTCTTCTTATTACCCTCAACATGAGCAATACTACCAATAGACAGTCTACTGAGAGCATCGGCCACTATATTGGCCTTTCTCGAATGATAAAGAACACTCATATTGTAATCTTTCAAGAGCTCTAACAACCTTCTCTAACAGAGATTAAGATATGTCTAGGAGAATACGTACTAAAAGATCTTGTGATCTGTGAATACATCTATATGAACACCGTACAAGTAATGACTCCAAATCTTTAAGGCAAAAAATATGGCTGCTAACTCAAGATCATGAGTCGGATAATTCTTCTCATGGGGTTTAACCTGTCTGGAAGCGTAGGCTATGACCTTACCATGCTTCATGAGGACACAACCTAAACCTACTCTATATGAATCACAGTAAACTACAAATCCATCTGAACCATCTAGAAGAGCCAAAAGTGGAGATGAGGTGAGTCGAGTCTTCAACTCTTGAAAACTCTTCCTGCAATGATCTGACCACAGAAACTTGACTTTTTTCTAAGTTATTCTAGACATAGGGGATGCAATAGAAGAAAATCCCTCAACAAACCATCTGTAATAGCCAGCCAAACCCAAAAAACTCTTGATATCTGATGGAGATACAAGGCGAGGCCAGTTTCTTACTGCTTCGGTATTTTAAGGATCAACTCTAATGCTATCACCAGAAATAATATGACCAAGGAATGCTATTGACCTTAGCCAAAATTTGTACTTACTGAATTTGGCAAACAACTGATGATTTTTGAGAGTCTACAATACTATTTTGAGATAGTTTGCATGATCACACTCACTGCGGGAGTAAACAAAGATGTCATCTATGAAGACAAAGATGAACATGTCAAAGTACTGCTTGAACTCACAGTTCATCAAGTCCATGAATACTGGGGAATTGGTAAGACCAAAGGGCATAAGTAAGAATTCGAAGAGACCATACCTAGTACAGAAAGCTATTTTCGGAATATCACATTCTCTGACCCTGAGCTACTGATAGCCTGATCTGGGGTCTATCTTAGAAAAATAGATGGCACCTTAAAGTTGATCAAACAAGTCATCGATTCTGGGAAGTAGATACTTGTTCTTGATAGTGACGATATTGAGCTGACGGTATTCTTTACACATTCTGAGAGAACCATCTTTCTTGTGCACGAATAAGAATGGTGTGCCCCATAGGGACACACTGGGTCTGATAAAATCCTTATCTAGGAGATCCTTCAACTGATCTTTCAATTCTCTGAGTTTTATTGGGGCCATTCTATATGGAGGAATAGATATAGGCCGAGTATCTAGAAGAAGATCAATGCTGAAGTCTATTTCCCTTTTGGGAGAAAGTCCTGGAAGATCTTTGGGAAAGACATCTGAATATTCATTCACTACTGGGATTGATTCAAGACTGGGATTTTTGGAACTAGTGTCATTAACTTGAACAAGATGATAAACACATCCCTTAGATATCACTTTCTGTGCTTGAAGGTAGGAAAAAAGCTAACCCTTGAACGCTGAAGTGCTACCTCTCTACTCTAGAATAGGTTCATTCAGAAACTAAAATTGGACAACTCTATTTCTGCAGTCGATTGTGGCATAGTAGGAATGAATCCATTCCATGCCGATAATAACATCAAAATTAGTCATATCTAATTCAACTAAGTCTACTGAAGTGAATTTCTGAGATACCATAATCGGACAATTCCTGTATACCCGTTGGGCTATGATAGTTTTATCCACTGGGGTAGATACTAAGAAGGGCTCTGCTAGAATTTTAGGACTGACTCCAAAATCAACTGATGTATAAGGATTAATAAAAGACAAAGAAGTTCTTGGATCTAGCAAAGCATAAATATACAAGTGAAAGATCTGTAATGCACCAGTAACCATATCAGGAGAATTTTCCTGATCTTGTTGGTACTGAAGAGCATAGATCCTATTTGGGCATTGCCCACTAGTAGCACTAAAAGAGGCATCGTACTAATTCAGGTGATCGGACTGAGTTAGAGGACGATTATGCTGACCCTGAGGATCTGGCTGGGGACAATCTCTGAACCTGTGGCCTGGCTTGCCATATCTGAAGCAGACATCACTGCCAGCTCTATAAGTACCCTGATAGTGCTTGCCACATGTCCGACAAAGAGAATAGGTTTGGGCACATCTAACACTGCCCTGAGACTTACAGCCTTGTGCCCTATCTCTATTGTCGTCTCTGAATTTCAACATTGGAGCACTGGCTGAGGAAGGAGCTGGAACAGATGACTTTGGGTAAAACTGAGAACGACTTCCACCCTTTAACTTAGGTTGAGCAAAGTTGAAACTACTTGTCCTTGCTCTCTTACTCTGCTTCTCTCTCATCTTAAAATTCTGCTCTTCTATCTGTTGAGCATGGATCATAAGCCTAGCTATGTCCATCTCACTAATCAACATTTCAAATCTTCACTCATTGACCATACTATCATTCACCCTAGAAAAAACCTTACTCATCTTCGCCCTACTATCTGCCACCACATGAGGAGCATATCTAGCTACTTGAGTACACTTAAGAGAATACTCTTTCACTATCATGTTTCCCTATATGAGTTTGATAAATTCTAATACCTTAGATTCCCTCAGCTCTACAGGAAAGAATCTATCAAGAAAAGCAGTGGCAAAACCTACCCACTCAATAGGTCCTGCATCTACATCCCTCTCTACTTTCCACTATTTGAACCATGTGTGAGACACATCCTGCAACTAATATGCAGCTAGCTCATCACTCTCAATAGCTGACACCCCCATGATATCAGTAACCTTTTAAACCTGATTAAGAAATTCTAGAGGGTCCTCATCTGACTTAGACCCAAAAAGGGATAGAGAATTCATTTGGGTGAAGTCCTGAATCTTGTCTGCAGTTGAATTAGCCATTGGTTTGGCTGGAATGATAGCTAATTATTCATTCTAGGAAGCAACTAAATTAGCAAGAGTGTTGAATACAACTCTGAACCCTATATGAGAAACATGTTCATCCAAGGGATCTGCTTGAACAAGCTGATTTCTTCTTTTGGGAGGCATGTTCTATATATGAAAAAGAGAAATGGATTAGACCGAGGGTTAAATTTGAGCACATGCTCACATGCATGACATGATCACTGGAAGAAGGGAAACTGTTCCTAAAACATCTTTTAGCCTTCTGTACAAAAATGTGGCATGCAACACACCCTTGCACAAGACTCTACTAGATGTGACTTTCAGACTTCCTAGGACACTATTGAACCTTAGGCTTTGATAGGAAGTTTGTAACTCCTCAAATCTGGTACATGAAATGCTACACGGTGCTCATGAACTCGAAGGACCACAAGCTAACCTATGACTGATATATATAACTGGGCGCTGCATAATATACTGTATAAATGTGAAAAAGCACTAGAGAAGTTATCCCATAAAGCAGACTCAACATCACCACCCTAGACTAATCCCAATCCTCATACCACTGATGTGCCACATCCTTCAACTGTAGGCAGTGAACTCCATACCCTCCACATCAATAGCATGCACCATATAAAAAATCTTTACTATCTCATCAATAAAATTGTGAGGATATTCCCCAACTTTAGAACCAGTGAAAGTTGGAGGACTCAACCTCATAAGTTTTTCAACTCTAGTGACCTCAAAGGATTAAGCAACAGAAACAACACACTCGGTCTGAGAGGCCACCAAATGGGTAATCAAATAAATTGACTTGCAAAACTCAGAATTGGACACATTAGATTAAAGTGTACGAAGAGGGATAAGGGAAGCAGTGGAACTCTCCGAGTCATTGTCAAGATAGTGTCACCAAGAACACACACTATTAACCTTACGAATCATAAACCATGGCTCTTGTAATGAGACCTTACAACTCATGGGGTACAATCATTTTTAACACATAAACTAATTAGGGTAAACACTGGTTATCCTACTATTTGAACAAAATGACTCATACTGAGTCCTTACGACACATAGTGAGCCACTCGTAATCACAGTAGAACTTAGCTATACACATTATTTAGACTATAATTTGAGTCTAATGAATCATCATGGGTGTTTACATATCATGTTCTCAAGTCATACTTGGGATAACAACTCAAGCACTATTCACTGGATACCTTATGACTCGGGTCATATAACCCATCAAGACACCCTACAACTCATAGGGTAAGTCGCAGTCAGGACAGTGAGGATAAAATTTCAATAGTTTTCAAGGACCAAAATTTGGGGTGTTACTCCAAACTTGCAAAAGGTGAGCTAACTTCATTAGTTGATCCACTATAAACCAAATAGAGTCATATTTACCCAAGGTATTAGGACAGCCCACTATAAAATCTGTAGAAATATTCTCTCATTTCTACATAGGTACATGCATCCTCAGAAGCAACACAATAGGACATTGACGTTCATACTTTACCAACTAATAATTATAACACTTGGACACATAATCCACTATGCCCTTGTTCTTTCTAAGATACTAATATAGTTGCCTTAAGTCATGGGTATATTTTGGTTGTACCTGGATGAATAGAACAATGTAAACCATGGACATCTAAAAGTACATTATGAATGAAATCACCAACCTGAGGAACACATAACCTTTTCTTAAACTACAACACCCTACTTGTATCAAGAGTAGCATCCTCCACCTATCCACATACCACTTTATTCTATAGTTCATTTAACTTATTTTCCTTAAATTGCTTGGCCTTATTCTGATCAAGATATGTTGACTTCATATCAACACTAGACAACACTCCAGCCATTTCTAAAACCCTTAACTTTATACTCTGATATGCTAGAGATTAGTACTCTTTAGCTTAAAGGTCTCCTAGACACCATCAAGAAGGGAAAACTACCCATACTTATAGCTTTGTGGCTCAATTTGTCTACCACCACATGAGACTTACCTGGATGACACTAAATAGTCACATCATAATCCTCCAATATCTCCATCCATCTCTGTTTCCTAATATTCAAATCCCTCTAAGTAAATACATGTTTTAGCTTATGGTGGTTAGTGAAAACCTCACACTTGACACTATAAAGATGGTGTCTCCAAATCTTTAATGCAAACACCACTAATGCCAACTCCAAGTCATAGGTTAGGTAGTTTCTTTATGAGGTTTCAACTTTCTTTAAGAATAAGCAATGACATTCCTATCCTACATTAACACATCACCCAAGCCTATAAGTAAAGCATAAAAAAACACTATAAAGTCCTTTTCTTCAACCAGTAAATAAAGGATACAAGCTTGTAATGCCCCGAATCTGGTACTCAAAATGCTACGCAGTGCTCATGACCTCAAAGGACCACAAGCTAACTCATGACTGATATTTGTAATTGGTCACTACACAATATACTGTATAAATGCGGAAAAAAGGCTCAAAGTCCATAAGGTTCAAATATCTGATAAAACATGACATCTGAAAATATGGTATATCAATACCAAAACATCACTGAAATAAGTGTCTGAACATGCTATAGTCGAGAAGCCTTTAAACTATCTAAAAATTATGGAGTTGATGGGACATATCCCTAACTTACTCCAGACTACTAAAATAATAAAGTAATAAAATAATCATGCTATCCACAAATGATGAGAACTCATTGCTAGTCTGGCTGCTGAACGTCTGATCTACTAAGGATACTTTGGAGCTCATGTTTCTGAACCTATGGTATTAAACACCATAGCACAAATGTGTCAGTACAATTGAATGTACTGGTATGCAAGTGAGGTAGGATGAATGCAAGAGGTTTATATGAATGAACAATACTAACTGAATGAATAACATGAATGTGAGAATACATGTATGAATACGTAAACTATAACTAAGATCATGTAATACCCCCAAAAAAATTTTTGTTGAATTTTTGTGCGTAAATATGTTGGGATCCAATCTTCGAGAATGATTTATAATTTTTCTATGTGTCATTTCTTGGATTTGGACCCACCATTTCGTAGAGCATCGAATAAGATTTCTAAAGATATGTGGATCACCCAAAACGAACACTCGAGCGATGAGTTATGACCATTCCGATCAAACTACGACCATTCTGATCGAATTGTAAACAGTAAAATGTGCAGGAAAAAAAATACTGCAGCCAGACAATTTTTTTGGTCAACTTCAAATGATCATAAATCCTTGTACATAATGAATTGTGTGAGCTTCTATATATCAACAAAAATCCCTGAGAGTCTTCTTATCAATGAAATTAGTTTCATCTAATTTGGACATCAGAGTAAAAAGTTATGGCCAATTTACTTCAGCCTATCGGATAGATCACTGAAGGGCAGATTTGACATTAATTGATTTTTAAAGGTATTTTGGTCATTTTCCATTATGGTAACCCTCTATATATACCCCCTTTGAGCTAAGAATTGTCATTCATTTTCTCTCATTTCTCTTATATCTCTCTCTCAAAATATATGCATATATATATATATAGAAGAAGAGGAGTTAGGGTTAGGTTTTCAATTGGGGGAAAATCGATTCAAGGCTTCGCTTCGCGAATTGCTTCCGTCAATCTCTCCGGCTACAAAATCTAAGGTATGCAAGTGTTTATCTATGGACTCCTTTCGTCCATAGAGCCCATAAATCCTTTTTCAAAGTCTCAAGATATATGTGTACATATATATATATATATATGATTATACTTTCTAAATTTTCATTGTGTATGTGTGTAGTATTCACAAGAGGGTTGAGATATATGTGTGGAATGATTATGTGTGTTGGTTGAAGTATATGTGTGTAGTATTTGTGTGATGGTTGGTGATTATGTTGTTGAAGTTGATGATATCCAAGAAGGGATCTTTGTATGTTTGTGGAAACTATGATGGTGTTGTGGTGCATAAAATTGAGCATTAAACCTATGCCCTAAATGGTGCATGTAAGATGATTGCTAAAATGCCTATGTGAAGAAGAATTTAAGTATTTGACATGTTTGTTATCCAAGTTATGATTTCATGCCATATCCATATGCTTAACTTATGTCTACCATACATTTGACAAAATATTTAATAGAATAGAAAACTATGCATTGTGGTACATTAGGTCTTAAAAGATAAATTCATGATTTGTTCCTATGGATAGTTGAGTTCCTTGAATTTGTCGTGCGTTGTGGGTTTATGATGGAATGCCATGATGAATTTTTGAGGTAACTATGATGTTTGTGCATAGTATTTGCTATGAACAAAAAGCATGCTCCCCACGTGTTCGATAAGATGCTTATATGGAGAAATGAGTCCATTTGATTTGCTAAGTGTGAAGTCCTCAATTATGTGTTGTGTATGATGGCCTATGGGCATGTTGTGTATGAGTTATCTATCTTGTGTTACTTTATGCTATTGTGTGTTGGGGGTACGTATACCCGAAATAGTCTGCTGGTCTAGAGCCAAGTCAGTTTCACGGTAATCTCAATCGAGCGATGAATAATGAACTCCCGGTTAGTTTCAAAACTTGGGGAAAACTCACTAATCTTGGAAATCATTCTTTATCGAATAATCAATCAATGAAGCTCTAAAATCTTACATATCAATTCACTCTGTTATACACCTCTGTACATTTTGTGAGATAGTAAGCTTATCTTAAAAGTAAGTGGCAATTAAAAATACTCCATCAGAGAATGGAATCAAGCAAACTCTGTCATATTGATAAAGTATCATAATGTGAGAATAGATTCAGGTCAGTTAAATACAGTAAAGAACCAGTTAAATATATTTCAGTTGGGAGTAAGATTCAGCACTGAGCGTGCTAAGGATAGGAACATTCCTACTAGTAGAGGGTTTGATTCCTGGTAGCAATCGTTATTCTCTAGAACTACATCGCCAGCATAAGTTAAGACATCTATCCTGCGAGTATAGGGTTAGATGAGGTGGTTGTCCTTCAAGTAGAGGGTCCTACCGTTCTCGTTTGAGGTCCTGATAGTAGAGGGTCCTATTCAGTTGTCTTTACCGGTGGTAAGGTATTGACACCCTTCCATCTGGGGTACAGGTTGGATCCCACTTGTGGTAAGTGGGGCATGTCGGTTAAATGATCACTCCCACAGTTTCAGTAGCAGTCTCAAAAAAGAACTCTGTTAATGTGCAGAAGTTGAGTCTGTCAGATACAGGCCTTCCAGTATTGCTATCATTATCATTGAGTAGAGGGACTTTCTGCGAGATGAGGGTTGCTCTCGAACTTATTTACCCATTATCATTATCGTTGAGTATAGAGACTTCTTGCTAGATGAGGGTTGATCTCAGATTCAGTGGTTTAGTGTTCTAGAGACTTCCTGCTATATGAGGGTTGATCTCAGATTTAGTTGTTCAGTGTTCTAGAGCTTGCTGCTAGATGAGAGTTGATCTCAGATTCAGTTGTTCAGTGTTCTAGAGACTTCCTGCTAGATGCGGGTTGATCTCAGATTTAGTTGTTCAATTTTCCAGAGTTGGTGAATTTGAATATCAAATATCAGTAATATTAGTTATCCGATTTCTCAGTATGGATAAGTACAGATGTCAGCTCTAGTAGATTCAGATACTCAGTATCTTATTGTCAGTATTATTATTTTTAGATGTCAGCGTTCAAAATGTAACATTCTGTGTCATGATGATTTCAGTTTACTTTATGCATCCATGTGTGTATTGTTGATCAGACATGTTTCAAAATTAGTAACTGCAGAGTTTCTATATATGTTTATTCCAGCAAATACATATTATTCAGATTGTTATGTTTATGCATAAGCCTTATATTTTACCTTACCCTATCCTTGCATACTCGATACATTCTTTGTACTGACGCCATTCGCGCTATGGTGATTTCCCCACCATAGGTTCAAAAGAGCTAGATTCAAAGTATATTAGCTGTCAGATCTTGTAGCAGTGGGTGCAGCAGTGAGTCCTCATCATCCGAGGATATTCTATTTCAGTGTTTTGATGATTTTAGTAGAAGGAGTTAGTTAGGGAATTGTCCCTTCAAATCCACAGTTCAGACAGTGTAGAGGCTTTTCAGAAAGTTGTATTGATATTTATTGTTCAGTACTGTATATTTAGATGTTTGAACCTTATGTCTAGATTTAGCCAGTTTCTGCATTTATCGTATTATATTATGCAGTGAACAGATAAGGATATCAGTGAAGGGTTATCTTGTGGTCCCTTGGGGTCACGAGCACCGTGTGGCGTTTCGATTCATGGGAATCGGGGTTTTAAAGATCATGACATTACTGAATCTAAATACCAAAACATAAGTTTTGTATGATTGATATACCATTATCAGAATGACTGTGTCTGACAGTCCAATTTCTGATGGAACTAGCTGAGTTCTTTACTAAACTGGGTGACTGTATCTAACAATCTTGAATTCTGTAAAACTCTCTGAGTTCTATTACTGAGACTGAGAATGATACTATAACTATGGTAAGTAGTCATCTAACCGACATGCCCCAAATAAGATAATATAATTCTGTTGGGGTCCTATCTGTAACCTTAATTGTAAGGTTGTCAATACAACGCCACTAGTAAGGATAAGCTATGAGTAATCCCTCATCTAATAGGTACTCTAAGGAGATTGGTGGGACCCTCATATAATAGGTTAAGCCACCTTATCTACCCTCAACTAGCAGGTTTGATGTCTTAACCTATGTTGGATACGTAGTTCTGAAGTGCAAGGATTGTTTCTAAGAATCACACCCTCTAATAACAGGTGAGTTCTCATCCTTGGGCTCACTCGGTGCTGAATCCTACTCCTATCTGAATAGAGACTGAACATGATTAACTTAACTGGACTAGACTACATTTATTGAGTTCCGTTGACTAATGGAATACTACAGAGATTATAGAATTTCTGAGATTTCTGAGATTACTGTGTTTACTGAGTTTTCCTGAGTCACATGACTGACTAAGTTCTATGAATCATGGCTTAGCTGAGAGTATATAGAACACACGACGCTGGCTCTAGGTACACAGCTAAATTATCGGGTACAAGTACTCCAGAACTTAATAGCATGAAACTGACAAGACATGATACTTCTTGACACATGACCATAGATAATAATTCACAGTACAATCATTGGGGATTTTCATGAAGTATTCACATGCTATAATCTTACACATGAATAGGAATGCATGTAAACATATTATAGTTTCATAAGCCTAATCTTTTGAGCATTATATCAATCCATTACAAAGCATAACAATAACATGGGAGTCATATCGAACATAAGGGAGAAACATGAATTCATCAATTTTTGTCACAAATGAGTCATAAGGCATAATTCCTATTCTCTTAGGCATTTTATTAAACACCTTTCATGCATATCATTAGGCTTAGTCATGAATATTGAAATAATACATCATGGCAACATTTTACACTTCCAATGCAAGAACTTTAACCACATGCTAATTTATTTTCATGATAGTCATTAAAGACTTCAACTTGGAAATCAAACAACAACATAAACATGGATATAATTCAATTCATACTATGGAATCCAAAGTTTATATTTCAAATAGGGTTTCTTGAGCTTCATGGATGAAAGGAACCCATGAATCAACACTTGACATACCTAGGTAGATGATTTTTTGAAGATTGGTAGAGGAAAATTTGAATTCTTGACTTGGAATTAAACACCTAAGGTTTCTTGTTCTTGAGGATTGATTTTGAGAGAAACCATAATTTGGTGTTATGGATGAATAATGAAGTTATGAGCTCTGATATAGTATAATTAGGGGTTAAAACAGGTAGAAAAAGACCAAAATACCTTTTTAAAATGACTTAAAATCACTGATCAGAAGTGGTGACGGTTTAGGCGATGGTCCGTTGCTGGATCGACGGTCCATCAGTCCATCCCGTCGTACTTAGCCAGAACCTAAACTTTTTGCCTAGTCTGTGATAGTTTGGGTGATGTTCCGTCAGTCCTAACCGTCGCACTTGGCCAGATGATTGGTTCACAGCCTTAGCCGCAATAGTTTGGGTGATGGAACGTCTCTAGCTCGATGGTCCATTGGTCCTAACCGTCGCTTCTGGGTAGTTCCGATAATTCTCTGTAAAATACCCATAACCTCTTACTCTGATACCAAATTTGGATGAAATTGATATCGTTGGAAAGCTAATTTAATTTCCCACATGATTAAAAGTTAAAATTGGGGAAATTCTATCTGATTTAAATATTAATCATTTAAGAAATCATCACTAACTCTTCTAGAGACTAAATTTGACTCAATGAAAGTTTGGGGTATTACAGAGCTGCAGTGAAGAGTGTCTTAAGCTTTTGGAATATCTCCTCACAATGATCTGGTCAAATAAATAGCATATCTTGCTGCATCAACCTGCTCAAATGCATTGCTATAGATACGAAGTTCTTGACAAACCTATAGTAGTAGTTGGAAAGACCTACAAAACTCCTTACTTCTATCACCAAGCTAGGTATAACCCAACTCTTAATTGCCTTAATCTTCTAGGGATCTACCATCTTACCTTTCTTGAGATGTTATGCCCCATGAAAGCAACTAAAGATAGCCAAAATTCACACTTTCAAAATTTGCCAAATAACCACTTCTCCCTTAGAATCTCTAATACTATGTGAAGGTGACTTGAATTCTGCTCTTTATTCTTAGAGTCAACTAGAATGTCATCAATAAACACAATTACAAAAGAATACAAGAATGACTTAAACATATTGTACATCAAGATCATAAAGGTTATAGGTGATTTAATTAGCCTAAAATACATCACTCAAAACTTGTAATGGACATACTGAGATCTAAAAGTTGTCTTTGGTATATCCTCTAGTCTAATTTTTAAGTGCTGATAATCGATTGCAAGTTAATTTTGGAATATATCATCTCACCCTACAACTAGTCAAGAAAATCATCTATGCAAGGAAAAATATATTTATTCTTGATGGTAACCGTATTTAGCTATCTATAGTCAATACTTATCATATACTACTATCCTTCTTCTTAACAAATAAGACTGGAGCACTCCAAGGTAAAGCACTTGGATGAACAAACCACTTGTAAAGTAGTTTCTGCAATTGAGTTTTTCCCTTAACTTTGCTAGAGATATTCAATAAGGAGGAACAAATATATAGTGGGTACCTTGAGCTAATTCAATACAGAAATCAATATCTCCATTAGGAGGAATACCTAGTAGATCTAAAGGAAGTCCTTTCTAAAATTTGGAAATGACTGATACTAACTCTATAGAAGAGGACCCTATACTCACATCCCAAAGATGAGCTAAGAAACTGAGCACCCTTTTCCTACAAACCTTCTAGCCAAGAAAAATGATATAATATTCACCAATTTTCCCTTTTGCACTCCCTCTTACTTTAGTTTATCTATCCCAGGCATTGCTAAAGTCACTGTCTTAGCATTATAATTTAAGACAGCATGATATAGAGATAACCAGGCCAAACCTAAAATTACATCAAAGTCCAACATATCCATTATAATAAAATCTACCCAAATCTAAAAATGCACAAATAATAAGGAATAAGAATGGTTAACATGGGTTACTAACACGATGTCACAAAGTAGATTAAACATGTGAACAGGATAGTCAACTACATCACAAACAAAATTTAGAACCACTGTAAGTTGGACATACATATAAGAATAAGTATGCCTTGGGTTAAATAAAATACAAGGCACCAACTCATAAATAGAAATGGTACTTGCGATCACCATATAAGAAGCCTCGACATTAGTATTTCTTAGAAAGGTAGAATAGTGAGCCCTAACTCTTTCCTCAGCTATACTCCTTTACCTATTCCACATTTCCTTGAACAGCCTGACCATTTGAAACACCCCAAACTTTGGTCCTTAAAAATTTTTTGAGTTTTGGACTTTTTACTCATCATAAAACTCATAGCATAAGTCGTATGGTGTGGTGACAGGTCTTTGGACCCTAGTTATATGTTGTTAAGTGTGTTGTTGGACAAGTTCCACCCTAGTTATAAGAGACTCCATATGAGTCATATGGTCTTGTGATAAGAGGTTTAGGGACCAATCATGTGTTGTCCAATGTCTAGCCCTTGATGTTCTTCCTTGGATATAACTTAATGGTACTCGTCGTATGGTCAAGTGATGAGTTGAGCAAGGGAGTCATACGTTGGACAGAGTGTGCTATCAAACTTTCTATTCTAGTGACGACTTAAAGATACCAATCATATGATGTACTAAAGAGTTGGAGGGTCAACTCGTACCCATGTGTAAGTTTTTTTTACAGCTTTTAAGTTGAGGGTATTTTAGATATTTTCCACCCCAAGTCCTTAAGACCCCACGTATCATAACAATTATTGGTCATTAATTCTACACTTTACAAGATTAATTCACTCTCTAAACTCTCTCAAAACCTTCTCAAGAAAGATTGGGATAGGGTTTCTTCAAAGTGATCATCTAGAGGCTTAAGTATCAAAATCTCTCAGTGAATCTTTGTAACTCAGGCATGTGACTCTTCCTTCATTGTTAGTTCATAAAAATCATGTGTTGTAAAAATTGTTCAGAAATCATTAATGGTGGTTTTTAAATCCATGGTTAAGGGATTGAATTCATAATGTTAAGTATTGTTTTCTCATGGTTTAAATTGTGATTATACAAGTTTTGATAATAGTTCTACACATGTGGGTGCTTGGTTATTGTGATTAAAACAAAGGGGTCATGGTTAACCCTAACTTGATAGTTTTGGCTTGAATAATGGTTTGAAAATTACATGCCCTCAACCTATTTGTGAAATTGCTTATGAGAAAGATCTTGTCATATGCTAAATTGTGTTTTGAACTATAGCATTGGCCTATAATATAAGTGGTTGGTAAATGGTTTTATGAATTCCTTATTAACCATAAATTGGTTTTAATTGCTAAATGGGTTTGAGCCCCTAAATGTTGAATTGAAATGATGTCTTTGTTTAGACAATGGATTGGAGTCCCAAAGTTGATTAATAATGGTTATGGCATGTTGTACGCTTGCAAGTGGGGTTGGTATGATAATACCAATGGGATTCCTTTGGTAAGTAATTAGATTAATGGTTGTGTATATGAAATGAATATTTTAATTGGGATTTAAAGTGGAATGTGTAGCTGGGCCATGAAAGTGGAGTCCAAAGGACTAACACTGGAAAACTACGCTAGCCAATGAGGGTGTTTATATGACCGAGAGGTTCTATTCCCCTGAATGAATATATTAATGGGAGGTTCGAGTTCCCTATATTGTATACATTGGTGCTTAAGTCACCTTGATTATGTCGGGAGGTTTGAGTCCCCCATAAAGGAATATACCGATATGAATATTTTCTGGTTCGTATGGCTACACATACTGGGGCCCTTCCAACTAGGGTAGAGCCGGGCCCATATAGCCTGTGGGTTCCTTGTTATATGAAAGTTATGCTTAGAGGTGTCAAAATGAACCTAAATTGAACTAACCCTCCTAACCCACCCAATATTTAATGGGTAGGATTCAAGATAGTTTACTATTGGGTAAATTGCAATCCATTTTTAAATTGGGTTCAAATTAGACAAATCAATCTCCATTTCAAACCGTTTACGAGGAAAATGATTTTCTTAATGAAAGTAAGAAAAAAATGACAATGTGTCCTCCCATTCACAAAATAACCCAGTTAACTTCACCCCCACCTTATACTAACCCCACTACACCCCTAGACCTAGCTTACCCCACCCGCCCCCATTAAATATATTATTTTTATTTCTTAAAAGACTTTTTATAAAAAAAAATTCCCCCACCCCACCTCATCCCCATCCCCTCCCTACCCCGAACCCCACCTCCATCCCTAAAAATTAATTCTTTTAATTTTTTTTTGAAAAATAATTGAAAATCTTTTCTTACTTCACAATCAAAATCCTACCCTCTCCCCTCCCCCGTATCTCCTATCCCTCCCAAAAAGATATTTTTTAAAAATCTATTTTTGAAAATAACAAAATAATTTTTTTATATAAAAAATTTTTACTCCACCCCTTGCACCCCTCCCCATACAACAATATCCTATCACCCTAAAAATACAGTTTTTATAAAAGTTAATTTTAAAAAAAAAACCTTTACCTCAACCCCCATCCCTTTCCTACCCTCACACTCGACACCTCACACCGCTCCTAATTTTTAAAATTTTTCTTTTTTTAAAAAAAATTCTCATCCCACCCCTTAACCCCTCACCGCACCCCACTCCCATGGCATTACCCCTTCTCAAAAAGTTATTTTTAAAAAAAAATTAACTGCTTATTTTAAAAAAATCTTACCTCAACCCTATCCTAACCCCCTACCCCCCTACCCCACACCGCTTCTCAAAAAATAATTTTTTATTTTTAAAATAATAATTTTTGTAAAAAACTTCTTACCCCACCCCTTCCTCCACCAACACTCTTTAACCACCCATCCAACTTCCCAACCACATTCAAATTTATTTCTTGAGTTGGGTTTATAAGGTGTTAGTATCAATGTGTTAATATTTTTTAGATTAAGAGGGTCAAATTGGGTGGGTCAAGACCTAACTCTATATTTACCCATTTCATTCCAACCCATTTCAACCCAAAGTGAATTTGTGCAGGTTATGACCCAAGCCAATATCCAAATAAAAAAACAATAACAGGCCCAGTGTATTCCCACAAAGTGAGGTATGGGGAGGGTAAAATGTACGCAGTCCATATCACTACCTCCAAAGAAGTAGAGAGGTTGTTTCTGATAGACCCCTGACTCAGAATATCGAATAATACACTAAGATTGTATTGGAACATGTAACAGGAAAGGTTGGCATGTAGACATAAGAAATAATAGAAATAAATATTAGTGAAGTACGAAATAAGAGAAATATGAGCAATACGAAATAAGAAATAAAAACTAGGACACCTACTTACCCACCCCACCTGAACTCACATGGCTAAAGGCTCCTACTCAAGGACACATGCCTAGGATTACTACCTAGATACACACTTACTCTCCTAACACCTAGCCATAATCAATACACTCACCCTAACCTTCTTCCCTAATCCGCAAACTCCATACCTTCCTGTCTAGGATAATGTCCTCAGTGAGCTACAACTGCTCCATGTTATGTCTAAGCACCCTCCCCATCATATGCCTAAACTATATCAACCTTCCTTCTCACATCTAATCCTCCACTAAAGCCACTTCCACCTTCTCTCGGATAGTCACATTCCTAAATCTATCCCCTCTAGTAAGTCCACATATCCATCACAATATTCTCATTTATGCTACCTTCAGTCTTTGAATATGGGAGTTCTTGACTGGCTAACACTCTGCTCCATACAGCATGGCCGTACGGACTGCCACTCTGTAGAATTTCCCTTTAAAATTAAGGGGAACCTTCTTATTACATAACACTCCCGAAGCAAGCTTTCACTTCATCTACCCTGCTCCAATACGTTTAGAGATATCCTCATCAATCTCGCCATTCCCCTAGATAATAGACCCAAGATATTTAAAACTATCTCTCTTACAAATAACCTGGGAATCTAACCTTACCACCAGTTCATTCTCCTAACTCGCGTCACTAAACTTGCATTCCAAATACTCAATCTTGGACCTACTCAACCTGAACCCCTTAGATTCCAGGGTTTGCCACCAAACCTCCAATTTCTCATTCACACCCCCCGTATCTCATCAATCAATACTATATTATTCGCAAAAAAATACACCAAGGCACCTCACCCTGAATACTCGGTGTCAATACGTCCATCACTACCATAAAAAAGAAAGGTCTAAGAGTCGAACCCTGATGCAGACCTATCTCAATTGGAAAATGCCCTGAGTCACCTCCCTCCGTCCTCACCCGAGTCTTCCCTCCATGATATATGTACTTAATAGCTCTGATGTATGTTACCGGAATACCTCTCACCTCTAAGAATCTCCAAAGAACCTCCCTAGGGACTTTGTCATACGCCTTCTCCAAGTCGATGAACACCACGTGCGAATCTCTCTTTCTTCCCCTATACTGCTATACCAATCTCCTCACCAGATGGATTGCCTCTGTCATTGAGTGACCAGGCATAAAACCAAATTGATTCTCTGAAATAGACACTACTCTCCTTAATCTTCGCTCGACCACCCTCTCCCAAATCTTCATAGTGTGAATCAACAACTTAATACCCCTATAGTTGTTGCAACTCTGAACATAGCCCTTGTTTTTATATAACGGAATCATTGTAATCCATCTCCTAGACTCAGGCATTCTTTAAGTCTTGAAAATAACGTTAAACAAATCTATCAACCACCTAAAACCCGCCTCGCCAACATACTTCCAAAAGTCCATCGGAATCCCGTTCGGCCCCATTGCCCTACCCCTTCGTATTCTATAAATCACCTCTCTAACCTTATTAACCTTAAAAGATCTACAGTAGCTAAAATCATGGCTCTCCTATGAGCCCTCCAGCTCCCCTAGTACAATGCCTCTGTCTCCCTCCTCGTTGAAAAGTCTATGAAAAATACTCTTGCCATCTCTTCTTAATGTGAGCATCCTCCACCAAAACACTTCCATACTCCTTTTTAATTCACTTCACTTGATCGAGGTCCCGAACCCTCCTCTCCCTAGCCTTAGCAATCCTATACAACCTTTTTCCCTTCTTTTCTCTTCTAACCCCGCGTACAAGCTCTCAAAAGCTATTGTCTTAGCAGCCGTAACAGCTAACTTAGCCTCTTTCCTTGTCACTTTGTAAGCCTCTCTGTTCACCCATTTCTCCTCTTTATCTTTACTCTTGATCATCTTAACATATGCCGCCTTCTTAGTCTCCACTTTTTTTTAACTTCTTCATTCCACCACTAGTCCCCCTTAAGTCGACCTAACCAAACCCTTGAGACACCCAACACCTCTCTAGTCATCTCCTTGATGCAGCTGGAAGCCTTATCCTACATACCATCCACATCCCCCCTACACTCTCATTCCCCTATTCCCGCCACCCTCACCCCTATCTCCAGTACACTAACTGGCGTCAAACTACTCTACTTAATTCTAGGTTGACCTTTTCCGACCCTACTCTTCCTGCTCTTCTGATAAACAAGTCCATCACTAAATCAACCCAATTAATATTTTCAATCTCAACCCAAACCTCTTATTTGACACCCTAAGTTATGATACACAGCCCAGGTTACGGTTTTTAAAGTTTATACTAAGCCTTGTTTAATATCCTAGAATGATATATCTGTGTGTGTATGTGAATTCATATGGTGATTTGACTTGGTTTTGAATGATGGAATTATTTTATTCCTCTATCCCTGAGTTATATGTCATCATTACAACTGTTAACCATCTCCGAAAGTTGTATCCTCATGCGATATAGGTACCGAAACTTTTTTTACTTTTCCTATGCAGTGATCAGGTGTTCAAGTGTTTCATAAGTTGACATTGAAGTTATGAACTTCCATACTTTGGACGGACTCATTTCATGGTCTTTATATTCTAAGTCTCATAATTTATTTAGACTTTGTTTTTGGCTACTGTCGAGGGCATGTATCGACTTTTTATTGACTTCAAATTTAAAAAGGTTTTGTTGAATTACTGTGGACTTAGTTCTGTTATTTTGGTGGATTGGCTCAGTGATGGATCGTTTTCCCACTATTGATGATTGGTTTAGACATATTATGAATAAATGTTAGTCTTAGTTTACACTATCATGTATCAAAATTCATACGATACTTGAGTTTGTTGAGATAACCGAGTTAGGTGAAGGGGGTGATCTTCTATCCACGTGTGACTTGAGATATTGATGATGGCTAGGCCATGGTTTGAGTCATGACAAAGTTGGTATCAGCACCTAGGTTCATGATCAATTGGGTATCCACAAAGTAGTATTGAGTAGAATCTCTTTTATGGGTATGTAGCACACCACACTTATAAGATAGAGGCTATGAGACATTTAGGAATGTTTCCCTTTCTTGTTGCCTTACTTTGAGATATAGAGTCAAAGGTATTGGATTCCTCTAATTCTCATTTTCTCACTTTTTCAGATTATGCCTCCCAGATAATGTAAACCTCAGGGGAAATCTTTTGTCCAACTTGGGGACACTATTAATTGGACACACCCTACTTATGGAGTTTAGACCCGATATAGGGGTCAAGTTCTTTATTGCCCTCCTGGATATTGGTTGCACCCAAGTGCACACACAAGTGTATGCAGTCTCACTATATAGTAAAGTGGATCTTTAGAAGCCAAGTATCGATCCCACAGGGACTTGTGTTGATGACTTATCCAATTCTAGTTCAACTATTGAGATATATCAGTGCAAACATAACCGAAAGAGTTGTAGAGTTGCAATCTAAAATTAAAGTAAACAATGAAATAAAGTAAAAGTAAATTTCTTAGAAAATTAATAAGGAGAAACCCGGGGATAAAGCTCTACAAACAACCATACTAAGCTACTGAACTTCATTTCTTAGATTACTTATATTGTTTGTTGATTCACGGGGTTGATATTATGATCATGGTCTCTAGAGCCTCTAATCACTTATCTAACTTAGCTCACAACTACATCATTGAGAGGGGATGTGAGAACTAAGTTAAACACATTTATATTTCATCCCTTACTAAACCAAATAAGGCTTATAGGTATATCTCTATCCTTGAAGCTAATTTAAATCCCTTATTTTATAAAAGAATAAGAACCTTACTCTATTTGCCCCAATATTCTATCCTCTTGTTCCTCCTTTTAGGCTCACAAGATGACAATGGATATATTATAAGGGTTGTGAATCTTTACAATAGTTATTAAAAGGATAAATAAACAAACAAATATGATAATCAATCAAAACCAAATCAATTCAAAGCAATAGTAATCATGTTCTCGTCCTTCACCCCGAAAAGGGTGCTTTTAACCACTAATGGACATAATCATAATCACCATGGATGAATACATGATAAAATCCATAAATAAACGAAATAAAAATGAAGAAAAACCATATTTGAAGTGTTTTCCATCCTATCTCCAAGTTTCAAGTCGTCCAAGGTGTCTAACATCAAGTTCAAGTGTCCTATTTATAGGAGTAAAGTTTTTGGCAGCCCATGGAATAGGGTGTGCGCCATGGGGGTTATTACCTGGTAATAGGGTTTGTGCCACGCCTTCTATTTCCATAGAAATAGGGTGTACACCACCCCATATATTTCATGGGAATAGGGTGTGTGCCATGGGGCTATTCCATACGCTCGCTGGAATTCACCTTGTAAGCCATGCCTATGTCTTGTGCATTTGTCCTTCCATCCCAAGCCTTGTGGTGTTGTTTCCATTTGATTTTCAGATTTTTTATCATCCATATATCATCAAAATCAAATAAAAAATGATCCTATAGCATCAAAATCACGGATTAGATCTCAAAACAATACAACATTCAAGATAATAAACTAGAAACTTAAGCTGAGAACTAGTTTTGCCCATATTGATCTTTAACTTCTTGTTCCACTCTAGCCTTGATTCAATTAAACTTTGACACTCTAAAAAAGATTTTAGACACATAATTTCACAATAATAACATTAGTAACTCACTATAAATAATAGAATCCATCGCGATCAACTAGAATAATACATAGCTTAAGCTAGTAACACTAGTTTTCTCATTTTAATTCTAAGTGACCCAATTAAGCACAAACTTGTTCGAGATACACCTTAAACATTGTAATTAAATACTTAAACAGTTTAATTCTTATTTATATCATTATTCACTCACTAGACACACAAGTTTTCCTCAAAACAAAGCTTAACAAGCCCAGATAACAACACTGAGGTGCATAAATCCTCCTCAGATCACCACCCCACAACTTAAAGCATTCTTTTTCCTCAAACAACTCTTTACTCTAAGCATCATAATCACAGGAGACTCTACACTTCTACTATGATCAAGATACTCAAGCTAGTACTACAATGACTACACAGAATTCAAGTTTCTACACTAAATATATTATGTACACAATTGAAAGTTCAAGAATACTACTCCAAAACATCCTAGCATCAAGAATTGACTCACCTTGTTGGAAAATTCATACATATTATTTAATAAAAGACATCATACACATACCCTAACTATCATCAAATATGTGCCCTCACAACAAGAGAGTTACACATAATCACTCACATAGATGCAATTTATTATAAATTTGGTACAAGAATCAAATTGCACTCACTCTCACAAAGAATTCACAAGTTACACAAGATGAACCATATTCTTTCCCTTAGTGTAGTACCCCACTAATATTAGAATGATGAAGCTTAGGATCAAATAGTTTTTTAAAGGTTATATTGTAGGCTAAGGGACGGACAGGAACTATTCTGGACAATAATAGTGACTATCTTCCCTATGTGCTTTAATACAACACACTTTTTCATTCAATTAACCTCTAACAACCCATTTCCACTAGTTTTGTCTACCATTATATTTTGTACCTCATCTCATTAAGCTACCCAACACTGTGGTAGGAGTATTATATTCATTCATGATTCAAAATTTACCCTTCTTCACACCCACTTTACATTTTGCTACCCTATGATAGCCACCCTTAACTTAAGCAATTTGTCTTAGTTGAAGTGCACAATGTCCTAAGAGGGCCAGTGCAAAAATAGGTTCATTGTAACAAAACTAGGCTAAAATTGAGAATTTCTTTGGCACAAATTTATCTAACCCCCAACCACAACACATCAATTGTACACACCAATAACTATTACTTAGGGGCTTCACTTTAACCTTTCTCCTACTTGAATTTCAAAATTCTTAATGCAATTAATTTTACACTAAACTACTTAAGAGCTTTGGATCAACTTAAGGTCCATAAAAAAAAGGGAGACAGACTATACATAAGGATCCCAAAGAAAATAAGCTAAAGGCTCAATGGGATTAACTAGGATTATGCACAAGGGTAGGTCAAAAAAAGGTATAAACGTGGCTATCAAAGAAATACCTATATCATTTCCTAAACCTACATTCTTTATTTTCTTTGCACACACACTAGTAATGTTGTAGCATCAAATACAGCAAGTAATATAAAATAACCTCACACACATATAACACATGTTCATCTCAATTAGGATCATTATAGACTCTCAACCAAACAATCACATGAATTCAACATTAAGCCAACAAGTGCCAAAATCATAATCATGAGTCTAGGAGTCTCAAAAGTAGTAATTCACACAATCAACATGCTATTTACAACCAAAACACTTGCATCATGTAATCACACATAGAAATAACAATAACATCCCAGTTATTCCTAACACAAAAAACAATTACTCCTAAAAATAGGAATTTCCCTACTCCACACTTAAAAATTGACCTTGTCCCAAAAGTATACTTTAAAATAGAGAAAAATATGCTCCTTGAGGCCTTTGGTCCTTTCTAGTAGCATCTTCTTATATCAAGAGGGTTCGGGGACCCCACACTTAGTCTTTCCCATACTCCTTAGCTCAAAATTTTTGGTACTCAGACTTTCCGTCAACCTATGACTCAATAAAAACAAATAAATAGTGAAGTAAAAACTAAATACTGAATAAAAAACCTACCTTAACTTGGGTTTCCTCCTAAGCAGCGCCTGATTTAGTATCGCAGCTCAACCTAATCTTTGACTTATCCATTTTCCTTCATCCTCTTCCTCCTACTTGAAGGCCATTTTCTTATTCATTTCTGACCTCTTGAGTGTGAATTCTTAAGGTTAACAACTCTCTCAATAATCGCCTTTTCAGTCTCATGAATCTACATTATTTCTGGTTGTAGTGGTTCTATTTTGGGCAACTCAATGAGGAAGCCTGAAGAGGTCTCTAATGGACTAAATTCCACTACCCCACACTTATCCCCTTTCATCACTATAATCATGCACAAATCTTTGTAGTGGGATAATGTGTTGAGTGATTTGTACACTATGAAAATTACCACTTTATCATCCAGTCTCATTGTGAGTGTACCTTCTCTCACGTCTATCAATGCTCCTCTCTGGCCAAGAATGGGCATCCCATGATAACTAGGACTCTTTCATATACCTAAAAATCTAAAATAATAAAATTAGCAAAAATAATAAACTTACCAACCTTGATTAGAACATTCTCTATGATTTCTTTAGGATGGGCTAGGGTCCAGTTTGCTAATTGGAGTATCATAGAGCTTGATCTCAGTTTCCCCAAGACTAGAGTGTTGAACAAATAGAGGGGTATAAAATTGATGTTATCCCCCAAATCTCTAAGTACGTAGACCACCTCATTATTCTAATTTCAATAGGGAGAGTAAAACTCCTAAGGTCTTTGAGCTTTTTGGGCATCTTCTTTATCACAACAAAACTACACTCTCCAGGGAGTGCTACTGTCACAACATCCTATTACTTAACTTTGTTAGTGACCACATCCTTCAAGTACTTAGTGTACTTGGGCATTCCTTGCAAAACATCTAAAAGAGGAAGATTAATGTGAAGCTCTATGAATATGTCAAAGAACTTCTTAAAGCATTCATCCTCCTTTCCTTTTATCAGTGTATGTGGGAAAGGTAGTGATGGTCTCTTCTTCACCTATTAAGAAACTTTTGTTTTTGAGTACTCAGACTACCTCAAATATTCAGCAAATTTGTCATCTACCTGTTGAGGAACAAATTCCGTATCTACCTCCTTAGTTTTCTTTAGAGGTTCTTCATTGAGCTATTTACCACTCCTTAAAGTGATTACCATTACTTATTTAGGATTTGGATCTGTATCACTTGGTAGACCTCCCTAAGGCCTAGTGTTTTACACTCCTACCATCTGACCAATCTACATCTCCAAGTTCCTTGTAACCATCTGCTAACTCATCATATTTGCTACCAATTATGCTTGAGCACCTATAATTTATTTTAGCATCTCTTTCATATTGCTAGTTTGAGTCATGGCTTGATTTCCTTAAAACTGATATTGATGAAACTATTGTTGTTGGTAGTTCCATAATGGAATTAGTGGCTGAGTTTGCCACTTTCGGTTGTAGGAATTCCCATAATTTAGCCTTTGATCATTGCCCATAAATATCACTGACTCAGGATTTGCACCACTCATGGCTACAGAATGACCACTATTGCCACAAACCTTACATCAAGTATTTATCTGATGAATTGCATTAGTTGTCGTTAACTGATTCTATAGTGCAGTAATCTGAGCTGATATAGTAGTAAATTGGTCCACCTCTAACGCACTGCAACTTTATTTGGAGAACTTCTTGAGTCAGCATTCCACTTAGGATTCCCTTGTGCAATATGGTTCAACAAGGTGTATAGCTAATCACATATCAATTCCAATTCTTCACCATGTGTAGTTGAACCTCGCAAAATTTTCATGTTATGATCAAGTGCCTCAGCAAAAGTGTGACCTAGTACCTCATCAGACTATTGATGATGTGGATAGTCCCAAATAAAAGCTTTGAACCTCTCCCACATATGATATAAGTTCTCATTTGACCTTTGTTTAAAGCTCACAAATTCACTGTGCAGTCTCACAATTTTGCCAGATAAAAATAATCAGATAAGGAATTTTTGGGTTAAGTCATCCTAGTTTGTGATTGAACTTGTTGGCTCAACATTCAACTAATTCTTTGATTCCCCTAACAGTGAAAGGGGAAAAAGTGTCAGCTTAACATATTTAGTTGACATACTCATAGGAAAAAATGTGTCACTGATCTCCACAAAGTTCTGTAGGTGGACTTGGAGATCTTCATATGAAAGCTCCATAAACTAGTCACTGCTAATCAAAATCTACACCATGTTTTGTTTTAGCTCAAAGTTATCTCTAGTAGACAATTTTTAAAAAGGAGAGGTCAAATTCGTTGAAAGTAGAATTACCACTTTGCGAACTATCTTACGGGCTAGTGGATCTTCAACCATAATATCAGGATTTTCTTGTTCCTCTTGAATTTTTGAGATGTAGTAGAGAAGGACTGATTTTCACCTCAATTGGTGAAAGTGTTACTGGGGTTTGGGGCATGGTTCAATCAATTACCTATCCCATGCCAGATTACAAGTCTGTAAACCTGTTTCTTGCAAATTCAATACCAAGACCAAGCATAAAGCACCAAAGAAATCTAAAAATTAAAACTAAAGCTAAAATAGTTGCCTATTTAAAAATCCCCAGAAATGGTGCCAAAAACTTATTGCACCCAAGCGCACACGCAAGTGTACATGGTCTCACCAAGTATTAAAGTGGCCCATTAGAAGCCAAGAATCAATCCCACAGGGACTTGTGTTGACAAATTATTCAATTCTAGGTTCAATAATTGAGATTAATCAGTACAAATGTAACCAAGAGTGTTGTAGAGTTGTAAATAAAAATTAAAGTAAGCAATGCAATAAAGTAAAAGTAAATTGCTTAGACAATCAATAAGGATAAACACAGGGTTAAGACTCTACAAACAATCATACTAAGCTATTGAATTTCATTGGTTAGATTACTTATCTTGGTAGTTGATTCACGGGGTTGATATTATGATCATCGCCTCTCGGGCCTCAAATCACCTATCTAACTTAGCCCCACAACTACATCTATTAGTGGGGATGTGAGAACTAAGATAAACACATTTATATTTCATCTCATAGCAAACCAAATAACACTTCTAAGTATATCTGTATCCTAGATGCTAATTCAAATTCCTTATTTTATAAAAGAATAAGAACCTTACTGTATTAACTTTGTTCCTCTTCTCGGGCTCACAAAATGACAATGGATTTATTCTAAGGGTTGCGAATACTTAAAATAGTTATAACAACTATAAATAAACAACCAAATATGATAATCAATCAAAACCAAATAAATTCAAGGCAATAGTAATCATGTTCTTGGCCTTAACCCCGGAAAGGAGGCTTTTAGCAACTACTCGACATAAACGTAATTACCACGGATGAATACATGATAAAATCCATAAATAAACTTAAGTAACAGACTAAAACCCTATTTGACGTGTTTTCCAGCCCCTCTCAAAGTTTTAAGTCATCCAAGGTGTCTAACATCAAGTTCAAGTGTCTTATTTATAGGAGGAAAATTTTGGCCATCTATGGAATAGGGTATGTGCCACAGGGATTATTTCTGGGGAATAGAGTGTATGCCACCCTCCTATTCTCATAGGACCATGTGTGTGACACCCCATCTATTTCATGCTAATAGGGTGTGTTCCACGGGGCTATTCGCATACCCTCACTGGAATTTACCTTATAAGCCATATCCATGTCTTGTGCACTTGTCCTTCCATCTCAATCCTTGTGATGTTGTTTACACTTGATTTACATCTCTTTTATTATCCATATATCATCAAAATCAACTCACAAAGGATCCTATAGCACCAAACACCACGAATTAGAGCTCAAAACAATACAACATTCAAGACAATTAACTACAAGTGGAAATAGTCTAAGGGGACTAATGTTGACTCTGTATTATGGGATGAATTTTCTATTTTCATTTTAGATGGCTTCTTTTCTTAAGATTTTAGAAAGACAAGGGAGGAGGAATTCATAAATTTGAGACAAGGTAGGATGTCATTCATGGAGTATACTTTGAAATTCCATCAGTTTTCCAGGTATGCTCCTGAGTTGGTGTCTAGTATAAGAGCTAGAATGCATAAGTTTTCTTTTGGGTTATCTCATGAGTTGATTCTAGAGATTAAATTTTTTTTGTTAAACCAATATATGGATATATCTCAACTTGTGGTGTATTTACAATAGGTTGAGAAATAAAAGAAGAAATGGGCTGATATTTGTAAGAGGCAAAGTAAGAAGTTTAGATTGTTTTATCAGGATGGAGGCCAGCAGTAGAGTGGTAGAGATGAGAGAAAGTAGCCTAAGAAGAAGTGGGGGAGTTTTAGTTCTTTCTCTACGACTAGTAATTCTTATCGTAGTCCATCGAGTGATCATTTTTCTCAGCCTAGTGGTTGGTATAGGGCATAGGGTGCCTAATCGTAGATTGGTGGGGCTCAATTTTCTTCATCATACCATTCTTATAGATTTTGTGGTCTGCCATACCGTGGCCGATATGAGAAGGGGAGAAATTGATGTTTTAGTTGATGTTAGATTGGCTATATGCAACGTGATTGCCCATCTAGGGTTTCTTTTGGTCCCAATAAGGTTCCTGTTTCCTTTTTATCAGCTCCTACACAAAAGGGTGATGCTTCTACTTCTGGTACTGATATTGGTTGAAATCGCTTATATATTTTTTTTCTTATTAGGATTTTGGGGCATCTCTCAATATTATTACTAGTATGCTGAAATTCTTTTCCCATGATATGTACTGTTTGTTTGATTTAGGATCCACTCTTTTTTATGTGACCCTATTTGTCGCTGTGCATTTTGGTTTTGGTCCCAAGTAAATTTCAAACCTTTTTCCTGTGTCTACCCTGGTGGGTGACTTTGTGGTTGCTAGAAGAGTCTATAAGGGTGGTGTGGTTTCTATTAGTAGTTGGGAGACCTTAGTGTATTTATTTGAATTAGACATGGTGGATTTCAATATCATATTTGGGATGGATTGGTTGTATTCATGTTATGCTTCTTTAGACTATTGGACTCGTAAGGTCATGTTTAAATTCCCTAACGAGCTGGTTGTTGAGTGGTAGGGTAGTTTCCTATATCCTAATGGGAGGTTCATATCAAATCTTAGAGCTCAGACATTAATCTCTAAAGGTTGTCTCCATCATCTAGTTTGGGTTAAGATTCTAACTCAGAAGCTCTTTTTTTTGGTCTGTCCAGGTGGTGAATAAATTTCTTGAGGTCTTCCTTAATGAACTTCTCGATATTCCTCATAATAGGGAGATTGATTTTGGGATAGATCTTGTTTTGAACACTTATTCTCTCTCTTTACCAATATAGAGTGGCTTCAGCTGAGTTAAAGGAGCTTAAGAAGTAATTAAAGGATCTTTTAGACAAGGGTTTCATCCATTGTAGTGCGCCTGCATGGGCTGCACCAGTTTTGTTGGTGCATGAGAAGGATGGTTCCTTTCATATGTGCATTGATTATCGACAGCTGAATAAGGTGACCGCAAAGAATAAGTACCCTTTTTCGAAGATAGATGATATTTTTTATCAGCTTCTGGGTGCTAAGTTCTTCTCTAAGATTGATCTTCGATCCGGGTATCATCAGTTAAAGATTAGGGAAGTGGATATCCCTAAGATAACTTTCCATTCTGGTATGGGCATTTTGAGTTCTTGGTGATGTCATTTGACTTGACTAATGCCTCTGCAACTTTTATAGATTTGATGAATGGGGTCTTCTTTCAATTTCTAGATTTATTCATAATTGACTTCATCGATGATATTTTGGTATGCTCTAAGAGTGAGGAGGATTATACCAATCACCTTTACATTATGTTGCAGGTCTTGAAAGCTCAGCAGTTGTATGCTAAGTTCTCTAAATGTGAGTTTTGGTTAAAAGTGTTATATTTCTAGGTTATGTTGTGTCTAGTGAGGGGATCATGGTGGATCGTCAAAAAGTTGCTATGGTTAACAAGTGGCCTAGACCCACGACTCCAATAGACATTCAAAGTTTCTTGGGTTTAGCTGGTTACTATAGGTGATTTGTGGAAAGTTTTTCTTCTATTGCTGCCCCATTGACTAAGTTGACTCAGAAGTAGGTGAATTTTTTGTGGTCTGATGCTTGCGAGGGTAGCTTTGAGAAGCTCAAAAATAAGTTGACTTCAGATTTTATTTTGACTCTCCCTAAAGGTACAAAGAGTTTCATCATCTATTGTGATGCATCTCGGATTGGTTTGGGTTGTGTACTGATGCAGCATAGCAAGGTGGTTGCTTATGCCTCTAGAAATTTGAAGGTACATGAGAGAAATCATCCAACTCATGAATTAGAGCTATCAGTTGTGGTGTTCGCATTAAAAATTTGGCGTCATTATCTATATGGGGAGCATGTTGTATCTTTTCTGATCATAAGGTCTTACAGTATGTGTTCACTCAAAAGGAGCTTAATCTTGGGAAAAAAGGGTGGCTTGAGTTGCTGAAGGACTATGATATGAGTCTTCACTACCATCCGGGTAAAGCTGATAGGGTTGTTGATACTCTTCATAGCTTATCCATAGGGAGTCTAGCTCACGTGGATGAGGATAAGCGGGAATTGCTGAAGGATATTTACTATTTAGCTAACCTTAGAGTTCATCTCTTAGACTTTGAGGATAGTGGTGTATTTGTGAAGCGAGTGGATCAATCATCTCTTGGTTTAAAAATAAAGGAGAAAAAGGTATTATATCTTCTCTTGATAAAAATCAAGGATAATGTGGGTAACCAGAAGGTGATGACTTTTGAGATTGGTGGTGATGGTATCTTGAGGTACCAAGGGAGTTTGTGCGTTGAAAATGTTGATGGATTATGAGGCAGGATTTTCGCTGAGGCCCATGAATTGTGATATACGGTTTATCCTAGTTCAACAATGATGTATCATGACTTTAAGGAGATGTGTTAATGGGAAAACATAAAATGAGATGTAGCTAACTTTGAGGTTAAGTGTATGGTATGTCAGCAAGTGAAGGTGGAGCATATGGGGCCTAGTAGCTACTTTAAGAGATTAAATTATCGGATTGAAAATGGGAGGTAATTAATATAGATTTTGTTATCGGCCTTCCACGATCGTGGAATCAATGTGACTCTATTTAGGTCATCGTGGATAGGATGACTAAGTCTGTTCACTTTTTACCATTGAGAACAACTTATTTCAGAATGTGGTACTCAGTTCTCGTCGCATTTCTAGTGCTCTTTTTAGCATGGTTTGGGGACTAAGGTGAGGCTTAGTATGACTTTTTATCCGAAGTTGGATGGGCAAGCTGAAAGGACTATTCAAGCTTTGGAAGATATGTTGCGAGCTTGTGTAATCAACTTTGGTGATAGTTGGTATGAACACTTGTTTCTCATTGAATTTGCTTATAATAATATTTACCATTCTAACATTGGTATGCCCCCTTTTGAGGTGTTATGTGGAAGGAGGTGTAGATCCCCTAATGGATGGTTCGAGGTTTGTGATTCTGAGAAGTTTGTCCTAAATTTTTTTTGCCAAAGAGAGACTTAGAATTTGGGGTCGAAGATTGGGTGTTCTCGAAGGTATCTCCCATGAAGTGAGTGATGCATTTTTGAAAGAAGGGGAAGCTCAATCCCCAATATGTTGGCCTGTACTTGGTTTTGAGAAAGGTTTGTAGTGTTACATAAGAGTTGGATTTGCCCTTTAGCATGAGTTCCATTCATATGGTATTCTATGTGTCCATGTTGTGGAAATGCATGGGTGGTCCTTCATTGGTTGTTCCCTTGGAGAACATTGGTATTTTGGATTCTTTGTCCTTTGAGGAGGTCCCAGTGTGGATCTTGGATTGGAAAGTTCATCGGTTGCGAATAAAATATGTGGCTTCGATAAAGGCTCTATAGCGGAACCAAAAGTCTGAGGAAACTACTTGGGTAGCCGAGGAGGACATGAAGTCCAAGTATTCATTCCTATTCCTAATTTTGGAAATTCGTGCTTGAGGTATGTGTTGTTCTTAACATCTTTGTTTCTGTCTTTGTTAATGGTAGATTGTTAATTCCTTGTTTTTTTGTTTTCTTACTTAAAGGTAAGAGTAGAGATGTTAGGGATTTAATTGTGCTAGTCAATGCCTTGTCCCATCATTAGAGGATGAATGATCCTAAGTGGGGGATACTAAAACACCCAAACTTTGGTCCTTGCAAAAATTTTGAGTTTTGGACTTTCTGTTCATTATACGACTTGCATCACAAGTCATATAGTGTGGTGACATATATAAGGACCCTATTCGTATGTTGGTTAGTGTGTTGTTGGACAAGTTTTTTCCTAGTTACAAGAGACTCTATGCTAGTTGTATGGTTTGGTAACTATAGGTTTAGGGTCTAATCGTGTGTTATCCAGTGTCTAGCCCTTGATGTTCTACCTTGTATACGACTTGATGGTACTAATCATACGGTCTAGTGACAAGTTGGGCAAGGGATGTGTATGTTAGAAAAAATGTGGTGTCCAACTTTCTGATCTGATGATGACTTTATAATACCAGTCATATGATGTGCTGACGAGTTGGAAGGTCAACTCGTACCAACCTACGAGTTTTTTACATTTTTTAAGCTAAGGGTATTTTGGACATTTCCCACCCCTATCCCTTAAGAACCCATATCTCATAACACTTATTGGGTATTCATTCTATGTTTAGAAAATTGAAAACACTATCTAAACTCTCTCCAAAACTTCTTAAGAAAGATTGGTCTAGGGTTTCTTCAAGGTGGTCATTTAGAGGCTTAAGGATCAAACTCTATCCTTGTATCTTGGTATCTCGGGCATGTGAATATTTCTTCATTGTTAGTTCCAAAAAATCATGTGCTTTAAACATTGTTCATGACTCAATAATTGTGGTTTTGAAAGCCATGGTTGAGGGTTTGAATGCATAAAGTTGAGTATTGTTTTCTTATGGTTTAAATTGCGATTATACATGTTTTGATAATCGTTTTGCACATGTGGGTGATTTAGAATTGTGATTTAAACTAAGGGGTCATGGTTGACCCCAATTTGATGGTTTTATATTTGAATAATGGTTTGATAATAGTATGCCTTCAACCTGTTAGTTAAATTGCCTATGAGAAAGATCTTGTCACATGTTGAATTGTGTTTTGAAATAAGGCATTCGACTTCTAATGTAAGTGGTTGGTAAATGGTTTTATGAAATCCTTGTTTGCTATAAATTGGTTTTAATTGCTGAATGGATTCGAGTCCCTAAATGTTGAATTGAATTATGTCTTTGTTTAGACAATGGGTTTGAGTCCCAAAGTTGAAAAATAATAGTTATGGCATTTTGTACTCTTGCAAGTAGGGTTGGTATGATGATACCAATGGGATGCCTTTGGTAAGTCACTGGATTAGGGGTTGTGTATGCGAAACAAATGTTTTAATTGGGCTTTAAAGTGTGATGTGTAGCCAGGCTATGAAAGTGAAGTCCAAAGGACTAACACTGGAAACTATGCTAGCCGGTGTTGGTGTCTATATGTCCGGGAGGCTACATTCCCCTGAATGAATATATAAATGGGAAGTCCGAGCCCCTATATTGTATACACTCGTTCTTAAGTCACTTTGATTAAGCCGGGAGGTTCGAGTCCCGCATAAAGGCATATACGAATATGAATATTCTCTGGTTCGTGTGGCTACACACTGGGCCCTTCCAGGTTTAGCATATAGCCCGTGGGTGCCTCGTTATATGATGATTGTGCTACACAACCCAGGTTAAGGTTTTCAAAATTCATGCTAAATCTTTTTCCCTATCCCGATACAACAACAACAACAACAACAACAAAATATATATATATATATATATATATATGTATGTATGTGATTGAATATGATGATTTGACTTGGTTTTAAATGATGCATTATTTTATTCCTCTATCCCTAAGTTACATGCTAGTGCTCCAATCGCTAACCATCTTCAGATGTTGTATCCCCATGCAATTCAAGTACCAAAACTTTTTCTACTTTTCCTGTGTAGTGATGAGCTGTTCGAGTAGTTCGTGAGTTGACATTGAAGTGGTCAAGTTCCATACTTTAGAAAGCCTTATTTCATGGACTTTATATTCTATGTCTCAGATTTTGTTTAGACGTTGTTTTTGGCTACTGTCAGGGGCATATCCCAACATTTTATTTTCTAATTCATAGAGGCTTTATTGGATTACTATGGACATAGGTGTGTTGTTTTGGTGGATTTTCCCAGTGATGGACGGTTGTCCGACGACCAATGATTGGTTTATACATCTCATGAAAAAATATTAGTCTTAGTTTACACTATCATGTTATATGTTCATAATTCATCCGACACATGAGGTTGTTGAGCTGACCAGGTTAGGTGAAGGGGTTGATCTTCGATCCACGTAGGACTTGAGATACCCGTCACGGCCAAGACCTAGTTCAGGTTGTGAAACCACATATCTGATTCCCCATCCACCTTGTGGATGACTCCTATTGTTACCTCCTCCTTTTTTGCATGATGGAACTAGATCTTGAGTTTACTGCTGCACCTAGCCATTCTCCTTTCTCAAAGGACACTATTTATAGAAATGATCGATGCACCGTGGAAACATGGCACATTTGATTCTTAAAACAAGGATTTTATGTTTAGACTAAGGTTATTTTGGTAGATATCATATGGTTTTCTGTGTTGTGCAGGTGAAATGGGTTAACATTGGTCTTGGAATAAAAAATGGAAAAAAAAATGCAAAGAATGGGGAAGACTGACCATCTTATGAGTATGGCATATGAGTGGTCAAGTTATCATATGATTCGTAGCCTTACCAGTATGTAAGACAACAACATAAGAGAAACTAAAGAAGCTAAGTAAAAAAGTTACCACAACTCATTAGAAGTGATTACGAGTCGTGAGGAGCAGTTGTAAAGATAGCAAAATCCAAAACAAAGATTCAGCTATAATGTCCTAGGATACTATGAATCATAAGACCTAATTAAGACTCATAAGGATAAGTCGAGAAGAGACCAGTGTCCAAAGCCCTGCAAGACTAAGGTTCAAGTGATGACTAGTGAAGGCCACAAGTCATAAGGAATGAATACAGCTTTTGGTAATGAATCATAAGGACAACAGAAGCTTGAAGCCCTGAAAATCAGTTCCTGGAATGCATTCGACTGGCAACATACGACTCACAAGAAGACGTTATGAGTGGACTACACGAGTCATAACGAGTGTCACATACTTTTCCTATTCCATTTTTATTAGGATTTCTTTATTATTCTGAGACACTATAAATACCTTAGGGTTATTTCTTTATTAGGTTACACACTTTTACATTACTTTTGATATCTTTGGCATAATTTGATCTTTGAGATCTTGGGTTTTTATTCAATTGAAGACTTTGGATTTTCTCTCTTCCATCAGTGTGCAATTAATTACATCTGTTCTTTGTTCATTACCATAGATTGTTGCATGAACATGAGCAGCTTATCTCCTTGACTAGGGCTGTGGGAACCCTAGTGGATTATCTATGTGAGGGAAGTAGGAGATTCACCTATTTGATTGTCATTACATGTATCGTCGTCATCTTCGTGTTTATTGAACTCAAGTTTCTATAGAGGCTTGAGTATTGCTTGTATTCGAGATCATCCTCAAAAGGGAGTTCGAGATTGGGAAAAGGATATTACATTTGAAATTCAAGGCTACCAACCCTTCTCTAATCAACTCGAGACCCAATAGGTGAGAGTTGTACTGAGGTTAAATACAAGGGACAACATGCAATACCCTGAGACTCACAAGGTAAAGGGTGAAATCTATCAATATGTACACAAGATGATTCATAGTACAAAGCTTGTCAACTTTGCATACAGAGAAGGAGGTTTAGGTGGATTGAGTACGAAAATTGTACGTAGTTGTGCAGCCAGGGGGAACATAGTCCTATTTTTCATCTTTCATTGTTTGCAAACTCAAGTATTCAAGTTCTGATACTATTTACTTGGACTTCAAATCCCCCCACCCCTACCCATTTTACTTTTCTGCATTGCTCATGGATTTGGTCAAGCTTAAGACACTGTTCAACATTTTCCTTGTGGGTTTGAACCCACCTAGTTTGGGTTACTATATTTGACATTTACCATAACATACTTCTTTAGATGTTAGTTTTGGAATATCAAATTTTGGCATCGTCGTCGAGAAAGACAGTGTGAATCATTGATTGAAGTTGGTAAAGTTCATGGGTTTTATTTTTTAGTCTTGATTTGATATATGTTGTTGTATGCCAAACACTAGGAGTCAAGGAAATACCTTGATCCCATTAGATCCTGAGCCTGAAAGTACCCTTCGGACACCAAGAAGGATGGCAGAAAGAGTACGAGATGTTCCACCGAAAGAGGTTTAGGATGATCCAAATACAGTACCCCTCATGTTCTAGGGTCCCATAGTATGTTGTTGATAGAAAAATGAAGCACTTATTAGCAAAAGCAGCTGAGGGGGCCCGGTTAGCTAAAGAGGCTAGGTTAGCTCAGCAAGAAGAACTAGCTAGGCCAAGAAAGGTATCCGAGCATCAAAATAAAGTTCAAAGAGGAAGAGCTCTAATGATCCTTACATATCAGCACCTAAAACCATAAGATCAAGACAAGGACATGGGATATATTAAGCCTACTGAGACAGGATCCATCATTCCTCCTACTCTATCCCCAACCCCAACCCCAATGATAAATTTTACATTACTAGTGCAATGATCTAATTGCTAAACTTGAAGGGTGTGGTTTTGGGATCAACAATAGGTGATGCAAAGCTAAGCTAGTCCTGTTTACTGAGTTTACAAAGATTTGTAAACTTGCTGAGTCTAGAATAGAGGCAGTATTATCAATATTAGTCAAAGGCTAAGAAAGTCAAGAGAGATGTCTTAAGGAGATTAAGGAAGATCTATCAGGGCTGAATTCGAAGGTTGAGTCACATATTACAACAATCAAACAATTGGAGCAACAGTATGGACAAATATCATCCACATTGAATCAAATGTAGATTGGCATTCTTCTAAGTAATATGGTGAAGAACCAGAATAATGATAGTCATTGTCATGCCATTACCATTCGGAGTAGTAAAACCACTATGGATCTTTTTGTACCCACCTTAACCAATTTAATAAATAAAGATGGTCCCGTTGATATTGAGAATAATAGCTGGTAAAACAAAGTAAAGGATAAGGTCGGGGAGCCTATTTTTAAGACTGTCCCAAGACCTCTCCCATATTTTTCTCACAGATTGAAAAAGAAGCAAAAAGAGTGTAAATATTAGAAGTTTCTGTCTATGTTAAAAGAGTTTCTGTTAATATTCCACTTGTAGAGGCATTGGAACAAATGCTTGGCTATGAAAAGTTCATGAAGCATTTAGTCACCAAGAAGCGAACAATCGGTTATGAGCTAAAGGACAATGTTCATCACTGTAGTGTCATTGCTACTAGATCGTTGGTAGAGAAGAAGGAGGATCCTAGTTCTTTTACCATTGGATCTTTTAACTTTTCTTGGGCACTATGTGTTCTAAGAGCTAGTATCAATCTCATGCCCTAGTGGTGTTTAAGAAGTTGGGGTTGGGAGCACCCAAACCCACATCTATGAGACTAGTGATGGCAGACTGAATGGTGAAAAACCCAAATGGTATTCTATGTGATATATCGGTAAATGTGGGCTCTTTCATCTTTCCTGATGATTTTTTGATACTAGATTATGAAGTGGACTTTCAAGTTCAAATTATTTTTGGTAGGCTATTCCTACCTACAGAAAGGACTTTGATTGATATGGAGTTAGGACATCTAATATTCAGACTTAATGATGAGAAGGTGATATTCAATGTATGAGGAGATGGTCTAATTCCATGATCTTGATGCTATAATTAATTGGGATAATACTTCTGTGGTTGTTCCTATTAAAGAAAGCCTGGGTGTTGAAGCCTTAACAGTAGTAATTATGAACTTTAGCAGTGATGGTATTGATGACTATGATGATATGGTATGTTCACTTGAGGGGAATGGTTCATATAGTTTTGCACTAAAGAAACTTGATCTGGACCTAAAAATAGAACTACTGCACCTTCTCGACTATCTATTTAGGAACCACCAGGTTTAGAGTTGAAGACCCTCCCTTATCATTTGAGATTTGCCTTTTTAGGGGCCAATAACACTTTGCCAGTAATTATTACAGCTGATTGATATAGATAGAAGTAGAGGCTTTGATATTAGTGCTACAAAGATTCAACAGGGCCATCAGTTGGTCCATTGCAGATAATATTATGGGTATCTTGCCCTACTCACAATATCCAACTTGAACCGGATTGTGTTCCAAGTATAGAACATCAGCATCAACTTAATCCTCCTATGAAAAAAGTTGTGAATAAAGAGATAAACAAGTGGTTAGATGCTTGTGTAGTGTATTCCATTGCTGATAACAAGCGGGTCAGTTTGGTACAATAAGTTCCGAAGAAGGGTGGTATTACTGTAGTGCCTAATGAGAAGAATGTGATAGTTCCAATGAGGCCAGTCACAAGATTAAGAGTGTGAATGGATTACAGGAAACTAAATACTTGGACCCAGAAGGACCACTTCCCCATGCCCTTTATGGACCAGATGCTTCACAGACTTGCGAGTAGAGAGTGGTATTGCTTTTTATAAGGTTATTCGAGTTATGACTAAATCACCATTACTTATGAAGATCAAGAGAATACAACGTTCACTTGTCCTTATGGGACCTTTGCATTCAGGCGTATGCCATTTGGGTTATGTAACACTCCCGCTATATTTCAAAGATGTATCATGTCAATATTCTCTAACAAGGTAGAAGACACCATTAAAGTATTTATGGATGATTTTGGTTGTTGGTGATGATTTTGATAACTGCTTGGTTCAGTAAGAAAATGATCTTCATAGATGTGAGAAATGAAACTTTGTACTCAATTGGGAGAAGTTCCATTTCATGTTTAAAGAAGTCATTGTGCTTGGACACATATTTAAAAAAAGGTAGAGTTAGATAGAGGTAAAATATAAGTGATTGAGAAATTCCCTCCACCTATTTTTGTGAAGGGTATTTTGAGCTTTCTAGGTCATGCAGGTTTTTATAGGCGATTCATCAAGGATTTCTCAAAGATTAAAAACCCGCTTTTTAGGCTTCTTAAGAAAGAGGTAAAGTTTGATTTTTATGAAGCATGCTTGAAGGCTTTTGAATGTATAAAAAATAAGTTAATAAAGGATCCTATCATTGTGTCCCCTGATTGGTCCTTTCCATTTGAGATCATGTGTGATGCAAATAGAGTGGCCTTAGGTGTTGTCTTAGTCTAACTAAAAGAAAAGATCCTTCATCCCATATTCTTTGCCAAAAAGGCATTAAACCCTGCTCTAAAGTACTACAAAGTTACTAAACAGGAGTTATTAGTAGTGGTTTTTGCCATTTAGAAATTTTGGTCTTATTTGACTGGAACAAAGGTAATAGAACACATTGATCATGCATCATTGAGGTACTTTATGGAAAAAAAATTGTGAAGCCTAGATTGATTAGGTGGGTTGTCTTGCCGCAGGAGTTCGATTTTGAAATCAAGGATCTTTCCTTCAACCAGAGAAAGAAATTTATGCATGAGGTAAGGAAATTTTTCTAGGATGAACCGTATTTATTCCAAATATATCCAGATGGGTTATTCATAGGTATATTCCTAAAGTGGAGATGATGAGCATCCTTAAGGCTTTTCATGCTTCACCAGTTGGGGGTCACCATGGAGGAACCCGCACAACCCACAAAATCCTGCAATGTGGGTACTAATGGCCTACAATATACAAGGAATCTTAAGATTATGATTCATCATATGACTAATGGCAGCGTCAAGGTATTATCTTTAGGTGCCATGAACTTCCTATGACCCCTATTTTGGAATTGGAGTTGTTTGTTGTGTTGGGTGTGGACTTCATGGGTCCTTTTGTAAGCTCCTTTGGTATGAATTACATTCTTGTGGCGATGGATTATATGTCAAAATGGGTGGAAGTGGTTGCACCCCTCAAACAATGAAGTAAGAAGTGTCACAACCTTTTAGAAGAAGTATAACTTTTCTTAATTTGGCACGCCACTGCAATTATTAGTGATGGTGGGTCATATTTCTATAATTGCCTATTTAAGAGTCTACTTGAAAAGTATAGAGTAAAGTATAAGGTGGTCATTCCTTACCATTCCAAGACTAGTGGACATGTTGAGGTATCTAACAGAGAGATAAAGTCCATTTTATCAAAGACTGTGAATGCCAATAAGACTGATTGGTTGAGAAAGTTAGATGATGTATTATGGTCTTACTGTACAGCGTTCAAGACTCCCATAGGTGGTTCACCATATCAGTTGGTGTGTGAAAAGGCATGTCACTTGCATATTGAACCTGAATATAAAGTAATATGGGTATTGAAGAAGTTGAATTTTGAGTGGTAGGATGCAACAAAGGCAAGATTGAATAAGATGAATGAGTTGTATGAATTCTTACTCCAGGATTATGAGAGCTCCGCACTTTAAAAAAAATGATGAAGCTACATCACGACCGCAAAATTGAGAAAAGAATATTTGAGCAAGGTGATAACTCAATACTCCGCTTCTTTCTAGGTAAGTTGAAGTCTAGGAGGTATGGTCTATTTACTATGAAAAGAGTGTTTCCATATTGTGCCTTGTAATTGAAGTGTGATGGTGAAGCCCTGTTCAAAGTGAATGGGCAAAGGGTAAAGCACTATATGGGTAACATTGAGAAAATTAAGATAGTTTGTTAGATGGACCTTGGTGAAGTTTGAACAAACAAGGTAACCACGCTGTGCCGTGATATTAAATCAAGCACTACATGGGAGGCAACCCATGAGGCTAGTTAGTGAAATTTGAGTATCCAACTTAGACCCATCATGCTGCGACTTTAAATCAAGCACTGTGTAATAGGCAACCCAGTTTTCGTACTTAATAATTTATAGGGTACTATGTGTGTTCAGTGTGCAGGATAGAAGATTGCAGCAGTTTTCTAAAAATTATAGAAATAAGGTCATATGGAATCTTCACAAGTTGTAACCAAACATTACGACTCATGAGCAAGAGTCATAAGGACTTATAACTTAAGTCAGATACAGGTAAGTGGTCATTGAAGTCTTTACGACTCTTAAAACAAGTCGTAACATCTGATGACGACTCGTCACCTTGAGTCATAACGACTCCAGACCTAGGTAAGGTTCCAAATCTTTACTGAGAGAGTCTGATACCTATAAGCATTGGTTACTAGTCGTATGCATGACTCATGACCAAACTTACCATCTTATGAGTCATGGTTCAACCTAGCCCAGATCAGCTTTTAAACAAAATAGGGCACCCAAATCGAGTACCCCACATTCCAAATGGCTACTCCCTCCATTGTTAATTGAGTTTCAAGCTTTAAAACTACAAAATCACTCTAAAAAACAAATTAATCAAATGGTTCCTCACGACATTCAAAAACACATCAAGAATTAGGGACAAAAACATGGTTAAGCTCAAGAAATCTGAACCTATCGAACATAAGTAAGTTCTATTACTTAAATGCCTTATGTGTCAAGTTAAATCCAAAAAATTTTTCAAGGTTTTGGATTTCTTAAGTTGAATAAGATTCTATTTCTTAAATTATTTACTTTGTGTGTGCTATGGGGAGTGAACTCAAACTTTGTGCCTTAAATGTGTATTTTTGGATGAATGTAAGGGGTAGTGAAGTGTATTGTGTTGTGGATTGTGTATTGGATTCCATTGATCTAAAACCTCATGTTGCAATGAATACGAGACTCCTAGCGACTCGTAATCTCACTTAAAGAATCGTTACTAGACTCGTATCCATTGATAACATGAAGGATTAACAGAAGTGTAGGTTATAGTAATGCTACAACTCACCTAAATAAGTCGTAACCAATCCTTACAAATCATAAACATGAGTTGTAATGATTCGATAGGTTAAAAATAATAGGGATTTATTTCTGATCTACTTATGAGTGTGGGTAACGAGTCATAAACTATCCTTATGACTAGTTAGGAGGACTCTTAAGTTGACTAGTGAACATGGATGAATAAACTATTTACCTTACAACTCGTATATACGAATTGTACCCAAAGGTTACGACTCCCGCCCCCCAGTCATAAGGAGTCTAGCAAAGACACACTAACACCAAACTCTCTTGTTTTTCTTATCCATTCTTTTAGATATAACAAATAGTTCTTATGTAATCAGTACAAATGTCTCCTAAATGTGACTCATCATCTAAGTAAGCCCCAAAGAAGAAAACCAAGAAGAAATCGACCCCTAAGTCTGACTACTAGCGGAGAAATGAGGAAATCGATGAGTCAAGTGATAACCTCATAGAATATCCATTGAAAGGAAAGGTAGACCCCAGTGGAAAAAAACCTCGGGGAAAGAAAATCATCACAGAAGAGAACATACCTCAAAGGGTTCTTAGAATAAAGAATTCGAGTACTACCCCACCACACTCATCATCATCTTATATTGATAACGATGATGGTGATGAAGTAGAGTCTGATGGTGATGCAAGTGTAGAAGACTCAAGCTCCTATGAGGTAGAGTTGGAGAATAAGAGCACGACTGAGAAGGACATGACTTTTATTGACATGCTGGACCCACTTCAAATCCCTTTATCCATTGAACCTATTTTGATACCCGTCATTGAACGGCGGGGGTACCACGGTTGTAGGATACCTACAATGATTGGGTAAGCATAAACCCTTCTATGGTGAAAATAAAGAGGGGTATCTATCTTGAGATAATGTTAACCACATCAGGCATGTCTGAGATGCCTTAGTTCGAAGCTAGATTTCGGCAGTACAGATTTCAGTGGATGACCTTAAAACCAGGGAAGTTTGGTCCTGCACTAGTATGGGAATTCAATGCAACCTACAAAGGAGAGTTGAAGAGAAAATATCCATAGGGAAATTTGTGGAAAGGTGGGGATCCAATCACCTCATTATTGTTCTTGGGGTACGGGTGAACATTTCCCTATATACTATTTCGAGGTTCTTGAAAAGACCAGAGTTCCAGCCACCAGTAAACACAGCTGATATTGAGTACCACATGGAAGAAATGTGGAAAGTTTCAAAGAATCAAATGGGCTCGGAAGATAAAATGAGGCACTTCCAATGGGCAGAAAATTTGATTGCTATAAATGGGGAAGAATTCTGTTGGGCGGTCGATGGCCCAGGAGTAAACTCACAACAAATTATAAAGCAGACTTTGAGCTTTGAGGATAAGGCATGGTAGATGTTGGATAGACATAGATTGTATCCCACTACTAGAACAATGTGCTCAGTTTTCTTTGTGTTGTATTTATAACGAGACTCGTGGGTTATGAGTTTGACATAGGTAACTTCATAACGATATCTATATGGGACCAAGAAGTGGGTAGAGAAAATTTAGTTCTGGTATTCCCGTGTTTGATAACTCAGATATTTTTGGAAACAGGGGTTCTATAACTTCCCAAATTTGATCAGTTTATCGAGCCAAAGAATACCACAGATTTGGGGATGATTTGAGATGTAGCTAATCCCATGACCAAGCAAGGTACAATACTACTCGCTCAGGCGATGCAGGGCAGAGACCAAAGTACGGAAATTGTTGGAGTAGAAGATGTCCTAGTTTAGTGTGGCCAATCTGAGCCACAACATTCTGGCACAGCAGTCCCAACCAATACTCTGGTTTCACCACCTACTGCAACCCCATGTCCATCATTATCTAGATCTACACCAGCAGGATATGTGATTTTTTCCCAGGCTAGTTTAAATAAAATTATGAAAAGGTTGGGAACTGTTTAACTAAAAGTGAAATAAATGGAGAATGGTGTGTTGCCCTGGGTTGAAAACAAGCTAGAAGAATAAAGTAGGAGGATCTGGGTAGATTAGATAGTTTTGAGAAGAGACTCACACATCAATTGGAAAGTGGAAAAACTCTTGACATTACAGAGATAAAAGCTGAGGTGGGTGAGTTATGAAAGTTGGTTGATGTTTTGTATGGCAGGCCATTTTTTCCAATGCCTGTTATAACGAAGATCAAGCCTGAGGTAGAAGTTGAAAAAATTTAGAGTGTTCTAGTGGGAAAAAAAGGCAGAGAGAGAAGGAAAATAAAAATTCAAAGCCCTAAGAAATAAAATCTAATAAAGGCAAAGAAAGCAAGTATACAGAGAGAGAAGGACTGACAAGTGAGGGTCCAAGAGATGCCAGCCGATGTCGGTAGCTCAAAATTAAAAAGTGAAGATGTTGAGAGGGGGAAGTGATATATCCTAGACATCAGACATGACATTTAGCGCACAGGACACATCTGGTGCTGCTACTGTGGAGATGGTCCTGATATTTAATGGGACCAATACTGAGGAGAGTGGGACCCAGTGTAAGGGTCCCCATGATAAAATAGTTTGAGCAGGTGCCTAGGGCGCCCAAGTATGTGCTCTTCCCCTTGGATTTCATTACTTAATACACTGAGGACACTACATAGGTTTTAGTTGAGGGTGAGGGTACACAAAGTTGCCACGGGTTATGTTTGCCATGTTTCAAAACTCGTTGGCCATAATCTGAAATAATTTATGAACTGTCATACTTGTGTTGTTTTTTTGTGTATTGTTTGATCCTTAATTAATAAGAATGTTTTATATAGGAAGTTGAGAACATGTGCAAAAATTTGAAAAAATAGATACCCCTACACCTTCTGAAATTTTTTGTATAATTCTATGTGATTTGTGTGTGCATGTGATGGCTGAGAATCTCTTAATGGCATTAAAATTAGAAATTCTATATGATGCGTGTAGTTGCATGAACTGGACAGGTAGTGACTAACATTATGACCATGTACTATGTGAGAGTGAGACATTACCTAGTTCCCAGTGTGTAAAGAACCCATAATTCTCCTGGTTGCTTTTTCCTAGAAGGTAGAATGGTAGGCTAGAAGATAATCATAGGCTATTTTTCAAACTAGTCCACTCAAGACAAAATGCCTAAACAAATAAAATATGAGACCCTTGATCCAAAAGTTGAGCCTAATTTACCTATTTTTGTTGTTTACACCAATTTCACCTTCTTGTCTAACTATAATAAACCTGTTTTTAACCCTGGTCCTCCTTGGACACTGTGCACCTTAACTCAGGAAAATTGCCTAAGTTGAAGGTGGCTATCAAAGGGGTGCATAGGTAAAGACGAGTATGAAGGAAGAAGTGTAAAAAGATAAATTAATAAGATTAGGTGCGGTGAAAATAAAAGCGAACAACAAGAAATAAGAAAACAAGAAAAGAGAACAACACCTAGCCCATAAATAGGCATGAAAAAGAATAAAAGGGAGAAATAAGGATGAAGTTGATAAAGCAATGGTAGAAAAAGTGGACCCCAAATAAAAAATGGTGCCAAGGAGGTTAAGTCACTTAAAAGATCCCTAATATACCCTAACTATCCCCAAGCCTACGTTACAATCCTAACAAAGCCCTTTAGAGATCCTAGTCTGACTGACTAAAAATTTAGGTAGAGAGCATAAGGGTGAGCCTATGGTGTTCTGTGTACACTGGTTGGAACTTCTTTGTGTGTGTGAGTGTCTTTAGACTATCCCTAAAATAAGAAAATAACTCAAGATGACTAATAGGGATTTATTTTAATATGAGAGTGCATGGGTTAGGAAGTCAAGTTACTTATTTGTCCAGGTACTGTGTATTACTTAGGCCTACTTGTTCATCGTTAATGTAATGGCATCATTAGATTCTTGCATGTCACATTATTGCACCAAGCCATTATACACAGTAGTTTATTGATTAACAAGATAGAAGGGGGGTAAAAAGGTGTTCTTGAGATGAATAAGAAATCAATTGCCAAATTATGTCATAGATTCAACAAAGTTAAGCATCGTGTCATGTGGGTATGAATTGTAGTTCGCCTGAGCACATGCAAAAGTCTATGTTGAAGGTTTTAATGCTCCATGGAAACACGATAAATTCAATGATTAAAATAAGGAATTTATCTTGGACTTAGGTTATTTTTGTAGATATGATGTGGTTTTGTGTGTTGTGCAGGTGAAATAGGTTAACATTGGTCTTGGAATGAAAAATGGACAAAGAAGTTTTGAAAATAGAGAATACTAACCATCTTATGAGTCTAGCATATGAGTCGTCAAGTAATCATATGACTCGTAGCCTTACCCTAAGTAAGACAGTAGCTTTAGACAACCAGAAGAAGCTAAGTAAAGAATGACCATGACTTGTTAGGAGTGATTAGGAGCTGTGGGAGAAATCGTAAATCGCTTATGATCAGTTACTGGAATGCATATGAATGTCAATGTATAACTCGTAAGAAGACCTTACAAGTGAACTACACGAGTTGTAACGAGTTCCGACATACTTTTTCTATTCCATTTTTGTTAGGATTCCCTTATTATCTTGAGACACTATAAATACCTTAGGGTTATTCCTTTATTAGGCTATGCACGCTTGCATTAATTTGATATCTTTAGTATAATTTGATCATTGGGATTTTGTCTTTTGAGATTTTGGGTTCTTATTCAATTGAAGACTTGGGATTTTCTCTCTTTCATCATTGTGCAATTAATTACATGTGCTCTTTATTGATTACCATGGATAGTTGCATGAACATGAGTAGCTAATATCCTTGACTAAGATTGTGGGAACCTTAGCAGATTAGCTACGTAAGGGAAGTAGGAGATTCATCTCTTTGACTATCATTGCATATATTGTAGTCTTCTTCATATTTGTTGAACTTAAGTTGCTGCAGAGGCTTGAGTATTGCCTATATTTGAGATCATCCTCACCACGGAGTTTGAGATTGGGAAAAGAATATTACAACAGTGATTCAAGGATACCAACCATTATCTAATCAACTCGAGACTCAAAAGGTGGGAGTTGTAATGAGGTTAAGGACAAGGGACAACAAGGAAACACCTTGAGACTCATAAGGTAAAAGGTGAAATCTACCAATACGATCATAAGACGATTTATAGTGCATATCTTGTCAACTTTGCATACATAGAAGAAGGTTTAGGTAGATTGAGTACGAGAATCTTACGTAGTTATGAAGCCAGGGGGAACACAGTCCTAGTGTTCGTGTTGCATTGTTTACAAACTCAAGCATTCAAGTTCTATTAATATTTACTTTTGACTTCTAATTCCCCCCCCCCCCCATACACACACCCAATTTACTTTTCTGCGTTGCTCGTGGACTTTGTGAAATTTGAGACACTAGTCAATGTTTTCCCTGTAGGTTCGACCCCAACCTAGTTTGGTTACTATATTTGACATTGACCACAACATACTTCCTTGGAGGTTAGTTTTGGGCAACATCAATGACCAAAAACACCATAATAATATCACATCTCAAGAAAAGGCCAAATGGTAAAAGAGTAAGAAGCATTTTGGCTCCTAATAACTGTAAGTGAGAGGAGACCATAGCTAGACCCACAGTAGAAGTTGGAAATGCTAACAGAATAGGGTGACTTGGGTAGGCCAGCTGACCGTGTCCCTTAAATTAAGATCTTACAAAATTCCCAACATTATAGGACTTCATAGCTAACATCTTACGTTACAAACTTGCGTAATCCGCTATAACTTTTCCATATAATCAGAAACCTCATTGAAACCCTTTCTTCCAAAAATTATCTACTCAAACAAAACCTGAAGATCATAATTCAAATACTTGACATACCATCGAATCCTCTCCTCCTCAATAACCAGCAATTGAGTAGTATAGCAAGATAGGGCATGAAACTTAGCCTTAAAAATTGTAACTGATATATCATCTTTATCCAATGCCAAAAACTAATCATTCTTGCAACCATGGAGGGTCCAAGTCAAATAGTTCTCAAAAAATAAAGCATGAAATTTATCCTAAGTCAATAAACCTAAAAGTGGTGACCAATATTCAACATACATCCTCTAATATTGTTTTAGCATCATTATACAATAGAAAGGTCATGAACTCAACTCTGTTTCTACACAATACCCATCTTGTATAACCTCTCATAGTTGTTAATAATGAACTTAAAAGCATTCTCTGAATTTGTACCCTATAATATTGGAGGTTTCAACTTAGGAAACTTGGTCATCATATCATATTTAGTACTAGTCATCACAAAATCCAAAACTAGATAAGGAATGACATCAATCCCCAAAACTCATCCATCCTAAGAGCCATAGTAATAGTAGTATAAGAACCTAGAACCTGAATAGCCAGCATAGTAGGTAGTACCAGCTAACCCACTCAAAAAAGCTAATACATATTGAACAACCTTAACAAACATGGGAGGCAAGGCTTCAATCCTAGCTGGTGTCGCCACCTTAGGCTCCATCACCTGTTCTGGTACAAATTGTATCTCCTCCAAATGATCTTGAGGTGGGGAAGATGATACTAACCTTTTATGATCCTATACATCAGCTTCTTGAGGTCCACCACTGGCGGGTATAGCTCGTCCTCTTCCTCTCCCACCTATTTTTCTTATTCATTATCTTTCCCTTATAGCTGGCTATACAGATAGAGCGTCCGATATAGTGGTTACTACTTGAGTTCTGTTAGATACCAATTTGGATCACCAGATACCAATTGGAATAAATTTACAACATAAAATAAATAAGAATGACAATTTTCCTAAAGTGCTATAGCTTCTCAAAGAAAATTACAAATGCCTTTTTACCATTCAGTGAGACTCTACTAGACCTACTTGGGTACAATGAGATCGATGAACCTAGTCTTTATTACCAAATTTTCCACACCCTAAAGGGACATAAGTGGCACCCACCCTATTCTCCGATGCAAGAACCAATAACCCTAAAAGCATTAACCAATACTTAAAGGAAATAAGGAAACTATCCATTAATAGATCAAAGATTATCTAGTCTAAATAAAGTAAAAAGTCTGCTACATAGTAGTAAAAATAATAAACATCCCTAAAATCCAAAAGTGAAAACATACTAAAGATTGTCAAGAAAGGATGTGACCCCAAAAATAAAGGAAAGTGAATTAGTCCAAAACAAAGTACAATGTCATCAAAGAAGGATTCCATGGTTGCCTGAATATAATGCTCACCCTTGAATCTTGATCACACGCTAAAGTCACAAGTGAGGTCTGGTAGGATCTGATGGATATGCATTGAACTTAGTAAAAGTAAGAGCAGGTGTATTATTAGCACATATGAAAAAATAGTGTGCTGGCAGGGTCATTTGGACAACTCAAGATGAGAAAATGAACACTTACCCTAAACACATTAGAACAAGTTAATACATGCTTACCCTAACTACACCTAGCACAGTAGCTAACAGTTAAAGAAAGTCAGAACTAATAGAAACAAGTCAAGACATCTACAATTAAGTCAAGTCCAATCAAGACAAGTGTAAAAAAGTTAAGCAAATATCACAAACTATAAATATATTCCCTGATTCACTCATTAAGCCTTCACACTCACCTATACCTTTAACATACACACTAAGGATATCATAACCACCCTATAGTCATGACCTATAGGGGACAAGTTCTATCCATGTACCTCTATCCTAAATACAAGTACCAGCTAACCTTATTCCACCAATAAACTAGAAGAATTACTAATACTAAAACATTCCACAATTAATAATAAAGTAGGTCAAAATCATGCACCAAGATATATTGACCATTACTTGTGGTGTCCAGAAGCTTTATGTAAGGTTCATTTAAAAATGGCCACACCGAACAACATGTACTAACGAGTAATACTAAGAAGTAGCTAAGAGAAATAATAAGAATTAGCTAACATGAATATTCATCACAAATTGGATTAAACAACAATACCATCATCTATCTCAATCCAAGCTTGCACAACTCAACTAAGCTTGAACTTTGCTTTTTCATGCAATTTTTACCTGGTCTCGGTATAGAAGTACATACAAACACATAATTAATAAAATGACTTATTATGTTAGGGATAATAAATTATTCCCAACACCCAAGGCTAAGTCCACGATCTTTCCCTCCATGTTCTAGGGCTTTTCTACCTTAATTTATCTAAAACTGCCAATTCCATGGATAATCTAGTAAATTAATGACATGCAAGGGTAACTTAACAATCATCAACCAAAAAACATTTATTTTATACCTATATTACTCTCTTTCACTAGAAATCAACCCTTACCCCCCCCCCCCCAAATTACATAAACTAGCAATTCTAAGGCTAGATTATCCATTTACTAGTTATCAGGGATGAAATCCTTAACTTCATAAAGAAAAATAGTGGTTAGCTAATTATTTTTTACCAAAATAATCTCTACATTTATCAAAAATATGTCTTAGAAAAATAAACCATTCTAAGGGATTTTTAAAATAAAACAACGCTTTTCACTACTATAGCAACATACGTTGCCATAGCGGTCGTTGATCGCATTGACTGAGTGCTACAGTGGGACTTCCTATGCTTTTAGAAAAATCACTATAGTGACATGACCTTTGATATAGAGACATAGGCAAGGATGAATTCCTAGTTTCACATAAAACACCCTCTTTTAACCACACACCTTAATTACAATGCATCCCAAACAATACCCTTTATGCTAAGACTAAGTTTGGGAGTTCTACTTACCCGAACTCAATTATATTAAATCCTATGGGTTCTTTATCATTTTAGATAACTAGGAATTAATTAAAACACCACTATACTTACCCAATTCATTCCATAATTCTCCAAGACCACACCTCACTCAAATTTCATCCAAAACTAGGCCAGCCTAAAATTTATAACTTCATATTCGAGAAATTTTTTGACTAAAATTTTAAACAAGATACTTATAACTAATGAAAGGAAGGGTTGTTACTGTATATATCCTTATGACAACCAATTTCACCTCTAGGAGGCTACTATAAATCTAGCGCTAGAAGGGAAAGACATTTTCATCATCATTGTCCTCCTTTACAATCTGAATGCTTTTGTCCTTTCCCACGTTTATCTTCTTCTTAATATTACATAAAAATCATTACCTTAAAGGGATGGAAGGGTATGTCCATCTCCATATCTTTGACAATATCCTCCTTAGTTACCCCAATAAGCCTACATAGCTTAGAGATTAGTTTGGGAAGGTAGGGTCCCTTATTGTTTCCCTGATAGAAATCATTCCACTCCATCACTATTTGTTCCTTCATATTCATATTTATACCCACATGTAAAATGCCACCACTAAAGCTCTAGGGTAGGTCACATCAAAATTATTGCTTGATAGATAAATTTTGTTAGTCACCAGGTTCGGCCAACTATTAGCATCAGCTGTGAAATAGGTGCTCCTAATCCCCTCAATAGTGGGCAAGTAAATTCGATCATTTTCCTCTTCTAGAATTAGCATGTCCCCCTTCTACTTCATGTCTATCTTCTAGGCCTTAGTTTGGGACTTGGCATTAGAGATGTTCGTCACCCCAATCACCTTATTTATAGTAGTTGATCAAGGGAAAAATCCACTTCCCTAATATATATGGTGGGGTTGGAGTTATCCCAAAGCACGATAGGGAGTATGGCATAAAATTTCCTAACCCATCCCAAGACCCCAGTCAGAAAAGCTTATACAAGAAGTATACAGCCAAACTCCTAGAGCTAGTTTTAGAATTTTATGCCTTATTTTCCACCTATTTTATCATAAAACCCCACTCATAATAGAATCCCATCCGTTAATAGTCTTAGAATATCTCACAAAAAATTTCATCGAGGAATCTCACAATGTGGGAGTAACTTCATGATTTTCAGACACACGGATAGTTAAGATGCAAATCATTATAACAAAATAAGCTAGATTTCATAGAAGTATCAACCAAGTATACATTTTGGATGGGAGGCTACTGCCTGTACTCTCCATATATAGCATATTGCATCCTAATACCATTGGACTATTATATCCATAATTCTCCTACTAAAGTAAGTTTATCATAGTAGGATGAAGGCCGCTATAGAGTCCTTTATAATCCCTAAGCTTTAAGAGGTGTGTTAATGGAGCATCTTAAAGAAAAACCCCTATTTTCTCATTCCAACCTCGGATTCATGTAAGGGAAGTATCCTAGAACTAGTATATACAAAAATTCCAAGTATGGTAACTCCTAAAACATGCCCAAATAGTCAATACAAACCTAAGAACAATCTTTCGCATTTATCATTATTTTAATCCCATTTGTCTATGAATTTCATAATTTTACAACCAAAATGCTACCGTAATATTTTAAACATAAGAAAAGCAACCATGCTTTAATATTTAGCACTAATAAAGCTCTACTTTTGAGTTCAAAATCCAACCCTAAAATCTATTCTTTTTTAGTGAATTCAAGCATAATCATGCAAAAATATGAGTGATAAAGTAAAGAGTTAAAGAATAGTGATAATTACCATGTTTCCAATGTCGGTTCAAAGTGATTAGGGAGGAAATGCGAGTTTTTTGGTAACAAGGATGATAAATGGATGTGAAATTCATTTCTAACCTTTTTGAACTATTCTCTCCCTCTATAGATCCCTCATCTCGCTATAGCGAGATTAGTCTCTTGAGGTATTAAAGAAAATTTATCCTTTTTAATTTTGAGTTCTTTCTTTTTTGATATATTGGAGAGGCCACATACATCTTAGGTACTCCAAAAATGATAGGCTCCAAGTATTCTTATGCAATTCATAAGAAAGAAAGGTTTCTTGATGGAATAGAGTAGTAATAAATTATGGCTCAAATAATTGGTATACTAGTGAAAAGAGATTTTAGTAATCCACTTAATAGTGTAATTAAATTATCATTAGAAGAACATTAAGGTACAAGTAAGATTCATTCTATCCTTTTTCTATCATGATCGTCCAGGAATGAATGATTGGTATATGATATTAATTGTAATGACCTGTTACATAGTTAGTAAAGGCAACTCATCTATGTAAATATGGTACAAAATGTTTTGAACATACGGTATCAAACTAGTGTGGATTAACTAGGCTAAAATTTTCAAATTTTGAATATAGTGTTAGGCTGATGTCATCCCACTATAGCAATAATTTTCTCTATATAGTGGCGCCATGGTAGAGATCGATCAGCTGCTATAGAAAAATGCCAAAAACAGAAACCAGAACTTATTTTTATTAATTTTATTTCTCTTCTTCAGTTGCAAAAATAATGAATGAGGCTTCTATTATAATGCTAGTTTTGATGTTTTAACAAAGGTCACCAAAGGACCAGGTCGATGTCTATCTTATTGTTACTCGTGCTTTGATGATTAAAAAGCTTAGTGGAAGGACCAAGTATGTCAATTGGTGTCCAAGGTGTCTCCTGTACAAGATTTCCTGGTATGACTTTGACACAATAGTGTAGTGGTATGTGCACTTCAGTGGCCCTCCAACTAGCTAATGAGAATTACTCTCTCCTTTTCACTAAATATATATATATTCCTTGAATATAACAAGGAAAGATGATATTTACAACCTACTCAAAAGAAAATTAGTGTTCTTTAGCAAAATCCTAAGGCTCTTATCTTAAAGATAAAGCCTCGGTAATCTAGAATCTCTTATGCTCACAGTTAAAATATATTAGCTTTTAGATTATTTGAGTCCTTGTATTGTTCTAAAATTATCAAACCTAATCCTCACATGGAATCTTATGTAGATACTTTATTTAGTCTCTACATTTGAATTTGAGTGTTGGCTAGGTTAGCTAATGGAGATCTCACAGTAGATTTATAGTGAGTTTGTGTCGCAATAGAGTTATTACAAGGTGGTAGAAATTAGGAGGTTAATTCCTAGATTGTAATAGAAGGTTGCTCAGAGTTTAGTGAAGTGTTGGTGAAATCCTAGAGTAGGTCGTGGTTTTACTCCCTTGATCAAGGAGGTTTCCATGTAAAAGCCCTATGTCTTTTACCTTACTGCACTTTAAGCTTAAGCTGCTACATGTCTTATTAAGAGTTTTTTAGTCATATGTAAGCTTTTGAAAATCACTCAGCGGGTTAAGATCATAGGAAGGGGGAAGAACAAAGAAGAATATCTTATTTAAAAGAAGGAAATTCCAAATGAAAGTTTTCCCATTAAAATTATTATCTATTCTTGGAATTGCTAGGACCTGGTACTCTATCAGGTCCCCTATGTTGTGGTGAACTATCGAAACCCTTCAATTGGTATCATAGTATGTTCCTCCTAAAAGGTTAACACATAGGAAGGATCATTTACCAATGGGTATTTCTTCACACTTTGAAGAAAAAGATTTAATAAACATACCTCCTATGATTAATGAACAACATTATTTGTTATGAAAGATAAGAATACATAATAATATTATGTTAAAGAACTATGATCTATGGGACATCATCTGCTATGGTTCTCATATTACTATGAAGACCATAATAGATGGTGATATCACAAGATCTATGCCTAAGTGAAGGAAATAATACAATGACACAAATAAAAAGAGAGTTCCAAACAACTTCAAAGCTAAAAGATTTCTTAGGAGAAGCATGGGTCCTGATGAATATAATTATCTAGCTCCGAGATTTTCAAGGAAATTTGAGAAACTTCAAAGATTATAGATGATAGAGAAAAAACTACTCATAATTAGAAAATCTAGGGTGCAACTCAAAAAATAAAAGGGACAATGAATCAGGTCCCAAATAAGGATAACAAGAAAAAAATCTATAAAGTCACTAGGATGGATCAAGCTATGTGGGAAGATTATTTAAGTGTCTAAGAAGAAGAAAATTCAAGATTGCCCTATGAAAAAAACTGAAAATGAAGAGTTTAGTCTTGTAACTAAATCAGATGAAGACAATAAAGAGGCAACCCTCTCATATATGAAGAAAATCATGGGTTAGCTTGTGGTCCTTCGGGGTTATGAGCATCATGTAGGATTTTGGGTACCAGATTTAGGGCGTTAAAAACTTTGTATCAAAGCCTAAGGTTAAATAGTGTCCTAGGAAGTCTGAAAGTCACATCTAGTAGAGTCTTGTACATGGGTGTGTTGTGCACCACACTTATGCGCAAGAGGCTATGAGATGTTTTAGGAATAGTTTCCCTTCTTTAAGTATTTATGCCATGCCTGTGAGCATAGGCTCAAAGTTAAACTCTCAATCTAATCTGTGTCTCCCTTCTACAAAACATGCCTCCTAAAAGAAGAAATGAGAATCAGTCAGCTCCTTAGCCCGAAGAACCTTTGGGCGAACATGTTTCTCATGCAGAGTTCAGAGATGCATTCACTACTTTTCCTCAGTTAGTTGCTACTTAGAATGAATGACCAGCTATCATTCCAGCTAACCCAGTGGCTAATTCAACTGCAGACAGGATTTGGGACTTCACCCGAATGAACCTTCCATTCTTTCTTAGGTCTATGTCAGATGAGGAACTTCAGGAATTCCTAAATCAAGTTTAGAAGGTGATTGATATCATGTGGGAGACTACTTTTGAGACTGCTAAGCTTGTTGTATATCAATTGTAGGATGTGGATCATACTTGGTTCAAGCAGTGAAAATCAGAAAGGGGAGATGATGCAGGGCCTATAGAATGGGAAAAAAATTTCACTATATTCTTAGAGAGATTCTTTCCCCTAAAGTTTAGAGAAGACAAAGTGTTAGAATTCATCAACCTCAGGTAGGGCAACATGACGGTGAAAGATTATTCTCTTATGTTTACTAAATTAGCCTGATATGCCACTTATGTAGTTGCAGCTAGTAGGGCTAAGATGAGTAATTTTATGTCTGGGGTAAATGATAGCATGGTAAATGAGTGCAGATCTGCCATGCTAAATAGTGATATGACTTTATCCAGACCTATAACCCATGCTCAACAGATAGAAGACAAAAAGATTAAGGTGAAGGAAAAGCAGAATAAGAGGGCAAGGATAGGAAGTTTCAGGTTTGGCAGCCTAAGTTAAAGGGTGGTAGCCGTTCTCAGCATAGTCATAAGTCTTTAGTCCCAGTCCCATCTTTAGCTAGTGCACCAGTACCCAAGTTTAGAATAACAGTTGTGATGGGTCGTCGTGCTTTGAGGCCCAGTGTAGTGAGAATAGGAGTCTTACCTATCTGCTTTGTGAAGAGTGTGGTATGAATCACCTAGGTGTATGTAGAGCAGGCGGTGAGGTCTTTTATAGATATGGTAAGTCAGGCCACAAGCTACGAGAATGTAGAGTAAGGGCTCAGAAAAGAAATGATTTATGCTCTTCAGACTCGCCATGATCAAGGAAATTCCCCCAGCATAGAATCAGGTATGTTATAGGTCCTTCATACTTATGATATGTATTGTTAGTCCTCTTTCTCTCATTTTGGCTTAAGATTATTGAGCATGAGTTAGTCAGAAAACCTAGCAATTTTGTTTAGCAGTCAGACAGTCAAATTCCTATGGTTTGTTTTCCAACTTTCCATTGAGTGTTACTATCCTATGTTTCATGAATAAGACCAGTGCAAGGTATTACATCCTAGTAATTGTAATTTCCGCTCAATTCTGGTGTCATGTCTCATTTCAAATCCCAAGTATTCAGTCATGAATTGGTCGATTGATTTCCTGTGCATCGCCCCAGTATCTCAGTATGGTAATCATTCTTAGAGGGACATAGTATCCCATGGGGGAGATACTGCTCTTATGTATTAAATTTAGTTTCTCTTTTTATAACAAATCCAGTTTGGAGTAGTGGTTACCCATAGGTTGACCCCCAAACTCCGATCTCAGCAGTAAGCCACGTATTCAAGGTATTCAATTCAGATCATGATAGTTAGGTCATGTGTCACGTTACATACCCAGTTACTCTCTTATGTTTCCTTTCATGCTTATTTAGTAATTAAGCTCAGACTCAGCCCAAGGTAGTATCTTTTCTTAAGCTTATCCAATTTTATGTTCAGATTTCAGTTACAAATATGGTATTCAATTCTGTGCTCAATTATCATTTCAAACTTGGTATCTTAACCCTTACATGTTCATGAGTCGGTTCAGTCATATATTTACATATCAGATATGCGTGATTAGCTTATCAGTATACTCAGTCATGCAGTCATACATCAGCTCAGTCATAAAATCATGCATCAGATATCCATGCTTAGTATGAATCTCAGTAATATCAGTCAGGAAGTCATGTTTTAGTTTTTCATGTTTAGTATGTAATCCAACTTATCGTTTCTCCCATCTCAATTAGTCTCATTCGAGGACGAATGTTCCCAAGGGGGAGATATTGTGATACCCCATACTTCTACTAGCTTAAATCCATCATAAGAATGTCAAAGACTTGTTTCAAATATGAATCCACTTTATACATATGGTATTTTCAAGATTTTAATTTTTTTTCATGTGGGAAATTCAATAATCTTTCCATCAATACCAAATTCATCCAAATACGACACCTGGGCGAAGAGTTAGAGCTTTTTTAGTGAGACAGTGTATCACCTGAGCCATCAGCGCATTGCAGAGCCAGCTTAAATGGCAATTGTCAATTTTCAGTGTTGCTCCGTGATAGTGACACGTCGCACCAAACTTCCAGGTCTCAAATAAGGTGGCAACACGATAGCTCCACATTGCGCTACCCTATAGATTCCTAATTGTCCAGTTCCAGTGACTTGGCGTGATAGTGGTGCATGTGCCAACGATAAAAATCAAGAAATTTTCACAAGAATTAAAATATGTGTCCTAAGGTTAAAAGGGTCAATTTCCCTACCCTATATAAGCTCAAAAACACAGATTTGATCCTCCATTACACCAAAATATACTCTATTCTATCAAAATCCTCTCCAAAAAACATTAGGGTTTTTCATAGAATATTCAAGTTCAAGAATTTCCTTCGTCAATTTTCGTGTATTTACGAACCAAGGTATGCATGGTGTTCATTCATGGACTCCTTTCTTCCATGAAGCCCAAGAATCTCTATTCTAAGTTCAAGTTCATGGATTTCTTTATGAATTTCATGTTGGGTTGTTTTGTTTATGCTGAGAATGATCAATTGAATTCAAATCCATGTTGGGTGATCAATGTTATGAGGAATTGATTTGTATAGATGTATATTCATGGGAACCTATGATTAAACCCTAGGATGATGAAATTACATGTTGAATCATGATGTTTAATTATTGCATAATGTTGTCTACATATATTATGCCTACCATGTGTTTGATTAAGTGCCTATATGAAGGAAAAGGGCCCAACTAGCATGATATTATGAAATCCCCATTTATATACAAGTTTATGCATATCACATGTTTGATGAAGTGCTTCTATATATGAATTATGAATTATGTTATTGGTCATGTTTTCAAGTAAGCCATGCTATGTCAGTTTCTTTCCATCGAGTCCTGGGGGTACTTGTACCTAAAAATTTAGCTGTGTGCCTAGAGCCATGTCTGGTTTTCACGATAATATCAGTCAAGATATGATCAGTAAAATTTAGTCAGTCTCATGACTCAGGAAATCTCAGTAAATTTTGCATCCATTAGATCAGTCCTAATCAGTAATCTCAGTAACAGCAGTATTCCTAGTAATCTCAGTAACTTCAGTACTCTCAGTTAGTCCCCAGAACTCAGTACATTCTGTCAGTCAACGGAACTCAGTAAACTCAGTTTAGCTCCTCTAAACAATACCATTAGTATCAACTAAGTTTAGATAATCGCTTTAGTTCAGTTAATCAGTTCAGTGTCTTTCATATGGGAGTAGGATTCAGTACCGAGAGAGCCTAGGGATGAGGACTCACCCGCTAGATAGGATTGAGAACCCTAGAAGCAATCCCTAAGTTCCAAAACTATGTAGCCAGCGTAGGTATGAGATGTCACCCATTATATAGGACTGAAATACTCAGGGATCACTCGTTAGCATATTTAAATGTGTAGGACTGATCCCAGGGGTGACCCGCAAGATTAGGACTAACTCCACAACAGTTTTCTTTACAGTGGCGCGGTTTTAACACCCTTCCAACTAGGGTTATAGGTTGGACCCCAGTTAGCTTAGTATGGGGAATGTCAGTTAGATGATTACTTTCCACAGTCTCAGTTTTCACTATCAGTCTTAGTCTCAGTAATAGAACACAGATAGTTCTACAGATTTCAGGACTATCAGATACAGTCACTCAGATACAATACGAAACTCAGCTAGTTCTATCAGATTTAGGACTGTCAAATACAGTCACTCATATTATCAGTTATATTAGTTATCAGAACTCGTGTTATCAGTATTCAGACTCAGTATTATCAGATACAGTCAATCAGATCAGTTTTTTATAATCACAACTATCAAAAATAAATATTTAGATATCTATATCAGTAAAATCAGTTGTCAGCTTACCAATAATACAGTTAATTTGTATTCCTGTAATAGTAAACTAAGATATCAGTAAATCCCTATTATTAATATACTCAGTAGTCAAAACTCAGTATTTAGTCCTATCATGATCTTAGTTACAGTCATGTATTCATGCATGTATTCTCACGTTTATGTTATTCAGTCAGTTAGTATTTTTCATGCATATGAACCATTGCATTCAGCCTACCTCACTTGCATACTAGTATATTCAAAATACTAATACATTTGCACTATGGTGTTTTATACCATAGGTTTAGATGCACGAGCTCCCGAGCATCCTTAGTAGATCAGATGTTCAGCAACTATACTTACAGTGAGTCCTCATTATGCGAGAATAACATAATTATTTTATTACTTTATTATTTCAATAGTTCAAAGTTAGTTGGGGACACATCCCATCAATTCCATAGTTTTCAAACAGTTTAGAGGCTTTCTGACTACAACATATTTTAGACAGTTTATCTCAGTTTTGGGTATTATCATACCCCATTACAGACATTTTATTATATTCAGTATTATTTTAATTTTGAAACTTATGGGATTACAGCTTATATTCTGCATATTTATATTATATTATTTAGTGCTTAGTTACAGATATCAGTCATGGGTTAGCTTATGGACCTTCAGGATCATGAGCACCGTGTAGCATTCTGGGTACCTAATTTGGGGTGTTACAAACTTAGTATCAGAGCCTAAGGTTCAACAGTGTCCTAGGAAGTCTGAAAGTCGCATCAAGTAGAGTCTTGTATATGGGTGTGTTGTGCACCACACTTATGTACAGGAGGCTATGAGATGTTTTAGGAATAGTTTCCCTTCTTTCAGTATTCATGTCATGCTAGTGAGCATAGGACCAAAGTTAAACTATCAGTCTAATCTGTTTCTCCTTTTCTTCTATAGAATATGCCTCCTAAAAGAAGAAATAAGAATCAGTCAGGCCCTCAGCCCAAAGAATATTTGGATGAACAAGTTTCTCATGCAGAGTTCAGGGATGCATTCACTACTCTTTCTTAGTTAGTTTTTGCTCAGAATGAATGACTAACTATCATTCCAGCCAACCCAGTGGCCAATTCAGCTACAGCTAGGATTTGGGAATTCACCTGAATAAACCCTCCATCCTTTCTTAGATCTAAGTCAGATGAGAACCCTCAGGAATTCCTAGATCAAGTTCATAAGATGACTGATATCATGGGGATGACTATTATTGGGAGTGCTGAGCTAGTTGGATATCGGTTGCAAGATATAGATCATACTTGGTTCAAGCAGTAGACGTCAGAAAGGGGATATGATGTAGGGCCTATAGAATTGGATGAATTTTTCACTGCATTCTTAAAGAGGTTCTTTCCCCTAGAGCTTAGAGTAGCTAAAGTGTTAGAATTCATCAACCTCAGGTATGGCAACATGACGGCGAAAGATTATTCTCTTATGTTTACTCAATTATCCAGATATACCCCTTATGTGATTGCAGACATTAAGGCCAAGATTAGTAAGTTTGTGTTAGGGGTGAATGATAGTGTGTAAATGAGTGCAGATCTTCCATGCTGAATAGTGACATGACTTTATCTAGAATTATGACCCATGCTCAACAGATAGAAGAGCAAAATATTAGGGTAAAGGAAAAGCAGAATAAGAGGGAAAGGACAGGTAGTTTTATCTTTGTCAGCCCATGCCAGAGGGTGGTATCCATTCTCAGTATAGTCATAATTTTTCAGTCCCAGCCCCATCTTCATCTAGTTCCCCAGGACCCAAGTTTAGGAATGATAGTTATGATGGGTTACCAGGCTCCGAGGCTTAGGGTAGTGAGAACATGAGTCTTACCTATCCGTTTTGTGAAGAGTGTAGTAAGAATTACCTAGGTGTATATAGAGCAAGCAGTAAGTTCTATTATGGATGTCCTAAGCCAGACCATAGGTTGCAGGAATAGAGAGTAAGGGCTAAAAAGGGAAAAGATTTGTGCCAGCAGGGCGTCACTTCCAGTACCACTAGTGGTCAGTGTCAGAATAGGTTTTATGCTCTTCAGATTCTCTATGATCAAGGAAATTCCCCCAGTATAGATTCGGGTATGTTATAGGTCCTTCATGCTCATAATATGCATTGCTAGACCTCTTGCTCTTATTTTGTCTTAAGATTTTTTAGCATGAGTTAGTCAATAAAACTAGCAATTTTGTTTAGCAGTCAGACAATCAAATTCCTATGGTTTGTTTTCCAACTTTCCATTTAGTCACACTATCCTAAGTTTCATGAATAAGACTGATGCAACGTATTACATCCTGGTGATTGTAAGTTTAGCTCAATTCCAGTGTCATGTCTCAGTTTTGAATCCCAGGTATTCAATCATGAATTAGTTGGTTGATGCCCTGTGCATTGCCCTAGTATCTCAGTATGTTGAGCATTCTTAGATAGACGTAGTGTCCCAAGGGGGAGATAACCCATTATTCATCAGTGCTCTCATGTCTTAAATTTAGTTTCTCTTCAAATAACGAATCTAGTTTGGAGTAGTGGGTACCCATAGGTTGACCCCAGACTCTGATCTCAGCAGTAAGCCACGAATTCAAGGTATTCAATTCAGATCATGATATTCAGCTCATATATCACGTTCTAGGCCCAGTTATGCTCTTATGTTTCCACTCATGCATATTTAGTAATTAAGCTCAGACTTAGCCCAAGGTAGTATCTTTTCTTAAGCTTATCTAGTTTCATGTTCAGATTTCAGTTACAAATGTGGTATTCAGTTCCATGCTTAGTTTTCATTTCAAACTTGGTATATTTACCCTTACATGTTCAACCGCATGTTTATGAGTAAGTTCATTCATGTATTCACACATCATATATGTGTGATCATCTTATCAGTACTCTCAGTCATGTAGTCATACATTAACTCAGTCATAAAATCTTGTATCTGATATGCATGCTCAGTATGAATCTTAGTAATATCAGTCAAGTAGTCATGTTTCAGTTGTTCAAGTTTAGTATGTACTCCAGCTTATCATTTCTCCTATCTCAATTAGTCTTATTCGAGGACAAATGTTTCCAAGAGGGAGATATAGTAATATCCCGTACTTCTACCATCTTAAATCTATCCTAAGAATGTCAAAGACTTGTTTCAAATACGAATCCACTTTACACATGTGATATTTTCAAGATTTTCATTTTTTGTCATGTGGGAAATTCAATAAGCTTTCCATCGATACCAAATTCGTCCAACTCCGACACTCGGCCAAAGAGATAGTCTTTTTAGTGAGATAGTGTATCACCTGAGCCGTCAGCACATCGTGGAGCCAGCTTAAATGGAAATTGTCAATTTCTAGTTTTGCTCCGCGATAGTGGCGTGTCGTACCAAACATTTAGGTCTGAAAAAAGGTGGCAACATAATAGCTTCGTGTCGTGCCATACTGCAAATTCCCAATTGTCTAGTTCCAGTGACTTGGTGTGATAGTGGCACATCGCGCCAAGGATGAAAATCAAGAAATTTTCACAAAAATTATTATACGTGTCTTTGGGTTAAAAATGTCATATTCCCTACCCTATATAAGATCAAAAATATGGATTTGAGCCTCTATTAGACCAAAATATACTCTATTCCCTCAAAATCCTCTCAAGAACACATTATAGTTTTTCATACAAGATTCAAGTTCAAGAATTTCCTCCATCAATATTTATGTATTTACAAACCAAGGTATGCATAGTGTTCATTAGTGGACTCCTTTCATCCATGAAGCCCAAGAATCTCTTTTCTAAGTTCAAGTTTATGGATTTCTTTATGAATTTCATGTTGGGTTTTTTTTTATGCTGAGAATGATCAATTGAATTCAAATCCATGTTGGGTGATCAATGTTATGTGGAATTGATTTGTCTAGATGTATATTCATGTGAACCTATGATTAAACCCTAGGATGATGAAATTAGATGTTGAATCATGATATTTAATTTTTGTATAATGTTTTCTACATATATTATGCCTACCATGTGTTTGATTAAGTGCCTATATGAAGGGAAAGTGCCAAATTAGCATGATATTATGAAACCCCCATTTATGTACAAGTTTATGCATATCACATATTTGATGAAGTGCTTCAATATATGAATTATGAAATGTGTTGTTGGTCATGTTTTCAAGTAAGCCATGCTATGTCAGTTTCTTTCCATCGAGTCCTAGGGGTACTTGTACTCAATAATTTAGTTGTGTTCCTAGAGCCATGTCAGGTTTTTACGATAATCTCAGTCAAGCCATGATTAGTAGAATTTAGTCAGTCTCACGATTCAGGAAATCTTAGTAAATTCAATATCCATTAGATCAGTCCTACTCATTAATCTCAGTAACTTCAGTATTCCTAGTAATCTCAGTAACTTCAGTACTCTCAGTCATTCCTCAGAACTCAGTACATTTTATCAGTCAACAGAACTCAGTAAACTCTATTTAGCTCCACTAAACAACACCATTAGTATCAGCTCAGTTCAGATAATCACTTCAGTTCAGTTAATCAAATCAGTGTCTTTAAGATGGGAGTAGGTTTCAGCACCGAGAGAGCGTAGGGATGGGGACTCACCCGCTAGACAGGACTGAGATCCCTAGAAGCAATCCCTAAGTTCCATAACATCTTAGGCAGAGTAGGTACGAGATGTCACCCATTAGATTGGACTAACATACTCAAGGATCACCTTTTAGCATATTTAAATGTATAGGACTGATCCCAGGGGTCACCCACAAGATTAGGACTGACTCCACAGTAGTTGTCTTTATAAGTAGCGTGGTGCTGACACCCTTCAAACTAGGGTTACAGGTTGGACCCCAGTTAGCTTAGTATGGGGCATGTCGGTTAGATGATTACTTCCCACAGTCTTAGTTTTCAGTCTCAGTCTCAGTCTCAATAATAGAACTCAAATAGTTCTACAGATTTTAGGACTGTTAGATACAGTCACTCAAATACAGTACAAAACTTAGCTAGTTCCATCAGATTTAGGACTGTTAGATACAGTCACTCATGTTATCAGTTATATCAGTTATCAAAACTCATGTTACTAGTATTATGACTCAGGATTGTCAGAAATAGTCAACTAGATCAGTTCTTCATAGTCAGAACTATCAAAAACAAATATTCAGATATCCATATAAGTAAACTCAGTTGTCAGCTTACCATTAATACAGTTAATCTATATTCCAGTAATAGTAAACTTAAATATTAGTAAAATCCCTGTTATCAGTAGACTCAGTAGTTAGATCTCAGTATTCTGGCCTATCACGATCTCAGTTACAGTCACGTATTCATACATGTATTCTCATGTTCATGTTATACAATCAGTTAGTATTATTCATGCATATGAACCATTTTATTCAGCATACCTCACTTGCATACCAGTATATTCAAAGTACTGATGTATTTCCGCTATGGTGTTTTATACCATAGGTTTAGAAGCACAAGCTCCCGAGCATCCTTAGCTGATCAGACGTTCAGCACCCAGACTTACAGTGAGTCCTCATTATTCAAACATAATATGATTATTTTATTACTTTATTATTTCAATAGTTTGGATTTAGTTGGGGACATGTCCCATCAACTCTAAAGTTTTCGGATAATTTAGAGGCTTTCAGACTACAGCATGTTTTAGACAGTTGGTCTTAGTTTTGGGTATTGTCATATCCCATTACAAACATTGCATTATGTTTAGTATTATTTTAGTTTTGAACCTTATGGCCTTACAGCTTATATTCCACATATTTATAATGTATTATTTAGTGCTCAATTATAGATATCAGTCATGGGTTAGCTTGGGTCCTTCGGGGTCATGATCACCATGTATCATTTTGGGTACCAGATTTAGGGCATTACACTAAGTACCTATCTCAAGAATCTTCTTAAGTTGATGAAGACCAACTAATCCCCCATTACTTGGATATCTCCTCTTTTTGCTAGAAAAGTGATTTAATATCTTCAGGTAAAAGTATACTTGATTAAGGCTAACTCATCCTCATACCCTTGTAGGTGTACACTATTGGTGGAGAAAAACTAGCACAAAATAATGGAAGGATAGGAAAAATACTGGGGAAAAACTACGACTTCCTGGAGGGACTTTGTTCCTCTAAGGTTAGTCTAACTTTCAATATTTTAGAAAAAGTTTGAATTTAGAAACTAGCAAAACAACATCAATCTTATTTATTCCAACTTAGCGTGATGTTAGTGATGTTTCGTCTTTTGACAGAACATGTTGCATTTTATTTCTTGGGAAAATTGTGTGTTTTTAAGCAGCTATAGTTGTATTTAACACTGGATTTTAGTGCTTTCAGGTAAAGGAGTAAGCCACAAAAGAAACCTGGAAAAATAGCATAAAAAGATATATGACGGGCAAATTGGCAGACCGTTGGCCATGGACGAACCTCCAGGACAAAACAGAATGAAAAAACCAAGTGACCTCTGCGACGGTCCAAGTTGCAAACCGTCATACTTATGATGGTCCGCCAACTTGGTCATCAGGCTTAATCAAAATTCAAAATTTCAGAAGACCCAGCAATGGCCAAGGTGATAGACCGTCAGTCCAGTGATGGTCCGCCAACATAATAGTCAAACCTAAATAGAACATGGTATTTTTGGACATCAAACAATAGCGTGCGATGGACCGTCAGGCCTCCGATGGGCCGTCAGTTAGACCGTCAACTTGGATACGTCTTTTTCTGAGTTTAAATTTTAAATCTTCTATACCTGGGAGCATATAAATACTCAGTTAGGGTTTTATTTCTTTAATCTTGTATATTGTTACCTTGGTTTTCCATCTTTGAAACTCTGTAACGCAGTAGTCTATGAATCAAGCAAAACTTGTGGATTTAATCATTCTATTTCTATTAAAAATTCAAGAACTAATTTTTGTAACTTTTGTAAGTGAATTCTGAATATATTTATGAATAATACAAAGATTCTTTCTCTTTCTTGTATGTATATGTGTGGCTAAGCTCCCATAACTAGGATTATAGTAGTCTTGATGTAAAAAAAACTGATTTGGGTTGTGATTCCAATTAAGTTTTATGGGTAATTGACGTTGCATAAACCCTTCTTCACTTTAACGACTTTTGTTGGTTGCAAACTTGAAAGGTGAGCCCAACAACATCACTTGTTTAAATAGAATAGTGTTTGTTGGGAAAAGAAAGGGTTTACATGGAATCTAGAGGCTTTAATCTTTGGATTAATGGCAAATGCCTTAACAGGATTTATCTACATGAGAAAATAGTTGAATAATCAATGCATTCCTTAAGTTTGAGAGAATTAAAGGATAAAATATCCATTTAGGTTGAGAAACTAATGGGTAAGTAATAGGATTCAACTACTCTTGCAATTGGAGTTATTAATTAGAACTCAAAAGTGATTCACAACCCTAGATGTTTAAGCATCTTGGTAACCATAACTCTAGTTTGTTTAATATTATTGAATTACTACTTTCAAAAAGAATCAATAGTTGGAACAACTCTGTTACAACTATTCAGAATATAATCCATAAATCAAAACCCCTTTTATTCAAGAACCTTTAATCAACAGTCAGATAACAATCACAATACTTAGTGAACATGGTATTCCCTATGAGATTTGACACCTAACCTAGTTGGGTTCTATATTTGATAGTGACTGCTTACTCTCTCGTAAGAGAGGTGTAATTTGGGTGTATCAAATTTTGGCACTGTTGTTGGGGAAGAACCGAACCTTTTAGGAGAGAGGAAGAACCAGCCTTCTATACTCTCCAAAGAGACTAGACATTTCATACACTCTTCAACTCTAAAGAGAAGAGTAATAGCAGTACCAGCAGTATTAGCTCAAGCCCCGATTAGGCAAGGGTAGTCACATCTCATCCTAAGCCAGTTGAGGCTGAAATTAAGGCTACCAATGTGGTTGCACAAAATAAAGCGGGTGATGTGGAGACTGATCCTGAGGATGCAAACTTGATCAGATATAAGGATCCTTAAATAAGAGAGTCAGTTAGATGGCAACTCGAGGGAGCAAGGTAAAATTTCTATGATGGGTTTGAACCGACAGCAAGCAGGCCAACCAAAAGGTCATTCGATGAGGTATACCAGATAGTAAAAACAGAGTTGCATGAATATCCTAAATTGGTCCATCATTTCAATGAGTATGAATTGGCATGGATGAGCAAGCCTCCCAGATCATATCAGCCAAATTTGGTAAGGGAATTCTTTGCTAATTTTTTAGTGTTGGCAGAAAAGGATGTTCCAAAGGGCTTGAAGATTTCATACCTGCCGAATAGGGAGTCAGTTCAATTCTAGGGAGTTAATATTGATATATCATCCCAAATAATCAATAGGATGCTATTTGGGCCAGACTATGAAGCCTCATCTACTATTCCCCAACTCGAGTTATATCTGCATTCTACTTACACCCAAAGATCTTGGTTGGATAGGTTGTTGACTGATGATGATAATCCTTCCTGGGAAAAAAACCCATGTAAGTGAATAGCAAAGTATTTCCTTAGCTTCAGACCTAAGTTTTGGTGGGCTGTAATTTTATTGAGAATTATCCCAACTAGAGGTGATGCTAATCTGGACAGTCACTGGGATGTGCTTGTTGCTATTTTAATTTCAGAACTGAAGATTGATTTTGGTCAGATCATTGCCAATGAGCTATTCATGAGAGCACATAAGTTGGCCAGCGCACTACCATTCCCATGTTTAATGATACAGTTAAGTAGGTAGGCAGGTGTACCTTTGATTCGTGGGGTGGATAATACGGTCTGTGAGACACATAGGTAGGATATTGAGAAGTCTAAGGATGACTCAAAGTTCGAAATGAGGATCACCAAACCTTCATCCTAACAGACTCAGTCATTACAAGCCCTAGATACCTCAGAAATTCCAACAGGTATGCCATTACCAATTACCACTTACGTACCACTTGATTATGTACCATCGAGTGTGTCTGTAGGGTCAGAATTTGTACCACCAATTGGTGGGAAGAATTTAAAGAATATAGGTTAACGCAAGAATACTTCTCTAAGTTTGTGAAATTATAAAATCAATTCAAGAAGTAGTTGGACACTTAGACTGCAGAATTCAAGCCTTTTTTTGATAGAATTATAGCTGAGGCAATCTGTCCATTCTTAGACATTCAGATGAGGATGGATCATATATAGGAGCAAATCAACCAAAAGCTGGATTCAATGTCCATATAAGACTTGGCTAAGTTCATGGCAGAGTTTAAGAAACCACAAGCTGACATCGAAGAATTAAAAAGCAGGTAGCTACAACAGCCTATTTTTTATCCGACCTTGGTAATAAGTGATGAATACGAAGGCATTTTTTATCTGATCGGAATACCATTGAAGACAAGGAAAAGCAACAGGTAGATGAACGTGCTAAAAGAAAAGCTAAAAAGAGAAGAAGGAGAGAGACAATGACGCTGGAGAAGCGATAACATTATGATCTGAAGAAAGCCTTGAAAAGATTAAGGAGAAATAAAAAGAGAAGAAGGAAGAAAGTAGAAGATGAAGCGGCTAGAGTGTCTACCAGTTCTGCCACAGTTAGGGGGCCGACTTCAGACCTAGGATATGGTAGCTCCTATTTCAGAGGGAGAGTTTATGAGTACCCCCACCACCATGGGGTTCAACATTGCAACAGGTGAGGACACTGGAGCCTCACCATATTTCACAGATGCCTCAGATGAATAAGAGGCATTACAAGTATTTTCTCTCATCTGTACTTAAAATGTTATGCATTTAAGGACAAAGCATGTATTATTCTGTGGGGGGTGTAATTGTACCGTGGGGGGTTGTGTTTCCGATCTATTTTTGTCCCATGTGCTATCTATTAGAATCGGAATGTTTAGGATTATGTTTAGGATTGTATTTTTTTCCTAAGTTCCATTTGTTATGTCTATTTATAAAATAAAAGTGTCTTTTATTTCTACATCTTATTGTATATATGAATTATAAGTGATGTTGGAATAAGGCTTTGAGCATGTATGTGTGATTATTTACTCTATTCATTTGACACATGTGAGCAACCTTCAGTGATTCTGTAACTGGCATTAATATGTGAGATGTGAATAAATCATGTGATGGAAATTCTTAGAGTAGTAGAATAAGTTTAACTCAGTTGCCTCTGTGTGTGCGAGGATTTGTCTTTAGTTCTTACATAGTATAGTACCTAGAACTTGACTAGTTCATTGAGGTTTTCTTATAGTTGATTCAATAGGTAGGATAGCAGGCCTCCTTGTACGTTTAGTCCACTTAGCCAAAATAATTAACCCTACCAAAAATATTTTTCCACATTTAAACCCTTTTTGAGCTTCTCATAGTTTTCGCCATCACCAATAACTCAAATTAACTCTCTTAAGGTTGTTAGCACCTAAATTTGGCCCTGTTCTAATATTGGACATTATTTACCTTAACTTGGGCAAAACACCTAAGTTGAGGGTGGCTATTGTCAAGATGTTGAGCTTCTAACGAAAAGTTAGTTTAGAACTTAGTTAAAAGAATTTGTTCATGATCAGTTCAATATATTGTACACCTTAACTAATTGCATCAGTATAAGTTAATGGTGGTTGATGCTTGTAAAGAAAATTAAAAGAGGTTATTTCAAAATGAGGCTGAACAATAGAAGTTGTAAATGAGCTGGTAAAATAGTAGCTTGGGTGGGTAAGGATGCAAAGGTAAAGAGAGTTATGTCTTAATATTGAGTCAATTTTACCAAAAGTTATCCTCACCTAGCCCCTAAGCCTCATTATAATCCTAAAAAAGACCTGCTTGATCTTGGTGAATCAACTATAAGAGAGTATTTGATGGTAAGGGCAATCTTATAGGTGTGTAGTTTATGTATGTACTTCTTTGTTGAGTGTGAGGGTTTAGAATGTGTCTGAAAAGATAGTAAGTAGTGGACTTCATTGTGTGAGGGAAACTTGAGTTTTACTTAGTCTTGCTAGCCTCTATAGGAAATAATGTCCATAATTGTGTGTCTGCTTATATTGAATCAATACCGGTTGTAGATCCTGATGTGTTGAGTACACATGTGTGACATGACAAGTGAATGGTTGTACAAAGTCTAGTTCAATAATTGATTGCCTTTCATTGTATTAATTATCTTAGCAATTTGGTGTAGAGTTGCTTGAGGACAAGCAATTATCTTAAGCTGAAGGTGTTGATGTTCTAGCTTTTGATGGAATATTTTTCATCTTTTTCTTGGAAACATTGTGTATTTTAAAGAAGCTAAAGTTGTATTTAACATTGGATTTAAGTGCTTTAGGTAAAGGAGTAAGCCACAGAAGAAACCTGGAAAAATAGCATAAAAAGACATCTGACGGGCAAACTGGCAAACCGTCGTCCATGTGATTGACCACCAGGACAAAATAGAATGAAGAAACCAAATGACCTCTACGACGGTCTAAGTGGTGGACCATCATACTTGTGACGGTTCGCCAACTTGGTCATCAAGCTTAACTAGAATTCAGGATTTTAGAAGACCCAGCGATGGCTAAGGTGGTAGACTGTCAGTCCAGCGACGGTCCGCCAACATATCCATCAGACCTAAACAGAACCTGGTATTTTTAGATATCAAATGATGGTCCATGCGACGGACCGTTAGGCCTACGATGGGCAGTCAGACCGTCAATTTGGACGTGGCTTTTTCTGAGTTTAAATTTTAAATCTTCTATTCCTGGAAGCATATAAATACCCAGTTAGGGTATTATTTCTTTCATCTTGGATATCGTTACCTTAGTTTTCCATCTTTGAAACTCTGTAACGTAGTAGTCTATTAATCAAGTAAAACTTGTGGATTTAATCATTCCATTTTTATTTAAGATTCAAGAACTAATTCTTGTAACTTTTGTAAGTGAATTTTGAATTTATTTATGAATAATACAAAGATTCTTTCTCTTTCTTCTATATAGAGATGTGGCTAAGCTCCTATAACTAAGGTCATGAGAGTCTTGATGTGAGAAAAAATGATTTAGGTTGTGATTCTAATTGAGTTTTGTGGGTAATTGATGTTGCATAAACCCTTCTTCACTCTAACGACTTTTCTTGGTGTCAAACTTGAAAGGAGAGCCCAAGAACATCACTTGTTTGAATAGAAAAGTGTTTGTTGGTAAAAGAAAGGGTTCATGAAATCTAGAGGCTTTAACCTTTGGATTAATGGCAAATGCCTTAACAGGATTTATCTACATGAGAAAATAGTTGAATAATCAATTCATTCTTTAAGTTTGAGAGAATTAAAGTATAAACTATCCATTTAGGTTGAGAACCATAACTCTAGTTTGTTTAATATCATTGAATTACTACTTGCAAAAACAATCAATAGTTGGAACAACTCTATTACAACTATTTAGAATATAATCCATAAATCAAAACCCCTTTTATTCAGAAACCTTTGATCAACAGTTAGATAACAATCGCAACACTTAGTTAACATGTTATTCCCTGTGGGATTCGATACCCAACCTAGTTAGGTTCTATATTTGACAGTGATTGCTTATTCTCTCATAAGATAGGTGTAATTTGGGCGTATCAGTTGGCATGTCATAAGAAATATCAATTGGCGACTCCTTTCTCCATATGACACATCACTTTACTCTTCCCTTTCATTAAATAACAACCACTCACTTCTTTTTTAAACCACTAAATTGATTCTATATTTTTTCTTCAAATATTCACAACTCTTCTCCTAAAATGATCTCATATCTCTCTAAGTTCAAAACTACATAAAAAATATCTCAATAAAGTTCTCTTCCAAATCCTCCAAAGTCCTTCTTAAAGCTCCAAACTCCTACTTCACTATTGATATGAAATAACACTGTTAACCAAAGAGTTAACAAACCCTCTTATGGCCACTCTGGTTCTAGTTTCCTCTTTTGGATCCCTAAATTATTCCAATAAAAATACCTCTTATAATGATTCTCAAAATGTCTCCAACAAAATTATAAAGGCTACAGATATGGAAATTGTAGATAAGATCAATAGTAAGGCCTCATCTGAGAAAATTCTTGAAAATGAGCAAGACTATTTGAGAATATATGCTGAAAAAGAAACTCCTACCTTATTGAAAGATCAAAATCAAGGACCTAATGCTATAACAATCAAAGGTCAGAGCTCTGAAATAAATGTTAGTGTGGAAGGTGCTTTGATGCTTGAGGAAATAACTGAAATATTATGTGCAGGAGCACTACCTATGGAGAAAAGAATTTCCTCAAATATACTGGATTCCATTGCTTAAATTATTGTTATTATGGAAGGAAATAACATTATAGGTGATGGGTTTGAGTGTGTAGGTGAATCTCACAATGTTTCCCAAATGCTTGAAACCTTTGATGGTTCCCCCAAGTTTGATAGGACTCTAGTAACCCTGGTTTCTCAGGTCCTCAAGGGTGATTCCAAGATGAAGAGTGATAAAGGACCTCTAAGTGTAAAAATTAAGGAGTTTCAGGCATTTAATGGACCATTTCCTAGAGGAATTTTCACCACTAGAGGCAGCCAAATGAAATTCATGGAAGATGCCCTAAAGGTAAATAAGGGACATTTAGTTCAAAAGAGGAAACTAAAAAGGAAAACCATTATGGTCGATGAAGCTCTACCACCGAATATGGTAAATAAGCCATATCACATGACAAAAGTTGGCCCAGAGTTTAAAATTTTATGATTCGATCCAGCCTGATGCAAAATTAAATATAGGGATAATTTAATCGATCCCATATCTTATTTAAAAGCCACGAAACTCTTTCCACCTTTGATATCCATTCCTCAAACCATGATTAACCCACATAATTGCACAAATCTTTCCATGAATTCACTTTAGCCATTTATTTTCATACAAGTGCATATGGTTAAATATTTTAAAAGTAATTGGAGTTTGAATTTAAAGTTCCTTTCAAGCATCACTACTTGATTCAAAGTAAGTTTATTCTCCCATATTCTTACTTCTATTTTGGGTAGTGAATTATACGGGTTCATCAAACCTAGGTTTAATTTCTTCAACACCTTAAATAGGTAATACATTGAACTTGATATCACTTGTTGTTGGCTAAATGATATGGTTAAAATTATTAAGGAAGAGAGTTTGTGCCTATGTTATGTGTAGGTTATTATAACCAAAGATAAAGTCTAGTGAGCCTCAATGTTTTGTTCGTATATGCATGGGAGGAGTGGTCTAAATGCCACTCCAATGATTGATTATTTTCTATTACCAATGATAATATGTGGAAAAAAAATTGGACAGGGTAAATAGGGAAAACCAATTTACAATCTCTACGACTCCCATAATAACTTGTAGTCTGAGGCTACGAGTCATTGTGTGAGTCATAGTGACTAGAACTTTGGTTAAAACTCTAAAGACCCTAAAGTTTGATTCCCTACTCTCCCAATAAGTCATACTATAACTCATTGGGTATAGTCGTACTAAGTGAGCCTACTTAGCACTTTATAGAATTCACATGATGTCTCACACAATGAGTCATTGGGTAACCCACGACTTGTATAGCGGAGTCATTAGGACAACAGTCAATTTTTACAACTTAATCCTTAACTCTATAAGTCATAATGTGAGTCATAGCCTCTGGAAATGAATTGTTGCCTAGGCTCGTACATCCTGGGCACAATAGTGTACAAAATTAATTTTTTTTCTTATATTTATTTCTTACCTTGAGTTGTTTGACCAATGTATACTCCCCCACAGGTAATATGGCACCAAAGAACGATACCCCAAAGGAAATCATAAAGAGGTCAAGCCAACTCCTACAAAACAAATTCAGTCCATATGTGTCATGATGTTATGACACTTTTGATGCTTAAAACAAGGAAAATATATTAATTAAAAGGCTTATTTATGTTGATATAATGTGGTTATCATAGTTTTGTTGGAAAACTAGTTTCAAAGGTGAATTTATGAAAAAAGGAGAAGAATTGCACGAGTGTAGATAAGTGACAAGAATGATTAGTCATTGGGTCATAGTATGACTCGTTGCCTTAGTCGTCATCAAAACAAAGAAATTTTGGATTTTAAGAATTAGAGGATGAATTAACCACAAGTATTGTCTATGAATCATTGGGTTACATTATTTTCATAGAGAACAACTATCCTGAGAGAAAATTCCAAAGTTTTGAAAATGCCTTAGTAGTGCAGTGGTGACAACGGAAGACTATGACTCGTTGAGACACATGATGAGTCATAGAATGAAGTCTTTGGGACTCTAGAAAATTTTAGGTCCATGTAAAGATTAAGTAAAATCATAGTACGACAGGAGGATACGACCCATAGGTTCACAAAAAGGATTATCATGATGAGCCATCCTGAGTAAACAAAAAACTCCTAAAAGAGTGAAAAAAGGTCCTATAACTAGATGAGTCATAGCCAGTAGAGGAAGAAGCAGACAATAGATAAGGAATGAAACTAATAATGAGTTACCGTCAGTCTATATAACTCATTGTCAAAGGAGTGGCTCAATACAACTCTTTGTCAGAGGCATAGCCTTTGCCAACTTTAATTTTCCTAATTTATTTAGGATAGGTTTTTCTTTTTCTATAAATACTCCTATGGGGTTTTTTGTAAGTTTTTTCACATTACTTTGTATTTTACAACATTATATTATGGTATTCTAAGGCATATTCTTTGAATTCTATGAACATCATTTCTATGGTTTTAATTCAAGTTGAGATTTTAGAGTTTTATTCTTATTGTATGTTCATAATTATGTTTTCATCTATGAATTCTTCTAGTGTTCTAACAATTATGAGTATCTAAACATCATAACTAGGTTTGTAAGGCAATAGTAGGCTTGTGTTCTTGCATATATTAGTTTTCCATTATTATGACTGCTTTCTAATGGTTGCAAATGTGAGGAACTTACATATATTCTATACTTGCTTGAGAGAGAGGTAGATATTAGGAAAAGGAAATAACAACAGAGGTTTGAAGCTATCAATATTCATCTAATAACTTGAGCCATAATAGTATAGTTTATCTGAGATCAAGAACAAGGGCTAAAAAGTGATACAATTAGAATCCAAGAGTTGAAAAGTAAAACTCATCTAACCAAGTTTGAGAGACGTTTAGATAATATATCTTGTAAGATTTTTCATGCAACACATTAAAATATTTCGCTAACACAAGAAAATTGTATAGTTATGAAGTTATGGTGATCACATCCTAGTGTTTTATCATATTGATTTTACAAATCCAACAACCAATAATTGTTACTATTTCTCTATTGCTACAAAAAAATCCCCCTCTATTCCTTATTTTCCAATTACCTAGAAAAGCACTTGATAGAATTTTAACCTATTCCCATAGGATTGACCCTAACCTAGTTAGGTTCTATTTTTAATTTAGAGAATATTTTACATTTTTAGGAGGTATAATTTGGATGACATTAAATTTGGCATCATTGTCAGGGAATGAGGTTACATAATTGATTAATTGTGCTTGTTGGGTTGTTGGTTTTGTTTATAATTTAAATTTTTTATTATTCCTAGGGCACACACTAGGGTATTCCCAATACTCAGAGTCAAGTCAATCTGTTTATTCCATTTAGTCCTAAAATTGAGAGAACTCTAAGACAAAATTTAAAAATAGAGAGGGGGAGTTCATGATCAAGGAGCCCAGCTCAAGCGGGTCATGATGACACAAAAATTTTGAGTCAACTACTACAATAGCATATTGTTCAAGAAACTACAAAACAATTCATGATTTGGTTAATGGCTAAGAAAAATGCTAGTCTAGCAGCTTCCCGGGGAGCGGCTAGGGAGGAGTGGGCTAGATAAGAAGAGGCAGATCATTTAGCTACTCTTATTGCGAGGGATAAATTAAGAATAAATAGAGGACAAAGCCTCTCCAATAGTATCTTCCTATTTATGAATATCCATAGAAGGACTTGAGTTATTTAGAGTCAATTGAGACAAGTGCAATTATTCCACCAGAATTGCCTCAAGGTACTAAGTTTGACATTATGAGTATGATGATCTAGCTATTGAATTTGAAGGAGGTATTTGTTGTCCTGCCTAATACTGATGTATAAATATATATCATGACATTTGTGGGCAATTTGCACTTCATATAATCTACCTAGAATGTGTCAGGGGGCTATTCAATTAAGGCTATTACTATTCTCCCTAACTGAAGAAGCTACTTTATGGTTGGGTGAATTGCCCCATGGATCTATTACAACTTGGAACAAGTTAAGGATTTAGTTCTTGGAAAGATTTTTACACCCTCCATAATGTTGCAATTGAAAGCTGAGATCTATAACTTTTGATAGCTTTATTTAGAGGCACTATATGAGACATGGTTTAGATTCAAAAGAAGTTACAGAATGTGCCAAATCATAGAATTACTAGTAGAAACTTGCTAGAGATCTTTTATAGAGCCTTGAATGCTAACACTAAGGCTATTGTAGATAATATCACCAGTAGAGACATCATAATTCTATGATGGAAGTATACTTCTAAGATCTTAGATTAAATTATGAAAATTAATCCAGGGTGGCATACTCAGGAAGCAGACAGATCAGCTGGTAGTCATGAAATTAGATTATTAATGGTCAATAATCACTAGATGATATAGTGTCTCAAGAGGTGGCATAATTAAGAACTGAGATTAGGTTGCCTACCAAAAAACTTGTGGTAGCTAGAGTAGAAAAGGTCAATGCAGTGGGTCATGAGGTACGACTTCTATATATAAAGATTCAAATTCTGATAAAGAGGTTAAATATCTTAGAAGAGAGGTGGTGGGTTTCTAAACCAAGGAACAAGTATCTAGTTAAGAAAATTAGAACTCTAAGAAAAGGAGCCAAGGTTGGAACTACTGTAGAGAAAACTATAATTAATCTGGGTATAGAGATTGGACTGGGGATAGAGATGGTGATTGAAACTAGAAATATGATTATAAAGACCAAAGTAGAATTAATGTTCCACCAAGGAACCGTGATGCTGATTCCAAAAATTCAAGGATATAGGCTTTGCTTGCAAAACTTGTTAAGGGGTTGGAGAACCAAGAAAAATTACCTAAAGAGATTAGGGCATACATTTCAAATATGGACCAAAAAGTTGAATCTCATGAGACCACCATTATGTTTGCCACACTGAATTAGCATCAACCAGGCACACTTTTGAGCATTACTATCCAAAATCCTAAAAATAATAAAAATTGTCTAGTCATCATTACTATGATTGTTAAGGCTACTACTGATCCACATATGTCTGTGGTTGATAACAAGAGGTACGGCCTCGTGATCTTTGATAATATGAATGAAAGTAAAGTAGAAAATTTGGTGATAAATGAGGATGCATATCAAAAGCCTATAGTTGTTAAAAAATAGGCTAAGTTTGACAAAGAAAAAGGTAAAGAGGTCACACCAGTGTTGAAGCACATTCTATAACCTCTTCCTTCTTTTCACCAAAAATTAAAAAAGAAAGCCAAAAGGAAAAATATTAAAAGTTTATTTTGATGTTGAATTAGTTGTCCCTGGACATCCCTCTTGTGTAGGCTTTAGAGAAAATGTCTAGCTATACAAAACTTATGAAGACTTGGTGACAAAGAAGATAACTGTGAGTTTTGATCCTATAGACAACATGCACAGTTGTAGTGCAATCGTTTCTCGCTCTTTAGTTAGAAGAAGGAATATTTGAGAGCTTTCATGATTTCTTATACTATTGGGTATTCAAATTTTGCAAAAGGGCTTTGTATGACTTAAGTGTTAGAAATAACCGAATGTCACTAGTAGTTTACAAGAAGTTAAGGTTGAGGTCACCTTAACCGACCTCTATGAGACTTTTAATGGAAAATTGCACTATGAAGAAACCAGTGGGAATCTTGTGTGATGTGTTGGTAAAGGTCACATCCTTCATATCTTTAGCTAACTTTATGATTCTTGACTATGAGGTTGATTTTGAGGTTTTCATTATTTTGGAAAGGCCTTTTCTTAGAACTGGATGGGCATGGTTGATATTGAAACTGGGATGATAAAGTTTTGATTGAAAAATGAGCAAATTACTTTTAATGTATACCAGTCCATGAAGCAAAGTAAGGACATGCACGTGATCTCTATGATAGATACAATAGATGAGGATGAGTCCATAATTTTTATTGAGGAGAGACTCGGTGTTGGGGCACTTATAATAGTAATAATGAATTTTGACATTGATAGTATTGAAGAATATGATGAGATGGTGAGTGCACTTGTTTGTAGAGGTTCATACACCTATACACTAGAGAAGCTAGATTATGATGTGAAGAATATAGTGACTGCTCCAGCTAAACCGTCTATTGAGGAGCCTCCAATTTTGGACCTCAAGGCCCATCCTTATCTTTTCCATTATGTATTTTTTAGGGCCAAGAATATTTGTCGGTTATCATTGAAGTTGATTTATTAGAGTGGAAATTTGAGGCCTTAGTGTATATTTTGTATAGGTTTAGATGGGCCATTGGATGGTCTATTACGGATATTATTGGAATTCTACTAGGAATTTATACACACAAAACCCAATTTCAGCCAAATTGTATACCTAGTTTTAAGTACCAATGTAAAGTGAACCACACATAAAAGAGGTTGTGAAGAAAGAGATCATTAATTGGTTGGATGCAGACATAGTTTATACGGTTGCTAATAGCAAATAGGTGAGCACATTCTAACTTGCGCCAAATAAGGGTGGAATAATTGTGGTTCCTCTTGAAAAGAATAAGTTAATTACAATGACATTAGTCACAGGATGGCTAGTTTCTATGGGATATATAATGTTAAATTTATAGACCAAGAAGGATCACTTTCCTATGCCTTTTGTGGACTAGATATTAGATTGTCTTGCTGGTAGAGGATGGTATTTCTTTGTAGATGGTTATTTGAGGTATAATCATATTTGTATTGCCCTACAAGACCAAGAGAATACCACTTTCACCTGTCCATATAGGACGTTTTCATGTAAGAGTATGTCGTTCAATCTATGTTACACTCTCGCTAATTTATAGAATTATATGATGTCCATTTTTTCTAACATGTTGAAGGACACTATTGAAGTTTTCATGGATGATTTTTTTAGTTTTAGGTGACACATTTGATGATTCTTTGGCATATCTCACCAATGTCCTGAGGAGATACAGGGAATGTAACTTGGTATTGGATTGGGAGAAATGTCATTTCATGGTTAAAAAGTGATAATGGTTGGTCATAAGATTTCAAAGAAGGAGATTGAGGTCGACATGGTGAAGATTGAGGTAATTGAAAAACTACCTCCACTAATTTCTATGAAGGTCATTCGTAGTTTTTTTAGGCATAGGGTTTCTATCAATGATTTGATGTGTTGTGGTTTCATGGCATGTTTGATGCTTAAAACTGAGAAATATGCAAGTACTTAGGCCTATTTTGGTTGATATGATGTGTTTTTGTGCTTATATTGTAGGGAACTAGGTTTTGGGAGATAAATAGGAGAAAAGAAGTTAAAAGCTGATGTTTGGCCACGTGCGATGCAACCTATGTGGAGTTGGATGCACCTACCTGGGGAAAGTGACAGAGTAAGTAGCAGATAGTTGAAATTTAGAGAATCAAAAGTTGAAGACTTTATACTGCTGCCTAAGAAGGGTCACCTATAGCCTGTAGGTACCACCTATGGCACCGTAAATTCCACTATAAGTGCCAGAAGGCCAAAGTTAAAAGAAGCTATAGAATTAAAAAGGCTACCTATATGGGGCCACCTACGTAGCGGAGGTGACACCTATGGCCCATAAGTGGTATCATGAGTGGCAACTAACTAAAGTTTACCTGTTTTTCTTCTTTAGATTTTAAGGTTTTCTATGTACTCTATAAGTACTCATATGATGTTTTTAGTTAGTTTACGCACTCATACTATTCACAAACATATATTTGATTCTAAAATTAATTTTTGATCTTGGAATTTCTTTAATCATGATTTTTGGGTGATTAATTGATCTGAGACTTTGGGTTTTATTCTTCATTATTGTGCGATTACTTTTTTTCTTTCTTTATTGAATTTCATGGATTATTTCATAACTATGAGCGGCTATTCCCTTAGCTAGGGTTGAGTGCAGAAGAACTAAGTAGGGGAAGTGTGAGGTTTGTCTAGATCATTGTTCACACTTGCATTGTGATCTTCTTCGATTTAATTACTTTCTTATTGGTGGCTAATGTAACACCCTATATTTCACGTGTACTAGTTCTACTTATGTGGCACTTGATATGAACTTATGGGGTAGGTAATAGGCTCAGATATCCTATATGATTAGTGATGGTAAGATAGGTTCGGAGGAATTCCTACATATATTGAAACATGATTCGATCAAGTTATCATCGACAAGAGTATTTAAACTTCAGCCCGTAAGTAGGTATTTGAATCTAAAGGATGAAGTGACCAAGCGTACATAAGTTATAAGTTTAACTATAGGCATTTTGAGTTTAAAATGGAATAAAATATTAAGGTGCTTGCTTGACTGATTTAAGCTTAGTAGGTGAGTGACCTACTTTGACCTTTTGAACAACTTAAGAACTAAGTAGGTGTATCACCTAATAAATCTCTCTTGACCATTTTATAGGGCCAAGTACACCACCGCCTATTTGATTTAATTTTGGCCCAATTTGAAGAAAAGAAAGAGAGGAAAATGGGCAGCCAAGGCCCAATGGTTTTAGATCCACAAAGGCCTAATATAATGGGAAAGTAGGTGCATCACCTACTTGATAAATTGTGGCCCAAAATCAGCCAATAAAGTTGGACAAAAGCAGAACCTTTTAAAGGGGTTGAAACTAACTCTTTTAGTTCATTTTACTGGCCCAAAAGAAAATAGCTTTCAAGATTTTCTCTGTTGCTCTCTCTTAGCTATGCAGCAGCCCTAAAATTGCACTAGGGTTCTTGTGAAACCTTTCTTCTAAGTTAAAGGTAAGAGAATAAATCATGAGCACATCTTAAGAATACTATAGGAGTTATGTTCTCCATGATTAAACTATAAGATATCCCTTTTTAAGTTTGATAGTCCCTTTATTCTTGATTATTAAAAGAATTTTCTCTTCTCTTTTGGTTTATGAGTAAAGGGATAAAGCTATTGAAGAGATATACATTAAGGGAATAAACTACCACCGAAATTAAGGTATGGATATTGTCCATTTTTACCCTTTTTTGATACATGTGTTGGTAGAGATCGTATATATATTGTTAAGAACTCAAGGGATGGTGAGTTCAATATTTTGTTTCTATATTGATATTTGGAGTTGTTTTGGCATAGTGTTATGTATAGATGTTGGGGTCTACTTGGTTGATATTGGGGAAAAGGAGTGAATGGTTTCCAATAAAAGGTAGAAGAAGGATATAGTGGTATACCACTTAATTGAATGTCGCATATGCTTACTGCCCACACCATTTGGTATACCATTTTGAGAGTACAATAAAGGCAAAATCATTAAATGGAATCTTATAAGAAGTTACATTGCATGTGAATGTAATTGGAGAAGAATGAGGTTAAAAGAACACCCTTGGATTAGTTTAATTGTGGGTTCCTACCCGCTTAGTATTTTGGTAAGTTTAAATGGCATGAATATGTTAATTAGCTGCTAATGCCAGTTTATGCTATTGTAGATTAAAATAAAAAAGGAAGGGCATTAAGTAAGAGTGTGATTAGTTGTGCAGCAAATGTATGGTTCATTAATCCTATACTTTTTGGCATGAATCTAAATCCTTTGTTACAAAGTAACCTTCATAAGAATTCTTCCTTTACAATTATATATAAACACAGCGTACAACCTCCAAGGTGGATAACAACCTTATTCTAACTTGTTAGATTCTTAAAGCACCTGAAGATGTGTTTGTTACTAGATCTGTCCATTTTTCCTTCAAAATACTAGTATGATATAGGTGTTTTCAGAAATAAGTTTTATGAGTTGTTCTCTTAGTCAACATAACCTATGGTGTTAGTTAAGCTCTTATCTGTTATTCCTATTATTATTGTATCCTACCTCATTACTACTACATCTAGTGCATATTTGCATACCTTTTGCTACTAGTCCAAAGTTCCAAATCTAATAAATCACCAAAACAAAAATTTTAAACCTGAAAAGAATAATCTGAAGTGATTCTATATATTCTTGGGTGGTATCCCAGGGTTAGAAGAAAAACCTAGCATGGGTCGATCCCAAAATTATAAGTGGTATCCCAAGGGTAAAAGGAAAGCCTAGCATAGGTCGATCCCGATTTATGTACTTATGAGGACCATATCCTAGGTGTTAAGATTCCTAGCATGGTTCATCCTCTTTTACCATTGATCAACTGGTCATTTGTATCACGCTTTATAATTTTACAAAGTAAAGAATAATAAATCAAAGTAAAGGATGTAATGTATATGATCCCAAAGTACAAGCAAAGTTGATATTCCAATCTTATCTTTATTGTCATATATTGATAACTGATTTTATTGAGTTCTTATCTTATTTATAGTCACTTTATGTCGTACATACTCGGTACACTCTTGTATTTACATCCCTTGTGGTATACTATGTTTCATTCCGCAGGTACAAGTACTCCAGCTAGCAGACCATCCCTGTAGGAGCACAGGACATCCAGTGGCTATTGGTAAGCTCCAAGTTGATTTGGAGCTTTCTGAGTCTATTATATGTATTTTGGTATTGTATAGTAGTTATGAGCAAGGCGGGGGTTTGTCTTGACCTTAACTAATTCTATGTATCTTTTAGAGGCTTTGCAGACTAATGTGAAGTTAAGTGAGGTAGCATTGTGTTCTATTAACATTTTGGCCCCAAAGGCCAAGTCTTTTATATGTAGGTTTGGACTTTCTTATGTTGTTTGTTTTTATCAATGCATCATATCAATATTAGTAGAACCTTTGAATGTTATAGTTGCATGCATGAAAAGTATAGGGTTATGAGTTGGTTCTCCCAAAATGGGTGCCTATCCATCCCAATGGGATTTGGGGCGTGACAAAAGTGATATCAGAGCAGGTCATCCTAGGGAGTCATCTGAAAAGCCGTGTCTGTGTAGAGTCTTTCTTATGGATGTGTTGTGCACCACATCTCTAAGTTGGAGGCTACGAGGCCTTTAGGAGTTGTTTCTTTTTTTTCTTTATTCCTTAGATCGTGTAATAGTGCTAATAATGTAGGTTGATTTGTATTTAACCTTAAATATTTTTTTCCTCAAAATAGTAAAGATGCCGATTACAAGGAGTAAGGGTAAGAGTAAGCAAGTAGATGTTGCTTCCTGAGAATGGGAAAAGTAAAATACCACCTGGACATAGCTCAAGGTGATTTTGCATCACAAACTTCTTCTACTCCTCCTTCTCCAGAAGAGCTAAGCAGGAAAGGAGTGCCCCCAGACCCACCTATTAATGCTACTAAGCAAGATTTAAGGAATGTGGTACAATTATTAACACGTACAGTTGCTGGACAAGGTCAAGGATAAGCTGGTCCAACTATAGTTACTAGTGTTATGGATAGGGCAGCTAGTCTACGAACATAGGATTTCATTAAATTGGACCCTCTTCAATTCACTTGGTCAGATCCTAATAAAGATCCACACGACTTTATTGATCAGATTCAAAGGGCTTTTGGTGTTATTCATATATCTGGTAAAGAGATGGTTGAGTTAGAAGCATATCAATTAAAAAGGTGGCTATATTGTGGTATGAAGCTTGGAAAAAATCAAGGGGTATAGGTGTTCCTTCGGCTAGTTGGGAAGAATTCAAAACAACATTTCTTGATCATTATCTTCCATTCGATATTTGGCAGACCCATGCAGATTAGTTCTTAAATCTTCACCAAGGGAACATGAGCGTGAAGGAGTACAGTCTTCAATTTAATTCTTTGGCCAGGTATGCTCCTAATGTAGTGGCTACTATGGAGGTAGAGTTCATCAATATGTCGATAGATTGGACCCATATTTGGTTAGATATTGTAGTATTTCTACCTTGAACAAAGACATGGAAATAGAAAAAATACAAGATTTTGCACAAAAAATGGAGGATCAAAGGCAAAGAAGGACACAAGAGCTGGAAAAAGAGCACTCCAAGAGGGCTAGATCTATGAGCCAATTTTGTCCATATCAAAGTGAATTCAGGATTTGGTTTTTCAATAAACCCCCTAAACCATCACCTTCCTACTCTACAGCAAGTGCTCTACCTTGATCCCAAGGGTTTAGGGGAGGAAAATTTGGGAAAAGAAGTGAGAGTCTAGGTTCACAAGTAGCAGGGTATCGAGAGAAAGGGAGTACAATCAAATCAAGACCTCCTAGACAACTTTGTAAGCATTGTAAAAGGAATCATTTAGGTGCATGTAGGTTTGGGACACATGCTTGTTATTGGTGTGGAACACCGGGATACATAATGAGAGATTGCCCAAAAAGGGGCATGGTTGATATAGCATGACCTACTGGATCTACTGTTGCATCATCATCCTCAGTTCCTTCTTATGGTAGGGGTTAGCAGATGTCTACTGGTTATGGTAGAGGTGTTTAGGGAGCTAGTTCTAGTGGTGTTCATAATCGTACATATGCTTTAGTAGGTTGGCAAAATTTGACGGCTTCTCCTAACGTAGTTATAGGTACATTGTCCTTCTTTTCACATACACCACATAAGGTATATGCATTAATTGATCCAGGCTCTACATTATAACATATCACTCCATTAATTACTGGAAGGTTTAAAAAAATACCAGAGTCACTAGCTAATCCATTCGAGGTGTCTATATCAATTGGCAAATCTATTATAGCTAAAAGAGTTTATCAAAATTGTATAGTAATTATTTGTTATCGTGATACATCAGCTAACCTTGTGGAGCTAGAAATGGTAGATTTTGGTGTTATAATGGGTATGGATTTGTTGTCTTCTTGTGCCATAGTGGATTACCGAGCCAAGATGGTGCATTTTTATTTTCCAAAGGAAAAAGTCCTTGAGTAGAGAGGTAATATTTGGATAGCAAGGGGTAAGTTTATTTCTTATATTAAGGAAAAGAAGATGATGTCCAAAGGATACATATGTCATCTAGTAAGGGTAAAAGATATAGAGGCGGATTCACCGACTCTTCCATCCATCTCAATGGTAAATGAATTTCTTAATGTATTTCCTAAAGAGCTTCCAATTTTACCTCTGGAAAGAGAAGTAGAGTTTGGTATTGATGTGATCCCAGGTACTCAACCGATTTCTATTCCCCCGTATAGAATGGCCCCTATAGAATTACGTAAATTAAAGGAACAATTAAAAAAATTATTGGAAAAGGGTTTTATAAGGCCTAGTATATCTCCTTGGGTAACACCCATATTATTTGTACGTAAGAACGATGGCACATTCAGAATGTGTATTGGTTACCAACAATTGAATAACGTGATAAGTAAGAACAAATATCCCCTTCATAGAATTGATGATTTGTTTGATCAGTTATAAGGTGCTAAGTGCTTCTCAAAGATAGACTTAAGGTTAGGTTATCACCAACTAAGAGTGAAGGAGAAGGATATACCTAAAACAGCTTTTCGAATACGATATGGTCATTTTGAGTTTCTAGTTATATCATTTAGGCTAACTAATGCACCAGCAGCTTTCATGGATTTGATGAATAGAGTGTTTAAGCCATTATTGGATATATTTTTATCATATTTATAGATGATATTCTGGTGTATTCAATATCAGAAGAAAACCATGGTAATCATTTGCGACAGGTGTTACAAATTCTTTGTGATCATAAGTTATATGCGAAGTTCTCCAAATGTGAGTTTTGGTTAAAATCAGTAGCATTCTTGGGTCATATTGTATCTGATGAAGGGATAAGAGTTGATTATCAAAAGATAGAGGCAGTGAAGAACTAGCCAAGACCCATAACGCCTACGGAGGTTCATAGTTTCCTAGGCTTGGCAGGTTATTATAGAAGGTTCTTTGAGGGGTTTTCTTCTATTTCTGCTCCTTTGACAAAGTTGAGTTTCAATTGAATGAATCTTGTGAAAGAATTTTTCAAGATTTGAAGAATAAGTTGACTTCTACACCCATATTGGTACTTCCAGATGGCATGGAAGGCTATGCGGTATATGGTGATGATGCTTCACGAGTTGTCTTAGGATGTGTTTGGATGCAACATGGTAAAGTAATAGCTTACGCCTAAAGACAGTTGCGGCCATATGAGAAGAATTATCCAATACATGATCTTGAGCTAGCTGCAGTTATATTTGCTTTAAAAATATGGCGCCACTAAGTATGGGGTTCATGGTGATATATATACTGACCACAAGAGTCTACAGTACCTCTTTAACTAGAGGGACCTAAATTTACGGCAACGAAGGTGGCTTAAGCTGTTAAAAGACTATGATGTTGATATCTTATATCATTTGGGGAACGCAAACATGGTAGCCGATGCGCTAAGTCATAAAGCGATGGCAAGTAATTATAGGGAGACCACGAAAAGGCAAGGGATAACTAAAGATCTACACCAGCTACTTAGCTTGGGGGTTCGCCTTCTTGAATCTTCAGACAAAAGCGTTATTGTGCAAAATGAAGCATAATCCTCATTAGTAGCCAAAGTTAAAGAGAAGCAATACATAGATCCTATTCTGTTACATCTTAAGGAGAATGTACAACAAGGTATGATAAAGGCATTTGAGCTTACAGAACTTCGGTGCCAAAATAGGTTATGTGTACCTAATGTAGATGGGCTACGAAAATAGATTATGACAGAGGTACATTATTCAAGATATTCTATCCATCCTAGTTCAACTAAAATGTATCACGACTTCAAATACATATAATGGTAAGGAGACATGAAGAAGAACATTGCAGAATTTGTAGCTAAATGTCGAAATTATCAACAAGTCAAAGTGGAGCACCAAAATCCAAGAGGTTATATGTAGCTTATGGAGCTCCCAACTTGGAAGTGGGATATGATCAACATAGATTTCATCATGGGTCTACCCCTCTCATCTCGAAAGTTTGATTCTATATGGGTAATAGTTGATAAACTCACTAAATCAGCACACTTCCTACCAGTTAAGACCACTTACACGTACGAAGAGTATGTAAAATTATATATTAAAGAGATATTTTGGCTACATGGAGTCCTAATCTCTATTATATCTGATAGGGGAACTTAATTTACTGCACATTTTTGGAGGTCATTCCAAAAGAGTTTGGGAACACAAGTAAGTTTAAGCACAATATTTCACTCTCAAGCGGATGGCCAGGCAGCACGTACAATCCAAAAACTAAAGGATATGTTTCAAGCTTGTGTATTAGACTTCAAAGGTAATTGGGATGATCATTTACCACTTATTGAGTTTTCATACAACAATAGTTACCACTCAAGTATTAAAATGGCACCTTATGAAGCTTTGTATAGAAGAAAGTGTAGATCACCAATCGGGTGGTTTGAAGTGGGTGAAACTACTTTATTTGGGCCAGATCTTGTTCATCAAGCTATAGAAAAAATTAAGGTGATACAACAATGGTTAGAAATAGCTCAAAGCCAATATAAATCATATGCAGGTGTTAGAAAAAAATGAATAGAGTTTGCTATAGGAGATTGAGTGTTCTTGAAGGTATCACCAATGAAAGAGGTAATGAGGTTTGGTAAATAGAGAAAACTAAGTCCCCACTATATAGGGCCATATAAAATTATTCAAAGATTTGGCCAAGTGGCATATGAGTTAGACTTACCCCAGGAGCTTTCAATTGTGCTTCCAGTGTTTCATATCTCAATGCTTCAAAAATACATAGGATACCCATCTCATATTACTCCTACAAAAGATGTAAGGTTATGGAAGAACTCACCTATGAAGAAGTGTCTACTGATATACTAGATCGACAATTTAAGAAGTTAAGAAATAAAGAAGTACTTTCAGTAAAAGTGCTTTGGAGGAGCCCGCAAGTAGAGGAAATCACATGGGAAGCTGAAGAAGCAATGAAGCCAAAGTACCCTCATTTATTCGAATCCAAAGAAAAAGTCCAAGGATGCTGATTTGGGGAATAAACAAGTAATTATAAATACACAAGTGTTATGTGGATAACAATGAGTTTAAACTTAGTCTTATATTTTTTTAGGCTAGCTAGTTATGCTAGCATTCGAGGACGAATATTTCGAAGGGGGTAGGATGTAACACCCTATATTTCACATGTACTAGCTCTACTTATGTGGCACTTGATATGGATTATGGGGTAGGTAGTGGGCTCAGATATCCTATGTGATTAGTGACGGTAAGATAGGTTTGGAGGATTTCCCACATGTATTGAAATGTGGTTCGATCAAGTTATCATCGACAAGAGTATTTAAACTTGGTTCCATAAGTAGGAATTTGAATATAAAGGATGAAGTGACCAAATGTACATAAGTTATAAGTTTAACTATAGGCATTTTGATCTTAAAATGGAATAAAATATTAAGGTTCTTGCTTGACTGATTTAAGCTTAGTAGGTGAGTCACCTACTTTGACCTTTTGACCAACCTAAGAACTAAGTAGGTGCATCACCTATTAAGTCTCTCTTGACTAGTTTATTGGGCCAAGTACACTACCACCTATTTGATTTGGCCCAATTTGGAAGAGAGAAAGAGAGGAGAATGGGGAGCCAAAACCCAATGGTTTTAGATCCACAAAGGCCCAATATAATGGGAAAGTAGGTGCATCACCTACTTGATAAATTATGGCACAAAATCAGCCAAGAAAGTCGGCCAAAAGCAGATCCTTTTAAAGGGGTTGAAACCAGCTCTTTTAGTTCATTTTACTAGCAAAAAAAATAGCTTTCAAGATTTTCTTTCTTGCTCTCTCTTAGCTATGCAGTAGCCCTAAAATTGCACTAGGGTTCTTGGGAAACCTTCCTTCTAAGTTAAAGATAAGTAAACAAATTTTGAGCACATCTTAAGAATACTATAGGAGTTATGTTCTCCATAATTAAATTATAAGATATTCCTTTTCAAGTTTGGCAGTCCATTTATTCTTGATTATTAAGAGATTTTTCTCTTCACTTTTGGTTTATAAGTAAATGGATCAAGATATTGAAGAGATATACATTAAGGGGATAAACTACCACCGAAATTAAGGTATGGCTACTGTCCATGTTTACCCTTGTTTTATACATGTGTGGGTAGAGATCATATATATGTTGTTAAGAACTCAAGGGATGGTGAGTTCAACATTTGGTTTCTATATTGATATTTGGGGTTGTTTTGGCATGGTTTTATGTATATATATTGGGGTTTACTTGGTTGATATTGGGGGAAAGATGTGAATGGTTTCTAATGAAATATAGAAAGAGGGTATAGTGGTATACCACCGAATTGAATATCGCATATGCTCACTGCCCACACCACTTGGTATACCATTTTGAGAGTACAATAAAGATAAAATTTTTAAGGAGAATCAATCATATAATAAGTTACATTACATGTGAATGTAATTGGAGAAGAATGAGGTTGAAAGAACACCCTTGGATTAGTTTAATTGTGGGTTACTACCCACTTACTATTTTGTAAGTTTAAATAGCATGAATGTGTTAATTAGTTGCTAATACCAGTTTTATGATATTGTAAATTAAAAATCAAAAAGGAAGAGTGTTAAGTAAGAGTGTGATTAGTTGTGCAGCAAGGGATGTATGGTTCATTGATCCTATACTCTTTGGTATAAACCTAACTCCTTTGTTACAAAGTAAGCTTCCTAAGAATTCTTCCTTTCAAATTATACATAAATGCAGCGTACAACCTACAAGGTGGCCAACAACCTTATTCTAACTTGTTTGGTTGTTAAAGCAACTGAAGATGTGTTTGTTATTAGATATATCCATTTTCCCTTCAAAATACTAGTATGATATAGGTGTTTTCAAAAATAAGCTTTTTGAGTTTTTCTCTTAGTCAACATGACCTATAGTGATAGTTATACTCTTATGTGTTATAGTCCTATTATTGTTGTATCCTACCTCATTGCTACTGCATCTAGTGCATATACTCATACCTTTTGCTACTGGTCCAAAGTTCCAAATCTAATACATCACCAAAACAACTTTAAAGTTGAAAAGAATGATTTGAAGTGATTCTATATATTCTTGGGTGGTATCCCAGGGTTGGAAGAAACACTTATCATGGGTCGATCCCAACATTACGGGTGGTATCCCAGGGTTGAAAGAAAATCCTAGCATGGGTAAATCCCGATTTATGTACTTATAAGGACCGTATCCCAAGGGTTAAAATGCCTAGCATGGGTCATCCTCTTTTACCACTGATCAGCTGGTCATTTGTATCACGCCTTATAATTTTACAAAGTAAAGAAGAATAAAGCAAAGTAAAGGATATTATGTAAATGATCCCACAAGCACAAGCAAAGTTGATATTCCATCCTTATCTTTATATTCATATATTGATAACTGATTTTATTGAGTTCTTACCTTATTTATAGTCACTTTATGTCATACATACTCAGAACACTCTTGTATTAACATTCCTTATGGGACACTATGTTTCATGTCGTAGGTATAAGTACTCCAGCTAGTAGACCACCCCACTAGGAGCATAGGACATCCAGCGACTATTAGTGAGCTCCAAGTTGATTCGGAGTTTTTTGAGTTTGTTATATGTATTTTGGTATTGTATAGTAGTTATGAGCAAGTTGGGGGGTTTGTACCTACCTTAACTAAGTTTATGTGTCTTTTAGAGGCTTTGCAGACTAATGTGAAGTTACGTGTGGTAGCATTGTATTATTTTAATGTTGTGTCCCCAACGGCCAAGTCTTTTATATGCAGGTTTGGACTTTATTACGCGGTTTGTTTTTATCAATGCATCATATCATTATTAGTAGTTCCTTGTAATGTCATAGTTATATGCATGAAAAGTACAGGGTTACGAGATGGATCTCCCAAAACAGCTGCCTGTCCGTCCCAATAGGATTTGGGGTGTGACAGCTAACACTAAGAACCCTCTAGTATTCAAGATTATCTTCAAAAGAGAGATTTAGAATGAGAAAAAAAAGATTGCAGCAGTGATGTGAGGCTATCTACCCTCATCTAATAACTTGAGACCCATAAGGTGATAGTTAAACTAGGACCAAAGACAAGGGTTAGTAAGGTGACACCCTGTTACTCACAAGGTAAATGGTAAGATTCGCCAAAGCTATTCATAATACAGTTGGTGTACCTAGCATGTCAGATTCTACATGTGTGGAAGTGAGATAGTTAAATTGAGCATGATAAACCTATGGAGTTAGGATGTTAGGGGTAACACAATCCAAGTGTTCATCTCTGATTGTTTACAACCAAAAGCATTCACAACTTGTCACTTGTTACTGTTTGATACACAATCCCCCTATTTACTTTCCTGCACTTCCGTCTACTTCAGCAAGTTTAAGAGATGAATTCTACCTATTCCTTGTGGAATCGACCTCAATCTAGTTGGGTTACTATAATTTGATAGTAACCGCATTATATCTTTATGGAGGGTATAATTTGGGCGATATCAAGATTCATCAATTACTTCTCTAAAATTATTAATCCATTGTGTAAGTTATTGGGGAAGGACATAAAATTTTTGTTTTATGAGGAGTGTCTAAGGGCGTTCAAGTTTCTGAAATGGAGGTTGATTTCAGCCCCTATTATTATATATCCCGATTGGACCTTATTATTTTAGATTATGTGCGATGCGAGTGATATGGTGCTAGGTGCAGTCTTAGGCCAAAGGAGAGAGAAGATCTTAAATCCCATCTACTATACGAGAAAATCACTTAACCCTACTTAGAAGAATTACACTATGACCAAACAAGAGTTATTTGCTATTGTGTTTGCGTTCAAGAAATTTTTGTCTTACTTGTTTGGCAAGAAAGTAATTTGTACACTAATAATTCAGCTCTTAGATACCTTATGGAAAATAAAAATACAAAGTCAGGGTTAATTAGATGAGTACATTTATTACAAGAATTTGATTTTGAGGTCAAGGATCGAAAAGAGACTGAGAATCAAGTGGTTGGCCACTTATCAAACCTTAGAAGGCAATGCTGAACCTAGGGGATGAACTTGAAATTATAATAATTTTCTAGATGAGCAGGTGTTGGCAGCACCATAAGACTTAATTCCCTGATTTTCAGACCTTGCTAATTATTTGGCAAGTAATCTAGTTCTAAAATATGTGTCATTTCAACAACTGAAGTAGCTCATGCATGAGGTGAGAAAATTCTTTTGGGATGAGTCATACTTGTTTTGGATTTATTCAAATGGGGTGATTTTGAAATATGTTCCTGAGATTGAGATGATGAGTATCTTAGAAGCATACCACTCATCGCTAAATGTGGGATATCATGGAGGTGTGCGGACCGTGCATAAAATCTTTCAATGTGATTTCTATTTGCCCACTATTTATGAATATCCACATGACTATGTTAGGGATTTTGACCAATGTCAAAGGCAAGGAAACATTTCACACAGACATGAACTTCTAATGAAGACTATCCTTGAGATCGAGTTGTTTGATGTTTGGGGTACTAACTTCATGCGCCCCTTTTAAGCTCACATAGAATGAAATACATCCTGGTAGTTGTTGACTATCTTTCTAAATGCCTAAAGGAAATTTCACTTCCAAATAATAAATGTATAAGAGCCACTAACTTTTAGAAAAATAACATCTTATCTAGATAGAGGTGCACACTTTTATAATTGACTCTTCAAAACCATGATTAAAAAATATGGTGTTAAACATATGATGGAAACACCTTACCATTGTCAAACAAGTGGGAAAGTTAAGGTCTCAAATTGACAGATCAAGTTTATCTTGGAAAAAAATATGAATGCCAATAGGAGAGATTGGGCCAGAAGGTTGGACGTTGCATTGTAGGCTTAGCAGACAGAGTCAAAGACACTTATAGATATTTTCCTATATTAATTGGTGTATGGAAAATCATTCCACTTGAATATAAGGCATTGTGGGTATTGAAGAGGTTAAATCTAGAATGTATTGAGGCATCAAATATGAGATTAAAATAGATGAAGGAGATGGATGAATTTCATCACCACTCTTATAAGAGCTTAGCCTTGTACAAGTGAAAAATTAAGCTATATCATGACCAAAATATTGAACGTAGAGAATTTAACCCAAGAGACTTAGTCTTGCCATATAATTCGAGGCTTTGCCTATTTCCTGGAAAGTTAAGGTCTAAATTGTCTAGACTATTTACTATGGGAAGGGTATTTCTGCATGGGGTAATTAACCTAAAAGGAGATAAAGTTGCACCATTCAAGGTAAATAGACAATGTGTGAAGCAGAATGTTGGAACTACAAAAGAGATGAGGTCATGTGAGAAAGTTAACCTTGATGAAGTTTGAGTATTCAAGGAATTGAGTCATGTTGCTACATTAAATTAGGCGCATCATAGGAGGCAGCCCATGGGCTTGCTGATGAAGTCTGAGTAAACAACATAGCCACATCATCCCATGATATTAAATAAATCACTTCTTTGGAGGCAAACTATGACTTTGTAATTTTTATGTAATAGGGTATCTAGCGTTGAAATCTGTAAGGCCAAAAAAATCATCATGATAGATCCAAATGGTCTACCCTACAAATTGTAGGGAGATGTGACGACCCATCATATAACTCATCATTATGATAATAACCATGACAATGGTACTAGTCACCCAAGAACTCTCAGAATGAGTCATAGCCATACACTACAGCTCATCGTCTTAAGTGTTGGGGGCTGGTGATCCTAGGTATGTTTTCTTAAATCTTTGGTCATAATAGGGGGAGTGTATGACTCATAGTCACTGACAACAAGTCATCATGAGAGTTTGTGGTCACTGTACATAAATACAAATAAATTTTTGAAATACCTGACTTGACTTGACCCATTTTAAATTATTAAAAGAGAATTAGAGATAAGGTGGCAACATCTTTCCTATCAAAACATTATAACTCCCTCTATCTTTTATTAATCGCTCACTCTTCCTACACTAATAGAAGTCTAATTATTCCCTCTCACCCACTACTAAGAAAATTGACCTACTTCTACAAAATTTCTCTTGGGAAAAAGTTCATATTAAGGATTTTACGCTCCTAGTTGTTCTCAAGCATCACTACTCCAAACCTAAGTAAGTATTACTCTTTGATTACCAACTTTTCTAACATTTTCTTCAAATAGGGGTATTTAATCACATGGGTTCTTAAAACCCTATATTTAAAAGTTTGAGAAATTAAAATTGATGGGGTCACTTGTTTTTGATAAAAATATTGGGTGATAGCATAGGAGAAAGGTGACTAGGTAGTCTAAATTAAGAATTGACTGATTACCCAGGGTGAAGTCTGAGTAACCCCAGTATTTTTTATTTGTATAGGTCATGGGAGGATCATCCATAGGACTATTCAAATGAGCATTGATTATGGTAAATGAATGATTATGTGCATGTCTGCACCTAAAAAAAAGTGGGATTGATGAGCAAGATAGTGACTACCTATTTACAACCCCTATGACTCTCACAATGATTTATTTACATGCATCATGAGTTGTACTATATGTCATGGTGATGGTATATAGATCACACAACAACTAAGTTCTAGTTTTAATAACATTATTCTCCCTACGAGTCACTCGATGGCTCACATGGTCACTGGACGAGTTGTCAGGTGAGCCGTTTAGAGAGGACCTGTGATGTAGGACTCCACTCAAAGATTCACCTATTAGTTGTTGTGTGTCTAGATGAGTAATAGGATTTAGTTATTTGTAAAATATTATAAGTGCTAAGGTTCCAAGGTGCCCCATACCCTACGACTCTGATGACGACTCATTCTCAAAAATGATGACTTATTGTCTAACTCATTGTGACTGGAAATGGGGTCACCTGTATATTTTTTCATACTATTTTTCTTAGATATTTTAATAATTTTTACTAGTATATGATTCTTATAGGTATAATGGAACCAAAGAATGACACAAAAAGGGAGAAAACAAGGAGGGCAAGTCAGCTCCTAAGAAATAGGCTTGTTCCACTCACCAACTGAGTATGAACCATCTATGGAAGAGGAATCGAATGTCTTAGTGGAAGAATATGATATCTCAGGGATATTTCAAAAAACACTTATCTTGACCAGAAGCAATCGGTTAAGGCCCTAGATAAAGATTACTCTAGCCTCTCCACCATATTTACCTGCTCTTCCAGTCTCAAGGGAGAAAAGAATCTAGTTTTGGGTCTAATTTTAAGGAAGAAGAAGATAAAAGTATCTCCAAGAAAGGAGATAAGGATGAGTCAATCAGAAAGTCTAGTGAAGCGGGATCAAAATCCATCTTAACAGAGTCGACTGAGATTGAGGATGGGGATACTGCTAATAGTCCTCCACATAAATTTCCGCTTTCACTACCAGCCTAGCCTGGGCTAAATATTGACATTAACCTGGTGCTAATAGTTAACCAGTGAGGCTACCTAGTCATAGAGAAATGGTAAGATAAGAATAGTGTTATTTTCTCCAACACCAATCGGGCAAAGTGAGGGTTGTAAGTTGAGCCTAAGTTATTGGCGATAGGATTGTCCAAAATTCTAGAGTGTGTAAATTTGTTCATGAAATATAATTTTGAGTGGATGATGAGGTAATATGGTAGGTACAGCTCAGCCTTAGTTTAGGAATTTTATGTTACATACCTAAAGGAATTGAAGTGGATGCATCTGTAAGGGTTACCCTGAAAAGTGGATGACCCTATTTACTCGTTAATGATTCAAGGGGTTTATTTGAATATCTATATACAGACCATCTCCGACTTCCTACACGAGATTGATTTTGTTCCCTTGATCGGTACATCTAATATTGATCACCAAATTGATAAAATAAAAAAGGTTATGACTAAGAAGACTGGCACTGAGGATAAGTTAGAACACTTCAGATGGTTCGCTGGTATTATTTCTTCTTCATAAGAGAATGCCTCGTGGGTTGTGTGTGCATTGTTGTAGATCATAAATAGAAGTTTAAACTTTGACACAAAGTCATGGTGGACACTAGTTTGCCATATATTGGGACCGACATCTGGGGATAACATTTTGAGCCCTGACTGATCAGCTTTGATAGAAGGTATTGTAGAGGGGTACAATATTTATATTGCAAATATTATCGTATGCAAGATCAGATACTGAGTTGTGAGTACTTATAAGTTTGGATTTTCCATGCTTGCTGATGAATATTTTCTTAAAGTATAGACTGCTTATTTTGAAAGAGGTTGATATTTTTGTTGGGGCCTACATGTCTACTGATTTAGGGTTTATTTAGGATCATGTAAACTTGATCTCAATGGAAAATTCAAATATTGCATTTATGTACTATGTATTCCAATTAGGGGCTCTAATAGATATTAATACCTAGGGATTTACTGCACTTAGGGTCATATATGGTAATTTGTAGGCTAAGACTGAGAGGCCTGAGCCATAAATAACTACTGAAGATACTACTTCCAGACCATCTTCAACCTCAACACCATCTACTTTAAGACCCTCCGTGCGATATCTACCTACCGATGGATACCTCTTGGTCTCCTAGGAGTTGATGAATAAGGTTATGAAAAACTTAGTCACCCTTAAGGAAAAAAATGTCTAACGTCAAGAGGGGGGTTCAACCATAGTTGAAGGAATTTTAGGGTGATATTTTTTAGCAGAGAATCAACGAGAAGCTCGAAGGTGTACAGACGCCAGATTTAGTGGACATCTCTAAGGAGTTAACAGCATTGAGTATTTCTATGGAGGACGTGGACAGAAGGTAATATCTAGATTTCTTGAATACCACTATGCTGATCATCGAGGAGATATCATTAGAGCAGGTGCCCAACATATGGGGAACAAAGAGTAAAGAAAAAATCCTAAAAGGTAGTGGAAAGAGAGAGAGGGAGAAAAGAAGAAAGAGAATAAGAGAGAGAGATGAGATAAATGCATTTATAGTGAGTAAATAGTAGGCACATTACTAGCTGACTGAGGTCTATAAGATATGGTGGGGATCTGTGAGCTCCAAATTTAATGATACCTCACCTACTGATGTTGCAATAGTTAATGAGAGTGGGGGCCCAATATTTATCACCATGAGTGTTACACCATTGAGTGCAATAAACACCACTGGTGCCAATATTAATTTGAGCTCTACGGCTACTATCGAGTCTACTGTTGATAAGATTGGGGTCCATTCTGAGGCCCCAAGAGAGGAGACATCATAATTCGGTGCCTTATGTGCGATAGGTATGTCCCTTATCCTAATACTATATTCTTACCATGATTTCATGCAATGGGGACATTTTATGATTTCTATGTTGGGGGTAGGGGTGCACCACACATAAGGGTTTTTGTTTTTGTGTTTTTTTTACCTTGGTAGCGCTATCATAGGTAGAATCAACATGTTTAGCTGTTTTATTTAATTTTTGTATATTTTTGTTTTTTTTGTATAACTTAGTGTAAAATAAAAAGGATTGGTACAGTTAAATAAATAAAGTGTGCAAACCTATTTTGAAAGGTTTAAAATGAACCTCTATGAAAATTTTGGGTTCATGTGCTTTGTTGAGTGCTAACTTAGGTTGTAACCAATGTTAGGATCTCTTCATAGTATTAAGATTATTAGTGTGATAACTTGGACTGACTTTGCATGAATCAAGTAGGTAGTAACTAAGATGATAGCCCTGATCCAAGAGTGTGTAAGGATTTACCTAGTCGACATATGTGTGCGGTCTAGAACTTGCCCGATTAGTCTCACTAAAGTTGTAGGATAGAAGGTTATGAAAGGATCGTAGGTTATTTTTGAAATAATCTATTAATTGCCTAATAAGGCTACCAAATGAATGTAATATCTCTTGAACCCAAATTCCTGCCTAAATAGACCTTTTCTTTTGAACTACCCTATCCACCTTCTCAATTTTTTACAATTAACCTGCTTTGGTCCTGTTCTCTTCTTGGACACTACGTACCTCAACTTAGATGAATCATCTAAGTTAAGGTTGGCTAGTGTAGGGTTGTATAAAAAATTAAGCATGAAGAGACTATAGTGAAAAAAGAAAAAGGAATACGGGTGTAGTATGATAAAAAAAAGGAAAGGAAAATTTTTGAAAGAAAAAAAAAGAAAAAGAGAAAAGAAAAAGAAGAAAAAGAGAGCTGGAAGAAATAAAAGAACCACACCCGAGATTCGAAAAAGTGAAAAGGAAAAAAGAATTGAAGAAGGTAGACAAAGTGAAAGTCGAAAATAGTATAGTGTCAACGAGAATTAGTCACTATATCCATATATACCATACCTACTCCTAAGCCTACATTACAAGGCAATAAAAGTTATATAGTGGTCCTAAACCTACTGTCTGACAACTAAGGTGTGGAAAATAAGGGCAAGCCAATGGTACGAAGTTCACATAACCAGACTTCATTGTGAGAATGAGAGATTAGATTCAATCTTAATATTGAATTGCATTAAATCTGCTGAGTGTGGGTTTTCTTTGCATGAAGGCATAGGGGCTATTTTTTAGTTGCTTCTTATTTGGGTAGTGTCATTATTTTAAGTGTTGGGTTGCTATTGATAATGTGATGCCATGTCTTGATTTTCTTGTGTTATGGTAATTGGTTGTATAAGCACTACACTTGTGGACTTTAATGGTATTGGAGGGTGTTGAGCTTTATTTTGAATACTTGCATGCTGAAAAACATAGTCTTTAATGAAAATTTGACTGTCATAGTAATCTTGGTTTACTCTAGGCTACGCATATTGATAATATATTATATTATTTGCCTAAGGATATGTAAAAATTCTAAGTTGAGGGTCTTGAAAGGTTGTGCTTTTATGGAAATTTCAACACTTACAACAAGGAATATATACTAATCTAAAGGCTTGTATACATTGATATGATATGGTTATTGTAGTTTGGTAGAAAATAGGATTTGGAGCTTAATGAATGGAAGAAGAAGAAGAAGAGTGCAAAGTATAGATAAGGGATACTGGGACACGAGTCATTAGGTCACAGTATGACTCATAACTTCAGTTGTCATCAAACCAAAATAGTTTTGGAGTTAGAGAATTAGAGGATGACTTGACCATGAGTATTACCTATGACTCATTGTGTTACATTATGAGTCGTAGGGAGCAACCATCCTAAGACAAAAGGCTAACAATCTAAACAAGTATAAAGAGGTTCAATGGTGATGAGGGAAAATGACTCATTGAGACAGATGATGAACCGTAACATAAAGTCATTAGGAAACCAACAAATTTTAGGGCCATGGAAAGATTAAGAACTAAAATAGTACGACAGGAGCCTACAACATGTAGGGTCATTGATGGAATGCTCGTAATAAGTCATATTGAGTAAACAAGAAAAGACCTAAAATAATGCAAAAGGGTACCAGTAGAAATGAGTCACCCTATGACTCATTGGGTTACTAGATGAGTCATAGCCAGTAGAGAAAGAAACAGACAATAAACAAGGAAGAAAGATAGCCAATGAGTCATCAGTCTATACGACTCATTGTCAGAGGCGTAGCCATTTCCGACTTTCATTTCCTATTTATTTAATATAGGTTTTGTTTTGTCTATAAATACTTCTATGAGGTCTTATGTACATTTTTTACAGCACTTCATATTTTACTACATTATATTGTGAGATTTTAAGGCATATTCTTGAAATTTTATGAACATTGTTTTTAGGGTTTTAATTCAAGTTGAGATTTTAGAGTTTATTCATATTGTATGTTTTCATCTATGAATTCTTCAAGCGTGCTTACAATTATGAGTATCTAAACACCATAACTAGGGTTGTAGTGACTATGAAAAATTGATGTAATAGGTGAAGTGAGAGGCAATTCTTAGTATGTGCACTTACATATATTGGTATGCCTTTTGTTTTGAGTTCTTTCTAATAGTTTCAAAAGTTAGGAACTCAACTATATTCTAGGCTTTCTTGATAGAAAGGTAGAGACTAGGAAAAAGAAATCACAACAAATATTTGAAGCTATCAATCTTCATCTAATAACTTGAGCCGTAATAGAAAATTTAATTTGATATCAAGTAAAAGGGTTCAAAAGCGATACAATTTGAGTCTGAGTGGATAAGAGTGAAATTAATCTAACCAAGGTCGAGAAACATTTAGATGAGCCTATCTTGTTAGATTTTGCATGTAACACATCGGAATAGTTTGCTAGAACTAGAAATTTATGTAGTTATGAAGTCATGAGGATCCTAATCCTAGTTCTTTCTCATATTTATTACAAATCCAACAACCAACAATTGTTCCTAATGCTCTTTTGCTTTACAAAATCCCCTTTCCTTTCCTTATTTTCTAGTTACCTTGATAAATACTTGATAGAATTTTGACCTATTCCCTGCGAGATTGACCCCAACCTAGTAGCATTTTATATTTGATTTATAAACCACTTTATACTTTTCGGGAGGAGTAATTTGGGTGAAATAAATCCACCAAATAGGTAAGAGATAAAGCTATATAAAAAAGATATGAGTCGAGTGACTTAGTTGAGGTATATACTATCTTAGGGCCAGTCCTGCCAAACACTAGTTATGGGTTACTATATTTTGACAGGGACCACTTTATCCTTTAATTAGAGGTATAGTTTGGGAGACATCAAATATATACCATAGACATTTCAAGTCCTAGCTAAGTCTCCTAATAATAAATACAAATTGTTGTTGATGGTTTAATGTACTTGAAACCCAACTTAATTTATGTGTGCATGTTAACTGCTTCTTTGTATGTTTATTATAATACATTTTTGGAGGAAGAAACTATTTAATTAATATTCTAAATGTTAATCATATTCAATGAGGCTATATTACAAGTTTATTGATTTGACGAGTATGTTTGTATTCATTGAGGTTTTAATTGTCATAATATCTATTAATTACTGTGGGATGTACCATTATTTGAACATCTTCACAACTTCTATACTCATTATTATGGGATGTATCAGTATGTGGATATATTCACGAGATTCAGTGGTATAATATTGGCAGGCACTGGATGTCTGGGTTTTTTTAGTTCATTAACAGAGCACGTCCCCTATAGGTCATGGCTAGTGTATGACTATACGACCCTTAACATGTGTGTACAGGTATTTGTGAGAGTGATGATTCCTTGATTAAACCAAGTTTATCTGTTTACTTGTTTTATATTAGTTTCTTGAGTGAACTAGGTTTACTTGTCTTGCTGATATATATTAGTTCCATAAATGAACCGAGCTATGACTACTGACTTGTTGATTTAATTGGATTCTTGAGTGATCCGAGCTAAATTGAAATGATTGGTATATCTCTTAATTGTCTATTACTTATGTAATTACGATAGAGTTAGCACCTTTTTGTTGAGTCATGATTTGTTGACTTTGATTAAAGTTGGTAATAATGGTTTTAAGTTGAGTTGTTATTATTTTTACTTGTACTTGATTAAGCTTAATGGCTTGTGGGAAAGGCAAAGTGTTCTTAGTGGATATAAGTCACTTGAAAGATGTTCATGATTGTAATTGTTGTATGGTTATTGTCATTGATATACTAGTTGATATTGTTGAGATTGGATAGGTGGGTTGCTGTTGTCTTGTTATTTAATTTTGCATGGTTATTGTCATTGATCTACTGGTTGATATTGTTGACACTGGATAGGTGGGGTGCTACTATCTTGTTGTTTAATTTTGCAAACCTTTATTTAAAATCTCTAACTAGATGGGATTTTGTCATGACCCAAACTAGGTCCAAGCCGTGACGAGTATCTCAAGTCTCACCCCCTACACCTAACCAAACCAAACAGAACACACCCCAATATCATATGAATTCCAAACATATAACAAGATAGCATGCAACAATCTTAAGGAAATTCGAAACAAGTCCATAACCATCGACCGACAACTAGCCAAACAACCGACCAACACCGCCTAATAACCACATAGTCCAAACAAAGCCTTCTAAATAAGGAACCAAAACTGAATATCAATTAAGTGTAGGGACATACCCCCGACTATAGAAAAAACAAGTCTAAATAGACTGAGACATAAGAGACCAAAACATAAAATGTAGACTTCCGATGCATGAAAGCTCACCACTTTAATGTCAACTCACAAGCTGATCCCGAATCCTAATCATTGAGCATGAGAAGCAGAAGTATGGCCAATTCCTGCATCACGTGGGGATACAACGTCCGAAGATGGTTAGCAGGGTGAATGCTAGCATGTAACTCGGGGATCAGGATAACATAATGACATGATCAACATTTCAAAATAATTTAAAAGAAAACCAATGCGCATGACCAAATGCATACATATATATATATATATATATATGTATATATATATATATATATATATATATATATATACCACATTCCGGGATAGTGAACAAGGCCTAATATGCACTTTAAAGCTTTAGCCTGGATTGTGTACATAACATGTACCCATGGGCTATATGGGCCCCAGTTCTCACCCACTGGTTGGGCCCCATTGCGTGTAGCCGCATGAATCGGAGAATAATCTCATATAAATGCGTGGGGTACTCGAACCTCCCAATCATTTACTAAGGTGACTTAAGCATCCGATTGTGTAATAATTTATAGAGGACTCAAACCACCCTAATCATGAACTAATAATGAGGGGGACTCAAACCTCCGTGGTCACTTTGACCCCTGCATCAGCAAATGCGGTTTCCATTATCGATCACTCGAATCTCCACTTTTATCACTCAGCTACACAACCCTTATTAAAGCCCAATTAAAACAAGTATCACACACTCTCATTCTTTGAACCATATTTCACATTAACACATACATTGTTGGTATCACCATACCAACTACACTTGCAAGTTAATAAAAACATGTCAAAACAATTACATTACTTAGGGAAATTCACAACCCCTTTGGCTTAGTTATGCAATAGTTCAAGAATAGTTCAATTTTTACAAATTCCCACACTTCTCATAATTAAAAAACAATTTCACAATATGGGGTTGGGGTCATAACCACTTAAAAAGTCACAAGTTGGGAAAAATCACAATTCCCTCATTCATTCACAATACCCATGCAACCATAAGTTCGAAACCATAATTAAAGCAGGAATAATCATATGTAAACCATGGGAAAACATTGTCCAATAACACGCATTAAAAAACCCCAATCTTTGTTTCAAAACCATCATAAACATATCATGAAAAGTACTTTAAAACAGATGCTTTTAACAAATTAACAATGAGGGAAGAGTAACATGCCTTAAACACCAAGAAATTTGGAGAGAAATATACCCTTGAGCCCTTAGATGACCAACTTGATAAAACCCTAGCTTGACTTGCTTAAGGGAATTTAGAGAGCCATTTGGAGTGCTTGAGAAGTTACTACATTTGTTTTCAAGAGCTAATAACACCCTAAAAGGGTTATAAGATGTGGGTTTTAATTTGGGTAAGAGGGAAATATCCAAAATGCCCTTAAAAGATGAATACGTGTTGCCCTTTGACTACGGGTAAACCAGTGACTCATAGCCACTCGTTATGACTCATCACCACGAGTCATAACCAAGACAGTATCTAGGAACCCGTACACAATTGACCCTACGACAACTAGAACCACTCGTAATGGGACCTTACGACTCATAGGGTCCAGTTGTAGTCAAGACAGAACCTAATTGGGTACACACTGGACATTCTATAATTTGTACCCAATGACTCATCATGAGTCTTTATGACTCATACCCTTAAGTTATAACCAAGAAATAAATTCAAACACCATTCACAGGGCACCTTACAACTAAGGTTACCTAACTCGTCAAGACACCCTACGACTCGTTAGGTGAGTCGTTGCTAATGAAAAAAGCTCAAAACTCAGAAAAATTTCAAGGACCAAAAACTCAAAGTGTTACATACTCCCCCTCTTAGGATCATTCATCCTCAACTCATAGGACAAGGCATTTATTAGAACGATTTAACTTCATGTACCTCTACTCTTATATTTAACAAAGACAGAAAACAATGATGCCAAGGAAATTATTTTTTCCTTTAACAAAGTCAGAAAAAACAAAGATGAAAAATAATAGACATACCTTAAGCACAATTATCCAGAATGGGAAACAAGAATGGATACTTGGACTCCATGTCCTCTTTGGCTTCCCACGTAGCTTTCACCGCCTTTTGGTCCATCCGAAGAACCTTTACCAAAGACACATCCCAGGTCCACAGTCGATAGACTTCCTGATCCAAAATCTCAACCGAAACTTCCTCATAGGACAAGAAATCTAAAATACCCACCTCTTCCAAAGGAACAACCATCGATGGATCACCCATGCACTCCCTCAACATCGAAACATGAAACACTGGATGAATGGAGCTCAAATTTGAAGTCATATCCAATTCGTATACAAAATTACCAACCCTCTTCAAACCCAAGTACCCACCAACATAACGAGGACTGAGCTTTCCCTTCTTACCAAAATGCACCACTCCCTTCATAGAAGTCATCTTCAAGAATACCCAATCACCAACACAGAACTCCAACTCCTTTTGCCTCACATCCACGTAGGACTTTTGGCAACTTTTGGAGGCCTTAAGTCTATCCTGAATCACCTTCACCTTCTCCATGGCTTGGTGAATCAAATCATGACCAAAAAAATAATTTTCACCAACCTCAAATCACCTAATAGGAGATCTACATCTCCTACCATATAAGGCCTCAAACGGAGCCATAACAATGCTAGAGTGATAACTATTTTTGTAGGCAAATTCTATGAGAGAAAGGTGGTCAACCAACCTACCACCAAAATCAAACACACAAGCCCGAAACATGTCTTCCAAGACTTGAATTGTCCTTTTCTCTTGCCTATCTATCTGCGGGTGGAAAGTAGTACTAAGGATCACCTTAGTCCCCAAACATCACTGGAACGACCTCTAAAAGTAAGATTAGAATTGAGTACCCTGATCAGATATGATGGAAACTAGAGTACCATGAAACTTCACGATCTCCTCGATGAACAATTCTTCATAATCCTTAAAAGAGAAATTAGTCCTTATTGGCAAAAAGTGAGCAGACTTAGTCATCCTATTCATAATGACCAAAATCGAATCAAATTGCTGGTGAGACCGCGGAATACTGGTAATAAAATCCATATTAATTATCTCCCATTTCCACATTGATAGCTCAATCTATTGAGTCAACACACCGAGTCTCAAGTGCTCTACCTTCACTTACTGACGCACCATGCACTTAGCCACAAAATTGGCCACACCCACTTCATATTATTCCACCAATAAATCTTTCTAAGATAATGATACATCTTCTTTGAACCAGGATGAACAGTATAACGCGACTCATGAGCTTCGGTCAAAATTCTTCCTCGCAACCCATCAACATCGAGAACACATAACCTTCCTGGTACCTCAAGATACCATCAACACCAATCTCGAAAACCATCACTTTTTGCCTACCTACAACATTCTTGATTTGCATGAAGATAGTATCTAACACTTGTTTCTCCTTTACTTCAGCACCAAGAGATGACCTCGCCACCTCTTGAACAATCATACCACCATCCTCTAAATCAAAGAGATGGGCTGCTAGATTATCCAAACGGTGAATATCATTCACCAAATAGCATTTCTTCTCATCCATATGAGACAAGATTCCTATGGACGACATGCTAAGAGCATTAGCAACCACATTAGCTTTACCTGGATGATAGTGGAGACTCATGTCATAGTCTTTTAGCAACTCAAGCTACCTCTTTTACTAGAGATTTAATTTTTTTTAGGTGAACACATATTGCAGGATCTTATGATCAGAATAAATATCAATATGCACACTATAAAAAAATGTCAATGGATCATTAAAACAAAAACCACAGCTAGTAATTCCAAATCATGGGTCGGATAATTCTTATCATAAACTTTCAACTATTAAGAAGCATATAAAACTACATTGCCATGTTGCATGAATACACAACCCAGCCCTACTTGGGATGCATCACAATAGACAACAAAACCATTAGTACCCTCAGGTAGAGTGAAGTTCGGAGCCAAAGTCAACTTATCCTTCAACATCTCAAAACTACCTTCATGATCATCAGACAACTAGAAATTTAGCTTCTTTTGAGTCAACTTAGTCAACGGGGCTACAATAGAAGAGAAACTCTTCACAAACCTTCTATAATTGTTGCAAAACCTAATAAAATCCAAATATCAAATAGAGTCGTGGGTATAGGCCACTTCTTAACAATCGTAACCTTCTATGGATCCACCATTATCCCTTTACTAAAAACCACATGACCCAAGTAAGTCACAATATTAAACTTAACTCGTACTTAGAAAATGTTGCATACAAATATGGATCCTTTAGGGTCTGCAACACAAGGTGAAGGTGATCGACATGATTCACCTCACTCTTCAAATACACCAAAACATCATTGATAAAGACAATTAAGAACAAACCCAAAACTGGAGAAAAACCTGATTCATAAGATCCATAAATATTGTCAGGACATTGGTCAAGTCAAAAGGTATCACCAAAAACTCATTGTGACCATACTGTATTTGAAAGGCAGACTTAGGGATATCTGCCACCCCAATCTTCAACTAATGGTACCTAGGCCGAAGATCAATTTTGGGGAAAAAAAACTTAGCACCCTGACACTGATCAAAGAGATCATCAATCCTCGGAAGTGGATATTTATTCTTCATGGTTATTTTATTCAATTGGCGGCAATCAATATATATTTAGAGGTAACCATCCTTCGCATGCATGAAGAGAATTAAAGCACCCCACAGAGGCATACTAGGGTGGATAAAACCCTTGTGAAAAAGATCTTTCAACTGCTCCTTGAATCCCTAACATGCAATAAATGATAGAGGCACCCTTTGGAAACTAATTTTCAGGCTCTAAGGTATGAGAAGAACCTTCTTTTAGGCACTAGGGAACTTCCTTCCCATTCGATTATCGGCTCATTTGGGATATAGAAACTGACGCTTTGGGTCTGACAATCAAGAAAAGCATAGCATGAATGCAACTAATCCATCCCCAAAATCATATCAAAGTCTAACATGTCTAACTATACCAGATCCATCAAGGTCTCTCTACCATAGACCAACATCACAAAACCCCTATAGACCCTTCTAGCCACAATGGAGTCACCCACCGAGGTGGACATAGAAAAAAGATCCAGAATGCACTCAAGATCAAATACAAAATGAATAGCCACATGAGTGGTCTCATTAGAGATAGTAGACCCGGGATCAATTAGATAATATACATCATAAGAAAAGATTTTAAGCATACCAATAACAATATTTAGGGACACCTCAAAATCCTGGCAAGTCACAAAAGTATACAGACGATTCCCACCAGTGCTGGAGCAAGAAGCAAAAGTAGAACTCTTTAGTGCAGGAGCGGATAAAGTAGCAATAGAAATCTTATTCACCCCAAAAGTAACCTTAGATGGATAATCCCTCTATAAATGACCAATTTAACCATATTTAAAGTATTTATTCCTCCATTCCTCACAAAAACCAAGATACATCTGACCATAAGATCTATAAGGAGGATACGATGGAGCTGAATGAGCCTTGCTAGCCTGCGACTAGGCTTCTGGTGCTCAAAACCCACTATAATACTGAGAACAATGGTCACCCAATGGTTTTGGATAAGGAGCATTAGCCGTAGAGTAAGAACCAGAATTGCCCTACTTCTTCTTAGACCACTTCCCACCACTCTACCACTGTGCTGCTAACCTTCACCCTAATCCAAATAGTAAAATTTCTTATTCTACCTTTCACTTTTGTTTGTTTGCTTCTTCTTTTCTTCCTCTACTTATTGCATATACACCATAAGTCTAGAGATTTTCACATCCTTGTTCAACAAGGTAGCCTTGCTCTCCAAGATCAACTCATGGGATAACACAGAGGTAAACTTCCTCATTTTATCCCTCATATTTCACATCAATTCAGGAGAATAATGTGATAACAGATGAAACTTCAAGGCATACTCCTTTATGTACTTCTTGCCATGCTTTAAATTCACAAACTTCTTGGCCTTTGCTTCCCTCAACCCCTGAGGAAAGAAGCGATCAAGGAAAGCATTAGAGAAAATATCACAGAAAGCAGACTCATCATCATCTCCCCTAGACTGGTCCCACTCCTTATACCATTGGTATGCTAAATCCTTCAACTAATAAGCTGCAAACTTTATACCCTCCATATTAGTAGCATGCATCACATGAAAGATATTTTCTATCTCATTAATGAAATTTTAAGTATCCTCCTCAACTTTAGAGCTAGTGAAAATAGGAGGACTTAACCTCATAAATTGGAGAACCCTAGTTGCCTCAGAAGATGAAGCAATAGAAGAAACACGCTCCATCTACCAAAACAAGAGTAAATAGTTTGAGACATAAGAGATCAAAACATAAAATGAGACTTTTGATGTATGAAAGCTCACTACTTCAATGTCAACTCATGAACTGATGCCAAATCTTAATCACTAAGAAGGAGGAGTAGAATTATAGTCAATTCTTACATAGTGTAGGGATACAGCATTCGAAGATGGTTAACGGGGGGAACCCTAGAATATAACTCCGGGATAATAATAACATAATGACATCATCAATAGTTCAAAATCAATGAAAACCAATGTGCATAGTAAAATTCATAAACATATATATATATGGTGTAGTTCAACTGGCATAACATATACCCACGGGGTATATTAGCCCTAGCTCTCACCCTCTAGTCGGGCCCTAGTGTGTGTAGCCATACAAATCGAAAAGTAGTCTCATATAAATACATAGGGGACTCGAACCTCCTAATCATATATTAAGGTGACTTAATCACTCGATCATGTAATAATTTATATGAGACTCAAACCTCCCTAATCATGAAATAATAATGAGGGGGAATCATACTTCCCTGGATACTTTAACCCTCGCATTGGTAGATGCAGTTTTCAGCATCGGTCACTCAGAACTCTACTTTCATGACTTAGCTACACAATCCTTATTAAATTCCAATTAAAATAATTATCATACATTTCCATTCATTATGCCATCTTTCACATTAAGGCATACATTGTTGGTATCGTTATACCAATTACACGTGCAAGATAATAACAACATTCTAAAATGATTACATCACTTAGGGAAATTCACGACCCACTTGGCTCAATTATGCAATAGTTCAAGAATAGTATAATTTTACAAATTCCGGTTCTTCTCAAAATTAAAAACCAAATTCTCAATATGTGGTTGGGGTTATAACCACATAAAAAGTCACAAGTTTGGAAATATCACAATTCCCTCGTTCATACACCATACCCGTGCACCCATAAGTCCAAAACTATAAGTAAAACATGAATGATGTAAACCATGGGATAACATTGTCCAATAACAAGAATTCAAAACACCCAACCTTTGTTTCATAACCATCATAAACATCTCATGAATAATACTTTAAAACATATGCTTTTAACAAATTAATAATGAGGTAAGAGTAACATTCCTTAAACACTAAGAAATTTGGAGAGAAATTGACCCTTGAGCCCTTAGATGATCTACTTGATAAAACTCTAGCATAACTTGCTTGAGGGAATTTAGATAGACTTAAGGAATGTTTGAGAAGTTACTTGATTATTTTTTGAGTGCTCTTAATATCCTAAAGAGGTTATAAGACATGGTTTTTAATTTGGATTAGAGGAAAATGTCCAGAATTCCCTTAAATTAAAAGCTGAAAAAGTATCGCCCTTTGACTACGGGTCAACTAGTGACTCATAACAACTCCTTACGATTCATCACCATGAGTCATAACCAAGATAGTATCTAGGACCCCACTTACTATTGACCCTATGAATCAACTGGTATAACTTGTACTGGGACCCTACGACTCGTAGGGTCTAGTCGTAGTCAACATAGAACCCACTTGGATAAACACTGGACATCCTATGATTTGCACCCAATGACTCATCATGAGTCTTTACAACTCATACCCTCAAGTTTTAACCAAGACAAAAACTCAAACACCATTTACTATACACCTTACTAGTAAGTCCACCTGACCCATCAAGACACCTTATGACTTATCAGGTGAGTCGTTGCCAGGGTAAAAGCTTAGAACTCAAAAAAAATTCACGAACCAAAAACCCGGGGTGTTATAGATTTAAAGCTGACTGGGGTAATGGGATATGGATAATAATTACATAAGAATTTAAGACAATATGTTGCTGAAGGAAAGAAAATCATTAAAGTTAAGTAGGGTTGAGTTCATAATTAAATAAGTATTTAAGGCCTGACTTGATGATATAGTGAAAAGATGGTTGTTGAGTTGAATGCAGTATGGAAGTTGACTTATAGATAGTAACAATGGTAAAAGATAATGGAGGTAAAAAATTAAGGGGTGGAGGGTCTTTGACTAAATAAATTCTTAAGTTTATGTTTTCTTTTTGATATCTATGTGATGTTTATTTTATTTAATATAGGTCGACCAGTGATGCTTACCAATGCATGTTATTTATACTAATACTACTTTTGTTATACCCTTATCTAGAGCATAGTCTGGTTGCACGATTGGTAGATGTTTCATACTTGATGTGGTAAGGATCTCCGAAAACTTCTATCATTGTTTTTTGCTGTGGAAATTGGATCATGTGTATTATTCCCCTTTTCTCTTATAGAATATTTTATGCCTTTTTAAACTAGGTACTTGGGTAAAGCATTCATGTTTGTACTAACAGGTTTGTAATCAAGTTTCAATAAATAAAGAATTTACTTATTTATTAATGACTTCCACTTGTTTTCGATTGGTTGGTAAGGGGTTATCCTCTAGGTGGATTAGAGTAGGATCCCGCATAATCTAGTTAGTTGGGTCGTGACAATAAATGAGTTACAACTCAGGTACTTTGTTCATAAAACACTTCCTATTCTTCAAAATAACTACTTACTTTTAAAGAAAATGGTTCATTTGCCAGTGCAAAACACTCACTCATACTCTACTAACATTTATTACAAAGTGTTAACATTCATTCCAATGGTAGATATATATATTGCAATGATAAATAAGATGACAATTTTAAACTTAAGTGCATTCACTATAGTAGAATTTGCTCTTACAAATCAGATCACAATTTGAAATAATTAATATTTTAATATCTAATATGAATGGATTCTTTGGCTATGAGATGAATTAAATAACTTATCTTAATGGAGAAAATTGGCTAGCCTAGTATGAAATTACCTCTCAACAATTTTAGACAATTTTCTTTGAGTTTATGAAATAAAACTCAAATAATAATAAACTTAAATGAATAAAATTATGTGATACCATCTATAATAGCCTCAGTCCCACTATAATAGTCTCGTTATAGAAACCATGGCCAGTTACAATGAAGCTCTGCCATATTACCACCACCACTAAAATGGTCTCGCTACAGCGACAATCCTACCACTGCAGTACTCTTTTAACAGTAACTCAGGGAAAAACCTGAAGTTACCCGCACTCACTATACAAACCTTAATTTAGGAGATCACAGAGTTATCCTAAGGTAGCAACCTCTGTAATTGGAGTTCCACAAATCCATTTATCATCCCAAAACTTCCTACTAGAAAATACATCACTTAACCTACTTATAATAATTACAACACCACCAAACACTACACCCTGACTTATAAATTACCAATAAAGCACACAACACTAGATTTTTGTCAGAAACCACCCTACCATGAGAATTTATCAACTCTCTTTCTAGATAAAATTCTACATGGTACTTACACTCTAAATAACGTTATGATAATAGGATGAACCATTATATAAGCTAAAACATAAGTACTATAAAATGTGTTATACACAATGCAAGGCATGAGATTTAAGAAAATTTAAAGTATGGATTAAGATTGATACATGACATGAAATAAGGTTGCATTAGACATAGGAATAGGAGTATTTTCACCTTAAAAATACAACTAGAATCTCTAAGCTTAGCAACATTTCTCTACTATTCTCCTTCTTTTGAAACCTATACTTCATTATTTATAACTTATAATTCTCACAAGAGTGCATATGACTACCAATGACCGTCTCTAACTTCATGCTCTTACCATGTTCAATCTTTATTGGGAGGTTTTATTCCTAAGAATACTATTTCATCTTACCACCTAAATAAATTAACTTCGAGATATATTCCAAGAGACACTAGTCTCAAAATTTAATAGTCCATGTATATGGTAACATGACATTTAACCTTATCAGTAAAATCACCTCATGGTTTCTTGGTAACTAAATTATCTAAGTATCTTCCCATGTACTTCTAAAAATAGCAATTTCAAGAAATTCTGCATAGATTGACACCATATATTCCTTTTCTAACTATTACACATGAAATCCTCATCTCACTCGTCCTCCATACAAATAACTTTAAATAAAAATAGCACACTACTATCATCTCCCAAGTAGTTTAAAAGCCTCTATCCTAGGTATACAGACTTATTTTTACATAGAATTATAACAACAAAACCATGCATGTTGGGGCATCCCTATACAAAAGAACACTTAAACTCTCTCTAAATACTTTATCTGTAAATACTAAAATTCTTATTAGGACTTCTATCTAAGACCACTTTCAGATTTATATGTACCTTTAAGGCCATTAGTGTAGGATAATACTATTACTAGCATACATAACTATTTCCCCCTAACATTTAATAATTTGGTATTCTATTCTTAGTCTACAAGACACACACCTCTAAGTTCATGTCCACCCGACTCAATGAAAATATAACTATACTAAGATACTAAATATTGACTATCTATAATTCCCTTAATTTAGCTTTTAAGGACACTTTTTCATATATACATAGCATTCTTTAAGCCTACTTGATCAATTTCTACAAAACTATCATCATCAGCCTCAAACTATTATTCTCTCTACCTCAGTGATCATTCACAATTCAAGCTTAGGTTATAACACTTAACATGATAATCATACAATTGTTATATACTATATGGCTTACAACTACTAGATAGAAATTAAGAAAACTATTGAACAAAAACCTCATGACAAAAACAATCAATCATAATAATCCATCTAATTATAGTCTATAATCACATTATCCTCTTACAGACATCACTACTCTCTCTCTTTCTCTTTCTCTCTCTTTAAATATATATATGTGTGCGTGTGTGTTTGTGTGTGTGTGTCTAAACTTCTTTCATACCTCAATAAGCATCAAGGAGTTCCCACTTTAAAATTATAATATGAAACCTAGTCTATCAACTTTTGACCACTTCTACTTTAATTAAAAAACTATACTTGATATTTATTAACATGATGACATATGTTAAGTCATTTTGACCAACGACTCTTTATCTTCATACTGTCGTGAAATCTACACAAAACTTATTAGATTTATCTAACACCTAAGGACATATCACCCCTTTATGAGTTGTGATCTCAACTTTCGTGCACACTACCAAGTTTTGTATAAATAAGACATATTCGTGATTTAATTCACTAATATCCATACTTTACAATCATAGAGTTAGTGAGATAAAAGGGTATGGATTAAAGCTAAAAGTGATCAAGCGGAAGCAAATAAGTATAACTGAATACCTGGAGCAGTTATCAACCCCAGTTACCGTGATCAAATGCCAAATATTATGGTCATGGTCAGTCAAGATAGTTAAAAGAATGCAATCATGGAACCATACCGCTGTAGCAGACAAGATCATGCGATCGTGGCTAAGCGGGAATGTTGCCTAGGGTAGTTTTGTAAATTCACTTGGCTTAATCCCAAATCTTATATAGTCAAAAAAACCCTTATTATTTGGGTATTGCTTACCTCATAGATATTTTTGAATTTGAGCGAGAACCCTAATTAGGCAAGATTGTAACTAATTTTGGAGACTTGAATTCTTAGTGTTTTTGAAGAATGGATGCTTTGGATAATCCTTATGGTATACCTTTCTCTACTTTTTTCATGAGTAGCTAAGTAATTTAGTCTTAGGATTATGTTGAAATAAAGTGTATTTGTGTGTGGGTGTTGGTGTGTTTTCATGATTTCTAGTTGTTGAGTATGTATTTCACCATTTCTTGAGTTTAAAAGGTAGAATTTTGTGGGTGAAAACCCCAAGCTTCCAAATAGGTTTAATAGGTGAAAATCCCAAACTCTAGAAAACCTTTATCATTCTTAAATGAGGGATAAAGGTGAACCCATGGGAACCCATAGTATCCTTGAAAAATGGCTATAGGGGAACAAGGAAATGGTATACAATTAAGTATGTGGTTTACTACCTTTTACAATCTTATAAATAAGTGTAAATAGAGTGGAAGGCATGACATAGGCATCTTTCGAGAAATAGGGATGCCTGATTAAGGTATTAGGTGACTATGAATGGCACACTTGTTAGGTGCTCAAAAGAGCCAATGGGTGAAATCTTTGAGGTTTAGTTAAAAAACTAGCCGTAAAGACTTTTAACCTAGCCTATCTCTCACTCAACAACTAGATATCATGATGAACCATCTCTAACCTACACACTTTGTACCTTTAGGAAGACAATCCCAAGATTCTTCCCAAACTTGATTTTTAAAACTAAACAGTCATTATAGCTGGTTATAAATCCAAAGTTGATTCAAACCAAATAACCCCACTTTTATTACATGTTGTGTTTGCTTGTATATCGGGTATCCTTTTAGTAATTAGAGCACCCATATGACTTGAAATTTGCATTTTACTCCATGTGGATTCGACCCCAACGCAAGTTGGGACATTGACAACAACCTCCTTACCCCTTAAACATGAGAGTAAGTTGAGCATTATCAAAATAGCATTGTTTTCTGGGAGTGGAATATAGATTTCACTTGTGTGGTGTGATTTACTTGGGTATACCTGTGGTGGTATGATTTACTTTTTTTGTTGTATTTTATTTTTATAGGTGATCGTAGTGTTAACGCAACAATTAGTAATAATGCTAGTAACATGGGGACCTTTGATATTCATCTCGATGATGAGGGACAACTTAATAATGAGGGCCAAACAAGTATAATCCATATTCCACCAACTAATGGGAATAAAGTTTACCATGTAACTAGTGTTATGTTACATATGTTACAAATGAAGGGGCTATATGGTGGTCAAGCATATGAGGATCCCAATTTTTACTTAAAGAATTTTATAAAGTTGTGTACATCTTTCAACATCGCACATATCACTCAAGAGTCTATTCGCCTTCGCCTTTCCCATTCTATTTAATGGTGAGGTGGTGTTGTGGCTCTATTTACTCCCACTCGGTTCAATCACTACTTGGGATGATCTTACCATGGTTTTATTGATCTATACTTCCCACCATTTAAAATGCTCCAAATGTGGGATGAGATCATAAATTTTAGGCAATTGAGTGGGAACCATTATTTGAAGCATAGGAAAGATTCAATGGGAAGTTGCTAAAATATCTAAACCACGAGGTCCTAGAGAATATGCTTCTCCAAATCTTATATCGGGCCCTTGAACCGCTTAACAAAGGTGTGGTGGACAATACAGAGGCAGGTTCCCTAGTAAAGATACACTACCATGCGTAGTTCAATTGTTGGGAGGGTGATAAAGCAAAATTGGGGTTGGCATACCCGAGATACCAAAGTTCCCAAAAGGTCCCTCTCCATATCTGTGGTTGACAAAGAACAAAGAAAGAAGGATGTGGAAAGATAGAAGAGTATGGCAAAAATAAAGACCCAACTTGAGATCTTGACAAAGCATATTATGGGTGCACCCATAAAAGTGTTAAATTCCATAGTATCTAAAGCCTATGAAGATGATGAGAAGGCCATGAAGTTGGATGAGGAGATCCAGTATTTAGCAAACTATTCATGGGGTTCCTTCCCTATCTATCAAAGGCAAGATGGGAATCAAGGTTGGATAGAGCATAAGAGTGATAGGGATTGGAGAGATAGAAAGCGTGATTATGACCATTATGTGCCCCCCATAATTGAGCTAAGAACAAAGATTCAAGCTCCATTGACCCCAAAAAGTTCAAGATCGAGGATATTTTGGCCTGAATTTTGAATAGGGTGAAAGGTATGGACAAGATGGTTCATGAACTGAAAGGTGACTTTTTTCAACTCTCTCAAATTATGGTGCCCACTCTACCTTTATCAAGCAATTGGAGACCCAAATTGAGCAAATATCTATGCAACTAAATGCTAGGCCTAGAGGTGGACTCCCTAGTGACATAATTACTAATCCAAAAAATAATGCTTAAGTCCTAGAAATTGTCACTAGGAGTGGAAAGACACTTGATGAGCACTTGAAAGATGACTTGAGTAGGAATATCTCTAAGGCTAAGCCAAAGGAGGTGTTACCTCAAACAAGAAGAAGAAGATGAGAAAGATGATGAAGAAGTGGCTAAGGTTGAAAAGCCACAAAGTGAAATAAGGCCTACAATCTAAGTTCTTCCCCCATTCCCTCAATGATTGCAAATAAAAAAGGAGGGTGACAAGCTAAAAATATTCATGGCCAAGTGTAGCAATCTATTGATAAATATCTCGTAGCTTGAGGCGATGTAATACCCCAAACTTTTTCTTAAGCCTAATTTTGTCTCTAGAAGATTAAGGAATTACTTCCTAAGTGAGTAACGTTTAAACCATATAGAGTTTCCCTAATTTTAACTTTTTATCATGTGGAAAATTTAATTAGCTTTCCAATGATATAAGATCCGCCCAAATTTGATAACCGTGTAAGAAGTTATGGCTAAATTAAGTTCTAGTCGTAAAGCACCATCATTTTAATATTTGGCGCATCGCGGAGAGGGTCTATTTAACAATTGTCAAATTCTAGTGGAACTTCGCGATAGTGGTGCATCGCGGAGGACCCTAATTTTCTAATAGTCAATTTTCAATGGCCTAACGTGATTGTGATGCGTCGCGTTGAAGTTTCATGTCCCAACCAGTAGGACAACAGGATGGCTTCGCATCGTGGTGACTCTCAAATTTCAATTTGTCAATTTCCAGTAAGCCACCGTGATAGTGGCGCATCGCGGTGGCCCATAAAGTCGGGTTTCCAGTTTTATTTTTTAGCTTCGTACAAAAGTTAAAAAGGGCACTTTGGACTTTTTTCAAGCCTCTTAAATCGTACAAACATCAGAATTAAGGTCACTACAAGCATCATATGAGATTTTCAAGATTTACCTCAACCAAAAACCCTAAGCATCCAAATCCTCTTCCAAGAATCTCAAGGGTTCACCATACATTTTCTAAATTGAGTCAAGATTCAAGGTTCCTAAGTCAAAGACTTCAACAACCCTCATTCAAGAGTACGAATAGAGTCCCAAAAGCTAGAGTTTATTCAAAGCTTATAATTCAAGGTATGAGGGGTTTCAACAAGAACAATCCTTTCTATTCGTGCGCCCAAAACTAGATTTTTATTATGAAAGCTATTTGATTTTATACGTTTCTCTATGAAATTAAAGTATGGGTTTATACCCTATGCTATTATTTCTTGAGATTGTGATGTTTTCAATGTTTTAGAAATTGAAGTACATGAGTATGTTGAGATTATAATGCATATTGCTGAAAAATTTCAAATTTCTATATTATTTATGAATCTTTATGATATCGAGTATGAATTTTGATACGTCTTAACCTGAGATTGAATTATGGGTCATTAAGACCTACATGATATTGTAATTTTAAGAATTTTGGTGCTATAAGCACCCATGAATTGAGTATTTTGAGATTATTGAGAAAGTTTTGACCTTGATGGTCATAGTAGCTTTGAAATCTACTTTACTAAATGAGATCATAGATTTTATAGTTGGGTTCTTTATGAACCATGAGATTATTTTAAAATGGATTTTCATGAGATGGGCGTAGCTAACTAAAGGGAGTAGTACTTAGCACCGAGTCGGGTAAGTTACTACGATTTCATACCCTAGAACTACGTGCCACCATAGGATTGAGATTTATGGGCCCGAGGTCGAGATAGTGATCACTGAGTTGAGGTTATACTCCCTGGCAAGAGTATAATGCCTCACCCCAATGTGAGGTTTCTTTCTTAGAAGGACAAAATGTTGGACTTCATGTAGCTCGCATGGTTTATGTTGGTTAAGAGAACCTCCCTGCTAGTAAAAGTAATAATCAGCTTTTGAGTGTTTTTCCCTAATAGTAAGATTTTTAGAGTAGTTTTCTTAAAATATATTTTTCCTTAAAGAGAGTATTTTTCCCTACTAGTAAGAGTAAATGATTAGTTCCTAGAGTAAAGTATGTTCCTTTGAGATGAGTTATTGTTCCCTAAATGTAAAGGCTCATAGAATTATCCAAATATTGGTTTTACTTTAGATTTCAGTTTAAAAGTTGCAGTCTTAACTTCCAAATACAGAGGTGAGCATTCGATCACTTAGTCTATATATTTCAAGGAGGGAATAGAAGTACAGATTTTTGAAACAAGTATATTGACTCACAAGATTTATACTATGCGTTCCATTATTCATAATGTATGAGATTTACATTTTAGAGTTACTCAAGCTATGTGAGTCAGTTATATCAGCATGCATGATTTCTATAAAGGTTGATGATATTATTGTTTTGATTATTGCATACACCCCCATATACTCAGTATATCCTCAAAGTACTGATCCACATATACGTCTATGTTCTACATTGTCTCATAATGTAAGTTCAGGTGCTCAGTCCCAGCAGCGACAGTGATCTCCAAGCATTTCATCTACATCTTTATCCTTGGTGAGTCCTCATGGTTCAAGGACCTATATATATAATTTTACCACTTTAATAGTGTTTTGAGTATTACTTTCAGACCAGTTCGAGTCAGTTGGGGGTTGGTCCCAATGGCTTTCCAGTTTGAGTAGTAGAGGCTTTGTCAGACTAGACTACCAGTTGTGTTTCAGAATTTTCAGTATTTGATATTCAGAATATGTTTTCCAGTTATTTTAGTTCAGATTTGACGTGATACAGCATAATTTCTTGAATATCCATCTTAAAGTAAGTGTTAGATATAGTAGTAGGCTAAAAGGGTTAGTTTAGGGCTTCTAGTAGCCTTAAGCACCATGTGACGTCTCGGGATGAGATTTTGGGGCATTACAGATGATCCAAGAGATCTCGGGATATGCTAATCTAATGAAGAAACTAATGTCAAAAAAGAAGCTTGTTGAAGGTAACACCATTGAAGTCACCCATGGTTGTAGTGCGATCATGGATAGTATGATTGTGGAGAAGAAAGATGATCCCGAAGCTTTCACAATTCCATGTTCTATTAGAACGCATGTGCTTGCAATAGCCCTATGCAACCTTGGTGAAAGCATTAACCTCGTGCCCTTTGTAATCTACAAGAAGTTTAATTTGAATACCCCTACCCCAACCTCTATGCGACTCTTACTGGCAAACCAATTTATTAAAAGTCCAGTGGGAATTTTATTTGATGTTCTAGTTAAAGTGAACAAGTTTATACTTCCGGAGGACTTGGTGGTCTTGGACTGTGAAATAGATCAAGAGGTACTTATCATCCTTGGTCATCTATTTTTAGCCACCGAAAGGGCCATTATCAACTTAGAAATGGGGGAGATTAAATTTAGGGTGCAAGAGGATGAGATTACTTTCAAGATTTGTAAGACAAAGAAGCAAGTGGAACTTTAAGTTGTGTCCATGGTGGATGTTGAGATTGAGGAGGCGAAAGATGATAGGCTTGAGGACCCACCTTGAGAATGAAACAAAAAAAAAGACATCATGCCACGACATTAACTAAGGCGCTATGTGGAAGACAATCCACAAATACCACGAAAGTGGATCGTATCCTTTCTTTATGGTGTTGTATCTTAGATTTTGGTTTTTGCATTTCAATAACCTATGCATTTGTGGCACTATAAAGTGCGTTGAATGAGCTTAAAAAGGGGGAAAGTGTGAAATTTTTGTATTAAAAAATGAACAGGGGAAAAGCTGTCAATCTGTGAACTAAGCTGAACAGGGGAAAATAGGGGAGCAAAAATACTCTCAGTTACCACAATCACGAGCCCTTGGTCGCGATTGTGGTCACCTGTGTTCCCTCTATCGCGGTCACTTAACCACGACTGCGATTGCTTCAACTATATAACCAGTTGAATCCCCCATTTTCCTCACACTCCTTTTTCAAATCTTACTATCTAATTGGACCAAATTTTAGCCAAGTTTATAGCTCTCCAACAATATCCTTGCATTTCTCTTCCATCACAAATCCGGTAGGTTCCTTGAATCCATGCTTTGATTGTTAAAAATAAGCCAAATAATACATGATGTAGAAAGAGCCTAAGTATTTGATTCTCATGATTCCATAGTTTTCATACTTGGTATTTGTGTGGTGTTTAGTTGCTAGAGTATGGTGTGCATAAGTGTGGAAGTCTTGAGTACCCAAAAATATATGCAGAATGGAGTATGTACACCAAGTGTTCGATATATTTCCCAAATGAGTATTCAATAATAATTTTTACATTCGAAAGGGCATAATCGAGCACCTAATAGCTGTGTTAATTGATCTTAATGTGAATCCATATTGTAGAACATGCTTGTGGTCTAAAAATTTGGAAATGTTGAACATAGGAAACTGGTAGGAGCTGGTATCAGTTACCGCAATTGCGGTTATTGGACCATGATCGTGTCAGTACGGACATGGTTATGGCCCACAATCGCAGTAGCTGAGGGCAATTTCCTTTCCATACCAAAAATCCTACACTCTAATTTCTTAACCAAACACCACCAAATGCCCATCTAAAGAGCTTTAGTGAACAATATGGCATAGTTTGTGTGTAAAAATATCATTGATTAACATCATGTATGCCTAGTGCTTTCAGGATAATCTCATGGACAAGTATGATCACATCCAATTCATGGCATCCGAGTGCCACACTTACTACTATAGTAATCTTCCGAGGATGAAGCTACTCCCGAAGAGAGGAATTTGCTTGGACAATGTGCCAAAAAAGCTTCTGACATTTCATGACAAGCTTGAAGACACAGGGTGGCGGTGTTCTACACCAAACCCATGTAATGCAAATGACAAATGGGTTCATAAATTTTATGCTAACATTAGCGAAGTTTCTTTCTCGGGTCCATCCAACATGACTATTAAGATCCGGGGACAAACGGTACACTTTGGGGCGAAGCAAATCAATGATATTTATAGGCTCCCATATGCAGACATAGGGGAATTCAAAGCAAAAGGGTGTAAGATGGGAAGTTGGTTGGCAGAAAGATTATGTCCCAGAAAGAAAGTCTCGTGAACAAAAAAAAAAGCAACATCTCCATGAATGACTTCACTTCTGAGGCTCAAATTTAGTTAAACATTATATGTAGTCGAGTCTCCCCTTGTACCTATATGAAAGTAGTTCCATATCTACATGCTCGAATAATTTCATGTATTTTAGATGGCATTCATTCCTTTGGATGTTGGTCGGCTTGGGGTCAATGAAATCGACCAGTTCACGGACCAAGCTGGTATGCATCTTTTCTTTCCCTCATTGATTACTGAGCTTTGCAGGATAGCAGGGGTTAAGGAGTATGCTGGAGATACTTGGGTGTGCCCTGCCCCTCCCTTCATCAACCCCTTGAGGATTCATAGAGAGGGAGAGCCTGGGAAAGGCAAAAAATGAAAGATCAACTTGGGCAAGTAAGCATGTATTGAGCTTGAGTTTCATAGGCCATCCACCGTTGGTCTTCTTGAGGATATTGGAGTTGATATTGCTGCCATCGGGGAGCTTATGTCTAGCTTGCCCTGGGACTGGGACAGCCCTCCACCACTCTTCATTTATATATGTCACTCTCTAATTATGAAAAATACCTAGAGGATCCAAAAAACTAGGAAGCTACCATTGCTAGGATTGAGAAACCCTACTCATATTTAGTGGAATCACATCTAGATCTCCAGAGTGCACATGAAAAGATGGTCATAAGGGATAAGAAGAGGGGTAAATTCTTTAACAAGATGTGGAAGGGTGTGAATAGAATACAAAAGGTCCTAAAACCCTAAGATCCACTTCCTTCCTCCTAGGTGGAGAGTGATAATGAGGCACCAGCTGATTAGTTCGATATTGAAGAGAACAATAATGATGTAGAGTCTGAGAGTGACAGTAGCCCTTGATGTTGTTTTAGGGAGCACCCTTATCTCTTTTATCCTTAATTATTTATGTAATAGGGCAATTGCTACCTTTTAAGTTGGGGGTTTCTGTCTCCGTATTCATTTGATTTGGTCTTGTATTATTGATAGTTCTGAATACTTTCCTACTCTTTAGATGATTCTTACTTTTATTTGGGTTGTAATATATAGGCAATTTAATGGTGCCCACATTTACATGGATTAGTTACTTTATTCCTATATTGTTGTTTTATTTAATTTTGGTCACTTGATGGCCTTTTCCCTATGATAAATTGAGTGATGACATTTTTAAGGGGAAAGCATCATGATTGGTTTTTAGTCATGGATGCAGGGGAAGTTTGAGTACATGTGGCATCAAGGTCACAAATGCAAGGGATGTCTGAGTACCTATGGAATTGTGGCCGTGTTAATTTGGGATCGCATCCATACCTATTGGCAAAGTCTGAGTAGCTATATGGGTAGGTAGCCCATATTAAATCCTCAATATGAGACAAGAGCTTGGGTTGTTTCCATGATTAACAAATTATGCATGGTGAAAATGCAAAACAAACACCCCTCTCAATCCAAATTTTTTGCAAAATTTGAGGGCATGGATGTGAGCAACTTTGTAACAAAACATTTTCTTCTTTTATGACTTCGAAAATTGACTTAGGAAAATTATTTGACTCAAGCAGGAGGGATAATTGAAACCCCTCAATGAGATTCACATGCCATGTGTGGAAGCTTATTTGTCTATATCTTATGTGTAATTATACCATCTAGAACTTGTCCCATTAGTCTTTCAAGGCTAAATTTTGATTGTATTTGGTTGGTAAAATAATCCTAGGCCATTCTTCTGACATTGGAAGCCTACTTTAGCCTAATAAGCCTACTAATACATAGACATAATCCATAGTCAGCCACTTTGAGACTTTGGACATTTCTTTGGGAAACACATTGCAAGCCGAGACCCTTCTATTATCCCTCTCTTGAACCCTATCCTCCTTGAACTTAACAATTTAATTTGAGGCTAAAATCCTAAGTTGGGGGTGGTAAAAGTTGAAAGAGATGTCATTGGGCCACGAAGTCATAAAAAAGTGCCGACATGCTTAAGCAAATAAAGCAAAATAATTAGAAGAAATAAAGGATCCAACAAAGAAAGTAAATGCATAAATTATGCATAAAAAAAGAGAAAGAGAGAAGTGGAAAGAAAGTGGGAAAACCAAGAAAGGCAATGTTGGCACAATAGTGAAAGAAAAGAAGTGGAGCAATATCAAAATTAATAAGAGTGTCTTTAGAAGTTCAAGGAGGGTTTAGCCTTGTTGTCCTAAAATTAATATCTTACCCAACCCTAAACCTATATTACAAGCTCAAAAAATCCTTCATGATTCCCAACCACATGTGATCATTATAGTGGTAATTGAAAATAGGGGCAAGCTTATTGCATGATACTTGTTAGCATTGAGAGTTCTTGAGAGAGAGCGTGTTTGCACTTAAATTCCTTGTTGCATGGTTGATAGCTAGGTGTATGAAATCTTCTTCTTGTGAAAAGGCATGTGATCAAATTGAGGTGGGTGATTTTGTCACCTTCCAAACAATTAGACAAAATGAATTATAAAACGGTTGAGGTTAAGAAGTGAGTCATTTCTTAAGTATTAGTAGCTTTCATATGGTTTATTCTTAAAGTCTATTACGTCCTTCAATATTCCATTTTATCTTGAAGGGTGTAGTCAAAATCATTTTGCCCATGTGTGAAGAGCTTTTTACGGTAATAATCAAGTTAAAGTCATCATGATCATTGAGTAATAGAATGTGGGCATACATGTGAAACTGTCTCATAATAAGGGGTGGTGTTGCTTGAGGACAAACAAGGTTTTAAGTTAGGGGTGTTGATGAGTGGTGATTTTACCACTCATTTGCACTCAACTTTCGTGCACACTACCAAGTTTTGTATAAAGAAATGAGACATAATCATGATTTAATTCACTAATATCCATATTTTTCAAGCATAGAGTTGGTGAGATGAAAAGATGTGGATTGAAGCTAAAAGAGATCAAGTGGAAGAAAAGAAGTACAACTGAAGACCTCGAGCAATCATCAGTCCCAGTTACCACGATCGTAGGCCAAAGGTCGCGATCACGGTCAGTCAATATGGTTTATAGAACACGATCACGAAACCATACAACGGTCGCATTGGTCGTGATTGTGGACAACCTCATGCAACGCGGCTAAGCGGGAATATTGCCCAGGTAGTTTTAGAATTTCACTTGGCCGAACCCCAAACCTTATATAGGCAAAAACCCTTTCTTCTTTAGGTATTGCTTACCTCATAGATATTTTTTAATTTGAAACACGTACCCTAATTAGGCAAGATTGTAACTGATTTTGGAGACTTGAATTATTAGTGTTTTGTAAAGAATGGATACTTTGGATAATCCTTATTGTATATCTTTCTCTACTTTTTTCATGAGTAGCTACGTAATTTAGTCTTGGATTTATGTTGAACTAAAATGTATTTGTGTATGGGTGTTGATATGTTTACATGATTTCTAGTTGTTGAGCATGGATTTCACCATTGCTTAAGTTTAATAGTTGGAATTTGTGGGTGAAAACCCTAAACTTTCAAATGAGTTTGATGGGTGAAAACCCAAAACTCTAGAAAACCTTATCATTCTTGAAAGAGGGATGAAGGTTAACACATGGAAACCATAGCATCCTTGAAAATGTGCTATAGGGGGACAAGGCAATGGTGGACAATTAAGTATGTTGTTTACTACCTTTTACAATCATAGAAATAAGTGTAAAATAGAGTGTAAGGCATGTCATGGGAATCTTCCTAGAAACAGAGATGCCCGATTGAGGTATTAGGTGACTATGAATGGCATACTTGTTAGGTGCTCGAAAGATCCAATGGGTGAAATCTTTGAGGTTTAGTTGAAAAACTAGCCGCAAAGACTTTCGACCTATCCTATCTCTCACTCAACAACTAGATATCATGACGAACCATCTCTAACCTACACACTTTATACCTTTAGAAAGACATAATCCCAAGATTCTCCCCAAACTTGATTTTTAAAAATAAAGTGTAATTATAGCTTGTTATAACTCAAAAATTGATTCAAACCAAATACCCCCACTTTTATTACATGTTGTGTTTTCTTGCATATTGGGTATCCTTTTAGTAATTAGAGCACCAATAGGACTTAAAATTTGCATTTCACTCCTTGTGCCTACCCAAATTGGGATATCGGCAATGATCACCTTACCCCTTAAACATGGGAGTAAGTTTATCGTTATCACCCCCTCACTCATTTACTGGATACACTAGTCTAGTTGGATAATTCAATCAATAACCATCTCAAATTTTAGACTAATACACTTCTCAAATTCATACTTTTAGCTCTAGGACCATTTTACTACTTTACAACATCCCAAATCATAATATTTCCCAAGGACACACTTCCCAAGAATCATAAGCATATGTTTTTACTTGGAAAGAGGATTAAAAATGGGGTCATGGAGCATAATTTACTTGGGTCAAGAACATAATCAATAACAAGAGAATTCATTTGAATAAACAGACTTAAACAAAATTATGTGATCCTCTTAAGCCCTTATCTAGTCTCTTAACCATATGTTGGTTTTATCTAAGAGAATGACATGAATAGGAATTTAAGCTTTACTGCTTCACCACCTCAAAGATAAGGTATAGTCGAAGAACTAGATCAACACCTAAATCTACATATGTTTCTTTGAAAACTACTCTATCGGAAGATTTAGACTATTAAAGAATGGGAAACATCTACGAAATACCATATAGCCTCATGATTATATGTGGTCCACAACATACCCATATGTATGACTCTACTTGATATCGCTTCATAGACTCCCTAAGACACTTGATATATCCACCTATATTATACTTACTATAGTTGAATCAAAACTTCTTCTACATTATTATAGTCTTGTTTACTTGTTTGGGCGGAGCGTAACTAGACAGGCATCAAAGTCAATCATTTTACAATTACCAATTCTATTTTTTAATGACAAAATTATTCTCCTTTGTAGACAAGTTGTAAGTTTATATCTATTTATTTTATACTCCTACACCTCTGGTCTACTTAAAATGTTAACAAATAATTATTTTTTATTAATATGAAATTTATATAATTAATTATGTCGTGTCTTAGTTTTTACTCCACAAAAAATTAAATTTTTGGTACCCGATAAATGAGTTGTATGTTTTCACCTTTTTTACTCATATCAATATTCAATTTATATCTGTTCACACACCTACATAAGATCCAACTAAGATATACATCCCGCAAATGTCTTAATATTTTTTTGTTTAACCATGAAATTGATTATAAACTTTATAAATAACATTCTTCCTAACACTTCTAAGTTCTATTTAATATATTTCCAACTTCTCTATATTAGTCTCTTTTTAAGTAGATTACAATCATTACCAATGTTCCTTCTGTTGGACTTCACAATTACAAGCAAAATCTTGCTACTAAAGCCTTAGTAAAGAGTCTTCGCCCCTATTACTCCTCCTTAACTGTACTTACTACATTTAAAAATCAATAAACATCTTCCACACTATGTTAGTCTATCTCCACCAACTCTACGACAGTTGCAACTTCTGATTTGCTCTCTTAGATGAAAACTAACACAGATTTATATAAAACAAATAGGTATGTTCTATTACTTCTCCTCAACCAAACAGAATGCCTTTTTTTAAAAAAACTATTTTATTGGATTGTTATTTGTGTGTATATTACTATCATTTTCAATATTACTTCCTCCATAATTCATTATTACAGATTGACTTTACCAACAGAAAAATTTATCTTATCCAAATGAGATATACATTCCCACCTATTTTTCTCTTATACGTATATAATTCTTGTTCTCTCACCTAGCAACTAAGATACCCTTCCCATAGTCCTTCTAATATTTTCTTACTTGAAAGTCGAGTTGAGTATATAATTGAACCACTTTATTTTCATTAATTCTCAGTCCTTTGTCTTACTCAATAACTTTCAAAACAACTTTCAATTAAATCCTTAAGGAAGAGTCACTACCTACAACTCTCAAAATAGGAGAGGTGTCAAAAGGTATACATTTGTACTTCACTTAAATCATACTTACGATATTTGAATCAAAATATCTTCTACACTATGTTAGTCCTTGTGATGGAAACTTCTATCATATGACAAATCTGAAAGTTCATGTACTTAAGATAGTAATTACGATAGTTTGCTTCATCTAAAGGATAAATTTATAATAAGCATAAAGCATTTTTTGTATGAAGTTTGGTTATAAGATATTTTCACTTAGCAAGTTTTGTTATACTATCTAGGTGAACAAATAATTTTGTTATATTGTAAAAAAAATCAGATACACCATTTTTGAGTTCCAGGATGAAGTATTGTGGCATAAGTTCTTTTAGTTAAATAGTTGACAGTGCTTTATTTGATAATATTGAGGTCTCGTGAATTTTAAAATTTTTGAGTTGTCGCCTATTTGTCCTTATGTACTAGTTTTGATTGTTATGCAAGAGAGAATAAAAACAACAATATTGAGTTCCAGAATGATGTATTACCACACAAATCCTTTCTGATACAAATCAAATGGTCATATTAGCTTTTGATGATTTTTTTGGAGGCCAACACCTAAAGGCTCAAGACTTGGTCACCCCGAAGGTAAGAGAATATGCAAGGAAGGCCTATTTTGAGCAAAACATAAAGCAATTTTGTGTGTGAAGGGTTGCTTGGATGCTTGCCTTGATGCTAACCCGAGGACCATAAGCCTTGAAGAATGAACCATACTCTATTTTGAGAGAATAAAAGAGGTGCCATACATCATTTCTAAACACACTAGGTGTTATTTATGAATATGGAGGCCCGTGAGAGTATGTGGCATTCATCCAAAGGAGTGTACTTGCTAATATGTGAAGAGGGATCATGAATATACTCTAAGACAGCCTTTGATACACTCCAAAGGCACCTCAAATTAGGGGTATTATGGTCTTTCAAGACTCCTCTTTTACACTCCAAAGGAGCACCCTTCATTAAGGGTATTTTAGTTTTTGTTTATAATAAGTAGAAATAGACAATTTGGCTTCATTTTCCTAAGTTTTGAAGAATTGATCCAGTTAAACTCAAACTATATTTTCTTTCCTTAGTGTAGGGCTTGGAAAGGCTACTGTAGTGTAGGTCTTGGAAAAGACATTAAAACTAGGGTCATCATTGAGTGTAAAATCACTCTTGTTGACATTTTGGCAAGAAAGGTTGGGTGCTTGGAGAGTTGATCACTTTGTGTCCACCTAAGAATGAAGTGTTATCCATCAATGGTGAGGTGTGTTTAAGTGTTTAATATACACTTAGGTGATAATCATTAGATTTGGTGTATGTTTCATTACTATCTTTCATTTAATGCAATTTTCTTCTTGTTTCTACTTCATCTCCACTTTCTTTAGTTGCTGATTTTTGCTTCTTTAGTCATGAATTTCGGTTATAGATTTGTTTTAGCTATCATTTGGTATCAGAGCCATGTTTTAGAGAACAACTCTAGGCCTTGGATCTAAGAAAATCTCCACAAAAAAATAGTCTAGAGTCAAGAAAATAAAAAAAATAGGTGTTTCACATTTTGTACTTAGACGGCATTTTAAATCTTAGATCTACATATTTTTGTGTTGTTTTGTTGGTTTCAAGTGCAAGATTCTTGTTTCCTAGCACCTAGGGTGTCTAGATCTACGTTTGGAACAAGATTTGATTGTTTTTTAGCTAGATCCACCATTGTTGTTACTTGTTTGAAGCTTTTGAGGTGGGATCTCGTGGTGGATACCTTGTGTGTGGCATTTTGTGGCTGATTTATTATTGTTTTTGCCTGTCTTAGCAAAGGAAACCTAGATCTAAAAGAAAATTTGAATTTGGGGTTCATTTGCCTAGTGGTCAAACCGTGGTCAACTCTTAAATATTCATCTTGTTCATCCACCATATTTAAATCTTGTTGAAAAAGAATATTCAAGTAGCTTGTTTGATCCAAAAAGAGAGAAGAAAAAGAGTGTACTAAGTGTTTGTACAAGAATATTCCCTAGCATATTCTAAGTGTTCCAAAAAGGAAGAGGGGACAAGGGGACAAGCAAGTACAATTGAAAGTACACTTGAGGGGACCAATCCATTTTGAATTTACTTAAAGCTCCAAAAAGGCTTCAAACCTTCAATTTTTCCCTCTAAAACTGAAATTCTTCTTTCCTAAAGGAGTGTTTGGCCGAAATAAGAGATTTGGGATTTGAAAATTTTGAAAAGTGACGTCCAATCACAAGCTGTCATATCATCACTTATATAGACAACCAAATTGAATTCTAAATTCGATTTCTAAGTTTCCATTTGTTGTTTCTAATTGCTTTTGTGTTACCACTAATTACCAAACTAGTAACTACCTGCTAGGTTGATAATTAGTCTAGAGTTATTTGTTTCGTGTCTACGTTTCTTTTATGCTTTTATCGTTTGTAATTCATTGTAACTTATTAGTTCAAGTCCGTAAGCAATTTTACTTAAGTCATATCAAATGAAAATCCATTACGACCCAAAGTATAATCATCCCTCACTCACTTTCCAAGTACATGCCAAAGTTTCAACACTTGTGAGACCAAGTGTGAGGTAAGAATCCGAGAGTGAGAGAGTTGGTGAGAATATTTAAACTAACTTATTTGTTCATTTTGTAGGTTTGTTTCTTTCTTTTAGGTACCATGGCTGCTAATAATTTCAATGCCACGTGTGATAGCATCAACGACCATCTTGAAGATATGAAATGGCACATCAAAATTATACGCCAATTATTACCCAAACTCTTCCCTCAAAATCCAATTGTCCAAAAAACGAGCTTCTCTAAGAAAGTTGCTACTCAAACTTGTGACGGACTTTCACACCGAGGTAAAGACGAACATACTCATGAACGTTAAGGTAAAATAGCTAACTCTTACACTTTGTGCATATGAACGATGATTGTGTGGCTAGTAGCCCATTGAGTGTGAGTGCTAGTTTATCTATTTGTGAGTCTATTGTTTCTTTGCCTATTGATGATGACATGTTGTGAGTGTGTATACACTAGTTGATCCTGTTAATGACAAAATTGACTCTTCTTGTAAGATCAATTTAAGTTCACCTGGTGTTGAAGCATATATGTTGAACGGAAGTACATCATCTTGTGTAATTGGTGTTGATCAACTTATTTGTAAGAATTTCCCACCACTTGATTATGTATAGAATGAACCATACTCGGTTTTGAAAGCATGAAAGAGGCACCATACATCAAGTCCAAAACACAAGGTGCCATTTATAAAAATGAAGGCCCATGAGCGTATGTGGCATTCATCCAAAGGAGTGTACTTGCTAATATGTGAAGAGGGACCATGAATATAATCTAAGACACCCTTGTATACACTCCAAAGGCACCTCAACTTAGGGGTATTATGGTCTTTTAATACTCCTCTTTTACGCTCCAAAAGAGCACCCTTCATTAAGGGTATTTTAGTCTTTGTTTGTAATAAGTATAAATAGACAATTAGGCTTCTATTTTTCTAAGTTTTGAAGAATTGATTGAGTGAAGCTCAAATTGTATTTTATTTCCTTAGTGTAGGGCTTGGAAAAGTCATTGCAGTGTAGGTCTTGGAAAAGACATTGAAACTAGGGTCATCATTGAGTATGGAATCACTCTTGTTGACATTTTGGCAAGAAAGGTTGGGTACTTGAGGAGTTTATCCTTTTGTGTCCACCTAAGAATGAAGTGTTATCCATCAATGGTGAGGTGTGTTTAAGTATTTAATATACACTTAGGTGCTAATCATTAGAGTTGATATATGTTTCATTACTATCTTTCATTTAATGCAATTTTTTTCTTGTTTCTACTTCATCTCCTCTTTCTTTAGTTGCTGATTTTGCTTCTTTAGTCTTGAATTTCGGTTATAGGTTTGTTTTGGCTATCACTTTCAGTCAAATGGTTGAACAGTGCTTTCTTTGCTAATATTGAGGTCTCATGAATTTTTAAAAATTTAAATTGTTTCTCCTTTTTATCTGTGTCTTATTTATCTTACTGTTTGTATGTCCTTATACATCAGTTTTGATTGTTAGATCAGAGAGAAGGCTTAAACTTATGCTACACCTTTTTGTCTTTAACTTTAAAAAAAAAATTCAACTTTTATCGAGTTATATAATCTTATTAACTGATATGAGCGCACAAAAGAATAACTACAATAACCAGATGGCCTCTTATATATTAACAATTATGTTCCTCTACAAAGTTGCAAATACACCTTTTGTTAAATGACATGCTCCTCCAATATTTTCTTAACTGATATGTTATTGTACAAATGTCACAACTCAATTTCTCAAGTCATAATGACACCTAATTTAACCCATTAGTAGGTTAGCCAAATCATATACCAAAACAGCGATAACAAGCTAAACGGTGGGAAAATAAGAAAATAAAGAAAACAGACCTATAATCGAGATACTAAGCAAATTAAACTAAAGATATACATATATAAACATGTTGTACAAGAGAGGGAGGAAGACAATGTAATAAAAAGAGTTTTCCCAAAGACCTGGTAAAGTTAGTACAAGAGCCACTAACCAAAATAGAGTACTAGATATTGTCAATATACACTATAGTATCAAAATGTGCAAAAAACTATCCCGGAAACATCAGAAGGGGAGGATCAACTTTGGACAACAATAACGCATCTTAGCATCAGCAGTAAGCCCGAGGATAATGTCAGTGATGGTGACTCATACTCAGATTTGCATCAAGAAAAAGATGTAGAAGTATATTATGAGTACAAAAAACAATGGGCAGTCAATAGGCAGCATAGGCTGATCAAGTTAAATTATAGTAAAAGCAAAAATAAAGTAAGGGAATGTAAGCATAAGTCAGAAATAAGAACAAAAATAGAAGTAATTGATTATGCGGGTGAAAGCGATATAAAGGTAACCTAAGTACTTGAATGAGGAAAAGAAAGTCTAACCTAACTACGTCTCCATAAGCCCCAAAAGCACAAACAAGAGGAATAACCTAACTAATCCCCCATAAGATGGGTGGGTACAAATAAGAGTGATAGTAAAGTCTAGCCAAAATATGGTAATAACGAGCGTAAAATAATCCAGAATATAGGGAATTCGTACCTAATGCTCTTTTCCCAGTTATAACCATATTTCTATTGATTTTTTATCAATTTTACAAACCCTAGATAATAATAAGAATAATAATACATATCAAACTCAAACCAAAACTAGTAAATGATAATCAATATAAAAGACGACAGACTCAAATTGAAACTCATAGGTGATAACAATAGAGCATAAGACAAACTCAAACCAGAACTGAACATCATAAGATCAATAGTAACATCCTGAGTTTTAACCTATTTTGGATCCATATAGTCAATATAATCTATTATTTTAAGCAGTCAATCTGCTAAGGTAGGGTGGTTTCCAATTATCAAGGCCGACGATGTGGTCTAATGTTAAATATTATGCTATCCAAGGTATCAGAGCTAAACAAGCATAAGATAAAGCCTAAGTCAACCCCTAAAACCCCATTAATAGTCTAATGAAGCAGCTAAGTGGTTATCTACTCAAATGGGGCAGCACTACTATAAACATTTAATCTACAAGAATTGTGGGGGACACTACCGAACCTCAAAAACCCATCCTAAGACAAGCATCTACCCGAACCCTGGCTAAGGCTTTCCAATCCCATCCCAAGGCATAATCACTAAGTCTATCCATAAGGATGACATTATACTAACCTAAGGAAAAATGATAAATTCTATCAAAAAGGGCCCTAACTGGCTAAATAAAGCACTAAATGCTAAATTACAATCGAGTCACAGCACACCCATAGCTAGCATAAATACTACAGCAATACCATAATCAAGCACAATGTTGAAGCAAACTAAGCCTACCCTACCCAAATGCCATCGAAAGCATGTGAAATCCTCTACTCTAGAACTTTTCACCTTTGAGAAGCCTCTGCTCATTGCCACGCTATCACAACAATGATCTATGTATAAAAATGAGAATAATGATACTCATATAGCATATTTATGCTCGGAGTTAGAAATCAGGTAAAAATCCTACCGGACTCGCTTTTGGTATGCTAAAATTAAAATTGTCACAGCATCTCTCTCAGCTCAAGGATCATTTTGCTTTAAAATAGGGCCAAAATTCTAGCTCAATTCAGCCTATAATAAGTCCCAACAATGTTCAAAAATCAAGAATTAAATCAAATAATTAATTAAAAATTAAATGGAAAACTTAAGGGATATCAATGATATAATGATCACCAAAACTCCACTAAATCAATCCCAGCACCAGATACTCGATTCCTCACAATTCTAAGCTTACAATGTCTATAATGGTGGTTGGACCTAAGAAAAATGAGTTGAAAACTAAAGAGAAACACTTATATACTGTTAGGGGTCCCTTCTTTGCGAACACGGGACCCTTGTCACAAATGCGGGTACCGACCTAAACAGACCTTCACAAACACAGCCAGTCCACTGCAATTGCAAAGAAGAAGGCTGGACCAGCCTCCTCTTTGCGAATTTAAAGGCTGGTCTGTGAATGTGGAGGTTAAGAATCTTGTCCTTTGTGAATGCGGCCAAGGCCCCACGAATGCAGAGGATATTTTGTTTTGCATTAGGTATTCATACTCCATCAACTTAGACAAGTAGAAAATATTTTGACCCGACCCTCAGGATTCGTTTGGAATCTTATGAACACAAATGAACTATATTATCCTACCAAATTCGGTATTCGAGACTTATCAACGCCATCAAAGTTTTCATTCAAGGTCATTTTGATAAAAAGTGGGTCCCACACCCAAGAGGTCATTTTAGCCAAAATCCCCCAATAACCCAAAATGAGTTTGGAAGCCTAGGGACCAAGACCAAGGATCCCCTTAGCCTAAAATCGGCATTCTGAAGATAATGAGACTATTAGAATTGGCATCCAAAGTCGTTTACCTAAATATTAGGCTCGAGACCCAATTTTTTAATAGTGAAGGTTCCAAAATAGAAAAATGACTTTAAAATTAAACGAATTGCCCAGTAAACAAATCATTAATTAGCAAGTCACAAATAACTTGGGCCAACTATAAGAAAGCTCTAAATGTAGAAAAAGTACGAAAAATAAGCTCTAAATATAGAAAAAGTACAAAAATATAGAGAATAACCTAGGGGTTATTACAACACCCACTACTAAAAGGACTTTCATCTGCAAAAGTAATGGCTTAGAAAGTACCTGAAGGCTCGAACAGATAGGGATAATGGGCCACATTTCATATTCGATCTCCCAGGTAGCCTCCTCGATTAGATGTGTCTCCATTGAACCTTAACCATATGAATGTCTCTGGAACGCAACCGTATAAAATCTCTGGTCAAGCTAGATATTGGCTCCTCAATAAAAGTCAACCTCTCATGCAACTGAACTGAGTACTACCGAAGCATATGAGACTCATCCAAAATATAACATTGCATCATAGATATATGAAAACTAGATGAATAACTAAAAAGGTTGGAGGTAAAACTAACTTATAGGCTACCTCCTCAACTGTCCGGAGAATCTCAAATGGTTCGATATACCTGGGGCTGAGATTTTCTCTCTTCCTGAAGCTCATCACGTTCTTCATGGGTGATACTCAAATGAAGAACTGGTCACCAACATTGAATTTCAATCACGCCCTTCATGTCCGGAGAAATATTATTGTTGATTATAAAGAGGTGTCACACCTCATTCTTTATCTAGTCTAGCCTCATTGTTGTTGTTGTTGTTGTAATATATGTAGATCGATTTTGTGAGGCATATATAGCTACATTTAATTAATCTCCATGTGTTACATTTTAGTTACTCCTATACTAAAATAGTTGTTTCAAATTACTTGTTTAATTTATGAAATTAAGAAAATTTTAGTAAATTTTTCTCATTCTATTCTTAGTATTAAATAACAACATAAAATAATAATAGTCGAATTTAAAATTTTAAAACATTATCAAAAAATTTAACTTAATATGATATACTTCTAATTAAATTCTTTTTAAGTCAATTGACACCAACTAAAATGTAAAGCAGTACTTAATTATGGAGACTTGTCAAATAGGTCCCAAAAAGAAACAAGAGCTCTGCAGTGATATCTCCATCACTCAAATCGAGCCGTACCCCACGTGTCTAATCTAAATCAGAAATAGCTGACACAAGAAAACAAGCATTTCCAGGCTTAACAGAAGCTGAACTAAAAGGCTGAAACTCCAACTTCTACACACTCTCGATCCTTCCGCCGTACCTTTATAAACCAAATATTGCCTTCATTTTACTTTAGTATACTATAGTATTTCTGTAGTGGGGTTCATCGAAATCTCTCCTTTCTGAATTTGTGTGATTCTTCAAGGTATGTTTTTTTTCTTTACAAACAATACTTTTTGTCATTTTTCTTAAAATGGGTTCTCTTTTTGCTGTTCTTTTTTGTTTTCTTAATCATGAAATTAGGTTTAGTCTAGCTTAGACATTTTGATGTTAAGGATAAATGTATTCAGCATTAAATTGAGTAATGGTTGGCATTTTTCTGTTTTTCTGTTTTCGTTTTCCCATATTAAGGTGTTATGTGATAAAGAGTGTTCTGCACATATATAATCTTTTGCTAATTCGATGGCTAAAGATTTGATTTTCATTTCCCACATGCATATATTCATTTTTTTCTTGAACAGTCAGAACCTGATAAATTGTTTGAGCTTGCTTTCACAGTTTATGTTGTTAAGTTGTCATGAATTTTTTTTTTTTTTTGATAATCGTGTTGTCTGGCCCAGCTTGCACTCACCTCGACTAATTCCACGGGATACTAGTCACCTCCCACAAGCAACCGGTGCCGGACAACTCTTTTCACCAAGGCTAGAAGAAATGGGAAGAAATTACATCACGTTTGTCTACGTTGAAAATTGACCTGAGACCTCATGGTGCTCAATCCAACTTCATTCAACCACTAGTCTACACCCATGGGTGCGTCATGAATCTTTTTTTTTTCCTTGTAAAATTGGATTGCTTAGAACTCGATATCCTCTAGGAACTTTAGCTTTACTTTTTCTATATTGTCTTTTGCCAAATTTAAGTAATAAAGAAAGGTGGAAGAAATTAACAACAACAACAACAACAAACCCAGTAGATTCCCACATCGTGGGGTCTGGGGAGGGTAGAGTGTACGCAGATCATACCACTACCTCTAACGAAGTAGAGAGGCTGTTTCCGATAGACCCCCGGCTCAAGATAAAGGACAGTATATAAAAACATCAAAAGCATGGAACACGATAAAAAAAATATAGATACTCCATCCACAAAAGTATGCAACACTGCCAAACAAAAGACACCCAAGCCCTCCTATCTATTGTATACGACTCATCCACCCACCTTAACTCTCTATCCTAATATTTTTCCTCCATACCTTCCTATCCAGGGTCATGTCCTTAGTCAACTGTAATTGCTCCATGTCACGTCTAATCACTTCCTTCCAGTATTTCTTAGGTCTACCCCTACCCCGCTTGAAACCATCCGAGGCCAACCTCTCACACCTACAAACCGGGGCATCCGCGCCCCTCCTCATCACATGGCCAAACCATCTCAACCTCACTTTCCGCATTTTATCCTCCACCGACACCACCCCTACCTTCTCCCGAATAATTTCATTCTTAATCCTGTCAGCCCTAGTAAAACCACACATCCAACACAACATCCTCATTTCCGCCACCTTCAATTTTTGTATATGAGAATTCTTAACCGGCCAACACTCAGCTCCATATAACATAGCCGGCCTGACTGCAACTCTATAGAATTTTCCCTTCAGCTTGGGGGCACCTTCTTATCGTATAAAATTCCCGAAGCGAGCCTCCATTTCATCCAACCTGCCCTAATACAGTGAGAGACATCCTCATCTATCTCTCCATTCCCCTAAATCATCGACCCAAGATACGTAAAACTATCCCTCTGGGAATCCAACTTCACTACCACCTCGTCCTCTTGCCTCGAGTCACTAAACTTGCACTCCAAGTACTCCGTCTTGGTCGTACTCAATCGAAAACCTTTAGACTCCAGGGTTTGTCTCCAAACCTCCAGCTTATCAATAACACCTTGTCAGGACTCATCAATCAAAACTACATCATCCACAAAAAGCATACACCAAGGCACCTCGCTTTGTATACTCCGCGTCAACACATCCATCACCAAAGCGAATAAAAAAGGGCTAAGAGTTGATCCCTGGTGTAACCCTATCAAGAATGGGAAATGCTCAAAATCTCCTCCCACAGTCCTCACCCTAGTCTTCGCCCCCTCATACATGTCCTTAACCGCTCGAATGTACGCCACAAAGATCCCCCTCGCCTCCACGCATCTCCAAAAGAACCTCCCTAGGGACCTTTTCATACGCCTTTTCCAAGTCAATAAACACCATGTGCAGATCCCTCTTCCTCTCTCTATACTGCTCTACCAGTCTCAATCGTGGAGCGACCAGGCATAAACCCAAATTGATTCTCAGAAATAGACGCAATCTTCCTCAGCCTCCACTCCACCACCCTCTCCCAAATCTTCATCGTGTGACTCAACAACTTAATACCCCGGTAGTTGTAATTAAGCTTAGCAAATTACCACATCTCATCTAAAGGTGGAAGAAATTAAGCTTAGCAAATTACCACATCTCATTAGGTAGTTTTTGTCTCAATTTGTGCACACATGTTGATAAATGTTAAAGAGTCTAAAGTGATTTCCTTTTTGTTTTTTCTTACTTGCTACCAAATGCATAGCTTTTGACAATTTCCCAGTAGAAGATAAGGATGGAAGAGGAGGAAGATCTGAAAATATGATAAAATATCTGACACTGTTAAATTCCAGATGCTCTTGGACTTTCTTATTCTTCCTTGTTATGGAAGAGGGGGGGAGGGACGGAATTCATGTCTGCAGTATATTTACTGTTGAGAACCTTTTTGTTGCCTTCCCTGTCTCTTTAGATGATACATATAATTAACTTCCACTTTTAGGCGCTAATTATTTTGAAGTTATGTTGCACATTTTTGTAATTATTTTAATCTAATTTTTGATGTTCTTGGTTTTATCATTCTCGAAGACATTTACCGATATCTGCATCCAGTCTGAGATGGTGTATTTTTTTGCTTTTTTCAGGGTAAATCAGATGGGGCCTTATGTTGCTGGTGTTCTTGTGCCTCTGGTAGTAACTATTCTCCTTCAGAATAGAAGAAGTCGAAAAAAGCGAGGCTTGCCTGTTGATGTTGGTGGTGAACCTGGCTATGCTATCAGAAACCGTCGGTTTAGTGCACCTGTAGAAACAGCATGGGATGGAATCACAACCCTGGCAGAGCTTTTTGAGTATTCATGCAAGAAGTATTATCACAAGAAGTTACTAGGAACTCGGAAACTGCTTTCCAGAGAGATGGAAATATCTGCAGATGGAAGGTCATTTGAGAAACTACACTTGGGTGAATATGAGTGGTTGAGTTATGGTCAGGCATTAGAGATTGTGTGCAACTTCTCCTCTGGTTTGGCACAACTTGGACACAGAAGAGAAGAACGTGTGGCCATTTTTGCTGATACATGTGAAGAATGGTTAATGGCATTACAGGTACATATAAACAGAGAAGTTTCTTTTTCTTTCACCAGAATCCCTAGCTTGAAACTGAATATTCTATCTTTATTTGCACTGATGACCAAGAAATTATATATTTCATTTGTAAATTCGAGACATACTCCAAGAGACAATATTCATTTTTACCAGTTTATTTACTATTAGGATTCTAGTAATATCCATATCCAAATCATGTTTTTTTTGAAAAAAAAATTCCATGACAATGACATAACATTGAGTCGCTTTGTCTACCCCAGGGTTGCTTCAGACGCAATGTGACAGTGGTTACTATTTATGCATCGCTTGGTGAAGAGGCCTTGTGTTACTCATTAAATCAGGTGTGCCTATCTCTCTTCCTATTTCTCTCTCTCATGAATTAGGACGTACACAAACAGGTTCAAGAATAGTGTTTCATGCATAAGAAAGAGAGCATACTTGGAGGCTTGTGCTAGTGACTTCACCATTATGTGCATTAGAATAATCGTATCAGGAACCTAAATTGTGTACCTGTTAACAATTACCGAAGTTTCACAGAACCTATATCAAACAATCGCTCCTAGTCGACTTTGTCTGTCTTCGAAACAGAGTGATATTCACAAACTAGATGTCCTACTGTTTCTTGCAGTGTGTGTGTGTTAGGGAGGATTTGAGAGATAAATCTCTTTGTTGAAGAAGAGGATTTTCAGAAAGGAAGCTGTAACTAAAACTATCGACGCTTCCACGATTGCATGCTCTCTCCAATTAAAAAAGAAATAACGGTCGTTTTTAGGAGTTGCTACTTCCCTAGGTAACTTCTTGCAGATTTATGTCTTCTAAAGGGGTGGGTTCGGGTCAGTCCACATGGGCGACCTGCAACCACAATCCAAACCCAATATCCAACAATGTGCCCAATCCTGGATCAGATGTAGTAGTTGGAGCTGTTTCAATTAGTAAAGAACAAAAAATGCTTTTATAATGATGGCCTGTGGTGAGTTTAAATGGAGAAACATGGTCCCCAAGGATTCATATAGCCGAGCTCGACTTGTTTGGGATTGAGATGTAGTAGTTGTTGTTTTACTGGTGATGCTAAAAATATGGGTTCCAGTTATGGTAGAAATTGAAGATCTCATCTCGTTAAATAACATGCAAATTTCAAGATTATCGACTGTACAACTTTTGGAAGAAAGATCAGTTATGGTTGAATTATAATCATATTCACTTAAACCTCGAAGTCAGTTATCAGATGTGACCTTGATGTCATGTTAACTCGTTCTTTTAACAGATATCTTTTGTCAAGCACTGGTCTGACTTGCCCTCTCCACTTTCTTCAGTTTTTGTGGATTATTTTAAATCTTAGTTTTAACTGGTACAGTCCACCTTGCGTGTGAAGCAGTTTGAAATGAAATATGTTTTCTTCCATAACCCCTTATGAAGGTGTGAATTTGTTTTAATTTGGTTGAAGTTACTTGATCAAAAAAAAAAAAAAAAGAAAACTTCATTGAAGTCCTATTCTAGACAGAGTTACACCAGGAAAGCTTTACAACATTTGAAGATATTAAAACACCCTAGACAGTGGTACTAAAAAAATGTAAATTGATAATGAAGTACCCCCTATGATGAAATCGTTTGTTTCAGAGTTAAGCGGATAATCTCTGGCATAGCCCACATCAGATTTGTTCTCTTTGGATCTATTTGAGGGTGTCATTATCTCTTCAATGAAACTATAGCATGCTTTTGGCTGAAATTAGAAAAGCAAGAGCATTCTACTTTTACAGCTAACTCTGACTCATCCATGCAAGATCCATGTTTTTTCTTTCATTCTGTAAAGGATAAACATTATGAAACAAGTGTTAGGCAGTAGCAGTATAGTACTACAGCAACTCATCCATTCAAGACCTAGATATTCAAGAACTTGAAAATTGACATTTTTCCTCCATCAATACTTTTGTTTTAAATTCCATTCTTTAAGATATTGTTACTGTGCTTGAAAACAAGCTATGGAAACCTTAATCCGATCTCTATGGTATTGCTCATTAGATATTTCTGTGTTTTCTTGTACTCTTTCAAATGTTCATTTATGTTCTTGTCAAGTGTTTTATCTGCTACGTATTGCTTGTTATCAACTAGTTCTCTTCTCCAGACAGAGGTTACTACTGTCATTTGTGGGCAAAAGGAACTAAAGAAACTTGTAGACATTAGTGGACAACTGGATACCGTCAAACGTGTGATATGCATGGACAATGGGATTCCATCAAGTGCCATCGTCGCTGCAGGGAGAAAGTGGGAATTGACTACCTTTTCCGAGGTGGAAACTCTTGGCCGAGAAAACCCTGTTGATCCAGATTTACCTGTTGCAGCTGATATTGCAGTGATCATGTATACCAGCGGTAGTACTGGTCTGCCCAAGGTTAATTGTGAATCTTCTGCTTCAAATTGGTGAAATTAGTGTTGTTTTTTGCTTGGTTGGAAAATTACGTGTGGCGGTGTGGGCCTTCGCCGTTGGAGGAACAGCTTACAATCCCTTTTTATTTATTAAAATCTTCTTCATATCATTTGTGGGCGGAACAGGTGATCGTCAGTATACCCATAAAAGTAGATGAAAAGAACTAAGATAATAGTATTAAAGAGAGGAAAAAGTGTAGCAAACATGATTAGTATAGTAGAGACTCGAGATTTCCTTACTCTTGTTTTAATTCAACATCATCATGGTATAGATGTAGGAAATGTTTAGTGTTTGCCACCTTTATACTAGGAAAATGAGATTTTCCTAGCTTTATTCCATTTCTTTCTTCCTCATGTAGCTGAATGAGTCAAGAAATTCACTAGGGAAAAAAATACAGTCATTACAAAATTGCTAACATTTTATCTGGGGTACAGGGTGTGATGATGACACACAGGAATGTTCTAGCTACAGCTTCTGCTGTTCTGACAATTGTACCCGGTCTTGGGAGCAAGGATGTTTACTTAGCATATCTGCCGCTTGCTCATATTCTTGAGCTTGCAGCAGAGGTAATGTACCAATGTCGACCAAATTCGGCGGGTTTCTGATTTATTCATGTCTTTACTTTGTTTCAATTAAATTAAAAATCTTATATTTTCTGCAGACTATTGTACCTGGGATTGGTGGTTCTATAGGATATGGTTCTCCTCTGACCCTTACTGATACTTCAAATAAGGTAAAGAAAGGAACTAAAGGAGATGCCTCTGTGTTAAGGCCAACTGTGATGGCAGCTGTCCCAGCAATTCTTGATCGAGTTCGAGATGGTGTGCGTAAAAAGGTACAACTGAGGACTCAAAATATATATATTCTTCGTATAACTGAGGACTCAAACTATATATTTTCTTATTACATTTGGTTGCTTCTGCATGCATAGTACGTGATGTTGGTACTTGAAACTAACACTGGTAAGACTCAGGTAGATGCTGCAGGCGGATTATCCAAAAAGCTGTTTGATTTGGCATATTCTCGTAGACTGTCTGCAATTGACGGTAATTGGCTTGGAGCTTGGGGCTTAGAAAGACATTTGTGGAACTTTATAGTGTTTAAGAAGGTTCAAGCAATTCTTGGCGGTCGTATCCGTTTTATCTTATCAGGAGGAGCTCCTCTCTCTGGAGATACTCAAAGATTTATCAACATATGCCTTGGGTGAGTAACTCAGAAACTATGCCTCCTCATAAAGGATCTGAAAGTTTAATATGCACATTTCTCACCGTAGTAATTTTGACCTCTCACCCCAGAAGATGATGATCTAAGGGATTCACTAGTTTAATACCAATGAAATTATTATATAAAGTTCTAATTGACCACTTTGAATGATCCATAAGCCATTGAGTTGATGGTCTAAAGTGTTCTCTTGATATACACATTGTATAATGGGTTTACCACTTCTTGAAATTAGATTGGCAGCAAGAGTGACCTTATCAACATCAATACTGCCAGTTTCTTATATGGTCTCCAGGTTGATCTGGCTGCACATAATCTCTTTCAACATTCTAATGCATCCATGAAACCTCACCACATTGCACCTTTTTACCAACCGTCTATAATCAACATAGTAAAAGGTTGGGTAGCTTTTGTGGTGGAAATAGGAACTCTTGTTGTTATCTTTCCATTGAAAGTTCTATTCCTCTCCTTAGGTTCTAGTTGTCAGGAACTGCTCTATTGTTAAAGTTTCCAAAGAACACTTGTTGATGTCTCTCAGGGGTTTGTTCTCACCACTAGGTTCTCTTTGCCATTATGTTTGAAGTGTCCAGTTAAAGGAACTTCAAAATGTCAATTGTTCATATTTGTCTATCTGCTGTTTCTAATTATGTAAATCTAAGAGCTGATAACTTGAAAATATATGTGTGTTATCGTCTGCTGGATGGTAGGAGGACACTCCTGAGAAAGCCTAACCCTAGAGTTTTAGAGTGGCCATTTGTGTTCTTGTGATCACCCTTCTAATTAATAACGAGCATCACAAATTACTTGAATGATGAAACTCTCTGGCAATTAATAAAAAGCATGATGCGTTTAATCAAGGAATCCACTTCCATCAAGATAGACATTTTCTGTTGTCAGTTGAATTGATACTTTACTAAATTATGTCAACAACAACAGTGGCAAATACTATGCAGCTTTACATTGTAAGAAGCAGCCTTCTCTTCTTGCTAGCATCTTTTTTTTTTCCTGCAGACTTATCATCTGACCTGGCTTATTTTTTTAGTGCTCCAATAGGCCAAGGTTATGGTCTTACTGAGACCTGTGCTGGTGGAACATTTAGTGATTATGATGATACTTCTGTTGGGCGTGTTGGTCCTCCGCTTCCTTGCTCATACATCAAGGTAAAGTAGAATAAGCAGAGTCTTCACAAATTCCTCTATAGCCGTGTATAAAACTATAGTCATTACTTCATTCTTCTGACCAAATAGGAGAGAATTACCCTATTTTCAGGCAAAATTTTAGAAAGCAGTGTAGTAATCTTATTACTTACATCTCACATCTATTTGTTAAATTCTGCAGTTTGCATTTTGTCTTTTATGTAATGCTCTTGTTCCTGCTCCTACCTTTATATGGTTTAAGTTTCAGATGGTTCCACTGTAAGTTGACAGAGTAAGAGATAATTATGCAACTAGGAAAAATTACCTCATTTTCAGGTCAAGAATTATGCATTTCAAACTTTCAGATAGCATTGTATTAATCTTGTTGCATACATTCAACAACAACATACTCGGTGTAATCCCACAAGTGGGATCTGGGGAGGGTGGGGAGGGTAGAGTGTACATAGACCTTACCCCTACCTCGTAGAGATAGAGGTTGTTTCCAATAGACCCAGAGTGTAATCTCACAATTATTTGTTGAATCCTGTTGTTTTCTTTTTATGTTCTATATAATGCTCTTGTTCCTGTGCCTAACTGTTGAAATTAGATTTAGTTACTGAAGTAAATTTTAGCTAATAAGTTATTAGATTTAGGATGAATTTGAATTTAGAATTTTAGTTAGGTTGTTTAAGTTGTTGAGATATTTTAGTTTGTTTGAATTTTGAATTATGCAGTTTTTATCTCAAGTTGACTATTTAAAGCTCAAGTGCTTAATAAAAATTATTGAAAGATATTGAAAGCCTTTTCAATCCATTGAGAGTTATTTTAACCCCTTTTTTGCCGCCCCGTCTTTTTTAAAAAACCAACACACTCTTTATATGGTTCAAGTTTCAGATGGTTCCGTTGTAAGTTGATAAAGTACTTGTTCATGATCCATCGGCAACATCTATGACAAAATTTGTACTTCAAATCTCCGCTCTTTTTCCCCTTTGTTACATTTTGATTTTCTTGCTTTCCAAACAGTTTTTGTTGTTCAAGTCTAGAGAAACTCTAACAGCTCAATAATAGCTTCCAAATCAATCTTTTTAGCGTTCACCAGATAATACTTAATTTGATGTAGTACTTTCATCTGTAGTTGATAGATTGGGCTGAGGGTGGATATCTAACAAGGGATTCACCAATGCCCCGAGGTGAAATTGTTATTGGTGGACCTAATGTTACCGTTGGATATTTCAAAGATGAGGAGAAGACGAAAGAAGTGTACAAGGTATTTATTGCCCTAAAAGTATAAGCTCTTATTAGTATTTATGTTACAAGTGTGGCTGGTCAATTTATAAATTCCAATGATTTTTATGTGATGTACGAAGGTTGACGAGAGAGGAATGAGTTGGTTCTACACAGGTGACATAGGGCAATTTCATGAAGACGGTTGCCTTGAGATAATTGATCGTAAAAAGGACATTGTTAAACTTCAGCACGGGGAATATGTTTCCTTGGGGAAGGTGCGATATAGTATTTCATACGGTATCTTTACTGCTAGCATATGGAATATATGCAAGTTGGTAGATGAAATTCTCCTCGTTTCACTACCCCAACTCCCCACTTTTTTTGTTCATTTACTCATGTGGGAATTGGTACGTCATGTGCAGGTCGAGGCTGTTCTTATTGTCAGTCCCTATGTTGACAATATAATGTTGCATGCCAATCCTTTCCATAGTTATTGTGTGGCTATAGTGGTGGCTGCTCAAGCTGCTGTTGAAGACTGGGCTAGGAAGCACGGAATTAACTTTGGTGATTTTCAAGAGTTATGTCAGAAGGAGGAAACTATCAATGAGGTTTATGCTTCCTTAGTAAAGGTGTTTTCATACATGCCAAGTTATTGAGCATCTTTTTGTTTTCAACTGTCTGCATCTACTTGAGTGTAACCTTCACACTTGTTGGATCAACTGTTTTTGGCATGTTTCAACATTTCTACTTCGTATTTCTGAAGTTAAATCCTTTGTTGTCTACACTGCAGTCTGGAGTTTGTTTTGTGAATATTATTGTTTCTTTAGTTCATTTAACTTGTGTCTTGTACAGGGAGCGAAGGCTGCTCGTTTGGAGAAGTTTGAGATCCCAGTGAAGATCAAGTTGCTAGCAGAAGCATGGACACCAGAATCTGGCCTTGTTACTGCAGCGTTGAAGCTCAAGAGGGATGTCGTTAGTAAGGCCTTCTCACATGAACTGGCGCAGTTATATTGCTAATGAGTGATTATACAGAGATAGCAACTCTTTCCTTTTAACAAGAACAAGCCCCCCAACCCCCCAACCCCACCCCTTTTTTTTCTTTGGCAGAGAAGTGAAATCACGTTTCTTCAATAAATATTTGTAAAAGATGGCCCTTTTGATGTGCGATATTTTCCATTTTTGGTTTTAAGTATCCTTTAGAGCAAATGCTTTATCAGTTTTCTGAGCAAAATAGAGTGAATGTACTAACTAATTGTCCAACTCTAGAAGGACAAAGCAATAGCAAAAACGGTGAATGTTGTTGTTTTGTCCATCGCACAGAAAGCACCACCAGGGAAGATTTCAACTTTATAGCATGACAAAATCAAATCCTCAAATGACATATTCTTCACAAGACGTGCCGCGCAACTTGATGTTAAATTATCACAAATGTTAAATGATATAATTCATATGAAGAGCACATTTCATGCATTCATCAAGGTAAAATAAGATAAATTAGATATGAAGTAATAGCTGTACGAAAATCAAATAAGGTACGTTAGTTGATGCACTAGTCGTCAAGGTAAAACAAGATGAATTAATTTAAAACAAATAAGATTCATGTTATAAATATAGTTAATGTATTATACCAAATATTTATCTTGTTTGTTTGGAGAAAAGTGAGGGTTAATTAATTTGGGACCGACTTGGTTTTTCCTTATAAATGAAAGGATTTTTGGTCATTGTACTACTAAAGAATAATAAGTTCTCTCCTTTCAACCTTTATTATTTAATAACACGTTATTATTACGAGATACTACCGTCTCAAGATATTATTTTAGAGACTAGGTACTTTTTTCTTCTTTCCAATCTATGACTAATTTAACAAAATTTGAGTTTGTGTCCTCGATATTTCAGTCAAGAACTATCTTTCATGATTGTTTAAGATGTTGAAATCTAAATGAGTCTTGGAGACATCATTAAAGATAAAAATAAAGTATCCAACAAAGATGGTGCTAAAGCAATGATATTCTAGTGTCATCACTTTGATAAAGTTTTGAAAATTGAATTTCTCACTAGGATTCAATATGAAATAATTTTTTAAAAAAGCTATGACCATGAAGATGGTCACCCTTCCAAAAGCATGGTGCAATTGGATCCGTCTAAAACTATGAGTCTTTAAGTATATTTCTACGTATAACTTAGCAATGTTCAGAATTACTTCTCAACTGAAACCAAGTGGAGATAATATTAGTTATTTTGATATGTTTAAAAAGACGTTCTATATCTTTTATCTTTGCTGCAGCAACAATGTTGAGAGAAAAGTTTCAAGAAGTATTGTGAATAGATTTCTCATCTTCTCACGGCTGAATAAAATAATAATTTTCTAATAAAGAGAACTCAAGAATCGACCTATTGAATTTATATCATTTTTTGAAGTGAATGAAGTGTACATCCACTATTCTAGACGTGATAATGGTCAAAGGAAGAAATTCTTTCATTAATGTTAATCATTCGTCAAAGAAAAATCATCAACCAAAGAAAAAAAAAGGCTGAAAAGTGTGAAGCATCGTGAGCAAGTGACTCAAAAAATATATGTTATTGATGTGGTGAAAGAGGACGCTGAAAAAGTATCTATTGTACTTCAAAATATCGAACTTTATCAAGCATCATAAAAGAATAAGAAAAATTTTGAAGCTAATTTTATTTCTAAAAATCATGTTGACACCACACACTAGGATGTAGTAGATTTTTGGAAAAAATACGTAAAGTAACATACTTAAATATTAAATTACAAAAAGTAGCAACACTTTTATCAAATTACATTTTGTAGCATATGTATTTGTATGTATTTGTATTTTTGTAGCAACAATTTGCAAAAATACATATCGATTATAAGGGCAGTAAAATTATATGTATTTGTATTTTTGTAACAACAGTTTGCGAAAATACAAAATACAACTTGTTATATTATGTAATTATGAAACTGTTGTTATGAAACTCATAATTAAGGGGATCAGTATGCTATTTCTAAATTTTTCCCTAAATTTTTTTTACCCCCATTCTAATAATAGGCATAAATTTAAAAAACTCTAAATATTCTTTTTATTCTTTTTAGGACTATAAGTCCATACATGATCAAAGAGAATTTTTACACTTGAACTATTATGATGGAAGTTATGTTCGTATTGAATTTACTTTCTGTTGGCTATGCATATGTGTTAAAATTCAATAAAATCTATTTACTTACAAGAGCATGAGTGATGAGCAGTGTTTGTTGAATTAAAATAATTTTTATGTTATATAATATGAATGTCATGTGACATGTATATGAATGAATGTCATTAATAAGAGATAATCGTTAGCAGCCAAATCAAATTTGTACACCAAAAGAGTTACTTATTCAAGTTGGATTTGAATATCAAAGTTACTTGTTCAAACTCAATTTCATAAAAAGGCAATTAGCCAAATTGCCAACTTGATGTCAAGCTTAACAGGTTTAGAGAGCAAGTTTGGTGGTTCATAAATAGCAACTCTTTTGTACATTTTTATATATAGATTCAAGTAGTAAACAAAAGTACCTCTAAAACTCTCTAAAGTTACCTCTTCTTTTTTTTAAGTTTGATATTGATATTTTATATTTATTTTATAACACGATATTAGCATGAGACTTTACCGTCTTAAAATTTCAAGGCTAAGAAAAGAAAATTAGATTGAAAGGTAGAGAAGACAAGACCGCAAGAATTAGACAATCATCATAATTTGGATTTCACGTTTCAACTATTTATGATAAGATAAGTATATTATTAAATCATGTTCTTTAATTAAGTTGAAAAATAATATTGATAATCACAAAGTGGTGATATTGGTATAGGCTCAATTTTGAGTTTATTATAGGAAAATTTTCAGAAATAGCAACTTTGTAGCCTTAATTATAATTTTTATAGCAACAGTTTCATAATTACGAAAAATAGCAAATTGTATTTTGTATTTAAGTAAATGTTGAAATATAAATACATATACAAATATATATGTATTACTGATAAATACATATGCACAACTGAAAAATACATTCTATTACTATGAAGTGGGTAAAATATTGCTACTTTTGCTATAAGTTGCAATTTTGAAGAAGTGTTGCTATTTATTGTAATTATAGTCTTAAAGATGCTAGTTTTTGTAATTTTTTCTTTATTATACTTTGGCCTAATATGTTATTGACCGATAGTGTGATGATGGATTTAAGTCTCATGTCATTAAGAGGTAAGACATGTGCATAATATGTCTAAAAGAATACATGTGACTAAATTTATAAATATGAATAAGGGCATTGCAAAGGACAAAACCTTTCGTTACATTATATGTGCGCCTCGATTTACTCATAAAGGAGCAATATCTTGAAAGAGATTCTAAGCTATCATAACTTGAAAGGCTTAAGACACAATTATATTTCATTCATAAAGAATGAGAATTTTGATTGTTAAAACTACAAATCCATATCCTAGAGTGAATGTGATAGAAGTAACATCTCCAAAAGAGATGGAATAATTGAGAAGAAATATTATGAAATATATTCCAAATAGTAAATTTAAAATTTTTATAGTAAATCTAAAATTACTAAGTAAAACTCATGTGTCATGGTAAACTTGAAAGTTATATAGTACAAATAAGCTTATAAGTTGACATGAACGATTTTGTCATCCTAATGATGTGCACATTGAGTATTACACAAAATATACATTAAAAAATTAGAAGATTCTTCGAAGAACATTATGAGTTTTAAAAGTATCCTTCAAAAGGTGAAGATAAGTTTTTCACTAGTTTGCATTATATGAAAGGTCATTGGGAGCGTGATTGTCATGTGACCTAATTTGGTATAAGTTTTATAAATCCTTCATCAAAATAGAGAATTATAAAGTGATGGTGCACTTGACTTTTCAGTGTGATGTTAAGGTCTATCATGTAAATATAATAAATTTCATGACGTGAGAATGAACTTCTAATGAAAATTTATGAAGCATGCACGTATGATTATAGTTCATTTTTTGAAAAGAATGAGACTTCTGATAAGCATAGTTGATGCTCGACCATTCCTGAAATGAATGTGTCAAGATGTGAGAAAAATTATGAATAAGTACATGCTCATACATTGTTGGATAAATATCACATTTCACATCTACAGGAGGTTTGAGAAAAATATTATTTTACATAAATGGTCATTGATTGCGTATTTGTAGTATGTCACAAATATTTTGATATATTTATTATGGATTACCAAAGGGTAAAGGCAAGAAATAAGTCTTGCCTATATAATATTTTAAGATTATGACCGTTCTTGTATTATTTTCTCCTTGAAGGAGATATTCACTATATGAATAGTTTGTGAAATAAGTAGTAGTAAATAAAATTTATTGAGAGCTCCAAAAGAGTTTAAGTGTTATAATCCGGAGGAATGAAATTGTTCAAAATATTGAAATTGTAGTAAGTCTCAAAATAAACTTATGAAGTTTTTTCAAAATCATCGACCAAAAATAAATTATATTGAGGCTATAAACAATGAAAAGATGTTATATCTTCATGTTACTACAATCGAAGCAGGTTATAAATATTTATGTAAAAGGTTACCCGCTCTTTTTCTCCTATTTGTAATACACAAATATGAGCATGATGATAGAATCATATGTAATAGTAAATTAAAAATTTACTGAAATAAATATCAGTTGGCATGATGGTTGACCATCTCGATTCAAATATGATGCAAAAATAATTAAGAATTTACGTAGTGATATATTGAAGAAATAAAAAGTTCTTCACGAATTTTCTTGTGTTGCTTATTCTCACAATGAATTGATCATTGTATCAATTAAGGTTGAGATTGTATTTCCTAAATTTTGAAACATATAAAAAGGTGAATATGGATCTGCTCTCCTGTCATGTGAACCGATTATTATTATATAGTTTAATAGATGCATCTATGATATGATCACGTGTGCTTTTCTATTAACTTGCAATTTTATTTTTGCAAAGTTTTTTGCTCGAATTTTTAAATTAAGAGAACAATTCCAAACTATAAATTATGTTCATAATGCTGGTTGGTTAGTAGAAATTGTATGCCTCCAATTATAACTAAATCATTGATTATGAGAACAAATCTCTCAATAAAAATTTGATATAAGATGTGTCATTTAAAATATAGCAGCTTTTGTATACATCAAGTCAATAAGGCTCCCTATCGATATTGGTTCAGAGTCAAGAACCAAACAATGCTCATCATAAAATTTGAATGTTTATATGATTCAGTTTCTAATAACGCTCAACTTACACGTCAATTTGAGTGCAAGACGGTCCTCGTCAATATATCTACCCAACTTTGGAGTCGAGGTCGAATCCACGAGGAATAATAAGAGTCATGATCAAATTAATTTAAATAATAGTTACAACTTAAATTAAAATAAAAAGTATAAAAAGATAAAATGGGGGAGGTGAGTTCCTACACTAATATTTCTTTTTGAAATTTTCTAGTATAAATTCGGGGCTACGAATAATTAGAGTTTTAATAATTATGCATGGATCTTGGGATTATGCATTACTAAGGGAGTGACTTGTGGGAGTTAGTCATCAATATCAATTTAGTAAGTCAAATATAGGTAGGTTTGGTTATAGATTTTGATGTTAGTCTTTCAAGAAAACACCAAGATTTCACCTATTGATCCTTTTGAATACCTAATGGATGTGTTCATCAATTATCAACCACAACCTCAATCAACGCATCCCTATTTCTAGGATGACACCCAAGACATAGTCAACCTCACTTTCACCCTTATTTCTAAGATAGTGAGAATTTATCAAACTACACACATAATTGTCTATCATTGCTTTGGTCTCCACATCCCTCCTTCGAGGATGATATAGATTCCTAAAATTCACCCAAAACCCTTCTTTCGAAGATAGCCTTAGGTTTTTTTAGAGCTTGGACCTTTCACCCATCAAGCCCATATGGGTATTTGGAGCTTTCACCCATCAAATTCCAACCAAAATAGCATAGCAATAATAGAAGAAAAAATTACAGAAACTAGCATCCTTAAGACTATAATTACAATAAATAGCAACACTTCTTCAAAATTGCAACTTAAAGCAAAAGTAGCAATATTTTACCCACTTCATAGTAATAGAAGAATATGTATTTTTCAGTTGTGCATATGTATTTATGAGTAATACATATATATTTGTATATGTATTTATATAGCAACATTTTACTTAAATACAAAATATAATTTGCTATTTTTCATAATTATGAAAGTTATAATTAAGACTACAGAGTTGCTATTTTTGAAATTTTCCCATAATAGAACCCATAAACATGAACTGCTAAATAGATGCTAACAATAACAACCCACACAAAATTAGACCCTTATTCACACGTAACTCCAAGAGGGAGATTTAGCTACACACACGATAAATAAGCATAGATATACCCATAATCTCCATTGAATTAATTTGTGGTAGAACTAAGTAAATGTTACTTCAAACTTGGCTCCTCCACAATATCAACAATGGAAGTAATAAGCAAATCTTCCATTTAGAAAGTGTCCAATGTATCCTTCACCCAAAATTTATACAATATTTTCTTCTCCAAAAATGGAGGCTACAAAGTCTCAAACTAAACCTAGAAAATTTGTAGAAAAAGAAATATGATGGAATTAATGATACATCAAGTTAGGGTTTGAGTTTTTTTTTCAAATTGGGATCAGCATGTGAAATGATATTTTTGCCCTTGGTCTAAATATTTCCGCCAAACCACGATCGCACAAGTCTAGTGGTGACCATGACTGCACGATCTCAATTGGCTTCTGCGATCGTAGTTGATTGACCATTTTGACTAACCACGACCACGGCCCATGGAACGCGGCCACGGTAAATAAGGCTAGTTCAGCTATATTTTTTCTGTTCCCTTTAGATCATTTCAAGCTCCAATTTACATCTCTTCAACTCCTATACCTACAACAAGTGGATATTAGTGTATTATATTACAATTATGACTCATTTACTCATTTGAGATAAAGTAATATGCACAAAAATAAGTGCGAATGAGTGGTAAAATAACTACTCATCAACACCCCCAACTTAAGACCTTGCTTGACCTCAAGTAACACTACCTCTTTCCTATGAGCCACAATCATTTATGCCCATATTTTATACCTTAAATGCCATACCGACCTAGACTTGAGTTGCAACCACAAGTAGCTCATTGTACTTATGCTAGGCTAATTTCTGAACACCCCTCATTATAAAATATAATAATCCAGGTTGCATCAGACTTTAAGGAGCAATCAAACAACAAAAATCAAAACTCTTGAAGTAGCTCACCTTTTGACTAAAACTAAACCATACTCCGCTTGCCTCATTATTTGGGAGGTGACAAAAATTACTTACCTTAACTTGTTTGCATGCCCATCTCACAAGAAAGAAAATTTTCACACACTAACCTATCGAACAAGTAACAAGGAATTTTAAGTGCAAAATTCTCCCCTCACAAAAGAAATCTCAATGCAACAAGTGTCATGCCATAGGCTTGCCCTTATTTTCAATCACCACTACAAAGAAGGTAAATGGTTGGAGATCTCAAAGAAATTTCTAAGCTTGTAACATAGGTTCTGGTTAGGGTAGGATATCATTTAGGTAACCAAGTTATACCCTACCTTGAACATCTACATCACACTTTACAACTCTCTTTCTTTCGACTATGGGCCACTTTACTTTGTTTTCTTTCTTTATTCATGCCTATATTTTGCCTCCTTTGTTCCCAACTTTTGTAATACCCCGATTATCTAAACCATAATACTACACGGTGCTCATAACTCCAAAGGACCACAAGCTAACCCATGACTGATATCTGTACCTATATACTGCATAATATATAAATATAAACACAGAAAATAAACTGAAGGCCATAAGGTTCAATACTGAACATAATCTGAGTAATAAAAATGTTTGAATAAAGAGGTATCATATTACCAAAACAAAACTGAAATACTGAAGTCTGAATCTAGTCTGTAATCTAGTCTGCGTCTAGTCTGAAAGCCTCTACTGTTTGAATAATCTGAATAAGAAGCTGATGGGATATGTCCCCAACTAATTCTGACTAATGAACTACTCACTGAAAAGATAGAGAAATAATCATGTCCTCGATGGATGATGACTCACTTCTAACTTTGACTGCTAAAATCTATAATGCTAATGCTACTCTAGAACTCATGTCTCTAAACCTATGGCATAAAATAAAACACCATAGTGCAAATGCATCAGTACGTTTGAATATATTGAGTATACGAGTGAGGTAGGCTAAATGCAAAGGGTTTATATGAATGAACAATGCTGACTGATATAAACGTGAGAATACATACATGCATAAGTAATTATAACTGAACTCGTAGTGATACTGACTATTGAGTGGGAATGCTAGAAATATGAGTTTATTGATACTGAGTTACTGAATAGATGAAAGAATATTTTTGACATTTTGAATTATGAAGAAATGGTCTGATTGACTGTGTCTAATAGTCTTAAAACTGAATACTGATAATGTAAGCTATAACGACTAATCTAACTAACCAAAGTAACTGATACTAAGCGACTGTATCTGAGAGTCTAAATCTTCTAATAATGAATGAGTGATCTTTGAAACTGATATTAAGAATAATTAACTGAATTTAAGACTGAGATCAAGCCTATCTGATGGGTGACCTCTGTAAGTACTGATACTGAGTAACTTTATGTTAGACCAAGCCTATCTAGTAGGTGGTCTATAAATCTGTGGAACTATCTGGGTTCCTTACTGAGATTAATGACTGTATCTTACAGTCCTGATTTCCGAGTTCTACTCTGAAGACTGATACTAAAACTATAACTGTGGGAGTGCTCACTTAATCGACATGCCCCGAATCTAAACTGGTGGGGTCCAACCTGTAACCCGAGCTGGAAAGGTGTCAATACCGTGCCATAGGTAAAGACCTCTCGTGTTAAGCCTATCTAACGGGTGACCCTCGTAAGAAGTCAAGCCTAAGGCAGTATAATAGTCAAGCCTCTCTGACGGGTGACAAGCCTTTTTATGATGGGTGACTCCTATATCCTGCGCTGACTACGCAGTTTTGGAGTTCAAAGATTGCTCCTAATGAATCTGTCTCTCTAACGGGGAGCCACCATCCCTGTACTCGCTCGGTGCTAGATCCGACTCCCAACTGAAAAACTCTAAACTAGTTCTTAGAACTTGTACTTGCACTGAACTGAAGTTGTTACTGAGTTTGTTACTTGACTGAGCTGACTGAGTTCACTTGGTTCCATTATCTGATGGAATACTACTGAATCTATTATCTGACTGAATGATACTAAATTCTGAATTGATTTTTTGAATGCTACTGAGATCTGAGCTGAGTACTGAACTGAAGCTGGAATGATAACGATACTTAGATTACTGAGATTTCTTAAGTTCTATAACTGTCTGAGAGTTCTAAATTCTGTAACTGACTGAGTTTTACTAATCATAGCATGATTGAGATTATCTTGAGACTGACTTGGCTCTAGGCACATAGTTATATTTTTCGGGTACAAGTACCCCCAGGACTCGATGGAAGGAAACTGACGCATATGATACTTCTTGATCATAGGAATAGAATCCACAATTTGTAATACCATAAATAGAGGGTTTCATGCTACACATGGTTCTCAACATCTTATACATGAAAGGGAATACATATAACATGGGTATACTTACATACTTTAATATCATGGACATTCCATACACAACAACTCATAACAACAATGCATATCAATAACATGGAATTCATGTGGAAACATAAGGAATAGAACATGGACTTGTCATTTAAGCACTATTAAGTCATAAAAACATGTATTTTATCATTCTTTGTATTTTATCAAACACCTTACATGTACAACTTTGGGTATAGGTGTACTTATCAATTTGACAATCTTAATACATCCAAAATTCATGGGTTTCAACTAACCTACTCACATGCTTTATGAAAAACACACCAAGATACAACCTTGAATCAAACAACAATCATCAACATGAATAGAGTCATAACACAACAAGGAAATCATAATTTATAATTTAAAACATGATTCTTGAGCTCCATGGATGAAAGGGATCCATGGATGAACACTACGCATATCTTAGAAAGGAAACTTTGATGAGTTGCTGGAGAGTTCTTGGATTGGGAAACTTAATTCTTGATTATCTTGAAAAAAGGGCTTGAATCATGCTTTTGGGAGATGATTTTAATAAAAACCCTAATCTTGTGGTTGAAAGTGTAAGAGAGGGGTTTTGAGATTTTTAACCAAAAAAAAATAGGAGAAATTTACGTCCCTTGATGGTTTTAAGTCGTGAGAGGTGAAGAAAAAAGACCAAAATACCCTTACTAAACTGCTTCCCAGTTGTTGAACATCTTAGGCTGATGACATTTGTGATAGGCCGTTATACTTGTGATAAGTCATCACAAATATCATCACTGGGGGGCTGGAATTGATGGATTTCTACCTAAGACTGATAACATTCGTGATAAGCCGTCATACTTGTGATAAGTTATCACAAAATGTTGTCACTGGGGGCTAGTTTCTGCCTAAGGCTGACGACATTCATGATAAACCGTCAGACTTATGATAAGTTATCACAAAGTATCGTCACTGGGGTCTGGTTTCTACCTTAGTCTGATAACATTCATGATAAGACATCAGACTTGTGATAAGTTATCATAAAATGTCGTCACTCAGTTTTTCAGGCTGACATGTTGGAGTAAAATAGGCATAACATTTTGCTCCGATATCGGATTTAGGCGAAATTGGTATCGTTGGAAAGATAATTCAAAGATATTTCATTTGAAATATAGTAGGTCCTATAATTCAATATATACAAGGAGTTATTATCGATTGAATTTGACCCAAGTTTTGACGCTCACTAAAACTTGAACGATAGGAAAACTTTCAACTTGTCCTTGAGTTAGGGGACCTCTATGATCTAAATTCATGATCAAATAGATTCACACACTACATAATTGATTAACACACTAAAGTTACATAGGATTTGAGGCTTTTGGAACATCTACGCATATGAATGACGAATTTTCATTCTAGTCCAAAATGTGGGGCATTACAACTTTCCTTTTACTTCCACTTCCTTGCATTTTTGTTCAAGTCATACTTTATTTGGTTCTTTTCTTTTTCAAAACATTTGTTTTCCAACAATTAGGCACATTTGGAATTTTTACCAATATCTCGTGGTCCCAAACTTACTTTTGTTGATTTTTACCACCCCCAACTTAGGCTTTTAGCCTCACATTACATTTTAAAGTTCAAGGAGGGTATGACTCAAAGAGGGAAATGAATGCAGTGTCCACACTGCATATGCAAGAAGACAAGAGTAAAAGGGGCTCCATGTATCCACATCACGAACTATCTCTTCCTGCTGACTCTGCATCCTCAGCTGACCATTCTGCAGGTGAATCATCCTCACTATTAACTCTCAATGAAGGTAGCAGTTGGTTGGGTTTGAGCACCTTGAATATGTCTTTCACCCCCTTCCATTGCTTTCTAAAAAATTTATCCCTCTTTTTCTCCCTCTTCACCATCTCATCATGTGAGTTCTTGAGGCTCCTGTGGGATTCAACTAGGGCTAAATAAGCTCTCTCTCCAGGCTGACCACTGTGGCACCCTACTTTTTCTGCTCTGCTATGTACTTATCATAATCTGATTGTGCCACAAATGAATGTCGAACAGTGGAGGGCTCTCCTGGTCCCTGAGGTAATCTAGACAATATCTCTTCTATCCCCTGTATCTAAAAAGATATATCATCGAAGGCAGTCGCCGATAACGGTCTCCAAGAGTCTGTGACCTATTGGACTGATTTGTTCGAGTCCATCTTTCTCTTCTTACTCTAACCTGGTGAGCCCTCACCTCTGAATTTGAGTGGACAAATGAGAGAGCCAGGGTGCACCAAAGTGTCTGTGACGTACTGTTCTACTTTTGCTCTCTTATATAATTTAGTGATGATAGATGGAAAGAGAAGATGGGTACCTCCCTGGTTGTTGAAGTGCCTCCACTCTGAGAGAGCAATATTGCCAACATTCAGATCAATGCCAGATAAGATGCATGCTACCATCCTAGCTCTCATATCTGTGACCACGGTCATGTGAGTGCATGGTGAGACTCTGCTACAGATGATGTTCAACCATAGTCTGGCATCAACCTTGTAGTCCTTCATTAAAATATATTATTTGGTAGTGGACCATGGGACTTCCTTTCCAGGACATAAGATACCAGCCATCCAAGTCCTAGGCTTGCATGCTTTTGCGTCATAATCCCTCATGTCAGTATTTGGCAGCCCATACACCTCATTAATTTGCATTACTCCGAAGTGGACCTGTTTACCCTAAATTTTCATAACTGGGTTTGCGAGGGAGACTACGCAGAGGTTTGCATAGAACTCAAGCACCCATTGCTCATTATCAAGGCAGGGTTCAGGTTCAAAACATATCCACCTGATTGTAGTGAGCTTAGCATGGAATTCTGGGAACTTCTCTTCTACCTTGTCTAGGCTATAACCCTTTTAGGGAGTAACTTTGTTCTGTGGAAGTTTGTGTCGTACTGGTGCTGGAATTCTGCGGACATGAATTGGGTGTCATCAAAGTCCCCCATTGTTGAGTCCTAGAACCTGTAAACAGTGCAGCTTATGCCAACATTATCAACATTATAATAAATACATGCTAAAACAAATCTATAAGCTTGTGTGGTATTGTTATAGAAGGTTTCAAGGGTATTTAACGTGTGGCAGGAAGTTTTGTGCATGTTAGAACCTGCCCTTTAGTATGGAGATCCCGAAGCATTGGCCGCGATTGCGGTGATGCAATCACAGTCATCAGGTTCACGATCGCGGTACCCAGGGCCTGGCCTAACAGTTCCTACCCAGCATTTACAATTCAATTTTAACTCCAATTCTGCATTTACACTAGGCACGATGATAATAGCAACAATAAAGTTGAGCCTAGAGTGCAATTTCATGGCCGCGAATGTAAAAAAATTAAACATAGATTTCGTAAGGGCAATCTATCAAACACATGAAATATATCTCAACCTGAATGAGTTACGGTCTGATTTTGGGTACTCAAGACTTCCCCAATCGTGTGCATACCAACTTATAACACTTAACCATAGCACTACACACTAATAAATATGTATTTCGCAGTGAAAATACTACTTTAGGCCTTTGTCTATACTACAAGTTTGAAGCAGGAAATAGATATTCAAAATGAGGGAATTTAAACAACTTACCAATTTAAATAATGCACGGGATGAATTGGAACTTGAAAATGCAATGCAAAGCCACAAATTTTTAGAGGATTTTGAGAGAATTTTAAAAAAGATTTAAAGAATTTTGGAGAAATGGGTAAGTTGAATGGTTTTTTAAATTGAATTGACCGTGATCGCGGCCCTAGTTATGTGTTCGTAGTAACACAGCTTCTACGATCATGCTGACACAGACCACGGTGCGGTAACTGAGATCTATCAACTGGGTTTTCTGTATATTTTAGGTTATCCAAAACTCACCACTTTCACATATTTCTTTCTCAAATTCGCTTAAAATATCTAGTAGCACCACATTTTTTGGATTATGTATGCTCAAAATCAAAGATTTATTCTACTCTATCATGCATAAAATGGAAAGAATATGTTCCACATTTCCTGGCATGATGGGCTGCCTCCCATCGATCGTTTAGATTAACGTCGTAGCCCGACACCATTCGATCCCCATTTGTGTCTCCACTTAGAGGATTTGAATTTCTTGCCCAATTTTTTATCATTACATCTTTGAGGTGCATTGGGAAAATATAAGGGCATAGTGATGAATGTTCTATCATGCCACTTCAAAGACTTAAACCTTTTACCCAACTTTATATCCATTTTGTGGTTTTGTGCCTTGGGTAAAAGAGTGTGCATCATAGGCCATTCCTTGGACTTGGAGAGTTGAGTTCTTTGGCCATTGATGTATGGGGATTCATATGCTTTATTGGAATGCCAAATTCAAAACATAAGAATGGAGTTCCTTCTCTCCGACTGTCATCATTAACTCGGTAGATAGAATTTTGTCCAATCCAACAAGCATGATGTTGACAAGTGGTTAGAATGGGGCCCTTCTCTTAATTTGGGACTTATATCCAACTTAGTATACTTTTCCCAAAATGAACTAGAGTCATCATCGAGATGCAGCATCGGTTGTTCTTTTGGATCTAGCACTATTTCCTTTATTTGGGCTTCTTTTCCCTCACATGAGTTGGATGGTTGGGAAGCCATTGAGAAATATTCACTACCAAACTCTTCATCATAGATTGGTTTTTTTTCATGAACCTCCTGTTGGGGAGTGGGCAATGTTGTGATGTTTGCAAGAGTTATGTCCTTGCCCGATTCCCTTGCCTTTATAGTTGCCCATTGGAACACCTCTTGGGATTTGTGTAAGCCTTCAAGATTCTCCCCTGTTGCTTCCACTAGGTCTAAAATAGCAAGAAACCTTGGGTCACATCTATTATACTCAATAGGTTACTCCCTCTTCCCCTTTTTATAAAACCTGTCAAGATCATAAGAGGAACTAGAAACTAAGTTAGTATAATAGGGGGAGGGGGTGTTTAGAAACTCTTCTCAATGTCCTTATAGACGTCCACACATAGGGAAACCATACTCCTAATCAGATTGAGATGGTAAGATCTCTACCCGGGGAGCATACTTACAATCTTTCCAGAAGTGTAGTCCATAACAATACGAACATGGGGGGTCACAATCTGACTTCCAATCATTAAACTCATATTTATTTGAAGATGCCATCAGGAAAAGTAAAAATGAAAGAAAATCTACCTACAAAGGAAAAAATCACAAACAAGTATTTACAAGCTTGAATTCAAGAAAATAACTAAAATTGTAAACTAACTTAATACGCCAAATTGTTCCCCGACAATGGTGTTATTTTTTATAATGCTCAACTTACACGTCAATTTGAGTGCAAGGCAGTCGTCGTCAATATATTTAACCCAACTTTAGAGTCGGGGTTGAATCCACGAGAAATAATGTGAGTGGCGATCAAATTAATTTGAAATGATAGTTATAAGTTAAATTCAAACAAAAGGTACAAAAAGATAAAATGGGGGAGGTGAGTTCCTACACTAATGTTTCTTTTTGGGATTTTCTAGTATAAATTTGGGGCTACGAGTAATTATAGCTTTAAAAATTATGCACGGATCTTGGGATTGTGCATTACTAAGGTAGTGACATGTGGGAGTTAGTCATAAACATCCATTTAGTAAGTCAAATATGGGTGGGTTTGGTTATAAATTTTGATGCTAGTCTTTCAACAAAACACCAAACTTTCACCCATTGATCCTTTTGAATACCTAATGGATGTGTTTATCAATTAGCAACCACAACCTCAATCAAGGCATCCCTATTTCTAGAATGACATCCAAGGCATAGTCAACCTCACTTTCACCCTTATTTCTAAGATAGTGAGAATTTACCAAACTACACACATAATTATCTACCATTGTTTTGGTCTCCACATCCCTCGTTCGAGGATGATACAGATTCCTAAACTTCACCCAAAACCTTTCTTTCGAAGATAGCCTTAGGTTTCTTAGAGCTTGGAGCTTTCACCCATTAAGCCCATATGGGTATTTGGAGCTTTCACCCATCAAATTCTAACCAAAATAGAATAGAAATAATAGAATCCATAGACATGAACTATCAAATAGATGCTAACAATAACAACCCACACACACTTAGACCCCTATTCACACATAACCCTAAGAGGGATATTTAGCCACCCATACGATAAATAAGCATAAATATATACATAATCTCCATTGAATTAATTTGTGGTAGATCTAAGCGAATGTTACTTCAAACTTGGCTCATCCATAATATCAACAATGGAAGTGAGCAAATTTTCCACTTGAAAAGTCTCCAATATATCCTTCACCCAAAATTTATATAATATTTTCTTCTCAAAAATGAAGATTACAAAGTATCACACTAAACCTACAAAATTTGGGGAAGAAGGAATGTGATGGAATTAATGATACATCAAGTTAAGGTTTTAGTCTTTTTATTCAATTTGGGATCAAGATGTGAAATGGTAGTTTTGCCCTTGGACTGAATATTTTCGCCAAGCCGCGATCGCGCAAATCTATTGGCGACCACAAATAAGTGACTGCGATTGACTTCTGCGATCGCAATTTATTGACCATATTGACTGACTGCCACTGTGGCCCATGGACCGCGACCGAGGTAACTGAGGCTAGTTCACTACAGGTCTTCAGCTGCATTTTTTTCCCTTTTGATCATTTCAATCTTCAATCTACATCTCTTTGTCTCTTCAACTACTATACCTGCAATGAGTGGATAATAGTGCATTACATCACAATTATGACTTATTTACTCATTTGAGATAAGGTAATGTGCACGAAAAATGAGTGCGGATGAGTGGTAAAATTACAACTCATGAGTTTCTCTACCACAATGCACAAAAATAAATCTCAAAATAAAATTAGGGTAAGTTTTAGATTTTTTAACATTAGGGGAAGATATGATTAACAATTGAAAATTATGTATTAAATAAATTATCTAGATTCTCATAAAAATATATATGTGAGCTCTAAGTTCAGCAGCTAATTCATTTGGAAAATGTTGCAAAATAACTATTAGATTTGTTTACTGACTAACTCTATATGATAATTCAATTGTAAATGCTCCTATGAAAAGTCCATAAAAGGATAGGGTCTATTTGTAAGACCCAACAAAATTTCAGCAATTTTATTTTTGACCCTCCTGCATGCGTAATGTCAAATTTTGACTTGAATTATGTTAAGGGATGTTAAAAAGGTGTTTTGCTAAAGTTTCAAAATTTTTGGAAGGAGTTTGGGGCCATTTTGGGACCTCGAGGAAGTAAGCCTCTCCGAAGTGGCATGCCACGTCACTTAGCCTCCGCGATAAGGGTGTGGCATAGAGGCTAAGCTCTGCGATAGCAACATGCATGTTGCTATGTATTTTTTATACAACTTTTGATTTTGTCACTTGGGGTTAGGGGATTTTGGTCTTTTTATCCCTTAAACAACTTATAAACATAAAATTGACCATTTTGCTTCAGTTTTCAATGATCAAACTCCACTCTTTTCTTCTTTAACTCTCCAAACCAAGAAATTTCAAGGTTTCATAGAGAATTCACCATTCAATTTCCAAGCTTTGATTTCTCTTTAAGTTAATTGGTATTTCAGGCATGCATCTCATTCCTTAAATTGAATTTTACATTGTGGCATGTATTTAATGTCACGACCCGAGCCAAGGCCCTTTCCGCAATCGGCATCCCCAAAAAAAAGCCTCGATAACCCTTCTTTGACTGGCAATCATGTACACAATTCATATACTAAAAGGAAAAATGCGGCAATATATAATAATATAAGAACATGGTCATTCGTTTACTTCAACTGAACAATACGACTACGAGTTCATGAACATTTGAAAATATCTAATACCAATTTGTGAAATCTCTAACAATATGGAAACCATCATTAGTCTAAAATTGGGACAAGGCCCCCAGTCGGACCATGAGTCAAAATAAAATAACAATGTCCATAAATCAGGCCTTCCAAAATAAGGGAGACTCACTAACTGCAACTTCGGACAAACAAGTCTACTACTTAGCGGGACCTCAGACTGTACCTTAGATTCCAAAATATAGGGGGTCAATACAATTGTAGTGGCATGTGAAACAACTCAAAATAGCATGTTATTATACAAAATAAAAGAGAGCATTTCATAAAATACTACACATTAGTTAAATAAACTTTATTGCAATCATGACTCAACACTTTATTGCTCTTTCGAGCTAATCGTTACACCCTACAATCTATAATTCCATGGGCTATGCGGAATCCGCCGTTGACTCGGTGGCCAAGCCTCCAATTCAAGTGTGCCACAGGAATTGGAGTTTTAATAAGTTGGTAAACCCCCTTACAAGTATACCGTGAAATCACCCTTACATGACGTCCATACTATCCCTCTTTCAGGATAATACCCATATCGGTAACTACGATTTCCAACAATGATCTCTAACACTCAAATGCCTTCTTCGGGTAACCAATTAGCTCTCTTAAGCCCAAATTTTAATTCTTCAAAATCATGTTTCATACTTTCAAAATGATCAATACTTTTTCTATTAGGGGCATGTCATCACTGGGTATTGTCATACCCTGACTTGCAAGTCTATATCATATCAAATTCACAGCCCATCATGTTGAAAACATGCACATGACCACCCAAGATTCATAACATTACAATAGAGTCATCACTTTGAAATCTGAAGAAAACTTAGGCATTTATCCTCTCTTTGAAAGATCCAAAACATGTGGTGATCATGTCAATTTTATCAATCACATGCAATTCATTTCCTTTAAAGAAAGAATGTAGTTATAACAAGAAACTCCCTCTCTTCATATATAAACCATTTCAAACACCATGATATTGAGAAGATCACTTTCAAATTTTAAGGTATGCATTTTAAATCACTCACAATAAAAATATAAACTTTAGTTCGCAACAAGAGAGGGAATTCATACTCATGCTCTCAATCAACCTTACAAAATACACGAAAACATATATATATATATATATATATAGTTATAATTATAGTTCAATTTCTACAAAAAGTGATTCAAGACAACATATATTTCCATCAAAATAATCCCATGATGCATACTTTTTGAAAACAATATCGAATCTTCATTATAAAACATAAATGGGGATCTTTAATCTTGATAAAACATTTAAACTTATGTCCATAGATTTTAAGAGTAGTCCCACATACCTTAGGTTGTTTAGTTTGAAAAATGGAACCCTAAATCTTGAAACCTTTCTTGTGAAACTTGAATTTAAAGGCTTGAATTCTTGATCTTTAACAAGAAGAATTGAATCTTGTTCTTGGAAGGTGGTTAGGATTTTTCTTTGAGAGAAATTTGAATGAAGAGGAAACTAATACTCTTTGGGGACTGAAATTTTATGTTATGGATGGATTTTGGGTGAGGGAATATGACCAAAGTGCCCCTAAACCCTTAAGAAATTGAAATAGCATGTGAAAAAGCTTTCGATCGCGTCAGATATCGCGTTAGGGATAGAAAAGCATCACATCGCTTATCGCATCGAGTGACCGACACGTCGCATCCAAATCACGTCGGCTTACTGCCTCTCATGAAAAATGCCATAACGTTTTACTCGGATATCGGATTAAGGCGAAATTGGTATCGTTGGAAAGCTAACTCAATTATCTACATTTTGGTGGGTATTGATCTGAGAGATTCCAGATATATCAAAAGTTATACGCATTCAAATTTTATCCTTGTAGAATCGAATACCAAACTATGAAAGATTCAAAGGTTGTTAGATCAACTTTGCTCTAAGTGATTTCCTGGACATTTTTCACCTCATAATCACTTAACACACTGGTATAAAGATCATGAAACATGAATTTAAATATGATTCATGGGATTAAAGTTTACAAACATAGGAATGACGGTTTGATTTTTAGCTCAAAAATGCAGGGCATTATATTTAATCAATATTCATGTGTTTTAATTGATGGGTTTTAAATTGGTTGAGGTATTTTTATGGTTATTACTTGAATTGTTCATACCATGAATTAAATGTATTTTTATGATTTAATTGATGGTTTTTTAGGATGAATGGGTGCATTGTTGTGAGGATTGGAATGGGAAACATAGGTTTCCCCAAATTGATGAAAATTTGGCTTGGTGATGGCATTAACCTTAACCCACTTTAAAAATCTTAGTTTTGACTATTCAATTTACATTATTTAACTTACCTTTGGAGTATTAAATTACATTAAAGGATAATGAATAATATAAATAATTTTGGAATGCCCTTGGTGGCCATGATTTTGGAATTTAAATGGAACTTAAGAGTCAAATGGTTAAATAGACTAGTTTGACATAATTAAATTAGCTTGCAAGAATATTGGTATGACGATACCATGTCGGAAAATGCCTTAATATAGACTCCTTGATTAATTGGTTGGTTTATATACAAACTATTTTAATTTGGGTTTAAAGAAAATTATATAGCTCACCATGAAGGTGTAGTTCCGGGGAGACCAACACTGGAAATCACGTTTGCTGGAGCGGTTTCCTATATGACTGTGTATCGATATACACACTATATTTTTTATGGCTATCATCTTGGTGTCTTTATCATTTTCTCACATCGTACGGCTAAAATGCACCGGGGCCCTTTCAGTAGGGGAAGCTGGACCCATATAGCCTGTGGTGCCTTTAGGACAAAGCGAGCTACACAAATTAGGATAATGATTTAAAATTTTATATTCATGACCCCTTTCCCTATCCCAACATTATATATATGTATATATAAATATTGTGGATGTTGTTTTGACTGGATTTTGGAAATGACATTATTTTATCCTTTTTTTGCGTTAGATGCCAGTGCTCACCCCACTGACCATCCTTTAATGCTGCATCATTTCAGAATTTAGGGTTTGAGGATTTTTTTATTACTTCTGTATAGATTAGGTGGTTTGGTACTCCTGTGATTTATTGTAAAGTTGTAAGCCTCCATCTCTCTAAAGGCACAGTCATTTTACTTATTTCCTTTATTTCTTAATAATTCATTTTGGATTCTTCTGTTCATAGTCAGGAAAATGTCCTGACTTAGTTGGTATTCTGATTTAGAGGCTTTCATGGACATTGTTAGGATGATTGATTATCTTGTGTAAACTCTTAGATTTTATTGGATTCATTTATCTTTTTTACTATTTTTGTTGGATTCCGCTCTATTCATTTACTATGCTCTAGATTTTAGGCTAAGGGAGTGGTTTCTTGCCCATGGTGGGTTTGATATACCTATGACAATTAGGTCCTAGTTTAGATTGTGACAAACTTTACATCAAAGCACGATTTAGGGTCATTGAGTGTCCATAAAGCCATGTCGAGTAGAGTCCCTATTATGGGTATGTAGCATGCCATACTTATAAAGGGTAGGCTACAAGGAATTTATAAATATTTTCATTTCTTGTGTTCGATTTTAAGCTATAGAGACTAGCTGCTATGAAACATCTCTAAATCCTATCTTAATCGCGTTTTAGATTATCTCTCCTCAAAGATCTGATGATCATAGAAACTTTACTTTAACATCTGTCCCACTTGAGGAAAACATATAGGGAACTCTCCTTATTTATGGATTGAAGACCTGGTATAGGGTTTCTTCTCCTGACTGTGCCGCTCTACATGGAGTTTCACCGATCCCTACTAGTCTTCCTTGGGATTTTAGGGTTGGTGATACTTATTCTCAGTCTCCTCAGGGAGATATCTCTAACATGAAGATCCTTCAATCTATTCATAAGATTGCTCAATTGGTGGCATTCCAGTCTCACCGGCCTGATCATTTTGGTCATGTTGTTAGTTCATCCAAGATCACTCGGGTTGGCCAGTTTATGAGGTTGAATCCCCTAACCTTTAAAGGCTTTAGGGTTGAGGAGGATCCTCAGGGGTTTATTGATAAGATGGATAAAATATTTTTGGTGATGTATGCCAGTAATTTAGAGGGCGTATAGTTTGCTTCTTATTAGTTAAAGGATGTGGCTTACCAGTGGTTTGAGGAGTGGTATGAGATGAGGGGTAATGATGCTAAGCTTTCAATTTGGGATAACTTTTCAGGTTCTTTCCTTAATCAATTATTTCCTAAGGAGTTGAGGAAGGCTAAGGCTGAAGAGTTTGTGCACTTAAAGTAGGGTAAGCTAACTGTAAAGAGTATGCCTCGAAGTTCTAGCAATTATCCCATTATGCTTTGGAGTTAGTGTCTAATATAAGATCCAGAATAGGGAAGTTTGCTTCTGGTTTATCCCATGATTTGGTGTTGGAGTGTAAGACTGCTACATTAAATAATGATATAGATATCTCCAAGATGGTAGTTTATATACACTAGGTAGAGGATAAGAAAATAAAGCAGGTACAGATTAGAGAGAAGCAGAATAAGAAGTTTAGATATTTTGAGCAGAGTGTAGGTCAGCAAAATAGTGGGAGAGATGGTAGCTAGTGGACTAAAAAGAAGAATTGGGGAAACTCTTATTCAACAACTAGTGCTCCTTATCCTAAGACTTTCGGTGATCATCATTTTTAGGATAGCAGTGGCCCCAAGGTATAGGGTGCCCAGTCTCAGGTTAGTGGAGCTCAGTCAACCCTACCTTATCCTTCTTATTAATTTTATGGGAAGCTTCACCGTGGTTATTGTGAGGAGGCGAGGAACTTTTATTTTAATTATGGTCAGCCTGGTCATCTACAGAGAAATTTCCCTTTAGATAGAGTTTCCACTGGAGCTAATAGGTTTCTGGTTGGCACGTCTTTATCCCCGCACCTAAGGGCGCCACTTCAAGTACCGACACTGGCTAAAATTATCTCTATGCACTTGCTACTTGTCATAAATCTAAGGTATCCCCAGACATTGTCACTGGTATGTTACAACTCTTCTATTGTGATGTTTATTATTTGCTTAATCTAGGATCTACCCTATATTGTGTGACCCCTTATGTGGCTATACACTTTGGTTTTGGTCTTGAAAATATTTTTGACCCCATTTCTATTTTACTTTGATAAGTGCTTCAATTGTTGCTAAAAAATATCTATAGGGTTGTGTGGTGTCCATTCATCATAGGAAGACGTTGGTGGATTTGATAGAACTTAATATGGTAGAATTTAATGTAATCTTGGGGATGGATTGATTTTATTCATGTAAGGTTTGTCTGTATTATAGGACCCAAAAGGTCAGTTTTCATTTTCCTAATGAACCGATGATTGAATTGGAGAGGAGTTCCTTAGTGCCCAAAGGGTAGTTTATTTCCTATATTAAAGCTCAGAAAATAATGTCCAAAGAGTGTTTGTACCATCTAGTTTGGGTTAAGGATTTTAATTCTGAAAGTCCTTCTTTGGAATCAATCTTTGTGGTTAATGAATTCCTAAAGTTTTTCCTAATAATCTTCGTAGAAATCCTCCCGATAGGAAGATAGATTTGGGATTGATCTTATACCATACACTCATCCCATTTCCATTCCCCCTTCTAGGATGACTATGGATGAACTAAAGGAACTAAAGGAGTAGGTAAAAAATTTTCTTAATAAGGGTTTCATCCATCCTAGTGTTTCTCCGTGGGGTGCTCCTGTACTTTTTGTGCAAAAGAAAGATGGGCATCTTTGGATGTGTATGGACTATTATCAATTGAATAAGGTTATAATAAAAAATAAGTATCCTCTTCCTAGGATTGATGATCTTTTTGACCAGTTTCAAGATGCTAGGTGCTTCTCTATGATTGATCTTTATTTGAGCTACCATCAGTTAAAAATAGGGAGTTTGATATTCTCAAGACTACTTTTGAACCCAGTATGACCATTATGAGTTCTTGGTCATGTCATTTTGATTGGCTAATGCTCCGACTGCTTTCATGGATCTTACAAATCAGGTGTTTAGGTAGTTCCTGCATTTGTATGTTATAATCTTTATTAGTGACATCTTGGTGTACTCTAAAAGTGAGGAGGACCATGTCAATCACCTCTGAATTGTGTTGCATACTCTTAAGGACCAGAAATTGTATGCAAAATTTTCTAAGTGCAAATTTTGGTTAAGTATTATGACCTTTCTTGGGCATGTAGTTTCTAGTAAGGGGATTAAGGTGGATCCACAAAAAGTTGAGGCAGTTAAAAAATGGCCTAGACCCACGACTCCAACCAATATTAGGAGCTTCTTGGGTTTGGAAGGCTACTATAGGAGGTTTGTGGATAGTTTTTGTCTATTGCTACCCTACTAATAAAATTAAATTAGAAAAAGGTTAGGTTTTTATGGTTTGATGCTTGTGAGGGTAGTTTTGAGAAGTTGAAGGATAAGTTGACTTCTATGACAGTTTTAACCCTACCCGAGGGTATTAATAGGTTTGTTATGTATTGGGATGTATCCTATGTGGGACTAGATTGTGTCTTGATGTAGTATGGTATGGTTGTGGCCTATGCTTTTGGATTGCTTAAGGTTTATGTGAGGAATTACCCGACTCATGATCTAAAGTTAGTGGATATAGCCTTTGGAAGATTTGGAGTCATTATCTGTTTGGGATGCATGCGGATATTTATTCAGACCTTAAAAGCTTGTAGTATGTGTTTATGCAGAATGAATTGAACCTCAGGCAGAGGCAGTGTCTCGAATTACTTAAGAATTATGACATAAGCCTTTACTACCATCTAGGTAAAGCTAATGTAGTTACTAAAGCTGTTAGCAGGTTGCTTATGGGAAACTTATCTCAAGATGATAAAAAGAAAAGAGGGTTGGTGAAGGATATTTATAGGTTGGCTAACTTGGGATTTCGTCTCTTGGACTGAGAATGAAGGAGTGCTTGTTCAGGAAGTGATTAAATCATCTCTTGGTGTTGAGGTCAAGGAGAAATAGATTATGGATCCCATACTTAGGCAGATTAAGGATGATGTGGGTCAACAAAAGGTTATGGCTTTTGAGATTGGGGAAGATGGCATCTTGAAGTATTAAGGAAGGTTGTGTGTTGTTGATATAGATGGGCTATGGAAAAGGATTTTGACTGAGGCTCATGAGTCCAAATATACAGTTCATCTGGGTTCGACTAAAATGTATCATGAGTTGAAGAAAATCTACTAGTGGAATAATATAAAGAGAGATATGGCAAACTTTGTGGCTAAGTGTACGGTTTGTTAGCAAGTTAAGATAAAACATTTAAGTCATGAAGGGATATCTAAAGAGATAGAATTGCTCATGTAGAAGTGGGAGATAATTAATATGGATTTTGTTATGGTTCTTCTACAGTCTCGCAATCAATATGATTATAGTTAGGTCGTTGTGGATAGAATGAGTAAGTCGACCCACTTCTCGCCTATGATGACTAACTACTCATGAGAGGATTATTCTAATTTGTTCATTCAGGAGATAGTTAAGATGCATGGAGCACCGGTTTACATTATTTTAGATCGATGTATGCAACTTTCTTCTAACTTCTAGCATTTATTTTAGAAAGGTTTGGGTACTCAGGTGAACCTTAGCACCACTTTCCACCCTCAAACGGATGGACATGTAGAACAGACTATTCAAACTTTGGAGGATATGCTATGGGTTTGTGTAAATGATTTTAAAGGCAGTTGGGTTGACCATTAACCTCTCATTGACTTTGCTTATAACAATAGTTACCATTTTAGCATTCAAATGGCTTCTTTTGAGGCTTTTTATGGTAGGATGTGCAGGTATCTTATTGGATAGTTTGAGGTGGAGAGACTAGGATATTTTCCCCTATCTTGGTTCATCAAGCCATGGAGAATATGAAAGTGATTAGAGAAAGACTTAAGACTGCTTAGAGTCTCCAAAAATCTTATGCAGATGTAAGGCGGAGGGAGTTGGAGCTCGAGGTTAGTAATTAGGTGTGTTTGAAATATTCTCTTATGAAAGGAGTCATGAGGTTTAAAAAGAAGGGAAGCTCAATCCCCATTACATTAGTCTATATTAGATTATAAGAAGAATTGGAAATATCGCATATGATTTAGATTTACCAGCAAGTTTGTTCTCTATTCATCATGTTTTCCATGTGTCTATGCTAATATAGTGTGTGGGTGATCCTTCTTTGATAGTGCCAGTTTAGGACGTTGGTGTTTGATAACGCTCAAACTACAGCTCTCGTAAGAGTGTAAGCGGTCGTTGTCAAATATAGAACCCAACTGGGTTGGGTGTCTAATCCCACAGGGAATACTCGGTCACTAAGTAAGCAAAGATTATTAGACTTTTGGTGAAAGTTTTGTAAAAAAAGGGGGGGGATTGTAGCGTGAATTTAAGAGTATCAAAATAGTAACGTAAGAACGGAAAATAGAAGAGTAAAACGGATTGCTTGGTTGGTTTTGATCAATGAGAATTGAGAGTTAGGGTTATGTCCACCTTATGAGTTATACGTATCTATTGACTATGAGTTATGCGGAATTCGGACATGCATGTGCTTATAGAGAATTGTATCCTATGGTAAATCCAGGCGTCTTTCGACCATCAAGGATTATTTCACTTTAACTCTTTCGAGCTTAAAGTGTATCTAATGGTACAGATTCTCCAAGAGGTTAATCCAGTTACAACACTAACTTTTTAACAGGGGTTGGTGCCCTATTACCTTGACATTATCTCTTTTCCAGACATGCAACTTTTCTTTCGAAAAGTTAATGCTATACTGGTGTATTCTATATGTTTGCAACCACAAGAATTTAGATTAATATGAAGAGAATACGTGTCAAGAATTCACAAACTCATAGCAATAGATAGTGTCTCATAAGGCTTCCATAACCGTAACAGTGAAGTTTAGCTACTCATGAGTGCAAAGGAAATCACAATAGACATTATTATTATACCAAAATAAGAGTCTAGCGTGAAGTATGCTTTGGTAGTGCTTGTGGCATGAATTCCTTGCAAGTAGCGTTTCTCTTGTTGTGAAAATTTAGAAGTCAATGAAGAGAAAGTAATAAGAATTAATTGAAAGAGAATGAATTGAAAGTGTTGAATGAATAATCAAAAGTAATTGATTGAAGAAGTATGAAGTATGAAAAACTTCAGCAAAATAGGGTATTTATAATACCCATATCCTATTCCTACTAGGCTACTGCGTACTTATCCTAATCCTAATAAGTTACTGCATCATTATCCTAATCCTACTAAGTTACTGCTGATCCCCAAAGTCTTTGGAAATGCTGTTTTTTCCCGGGACAGGTTTTCCATGCGTCACTTTTTGTCCCTAGGCGTCCAAGCTCTGTTGTCCTTCTTTCGTGAAGCTTCCTTTGGCGTCAAGTTATCCATAAAATTCTAAAATCTTCATCATTTATACCTGAAAATTTGCTAATCACGTTTGTTATCTCACTTATAGGAAAGAGGACTAAAAGTGCATGAATTATGTATTTTGTCCTCAAAACTTAGCTAAAATATAGGTAGATTATAGCACTTTAGGTGTGTAAATACGCCTATCATCAACACCCCACACTTAAAGCTTTGTTCGTCCTCGAACAAAATATCATGCCCATATAAACATCTACTTAGGGTTTCACAGTAACAACACAAAATATTCATCAAGACAGGCACGACAATTATTAACAAAGAGTAGTTTTCTTATCACTACTAGAAACAATTCAACCTCAACCTAGACTCGTGATGATGGTTAATTTGTATCCAAAAGTTAAGGCACAAAGAATCATACACAACTACCCAAAACTCATCAACCATGTGTGTCTCACAATATATCACCCATAATTACTCACAAGTATTTCATTTTTTCAAAACATGGGTATAGGATTTTCCTTGCTCTCACGCTCACAAAGATTTCATATGTTGCAACTGATGACCATAGGCTTGCCCTTAGTGTAATGCTCCACTAAATATCAGAATGCTAAGCCTAGGATCAAATAGGTCATTTACAGGTTGTAATGTAGGCTAAGGGACGGGTAGGACTATTTTGGCCAGAAATAGTACTATGTTCCTAAGCGCTTTAATACATTACATTATGCCATTTATGCTTTCTTTCAAACAACCTTTCTACTTTCTTTTAATCTACCACCCTTTCTCACCTCTTTTGTTTTCCAATTTTGAACAGAATTAACTTTTTATTTTGCTTTTAATTTTTCTCTCTTCCCTTTTTTTTATAACACACCTCTATACTGACCATTCTTTTTCATAATGAATTCAAGTACCAATTCTCTTTAAGGCACTACTCTCACCCAATTTCCTCTTATTTGGTCACATGACTTTGCAATTTAAAGCACTTAGGAATTTGGATCAAATTATGGTCTTGAAAAAAATGGATTGGGCTTACATATGAGGCTGTCAAAGAAAATAGGCTTAAGGCTCAAAGGGGGTTATCTAGGATGATGTCCATGTGTAGATAAAATGAAGGTAAACAATCATAGGTTGCCAAAGAAATGCCTAAATCATCTCCTAAACTCACACTCTTTATTTCGCTTTACATACATACCAGGCAAGTTCTAGCATCAGCCACAAACATAGAATATACTATCATCTCACACACACAAGGCACATGGTCGACTTTATTGGAAGCAGTATAGACTCTTGACCCAACGTATGAAGGAATTAAACCACATAGATATCACACAGTGAGTCACACTTAGAGCCTAAATGTCTCAATAGTAATGATTTTATCACAGACTCTTGTCATAATACCATGCTGCCTATCAGAACAATTTCATGCAAAGTTAAAAAAATTTTAACTACTAAACAAATCAAAACAAATAAACATAAATGAACTAAAAAAATCAAAACAAACAAACATAAATGAATGCAAATGCAGATAAGGAAGTATAGCATACAAATACCAGCAACCCACACTTAGATGGGACACACTGCCCTCAGTGGAAAATAAATAAGAAGAACCTGGTTAGTCGGACTCCTCATCTATGTCTGGGGTCATACCTCCTTCATCGGAATCATCATCAGAGTTGTCGCCATCAGAGTTCTCTTCCACGTCGGAGTCTGGCATTCGACGATCATCGTCGGTTGGCACATCATCATCAAGAGGTTCCTCAAAGTACACACCTACTCCACACATAGCCTTTGCATGCTCGTTCATTGGGTAGTCATAATCCACTGTTGGAGCTCTACAGCAGTTGGAACACGACCTCCACTCATCATGGTAAACCGAGTCATGCCATAAAGATGGCAAAAGAAACTCTTATCCCGAGCATGACGTTCTGCAGTGGTAAGGTTGACGCCATGTGTGGATTCAACATCTTTAACCTTTGTGAGATCAACCTTCTTCGGGTTGTGTAGAAGCTTATGATCAGTAGGTTCCTCTTTGATGTCCTCCTTCCTCAACAGATTGCCAAAGCTGAAGTAGGACCTCTTGTGCAGCCTAGCCTTACGCATTGTAGATTGAATAATTGCCCCAATGTTGATAGGGACATTCGTCATCAATACGTACACCAAGCACACTCTATATTGTGTTATCTTTGTGTACTGTGTCCCTGGAATCAGGCAAGATTTGACTATTCGCAACAATATCCTAGCTTCCCTATTTAAGAAAGCATATGGGAAGGTGTTGTGTCGACCGGTGTCCTTGTGTCTTCTCCATCGTGCCATAGATCTTGTGCCGCACAATGTGTGTCTAATTGCCCTGTACGGAGGTTTGTTGTACAGCCCTTTGAGTGGTGATGGATCAATAGATGGCAAACCTAGAAAAGAGTTGAAGCACTCTGTATTTAGTTGAAGGACCTGGCCCCGAATCTTTACTTCACTCCCTGTAGTTTTTGGTGACCAGTTGGCATAGCATTCTCGTGTTAGATCGAGATTGCATTCTCCCATATCTCGGAAGATGAAATCAAGATGTAACGCCATTATCTTGGCCAACATGCGAGGTTCATTCTTTGCTAGGCTTTCCTTATGTATCAACTCCACATGAACATATTTTTTTTCTTAATTGTTCCTATACCACTCCTTTCCTTGCTCCTCGAGGACCCATTTTATTTCGAACATGCGGCGAGGTATTTGCAGGGAGGAGGATTCTCCTTGCTCTTTTCGTCCCCTTTTCTGGCCTTTTTGTGAGGTGGTCGCTTTATCCTTTCCTTGTAGTGTTTTTGGTGCCATCGTACCTGAGATTAAAATGATAGTCATGTTAGCTTCATCTTGGTAGATACAATCGACAAACAATCAGTAGTGGCACCACCCCACACTTAGTTTGTTGGAACCAATTAGTTAAGTGAACGTTGTCGATTACTCAGACTTCATCGATATACGTTTAGGTGGTACGTTCCAACAATACAATCAGTGCAGTCATACTTTTCTAGTCATCTTTAACTATCCTTTTCGATTCTATCTCAAGTAATCTTGACAATACTTTTCATGTTTGGATTGATGTACCCTTTTGAACAAGACTACTACTTAGAGATTGTATCAAGTTATGGCATAGAAATAATCAACATCTCATGTTTGTAGTTAACCATGATTTTTCATCTCAATGAACAAATAATTCGAACATGAAAGCTTTCAAGTTACAAGATTATACCATTTTCTTGACCATGTCAATTCCGCAAAAGTATGACAGTGTATCAAAATCAAATTCAAGTTGGAAACAAGTCAAGACCATCCTTACGTATTCTTTCACTCACTTAGTTGTATCATAACAAATCAACCACACTCAAATCACCAACACTACTTTAAGATTTAACAGTTTATTATAGGCGTAGTAGTGTAGTACTTACGGAATATAAAAGAAGAACAAAAAAGTACTTACTTGGTTGATGGCCCTGGAAGATGTTCTTGCAAAGTTAAAAGAGCAAAAGGAAAATTTTTGAGAGAATTTGGAGAGGTAGGCGGCACCTAGGGTGAAGTTACAATGCAATTTTGTTTTTAAGACTAAGGTTCTATTTATAGAACAAGCTTGGGTTGGGTTTTGACCCATTTGGAATCGGATTTGGAGACCAAAAGTGACCATAGGCGGCGCCTAAAGCTTTGCCTATGCTTGGCATAGGCGGCGCCTTTTGCAAAGCCTTGTTGATCATAGGCGGCGCCTATGCTATGGCATTGTTAGGCATAGGCGGCGCCTATGCCATGGCATATGAGATTCAGAGACAAAAGGCTTTTGCATAGGCGGCGCCTATGCTATGGCATTGTTGAGCATAGGCGGCGCCTATGCTATGGCACTCTAGAATCCGAGAGCTTAGGCCATAGCATAGGCCTTGCCTTGTTTGTGGCCTAGATTTACATAGGCCTTGCCTTGTTTTTTGCCTATATTTTCATAAGCAATGCCTAACCCATAGCCTTTTGCTTCTTCATTCCTAACTTACCACCTTCAACATGCAATACTTCCAAATCAAAATTTGAAACCAATCTCCTCCTTTACACCTCTTGCACCTATATTAACTCAAAAACAACAAAAACGATTAGAACGATGGGTTGCCTCCCATCTAGCGCCTTAGTTTTGGTCGTGGCTCGACTCTTCTTTTGGGATTTTTACTTAGTAAAAACAAATGCAAAAGAAACGATAAAAAAACCCGATGGGTTGCCTCCCATCTAGCGCTTGATTTATTGTCGCGGCATGACATAGTTACCTCGAGTACTTAGACTTCGTCGAGATAGATGGTGGTCATATAGTTTATCGAGTCAAGAGGACCAATATATGGTTTTACTCGTTGGCCATTCACCTTAAAGACAATACCATTATTGTCTTCTAGATCAACCACTCCAGACAAGTAGACTTGGCTAATTTTGTACGGACCAGACCATTTGGACCTTAACTTACCTGGGAATAGCTTTAGTCTGGAATTGAAAAGAAGTACCATATCACCCCTTTGAAAGTTTCATTGAACAATCCGCTGATCATGATACTTTTTCATCCGCTCCTTGTAGAGGTCTGATCTTTCATATGTATGTACACGGAATTCATCCATCTCATTCAGCTGCTCCAACCTCAAGTTCATAGCATCATCCCAATTCAAATTCAGTTGCTTCAGCGCCCATAATGTTTTATGCTCAAGCTCAATGGGTAAATGACAAGCTTTCCCATAAACTAGTTGGTACGGGGACATGCCAATTGGCGTTTTGAATGCAGTCCTATATTCCCATAGTGCATCGTCCAGCTTCTGAGACCAATCTTTCCTATTAGCATTTACAGTCTTAGCAAGGATTTGCTTGATCTCTCAATTGGAAATCTCTACCTGTCCACTAGTTTGTGGGTGATAAGGCGTGGCTACCTTATATTGCTTGACACCATATTTTGCCAACACGGATTTGAACAGTTTGTTGCAAAAGTGAGATCCTCCATCGCTTATGATAGTACGTGGGACCCCAAAATGAGAGAAGATGTTTCTCTTTAAGAATGCAATAACATGTTTTCCTTCATTATCAGCCAATGCTACTGCTTCGACCCATTTTGAAACATAATCTACAGCAACTAGGATATATTTCATTCCAAATGAATTCACAAATGGGCCCATAAAATCAATACCCCATACATCAAAGAGCTCGATTTCAAGAATTTTTGACATGGGCATTTCATGATGCTTCGAAATTGTGCCTTGTCTCTAATATTGGTCACATCTTCTCACAAATTCGTAGGTATCTCTAAATATCAAAGGCCAATAATATCCGCTTTGCAATACCTTTCTTGTTGTCCGACCTCCTGCATGGTGTCCACCAACATGTGAAGCATGACTTGCTTCCAAGATACTTGGCACCTCCTCATGAGATACGCAGCGTCTAATCACACCATCCGCGCATCGTCTAAACAAATATGGCTCATCCCAGAAGTAGTGTCTTATATCATGAATGAACTTTCTTCTTTGATGAAATGATAGATTCGCAGGCATCACATTACTTACCACAAAGTTTGCAAAGTCTGCATACCATGGTAACTCTTCCATCATGGTGGCTAAGATCTCTTCATCAGGGAATACATCATCAATCTCTAGATCAGGCTGCGCATATACTCGTTCTCGAGTCTAGAGAGATGATCAACCACTTGATTTTCACAACCTCTTCTATCTTTTACCTCGAAATCAAATTCTTGCAGCAACAATACCCATCGAATTAGCCTTGGTTTTGCATATTTCTTTGCCATCAAGTATTTTAGAGCTACATGGTCTGTATGAACTACTACTTTGGTTCCCAACAAATAAGCACGAAACTTTTCAAAAGCATACACAATCACTAGAAGTTCTTGTTCTGTGATAGTATAGTTCTTCTGGGATCCGTTTAAGACCTTGCTCGCATAGTAGATTGGATGGAATAACTTTTCTCTTCTTTGGCCTAGTACAACACCCAAATCTACCCCGCTAGTATCACACATGACTTCAAATGGTAGAGACCAATCTGGTGCTACAATGATAGGAGCTTCAATTAGCTTCCCTTTGAGGCATTCGAATGCCTTCATACAATCTTCATTGAAGTTAAACTTTGCATCTTTCTCCAAAAGTTTGCATAATGGACTAGCAATTTTGGAGAAGTCTTTGATAAACCGCCGATAGAGGCCTGCGTGACCGAGGAAACTACGAACTCCTTTGACCAAAATTGGGGGTGGTAGTTTCTCGATAACTTCGATTTTAGCTCGATCCACCTCAATTTCTCTTTCGGAGATTTTATGCACAAGCACAATACCTTCTTTCACCATAAAGTGGCACTTCTCCCAATTCAGCATTAGGTTGAATTCCACACATCTCTGCAATTCCATACTTAGATTTGTCAAGCACGATTCAAACGACTCACCCACAACTGAAAAATCGTCCATGAATACCTCCAACGTGTCTTCCACCATATTAGAAAAAATGGACATCATACAACGCTGAAAAGTGGCGGGTGCATTACATAGCCCAAATGGCATACGTTTGAAGGCAAACGTACCATAGGGGCATGTAAATGTTGTCTTCTCTTGATCTTCGGGGGAGATACATATCTGATTATAGCCGGAATAACCGTCTAAGAAACAAAACCATCCTTTCCCTGCTAATCGATCAAGCATTTAGTCAATAAAGGCCATTGGAAAGTGATTTTTAAGTGTCCACGAATTCAGCTTACGGTAATCCATGCATACTCTCCACCCTGTGATAGGTCTAAGTGGAATTAACTCATTTTTTCATTTGCAACTACCGTCATGCCACCTTTCTTTGGTACACATTGTACCGGGCTTACCCATTTACTGTCGGAGATCGGATACACAACCCCTGCATCTAACCATTTAATAATTTCTTTCTTCACCACCTCTTTCATAGGTGGATTCAGACGTCTTTGATGCTCAATAGTGGGTAAGCAATTTTCTTCAAGCTGAATCTTGTGTGTACAAATCCCAGGCGGAATGCCAATAATATCAACGATGGTCCAACCGATGGCTCTCATGTACTTTCGTAGAACTATGATGAGAGCTGCAACTTGCTGCTCACCCAAATCTGCCGCCACAATAACCGGGAGTGTGTTACCGCTTCCCAAGAATGCATACTTTAAATAGCTAGGCAGCTTCTTCAATTCTAACGTGGGTGGTTCCTCAATAGATAATTTAGCTGGTGGTGTTGGTCAGTTTTTGAGATCAAGGTCCAGCTTCTTGGGAGCATGAGGATATGACTCTAATCCTGTTAGAGCACAAATAGTTTCTTCATAATTTTCAGCATCCTTATGCTCAATTTTCATAAGCACAACCGCCAATGGGTCATCAACAAGCTGCTCCTCTACAGGCAATTCTTTCTCATCATCAATATAAACATCAACCACCGAGAACACGTTCAGATCTTCGGATTGCTTCGTTGATTTACATACATCAAAGCGGACTACTTCGTCATACATTCGGAATAGAAGCTCATTAGCTCTTAAATCAATAAGCACACTTTCTGTTGCAAGGAAAGGGCACCCCAAGATTATGGAAACTTTAGAGTCTACCTCACAATCCAAAATAACGAAGTCTGCCAGAAAGATGAATGAAGAAACCTTCACCAATACATCACATAAAATACCAATAGGTCGTTTTACCGACCTATCAGCCATCACAAGCCTCATATTGGTCGGAGTAGGATCACCCCAACCCCAATTTTTTGTAAATGGATAGTGGCATCAAGTTGATGCTGGCTCCTAAATCGCATAATGCTTTGGCAAAATTCAAAGATCCGACAGTGCAAGGAATAGTGAAGGCTCCGGGGTCGGCCTTCTTCTGAACTAGTGATCTGGTAGCAATTGCACTACAATGATGAACAGCATCTTTCAACTCACCACTTGCTGCCCGCTTCTTTGTTAAAAGATCCTTCATAAATTTTGCGTAGCCAGGCATCTGTTCTAGTGCCTCAACCAATGGAACATTAATGGTCATCTGTTTTAACATTGACATGAATTTATTAAACTTGGTATCATCAGCTCTCTTTTTTAATCTTTGAGGAAAAGGTGGTGGTGGAAGGGGAATAGTTTTCTCCACGAATTTCTTTTCATCTTTCTTCGGATTTGTAATCGTTTCAGGCTGTGGACGCTGAGGGGTGACGTCTTTGACGTCTTCTTCAGCTTCTTGGCGGCTGCTGCATTATTTGTGGTATTATCAGCCACTTTCTTGCTTTGGGATGAATTTTCCAGCACCTTACCAGTCCTGGTAGTAATGGCCATGCATGTTCCATCGTTCCTTAGGTTTTGCACTGTGTCGCTAGGTAAGGTGCCAGCTTTTCTTTGATTTAATGTGGCTGAAATTTGACTCAATTGTTGCTCCAGCTGTCTTATTGAAGTGGAATGTGAGTCAACCAATTGCTTCATTGAGGCCAAGTCATTTATTACCTCAGTTACTCCCGTGTTGGTTCCCTCCACTCCTTTCAACAGCTTAGCCATCATATCTTCCATGGACATATTTTCAGACCCAGATGCAGTGGCATCACGTCTTCCTGGGGGAACATACAGACCACTCTTGTCAGTCTTGTTCTTCCAACTTCCTTGATCACGGTCCTTGTTTCCAGATTTATCATAATAGTTCCGACCTTAGTTTCCTTGGGCATTGCCTCGGACACCACCCTGATTGTTCACGTAGCTGGCTTCTTTCTCAGAATCAGATTTCTCTCTTTCTTTTGACGCAACTGCTTTGATTTTTTGGTCTTCCCTAATAATAGATGCTTTGTAAGAAGATCCATCTGTGTTTTCATGTGTGCTATATCTTGATCACGTTCTTCTTCTCTTCTCCTTTGTTCTGCAGTCATGCCAATAGACAAAGTGAGGCTTGCTACCTCAGAATCCCTAGTATGCCAAGCTCTACTTTGCTTTGTCATCCGGTCTAGCATATCACTCGCCTAAACAAAGGTGAGGTCCATAAATGATCCTCCAGCTGCATTATCCACCACTGGTTTAGTTACTGAATTCAAGGATCTGTATAATATCTCTATCAAGTGGACATTGGTCATGTGATGGTTTGGGTACCTCATAAGCTTATTCTTGAATCTCTCCCATGTTTCGTAGAGGGCTTCAGTTTGAAGCTGACGAAAGTTGCTAATTTCATCTCTCAATTATGCTCTTTTGGATGGCGGAAAGAATCTTTCTAGGAAAGAGTCTTTCAATTGCCTCCAATTTGTAATAGAATCAGGAGTCAGCCCGTTCAACCATAGAGTTGCCTCCCCAGATAGAGACAATGAGAATAAGCGCAGCCGAATTGTATTCTGTCCAATGCCTAGATTGTTGAATGAATTGCATGTAGAGATAAAGTTGACCAGATGCATATTCGGATCATCACCTGCAAGTCCACCAAATAATCCCTTGAGTTGCAATAACTGAATCATGATGCTCGTGATGTTGAACTTGGCTCCGGGCGCCAATGGCAGAGGAATACTATCTCTTGTGGCGCCAGCTCCATCCAGATCATCATCATCATCATCGAAAGGCATATGCATAGCACGACGTTCAGGCCTAAATCTAGCTTGACGATCTCTTCTGTTTGCAGGTGTCGCCACCTCAGCATCACGCCTAGGGTTTAGTAGCTCATCATCACCTAAGTCCTCATCATTAGGATCTGCTGCTCGCCCTGGGTTATCAATATTCTGTTGATGCACTTAAGCCGTAGCCAATGCAGCTAGTCTAGCCTGCTCCTGTTGAGCAGCCCTTCTCTCAATGTCACGTTGTGCATCCATCCTTCCAATAAGTTGCGGTTTAGGGTTTATGGGTAATAACGGTTGTCCTGAACTTCAAGTATTTGGCATGCACTGAACAAAAACCTGCAGAAAAAAAAAACAACAACTAAAAGTAAAGTACGAGAATCTTTGACCAAAGGGTCTAGTAATTATCACAAACTTAGTTGACAATCGTAATCCCCGGCAACGGCGCCAAAATTTGATAACGCTCAAACTACAGCTCTCATAAGAGTGTAAGCGGTCATTGTCAAATATAGAACCCAACTGAGTTGGGTGTCGAATCCCACAGGGAATACTCGGTCACTAAGTAAGCAAAGATTATTAGACTTTGGTGAAAGTTTCGTAAAAAAAGGGGGGGATTGTAGCGTGAATTTAAGAGTATCAAAATAGTAACGTAAGAACGGAAAATAGAAGAGTAAAATGAATTGCTTGGTTGGTTTTGATCAATGAGAATTGCGAGTTAGGGTTATGTCCACCTTATGAGTTATACGTATCTATTGACTATGAGTTATGCGGAATTCAGACATGCATGTGCTTATAGAGAATCGTATCCTATGGTAAATCCAGGCATCTTTCGACCATCAAGGATTATTTCACTTTAACTCTTTCGAGCTTAAAGCGTATCTAATGGTACAGATTCTCCAAGAGGTTAATCCAGTTACGGCACTAACTTTTTAACAGGGGTTGGTGCCCTATTACCTTGACATTATCTCTTTTCCAGACATGTAAATTTTCTTTCGAACAAGTTAATGCTATACTGGTGTATTCTATATGTTTGCAACCACAAGAATTTAGATTAAGATGAAGAGAATAATGATATAAGCAGCATACGTGTCAAGAATTCACAAACTCATAGCAATAGATAGTGTCTCATAAGGCTTCCATAACCGTAACAGAGAAGTTTAGCTACTCATGAGTGCAAAGGAAATCACAATAGACATTATTATCATACCAAAATAAGAGTCTAGCGTGAAGTATGCTTTGGTAGTGCTTGTGGCGTGAATTCCTTGCAAGTAGCGTTTCTCTTGTTGTGAAAATTTAGAAGTCGATGAACAGAAAGTAATAAGAATTAATTGAAAGAGAATAAATTGAAAGTGTTGAATTAATAATCAAAAGTAATTGATTGAAGAAGTATAAAATATGAAAAACTTCAGCAAAATAGGGTATTTATAATACCCATATCCTATTCCTACTAGGCTACTGCGTACTTATCCTAATCCTAATAAGTTACTGCATCATTAGCCTAATCCTACTAAGTTACTGCTGATCCCCAAAGTCTTTGGAAATGCTGTTTTTGCCCGGGACAGGTTTTCCATGTGTCACTTTTAGTCCCTAGGCGTCCAACCGTTGTTGTCCTTCTTTCGTGAAGCTTCCTTTGGCGTCATGTTATCCATAAAATGCTGAAATCTTCATCATTTATACCTGAAAACTTGCTAATCATGTTTGTTAGCTCACTTACAGGAAAGAGGACTAAAAGTGCATGAATTATGTATTTTGTCCTCAAAACTTAGCTAAAATATGGGTAGATTATAGAACTTTAGGCGTGTAAATACACCTATCATCAGTGTTTCAGATTCTTCATCTTATGAGGAAGTCTCTATTGAGATATTGGATAGGAAAGTTCGTAGATTGAGAACTAAAGATATAGCTTTAGTGAACATTCTTTGGAGAAATCAAAAGGTGGAAGAGGCTACAAGGGTAGTTGAGGAAGATATGAAAGCCAAGTACCCGTTCTTATTTCCAGTGTTGGAAGAAAGCACTTGAGGTATGAGTTTCATTTCCCCTTCGAATTTTTCATTTGGTTCTAAAGTATTTCTGTTATTATCGTGCAAAATATTCTAAATGCTCCTTCGAAGACGAATGATCCAAAGAAGGGGATAATGTAAGACCCTAAAAAATTTCAACATATTTATTTTTGACCTTCCCGCGTGCGCAATTTCAATTTTTAACTTGAATTATGTTAAGAGATGTAAAAATGGTGTTTTGGAAAAGTTTTGAAATTTTTGGAAGGGGTCCAGGGCTATTTTAGGACCCCGAGGTAGTAAGCCTCTGTGATAGTGGTGTGTCACGCCACTTAGCCTCCATGATAAGGGCGTGCCATGGAAGCTAAGCTCAACGATAGCAGCGTGCCACACTGCTATGTATTTTTCATCCATTTTTTTAATTTTTTCACTTGGGGTGAGGGGTTTTTTTACCCCTTAAACGACTTATAGACATAAAATTGACCCTTTTTGCTTCAGTTTTCAAAGATCAAACTCCACAATTTTCTTCTTAAAATCTCCAACTAAGAAACTTTAAGAGTTTCACTAAGAATTCACCATTCAAGCTCCAAACTTTAATTTATCTTCAAATTCGTTAGTATTTCAGACATGTATCTCATTCCATATATTGAATTTTACATTATGGCATGTATTTAATCAATATTTATGTGTTTTAATTAATGGGTTTGAAACTGGATTGAGGAATTTTGATGGTTATTACTTGAATTGTTTTTACCATGATTTAAATGTGTTGTTTATGCTTTAATTGATGGTTTTTTAGGCTGAATGAGTGCATTTTTATGAGCATTGGAATGGGCAACATATAGTTCCCCTAATTGGTGAAAATTTATCTTGATAATGGCATTAACCCAACCCACTTTAAAAATCTTTATTTTGACTATGCAATTTATATTACTTAACTTACCTTTAGCGCATTGCATTGCATTAATGGATAGTGGATGGTAAAAATAGATTAGGAATGCCCTTGGTTAAATGGTTAAATGGATTTGTTTGGCATAATTGAATTAGTTTGTAAGCATATTGGTATGACGATACCATGTTGGAAAATGCCTTAATGTAAAATCCTTAGTTAATTTGTTGGGTTTATGTGCAACCTATTTTATTTTTGGCTTTAAGTAAATTGTGTAGTCCACCGTGAAGGTGTAGTCCCGGGGGAACTAACATTGGAAACCACATTTTTCGACATGGGGGTCTATATAACCTTATGTATTGATACACACTATATTTTCTATAGTTATCGCCTTGGTGCCTTTAGCCTTTCCTCTGTTCATGCGGCTAACACGCACTGGGGCCTTCTAACAGGGGGAGCTGGACCTATATAGCTTGTTGGTGCCTTTAGGGAGAAGAGAGCTACACAGTTCAGGCTAATGATTTAAACTCATATGTTGATGACTTTTTTTCCCTATCCCGACATTATCTATATGTATATATAAATATTATGTATGTAGTTTTGACAGGATTTTTAAAATGGCATTATTTTATCCATTTTCCCTGAGTTACGTGCCAGTGCTCGCCCCACTAACCTTCCCTGGACTTTACAACATTTCATGAGTAGGGTCTGAGGATTATTCTATTGATCCTATGCATTGTTAGGTGGTTTAGTATTGTGAGACTCCGCAAAAATTTCAACCATTTTATTTTTGACTCTCCCGTGTGTGTAATGTCAATTTTTGACTTGAATTATGTTAAGGGATGTTAAAAGGGTATTTAGAAAAGTTTCATAATTTTTAGAAGGGGTTCAGGGTCTTTTTGAGACCCCTAGGTAGTAAGCCTCCATGATAGTGACGTGTTACAGAGGTTACCCTTTGCGATCAGGGCGTGCCACAGAGGTTACCCTCCACGATAAGGGCATGCCATGCTTCTATGTTAATTTTGCTAAGTTTATTATCACTTGGGGTGAGGGGATTTTGTTCTTTCTACCCCTTGTACGACTATTAAATATAGAATTAATCTTTTTCCTTCAGTTTTCAAAAATCAAATTCCAACCTTTCTCTCTTAAACTCGAAATCCAAGAAAGCTCAAGGGTTTTTACAGAGAATTCAACATCCAAGATTCAAATTTTGAATTCTCTTCAAATTGTTCTATATTTCAGGCATGTTGCTCACCCCTAACTTATATTTTTACATTGTGGAATTAAATTATTGAATATTTATGTGATTTTGATTGGTGGGTTTGAAAGTAGGTTGAAAGCTTTTGATGGTTACTACTTGAATTGTATTCCCCATGTTTTAAATTCCTAATTCATGTTTTAATTTATTGTTTGGGAACTGAATTGGTGCTTTATTTTCATGGTTGGGATAGGGGACATGGTTTTCCCTAAATTGATGAAATTTTGGCTTAATAATGGCATTAACCCCAATCCATTTTGTAAACTTGATTTTGAATATGGTTAATTGCATGCTTTAACTTATGCTTTGAACCCATTGCATTGTATAAAAGGATAAATTAATGATTATTTTTCTAAAATTTTAATGAATATAGTTTTGAATGGCCTTGGTTTTAGATTTTAAACAGAACTTGGGAGTTAATTTGATTATATGGATTGATTTGGAATAACTAAATCTTGAAAGCATATTGGTATTACGATCCCAAATGGTAATTGCCTTAATGAATAACTCCTTGGTTAATGGTTGGTTTATGTGCAAACTATTTTAATTTGGACTTAAAGGGAATTATGTAGCTTGTTGTGAAGGTCTAGGTCCAGGGGGGATAAATACTGGAAATGACATTTGCCAGTGTCAGGGGTCCATGTGACCGTGTTCATGGTACACACATTATACATATACATATATATATAAATATATATATATATATATATATATATATATATATATATATATATATATATATATATTAGAAGGGCTATAGCCTTAGTGTCTTTATCCTTTCCTTGGATTTTTCTCAAATAATGCGGCTAACCTGTACTGGGGGCCTTCTAGTAGGGGGAGTTGGACCCATATAGCCCATGGATGACTTTAGGATGGATTGAGCTACATAGTTTATGCTAATACTTTAAACTCACATGTTCATGACCCTTGTCCCTATCTCAAAATCCTATATATGTATATGAATGTGGTGCACATGGTTTATGACTGGAGTTTGGTGATTACATTATTTTATCCCTATCCCCCGAGTTACATGCCAATGCTCGCTCTACTGACCGTCCCTGAACGCTACATCTTTTCATGATGTAGGGTCTGAGGGCTTTTTAGTTATCCTATGCAGTGTTAGGCGGTTAAGTACTCCTGTTGATCAACTGTGAAGTGGTGGTCCTCCATCCTTTGGAAGGCCCTATCATGTCATTGTTGTTTCTTTATTGCTATAGTACTTTTTGATTCTTTTTGTCATAGTCAGGGTCATGTCCCTACTTAGTTTGTATTCCTTGTTTTAAAGGCTTTGTAGACAAAAGTGTGATATTGTTGATGTCTTGTTTTGACTCTTTACATTTTATTTTAGTGGCGTTTATCTATCATTGGTTTGGTTGGCTTGTACTGTTTACTTTTACTATGCTCTTGAGGTAAAGCTAAGGGGGTGGTCTCCAGCCCTTGGGGGGCTTGAGATATGTTGCGACAAGTCTTAGACGCAAGTGTATGCAGTCTCACCAAGTAATATAGTGGCATTTTACAAGACAAGTATCGATCCCTCAGAGACTCGTGTTGGCAAATATCCCAGACTAGTTCAACTATTAAGATTAATCAAGACCGACATAACCAAATATTGTTTGAAAGTTATAACTAACGTAAACTAACAATGCGGTAAATTAAAGTTCATGGACAATCAATGGGGAGAAACCCAGGGTTAAGGCATTGTGAACAATTATACTGTGCTATATATTTTCATTGGTTAGGTTGTTTATCTTGGTTGTTGGTTCATAGGGTCTATACTATGATTATGGACTTCCGAACCTCTAATCAGTTATCTAACTTAGCCCCGCAACTACATCACTGAGCGAGAATGAACGAATAAGTTAAATTCTTTTGTATTCATCCCGTACTTGAACCAAATATGGAATTTAAGTGTATTCTTATCCTAAGTACAAATCATAACATCATTCTATGAAGATTATAATCCGATTCTATTCATCTCACGTTTTACTCTAACATTCACCCTTCTGGGTTCACAATAGAGTTATGGCCTATATTCTAAGGTTCACAAAGCCTTAAAATAGTGATAATAAGGATAAAATAACAAGCAACAATGATAATAAACCACAACCAAATAAATTCATAATAATAATACTCATGTTTTTTGCCTTAACCCCAGAAAAGGGTGTTTAGCCGATCATGGACGTAACGGTAATCACAGTGAATTAATACATGTTAAATCCTTAAACAAACCAAAAAAATGGAAGAAAACCCCTAATTGAATTGTTCTCCATGCCCCTTCAAGTTCCAAGGTCGTCCAAGGTGTGTGCAATTGTGTGTAAGTGTCCTGTTTATAGGAGGACAACATTGCCCACTTTTAACATAAAGGTGTGCCACGCCGATATTGTGCCATCTAGGCAGCGTGGAATGCCAAAACCATAGAGAAACATTGGAATTTTCCATCACCATTTTTGTGAAGGTCGTTCCACATCCTTATTAAGCGGAACCTAGGTAGCATGGCACACCAAGGACTTCAAAACGTCCAACTTTGATCCCAGTTTTTCCCATGCTTTTGTTCTTCAACTCCAAACTTTGTGGAGTTGTTTCCACTTGATTTAAATCTTTTACATAAACTATATATCATCAGGATAAACTCAAAAAGCTTCCTATAACATTAAAGACCACACATTAGAGCATAAAACACCATACAAGTTAAGACAATGAACTAGTAAAGGCCATAGCTCAAGCTAAGAGTACCAGTTTTTTTCCCTTGATTCTTAACTTGGTGTTTTGAATCAAAATTCATGATGAATACACTTTGAACATTACATTTATATAGTATAACACTTATATACTTATTTAAACCAAGAATTTCTCATTTAGCACAAGAGAAGTCCTCTAAACTAAGCTAAATATGCCTGGATAACAACACTGAGATGCATAAATCCACCTCAGATCATCACCCCACACTTTAAGCCTTGTTCATCCTCCAACATTGTTCACTCTAAGCACCATACTTAGAGAAGACTCCACATATGGAACATGCTCAACTCAAGTAGGATCATCACAACCTCTTAACCAAACAATCACATGAACTCAACATTAAGCCAATAACACACATAAGTTATAAACTAGAGCCTAGGAGTCTCAAAAGTAGTCATTCACACAATCAAATTGCATTTACACACAAAACAACCTGCATTATACAGTCATACATAGCACCAACCAAAATATCTCACTCACCTAATCACAAAAATTTAAACTTTACTCCTAAAAAGAAAAAAGGATACTAGGTTCAAGGGGCACCCTCGTTGAAAAGAACCGAAAAGAAAAACTATGGGTTGGGTGCAGTGTGAACCTACTGAACTGACACCCACAAACTAAAAGATAAAAAGTAAAATATTTTTATAGTTTTTATAAATTAAAGCAAAAACTAAAAAAATAACTAATACTATGATCCTACCGCAATCACTTCATCTGAAATAATGGGACTTTTCCCACCCCACACTTAAAAATCTATTTTGTCCCCAAAGTAAACTCAAAATTAGAGACATAAATTCTCCCTAAGGAATCTAGGCCTAGCTAGCAGCATCTTTCAATATCAAGAGGGTCTGGGGACCCCACACTTAGTATTTTCCATGCTCCTTAGCTTAGGTCTCTAATACTCTGACTTTCCATCAACCTGTGACTAAAGAAAAACAAAAACTATGGGAAGTAAGAACTAAAATACTAAAAATAAAATACGTACCTTAACTTGGGTTGCCTCCCAAGTGCCGCAGCATGAACCAACACCATTACTCATCTAAGTTCCTTCATCCTCTTCCTCATACTTGGAGGTCATTTTATTATTCATTTATGACCTCTTGAGTGTGTACTCTCAAGTTCAATAGCCTTCACAACAATAGCCTATTGAGGCTCATCAATCATCATCACTTCGGGCTTAGGTTGTGGCTTGAGCACATCAATGAGACTATCCAAAAAGGTCTTTAGTAGTGCACTTTTCACCACCCCACACTTACACACTTTTATCACTATAATCATGCACAAATCTTTGCAATGGGAAGGTGAATTAAGTGGATTATAAACTCTAAAAACCACCTTTTGGTTATCCAATCTCATTATGAGAGTGCCCTCTCTCACATCTACCAACTCTCCTTTCATTTCTAAGAATAGGCATCCTACCTATCTAAATTAAAATCCAAAATAATAAATTCAACAAGAATTACAAGGTTACCAAACTTAATAAGGATATCCTCAATTATTCCAACGGGTTTCACTATGGTCTTGTTCTCTAATTGCAGCATCAAAGGGCATGGTCTCAACTTACCCAACCCAAGAGTTTTGAACATGGTCAGAGGTATAAAATTTATACTTGACTCCAAATCACTCAAGGCAAAGACTACTTCACTGTCACCAATCTATATGGGAAGGGTGAAACTCCCTAGATCCTTAAGCTTTCCGGGCATCTTTTTCACTACCATAGAGATGCACTCCTCAGCCATAGGAGAAGGAATGTCTTATTCCTTGTGAATTTATAGGACATGGTGGATTGGTAATATTTATCTCCGCCTTTAGTGAAGCATTGCTCAGGCTCAGGGTATTATTCAACCATCTCCCTATCCCTTGCCAGCTTACCAGCCTGTTAACCTATGGCCTGCAAATTCAGAAACCAACACCAAGTGAAAAGCACCAAAGAAATCAAAAATTTAAATTAAACTATGACAATTTCCTATTGACAAGTCCCCGACAACGGTAAGAACTTATTATGCCCAAGCGCATATACAACTGTACATGGTCTCACAAAGTAATATAGTGGCCTTTTACAAGCCAAGTATCAATCCCCCATAGACTCTTGTTAGAAACTATCTCGGACTAGTTCAACTATTAAGATTAAGCAATTTCTACATGACCAAAGATTGTTTGAAAGTTATAACTAACGTAAAACAATGTGGTAAATTAAAGTTCTTGGAAAATCAACTGGGAAAAAACTAGGGTTAAGGCACTGCGAAAAATTATACTATGCTATAGAATTTCATTGGTTAGGTTATTTATCCTTGTTGTTGGTTCATGGGTATATACTATGACTATGGCTTCCGAACCTCTAATCAATTATCTAACTTAGCCCCACAACTAAATCATTGAGAGGGGATGAAAGAACTAAGTTAAATGCTTTCGTATTCATCCCGTATTTGAGCCAAATAGGGCACTTAAGTATATTCCTATCCTAATTGTAAATCATAATATTATTCTATGAAGATTATGATCCTATTTTATTCATCCCATGTTCTACTCTATCATTTATCCTTCTGGGTTCACAATAGAGTTATAGTATGTACTCTAAGTGTCATGAAGACTTAAAATAGTACTAATAAGGATAAACAAAAAACCAAGTATGATAAACAACCACAACCAAATCACTTGATAGCAATAATACTCATGTTCTTGGCCTTAACCCTGGAAAAAGAGTGTTTAGCCGATCATGGATGTAACTGTAATCACAATGAATGAATACATTTTAAAATCCAAAACAAACCAAAGTAATGGGAGAAAATTCTAATTGAAGTGTTCTCCAGCCCCCTTTAACTCCCAAGGTCTCCAAGGTGTGTGCAATTGTGTTTAAGTGTCCTATTTATATGAGGACAACATCTCCCGCTTTTAACATAAGGGCGTTCCACACCAATATCGTGCCTTCTAGGCATCTTGGAATGCCAAAAACATGGAGAGATACTGGAATTTGAAATCACTAATGTTTCCAATGGAGTTCCATAGACTTATCATGGCACCTAAGCAGCGTGTCACGCCAAGAACTTCAAAACGTCCAACTTTGATCCAAGTTTGTCCCATGCTTTGGTCCTTCAACTCCAAGCTTTGTAGTGTTGTTTCAACTTAATTTACAGCTTGTAAATTAACTATATACCATCATAATCAACTAAACAATCTTCCTAAAACATCAAATACCAAATATTAGAGGACAAAACGCCATACAATTCAAGATAATGAACTAGTAAAGGCCATAACTCAAGCCAAGTGTACTAGCTTTTGTCCGTTGATTCTTTACTTGGTGTTTTGACTACAAATTTACTATGAAGACACTTTGAATATTAAATTTACACAATATAACTCTTATATGCTTATTTAAGCCAAGAATTTATCTTTAAGCAAAAGAGAAGTCCTCTAAACTAAGATAAATATACCTGGATAACAACATTGAGGTGCATAAATCCACCTCAGATCAAGATACCCATCACTGCCATACTCGGGGTTAGGTAGTGAAAATATTGGTATCAGAGCATTGTTCAGGGTTGGTAGGTTTCCACACTTATAAGAGGGAGGCTACGAGGCATTTAGGAATATTTTTCCTTCTTGTGTTCTATTTTGGAACAATAGAGTCTAGTTATCTTGAAACTTCTCTAACTCCTGGCTTACTCGCATTTTAGATCATGCCTACTCAAAGATTTAATAGTCGTAGAATCTCTGTTAAACCCTTTGTCCTACCTGAAGAAATTGCCCTATTCATGAAGTACAGACCTGGTCTAGGGTCCCTGATCCTAACTGTACTACTCTACCTAGGGTTCCACCAGTCCCTACTAGTCATCCTTAGGATTCTCGTGCTGGTGACACTTATGTCCAGTCACCTTAGGGAGATATCTCTAGTGCAGAGTTTCATAAGCCTATTTATATGCTTGTTAAACTGGTTGCATCACAGTCTTGTTAGTCTGATTATGTTGGTCCTATTGTTAGTTCAATTCAGGCCACTTGGGTTTTTAGTTTATGAGGTTGAATCCCCCAACCTTTATAGGCTCTAAGGTTGAGCAGGATTCTTATGGGTTTATTAATAAGACGGAGAAGATCTTTAGGGTGATGTATGCTACTAAATTAGATAGTGTGGAGCAAAGTACTACCTGTTAATGATTTAGAAGGTATGAAGTTTACAGCCTATCAGTTGAAAGATGTAGCTTACCAGTGGTATGAGAATTGGGAAGTGATGATTCTTAACAAGTGGTGTGGGATGAGTTTTCAGGTACTTTCCTTGATCACTTTTTTCCTAAAGAGATAAGGGAAGCTAAGGCCAAAAAGTTTGTGAACTTGAAGCATGATAAGATGAGTATTAAGGAGTATGCTTTAAAATTCCAGCAGTTGTTCCGCTATGCTCCAGAATTGGTATCTAATATGAGGTACTGAATGAGAAAGTTTGCTTCTGGGTTGTCTCATGATTTGGTGTTGTAGTGTAAGGCTACTATGTTAAATAATGATATGGATATCTCCAGGCTGGTGGTTTTCATCTAGCTAGTGAAGGAGAAGCAGGTAGAGATAGGAGAGAGGTAGAGCAAGAAGTTTAGATATTCAGAGCAGTGTAGAAATATGCAAAACAATAGGAGAGATGGTAGACAGTGAACTAAGAAGAAGAATTGGGGAAATTCTTATTCTTCTGTCAGTGCTCCTTATCCTAAGCCGTCAGGTGATTGTTATTTTCAGGATAGAAGTGGTCCTAAGGAACAGGGTGCCAAGTCTCAGGCTTGTGGAGCTCAGTCAGTCCCACCTTATCCTTCTTGTCATTTTTCTGGGCAGTGTCACGCCCTATTTCGAACCAGCCGAAATAGCACACAAAACATGGTGGTCATTGTGACTCAAATTTTGAAAATTTATTTTAGAGTTGCGACCTATATTTTTAAGGAAAATTAAGAAAAACCATTTTCATGTGAAAAACTCTACTTTGGCCTTTCAAAAACATTTTGAGATTCTGAGTATGGGTTTTGATTACATGGAAGAAAGGTTTTAGGCACTCTTCAAGAGCCTATCCAAAGATAGTCCTTACACTCAGTTTAGAAAAATGTTTAAAAATATTTGCTTCATTATTTTCTAAAATTGGGATAAGAAAACTATTATTATTAATTATTTATTTATTTTCCAAAATGACACTCAAGATATATAATATGTAACACTACAATATACGAGGACGTGATATATATATATATATATATATATTGTAAAAATATGAAGAGTAGTATTTTTTAATTATTATAATGATACACGTAGTTGAAAGTATAAGAGTTTTTATAATTTCATAAGGGGATATACTTGAAGGCCTATTAAGCATAGTATATAAATAAGTCATTATTTTGTAGAAAAGCTTTCAAAATATGCAAGAAGTTATTCATTGTAATATAAACATAGATATGAACATATGTGAGGGTACATGAAAAGATGTGAAAGTTCATTTGATTGAGTGGAGTTAAGTGAAAAATAAATCTAATAGCATGCGATAAAGTTGAAATAATGTATAATAATGATAATGTTATAAAACAAAAAAGAATAAAGAAGAAGAATAGAGAGAATAGAGAGAGTGATTCTTATTTCTTCTCTTGAGGGATGAGAGATTATCCGATTGTGAATACAATGAACAAAATCCCTCTATTTATAGGGAAAATTTACTCCTAGTCTGAGTAAAAGACGGATGCTTCAAATCCTAATAGATATCAAAGTAGATCTTGATGGATCTTGATACACATTCACTATAATGTAAATACATTTATAACACTCCCCCTTGAATGTCTAATTGGTAGATAATGTGCCTCGTTAAAACCTTACTAGAAAAAACCCAGTAGGAAAAAAATCTAGTAAAGGAAAAAAAGTACACATCTCTAATAATACGCAATTCGGCTACCTCATTAAAAAACTTACAAGGAAAACCAGTGGGACAAAACCTCTAAAGGGAAAAAGAGTACAACGCGTATTAACTCCCCTTAATAAGAACATCCTTGACCTTTGCATCTCGATCTTGTGCAACATCTTCTTGAAAGTTACAATTGGAGAAGATTTGGTGAATAAATCAATCACATTATCAGTTGAACAAATCTGTTGCACGTTAATATCATCATTCTTTTGTAGCTCATGTATGGAGAAAAGCTTTGGCAAAATGTGTTTCGTTCTATCTCCATTTATGAATCCTCCCTTAAGATGTGCTATGTATGTTGAATTATCTCTGTATAAATTTATGGGTAGATTGTCATATTTCACACCATATTTTTCTCGAATGAGATGTATCAGGGACCTCAACCATACATATTCTCGGCTTGCTTCATGAATAGATATTATCTCAGCATGATTCGATGAAGTAGCTACGATAGACTGCTTTGTTATCTTCAAGATGACAGTATCCCCACATGTGAACACATTGTATGTTTGAGACCGAGATTTATGCGGGTTAGATGAGTACCCAACATCAGCATGACCAGTAAGATCGCGACTGCAATCTTTAGAATAAAATAAACTCATGTATCTTATCCCATTTTGATGTCTTATAGTAGGAGTAGAAATATACCTTGCTAACAAATTGAGCGAAAGGCTATATTGGGTCTTGTAGTTTTTTACAAGATACATGAGTGCACCAATTGTACTAATACATGGTACTTCATAACAAATCCAAATTGGTATATTTCTCATTTCAGCAAATAATCTTATTGCTTTTGAAAACTCTCTAAGAGTTTCAATAATTTTTAAGCTATAAGCTTATACAATATAAGGATTATCAATAAGTTTGCTAGAAACTTTTATATTTTGAATCCTTAAAGAAGTTTTCATACAAATTTTGTCAAGCGATAATATTCAACATTTTATGTGTGAAATCTTCAAGTATCTGGACTGAAAATAAAATAAGTTTTCACTTACCAAGATGCACCAGTTTATATCACTTGATGAATGTTTCTACATCAGAATGCTTAAATAAACGTAGAATTCAGATCCTCAAAATCTTTCACAATATTGCACCAATATTGTGTCAAAGATATTGATGATATATCATTTCGTATCGGTTCAAAATACGACATAACATTTTGAGATCTCATCACTTCATTATTTTCAGGTACATAAACCTCTCATAAGGTTTCATGAAGTGTTATGCCATAGGCTCTTCAAGCACATATTACCTTCTCATAATGATTATTTGCTCCTTATTCTATACAAGTACTATTTCAATTTTGTTGATTGCACAATGTAAAAATTATGTTCTTAACTCAATTTTGTTGAGCAAGCAACTTTATGAATGTCAAACTACAGGTTGACAATGAATGTACATGTGATCATCTTATTGATGCATCTTTTCAACATATCACATGATAGGTGAACGAGCCCCTATTCACCTTTTATTCTTTTTCATATTTTGAGGGATCTAATCCCAAAATTAGTTGGTCCAACCAACGTATCATGAGAACAAGCAACATTAAAGTTCATGAAGAATTTTCAAGTTCTTCAATATATGTTTAATACTTAATATGCACATCTTTAAGATGTCGCAATCATTCATGTCAACTTATGAACTTTTATGCTAGTAAACTCCAAGTTTACCATGATATGTATTTTTTCTTTAGTAAATTTCAGATATACTATTATAGTAATAAATTTCAGGTTTACTACTTCAGAAGTAGATTTCAGAATAACTTTTCTCAATTATTCAACCTCTTTCGGAGGTGAGTTGTGATACCATCACAATCAAGTGCACGTTTGCATTAATAAGCTTCTCATTCCCCAGGAATGGAATATAATCATGCCATAAGCGTATCAAATTATGATAGCTTATAACCTCTTTCAAGATTTTTCTACTTCAGAAGCAAATCGAGACATACATATGATATAGAGAATTCTTATCTAGTATATCTTATAATCATATAAGCATGTGAAAATATCGTCACTTTTGATGATCATTATCATATTGTCCCTCCACGCATATATTTATGCATTTAATCACTTGTCTTCTTTCAGACATATTATGCACTGCTACCAAATACACCTCAAGAATGAAGTAAGTTGTCATATTTCAGACTTATCATATATTGCTACCACATTCACTTCATGGAATGGAGCATATTCAATGGGTCGAATTTCATGACTTTTCATTAAACACCCATTATTTTGCCTTAGCCATCATAATATCATCAATATGGTGTATTGAGATTCAAACTCAAAATCTTATCCATATAAAGGCGTCTTAGGCATGAATCGATGAGACTTGAGCCCAACATATTATCATCATTTTTGATAATATTATTTTTGAGGAATAAATTTAAAATATAAATAGTTTCAAACCAATTATTTTTCCTCAAATCCAATAATAACTATATTAATAGTAGCAAAAGAAAGATAACATAAAGAATTACTAACCTTGAAATCCTTCAGATTTTTAATCTCACCTTGTTTGACAGAGTCTCGTGCTGATAACGTGTTATAAAACAAGAAAGAATAAAGAAGAAGAGTAGAGAGAATAGAGAAAGTGATTCTTATTTCTTCTCTTGAGGGATGAGAGATTATCCGATTGTGAATACAATGAACAAAATCCCTCTATTTATAGGAAAAATTTACTTCTAGTCTGAGTAAAAGACGGATGCTTCAAATCCTAATAGATATCAAAGTAGATCTTGATAGACATTCACTATAATGTAAATACATTTATAACAGATAAAATAATAATAATAATAATAAAAATAATAGTCATGGTAAAAATAGTAATGTCAATAAAAGTAACAATACTAATAGTTATAAAATATACCTCATATGTGGTAGCGTGAAAACGCTTATATACGTTGCATTTTGAAATCTTTGAAATATAAAAATTCAAACGAAGCTTGAAACAAAGAACATTGGGATTACTCGGCTTATTAAAATAAGGAAAAAAATCAGAAATGACATACTTGAGGCCCTAATTAGTAATTTTGTAGCAACAGTTTCATAATTATATTTTGTAGCAACTTTTATTATGTATTTTTAAAAACTGATGCTAAAAAAATTACATATACAACTAATTTTACCTCCCTTAAATAAATGAAATTTGTTGAGGTAAATATGGTATAATTACCAATTAATTTATTTTGTAGATTCCTTTTTCATTAAAATAACTTCAATCACGCGACTTCTGTTTCAGCTTAACAACATTGATCAAATTTCAAATTTTAGTTTTCAAAATTAACGAGTTCATCTGAGAAAAAAAATAAAAATCTGCTTTTCATTTTTATGAGAAATTTTGTCTAATTCAACCGTGTTTTGATGTTCAACCATTGTTGTTGTTCATACGAAATTCTATAGTATCTTCTTCGAATTCAAATCCAGTTATAGATTCTTCAGTTCAAATTGTTCGAATTGAACTATCAGTTGAAAATTCATCTGTTACTGTTGTCTAAGGTACGTAATCATTAAGTATTTTTGGTTGGATTTTTTGTTTCCGCCATTACTGCTGCTCCTATTTAGTTTCAATTTTTAATCAGATCAGAAGGAAATTCAACATATATAACAAAAACCTTCAAAATTGAAATTTTTCATTACAAAAATTCAATTTATTAGTTGTTTCAGTTTTTTAGATTTAATTGATAGACTATATTATTTCAGTATTGGTTGTTGTTATTTTGATCGATTTAACAATTGATAAAATTGTGAAGCTTTGTAGTATATTTGTAGAGTTTTGTATAATCAATTATGAAAATAAGTTAAATAATTTTCGAGTTTAATTTGGTTCAATGATTTTATGAAAATCATTGCTCAATGGATGATTGAATTGAGCTGCTGAATGTGCTGAAATTCTATTCACACAGTTAAAATATAATTTAGGTATGTTCCATATATATTTTTTGATATGTTTAATGTTAACATTGCATATGTATTTTTGAACAGCTTAATGTTAACACTACATATGTATTTTTTGATTTTCTTGTTGGGATTTGACTGTATAACTGTTTTGCTGAATATATACTTTATACAAGTTTTTTTTCATTTCGATTCAGTAGTTTTTGTATTTGGTTTAATAGTTTTTTTTGTGTTTGTATTTTACGCTAAACAAATTGTTTAAAAAAAATTCTGAATGGAGATGTTGGCTGTGTAAGTTTGTTTGTAGTTAAAGCTGAAAATTGTTTATTTTAACAAGTTATAATTTGATAAAATATTTATATTTGTTTATGTTTTTTGGTTAAATCAACTAGAAATGGGAAGCATACCAGTGCTTGTGAAGCACTCTGGTCGGTGGACGTATGAAAAAAACTACGAAGAATATATCACTGATGCTATACTGTTGAGCATATCAGTAACATTTATTGAGCTGCACGATGAATTGGCATCTCACTTAAGTGTGGATTTAATGAGGAAATGTATTCTAGTGGAATATCAAATTATTGCTAATGCAGGGCAGATAGAAATACATAATGATATGGGTTTAAAGGTGTTTATATTTCAGAAAAAGCAGATACAAGACATGAATTGTCTTCCTTTATATGTAAGCATTTTGGAGAAATTTGTAGGGAGCAACATGGCTAGTTCTTCTATGTGTGTTGCTAAAAGAATTATCAACTCTGACAACATTCAAACACTGATAAATACAACAAATAAAGGAGCTTTGGTGGTTTGTAAAGATACACAAGCATTAGATGTATTTGAAATGGATACTGTGGAGTTGATTATCTCAGATCCACATCACAAACATGTTAAGCAAGACCAGGTTTACTAGAGAAAAAAAAATTGAAGTCAGTCATGAAGGACTATTCAATTAGGGAGAAGTTTCAAACGCGAAGTAAAAGATCAAGTAAGAAAACGTACGTACATTCTATATCGCTCTATTGTTGTTTAATATTAGTTTGGATATGTATTTTCAAAATACTAAATTATGTGGGATGCAGGTATACGTTGTTTTGCAAATTCAGAAAATGCGAGTTTTTAATGCGTGCATCGGGAATGAGAGAAATCAAAATGTTTAGAATAAGAGAATTCAGACCTCAACATATATGCCCGGTGATGGACAAGATCTATCCAAAGGTGCATGCTACTAGTATGTTGATAGGTGGTATGGTTAAACAAAAATTCAAGAACCATAAAAAAAAATATAGTGCAACAGAAATTAGAAATAACATCAAGGAAGATTTTGGTATGGATCTGACATACACTTTATGTTAGAGGGCGAAAGAAAGAGCATTAGAAGAGTTGAGGGGTAAGCCATCAGCATCTTATGGGAAACTGCCATCATACTTATATGTACTGAATACTACCTATCCAGAGTCACATATAAGAATGAAGAAGACAGTTGAGAATGAGTTCTTGTATGTTTTTATCTTTGTAAATGCATTCATTAAGGGATTCGATCATTGTAGACCGATCATAGTTGTTAATGCTAGTCGTCTGAGAGGAATGTATACGGGGAAATTTGTAAAAGCATGTACAATGGATGGAGCAGATTAGTATGAATTTGTAATAATTACTTTGTAAAACTTCTTGTATGTTTTTGTATTTTTGTGTATCACCTGAAAATACATATCTCCATTAGATATATGCATATCTTTATGAAATTACCTAGAGTTTCAAAGTTTCATGAATTAAAACATTTAAAAAATGATTATGTTTTATAGTTATATGTGTCTAAATTTTATTATATGTAATTGATACCATTTATTTGATAAAATGTACAGTTTTAATTACCTGTATATATAATAAATACATATGTAGTTCCTATATGTATTTTTATTTTATAGCGCATATTTTTTTTGTATATACAGGTCATATATTTTCTCTGGCATATGGTGTGATTGATTCTGAAAATAATGCATCATGGACGTGGTTTTTTCAGAATCTAAAGGAAGCGTATGGAAAAAGACAAAACATGTGTATTGTTTCTGATAAGAATCCAAGCATCATAAAGTCTGTTAGCGATGTGTACAACGATGTTCCTCATTATGCATGTATGTGGCATCTATGGGAGAATTTTAAAAAACTTTACAAGAAGTCACACGATGCATTGTCAGAGATCTTTTATACAATGGTCAAATCATATTCAAAGTCAGAATTCCAAATGTTAATGGAAAAAGTTGAGGCAGTTGATATTAGGGTGAAGAATTATTTGGAATTGGCCGATTATGAAAAGTGGGCTAGATCCTATGCAACATTTAACCGAGGGTGGACTTTGACTTCAAACATTGCGGAGTCAATAAATGGAGTACTTGTATCAGCTAGAGAACTGCCAATTTATGACTTTCTTGAGAAGGTTCGATTATTGTTTGCAAAATGGAACTGCTAAAATAGACAACAGGCTTCATATACCTTCACACCACTCATTGAAAAGTTTTATGACATACTCAAAGAGAACGAGACATTGTGTACTCATATGACGGTATGACCTTTTACATTTTTGGAATTTATACTTCTGAAAAAAATAATTAATAGAATAACTTCCATTAAGTACTAAATGAATGCAAACATTTAAAAAAAAACTAAAAAGTTAAGTAAGAAAAATATTATGTACTCTGCATATGTATTTTTACCCTGTATATGTATTTTTTTCTGAAAAATACTGGTGTGCTTACACATATCGTATAAATATGAATTTCATCTTTTGTTAGCATATCATTAAGCTTTTTATTTTTGTATCAGGTTGTACCAGCCACAAAATGTGTATACAGTACATGACAAATAAAAATACTACATTATTTGCCTCAAAGAAAAAAATGACCATGTAATGCATTTCAACTAGATCAGATACCATGTGCACATGCTTGTGCAGTGTTGGAGAAGAAGAATTTTGAGAAGGGGCCATACTGTTGTGATTTGTTTAAACCAAAAACTGTTTTGAAAACATATGATGTTCCCATCTACCCGTTGCCGCACAAAGATGACTGGCTAATTCCAGAGAGCGTACTTGGTGAAATAGTACTGCCTCCAAAATACAAAAGACTTTCAGGAAGACCTGCGAAGATGATCGTGGAAAATCAGGATGAGATATGTTTGAAAAGAAGAACATCAACTCATGTGGTGCTTGTGGGGCTAAGGATCACAATAGGCGTTCCGGTAGGAAATATTGAAAATGAAAAATTTCTCTTTCCGTATTATTGCTTAAAATTTTATTTTTATTTTTTATAAACTTGAAATATTTTTTTAATAATCATTTGACAAGTGAACACAGTTAAATCTAAATTCTGCATATGTATATGTTGAAAAATCTGAACATTGCATATGTATTTTGAATGTGCAGTTCATATGTATTTTTAGCATTGAATATACTTTTTAGGTTAAAGCTGGTAACTTTGATTAACCTAATACTTATTTGGTTTGTAATTGTTAATTGATTTAGTCACATATGACATATTCTGCAAATCTATTTTTGAATTTCAAAATCTTAGCTTAGCATATGTGTTTATATGATAAAAATATATTTAAATGTATAATACATATGTGTTTTTAATAAAAAATACTAACACTGCATATGTATTTATGTAAAATAAAATCTCACCATCAATTACAAATTTGTATTAAAAGTTCAAAATTATCTTTAATTTCAGTTTTCATTTATAATCATATTAAATGGACATATATCAAAATAAATAATAGTTATGAAAAATATGTATTTTAGAAAAACTTATTATTAACACTGCATATGTATTTTTATGATAAATTTGGTTTATAATGCGTACATACTTTTTAGCAAAAAATATGAACACTACATATGTATTTTCTAACATTGCATATGTATTTTAACATAATATGAACAATACATATGTATATTTTAACTAAAAATTTCAGATATATTTTTGGAATGCTTAGGCATGATATTGCATATGTATTTTTGTCATCTAAAAATAATACATATGTATTTTTTAGGCATAAAAATTACTGCATATGTATTTTAAGCATAATATGAATAATACATATGTATTTTTTAACAAAATCACACAGTAAAATGAAGAACAACATAAAAGACTCGTATTAAACTTGAATTAGTACTATTATAACCTACAATTAAAACCACTTCAAAACATCAAAATTAGTTTGTATAATCACTACCTACATACATAAACCAGTGTCTAAACTATATAAAGTAATCAATCCATCATTCATCATACATCAAAAACTTCATTCACACTAGTTATTCTACTTTGTCTTGGAGGCCTCAAAGGTGCTTCAACATCACTATGAGAATTTACATCTTATTTTCTGGTCCAATAATCCCATAAAAGTGCAGCATATCTTGTATGGAGTGCATTGGGGTCGAACTCATTCACAAGAATTTTGTGACCATAAGAAAGACACTCCGCATATATAACCATATAGACACCACAATCCCTAAAAAAATAATAAAAAGGAACGCATATGTGTTTTAATATATATTTTACAAACATACAATTTTGTTATATGTAGATTAAATAACTTACAAGCTTTCGCTCGGTTGTTGAGGCAAACTCTCTTGAAATAACACATCAAACATATCTGAGGAGTCTTTGTCTTTGTATCTTGAATGGTTTTCAAGATGAATTCCTTTCTTAACGTAGAAATCACAATGTTCGAGACACAATAGGATAATCAATGACATCAAGAACAGCCGACTAATGACCAGATGATTCATATGAATCATATAGGAATATGCACCTTTCTGAGAAAGATAAAATTGATAGCACCCAATGATGTTTTTCCTTTATATTTACTGGAATATAAATGTCTTCCACTGTATGCCATGGCACAACAATATGCATACGAAACCCATTTATGTATTCATTAAGATGTGACACATGTCCTCCCGCAGTAAGGTTTTCAGCATCCGCAGAATAAACATCATGAACAGATCTAATTATATTCATAAAGTTGCAATCTACCGTGCTGAATTTGTAAGACCTGTTGGGGTCATACTTTGACTTCTTCCTCAAGTAGTAGAAGCAAACATCAATATGCTGCAGAAAGTAAGAACACAAATTTTAAATAATTCAAACTATTTGTGTACTAAATTTAGCATGTGTATGTAATATAAAAACACATATGTAAGTTAAAGTGCATCACATCCTTTCTTATATAATAAAAAATTACATAGAAAAATACTTATTTCTACCTGCATTTGAATTTACTACCATAATGTATAGTTTAATTAGTGCTATAAATGTAAAAAAAAATATTGTAAGAAAAAATATACTAATTGAGTCGGTCCATGACTGCTTTAAAGCTCGATCCAACGTTCCTTCAAAAATGGAAAACAGTTTATTTTTTATGTCAAAAATAATCCACATAACCTCAGATATATTCATAATACATACCTGACAATGATCTTGAACAACAGATTCGAACTTTTTATCATTAAAATGTTCATCAATTTGTTCTTCTTCAAAAGTTGTCAATAGATGTGTCGTGATGCTTTCTCTTCAGTATGCATTAAAATTTGGTAACAACTCATCTGGGATTGTAAACTGCGAATCAGAAAATTTTGTATCATCTAATTTCTCATCAGTAATCTACAATAGAAATGAAAGAAATTATATAATTGTCTTATGGATTGTTATAATTTTTACATCACATAAATTGAAGTTCAATTCATTATACATACTCGATCATCGTGATGAACAATCTTCTCAGAAAGATTATAATCCAAATTTATACTTTGGAGAAGCTCATCAGGGATTAAATGTTGAGAATCAATTTCAATGTTTGTTTTATCTGAATGCAAATCAGTACACCCCTTGCAAACAAACAAAAAAAATTAAACCAACTTCAAATAAAAATTTAGTTGTATATGTTTATACAGGACTATATATAAAATAACATATAACTGCACACAAAAAAGAATTACATTTGTGCACTCAAAAGAATAATCATATTTTAGTTATTTTTTATCTTTGTACCATCTTGATTCTCATCCAAATTCTGATCAACAGTAGGACTGAATTGTTGTGGTGATGTTTCGACACCAGCATAATCCATCTGTTGTGCTTCAACCTCTGTATCTTCATGTTGTTGCTATAAGTATAATTTGAATAAACTACTATTATTTGATTTCACTTAATATGTATATACCAACCCAATAAAAATACATAGTGTTGAAAAATATATTTCTTGACACACTGCATATGTATTTTGTAATACATTTCATTTGTATTTTTTGAAAATCAACTCATATGTATTTTTTGAATAAACTACATATGTATTTTTAGCAATATACTGCATATGTATTTTTTTTATAAACTATGAATATGTATTTATCAAAATACATTTCTTGCCACACTGCATTTGCAGTTTGTATTACATTTCATATGTATTTTTTTATATCAAATCATATGTATTTTTTTATAAACTTCATATGTATTTTTAGCAATATACTGCATATGTATTTTTTCATATACTCTGCATATGTATTTTTTATTATTGTGGATATTATATAATAATAAAAATTTTACCTTGCTATGTTCAATTGCTTTGACCATTTTTTTTGAACGTTTTCTTTACTAATTGACGAATTCGAGTAAACTCTTCACGAACTTCTTTAAACTCTTGACAAACCTGTATTCATACAAATTCAGTAAACACATATTTTTAAACGTAAAACAAACATTTGACAAAAAGAATTACCTCTTCGCGGAATGCATCAAAAACTTTCTTAGAAATAAATGTTTCTTTCTCAACATGTCTCTCATGCTTTGACAGAGCAACTTCTGCTACATGACTATCTGTCTTTGACTGTACCTTAGGAAAAATAACCCTAACTGTTTGCTTCCCTTCCTTTTTTTTTTAAGAAGAAGCCTGTTGTGTTGGAATTGGCTTGAATACTGGTGTCTTCATTACAGCAGCCTTGGCAGCACGATGAGGTGGAGTCCTCGTTTGGGTATGCGCGTCAACAATATTGACTTGCTTTTTCCCTGAAGGTTTTTTCGCTACTGGGATTGATGAATTCACCTTCTGTTTCTTCTTTGAACGTTCGTTGATCTTCTTTGGTGGTGGATCCTGGAAGTCATCGTCAGAATCAACTGAACGTCCATCTTTAGTTACATTCTTCTGTGGTATTTCAAGCTTTGCCAGTTCCATTTCAGTTGGCACTATGTTCTTAAATACAACTTACGAATATGTTAAATAATATGTTAAAGAATATATCAAACAATTGAAACAACAATTGAAAATGAAAAAGAATATATGTATACAATACAATACATATCAATGCATATATATTTGTTCATAACAAACTTTGCCATTGTCCTTGAACATAGCATTCATCAAAAACTCATACCGTGGACGAGGTGCAATCGTCTTGCGATTTAATAATCGGAAATCCGATTCTCAACCTTCAATGCAATCTTTGGTGGGATATTTGAACAACACTCATATAGCCACACTTGAATAGCCAGTGACATTCCCTGAATCAGATAAAATTTGCCCTCAGCTTTCAGCCGGTTGTTCAAACTTCTAGCCAGATCTTCAAAAGATAAAGAACCCCATGAAAAATCCTTATATCTACCACTATCTACCAAATCAAAATGAAGACGGGATATAACAACAGTGTTAATGTTAGACAACACAAATGAATGTAAGAAATACAAAATTGAAAATTTCTCAGCATCCTCATCATTGTTCTCCCCCCATACTTTCTCCGTGAATACTAAAAATAGTTGTCTTTTCTGTATAATTTTTGCCCCATTAAAATACTTTTCAATCATCCTATTTGGTACACCCTCATCGAAAATAAAGTCATACCTATTAGGAATATAATTCAATCCAGTTATGATAATAAATTTCATGGGAGTAAAACTAAGAGAGGTGCCATTAGCACAGATCATAATCCCAGAAGAAGAAATACCCTTCACCTCAAGCGTCATAACGCATCTGTATAACTGTGCTTACACTACACACTGCTTCTTCTTTATAAAATAACCAAAAATTTTATTCTCACAAAAGTTTTTAAACTATTCCTTGTTTAAAATTGCGTGTATGCTTTCATAAATATCAGTCACTGTACGAGCACATGTGCGGTGCAAATCTTGAAAGTTTTCTAACAAGGAATATTTCGTCCCGCATCACCTATACAAAGTAAAACTACCACTTCTTAATCTGTAAACAAAATTCAATCAAACAAAAAAAATATATAACATGCGTATATATTTCAGATGATTAAAATGCATATGTATATTGATCAAATCATAACTGCAACCAACACTGAAAAATACATATCAAATGTACTAAAAATACATATAGACAATAGACTGTTATGGTAGTTAAACTAAAGTAACATGCATATGTATTTTGACCATATATAAAATACAACAAACACTAAAAAAAAAAAAAATACTCAAAAATGCATATCAACTACACTAAAAATACATATAGGTCAAAATTATTCACCTGTACTAAAAATACATATCACCTATACTATAAAAATATATATCCAAATACTATTCATGAATAGTTAATTCAACAATATATTTTTACATAATCCCTAAATATCATCATAACAGAAAATACATAATTACTTGAACACGAAAAAATAATACATTTACAAACAAAAAAAATACCTCTTCCTCACTTTCTTCTTCATATTCATCATAAGATTTGTCAACATCGTATTCAATTTCTTTAGATTTCCTTTTCTCCTCGTATCATTTTTTAGTTTTTTGCTCCTTAGGAGAAGGAGTTTTCTTCAACCCTTTTATTTTTTTAATTTCCGTCATCTTCACTTCGTCGTTGTGAAACTTCGACCTAATCTCTTTTGATCTACCAGATTTCGTCAACTGTAAAGGATTTGAAACAACAGTAACTAAATCTTCTTGAGTTAACCCAAAACTAAAAGATGGTGCATCATACACTAATTTCATATTTCTTGTACCCCTGTTTATAAGTGTTTTTGCAGTGTGTTCATCCATTAAAACACAAAACCCTTGAAAATTAAATTTCCGATGAATTAAAGTAGCCAAAAAAAAAAACGCTCATATGCAAAATGCAATTTTGCCCATTAATAATTACCTGAAATATGGGAAGCAAATCCTTATCACAGATCGTGCAAGAATCGTGCAAAATGCAATAAAATTGAGGAGAGAGTGATGGTTAATTGCGGAAAAATAGGAAAAGGAAATTTAAATTATGGAAAGATAAAGAAGGGGGAATGAAAAGGGGGATTTTATCATAGTAAAAAGTTTAGGCGGCAAACAAATAGGGACCACTTAAAATAATGCTACATATATTATAGAATGTAATTAGGAAAAAGTGTTGCTATTTTTTGTAATTAAATACTTAAGTATGTTAACATATGTATTTTTCCCTTAAAGTAAATCGAAGTTGGTGATTACTTTTTAAGATAAAAAATTGAATTTAGCAACTTGTAATCACTCCACGATAATGTTGAAACTCTTCTGCCATTTTTAGTAAAAGTGCGATGTTACGGGTCCAATATTATTTGAAAAAAGGGTTTTGAGTCAAATAATTAGTTTTAGAGAGGAAAATTAGCCTAATATCAAATTTTCTAACCATATCAAAAATATCTATTTATGAGTTAGCTAATCACGTTATTTGCAAAAATGTAAGAAGTTAACCTGTTTTAAAGGGTAATTTGCAAATGTTAAAACAATGTAAATACAATAATTGAATAATAACGTTCTAAACAATTTAAAAAATAAGAATACTTAAATATTATTCCAAGTATCAAGAACTACTTAACATTACATGGATAATAAGTAAAGAATATTAAGGAGAAAGGCTAAAAGAGATACTAGGCTCCTAATGGAGCTCGAGCTTCTATTTTTTCACGACTCCAAGACCCTGGGATCCTAGTAGCAGTTGACCCAATATTTGAATCAAAGAGAGTTCTATTGGAACTCTAACTACAGGGTTCACATGTAAGAAAATATAATCCGGATTAGAGACAAATTTAAGTTTCGATAAATAAATAAAACATGACGTAAAGATTGTAGAGTATGAATCATGAACTCAAGACATAGCGCATGCGTACAATTATTTTCATAGTTACAGGGAATAATGTATCCCACCATAACTCATATTGTTGCAAAGGAATTTGAATAACATGGGTTTCAACGAAATAACTCGTTTTGCATTCAAATAATTAAAGACGAAAACTGTATTTTTGTTACTTTCACTTCAACAAGCTCCATCAAATAAGGGACTTTAGCAAAATAAGGAAAGAGCAAACACAGGTTTATTTTTTGAGGAATCCTATTAGATGTTTTTCTCCTAGAGAAAAAGGGACTTCCTTCGATGTTGAAATATGATTTGCAATCCAATTCTCGCAGCGTAAAAAAAAACTGAAATTAGGATAAAGTATTCAACGAATTGAAATCATGTCTTTGCTATTACCTCAGGAAAACAGGAAAGGAAAATAGGATTAGAAGACTATATGAAACCTGAATATCCTTTTTACTATAGAGGCTTTAAAATTAAGGAAATTAATACTAAACTAGCATTTTCAAAAGAAAAAAATGTTTTAAAGAGAGCAGACAATAATTATTCAAATCAAGCTATCTTAACGTACCCGTACCCTTTGCTTGCCTCCGCTTTTATGCTTATATATTTGTTGACAAATATTGCATTGCACCTCAGTATCTGATATACGTTCAAAAAATTATCATGCAATACTAGTTGTTTTACGAGGTATTGGGGCACGGGGAGGACGGGAAGGGAGATTAACCAATTCAGATCTAACGTTAGCATTTCCTACAGCGGGTGTATCACCAATATTTTCATCATCTTCATCTAAATTAACCGCATCTACTTCATTTTCTTCTTCTATACCGTAATTTTTCTTAGCTTCTAGATAATCCATATCGTGAGCACCTACACTTATTTCTTCCTTAAAGGTGTACCAAGCGGTACCGGAGGCGAAGGCACACGGGTATATCTACTACTTGAAGTACCTCTACCGCTAGTAATTCGCTTTTTACTACCACTACCACTTCCGGGACAAAAAATTTTAACAACTTTAGTAGCGAGGTTTCTTAATTTATCCATAGTATAAATTAAATTAAACTAAGAAAATTTAAAATACACAAATATAATAAAATTAAATATTCAACAATTAATACAATAAATAAAAATTAAACGTAAGAGATGAAACGACAATACTAAATTTTGGAAGTATCCGAAGGTTGCGACTTTAGAAACTTCCACTCGTACTTTGTAAACTCAAAATTAAAAAATTAAAATGAACACTTTAGGAAATTAAATATATTGAATATTTGAGAATTGAGAATTGAGATTTGAGAGAGTGAAAAATTGTGTGAAAAATGATTTGGAGGTGCAGGGTATTTATAGAATTTTTTTAGGATTAAAAATTATTTTAAAAGTAAAATTATTTTTTTTAATTAATGGGCTCAAACTAGTCGTTTGGACCCAAAAACGGCTATATAGCCATTAGGCCAACGACTAGTTTGGCCCAAAATTTTAAAAAATATATATATTAATCTAGGTCGAGCCGGACCGGTTAACCGGCGGGCCTGGACCGATCTTGGTTCGGGCTGGGTTAACCGGACCCAATTAAAAAAAACTAGCCCAGAACCCGGTACCCTAAAGTCCTTGGGTTTACCGATCCGGGTCAAATCGGGCCAGTTTCTTTAGGTGGGCCGGTTCGGGCTGACCCACTTGACACCCTTAGATGAATGTACGAGGAAGGGAGTTGGCATGCACATTTGATTTTTTAAACAAGAAGACGTGTCTATGGTACTTGTTTGTTGACTCATTTGGATCCGATTGGACGGTTAAGATCTAATTTAAGGAAATAAAGGAAAAAAAGTAATAAACTATATGTATATATGTTAAATATATATATATATATATAAATATAAAATTAAAAATTTGGAGACCTTTGGATTGGAAGAGAATCAACGAATAAAATTAGTTTGTTTTTGTTGGGTAGATTTTGCATTTCTTTATTCACGTGGCAGCATGTGATTGGAAGGTATTATGTGGGGTTGATTGATGAAGTGGATGTGGAATTAGATTAGGTTTTGGGTCAATTTTTTGGGCTTCTTTGACTAAAATTTATGGATAATAATTGGATTTGAGTAAAAACAAAATTGAAATTAAATTAAATGCTGGTCCAAATGCTCATTACCTATACCTACTAATTTTATTGATGCTTCTTATTATCCTAAAATTATTTTTTGGTATGTAAGTATATAAATCATAGAAATAATTTTGTATGCATATCCAATTTAATAATTTTATAACTTAATGTATACATAATATTTATAAGACTACATACATATAAACACAATATATAGCCTGAAAAGTATATTAAAAAATGTGAATGCGATTAACAAAATATTTTTGGTGTTACTTTTGGTATTAAATAATTAATCATATTTAGTTAAAATATTTTAAATATGAGAAGGAAAAATGAATCATATTTTTATTCTTTTCAAAATTCATAGAAATAAAAAATTGAATTTCTTTCAAAAAATCATTTAGGGCCAAGAAGCATTGAAAGAATAATTAAATAAAAAAGAGCGAGTCAAAATTGAGCGTAAATAGTTGCCCCTGATTGATCGAACATTAGAGTGAAAATCTTTGGACAATCACGTTGACGTAACTAATTTTGTCACGAACAAAAAAGTAACTTCAAAAGATTATGGTCGAGCTCCAGTTTCTGAGCTGCCTACATATCTCGGGTTTTATGAGAAATCAGGTCATTTGTAGTTTGAATCATAGCAAATTTTGATCAACCTCAAATTTTTTCCAGTGTAGAATAATAGTGACATTAAGTTCCTCCGAAGGTGATTGTAAAAATTTTAGCACGAATGAAATCATGGTTGCATTTATCCTTGAATTGATTGTTTGGTATAGCTAGGAATGAGGAGACATTAGATAGCAATATATGCTATGGATTTTGAGAGAAAAATTGTGAATTTTTCAAAACTGCCTCAGTGTCAAGTTAAGATGGCAATGGGCTATGACACTAAGAGAAAATGGGACGATTGAGTCAAGTTGAGTTGTGTTTCGTCGCCAAAATCCTTGACGTAGCTAGGGATGCTTGACATTTCACTCGCTTGTCCCAGTTTGCTGCTAAGAGGGTAGTTCCACGTTGTAGTGCATTATCTTGCAAAATAGGTAAAGGGAGAAAATAGGTAAAGGGTGAAAAGTACCTAGTATAGTTCAAAATTATAATTTAATGTAATGTAAGGAGTAGAATGTAGATACTCAAATAGTGTTGTAGTTTCCATTTGTCGAGGCCTCCGACTAGTGGGGCAATGACTGAAATGTAAAGAGTCCTCATCGGCTAAGTAGTTGTGCAAAAATAAAAGCTATTCGATTGACGGGTAGTTGAAGAATAAGTCATCCGACTGGCGAGTAGTTGTTGAAGAATAAAATCTATCCATCTGGCGAGTAGTTGTTTAAGATTAAAGCCTCCGACTAGCAGGGTGATTTCTTAAAAGTAAAAGCCTCCGACTGGCAGGGTAGTTGCTTAAAATTAAAATCCTTATTCTGGCAAGGTGATCTTTGACCCAAACTAGATGATGACATTGTTGCTAGATCAGATGCTATTTCGATTATGGTTTTCTTGCTATTACGATAGTGGATTTGGATGTATTTATTGTGATTGTGGACCTTTGGCATGCTTGCTATGGTGCAAACCTCTAACTGGTAGATTGTGCTTTATTTGCTGAAATATGATTCTCTGATTTAGCGAAGCATTGATTTTCTTATGTATATTTTTTTTATATATGGCGGGGTGTTTCCCTTACTGGTGCACAATTTTCAATATGACAGAGAGTCGTATTGTTCATTCGTATCCTCTGATATGGTAGAGGGTCACTTTTCTTGCTTATGTGCAATCTTCAATGTGAGGAAATCAACTTCATTTGATTATATACAGTCCTCAAAATGTGGAAGCTCGACTTTGTTTGCTTATGTATGGTCCTAAAAATGTAGGAGCTTGACTTTGTTGAAGTTAGACTGCACTCTTTGATTAGCAAAGTTATTCGATATAATTAAATGGTTATTTTTCGATTGACAAAGTTATTCAATGCAGTCAGGTGGCTAGCTCTAGTCGGTGGAGTTTATCAAAAGAAGTAAAATAACCTAATTATCCTATGAGGGGCCCCTTCGATCTTTTATCCAAATCTTGGGCGTACCTACAAAGAATTCAAAATGAAGTCAGGTCTGGTAAGGATTAATATTAACGTATGTAAAGAAAATAAGTAAGGAAAGAAAATTTTGGCTCATGTTGTAGTGATAGGCCGCATGGTGCTCTGATCTTATCTTAAAGATCAACTTGATCGTCCTTTCTAATTCCTATTTTCTTGCTCTCAAAGAAAAATTCTTAAGTGGGAGAGGGTATTTATTTGTGTCGACTTGGGGATCCTAGCTTTTTCTATGGAATCCTCCAACACTTCCTCGGCTGTTCGATCATTCTCAAATATGACGTCATGGTTTTATATATTTTTGCAAATATATTACATATATATTAAGTATACATAGTAATCCTCGATTGTTTTTAGATTATGACACTCCGAAATCCATTACGCCTCCATTTGTCGATCATGACCCACGTAGCTTTATCCTTTGGGTAGAGCTTCTTTAACTTTTATTGATACCACAACATTTTTGACAGTGAGATTGCTTATATTTTGGGGCTATACTATAAGCAAAAGGGGATTTTCCTAAAGGCAAGACCGAACATTTTAAGTTGGATACATATCCTTGAAAAGGAATCAGGTCTGTACGTAGTTCGAGGGTAGAGAAAGAAATATGAAATATAATGAACGAGTCTGATGCAGACTGCCTAGGTATCCAAGTGGAATCAAGTCATGACATAGTTCAAGTACAAGGGGAGAAATAAAAATATGGAATGCAATGACCGAGCCTGACTTAGGCTGACTACGTATCCTAGTAGAATCAGGTCAGGTCATAGTTCAGTAAAATAGGAGAAATAAAAATATGGAACACAATGATCGATCCTGGATCTGGATGCCTATGTATCCAATAAGAATAAGGTCAGGCTATAGTTCAGTACAATAAAATATTAAAATATAAAGAGACCAAAGTCGATGAGGATTGCCTATGTATCGCATCGAGGGAAGTCAGGCCGAGCATAGTTTTGAATACATTAAAGAATGATATTTTTGATTTTTTTAAGGGAAACAAGACTCGATGTGGGTTGCCTACGTATCCTACGTGGGAAGTTAGGTAAATACATAGTTCTGTTACATTAGAGAAAAATTTTAAAGTACAAAGAAATAACAACTAGTCCTAATGTATTCAAATGTAGTACTTCTTGATGGTGTCTGAATTGATCGACTTCGTACTTACTGTGCCGTCCATCTTTGTAAGGGTCATTGCCATTCCTGAGAGTACTCGGTGAACTATGTAGGGACCTTGACAATTTGGTGCATATTTTCCTTTAGCGTCATATTGGTGGGGGGATATCTTCTTTAATACCAATTGTCCTGGTGTGAATCGATGAGGCTTGACTTTCTTGTTGAATGCCTTGATCGTCCTATTTTGATGAAGTTGCCTAAGACAAATTACGTCCAATCTCTTCTCATCAATGAGCATCAACTGCCTGATCATACTACGAATTCACTCAGCGTCATCTAGACCAACCTCCTGAATGATCATCAATGAAGGTATCTCCACTTCTACAGGTATCACTCCTTCTGAATCATAAACCAACACGTAGGGAGTTGCCCCAGTGGATGTTCTGATCGTGGTGTGATAGCCGAGTAAAGCATATGGTAGCTTCTCATGCCATTTCCTGTTACCGTCCTTTATGTTCCTCAAGATCCTCTTAATATTCTTATTTGTAGCCTCAAACTGCTCCATATATTTGTGGTTGATATGCTGTGAAATTTCAATGAGAGATCTTAAACCTTTCATAAGTTTCTATCATAAGTTCACTATTGAGATTGTCCTCGTTATTTGTTATGATTACCTATGTGATCCCAAATCGACAGACTAAGTTATTGCAAACAAAATCTGCTACCACCTTCTTGGTTACTGCCTTATGTGTTGAAGCTTTAACCCATTTTATGAAATAGTCAATAAATACTAAGATAAAACGGTGTCCAATGGATGTAGATGGCTCTATGGTCCTAATATTATCTATTCCCCAAGCACCTAACGGCCTAGGGAAAACTATCACATTGAGCTCGTTTGGCGGAACCCATATAAAATCCCCATGAACATGACATTGGTAACATTTCTGCACATATCAGATGTTATCTCTCTCCATGGTTATCTAAAAGAATCCAACTCTAATTTTTTTTTTTGCAACCATAAAACTATTTATGTGGGGTCCATAATTTCCTGAGTGTATTTCCTCCAAAAATCTTGTGGCTTTCATGGCACCGATACATTATAACAATCTCAAGTTTGGAGTCCTCCTATATAGAATTTCCTTATTGAGAAAAAAATGATTGGCCATCCTTCTTAAAGTCCTCTTCTGCTTGCTAGTAGCGCTTTTTAGATATTCCCCTGCTTCGAGTAACCTTTTGATGTCATAATACCATGACTTTCCATCTGGTTCTTCATCCACATGGAAATAGTATACATGTTGACCATGTATCTCCACCTTTATGGGATCGATGTAATTCTTATTTGGATGTTGAATCATTGAAGATAGTGTCGTCAAGGTATCGAAAAACTCATTTTAAATTCAGGGGACGTATTTGAACTCAATCTTCTTGAATCTTTTACTCAGCTCCTTAACACATTGCACATAAGGAAGGATTTTAACATTTTTGGTGGTCCATTCTCCTTGTAACTGATGGATCAGCAAATCTGAGGCTCTATTTATTTTTTTTTAAGATTCAGACGTCTGAATTTGAATGCACATCTGAATATTAAGATGTTGTCTCTAGATCTGAAAATTGAATGATTAAGACTATTTGTTTTTCAACATCTGAATATGTAAAAAAAATTATTTGTATACATAATAAAATAAAAAATATAATTTAAATAAAAAATTAATTATTTATTAAAAAAGTATGTAATTTAATACATCAAAATTATTAGTATTTGATTGAGAAAAAAGATTTATATTTGTTAGTAATAGTGGAGATGGCTTATAATGGTGGTTGCGATGACAATGATTCATGTTAGTGATTAATAATGTATTGGTGGTGATAATTGTGATGATTTGTATTGTAGTGATTGTTATGGTGGTGGCGATTGATGGTGGTTGTTGTTGTTGTGATGTGACGTTGCTTGATGTTATTAGTTTAAGGTGTTGATTATGTTGGCTGAAACATAAATGCATGATGATTGATGATGTGTTAATGCTAGTTGGAGATGTTATTCATCGTGATTGTGGAGATAGTTTTTAGAAGAGATAATTGTAGCGATGGTACTGGTTAAAGTGGTGTTAGAGGTGGCATTACTAGTGATAATGGTGGTTGCGGCCAAAGAATGTGTAGAGGTTGTAATGTATTAGTGTTAGTTAGTGGTGGTGCTAGTTGTGATAGATGAGTTGGTTGGTAGTAGGGATTGACCGGTAGTGGTTGCTGACTGTGGTGTTATTGACGGTAGTGGTGGCGGTGAATATAATTAGAATAAATGAGGTAGTAGCTGTGATAGATGTTGACAATTGTGGTTGGTAGCGGTATTTTTTGTCGATGGTGGTTGTGATGGTGAAGGTGATTGGTGGTGATAGGTGATGGTTGACAATGGTGACAGTGGCAGAGATGGTTAGTGGTGGTGACTGCTGATTATGAATAGAGTGGTGAATATTATCCAACACCAGAATATCTCTTCAGACCTATTAAGACTTGGTTCTAAATCTAAATGATTAAAACCTATTCAAACCTATTAAGAGTTAAAACCTTAATAAAAAATAAATGCACTTAATGATCTGCAGTCTGAACCATTCAGATTCCGACCTCCATTAAGTGCAAACAAATGAGGCCTGAATCTCTTATCACCAAAAGCTCTTTGATGTTCACGTCTACTATCATCCTAAGTCCAAGAATGCAAGCCTCGTATTCTGCCATATTATTCGTGCAAGGATACCTAATATTCGCTGAGGTTGGGTAATGTTGACCTATTTTTGAAACTAAAACGACTTTAATTCTGACTCCGTTAAAGTTTGATGCTCCATGAAAGAACATTCTCCATCTAATTCTTCAAACCATAACACTCTTCCGTGTCATGCTCCTGGACTCCTGAGTGATAAGCGCACCACTTTTATCATCAAAGTTTTGATAGGTTGTATTAGGGGGTTTTTTCCTTCGATTGGGTGTAACACCTCTTCCGCCTTCAATTTTTCAAACAATTGAGCCAAAGGTTCAACAATTGGTGTGTAGGTATGGGTATTTTTGGCTTTGAGGTTTGGACGTGGTCTTGGCGCATATGTTGGTCTAGTTTGGTGAGATAGAGCTTGGACAGGGGCATATGTTCTTGACAGATTTTGGTTTGTTGGAGCTCAAGGTGGATTGCAATGTGGTTAAGTATCGTATGCCGGAACATATGCAACAATCTGAGGTTGTTAGGGTAATGGTAGAAAGAATTTCCAGGTTGGTAGTATGGTATAATATCTGAGATATCTTCTTTTTTCTTATTACTGCCAATGGAACCAGACCATAAGGCCTTACTTTCGATTTGGAGTGCAACCATAGACTGGATATTTCCCAACTTTGTGCCTTCTTCTATGAAATCCCCCATCTTGACTAATTCTACAAACTTTTGGCCCATCATCGACATCTTGCCAAAACAAACACCCTTTGAGCTCGGATAAAATACTTGGAGAGCTCACTTTTTTCCAATGGAAGATGGATCCTCGCAGCCTTAGTCCTCCAATGCCACGCATATTTTTGAAATAATTCTGATGGATTCTTCTGTATATTAGCCAATGAGAACCTGTCTGGAGTGAGCTCAATATTAAACCTAAAGTAGCTCATGAAGTCTTCATCCATTTCTCACCAGTCATGCTATTTACGAGGGTCTTGTCGAGTGTACCAAGTTAGACCTTCTCCTGATAGACTCTGAATTAACAACTTGATTCTCAACTTCTCACTCCTAACTATCCCGACTAACTTATCACAATAGGCCCTTAGTGTACACGAGGGCCACCCATTTTATCAAATACATCAAACTTCGGTGGTGTGTACCCGACTGACATGTTAATGTCTAGATGGATGCACAAGTCATCATAGTCCAAGCTTTCAGTCCCTCTGGTGACTTGCATATTTCTAAATGCCCTTTTTAGACTTTCAAGATAAGCTACTATCGACCCTTTTTTCATTCGATTATACATCATTCCCTAATCCTACATACTAATTAACTTCATATATAACCTTAACAACTGTGGATGTAGCAAAAGTAGGAGCTTCAGTAGCATATACCAGTGGCACAAGTATCCTTCAAGTGACATCTGCCTCAGGTTTGTACTGTATTGTTGGATGGACTGGAACGGTAAAGTTCTAAGTAGAAAATGATAAATCAGATGCATCCCTGGCAGTGAGTAGAGGAGCAAGTGGTTCTTGAGCATGTGAAAGTGGATTCGTTAGGTTAGCGGGAGCGACCATGGGTAATTAAATACTTGGAACCTAGAATTAAGTGGGAAAGGTAGCCACTGTAAGCTTGGTTAAGTCCCGCATTTGACGTAGTTCTTCTTTCAAGACTTCAATTTCTTGTGCCACGTTAGACATATGTTCATCATTTTGGGTGTCTGACAACCTTTGATAACTTTCAGCGTCATCTTCTGGGATCATCGCAGCCTTGTCACATTGGTCCTTGTTAGTTATTTTTTCTTTGGATCGGTGGTTGTATTGGGATTCTGCTAGTTTGCGAATTAACATAAATCAACTTAACTTTTGGTGATTAATAAATGAAAAGAAAAAAAAGAAAGATTAAAGAAAAATCATGTTAGTTTGAGAGATAACAAAAATATAACAAGTATGTAACACATATATACACCAACTTGGCGATATCCAAAATGTGTCCTAATACAAAGCCTTTTTTTGCAAGAGTTAGACCTACGTTACAATCAGTTTGATGACAAATGATCCATTTAAACACATTTAGATTTGGGGGGTAAACATAACTTTCATCAAGCAAAAAGTTTCAAAAGAGAGCAATGAAATCTTAGAAAGAAAGTACATACATGGCTTAAAGGGCATACAATGGGTTTGGCCATGCAACTCTTTAGGGCATGTAAAAAAAGTGCAACAAGAAAAGAGAATATAGGCACATATAGAATCAACATCCTCATCTCTATCCACACCAAAATATGATCTTGGGTGGTATTCTGGGGATCCATTAGGGTCCTACTCAGGTGTTAAGTCTTTATCCGTCATCCCTCCATCTTTGGGATTATAAATGTTAGAACCAATTTCTGAACCCTTCTTGGGGTCTTCCTCGAGGTCTTCCTCAGGATCTTCCTCTTCTTCTTCCTCTTCCTCTGGGTCATCCTCAAGATCCTTTTTAGGGTCTTCCTCAGGGTCATCTTTAGGGTCCTCATCAGTTACTGGAATCAGATAATCAACGAAACTAGGACTATCTGATTATACATGGGCGTGGTAAGATCCATGCGGGGAAACACCTCTTCCATGACCCACTTGACCCACTGAATATCTATGAATCCTCTAAACCCATCTACACTTGGTCGATCTATGTGGCTCACAGTGGTGCACCACACACAATACTCTGGCATGTACCATTTTTCTCCTTCCATGTTCAGCATAACCATGTAGTCATATTTTGTCTGCAAGCTCGTCACTCATGCTGCCGAAATCAGGGCACTGCAACCATCCTCATGAAGTACTATGACTGATCAAAGCAAAATATCCTGGATGACACCAAACTATTTGAGGACTCGTAGAGGTGCATAAGACTGAATGACTTCTAGTCCAATAAGCTCGATAAGACACGAATGCCTAGTCCTGACGAAGGCCAATCCCGTCCTCCAAGAATACTTCCATTGGATGAAATTTCTAGTAATATTGGTCAAAAACACGCGCCACTCTTCTTCTCTAGTGGGCGCAATCCATTATCTCAAATGGTCTTCATAGATTTGGATTCTATTGTGTGCATTAACTGTATAATCCATCTGTGGAGGGTAAAGATAGAAGTGTTCTATCACCTAAATTTGAAATAGCAGGTTGCAGTCTCCAAAGAAATCATGCTCTCTGGCGTGTGCGGATAATGAATGAAATACCTCAGCAAGAATTATGTTTACCAAGGGAAGTCTCTATGGCTCCGCAAATATGTTCATTACTATAGGTAAAATATTGATGTTGATGCAACAAAATCTAATTGGGAAGATCATATTTCCCAAGAAAGCCAATACGAAGGCCCTATGTCGCATATACACCCATGGTCTATGGGTACAAACAAACTCATTTCGATATTAGTCATAACTTTCTAGACAGCCATACCTTTTGAAAAGGTAATCCAACTTTACCTTCCCGCTCTCCACATTCCTTAGTGATGAAAAAATGTACAACCCTAAAAGCATGAGGAAATCTTTATTTCTTATAGATGATGGGAGTACCGATAACTTTACTCTGAGCAATAACTCAATAAACTCATTAACATCCTCCAATGTGGGAGTGCTTTTAAAACCCAAAAACCTAAAATTCACCATGGTTAGGTCCTAAAATTCCATCAATAGCATAACGAGGGTTTTGTCTCAGACCCTCATTAGTAATAGCAGAGCACCTATGTGTTCTTAGATCTCTCCACCATTCGCTACACGAATATTTCTCCACCAGTTCTGTAGGATGTTGGGTCGGAGATAACCATTTGGATGTTCAATAGATTTGGATTAATATTCATTTGAAAGAAAGAGAAAAAGGTATAATAAGTCGTTTATTTCAAATCCATTCTGTGCTTTAGTTTAGATGTTCACATCAATCTTCACATAAAAGCATGTCTTCAGGTTTGTAACCTTGGAAAAAGGGTGGTTTCTAACTACGATGACAATTCCTTGGATCATCTCGACCAAGATGCATGCAATATGACCTATTTCTAGAGTAATATTTTCCCTAAACATTTGAGAGTAGGACTGAATAGCTGCGAGAAGGCTCACTAACCTAATTGCACCAACTCAGAAACTAAGGAATCCAAAGAATGTTTGGAGCAGTGTAAGACATCCCCACATGAACCATAGTATGTGAATTGTGTACGACCAAAGACTCGATAGAAAAATGCAAGTGATAAAGCAGTAACAAGTAGTATTGATCAAACAAATAAGAAATGCAAGTTTGGATTTAGCTTGAATCTTTTCACAGAAAGCATGGTATAAATACATGTAAATCAAATAACACAAAAAGCATGATAATCCTAAACTAAGAGTGTTAAGGTAAAAATCTAAATTAATTTTTACGTCCCCAATAGAGTCGTCACGCTGTCGCGCCATATTTTAAACTGGCTGAAACATCACACAACATATGGTGATTGTTGTAATTCTCGGATTTTAAAAATTTATTTTAGAGTCGCTACCTAAATTTTTTAGAAAATTAGAAAAAAACCATTTTTATGTGAAAAACTCTGTTTTGGCCTTTAGAAAATATTTTGTGATTCTGAGTGTTTTGGTTACTCGAGGGAAAGGTGTTAGGCATCCTTCAGGGCCTATCCAAAGATTGTCCTTAGATTCAGTTTAGAAAAATGTTTGAAAATATTTGCTTCATTATTTGCTAAAATTGTGAGAGGAAAACCATTAGTATTATTTTTTTATTTACTTTCAAAAATGTTACTCAAGATACAGAAGATGTAACACAACAATATGTGAGGACGTGATATGCTTATTGCAAATTATATATATTATAAAAATATGGAGAAGAGTAGTATTTTTTTAGGGAAAAAGGTCATGTATGCCCCTAAACTTTGCTAAAATATTTATATATACCCTCCGTTAAATGTTTAGCTCACCAATGTCATTGCGGTCAAAGTCTTGGGCCATATATACCCCTTTTGCCAAGGTTTGGGCAATATATACTCCCGTTGTCAAGTTTTTGGTTATATAAACCCCTGTTGCCATTAATTGCTTTGCTAAAACTCTCCAACCAGTTTTTTTCTTCTTTTTTTTAGAAATCATATTTTCCCCATCACTTTTTAATTGTCACATCACACATAATTAAATCCACCCCTTCTTGTACAAATTAACCATCCGTCAAATGCTCTCATCTACCTCACAATCTCTTTGAATTTTCTTTAATTTGTTGAAATTTCTTTGTTGTGTTTTTCAATTCTTGCATAACCCAAAGAATCATGTAAAAAAATTAAACAAGTCAAGAATACCCTATACAAACTCAATGCACAATTGCGACAAAAATCAAGAATTAAAGTTCTTACCAACTGCAAATTATTTTTGTATCATATCAACCTACTCCATCTTTCGCACCACCGTCAATTCTAACATAAGAATAAGAAGAATATGGAAAACCTAAGTGAGAAATTGAGATGTAAAAGTGTAAAAGAGGAAGTCCATATAGAGATAGCAAAAACAAATTGTCAATTAAGAGGATATCTTTTATACGTATGTATGTATGAGAGGAACGGTTACACAAGAATCTAAAAATACAAAAAAAGGATTTTGGCAAATTAGAGAAAATCCAAAGAGATTGTGAAGTAGATTAGAGCATTTGATTGTCGTTTAATGTGTAGAAGAAGGGGTGAATTTAATTATATGTGATGTGACAATAAAAAAATAATGTGACAAATATAATTTCTTAAGAAAAAAAAAGGAAAAAGGAGTTGGGAAATTCCAGCAAAGCAATTAACAGCAACAGGGGTATATATGATTCAAAACTTGGCAACAGGGGTATATATGACCCAAAACATGACAACAGGGGTATATATGGACCAAAACTTGAACGGCAAGAGTATTGGTGAGATAAACTTTTAACGGAGAGTATTTATGAACATTTTTTCAAAGTTTAGGGACATATTTGACCTTTTTTCCTTTTCTTATTATAATGATACACATAGTAGAAAGTATAAGAGTTTTTATAATTTCATAAGAGGATAGAGAAAATGGCCAAAAGCCACCCAACCTTTAATCCAAATTCCAACTACACGCCTATACTTTACGAGGGTCCTATGACCCCCTGAACTATTTTAAAGTGGAATATTTACATTCCCGAAAACTGATACGCAGACATTGTTTCAGGCAGTGAGCTGCACTCGCTGCCACGTCATGCCATGTAATTCCACGTGATATTACTTTTTTAATATAAAAAATTAATTACTTTATTTATTATATTTTTTCCTTTATATTCTTTGTTAATTTCCTTTTCAATTTCATTGCTTTTTTTCATTTATTTCATGTTCTTCCACAATAATGATTCTCCATTTTGGTCTTTTTTTTTTTCCTTTCTCTTCATTTGATTTTCTTCAATCTCAAACCTTTGCTAAATCTCAAACCTTTTTTAAATAGTAAATTCAAAGTCCACTATTAAACTCAAAGTTTAGAAAAAAAATTTGCTTCAAGAACGAAAATTTGCATGGCTTACCACATTTGCTTCAGGAATAAAATTTTCCATTTCTGTATTCATTATGTGAGTTCAATTGCAAAGTCGTTGTTCAATTGGAACTCAAGAATTACTAATTTTTTCAAGAAATGTGATGTTGAGGAAGAACACATATTGTTCGACGAAATGTCCCCAAAAGAATGTAGGAACTGATGTTTTCTGGGTATATAAGAAATGGGATGTTAGATTATACTCAACAAATGTTTGATACAATGCCCAGCAGAAATGTCGTTTTTCAATCTTGTTCCTTTTTCTTTTCTTATTTTTTAAAAAATTTTCTCAACTATGAAAATTGATGTTGAATTTATAATTGTGAAAAAATTTGGTGTTGATTTTGATTATGGTGCTGATTTGATTGTTTCAATTTCAAGAAATGTAGATTTGAATGATGATTTATGGTTTGAGATTGAAAATTCAATCGATGTAAAGTTAAAAGATTTCAAGATTCCACAAAATGTGTATAGAGCATTGTTGAAAGTTTATGTTTCATTTCATGAGAATGATGATTCTTGGTATGGTAATTCGGTTAATGAGTATATAAGTTTGAATAATCTTAGCATTCCAAGGAATGGAGCTTTTAGGGAGGTGATTGTTAGTTTGGATGAAATGGTAGTTGGTGTAGTTTGACCGTTTACTGTGATTTATATCGGAGAAGATGATAAATTAATTTTGAATTGGATGTCATTGTTGAGTTCTTGAAGATGCCATTGTTGAGTTCAAGAAGAAGAAGAAGAAAGAAAATGAATAAAGAATAATAATAATTAAAAATATATAAAGAAAAGAGTAAAGAAATATTAAAAATAAATTTTTAATTAAAAAATTCGTTCTCACTCTCTTTAAAGAGAGTGAAACACACTCTCTTGCCATGTCAGCGTTCAGGGGGATAATAATTCCATTTTAAAATAGTTTAGGGGGGTCATAGGACCCCCGCAAAGTATAAGTGTGTAGTTGGAATTTGAGGTAAAAATTTGGGGGGCATTTGACCATTTTGATATGATGAAGGTATATTAAGCATAGTATATAAATAAGTCATTATTGTGTAGAAAAGCTTTTAAAATATGCGAGTTATTCATTGTAAAATAAACAAAGATATGAACATATGTGAGAGTGTATGAAAAGATGCAAAAGTTCATTGATTAGAGTGGAGTTAAGTGAAAAATAAATATAATAACATGTGATAGAGTTGAAATAATAATAATAATAATAATAATAATAATAATAATAGTTGCGGTAAAAATTAGTAGTGTCAATAAAATCAACAATAATAATAGTTATAAAATATACTTCGTATCTGATAGCGTAAATATGTGTATATACCTTGCATTTTGAAACCTTTGAAATCTGAAAATTCAGACGAAGCTTGAAACATAGAACATCGGGATTACTCGGCTTATTAAAATAAATCAAAGTTGGTGATTCCTTTTTAAGACAAAAAATTGAATTTAGTAACTTGTAATCACTCCATGATAATGTTGCAACTCTCCTTTCATTTTTAGTAATAATGTGAGGTTACGGGTCCAACATTATTTGAAAAAAGGTTTTGAGGAAAATAATTAGTTTTAGAAAGTAAAATTAGCCTAACGTCAAATTTGCTAACCATATCCAAAATGTTTGTTTATGAGTTAGCTAATCACGTTTTTTTTAAAATGTGAGAAAGCTAACCCGTTTAAAAAGGAAATTTGCAAATGTTAAAATAATGTAAATACAACAATGAATAATAACTTTCTAAACCATTTAAAAAATAAGAATACTTAAATGTTATTCCAAGTATCAAGAACCAGTTAACATGACATGGATAATAAGTAAAGAATATTAAGTAGAAATGCTAAAAGAGATACTAGGCTCCTAACGGAGCTCGAACTTCAATTTTTCGTAACTTCGAGACTCTGCGATTCTAATAACGACTAACCCGATATTTGGGTCGAAAGAGAGTTCTACTGGAACTTCAATTCTTGGGTTTACATATAAAAATAGATAGGATTAGAGAAAAATTTAAGTCCTGATAAATAAATAAAACATGACGTAAAGATGTGAAACATGAACACAAGACATAGCATATACGTACAATTGTTTTCATGTTGTTACAGGGAACAATGTATGCCACCATAACTCATATTGTTGCAAAAGAATTTGACTAACATGGGTTTCAATGACCTAACTCATTTTGCATTCAAATAATTAAAGCGAGATCTATATTTTTGCTACTTTCACTTCCACAAACTCCAACAAATAAGGGACTTTAGCAAAATAAGGAAAGAGCAAACACAGGTGTATTTTTTGAGAAATACAATTAGATGCTTTTCTCCTTGAGAAAAAAGGGACTTCATTCGATGTTGAAATATCATTTGCAATCCAATTCTCGTAGCGTAAACAAACTGAAATTAGGATAAAGTATTCTACGAATCAAAAGCATGACTTTCCCATAACCACAGGAAAACAAGATAGGAAAACAGGAAGAGAAGACTATGTAGTCGTTTGACTATGGAAACTAAAATTTTTCGCAATTGGAGTTAAAGTTGGAGTTGACATTGGAGTTGGAGTTGACCATGTCTTTTTTTTTTTACTTTTGAAAAAACTTTTTTAAATATGATTTTATGCCCTAACTTTACAAACTATCAAAATCACCCAACTAAAATTTACCTACTAATTAAAAAAAACACAATTAGCCACTCTTATAAAAATAATTACATATACATGGCCATATTTAATGAATTTCAATTATGACATATATAATATTTACATTAATAGTCGTTTTCTCATTTTTGAAAATTTTAAATATGGATATTATATTAAGAGATCACTGCTTCCCGTCTTTTAGGTAACAAATATTATCTTTCAAACAAATTTATTTTTTTAGGAATTTATTTAATTTTTTTTCTTCATTTCCGTTCCTAAAAAATAGAAAATGATGAGTTGTTATTAAATTTTAGGGTGCCGCTAATTTATTTCTTTAATTTTCTTATAAATGAAAGATTTTACTGTGTGTGAATAAATTATTTCTATGTAAAGCATGCTTTGCATATTTATGGTATATTATATCATATACCATAAATATATAAATATACTTAGTATGTTTCTTTATACTTTGTATTTTTATATGTGTGTATATGATATATACATGGTATAAACTTCATATATAACATACTTTGTATATTTATATTATAAATATGCTTAGTATGTTTCTTAATACTTTGTATATTTATTTATATGTGTATATGATATATACATGGTATAAACTTTATACATAACATACTTTGTATATTTCTCTTATAAATATAACACTTTATATATTTATGGGTATAAATATAATACTTTATATATTTATGGGTATAAATATAGTACTTTATATATTTATGGGTATAAATATAAATTAACAGTAAAATAATGTCTTAAATAAGGAAAAAAATTAAATAAGAGATAAAAATAATGATGAGAGAGAAAAAGAGAGATATATATTAATTAGGATAACATTAAGTTTGAAATTATAATTATCTTATTCTTTAAAACTGCTATATACGTAATATTGAAAAAGTAATGTTATAAGGAGAGTTTTCTGTAAAAATTTAAAAGATTGGGGTTATATGTCATAATAATAAAAGTTGGAATTGAAGTTAGAAAATTGTGAAAACAACAAAAACCTGTTTTTCCTTTTCGAATTTTTATGGTCAAACACCACAATTTCCAACTCCGAAAATTTTTTTGGGAGGAAAGGGAAAAATTTCCAAGGACAAACGGGCCCATATGTGAAACCTGAATATTCTTTTTACTATACTGCTTTTAAAATTAAGGAAATTGATACTAAATAAGTATTTAAGCAAAACATGTTATAAAGAGAAGAGACAATAATTATTTAAATCAAGCCATTTTGTCCCCTCCTTGCCTATTCACGCTTATCCATGATTTAAGAGATCCCCGGGGATTCATTGGATTAACAGCTTCATACTATAGACAAGTCCACTTTCCCCTGTTAATCTCATGAATCCAAGAGTTTGATGGGCTATCTATTCAAAACATACCCAAAGAGAGGTTGCAAAGAGTTATATCTGATCTAGATAAAGGAAAATCATATGAACTTATTTATTAAGTAGAAGTGAGCAAGAACAAAAAAAACCAAACTAATAGATGAAACCATGCAGGGAGATATGAATCAGTAAGAAAATGTTTTTTTTACGTGACTAAGATAGTGGAAATGATCAAACCCAACAACTATAGATAAGATTCAAACCTAAACATGCACCAAGCAACACCAAAAGTGACCTTATTATTCATTTTTGACTACTAGTTACATACCAAGCATAACATACACCAATGGATCAAGTACATGCTAAAATATAAACAAGGTTTAACCAACTAATTAAAATAACAACTTCAAATTTCAACCCTCCATCTTTATCATGAGGAGACAACTTTTTTACAACAAACAATTCGAAACAAACTTCACTGTAATGCCCGATACATATATGAAAAAGTTATAAAAGTAAGGAGATAAAGAATTCTCAGAATATCAAAAATTCATACAAGACCGATCCAAGTCCAATTTTACATAAGGCAAGGACATTAACCTTCAGGCATACGAAACAAAAATTGAAAGGAAAACCAATTAGACGGGTAGTTTACCTTAGCAGCAAATGAGGGCTTTATTTCGAGTAAAGACTCAAAATTATCCATTATCTTTACTTTAGACACAAAATAATACATATTATTTTAACTGGTGCACTAATAATCCTTTTTATTTAAAAAGTGAGTGCATTTTTAGTCATCACTCTAATACTGTCAATTTTTTTAACTGCAGCCTCCTCACGTTCATATCAAGTAAACATAAGCACCATTAGGCAAGGGAAATCAATGTAAAAACACATCAAATAAGTCTTGAGACGTCGGCGCTGCATTAACAATTCAGACTTCTCTGTATCACTGCATCAACAATTGTTTCAACCTATTAATTTCATGGTCTGATAAAACTCATGAAGATAAAAAATGACGTCAACTTCTATGTTAGGTGATGCCAGATTCTTCAGCAAGTTAGTAGAGGTTGGTTAAAATTTTCATCAGCATCAAAGATTTTGGCTAAGAGAAGCTTTATACGCTGCAACTCAGGTTCTTAGACTACAAAACCTTCTGATTTAACCTCTTTGAGGTGATTAAATGTCACATTTATGAAATGTTCCACTTGAAGAAATTCTAGGATAGAAACACCATCATAAAAGTAGGTTTTACTGATGGATTAGTCAATGATATTTTACTCTCATTTTAGTTGCTTGCTCTGTCGTTAACGTGTCATTTTTGGGTCGCAACTATCTTGCACCGTGAAGCCACTGAAACTGCTCAACGAGTTATCAACAATGTCAAGCTAATGTTGGTAATTGCTTCCTTATACTGCTTATGGTGTGCAATCCAAATATACTTGGTTCGTTCTCGTCGGCCAGCTGTTGGTGAAGAGGCTGATCTCGAAGTTCTTGTGTTTATGGGAATATATTTTTTCCTCCCTCATTGACTGTGCATTCAATCCATGAAGTCATGAAATCCCAAGAACTTATGCCCTGATTAAATAAAAATCATAGTGGCTAGTGATATAAAAAATCCCAAGGCTCAAAGTGATTCAAACCCTTGTCAGCAACATTTTGCGGGTGAGGTTTTCTTTGGAGGAAAAAAATAATGTGATAAAAAGATAATTGACTAATGTTAAAAAAAATTAACAATGTTGGGAGTGATGACAAAAAATGCATCACTTTTTAAACAAAAAGGACTATTAAAGTACCAGTTAAAAGAACATCTATTATTTTGTGTAAGTAAAGATAATGATGATTTTGGGCCTTTGCTCTTTCATTTCAAAGTATTTTTCGACGATAGACTCAAACCCAAACACTTGAACTTAGATCGAAATTGGAGAAGAAAAAATAGAAATTTCGTAACTTTACTGATAGATTTTCAAGAGTATTCGCTAACATCTTTCTTCTCCCGAATCTTCCCCCTTACTCATTGTTTTTCGATTTCCGAACTTGTTTTCACTGGTTTTCCACACTTTCAACCTTCTTTTCACTCATTTTTAATTCTATTTTCTCCCTTTTTCGACTTCCTTTTGCCTTCATACAAACTCTATTTATCTCTCTTTTTTCCACTTTCAGACCTTATCCTCTTGGTTTTTTTTTTAACCTCTCCTACTCCTTTAGACCTCTATCTACTTTTTGTGACCCTAAACCCTTCAAATTTTTGCTCTTTTTCTTGCACTCATTTTGATTTATTGACCTGCCCTGCATGGGAATAGAGATGCCCCATTTATAGGTGCAAATCCAGACTTGAAAGTCCAGATTTGAAACCTTAAAATTAATAACATGAAAGAGGGAGGATGAAATTTAATTTCAAATCAAAAAATTTCTTCCATATACAAATTTTGTTGAGTCATTGATGGGTTGTAGCACCGTCTTGGGTCTATTTTCACTGATTGTTTTGGTTTCACAAGATGGATGATTTAAAAATGGGAGATTCTCGACAGTAGTGGCTGAGCTGCGGTAGGGCTAGGTTTAGGGTTCTTCAATTTTGGGAAGGTGAAAGAGAGAGGTAAAGGAGAGAAGGAGAAAGTCGGTTGTTGTTGTGTCTTTTGGGAAATACATATGTTGACATATTGATTATGGGAAAGGGAGTTGGCATGCGCATTTGATTTTCTGAGCAAGAACACGCATTTGTGGTACTTGTTTGTTGACTGATTTGGATCCGTCAGGTCTTGCGATCGGACGGTTCATATCTAATTTAAGGATAAAAAAGAAAAAAAAAGTAATAAACTATATGTGTATAGACATACATACATATATATATATATATATATATATATATATCGAAGGGTCGTGCTAGCACGGGCTCAATATATGTTATTTTTTTATCTCAATTTATATGATATAAATAAATTTTGATAATTAATTATATTTTAAATATTTTTTAGATATTTTAAGTTGTTAGCTATTGTAATTTATAATAGTTTTTTGACATTGTAATTTACTATTTTAAGTTGTTAGTCATTATAATTTATAATACTCTCCTTGCCCAAAGTTTTGTAGCATTGATAGTCTATTATATTTTTAGAATAATTTAAGTTTTTAATTACTGAAATTTATAATACTTTTTCTTCTATTTCAATTTAAGTGGAACTGATATAATTTCGAGAGTCAATCAAATATCACGATTGAAGTCCCGAAGTAGACATGTCTTAAATGACTCATAATAACTTATTAGAAGTGATACAATAAATAGTTGTGCAAAAAATTTAAGCGGGCCTCATATATGATGTCAATTTAATTTAAAACATCAATAACTAATTTATCTTCTTTTTATTTATTTTATTTTTCTATTAAATATTTTTTGAATATTTAGATGACTCGTAAAAATTAATTAGGGATAAAATAGTAAAATTACGGTTGAAACAACTGAAGCAAACATGTCATAAATGTCTATTTTATTTTGTTTATTAAATATTATTAATTTTTTAATACGTAAATGACATATAATAATCAATTAGGAAATAACTTATTAGAAATGGTATAACAAAATTAATATAAAAATTAGTTGTGAAAAAAATTTAGACAGGCCTTATATAAGATGTCAAATTAATTTAAAACTTCAATAGTTTGTTTATCGTTTTTTTGTATTTATTTTATCTTTTTTATTAAATATTATTAATTTTTTTAATACTTAAATGACTTATAATAATTAATTAGGGATGAAATAATAAAATTACGATTGAAGCAACTGAAGCAGACATGTCATAAATGTGTATTTTATTTTTTGTTAAATATTATTAATTTTTAATACTTAAATGACATATAATAATTAATTAGGGGTGATATAGTAAAATCACGGATTAACACTTAAATGGCCTATAGTAATTAATTAGGGATGAAATAGTAAAATTACGGTTGAAGCAGCTAAAGCCGACATGTCATAAATGTCTATTTTATATTTTTGTTAAATATTATTAATTTTTAATACTTAAATAACATATAATAATTAATTAGGGATGATATGGTAAAATTACGGAGGAAGCAGGCATGACGACCGCCTCCTGCTTCCAAGCCTCTTCTATATATTAGAATATAAAGTTAAAAATTTGAAGACCCTTGGATTGAAAGAGAATCAACGAATCCAATTAGTTTATTTTTGTTGGCTGGATTTTATGTTTCATTGCTAACGTGGCAGTATGTGATTGGTGGGTATTGTGTGGTGTGGAATAATAAAGTTGATGTGGGAATTGGATCGGGTTTGGGCTTCTTTGGCTAAAATTTAGGAAAAAGGACACTCTATGACCTTTTCAAAAAATAATAGCCCAATTATAGCCCAAGTTTGACATTTGGACAAATGATGTCTAGTCGACTAAACAAATGCCATTTTATGGCCATTTCCAAATCTTTCCCAATTTGAATCATTTTGATCCACATAGTCCATATACAGTCCATATACGATACTGGTATAGTCTATATACAATACTGATACAATATTCAACTTGGGCAATTCGGCCCTTTTAAAAATATTTCAATTGATTTTACTATAAATTTTTAAATTGATCAAATATTCTGTTTTTCTTATTCTTTAGAAATAATAATTAAATTATATAAAAACGATATAATTATTAAATAGAATATGAATCTATATAAGATATATGTATAGAAATTATATAGTTCTATCAAATATGTATATGTACAATATATAAAAAGTGTATACAAATCATATAATTGTTGTATAAAATGTGTAAAAAAAGTGCAGTTGTTATATAAATTATGTATCAAAACCGTATAATTTCTGTATAGAATATTTATGTATAAGATTTGTATAAAACCTGTATAAAAATTATGTAAAAAGGGTATAGAACTAGTCAGTAAATTAAAATGACTAGAAAGTGAAATTTAAATTCCATGACCATTTTCAAGGAAATAGTTTTATTTGAATTGCAAATGTACAGTTATTATATAAATTATGTATCAAAACTGTATAATTTTCGTATAGAATATTTATGTATAAGATTTGTATAAAACCTGTATAAAAGTTGTGTAAAAACGATATAGAACCAGTCAGTAAATTAAAATGGCTAGAAAGTGGAATTTAAATTCCATGACTATTTTCAAGAAAATATTTTAATTTGAAGTGCCGTTTTTGTCCTTTCCCCTAAAATTTATGGATAATAATTGGGTTTGAGTAAAGTTAAATTTGAAATTGAATTAATTGTTGGCTCAAATGCTCTTTTTCTTCCCAAATTAATTTTATCAATATTTCTTATTATCAAAAAAATATTTTTTAGTATTTAAATATATAAATCATAGAAAAATATTATATACGCATCCAATTTAATAATTTTATAACTTAAATATTTATAAGAATACATACATATAAACACAATATATAGTCCAAAAAAGTAAAGTAAAAAAAATGTGAATATGATTGTCAAACCATTTTTGGTGTTATTTTTTATATTAAATAATTAAACTTATTTAGTTAAAATATTTAAAATATGAGAAGGAAAAATGAATCCTCTTTTTATTCTTTTCAAAATTCATAAAAATAAAAATACGAATTTATTTTGAAAAATTATATAGAGCCAAGAAGCATCGAAAAAATAATTAAAAAAAAGTGACCAAAAATTAGGTGTCAACAAGGCAGCTTCACCGTGGATATTTTGAGGAGAGGAGAAATCGGTGCTATAATTGTGGTCAGCTTGGTCATATGCGGTAAGATTGTCCTTCGGCCAAAGTTACCACTGGAGCTAATAAGGTTCCAATCGTCACTTCTTTGGCTCCTACCCCTAAGGGTGCCACTTTTGGTAATGACACTAGCCAAAATAATCTCTATGCTCTTGCTACTCCTCAAGAATCTGAGGCATCCTCAGAAGTTGTTACCGATATATTACAACTCTTCTCTCATGATGTTTATTTTTTTCTTGATCCAGGTTCTACCCTATCTTATGTGACCCCTTATGTGGCTGTACGCTTTGATTTTGGTCTTGAAAATATTTTTGACTCTTTTTCCGTGTCTACTCTGGTAGGTGATTCTATTGTTGCTAGAAAAATCTGTAGGGTTTTGTGGTGTCTATCTTTCATAGGAAGACATTGGTGGATTTGATAGAACTTGATATGGTTGATTTTGATGTGATCTTGGGGATGGATTGGATCTATTTGTTTTATGTTTATCTAGATTGTAGGACCTAAGAGGTCAGTTTCCATTTTCCTAATGAATCGATAGTTGAGTGGGAGAGAAGTTCATTAGTACCCACAGGGAGGTTTATCTCCTATCTTAGAGATCAAGAAATAATTTCCAAAGGGTGACTGTATCATCTAGTTCGGATTAAGGATTCTAGTGTTGAGAGTCCCTCTTTGCAATCTATCCTTGTGGTTAATGAATTTTCTAAATTTTTTCCCGATGATCTTTCTGGAATTCCTCCCGATAAGAAAATGGACTTTGGGATTGATCTTCTATCGGATACCCATCTATTTCTATTCCTCCTTATAGGATGGCTCCGACTGAACTAAGGAGCTAAAGGAGTAGTTGAAAAATCTTCTTGATAAGGGTTTCATTCGTTGTAGTGTTTCTCTATTGGGCACCTATACTCTTTATGCAAAATAAAGATGGGTCTCTTCGTATGTGTATATACTATCATCAGTTGAACAAGGTTACGGTGAAGAATAAGTATCCTCTTTCTAGGATTGACGATCTATTTGATCAGCTTCAGGGTGATAGGTTTTTCTCTGATATTGATATTTGTTTGGGATATCACCAGTTGAAAATTAGGGAGGTTGATATTCTTATGACTTCTTTTCAAACTCGTTACAATCATTATGAGTTCTTAATTATGTCATTTGGGTTGAGTAATGCCCTGACTTCTTTCATGGTTCTTATGAATCGGGTGTTCAGGTATTTTATAAATTTGTTTGTTATTGTCTTTATTGATGACTTCTTGGTGTACTCTAAGAGTGAGAAGGATCATGCCAATCACCTCCGTATTGTGTTACAAACTCTTAAGGATAAAAAATTATATGCTAAGTTTTCTAAGTGTGAATTTTGGCTAAGTTTAGTGACCTTTCTTAGGCATGTTGTTTCTAATGAGGTTATCAAGGTAGATCCACTGAAAGTTGATCCAGTTAAGAAGTGGCCTAGACCTGCGACTCCAACAGACATTAGGAGATTTTTGGGCTTGGTTGTGTATTATAGGAGGTTTGTGGAGAGTTTCTCATCTAATGTTGCTCTGCTGACAAGGTTGACTCAGAAAAAGGTTAAATTCTTTTCGATGCTTGTGAGGGTAGTTTTGAAAGTTAAAGGATAAGTTGACTTCGTGCCAGTGTTGACCCTGCCCAAGGGTACTGATGGATTTGTGGTGTATTATGATGTGTCTCGTGTAGGTTTGGGTTGTGTTCTGATGCAACATGATAAGGTTGTGGTCTATGCTTCCAGGAATCTTTAAGTTCATGAGAGAAATTACCCGACGCACGATCTAGAGTTGACGATTGTTGTTTTTGCTTTTAAGATCTGGCACCGTTATTTGTATGGCATACATGTGGATATTTATTCATACCATAAGATCTTGCATTATTTTCTTAAACAAAATAAATTAAACCTTAGGCAGAGGTGGTGCTCAAACTACTTAAGGATTAAGCTAATGTTGTTGTTGATGCTCTTAGAAGGTTTTCACGGGAAGCTTAGCTCATGTGGATGCAGAGAAAAGAGGGTTGGCAAAGGCTATTCATAGGTTGTCTAACTTGGGAGTTCGTCTTTTGAACTTTGAGAATAGAGGGGTAATTGTTTAGGAAGTCGTTAAATCATCTGGTAGTGCTGAGGTTAAAGAGAAACATGCTTTATATCCTATACTTATATAGATTAAGAATGATGTGTGTAAGCAAAAGGTTATGACTTTTGAGATTGGGAGAGATGGCGTCTTAAGGTATCAAGGAAGGTTATATGTTTCTAATATTGATGGGCTGCAGAAAAGGATTTTGCTGAGCCGCATAAGTCTAGATACGCAGTTCATCTGGGTTCAACTAAAATGTATCATGACTTGAAGGAAGTCTATTGGTGGAATAATATGAAGAGAAATATGGCAAATTTTATTGTTAAGTGTATGGTTTGTCAGCAAGTTACGGTGGAACATTTGAGGCCTGGTGGCATGTCTCAAGAGATAGAGTTGCCTATGTGGAAGTAGGGGATGATTAATATGGACTTTGTTATGGGTCTTCCGTATTCTCGCAATCAATATGATTCTATTTGGGTTATTGTGAACTAAGTCTACTTACTTCTTACTTGTGATGACCAACTATTCAAGTGAGGACTATGCTAAGTTATTCATTTTGGAAATTGTTAAGTTGTATGGGACACTGGTGTCCATCATTTCAGACCTAGGTATGCAGTTTTCATCTTATTTCTGACATTTTCAAAGAGGTTTGGGTACTCAGGTGAACCTTAGCACCACTTTCCACCCTCTAACGGATGGACAAACGGAAAGGACTTTGGAGAATATGTTAATGGCTTGTGTGATTGACTTTAAAGGTAGTTCGGTTGACCATTTTCCTCTTATTGAGTTTGCACTCAAATATCTCTTTTTGAGGCTCTTTATAATAGGAGGTGCAAGTCTCCTATTGAATAGTTATGGTGGGTGAGACTAGGTTGTTTGGCCCTGACTTGGTTCATCAATCCATAAAGAAGGTGAAGGTAAAGGTGATTAGAGAAAGACTTAAGACTGCTCAAAGTCTCCAAAAGTCTTATGCAGATATATGACGGAGGGTGTTGGAGTTTGAGGTTAGTGATTAAGTATTCTTGAGGGTTTTTCCTATGAAGTGAGTCATGAGATTTGGGGAAAAAGGGGAAGCTCAGTTCTTATTACATTGGTCCATATTAGATTGTTAGAAGAATTGGGAATGTTGCGAATAAGGTAGATTTACCAGCAAGTTTGGCTTCCATTCATCCTATTTTCCTTGAGTCTATGTTGAAAAAGTGTGTGGGTGATCCTTCTTTGATAGTTCCTGTTAAGGATATTAGTGTTTTGGATTCGTTGTCTTATGAGGAGGTTTCCATGGAGTTATTGAATAAGCAAGTTTGTTGATTGAGGACAAAAGACGTAGCTTTAGTGAAGGTTTTTTTGGAGGAATCAAAAGGTGGAATAAGCTACATAGGTAGCTGAAGAAGATATGAAAGAAAAGTATCCGTTTTTGCTACCCAGATTAGATGAAAGTAATTAAGGTATGGGTTTCATTTCCCTCTAGTCGCATTTTGATTTTGTCGTTTGATTCTGATATATTCTTATTATTATCGTGCTAAGAACATCCTAACTTCTTATTCGTGGATGAATGATCTTAAGGAAGAGAGGGATAATGTGAGACCCTGTAAAAATTTCAACTATTTTATTTTTGACCCTCCCACATGCATAATGTCAATTTTTGACTTAAATTATGTTAAGGGATGTTAAAAAGGTAAAGTTTCAGAAATTTTGAAAGGGGTTTGGGGTTATTTTGGAACCCCAAAGCAGTAAGTCTCCATGATAGTAGCGTTCCACAGAGGTTAGCCTCTGCGATAAGGGCGTGCCACTCTCCAATTTTAATTTCCCCCCAATTTTTATTTTATTTTTCTCTTGGGGTGAGGGAATTTTGGTCTTTTTACCCCTCGTATGACTTTTAAACATAAAATTCACCCTTTTTCTTCAGGTTTCAAAGATCAAATTCTATTTTTTCTCTCTTTAACTCAAAACCCAAGAAAGCTCAAGGGTTTTATAGAGAATTCAACATCCAAGCTCCAAACTTTGAATTCTCTCCAAATATTTCTATATTTTAGGCATATTCCTCATCTCTAAATTTTATTTTTACATTGTGGCATTAAATTATTGAATATTTATGTGATTTGGATTGATGGGTTTGAAATTGGGTTGAGAGCTTTTTGATCTAAATTGGATTTATGCACCTCAGTGTTGTTATCTATAGTGGTTTAGCTTTGTTTTGAGGACTTTTAGTGTGATTAATGTGTAAATAATGATACAAATAAGAATATATGTGTTAAGTTACTTGATTACAATGTTTAAGGTGTTTTTCAATCAAGTTCGGAATCAAATTGGTCACTTAGAGTTTAAATGAGAAAACTAGTGTTACTAGCTTGAGCTATGTGTTATTCTAGTTGATCTCGATGCATTCTAGCTTGTATAATGAGTTCCTGATGGTATTATGGTGTAATTATGTGTGTAAAAACTTTTTTATAGTGTTTATGGTTCAAGTCAAACAAGCCAAGAGTCAAAACTAAATTAAAGATCAGAAGGATAAAACTAGTATTCTTATCTTAAGTTTCTAGTTCACCGTCTTGGATGTTGTATTGTTTTGAGCTCTAATCCATAGTGTGTGATGCTATAGGATGATTGTATAGTTTATTATGATCTTATATGGATTATACAAAATATGAAAATTAAGTGGAAATAACACCAAAAGGCTTGGAATGGATGAACAAATTCACGGGACAAGACTTGACGTAAAAATGGATGATTTGGGGTCACGAGAGCGTCACAGAGCTTAGAAACCGCAATAGGGAACATGATAATCCTTGGGGGATGACTAAGGGACACAAAATTGTGTCTATATTCGATTAAGGTGTGTCTCGAAACCTAGGTACCGCAATAGACGACGTGATGCAGACCCTACCTCAATTTCGGCAGATTTGACCTCCTATAAATAGGACAGTTAAACATGATGCTATACACCTTGGACGAATTTTAAACTTTGAGGGAGGTTGGATAACACTTCAAATAGGGTTTATATTCTTTCAATTTAGTTTGTTTATGAATTTTATCATGTATTCATCTATCATGATTACGGTTATGTCCATGAGCAGCTAAAAGCCCTTTTCTAGGGTTAAGGCCAAGAACATGATTACACTTGTTATGAATTGATTTGGTTTTAATTATTTATCATATGTGGTTGTTTATTTATCCTCGTTATTACTATTTTAAGTATTCTCTACCCTTAGAATACATCCATTGTCATCTTGTGAGCCTGGAAAGAGGAACAAGAGGATGGAACATTGGGTAAATAGAATAGGATTGTAATTTTGTATAAAATGAAGTTATAATTTGCATTTAGGATAGGAATATACCTACCTTCCCTATTTGGTTCACTTACGGTATGAAATATGAATGCATTTAAATTAGTTCTCACATCCTTACTCAATGATGTAGTTGTGGGTCTAAGTTAGATAGGTGACTAGAGGCTCGGAAGACCATAGTCATAATATCAACCCCGTAAATCAATAACCAAGATAAGTAACCTAACCAATGAAATTTAATAGCATAGTATGATTCTTCGTAGAGCCTTAACCCTGGGTTTCTCCTCATTGATTGTCCAACAACTTTACTTTATCACATTGTTCACTTTACTTCTAGTTTATAACTCTCTAACTTGTGGTTACGTTTTCCCTTGATTTATGTCAAAAGTGAACTAGAATTAGATAGTTTCTTAATACTAGTCCATGTGGGATCAATATTTTGCTTTTATAAGGCCACTTTACTATTTGGTGAGACCACGTACAGTTGTGTGTGTGCTTGGGAAGAACAAATGTTTGGTGTCATTGTCGGGGACTTGTAATTTGATAAGTGCTTTAGTTTTAATTTTACTTTTTAGATTTCTTTGGTGCTTCACTTGGTCTTGGTCTTGAATTTGCAGGAACAATTTTATAGGCTAGTAAGCTAGAAAGGGACCTGGAATTGGTTGAACCAGACGCTGAGCCCGAACAATGCTTACACCAAAGGAGGAGAGAAGCAGTCCTTTTCTACCGGATTCTGTAAATCAACAAAGAACAAGATATTCTTGCTCCCATGGTTGAGGACCCACCAGCCCACAGGATAGTTCGCGAAGTGGCAATCCCACTTGCGACAGATTTGACCTCCCCTATTCAAAAACTAGTTGCTGGAGGTATATTCGAGCTGAAGCAGAACATGGAGCAGCTCTTGCACAGCAATGGAAAATTCACTGGAATATCACATAAAGATCCGCAAGTTCACTTGTAGAACTTTGTAGAGATCAGTGACACATTCATCCCTACGGGAGTGTTGACTGATTATGTGAGGCTGACACTTCCATTTTCACTGTTGGGGGAAGCAAAGAATTGGTTGAACACTGAGATGGCAGATTCAATCACAGCTTGGGATGACATAGCCCAGAAGTTCCTTATCCTCCTCTTTCTATCTGGCAAGACTGCAAGACTTCGCAGTGAGATTTTGAGATTCAAACAGAGGCCAGATGGGAACGTTTATCATTCTTGGATGTCACGACCCAATTCATGAGTCATGATGACACCTATTAAAACCCACAGTAGGTAATACAACACTGTAACACGGAGCTAAGGCAATCCATTACTTCGGTAGGAATGCCCAACTTGGCCTAAATACACGAAGACAATTATAATCAACAGTATTCCACTAAAAAAGGACTATCAAAATACGGATACCAATCCCACGAATTGGTGATATCAGTACAAGAGCATCTAAGTTTGATAATAGGAAATATAACTCATAAGTCTAAAACAGTCAATACATTTGTCTCGAATACAAAAGACTAAACAAGGATAAAAGGAAATGGGCGACTCGAAACTCAAAGGTCTCACCCAATCTCTGAAATCAACACTGTACGAACTCAACTCAGAGGCAGAAACTAGTACTCGATTCTACACTAAAAAGGTACATAAGTGTAGAATGAGTACCAAAACAATGGGTACTCAGTAGGCATTATCGTCCGAATGAGCCAAATTATGATATAAGGATGATATAAAGCAAGACAACATCTCTAAGTCACGGTATAAAATCAAATCTGAATCATCTTCATCATCACTGTATAAAATAAATTATCAACTAGAATGATAATACAACATCTCATATCAATACACGACAGTACCATCATTTATAGTGAGTAATAGATCCGAAAGCATAAAGCGACATTAATACAATCACAAACGCATACATACCAAGTTAACACATATACATTCATTAGAGCATAAAGTAAAAGAACTCAACATGGTATCCCATATCACTGAGGAGTACACCCAAGAGAAATATAAAGTAAAGAGCCCATCACGACGACCCAAACCATCGGAGAGTCTATCAAAGGATTAACTCATCAATAAAAAAAGACATAAAACTCACTTCACAACTTCCAGGGTTATCCACATTTCACATTAATGGCCAATTGCCAATGATTATAACCATCAACCATTACCGCAATTAAATAACTTATACCAAGATGCTAATACTTGTAATCATATCACCATATAGATATCTATCTCATAAATATATATTACTTAATAATTATTAGCTAACCAATGATTATTAATGAATCACCCATTTACTAGACAACAATAACCTCTAATTATTAAACTAACCGATACTTTACTAAATCTCAATTCACGGGATAGCAACTAGCAATTATCCGCTAAATAACCAATATTAACATCTTTTTAAGGTTCATCACTAGACCATAGACGCCATTTAGCCCAAAAACAATTCTAGTCATCATCATCACACTAGTCATCATCTAGAAAAAGACCATTAATCATCATTAGATACTAATATATCTAACTATAAGCGTATTTTAGTATCTAGAATCATTAATATATGAATCCTCAATTAATAGCTAATCAACATCATAACTTGGTCATCAATGTCATTAATAATCACCAATGCTAACCAATCATCATCGCTAGACACATAACAACCACCATGGTTAGTTGTCGCATTTCAATCAAACAAGGTTCAATAACTAGAATTCTAGACTTCAAGCCATCAAGTAAAATAGTCACTTAGTAATCAACTAGTCACCACATAACTTCCTTTAATAAGAAATATACCATAATTAATCCATTTATCCAGTGATAACTAAACTCACTACGTTGATCCTCAAATACCATTCAATATTCAGGTTACCAACTTGTCCTAATACATTATGCGACATTTACTACTTCTACTCATTATTTAGCACTAGCAAGAACTACACTGCTTAACAAGTGATTAGCACTAATGAACTATAACTAACAAAACCAAGAATAACATCATACCCTCAAGCACATATGGATGTAATCATATAAAAGCATCATCACACACACAACATATATTTACTTGCTCACCATTCATACCATCATTATATCCTTCGGACTTACCGGGCATCGTCATATCATCAATATATCCTCTGGACTTATTGGGCATCATCATATCATTAATATATCCTCCGAATATAGCGGGTATCAACATATCATTAATATATCATCCAAACTTAGTAGGCATTATCATATGATCAATATATCCTTTGAACTTACCGAGCATCATCATATCATCAACATATCCCCCGGGCATCATCATGTCATCAATATATTCACCGGGACTTATCGAGAATCATCATGTCATCAATATTCACCGTGGCATCAATATTCATCATAACATCAATATTCGTCATAACATCAATATATATGTGCAATCAAATCCATAATATATGCAAGCCCCACGAGGTATAGAGTGAAAGAGACATGAGGGAAAATATACTTTCGTACCTCATCATTTATTATCAACACAATATATTACTAGGAGCATGAATACAAATATTTATACGGTGTAAATACTCAAATACTTTATTGGGCTTAACATAATCATTAGAAGTTTCGAATACAAGCCATAGTTATCCTCTAGAGCCCCTCTTTATAAGCACGATTTACATTATTAGCACAAGAGGATCTTTAGTGCAAACATTAGTTTAGTCACTAGGCTTGAACATAATGTGCCTAATAGCATAATCCAAGACCCATATGGTAATTTAGTCAATGATTTAAGTGATAGAATATTCATGGGTTCAATCTATAGAACAATTCATTGCAATCCATGCATTATCAATAATCTAGCAACCAATCTTGCATACCATTTTGAACACCAACATCATAAATAAACCATTTACCGGGGTTAACCATTATATTACCCAAGGCATATTATATATGTGTAACAAGTATCTAGGTCACTTATGAAACTACCAAGTCCAAGCTTAAGGTGTGTCAAGTTTTGCTTCTAATAACCCAAATTCCTCTCTAAGTCTAACTTCTACCCGGAACTAAGCTAATCCATTTGAATCATGTCTTAGAAGTTTTCCATTCCACACTAGTCCTATGGCACAATTCTTCCTCAAGTACTGCTCTTAATCCATCCAAGGCTACTAGGGCAATTTCCACGACTACGCACAACTAAGGTCAACTTACTATTTAGTATGAGTTGACAAGGTCACTATCGTCTAAACAGAGCATTCTCATGCTATTCATGAGATAACAAGTCCAACTAACCCAGATTCCAGGCTATAAGTCAAGTATCACACTTTATGAGTTCAACAGCCTAAGTGGCTCAACTAACCCCAAACATTACCATCTATTATTTCAATACCTAAAACCCCACCCAATCTATCAAGATATCAACATCATACTATAATAAAGCTAAATCTAACAAAAAGTAAGCCTAACCTACCTCAAATCCAAATATAGCTCACGAATCAACAATCTTCACTTTTCCTTTCCCCGAAGTTTCTTCAATGAGTCAAGCTATCAAAAATACAATCTATACATTATTATCAGAATATCAATACCCATATTGCACCATTGTGCTTCAGGTCCAAAACAAAACCAAAACCCCCCAAGTGGGTCCCACTTATATAAAATAAGTTTTTGAGAGAAACCCATTGCTCAAATACCATTAGGGAGTTCTACTCCTCAAAAAAGTGGTGCAAATCAATCATGTTTGGGCTAAAATCAAGCCTCAATCCATTTGGGGTTTTGGGTCCAATAATAAAAAAATCAACACTAATAATGAAAGATTCATACCTTAGATTCGATGTTAATCATGAATATGCAAGTTATTCAAACTCCCAATCAACACCTAAGAGTCAATTTGGGAACTACACACTCTATTAGAGTTTATGGAACCCAATGCAAGAGAGAAATAGGCAATTCTGGTCCATAAGGGGCTTTTAAATACCCCTTCACAGGCCCTCAATTTAGGCAATCGTGGACACGCAGCCGTGATAACGGTATCATGATCGCAATACAACCTTCGTGATTGCGGTACTTTGCTGCCCCAGATGATAGCTGAAACTTAAAATAAATTCCAAGTTTTGGCCAGTGCCTCGGGATGCATTCAGTGTCCAATATGAGCAAACAAAATATGCAACCACACTGATTTTGATATTTCGAACATATTGGAAAAGTCAAATTTTCCATCCAAGGTCGTTTTGACCAAATGTGGGCCCATACCTAAATTTTTAATTTATCAAACTTTTTAACAAATAGGTCGAAATAAGTTCGGGTATTGCGGGACCCAAACCAAAGGTCTACCCAACCTAAAATTTATATTTTAGAGCTACTGGCGGAGTTAGAATTCACATCCAACATTATTTTACTAAATTTTTTGCTCGGTGGTCATTTGTAACCAGCGATGACATTTAAACATGGAAATAATTCTCAAAACCAAATGAATTACTCGGTAACCGCACTATCAGTTCCAGCTAGTCATAAACAAATGGGGAAGATATGGAAAAGCTCTAATGATGAAAATAAATGGAATCACAAAAAATGACCCAAAGGGTCATTACAACATCCACTACTAAGAAATTTTGATACCCAAAAGTTAAAGATAAAGAAAATACCTAAAGTATCGAATAGGCGAGGATACTGGGACCACATCTCACGCTCGATCTCCCAAGTGGCCTCTTCCACTGGGCGGTGCTTTCTCTGAACCTTAACTATAGGAATCTCTCTAGTACGCAACTATCTTACATCACTAGCCAAAATAAGTATAGGCTCCTCCTCAAAGGCCAACTGATCATATAACTGGACTGAGTCCCACCTAAATACATGAGACGGATTAGGAATATACTTCCACAACATAGAGACATAGAAAAATGGATGAACAATAACAAAATCTGGAGGTAAGGCTAACTCATAGGCTACCTCGCCAACTGCGTAGAGAATTTTAAAAGGACCAATAATCGAGGACTAAGCATACCCTTCCTTATGAACCTTATCACACCCCTTATAAATGAGATAAAGGAACATACAGTAACTAACTTCGAACCTCAAGGAACGGAGCCTATGGTCGTCATAGGACTTCTGCCTACTCTGGGCTGCTCTCAGCCTATCCTGAATTAACCAACCGTCATCTAATGAGTTCTAAAGAAAATCCATATCACGAGGTATCACCTCAGAAGTCTCAAACCATCCTATTAGTGAGCGACATCTCCTTCTATACAAAGCCTCATAAGGCGCCATCTTAATACTCGAATGATAGCTTTTACTATAGACAAACTTTACCAATGCTAAGTGTTGATCCCACTGTCCTCTGAAATCCATAACACAGCTTTAAGAATATCCTCAAGTAATTGAATAGTCTTCTCGGACTGACCATTTGTCTGTAGATTAAAAGTTATAATCAAATCCACCCGAGTGCCCAACTCCTCCTAAAATGCTCTCCAAAATCATAAAGTAAATATAGAACCATGGTCTGATATGATAGGAATGGGCACCCCATGCAAATGACCTATCTCTTAAACATAAATATGGGCCATTATTTTAGCACTAAAAATCATCTAAATAGGAATAAAATAGGCCGACTTGGTCAAACGATCCACAATAACCCAAATACCATCAAGGCCACGAGAAGTATGAGGCAAACCAACTGATGAAGTCCATAGTAATCTATTTCCATTTCCTATCGTGTATGGTCAACCTCTGAGTCAATCCTCTTGGACGCTGATGCTCAGCTTTAACCTACTAAAAACATAGGCAACGAGCCACAAAGTTTGCCATAGCTCTCTTTATACCATCCCACCAGTAATGTTGCTTCAAATCTCTATACATCTTAGTTGTACCAAGATGAATGGAATATCTAGAGCTGTGAGCCTCATGAAGAATCGACTTAATCAAGTCATCAAGCCGGGGAACACAAGTACGACCTTGAAATCTCAAAATACCCTCAGAACCAATGGTGTGCCTCTCAAACTCACATTTATCACCTGATTATGGAGAAAAAATAGTTTCCTATCCTTATATTGACGATCACAAATCTACTCAAATAGGGAGGACCTCACCTCCACATAAGCCAAAATCCTTATAGGATCCAAAATATCCAAGCGAACCATCACATTGGCTAAGGCCTGAATGTCCCATACCATAGGCCTCTTAGATACTGATATGCATACCAACCTACCCATATTCACTGCCTTGCGACTCAAGGCCTCAACTACAATATTTACCTTACTCGGATGATACAAGATGGAAATATCATATTTATTTAGCAATTCCATCCATTTACAGTAGCGAACATTATGCTCTCATTGGGTCATAAAATGGTGAAGGCTATGGTGATCAGTGAAAATATTACAATGCACTCCATACAAATAATTCCTTCAAATATTGAACACGAAAACTACTACCAACAACTCTACATCATGAGTGGGGTAGTTACACTTATGTACCTTAAGCTTTCTAGAAGCATAAGCAATGACATGACCTTGCTGTATCAAAACACAACCAAGACCAACACCTAAAGTGTCACTGAACATGGTGAACCCCTCACTCTCAATAGGAAGATCTAATACTAGAGATGAAGTAAGACAATCCTTAAAGTTTCCAAAGCTCAATTCGCACTCCTCAGACTATAGGAAAGGAACTTTCTTCTGAGTCAACCTAGTCATACGAGTTGAGATAGTAGCAAAGCTCTCAACAAAGCTCCTATAATAACCAACCAAACCAATAAAACTGTGAACCTTAGTTAGAGGCATAGGCCTATACCAATCACAAATCGGCATAATCTTAGTCCAGTCCACCATGATACCAAAATTGGATACCATATATCCAAGGAATAGCACCGACTTAAGCCAAAACTCACACATAGAGAATTAGGCAAAAAATACATGTTCTCACAAGGTCTGGAGCACTCTCTTTAATGTTATGCATGCTTCTCACTACTCCTCGAATACACAAGAATGTCATTAATGAACAAAATAATAAAAGAGTCTAGATAGGGTCTGAACGCACGGTTCATCAAATCCATCAACATGGCTTGGGCATTAGTCAGCCCAAAAGACATCACCAAAACTCATAATGATCATAACGGGTCCTAAAGGCTATCTTTGGGATATCCGTAGCCTGAATCCTCAACTGAAGATAACTAGACTTAAAATCAATCTTAGAAAATACGGTTGCACCTTGAAGCTATTCAATAAAATCATTGATGTGAAGCCTAATCTAATGGTTCTTCACTATCACCTTATTAAGATGCCTATAATCGATATATATATGCATAGAGCCATCTTTCTTCTTTACAAATAATATAGGAGCTCCTAATGGGGAGACACTCGGTCTAATAAAACCTTTACCAAGAAGATCCTAAAGTTGAAAATTCAGTTTCTTAAGCTCAACAGGAGCCATCCGATAAGGTGTCATAGAAATAGTTTAGGTGATATGATCAAGTTCAATAGAAAATTCAATCTCCTAGTTTGGGGGATAGCAGGCAGGTCGGTAGAGAACACATCAGGAAACTCACAATAATAGAAGGTGAGTCAAGCAAGAGACTCTCTACACGAGTAGCACATATATAATCTAGATAAGACTCTAAACCCCTAGATATAAGTCTCCTATCACAAATATAGAAAATAATCCCTGTTGGCTTGTAGCTAACCTCTCCCTGCCATAGTCTGGGGGTATACTAGGCATGACTAAGGTAACGGTCTTGGCAAAATAACCTTTGACCGCTTGATAGTGGAATAACCAATCCATAGCCAGAATCACATCAAAATCTAGCATATCCATAATAATATGATCAACATAAGTATCAACATCACTAACTGTCGTAACATATAATATGAATACTCAATCCACTACTAAAGAATCACCCACGAGAGTAGATACACGTAAAGGCATAGATAATAAGTCACTAGTCAAGTCCAATTATGTGTATAATAAGTATTATATATATAAAAGTAAGTGGATCCGGGATTAAATAATGCAAGAGACAACTCGCAGAACACAAAAATTATACCAGTAGCTACATCATCCAAAGTCTCAGCCTCAGGTCTAGTAGGAATTGCATATAACTGACCACACCCTTCACCTAGATGGGCACCTGATTGACCTCTTATCTTGCCTGCCTGAGTACCACCTCAATGATCTTGGGCATATTTTTATGTACAAACATCACTATTTATCCATATTTGGACTTGTTTTAAGAATAAAAAATATGTTAAATATATTGAGTTATGAGTTAAATTGTGTTTCGTGTCTAACCGATATGATTGGAGATACGGGTTTAATTTTCTGTGGATTCGAAAGAAAGTGGGATACATATCATAAGAAGGCAAAATCATATGGAGATCCACGAAAGTAAAGAGAAAAGAAAGGAGTTGAGGCTTGACGAGAAAAAAGAATGAAACTGGAGAAAAATACCAGTGACACGACGCTATCTCAACGCGTTGCATCAACTTGTAATATATTGTGCCTTAGAAAAAATTGAAGAACAACTTCCAGTGCATTAACGCGATGTCAACGCATCGCGTTGATGTGTGATTTTTGTGCCTTAGAAGAAATTTCAAAAGCAACTACCAATGCCTCGATGTGATAGCAACGCGTCGCATCGATGCCTAAAGTTTTGACAATTATCCAAATTCTGAGGAGCAAGTTCCAGTGACACGATGCGATCTCAATGCGTCACGTCGCGTCGTATGGTGAAAAAATTGACTTAGCTTAATTTTCAAAGAAGAATTTCAGTGTGACAACGCGATGTTGATGCGACGCGTTTGTTGGCTCAACATTAGTGATGTGTCACGTCAAATTCCCAAGTATAAAAGGAACATATGAGAACAATTACTCGGGTCTTTTTGGAAAGCATAGGAGTGGCAAAAAAGCAGAATTTTCTCTCTTTTAGGGTTCTAAATATTTCTTTTAAACTTCTTTACTTCAAGAATTATTTTGGGTATGATTAATTACTTATTTTGAATATGGAATTCAAACATAAGTGGCTAAACACCCTTATTCTAGGGTTGAGACCAAGAAAATGATTACTCTTTTATATTCTTATTCATAGTTTATTTTTGGATTATCATATGGGTTGTTCTTAATTTCTTGAGCTTCCTAATTTGATGAGTGACCACCATTAGAATAAATTTATATTGCTATGTGCATCTGAGAGGAGAATCGTAGGATAGAACGAAGAAATTAGGGAGCAAGGTTCTTATCTTTTTATAAAATAAGGGATTTGAATTAGCATCTAGGATAGGAATATACTTAGAAGCCTTGCTTGGTTCAATTGCAAGAAGATAACTTTATGAATCTAGAATAATTGTTGTATCTCTATGGGAGTTGTAGCTACAATATTCAATTGATAGAATATTTGAGGTCGGGTGAACAAGACCGTGGCATAAGCCTTATGAATCAACAACCCAATAACAAATTAGACTGTGATAAGAATATAGAATTGTATGATTGTTTGAAAAGTCTCAACCCTGGAATTATCATCATTATTGATTACAAACGTTGCTTGCTTTACTCTAGTCACCACCTGTTATTTCTTGTTTAATAATTTACATTTTTATTCACAAATTCACAATCGTCGTGATACTCTATAACGCTTAATACCTTGTTGTCTAAAACTAAAAGTTGATTAAATTTCTAGTTTCTTAGTCCTCGTGGGAACGGTATCTGACTGTCCAAGTCTTTATACTACTTGTACGATCATGTACACTTGCGTGTGCATAGAAACGCAATAAGTTTTTAGCGCCGTTGTCGGAGATTAGTATAATTAGTAAATTGCTTAATTTTTGATAATAAGTTTAAGTGTTAACAACTTGATCTTAATGGCTGAATTTTGTAAGTTTAGATGAATACTGGACTGGCTAGAGATAAAGAATTGGTAGAGCCCTTTGCAGAACCAGAATTGATTTTTCATCAAAGGCGAAGAGCTCAACATTCCATTCAACAGGGTCAGATGGCTGAGATACAAGATCCTAATGTTGTTGATTCCAATGCTCCTGTTGATCCAAATGCCAGAAACGTTCTAGCTCCAGTTATTCCAGCTGTTCCTATTCAACCAGCTGTAAGACCTATTCGTGAGGTAGCAATCCCACTTACGAACTATGTGACTAATAGCATTCGAAAGCTCGAGCCAGGAGGTCAATTTGAAATAAAACTAAATATGGTACAACTGTTGAATTCAACAGGGCATTACAATGGTATTTCCTGTGAAGACCTGCAGTAGCATATACTGACCTTCCTGGAAATAAGTGATACATATATTCCTAAAGGGGTAAATGCTGATTATGTCAGATTGACACCCTTCTCTTTTTCTGTAATGGGGGAAGCAAAGAGGTGGTTACATGCTGAACCACCATACTCCATCACTTTATGGGAAGATTGTGCTCATAAGTTCCTTATTTGATTCTTTCCATCACAGAAGACTACATATTTGAGGAGTAAGATCTTGAGTTTCAAAAAAAAGATGGAAAAAATCTCTACCAAGCTTGGGAGAGATTTAATGGTATGCTCAGAAATTGTCTTCATCACCATCAATCAAATGATGTCTTGGTTCACACATTTATAGAAGGCCTTGAGTTGAATACAAAGATTCTTTTGGATTCAGCAGCAGAAGGCCAAGCTTTGGAGAAAACTTATGAGAATTATATACACTGTTGAATTGAATCTCACAAGGGAATCCTAATTGGCATGCAGATTCAAGGAGTGCTCCAAAGAAGGTTGCAGGGGTATTCGAGGTAGATCAGTTTACTGCATTACAGGCATAGATAGCAACAATGAAAAATCATATGACTACTCAACTAAACAACCTAAAGTTGGGTGTGACACAACCAGCATCAACCATAACATATGTTGTTCAATAGATAAATTTGTGGTGTAAAGTTTGTGGAAGTGGTGAGCACACAACAGATGCATGTTCTATTAATCTAGATTCAATCAACTATATGGAGAATGCAAATCATTAGGGTCAACAGAATTTTGGCAACATGTTTAATCCAAATTAGAGGAACCACTTCAATTTCTTATGAGGTGGAAATCAGGCATAGAATGCAAATCAGTACAAGGGACTAATGCAACCAAATCCATAGCCAGTTCAGAATAATTAGGTGACCGCTCAGACTAGAAATATGGAGAAATTGATTAAGCAGTTTATGGATCAACAAGCATAATTTACAGCAGAGTTGAATAGTCAATAATTGCTTACAAGAAATTTAGAGTTGCAGCTGGGTCAAATTACTGGGACACAAAATACAAGGCCACAAGGAGCATTACCTAGCGATACAGAGGCAAATCCAAAGCAGGTGAATATGGTTTAACAAAGAGTGGGCTGCAAACTAAGGAGACGGTTCAGGAGCAGGATAATCCCACAGTCACTCATGATAATTCAAAAGACAATTCAGAGAAGTAAGTCAAGGAAAAAGAGGCAAGTGATGAAATTTGTGTGGAAAAGAAGACTCTCCCCTTACCCTTTCTCAAAGGGCAAGGAAACATCAAGAGGAAGGAAGTTATAAAAAGTTCCTAGATCTTCTGAAGTAGGTTTAAGTAAACCTTCCTCTTGTTGACATTCTGCAGAGTGTGCTAAAATATATGAAATATTTGAAGGATATTGTTTCTAATAAGAACCAGTTGACCGAATATGCTATAATTGTACTTACTCAAGAGTGCACATCCAAAATTCAAAATAAACTGCCCACGAAGTTCAAGGATCTAAGTAGTTTCACCTTGCAGATTACCATTGGACAAACTATTTGTGTATGTGGATTGTGTGACTTGGGAGATATCATAAATCTCATGCCCACATCATGGTACCAAAAGATGGGTATTAGGAGTCCCAAACCCATGATGATTATTTTGTAGTTGGCGGATGGGTCCCTTGCTAGTCCAGATGGTATATTGAAGATGTGTTGGTGCAAGTAGGATCTTTAATCTTTCTGGTGGATTTTGTAATTCTTGACTTTGAGGCTGATCCTATTGTTCTATTTATTTTGGGATGACCCTTCTTAGAAATAGGACAGTTACTCATTGATGTAGCAGCCTGAAAAATAACCATGCGAGCGCATGATAAAGTAGAAGTCTTTGATGTGTACAAGGCATTGAAACTGCCAGCCATATATGAGGAGTTATCACCTATATCGTTTATTGTCCATGCTATGGATTGGCAGTTGCTGTTGTTTGATGATCCATTAGAATGAGCTTTGATGGGTCATGATCTGTATGGAGATGTGGAAGCATTGGAATTGGTCCAGGTTATAAATTTGGCAGTGGTTGAGACGTAAAGAGTGTCGTTCGAGCCTTTGAATAGGCCAATTGGTCCATCGCCCAAGCCATCAGTCGAAGAAGCTCCTAACTTAGAGCTTAAGGTTCTCTCTCCTTACTTGTTCTTGGTGATCAAGTTACTTTGCCTGTTATTTGTCTGTAGAATTATCAGATGTACTGGTAAAGGAAGTTATAACAGTTCTAAAGAGGAGAAGGAAGGCAATTGGTTGGTAGATATCTGATATTACAGGAATCAATCTAGCATTTTGCATGTACAAAATCTCTATAAAAGAGGGTTACAGACCACGAGTGCAGCAACAATGAAGGTTGAATCATGTGATGAAGGAGGTGGTCAGAAAAAAAGTGATCAAGTGGTTAGATATGGTATTATCTACTTAATTTCCGATAGCAAATGGGTGAGCCCGGTGCACTATGTACCAAAGAAGGGAGGAATGACTGTAGTAACCAATGATGATAATGAGTTGATTCCCACACGTACGGTGACCGGTTGGAGGATCTGTATTGATTATCGAATGTTGAATGAAACAACTCATAAAGATCACCATCTAATTTTCTTTATTGAACAAATGCTGGATATATTGATGGGGAAAGAGTATTATTATTTTCTGGATAGTTACTACGGCTATAATAAGATAATTATAGCACCAGAAGACCAGGAGAAGTCCGCTTTCACGTATCCACATGGAATATACGCTTTCAGACGCATGCCCTTTAGCTTATGCAATGCACCTGCTATATTTTAGAGATGTATAATGGTGATATTCTCCAACATGGTTGAAGATTTCATGGAGGTATTTATGGACGATTTCTCTGTGTATGGTAATTTTTTTAATAAGTGCTTGCAGAATCTTAATAGAGTCCTAGCTCGATGCAAAGAGACAAACTTGGTACTGAATTGGGAAAAGTGCCACTTTATGATTAAGGAAGGAATTGTTCTAGGTCATACAGTTTCATACAAAGGACTCAAAGTGTACAAGGCGATAAGGTATTTCACTCTATCTACTATGCTAGCAAAGTGCTGAATGATGCTCAAGTTAACTACACAATTACAGAGAACGAGATGTTGGCAGTGGTGCATGCATTCGACAAGTTTAGACCTTACTTAGTTGGTACTAAGGTCATTGTTTATACTGACTATGCTGCTATTAAGTATCTTGTGAACAAAAAGGATGCGAAGCCACAAACGATTATATGGATTCCACTACTACAAGAATTCGATCTTGAGGTGTGAGATAGGAAATGGGTTGAAAATCAAGTTGCTGATCACTTATCACGGCTGGAAAATCGAGACCATATAGTTGATGACTACCTTAATACCCTTAGTATTAAGGAAGAGTTCTCTGATGAGAAATTGCTTTCTTTAGATAAAGTTGAGTTCCCATGGTATGTGGATATTATGAATTTGATAGCTTGTGAGGTTTACCTTCCTGGTGCCACCAAACAACAAAAGAAGAAATTACTCAATGATTCTCGTGCTTACATTTGGGATGAACCATATTTCTTCAAGAAGGGTCCAGATGAAGTCATTCGTAGGTGGATCCCAGAGGCTGAATTTTCAAAGGTGCTACAATATTTCCACTCATCTTTATATGGTGGACATCATGGGGGCGAGAGGACTGTGAGAAAAGTGCTGCAATCAGGTGTTTTCTTGGCCTACCTTATTTAGAGATGCAGTTACTTTTGTAAAGAATTTTGATCAATGTCAAAGGTTGGGTACCATATCTAGGCATCATGAGATACCTATCAATAATATTTTAGAAGTCAAAGTCTTTGATGTTTGGGGGATTGATTTCATGGGTCCATTCCCACCTTCGAAAGAAAATCTGTACATTCTTGTAACGGTTGACTATGTCTCTAAATGGGTGGAAGCTATGGCGAGTCCAACTAATGATGCAAGAGTAGTGCTGAAATTTGTGAAGAAGAACATATTTTCCAGATTTGGTACACCAAGGGTAATAATGAGTGACGGAGGTACTGTAATGACCCAAAATCACCTCCCGTGACCTCACCCGGTGCTAAGGTTACAAGTAGCCCCAAGCTAACCCTTTGAGCATGTTTCTACTAATAATACTCAATTGAAGATGAAATAATTCAAACACTAGCATAGTCATATAATATGAAAGGAAATACGGAGAAAATGCTTGGTCCAAACGACCAAGCAATACCGGAAAACCTCAACACAACCACAATCTGATAACTAGTCTGACAAAGCCTCTACTAATTCATGAACTAGAGAGCCATTGGGACAGGTCCCCAACTAACTCGAAATAAACTAAAACTAATAACATAGTCCCTCAAATACTGAAATGTCTGACGATAGGTCCTCAAACCATGAGGACTCACCATTGTAGAAATGTAGACAGAGGTACTCGGAAGTCACTGGCGAGGCTGGGACTGAGCAATTGAACCTACATTATAAGACAATGTAGCACATAGACGTATATGTGGATCAACACTTGGGAATGTACTGAGTATGTGGGGGTGCATGCATTTTTATAAAACAACATCAATAATCTTTAATCAAATCGTGCATGCAATAAGTAATGACTCACATGGCTTGAATAAGTATAAAATGTTAAACTCATGAATCATGTAGAATGGAGCATGTAAAACAAATCTCGTGAGTCATCATAGTTTAACTTTGAAATCGGTAGTCTTCTCTTATTCTCATTACCCATAGGCTAAAGGAAACTTTAAACAATACTTTCAACTCATTCATATGTCTCATGGAGAGTAAAACTTCTTTAATGCTCAAGAACTCATAACTCTTATGAACTCAAGTACTTGGAATTCAGAATCATATAACTTTGAAACATATTTGAAGGCATTTCATTCACTTTAGGAAAATATCTCGTTTCAAGCTTTAGGGAAATCATTCTATCTCAATGGAAAGATACTCTAGTTTAGGAAAATAACTTATCTCATAGTTTCAGAGAAAATACTTATATCAAGGGAAAATACTTTAATCTTAGGGAGAAAATCCACTACTTTACGATTTGAAAAATAACTTGTATCAAGGGAGGTTCTCTTAACCGACATAAACCATGCGAGCTGCATGGAGTCCAACATTTTGTCCTCCTAAGGAAGAGACCCCACGTTTGGAAGGAGCGTCTTACTCTTTCCAGGGAGTATAAACTTAATTCAGTGATCACTTATCTCAGCCTCGGGACCAATATCTCAGCCTCGGGCCCAATATCTCGGCCTTAGGACCAAAAATCACCTCGGCCTCAGGACCAACCTACGATGGCACGTAGTTCTGGGGAAATAAACCATAGTAACTTACCCAACCGGTGATAAATACTACTCCCCTTAGATTATCTCGCTCATCTCATGAAAATCCACTTTAGAAAAATCTCATGGTTCAATAAGAACCCAATAATCAAATCTGTAATCTCATATAGTGAAGTGGATTTCAAAACTCCATGACCATTAGGTAAAAACATTTCTCAATAATCTTAGAATACTCAAATCATGGGTGCTTATAGCATAAGAGTTCATAAAATTGCAAATCTCAAGTCGGACTCAATAACCCATAATTCATTTTCAAGTTAAAACTCATCAAAAGTATAGTAGATAGCATATAGATTCATAACTCATGTAGAAATCTGGAAATTTTAGCAATTTGTCTCAAAATCTCAACATACTCACATACTTTAATGTTTCAAACATTTCAACTATTAACTTCTCAAGGATTAAAATCATGGGGTATAGGCCCAACTGCAATTTCTCAAGAAAACATGTGAAAATCATGTCATTAGACTCTCAATACATGGGAAAAATCAAAATATTGCAATCAATAATAATGGGTGAAAAACCCTAATTCAAATTCATGTAAAATCTCATAGATTATAGAAAAACATAGTTTAAATAAGCCTTTGGGCACAAGGATGAAAGGATTACCCTTGTTCAAAACCCCACATACCTTAGATTATGAAATTGTATGAGCGAACTTACTCTAAACTCTTCTTATTACTCTTGAGAGACGATTCTTGCAACCTTTGAACTTGGAAAACTCAAATCTCAACTTAATTTGTATAATCCATGGTGATTTTTTAGATTTCTTGGAGAAGGGTTTTAGATTTGCTTATGAGGGAGAAACCCTAACCTTTGGATGTTTTGGGAGATAATGAGGCTCTCAAGTTCATTTGGAATATATCTGAGGGTTAAAAGGAAAAAGACCCAAAAGCCCTTTTTAAAAAGGACTTAAAAATACTGAACGATGGCTACGACGGTCAAAGCGATAGTTCATCGCTAGCCTGACGATTCATCGGGTCGTCTGTCGCACGCTGGTTAGAAAAAGAACATATTGCCTTAGTGTGACAGTAGAAGTGACAGTCTATCACGCAGCCTGCGGTCTGTCAAATCGTCCATTGTACATTGGCCAGGATGAGGCCACACTGCCTGAGTGCGACGGTCCCAGCGACGGTCCATCGTAGCCTTGACGGTCTGTCAGTTTTGCCTTTGCACTTGGGCCAGAAAAGGGAGTTACTGCCTTGGTTTCTATGGGCCGAGCGACGGCCCTTCACTGAATCGACGGTCCATCGGATCATCCGTTGCACCCGGGCAGTTTTGACAACTCTCAGTAAAATGATCATAACTTCTCACCCCGATACTAGATTTGAATGAAATTGGTATCGTTGGGAAGCTAATTCCATTCTCTTCATGACTAAAAGTCAAATTTAAGAAAATTCTATATGGTTTAAACACCAATCACTTGGGAAGTCACTTCTCAATCTTTTAGGGTAGGGAATTACTCTTGGCTTGACATGCTCTAAGGTTCATATTACGAGGGAACTTTGAGGGGTTTTACAATATCTCCCCCTTGGAAACATTCATCCTCAAATATTGCTAGTTAGACTAGGAACACAGGAAAATAGAGTACACATAGTTGAAGCAAGTTGCTAAAACGGGTTCAAAATCTCTCTAAACTCTTGAATGCCTCAGAAATTGCTAGAATTCATGCAAGAACAGATACATATAGCTGAACTTTAGATTAGAAGGGCTGAATTAAGGAAGAATAATACCTTCAGATCGATCTAAACTCGCAGAAAAGAGGTGTCGGTACTTGTCTCGCATGTCTACTTCTGCCTCCCAAGTAGCTCCCTCAACTGACTGGTTCCATCACAAAACTTTAACTAAGGGAACCTCTTTGTTCCTCAGTCTACGGATCTGAAAATCTAGGATCTCAATAGGAATCTTATCGAATGAAATACTGTTCAAAATATCAGCTCTCTCTAAGGAATCTACGACGACAGAATCACAAATATGCTTTTTAAGCATGGAGACATGAAAAATAGGATGAGCAGCTGAGAACTCTGTGGGTAACTCAACCTCATAGGCTACTTTCCCAACACAGCTTGAAACTCTATATGGGCCAATATAACGGGTACTAAGCTTTCCCTTTTTACCAAACCAACCCTTTCATGGGTGAAATCTTCAAGTACACCAAATCACTTACTTCAAACTCAAGACCTCTTCTCCTCACATCGGCTTATGACTTTTGATGACTCTGAGCTATTTTTAACCTCTCTCTAATCAACTTAACTTTATCCATAGCTTCAGATACTGCATCAGGCCCAATCACGACAGCTTCACCTACTTCAAACCAACCTATGTGTGATCTATATTTTCTACCGTACAAGTCCTCAAATGGTGCCATCCCGATGCTAGCATGGTAACTATTAATATAGGAAAATTCTATCAATGGCAAATGCTCATCCCAACTACCTTTGAAATCAAGAGCACATGCCCTCAACATGTCTTCTAGAGTATGAATGGTCCTCTCAGCCTGACCATTTGTCTTCGGATGAAAAGCAGAACTCAAAAGAACTTGGGTACCAAGATCCTACTGAAACGCCCTCTAAAACTGAGAAGTAAATTGAGTACCCCTATACAAAATGATAGACGAGGGAACTCCGTGCAGCCTGACTAACTTCCGGATATACAATCTAACATAATTCTCCGCTATATAAGATGTGTGCATGGGCAAGAAATGTGCGGACTTAGTTAGCTTATCTACAATAACCCAAAAAGAATCATGATGATGATATGAAAGAGGTAACCCGATCATGAAGTCCATATTGACCACATCCAACTTCCAAGTGGGTATACCAAACTCTTGCATCACACCACCAAGTCTTTGGTGCTCTACCTTAACCTATTGGCACATTGCATACTTTGCTACAAACTCAGCTATATCCTTTTTCATACCATTCCACCAATAGATTTCCCGCAAGTCGCGGTACGTCTTGGTAGTACCGGGATGAATAGAATACTGTGCACCATGCACTTCAAACATAATCCTCTGCCTCAAATCATCAACAAACGGAATGCATAATCTACCCTGCAATCTCAACACGCCATCTCCCCCTTGGGAGAAAACCTCTACCTTTTGATCGTTAACTACCTCCTTCAGTCTGACCAAACTAGGATCTGTATCTTGCTTCTCCTTTACTTCCGAAACTAAATAAGATTCGAAACTACTCTGCACCAAAGTACTTCCCTCAGCTGAATCAAGCAACCTAACACCTAATCTGGCCAGACAATGCACATCATGAGCTAACTCCTTCTTACCTTCCTCTACATGAGCAACACTACCCATAAACAATCTTCTAAAGGAATCCGCCACTACATTGCTTTGCCCGGGTGATACAACAGACTCATATCATAGTTTTTTAACAACTCTATCTACCTCCTCTACCTAAGATTCAAATCCTTCTAAGTAAATACATACTACAGGCTCTTATGATCAGTAAACACATCAACATAAACACCATAGAGATAGTGTCTCCAGATTTTCAAAGAAAAGACCACAATAGCTAACTCAAGATCTTAGGTTAGGTAATTCTTATCATGCGGCTTTAACTGTCTAGAGACATAGGCTATAACCTTACCTCTTTGCATCAACACACAACCCAAACCAATTCTAGAGGCATTATAATAAACCATAAAACCATCTGTACTATCAGGCTAACTCAACACAAGGGCTGAAGTAAGTTGAGTCTTCAACTCCTGGGAACTCTTTTCACAGGAATCTAACCACTGGAACTTAACTTTCTTTTGAGTCAACCGGGTTATGGGAGACATAATAGAAGAGAAACCTTTAACAAAACGATGGTAGTAGCCCGCTAGACCCAAGAAACTTCTAATGTTAGATGGGGAGTTAGGTATAGGCCAATTTGCACTTTAAGTTAGAAGGCTTTCTTTGGAATATCATATTCCCTCACTTTAAGTTGATGATAGCTAGCTCTAAGGTCTATCTTGGAGAAATAACTTGCACCTTGCAACTGATCAAACAGGTGATCAATTTCCGAAAGAGGATACTTATTTTTGACTATGATCTTGTTAAGCTGACGATAGTCAATTCACATATGCAAAGAACTATCTTTCTTCTACACGAATAGAATAGGTGCACCCCAAGGAGAAATGTTGGGCCTTATGAAACCTTTGTCTAAAAGATCTTTGAGTTGCTCTTTCAACTCCTTAAGCTCAGCAGGTGCCATACGATATGGCAAAATAAAAATGGGACGAGTGTTGGGAAGAAGGTCAATCCTGAATTCTATCTCTATCGGGAGGTACCCCTAGGAGATCTTTCAAAAAAATATCTAGAAACTCGTTAACAATATTGACTGATTATATAGTTGGAGCCTCGAACTTAGTGTCTTTGACTCTAACTAGGCGATAGATACAACCCTTGGATATTAGCTTTCTGGCTTTGAGATTGGAGATAAAATGACTCTTGGGAGTTACCGAACTCTTGGACCAATCAAAAACTGGCTCATTAGGGAACTAAAACTTGACCACATGGGTACAATAGTATATAAATACATAACAAGAATAAAGCCAATCTATACCCAGAATAAGGTTAAAATCCACTAGGAAGGGCTCAGAAATCTTTTCGGGGCTTATTTTAAAATTCACAGCTACAATTGGGGTCACATAAGAGAGACTTTAACTGAGGTCCAACAATACATAGACATCAAAGAAAAAGACATGGAGCATATCGGTAACAACATCGGGAGAGTCCTCCTACTCCTGATAAGATGGTAAGGCATAGAATTTTTTCTGGCGCTGAACACCAGCAGTCCTAGATGAAGACCCTGAGCAAGGGCAGGATGGGGTACATGAGCTGGTACACTAGTAGCCTATGCCTGAGGTCGGGCATCTCTGTTCCCCTATCTGGCATGAGGACAATCTCTAAGTCTGTGGCCCTGCTTGCCACAACCAAAATAGCTTCTCAAATCTACAAAACACTCACCAGGATGATCCCTACCATACTTAACACAAAAAGGATAACAGGGCATGTTACCAACACTATTCCGCATCCTAGACATCAAAGACCTGCCCGCTTGCTCCTACCTGCCTCTAGGCGTGGGAACACTAGATGATAAAAGCACTAGCATAGACAGACGTCTCTGAAACTTAGTGCGACTCCCTCTATGGAACCTAGGTTGGCTAAACTCATACTGCTCAGATCTAGCCCTCTAGTTACCCCTCACTCTATCTGTCTCTCTAATCTTATCTGCCTCTATCTACTGGGCATGCATCATTAACCTAGCCATATCTATATCCCTATGCATTATCGCAGTCCTACACTCTTTCAGTACCAACCCAGAAACACTAGTCACGAACTTTCTCATACTAGACTGGGTGTCAGAAATCAAACAAGGAGCATACTTGGCCAACTGGTTGAACTTCAAGCAGTATTCCTTAGCAGTCATGGAGTCCTGCCTCAAGTTTATAAACTCCTCAATCTTTTCCTCCCTTATCTCAAGTGGAAATAACTTGTCCAAGAATGCATCTTGGAATACTTTCCAAGTCATAAGAGCATCATCTGACAGAAATAAATAACTTTTTCCTAAAACATATTATAGCCTCTTGGTCATAGATGTTTCCGCTAAACACCAATGATTAAGACTCTACTCAACGCAGCTTGTCAGACTCCCTAGGACTCCTTTAAAATCTTAGGCTCTGATGCCAAGTTTGTACCAATCCAAAATTGCCTCTCGAAATGTCACACGATGCTTAAGGCTACAAATAACCCCAAGCTAACCCTTTGAACCCTTTTCTACTAATAACACTCAATTCAAGATGAAATAATTCAAATACTAGCATATGAAAAGAAATACAGAGAAAATTCTTGGTCCAAACGGCCAGGCAATATCGAAAAACTTCAACGCAACCACAATCTGATAACTAGTCTGACAAAGCCTCTACTAATCCATGAACTAGAGAGCCATTGGGACAAGTCCCCAATTGACTCAAAATGAACTGAAAGTAATAACATAGTCTCTCAAATCCTGAAATGTCTGACGATAGGTCCTCGAACCACGAGGACTCACCACTGTAGGGATGTAGACAGAGGTACTCAGAAGTCACTGCAGAGGCTTGGACTGAACACCTGAACCTACATTATAAGACAATGTAACACCTAGATGTATATGTGGATCAACACTTGGGAATGTACTGAGTATGTGGGGGTGCATGCATTTATATAAAACAACATCAATACTGTTTAATCAAATCATGCATGTAATAAATAATAACTCACATGGCTTGAATAAGTATAAAATGTAAAGCTCATGAATCATGTAGAATGGAGCATGTAAAACAAATCTCGTGATTCATCATAGTTTAACTTTGAAATAGGTAATCTTCTCTTATTCTCATTACCCATAGGCTAAAGGAAACTTTAAATAATACTTTTAACTCATTCATATGTCTCGTGGAGATTAAAACTTCTTTATTGCTCAAGAACTCATAACTCTTTTGAACTCAAGTACTTGGAGGAAAACTTTGAAACATACTTGAAGGCATTTCATTCACTTTAGGAAAATATCTCGTTTCAAGCTTTAGGGAAATCATTCTATCTCAATAGAAAGAATTTCTAGTTTAGGGAAATAACTTATCTCATATTTTTAGAGAAAATACTTATATCAAGGGAAAATACTTTGGTATTAGGGAGCAAATCCACTACTTTACTATTAGGAAAATAAATTGTATCAAGGGAGGTTCTCTTAACCGACATAAACCATGCGAGCTGCATGGAGTCCAACGTTTTGTCCTCCTAAGGAAGAGAACCCACGTTGGGGAGGAGTATCATACTCTTGCCAGGGAGTATTACCTCAACTCAGTGATCATTTATCTCAGCCTTGGGCCAAATATCTCAGCCTTAGGCCCCAAAATCATCTCGACCTCAGGCCAAACCTATGGTGGCACGTAGTTCTGGGTAAGAAACCATAGTAACTTACCTAACTCCGTGCTAAATACTACTCCCCTTAGATTATCTCGCTCATCTCATGAAAATACACTTTAGAAAAATCTCATGGTTCAATAAGAGCCCAATAATCAAATCTGTAATATCATGTAGTGAAGTGGATTTCAAAACTTCATGACCATTAGGTCAAAACATTTCTTAATAATCTCAGAATACTCAAATCATGGGTGCTTATAGAATAAGAGTTCATAAAATTGCAAATGTCAAGTAGGGCTCAATAACCCATAATTCATTCTCAAGTATAAACTCATCAAAAGCATAGTAGATAGCATATAGATTCATAACTCATGTAAAAATCTGGAAATTTCATCAATTTGTCTCAAAATCTCAATATACTCATATACTTTAATAGCTCAAATACTTCAACTATTAACTTCTTAAGGATTAAAATTATGGGGTGTAGGCCTAGCTGCAATTTCTCAAAAAAACATGTGAAAATTGTGCCATTAGACTCTCAATTCATGGAAAACATCAAAATATTGCAATCAATAATAATGGGTGAAAAACCCTAATTCAAAGTCATGTAAAATCTCATAGATTACAGATAATCATAGTTTACATAAGCTTTTGAGTACAAGGATGAAAGGATTACCCTTGTTCAAAACCCCACATACCTTAGATAATGAAATTGGATGAACGAGCTTGCTCTAAACTCTTTTTCTTACTCTTGAGAGAGTGTTCTTCCAACCTTTGAACTTGGTAAACTCAAATCTCAACTCAATTTGTAGAATCCATGGTGAGTTCTTGGATTTCTTGGAGAAGGGTTTTAGATTTGCTCTTGAGGGAGAAACCCTAGCCATTGGATATTTTTGGAGATAATGAGGCTATCAAGTTTATTTGGGATATATCTGAGGTTTAAAAGGGAAAATACCCAAAATCCCTTTTTAAAAAGGACTTAAAAATACTGAACCGGGGCTGCGACGATCGAAGCAACGGTCCGTCGCTAGCTTGATGGTCCATCAGGTCGTCCGTCGCATGCTGGTCAAAAAATAATATACTTCCTCGGTGTGATGGTCAAAGCGATGGTCCGTTGCTTAGCTTGATGGTCCATCGGATCATATGTCGTACATTAGCCAGGATGAGGCCACATTGCCTGAGCGCGACAGTCCCAGTGACGGTCCATCATAGCCTTGACGATCCATAATTTTAGCCATCACACTTGGTCCAAAAAAGGAAGTTACTACCTTGGTTATGACAGTCCATCGCAGACTCGACGGTCCGTCGGATCGTCCGTTGCACCTGGGCGGTTTTGACAACTCTCAGTAAAACGATCATAACTTCTCACCCCGATATCATATTTGGACGAAATTGGTATCATTTTAAAGATAATTACATTATCTTCATGAAAAAAAATTCAAATTTAAGAAAATTCTATATGGTTTAAAGACCAATCACTTGGGAAGCCACTTCTCAATCTTTTTGGGCCAAAATTATAGTTCGCTTGATATGCTCCAAGGATTAGACTACGAGGGAACTTTGGGGGTCTTATAGGTACGCATTTCACTAACACCTAGTTGAAAAATATTCTTTCTAATATGGTATGAGGCACAAGGTTGCCACTATATACCATCCCCAAACTAGTGGACAGGTTGAGGTGTCAAATCGAGAGATTAAGCAAATACTTCAGAAGACCGTGAATGGACAGAGAAAAGATTGGGTGGAGAAGCTAGATGATGCACTTTGGTCCTATTAAACAGCTTACAAGATGTCTATTGGGATGTCTCTATATCTGTTGGTGTATGGTAAAACGTGTTATTTTCCTGTAGAGTTGGAACACCAAGCATATTACGCGGTGAAGAAACTGAACTTTGTGATGAATGCCACGGAGGAGAAAGATTATTACAACTGAACGAGCTTGATGAGTTTAGGCTTTATGCCTGTGAAAATGCCAAACTATATATTTAGAAGACCAAAATATGACATGATCAGCAAATTCAAGAGAGTTTATTTGAACCCGAACAACTTGTTTTGTTGTTCAATTCAAGGCTTATGTTGTTTCCGGGTAAATTACTATCGAAATGGTCTGGACCTTTTGAGGTGATGCGTATGAAACCTCATTGAGCTGTGGAGTTGTGGAATAAAGAGAAGACGGAAAAGTTTCTGGTGAATGGACAGTGTGTAATGTACTATTGGGTGGATCATCCGGATAAGCACAAGGAATCTATTACTTTTGCTGAAGAGTGATGATGAGATGAGTCCTGCCATGACGTAAAATAAAGATCTATGTTGGAGGTAACCCACAAATGTAGTGTAATAGGTAGTTTAATTTTTAGTAGTTGAAGAATAAAAAAGAAAAAAATACTAAACAATAAGTCGTGCCATGACTGAAAATACGACGCTTGGTGGGAGGCAACCCACCTTTGCTTATGTAATTTTGTTAGTTTTGATTGATGTACAGGAATGAGAAATTAGGTAGAGATAAAAAAGATGGTGAACATAGGCCATTGAGTAAGTAAGTAGCTGATAAGTGGTGAAAAAGGTAAGGGGTAAGAAAAGATGCTTAAGAATTTGAGAAATTTGACCTTAGAAAATTTTTTGGATGCAATTTCTAGAGGATCGACGCAATTTTGGCACGTCGCATTGTTGGGGTTAAATTCCACACTTCATAAATTTTTTCAAGTCTATTTCAAGAGAATCAATGCGAGCTTGACGCGTCGCATTGATTATTGAAAGTGATATATAACGTGTTGCATCGACCCTTATTGCTGGGTTAATTCTATAAATATCACTTCAACTTATTTCATTCCTAACCTAACCCTAGCGCCGCTGCCTCCCCTAAATCCCCATAACCCTAAAACAAAAATCCTCTCAACTAACCTTATTGTGGTGCAAAATAACAAATTTTATCTTCCTTTTTGTTAGCAAATTCAAGGTAACTATTCATTTTTATTTAATTGTTAAAGTGGTTATTATTTTATAGAATGAGTTGAATTGTTCATTACTTATAATATTTGAAGTGGTGTTCTCTTGATTTGTAAGACTTATAAAAAAATCAAAGAAGGGAGAGTGATTTAGTTGATGGAGGGGAATATTGTTGAAATTGATGTGACTATACTGAGTTTTTGTAGTATGTTTGCTTGAGTTAAACTTGTACATTACATTATGAAGTTGTCTTATGCCTACTCTAAAAATAAATGCTCAATTTGACATATACGACTAGGGTTTTGACTAATTACAGTATCCATCTGCTCTGTACCCAGATAATTGGTATACGTGTGTGGGCTGATATAGACTTAGAATAGAAACTAAAAAGTGAAGTGTCTTGACCTAATGGTATCTAACTATTTGAGTATAGAATTGTGTAAAGATGTAAGGATGATAATACATATTAGTCAATGTGTGATTTGAGATGGTTCGGCTGAACTTTGAAATGAATTCCAATAGTGTTGGAGTAATTCAAATCCTAGATGTCTTTGCTGTGTTAATATTGGATAACTGATTGTTGAACATATCAAATAAAAAGGGGAAGTCTGAGTACCCAAGTACATGTAATTTTTGGAGTAACTTGTGCTAGCAACTAAGTGAGGGGTAACATTCATACTTAGTGGTAGCTAGTGTCGAATGTGCTTGTTTTATATTCTTGTGGGTTGTTGTGCTGAACAGGTAATATGTCTAGAAAGGGAAAGAATATAGCTGGGACATTTGGGTCTACAAACAAGAGAAACAGACAAGATAATAGAGTACCAGCAGCTCCGTATATTCCCAGAGAGCATCGCAGGTTCGAAACAAACGCTGTAGCAGAAATGGGTAGAAAGTGGTACTCACAACACAAGGAATCCAAATATTCTGCTGACCAGTTTATTAACTGGAGGACCTTGATGAAGGAGTATCCTTCAATGGTGAGAAAGATAGAGGCCCAATATATAAGTTTTCTGTTTGAGCAGCCAGGAGAATGCAATTTGAGCCTGGAAAGGGAATTTTATGCAAACTGGAACCCGAGAGAGCCAAAAGTTAAGGTGTGTGGTCAGATGATCACTTTTATGATAGACACTGTTAATGAGTTGTTAGGTGCATCAACAACCTATGCTGATTTTGACCCACTGAAGATGATGATAATCGAACCCCCATATTAGCATATACGTCATCTCCTATGCGACACTAGATCTATAGCGAGGTGGATTCTCCATAAAGAGGGTGAAACATATGTTTCGCTTCCATTTGGTTATTTTAATAGGGAGGCACGTCTATAGGTAAAATTATCTATGTTTGCCTGGTTCATGGGAAACATATGACAGAGGTGACCCGTGATTGGGTATGTTTGATTTATGCCTTGATGAGAGATGATATGGATGTGAATGTTGGTTCTATTATTTTATTGGCAATGAGAAAGGCTCGATTTTTAGGAGGTAGGAGAAATGGATTTGGTGGATTGCTGACAAGATTTTTAAGGCAATATGGTGTACCTAAGGAGGATGCAGACTATTTACCTCCTTTGGATGAAAGACCAAAGGACCATCTCCTCATGGTGTAAATTTGACTATGCCCGAGCGTAATGCCCGTGCTGATGAGATCACATCCCGAATGTATGGGCTAACGCTATTGCGGGTGAGGATTGGGGACATCCGACCACCCAAAAGGAGATTCATGCTATGGAACTTAACTATCCAATGGGACCTCATGCTCGGACGTTGCTGCGCATTGGGTATGACTTTGATGAGCCTGTTGATGATGATGTCCCTATAGAAGAGGAGAGACGTATGTCATATTCCGATGAGGAGTCTGAAGAGGAGGAGCAGTCTGATGATAATGACTTAGGTGATGACTATGGTGATAATGATGCTGATGACGTTCTGCCTATGGTAACATTTGATTAAGAAGGGAGTACCAAGCCACCATACATTATTGCTAGCACTGGGACAGGGCTCGACTTAAGTGTGGGGTGGTTGGTCTTTATTCATCTTTATCTTTATGTCTTTTATTTTTTATTTATTTACCCATGGTTCATGATTGTGTTTGTTGGATGAACAATGTTTATCTTTTTATGTTTTGGGTGAATTTGTAAGTTGACAAGTATTGCCCTTTTTGGCAAGATTTTATTTTGTTTGTTTATGTTATTACAGTATTTTATTTTTACCCTTTGTGGTACAATTTTGGATTAAAGTAATTCTGTGTGCCCTCTTTGGGCAAAAATTCGTTAGGCAATCGTCTTAGTTAGTGCCTTCCCTTATGATTGATAGATGACAATCGTCTTAAGGGGAGTAGGTCATTAGAAGCTGAGAAAGTAGTAAGATCCAGATTGCAGCCTCTGAGAAATATTAGTGTTGGAATTTTTTTTTGGTTTTTTGATTATTTTTAAATGTCAAATCTTAATAGGTGTAGTTGATTTGACTGGCTTAATTTGAATTTGATAAAGTGCAAAAATTAGAGACCTTAAGGATCCGACTTGATTCTTAGCATGCACCGAGTGTGTGAGTAATTGTTCATATTCTGCATGTATGGGAATGACTAGAACTTGCCCTGTTTGTTTGTGAAGTGAAATAAAGGGTGTTGGGAGTAGGAAGTGATTTAGGCATTTCTCTGTTAACCGAATATTAAAGACTTTGTTTGCCTACCCTTATGCATATTCATAGTCAGCCTCATTGAGCCTATAACCTGATTTCTGTGGTAGCCTCATATGTAGCCGAATCCTTTTCTTTGATAAGACCTTATGTAAGACCCCACAAAATTTCTAAGCTTAAATTAGTCCTTTAAGCTTGCAAGAGGGTCCCATACTTAGAAAATTCTAGCTAAGTTCTCAAACTTAGTTTATTTTTGACCTTAGAAAGTTGTCAATCTTATTTTGTCACCTTAATATACTTTAATGGTCTGTATTTTTGTAAATTCATGATCAGAGAGGTAAATAGATGTTCCCAGATAAGTTTTGAATTTTTTGAACCTCATTTAGACTACGTTTAGTGTCCCAAAATAGTGGACCAATGCGATCTTGGCGCGCCACTTCGCCTATCGCATTGGTTAACATTTTTTCAGGGACTACCAGTAAAACTACTGAGGCTTGGCATGATCATGGAGCGATGTGTTGGGTATCGTATCGATGCATCGATGTGCTGCATCGCCAATTGCGTCGATCCCCAGTTTTCAGTCATTAAATGTCCATATTTTTAAGGGCAAAAGGGTTAATTTTCTACCCCTATATAAGCCTATAACACGAGAGTCAGCCCTTATTTCACCAAAATATTTTTGTTACTCTCAAAATCAATCAAGAACAAGCTTAGGGTTTTCAATTAAGGATCCAAATTCAAGAATCTCTCAGTCAATCTTCGTAAAAACAAGAACTAAGGTATGGCAAATGTTCATTCATGGATTCCTTTCATCCATGAAGCCCAAGAATCTAATTTTAAATTATAAATTGTGGTGTTTATGTTGTGTCTTGATTATAATCATGTTGATGTTATTGTATGATTCCCAAGCTGAAATCTTTATGTGTTGTTCTTGGAACTATGATAGTATGTGGGTTGAAATTATTAGATTAAGTTGAATTATTGAATCATGTTGTATTAATTTGATGATCATGCCTAAGCCCTAAGTTGTGTATGATTGGTGTTTGATAAAATGCCTAAGACAATAAGAATTAGGCCTTATGACTCAATTGAACCTAAATGATGAATTCATGTTTCCATTATGTTCAAAATGACTCCCATGCTATTGTTATGCCTTGTAATAGATTGATGTAATGCTTATGAGATTAGGCTTGGGAAATTATGACATGTTTATATGCATTATTGTTCATGTGTAAGCCTATGGTATGCAAATACTTCGTGAAAATCCCCAATGGTAGTACTATGAATTATTGACCATGGTCATGTGTTCAAAAAGTGTCATATCTTGTCAGTGTCATGCTATAGGGTCCTGGGGGGGTACTTGTACCCGAAAACTTAGCTGTGTGCCTAGAGCCAACATTAGTTTTATGATAAATCTCAGTCACACCATGATTAGTAGTATTCTCAGTCAGTTTTAGAACTCAGTAGAATTCAGTTAGTTACATGACTTAGGAAATCTCAGCAATCTTATTAAACTCAGTAATCCCAGTAATCTCAGAAAGCTCAGTACTTCAGTAATATCAGTAGTATTCCGTCAGTCAATGAAACACAATGAACTTATTCCAGTTCAGTTTAGTTAATCATGTTCAGTGTCTATTCAGATGGGAGTAGGATTCAGCACCGAGTGATCCTAAGGATGGGAACTTACCTACTAGTATAGGGTGTGATTCTTATAATTAATCCTTGCACTACAGAACTACGTAGCCAGCGTAGGTTGATATATCTAACCTTCTAGATAAGGGTAGATGAGGTAGTTCAACCTTCTAGATAAGGGTCCCACCATTTTGTTAGAGTGCTTGATAGATAAGGGTCACTCACAGCTTGTCCTTTCTAGTGGCGCGGTATTGACACCCTTCCAATTAGGGTTACAAATTGGACCCTAACTCAACTATAATGCTTTAATTGGGACATGTCGTTTAGATGACTACCTCCCACAGTCTCAGTCTCAGTCTCAATAATAGAACTCAGATAGTTCTACAGAATTCAGGACTATCAGATACAGTCACTCAGCTTAGTACGGAACTCAGCTAGTTCCATCAGAACCTTGACTATCTGACACAGTCACTCAGTATCTATTATATTATTTATATTAGTTATATCAGTTATCAAAAATCCATGTTATCAGTATACAGACTCAGTAGTCAGTGTTACTTCGGTCTCATTTATAGTTATGTATTCATGCATGTATTCTCACGTTCATGTTACTCAACCAGTTAGTATTGTTCATGCTTATGAACCCTTGCATTCAGCTTACCTCACTTGTACATTCAATCGTACAGACGCATTTACGCTATGGTGTTTTATACCATAGGTCCAAAAACACGAGCTCCAAAGCATCAGTAGCATTCCAGTTTCAGCAGTCAGAGTCAGCAGTGAGTCCTCATCATTCGAGGATGTTATGATTTGATTATTTCATATCTTTTGTACTTAGTTATTTCAGTAGTTGGAGTTATTTAGGGACATGTCCCATCAACTCCTTATTCAGACAGTCTAGAGGCTTTCAGACTGTAGCATGTTCATAGTTATTTTAGTTGTTTTGGTAATAATGTACCGCATTTCCAAATGTTATGTTTTATCATATATTTGAACCTTATGGACTTTCAGCCTTCAATTCTATATTTCTACATTATATTATGCATGCTCAGTTACAGATATCAGTCATGGGTTTGCTTGTGGTCCTTTGGGGTCATGAGCACTGCGTAGCATTTTGGGTACCAGAATTGGGGCGTTACACCTTAATTTGATCCCTAGTTCCTAAGTGCTTTAATGCAAATAATGAAATAAGGGGGACTTTGAAGTACAAAGAATGAAAAAAAGTGAAAGTGAAGCTCTAAGAGAAGTAATTTGTGCACTTAAATTGGAAGGTTAGGAGTAGAAAATAATGTGAGATGAGATTTTCAGTTCTTGTTACCTGATTATCGTGTTACAATGAACCTATTTTGGCCCTGGACCATTAAGGAAAATGTGCACCTCAATTAAGGCAGATTGCTTAGGTTGAGGGTGGCTACTATAGGGATGCATAACAAGAATTGGGATTTGAAGAAAAATTGAAGTGTAAAAGAAAATACTCCTGCCAAAGTGATGTTAATGTGCTGAGAACGATCTGGGTAAAACAATGGATGTGTAAAGATAATGAAGTGGAAAGTGTGGTTGATGAAATATGATTTGAATTGAAGGTAGTTATGTATTAAAGTACTTAGGGAGATGAGTCTCTACTTCAAAAATAGTTCCTACCTATCCCTTAGCCTGTATTACAACCATAAAAAGACCTATTTGATCCTACGTTTCAACATCCGACCATTAGTGGAGTAATACACTAAGGGCAAGCTTATGGTTGATCTCCTATTATGTATGAATTCTTTGTTCAGAGCGAGTAATTGAATGATAATATTCCCCTCTTGATTAAGATTGTTAAATTGTCAGTGATATGGGGAAAACTTTCTTGTTGTGAAGGTGCATGCGGATGAAATTTCGAATTACTTATTGAATTCTTGATTTCGTACTTATATTAAGTTTGCCAACAAATTGAATGACACTGTCGGGACTATGAAGCATCAAATAAAGGTTCATATGCCCAACACTAGCATGATTCTTAGGTTTTGATTAAAAGGTTTGATTCTTGTGCTGCTTGAAGTTGTTTGAGGACGAACAAGGTTTTATATGTAGGGTGGTGATCTTGGGTGTATTTATATGTCCAAACACCGCTATTTATTCATATTTGGACTCATTTTGAGAATAAAAAATGTGTTAAATATATTGAGTTGTGAGTTAAATTGTGTTTCGTTTCTAATCGATGTGATTGGAGATACAAGTTTAATTTCCTGTGGATTTAGAAGTAAGTGCGATACATATCATGAGAAGGAAAAAACATATGGAGATGCACGAGAGTAAAGAGAAAAGAAAGGATACAAGGCTTGACGAGATGAATGAATTAAACTGGATAAAAATACCAGTGACACGATACGATCTCAACACGTCATGTCAACAGGTAATATATTGTGCCTTAGAAAGAAATTGAAGAACAACTTCCAGTTCATTGACGCGATGTCAATGTGTTGCGTTGATGTGCAATTTTTATGCCTTAGAAGAAATTTCAAGAGCAACTTCCAGTGTATCGACGCAATATCAATGCATCGCGTCGATACCTAAAGTTTTGACACTTAACCAAATTCTGAGGAGCAAGTTCCAGTGATACGCCGCGATCGTAACGCATTGCGTCGTATGCTGAAGAAATTGACTTAGCTTGATTTTCAAAGAAGAATTCTAGTGTGACAATGCAATATTGATGCGACGCGTTGGTTGGCTCAACGCGATTAGTGACGCATCGCATCAAAGGTTCAGATCTAGTAAAATTTTCTCAAGTATAAAAGGAACACGTGAGCACAATTACTGGGGACTTTTTGGCAAGCATAGGAGCGGCGAAAAAGCAGAAATTTCTCTCTTTTAGGGTTCTAAATATTTCTTTTGAACATCTTTACTTCAAGTATTATTTTGGGTATGATTAATAACTTATTTTGGATGTTGAATTCAAACATGAGTGGCTAAACACCCTTATTCTGGGGTTGAGGCCAAGAACATGATTACTCTTTTATATTGTCATTCATAGTTTGTTTTTGGATTATCATTTGAGTTGTTCTTAATTTCTTGAGCTTACTATTTTGATGAGTGGCCTCCATTAGAATAAATTTATATTTCTATGTGCATTTGGGAGGAGAATCATAGTAGAGAACGAAGAAATTAGGGAGCAAGGTTCTTATCCTTTTATAAAATAAGGGATTTGAATTAGCATCTCGGATAGGGATATATCTAGAAGCCTTGCTTAGTTCAATTGCAAGAAGATAACTTTATGAATCTAGAAGAATTGTTGTGTCTCTGTGGGAGTTGTAGCTACAATATTCAATAGATAGAAGATTTGAGGTCGGGAGACCCAGATCGTGGCATAAACATTGCGAATCAATAACCCGATAACAATTTAGACTGTGATAAGAATATAGAATTGTATAATTGTTCAAAAAGCCTCAACCCTGGAATCATCATCATTATTGATTACAACCTTTGCTTGGTTTGCTCTATTCACTACCTGTTATTTCTTGTTTAATAATTTACATTTTTATTCACAAATTCACAATCGTATTGATACTCTATAACGCTTAATACCTAATTGTCTAAAAGTAAATGTTGATTAAATTTCTAGTTTCTTAGTCCTCGTGGGAATGATATCTGACTGTCCAAGTCTTTATACTACTTGTACGATCATGTACATTTACATGTGCATAGAAACGCAACACTCAAGCAGCCTTATAACCACCCCTATGACCTCCCAAACTACCTCTACTTGTGGGATAAACCGCTCTAATAGGGGTAGCACCTGGGCTGAAATAACCATCGCCTCATGAATAGGGAATCTCATGAAAAATGACTAGGAAGCCCACAAGTAAAACAAGAGTCATGAGCAGAACCATAACTCACATATCCAACTGAATCGAAGTAACCACTAAGTCTAGCGTGACCTGTAAAAGAACCTCTCAAATACTGATCTCTACCCTTACCATGGAGACCACTAGTACCAAACTGACCTCCATCAGTAGTCTGAAGTACTTCTTAAACTAGTCGACTAGTCTGGCTCTGAGGCTGAAAAGATAGATGCGAAAGATACCCAATATGTGAACTACCACCTTTGAATTGGGAACTGCTATGGCTCCTATCAAATTTACCCTGGAAATTGGGAATCTTACCACTACCCTCTTGATGCATGTCCTCCATCACTCTAGCATAATATGAAACCTCAGCAAAGGTCCTACCCGCAGTGACTAGACTCTGAGTAGCCATCCTAATAGGGTGTCTCAGTCCTCTCACAAAAAAGTGATCTCTCTCATACTTTGTATCCAAAATAGAAGTTGCATGTCTAGCTAACACATGGAAGTGGGACTCATACTCGACGACTATCATAGAACCCTATTCCAATCTAAGGAACTTATCCTTTTATCGATCTCTAAGGCTGTGCGGCATATACTTCTGTAAGAACATCTCGAAGAACTGAGTACATAATAGGGGAGAAGATCCAACTGGCCTAAAACTCATAAAACCTCTCCACTAGTGTCGAGCAGACAAATGGAACTAGAATGTGGTATAATCCACACCATGAATCTCTATAAGGCCTAATCTACAGATCCTATCCTTACAAGCAGTAAGAAACTCAAATGCATCCTACCTAGGAGCACCAGAAAAACCTTGGTAGAGCTAACCTCAAAAATCAACCCAACATCTTTGCTCCTTAGCAGATATAGAAGGCTAGGTCATAATCGGCTGAGCGACCATTGACTGAACAACTACCAGTATATGAGGAACCTCAACTCCCAAAGCTTAGCTGTAGTCTGCACTCTTGCCCAGTATTCTATGCACCATTAGATGGTGCATCACCAATAATACCCAATAGATAAATCAAGGCATATCTGTGTAATAAAGAAGAAAAATAACCTGGTGGAGCCTGGGCTGGTCCCTGGCTATAATGGAGGAATCTCTAGTTCAGGTAAAATAATAGGGTTCGGGGGAGGCGACCCATCCTGGTCCCTAACTAGGGACACATCACGAGGCTATTCTCAAATAGGAGTAGGAGCCCTGGGCTCAGTCTTGGGACCCTCCTTACGCATAGCTATAGCACGTGTCCTAGGCCTCTGTAAGAAAGTAAAGTCAAGAAATTATCCTATAAACCAACTGAGACTCAGCACTATACGAGTGAAAGAAGTAAAGAACTTCAAAAAATGTCCCATATCCTCCCAAAGATAGGAAATGGACATCAATATTTCGATCTGCAGGACTTTATTAGGAACTTTCTCTTGTACCAACAATACCAGTGAAACCTAGGCTTTGATACCAATTTGTCATGATGGAACCTACTAAATCCCAACAGTAACTAAGCCAACATCGTAGCCCAGAGCTAAGGCAATGGTTTACTTTTGTAGGAAGGCCCAACCGGGCCTAAATACACAAAGAAAATTACAATTAACAGTATTTCACTAAAGAAGACAGTCAAAATACCAATCCCACGACCTGGTAATATTAGTAAAAGAGAATCTAAGTTTGATAGTATGAAATACAACATCATAAGTCTAAAACAATCAATAAATTCATCTCAAATACAAAGGACTAAACAAGGATGGAGGGAAATGGGTGACTCAAAACTCCAAGATCTTACCCTATCTCCAGAAGATCAACACTACATGAACTCAACTCAGTGGTAGCAACTAGTATTCGAGTCTTCACCAAAAAGGTACAAAAGTGTAGTATGAGTACCAAAACAATAGGTACTTAGTAGGCATTATTGGCTGACTGAGCTAAATTATGATATAAAGATGATATAAAGCAAGACAATATCTCTATGTCAACGTACAAAATCAAACCTGAATAATCTTCATCATCACTGTTTAAAATAAATTATCAACTTTAAAGATAATAGGACATCTCATCTCAATTCACAATAGTACTATCATTTATATGAGTAATAGATCCGAAAGAATAAAGCGACATTACCAAGTTAACACACATACATACATTACCACGACATCCCATACCATCGAGGAGTACACCCAAGAGAAACATAAGTAAAAAATCCATCACGGTGTCCCATACCATCGGAGAGTGTATCAAAGGATTAATTCATCAATGTAAATAGATATATGACCCAATGACCAATTGCCAACAATTATAACCATCAACCATTACCTCAATTAAATAACTTATACCAAGGTACTAATACCCATAATCATATCACCATATATATGTCAATCTCATCAATATACTTTATATACTAATTATTAGCTAACCAATGATTATTAATGAATCACCCATTTACTTGACAACAATGAACTCTAATTACTAGACTAACCGATACTTTACGAAATCCTTATTCATGAAATAGCAACTAGCCATTATCCGCTAAATTATAAGCACTAACATCTAGTCAAGGTTCACCACTAGACCATAGATGCCATTTAGCTATGCACAATTCTAGTTATCATCTAGCAAAAGACCATTAATCATTATTAAATACTTATATATCTAACCATTAATGTCTTTTAGTATCTAGAATCATTAATATATGAATCCTCAATTAATATCTAATCAACATCATAACTTAGTCATGAATGTCATTAATCATCACCAATGCAAACCTATCATGATCATTAGACACATAACAACCACCATTGTTAGTTATAGTATTTCAACCAAACAAGGTTCAGTAACTAGAATTCTAGACTTCAAGCCATCAAGTAAAATAGTCACTTAGCAATCAACTAGTCACCACATAGCTCACTTTAATAAGCAATATACCTTAATTTATTCATTTATCCAATGCTAACTAAACTCACTAGGTGGATCCTCAAATACCACTCAATATCCAGGTTACCAACTTGTCCTAATACATTATGCGGCATATACTACTGCTACTCATTATTTAGCATTAGCAAGAACTACAATGCTTAACAAGTGATTCACACTAACAAACTATAACTAATAATACCAAGAATAACATTGTACCCTTAGGCACATAAGTATTTAGTCATATAAAATAATCATCACATACACAATATATATTTAAATGCTCACCATACATACCATCATTATATCCTTCTGGCTTACCTGGCATCATATCATCAATATATCCTCCGGACTTATCGAGCACCATCATATCATCAATATATCCTCCAGGCCTACCGTACATCATCATATAATTAATATATCCTCCGAACTTACCGGGCATCATCATATCTTTAATATATCCTCCAGACTTACCGAGCATCATCATATCATCAATATATCATTTGGACTTGCCGGGCATAATTTTATCATTAATATATCCTCCGCACTTATCGGGTATCATTATGTCATCAATATTAACTATAGCATAAATATTCATCATAATATAAATATTCATCATAAATTCAATATATATATATATATGCAATCAAATCCATAATAAATGTAAGTCCCACGAGAGATAGAGTGAAAGAGATATAAGGGAAAATAAAATTTCATACCTCATCATTCATTATCAGCACAATATATTACTAGGAGCATGAACACGTATATTTATATGGTGTGAACACTCAATACTTTACCGGACTTAACATTATCATTAGCATTTTCAAATGCAAGTCATAGTTTATCCTATAGAGCCCTTCTTTATTAACATGATTTACATTATTAGCACATAAGGATCTTTCGCACAAACATTAGTTTTATCAGTAGGCTTGAATATAATATGAGTAATAGCATAATCCAAGACCCACATGGTAATTTAGTCATTGATTTAAGTGATAGCATATTCATGGGTTCAATCTATAAAATAATTCATTGCTAACTATGCAATATCAATAATCTAGAAACCAATCATGCATACCATTTCCCATACCAACATCATTAATAAACTATTTTTTGGAGTTTATAGTCATATTACCCAAGGAATATTCTATGTGTGTAACAAGTATCTAGGTCACTTATGAAACTACTTAGTCCAAGATTAAGGTGGGTGAAGTTCAGCTTCTAATAACCCAAATTTCTCTTCAAGTCTAAATTCTACCAGGAACTAAGCTAAGCCATTTAAATCATGGCTTAGAGGTTTATCAGTCCACGCTAGTCCTATGGTACAATTCTTCCTCAAGTATTGATCTTAATTTATCCAAGGCTACTAGGGTAATTTCCATGACTCTGAACAACTAAGGTGAACTTATAATTTAGTAAGAGTGACAAGGTCACTCCTGTATAACTAGAGAAACTAAAGTATTCTCATGCTATTCATGAGATAACAAGAACAACAAACCCCGATTCTAGGTTATAAGTCAAGTGTCACACTTTATGAGTTCAACAGCTTAAGTGGCTCGACTAACCCCAAACATTAACATTTACAATTTCAATACCTAAAACCCCTCCCAATCTTATCAAGATATAAAAGTCATACTATAATAAAGCTCAATCTAACAATAAGTAAGCCTAACCTACCTTGAATCCAAATAGATCTCATGAACCAACAATCTTCACTTTCTTTTTTTCTTGAAGCTTCTTCAATGAGCCAAGCTATCAAAAATATAATATATGCATTATTACGAGAATATCAATACCCATATTGCACCATTGTTCTTCGGGTTCAAAACAACATAAAAAATCCCCGAGTGGGTTCCACCTATGAAAAACAAGTTTTCAAGACCAACACATTGTTCAAATACCAGTAGGGAGTTAGCTCTCTCTAGAAATTAGTGCAAATCAATCATATTTAGGCTAAAATTAAGCCTTAAGCTATTTGGGGTTTTGGGTCAAATAATTAAGAATTCAATGCTAGCAATAAAGGATTCATACCTTAAATTCGATGTTAATAATAAATATGCAAGTTATTCAAGCTTCCAATCAATACCCAAGACTCAATTTGGGGAGTACACAGTCTATTAGGGTTTATGGAACCTAAGGAAAGAGAGAAATGACCAATTCTCAACAAAAAAGGGCTTTTAAATACTCCTTACTAGGCCATAGGTTCAGCCAATTATGGAAACATGGGTCACAATTGCGATCACAATACAACCTCCACAATTGCGGTACTTTACTACACTAGATGACAACTTAAACTTGGAATTTGTCAATGCCTCAGGATGCATCCATAGTCCAATTTGAGAAAACAAAATATACAATCACACTGATTTTGACATTTTGAATGCATTGTCAAAGTCAGATTTTCCATCCAAGATTATTTTGATCAAATGTGGGCTCCACACCTAATTTTCAATTTTTTAACTTTATGACCAATAGGTCAAAATGAGTTTGGGTGCAGCGATACCCAAACCAAAGTATACTCCACCTAAAATTGATATTCTTTAGCAACTGGTGCAGTCAGAATTTGCATCCAACAATGTTTTGCTTAAGTTTTTGCCTAGTGGCCATTTGGAACTAACGAAGACTTCTAAATAGGGAAATAGTTCTAAAAACCAAATGAACTATCCAGTAACTTAACTATCAGTTCCAGCAAGTCATGAATAACTTGGGGAAGCTATGGAAAATCTCTAACAATAAAAATAAGTAGAATCACAAGAAATAACATGAAGGATCATTACATTGGAACAATTTCAAATATCTTCTTAGAAATTGTTCGCATCATCATTTGCCCAATGCGGTATTAGCTCACACCTTTTTTTAAGACCTTGACCATAATATGAAAAAATTTCTAAATTCAGTTGTAGGTGGTCAGGCTCTGGAAAAGACTTATGATGAGTTATACCCCTTATTAATCAAATTGTACAAGGAAATCTGGATTGACATGGTGTTGCCTCAAGAGGCTCAATGAAAAATATTGTAGGAATGATTGAAGTTGATAGTATTACAGCCTTAGCCGCCCAACTATCAGCTCTGTAGAACCAAATGATGACACAATTCAACAAGTTGGGTGTGCAACAATCTCAAGCTCAGTGTATGTAGTGCAACTGACTCTGACGTAGTGTGAGGTTTATGGAAATAATATCCACTGTATAGATAGGTGTATTTCAAATCCCGAGTCAGTCAATTTTATGGGTAATTCTCAAAGGCCAAATTATGTTAATGCATAATACCAAAAGTGTCAGACTCAGGCATAAATTACTCGTGGAATAATATTCAGCAAATTTGGCAGCAGCAAAACACACAGGCAAGTAATATAGAGGATATTGTAAAGAAGATCACGTCCACTCAAGATCAAATGGCTACAGAACTCAAAAATTTATAAGTACTCCAAAAATAGATGGAGTATCAGTTGGACCAAATGCAATAGGCATAAAACACCAGGCCTTGAGGTGGTTTTCCAAGTTATAACGAACCTCCTAAATAAGTAATGGCAATCACTTTGAGGGGTGGTAAAAAGTTGATAGACAGGCCTTCAAAGGCAAATAAGGAGGTATATATAGAGTTGATTCCTTAATCAATTACAAATAAAGTTTTTGATTATTTAGAAAAGTCTAAGTACCTGAAAACAGAAGTTGTTGAATAGGTTAAGGTGTATCACCCACCTCTATTTCCATTTAGACTAAGAAAATCATAGGATAATGATGCTTTAAGATGTTTTTTTGACACGTTTAGAGAGCTTTATATTAACCTTTAAATTTTAGATATTTTGCAGGGAATGCTCAAGTATGCTAAGCACTTGAAGGATGTGGTAAATAGTAAAATTAAGCTACAGGATATTGATATAGTAGAACTTACTGAAGAGTGTAGCTCTGTTGTAATGCAGAAGATGCCCAAAAAGCTTAAGGACCCTGGAAAGTTCACTCTTCCCATTCAAATTAGTAGCAGTGAGGTGGTCCATGAACTAAATTATTTAGGGGAAAGTATCAATTTTATACCCCTTATAATTGTTCAATATCTTAGGTTTGGGAAAGATGAAACTATGCTCTATGCTACTCCTAATGGCAGATCAGAATATAGTCCATCTTGAAGGATTCACTGAGGTGTTCTCATCAAGGTTATTATCCCTGCTAATTTTGTTGTTCTATATTATAAGGCAGATGACAAGGTACTGATTATTTTGGGACGTCCATTCTTGGCGATGGGAGAAGCATTGATAGATGTGATAGAGGGTATGCTCAAAATGAGGTTGGATGATTAAGAGGTCTTAAAGGTATACAAACCACTCAAAACACTATCCCATTACAATAATTTATGCATGATTATAGTGATGGAATTAGAAGAGTGTGGGGTGGTAGAGACCAACCCACCAAAGACCTCTTCAGACTTTCTTATTGAGCTGTCCAATCCACCAATACCTAAGCCTAAAGGGTTTCTGATTGATGATCCTAAAAAGTATATTATTGAGAAAGCTGTGGACCTTGATAGTTCACACCCAAGAGGTAAAAAACAAATAAGAAGATGGTCTCCAAGAAGGAGGAAGAATATGGAGAAAAATACATAAGTTGATGTGGGTCATGCTGCAACACTAAATCAGGCTCAGCTTGGGAGGCAACCCAAGTTATAGTAGGTTTTATTTTCAGTATTCTAGTTTTTATTTCATATAGTTTTTGTTTTTTTTAAGTCACAAGTGTGTGGAAAGTCTGAGTACCAAAAACCTGAGCTGAAGAGCACGACAGAGACTATGTGTGAGGTCCCCAAACCCTCTTAATGAAATTTTTTTCTACTAGCTAGGCCTGGAGGCCTCAAGGAGTATTTCTATCTCTACTCTTTATACTTTCGGGACAAAGTAGATTTTTAAGCGTGGGATGAGGGAAATTCCCATGGTTTTAGGAGAAGCGATGTTGTAGGGTCTTGAGTCTTAGTTGTTTTTTTTAGTTTTTGGTTAAATTTAAAAAAAATTACAAAAATATTTTCTCTTTTTAGTTTTAGTTGTTTGGGTTCAGTCTAGTAGGTGCATATTTCACCCACCCCATGGTTGTTCTCTTTGGGTCTTTTCCACGGGGGCTCCCCTTAAACCCAGTATCCTTTTTTCTTTTTAGGAGTAAATTTTAAAAAAAAATTAGTTTTAGGTAAGTGAGATATTCTTGCTGGTTCTATGTATGATCGCATGACGCAAGTGGGTTTGTATGTAATGAGCATGAGGATTGTGTGAATTACTACTTTTTGAACTCCTAGGCTCATGATGATGACTCTTGTATTTATTGACTTAATTTGCATTCATGTTATTATTTGGTTGGGAGTCTATAATGATCCTACTTGAGTTGAGCATGTGTCATGTGTGAGAGGTGTTTCTATATTGCTTGTTATATGTGATGTCTAGAACTAGCCTAGTGCATGTGCAAAGCAAAATAAAGAGTGGGTTTAGGAGATGATATAGAAATTTCTTAGATAGACATATTTCATACCCTCTTTTACCTACCCTTGTGCATAAACTTATTTAGCCCCATTGAACCTTTAACTTATTTTCTTTGGTAGCCTTATATGTAGCCTGTATCTCCTTGTTTGATTGGCCATAATTTAATCTAAAGAGCCTAATAGCTTTAGTGTTACATTAGTTAAGTTAAGGTGTTTAAAATTTAACTAGGAGGAAAGTGAAAGTAAAGCCCCAAAGTAATAGTTATTGGTATGTACAAATGATGTGTTGTGGTTGGGTGTGAAAGAAATTTGTGCTAAAAATAAAGTCATAAATTAATAAACAATACTCCTTTCTATATTGCATGTAAGTAAACTTAATGATATAGGGCAAAACAAAAGGTGTGTGTGAAGGTAGATGAGGTGGAAAATTGTTTTTTAGATATGAATTGAATGAAAAATTTGATATATTAGGGGAGATAGTCACTATTACTAGCCAGAATAGTTCCTACCAGTCCCATATCCTATATTACAACACTTAAAGACCTATTTGATCTTGATCTTTAACATTTTGATATTAGTGAAGGACTACACTAAGGTAAAGCCTATGGTTCATCTTGTTTAACTTGTGAATTCCTTGTGAGAGTGAGCATAATTTGATTCTTGTACCCATTTTGTAATAAATTGTATCTATGCGAGTGAGTATGGGTAACTCTCTTATTGTGAGGAAACAAATTTAATGATAGTTGGGTGATCTGTATGATGTATTGATTGAGCAATATGTATGAGTTTGCCAACTTGGTTAGTCAATTGTTGAGGCTAGGATATTTTGGAGTAGTATTCTTGAGCTTTTAATTGTAGGTATAACATGCTTAGTGTAAAACTTGAATTCTGTGTTGTCATTATAATACCATATTGAGTGCCTTTCTTATAGTAGAAGTGCTGACTCTCCCCTAATTATTATCCTTATTGTAAAGAGTTTTTCAAGGACGAACAAGGCTTTAAGTGTGGGGTTGTGATCTGAGGAGGATTTATGCACCTCAGTGTTGTTATCTATAGTTGTTTAGCTTTGTTTTGAGGATTTTTAGTGTTCTTGATATGTCAATAATGATATAAATAATAATATATGTGTTAAAGTACTTGATTACAATGTTTAAGGTTTTCTTCAAGCAAGTTTGGAATCAAATTAGTCACTTAGAGTTTAAATGAGAAAACTAGTGTTATTAGCTTGAGCTATGAGTTGTTCTAGTTGATCTCAACGCATTTTAGTGAGTGATGAGTTCCTAATGGTATTATGGTGTAATTATATATGGAAAAACTTGTTTATAGTGTTTAAGGTTCAATTGAAACAAGCCAAGAGTCAAAACTAAGTTAAAGATCAAAATGACAAAACTAGTATTCTTAGCTTAAGTTTCTAGTTCATCATCTTGGATGTTGTGTTGTTTTGAGATCTAATCCGTGGTTTATGATGCTATATTATTCTTGGTGATTTGATTATGATATATATATTTATGATACAAAAGCTGTAAATCAAGTGTAAAAAATACCACAAGGCTTGGAATGGATGGACAAAAGCACGGGACAAGACTTGTCGTAAAAATGAATAATTTGGGGTCACTAGTGCATCGCGGAGATTATCCACCACTATGGGGTATGTGAAATACATTTTGGGCTTCCTAAGGGACCCAAAACAGTGTTTCTCCAAGAATATGGTGCGTATGCTCCGTGCACTTATGGATTGCAGAGAATCATTTACAAGAGTAACGTGATGTTTTAATCAATGCGAGTATATATGCTTTGTACTCTTTTTTATTAGACGAGGTTTTTTTTCATAGAATTTTCTTGGAAAGAGTTTTAATGAGGCAGAAAAATAGTCTATTATTAGATTTGTACTTGGAATATTTGACAAATTAAATATTTGTTCCATCAATGAACACACACTGAAAAGGTATGTATTTGATCCACATAAAGTTTAATCTCAAATTTTCTATCTACTTAAATATGGAGATATAACTTCAATAAAGCACATAATAGCTGCCACTTCTTTAAATCTTATAGAAACAATAATCATTCATAAAATTAGGAGTGTGTTTGGTTGAGATCAATAACTCAACATATTCAAGAAATATGTGATTTCCTTTGAAAAGAAATATTCCAGCTATAATGTATGAATACAATATTGCAAGTATAACTTAGCTAAAGGGAGAATACATTAAAAAAGATAGAACAATACATATTTTTCCATAGTTCTTCTTCACTCATGATCTTGAGAAGAAAGGTGAAACAAATGTTTAACAAATTTGATCAACTGACAAATTTATGATTCTGGTAACTAAGACACTGTCAACATCAATATTTGAGTAGCTGAGATATAAGATGGAATGTTTCATCTAATGCTACACCCCAGAATTTTGGCCTTTGAAAATTTTGATATTTAATCTTCCTGCCCAAGCTACGACTCATCCAAAGAGTCATAAAGTCTACTTATGAGTCACAGGGCTTGATTCGCAGGGTGACCAGTGATGTTGTCTATGCCTTCTATCCTCGTATCCCACCTAACAAATTGTGAAGACTATATACGAGTTGAATAGGTGTTATATGTAACCAAACCAGTATAATAGGTAAGTTTTGTATAGTGACTATGAATGGGATATCATGAGTTGTAATGACTCTATACGGGTCATAGGGTACTTTCTATAGCCAAAAATGAGTAGGTGCCTAATGTCACTATAGCGGTTATGACTAGGACCCTACGAGTCATAAGGTCCCTGTATGAGTCATAGGGTGTGAATCATAGAGTTAATAGTGAAGAGGCCCCATGTATCTTCCCAGACTTCGATTCATGGTGACAACTCATAACCAGATGTCATGAGTCATGAAATGACTTATAGTAACAGGCAGTAGTCTTTCCTGTGTTTTAATGGGGGCATTTTGGTTATTTCCCTCTTTCCCCAATTGAGACCCACAACCTTAAAACCTTTCTGGGACCTTATTATCATCCAAAAACATAATTAAACACACTTTTAAACTCTCTAAAATCCCTAAGTTAAGAAGACGCTAGGGTTTCTCAAGGCTAATTATTTAGAGCTTTCAAGTAGTGATTTCTCTCCATAACTGTGATACTTTCAGGCATATACCTCTCCCCTCAATGTTTTTACTTAGATTATGTGTTTAAATGGTTATTCATATGGATTTGATTATAAATTTTGATTAGGGCTCAGGGTTTTGGAAGGATTGTTACTTGATTTACTTTCCCTTGGTTTTAATGCAAGTTTTCAGTTTTTATTAATGTATTTTAAAACCCATTGGAGTGCATGAGTATGGTGATTGAGATGGGGGTCGAGGTATTCCCCCAATTTGATAATTTTGGTTTGGAATTTGGTTTTGTAAATTGTGTTCCCTCAATCTACTTGCATAATTGGATTTGAATTTTGGTTAATCATATGATTTATCTTACTTTCCTAAGCTATTGCATTGCATAAATGGTTAAATGGATAAAAAGGGTTTTAAAGTCTTTGTTGTCCATGTTTTTTATTTTAAACTTGATTAAATGAACAAAGGGGGTTGTGATATTCCCCCAACTTGATTTACTAAACAAAAGGGGTTATGGTATTTCCCCAAGTGGATAGAATTGGTATGGTATGATTATAATCTTGAAAGTATAATGGTATGATAATACCTGTGGTTGATGCCTTAACGGATAATTCCTTGGTTAAATGGATTGGTTATGTGAAACTTGTATTAATTAAACTTAAAACGGGTTATGTAGCTTGACATCGAAGGTAGAGGTCCCAAGGGTATTGATACTGGAAACCACATTTGTTGATGTAGGGTCTTTATAATCGTGTGCATATTTCACAATTATATATATTTTGGGTTGGCTGGGGTCGACGTACTCCCCGACTTATCCTTGGATTTTCCTAGTTCGTATGACTAACATGAACACCCTTTCAACAACGGAGCTAAAACTATATAGCCCGTTGGTGCCCTTAGGATGGTTTGATCTACACAGTCTAGGTTAATGGTTTTAAATCTCATGCTAAATTTGTTCCCTATCCCAGCATCTTATATATATATATATGTATTTATGCATGTATGTGAACATATACATTGAGTTTAGACTAGATTTTGAATTAATATTATTTTATCCCTATCCTGAGTTATATGTTAGCGCCCACCTCGCTAACCATCTCCGGACACTGTATCCCCAGGCAATGCAAGGAATGGAGACACTTCCATTTTTCCTACACAGTGATAGGTGATTCTTGGATAGCTTATGAGTTAGATTTAAAGTGGTGAGCTTTTATTCTCTAGAAGACCCTTATTTCACAGTTTTGTTTTATTCATATTTTGGACTATTTCCTTTTGGACTCATTTTGGATATAGTAGGGGGCATATCCCAACTTAGGCTATTCTTCGTTATTAAAGGCTTTGTGGATTGCTGTGGATTAGGATGGATGTTAAAGTTCATAGATTTATTTTTGAGCTAGTTTCTTAACTATCTTGTTATATATATTCTGGTTGTTGTATTGTGTTCTGGTTGGCTAGGGTAAAGGAGGTGGTCTCCGATCCTTGGAGGACTTAAGATGCCTATCACAGTCAGGCCCTGATCTGGGTCGTGACAAACTTAGTATCAGAGCCTAGGTTCTTGGTCATTGGGTATCCACAAAGCTGTATCAAGTAGAGTCTCTTTTATGGATGTGTAGTGTGGCCCACTTTTAAGGGAGAGACTACGAGGTATTTAGAATATTTTCCTTTCTTGTGATCTACTTTCTCGGCTATAGAATCTAAGATCTTGAAATCTCCTCTAATTCCATTTTTTCATATTTTAGGTCATGCCTCCCCAAAGATTTGATGTTCTTTGAAACTCATCTATCCCACCAGAGGATAATATGGATGAAACTCATTCTACTTATAGAGTACAAACCTAATCTAGGGCACCTGCTCTAAACTACCCAATAGAGTTCCACCGGTCCTACCAGTCCTCCTAAATCTTCTTGGGCTTATGATATTTATGCCCCACTGCCCCAAGGAGATATTTCTAATTTTGAATTTTGTTAATCAATTAAACTATTGACTCAGTTGGTGACTTCTCAGTCTCTTCAACCTGACCGTGTTGACTCTATTGCTCCATCTTCTAAGGTCACTAGAGTTGGATAGTTCATGAGGTTAAATACACCAACCTTCATAAGCTCTAAGGTTGAGTAGTATCCTCAAGGGTTTGTGGATGAGATAGAGAAGATATTTAGGGTAATGTATGCTACTATATGGAGGGTGTGGATTTTGTCACATACCAATTGAATGATGTAGCATATCAGTGTTATGAGAAGTGGGAGCAGTCGAGAGGAGTTGATATTGAGCAGGCTATGTGGGAGGAATTTTTTGGTACTTTTCTTGATTGTTTCTTACCTCAGGAGTTGAGTTAGGCCAAAGCTGAGGCATTTGTGAACTGGAGGTGGGACAAGATAACCGTGAAGGAGTATTCCTTAAAGTTTCATTAGTTATCTTGTTATGCTCCAAAGTTGGTATGTAGCATGAGGGCTATGATGAGGAAGATTTCTTCAGGCTTGTCGCGTGACTTGACATTGAAGTGTAAGGCTGCTATGCTAAATAACGATATGAAAATTTCTAGGTTGGTAGTTTATATGTAGTAAGTTAAAGATGAAAGAAAGAAACAAGCACAAATAGAAAAGAGGTAGAATAAGAAATTTAGATATTTAGAGCAGGGTGGAGGCCCCTATGCTTCCATGGGGTGCTCCTATGCACCCCATGGGTTTTATTCATCCTAGTATGTCCCCATGGGGTACCCCTATGCTCTGCGTGCGTAAGAAAGATGGTTCCCTTCGGATGTGTATAGATTATCGTTGTTGAATAAGGTAACTGTGAAAAATATATACCCTCTTCCTAGGATTGATGATCCATTTGACCAACTTCAGGGCGCTAGATGTTTTTCTGAGATTTATCTTTGGTTGGGTTATCATCAATTGAAGATTAGGGAGGTAGATATCCCTAAGACTGCTTTTAGTACCTGGTATGATCACTATAAGTTCTTAGTCATATCTTTTGGGTTGACGAATGCTTCGATGACGTTCATGGATCTTATGAATCGGGTGTTTAGGCAGTTTTGGATTTGTTCATCATTGTGATTATTAATGACATCTTGGTATATTCTAAGAGTGAGGAGGATCATGCCAATCACCTTCATATAGTATTGTAGACTCTTAAGGATCAGCGTTTGTATGCCAAGTTTTCAAAGTATGAATTTTTGTTGAATGTTGTGATCTTCCTTGATCATGTTTAATCTAGTGAGGGGATCATGGTGGATCCATCAAAAGTTGAAGCGATTAAGAATTGTCCTAGACCCATGAATCCAACCAACATTCAGAGTTTCTTAGGTTTAGATGAGTATTATAGGAGATTTATATAAAGTTTTTCTTTTATTGATGCTCCATTGACTAATTTAACTTAGAAAAAGGTAAAGTTTCTATGGTTTGATACTTGTGAGGGTAGTCTTGAGAAGTTGAAGGAAAAATCAACTTCTGCTCTGATTTTGACCCTGCCCAAGGGTACTGATGGGTTTGTTCCTTATTGTGATGTGTTACGTATGGACTAGGTTGCATCTTGATACAACTTGATAAGATTTTAGCCTATGCTTTTAGGCAGCTAAAAGTTTATAAATGTATTTATTTGACTCATGATTTGGAGTTGGCAACTGTTGTGTTTGCTTTGATGATTTGGAGTCATTACTTGTATGGGGTCCATGTTGATATCTATTCAGATCCTAAAACATGCAGTATGTATTCAGCCAAATAGAGTTGAATCTCAGGCAAAAGAGATGGCTTGAGTTGCTCAAGGACTATGACATGAGTCTTCACTACCATCTGATAAGTCTAATTTGGTTGTTGATACTCTTAGTATGTTTTCCATGAGTATCTCTTCTCTTATGGATGAGGAGAAGAGGGGATTGGTGAAAGATATACATCAGTTGGCTAATCTTAGAGTTCGTCTTTTGGATTTTGAGAATGAAGGTTTGATTATGAAAGATGTGGAAAAGTCATCTCTTGGTGTTGGGGTGAAGGAGAAGTAGTTTTTTTAATCCAATCCTTAGGTAAATTAAGGATGATGTAGGTTAGTAGAAGGTCATGGAATTTGAGATTGGTGGAGATGGTATCTTAAAGTACCAAGGTAAATTGTGCATTTCTAATGTTAATGGAGTGTGGGAAAGAGTTTTGACTGAGGCTCATGAGTCCAGGTATATAATTCATCTTGGTTTGACAAAGATGTATCATGAATTGAAGGAGACTTATTGGTCGAATAACATGAAGAAGGATGTGTCTAACTTCGTGGCTAAGTGTATAGTCTGTCAGCAAGTGAAGGTAGAACACTTGAGGCTTGGTGGTATATCTCAAAAGATAGAGTTTCCCATGTGAAAGTGGGAGATGATTAATATGGATTTTGTCATGGGTTTTCCTCAGTATGGAAATCAATATGACTCGATTTAGGTTAGTATGGATAGGATGAAAATGTCTACTTTCTTCTTGTATGTGAGGACTGTTTACACTGGAGAGGATTATGCAAAGTTGATTATTCTAGAAATCATCTGATTGTATGGTGCTCAAGTTTTCATTATTTTGGATCGAGGTACGTAGTTCTCTTCTTATTTTTGGCATTTATTTAAGCAAGGCTTGAGCACACGAGTGAACCTTAGCACGTTATTCCACCCTTAGATGGATGGACAAGTGAAAAGGACCATTTCGAATTTAGAAGATATGCTAAGGGCCTGTGTGATTGATTTTGGTGGTAGTTGGGTAGATCATTTTTCTCTCATCGAGTTTGCTTATGATAATAGTTATCACTCAAGTATTAGGATGGCACCTTTTGAGGCTTTTTATGGTAGGAGGTGTAGATCTTCTATTGGATGGTTTGAGGTTGGTGAGACCAGACTGTTCGATTCAGACTTGGTTAACCAAGCCATCAAAAAAGTAAAGGTAATTTAGGATAGACTTAATACTGCCTAGAGTTGCTAAAATTCTGATGAGGATGTGAGGCGAGGAGAGTTAGAGTTTGGGGTTTGGAATGAAGGGAAAGTTCAGCCTCCATTATGTTGGTCCGTACTTGATTTTTAGGAGAGTGGTAAAGGTTGCTAATGAGGTGGATTCCTCCTCAAGTTTGGGTTTTGTTTATCTGGTTTTCCATGTTTCAATTCTAAAAAAGTGTATGTGTGATTCTTTTTTGATAGTTTCTACAAAGGATATTGGTATTTCAAATTCCTTGTCTTATGAGGAAGTCCCCTTGGAGATTTTGGATAGACCAGTATATCGCTTGAGGACTAAGGATGTGGCTTCGATAAAGGTCTTTGGAGGAACCAAAAGGTTGAAGAAGCTACTAGGGAGGCTGAAGAGTACATTAAGTCCAAGTATCCGTTCTTGTTCCCCAGATTAGACAATAGTGCTTAATGTATGTGTTTTCCTTATCATCTTTGTTTTCTAACTTTGTTAAAGGAATTTGTGGTTGTGCTTAGGTCTTAGAATTGTGCCAAGGGATACCTTGACTCATTATTTGGGGACGAATGATCCTAGAGGGGACAATGTAACACCCCAAAATTTTGGCCATTAAAAATTTCAAAATTTGAGCTTACTGCCCAAGCTACGACTCACCCAACGAGTCGTAGGGTCCCTGTAAAAGTTGCAGGGCTTGAGTTGTAGGGTGACCAATGAGGTTGTTCATGTCTTCTTTCTTGACCTTGACTCCTACTTAATGAGCCATCAAGACTCCATAAGAGTCATATAGGTGCCACCTGTAACCAAACTAGTGTAATAGATAAGGTTTTAGTTGTAACTATAATTGGGATATCATGTGTTGTAATGACTCTATACGGGTCATAAGGTGCTTTTAATAGTCAAACCTGAGTAGGTGCCAATGTCACTGTAGTGGTTACGACTAGGACTCTACGAGTCCTAATGAAATACCCTGGTTTCTGTACCATAGAAAATTTCCTAGAATTTTGGTTTTTGGATCCAATATGACTCATGGGTATGAGCCGTATGTTGGGGTACGGATGGTATGGTCCAGTCGTATGCATTCTAGTATTGGTTGGTGGGATGGATTTTGGTCACTGGAACAGTTATGACTTAGTGGTACGAGTCGTATGGTTGGATATGGATCATTTGGTTTCTTCACTTAACCTTAGACTTGGTAACTTAAGCCGAATCTGAGTATGAGTGGCTCACCAGGAGTCATAAGCCAGGGTACGAGTCGTACCCATGTCTCATATAGTGGATAACATTCAAACCTTCTATGGTTCTATCTTTCTAGGGATATAGGTGAAGGGTACGGATCGTATGTTATCGATATGACTTGGGTTAGACGAGTAGTACTCTGAAAAGTATTGGGTCCAAGGGCTAAGGCTTGGGATACGAATGGTGGGTACAATTCGTATCAAAGGTTACGACTCGTGAGGGTCAGTCGTACCCCTGTGATAGGATTTTGTTCAACTTAAGTGGAGGTATTCTAGATATTTCCCCACTTATCTTAATAAGGTACGACAACTTCTAACTCACTTCGGAGGCTATTTACCTTATTATTCTATTCATTAACACTTAGAAACTCTTCCTAAACACTCTATAATTCTCTCAAAATCTTTTGGGCAAGCAAGCTAGGGTTTCAACTAGAGGACTAATTTGGGGATCCTATTGGTTGTTTCTTTCTATCTACATTGTCAGTTAAGGCATGTTCTCTTCCCTCATTCTTAGTTCCAATTAACGGCTAGGTTTTACACAATGTTTTTATTATTTCATTATTGTATGATTTTGGGTTTTCAACTATTATTTGGCGGTTTTGGTTATAAATGTTTGGTTATGGTTTTCCCATATTTTAATTATGCTTTTACATTCATTAATTGTGGTTTTGGATGATTGGTTGCATGGGAATTATTCTTTTATAATGGACTTTTAGTTTTGGAAATACTATGCCCCCAATGTGTTTGATAAAATGCGTTTAACAATGTTTTCATTATAATATTGGTTTTACAATGGAACTTATGCATGGTGTAAACTTGGTAATGGAACCCTAAATGATATGAATGGTTTAAATGGCTTTAAATGGATTGAAAAGGCCTTGGTGGCCATGGTTTTGGTTAATTAGAAATCATGAAGGATACATGGAATCCCTTGAACCTATATTAGTTGGCTATGGAAAAAACTTGCAAGTTATTGTTGGTATGATGATACCACTATTAATGGCCTTGGTTAAAAAATAGTTAATGGACTGGTTGGTTGCTTGGTAATGGTTTTAATTGGGAAACAATGGCAGGGTGTGTAGCAGAGCCGAGGAAGGTAGAGGTCCCCGGGGAACCAAAACTAGAAACTCATATTTGTCGATGAGAGGTTGGTCTTGGTGACCATGCACATGAAGTCACACTTTATATTTGGGGGATATACTATTCATCCCAGGTTTTCTTCCTTGGTCATACGGCTTCACGCACTGGGTCCCTTTCAGCAGGGGGAGCTTAACCCATATAGCCCATGGGTGATTTAGGACGATAAAGCTGCACAACCTAGGTAAAGGTTTTAATGGCATGCTAAACTCGGTTTCCTTTCCCCACGTGGATATATATATACATATATATATATGTATATGTGTGTATGGTTTGTGTGCATATGGATGGTTTTACTTGGTTTTATTAATGGCATTATTTTATCCTTGAGTTCTTGCTAGCGATCACTCGCTAACCCGTCTTTGGGCGGTTGTATACCCACACTATGAAGCCGTCCATTCTACTCCTACATAGTGATTCACTCGGGGACAACTATTGAAGTAAAGTAGTGAGCTTTAATCTTTTTTGAAGGCTCTATTTTATGTTATGGATATTTTTAGACATTTTGGTTTATTTCTATATATTGGTTTTGCCTATGGTTGGGGGCATGTCCCAACTAGATATTCCTACTCTTTTGATTAATGGCTTTGTGGTACTGCTAGACGTTGGAATAGGCAGGATTGGTTTTAGTGTCGACCTTAATATTGGTACTGGAATTAGGGCTGACATCATTAGACATAATTTCTCACTGTTCCATCATATTTTATTTTAGGATTAATAATATTATGTTTTGGAACTTATTTGGTTATGGCCTATTTTATAGCCCATATTTTGGTATTGGTTTGGTTTGGTATGGTGGGATGGTTGGACTCGATTGGATCGGTCACGGTTGTGATCCTATCCCAAAGTCTTCATGTGAAGTGTTACACTATCTTTTTATGTGCTCAAAATTCAGCCAACTCAGGGAAGGTGGCTGGAGGTTGGGTTGGGTAACGTGGGTAGTCTACGGTCTCGGTCATACTTTGGATGCCCATTACGACAAGGCCCTCGGTTGGGTCATGTCAAGTTCATATTAGAGCTTTAGGTTTATGGTCAATTGGGAGTTCACAAAGTCGTGTTGATTAGAGTCTGTTTTAGGGGTGTGTAGCATGCCACACTCATAAGAAAGAGGCTACAAGGCATGTAGGAATGTTTCACTTTCTTGGCATTCTATTTTAAAGCTTGGAGTATAAGTCCTAGAATCCTTCTCTAATCCTTGGTTGTTTAATTTTCAGATCATGCCTCGGTGATTTGGAACATAAAGAAACTTATCAGTCCTATCTGGGCACAATATTGATGGGGTACATCCTACATCTAGAGTTCTTCTTCGATCTCAGGGTCCTATCCCCAATAGTTTTGGAGTTCCTCTGATTGATACTAGTCCTCCTCAGGGTGAGCTGATTAATGGAGAATTTTTTCAATTTATTCATACTATTGCTTGATTAGTCGCTTCTCAGGCTGAGCAGGATACGTCTGGTGGGTTTTCTATTGAGGCCATAGGGGCTGGTTAGTTTATAAAACTGAATTCTCCTTATTTTACTAGTATGGAGGTGGAGGAGGATCCTCTTAGGGTTTCTTAGATGAAATAGAGAAGATATTCAGGGTGATGCTGGTCACTAATGTGGAAGGTGTAAACTTTTCAGTTTATAAGCTCAAGGATGTTGCGTACCAATGGTATGAAGAGTGGGATAGTGATAGGAGATGTGGAGGAGTCATCCTTATGGGATGCTTTTTCTAGAGCTTTTTTGGATTGTTTCTTTCTTCAAGAGTTGTGGGAAGCAAAAATAGAGGAGTTTATGAATCTTAAGCAAGGGTGAATATTGGTCAAGGAATAAGCCTTGAAGTTCATCAGTTGTCAAGGTATTCTCCTGATTTGGTTGATGACATGAGAGCGAGAATGAGAAATTTGTCTTTGTGGTTGAGCCGGGATTTTATCTTGGAAAGCAAGATTGCCTTGCTGATCAAAGATATAGATATTTCTAGGTTGATTGTTCATATGCAGTGGGTGGAGGACACGTAGAGAAAACATGCAAAGTTTAGAGATAGGCAGGGTAAGAGGAGTAGGTTTTCTGATTAGGGAGGTGCTCATTCTCAGGGTAGTCGGGATGGCAAAAAATGGCAGAAAAAGAATTGGGGGAGTTCTAGATCCTTGTTTACTGCTAGTACTCCTTACCCAAAGCAGTCGGGTGACAAGCGTCATCAGAGTGGTGATAATTTTTAGGTATAGGGTGCCCAATCTTAGGAGAGTGGGATTCAATGGGTTTCCTCACCCCTTTTTGCTGGTTATAGGGTCGTCCTCATCGGGGTTATTATGATGAAGGGAGAAACAAATGCTTCATGTGTTTCCAAGCAGGCCATTGGCTCAGGGATTGTCCGGTTAATAAGATTGCTACTGGTGAAAATAAGGTACTGGTAGCTTCATCTTCTGTTCCTGCACCCGGTGGTGCCATGTCTACTTCTGTTACTTCTCTTGATTCTAGTGTTGTCTGTAACAGGCTGTATGTTTTGGTGTCCCGAGAGGAATCTAAGGCAGCGCCTTATGTCGTTACTGGTACATTACAACTCTTTTCTCATGACGTGTATTGTCTGGTTGATCCAATCCCTATACCAGAGTTAATGATTGATGCCACCACTGGTTATGAGAAAATATCCTTCATAGGTGTTTCATCTAGTTTCAACAAAAATCGCATAGCGCTAAAGGATGAAGAGCACACTGTATTTCATACGCCCAAAGGTATTTATTGCTACAAGGTGATGCCTTTTGGTTTTAAAGAATACTAGCGCCACTTATCCAAGGGATATTCAAAATATCTTTGATGGCCTACTCCATAAAAATGTTAAATGTTATGTGGATGACCTAGTAGTGCAGTCAAGAAAGAGAGATGACCACTTAAAAGACCTATGAATGGTATTTGAGCTTCTTCGAAGATATCAATTTAGGATGAATCCATTGAAATATGCCTTTGTAGTTACTTCTAGAAAGTACCGTGTCTTCATTATACAACACCGGGGAATTGAAATTGATCAGGCCAAGGTTGATGCAATTTTGAAGATGCCTGAGCCTCGAAAAATTCATGAGTTAAAAAGTCTTCACGGAAGTCTAGCGTATTTAAGGAGGTTCGTCTCAAACCTGGTTGGGAAATGTCAACCATTTAGTTGCCTCATAAAGAAGGATGCTCCTTTCGAATGGGGCCAAGCTTGTAGTAAGGCCTTTGAGAGTATCAAATCATATTTGATGAAGCCTCCAGTTCTTGCGGCACCTATACCTAGAAAACCATTGATACTCTATATGGCGGCATAAGAAAGGTCAGTTGGAGCACTACTGGCTCAAGAAAATAGTGAAGGCAAAGAAAACTCTCTTTTCTATTTGAGCAGAATGATGACACCAAATGAATTGAATTATGCTCTAATCGAAAAGTCATTTTTGGCGTTGGCCTTCTCAATTCAAAATATGAAACACTAAGATCATGTTTTTTGTCTTATATCTAGGGTAAATCCCATCAAGTTTGTAATGTCGAACCAATCCTTAGTGATCGACTTACAAGATGGTGCCTTTAATTTTGATAGTTTGAGATTGTATACTGATATGTGATAGAAATATAGCATTACGATACTTAAAGGTATAAGAATATGCATGTACTTAAGGCTATTTTGTTGTATTTGAGGTGTTTTTGAAGTGTTTTGCAGGAAATCATATTTTGGATGCTAATTTCATGAAAAAAAAAAAGGAAAAGTGATTTTTTTGGCAACTTACTTGATCATTATTGGGTATTCTTGACACTTTTTGGATTATACGTGACCAAAGAATGTGATTGAAGTTGAAGATTTGAAGCTTGGTTGTAAGTGCCAGAGTTGAAGATCCTGAGAGTTGACAGTGCTTCAGTAATTTAGCCATAACTTTTCACCGTGATATCGGATTGAGGCAAAATTGGTATCGTTGGAAATTTAATTCAATTATCTACTAGATTGTGGGTACCTTTGAACTTTCTAGGTCAACTTTCATACCACAAGTAGCATATACGATTGCATATAGGCAAAGAAAGTGTCAGAGATCAAAACCTTGAGAGCTGAAGTGAAGGAATTACACCTGCGGTCACTACTTGTGCCCTCCCTGCAAACCGTGGGTACTACCTTTTCCCAAGGATAGGGTGCAATTAGAGATCATATGTGGCTGCCGATGGTGATTTTTCTGAATTATTTTGAAATTATTTCCTAGGGTTTCATGAACCCTAATAACACTCCTACGATGTTTTTAAGGCCTATTATGTATGGGTAATTAAGTTTTCCTATTTTATTTAGGATTTGAACTCTAGGGTTTCTTGTAACCTATAAATACCCTTTAGGCTTTGTTTAATTCATTCATTCATTAATTCAATTCTTTCAGATAAGGACGTACACATATTGATTGATTGAGAAGGAGGGCCCTTTGCTGTCAAGTTCTTAAACATCCTATTTTTTGGTTCTTTATTCGATTTAAGACTTTGGGATTTGTTCTTTCATTATTGTGAGATTGATTTTATAATTTTGTCTGTGGATTCCTTGATTGATCTCATAACTATGAGTGGCTAATTCCCTTAGCTAGGGTTGTGGAAACCCTGGCGGTTAACAAGTAGAGAAAGTGCCAAGTTGTTCTTGATAAAGATTCTTACATGTATTGGATTTTCTTCGTTTTTATTAATTTCTTAGTGGTGGACAATGTTAAGATCCCACGTAGATTATTACTACTTACTCCAAAAGAGGAGTAGTGACTAGAAAAAGAATATCACAATAGTAATTTGAAGATTAATGGTCGATACATGCTACTAGGTATAATCTAAGTAAAATCATTAACTATCATCTAATAACTAGAGATCTAAAAGGTAGTAGTTAATTGAATCAAGATAAGGGTTAGTGAGGGCATTTTCCTGAGACTCAAAAGGTAAAGGGTGAAATCTGTTAGCTTATTCAAAAGACTATTGATGGTACATAATTTATCGATTCTGCATGCAAGATATTGGAATAGTTCGACAGTGTATGATAAATCTACTAAGTTAAGAAGCTACCGGGAACACAAGCCTAGTATTCGTATTAGATTGTTTACAACCAGAAGCAACCAAGCCTTGTTACTTTTAGCTAGTTACTATAAATGCCACCCCCCCCCCCCTCCCTTACCTCTCTACACTACCTAATGATTTTAATAAGTTCAAGACATATTTCTGGCCTATTCCTTGTGAGATTTTGATGTAGCACAAGTTTAGAGGAACTCTCTAATGTGCTAAATAAAGTAAACCGTACAATTTTTTGAAAGAACAACTTCAACGTGTTTTAGGATAACGCTTTGAAGACAATCCAAATCCACAATTAACAGGAGCTTAATCCAAAACCCTTAAAATACAAGATCTAATTCAATATCTTAGAATAAAACACAAGGTTTCATTAATAGAAGAGTTGAACAAAAAAACTGCATAGCTAGAGCTCATTGCCTATATTTATAGGAGTCAAAATCCTTTGTACAACTCATTGACAACTCATTTTCTTAATAGCTAAGTATTCTAGAATTATGTAAAAGATAAACTTGACAACTAGTAGCAAAATTCAAATTGACTTTCCCTTTTTATAAGTAGCAAAATTGATTTTTGATTCATGAAGGTTCTGGACTAGGTTTAGAATTTTAATGTTCCTCATCATTCTTCTCTACTTCTTTGAAACTCGACCTTGAGTTTTATTCATAAAGTATTTGCTCTGGATGATAGAGTGATAGGGCAGCCATATTAAAAGCATTTGAAATATTCATCTCACTTGGCAAATCTACCAGATAGGCATTGTTGTTGATCTTCTTTAGAATAGTGTATGGGCCATATTTCTTTTGCCGTAATTTTCCGTGAACACCAGTAGGTAATCTCTCCTTTCTAAGGTATACCATTACTTGGTCACTAACTTGGAATGACATTAGCCTCCTATTCTTATTTGCCAACTGCTTGTATTTCTTGTTTGATGCTTCTAATACATCTTGAACCTCTTTAAATAATTCTGAATAATTGTCACCAGAGGTCATAGCTGATCTTGAATTCTCCTTTGTTGGTAGTTTCACTAAATCAACCACGTGTTTTGGAACTCTAGCGTACATAATGGAGAAAAGGCTATTACCCATAGACATATGCTTAGATTTATTGTATGCAAACTCCGCAAGGGATAAAGCTAAATCCCATTGTCCTTTCTTATCTCCACAGATGCATCAAATTAAATTTCTTAGAAATTTATTCATCATTTGTATTTGGCCATCTGTTTGTGGATGGGTAGTGCTCGAAAACTTCAATTTTGCGTTGAATTATATCCATAAAGTAATCTAAAATATAGCAAGAAATTTGCTATCTCGATCTGAAATAATTGATCTTGGAACACCATGTAGTCTGAATACTTCTCTAAAGAAAATATTAGCTACATGATGGGCATCCATTGTCTTATGGCAAGGGATAAAATGAGTCATTTTAGAAAATCTATCTATTATCACGTAAACTGCATCATGTCCTCGCCTTGTCCTTGGTAAGCCAAGTACAAAATCCATTGATAGGTCTTCCCTAGGTGCACTTAGAATAGGTAATGGCATATAGAGTCTGGTGTTTTGAACCTGATCTTTGTATGTTTGGCAAATGGGACACCTTTGCACAAATTTTTTGGCATCTCTCTTAAGTTGTGGCCAATAGTAGCATGCTTCCAAATTAGCAATAGTTTTATCATTCCCAACATGGGCTCTAAGATTACATGAATTCATTTCTCGAATCAACTTATCTTGTAGAGAACCTCTGGGAATACATAAGCGGTTTCTATTAAAGAGATATCCATCTTGTACTACAAAATTCTCTTCTAATGGTAAACCTTTCATTTGTTTCACCCATATTCTCCTGAAGTCTTCATCATTCTCATATAGTTCTTTTATTTGGTCTATTCCTGGTAACTCGGCTTCAAAAAAAATCATGAGACTTGCACGTTGGCTCAAAGCATCTGCCACTCGACTAGTTACTATGGACTTATGGATAATAAGATAATTGATGTCTCCAGGTATGCTGCCCACCTTGATAACATGCGATCCATATGCTTTTGACTTCTAAAATATTTCAAGGATTGATGATCAGTGTAGACAATGAATTCTTTAGGCATTAAATAGACCTTCGATGTCTTCAATGCTTTATAAACAGAATACAGCTCTTGCTGGTAAGTACTCTACTTTTTTCTTTCTTCACATAGCTTCTCACTAAAGAAAGCAACAGGTTTCATTTATTATGATAAAATAGCCCTAATGCCTACTCCACTAGCATCACATTTCAACTCAAAGGTCTTGTTGAAATCTGGTAACACTAATACAGAAGCTTGTGACAGCTTTTCCTTAATCTCCATGAAACTAGCTTCAGCTTTTTCATCCCATTTGAACTTCCCTTTCTTTAAACATTCAGTGATTGGTGTCATGATAGTACTAAAGTTCTTCACAAATCTTCTATAGAAACTGGCTAAACCATGGAAACTCCTTACTTCAGAGATAGTTTTTACAGTTGGTCATCCCTTTATTGCATCTATTTTAGACTCATCAACTTGAATCCCCACACTTGAGATAACAAAGCTTAAGAAAACTATTTTTGTTTCAAGGAATACATACTTCTTCAAGTTAACATAGAGCTCATTCTCCTTCAATACATCCATTACCTTTTTGACATGTTCAAAATATTCCTCCATATTTTTGCTATAGATCAATATGTCGTCAAAATAGATAACTACAAACTGTGACAAGAATGGATGAAGAACCTGATCATTAGGCACATGAAAGTACTAGAAGCATTAGAAAGTCCAAATGGCATAAGTAGCCATTTATACAACCCTTCTTTTTGTCTTGAATGCAGTCTTCCATTCATCACCGAGTCTAATTCGTATTTGGTAATATCCGCTTCTTAGATCAAGCTTCGAAAATAACTTTGATCCATTGAGTTGGTCAAGCATGTCATCCATTCGTGGGAAAAGAAATTTATACCTTGTAGTGATTTTATTGATAGCCCTACTATCCACGTATATCCGCCAAGATCCATCTTTCTTTGGCATGAGTAGTGCTGGTACAACGCATGGACTTATGCTTTCTCTAATATGTCCCTTACGTAATAACTCTTCTACTTTCTCCCTTAGAATTTCATGCTCTATTGGGATCATCCTATAGTAGGTTGGGAAGACAGCACCTGGAACAAAATCTATTTGATGTTGAATATTCCTCATAGGAGGTAGATGTTGAAGCTCTCCAAGTATGCTTTGGTATTCAGATAAAAGACTTTGCATCTCTACTGGAATTTACTTTGTTGGTTGCTCATCTCCTTTGATGACTAATGTGGAACATAATTTTGATTTCTTTAAGTCTTGAGCAAATTCTTTTGGATTTTGAGTGATGGTTAACATACTCTTCTCCTCTACTTCAGAGGCATTATTAGTAGTCTTGTTTGGAAGTATAATGATTTTTTGTGTGTTCCAAATGAAAGAATACTCATTTTCTCTTCCTTTATATATGGTGTTCACATCATATTGTGAAGGTCTTCCAAGAAGAACACGACATGCATCCATATCAACCACATCACATAGAACATTTGATCAATAATACTTACCCAAAGAAAATGGTAACCAATATTATTTGGTGATCCTGATCTTCACTCTCTTCTTGAGCCATCCAATAGTATATGGATTTGGCTGATCATGTGTCTCAAGATTTAACTGTTTAACCATGTTTTCAGAAACTAAATTCTCACAGCTACAACTATCAATTACCAACTTGCATACCTTTCCATTCACAGTGCATTTGCTTTTGAATATCCTCTTTCGTTGTGTCTCTTTAGGTTGCATGGTTGCGCATAGAAGGCGTTTGACCACACATACTATTTCTTCTCCCTCTTCTTCATATAGTTCAGGCTCACCTTTACTTTCATAGTTGTCCACCTCTTCATCACTTACATCACGACGAGTGGTGTTGATAAACTTCCTTCTTGGATAGTTGCTTGATATGTGTCCCTCTTCGCGGCAGTTGTAACACTTGATCGTATTAGATAGTTGCTTATCGTTATTTTTTCTATAAGATGGTGTTTTTTTATCTTTCTCTTCTTTAGATGGAATAAACTTCCCCTTCTCTTAGCGTGGAGTACTTTTTGATATACTCTCTGGGCGAGAATAAGACGCGACTTTATAATATTTCTTGGTCTTTATATATCTCTCATCTTTCAAGATAAGAGTTTAAGCTTGATCTATTGACCAAATTTGTTGTATGCCATGATGTTCTTGGATAGAATCATTGAGACCATTAATATACCTTGCGACTTGTTGGTCTTCATTTTCATAAATATTACACCTTACTTGTAATCTTAAGAACTCCTCTGTAAAATTTGTAACAAATTTATTATCATGAACACAGTTATGGATCCGTAGGTATAATGGTTGTTCATAATCTGCAGGCAAGAACCTAGCCTTTAGAAGTGCTTTCATTTATGGCCAATATCTTACAAGATTTTTACCCCTCAAACGAAGCTCTTCTTGATAATGATTCCACCAAGATCCAGCACCTTCTTTCAATTTATATGCCACCAATGGTACTCGACGATCTGGAGGGATGTTCATAATCTCAAAGAATGTGTCTACCTCATAGATCCAATCAAAAAACCCTTCAATATTTACATTACCATTAAAAGTTGGGATTTCAGCCTTAATCTTGTACATATCTCTGCCGTTTGCATGACCTCTTCTTGGTTGTGCATAAAAATTATGTTCTTCCACATCATCTTCCTCTTCCACATATTGAGATCGATATTGTCTCCGGTTTCTAGCAACATCTCCTTGATTATATCTCACTAATACAACAAGTTCTTCAAACCTCCTAGTGAGTTATTCATGAAGATTCGCGATTTGTTGATCTAATCTTTCTTCTAGGTTATTCACCGTCGTTGTAAGATCTTCAATTGCTCTGATACCTAATTAATATAGTACAAGTTTAAAGGAACTCTCTAATGTGCTAAATAAAGTAAACCATACAATTTGTTGAAGGAACAACTTCAATGTGTTATAAGATAACGCTTTAAAGACAATTCGAATCTACGGATAACAAGACCTTAATTCAAAGCCCTTAAAATACAAGATCTAATCTGAGATATTAAAGCAAAATAAAAAGTTTCATTAATAGAAGAGTTAAACTAAAAAACTACATAGCTAGAGGTCATTGCCTCTACTCATAAGCTTCAAAAGCCTTTGTACAACTCATTGACAACTCATACACAACTCATTGACAACTCATTTTCTTAATAGCTAAGTATTCTAGAATTATGTAAAAGATAAACTTGACAACTAGTAGCAAAATTCAAATTGACTTTCTCTTTCTATAAGTAGCAAAATTGATTTTTGATTCATGAAGGTTCTGGACTAGGTTTAGAATTTTAATGTTTCTCATCAGATTGACCCTAACCTAGTTGGGTTACTATATTTGATAGTGACCGCTTCATACTTTAATTGGAGGTGTATTTTGGGCATTACCAAATTTTGGCACCATTGTCGGGGGATACAATCTCGGAATTCTTGATTGAAGTTGTTGGAGTTAACGGTTTTATTTTCTTTTGTTTTGTTGTTTTAGGTTTCCTACTCTTCTTAAGATGACATCCTGGCCAGAGGAAGTGCGGAGTGATGATGGATCCTTATTTATTGGTTAATTTCCTTTTGATATGGTGTATTATTACAGGAGTATGGCAAATATAGTGTGTGAGCACAAGGATAGCCTATTGGAAATAGTAACACACCTTGTCCACAACAATCATTAGCTTATTCAAGACATTGATAGGTATGGGTTAGATATTTACTACCTACAAGTAGAGTTGAATGCAAATGTTGTTGCGTGGAACACCTAGAAACCTAGTTATGGGTAGTGTGAGATTGAAAGAATTCTAAGAAACCAATTTGATGAGATAAAATTAGAGAAGTCTAAAATTACTCATGCTCTTATGGATATGATCACTCTTAAGGAGAGCATACTAGAGTTATGTGGGGATGTAATGAAGGATGCAGTTCTTGAGTTGGGGCATAGTAGACCTCATTCGAAGCATTTTTCACATTGTGTTTGGATAGTCAAATCTTGGTCAAGCCATCCGAGCCTTTAGAAGAGTTCAAAAAAGAGGAAACATATTTCTATATTCTTGAATTTGTTAAGCCAGAATCAAAGAACTACATTCCTCACATAAGTTCTAAGAATTACAACATGCCACATCTATTTTTTATGTCCTTTATTTATCTACCTCTGTCCCATAAGCATAACGGGAAATCAGAAAAACAATTAGGGGTAAAATTCATATGTTCAAAGTGGAAAGAGAAATTTAAAGGTAAACTCTTGGTCTACCTTGATAAAGTCTGAGTAATAAAGGTACCCACGAGCTTGTTGGGGAAGTCTAAGTACACAGCTAAGCCCCATCATACCGTGACATGAAATTAGGCACTACTTGGGAGGCAACCCAAGGTATTTAATTGTTTGTATTTATGTCACGTGATTGACTTCAAATCTTTGCACCTATGGTGCCACAGGTATGTTCCTAACTCTTTTTTGTAGTGGTTTGATGCATTGGTAACAACGCATGCTTTTAAGTTGGGGGTGGGGCTGCCTATGGGTCTTGATGTTCTCTTAGGGTTTTTATTGCCATGCCTCTTTCCCTGGAGTCTTGTTCTTAGTAGGACTGGCATGTTTAGGCGTATTATGTTTTATTTTATGATATTTTATGTATAACTAGGAGAAATGAGTATCTAGGGCAGTTAACATGTCTTTGTTCTTAATACCCCTTTAATAGCTTCTTTTTGAACTGTGTGATAAGTACATATATATATATGACTATTGAGAATCTTGTTATGGCCTTAGAATTAGGGACATAATAATCAGTGCTAACAATTGCATGAACCGGATAGGTAGTAGCTTGTAATATTGACTCTATGCCATGTGTGTGAGATGATACTTAGTTCCCTTTGTGTGTTGAATTCAAAATTTTCCTAGTTAGTCTTGCTTAGGTTGAAAGATAGTCTATTAGGAAGGGATCATAGGCCATCTTTTATATTAGTCCACTTTTAGCCTAAATGACCTTCCATGTGTGAAGTATATCCCTTGATCCCTATTTTGAGCCTGAATGCCTATTTTCTTTGTTACACCTTTCACCTTCTCATTTGTGTTATAATGAACCTATTTTGGCCCTAGTCCTCCTTGGACATTGTGCACCTCAACTCAGGCAAATCACCTAAGTTAAGGGTGGCTATCATAGGGTTGTGTAATGTTTAGTTGGTATAAAATGGGGCGAAATAAGAGAAAAACAAAGTAGAACTGGGTGTGTTAAAAAATAAAACAAAGAGAAAAAGAAAAGAAAAATTGTGAAAATTAAGAAAAAGAAAGAATAAAGAAACCACACTCAGCGTGAATGTGATTTAAAATAAAAACAAAGAAAAACAGCAGAAATAAAGTGAAAAATTGGTTAAAGTATGGACCCTAAAGTTAGTGTAGTGCCAAGGAGGCTTAGTAATTTGATATATCCAAATGTACCAACCCATCCCCCAAGCTACATTAATAGTCAAATGAATTCCTATAGCGATCCTAACTTGACTATCTGAAAGCTAAGGTAAGGAAAATAAGGGAAAACTTATGGTATTTGACATGCATTGATTGAAACTTCTTTTGTGAGTGTGAGTGTCTCTTGACTGTCCCTACATTGACATGTATTATTTCATATGAGTGATTGTGACTTCTTTGATTGTGAGGGAACATGGGTTGTATTGCTAGTTGCTTACTTGTTTGGGTAGTGTAACTTGTATATATGCATGGTTGTTTGTTGTTAATGTAATGTTATAGATTGATTCCTTTGTATCACATTATTGTGCTTTATTAATACACACAAATGTTTTAAAAATGATTGAACTTGGAGAGGGTAATGTGTTTTGATCTAAAATTAATGATTGACTACCATACGTATCTTAGGTTTGTCTTAGTTAAGCATCGTCGGATTATTCTATTATGTTTTGTTGCTTGAGGACATTCAACATAGTACACTCCCTAAAAGGCTGTAAAGGGATAAGCATTGGAAGACTTCTTGGCAGATCAGCCGATATCTGGTGATTGGGAATTGACCGATGAAATTTCTGATGAAGATGCAATAGTTATTAAGGATAGACTCCATGGAAGATGTACTTTGATGGTGCCACACATTAAGGTGCATCTGGGGCTAGTGTAGTGTTTGTCACTCCACAAGGAGAGGTCATCCCATACTCTTTTACCTTGATAAATTATTGCTCTAATAATGTTGTTGAATATCAAGCGCTAATACTAGGACTTAAGATGGTTGTCGACATGAAACAACTATTATTATAAGATATTAGTGACTCCCAATTAGTGATCAAGAATCTTTTGGGAAGCTATGAATTCAGAAGGCAGAGCTACGACCATATCATAATTATATGCAGAAGTTGATAGGATGGCCTTGAGAAGCAACCCTCCAGCCGTGTCAAGGAAAGAAAATAAGCAAGTTGATGCTTTAGCTACTTTAGCCTCAACTCTAACTCTTCCGAATCAGACACGAGTTACTATCCACTAAGAATGGGTTGTACCATCACCAATTAAGGATGAAAATATAGAAAACAAGCTTGAGAACGTCGTCACTGTTTCTGAAGCCATGAAGGAAGATTGGTGACAATCAATCATTGTCTACTTGTGTAATTGAATACTTCCAGAAGATCCAAGAAGAATGACTGATATCCATCATCGTGCACCTCGCTTTCTTTACTACAAAAACACACTATACAGAAGATTATTTGAGAGAGTACTCTTACAATGTTTGGGAGAGAAAGAAGCAGTTCAAGATTTACAAGAAGTGCACTCGAGAGTTTATGGATCTCATCAGTCTAGACCGAATCTCCATTTTCACATTAAAAGATTGAGGTATTATTGGACAACGATGGTGAAAGATTTTTTGGACTATTCTAGAAAAAGCTTGTCAATTATATGCAAATTTCATACATCAACCTCCTGAATTATTTCACCCAACTATAGTGTCCGGGCTATTCAATGCTTGGGGATTGGATATGGTTGGACCACTGCCAAAATTATCTGGTGGACACTTATACCTCTTTGCCGCGACAGATTACTTCTCCAAATGTGCCAAAGATATTTCTCTCAAGGAAGTAAAGAAAGAAAATGTAGAAAACTTCATCCGAGTGAATATCATCTATCACTTTAAAATCCCTCAGTACATTATAACCGACAACGGCAAGCCATTTGATAATAAGATGATGAATAAGATTTGTGATCTCTTTGGTTTAAAGCAACGCAAGTCTTTTATGTTCCATACTGCCGCCAATGGTCTAGCCAAAGCATTTAATAAGACTTTATGAAATCTATTGAAGAAAGTCATCTCCAAGTTCAAATGAGTCTGGCATAAATAAATGGAAAAAGCTTTATGGGCATATAGAATAACTTACCTCACACTAACGCAAGCAACCCCATATTCACTTGCTTTTGGAGTTAAAGTCGTCCTTCCACTTGAGCATCAATTACCTTCTTTGAGACTGGCTATTCAAGAAAGGCTCACCAATGAATAAAATTCTAAGTTGCATCTTACAGAGTTATAAGATCTTCATGAAATAGACTAGAGGATCAATAAAATCTTAAATGTTACCAAGCCCGTCTATCTTGATATTTCAACAAAAGAGTTCTCTTGAGGTGCTTCCAAGTTGGAGATAAAGTCCTTACAGTATGAAGACCCATTATCACTTATCGTAAGTCTGGGGCCAAATTCACTCCAAAGTTGGATGTACCTTATGTTGTACAAGAAGTATATTCAAATGGTGCTTATAAACTTGTCAATACAGATGGTGTGAAAATTGGTCCTATCAATGCCAAGTTCTTGAAGAAGTACTATCCTTGAAAAAAGATTACACTCCTTAAGGTAAGAGTATAAAATGCATGTCCACTCCTTGCCTACAAGCGTATAAACTCTGTATGGTTAAAAAAATGTCCGCTAGGTTGAAAACCTCGAAAGAGGAAGTAGACATAAAAGTTAGGACTACAAAAAAACACTCACGCAGAACTATGTTGTGACTTGATCCTCTTCACTGAGGTATGTAAGCGCTTGGAATTTTATTTTGAGTTCAGTTGCAAGAGTTTCAAGAAAATACATATTCTCGCTTGATCTACTATATGAAAGTTAATTCTACAAATCTTTCATTTAAATTTTGGACTTACACCAAGTATTGGTGGCTCAATAGGGGCAAACTCCAATGGAATATGAATTTTGTTCACATAAGTTGAAGTCTTCAGATTCATTAAATTTTCATGTTGATACTTTCAAATTCACCATATTGAAGCTTGTACATTCATAGTTTTATCCTTAAATGGATCTTAAAAGTTTCCATGCCTTAAGTTGGACAAGACTTATCCCTTTGCACCTTAAGCTGGTTTCTTTCATGAAATTATTCTTAAAAGGATCTCAAAATTTCCATGACTTAAGGTGGACAAAATATACCTCATTACACCTTAAGTTGACTATTGAAAATTCATCGGTGAAAGGGCTCATACATAAAGAAAAGCATTGCATAAATACATCAGTGAAAGGGCCCATACCTACAAAAGACCATTACATAAGTGCATCGGTGAAAGGGATTATACTTAAAGAAGACCATTGCATAAGTGCATCAGTAAAAGGGACCATACTTAAAGAAGACCATTGCATAAGTGTATTAGTAAAAGGGCTCATACTTAAAGAAGATCATTGCATAAGTGCATTGGTGAAAGGGACCACCATTCCTAAAGAACCATTGCATAAGTTCATGGTAAAGGGCCCATACATAAATAATATTATTGCATAATTGCATCAATAAAAGGGCCCATACATAAAGAAGACCATTGCATAAATGCATTGATGAAAGGACCCATAATGAAAGCAGACCATTGCATAAGTGAATTGATAAAAGGTATCATAGTTGAAGAAGACCATTGCATAAGTGCATCAGTGAAAGGGCATATATTTAAATAGGACCATTGTATAAGTGCATCAGTGAAAGAGCCATACTTAAAGATGACCGTTGCATATGTGCATATGTGAAAGGGACCATACTTGAAGAATATTCACCATCTTGAAGTCAAATTGGTCGGTCTTAGAGTGTACGGAGGCGAACTTAAACTCTCACACCCTAAGATGATTATTGCATAGCCACCATCTTAAAGTTAAGTTGGTCGATCTTTGAGTGTATGGAGGCAAAGTTAAACTCTCGCACCCTAAGCCTATTGTCGCATATCCACCATATTGAAGTCAAATTGGTCGGTGTTCAAGTGTATAGAGGCTATGTTAAACTCTCACACCCTAAGTTGATTGTTGCATAGACACCATCTTGAAGTCAAATTAGTCGGTCTTAGAGTGTATGAAGGCGAAGTTAAACTCTTCCACCCTAAGTCTATTGTTGAATAGCCACCATCTTGAAGTCAAATTGGTCGGTCTTATAGCGTACGAAGGCGAAGTTAAACTCTCATACCCTAAGTCAATTGTTGCATAGCCACCATCTTGTAGTTAAATTGATTGATCTTAGAGTGTACAAAGACAAAGTTAAACTCTCGCACACTAAGACAATTGTTGTACATTGTTTCTACCTCGATTCTATAAGGAAAAAAAAGAGACAACACAAAGAAAACACAAGTAGGAGAGAGATTGGTACCTGACAGGATGTTTCAAACATGAAAGTCATGTATCACCAACTTAGATTGAAACAAAACATTATGGTGAGAATGAAACCCTCAAAATATGGTTTACAACAATTAAAATACCCTTTTATGGTGACGTTTCTGCATCAAAATATAAATTATTTGGTGAGGCAATGCAAATCTAAAATTTTCTGTCAGACAAAATTTAGGATCAACTTCAATAATTTATCTACAACAATTTCAAAGAGAATAAATTCCAAATAATGAATATAATATATATGCATGTTTTGGAATTTATAGAATCAAGCGTATCATAATTTTGATACTCCTACATTGAGATATAAATTTTTTGGTGTCACTGTGAAAATTTGAAACTGTTGGTGCATCAAAATCCACTTTTGATTTTGGTATAATACCTAAAACTATCTATAAGGTATGAAATTATATATATTTTTCTTTAGTTTCATAAGAATTAAGCGGCTTGTAATTTCGTTCTTCCTACTTCAAGATATAAAGTTTTGGCAAAGACGCGTAGATCTGAAATTTTCAGCATGATAAAATTAAGGGCTAAATTTAAAAAATTATCAAAAATTATATTGAAGGAATTTAATACTTAATTTTTGATATGTTGTATAGCTCAAAGTTTATTCTCTAGAGTATTAAATGGTTCATGATTTCGATATTCCTACAATGAGATATGAATTTTCTACCACTAACATGTTGTGCTAAAAAAAAGTGGCAAAAAATAAAAGAAAAGTAAGAAGGAAAGAAATTACGTCAACATTATTCATGGATTGAAAACCTCAAAATTGATATTGAAAAAGTGGGGAACCTACGTCCATTTATAGAGTTGTAGGATGAATGTATCCTTCTCCAATAAAAATTCAAATTGAAAGAACTTCCATCTCCAATACAAATTCAAATTAGAGGTTGTTTCCTTATCCAATATAAATTCAAATTGGAGGTTGTTTCCATCTTTAATACAAATTCAAATTGGAAGAGTTTCCATCTCTAATACAAATTTAAATCGGAGGTTGTTTTCTTCTCCCATACAAATTTAAATTGGAGGTTGTTTCCTTCTCAAATATAAATTCAAATTGGAAGAGTTTTATTTTGGTTAAGTAAGACGGTAAAAAGTTTTCCAAAATCTATTTGGAATTGGATATCATGCCTCACCAATAGTTCTTACATATAGAGATGCATGAAAAAAATAAGAGAGTTTTTGAGAGGCAATATCAATATGGTTCAGGTTTAAAGTTTCTCAACTGACGAATGGGGTGTCATATATCTGTAAATATTTGAAGCACAAAAGAAGAAAAAATCATACTTCAAGTCTAGTCTATAAAAGAATTATATACCTCGACAAGTCTTGAACTAAGGGCATTTTGTAGGCAACGAAATTTTATTAAATTAAAATTAGTACGAAATTTGAATTATATTAAATTCATAATGTATTAGTCCCAAATAAGTATTGTGAATTAATATAATTGGATTAATTATTTAAGTCCAAACATGTATGGATTTAATTAAATTCCAATTTTTATTAGGCTAACCCATTAATTTGGGCTACAAATGATGTGTCCACTTTGCTAAGCTCAAGATATTATCATATTCTAGAGGCCTAAATAAGAGCCACGTGTTGAAAGATTTGGAATGCCAAGACAAGTGAAAGAGTCAATAGGACCATGGAACGTGTCAAAATGATGCAGCATGCCTAGTGAAATCAAAAGCCCATGAAATGGGCCATGTCACTTGAATCTGATTGGTCCAAAAAAGTTCATCTACACCATGACTTTCCCCTTTCCACAACTATAAATAGTGGTATCAAAATTCTGAATAGGAACCAACAACTCTAACAAAAAGCAAGAGAAAGCTCGTTGATCAAATGCCACAATTTCTCTACAAAGCTCAAGCTTCAAATCCAGTCCATTAAGATTTAAGATCAAGACTGCAAGATTCAAGAAAGGCCCAAAAGCCCTTGAATTTAAAAACAAGTAAATATCAAATTCATCAAGTTTATAATTTAAGTTTAAATCCAAGATCAAGCTCGAAGCCCATGAATTTATATTCGAAAAGGAGAATTAGAGGATTCATAAAGATTGTACCACTCACTTAATGAAATCAATAAAATGATTGTTGCAGTATATTTCTTGTCTCGATTATTTATTTTTCTCAGTCATAAAATTTTGTTATCTAACGGAGGCATTCCCCCAAGTGGATGGAATTGGTTTGGCATAATTATAAACTTTCAAGCATAATGGTATGACGATACCTGTGGTTGATGCCTTGATACATAATTCCTTGGTTAAATGGATGGGTTACATGAAACTTGTTTTAGTTAGACTTAAAGGGGGTTATGTATCTCACAGTAGAAGGTAGAGGTCCCGGAGAGATCGATACTGGAAATTATGTTTTCTGGTATGGGGGTATTTATGACCGTGTACATAGTTCACACATATATTTTTTGGATTGGCTGAGGTTGAGGCATTCTCATCCTTGGATTTGCCTGGTTCGTGCGACTAATGCGTACTAGGACCCTTTCAGCAGGGGAAGCTAAACTCATATAACTCATGGCTGCCCTTAGGATAGTTAGAGCTACACAGTCCAGGTTAATAGTTTTAAATCTCATTCTAAACCTTGTTCCTTATCCTAACATCTTATATATATGTATGTATGTAAGTATGTGAACATGTACATTAAGTTTGGACTTGATTTTGAATTGGTATTATTTTATCCCTATCTTGAGTTACATGGTAGCGCTCACCCTACTAACCATATTCGGATGTTGTATCCCTAGGATATGTAAGGAATTGAGACACTTCTGTTTTCCCTGTGAAGTGATAGGTGATTCTTAGATAGCTTGCGAGTCAGCTTTGAAGTGGTGAGCTTCCATTCTCCGTAAGACCCTCATTTCATGGTATTATTTTATTCATGTTATAGAGTAATTATTTTTGGACTCATTCTGTCTATGGTCGGGGGCATGTCTCGACTTAGGCTGTTCTTGGTTATTAGAGGCTTTGTGGATTACTGTGGATTGAGATGGATGTTAAAGTTCTTAGATTTAATTTTGAGTTAGTTGTTTAACTATTTTGTTATATGTTCGAAATTCATCTACTGCTAGGTATATTGTCTTCTGGTTGGCTAGGGTAAAGGAGGTGGTCTCGGATCCTTGGTAAACTTGAGATGCCTATCATGGCGAGGCCTTGATTCTAGTTGTGATAACAAATATCAAATAATGTTTTTATCAGGGGAAGCAAAATACGAGTTGTACTCTTTTTTCCTTAATCAAGGTTTTGTGTCAATCAAATTTTCCTGATAAGATTTTAATGAGGCAATACTAAAGTCGTATTACAAGATATGTGTACTCTTTTTTCTTCACTAGGATTTTTTCCATTAAGTTTTTCTAGTAAGGTTTTAACGCAACACATTATTTATTAATGGACATATAAGGGGGGTGTTATATAATATGGATGTCATGTGAATGTCATAATAAGAGATAATAGTTCCAAATCTAATTCGAACACCCAAAGAATTACTTATTTAAGTTGGATTTGAATAACAAAGTTACTTGTTCAAATTAAATCTGAATACCAAAGATAGTTGGCCAAATTGCCAACTTGGGGTCAATTTTAGCAAACTTTGGGAGCAAGTTTGATAGTTTATAAATAATCACCCTTTTGTACATTTTATATTTAGATTCAAATACTAAACAAAAATACTACTAAAATTTTCTAAAGTTATACTTTTTAAAAAATTTAAATTTAATATTAATATTTTATCTTTATAACATTTTACCTATCCGTTGTGTTTATTGCTTAGACATAGGCCATGCATAATTAGATATTCATATTATATTTGTCAAATCTGAGTGACTTGAATTATTAATTCATTTATGTATATTCATATTCAATTCGACTCATCTATTTGTCTATCACCTAGATTGAACAATAAAACTGACCAATATTGTCTTTTTACCTTTACTTATCATATTTGACACATTCGTTAAAAAATAATTATTTAATCATATATTTTTATTAAATAATATTTAAAATACTATATTTTAAAATTTATTTGAGAATAAATAATTAATATAGCAAAATCTATTTTTTTTATTTTTTTAATATGTTAAAGAAATAAGTAGGACAAGTAAAAAGGACAGATGGAGTACTCCTTATTAGTATGTTATTTCCTATTTCAGCCCTAACACTTTCCTCATTTGACAAAATGCCAAAATTGGATAAGTAACCAAGCCATGAATGACCATTGCCATGCATGGAGAAATACTCCAGCTGTAGCCTGTAGGAACAGAGACACCATTCCTAGTTCCGAGAATGAATAGTTAATAGACACTATTTAATACGCCATATTTTCTTTCTCTTTTTTGTTTTTTTTTTCTGTGTAAGATTCAAGTGGTTCACTTTGTTAAGATTCTGATTCTTGTTCATTCTTATATAAAAGGCTGTCTAAAAATCAAAACCTCTTTTTTATTGTTCTGAATATCCAAGAAAAATCCCTATAATTAAAGTGATTCATAAAACCCAAATCATTTTCTTGGTTTTCTTGTTTGTTGCAACTACCAAATCATTGGTGGATAACTCTGAAGAAAACGCGTATATTATTCATACTGAGAACCCCAAATATGAAGAACCTGAGGAGTTCCATATCATGACCTTAGATTTTGTTCTTGGCAGGTTCATTTGAGTAATTGTATGATTTGTCCCTCTGGATTAGGTTGTATTGATTGTGATTCGTATTAGTTTCATGTTTGGACTTCACTGTTATGATCAATTGACATTTTCTTCTTGTAATTGCATTTGGTTCAACTTTTTTGTCATTCCCCATTCTTGTTTACTGTATTAATTAGAAGATTGAATATTTTTCCAATGTTAATGCTTCAACTTTTGGCATGTTGTAAGAGGAAGAAAAAAAGTGGATACAAACTTATTCTTGTTAATTGTGTTAAAGATTGCATATTTATTATTCCCATGCTTTAATCTTAGCATATATTAAGGTGAGAAGAAGAACCTTAATCCTATAATTTGAAGTCCAAAAGTTGAAAAGAGTACAATTTGATTCTTTTATAGTAAAAGTCACATCGGACAAAAACCCATTTTCTTCTCTTTCCAAGTTTGATTTCTTCTTGATGCGTTATGAAATTTGTGTGTGTTGTTGTTGTTTGTGTCTGTTATAGTATAATGACCCCCTAACATAAACTTTTTATAAGTTAGGCTATACAGTACATTATCAAAGTTACCATGTACAGTATAATACCTGTTGAAACCTAATAATAGTAAGATTATAAACTTCATGTATCTAGAGAGAAGCATTTTTTCCTGTAGAGACTAAAATCAATGCTCAAATTCTCTAAACCTAAGGGCAAACTGAATAAAATTAAATTCTAATCATGTTTCCTTGGTTAACAGACTCTGATCAACTGATTAATTTATGATGGTGGTCGTCATACCCCTTTCTTTCTTTCCCAGGCCCTTTTATTAATAGTACAGATGCATATCTATTATTATAAATACGTAAGATTGAATTATTCACTAATCTTTGTGTGCTTATGATGTGCAAAAGTGAGGATGTTGCAAAGGAGACTTTGATTTATAGTTACAAACATATAATTAGTGGGATCTCTGCCAAGATGACTCCTGAGCAGGCTTCTGAGCTTTCAAGTACGTTTTATGGATCTTCCTATTTAACTAATCCTTTTCTTCATTGGAAAGATATTTGTTTGTTTGTTTTTCTTTCTATATTATAGAAAATACGGCATTGCTAATTGAATCTATTTTATTTTTTGAAATGATAAACGTGAGGTCGGATTTGAACCTGATAGCAAATTCAGAGTAAAAATAGTGTTTGTACCTTAATATGTTACAGCGGAAGTCATTGAATTTGCTATTGACACAATTTCCCCAAGTCAATCTTCGTTTCTCTTGGAAACAGAGTATTGTTTCACAAACTAAATGCTTTCTTTGGTATTTTGTTCTTGTTTTTTCTTCTGTTTTTTTATTTACTCAAGAATTTGTTTTTGCTCATCTATTTTCTTTTCAAGAAGAGGACGACGTATATGTATAGGAGTAGTGGGGAATAAACAGTTACTAACTGTTCCCCCTGTTTTTTAAAAAAATAAGTTACTCCCATCTTATCTTTCTTTTATCAGATAATTAAAAAAAAACTAGGTCAGGTCGGGTCGGGTCGGGTCGGTCTACATGGGCGAACCATGACCCATAATCTACCATCTCCCACTTTGTACATGGTGGACAAGACCCATACCAGTACGACATTAACAAGTAACCAATTCATACTGCAAATAGTTTATGCAACTTGTAAGCATCATGAGTTTTACCTATAAGGTTTTACAAGCTGCATAAAGGAATCCAATCACATGTGGAAAGGATTCTCTACTAATATGAGGATTCCAATACTCACAATACCCTAGACATCATTCACTACTTCAGTAGTTACTTAACCAATCCCTCATCCTTTTAAAGAGGTGAACTCGAGTTCATGATTAACTTTATATACACAATTACACTCGACACCTATATTGTTTGTGTAATAGCCTACTTGTGTAGACAAGTTAAAATATTTATTTTAATCGTCTTCTCTTTCTACTCAAATAAATCTATTTCAATCAACTGTTTTTCTAGACATGCACTGCATTGCTGAATCTCTCATGGATATTAGTAACATACTAAAGTAGCATCACCAATTGAAACTTCAAGAAATAGTTAAAGGTCAAAGGCTATTTATGAAAAGTTAAAATAACTTTGAGGGTCTCATACAATGAAGAAGCAGGGATTTATTCTTTCATTAACCCACCGGTCGCTAAGCACACATGGTATGAAACACATGTTAAGATATTCTCACCTTATATTGGTGAGTGTGTCTCAATATTTTTAATTATTCAACATCGTACAGACCTGGATCTAGACATATCTTAATGTCTAATCTGAGTTTCTTTCTTTAATAATCCTCAAATACATAAGTTTAGCAAAAATCACATCTAACTTTATAAAACAAGACATAATCTGATGGTGGAACTTTTCTCTTTATGTTCCTTGATGTAAGAGGAAATTGCTCGTGCGAGAGAGCCAATCTCGTGACTTGTTCGACACACTAAATCAATTAACACATTTTTACATGCATACGAGATTGAACATACATTCAAGACACTTATATTGGTAATAATTACAATCAAGTCATCTTACAATACAGTAACATAGTCATATCCTAGTAATCCTAGATCCATAACATGTTTCTAGCTATCGCCTTTGTAAAAGGATCATCTATTATTTCTTGTGTAGGAATGTATTGTAAATTTACTTATCCACTTGATACTATGTCTCTTACAAAGTTATACTTAATGTCAATGTGCTTAGTCTTGTTGTGATATTTAGGATCCTTCGTACATGCGATAGCCACTTGACTGCCACAATATAAAATCATGAAACCCTTAGAATTTTTTTCGATGTTCAAATGCTCAAAGAATCTCTTCAACCAAACAACTTCTTATTCTGCAGATGCACAAGCCACAAATTCGTATTCCATAATTGATAGGCTGTGCAAGTTTGTTTCTTAATTTTCCATGAAATTGCACCACCATTTAGTAAGAAGGCATAACCGAAGGTTGATTTTCTATCATACCGGTCACCAGCCCAATCAATATTTGTATAACCTCTTATGGTATATTAGATCCACTATAACATAGTGAATAATCAGTAGTTTCCTTTAGGTATCAACAAATTCTCTTTACTGCTTTCAATGATCTCTTCCAGGACTAGATTGATACCTGATAACTAGACCTATGGCATAACAAATGTCTGGGCGAGTACACATCATAGCATAAATAAAAATCCCAACTACACTAGAATATGGTACTTGAGACATGTCTTATTTTTATTTTAAGTCTTTAGTCACATTTTTAGGCTTAAAGTTTCACCTTTTGCTATAGGAGTATCCATGGATTTTCAACTATCCATTTGATAGCATTCCAGAATTTTCTTTATGTATGTTTCTTGAGAAAAAATTTTCTTAGAACGATCACTTTGGATTTTAACACACAATATATAGTCTGTTTCACCCATATCTTTCATGTCAAATGACTTTGAAACCCATGACTTAACAGTTCTTACATACTCTAAAATATTTCCAGCTAATAAAATATCATCCACGTAAAGTGAAAGAATCACAAACATTTCATTGGAATTTTTCACATAGATGCAGTGCTCTTCATCGATCATGGTGAAATCAAATGAAATCACTTTCTTATGAAATCTCAGGTACCACTGCCTTGATACTTCTTAAATCCATATATTGATTTTTTTTAATTTACAAACCTTCTTTTCTTGGACTTTAACAATAAAACCTATAGGTTGTTCCATGTATATTTCCTCGTTTAGTTCTCCATTGAGAAAAGTAGTCTTCATTTCCATTTGGTGTAATTCTAAATCTAAACGTTCAACTATAGCCAAAAGCAAGCGAATTGAGATAAATTTCACAACTAGTGAAAAAGTTTCCTCATAATCTATCATAGATTCTTGAGTAAAACCTTTTTCCACCAATCGTGCTTTGTGCCTTTCTATTGTCCTATCTAATTTGTGTTTAACTTTGAGAATATATTTGTTCCTAGTAGATTTACGCTCGGAAGAAAGGTCAACTAGATCCCAAACTTTATTAGTTTTCATGGACTCTAATTCTTCTTACATCACTTTTATCCGTTCACCTTTTTTAGGACTTAATAAAGCCTCAGTCATAGAATTATATTCATCCAATTCTATGGGAGATACCAAGAAAACATAATCATCAATCTCATAAGATAATTTAGGTATACCTTTTCTGGTACTCTCACGTAATTGAAGTTCTGATTTCTTAATAGGATTTTAGGATTCACAAGTCCCACTTGGACCAAGAATCATTTCTTATTCCATTGAATTATCAAGCATTTCCAAAGACATTATTTGATCATCAAAATTTAGAATTTCGTAAAGAGGCTTATTTTTTTTTATTTCACCCATTTTAAAAAATTATTTTCCAGGAATGTGACATCTTGTGATTCAATTTTAGAAGTACTTCCATCTTCCAGTTCACCAATAAGCACATATCCATTAGAGTATTCTGAGTATCTTATAAGGATATATTTTTTCTTTTGGATTTAGTTTTTCAAACTTACCAAAATCATCTTTAATATATGCATCATGACCCCAAGGTCATAGATCATTAAAGTTTGGTTTATTATGATTCCATAGTTCATAAGGAGTAGAAGATACTGATTTAGAAAGCACTTTATTCAATATGTAGGCCGTAGTTAATAATGCATCTCCCTAGAAAGATATTGGTAAATTTTCCTATGCCATCATAGACCATGTCATATCTAATAATGTTCTATTCCTTCTTCCGGCTATACCATTTTGTTGAGGTGTATAAGGAGTAGTTAATTGTCTGATAATGCCTTTTTCAATAAAAAGTTCTTCAAACTATTTTGAAAAATATTCATGACCTCTATCGGTTCTTAATGACTTTATACTTTTGTCTAATTGGTTCTCAACTTCATTAATATATATTTTGAAGCATTCAAATGCTTCAGATTTATGAGATATCAATTAGACATAACCAAAATGCATGAAATCATTAATAAATATAATGAAATATGAAGCACCAGGCCTTACCCTCATATTTATTGGACCACTAATATTATAATGGATTAATTGCAATGGGAATTCGGCTCTTTTAGACGTGTAACCTTTCCAACAAGACAATTTTCATACGTTGACATTTTAATTTTGGAGAAAAAACCTAGATGTTCTTCCTTTACCAATCTATTCATTCTATTTGTCCCTAGGTGACCCAATATATCATGCCATGTAAGTATTTCAACATTATTATTACAAGAATAACATGACATTAAACAACGGTCAACATAATAGCCATAAGTTGAAAGATTATAATCTAACATAATAAAGTGATCATAACGATGTCCAAAACCATAAAAAAAACATTATCTAGATTAATTCTTACACGATTACAACTAAAACTTAAATGAAAACCAACATCTAAAAGAACAGACACAGACACTAAGTTTTGTCGAATTTCTGGAGAATATAGGATGTCATGCAACATTAAAAATCAGCCTCTATGCAAATCTACTTTGCAAGTGCCAATCCCATTGACTTCAAGTCTTGCATTATTTTCTACATAAATCCACCTTGATTTAGGTGAAACTTGATAGAACTCCACAAACGCTTCTCGATCTCGACTTACATGGTCGGTGGCTCCTGAGTCTACAATCTACATATGATAAGATTCAGTTTATAAAATAGTGCTAGAACATATGTAGCACTTAGAGATGCATTTAGAAATGCTACATTTTTCTACTCAGAACATTCATAAGTAAAATGCTCCAGAACTTGGAAATTATAGCACTTTATCTTGTTCTTGTCTTTCTTCTTGAAAACCCTTTTTCCCTTATTGGAATTTGGCTTGTTATTTTTGTTAGAGGGTCTTTCTCTGGTCTCTTTATCCTTTTCATTCTTTTTTTATTCTTCTTACACTTGAATCCTGAAGACTTCTTACCACTTGATTCTGCCATAAAGGTATTAGAACAGTGTTAGCAGCACCAAGCCACTTATCTTTAAGTCAACATGACAGGCAAAATAAAAAAAATTAATGTTGTCATTGAGAGTTAAGTTAACCTTCAAGTGTTCCAAAATATTGGGAAGAGATCGAATCACTGCTTGAATCTGCTGCTCATCTGAGAGAACATGACCAACACTTTTGAGCTAAGCTATCATATTAGACATCACCCTAAGGTGTTGTTTGATGTTATGATCACGAAACATCTTGTAAGTGTCAAATTTGATAGTCAGTTGTCTGAGATAAGTGATTGAAGTACCCCCATATGTTCCTCTCAAGTGTGCCCAGATTGCATTGGCAGTAGAAAATTCCTCACACTCATGTATGAGGTCATCAACTACAAAACTTACTTTGATTCCACGTGTAATGGAATCAGCCTTTTTTCAAACCTTATAAGCTTCGAGGTCTCTTCTGTGTTGTGTAGTATTACCCTCTCCTGGTAGACATAAGACATGGTTAATACCTTCAAGAGCATTTTGCTCTTTAAGAGAATCACTGGTAGGTGACTTAGTCACTTGAAATTGATAAGTGTAGATACTTTAAAGGTGAATTTTTGTTTTGAATGTGGTTTAGTTTGGTGACTTGGGTGATGACTTGGTGAGTTGAACTTTACTAAGTGTAGGTACATAAAATGTGAATTTTTTGTTTTGAATTAAGTTTGCTGACTTAGTCACTTGAAATTGCTAAAGTGTAGGTACTTTAAAGGTGAATTTTTGTTTTGAATGTGGTTTAGTTTGGTGACTTGGGTGATAACGTAGTGAGTTGAAATTTACTAAGTGTAGGTACTTTAAAAGTGAATTTTTTATTTTGAATATAGTTAAGTTTGGTGACTTGGTAGGTGACTTAGTCACTTGAAATTGATAAAGTGTAGGTACTTTAAAGGTGAATTTTTGTTTTGAATGTGGTTTAGTTTGGTGACTTGGGTGATGACTTAGTGAGTTGAAAATGTTGAAGTTTAGGTACTTGAAATGTGAATTTTTGTTTTGAATTTAGTTAAGTTTGGTGATTTGGTAGGTGACTTAGTCACTTGAAAATAATAAAGTGTAGGTACTTTAAAAGTGAATTTTTGTGAATTTGGTTCAGTTTGGTGACTTGGGTGATGACTTAGTGAGTTGAAATTTACTAAGTTTAGGTACCTGAAATGTGAATTTTTGTTTTGAATATGGTTTAGTTTGTTATTATAGGCGGTGACTTAGTCACTTAAAATTGATTATGATGTAGGTACTTTTTCATTTTGAATTTAGGTACGTTAAATGTGAACTTATTGTGAATTGATCTAATTAGTTGAATCTGATTGATTGTGTAGATAGAACCTGATTATAGCTGGATATTTCAATGGAATAATGATAATAGAATGGGTCTTAGGGAGGAATTTGTTGAAGGTGTCAGAGGATTTGTTGAACATGCTAAGACACTTGATATTTGATCATATTTTGGGCTATTCGTTGTCCTTGTGTTATATGTGATAGTATAAATTTTTTAAAAGAAAAAGTTATAAAGGAACATATTTACAGAAGGGAGTTTCACGAGGACTTTTAAGATTGTGTACTATTGATGGTGATGTTGAGCAAAATAACTTTATTGTTCGAGAAAGCAGTAGGTCTGTAGGGCATAATGAATATCAAGATACTAAGATGACAGAAATGGTGCATGATGCTTTTGGAATACAACACGGGGGCAACTTTAGAGAAAATGTCAAAGATATTCCTAATAGAGAGGCGGGCAAATTCTATAAACAATTGCATGAAGCTAGTCATCCTTTGTTTGACGGTGTTTGCACTCTCGTTTGTCTGTTGCTGTTAGATTATTAAGTATTAAATCTGACTGGAATTTTACTGAAGGATGAATGGACTCAATGATAGACCTTATTAAAGAGTTAGTTGATCCCGGCTTAGAGGTTCCTAATTCTTTCTATAAGGCAAAAAGATTGGTTTCAAAGTTAGGTCTCTCCTTGGTTAGAATTGATTGTTGTGAAAATGGCTGCATGTTTTACTTAAAGGAAAATACTAACCTAGAGTCCTGTAAGTTTTTTCATCACCTTCAATATAAGCGTGGTTGTAGTGAAAATAAAATTTCTATTAAGGCAATGCATTATTTACCTTTAATACTAAGGTTGAAAAGGTTGTATGATTCAAACAGCTCAGATCCTTATATGAGATGGCACAGTTAAGATAGAAGGCCAACTAGTGTTATGCGTCATCCAGCTGATGGAGAGGCTTGGAAGAATTTTGATGTAACTTATTCAGATTTTGCTGCTGAGACATAAAATATTCATTTGGATTATGTGCGGATGTCTTCTCTCCCATTCCAGTTGGTGCTGCGTCATATTCATGTTGGCCTATATTTATCACCCCGTATAATCTTTCTCCAAAAATGTTGATGACTATTCCCTATATATTTCTGAATTGTGTTATTCCTGGCCTGCATAATCCAAAAAGCGGAATAGATGTCTACTTGCAAACTTTGATCGATGAACATCAAATTTTATGGCGTAAGGGGGTTAAAACTTGGGTCATATCACTTAAACAGAATTTCAATCTGCGTGTATATCTAATGTGGACTATTAATGATTTTCCTACTTATGGAATGTTGTCTGGGTGGATCACAGTTGGAAAGTTGGCTTGTCCATACTACATGAAAAAAACAAAATCTTTCACATTGAGATATGACAAGAAAAATTCATGGTTTGATTATCGTCGTTGTTTCTTGCCACCTGATCATGAATTTAGGAGACACGAGAATGCATTCATAAGGAATAGAAGGGAATATGATGGTCCACCTCTAAGGCTATCTAGCGATGACATCTGGGAGATAGTTCAGGATTTGTCTAAAGTCAGCGAGGAACCATTGTATAGGCTGGATAGATATGACGTTTTGCATAACTGGACTGAGCAAAGTATATTTTAGGATTTAGAATATTGGCTAGATAATTTATTTAGACATAATGTTGATGTCATGCATACTGAGAAGAACTATTTTGACAACTTGTTCAACACAGTTATAGATGTCACCGGCAAAGGATAATCCTAAGGCCAGACTTGACTAACTAGAATATTACAAACACAGATAATTACACTTACAGGAGGGGCCCAATGATAATGGTCTTAAGCCCAAGGCTAGTTTTACATTCAAGTTTGACCAAAAGCGTCAAATATATGAGTGGGTACAAAGTTTGAAGATGCCCGATGGATATGCCTCAAATTTGGGAAAGAGGATTGATATGGCACAAAGAATCTTGCATAGAATGAAAAGCCATGATTGTTATATTTTCATGAAACAATTACTTCCAATTGCTTTTATTAGTTTACCTGAAAACATATGGAAACCAATAGCAGAGGTTAGTTTGTTCTTCAAAGACTTATGTGCCACCACATTAAAAAAAGAAAATCTGGCGCGATTAGAAAGTAATATTGTTGTTATCACCAACAAGTTGGAGAAGATTTTTCTGCCAGCATTCTTCGATGTAATAGAACATCTTTCCATTTACCTTATGCATGAAGCTCGGCTAGGCGGTCCAGTTCAAACTAGGTGATGTATCCATTCGAACGGTAAGCAATTGCAATATATTTAAATTCATACATATCTTTTTTTTTAATATAGTAAACATCTAATCTTAAGACTGTGTAGGGCAATTGGAAAATTGAAAAGGGATCCCAAAAACAAACATAGGGTGGAACGCTCTATAGTTGAAGCATATCTTGCAAGAGAAACATCTTAATTTAGTTCATATTATTTTCATGATAAAATTGCTTGTTCAAGAAACCGACTGAATCATCATTAGGATGATGAGAATGAGCCTCATTTGCAACTAATATCAATTTTCAATCAATCTGGTTATAAGGCTAAAAAGATCATATTTCCCCGGCTCACTCCCATGGAGCGCAAATCAACAACTTTGTATGTCATGCTAAATTGCCCACAAGTTGAGCCCTTTCTGAAATAAGGAGATTAAAATTTTAACGTATCTTATTTATTTACCCATTCCCTTAAGGAAACTAATTGTGCTTCACATGTTGGATCTTCAGTTCATTTAAGACTCAATTCTACGAAAATCAAGTGTATGCATCCTTTGCAATATGGTTTACATATGAGGTTTGTAAGTGTATTAATATTTCTATAAATTTTAAATATTTACGCATTCCTCAACTAACATAAATATATATATGTATAATATTTTTAGGTACACCAGTCACCAAATGCAGCCGCATACGATCAGTTTTTGAGAGATATTTCTTTAGATCTTGTTGAAGCTCATGCAATATCCCATTACACAGTAAATGGATTTAAATTTTCCATCGAAGAATACTCAGAACAAGGAAAACAAATAATAGTGGTGTTTAGGATAAGGGTGATGATGATGTTGATTACTTTGGCATCATACATGAGATCTTAGAACTGGAGTACGCTGGTTTCCCAATAAAAAAAATTATCCTCTTTCAATGTAAATGATTTGATCGAAGAACAAGAGGCATAAGAGTACATAAGGTGTATAACAACATTGATGTGAAGCACAATAGGTCATATCCTATTTACAATCCATTTGTTCTAGCATAAAATGCTAAACAAGTGTATTATGATCCTTATCCGTTGCGTAGTGATAAGTCTGATTGGTGGACTGTAATCAAAACAAAGCCTATAGGATGGGTAGAAGTTGAGAAGGTGCTACAGACTACGTATCAAAATAAAATACAAATTGATCACCAACTAGTGGACATTGACTTAGTAGATAGTTTGAATCACCCAAAAAATATATTTGAAGAAGTTAATATTGCAGAAGAAGAGGCTGAGTGGGTAGGAGATGAGAAAACTTTCAAAGAGGGTGAATGGTTTAGTGGAGAGTCCTTCAGGAGAGGAGAATTAGTTTGTGTAGGTTGTATTTATTATGTATTGATGTTTGTATGCTTTGTACAATATATTTACCTTCATGTTTCTTGTTTAAGATTGATATGTAATATACTATTTAAGTTTGTTGATTTCACTTTTTCAAAATTTATATAGTAATAAAAATATTCTTGTCTATCTCGTGTTGTTGGAGCAGTTTGAAATGTGAATTATTAACTTGAAATTAGTTACTTGGAATGTTTTCTTATATATTCATTTTGTAGGAACTAACTACTTGTTAACTTTACATAATTTAGATGTTAGGTAGAGGTGACAAAGGTAAGAGAAAAGTTGATCCTACAATAACAAAAAAAATAACCTCCGCTTTATAGAAGATCGATAGGTATTCATATATCTGAGGGTTGGTTTTCTGACGCACCAGCACGACCCTCAAATTCCAGGTCATCTCAGCATTCGATTCCTGCTTCTATGCATGTGGGGCCATTTTATGGGTCTACACCGACTCATTCTACTCCTATCACCGTGACACCACCATAACTGTACTATTGGACGACTGCTGGCACATTGGGACATCTACCATCGTCAGTACCCTCCTGTAGCAGTCACCCATATTCGCACAGTAATTCTACTAGATCTATTGGGTTGTTAAATCTTTATCTTGGAGGCGCTCCATCCGGTGCTTCAGATCCTCCCACGTCAGTGCATCCACCAGTACTCGCTCCATGGCCTGAAGACAAAGATGATTATGGGAGGCATTATCTTATTCCATGTGGAACAGGGTAAGATTGCTAAATATAATAATATTATTCATTTTTTCATTAATATATTATTATGCTCTATGAAATTACTGTTTGATCTTGTGCTGGAGTTGGAATAATTTCGAGTAAATGCATTTATCATCACTTCAACAGCTATTGGACCAGTTGGCAAAAGGTTCCAGAAAATAACAGAAAAAGAATGTTTAAAGAATTTTATGTAAGGATTTAACTTATCGACTACTTAACACATTGTTAGAATAAAAGATTGAATATTATATTTTTATTTTTGTTGTAGAAATATTACTGGTGGGATAATGCAAATGAATGTACTATAAGGAGGAATTTTTACAGAAGAGCTAGATCCAGATCTAAAGGTCTGTTGGATCATGCCAAAACCAATATGGTACGACCATCGTTTATACTCAAACCCAATTGGCAATAGTATATTCGCTATTGGAATAGCAAAAAATACCAATTGTTGAGAGAAAAAGGAAAGAAAGCCCGGGCATCATCCAAGGGTGGCTCTCTACATACTGCGGGTGCAGTTAGTATGATTGTTGTGGAGGAAAAAATGGTATGTAACTTTTACAGTTTTAATTGATTTTTTATATTTAAATTTTTAATTATTTAAAGATTAATAATTTTTTCATATGCAGGAAAAAGAAAAGGGTAGGAAGATATCCTTCGATGAGGTATTCGAGGAGACGCATGTGAAGAAGAAAAAGAACCCGACTAATGAAGATGTCTAGGTTGAGCCTCGTGCAAAAGCTGCCCGTATAAGAATCAAATTTTGAATTTATGAATTTTTTTCTCAAAGTTGATATTATTCAAGTATAAGTACTTTAATATTTTTTTACTATTAATTTGAACTTTACTTTGAATATAGAAAAAATATAAATAGCTCCTTAGTGAGTTTCATAGTACTCAGCCTCCTGAAAGTCAGGGTGACCCAATACCCCAACATGTAGAGGAGGAGTTATGAGAACAAATTGTGGGTCCTGCAGTTAGAGGACATTACTACGGATATCACGAAAATTATTTTGGCGATAATGTTAGGCCTTCCTTCGGCCCTACATCTTATACCTCGTCAGTTGATAAAGAAACTATTGAATCACTAAAAAATATGATTTTTAAACCCACTGAGGGGTTTGCTGTAGTGAGAGAGAGGGAGCAGAAGAATGAGGAGGAAATATCATCACAAATCAGGATGTTGTAGGAACAATTTAGCTCTTTTATTCAATCTGCAGGGATTATTCCTCTATGTCCTGGTGATGCAGTTCAGGTTGCAAAAGGTCTAGGCCCACAGGATGATATCAGCACAGATTAGGAATCAGATCCAGCGTGTGTGGCTGAGGATGCAGAAGACGAAGACGAAGACGATGATGATGAGTGGGAATTTTTTGACTTTTGTCTGTGTTGTAGTTTGGATTTGGAGATGAATTGTAGTTTTTATATTTTTGTATGTTTTTAGAGTTGTATTGTATGTTAGTTGTGTGGGAATACACTTGGTTTGTTGTTGTTGTTGTCGTTGTATTGTATGTTGTTGTTTCATTTGTTAAGCTTGTTGTTTTTTATTTTAAAACAAAATTCCTAGAAAAAACGAGTTTAAAAAAAATGACCATAAGTGGTCGATTTTTTAAATTTTTTTTACAGAAAATCGACCATAAGTGGTCGGTTTTAATAAAATTAATTAATTAATTTTAAAATAAAACCGACCACTTGTGGTCGGTTTATTTTGAATTTTTTATTTTTAAAATTATTTTTCTATTTTAATAAAATAATAATAAATTTTATAAATATATATATTTTTCTTAAAAAACCAACCACATGTGGCCGATTTTTAAAAACCTACCACATTTTTACCGACCATGCATTTTGGTCGGTTTTGTGGTCGAAAATTTAGACAAAACGATCATATGTAATCGATTTTTGTGATTGGTTTTCCATTTTTTTATAGTGTCGATTTTTGTAATCAATTTTCTTTTTTTTTAGTAGTGTCTTATATTTATAAATTAATATTGTGTAGGATCACTTGGTAACAAGCCACCTGGTAACAATTTTTTTTGTCCGATTAAGTGCACAACACAGCACAGCATAACACTTCCTTTTATAACTTGCACAACACTTACTACGCATATTTTATCCGATTAAGTGCTCAGTACATTCTCCTCTTCCTAAACAAGCCATCTGGTAACATAGCTTACCAAAACAGTTTAGGATCTATGTCTTTCTTTCACAAAATAAACAAAGGAATTACACATATTTGTTTTTAAAAAACAATGGTCGGATCTAAAATACGGTGGCGCGACTGAGAAAATCAAGTCTCAATTGTGGTGCGACTAATCGGAACCAAAGCTTGTTGCTTCTGACTGGATCTCCAAAATTTTTTATTACATCCGGTTATAAACTTTTTCTAACAGGTATGTTTATATATAATTTTTTTCAAGAGTTTTTCACACTTAAATTCAGGATAATACATACAAAATTAGGATAATTAACCTGGCTCCTCTGATGCCACTGATAGCAAATTCAGAGTAAAAATAGTGTGTACTAATGTATGTTGCAGTGGAAGTGTTGAATTTGCTATTGTCGCCCCAAGTCAAATTTTTTCTCTCTTGAAAACGGAGTATTGTTTCAGAACCAATAAAAGAGAACTGTGCTTCCATATTTTCTGAAAATCAAACTTCCGCTGACTAGTCTTTTCAATTCTTATATAAATTGGAGGTTATAATGGCCTTTTTATGTCCTCAAAAAGGCTTAAAGTCTGCATATTTTGATAACATGAGGTTGTTCAGTTCCTTCATTATAATTATTACATGGAGTTGTTTTTATTCAGCATCCATTGTCAAAATAGATTTGAATAATTATTTAAGCCTATGTTTTCAGTGCACGTGCTGTCATTTTCAAAAAAAAAAAGGAAAGGTCCAGTGCTTAATAGCAAAATTCTAAATGTTAACCATTATTTTCTGTGGAAGTCGTGTCTGCATAGGTGAGGATTATTGGTCAAGTGCCTTTCTGTTTGGGGTTTGGGAGAGGGCCGCGGGAAGGGTGGGTCCCATCTGACGGGCTACTTGGTTTTAATACAGTGCAATCGTGAATGTCAACCATGAGTTCTGCATTTCTTAAGATAACATAATGTGAGTTGAGAAGGATTTTAAGGGTCTTCCATTCACTCACTTGGTTTGAGAAGCCTCTTTACTGGTTTTGAAGACCAGTATGCATATCCAGATTTTCTTTTTGCCCGACTATGCATAAGGACTTGTTCGAAATATCATTGGTGGCTTGGAGAACATTCATCTTCCTATCATAATAACAGACCACATTGACAATTATCTGATGATTATTATATTCTCATACTCACCGCGTATCTTATGTCTTCACTCTTTATACATAGAATTTCTTCCTTCATGCCATTAGTCAGGTAAAACACTAGAGCCCTTGGTTGCAAGAATAATATATGGAGTTCATTCAAGTGCTTAGTTTTGTGTTTCGGAATGTCCAGTATAGCCCTATGGATTGCGAAATTTTATATTAATTCCATTAATATGTCCTAATGTTTTAGGTTGTATAATGCATAAATTGGATCATATCATGAGAAAATAAAGTGCATTTCAGCATTTGTATGTTTCATGTGCTTCCAAAGGTTTTCTTACACACATTTCAGCAGTATATATCATAGCTAAACTAAGTTGTCACTATTTTCTTAATGCAGAAAAACCTGGGGTTTTGCGAGTTATTCCAGGCAAAACACTCCTTTTACATGGAACGGAGCACATGTGAAAGCCAACTCTTGTGACTTGATATATGTTTTAACACAGTGGGTTACTGTTGGGAACAAAATTAAGTAGCATTGTATTATATATGTATAGGGAAGTTTGTTTCGGCGCTATAAACTTGGTGATGCCATTCGTGCTTAAATAAATGAAAGTAAAATGTGTTTAATATGTGATAACTCGGCTCTTGTGTCCTTCTGGAGATGGGTTAGTGATCGTTAAGGCCGTCTCCCAATTTATTCTTCCCATCCGTAATTGTAATTTCCGTCTTCCCTTTGTTTATGATTTGAATATTTAGGAAATTACATGGAATGACTCTCAAAGTGGGAGATTTAGTTTTTTTTTTTGTACTCCATAAGAAAAGTGTTTAAAAATTATTCTTTTTGTATAGTGCTAGTACATTTTTGTCCCTCTATATCTCAAATGTTTTTAAAACTTTTCATATTCTCTCTCAACTTCTATTTTTATTTTCTGTTTTTTGTTTTTTTATTTTTCTTTTATTTTTTCCCTTACTTTAATTCATTTGTTTCAATTTTTATTTTATTTTTTTGTATTTTTTTCTCTTTTTTCCCTCTCAAATATTATTTATTTTTTTTATTTCTCTTTCTTTTTTTTATTCAATTGTGTCAACCTTTTTCTTTATCATTTCTCATTTTATCTTTTTTTTTTCTCAAAATTTATTTTTATTTTTTACTTATCATGTTTGTTTTTCTAAATTTGATTATTATTATTATTTTGCCTTCATCTTTTTATAAATTTTTTTCTTTTTTTTCTCAATCCTTTTTTTTCTTTTCTCTATTTTTGTTTTTTCAATTTCTATTATATTTTGTAATAAATAGAAAATTAGATAATCTAAAAGGAATTTCTTTCTTGACATTAAAGTAAATTTAAGGGCATGACTTGTTGTTTGGAAGTCCTTTAGATAAGTCTTGCCTCTAAGAAAAAAATTATAGAACATCTCATAAATTAAGACACGATATGGTATTGTCAACTCCCAGTGGCGAATTTTGGATTTAAAAATCGTGGGTGCTCGAAAGGTTCAAACACACATATTGACGTCCAAAGCTTTAAGGTTCCGTTTGAAAACTAAAGCACCCAACTATCTCCATGGCTTACTATTGCTTTTCTAAATTTTATATTCGATTTTATATATGTTTATATAATTATACCTAATTTGCATTGAAATTAATGAGTGTCAGAGCATTAAAAGTTTGGCTATAGGTTTGTCCCTCTCAACTCTTGCACATGGAGCATTTTTAAACGTGCATGGACTATGTTGTGCCTCTAAGACAAGAATTATAGAACATCCCATGAATTAAGACATAATGGGATAATGTTAACTGTTGCCCATGGGGCATAACTTATGGCCTAAGTTTTCCCTCTAAGGCAAGAGTTAAAACGTCTAATAAATAAGACACGATGTGGTAGTGTCGACTCTTGCCCACAGAACGTAACTTGTTTTTTGAAAGTCCTTGGACTAAGTCGTTGTAACGCCTAAAAAATTTATCCCGAGACGTCACACGGTGCTTAGGACCACAAGTGATCCCAAGCTAACCCTTCTACTGGAATAACTCATAAGCAACTGAATAATATATATATATAAAATGACTGATTTTACAACACGGAAATGTAATAATGGTGGAATCTGTGAAAATACAATACTGACTCTAACTGAAATATGTGAAGCCTCTACTATACTTACTATAGATAGCTAGGACGCGGCCCCAACTATCACCAATCAATACATGATAGTAAGGAAGTAAAGTACATAAATAACATCTAACTAAAGTCCCCAAAGTAGGACTCATCATCTGCTGGCTGGAATCTGCAAGCTGTTTAAATATAGAATGCTTGCTACAACTCGTACCTACATTATGAGACAATGTAACACATAGATATATATATGGATCAGTACTTTGAGGATGTACTGAGTATATGTGGGCAAATGCATAAGTAAAACATAATATCAATCATCATAATTTGTAAAACAATGCATGCTAAATGTAAATAACTCACATAAGCTGAAATATCTGAAATACTGAAATATGCAGCAATAGGAAGCAAAATATACTTTATAAATCCTGTGAGCCATAACAATTAGTCCTAAAGGTTGAGCTTGTATTCTCTCTTTAAATCATTATGTCTAAGTGTATAAAGGACTCACTCTAAAATCTGAATTCTAAAATCTGAAATCTGAAGTTACTATCTTTCTTTAAAACATAATCTGAGTAAAATTTGTGAGCCTTTACACTTAGTTTTCTAAAAGCTTTTTTGTTACTCTTTCTGTTCTAAGATTTGTAGTCTGAAAGGAAACTCTTTAAAAACTGTTCTGAAAAAGGAAATACTTTATCTCAAGACTTTAAGAATCTTAAAACCATAGCTTTCAAAACATATTCTTTTATCTTAAGGCTTTAATCCAATAGATTATTTTAAGAGTAGGGGACTTTTTTGTGGGAGGTTCTTCTAACCGACTTACACCATGTGAGCATCCATGGAGTCCTACGTCTTGCACCCGTTAGGTAGGGTTGTTCTACCCTTGCCATCAGAATAGAACTTCTTATCTTAAGTGATCACAATCTTAGTCATCCACGTAGAAGTAGGAATAATCTTAATCCAATGGTGGAACGTAGTTCTGGGGTAGAAACCTTGGTAACATACCCATCTCGGTGCTAAATACTACTCTCATTCTTATGCTCAAAATCTTTAGAAATTCACTTCAAAAATAGCAAAAGGGTTTACAAGAAAACCAATTATGCTCTTTATTTTCTCTAAATCTCAAACAATATGAACAAACTGGATTCTTTATCTTAGCTTAGGACCAAAAGGTCAAATCTTTATCAAAAATCTGAGAATAATCTTATCATATGGTTCTCATAACACAAATAATCTTGAAATAGCAATCTTTAATTAGGGCTTAATGACCCATGCATCAATTTCATGTTAAAACTTCATAACATTCATGCTTTGTAATGTAAACATTGATAAATCAACTCAAAGTCTGAAAATTTCTATAATATGCATGAAAGTATGAACATAATCATGTAATTCTAATTCTAAATCATTGGAAATCTCATAAACTTGTAAATAACAATAATGGGTATAAATCCTAACTTTAATTGCATGAAAAAACACATAAAATTTCAGTAAATTTGTAATTAAAATAAGTTTGGGCACAAGGATGAAAGGATTATCCTTGTTCATAACCCCACATACCTCAATTGATGATCTTACATGCTAAAACTTGAATCTTGGATCTCTATTGATGCTTTGAAGATGAATTCTTGGAGTTCTTGAGTTAGAAATCCTTAATCTTGAATTACCTTGGAGAATTAATGGAGGAAAATGGCATTTCCTTGGGGAGAAAGCTTCGATGATCTAGGTTTTGTTTACCTTGAGAGAGAATGCTTTGATTTGGGGAAAATTCAATAAAGAATGACTTGAGAATGATTTTAAAGATTAAATCTCATATCTGGATCAAATAAAATTATGGGAAAAAGCCAATTTAACCCTGGACGAAGCTTTTAATTTTCGTCAAAATTTTCTAAAATAGGCATCTGTCGTGATACGTTGTGATCACGTCGGGCCACTGGAAATAGACAACTGGGAACTGAGGTCTTGGCGCAACGCGAAGAAAACGTGGTGCCTTTTTGAAATGTCATTTTGACCACCAACGCGATGCAGTAAGATCGCGTTGGGCTACTGGATTTTGAAAAATGGGAAAATGGACAATTTCATGATATGCCAATATTGCGGAGGTCCACTGGAATCGCCGATTGCTATTTTTTCCTTCTCTGCGATGCGCTGAGAGTCCAAGTGGCACACTGTCAACTTAAAAATGTTCTAACTTCTCAACCGAGTGTCGGATTTGAGTGAAGTTGGTATCGATGGAAACCTTATTCAATTTTCCACACAATGAAAAGTTGAAATCTTAAAAATTCTACATGGAATAAATATTATTTATTTTGGAAGTTATTCCTTAACATTCTAGGAACGAATTTAAGCTAGGAAAATATGGGGTATTACAGTCGTTTCTTTAAGCTAAGAGTTATAGATCGTCTCATAAATCAAGACATGATGTGATAGTGTCAACTCTTACCCATGAGGCATAATTTGTTGTTTGAAAGTCCATAAATTATAAAACATATCATAGATCAAGACACAATGTGGTAGTGTCAACTCCTACACATGGGGCGTACCTTCTTGTTTGAAAGTCAGGGGGTTAAGTCATGATGCTAATACAAGTGTTATAGAATATCTCATAAATCAAAACATAATATGATCATGTCAACTCTAGCTTGTAATGTCCCTTTAGGTCATTAGTCGTGTTCTTGCTTTTTTTGGCCGATAGAGATCCTCCATAGCCATCCCAAGTCATTAGTGACTGGCTGGAATCGATAGTTCGGTTGCCTAACAGTTCGTTTTCTTTTTAGAACCACTTTTCTAATTTGTCGTTTTCATCGATTCCAAATGTCGCCGAGCAAAAACTTTAGTAAAATAATTTTGAATAGAAATTTTAACTGTGCCAACAGCTATGTAATATCGATTTTAGGGTAAGTAGACCCTTAGTTCATACCCCACAGCACCTGAGCTCACTTTGACCCATTAGTCGAAAAATCAAGAATCGGAATATATGGATGTGAGATCCACAAGAGGCCTAAATGACCTCGGATGGAAAATCCGACTTCACCAATGCGCTCAGAATGTCTAATTTAGTGGGGTTACATAGTTCATTTGCAAAATCGAAGTCCGAATGAGTCCGAGAGGTCAAAAATAAGTTTTGACCTTGCGGGCCCATTTAAACCTATATAAAAGACCCTTTTTGCCGATGTTTTTGGGAATTATTCATCTCTTTGAGAACCCTAGAATCCATAAGAGATTTTTGACTAAACAATAAGTCTTCTGGATTGATTCGGAGCTTGAATAACTTGTGTAATCCATTTTGATACAAATCTAAGTTAAGATTCCTTCAAATTTGGTATTAATTTCTTAATTTCTAGACCCAAAAACCCTAAGTCTTTGAGGCTCATTTGTAGTACTCAAATTTCTTAAGGGTTTTAGCTCCCAAATGATATTTATACTATGGATTGGTCTCAGGAACTTATTTTTTGAAGGTGGGACCCACTTGGGGGTTTGGTAACATTTTGGACCCATGAAATAATTGTACCAGATTTGGTGTTGTTGTTCTTGTATTGATTCTTAGATTATTTTGTTGATAGCTTGGCTTGTGGAAGAAGAAGCTTCAAGAAAAGGAAAGGCAAAGTTTGTTGGTTCATGAACAATTGGACTTGAGGTATGTCTTGATTATAGTATAATTATTGATATCTTATGAGATTTGGTAGGGTCTTAGATAATAAATGGATAATTGGTGATACTTGAGATTAGTTGATTATTACAGGCTATTAAACTTGTAAAATATGATGTTTGACCTTTAGCCTAGAACCTTAGGTAGTTCTACTTGAAGTCTCATAAATAGTATGAGATACTCTAGTTACTCTAATAGTTATGAATGATGTTGTTGGCTAATCTTGAGAGTATGTTTACCTAGATATGACTAGTTATAAAATAGACTTAGTGTTGGGATGACTTAGAAAGAATACTTGAAGTGGATTTTCCCTTATAGAACTAGTAATGATTGATAAGCCCTTATGGTGTGACTTAGATAACCTAGCCTAAATCCAGGTAGAAGTTAGTCATGAAGAAGTGACTTTAGTATTATTGGGAGTTAGAAGTGGTACTTGACTCACCTTAAGCTTGAACTATGTAACTCCTTGGTAACCTAGATACTTGATAAGCGTCTAAATTAGGTTATTGAGATTATAAGGGTTAAACCTGGTTGTCGGTTTATGAATACGGTCGATGGTTGGAAAATATGTATACTTGATTGGTTGTCTTATTTCCGTGTTATGAATAGCCTTAGAAAGATGGTAATTGTGTATATCATCTAGATACTCATACTTATACTTCAGCTCATATATCATGATGATGACTAGTAATAAAATGAGATAGATTATGTATCTTACATCTCTATTACTCAATTATTATGAACTTGTGTATGTTTATTGATTTGAGCCATATATGTGTGTATGTTGTTGTCTTGGAAAATATTAATACTATGATAATGCCCAGTAAATTTAGAAGAATTATTGATACTATGATGGTGCCCGGTGAATTCGGAGGAAATATTGATGCTATGATGATGCCCGATGAATTTGGAGGAAATATTGATGTTATGATGATGCCTAGTGAATCCGGAGGAAATATTGATGCTATGATGATGCCTGGTGAATCCATAGGTAATATTGATGCTATGATGATGCCCGGTGAATCCAGAGGAAATATTGATGCTATAATGATGCCCGGTGAATCCGAAGGAAATATTAATGCTATGATAATGCCCGGTAAATCCGAAGGAATTATTAATGCTATGATGATGCCCGGTGATTCTGGAGGAAATATTGATGCTATGATGATGTCCGATGAATCCAGAGGAAATATTAATGTTATGATGATTCCCGGTGAATTCGGGGGAAAAATTGATGCTATGCTGATGCCCTGTGAATCTGGAAGAATATTAATGCTATGATGATGCCCGGTGAATCCGAAAAAGGTAATGTGTTATGATGATACCCGGTGAATCCAGAAGAGGTAATGATGTTACGACGCCGTGTGGGACAACTTTATATAAGTGCATGTGTATATATGAGAGGTTATGCCATGTGTGGATAGCCGTTGATGTACTCGAGAAATGATGTCTTTCATGGTAATTGTTACTTATTCTTTGTCACTAATCACTAAATAAGGGGTGTGACCATTGTTGACTGTAAGTAGCAACTAGTGATAAGTTAGGCTAAAGATTGGGTTAATTCCACTTGATAGGATAATCATGTGTAAAATTAAGGGCTCACTTAGTAATCTTCTTGACTTGAATAAATGGTTATGTTATGGAATTTTGCCTAGTAAAGTGGCTTATGTGACAACTAGTTGTTTCTAATAAATGGCTATGACTTGTGGGCTAGAAACCTAGGAAACTAGTTGGTGGATCTTTCTTGGTTAAAATATGAAAACTAGTCCTTAAGGTTATAATATGCCTAATGATATTGGTCTTAGGATTGTATGAAGAATAGTTGACTTCTAGAATGTGACATCATGGTGGCTTAAATAACAACTTATATAATGAGGTTGCTAACTAGATAATGGCCTTGAGATAGGTGAATAAATAATGGTGTTGGTAACTTGTAGCTTTTCCTTATTTAATGATTAGTAAACTATAAAACTTGTAAGCTAGTACTTCATGGATTTGGTGATTAGCTAATATAGACTAGACCTGGAGTTCATTAAAGAAATAGAGAATTAGTGACTATATAACTATGTTATGGTGATCTCGATTTCGTTGTATATAAATTCGGTTTTGATAATAATTGTAGACCTCAGTAAGAGGCCATGGTGGGAATATGGACCCGCAGTTTTGGGTAAGTGATTGTGTAGTTGTGCCTTGATATATTGATGGATTGACCTTTTGGTGTACTCTCCAGTGGTACGGGACGTCGTGACGAGTTCTTTGTGGTGTTCTTTTACGTGTACTTCCTGGCGGTATGAGACATCGTGGTAAGTTTTTGTGCTTTATATTCTAACAATGGTTGGTGTTGATTATGGTAAATACATGGTTGTTATTTTATATATGTAGCTTTACGCTTCTGAAATGATTACTCATTTGTACGACGATTAAGGTATATGTTTGATATGATACGTTATGTATTTTCCTAGAATATTAGTTATATTATACAGTGATATCAAAGAACATTCAGGTTCGATCCTATACCTTAACTTTAAGTTGTTGTCTTACTTTATATCATCCTTATATTATAATTTAGCTCAGTCGGCAGATGATGCCTTCTGAGTATCCGTATTTTCATACTCATACTACACTTTTGTACCTTTTTAGTGCAGACCCAAGTTCTAGGTGCCTCCATTGAGTCAAGATCATGTTGTGTTTATCATCAGGAGATAGGGTGAGCTCTTGGAGTTTGAGTTGCCCTTTTTTCCCTCTATCCTTATTCTGTCTTTTGTATTTGAGACGAATGTATGAGATCAATTAGGACTATTTAAGCTTATTATACTTCGATTTGTAATTTTTGTTGTCGGATTTAGAGTTACTCTTGTACTTATACTATCAGGTCATAGGATTGTTATTCAAATATTAGTTGTTTTATTTGTGGAAAGTTGTTCTATTATGCTGTTACATAGGGTCCATGTTGGACGTTTCTACCAAGGTAACCAATTGCATTAGCTTCGGGTTACGGTGTTGGCTTACCTACCGGTGGGTTGCGGTAGGCGCAATCATAACTCAGAAATTGGTTCGTGACAAATTGGTATTAGAGCCTAGGTTTCACCGGTACTGTCGATACAAGAGCAAGTGTCTAATAGAGTCCCGCGGATCAAAATATTGACGTTCGTTTCCTATCTTCGGGAGGCTATGTGACATTCTTAGGAGTCCTTTATTTTTTTTATTCATATCGTGCTAAGAGTCTGAGTTGGTTTGTAGTATATTTTCAATAACTCAAAATTGGTCTTAGGGGGTGACTTAGGAGCTTAATTATCAACTTGTATCGCGATTATCTTCATGATTAAGATTAGAATTTCTTGAATTCATGCTTTAATTTCTTCGTTTGGACCCAAAACCCTAATTTAGCTTAGGGTTTGATTTAGCCCAAAGTATGCTTAGTTTTCACACATTCTTTAAGGGTTATGATTCCTTGTTCACATGTGAACATTGGGTTGGCCTCGGAAACTCATTTTCTGTATGTGAGACTCACTTGGGGTTTTAGTGTCATTTTTAGACCCGGAGCATAATAGTGCAATAGGGGTATTATTAGACTCGTATTAATGAGTAGATTATGATTTTGATAGTGTGATGCCATTTTGAGGATTGTAAAGTAAAGACGAGCATGTGGTACATGAAGTGAGGTTTTGCAATTTGGACTTGAGGTTAGCTTCTGTCTATTTTTTTCATAGATGATGTGTGATATATGTTGCATGTGAATATGGATGTTAGTCTTAATTGTGAGTAGGAAAACTTAACCTTCATTGTTGATGTTTAGGGAATAGATAAGGTTTGGACCCAAAAGATGGCATATTTATGGCCCTTTTATGTCTTATTGCCTTCCCTCTTTAGTTTAGATTAGTGATAGCATGGATATGATATAATGCTATGTTTGGAATAAGATTTTAGTATTTGAAGCATGATTTGTATATTTAGCCTTATTGGGCTAGTGTGGTAGTCTTGAAATCGTAAGTTGGATAAAGTTAACTTGAGTGCCCTTGTTTCTAGTCAAAGTTGCTATCTTAGGATTGAATATGGCTTACTTGACATCTAGAAGATAAACTAGACACCTTAGCCTAGTTTGGGGTATAGTATGCCTAATTATGGAAATTATGATTAGAAGTGGGATCGTTCGGCCCACTTAGGCCTATGCTTGTGTTAAGTCCTATGGACTTGGTTGTGGATGTTAGACATAGATGGGTCCAGTAAACCTTAGAATAATGTTACTTTATAACTTGGTAACTTGTATTGATGTTTCCAGATTGATATTGGGCATTTAGAGATGATATTCCTCCTAGATATGTTATATGTCCTATACATATGTTATTTTCTCTTAGACTTGATGATTGGACTATAGATATGATATTTCCTCTTAGACTTGATGATTGTCCTATTGAGTTGTTATTTCCTCTTAGACTTGATGATTTGCCTATGGAGATGTTATTTTCGCTTAGATTTGATGATTGGCCTATAGAGTTGTTATTTCTTTTAGTCATGATTGTTGGACCTATAGAGACGATGTTCCTCTTGGATTTAAAAATTGGCCTAGAGAAGTGATATTCCTTGTCATGTTGTATGGCCTATTGATATATGATATCCTATAGACAATTACATGTCAATTTATATTTATCCTCCTAGATGTGAGATGTCTCTTGTGTGAGAGATGATGATAATCTTATCAATATTTTGCCTCCTATATGTGAGATGATTAGGGATATGCTATGTCTTATAAATATGATTATTGATATAAGTTCCGGATATATGTGTGGGCATAAGGCCATGATTATGATGTTGTGATTATTTTGGATAAATTGATGGTCAAGGGTTGTGTTATGATATTAATTAAATAGTTGAGAAGTATTTATAATTATAAATGATGTGATTATATTTTATGAATATAAGTATGTATATATTTGTATACTCATCTCTTCGGTATGAGATAGAGGAAGAAACGGTATGATGCTTATTATTTTGAATATGTAACACCTAGATAATTTTTAATATTTATTTTAATATTTTTTATGAGTATACCTCTTAATATATGAAGCATTACGTGACACAATACTGGTGATGGCATGCATAGATTTAGTACGTTAATGATTATTTACCATTGTAAATGATGTGATTATAGATGAAATATGATCTTATGACTGCTCTTCTGGCTAGACGGTTAAGCTATGTGGAACTAGTTGTCTATTAGGGGACTATAGCACTTAATGGCTAGGAATCTAATGTATTAGTTATTGAATATTGCTTAGTTGAAACATGGTAGCTAGCAATGGTTAGTTAAGGAATGATGTCAGCTAATAAAAGATAATTGGGTGACTAGTAGTAATGTGTTGTCTAGTAATGATTAACGGATATAGGATGAGTAGTTGATAATAATAATAATGGTGGATAAATGATAGTTTTGGTCTCATGATGAAGCTAGACTAGATGTTAGATGTTGACTATTAAATAAATAATGGTTAGTTGCTATCCCCTAAATAAGGATAATGTTTAGACAAATAACTAGAGGTTACGTGATGATGAGCAAACTAGTGGTTCATTACAAATAGCATTGATTAGCTAATAACGAGTAGTTGGGAAATAATGTCTAGATAGATACTTTATGGTCATGAGTATATTAGTATATGTTATTCTGTAATGGATACTATTGTGATGATATTGATACCCGATAAGGCCGGAGGATACTATTGGGATAATATTGATACGCGACAAGGCCGTAGGATACTATTGTGATGATATTATACCCGGAAATGTCGGAGGATGCTATTGTGATTATATTGATACTCGGCAGGGCGAGAGGATATTATGATGATAAGTTAATACCCGACAAGGCTGGAGGTTGATTGAGATAATGTCATAATGATGACAGTTATGATGAGTTGTGATAGTTATTGTGTACCTTGCATTCATTCCTACATGCACATCGCCTATCACCAGTATGCACCTATGTCTATCAGCAGGTATGGGATGGTTGCGTGGATATGGGTGAAGAATTTGCCTTATGTTGTAGTGTGTTGATTAAACCTTTTGAGTCTGGGGCGGTGGGGGTATGCATAGGCTCAGCTAGGTATTTGGTTGTCTAGAGTAGCTGGTTATTCACGTCGTTATTAATATTGTTGTTATCATTGTTATGACCATTATTATGGCTAGCTTATAACAAATTGGTCATTGATTCGGTATCAGGATTTAAGGTACGTTTTTAGCCTCTCCTATCTTATAATTACATTATTATGCACGATTATTTCATGCCTATCCATGTGGATTAGAAACCCCAAGTATGATAGTATTTAAATCTTGATAAGTGTTACAATGAGGTCTTAAATGAGAATATGATGATATAGGTTATGCTTTGAGATGACCTCATGTCTATATGTATATATATTGATATATATATATATATATATATTGCTATATAAAGATATGGTACTACCGTATCTCTCTTCCTTTGTTGTTTATTGTGTATAGTCGCTACTTCGCCTTGTATATTACTATATATCTTTCTTTCGCTCCTTATTCGTATATATACCTGGGATATATGGTCTAGGATTGACGTATATTGAATGTATCTAGAATAAGATAGTTTACCCTGATACTTCCTTATCCTTGTTATGTTAGACTCTTGGACATGAATATGATAGTTTTCCCTTATTATTCTCATTGACTTATTATTTAATTTCTGGACTCTTGGGTGTAGTTTTCATTCTGTTTATATGCTGCGTATATCTACTATGGCCCATTTGATATTCTCTGTGTATCTGGTGAGGTGGCCTATGAGTTATCTTTACCTCCATACTTTGCCGCTGCTCATCCAGTTTTCCATGTCTCCATACTGCGGAAGAATATTCTTGACCCATCTCGTGTGATTAGGTGGGACTTTAGATGGGCAGTTGGCCTTTGTAGAGGAGCCCGTTCTTATTTTGGGTAGTGATGTGAGGCGGTTGCATACTAGAGATAATCCTATAGTTAAGGTTCAGTGGATGAGGCTTCTTAGGAGTAAGAGAGTGAGATGCGAGCACAGTATCCTCACCTATTCTTGACTTCAAGTATTTCCTTATGTTTAACTTTCGGGGATGAAAGTTCCTTAGTAGTGGATGTTGTAATGACCCTTCAGGTCATTAGCCATGCTTTTCCTTATTTTCGATGATAGAGCTCCTCCATAGCCGTCCCAATTCATTAGTGACTTGATGGAATCGATAGTTTGGTTACCTGATGGTTCGTTTGGTTTTTATAACTACTTTTCTAATTTGAAGTCTCCGACGATTCCAAGAGCCATCAAGCGAAAACTTTAGTAAAATAATTTCAAATGCAAATTTCAACTGTGCTAGAAGCTATATAATATCATTTTAGGGTAGGTAGACCCTTGGTTCAGAACCCACAGCGCCCGAGCTTATTTAGACCCATTAGTCGAAATGTCAAGAATAGAAATATATGGATGTGGGACCTATAAGTGGCCTAAATGACCTAAGATAGAAAATCTGACTTCACCAATGCACCCGGAATGTCAAATTTAGTGGGGTTACATAGTTCATTTGCGAAAATCGGAGTCCGAATGAGTTTGGGAGGTCAAAATAAGTTTTAACCTTGCAGGCCCATTTAAACTCGTATAAAAGACCCTTTTGGATGATTTTTGGGGCATTATTAATATCTTTGAGAACCCTAGCATCCATGAGAGATAGTTGACTAAAAAATAAGTCTTCTGGGTTGATTAGGAGCTTGAATAACTTGTGTAATCCATTTTGCTAAAAATCTAAGGTAAGATTCCTTCAAATTTGGTATTAATTTCTTGATTTCTAGATCCAAAACCCTAAGTATTTGAGGCTCAATTGTAGCCACACAAATGTGATTGATTTACTTAAATTTCTTGAGGGTTTTAGCTCCCTAATGATATTTAGACTATGGGTTGGTCTCGGGAACTTATTTTTTGAAGATGGGACCCACTTGGGGGTTTGGTGTTATTTTGGACCCATGGCATAATGGTTCCATAATGGGTGTTTTTGTTCTTGTATTAATGCTTAGATTACATTATTTATAGCTTGGCTCGTGGAAGAAGAAGCTTTAAGAAAAGGAAAGGCAAAGCTTGTTGGTTCGTGAGCAATTGGAGTTGAGGTTCGTTAGGCTTGCTTGTAGATAGATTGAGCACGATTGCAGTATAATTATTGATATCTTATGAGATTGGGCGGGGTCGTAGATAACAAATGGATGATTGGTGATACTTGGGATTAGTTGATTAATGTAGGCTATTAAACTTGTAAAATGTGATATTTGACCTTTAGCCTAGAACCTTGGGTAGTTCTACGTGTAGTCTCCTGAATAGTATGAGATACTCTAGTTTCTCTAATAGTTGTGAATGATATTGTTGGCTAACCTTAAGAGTATGTTGACCTAGATATAACTAGTTATATTCTTAGTGTTGGGATGACTTAGAAAGAATACTTGAAGAGGATTTTCCCTTATAGGCCTAGTAATGATTGATAAACCCTTATGGTGTGACTTAGATAACCTAGCCTAAATCTAGGTAGAAATTAGTCTTATAAAAGTGACTTTAGTATTATTGGGAGTTAGAAGTGGTACTTGACCTACCTTAAGCTTGAACTATGTAACTCCTTGGTAACCTAGATTCTTGATGAGCATCTAAATTATGTTATTGAGATTATAAGGGTTAAACTTGGTTGTCAGTTTATGAATAAGGTCGATGGTTAGAAAATATGTATACTTGATTGGTTTTCTTATTGTCATGTTATGGATAGCCATAGAAAGAAGGTAATTGTGTATATCATCTAGATACTCATGCTTATACTCCTACTCACATATCATGATGATGACTAGTAATAAAATGTGATGGTTTATGTATCCTACATCTCTATGGCTCAATTATTGTGAACTTGTGTATGTTTATTGATTTGGGCCATGTATGTGTCTTTATTGTTGTCTTGGAAAATATAGATAATATGATGATGCCCGGTGAATCTGGAAGAAATATTGATACTCTGATGATGCCCGGTGAATCCGGAAGAAATATTGATGCTATGATGATACCCGGTGAATTCAGAGGAAATATTGATACTATGATGATGCCCGTGAATTCGGAGGAAATATTGATACTATGATGATGCCCAATGAATTCGGAGGAAATATTGATACTATGTTGATGCTCAGTGAATTCGGAGGAAATATTGATGCTATGATGATGCTCGATGAATCTGGAGGAAATATTGATGCTATGATGATGCCCGGTGAATTCGGAGGAAATATTGATGCTATCATAATGCCCGGTGAATTCGGACAAAATATTGATGCTATGATGGTACCCGGTGAATCCAAAGGAAATATTGATGCTATGATGATGCTCGGTGAATTTGGAAGAGGTAATGATGTTATGATGATGCCCGGTGAATACGGAGGAAATATTGATGCTATGATGATGCCTAATGAATCAGAAGGAAATATTGATGCTATGATGATTCCCGGTGAATCCGAAGGAAATTTTGATGTTATGATAATGCCCGGAGAATTCAGAGGAAATATTAATGTTATATTGATGCCCGGTAAATCTGGAAGAAATATTAATGTTATGATGATACTCGGTAATTTCGAAAGAGGTAATGATGTTATGATGATACCCGGTGAATCTTGAAGAGGTAATGATGTTATGATGTCGTGTGGGGCAACTTTATATAAGTGCATGTGTATATATGTGAGGTTATGCCATGTGTGGCTAACCATTGATATACTTAAGACATGATGTCGTTCGTGGTAATTGATACTCATTCTTGGTCACTAATCATTAAATAAGGGGTGTGACTATTGTTGACTCTAATTAGTAACTTGTGATTAGTTAGGCTAAAAATTGGATTAATTCCACTTGATAAGATAATCATGCGTAAAATTAAGGGCTCACTTAGTAATCTTCTTGACTTGAATAAATGGTTATGTTATGGAGTTTTGCCTAGTAAAGTGGCTTATGTGACAACTAGTTGTTTTTAATAAATGGCTATGACTTGTCAGCTAGAAACCTAGTAAACTAGTTGGTGGATCTTACTTGGTTAAAACATGAAAACTAATCCTTATGGTTATAGTATGCCTAATGATATTAGTCTTAGGATTGTATGATGAATAGTTAAGTTGACTTCTAGCATGTGATGCCGTGGTGTCTTAAATGATGACTTATATAATGAGGCTACTAAGTAGATAATGGCAATGATATAGGTGAATAAAGAATGGTGTTGGTAACTTGTAGCTTTTTCTTATTTAATCTTTAGTAAACTATAATACTTGTAAACTAGTGCTTCATGGATTTGGTGATTAGCTAATATTGACTAGACCTGGAGTTCATTAATGAAATAGAGAATAAGTGACTATATAGCTATCTTATGGTGATCTCGGTTTCGTTGTATTTAAATGTGGTTTTGATGAAGACTGTAGACCTCAGTAAATGGACATGGTGGGAATATGGACCTGCGGTTTTGGGTAAGTGATTGTGTAGTTATACCTTGATATATTGATGGATTGACCTTTTGGTGTACTCTCCGGCGGTTCAGGACATTGTGACGAGTTCTTTGTGGTGTTCTTTTGCGTGTACCTCCCAGCGGTATGGGACATCGTGGTAAGTTCTTGTGTTTTATATTCTAACAATGGTTAGTGTTGATTATGGTAAATACATGGTTGTTATTGTATATATGTGGCTTTACGCTTCCGAAATGATTACTCATTTGTATGATGATTAAGGTATATGTTGATATGTTACGTTATGCTATTGCCCTAGTAGATTAGTTATTTTATATAGTGATTTCGAAGAAGATTCAGGTTCGATCCTATACCTTGACTTTACGTTAGTCTTACTTTATATCATCCTTATATTATAATTTAGCTCAGTCAGTCGATGATGCCTCTTAAGTACCCATGTTTTAGTACTCATACTACACTTCTGTACTTTTTTGGTGTAGACCCGAGTTGTAGTTGCAGCTGTTGAGTTGAGATCGTGTCGTATTGATCATTAGGAGATAGGGTGAGCTCTTAGAGTTTGAGTTTCCCTCTTTTCCTGCTATCTTTATTCTATCTTTCGTATTCGAGACTAATGTATGAGATCATTTAAGACTATTTAAGCTTATTAGACTTCGATTTGTAATATCTATTGTCGGATTTAGAGCTGCTCTTGTAGTTATATTATTAGGTCATAGGATTGGTATTCGAATGTTAGTTATTTCATTTGTGGAAAGTTGTTGTTATATTGTGTTTCTACATAGGGTCCGCGTTGGACGTTTCTACCAAGGTAACCAATTGCATTAGCTCCAGATTACGGTGTTGGCTTACCTACCGGTGGATTGTGGTAGGCGCAATCATGACTCAAAAATTGGGTCATGACAAGCTCAAGGGGCATAACTTGTTGCTTGAAAGTCATTGGTCAAAGTCTTACCTCTAAGGAAAGAGTTACAAGGCATCTCATAAATAAATACACAATGTGGTTGTGTCAAATCTTGTCCATGGGGCATAACTTGTTATTTGATGGTCCTTGGGCTAAGTTTTACCTCTAAGACAATAGTTATAGAGAACTTTATAAGTAAAAAACATAATGTTGTAGTGTTGACTTTCGTCCAATGTTCGTAACTTGGTGTTTGAAAATCCTTGAGATAAGTCGTGTCTCTAAGTCAAAATTAGTAGAACATCTCATAAATCAAGACATAATGTGGTAGTGTCAACTCTAGCCCATAGGGCATAACTTCTTGTTTGAAAGTGTTTGAGCCAAGTCTTGCCTCTAAGGTAAGAGTTATAGAACATCTCATAAATAAAAACACAATATGATAAGTCTTGCCTCTAAGGCAAGATTTATAAAACATATCATTAATCAAGGTACAGTGTGCTAGCATCAACTCTTGTCAATGGAGCATAACTTGTTGTTTGGAAGAAATCAAAAAAATTATAAAAATTGTGAAAAAAGAAAAAAATTAAGAAAAATATTTTAAAAAATCAAAGAAAATTAAATTGAGAGGGGGAAAGAAAAAAATAAAGATTGAGAAAAAAAAAGACAAACCAAAAATAAAGGCTGAGAATTTCTTTAAAAAAACATTAAAAAAAGAATTGTTTTTTTTTATAAAAATTAGAAGTTGAGAGGAGAGAAGAAAAAAATTAGGATTAAGGAGAACTAAAAAAACAGAAAAGAAAACATAAAAATAAAAGTAAAATATTTTTTTTTTTAAATAGAAGTTGAGAGGAGAAAATAAGAGTTGAGAAAAACTTTAAAAAAGAAGTAAAATAAAAAAAGGGAAAAAAATAGAAGTTGAAAGATAAATAAGTATGGAGTTGCTTAGAAATATATGAGATATAGAGGGGTAAATAGGCAATTATTTTATATATAAAAAGGAAAAGAGACTAGTTTTGTAGGACTTTTGTTATGGGAGAAAAAAACAAAGCCACCCATTATTAGGGCTGTTTATGTAATTTATCCTTGAATATTACTCTACTAGATGGTGATGGCTCGTGCTTACATGGATCTAATATTAAAACACTCTTATTAGCTAAACAAGCACTGATCAGATATGAGATTCTTGGGGCTTTGAGTTGTAGGTGACAAAAGAGTTTGAAAATGAAGTGTAGGTGACTCAAGTCTTAATAATTGAGTGGAGGTGAAAATTACTTTAATACGAATTAAGAAAGTTAAAATAATTTAAAAATAACCCACAAGTTTTTAAATTTACACTTTGATCCAAATGTTAGTTAATATAACGGGAAACGAAAGGAGAAAAAGGTGTGTTTCTCTCTCTTCTCATCCATTGTTGTTTTCTCTCTCTTAGCGATTTTTGTGGTTCATTGTTGCTGCTGTTTATTCATCATCTTCTGCTTCATTATCATCATCTTCTACTCATTATCATCTTTATCTTCTTCTTGTTGACCATTATTTTTGTTGTTACCTCTACTACTGCTATTTGACCAATTTTTTAGGCCAAATTTTGTATCGTACATCACTTTCCACTTTGGCATTACTTCATAGGAGACTTTGGTAAGTCAATTTATGATTTTTAGTTGAATTTTTCATTTGGGTGACTGCTATTATGTTCTTTTTCAATAATAGATAGCACGCGAACATGAATGCACATAAGAGACATCTGTTTAAATAGATCAAATAGCTATTGCGACAGATGAACCATCTATTGCAATGGAAGACTCATATGTTGGATTTATGTTTATGGTTCTCTAGTGCCATAACATGAATCGAACAGACGGGTCATCTGTTACAACATATGACCCATCTATTACAACAGGATAAATATCTGCTGCAACAGATTAGTAACATATTGTAATAGAACCTGAACTCGATTCCAACACACGTGTCATCTGTTGTAACAGGGTAAATATCTGTTGCAATAGATTAGTAACCTGTTGCAACAAAACCAGAACTCGATTCCAACAGATGTGTCATCTATTGCAATGGGTAAGTCATCTGTCGCAACTGGTTAATTATCTGTTGCAACATTCCACTCATCTGTTGGAATCAACTTCAAAGGTTTCATAGTACTGTAACATCTGTGCCAATAGGCCCTTCACTTATTGCAACAAATATATAGTCTGTTGCAACATATGATTCACCTATTACAACAAATGACTCGTCTATTGAAATCAGCTTCGGGGGCATAACATAAATCCCAACAGGTAAGTAATCTATTGTGACTGATCACTTACCTGTTGTAACTTATTTTATACCTGTTGAAATAGATTACATATCTGTTGGGATTCATGTATAACTATTAACTTTTTTTAACAAATGACTTTATTTAGGTCCCACTAATGGAGGGATCAATAACAATAGGGGTGGATTTTCATGGTCAATGGATCGAGAAGAGCAATCAATATGTATGGCATTAGAAAGAGGCTGAAATGCTAGAGAAGATAACTATGACAGTCCAAAGTGATGTTTCGTATGATGATTTTGTGAACTTAATCATCAACTATTATGGACTGAATTGTCAACCCGGAGAACTCGTCATCAGCTACATGCACAACTCCTTTGAAAATCAAAGGGTACTACATTTCAAGATAACCGATTAGGTTTGGCTGTGTGCTTATCTTAGTGATTTATCTAGGCCGGTGTTAAGAGTGTACGAGGTTTAAAAGACGAGAGAAAATGAGAACCAGAATGTAGAAGAACAACAACAAAAAGTAATCTTTGATGATAGGTTGGATGATCTAAACATGAATATTCCAAATGATGATCAAACACCTACACCCGTTGATGCGACCAATATGGGAGGCAGTTCTTCTCGATCGACACAGTCTAGCAATCTTCAAGACGATGGGACCAGCTTTTTCAATGGAATGTCATTCAAGGACAAGAAAAAACTATCTACTACTTTGTTTGTTTCTTTCTTGAAAAAAGATTTCAGAATATAGAAAGTGATTAATTCGAGCAATGTCTTTTGCTACAAATGTGCTAATCCAAACTGCAAGTGGTGGTTGAGAGCAGTGAAGTACTTAAGTTCTAATAGATTCATCATTCTTAAAAATGAAAAGTATCACACATGTGGTTCGAAGCATATCTCGAGCCAAAATCCTCATGCCACGTCAAAGGTCCTCGATGAATATTTCAAGAATAGTTTCCCCAATGGCAAAGGCCCTTTTACAAGGGTTATGGCCAATCAACTCCTTACAAAATTAGGTGTCCTGGTCAGTTATTGGAAGATATATATGGCCATGGGGATTACCAAGGACTTTGTTAGGGGGACACAAGAGCATGGGTATCCAATCCTGGATGCCTAACGTTACATGCTTGAGTTCACAAATCCTAAAAGTAAGACGGCGTTGCATGTTGATGAAAATGGAAGGTTCAAGTACTTTTTTGTAACCTATGATGCTTGGATTCAAGGTTTTCGATATTTTAGAAAAGGCATAGCTGTTGACGGTGCCTTCTTGAGGAGCAGGTATAATAGAGTTCTGCTAGCGGCGGCGGCGCAAGATGCAGAGAATCACATCTTTCCTGTCGCTTTTTGTGTAGCAGACAATGAATGTGATGCCTCTTATTTTTTTTTTGAACAACTGCAATACTGTATCGAAGATACCAAAGAGTTGTGTTTTATTTTGGATAGGCATCCAAGTATTCCAAAGATGGGTTCAATGTTTTTTACTTCAGCTTACTTTGGTTGTTGCATCAGGTATCTTGGTGAGAATATTCGGACCAACTTTCACAACGAAAGGGCCGTGACCCTTTTTTATAGAGCAGCTAAAGAATATAGTAGAGAGGAGTTTTTAGACCATTTTAATCAAATAGTGGATATGCATCCCC